>CM063169.1:84814833-89614833 GCA_031835075.1 Saguinus oedipus | reverse complement strand
AATTTACAAAGAACTCAAACAGATTTACAGGAAAAAAACAAACAAGCCCATTCAAAAATGGGCAAAGGATATGAACAGAAACTTTACGAAAGCAGACATACATGAGGCCAGCAAACATATGAAAAAGTGCTCATCGTCATTGGTCATTAGAGAGATGCAAATCAAAACCACATTGAGATACCATCTCACACCAGTTAGAATGGCGATCATTAAAAAATCTGGAGACAGCAGATGCTGGAGAGGATGTGGAGAAATAGGAACACTCTTACACTGTTGGTGGGAGTGTAAATTAGTTCAACCATTGTGGAAGACAGTGTGGCGATTCCTCAGGGACCTAGAAATAGAAATTCCATTTGACCCAGCAATCCCATTACTGGGTATCTATCCAAAGGATTATAAATCGTTCTACTATAAGGACACATGCACACGAATGTTCATTGCAGCACTGTTTACAATAGCAAAGACCTGGAACCAACCCAAATGCCCAATGATGATAGACTGGACTGGGAAAATGTGGCACATATACACCATGGAATATTATGCAGCAATCAAAAATGATGAGTTTGTGTCCTTTGTAGGGACATGGATGAATCTGGAGAACATCATTCTCAGCAAACTGACACAAGAACAGAAAAAGAAATACCGCATATACTCGCTCATAGGTGGGTGAGAAAAATGAGAACATGTGGACACAGAGAGGCGGTCTACTATACACTGGGGACTGTTGGGGGGAATGGGGGAGGGACAGCAGGGGGGGGCTGGGGGGGATAGCCTGGGGATGAATACCAAGTGTGGGTGAAGGGGAGGAAAGCAGCAAAGCACACTGCCATGTGTGTACCTATGCAACTATCTTGCTCGTTCTGCACATGTACCCCCAAACCTATAATGCAATAAAAAAAAAAAAATAAATAAAAAAAAAAAAAAAAAAAAAAAAAAAAAAAAAAAAAAAAAAAATAATGCACACCTGTGGAATAGTCAGGAGACCTTTTCATGTGGCCTATAATTCGGAGTGTCACTGAATAATGTGGTGTAGTCAGTTGTCTATTTCATGTAGACACATATTCAGAGCTTCAGTGAATAAGAGAGACACTTGATATAGTAAGGAATCTAATTTATATGGAAACATATTCTGAGCCTCACTGAATAATAAACACCTGGGGAATAATTTTGAGTCTATTTTCGATGGACATATGTTCAGAGCCTCGGAAAATGATGTACACCTGTGGAGTAGACAGGAGTCTATTTTTTAGGACACACATTCATAGCCTCAGTGGATAATATGCACGTGTGCGTTAGTCAGGATTCCATTTTATATGGCCACTGACTCGTAACCTCAGTGAAAAATGCAAAAATGTGAAATACTTAGCAGTCTATTTCATGTAGACACTCATTCATAGATTCACTGAATAATATAAATATTTTAGATAGACAGCAACCTGTTTCATATGGTTAAACTAATAGAGCCTCACTGAGTAATGCACACCAGGAGAAGTGTTAGGAGTGTTCTTTATATAGCCTTTAATTTACAGAATCATGAGATAATGCACATGTGTGGCATAGACACAAGTCTATTTTATATGGCCGCAAAATTAAAGCCTTTTCGAATACTGCACATGTGTGGAATAATCACTTGTCTTTTTTATATGGTGTTTCGTTTGGTGAATCAAAACCTTATGCACACCTGTGGAGCAAAATGGGTTCTTTTTCAGGAGGCCACTCTTTCAGAGTTTTAGTGAATAATATGTATATCTGAAAAGTAAGGAATCCCTTTTACATGGCCACTTGTTCAGAACCTCTGTGAAGAATACTCCCCTCAAAAATAGTCGTGTCAACTTTAAATGGCTACACATTCAGAGACTCTGTAGGTAATGAACACCTGGGCAATACACCTGAGTCTCTCTTTTTTTAAAATTTTTATTGCATTATAGGTTTTGGGGTGCATGTGCAGAACACCTGAGTCTCTTTTTATGCCCACTTAGTCAGAGTCTCATTCAATAATACACGCCTGGAGAAGAGTTAAGGGTCTACTTCATAAAGCCACTCATTTAGAGCCTCAGTGAATAATGCACACCAGGGTAATAGTCGAGCATTTTTTATAAGGCCACTCATTTTGTGCCTCACTGAGTGATATACACCTGAAGAATCCTAAGGATTCTATTTGATACTACCACGCATTTAGCACCTTATTGAATAATTCACAATGGAGCAATAGTCAGGTGTCTATTTTATATGGTCTATCACTCAAAGTTTCAGTGAATATTAAACTTCTATGGAGTAATCAGGACTCTGTTTAAGATAGCCACAAATTCAGTGCTTTCCTGAATGATACACACCTGGGTAATAGACTGGCGTCTATTTCATACAAACTCTAATTTTTGTATCGTGGAGTAATACACACCTGGGGCAGTGTCAGAAGTCTATTTGGTATGGACACTCAAACAGAACCTGTTTGATTAATGCACACATGTATAATAAAGAGGAGTCTATTTCATATGGCTACTCATTCAGACAAACAGTGAATAATGCACATGTAGAGTAATTAGAAGTCTGTTTCATATGGCCCCTCGTTCACAGCCTCACTGAATATTACACACTTGTGATATAGTCTGGAGTCTATTTTTATGGCCACTCATTCAGAGGATCACTAAATAATGCACAGCTGCGGAAGAATCAGTAGTCTCTTTTCTATGGCCACTCGTTAAGAGCCTCACTAAGTGTACACACCTGGGGAAATAGTCAGGATTTAACATTATCCCCTCATTCAGAGTCTCACTAAATTATGCACACCTGTGGAAAAGTCAGTAGACTTTTCCCTATGGCCACTCATTAATAGCCTCACTAAGTGTACACTCCTGGGGAAATAGTCAGGATTTACCTATATCTTTTCACTCAGAGTCTCACTAAATAAAGCACACCTGTGGAATAGTCAGGAGACTTTTTCATGTGGCCTCTAATTTAGAGTGTCACTAAATAATGTGATGTAGTCAGGAGTCTATTTCGTATAGACACATATTCAGAGCCACAGTGAATAAAACAGGCCCTTTATGTTATAAGGATTCTAATTAATATGGCCACATATTCTGACTATCACTGAATAATACACACCTGGAGAATAATTTGGAGTCTGTTTTCGATGGACATTCATTCAGGGCCTCGGTAAATAATGTACACCTGTGGAGTAGCCAGGAGTCTATTTAATTAGGACACTCATTCATAGCCTCAGTGGATAATATGCACGTGTGGATTACTCCGGATTCCAATTTATATGGCCACTGACCCGTAACCTCAGTGAAAAATGCACAAATGTAAAGTACTCAGCAGTCTATTTCATATAGACACTCATTCAGAGATTCACTAAATAATACAAATGTTTAATATAGCAGCATCCTGTTTTATATGGTCACACAGAATGAGCCTCACCGAGTGAGGCACACCTAGGGAAGTGTTAGGAGTCTAGTTTATATAGCCTCTCATTTACAGCCTCAGGGAATAATGCACACGTGTGGAATAGACACTAGACTATTTTGTATGGCCACATAATCAAAGCCTGAGTGAGTAATACACAACTTTGAAATAGTCACCTGTCTATTTTACATGCCAAAATATTTAGAGTCAGAGTCAATAATACACGCCTGAGGACAAGTCAGAAAACAATTTCATAAGGCCAAAGTTTCAGAGCCTCAGTGAATAATACATACCCGGGAAATACTCGGGATGCTATTACATTTGGCATCAATTTCAGAACTTCCTTGAATAAAAAACACCTCTACTGTAGTCAGAATTCTATTTCCTATAGCCACATATTCATAGCCTAACTGAATAACATACACCTTGGGAAAGTTAAAATTCTATTTCCTTACTGCATATACTCACTCATAGGTGGGTGAGAAAAATGAGAACACATGGACACAGAGAGGCGGTCTACTATACACTGGGGACTGTTGGGGGAAATGGGGGAGGGACAGCATGGGGGAGGCTGGGGGGGATAGCCTGGGGATGAATACAAAGTGTGGGTGAAGGGGAGGAAGGCAGCAAAACACACTGCCATGTGTGTACCTATGCAACTATCTTGCACGTTCTGAACATGAACCCCAAAACCTATAATGCAATAAAAATTAAAAAGAAAAAATTCTGGGGAGGAGGCAAGATGGCGTCGTAGAGGCGACTCAGGATTGCAGCTCTCGGTGAAGGCGCAGAGGGTGAGTCCTAGCCGCATTCTCGGATGGACATTTTATGCCCAAAGAGTGTTGAAAGTCCCAGGTGTGGGAGAGACACTGGACCCTAGTGCAGCCGGCTAACGCAGCCGGCTCCCGCCACCTCTTCAGCTGGCACTGCAGCGGGACCCGGCGTGGAACTCACTGGTCTGGGTGGCCTGTTAAACCGGCATTCTGAGATTTGGAAGGGCAGATTGGCATGTCCATCTGATTGAACGGGACTTGGACAATGAGCCAGACCAGGAGTTTCCTGGGAAGCGTGATCTGAGCCGGGGTAGTGGGCAGCGGCACGGGAGAGTGCACGATTCCCAGTGCTCTATCGGCAGGCTCCTGGGGTGCCAGTGAGAGAGTCGACCTTTCAGCTTGGGGAGAGGAAGAGAGAGAGGACGGACTCTGAGGCAGGGAGCTGGGTGATCAAGTTCGGCGGGTCCCACGCTCACGGGGACAAGCAGGGCGGTGACTGGAGGCGCTTGGGGCTGAGAGTTTTGCTGCCAGCATCTAGGACGGTGCAGCCCAGTGAGGGAGGGGCGCCCAACATCTCTGACGCAGTGCACCCCCACTGAAGTATCGCCCAGGTCTGACGAAACCTGCCGTTGCCGAGGCAACCTGCCATAACAGAGAGACTCCACCAGGCAGCAACAGGGCGGACCCGCGATAGCAGGTCAGAGTCCCGCCAGGCAAATAGTGAATAAACTGCCACCTAGTGGGGCAGGACAGTGCAACAGATACTCATAAAGAAAGCCCCAACTCCCTGAGACAGAGCATCTAAGGGTGAAAAAAAAAAGGGTGGTGTTTTATGAGTTCTATTGCAGCAGACATAAACAACCTCCCAACAACACGGAATGAACAACGGAGCTCACAGCTCAGCACTGGAGCTCCTATAAAGCACAAAATGTCTCCTCAAGCAGCTCCCTGACCCCTGTATGTCCAAGGAGTCACCCCAGATAAGGACTAATCAGACTGACATTTGGCTGGCATCATTCTGGAACAAGGGCAGCAGAAAAAGAAACTGGTATCATCCCTCACAGTTCTGCAGCTGCTGCAGGTATACCCCAGACAAACAGGGCCTGGAGTGGACCTCAGCACTCATACAGCAGAGAGGATAGACCATTAGAGGGAAAACTAATTAACAGAAATACTTCATCATCAACAATCTCAGTGTCCACACAGAGACCCAATTGAAAAACCAGCAACTACTAAGACGACAGGCAGACAAATCCATAAAGATGGGAAGAAACCAGCGCAAAAAGGAGGAAAACACCCGAAACCAAAACACCTCACCTCCAAAAAAGAACCAAAACTCCTCACCAGCAAGAAAACAAAGCTGGACAGAGAATGAATGTGACGAAATGACGGAATCAGACTTCAGAAAGTGGATAATAAGAAACTTCAGTGAGCTAAAGGAACATGTTCTAAACCAGTGCAAAGAAACTAAGAACCTTGAAAAAAGATTTGAAAAAAGATTCGAGGAATTGATAACAAGAATGGACAACTTAGAGAGAAAAATGAATGAATTGAAGGAGCTGAAAAACACAACACGAGAACTTCGCGAATCATGCACAAGTTTCAACAGCCGAATTGACCAAGCAGAAGAAAGAATATCAGAAGTTGAAGATCAACTCAATGAAATGAAACGAGAAACCAAGATTAAAGAAAAAAGCACAAAAAGGAATGAACAAAATCTACAAGAAATGTGGGACTATGTGAAGAGACCCAACCTACGTTTGATAGGTGTACCAGAATGTGACGAAGAGAATGAATCCAAGCTGGAAAACACTCTTCAGGATATTATCCAGGAAAGTTTCCCCAACCTAGCAAGACAGGTCAATACTCAACTCCAGGAAATACAGAGAACACCACAAAGATACTCTGCAAGAAGAGCAACCCCAAGGCACATAACCGTCAGATTCACCAGGGTTGAAACGAAGGAGAAAATACTAAGGGCAGCCAGAGAGAAAGGTCGGGTCACCCACAAAGGGAAGCCCATCAGACTCACAGCAGATCTCTCGGCAGAGATTCTACAAGCCAGAAGAGAGTGGGGGCCAATATTCAACATCCTTAAAGAAAAGAACTTTCAACCCAGAATTTCATATCCAGCCAAACTGAGCTTCAAAAGTGAAGGAAAAATAAAATCCTTCACAAACAAGCAAGTACTCAGAGATTTTGTCACCATTAGGCCTGCTTTACAAGAGCTCCTGAAAGAGGCACTACACATAGAAAGAAACAACCAGTTCCAGCCATCCTAAAAGCATACCAAATGCTAAAGACCATCAACAAAATGAAGAATGTACATGAACCAATGGGCAAAACAGCCAGCTAGCATCAAAATGGCAGTATCAAATTCACACATAACAATATTAACCCTGAATGTAAATGGGATAAACGCACCAATCAAAAGACACAGACTGGCAAATTGGATAAAAAACCAAAACCCATCGGTGTGCTGTATCCAGGAAACACACCTCACATGCAAAGATACACAAAGACTCAAAATAAAAGGATGAAGGAAGATTTACCAAGCAAATGGAGAGCAAAAAAAAAAAAACAGGAGTTGCAATTCTCATCTCTGATAAAATAGATTTTAAAGCAACAAAGATCAAAAGGGACAGAGAAGGTCATTACATAATGGTAAAAGGATCAATACCACAAGAAGAGCTAACGATTCTAAATATATACGGACCCAATGTAGGAGCACCCAGATATATAAGGCAAGTTCTTCATTTTTTTTTTTATTGCATTATAGGTTTGGAGGTACATGTGCAGAACGAGCAAGATAGTTGCATAGGTACACACAGGGCAGTGTGCTTTGCTGCTTTCCTCCCCTTCACCAACACTTGGTATTCATCCCCAGGCTATCCCCCCCAGCCCCCCCTGCTGTCCCTCCCCCATTCCCCCGAACAGTCCCCAGTGTATAGTAGACCGCCTCTCTGTGTCCATGTGTTCTCATTTTTCTCACCCACCTATGAGTGAGTATATGCGGTATACCTTTTTCTGTTCTTGTGTCAGTTTGCTGAGAATGATGTTCTCCAGATTCATCCATGTCCCTACAAAGGACACAAACTCATCATTTTTGATTGCTGCATAATATTCCATGGTGTATATGTGCCACATTTTCCCAGTCCAGTCTATCATCGTTGAGCATTTGGGTTGGTTCCAGGTCTTTGCTGTTGTAAACAGTGCTGCAATGAACATTCGTGTGCATGTGTCCTTATAGTAGAACGATTTATAGTCCTTTGGATAGATACCCAGTAATGGGAATGCTGGGTCAAATGGAATTTCTATTTCTAGGTCCCTGAAAAATCGCCACACTGTCTTCCACAATGGTTGAACTAATTTACACTCCCACCAACAGTGTAAGAGTGTTCCTATTTCTCCACATCCTCTCCAGCATCTGTTGTCTCCAGATTTTTTAATGATCGCCATTCTAACTGGTGTGAGATGGTATGTCAATGTGGTTTTGATTTGCATCTCTCTAATGACCAATGACGATGAGCACTTTTTCATGTTTGTTGGCCTCATGTATGTCTGCTTTTGTAAAGTGTCTGTTCATATCCTTTGCCCATTTTTGAATGGGCTTGTTTGTTTTTTTCCTGTAAATCTGTTTGAGTTCTTTGTAAATTCTGGATATCAGCCCTTTGTCAGATGCGTAAACTGCAAAGATTTTTTCCCATTCTGATGGTTGCCAATTCATTCTAGTGACTGTTTCTTTTGCCATGCAGAAGCTGTGGAGTTTGATTAGGTCCCATTTGTCTATTTTGGCTTTTGTTGCCAATGCTTTTGGTGTTTTGTTCATAAAGTCCTTGCCTACTCCTATGTCCTGAATGGTTTTGCCTAGATTTTCTTCTAGGGTTTTTATGGTGTCAGGTCTTACGATTAAGTCTTTAATCCATCTGTTGTTAATTTTAGTGTAAGGTGTCAGGAAAGGGTCCAGTTTCTGCTTTCTGCACATGGCTAGCCAGTTTTCCCAACACCATTTATTAAATAGGGAATCCTTTCCCCATTGCCTGTTTTTGTCTGGTTTATCAAATATAATATGGTTGTAGATGTGTTGTGTTGCCTCCGATGCCTCTGTTCTGTTCCATTGGTCTATATCTCTGTTTTGGTACCAGTACCATGCTGTTTTGATTACTGTAGCCTTGTAGTATAGTTTGAAGTCTGGTAGCGTGATGCCTCCCGCTGTGTTCTCTTTGCTTAGAATTGACTTGGCTATGCGGGTTCTTTTTTGGTTCCATATGAAATTCATGGTGGTTTTTTCCAGTTCTGTGAAGAAATTCAGTGGTAGTTTGATGGGGATAGCATTGAATGTGTAAATTACTTTGGGCAGTATAGCCATTTTCACGATATTGATTCTTCCTAACCACGAACATGGAATGTTTCTCCATCTGTTTGTGTCCTCTCTTATTTCGTTGAGCAGTTGTTTGTAGTTTTTCTTAAAGAGGTCCCTTACATTCCTAGTGAGTTGTATTCCTAGGTATTTTATTTTCTTTGTAGCAATTGTGAATGGCAGTTCGTTCTTGATTTGGTTCTCTTTAAGTCTATTATTGGTGTATAGGAATGCTTGTGATTTTTGAACATTGATTTTATATCCTGAGACTTTGCTGAATTTGCTTATCAGTTGCAGGAGCTTTTGGGCTGAGGTGATGGGGTCCTCTATGTATACTATCATGTCGTCTGCAAATAGAGACAATTTGGCTTCCACCTTTCCTATTTGAATACCCTTTATTTCTTTTTCTTGCCTGATTGCTCTGGCTGGAACTTCCAGTACTATGTTGAATAGAAGTGGTGAGAGAGGGCATCCTTGTCTATTGCAGGATATCAAAGGGAATCCTTCCAGTTTTGCCTATTAAGTATGATATTGGCTGTTGGTTTGTCATAAATAGCTTTTATTACTTTGAGATATGTTCCATCAATACCAAGTTTATTGAGGGTTTTTAGCATAAAGGGCTGTTGAATTTTGTCAAATGCCCTCTCTGCATCAATTGAGATAATCATGTGGTTTTTGTGTTTGCTTCTGTTTATGTGGTGAATTACATTTATAGACTTGCATATGTTGAACCAGCCTTGCATCCTCGGGATGAATCCTACTTGATCGTGATGGATAAGTTTTTTAATGTGCTGTTGCAATCGATTTGCCAGTATTTTATTGAAGATTTTTGCATCTATGTTCATCATGGATATTGGCCTGAAGTTTTCTATTCTTGTTGAGTCTCTGCCAGGTTTTGGTATCAGGATGATGTTGGTCTCATAAAATGATTTGGGAAGGGTTCCCTCTTTTTGGATTATTTGAAATTGTTTCAGAAGGAATGGTACCAGATCCTCTATTGTGTCTGGTAGAATTCAGCTGTGAACCCATCTGGACCTGGGCTTTTTTTGTGTGGTAGGGTCTTAATTTATGCCTCAACTTCTGACCTTGTTATTGGTCTATTCATAGTTTCAGCTTCCTCCTGGTTTAGGCTTGGGAGGACACAGGCGTCCAGGAATTTATCCATTTCTTCCTGATTTACTAGTTTGTGTGCCTTGAGTTGTTTGTAGTATTCTCTGATGATGGTTTGAATTTCTGTGGTATTTGTGGTGATTTCCCCTTTATCGTTTTTTATTGCATCTATTTGGTTGTTCTCTCTTTTCCTTTTTATCAGTCTGGCTAGTGGTCTGTCTATTTTGTTGATATTTTCAAAAAACCAGCTCTTAGATTTATTGATTTTTTGAAGGGTATTTCTTGTCTCTCTCCTTCAGTTCTGCTCTGATCTTAGTTATTTCTTGTCTTCGGCTAGGTTTTGAGCTTTTTTGAATTTGCTCCTCTAGCTCTTTCAATTTTGATGATAGGGTGTCAATTTTGGATCTCTCCACTCTTCTCATGTGGGCACTTATTGCTATATATTTTCCTCTACAGACTGCTTTAAATGTGTCCCAGAGATTCTGGTACGTTGTGTCTTCATTCTCGTTGGTTTCAAAGAACTTCTTTATTTCTGCCTTCATTTAATTGTTTATCCAATCAACATTTAAGAGCCAGTTGTTCAGTTTCCATGAAGTTGTGCGGTTCTGAGTTATTTTCTGAATTCCGAGTTCCAACTTGATTGCACTATGGTCTGAGAGACTGTTTGTTATGCTTTCCGTTGTTTTGCATTTGCTGAGAAGTGCTTTACTTCCAATTATGTGGTCAATTTTGGAGTAGGTGTGATGTGGTGCTGAGAAGAATGTATATTCTGTGGATTTGTGGTGGAGAGTTCTGTAAATGTCTATCAGGTTTGCTTGTTCCAGGTCTGAGTTCAAGTCCTGGATATCCTTGTTAATTTTCTGTCTGGTTGATCTGTCTGCTATTGACAGTGGAGTGTTAAAGTCTCCCACTATTATTGTGTGGGAGTCTAAGTCTCTTTGTAAGTCATTAAGAACTTGCCTTATATATCTGGGTGCTCCTACATTGGGTCCATATATATTTAGAATCTTTAGCTCTTCTTGTTGTATCGATCCTTTTACCATTATGTAATGACCTTCTTTGTCCCTTTAGATCTTTGTTGCTTTAAAGTCTATTTTATCAGGGATGAGAATTTCAACTCCTGCTTTTTTTGGCTCTCCGCTTGCTTGGTAAATCTTCCTCCATCCTTTTGTTTTGAGCCTTTGTGTATCTTTGCGTGTGAGGTGGGTTTCCTGGATACAGCACACCGTTGGGTTTTGGTTTTTTATACAATTTGCCAGTCTGTGTCTTTTGATTGGTGCATTTAGCCCATTTACATTCAGGGTTAATATTGTTATGTGTGAATTTGATACTGCCCTTTTTATGCTAGCTGGCTGTTTTTCCCGTTGGTTCATGTACATTCTTCATTTTGTTGATGGCCTTTAGAATTTGGTATGCTTTTAGGATGGCTGGAACTGTTTGTTTCTTTCTATGTGTAGTGCCTCTTTCAGGAGCTCTTGTAGAGCAGGCCTAGTGGTGACAAAATCTCTGAGTGCTTGCTTGTTCATGAAGGATTTTATTTTTCCTTCGCTTATGGAACTCAGTTTGGCTGGATATGAAATTCTGGGTTGAAAGCTCTTTTCTTTAAGGATGTTGAATATTTGCCCCCACTCTCTTCTGTCTTGTAGAGTCTCTGCCGAGAGATCTTCTGTGAGTCTGATGGGCTTCCCTTTGTGGGTGATCTGACCTTTCTCTCTGGCTGCCCTTAGTATTTTCTCCTTCGTTTCAACCCTGGTGAATCTGACGATTATGTGCCTTGGGGTTGCTCTTCTTGCAGAATATCTTTGTGGTGTTCTCTGTATTTCCTGGAGTTGAGTATTGACCTGTCTTGCTAGGTTGGGGAAATTTTCCTGAATATTATTCTGAAGAGTGTTTTTCAGCTTGGATTCATTCTCTTCATCACATTCTGGTACACCTATCAAACGTAGGTTGGGTCTCTTCTTATAGTCCCACATTTCTTGTAGATTTTGTTCATTCCTTTTTGTGCTTTTTTCTTTAATCTTGGTTTCTCGTTTTATTTCATTGAGTTGATCTTCAACTTCTGATATTCTTTCTTCTGCTTGGTCAATTCGGGTGTTGAGACTTGTGCATGCTTCGCGAAGTTCTGGTGTTGTGTTTTTCAGCTCCTTCAATTCATTTATATTCCTCTCTAAGTTGTCCATTCTTGTTATCAATTCCTCGAATCTTTTTCAAATCTTTTTTCAAGGTTCTTACTTTCTTTTCACTGGTTTAGTACATGTTCCTTTAGCTCACTGAAGTTTCTCATTACCCACTTTCTGACGTCTGATTCCGTCATTTCATCACATTCATTCTTTTTCCAGCTTTGTTCCCTTTCTTGTGAGGCGTTTTGTTCCTTTTCTGTAGGTGAGGTGTTTTGGTTTCTTGTGCTTTCCCAATTTTTTGAGCTGGTTTTTTCCCATCTTTATGGATTTATCCTCCTTTCGTCTTAGTAGTTGCTGATTTTTCAATTGAGACTCTGTGTGGAGTCTGAGATTGTTGATGATGAAGTATTTCTGTTACTTAGTTTTTCCTCTAATTGTCTATCCCCTCTGCTGTATGAGTGCTGAGGTCCACTCCAGGCCCTGCTTGTCTGGGGTATACCTGCAGCAGCTGCAGAACAGTGAGGGATGATACCCGTTTTCTCTTCTGCTGTCTTTGTTCCAGAATAATGCTAGCCAAATGTCAGTCTGATTAGTCCTTTTCTGGGGTGACTCCTTGGATATACAGGTGTCAGGGTACTGCTTGAGAAGACAGTCTGTGCTTTATAGGATCTCCAGTGCTGAGCTGTGAACTCTGTTGTTCATTCAACGTTGCTGAGAAGTTGTTTATATCTGCTGCTATAGAACTCATAAAACTCCACCCTTTTTTTTCCCATCCCTTATATGCTCTGTCTCAGGGAGTTGGGGCTTTCTTTATGAGTATCTGTTGCACTGTCCTGCCCCACTAGGCGGCAGTCTATTCACTATTTGCCTGCCGTGGCTCTGACCTGCTAGCGCGGGTCCACCCTGTTGCTGCTGGTCTCCCTTCTGCTGTGGAGTGCGGAGTCTCTCTGTTTTGGCAGGTTGCCTCGCTAACGGCATGCTGCATCAGTCCTGGGTGGTACTTCAGTGGGGGTGGACTGCATCAGCAATGGTGGATGCCCCTCCCTCACTGGGCTGCACCGTCCTAGATTCTGGCAGCAAAACTCTCAGCCCCAAGCATCTCCAGTCGCTGCCCTGCTTGTCCCCGTGAGTTTGGGACCCGCTGAGACCGATCACCCAGCTCCCTGCTTCAGAGTCCGTCCTCTCTCTCTCTCTCTTCCTCTCTCCAAGCTGAAAGGTCGACTCTCTCCCTGGCGCCCCAGTAGCCTGCCCATAGTGCACTGGGATCTGTGCGATCTCCCATGCTGCTGCCCACTACCCCAGCTCAGATCAGGCTTCCAAGGAAACTCCTGGTCTGGCTCATTGTCCAAGTTCCGTTCAATCAGATGAACATGGCAATCTGCCCTTCCAAATCTCAGATTGCCGGTTTAACAGGGCACCCAGACCAGTGAGTTCCTTCCGGGTCTTGCTGCGATGCCGGCCAAAGAGGCGGCGGGAGCCGGCTGTGTTAGCTGGCTGCGTTAGCATCCCGTGTCTCTCCCACACCTGGGACTTTCAACGCTCTGTGGGCATAAAAGGAACATCCGAGAATGCGGCTAGGACTCACCCTCTGCGCCTGCACTGAGAGCTGCAATCCTGAGTCGCCTCTACGATGCCATCTTGCCCAGGAGTCTCTTTCGTATGAACTCTAATTTTGTGTATTGCTGAGTAATACACACCTGGGGCAGTGTCCGGAGTTTATTTGGTATGGACACTCAAGCAGAGACTGTTTGATTAATGCACACATGGATAATAATGAGGAGTCCATATCATATGGCTACTTATTCAGACAAACAGTGAATAATGCATATGTAGAGTAATTAGACATCTGTTTCATATGGCCCTTCTTACACAGCCTCACTGAATATAACACAATTGTGATATAATCTGGAGTCCATTTTTTATGTCCAGTCATTCAGAGAATCACTAATTAATGCACACCTGTGGAATAGTCAGAAGTCTCTTTCCTATGGCCACTCATTAAGAGCCTCACTAAATGTACACACCTGGGGAAAGAGTCGGGATTTACTTTTATCCCCTCATTCAAAGTCTCACTAAATAATGCACACCTGTAGAATAGTCAGCAGACTTTGTCATGTGGCCCCTAATTCGGAGTGTCACTGAATAATGTGGTGTAGTCAGAAGTCTATATTACGTAGACACATATTTGGAGCGACAGTGAATAAGACAGGCCCTTGATACAGTAAGGAATCTAATTTATATGGGCACAGCTTCTGAGCCTCACTGTATAATACACACCTGGGGAATCATTTGGAGTCTATTTTCGATGGAGATTCATTCAGAGCCTCGGTAAATAATGTACACCTGTGGAGTAGCCAGGAGGCTATTTTATGATGACACTCATTAATAGCTTCAGTGGATAATATGCACGTGTGGGTTAGTCAAGATTTCATTTTATATGGCCACTGACTCATAACCTCAGTGAAAAATGTACAAATGTGCCTTCATCGCCCCTCGCTGTCTATCCCATAGGCGGTGAACTCGGCCTGGATGCTGCAAGTTAAACTTCGGTACCAAGATTTTCTCAACCACCAAGACTTTGCTCTGCCCACGCCCTCTAGAAGCATTCTTCAAAGGGACTGGCCTCCTTTCTATTCCGCAACCCCCTTACACGAGATTGCCACGTTTGTAGCTCACTCATCCTGTGCCACAGCCGCCCAAGGGATGGAGATGAGTTAGCCAAGGTCAGCTAGTCCAGTCAGCACCTCCAGGAAGGACCTCGCGGCAGTTGCAGGGGACTTAACCTGGATAATCAAAGACTTCCAGGTGAATAAGAGATGAGGCTGAGACATCTGCAGCATAACCAGGAGTAGAGGCAGAGCTGATTCTGGCTTGAGAGATGATGGGCTTTGCTGGGAGAGCAGGCTCTGAGTTACACAACCAGAAGAACACTTCAACAGATAACGCCAAGGGTACTGGCTGAGACAAAAAGAACAGAGGCCCACACCCACGCTCAGTGCCCAACCATGCCGAGGATAAGTCAGCTCCTTTGGCAACCATAAAGAAGGAGGAGCCTCGTCTCAAACTTTGCATAGGACACACTTATACTACAAAAAAATCTTATTCATTTGAAATTCAAATTTAGGAGGCAAGTGAGCTGAAGCTTAGAGTGTGAGAAGCAGTGTAGCAAGGACTAGGACATCAGCTGGCACCAAAAAATCTGGACTGGAATCTTGACTCTTCTGGGTCACCAGCTAACCTTGGACCTTTCACTTAAACACAGTCTCTCCATTTCTTCACCCATAAAGTGGGACAAATAGTCATATTAATACCTACCTCATAGTTTTTTTTGTATGAAGATTAAATGACTTGTTATGTGTGGAGTGCACAGCATGGGGCCTAACTCACAGTGTTAGCTCTTACTCTTTGAGTTTAAAATTGCCCACATATTCATCTCTTAGTGACTATTTTAAGCCAAAAGAACTTTTATTTGGTTGAGTCTGAATTGTAATTTCCAAATCAAGGTTTGTTTGCTTGTTTGCTTTCAACTGAAGGAGATTTAGTGATACATAGTGGGACTACACGTCTCAATTTGTCTGGGGCAACCCACTTTAGGGTTGTTGTCCCGGCATGATTTTTTTTAAAGTACCCACTTCTTATTCTAAAAAAATGTTCCAATTTGGACAATAGAACTTATGGGTTATCCTATTACAGAGATATCGAGAAGTCACTCATTTTTACACATGAGTTTAGTGTGCAAATTTCAATACATGTCCTTTGCCCCCCCACACACAATCATCACTATAATTTACTTTAATTTCCTTATGGAAGAACAAACTCAGCCTGTGTCCCACTATAGATTGGTGTGTCCACTTAATACAAAAAAATGGAAACTGAACAACCAGAAGAAACCTTCCCTAACACTGAAATCAATGGTGAATTTGGTAAACGCTCTGCAGAAGATATGTAAGAGGAACAAGCATTTAAAAGATCTAGAAACACTGAAGAGAAGGTTGAATTAAGCATGCTGCTTCAGAGCAAGCATGGTGGGCAGTGATTGGAAAGGGAGGCAAGAATATTAAGGCTCTTCGTACAGACTACACTGCCAGTGTTTCAGTCCCAGACAGCAGTGGCCCCAAGTGCATACTGAATATCAGTGCTGATTTTGAAACAATTGGAGAAATTCTGAAGAAAATCATCTCTACCTTGGAAGAGAGCCTGCAGTTGCCATCACCCACTGCAACCAGCCAGCTCCCACTTGAATCTGATGCTGTGGAATGCTTAAATTACCCACACTATAAAGGAAGTGACTTTGACTGTTGAGGCTGTTGATTCATCAGAATCTAGCAGGAGAAATTATTGGGGTCAAAGATGCTAAAATCAAAGAACTTCAAGAGAACACTTAAACAACCATCAAGCCTTTCCAGGAATGCTGTCCTCATTCCACTGACAGAGTTGTTCTTATTGGAGGAAAAGCAGACAGGGTTGTAGTGTGTATAAAGATCAACCTTGATCTCATATCTGAGTCTCCTGTCAAAGGATATGCACAGCCTTCTGATCCAAATTTTTATGATAAAACCTATGATTATGGTGGTTTTACAATGTTTGATGACCACCATGGACACCCAGTGGGATTTCTGATGCGGGGAACAGATGGTTTTGACAGAATGCCTCCTGGTTGAGGTGGGCATCCCATGCCTCCATCTAGAAGAGATTATGATGATATGAGCCCTTGTTGAGAACCACCTCTTCCTCCTACTGGATGTGGCTGAGGTGATAGCAGAGCTTGGTATCTTCCTCTTCCTCCACCACCACCACCTAGAGGGGGAGACCTAATGGCCTATGACAGAAGAGGGAGACCTGGAGACTGTTACGATGGCATGGTTGGTGTCAGTGCTGATGAAACTTGGGACTCTGCAATAGATACATGGAGCCCATCAGAATGGCAGATGGCTTATGAACCACAGGGTGGCTCCAGATATGATTATTCCTATGCAGGGGGTTGTGGCTCATATGGTGATCTTGGTGGACCTGTTATTACTACACAAGTAACTATTTCCAAAGATTTGGCTGGATGCAGGCTGGATCCTGGATTGTTGGCAAAGGTGGTCAGCAGATTAAACAAATTTGTCATAAGTCGGGAGCTTTGATCAAAATTGATGAACCTTTAGAAGGATCTGAAGATCGGATCATTACTGTTACAGGAACATAGGACCAGGTACAGAATGCATAGTATTTGTTCCAGAACAGTGTAAAGAACTATTCTCAGTTTTTCTAAGACTGGTGAAGAACCGAAGGAGTCCTGCCTCTTTTTTTTTTTTTAAATCTGCTTCTGTTTAAAAAGCCAACATTCCTCTGCTTCATAGGTGTTCTGCATTTGAGGTATAGTGAATCCTTGCTGTTTGTCAGATGTAATGTTTTAGTTCCTTACAAACAGGGTTGGGGGGAAGAGCATGCAAAAACTAACATTGAAATTTTGAAACAGCAGCAAAGTGAGTGGATTTTACTTTTTGTCATTGTTGGTGGTTTTAAAAAATTCCCCCCATGTAATTATTGTAAACACCTTGCTTTGTGGTCACTGTAACGTTTGGGAGATGGGACAGGGATGAAAAGTGACAGTAGTCCACATGTCCCTGGCATCTGTTCAGAGCAGTATGCAGAATGTAATGCTCTTTTGTAAGAAACATTTTTATAATTTTAAAAATAAATTTAGTGAACCTATTTTTGGTGCTCATTTTTTTTTAAGACAGTCATTTTTAAATGGTGGCTGAATTTCCCACCCCACCCCTAAACTAAACAGTAAGTTTGATTTTCAGCTCTTCTGTTGGATATATAAGTGCATCTTTTCTTGAACACAGGCAAAATAACTTGGCAAACTTAGTTCTGGTGATTTCTTGGTTTGAGTGTCTATTGCTGGGAAGAAATTCCATCATATGTATTCATGCTTATAAGCAGCTGTGGATTTTTTGTTTGTTTCTGCAAATGCTTGCCCCTACTTTTCAACAGTTTTCTATGTTAGCAGTTGTAAAAAACTAAGGTGGGGAGCAGTACTACAAGTTGAGTAATGGTATGACTATATACCAGAATTCTGATTGGCAGCAAGTTTTATTATCAGAATAACACTTGGTTATGGAAGTGACTGACTGATGCTTAAAAAAAATGTTTATTTGTATTAGATCATTTATCGCCTATGACATAAACTATCAACTTGCTTTAATGTCTTATTACACTTAGTAAAAAATATATATACTTGTTTTTCCATTATATGCAAATTGAAAGAAAAAGATATACTATTTCTTGGTTGTATGTTGGATTATGTAGGAAATGTTTGTGTACAATACAAAAAGAGATGACAAAAGTCTCTGTGGATGTTTTGTGTACTATCTTGGCATTTGTACTGATAGTTAAAATTTACTTCCAAATAAATAAAACACACATGATGCTAAAAAAATAAATAAATAAAATAAAATAAAAGAAAAAGAAAAATGTACAAATGTAAAGTACTCAGCAGTCTATTTCATATAGACACTCATTCAGAGATTCACTGAATAATACAAATATTAAATATAGACAGCACTCTTTTTTATATGGTAACACAAAAAAGCCTCACTGAGTAATGGAAACCTGGGGAAGTGATAGGAGTCTACTTTATATAGCCTCTCATTTACAGCCTCAGGGAATAATGCACACGTGTGAAATAGACACTAGGCTATTTTAGATGGCCACAAAACCAAAGCCTGTGTGAGTAATACACAACTATGGAATAGTCACTAGTCTATTCCATATGCCCAAATATTTAGAGTCAGAATCAATAATACACATCTGTGGACTAGTCAGAAAACAATTTCATATGGCCAAAGTTTCAGAGCCTCAGTGAATAATATATACCAGGGAAAGATTCAGGACGCTATTACATGTGGCATCAATTTCAGAGCTTCATTTGAATAAGAAACCCCTGTATTGCAGTCAGAATTCTATTTCCTATAGCCACATATTCAGAGTCTAACTGAGTAACACACACCTCGGGAAAAGTCAGGATTCTATTTCGTATAGCCACTCATTTAGAGCTGAATGTCAAAACGCACGCCTGAGGAGTATTCAGGAGTCTTTATTTCATGGCCACTCATTTAGAGCTTCACAGAATACTACAGACCTATGGAAACATCAGGAGTGTATTTCACATGGCTGCTTATTCAGATCCTCGGTGAAACCTTACATATATCAGGAAAATACTCAGGATTATATTATATACAGACACTTATTCAGAGACTCACTGAATAATGCACAGCTAAGGAATAGTCTGGAGACTATTTGAAATGACTCTTCACCCAGTGACTCAGTGGACAATGCAGAACTGAAAAATAGTCAAGAGGATAGAGTCAAGGGTTTATGGTATGTGGTCACTCGTTCAGAATCTCACTGAAGAATACAAACCTTGGGAATAGTCAGTGTCCAAGTAATATGGACACTCAATCACAGCATTACCGAATAATGCACAATGGGGCAATAGTAAGGAGTCTATTTCATATGTCCTGTCATTCGGAGCTTCAGTGCATAATAAACAGCTGTGGAGTAGTCAGGACCCTCTTTAAGGTAGCCCCAAATTAAGCAGCTCCGTGAATGATACACACATGTGTCAGAGTCAAGAGACTATTTGACGTAGACATTCATACAGAACCTTTTCGAATACTGCACATGTGGAAAATAATCACTAGTCTGTTTCATATGGAAATTAGTTTGGAGAATCAAAAATAATGCTCACCTGTTGGGTAAAATGGGTTCTTTTTCATGAGGCCACTCTTTCACTGTTTTAGTGAATAACATGTATATCTGACAAGTCAGGAATCTCTTTCACATGGCCACTCGTTCAGGTAATCTGTGAAGAATACTCCTCTCAAAAATAGTCAAGGGTCTACTTCAAATGGATACACATTCAAAATCTCTGTACGTAACGAACACCTTGGCAATACACCAGAGTCTCTTCTTTATGCCAGCTTAGTCAGAGACTCATTCAATAATACACAACCAAGGAAGATTTAAGAGTCTACTTAATGTCGCCACTCATTTAGAGTCTCAGTGAATAATTCACACCAGGGTAATAGTCGAGCACTTTTTTTATTTTTATTTTTTTAATTTTTATTGCATTATAGGTTTTGGGGTACATGTGCAGAACGTGCAAGATAGTTGCATAGGTACACACATGGCAGTGTGTTTTGCTGCCTTCCTCCCCCTCACCCACACTTGGTATTCATCCCCAGGCTATCCCCCCCAGGCCCCCTCGCTGTCCCTCCCCCATTTCCCCCAACAGTCCCCAGTATATAGTAGACCGCCTCTCTGTGTCCATGTGTTCTCATTTTTCTCACCCGCCTATGAGTGAGTATATGCGGTATTTCTTTTTCTGTTCTTGTGTCAGTTTACTGAGAATGATGTTCTCCAGATTCATCCATGTCCCTACAAAGGACACAAACTCATCATTTCTGATTGCTGCATAATATTCCATGGTGTATATGTGCCACATTTTCCCAGTCCAGTCTATCATCGATGGGCATTTGGGTTGTTTCCAGGTCTTTGCTATTGTAAACAGTGCTGCAATGAACATTCGTGTGCATGTGTCCTTATAGTAGAACGATTCACAGTCTTTTGGATAGATACCCAGTAATGGGATTGCTGGGTCAAATGGAATTTCTATTTCTAGGTCCCTGAGGAATCGCCACACTGTCTTCCACAATGGTTGAACTAATTTACACTCCCACCAACAGTGTAAGAGTGTTCCTATTTCTCCACATCCTCTCCAGCATCTGCTGTCTCCAGATTTTTTAATGATCGCCATTCTAACAGTTGTGAGATGATATCTCAATGTGGTTTCGATTTGCATCTCTCTAATGACCAATGATGATGAGCACTTTTTCATATGTTTGTTGACCTCATGTATGTCTTCTTTTGTAAAGTGTCTGTTCATATCCTTTGCCCATTTTTGAATGGGCTTGTTTGTTTTTTTTTCTGTAAATCTGTTTGAGTTCTTTGTAAATTCTGGATATCAGCCCTTTGTCCGATGCGTAAACTGCAAAGATTTTTTCCCATTCTGATGGTTGTCGATTCACTCTAGTGACTGTTTCTTTTGCCGTGCAGAAGCTGTGGAGTTTGATTAGGTCCCATTTGTCTATTTTGACTTTTGTTGCCAATGCTTTTGGTGTTTTGTTCATGAAGTCCTTGCCTACTCCTATGACCTGAACGGTTTTGCGTAGATTTTCTTCTAGGGTTTTTATGGTGTCAGGTCTTACATTTAAGTCTTTAATCCATCTGGAGTTAATTTTAGTGTAAAGTGTCAGGAAGGGGTCCAGTTTCTGCTTTCTGCACATGGCTAGCCAGTTTTCCCAACACCATTTATTAAATAGGGAATCCTTTCCCCATTGCCTGTTTTTGTCTGGTTTATCAAAGATGATATGGTTATAATTATGTTGTGTTGCCTCCGATGTTTCTGTTCTGTTCCATTGGTCTATATCTCTGTTTTGGTACCAGTACCATGCTGTTTTGATTACTGTAGCCTTGTAGTATAGTTTGAAGTCTGGTAGCGTGATGCCTCCCGCTGTGTTCTTTTTGCTTAGAATTGACTTGGCTATGCGGGCTCTTTTTTGGTTCCATATGAAATTCATGGTGGTTTTTTCAAGTTCTATGAAGAAATTCAATGGTAGTTTGATGAGGATAGCATTGAATGTGTAAATTACTTTGGGCAGTATAGCCATTTTCACAATATTGATTCTTCCTAACCGCGAACATGGAATGTTTTTCCATCTGTTTGTGTCCTATCTTATTTCGTTGAGCAGGTGTTTGTAGTTTTCCTTAAAGAGGTCCCTTACATTCCTAGTGAGTTTTATTCCTAGGTATTTTATTTTCTTTGTAGCGATTGTGAATGGCAGTTCGTTCTTAATTTGGTTCTCTTTAAGTCTGTTATTGGTGTATAGGAATGCTTGTGATTTTTGCACATTGATTTTATATCCTGAGACTTTGCTGAAGTTGCTTATCAGTTGCAGGAGCTTTTGGGCTGAGGTGATGGGGTCTTCTAGGTATACTATCATGTCGTGTGCAAATAGAGACAATTTGGCTTCCACCTTTCCTATTTGAATACCCTTTATTTCTTTTTCTTGTCTGATTGCTATGGCTAGAACTTCCAGTACTATGTTGAATAGAAGTGGTGAGAGAGGGCATCCTTGTCTAGTGCCGGATTTCAAAGGGAATGCTTCCAGTTTTTGCCCATTAAGTATGATATTGGCTGTTGGTTTGTCGTAAATAGCTTTTATTACTTTGAGATATGTTCCATCAATACCAAGTTTATTGAGGGTTTCTAGCATAAAAGCCTGTCGAATTTTATCAAATGCCTTCTCTGCATCAATTGAGATAATTATGTGGTTTTTGTTTTTGCTTCTGTTTATGTGGTGAATTACATTTATAGACTTGCGTATGTTGAACCAGCCTTGCATCCCTGTGATGAATCCTAATTGATCATGATGGATAAGTTTTTTAATGTGCTGTTGCAATCGACTTGCCACTATTTTATTGAAGATTTTTGCATCTATGTTCATCATGGATATTGGCCTGAAGTTTTTTTTCTTGTTGAGTCTCTGCCAGGTTTTGGTATCAGGATGATGTTTGTCTCATAAAATGATTTGGGAAGGGTTCCCTCTTTTTGGATTATTTGGAATAGTTTTAGAAGGAATGGTACCAGCTCCTCTTTGTGTGTCTGGTAGAATTCGGCTTTGAACCCATCTGGACCTGGGCTTTTTTTGTGTGGTAGGGTCTTAATTGCTGCCTCAACTTCTGACCTTGTTATTGGTCTATTCATGGTTTTGCCTTCCTCCTGGTTTTGGCTTGGGAGGCCACAGGGGTCCAGGAATTTATCCATTTCTTCCTGGTTTACTAGTTTGTGTGCATAGAGTTGTCTGTAATATTCTCAGATGATTGTTTGAAATTCTGTGTAATGTGTTGTGATTTCCCCTTAATCGTTTTTTATTGCATCTATTTCGTTGTTCTCTCTTTTCCTTTTTATCAGTCTGGCTAGTGGTCTGTCTATTTTGTTGATCTTTTCAAAAAAACAGCTCTTAGATTTATTGATTTTTTGAAAGGTTTTTCTTGTCTCTATCTCCAGTTCTGCTCTGATCTTAGTTATTTCTTGTCTTCGGCTAGGTTTTGAGCTTTTTGATCTTGTTCCTCCAGCTCTTTCAATTTTGACTATAGGCTGTCAATTTTGGATCTGTCCACTCTTCTCATGTGGGCACGTATTGCTATATATTTTCCTCTACAGACTGCTTTAAATGTGTCCCAGAGATTCTGGTACGTTGTGTCTTCATTCTCGTTGGTTTTAAAGAACTTCTTTATTTCTGCCTTAATTTCATTGTTTATCCAATCAACATTCAAGAGCCAGTTGTTCAGTTTCCATGAAGCTGTGCGGTTCTGAGTTATTTTCTGAATTCTGAGTTCCAACTTGATTGCACTATGGTCTGAAAGACTGTTTGTTATGATTTTCATTGTTTTACATTTGCTGAGGAGTGCTTTACTTCCAATTATGTGGTCAATTTTGGAGTAGGTGTGATGTGGTGCTAAGAAGAATGTATATTCTGTGGATTTGTGTTGGAGAGTTCTGTAAATGTCTATCAGGTTTGCTTGTTCCAGGTCTGAGTTCAAGTCCTGGATATCCTTGTTAATTTTCTGTCTGGTTGATCTGTCTGCTATTGACAGTGGAATGTTAAAGTCTCCCACTATTATTGTGTCAGAGTCTAAGTCTCTTTGTAAGTCATTAAGAACTTGCCTTATATATCTGGGTGCCCCTGCATTGGGTCCATATATATTTATAATCGTTAGCTCTTCTTGTTGTATCGATCCTTTTACCATTATGTAATGACCTTCTTTGTCCGTTTTGATCTTTGTTGCTTTAAAGTCTATTTTATCAGAGATGAGAATTGCAACTCCTGCTTTTTTTGCTCTCCATTTGCTTGGTAAATCTTTCTCCATCCTTTTATTTTGAGCCTTTGTGTATCTTTGCGTGTGAGATGGGTTTCCTGGATACAGCATACTGATGGGTTTTCGTTTTTCATCCAATTTGCCAGTCTGTGTCTTTTGATTGGTGCATTTAACCCATTTACATTCAGGGTTAATATTGTTATGTGTGAATTTGATACTGCCATTTTGATGCTACCTGGCTGTTTTGCCCGTTGGTTCATGTAGATTCCTCATTTTGTTGACGTTCTTTATCATTTGGTATGCTTTTAGGATGGCTGGAACTGGTTGTTTCTTTTTATGTGTAGTGCCTCTTTCAGAAGGTCTTGTAAAGCAGGCCTAGTGGTGACGAAATCTCTGAGTACTTGCTTCTTTGTGAAGGATTTTATTTTTCCTTCACTTATGAAGCTCAGTTTGGCTGGATATGAAATTCTGGTTTGAAAGCTCTTTTCCTTAAGGATGTTGAATATTGGCCCCCACTCTCTTCTGGCTTGTAGAGTCTCTGCCAAGAGATCTGCTGTGAGTCTGATGGGCTTCCCTTTGTGGGTGATCTGACCTTTCTCTCTGTCTGCCCTTAGTATTTTCTCCTTCCTTTCAACCCTGGTGAATCTGACGATTATGTGCCTTGGGGTTGCTCTTCTTGCGGAGTATCTTTGTGGTGTTCTCTATATTTCCTGGAGTTGAGTATTGACCTGTCTTGCTAGGTTGGGGAAATTTTCCTGGATAATATCCTGAAGAGTGTTTTCCAGCTTGGATTCATTCTCTTCATCACATTCTGGTACATTTATCAAACGTAGGTTGGGTCTCTTCCCATAGTCCCACATTTCTTGGAGATTTTGTTCATTCCTTTTTGTACTGTTTTCTTTAATCTTGGTTTCTCGTTTTATTTCATTGAGTTGATCTTCAACTTCTGATATTGTTTCTTCTGCTTGGTCAATTCGGCTGTTGAAACTTGTGCATGCTTCACGAAGTTCTCGTGTTGTGTTTTTCAGCTCCTCCAATTCATTCATATTCCTCTCTAAGTTGTCCATTCTTGTTATCAATTCCTCGAATTTTTTTTCAAATCGTTTTTTAAGGTTCTTAGTTTCTTTGCACTGGTTTAGTACATGTTCCTTTAGCTCACTGAAGTTTCTCATTATTCACTTTCTGAAGTCTGATTCCGTCATTTCGTCACATTCTTACTCCGTCCAGTTTTGTTCCCTTGCTGGTGAGGAGTTTTGGTTCTTATTTTAGGTGAATTGTTTTGGTTTCAGGTGCTTTCCTCCTTTTCGCGCTGGTTTCTTCCCATCTTTATGGATTTATCCGCCTGTCGTCTTAGTAGTTGCTGATTTTTCAATTGGATCTCTGTGTGGACACTGAGATTGTTGATGATGAAGTATTTCTGTTACTTAGTTTTCCCTCTAATGGTCTATCCCCTCTGCTGTATGAGTGCTGAGGTCCACTCCAGGCCCTGCTTTGCTGGGGTATACCTTCAGCAGCTGCGGAACAGTGAGTGATGATACCAGTTTCTTTTTCTGCTGCCCTTGTTCCAGAATAATGCCAGCCAAATATCAGTCTGATTAGTCCTTTTCTTGGGTGACTCCTTGGATATACAGGGGTCAGAGTGCTGCTTGAGAAGATAGTCTGTGCTTTATAGGAGCTCCAGTGCTGAGCTGTGATCTCCGTTTTTCATTCAGCGTTGTTGGGAGGTTGTTTATTTCTGCTGCTATAGAACTCATAAAACACCACCCTTTTTCCCCCCTTAGATGCTCTGTCTCAGGGAGTTGGGGCTTTCTTTATGAGTATCTGTTGCACTGTCCTGCCTTACTAGGCAGCAGTCTATTCACTATTTGCCTGCTGGGGCTCTGACCTGCTAATGCGGGTCCGCTCTGTTGCTGCTGGGCTCCCTTCTGCTGTGGAGCGCGGAGCCTCTTTGTTATGGCAGGTTGCCTCGGCAACGGCAGGCTGCGTCAGTCCTGGGCGGTACTTCAGTGGGGGTGGATTGCGTCAGCAATGGTGGACGCCCCTCCCTTACCGGGCTGCACTGTCCTAGATGCCGGCAGCAAACTTTCAGCCCCAAGCATTTCCAGTCGTTGCCCTGCTTGTCCCCGTGAGCGTGGGACCCGCCGAGTCCGATCACCCAGCTCCGTGCCTCAGAGTTTGTCCTCTCTCTCTCTCTCTTCCTCTCCCCAAGCTGAAAGGTCGACTCTCTCACTGGCGCCCCAGTAGCCTGCCCATAGGGCACTGGGATCCGTGCAATCTCCCATGCCACTGCCCACTACCCCGGCTCAGATCACGCTTCCAAGGAAACTCCTGGTCTGGCTCATTTTCCAAGTCCCGTTCAATCAGATGAACATACCAATCTGCCCTTCCAAATCTCAGATTGCCGGTTTAACAGGGCACCCACACCAGTGACTTCCATGCTGGGTCCCGCTATGGTGCTGCCCTAAGCGGCGGCGGGAGCCTCCTGCATTAGCCGGCTGCTAGCGTCCCGTGTCTCTCCCACACCTGGGACTTTCAACGCTCTGTGGGCATAAAAGGAACATCCGAGAATGCGGCTAGGACTCACCCTCTGCACCTTCACTGAGAGCTGCAATCCTGAGTCGCCTCTACGACGCCATCTTGCCTCTTCCCTGACTATTTCTTTAGGTGTGTACACTTAGTGAGGCTCTTAACGAGTGGCCATAGGAAAGAGACTTCTGACCATTCCGCAGGTGTGCATTATTTAGTGATTCTCTGAATGAGTGGCCATAAAAAATAGACTCCAGACTATATCACAATTGTGTAATAATCAGTGAGGCTGTGAAAGAGGGGCCATATGAAACAGACATCTATTTACTCCACATGTGCATTATTAACAGTTTTTCTGAATGAGTAGCCGTATGACATAGACTCCTCATTATTATCTATGTGTGCATTAATCAAACAGGCTCTGATTGAGTGTCCGTACCAAATAGAGTCCTGACACTGCCACAGGTGTTTATTACTCAGGTATACACAAAATTAGAGTTCATATGAAATAGACCCCTGACTATCACACAGGTGCGTATCATTCAGCAAGGCACTTAATTCGTGGCTATGTTAAACAGCGTCCTGAATACTCCATAGAAGTTTATTATTCAGTGAAACTTTGAATGATAGACTATATAAAATAGATACCTGACTATTGCTCCATTGTGAATTATTCAATAAGGTTCTAAATGAGTGGTAGTATCAAATAGAATGCTGAGGATTCCTCAGGTGTATATCACTCAGTGAGGCACAAAATGAGTGGCTATATAAAAAATTCTTGACTATTACCCTGGTGCGCATTATTCACTGAGGCTCTAAATGTGTGTCTACATGAAGTAGACTCTTAAATCTTCCTTTGTTGTGTATTATTGAATGAGTCTCTTACCAAGTGGGCATAAAAAAGAGACTCAGGTGTATTGCCCAGGTGTTCATTATGTACAGAGACTTTGAATGTGTAGCCATTTGAAGTAGATGCTTGACTATTTTTGACCGGAGTATTCTTCACAGAGGCCATGAACGAGTGGCCATGTGAGATTCCTGACTTCTCAGATATACATATTCTTCAATAAAACACTGAAAGAGTGGCTTTATGAAATAGAACCCATTTTACTCAACAGGTGTGCGTTATTTTTTGATTTTTCAAACTAATCGCCATGTGAAACTGACTAGTGATTATTCCCCACATGTGCAGTATTCGAAAAGGTTCTGTATGAGTGTCTATGTCAAAGAGTCTCCTGACTCTGACACATGTGTGTATTATTCATGGAGCTGCTTAATTTGGGGCTACCTTAAATAGGGTCCTGACTACTCCACAGCTGTTTATTATGCACATATGCACTGAAGCTCCGAATGACAGGCCACATGAAATATACTCCTTACTATTGCCCCATTGTGCATTATTCGGTAATGCTGTGATTGAGTGTCCATATGATTTGGACACTGACTATTCCCAAGGTGTGTATTCTTCAGTGAGATTCTCAATGAGTGACCACATAACACAAACCCTTGACTCTATCCTCTTGACTATTTATCAGTTCTGCATTGTCCACTGAGTCGCTGGGTGAAGAGTCATATCAAATATTCTCCAGACTATTTCTTAGCTGTGCATTATTCAGTGAGTCTCTCAATAAGTGTCTATATATAATATAATCCTGAGTATTTTCCAGATATATATGATTCCTCACTTAGGTTCTGAATAAGTGTCCATGTAAAATACACTCCTGACGTTTTCATAGGTCTGTATAATTCTGTGAAGTTCTGAATGAGTGGCCATAAAATAGAGCCTCCTGAATGCTCCTCAGTCATGCGTTTTTACCTTTGGCTGTAAATGAGTGGCTATACAGAATAGAACTTTATCTTTTCCCAAGGTGTATGTTATTCAGTTAGGCTCTGAGTATGTGGCTATAGAAAATAGAATTCTGACTATGATAGGGGTGTTTCTCATTCAAGGAAGTCCTGAAATTGATGCCACATGTAATAGCGTCCTGAGTATTTCCCAGGTATGTATTATTCACTGAGGATCTGAAACTTTGGCCATATGAAATTGTTTTCTGACTTGTCCACAGGCGTGTATCATTGACTCTGACTCTAAATATTTGGGCGTGTAAAATAGACAAATGACTATTGCAAAGTTTTGTATTACTCACACAGGCTTTGATTTCGTGGCCATATAAAATAGTCTAGTGTCTATTCCGCACGTCTGCATTATTCCCTGAGGCTGTAAATGAGAGGCTATATAAAGTAGATTCTTTTTTTTTTTTTTTTTGCGTTTTCCTCTTTTAAAACTTTTTTTTTTTTTTAATTTTTATTGCATTATAGGTTTTGGGGTACATGTGCAGAACGTGCAAGATAAATGCATAGGTACACACATGGCAGTGTGTTTTGCTGCCTTCCTCCCCCTTACCCACACTTGGTATTCATCCCCAGGCTATCCCCCCGAGCCCCCCCCGCTGTCCCTCCCCCATTTCCCCCAACAGTCCCCAGTGTATAGTAGACCGCCTCTCTGTGTCTATGTGTTCTCATTTTTCTCACCCGCCTATGAGTGAGTATATGCGGTATTTCTTTTTCTGTTCTTGTGTCAGTTTGCTGAGAATGATGTTCTCCAGATTCATCCATGTCCCTACAAAGGACACAAACTCATCATTTCTGATTGCTGCATAATATTCCATGGTGTATATGTGCCACATTTTCCCAGTCCAGTCTATCATCGATGGGCATTTGGGTTGGTTCCAGGTCTTTGCTATTGTAAACAGTGCTGCAATGAACATTCGTGTGCATGTGTCCTTATAGTAGTATGATTCACAGTCTTTTGGATAGATACCCAGTAATGGGATTGCTGGGTCAAATGGAATTTCTATTTCTAGGTCCCTGAGGAATCGCCACACTGTCTTCCACAATGGTTGAACTAATTTACACTCCCACCAACAGTGTAAGAGTGTTCCTATTTCTCCACATCCTCTCCAGCATCTGCTGTCTCCAGATTTTTTTTTTTTTTTTTTTAATTTTTATTGCATTATAGGTTTGGGGGTACATGTGCAGAACGAGCAAGATAGTTGCATAGGTACACACATGGCAGTGTGCTTTGCTGCCTTCCTCCCCCTCACCCACACTTGGCATTCATCCCCAGGCTATCCCCCCCAGTCCCCCCCACTGTCCCTCCCCCATTCCCCCCAACAGTCCCCAGTGTATAGTAGACCGCCTCTCTGTGTCCATGTGTTCTTATTTTTCTCACCCACCTATGAGTGAGTATATGCGGTATTTCTTTTTCTGTTCTTGTGTCAGTTTGCTGAGAATGATGTTCTCCAGATTCATCCATGTCCCCACAAAGGACACAAACTCATCATTTTTGATTGCTGCATAATATTCCATGGTGTATATGTGCCACATTTTCCCAGTCCAGTCTATCATCGTTGGGCATTTGGGTTGGTTCCAGGTCTTTGCTATTGTAAACAGTGCTGCAATGAACATTCGTGTGCATTTGTCCTTATAGTAGAACGATTTATAGTCCTTTGGATAGATACCCAGTAATGGGATTGCTGGGTCAAATGGAATTTCTATTTCTAGGTCCCTGAGGAATCGCCACACTGTCTTCCACAATGGTTGGACTAATTTACACTCCCACCAACAGTGTAAGAGTGTTCCTATTTCTCCACATCCTCTCCAGCATCTGTTGTCTCCAGATTTTTTAATGATCGCCATTCTAACTGGTGTGAGATGGTATCTCAATGTGGTTTTGATTTGCATCTCTCTAATGACCAATGACGATGAGCACATTTTCATATGTTTGTTGGCCTCATGTATGTCTTCTTTTGTAAAGTTTCTGTTCATATCCTTTGCCCATTTTTGAATGGGCTTGTTTGTTTTTTTCCTGTAAATCTGTTTGAGTTCTTTGTAAATTCTGGATATCAACCCCTTGTCAGATGTGTAAACTGCAAAGATTTTTTCCCATTCTGATGGTTGCCGATTCACTCTAGTGACTGTTTCTTTTGCCGTGCAGAAGCTGTGGAGTTTGATTAGATCCCATTTGTCTATTTTGGCTTTTGTTGCCAGTGCTTTTGGTGTTTTGTTCATGAAGTCCTTGCCTACTCCTATGTCCTGAATGGTTTTGCCTAGATTTTCTTCTAGGGTTTTTATGGTGTCAGGTCTTACATTTAAGTCTTTAATCCATCTGGAGTTAATTTTAGTGTAAGGTGTCAGGAAGGGGTCCAGTTTCTGCTTTCTGCACATGGCTAGCCAGTTTTCCCAACACCATTTATTAAATAGGGAATCCTTTCCCCATTGCCTGTTTTTGTCTGGTTTATCAAAGATAATATGGTTGTAGATGTGTTGTGTTGCCTCCGATGCCTCTGTTCTGTTCCATTGGTCTATATCTCTGTTTTGGTACCAGTACCATGCTGTTTTGATTACTGTAGCCTTGTAGTATAGTTTGAAGTCTGGTAGCGTGATGCCTCCCGCTGTGTTCTTTTTGCTTAGAATTGACTTGGCTATGCGGGCTCTTTTTTGGTTCCATATGAAATTCATGGTGGTTTTTTCCAGTTCTTTGAAGAAATTCAATGGTAGTTTGATGGGGATAGCATTGATTGTGTAAATTACTTTGGGCAGTATAGCCATTTTCACGATATTGATTCTTCCTAACCACGAACATGGAATGTTTCTCCATCTGTTTGTGTCCTCTCTTATTTCATTGAGCAGTTGTTTGTAGTTTTCCTTAAAGAGGTCCCTTACATTCCTAGTGAGTTGTATTCCTAGGTATTTTATTTTCTTTGTAGCAATTGTGAATGGCAGTTCGTTCTCAATTTGGTTCTCTTTAAGTCTGTTATTGGTGTATAGGAATGCTTGTGATTTTTGAACATTGATTTTATATCCTGAGACTTTGCTGAAGTTGCTTATCAGTTGCAGGAGCTTTTGGGCTGAGGTGATGGGGTCTTCTAGGTATACTATCATGTCGTCTGCAAATAGAGACAATTTGGCTTCCACCTTTCCTATTTGAATACCCTTTATTTCTTTTTCTTGCCTGATTGCTCTGGCTAGAACTTCCAGTACTATGTTGAATAGAAGTGGTGAGAGAGGGCATCCTTGTCTAGTGCCGGATTTCAAAGGGAATGCTTCCAGTTTTTGCCCATTAAGTATGATATTGGCTGTTGGTTTGTGGTAAATAGCTTTTATTACTTTGAGATATGTTCCATCAATACCAAGTTTATTGAGGGTTTTTAGCATAAAGGGCTGTTGAATTTTGTCAAATGCCTTCTCTGCGTCAATTGAGATAATCATGTGATTTTTGATTTTGCTTCTGTTTATGTGGTGAATTACATTTATAGACTTGCGTATGTTGAAACAGCCTTGCCTCCCCGGGATGAATCCTACTTGATCATGATGGATAAGTTTTTTAATGTGCTGTTGCAATCGGTTTGCCAGTATTTTATTGAAGATTTTTGCATCTATGTTCATCATGGATATTGGCCTGAAGTTTTCTTTTCTTTTTGAGTCTCTGCCAGGTTTTGGTATCAGGATGATGTTGGTCTCATAAAATGATTTGGGAAGGGTTCCCTCTTTTTGGATTATTTGGAATAGTTTCAGAAGGAATGGTACCAGATCCTCTTTGTGTGTCTGGTAGAATTCAGCTGTGAACCCATCTGGACCTGGGCTTTTTTTGTGTGGTAGGCTCTTAATTGCTGCCTCAACTTCAGACCTTGTTATTGGTCTATTCATAGTTTCGGCTTCCTCCTGGTTTAGGCTTGGGAGGACACAGGCGTCCAGGAATTTATCCATTTCTTCCTGATTTACTAGTTTATGTGCATAGAGTTGTTTGTAGTATTCTCTGATGATGGTTTGAATTTCTGTGGAATCTGTGGTGATTTCCCCTTTATCGTTTTTTATTGCATCTATTTGGTTGTTCTCTCTCTTCTTTTTTATCAGTCTGGCTAGTGGTCTGTCTATTTTGTTGATCTTTTCGAAAAAACAGCTCTTAGATTTATTGATTTTTTGAAGGGTTTTTCTTGTCTCTATCTCCTTCAGTTCTGCTCTGATCTTAGTTATTTCTTGTCTTCGGCTAGGTTTTGAGCTTTTTTGATCTTGCTCCTCTAGCTCTTTCAATTTTGATGATAGGGTGTCAATTTTGGATCTCTCCACTCTTCTCATGTGGGCACTTATTGCTATATATTTTCCTCTACAGACTGCTTTAAATGTGTCCCAGAGATTCTGGTATGTTGTGTCTTCATTCTCGTTGGTTTCAAAGAACTTCTTTATTTCTGCCTTCATTTCATTGTTTATCCAATCAACATTCAAGAGCCAGTTGTTCAGTTTCCATGAAGCTGTGCGGTTCTGAGTTACTTTCTGAATTCTGAGTTCCAACTTGATTGCACTATGGTCTGAGAGACTGTTTGTTATGATTTCCGTTGTTTTGCATTTGCTGAGGAGTGCTTTACTTCCAATTATGTGGTCAATTTTGGAGTAGGTGTGATGTGGTGCTGAGAAGAATGTATATTCTGTGGATTTGGGGTGGAGAGTTCTGTAAATGTCTATCAGGTTTGCTTGTTCCAGGTCTGAGTTCAAGTCCTGGATATCCTTGTTAATTTTCTGCCTGGTTGATCTGTCTGCTATTGACAGTGGAGTGTTAAAGTCTCCCACTATTATTGTGTGGGAGTCTAAGTCCCTTTGTAAGTCTTTAAGAACTTGCCTTATATATCTGGGTGCTCCTACATTGGGTCCATATATATTTAGAATCGTTATCTCTTCTTGTTGTATCGATCCACCTACCATTATGTAATGACCTTCTTTGTCCCTTTTGATCTTTGTTACTTTAAAGTCTATTTTATCAGAGATGAGAATTGCAACTCCTGCTTTTTTTTGCTCTCCATTTGCTTGGTAAATCTTCCTCCATCCCTTTATTTTGAGCCTTTGTGTATCTTTGCATGTGAGGTGGGTTTCCTGGATACAGCACACCGATGGGTTTTGTTTTTTTATCCAATTTGCCAGTCTGTGTCTTTTGATTGGTGCATTTAGCCCATTTACATTCAGAGTTAATATTGTTATGTGTGAATTTGATACTGCCATTTTGATGCTAGCTGGCTGTTTTGCCCGTTGGTTCATGTACATTCTTCATTTTGTTGATGGTCTTTAGCATTTGGTATGCTTTTAGGATGGCTGGAACTGGTTGTTTCTTTCTATGTGTAGTGCCTCTTTCAGGAGCTCTTGTAAAGCAGGCCTAGTGGTGACAAAATCTCTGAGTACTTGCTTGTTCGTGAAGGATGTTATTTTTCCTTCACTTATGAAGCTTAGTTTGGCTGGATATGAAATTCTGGGTTGAAAGCTCTTTTCTTTAAGGATGTTGAATATTGGCCCCCACTCTCTTCTGGCTTGTAGAGTCTCTGCCGAGAGATCTGCTGTGAGTCTGATGGGCTTCCCTTTGTGGGTGACCCAACCTTTCTCTCTGGCTGCCCTTAGTATTTTCTCCTTCATTTCAACCCTATTGAATCTGACGATTATGTGCCTTGGGGTTGCTCTTCTTGCAGAGTATCTTTGTGGTGTTCTCTGTATTTCCTGGAGTTGAGTATTGACCTGTCTTGCTAGGTTGGGGAAATTTTCCTGGATAATATCCTGAAGAGTGTTTTCCAGCTTGGATTCATTCTCTTCGTCACATTCTGGTACACCTATCAAACGTAGGATGGGTCTCTTCACATAGTCCCACATTTCTTGGAGATTTTGTTCATTCCTTTTTGCGCTTTTTTCTTTAATCTTGGTTTCTCGTTTCATTTCATTGAGTTGATCTTCAACTTCTGATATTCTTTCTTCTGCTTGGTCAATTCGGCTGTTGAAACTTGTGCATGCTTCACGAAGTTCTCGTGTTGTGTTTTTCAGCTCCTTCAATTCATTCATATTCCTCTCTAAGTTGTCCATTCTCGTTATCAATTCCTCGAATCTTTTTTCAAATCTTTTTTCTAGGTTCTTAGTTTCTTTGCACTGGTTTAGAACATGTTCCTTTAGCTCACTGAAGTTTCTCATTATCCACTTTCTGAAGTCTGATTCCGTCATTTCGTCACATTCATTCTCCGTCCAGCTTTGTTCCCTTGCTGGTGAGGAGTTTTGGTCCTTTTTTGGAGGTGAGGTGTTTTGGTTTCGGGTGTTTTCCTCCTTTTTGCGCTGGTTTCTTCCCATCTTTATGGATTTATCCGCCTGTCGTCTTAGTATTGGCTGATTTTTCAATTGGGTCTCTGTGTGGACACTGAGATTGTTGATGATGAAGTATTTCTGTTACTTAGTTTTCCCTCTAATGAGTAAAACTCTGCTGTATGAGTGCTGAGGTCCACTCCAGGCCCTGCTTGTCTGGGGTATACCTGCAGCAGCTGCAGAACAGTGAGGGATGATATCAGTTTCTTTTTCTGCTGCCCTTGTTCCAGAATGATGCCAGCCAAATGTCAGTCTGATTAGTCCTTTTCTGGGGTGACTCCTTGGATATACAGGGGTCAGGGAGCTGCTTGAGGAGACAGTCTGTTCTTTATAGGAGCTCCAGTGCTGAGCTGTGAGCTCCGTTGTTCATTCAGGGTTGTTGGGAGGTTGTTTATGTCTGCTGCAATAGAGCTCATAAAACACCACTCTTTTTTTTTTTTTTTTTTTTTTTTTCACCCTTAGATGCTCTGTGTCAGGGAGTTGGGGCTTTGTTTATGAGTATTTGTTGCACTGTCCTGCCCCACTAGATGGCAGTCTATTCACTATTTGCCTGCCGGGGCTCTGACCTGCGCTGTTGCTGCCTGGCGGAGTCTCTCTATTATGGCAGGTTGCCTCGGCAACGGCAGGCAGTCCTGGGCGGTACTTAAGTGGGGGTGCACTTCGTCATCAATGGTGGACGCCCCTCCCTGACCGCTGCACCGTCCTAGATGCCGGCAACAAAACTCTCAGCCCCAAGCGCCTCCAGTCGCCGCCCTGCTTGTCCCGTGAGCGTGGGACCCGCCGAGCCCAATCACCCAGCTCCCTGCCTCAGAGTCCGTCCTCTCTCTCTCTCTCTTCCTCTCCCCAAGCTGAAAGGTCGACTCTCTCACTGGCACCCCAGGAGCCTGCCGATAGGGCACCGGGATCCGTGCGATCTCCCGTGCCGCTGCCCACTACCCCGGCTCAGATCACGCTTCCCAGGAAACTCCTGGTCTGCCTCATTGTCCAAGTCCCGTTCAATCAGCTGGACATGCCAATCTGCCATTCCAAATCTCAGATTGCCGGTTTAACAGGGCACCCAGACCAGTGAGTTCCGCGCCGGGTCCTGCTGCGGCGCCGGCCGAAGAGGCGGCAGGAGCCGGCTGCGTTAGCGGCTGCTAGCGTTTCGTGTCTCTCCCACACCTGGGACTTTCAATGCTCTGTGGGCATAAAAGGAACATCCGAGGATGCGGCTAGGACTCACCCTCTGCGCCTTCACCGAGAGCTGCAATCCTGAGTCACCTCTCTGACGCCATCTTGCCTCCCCTGTCTCCAGATGTTTTAATTATCGCCATTCTAACTGGTGTGAGATGGTATCTCAATGTGGTTTTGATTTGCATCTCTCTAATGACCAATGACGATGAGCACTTTTTCATATGTTTGTTGGCCTCATGTATGTCTGCTTTCGTAAATTTTCTGTTCATATCCTTTGCCCATTTTTGAATGGGCTTGTTTGATTTTTTCCTGTAAATCTGTTTGAGTTCTTTGTAAATTCTGGATATCAGCCCTTTGTCAGATGCGTAAATTTCAAAGATTTTTTCCCATTCTGATGGCTGCCAATTCACTCTAGTGACAGTTTCTTTTGCCGTGCAGAAGCTGTGGAGTTTGATTAGGTCCCATTTGTCTATTTTGGCTTTTGTTGCCAATGCTTTGGTGTTTTGTTCATAAAGTCCTTGCCTACTCCTATGTCCTGAATGGTTTTGCCTAGATTTTCTTCTAGGGTTTTTATGGTGTCAGGTCTTACGTTTAAGTCTTTAATCCATCTGGAGTTAATTTTAGTGTATGGTGTCAGAAAGGGGTCCAGTTTCTGCTTTCTGCACATGGCTAGCCAGTTTTTCCAACACCATTTATTAAATAGGGAATCCTTTCCCCATTGCCTGTTTTTGTCTGGTTTATCAAAGATAATATGGTTGTAGATGTGTTGTGTTGCCTCTGATGCCTCTGTTCTGTTCCATTGGTCTATATCTCTGTTTTGGTACCAGTACCATGCTGTTTTGATTACTCTAGCCTTGTAGTATAGTTTGAAGTCTGGTAGCGTGATGCCTCCCGCTGTGTTCTCTTTGCTTAGAATTGACTTGGCTATGCGGGCTCTTTTTTGGTTCCATATGAAATTCATGGTGGTTTTTTCCAGTTCTGTGAAGAAATTCAATGGTAGTTTGATGGGGATAGCATTGAATGTGTAAATTACTTTGGGCAGTATAGCCATTTTCACGATATTGATTCTTCCTAAACACGAACATGGAATGTTTCTCCATCTGTTTGTGTCCTCTCTTATTTCGTTGAGCAGTTGTTTGTAGTTTTCCTTAAAGAGGTCCCTTACATTTCTAGTGAGTTGTATTCCTAGGTATTTTATTTTCTTTGTAGCAATTGGGAATGGCAGTTCCTTCTTGATTTGGTTCTCTTTAAGTCTGTTATTGGTGTATAGGAATGCTTGTGATTTTTGAACTTTGATTTTATATCCTGAGACTTTGCTGAAGTTCCTTATCAGTTGCAGGACCTTTTGGGCTGAGGTGATGGGGTCTTCTAGGTATACTATCATGTCGTCTGCAAATAGAGACAATTTGGCTTCCACCTTTCCTATTTGAATACCCTTTATTTCTTTTTCTTGCCTGATTGCTCTGACTAGAACTTCCAGTACTATGTTGAATAGAAGTGATGAGAGAGGGCATCCTTGTCTAGTGCCGGATTTCAAAGGGAATGCTTCCAGTTTTTGCCCATTAAATATGATATTGGCTGTTGGTTTGTCATAAATAGCTTTTATTACTTTGAGATATGTTCCATCAATACCAAGTTTATTGAGGGTTTTTAGCATAAAGGGCTGTTGAATATTGTCAAATGCCTACTCTTCATCAATTGAGATAATCATGTGGTTTTTGTTTTTGCTTCTGTTTATGTGGTGAATTACATTTATAGACTTGCGTATGTTGAACCAGCCTTGCATCCCCGGGATGAATCCTACTTGATCATGATGGATAAGTTTTTTAATTTGCTGTTGGAATCGGTTTCCCAGTATTTTATTGAAGATTTTTGCGTCTATGTTCATCATGGATATTGGCCTGAAGTTATCTTTTCTTGTTGAGTCTCTGCCAGGTTTTGGTATCAGGATGATGTTAGTCTCATAAAATGATGTGGGAAGGGTTCCCTCTTTTTGGATTATTTGGAATAGTTTCAGAAGGAATGGTACCACATCCTCTTTGTGTGTCTGGTAGAATTCAGCTGTGAACCCATCTGGACCTGGGCTTTTTTTGCGTGGTAGGCTCTTAATTGCTGCCTCAAATTCTGACCTTGTTATTGGTCTATTCATGGTTTTGCCTTCCTCCTTGTTTAGGCTTGGGAGGATACAGGTGTCCAGGAATTTATCCATTTCTTCCTGATTTACTAGTTTATGTGCATAGAGTCGTTTGTAGTATTCTCTGATGATGGTTTGAATTTCTGTGGAATCTGTGGTGATTTCCCCTTTATCGTTTTTTATTGCATCTATTTGGTTGTTCTCTCTCTTCTTTTTTATCAGTCTGGCTAGTGGTCTGTCTATTTTGTTGATCTTTTCGAAAAACCAGCTCTTAGATTTATTAATTTTTGAAGGGTTTTTCTTGTCTCTATCTCCTTCAGTTCTGCTCTGATCTTAGTTATTTCTTGTCTTCGGCTTGGTTTTGAGCTTTTTTGATCTTGCTCCTCTAGCTCTTTCAATTTTGACTATAGGGTGTCAATTTTGGATCTCTCCACTCTTCTCATGTGGGCACTTATTGCTATATATTTTTCTCTACAGACTGCTTTAAATGTGTCCCAGAGATTCTGGTACGTTGTGTCTTCATTCTCGTTGGTTTCAAAGAACTTCTTTATTTCTGCCTTCATTTCATTGTTTATCCAATCAACATTCAAGAGCCAGTTGTTCAGTTTCCATGAAGCTGTGCGGTTCTGAGTTATTTTCTGAATTCTGAGTTCCAACTTGATTGCACTATGTTCTGAGAGACGGTTTGTTATGATTTCAGTTGTTTTGCATTTGCTGAGGAGTGCTTTACTTCCAATTATGTGGTCAATTTTGGAGTAGGTGTGATGTGGTGCTGAGAAGAATGTGTATTCTGTGGATTTGGGGTGGAGAGTTCTGTAAATATCTGTCAGGTTTTCTTATTCCAGGTCTGAGTTCAAGTCCTGGATATCCTTGTTAATTTTCTGTCTGGTTGATCTGTCTGCTATTGACAGTGGAGTGTTAAAGTCTCCCACTATTATTGTGTGGGAGTCTAAGTCCCTTTGTAAGTCATTAAGAACTTGCCTTATATATCTGGGTGCTCCTACATTGGGTCCATATATGTTTAGAATCGTTATCTCTTCTTGTTGTATTGATCCTTTTACCATTATGTAATGACCTTCTTTGTCCCTTTTGATCTTTGTTACTTTAAAGTCTATTTTTTCAGAGATGAGAATTGCAACTCCTTCTTTTTTTGCTCTCCATTTGCTTGGTAAATTTTCCTCCATCCTTTTATTTTGAGTCTTTTTGTATCTTTGCATGTGAGGTGGGTTTCCTGGATACAGCACACCGATGGGTTTTGGTTTTTTATCCAATTTGCCAGTCTGTGTCTTTCGATTGGTGCATTTAACCCATTTACATTCAGGGTTAACATTGTTATGTGTGAATTTGATACTGCCATTTTGATGCTAGCTGGCTGTTTTGCCCGTTGGTTCATGTACATTCTTCATTTTGTTGATGTTCTTTAGCATTTGGTATGGTTTTAGGATGGCTGGAACTGGTTGTTTCTTTCTATGTGTAGTGCCTCTTTCAGGAGCTCTTGTAAAGCAGGCCTAGTGGTGACAAAATCTCTGATTACTTGCTTGTTCGTGAAGGATTTTGTTTTTCCTTCACTTTTGAAGCTCAGTTTGGCTGGATATGAAATTCTGGGTTGAAAGCTCTTTTATTTAAGGATGTTGAGTATTGGCCCCCACTCTCTTCTGGCTTGTAGAGTCTCTGCCGAGAGATCTGCTGTGAGTCTGATGGGCTTCCCTTTGTGGGTGACCCGACCTTTCTCTCTGGCTGCCCTTAGTATTTTCTCCTTCGTTGCAACCCTGGTGAATCTGACGATTATGTGCCTTGGGGTTGCTCTTCTTGCAGAGTATCTTTGTGGTGTTCTCTGTATTTCCTGGAGTTGAGTATTGACCTGTCTTGCTAGGTTGGGGAAATTTTCCTGGATAATATCCTGAAGAGTGTTTTCCAGCTTGGATTCATTCTCTTCGTCACATTCTGGTACACCTATCAAACGTAGGTTGGGTCTCTTCACATAGTCCCACATTTCTTGGAGATTTTGTTTATTCCTTTTTGTGCTTTTTTCTTTAATCTTGGTTTCTCGTTTTATTTCATTGAGTTGATCTTCAACTTCTGATATTCTTTCTTCTGCTTGGTGAATTCGGCTGTTGAAACTTGTGCATGCTTCACGACGTTCTCATGTTGTGTTTTTCAGCTCCTTCAATTCATTCATATTCCTCTCTAAGTTGTCCATTCTTGTTATCATTTCCTCGAATCTTTTTTCAAATCTTTTTTCAAGGTTCTTAGTTTCTTTGCACTGGTTTAGAACATGTTCCTTTAGCTCACTGAAGTTTCTCATTATCCACTTTCTGAAGTCTGATTCCATCATTTCGTCACATTCATTCTTTGTCCAGCTTTGTTCCCTTGCTGGTGAGGAGTTTTGGTCCTTTTTTGGAGGTGAGGTGTTTTGGTTTCGGCTGCTTTCCTCCTTTTTGTGCTGGTTTCTTCCCATCTTTATGGATTTATCCGCCTGTCGTCTTAGTAGTGGCTGATTTTTCAATTGGGTCTCTGTGTGGACTCTGGGATTGTTGATGATGAAGTATTTCTGTTACTTAGTTTTCCCTCTAATGATCTATCCTCTCTGCTGTATGAGTGCTGAGGTCCACTCCAGGCCCTGCTTGTCTGGGGTATACCTGCAGCAGCTGCAGAACAGTGAGGGATGATACCAGTTTCTTCTTCTGCTGCCCTTGTTCCAGAATGATGCCAGCCAAATGTCAGTGTGATGAGTCCTTTTCTGGGGTGACTCCTTGGATATACAGGGGTCAGGGAGCTGCTTGAGGAGACAGTCTGTGCTTTATAGGAGTTCCAGTGCTGAGCTGTGAGCTCCGTTGTTCATTCAGGGTTGTTGGGAGGTTATGTCTGCTGCAATAGAACTAATAAAACACCACTCTTTTTTTTTCACACTTAGATGCTCTGTCTCAGGGAGTTGGGGCTTTCTTTATGAGTATCTGTTGCACTGTCCTGCCCCACTAGGTGGCAGTCTATTCACAATTTGCCTGCCGGGGCTCTGACCTGCTAGCACGGGTCCGCCCTGTTGCTGCCTGCATGATTCTCTCTGTTATGGCAGGGTGCCTCGGCAACGGCAGGCTGCGTCAGTCCTGGGCGGTACTTAAGTTGGGGTGCACTTCGTCAGTAATGGTTGTCGCCCCTCCCTGACCGGGCTGCACCGTCCTAAATGCTGGCAACAAAACTTTCAGCCCCAAGCGCCTCCAGTCGCCGCCCTGCTTGTCCCCGTGAGTGTGGGACTCGCCCACCCCGATCACCCATCTCCCTGCCTCAGAGTCCGTCCTCTCTCTCTCTTCCTCTCCCCAAGCTGAAAGGTCGACTCTCTCACTGGCGCCCCAGGAGCCTGCCGATAGGGCACTGGGATCCGTGCGATCTCTCGTGTGGCTGCCCACTACCTTGGCTCAGATCACGCTTCCCAGGAAACTCCTGGTCTGGCTCATTGTCCACGTCCCGTTCAATCAGATGTACACTCCAATCTGCCCTTCCAAATCTCAGATTGCCGGTTTAACAGGGCACCCAGACCAGTGATTTCCACGCCAGGTCCCGCTGCGGTGCCGGCTGAAGAGGCAGTGGGAGCCAGCTGCATTAGGCGGCTGCTAGCGCCCCGTGTCTCTCCCACACCTGGGACTTTCAACGCTCTGTGGGCATAAAAGGAACATCCGAGAATGCGACTAGAAGTAACCCTCTGTGCCTTCACCGAGAGCTGCAATCCTGAGTCACCTCTTTGACGCCATCTTGCCTCCGTCCTAGGTGTGCATTATTTAGTGAGACTCTGAATGAGGGGATAAAGGTAAATCCTGACTATTTCCCCAGGTGTGTACACTTAGTGATACTCTTAACAAGTGGCCATAGAAAAGAGTCTCCTGACTTTTTCACAGGTGTGCATTATTTAGTGAGACTCTGAGTGAGGCGATAATGGTAATTACTGACTATTTCCCCAGGTGTGTACACTTAGTTAGGCTCTTAACGAGTGGCCATAGAAAAGAGACTTCTGACTATTCCGCAGATGTGCATTTTTTAGTGATTCTCTAAATGGGTGGTCATAAATAATAGACTCCAGACTATATCCCAAGTGTGTAATATTCTGTGAGGCTGTGAAAGAGTGTCCATAAGAATCAGACTGCTAATTACTTTACATGTGCATTATTCACTCTTTGTCTGAATGAGTATCCATATGACATAGACTCCCCATTATTATACATGTGTGCATTAATCAAACAGGTTATGTTTGAGTGTACATACTAAATAGACTTCTGACACTGCCCTAGGTGTGTACTACTCAACAATACACAAAATTAGAGATTATATGAAATAGACACCAGGCTAATACCCAGGTGTGTATCATTCAGGAAGGCACTTAATTCGTGGCTATCTTAAACAGTGTCCTGATTACTCCATAGAAGTTTATTATTCACTGAAACTTTTAGTGATAGACCATACAAAATATACACCTGACTATTGCTCCATTGTGAATTATTCAATAAGGTTCTAAATGTGTGGTAGTATCAAATAAAATCCTGAGGAATCTTCAGGTGTATATCACTCAGTGAGGCACAAAATGAGTGGCCATATAAATAAAACTCGACTATTACCATGGTGTGCATTATTCACTGAGGCTCTAAATGAGTGGCTACATGAAGTCGACTCTTAACTCTTCCCCAGGTGTGTATATTTGAATGAGACTCTGACTAAGTGGGCATAAAAAAAAGACTCAGGTGCATTGCCCAGGTGTTCATTACCTACAGAGGCTCTGAATGTGTAGCCATTTAAAGTAGACACTTGACTATTGTTGAGGGGAGTATTCTTCACAGATTCCCTGAAAGAGTGGCCATGTGAAAGAGATTCCTTACTTTTCAAATGTACATCTTATTCACTAAAACACTGAAAGTGTGGCCTTCTGAAATAGAACCCATTTTATTCCACATGTGTCCATAAGTTTTTGATTCACCAAACGAAACACCATATGAAACAGTCAAGTGATTATTCCCCACATGTGCAGTATTTGAAAAGACTTTGATTTTGTGGCCATATAAAATAGACTAGTGTCTATTTTACACGTGTGCATTATTTTCTGATTCTGTAAATTAAAGGCTATATAAAGTAAACTTCTAACACTTCCCCTGGTGTGCATTACTCACTGAGGCTCTTTTTGTTTAACCATATGAAACAGATTGCTGTCTATTTCAAATATTTGTATTATTCAGTGAATCTCTGAATGAGTGTCTATATGAAATAGAATGCTAAGTATTTTACATTTTTGCATTTTTCACTGAGGTTATGAGTCAGTGGCCATATAAAATGTAATCCTGACTAATTCACAAGTGCATATTATCCACTGAGGCTATGAATGAGTGTAATAATAAAATAGACTCCTGGCTACTCCACAGGTGTACATCATTTTCCGGGTCTATAAAAATATGTCCATCAAAAATAGACTCCAAATTATTCCCCAGGTGTGTATTATTCAGTGAGGCTCAGAATATGTTTCCATATCAATTAGATTCCGTACTATATCAAGTGTCTGTTTTATTCACTGAAGCTCTGAATATGTGTCTACATGAAATAGACTCCTGACTACACCACATTATTCAGTGACACTCCAAATTAGAGGCCACATGATAAAGTCTCCTGACTATTCCACAGGTGTGCATTATTCAGTGAGACTCTGAATGAGGGGATAAAGGTAAATCCTGACTATTTCTCCAGGTGTGTACACTTAGTGAGGCTCTTAATGTGTGGCCATAGGAAAGAGACTTCTCACTATTATGCAGGTGTGCATTACTTAGTAATTCTCTGAATGAGTGGCCATAAAAAATAGACTCCAGACTATATCACAGGTGTCTAATATTCTGTGAGGCTGTGAAAGAGGGGCCATATGAAACAGACTTCTAATTACTCCACATGTGCATTATTCACATTTCTTCTGAATGAGTAGCCATATGACATAGATTCCTAATTATTATCCATGTGTACATTAATCAAACAGGCTCTGTTTGAGTGTCCATACCACATAGACTCCTGACACTGCAACAGGTGTGTATTACTCAGCGATACACAAAATTAGAGTTCATATGAATTAGAATCCTGACTATCACACAGGTGTGTATCATTCAGCAAGGCACTTAATTCGTGGCTATCTTAAACAGTGTCCTGATTACTCCATAGAGGTATACTATTCACTGAAACTTTGAATGATAGACCATATAAAATAGACACCTGACTATTGCTCCATTGTGAATTATTCAATAAGGTGCTAAATGTGTGGTAGTATCAAATAGAATCCTTAGGAATCTTCAGGTGTATATCACTCAGTGAGGCACAAAATGAGTGGCCATATAAATAATGCTCCTGGTGTGCATTATTCACTGAGGCTTTCAATGAGTGGCTACATGAAGTAGACTCTTAACTCTTCCCCAGGTGTGTATTATTGAATGAGACTCTGACTAAGTGGGCATAAAAAAGAGACTCAGGTGTATTGCCCAGGTGTTCATTACCTACAGAGTCTCTGAATGTGTAGCCATTTAAAATAGACACGACTATTTTTGAGGGGAGTATTCTTCACAGAGGCTCTGAACGAATGGCCATGTGAAAGAGATTTTTACTTTTCAGATATACATATTCTTCACTAAAACACTGAAAGAGTGGTTTTCTGAAATAAAACTCATTTTACTCCACAGGTGTGCATTAGTTTTTGATTCACCAAACGTATCACCATATGAAACAGACTAGTGATTATTTCCCACATGTGCGGTATTCGAAAAGGTTCTGTATGAGTGTCTATATCAAATAGTCTCCTGACTCTGACACATGTGTGTATCATTCACGGAGCTGCTTTATTTGGGCTACCTTCAATAGGGTCCTGACTACTCCACAGCTCTTTATTACACACTGAAGCTCTGAATGAGAGGCCATATGAAATAGGCTCTTTACTATTGCCCCATTGTGTATTATTCGGTAATGCTGTGATTGAGTGGCCATATGGCTTGGACTCTTACAATTCCTATGGTGTGTATTCTTCAGTGAGATTGTGAACAAGTGACCACATAACATAAACTCCTGACTCTATCCTCTTCACGATTTTTCAGTTCTACATTGTCCACTGAGTCACTGTGAGTAGGGTCATATCAAATAGTCTCCAGACTATTCTTTAGTTCTGCATTATTCAGTGAGTCTCTGAATAAGTGGCTATATATAATATAATCCTATTTATTTTCCAAATTTATATGATTCTTCACTGAGTTTCTGAATCAGTGGCCATGTAAGATCCACTCCAGAAGTTATCATAGGTCTGTATTATTCTTTGAAGCTCTGAAAGTGTTGCCGTAAAATAGAGACTCCTTAATACTCTTCAGGCGTGCGTTTTTACATTAGGCTCTAAATCAGTGGCTACACGAAACAGAATTCTATTTCCAAGGTGTATATTATTCAGTTAGTCTCTGAATATGTGGCTTTAGGAAATAGAATTCTGACTACAATAGAGTTGTTTCTTATTCAATGAAGCTCTGAAATTGATGCCACATGTAATAGCGTCCTGAGTATTTCCCAGTTATGTATTATTCACTGAGGCTCTGAAACTTTGGCCATATTAAATTGATTTCTGACTTGTCCACAGGCGTGTACTATTGACTCTGACTCTAATTATTTGGGCATGTAAAATAGACAAGTGACTATTCCAAAGTTGTGTATTACTGACTCGGGCTTTGATTTTGTGGCCATATAAATGAGACTAGTTTCTATTCCACACGTGTGTATTATTCCCTTAGGCTGCAAATGAGAGGCTATGTAAAGTACACTTCTAACACTTCCCCAGGTGTGTGTCACTCAGTGAGGCTCTTTTGTATGACCATATGAAGCAGGAGGGGATCTATCTCAAATAATTTAATTATTAAGTGAATTTATGTATGAGTGGCTATATGAAATAGACTGCTGAATACTTTACATTAGTGCATTATTCATTGAGGTTACGAGTCAGTGGCCATATAAAATGTAATCCTGACTAATCCACACGTGCATATTATCCACTGAGGCTATGAATGTGTTTCCAAATGAAATAGACTCCTGGCTATTACACAGGTCTGCATTATTTACCGAGGCTCTGAATGAATGTCCATCGAAAATAGACTTCAAATGATTCTCCAGGTGTGTATTATTCAGTGAGCCTCAAAAGATGTGGCCATACTAATTAGATTTCTTACTATATCAAGGGTCTGTTATATGCACTGAGGTTCTGAATATGTGTCTACATGACAGAGTCTTTGGACTACACCACATTTTTCAATGACACAATGAATGAGAGGCCACATGAAAAAGTCTCCTGACTATTCCACAGGTTTGCATTAGTTAGTGAGACTCTGAATGAGGAGATACAAGTAAATCCTGACTATTTATCCAAGTGTGTATATTTAGTAAGGCTCTCAATGGGTAGCCATAGAAAAAAGACTTCTGACTATTTTGCAGGTGTGAATTATTTAGTGATTCTCTGAATGAGTAGCCATAAAATATAGACTCCAAACTATATCACAAGTGTGTAATATTCGGTGAGGCTGTGAAAGAGGGGCCATATGAAACAGACATCTAATGACCCAACATGTGCGTCATTCAGTGTTTGTCTGAATGAGTAGCCATATGACATAGACACTTCATTATTTTCCATGTGTACATTATTCCAGAAGGTTCGGTATGAGTTTCCATACCAAATAGACTCCTGAAACTCACAAAGGTGTGTATTACTCAGCGTAACACAGAATTAGAGTTTATATTAAATAGACTTTTGATTACCACCAAGGTGTTTGTCATTCAGAAAGGCACTTAATTCATGGCTATCTTAAACACTGTCCTGATTACTCCATAGAAGCTCATTATTCACTGAAACTATGAATGAGAGGCCATACAAAATAGACACCTGACTATTGCTCCATTGTGAATTATTCAATAAGGTTCTAAATGAGTGGTAGTATGAAATAGAATCCTGAGAATTCCCCAGGTGTGTATCATTCAGGGGGGGAACAGAATGAGTGGCCATATAAAAAAATGCTCGACTATTACCCTTGTGTGGATTATTCACTGAGGATCAAAATGAGTGGCTTCATGAAGTAGACTCTTAACTCTTCCCCAGGTGTGTATTATTGTATGAGACTCTGATTAAGTGGGCATCAAAAAAAGACTCAGGTGTATTGCCCAGGTGTTCATTGCTTACAGAGTCTCTGAATGTGTAGGCATTCGAAGTAGACCCTTGACTGTTACTGAGTGGAGTATTATTCACAGAGGCCCAGAACGAGTGGCCATTTGAAAGAGATTCCTGACTTATCAGATATACATGTTACTCACTAAAACACTGAAAGACTGGCCTTATGAAATAGACCGCATTTTACTCCACAGGTGCGCGTTATTTTTGGCTCTCCAAATGAACCACCATATGAAATAAACTAGTGACTATTTTCCACATTTGCAATATTCGAAGAGGTTCTGTATGAGTGTCCATATCAAATAGTCTCCTGACTCTCACACATGTGTGTATCATTCACGGAGCTGCTTTATTTGGGGCTACCTTCAATAGGGTCCTCACTTCTCCACTGCTGTTTATTAGGCAGTGAAGCTTCGAATGAGAGGCCGTATGAAATAGACTCCTTACTATTTCCGCATGGTGCATTATTCGGTAATGCTGTGATTGAGTGGCCATATGACCTGGACTCTGACTATTCCCAAGGTGTGTATTCTTCAGTCAGTTTCTGAACAAGTGACCTCATAAAATAGATGCCTAACTCTGTCCTCTTGACAATTTCTCAGCTCTGCATTTTCCACTGAATAGCTGGGTGAACGGTCATATCAAATAGTCTACAAACAATTCTCCAGGTATGCATTATTCAGTGAGTCTCTTAATAAGTGGCTATATATAATAGAATCCTGAGTATTTTCCAGATGTATATAATTCTTCACTGAGGAACAGAATAAGAGGCCATGTCAAGTACACTCCTGACATTTCCATACATCTGTATTATTCTGTGAGGCTCTGAATGAGTGACCATATAATAGAGACTCCTATATACTACTCAGGTGTGAGTTTTTAAATTCGGCTGTAATTGAATGGCTATACTAAACAGAATCCTGACTTTCCCAAGGTGTCTGTTACTCAGTTAGGCTCTGAGTATGTGGCTATATGAAATAGAATTCTGACTACAATACTGGTGTTCTTTACTCAATGACCGTCTGAAGAAATGCCACATGTAACAGCGTCCAGAGTATTTCTCAGGTATTTATTATTCACTGAGACTCTGAAACTTTGGCCCCATGAAATGGTTTCCTGACTAGTCTACAGGGGTGTATTATTGACGCTGACTCTAAATATTTGGGCATATAAAATAGAATAGTGACTATTCCAAAGTTGTGTATTCCTGACTCAGGCTTTGATTTTGTGGCCATATAAAACAGACTAGTGTCTGTTTCTCACATGTGCATTATACCCTTAGGTTGTAAATGACAGGCTATGTAAAGCACACTCCTAACACTTCCCCAGGTGTGTGTCACTCAGTGAGGCTCTTTTTGTATGACAATATGAAACAGGAGGCTGTCTATCTCAAATAATTTTATTATTCAGTGAATCACTGAATGAGCAGCTATATGAAATAAACTGCTGAGTCCTTTACATTTGTGCATTATTCATGGAGGTTACGAGTCAGTGGCCATATAAAATGGAATCCTGATTAATCCACACGTGCCTATTATCCAGTGAGGCTATGAAATGAAAGAGACTCCTGACTACTCCATAGGTCTGCATTATTTACCGAGGCTCTGAATGAATGTCCATTGAAAATAGACTCCAAATTATTCTCCAGGTGTGTATTATTCAGTGAGCCTCAGAAGATGTGGTCATACTAATTAGATTTCTTACTATATCAAGGGTCTGTCTTATGCACTGAGGCTCTGAATATGTGTCTACATGAAAGAGTCTCCTGACTACACCACGTTTTTCAATGACAAATTGAATGAGAGGCCACATGAAAAAGTCTCCTGACTATTTCACAGGTGTGCATTATTTAGTGAGACTCTGAATGAGGGGATAAAGGTAAAACCTATTTCCCCAGGTGTGTACACTTAGTGAGGCTCTTAACGAGTGGCCGTATGAAAGAGTCTCCTGAATATTCCACAGGTGTGCATTATTTAGTGAGACTCTGAATGAGGGGATAATGGTAAATCCTGACTGTTTCCCCAGGTGTGTACACTTAGTGAGGCTCTTAACTAGTGGCCATAGGAAAGAGACTTCTGACTATTCCGCAGGTGTGAATTATTCAGTGATTCTCTGAATGAGTGGTCATAAAATATAGACTCCAGACTATATCACAAGTGTGTAATATTCAGTGAGGCTGTGAAAGAGGGGCCATGTGAAACAGATTTCTAATGACTTCGCATGTGCCTTATTCACTGTTTGTCTGAATGAGTAGCCGTATGACATAGACTCCTCATTATTCTCCATGTGTGCATTATTCCAACAGGATCGCTATGAGTGTCAATACCAAATAGACTCCTGAAACTCCCCCAGGTGTGTATTACTAAGTGTTACACAGAATTAGAGTTTATATGAGATAGACTCCTGACCACCACCCAGGTGTGTGTCATTCAGGAAGGAACTTAATTCATGGCTAACTTAAACAGTGTCCTGATTACTCCATAGAAGTTCATTATTCACTGAAACTTTGAATGAGAGGCCATACAAAACAGACACCTTACTATTGCTCCATTGTGAATTATTCAATAAGGTTCTAAAGGAGTGGTAATATGAAATAGAATCCTGAGAATTCCCCAGGTGTGTATCATTCAGGGGGGCACAGAATGAGTGGCCATATAAAAAATGCTCGACTATTACACTTGTGTGAATTATTCACAAAGTATCTAAAAGAGTGGCTACATGAAGTAGACCCTTAACTCTTCCCCAGGTGTGTATTATTGAATGAGACTCTAAGTGGTCATAAAAAAGAGACTCAGGTATATTGCCAAGGTGTTCATTACTTACAAAGACTCTGTTTGTGTAGGCATTTGAAGTAGACCCTTCAATGTTTCTGAGGGTAGTATTATTCTCAGAAGCCCAGAACGAGTGGCCATGTGAAAGAGATTCCTGACTTATCAGATATACATGTTATTCACTAAATTACTGAAAGTGTGGCCTTATAAAATAAACCGCATATTACTCCACAGGCAAGCGTTATTTTTTGACTCTCCAAATGAGCCACCATATAAAATAGACTAGTGATTATTCCCCACATTGCAATATTCGAAGAGGTTCTGTATGAGTGTCCATATCAAATAGTCTCTTGACTCTCACACATGTGTGTATCATTCACGGAGCTGCTTTATTTGGGGCTACCTTCAATAGGGTACTCCCTCCTCCACAGCTGTTTATTACACACTGAAGCTCTGAATGAGAGGCCATATGAAATAGACTCCTTTCTATTGCCCCATTGTTCATTATTTGGTAATGCTGTGATTGGCCATATGACCTGGACTCTGACTATTCCCAAGGTGTGGATTCTTCAGTCAGGTTCTGAACGAGTGTCCACATAAAATAGACTCCTGCCCTGTCCTCCTGACTATTTCTCAGCTCTGCATTTTCCACTGAGTCGCCGGGTGAATGGTCTTATCAAATAGTCTCCAGATAATTCTCCAGGTGTGCATTATTCAGTGAGGCCCTTAATAAGTGGCTATATATAATAGAATCCTGAGCATTTTTCAGATATATATGATTTTTCACTGAGGAACTGAATAAGTGGCCATGCCAAGTGCACTCCTTACATTTCCATACGTCTGTATTATTCTGTGAGGATCTGAATGAGTGGCCATATAATAGAGAATCCTATATACTACTCAGGCGTGAGTTTTACATTCGGCTGTAAAAGAGTGGCTATACGAAACAGAATCCTGACTTCCCCAAGGTGTCTGTTATTCAGTTAGGCTCTGAGTATGTGGCTATATGAAATAGAATTCTGACTACAATACAGGTGTTCTTTACTCAATGAACCTCTGAAGACATGCCACATGTAACAGCGTCCAGAATATTCCTCATGTATTTATTATTCACTGAGGCTCTAAAACTTTGGCCATATGAAATGGTATTCTGACTGGTCTACAGGCGTGTATTATTGACACTGACTCTAAATATTTGGGCATATGGAATAGACTAGTGACTATTCCAAAGGTGTGTATTACTGACTCAGGCTTTGATTTTGTGGCCATATGAAACAGACTAGTGTCTATTCCACACATGTGCATTATTCCCTTAGGCTGTAAATGAGAGGCTATGTAAAGTACACTGCTAAAACTTCCCCAGGTGTGTGTCACTCAGTGAGGATCTTTTTGTATGACAATATGAAACAGGAGGCAATCTATCTCAAATATTTTTATTATTCAGTGAATCTCTGAATGAGTGGGTATATGAAATAAACTGCTGAGTACTTTACATTTGTGCATTATTCATTGAGGTTACGAGTCAGTGGCCATATAAAATGGAATCCTGATTAATACACACGTGCATATTATCCACTGAGTCTATGAATGTGTGTCCAAATGAAAGGGACTCCTGACTACTCCACAGGTCTGCATTATTTACCGAGGCTCTGAATGAATGTCCATTGAAAGTAGACTCCAAATTACTCTCCAGGTGTGTATTATTCAGTGAGCCTCAAAAGATGTGTTCATACTAATTAGATTTCTTACTATATCAAGGGTCTGTCTTATGCACTGATGCTCTGAATATGTGTCTACATGAAAGAGTCTCCTGACTAAACCACATTTTTCAATGACACATTGAATGAGAGGCCACATGGAAAAGTCTCCTGACTCTTCCACAGGTGTGCATTATTTAGTGAGACTCTGAATGAGGAGATACAAGTAAATGCTGACTATTTATCCAGGTGTGTCCATTTAGTGAGGCTCTCAACGGGTAGTTATTGGAAAGAGACTTCTGACTATTCCACAGGTATGAATTATTCAGTGATTTTCTGAATGAGTGGCCATCAAATATAGACTCCAGACTATATCAAAAATGTGTAATATTCAGTGAGGCTGTGAAAGAGGGGCAATGAGAAACAGAATTCTAATGACTTCACAGGTGCATTATCCACTGTTTGTCTGAATGAGTAGCCATATGATATAGACTCCTTATTATTCTCCATGTGTGCATTATTCCAACAGGTTCGGTATGAGTGTCAATACCAAATAGACTCCTGAAACTTCCCCAGGTGTGTGTTACTCAGCATTACAGAAAATTAGAGTTAACATGAGATTGACTCCTGACAACCACACAGGTGTGTATCATTCAGGAAGGCACTTAATTCATGGCTATCTTAAACAGTGTCCTGATTACTCCATAGACGTTCATTATTCACTGAAACTTTGAATGAGAGGCCATACAGAATAGACACCTAACTGTTTCTCCATTGTGAATTATTCAATAAGGTTATAAATGAGTGGTAGTATGAAATAGAATCCTGAGAATTCCCCAGGTGTGTATCATTCGGGGGGCACAGAATGAGTGGCCATATAAAAAAATGCTCGACTATTACACTTGTGTGGATTATTCACTGAGGATCGAAATGAGTGGCTTCATGAAGTAGACTCTTAACTCTTCCCCAGGTGTGTATTATTGTATGAGACTCTGATTAAGTGGGCATCAAAAAGAGACTCAGGGGTATTGACCAGGTGTTCATTACTTACAGAGACTCTGTATGTGTAGGCATTTGAAGTAGACCCTTTTTTAAAAAATTTTTATAGCATTATAGGATTTGGGTACATGTGCAGAACGTGCAAGATAGTTGCATGGGTAAACACATGGCAGTGTGTTTTGCTGCCTTCCTCCCCTTCACCCACACTTGGTATTCATCCCCAGGCTATCCCCCCACAGCCACCCCCGCTGTTCCTTCCCCATTTCCCCCAACAGTACCCAGTGTATAGTAGACCGCCTCTCTGTCTCCATGTGTTCTCATTTTTCTCACCCACCTATGAGTGAGTATATGCAGTATTTCTTTTTCTGTTCTTGGGTCAGTTTGCTGAGAATGATGTTCTCCAGATTCATCCATGTCCTTACAAAGGACACAAACTCATCATTTTTGATTGCTGCATAATATTCCATGGTGTACATGTGCCACATTTTCCCAGTCCAGTCTATCATCGATGGGCATTTGGGTTGGTTCAAGGTCTTTGCTATTGTAAACAGTGCTGCAATGAACATTCGTGTGCATGTGTCCTTATAGTAGAACGATTTATAGTCTTTTGGATAGATACCCAGTAATGGGACTGCTCGGTCAAATGGAATTTCTATTTCTAGGTCCCTGAGGAATCGCCACACTGTCTTCCACAATGGTTGAACTAATTTACACTCCCAACAGTGTAAGTGTTCCTATTTCTCCACATCCTCTCCAGCATCTGCTGTCTCCAGATTTTTTTTTTTTTTTTTTTTTTTTTTTTATGGTATTTGGTTTTATTTTTTTTATTTATTTATTTTTTTTTTTATTGCATTATAGGTTTGGGGGTACATGTGCAGAACGAGCAAGATAGTTGCATAGGTACACACATGGCAGTGTGCTTTGCTGCTTTCCTCCCCTTCACCCACACTTGGTATTCATCCCCAGGCTATCCCCCCCAGCCCCCCCCTGCTGTCCCTCCCACATTCCCCCCAACAGTCCCCAGTGTATAGTAGACTGCCTCTCTGTGTCCACATGTTCTCATTTTTCTCACCCACCTATGAGCGAGTATATGCGGTATTTCTTTTTCTGTTCTTGTGTCAGTTTGCTGAGAATGATGTTCTCCAGATTCATCCATGTCCCTACAAAGGACACAAACTCATCATTTTTGATTGCTGCATAATATTCCATGGTGTATATGTGCCACATTTTCCCAGTCCAGTCTATCATCGTTGGGCATTTGGGTTGGTTCCAGGTCTTTGCTATTGTAAACAGTGCTGCAATGAACATTCGTGTGCATGTGTCCTTATAGTAGAACGATTTATAATCCTTTGGATAGATACCCAGTAATGGGATTGCTGGGTCAAATGGAATTTCTATTTCTAGGTCCCTGAGGAATCGCCACACTGTCTTCCACAATGGTTGAACTAATTTACACTCCCACCAACAGTGTAAGAGTGTTCCTATTTCTCCACATCCTCTCCAGCACCTGCTGTCTCCAGATTTTTTAATGATCGCCATTCTAACTGGTGTGAGATGGTATCTCAATGTGGTTTTGATTTGCATCTCTCTAATGACCAATGACGATGAGCACTTTTTCATATGTTTGCTGGCCTCATGTATGTCTGCTTTCGTAAAGTTTCTGTTCATATCCTTTGCCCATTTTTGAATGGGCTTGTTTGTTTTTTTCCTGTAAATCTGTTTGAGTTCTTTGTAAATTCTGGATATCAGCCCTTTGTCGGATGCGTAAACTGCAAAGATTTTTTCCCATTCTGATGGTTGCCGATTCACTCTAGTGACTGTTTGTTTTGCTGTGCAGAAGCTGTGGAGTTTGATTAGGTCCCATTTGTCTATTTTGGCTTTTGTTGCCAATGCTTTGGGAGTTTTGTTCATGAAGTCCTTGCCTACTCCTATGTCCTGAATGGTTTTGCCTAGATTTTCTTCTAGGGTTTTTATGGTGTCGGGTCTTACGTTTAAGTCTTTAATCCATCTGGAGTTAATTTTAGTGTAAGGTGTCAGGAAGGGGTCCAATTTCTGCTTTCTGCACATGGCTAGCCAGTTTTCCCAACACCATTTATTAAATAGGGAATCCTTTCCCCATTGCCTGTTTTTGTCTGGTTTATCAAAGATAATATGGTTGTAGATGTGTTGTGTTGCCTCCGATGCCTCTGTTCTGTTCCATTGGTCTATATCTCTGTTTTGGTACCAGTACCATGCTGTTTTGATTACTGTAGCCTTGTAGTATAGTTTGAAGTCTGGTAGCGTGATGCCTCCCGCTGTGTTCTTTTTGCTTAGAATTGACTTGGCTATGCGGGCTCTTTTTTGGTTCCATATGAAATTCATGGTGGTTTTTTCCAGTTCTGTGAAGAAATTCAATGGTAGTTTGATGGGGATAGCATTGATTGTGTAAATTACTTTGGGCAGTATAGCCATTTTCACGATATTGATTCTTCCTAACCACGAACATGGAATGTTTCTCCATCTGTTTGTGTCCTCTCTTATTTCATTGAGCAGTTGTTTGTAGTTTTCCTTAAAGAGGTCCCTTACATTCCTAGTGAGTTGTATTCCTAGGTATTTTATTTTCTTTGTAGCAATTGTGAATGGCAGTTCGTTCTTGATTTGGTTCTCTTTAAGTCTGTTATTGGTGTATAGGAATGCTTGTGATTTTTGCACATTGATTTTATATCCTGAGACTTTGCTGAAGTTGCTTATCAGTTGCAGGAGCTTTTGGGCTGAGGTGATGGGGTCTTCTAGGTATACTATCATGTCGTCTGCAAATAGAGACAATTTGGCTTCCACCTTTCCTATTTGAATACCCTTTATTTCTTTTTCTTGCCTGATTGCTCTGGCTAGAACTTCCAGTACTATGTTGAATAGAAGTGGTGAGAGAGGGCATCCTTGTCTAGTGCCAGATTTCAAAGGGAATGCTTCCAGTTTTTGCCCATTAAGTATGATATTGGCTGTTGGTTTGTCATAAATGGCTTTTATTACTTTGAGATATGTTCCATCAATACCAAGTTTATTGAGGGTTTTTAGCATAAAGGGCTGTTGAATTTTGTCAAATGCCTTCTCTGCATCAATTGAGATAATCATGTGGTTTTTGTTTTTGCTTCTGTTTATGTGGTGAATTACATTTATAGACTTGCGTATGTTGAACCAGCCTTGCATCCCCGGGATAAATCCTACTTGATCATGATGGATAAGTTTTTTAATGTGCTGTTGCAATCGGTTTGCCAGTATTTTATTGAAGATTTTTGCATCTATGTTCATCATGGATATTGGCCTGAAGTTTTCTTTTCTTGTTGAGTCTCTGCCAGGTTTTGGTATCAGGATGATGTTGGTCTCATAAAATGATTTGGGAAGGGTTCCCTCTTTTTGGATTATTTGGAATAGTTTCAGAAGGAATGGTACCAGATCCTCTTTGTGTGTCTGGTAGAATTCGGCTGTGAACCCATCTGGACCTGGGCTTTTTTTGTGTGGTAGGCTCTTAATTGCTGCCTCAACTTCAGACCTTGTTATTGGTCTATTCATAGTTTCGGCTTCCTCCTGGTTTAGGCTTGGGAGGACACAGGCATCCAGGAATTTATCCATTTCTTCCTGATTTACTGGTTTATGTGCATAGAGTTGTTTGTAGTATTCTCTGATGATGGTTTGAATTTCTGTGGAATCTGTGGTGATTTCCCCTTTATCGTTTTTTATTGCATCTATTTGGTTGTCTCCAGATTTTTTAATGATCGCCATTCTAAATGGTGTGAGATGATATCTCAATGTGGTTTTGATTTGCATCTCTCTAATGACCAATGATGATGAGCACTTTTCCTTTTTCTTTTTTTTTTAAATTTTTATTGTATTATAGGTTTTGGGGTACATGTGCAGAACGTGCAAGATAGTTGCATAGGTACACACATGGCAGTGTGTTTTGCTGCCTTCCTCCCCTCACCCACACTTGGTATTCATCCGCAGGCTATCCCCCCCAGCCCCCCCCACTGTCCCTCCCCCATTTCCTCCAACAGTCCCCAGTGTATAGTAGACCGCCTCTCTGTGTCCATGTGTTCTCATTTTTCTCACCCACCTATGAGTGAGTATATGCGGTATTTCTTTTTCTGTTCTTGTGTCAGTTTGCTGAGAATGATGTTCTCCAGATTCATCCATGTCCCTACAAAGGACACAAACTCATCATTTAGTCACACTCATTCTCCGTTCAGCTTGTTTCCCTTGCTTGTGAGGAGTTTTGTTCCTTTGTAGGAGGTGAGGTGTTTTGGTTTCGGGTGTTTTTCTCCTTTTTGCGCTGGTTTCTTCCCATCTTTATGAATTTATCCGCCTGTCGTCTTAGTAGTTGCTGATTTTTCAATTGGGTCTCTTTGTGGATGCTGAGATTGTTGATGATGAAGTATTTCTGTTACTTAGTTTTCCTTCTAATCGTCTAGCCCCTCTGCTGTATGAGTGCTGAGGTCCACTCCAGGCCCTGCTTGTCTGGAGTATACCTGTAGCAGCCTCTGCGCCTTCACTGAGAGCTGCAATCCTGAGTTGCTTTACGACGCCATCTTGCGAGTCTCCTCCCTTAGTGAGGCTCTTAATGAGTGGCCATAGGAAAGAGTCTCCTGACTATTCAACAGGTGTGTGTTATTTAGTGAGACTCTGAATGAGGGCATAAAGGTAAATCCTATTTCCCCAGGTGTGTACACTTAGTGAGGCTCTTAACTAGTGGCCATAGGAAGGAGACTTCTGACTATTCCACAGGTTCGCATTATTTGGCGATTCTCTGAATGGGTGGCCATAAAAAGCAGACTCCAGACTATATCACAAGTGTGTTATATTCAATGAGGCTGTGAAAGAAGGTCTATAAGAATCAGACTTCTTATTACTTTACATGTGCATTATTCACTGTTTTTCTGAATGAGTAGCTGTATGACATAGAATCCTCATTTTTATCCATGTGTGCATTAATCAAACAGGTTCTGTTTGAGTGTCCATACCAAATAGACTCCTGACACTGCCCTAGGTGTGTATTACTCAGAGATACACAAAATTAGTGTTCATATGAAATAGACTCCTGACTATCCCACAGGTGCGTATCATTCAGCAAAACACTTAATTCGAGGCTTTGTTAAACATCATCCTGATTACTCCATAGAAGTTTACTAATCACTGAAACTTTGAATGATAGACCATATAAAATAGACACCTGACTATTGCTATATTGTGAATTATTCAGTAAGGATCTAAATGAGTGGTAGTATCAAATAGAATCCTGAGGATTCCTCAGTTGTATATCACTCAGTGAGGCACAATATGAGTAGCCATATAAAAAGTGCTCGAGGAGATAGAGAGGCAAGGAAGACTGTGGGGAACTGAGGGCAACAGCAGGCATGGACCAAAGCAGTGAAGCATGTTTGAAAAAGATTAGCAGTGTGAATCTTGACAAACTTATAAATGACTTCTCACAGATAGAAAAGAAAATGATAGAAACTAATGGAAAGAACAATATACTGGATATTCAGTTGGAAAAGACTAACTGTTTATTAAAAGTAATGCAAGCAAAGGAAGCCTCAATTAAAGAACCTGATGAAAAGAATGAAGTTTTGTATGACATGGAATGGTCTACAAGACAGTGTGAATAAAAACAGCAAAGTGGAGAGGAGGAGGCAAGATGGCGTCGTAGAGGTGACTCAGGATTGCAGCTCTCAGTGAAGGCGCAGAGGGTGAGTCCTAGCCGCATTCTTGGATGTTCCTTTTATGCCCACAGAGCATTGAAAGTCCCAGGGGTGGGAGAGACACGGGATGCTAGCAGAGCTGGCTAACGCAGCCGGCTTCTGCCACCTCTTCGGCCGGCGCCACAGCGGGACCCGGCGCGGAACTCACTGGTCTGGGTGCCTTGTTAAACCGGCAATCTGAGATTTGGAAGGGCAGATTGGCATGTTCATCTGATTGAACGGGACTTGGACAATGAGCCAGACCAGGAGTTTCCTTGGAAGCCTGATCTGAGCCGGGGTAGTGGGCAGTGGCATGGGAGATCACACAGATCCCAGTGCCCTATAGGCAGGCTACTGGGGCGCCAGTGAGAGAGTCGACCTTTCCGCTTGGGGAGAGGAAGAGAGAGAGAAAGAGGACAGACTCTGAGGCAGGGAGCTGGGTGATCGGTCTCGGCGGGTCCCACGCTCACTGGGACAAGCAGGGTGGCGACTGGAGATGCTTGGGGCTGAGAGTTTTGCTGCCGGCATCCAGGATGGTGCAGCCTGGTGAGGAAGGGGCGTCCACCATTGCTGACGCAGTCCACCCCCAGTGAAGTACCGCCCAGGACTGACGCAGCCTGCCGTTGCCGAGGCAACCCACCATAAAAGAGAGACTCCATGCTCCACAGCAGAAGGGAGCCCAGGAGCAAAAGGGTGGACCCACGCTAGCAGGTCAGAGCCCCGGCAGGCAAATAGTGAATAGGCTGCTGCGTAGTGGGGCAGGACAGTGCAACAGATACTCATAAAGAAAGCCCCAACTCCCTGAGACAGAGCATCTAAGGGGGGGGAAAAAGGGTGGTGTTTTATGAGTTCTATAGCAGCAGATATAAACAACTTCCCAAAAATGCTGAATGAACAACGGAGCTCACAGATCAGCACTGGAGCACCTATAAAGCACAGACTGTCTCCTCAAGCAGCTCCCTGAACTCTGTATATCCAAGGAGTCACCCCAGAAAAGGACTAATCAGACTGATATTTGGCTGGCATTATTCTGGAACAAGGACAGCAGAATAAGAAACTGGTATCATCCCTCACTGTTCTGCAGCTGCTGCAGGTATACCCAAGCCAAGCAGGGCTTGGAGTGGACCTCAGCACTCATACAGCAGAGGGGATAGACCACTAGAGGGAAAACTAAGTAACAGAAATACTTCATAATCAACAATCTCAGCGTCCACACAGAGACTCAATTGAGAAATCAGCAACTACTAAGACGACAGGCGGATAAATCAATAAAGATGGGAAGAAACCAGCGCAAAAAGGAGGAAAGCACCCGAAACCAAAACACCTCACCTCCAAAAACGGACCAAAACTCCTCACCAGCAAGGGAACAAAGCTGGATGGAGAATGAATGTGACGAAATGATGGAATCAGACTTCAGAAAGTGGATAATGAGAAACTTCAGTGAGCTAAAGGAACATGTACTAAACCAGTGCAAAGAAACTAAGAACGTTGAAAAAAGATTTGAAAAAAGATTTGAGGAATTGATAGCAAGAATGGACAACTTAGAGAGGAATATGAATGAATTGAAGGAGCTGAAAAACGCAACACGAGAAATTCGCGAAACATGCACAAGTTTCAACAGCCAAATTGACCAAGCAGAAGAAAGAATATCAGAAGTTGAAAATGAACTCAATGAAATAAAACGAGAAACCAAGATTAAAGAAAAAATAAAAAAAGGAATGAACAAAATCTCCAAGAAATGTGGGACTATGTGAAGAGACCCAACCTACGTTTGATAGTTGTACCAGAATGTGATGAAGAGAATGAATCCAAGCTGGAAAACACTCTTCAGGATATTATCCAGGAAAATTTCCCCAACCTAGCAAGACAGGTCAATACTCAACTCCAGGAAATACAGAGAACACCACAAAGATACTTCGCAAGAAGAGCAACCCCAAGGCACATAATTGTCAGATTCACCAGGGGTGAAACAAAGGAGAAAATACTAAGGGCAGCCAGAGAGAAAGGTCGAGTCACCCACAAAGTGAAGCCCATCAGACTCAGAGCAGATCACTCGGCAGACACTCTACAAGCCAGAAGAGAGAGGGGGCCAATATTCAACATCCTTAAAGAAAAGAGCTTTCAACCCAGAATTTCATATCCAGCCAAACTGAGCTTCATAAGGGAAGGAAAAACAAAATCCTTCACGAACAAGCAAGTACTCAGAGATTTTGTCACCACTAGGCCTGTTTTACAAGAGCTCCTGAAAGAGTCATTACACATAGAAAGAAACAACCAGTTCTAGCCATCCTAAAAGCATACCAAATGCTAAAGACCATCAACAAAATGAAGAATGTTCATGAACGAATGGGCAAAACAGCCAGCTAGCATCAAAATGGCAGTATCAAATTCACACATAACAATATTAACCCTGAATGTAAATGGGCTAAATGCACCAATCAAAAGACACACACTGGCAAATTGGATAAAAAACCGAAACCCATCAGTGTGCTGTATCCAGGAAACCCACCTCACATGCAAAGATACACAAAGGCTCAAAATAAAAGGATGGAGGAAGATTTACCAAGCAAATGGAGAGCAAAAAAAAGCAGGAGCTTCATTTCTCATCTCTGATAAAATAGACTTTAAAGGAACAAAGATCAAAAGGGACAAAGAAGGTCATTACATAATGGTAAAAGGATCGATACAACAAGAAGAGCTAACGATTCTAAATATATATGGACCCAATGTAGGAGCACCCAGATATATAAGGCAGGTTCATAATGACTTACAAAGAGATTTAGACTCCTACCCTATAATGGTGGGAGACTTTAACACTCCACTGTCAATAGCAGACAGATCAACCCGACAGAAAATTAACAAGGATATCCAGGACTTGAACTCAGACCTGGAACAAGCAAACCTGATAGACATTTACAGAACTCTCCACCACAAATCCACAGAATATACATTCTTCTCAGCACCACATCACACCTTCTCCAAAATTGACCACATAATTGGAAGTAAAGCACTCCTCAGCAAATGCAAAACAACGGAAATCATAAGAAACAGTCTCTCAGACCATAGTGCAATCAAGTTGGAACTCAGAATTCAGAAAAAAACTCAGAACCGCACAGCTTCATGGAAACTGAACAACTGGCTCTTGAATGTTGATTGGATAAACAATGAAATGAAGGCAGAAATAAAGAAGTTCTTTGAAACCAACGAGAATGAAGACACAACGTACCAGAATCTCTGGGACACATTTAAAGCAGTCTGTAGAGGAAAATATATAGCAATAAGTACCCACATGAGAAGAGTGGAGAGATCCAAAATTGACATCCTATCGTCAAAATTGAAAGAGCTAGAGGAGCAAGATCAAAAAAGCTCAAATCCTAGCCGAAGACAAGAAATAACTAAGATCAGAGCAGAACTGAAGGAGATAGAGACAAGAAAAGCCCTTTAAAAAATCAATAAACATAAGAGCTGGTTTTTTGAAAAGATCAACAAAATAGACCACTAGCCAGACTGATAAAAAAGAAAAGAGAGAACAACAAAATAGATGCAATAAAAAACGATAAAGGGGAAATTACCACAGATTCCACAGAAATTCAAACCATCATCAGAGAATACTACAAACAACTCTACGCACACAAACAAGTAAATCAGGAAGAAATGGATAAATTCCTGGACGCCTGTGTCCTCCCAAGCCTAAACCAGGAGGAAGCCGAAACTATGAACAGACCAATAATATGGTCAGAAGTTGAGGCAGCAATTAAGAACCTACCACACAAAAAAAGCCCAGGTTCAGATGGGTTCACAGCTGAATTCTACCAGACACACAAAGAGGATCTGGTACCATTCCTTCTGAAACTTCCAAATAATCCAAAAAGAGGGAACCCTTCCCAAATCATTTCATGAGACCAACATCATCCTGATACCAAAACCTGGCAGAGACTCAACAGAAAAAGAAAACTTCAGGCCAATATCCATGATGAACGTAGATGCAAAAATCTTCAATAAAATACTGGCAAATCGATTGCAACATCACATTAAAAACTTATCCATCATGATCAAGTAGGATTCATCCCAGGGATGCAAGGCTGATTCAACATACGCAAGTCTATAAATGTAATTCACGCATAAACAAAAGCAAAACATAAACCACATGATTATCTCAATTGACGCAGAGAAGGCATTTGACAAAATTCAACAGTCCTTTATGTTAAAAACCCTCAATCATCTTGGTATTGATGGAACATATCTCAAAGTAATAAAAGCTATTTACGACAAACCAACAGCCAATATCATACTTAATGGGCAAAAACTGGAAGCATTCCCTTTGAAATCCGGCACAAGGCAAGGATGCCCTCTCTCACCACTTCTATTCAACATAGTATTGGAAGTTCTAGCCAGAGCAATCAGGCAAGAAAAAGAAATAAAGTGTATTCAAATAGGAAAGGTGAAAGCCAAATTGTCTCTATTTGCAGACGACATGATAGTATACCTAGAAGTCCCCATCACCTCAGTCCAAAGGCTCCTGAAACTGATAAGCAACTTCAGCAAAGTCTCAGGATATAAAATCAATGTGCAAAAATCGCAAGCATTTCTATATACCAATAACAGACTTAGAGAGAACCAAATCAGGAACGAACTGCCATTCACAATTGCTACAAAGAAAATAAAATACCTAGGAATACAACTCACTAGGAATGTAAGGGACCTCTTTAAGGAAAACTACAAACCACTGCTCAACGAAATAAGAGAGGACACAAAGAGATGCAGAAACATTTCATGTTCGTGGTTAGAAAGAATCAATATTGTGAAAATGGCTATACCGCCCAAAGTAATTTACACATTCAATGCTATCCCCATTAAATTACCATTGAATTTCTTCACAGAACTGGAAAAAAACACCATGAATTTCATATGGAACCAAAAAGGAGCCCGCATAGCCAAGTCAATTCTAAGCAAAAAGAACACAGCGGGAGGCATCACGCTACCAGGCTTCAAACTATACTACAAGGCTACAGTAATCAAAACAGCATGGTACTGGTACCAAAACAGAGATATAGACCAATGGAGCAGAACAGAAGCATCAGAGGCAACACAACATATCTACAACCATATAATCTTTGATAAATCAGACAAAAACAGGCAATGGGAAAAGGATTCCCTATTTAATAAATGGTGTTGGGAAAACTGGCTAGCCATGTGCAGAAAGCAGAAACTGGACCCCTCCCTGACACCTTACACTAAAATTAACTCCAGATGGATTAAAGACTTAAACGTAAGACCTGACACCATAAAAACCCTAGAAGAAAATCTAGGCAAAACCGTTCAGGACATAGGAGTATGCAAGGTCTTCATGAACAAAACACCAAAAGCATTGGCAACAAAAGCCAAAATAGACAAATGGAACCTAATCGAACTCCACAGCTTCTGCATGGCAAAAGAGACAGTCACTAGAGTGAATCAGCAACCATCAGAATGGAAAAAAAATCTTTGCAGTTTACGCATCTGACAAAGGGCTGATATCCAGAATTTACAAAGAACTCAAAAAGATTTACAGAAAAAAAACAAACAAGCCCATTCTAAAATTGGCAAAGGATATGAATAGAAACTTTACAAAAGAAGACATACATGAGGCCAACAAACATATGAAAAAGTGGTCATCATCATTGGTCATTAGAGAGATGCATATCAAAACTACATTGAGATATCATCTCACACCAGTTATAATGGCGATCATTAAAATATCTGGAGACAGCAGATGCTGGAGAGGATGTGGCGAAATAGGAACACTCTTACACTGTTGGTGGGAGTGTAAATTAGTTTAACCATTGTGGAAGACAGTGTCGCGATTCCTCAGGGACCTAGAAATAGAAATTCCATTTGACCCAGCAATCCCATTACTGGGTATCCAAAAGACTATAAATCGTTCTACTATAAGGACACATGCACACAAATGTTCATTGCAGCACTGTTTACAATAGCAAAGACCTGGAACCAACCCAAATGCCCATCGATGATAGACTGGACTGGGAAAATGTGGCACATATACACCATGGAATATTATGCAGCATTCAAAAATGATGAGCTTGTGTCCTTTGTAAGGACTTGTATGAATCTGGAGAACATCATTCTCCGCAAACTGACACAAGAACAGAAAAAGAAATACTGCATATACTGACTCATAGGTGGGTGAGAAAAATGAGAGCACATGGAGACAGAGAGGCGGTCTACTATACACTGGGGACTGTTGGGGGAAATGGGGGAGGGGCAGCGGTGGCGGTTGGGGGTATAGCCTCGCGATGAATACCAAGTGTGTGTGAATGGGAGGAAGGCAGCAAAACACACTGCCATGTGTGCCTATGCAACTATCTTGCACGTTCTGCACATGTACTCCAAAACCTATAATGCAATAAAAAATTTAAATAAATAAAATAAGTAGTCAGGGTTTACCTTTATCCCCTCATTCAGAGTCTCACTAATTAATGCACACCTGTGGAAAGTCAGGAGACTTTATCATGTGGCCTCTATTTCGGAGTGTCACTGAATAATGTGTTGTAGCCAGGAGTCTATTTCATGTAGACACATATTCAGAACTTCAGTGAATAAGACAGACACTTGATATAGTAAGGAATCTAATTGATATGGAATCATATTCTGAGCCTCACTGAATAATACACACCTGGGGAATAATTTGGAGACTATTTTCGAATGACATATATTCAGAGCCTCGGAAAATTATGCACACCTCTGGAGTAGACAGGAGTCTATTTTATTAGGGGACACATTCATAACCTCAGTGGATATCATACACGTGTGGATTAGTCAGGATTCCATTTTATATGGCCACTGACCCTACCCTCAGTGAAAAATGCAAAAATGTAATATACTTAACAGTCTATATCATATAGGCACTCATTCAGAGATTCACTGAATAATACAAATATTTGAGATAGACAGCTTTCTTTTTCATATGGTTAAACAAAAAGAGCCTCACTGAGAAATGGACAGCAGGAGAAGTGTTAGGAGTCTACTTCATATAGCCTTTAATTTACAGAATCAGGAAATAATGCACACGTGTGGAATAGACACTAGTCTATTTTATATGGCTACAAAATCAAAACCTTTTTGAATACTGCACATGTGGGGAATAATCACTTGTCTGTTTCATATGGTGTTTTGTTTGGTGAATCAAAAACTTATGGACACCTGTGGAGTAAAATGGGTTCTATTTTAGAAGGCCACACTTTCAGTGTTTTAGTGAATAAGATGTATATCTGAAAAGTAAGAAATCTCTTTCACATGGCCACTTGTTTATGGCCTCTGTGAAGAATACTCCCCTCAAAAATAGTCAAGTGTCTACTTTAAATGGCTACACATTCAGAGACTCTGTAGGTAATGAACAGCTGAGCAATGCACCTGAGTCTCTTTTTTTATGCCCACTTAGTTAGAGTCTCATTCCATAATACACACCTGGGGACGATTTAAGAGTCGACTTCATGTAGCCACTCATTTAGAGCCTCCGTGAATAATGCACACCATGGTAATAGTCGAGTTTTATTTATATGGCCACTCATTTTGTGCCTCACTGAGTGTTATACACCTGAAGATTCCTCAGGATTCTATTTGATACTACCACCTTATTGAATAATTCACAATGGAGCAATAGTCAGGTGTCTATTTTATATGGTCGATCTTTCAAAGTTTCAGTGAAGAGTAAACTTCTCTGGAGTAATCAGGACGCTGTTTAACATAGCCACGAATTATGTGACTTGCTGAATGATACCCACATGTGTGATAGTTAGGATTCTATTTTATATGAACTCTAATTTTGTGTATTGCTGAGTAATACACATTTGGGTCAGTGTATGGAGTCTATTTGGTATGGACACTCAAACACAGCCTGTTTGATTAATGCACACATAGATAATAATGAGGAGTCTATGTCATACGACTACTCATTCAGACAAACTGTGGATAATGCACATGTGGAGGAAATAGAAGTCTGTTTCATATGGCCCCTCTTTCACAGCCTCACTGAATATTACACACTGGTGATATAGTCTGGAGTTTATTTTTTATGGCCACTCATTCAGAGAATCACTAAATAATGCACACCTACAGAATAGTCAGAAGTCTCTTTCCTATTGCCACTCGTTAAGAGCCTCACTAAGTGTACACACCTAAAGAAATAGTCAGAATTTACCTTTATCCTCTCATACAGAGTTTCACTAAATAATGCACACCTGTGGAATAGTCAGGAGACTTTTTCATGTGGTCTCTAATTCGGAGTGTCACTAAATTATTTGGTGTAGTCAGGAGTCTATTTCATGTAGACACATATTCAGAGCTTCAGTGAATAAGACAGACACTGGATATAGTAAGGAATCTAATTGATATGGAAACATATTCTGAGCCTTACTGAATAATACACACCTGGGGAATAATTTGGAGACTATTTTCGATGGACAAATATTGAGAGCCTCGAAAAATGATGTACACCTTTGGAGTACCCAGGAGTCTATTATATTAGGACACTCATTCATAGCCTCAGTGGATAATATGCAGGTGGGATTAGTCAGGATTCCATTTTATATGATTACTGACTCGTAACCTCAGTGAGAAATGCAAAAACGTAAAATACTTAGCAGTCTATTTCATATTTCATGTGGTGGTTCGTTTGGAGAGTCAAAGAATAACGCGCACCTGTGGAGTAAAATTTGGTCTATTTCATAAGGACACTCTTTCAGTGTTTTAGTGAATAACATGTATATCTGATAAGTCAGGAATCCCTTTCAGATGGCCACTCGTTCTTGGCCTCTGTGAGTAATACTCCCCTAAGAAACAGTCAACGATCTACTTCAAATGCCTACACATTCAGAGTCTCTGTAAGTAATGAACAACTGGGCAATACACCTGAGTCTCTTTTTTATGCCCACTTTGTCAGAGTCTCATTCAATAATAGACATCTGGAGAAGAGTTAAGAGTCTAATTCATGTAGCCACTCATGTAGATCGTCAGTGAATAATCCACACCAGGGTAATAGTCGAGCATTTTTTATATGGTCACTCATTCTGTGCCTCCCTGAATGATACACACCTGGGGAATTCTCAGCATTTTATTTCAAACTACCACTCATTTAGAACATTATTGAGTAATTCACAATGGAGCAATAGTTATGTGTCTATTTTGTATGGCCTCTCATTCAAAGGTTCATTGAATAATAAACTTATATGAAGTAATTAGGACACTGTTTAAGATACCAATGAACTAAGTGCCTTCCTGCATGATACACACCTGGGTGGTAGTCAGGAGTTTATTTCATATGAACTCTAATTCTGTGTAACGCTGAGTAATACACACCTGGGGGAGTTTCAGGCGTCTATGTGGTATGGACATTCATATCGAACCTGTTGGTATAATGCACACATGGAATAATAATAAGGAATCTATATTATACGGCTACCCATTCAGACAAAGTGTGACTAACACACATGTGGAGTCATTAGAATTCTGTTTCATATGGCACCTCTTTCACAGCCTCAATGAATATTACACACTTGTGATATAGTCTGGAGTCTATTTTTTATGGCCACTCATTCAGCGTATCACTGAATAATTCACACCTGCAGAATAGTCAGATGTCTCTTTCCTATGGCTAACCGTTGAGAGCCTCACTAAATGTACACACCTGGATAAATAGTCAGGATTTACTGGTTTCTCCTCATTCAGAGTCTCACTGAATAATGCACACCTATGGAATAGTCAGGAGACTTTTTCATGTGACCTCTCATTCAATGTGTCATTGAAAAATGTGGTGTAGTCAGGAGACTCTTTCATGTAGACACATATTCAGAGCCTCAGTGCATAAGACAGACCCTTGATATAGTAAGAAATCTAATTAGTTTGGCCACATCTTCTGAGGTTTACTGAATAATACACACCTGGAGAATAATTTGGAGTCTATTTTTGATGGACATTCATTCAGAGCCTCGGTAAATAATGCAGAACTGTGGAGCAGCCAGCAGTCTATTTTATTTGGAAACACATTCATAGCCTCAGTGAATAATATGCACGTGTGGATTGGTCAGGATTACATTTTATATGACCACTGACTCATAAACTTAATAAATAATGCACAAATGTAAAGTACTCAGCAGTCTATTTTATATAGCCACTCATACAGAGATTCACTGAATAATAAAAATATTTGAGATAGACAGCCTCCTGTTTCATATTGTCATACAAAAAGAGCCTCACTTAGTGACACACACCTGGGGAAGTGTTAGGAGTGTACTTTACATAGCCTTTGATTTACAGCCTGAGGGAATAATGCACACGTGTGGAAAAAACACTAGTCTGCTTTATATGGCAACTAAATCCAAGCCTGGGTAAGTAATACACAAGTTTGTAATAGTCACTAGTCTATTATATAAGCCCAAATATTTAGAGCCAGAGTCAATAATACACGCCTGTAGGCTAGTCAGGAAACAATTTCATATGGCCAAAGTCTCAGAGCCTCAGTGAATAATAAATACCTGAGGAATACTCTGGATGCTATTACATGTGGCATTTCTTAAAACGTTCATTGTGTAAAGAACATCTGTATTGTAGTCAGAATTCTATTTTATATAGCCACATACTCAGAGCCAAACTGAATAACAGACACCTTGGGAAAGTCAGGATTCTGTTTCGTATAGATACTCATTTACACCCGAATGTAAAATCTCATGCCTGAGTAGTATATAGGAGTCTCTATTATATGGCCACTCATTCAGAGTATCACAGAATAATACAGATGTATGGAAATGTCAGGAGCATAATTGACATGGCCACTTATTCAGTTCCTCAGTGATGAATTATATATATCTGGAAAATACTCAGGATTCTATTATATATAGCCACTTATTAAGAGACTCACTGAATAGTGCATACCTGGAGAATTATCTGGAGACTATTTGATATGACCGTTCACCCAGCGACTCAGTGGAAAATGCAGAGCTGAGAAATAGTCAAGAGGAAAGAGTCAGGAGTCTATTTTATGTGGTCACTCGTTCAGAAACTGACTGAACAATACACACCTTGGGAATAGTCAGAGTCCAAGTCATATGGCCACTGAATCACAGCATTACTGAATAATGCACAATGGGGCAAGAGTAAGGAGTCTATTTCATATGGCCTCTCATTCAGAGCTTCATTGCATAATAAACTGCTGTGGAGGAGCAAGGACCCTATTGAAGGTAGCCCCAAATAAAGCAGCTCCGTGAATGATACACACATGTGTGAGAGTCAGGAGACTATTTGATATGGACACTCATACAGAACCTCTTCGAATATTGCACATGTGGGGAATAATCACTAGTCTATTTCATATGGTGGTTCGTTTGGAGATTCGAAAAATAACGCGCAGCTCTGGAAGAAAATGCGGTCTATTTCATAAGGCCACTCTTTCAGTGTTTTAGTGAATTATATGTATATCTGATAAGGCAGGTATCTCTTGCACATGGCCACTCGTTCTGGGCCTCTGTGAATAGTACTCCCCTCAGAAACAGTCAAGGGTCTACTTAAAGTGCCTACACATTCAGAGTCTCTGTAAGTAATGAACACCTGGGAAATACACCTGAGTCTCTTTTTTATGCCCACTTAGTCAGAGTCTCATTCAATAATACACACCTGGGGAAGAGTTAAGAGTCTACTTCATGTAGCCACTCATTTCGATCCTCAGTGAATAATCCCCATCAGGGTAATAGTCGAGCAATTTTTATATGGCCACTCATTCTGTGCCTCCCTGAATGATACACACCTGGGTAATTCTCAGGATTCTATTTCATACTACCAATCATTTAGAACCTCATTGAGTAATTCACAATGCAGCAATAGTCAGGAGTCTCTTTTGTATGGTCTCTCATTCAAAGCTTCAGTGAATAATGATCTTCTATGGAGTATTCAGGACACTGTTTAAGACAGCCATGAATTAAGTGCCTTCCTGAATGATACACACCTGGGTGGTAGTCTGTAGTCTATTTCATGTGAACTCTAATTCTGTGTAATGCTGAGTAATACACAGAACCACTTCGAATATTGCATATGTGAAGAATAATCAGTAGTTTATTTCATATGGTCGTTCGTTTGGAGAGTCAAAAAATAACACTGGACAAATGTGATACACACAGGAGAGTGGAGGGTACACACAGGAGACAGTGGATACACAAAGGAGAGAAGAGGATACAAAGGAGAGCGGATACACACAGGAGAGTAGGGGATACACAGAAAAGAGAGGAGGATACACATAAGAGAGGGGAGGATAAACACAGGAGAAAGAAATACAAGCAGGAGAGAGGGGCATACACAAAGGAGAGGGTGATACACACAGGAGAAAGAAGGATAGACACAAAAAAGAAAAAGATACACACAGAACAGGAGAAAACACACAGGAGAGAGAAGCGTACACACAGGAGAAATAAGGATACACAGAGAAGAGAGGAGGATATACACAGGAGAGAGGGAATACACAGAGGAGAGAGGGAAATACACACAGTACACAAAAAGTATACACACAAAATGGATGGGGTTACAAATAGGAGAGAGGGGATACACAGGAGTGAGGGGGACACAAACTGGAGAGAGGGGGGATACACACAGGAGAGAGGAGAAATGCACACAAAAGAGAGGGTTGATATACATAGGAGAGAAAATTGATACACACAGGAGGAAGGAGGATACACACAGGAGAAAATAGGATACACACTGAAGAGAGAAATGTACACACAAAAGAGGGGTAAACATAGGACTGCGGAAAATTCACACAGGAAAGAAGGGGATACACACAGCAGACAGGAGGATACACACAAATGAGGGAAGGATACACACGGTAGACAGAAGGATACACACAGGAGAGAGAAGGATAAAAACAAGAAAGTGGTGATACAAACAGGAGAGATGAGGGTTCACACAGGAGTATAAAGGATACACACATGAGAGAGACGGATACACACAAAAGAAAAGAGTATACAAACAGCAGAGAGGAGGATACACACAGGAGAGAGGGCATACACACAGGAGTGAGAAAGATCCCCACAGGAGAGAAGGGAATGCACACAGGAGAGAGGGGGATAAACACAGAAGTGGGGCATACAAAAAAAGAGAGGGGATACACACAGGAGAGAAAGGAAATACACACGGATAGTGGTGATCCACACAGGATAGTTGAGGGTACACACAGGAGTGAAGGGGTACACACAGGAGAGAAGAGGATACACAAAGGAATAAGGGATACACACAGGAGAGTAGGGAATAAACAGAAGAGAGAAAAGGATACACAAAGGAGAGAGAAGAATAAACAGAGTAGAGAGAGATACACACAGGAGAGAGGGGCTTACACACAGAAGAGAAAAATACACACAGGAGAAGAAGAAATAAACACAGGAAAGAGGAGGAAACACACAGGAGAAGGGGATACACACAGGAGACAGGGACGTAGACACAGGTGAAAACAGGATACACACAGCAGAGAGGAAGATACACACAGGAGAGAGGAGATACACAAAAAAGAGAAGGGGATACGCACAGGAGAGAGAAGGGATACGGAGGGTGTTACACACAAAAGAAAGGAGGGATACGCACAGAAAAGACAAGGGATACCCACAGGAGTAAAAGGATGCACACAGGAGAGGGGCATACACACAGGAGAAGGAGGATGCACACAAAAGTGAGGAGGAGACACACAAAAGAAAGGAAAATACACGCAGGAGAGTGGAGGGTAAACGGAGGATAGAGAGGAATACACACAGGAGAGAGGAGGATACAGGCAGGAGAGAGGAGGATACAAACATGAGAGTGAAAGATACACACAGGCGAGAGGAGAATACACAAGGAAGAGAGGAGTATACACACAGGAAAGTGGGGGATGCACACAAAAAAGGAAGATACTAACAAAGGGAGGGAAACAAACACAGGAGAAAGAAGAATACACACAGGAGAGAGGAGGATACACGTAGGAGAAAGGAGGATACACAAAGGAGAAGGAAAACAAACAAAAGAGAGAAGAATACACACAGTCGAAAAAGATAAACACAGAAGAGGGGCTATATACACAGGAGAAAAGGGAATACACACAGGAGAGTGGGATACACACAGGAAGGAGGGGCTTAGGCACAGGAGAGCGGAGAATACACACAGAAGAGAGGTGAATACACAAAAAGAGAGGGGGATACACACAGGAGAGTGAAGCATACACACAGGAGGGAGGGGAATACACACAGGAGAGAGGGGGATACATACAGAAAAAAAAATAAATACAAAAGAGAGGAGGATACACACCAAAAAGAGAAGAATCCAGATAAAAGAGGGGAGGACACACGCAGGAGATTGGAGAATACACAGGAGAGAGGAGGATAAACACAGGAGAGGGGAGGATACAGGCAGGAGAGAGGAAAATACACACGAGAGAGAAAAAATATACAGAGGAGAGACAAGGATACACACAGGAGTGGCGTGATACACACAGGAGAGCGGAGGATACACACAGTAGAAAGTAGAATACACACAGAAAAGAGGAGGATACATAAAGAGGGGAATACACACAGGAGAGAGGGAGATACACAGAGGAGAGAGGAGGATACACAAAGGTGAGAGGAGAATACACACAGGAGGGGGAATACAAAGAGAAAAGAAAACCATAAACACAGGAGAGGGGGATACACACAAGAGAAAGAAAAATACACACAAAAGAGAGGAGGATACACACAGGACAGGGAGAGACACACAGGGGAGTGGGGTGTACACACAGGAGAGAGGAGGATACACACAGCAGAGAGGAGGATACACACAGGAGAGAGGGGATACACACAAGAGAGAGGAAGGTACAAACTCGAGAGAGGGAAGATACACAAAGGAGAGAGGGTGGATATACACAGGAGACAGGGGTGATACACACAGGAGAGAAAAAAGATACACAGAGAAGAGAAAAAAGATACACAGAGAAGAGAGAAAAATACACAAAGAAGAAAGGAGGATACACACTGGTTAGAGAAAGATATACACACAGGAGAGAAGGATACACACAGGAGTGAAAAGAATACACACAGGAAAGAAGAAAATACACAAAGGAGAGAGGAGGATACACACAAATGAGGGAAGGAAACACACGGTAGACAGAAGGATACACACAGAAGAGAGAAGAATACACACAGGAGAGGGGTGATACACACAGGAGAGATGAGGGTTCACATAGGAGAAAAGAGAATACATACAATAGAGAGACGGATACACACAGGAGAGAGGAGTATACACACAGCAGAGAGGAGGATACACATAGGAGAGAGGGTATACACACAGTAGTGAGGAAGATCCACACAGGAGAGAAGGGAATGCAAACAGTAGAGGTGGATACACAGAGAGGTGGTGCATACACACAGCAGAGAGGAGGATTTACGCAAGAGAGAGAAAAATACACGCAGGAGAGAGGGGGATACACACAAGAGAGAGGGGGATACACACAGGAGAGAGGGGGGATACACACGGAGAGTGGTGATACACACAGGACAGTGAGGGATTCACACAGGAGAGATGGGGTACACACAGGATTGATGGGGATACACAAAGGAAAAAGGGATACACACAGGAGAGTAGGGAATAAACAGAGGAGAGAGGAGGATACACACAGGAGAGAGGAGAATAAACACAGGAGAGGGGGATAGACACAAAAGAGAGGGGCATACACACAGGAGAGGAAGATACACACAAAGGAGTTGGGCGTAGACGCAGGAGAAAAAAGGATACACACAGAAGGGAGGAGAATACACCCAGGAGAGAGGAGATACACAGAGGAGAGAGAGGAATACACACAGAAGAGAAATGGGATTCACACAGGAGAGAGGGAGTTACACACAGGACAAAAGAGGGATACGAACAGGAGAGAGAATTAATACCCACAGGAGAGAGAAGGATAACCACAGAAAAAAAATGATACACACAGGAGAGAAAAGAATGCACACAGGAGAGAGAAGGATACATACAAGAGTGAGAATGAGACACACAAAAGAAAGAAGAATACACGCAGGAGAGAGGAGGATACACAGAAAAGAGAGGAAAATACACACAGGAGAGAGAGAAATACACACAGGAGAGAAGAGGATACACACAGAAGAGGAGTGATACACACAGGAGAAAGAAGGGTACACATAGAAGAAAGGGGGATACAAACAGAAGTCAGAAAGATACACAAAGGAGAGGGGGATACACACAGGAAGGAGGGGGACACACCAATGAGAGAAAAAATACACACAAAAGAGAGGAGGATACACACAGGAGAGAAAGATGACAACAGGAAAGAGGGGCATACACATAGGAGAGGGGGATACACACAGGAGAAAGGGGGATATACACAGGAGAGAAAAGGACACACACAGGAGAGGGGGACACACACAAAAGAAAGGCGTATACACAGGAGAAAAAAAATAGCACAGCAGAGAAAAGAATACACACAGGAGAGAGAGGATACACACAGAAGAGAGGAGGATAAATAGGAGAGAGGGAAATATACACAAAAGAGGGAAGGATACACACAGGAGACAGAAGGATACACACAGGGTAGTGGGGGATACACAAAGGAGAGGGGTGATACACACAGGAGAGAGGAGGGTAAACACAGGAGAGAGGAGGAAACAAACAGGAGAGAGGGATACACACAAAAAGGGGGATACACACAAGAGAAAGGGTGAATACACACAAAAAAGAAAGGTGTTACACACAGGAGAGAAGGAGAAAAGACAAGGAGAGCAAAGGGATAAACACAGTAGAGAGAATACACACAAAAGAGGAGGATACACACAAGAGAGTAAAGTATACACACAGGAAACGGGCATACACAAAAGAGAGAGGGGGATACACACAGGAGCGTTAGATACATACAGGAGACAGGGAAATACACACAGGAGAGAGGGGGATACACACAACATAAGGGGATACAAACAGGAAAGAGGGGGATACACACAGAAGAGAGGAGAATACACACAGGAGATAGAAAATACACACAGGAGGGAGGGGAATATACACGGGAGAGAAAAGGATACACACAGAAGGTAAAGGATAAATACAAAGAAGATGAGGATACACACAAAAGAGAGGAGGATACAGATAGAAGAGAGGAAAATACATGCAGCAGATTGGAGGATACACAAAGGAGAGAGAAAGGTACACACAAAAGAGAGGGGGATTCACACAGAAGAGGGGGATACACACAGGAGAGATGGAGATCCACACAGGAGAGAGGGGAATACACACAAGAGAGAGGGCGTTACACACAGGACAGAGAAGGTTACGCACAGAATAGAGAAAAATTCACACAAGAGAGAGGGTGATACACACAAGAGAGAGGGGAATACACACAGGAGAGAGGGGTATACGCACAGGTGAGGGGAATACACAAAGGAGAGAGGAAGATACACACAGGAGAGAGAAAAGATACACACAGGAGAGAGGAGGATACACAGAGGAGAGGGGGGATACACACAGGAGAGAGGGGATACACACAGGGGAGAGGGAATATACACACAGGATAGAGGAGGATACACACATAAAAGATGGGAATACACACAGAAAAAAAATACACAAAGGAGAGAGGAGGATACACACAGAAGAGAGAAGGATACACACAGTAGAGAGAAGGATACACACAGGAGAGGGAGATACACACAGGGGAGGGGGCATACACACATAAAATGGGGATAAACACAATAGAAAGGGGGTACACACAGAAGGAGGAGGATACTCACAGGAAAAGGCGATACAAGACGGAGAGAGAAATACACACAGGTGAGAGGAGGATACACACAGGAGGGAGGGGCATAAACACAGAAAAGTGGAAATACACAGAGGAGAGAGGGGGATACACAAAGGAGAAAGGGATACACACAAAAGAGGGAAATACACACAGGAGTGAGGGGGATGCAAACAGGAGAAACGGAAATACACACAGAAAAGAGGATACACACAGGAGAGAGAATGATACACACAAAAGAGGGGGGATACACACAGTAGAGAGGAAGATACACACAGGAGAGAGGAGGATACAAAGAGCAGAGAGAAAGATACACACAGAAGAGAAGGAGATACACACAGGAGTGGGGGATACACACAGAAGAGAGTGGGTACACACAAAATCGTTGGATACATGCAGGAGACAGGGAAATACACAAAGGAGAGAGGGGAATACATACAGAAGAGGGGGATACACACAGGAGAGAGGGAGATACACACAGGAGAGAGGAGTATACACAGGAGAGAGTGGGATACACACAGGATAAAAAGGAATATACATAAGAGAGAGGAGCGTACACACAGGAGAGAGGGAGATACACACAGGAGAGAGAAAGATACACAAAGGAGAGAGGAGGATACACACAGGAGAGAGAAGTATACACAGGAGAAAGAGGGATACACACAGGAGAGAGGAGGATACACAGAGGAGAGAAAAAACACACGTGAGAGGAGGATACACACAGGAGAGTGGGGCGTCGACACAGAAAAGGGGGGTTACACAAAGGAGAAAGGTGGATACATAAAGGAGAAAGGGATACACACAGGAGAAAGAAATACACACAAGAGCGATGGAGATCCACACAGAAGAAAAGAGGATACACACAGGAAAGAGGAGGATACACACAGGAGAGAGGAGCATATACACAGGAGAGAGGGTGATACACACAGGAGAAAGGAAGATACAAACAGGAGAGTGGGGCACACAATCATGAGGGTGGGGAATACACATAAAAGAAAGGAGTATACACAGAGTGGTAGAAGGATACACACAGGAGTGAGGAGGATACATACTGGAGAAAGGAGGATACACACAGGAGAGAGGAAGATACGCACAGAACAGGAAAAGATACACACAGGAGAAAAAGATACACACAGAAGAGAAGGGGATAGGCAAAGAAGAGAAGGATACACAGACGAGAGAGGAGATACACACAGGAGAGACGGGGAAAACACAAAAGAGGGGGATACATACAGAAGAGAGGGGCATAGACAGAGGAGAGGGGATGATACACTCAGGAGAGAGGAGGATGCACATAGGAGAGAGGGAGATACACACAGAAAAGGGAAGGATAAACACAGGAGAGAGAAAAATACATAAAGGAGACAGGAGGATACACAGAGGGGAAAGGAAGATGCACACAAAAGAGAGAAGGATACACACAGGAGAAAGGGGTATACAGACAGTAGAGAGAAAGATACACACAGGGGGAGGGGAATACACACAAAAGAGAGGAATATAAACACAGGAGAGAAGAGAATACACACAAGAGAGAGAAGGATACACACAGGTGAAGGAAAGATACAAACAGGAGAGAGGGGAATAAACACAGAATAAAGGAGGTTGCACACAAATGAGAGGAGGATACACACAGAAGAGAGAAAGATACACACAGGGCAAAGGGGGATACACACAAAAGAGGGAAGAATACACATAAAAGAGAGGGGAATACACACAGGAGGCAAAGGGATACACACAGGGGGACAGGGATAAATACAGGAGAGAGGAGGATTCACAAAGGAGAGAGGAGTATACACACAGGAGAGAAGAGAATACACACAAGAGAGAGGTGGATACACACAGGTGAAGGGAAGTTACAAAATGGAGAGAGAAGGATACAGACAGGAGAGAGGAGAATAAACACAAAAGAAAAGGACGCACACAAAGAGAGGAGGATACACACAGAAGAGAGGAAGATACACACAGGAAAAAAGGATACACACAAAAGAGAAAAGGATACACATGGAAGAGAGGGGAATACACACAGGAGACAGAGGGATACAAAGAGAAGGACAGGGATAAATACAGGAGAGAGGAGGATACACACAGGAGACAGTGGGAATATACACAGGAGAGAAAAAGATACACACAGGAAAGAAGAGAATACACACAGGAGAGAGAAGGATACACACAGAGGAAGCGGGATACACACAGAAAACGGAAGAATACACACAAAAGGGAGGAGGATACAAACAGGAGAGTGAGGAATACCCACAGAAGAGAGGGGTATACACAGATGAGAGAGGGGGTACATACAGGAGAGAAGAGGATACACAAAGGAAAAAGGGATACACAAAGGAGAGTAGGGAATAAACAGAAGAGAGAAAAGGATATACAAAGGAGAGAGGAGGATAAACACAGGAGAAGGAGATACACACAGGAGAGAGGGCTAACACACAGAAGAGGGGGATACACACAGGAGATAAAAGGATAAACACAGGAAAGAGGAGAAAACACACAGGGGAAGGGGATACACATAGAACAGAGGGGCATAGACACAGGAGAAAACAGGATACACACAGCAGAGAGGAAGATACACACAGGAGAGAGGAGATACACAAAGGAGAGAAGGGGATACGTACAGTAGAGACAAGAGATACACACAGAATGGAGGGTGTTACATACAGGAGAAAGGAGGAATACGCACAGGAAAGAGAAGGGATACCCACAGGAGAGAGGAGAATGCACACAGGAGAGAGGAGAATGCACACAAAAGAGAGGAGGAGACACACAGGAGAAAGGAGGATACACGCAGAAGAGAGAAGGGTAAACACAGCATAGAGGGGGATACATACAGGAGAGAGGAGGATACAGGCAGGAGAGAGGAGGATACACACACGAGAGAGAAAGATACACACAGGGGAGAGGAGAATACACAGAGAAGAGAGGAGGATACACAGAGGAGAGTGGGGGATACACACAAAGAAGAGAGAGATACTAACAAAGGGAGGGACATAAACACAGGAGAAAGGAGGATACACACAGGAGAGAGGAGGATACACACAGGAAAAAGGAGGATACACAAAGGAGAGGAGAAACACACAGGAGAGAGAAGGATACACACAGGCGGGAAAGATAAACACAGAAGAGGGTGTATTCACACAGGAGAGAGGGGGATACACACAGGAGAGGGGGATACGCACAGGAGAGAGGAGAATACACACAAAAGAAAGGGTGAATACACAAAAAAGGGAAGGAAATACACACAGGAGAGTGAAGCATACACACAGGAGGAAGGGGAATACACACAGGAGAGAGGGGTATACACACAGAAAAAAAAATAAATACAAAGGAGAGGAGGATACACACCAAAAAGAGAAGGATACAGAGAGAAGAGAAAAGGATACACGCAGGATATTGGAGAATACACAGGAGAGAGGAGGATAATCACAGGAGAGGGGAGGAAACACGCAGTAGAAAGGAGGATACACACAAGAGAGAGGGAAAATATACAGAGGAGAGAGGAGAATACACACAAGAGTGGCGTGATACACATAGGAGAGAGAAGGGTACACACAGTAGAAAGTAGAATACACACAGGAGAGAGAAGGATACACAAAAAAGAGGGGGATACACACAGGAGAAAAGGGGATACACAGAGGAGAGAGGAGGATACACAAAGGCGAAAGGAGGATACACACAGGATGGAGAATACACACAGAAAAGAAAACCATAAACACCGGAGAGGGGGATACACACAAGAGAAAGAAAAATACACCCAAAAGAGAGGAGGATAGACACAGGACAGGGAGATACACACAGGAGAGTAGGGCGTACACACAGGAGAGAAGAGGATACACACAGCAGAGAGGAAGATTCACACAGGAGAGAGGGGTACACAAAAGAGAGAGAAAGATACAAACTGGAGAGAGGGAAGATACACACAGGACAGAGGCTGAATACACACAGGAGAAAGGGGTGATACACACAGGAGAAAAAAATACATACAAAAGAGAGGAGGATACACACAGGAGAAAGGAGGATACACACTGGTTAGAGAAAGATACACACAGGAGAGGGGGATACACACAGGAGTGAAAAGGATACACACAGAAAAGAAGAAAATACACACAGGAGAGAGGAGGATACACACAAATGAGGGAAAAATAAACAAGGTAGACAGAAGGATACACACAGGAGAGAGAAGAATACACACAAAAGAGGGGTGATACACACAGGAGAGATGAGGGTTCACATAGGAGAAAAGAGGATACATACAGGAGAAAGACGGATACACACAGCAGAGAGGAGGATACACACAGGAGACAGGGTATACACACAGGAGTGAGGAAGATCCACACGGGAGAGAAGGGAATGCAAACAGGAGAGAGAAGGATACACAGATAACTGGGGCATACACACAGCAGAGAGAAGGATTTAAGCAGGAGAGAGGAATATACACGCAGGAGAGAGGGGGATACACACAAGAGAGAGGGGGATACACATATGAGAGAGGAGGAATACACACAAAGACTGGTGATACACACAGGAAAGTAAAAGGTACAAAAAGGAGAGAGGAATTACACACAGGAGAGAAGAGGATACTAAAAGGAAAAAGGGATACACAAAAGAGAGAAAGAAATAAACAGAGGAGAGAGGAGGATAAACACAGGAGAGGGGGATACACACAGGAGAGAGATGCATACACACAGGAGAGGGGGATACACAAAGGAGAGAGGGGCGTAGACACAGAAGAAAGGAGGATACACACAATAGAGAAGGGAATACACACAGGAGAGGGCGATACACACAGGAGAGTGGGACGTAGACACAGGAGAAAGGAGGATACACACAGCAGAGAGGAGAATACACCCAGGAGAGAGGAGATACACAGAGGAGAGAGGGGAATACACACAGGAGAGAGAAGGGATACACACAGGGGAGAGGGGGTTACACACAGGAGAAGAGGGATACACACAGGAGAGAGAATTGATACCCACAGGAGAGAGAAGGATACACACAGGAGAGAAAAGGATACACACAAGAGAAAGGAGAATGCACACAGGAGAGAGAAGGATACATACAGGAGAGAGGAGGAGACACACAGGAGATAGAAGGTTACACGCAGGAGAGAGGAGGATACACACAGGAGAGAGAAGGATACGAACAGGAGACAAGAGGATACACACAGCAGAGTGGAGGATACACAGAAAAGAGAGGAGGATACACACAGGAGAGAGAGAAATACACAGAGGACAGAAGAAGATGCACACACAAGAGGGGTGATACACACAGGAGAGAGAAGGGTACACATAGGAGAAAAAGGGATACAAACAGAAGTCAGAAAGATACACAAAGAAGAGTGGAATACACACAGGAAAGGGAAACACTGATGAGAGAAGAGGATACAGACAGGGAGAGGAGAATACACACAGGAGAGGGGAATAACAACAGGAAAGAGGGGCATACAAAAAAGAGAGGGGGATACACACAGGAGAAAGGGGGATATACACAGGAGAGAAAAGGATACACACAGAAGAGAGTGACACACACAAAGAGAGGGGGGTACACACAGGAGAAAGAAAAATACGCACAGCAGAGAAAAGAATACACACAAAAAAGAGAGGATACTCACAGGAGAGAGGAGGATAAACAGGAAAGAGGGACATACACACAAAAGAGGAAAGGATACACACAGGAGACAGAAGGATACACACAGGGTAGTGGGGGATACACAAAAAAGAGGGGTGATACACACAGGAGAAAGAAGGGTACACACAGAAAAGAGGGGGATACACACAGAAGAGAGGAGGATACACGCAGGAGAGAGGGGGATAAACACAGGAAAGAGAGGGATACACACAGGAGAAAAGATACACACAGGAGAGAGTGGCATAAACACATAAAAGGGTGATAAACAAAAAAGAAAGGGGGATAAACACAGGAGAGAAAAGTATACACACAGGAAAGGGTGATACACACAGGAGAGAGTGGCGTAAACACAGGAGAGGAAAGGATACACACAGAAGAGAGGAGGAAACAAACAGGAGAGAGGGGATACACACAAAAGAGGGGGATACACACAGGAAAAAGGGGGGATACACATACAAAAAAAGGTGTTACACACAAGAGAGAAGGGGAAAACACACAGGAGAGGAGAGGGATAAACACAGTAGAAAGAAGGATACACACAAAAGAGAGGAGGATATACACAAGAGAGAAAAGTATACACACAGGAGAGGGGGCATACACAAAAGAGAAAGAGGAATACATACAGGAGCGTTGGATACATACAGAAGACAGGGAAATACAAAAAGGAGAGAAGGGAATACACACAAGATATGGGGATACAAACAGGAGAGAGGGGGATACACACAGGAGAGATGAGAATACACACAGGAAATAGGAGGATACACACAGGAGAAAGGGGAATACACACAGGAGAGAGGAGGATACACACAGAGGGAAAAGGATAAATACAAAAGAGGAGGATACCCACAAAAGAGAGAAGAATACAGATAGAAGAGTAGAGGATACATGCAGGAGATTGGAGGATACACAAAGAAGAGAGGAGGATACACACAGGAGAGAAGAGGATACACACAGAAAACGGGCATATACACAGGAGATAAAGAGATTCTCACAGAAGCGTTGGATACATAAAGGAGACAGGGAAATACACACAATGGAGAAGGAAATACACACAGGAGAGGAGGATACACACAGAAGAAAGAAGGATTCACACAGAAGAGGGAGAAACACACAGGAGATATGGAGATCCACACAGGAGAGAGGAGAATACACACAAAAGAGAGGGCGTTACACACAGGACAGAGAAGGTTATGTGCAGAATATAGGGAAATTTACACAATAGAGAGGGTGATACACACAAGAGAGAAAGGAATACACACAGGAGAGAGGGCTATACACACAGGTGAGGGGAATACACAAAGAAGAGAGGGGCATACACACAGGAGAGAGAAAAGATTTACACACAGGAGAAAGGAGGATACACACAAAAGAGATGGGGATACACACAGGAGAGAGGAGAATACACAGAGGAGAGAGGGGGATACACACAGGAGAGAGGGGATGCACACAGGAGCGAGGGAATATACACACAGAATAGAGGAGGATAGACACAGAAAAGATGGTGATACACACAGAAGAAAGGATACACAAAGGAGAGAGGAGCATACACACAGAAGAGAGAAGCGTACTCACAGGAGAGAGGAGGATACACACAGGAGAGGGGCATACACACAGGGGAGAAGGCATACACACATAAAATGAAGATAAACACAGTAAAAAGGGGGTACACACAGAAGAGAGGAGGATACTCACAGGAAAAAATGATACAAACAGGAGAGAGAAATACACACAGGTGAGAGGAGGATACACACAGGAGGGAGGGGCGTAAACACAGAAAAGTGGGGATATACAGAGGAGAGATGGGGATACGCAAAGGAGAAATGGATACACACAGGAGAGGGAAATACACACAGGAGCGAGGGGGATGCACACAGAAGAAAGAAAAATACACACAGGAAAGAGGAGAATACACACAGGAGAGAGAATGATACACACAGGAGAGGGGGGATACACAAAGTAGAAAGGAAGATACACACAGGAGAGAAAAGGATACAGAGAGGAGAGAGGAAGATACACACAGAAGAGAAGGAGATACACACAGGAGAGGGGGATACACACAGAAGAGAGGGAGTACACATAAATGCGTTGAATACATGCAGGAGACAGGGAAATACACACAGGAGAGAGGGGGATACATACAGAAGAGGGGGATACACACAGGAGAGAGGGAGATACACACAGAAGAGAGGAGTATACACAAAAGAGAGTGGGATACACAAAGAAGAGAGGGGAATACACACAAGAGAGAGTGGCATACACACAGGAGAAAGGGGGATACACACAGAAAAGAGAAAGATACACAAAGAAGAGAGGAGGATACACGCAGGAGAGAGAAGTATACACAGGAGAAAGTGGGATACACACAGGAGAGAGGAGGATACACAGAGGAAAGAAAAATACACACAGGTGAGAGGAAGATGCACACAGGAAAGTGGGGCATACACACAGAAGAGGGTGGTTACACAAATGAGAGAGGTGGATACACAAAAAAGAAACGGATACACACAGGAGAAAGAAATACACACAAGAGTGAGGGAGATGCACACAGGAGAAAGGAGGATACACACAAAAAGAGAGGATTATACACGCAGGAGAGAGGAGCATATACACAGGAGAGAGGGTGATACACACAGGAGAAAGGAAGATACACACAAGAGAGTGGGGCACACAAACATGAGTGTGGGGGATACACACAAAAGAGAGGAGTATACACAGAGTTGTAGAATAATACACACAAAAGTGAGGAGGATACACACTGGAGAGAGGAGGATACACACAGGAGAGAGGAAGATACGCACAGAAGAGAAAAGGATACACACAGGAGAAGGAGATACACACAGAAGAGAGGGGGATAGGCACAGGAGAGAAGGATACACAAACGAGAGAGGGAATACACACAGGAGAGAGAAGGAAAAACACAGGAGAGTGGGAGATATACAGAAGAGAGTAACATAGACAGAGGAGAGGGGATGACACACGCAGAAGAGAGGAGGATTCACACAGGAGAGAGGGGGATACACACAGGAGAGAGCGGAGATAAACACAGGAGAGAGAAGAATACATAAAAAGACAAATGAAACACAGAGGTAAAAGGAAGATACACAAAGGAGAGAGAAGGATACACACAGGAGAAAGGGGGATACAGACAGTAGAGAGGGAGATACATTGTGTATCCTTCTCTCCTTTGTGGATCCCCTTTTCTCCTGTGTGCATCCCCCTCACCTCTGTGTATATCCCCCTCTCTACTGTGTTTTTCCCCCTCTCCTTTGTATATCCTCCCCTCTCATGTGTGTATTCTCCTCTCTCCTGTGTGTATCCTCCTGTCTGCTGTTTGTATCCTCCACTCTCCTGTGTGTATTCCCCTCGCCCTGTGTGTATCCCCCTTTCTCCTGTGTGTATCCTCCTCTCTCTTGTGTGGATCCTCCTCTCTCCTGTGTGTAACCCCCTCCCCCTGTGTGTATTTCCATTCCTTTTGTGTGTATTCCTTTCTTTTGTCTGTATCTCCCTCTTTCCTGTGTGTATCCTCCTTTCACCTGTGTGTATCCTCTCTCTTGTTTGTATTTTTTTCTCTTTTGTGTGTATCCTTCTCTCTCCTGTGTGTATCCATCTCTCTTCTGTGTGTATCCTCCTCTCTTCTGTGTGTATCTTCCTCTCTTCTGTGTGTATCTTCTTTTCTTCTGTGTGTATACCCCCTCTCTACCCTGTGTACCTTCCTCTCTATTGTGTGTATTCTCCTCTATTCTGTGTGTATCCTCCTCTCTCCTGTGTGCATCCCCCTCTTTTCTGTGTATCCTGTCTTTCCTGTGTGTATCCCCCATTCTCCTGTGTGTATCTTCCTCTCCTGTGTGTATGCCTATGTCTTATTTGTTTATGCTCATCTCTCCTATGTGTATTTTTCTCTCTCCTCTGTGTATCTTTTTCCCTCCTGTGTGTATCCCCCTCGACACGTGTGTATCCCCCACTCTCCTGTGTTTTTTCTTCTCTCTCCTGTGTTTATCCTCCTCTCTGCTGTGTGTATCCTTTTTTCATTTGTGTGGATCATCCTCTGTCCTGTGTGTATCCTCCTCTCTTCTGTGTGTGTCTTCCACTATTCTGTGTATATTCCCTCTCTCCTGTGTGTATCCTCTTTTCTCCTGTGTGTATCCTACTGTCTCCAGTGTGTATTTTCTTATCTCCTGTGTGTATCCCCCTCTCTTCTGTGTGTATCCCCCTCTCTCCTATGTGTATCTTCCTTAATTCTGTGTATATCCTTGTCTCCCCTGTGTGTATGTCACTCTCTTATGTGTGTATCCCCCTCTCCTCTGTGCATCATCCTCTCTGCTCTGTGTATCCTTCTTTCTCCTGTGTGTACCCTTCTCTCTCCTATCTGTATCCTTTTCTCTCCTGTGTGTACGCCCCTCTCTACTGTGTGTATTCTCCTCTCTCCTGTGTGTATCCTCCTTTCTCTTTTGTGTATTCCCCTCTTTTGTGTGTTTCATATTCTCTCCTGTGTGTATCCTTCTCTTTTCGGTATATCACCCTCTCTTCTGTGTGTATACCCCTCTTTTTTGTGTATCCTCTTTTCTCCTTTGTGTATCTTTCTCTCTCCTCTGTGTACCCTCCCCTTTCCTGTGTGTATCACCCCTCTTCTGTGTGTATCACCCTCTCTCCTGTGTTTATCCCCCTCTTTTTTGTGTGTATCCTCCTCTTTTTTTTGTGTATACTCCTCTCACCTGTTTGTATGCTCCTTCTTCTGTTTGTATCCTTCTCTCCTGTGTGTATTCCCCCTCTCCACTGTGTGTATCCTCGTCTCTTCTGCGTGTATTCTCCTCTCTTCTGTGTGTATCCTCCTCTCTCTTGTGTGAATTTTCCTCTCTCCTGCGTGTATTTTTCTCTCTTCTGTCTGTATCCTATTCTATTTTGTGTGTATCCTCCTCCTGTGTGTATTTTTCTCTCCTGTGTGTATCCCTTTCTCATTTGTGTATCCCCCACTTTCCTCTGTGTATCCCCCATTTTCTGTGTTTATGCCCCACTCCCTTGTGTGTATCCTTTTCTCACCTGTGTGTATCCCTCATTCCTTTGTGTATTTTTCTCTCACCTGTATGTATCCCCCTTCTCTTCTGTGTGTATTTTTCTTTCTCCTGTGTGTATTCTTTCCTCTCTTTTATGTATCCTTCTCTCTCCTGTGTGTATCCTCCATTTTCCTGTGTGTATTTCCCTTTCTCCAGTGTGCATCCTCCTCGCTCCTGTGTGTATTTTTCTCTTTTGTGTGTATTTCCTTCTCTCTTGTGTGGATCCTTCTCTCTCTTGTGTGTATCACCCTCTCCTGTGTGTATTCTTTTCTCTCCTGTGTGTATCCATCTTTGTTCTGTGTGTATTCTTCTTTCTTTTGTGAGTATCCTCCTCTCTACTGTGCGTATTTTTCTCCTCTTGTGTGTATCCCACTCTCTCCAGTGTGTATAATCTATCTTCTGTGTGTATGCCCCACTCTCCTGTGTGTATTCCCCTTTCTCCTGTTAGTATCCCCTCTCTCCCCTGTGTGTATACCTCCTCTAGCTTTTATGTATCCTACTCTCTTCTGTGTGCATCCCCCTCTTTCTTGTGTGTATCTTCTTTTCTCCTGTGTGTATCCACCCTCTCCTGTGTGTATCCACCTCTCTCCTATGTGTATTCTTCTCTCTACTGTGTGTATCCTCCCCTTTCTTGTGTGTATCCTCCTGTCTCCTGTGTGTATTCTCCTTTCTCTTGTGTGTATACTCCTCTCTCCTTTGTGTATGTTCCACTCTCCTGTGTGTATCCCCATTTTATCTTTGTGTATCCTCCTTTATCCTGCGTGTATCATCCTCTCTCCTGTGTGTATCCTCCTCTCTCCTGTGTGTATCCTCCTCTCTTCTGTGTGTATCCCCATCTTTCCTGTGTGTATCCTTCTCTCTCCTGTGTGTATTTTCCTTTCTCCTGTGTGTATCCTTCTCTTTCCTGTGTGTATCCTCGTCCCTTCTGTGTGTATTCTGCCTTCCTGTGTGTATACCCCTCGCTTCTGTGTGTATCTGTCTTTCTCCTGTGTGTATGCCCCACTCCCATGTGTGTATCTTCCTCTCTTCTGTGTGTATCTGCCCTCTCATTTGTGTATTCTTCTCTTTCCTTTGTGTATCCACTTCTTTCCTGTGTGTATCCCCCTCTTTCCTTTGTGCATCCCCCTCTCTCGTGTGTATTTCCCTCTCCTGTGTGTATTTCCTTCTCCTGTTTGTTTTCTCCTCTCTACTCTGTGTATCTGCCTCTCCTGTGTGCATGCTCCTCTCTGCTGTGTGTATCCCCCTCTCTTCTGTGGGTATCCTTCCCTCTCCTGTGTGCATCCTCCTCTCTTTTGTGTGTATCCTTCCCTCTTCTGTGTGTATCCCGCTTCCCCTGTGTGTATCCTTTTCTCTCCTGGGTGTATCTTCTTTTTTGTGTTTATCTTCTTCTCTTTTGTGTGTATCCCTTCTATCTCCTGTGTGTACCTTCTCTCTCCTGTGTGTATGTTCCTCTATTTTGTGTGTATCCTGCTCTCTTCTGTGTGTATTCCCCTCTCTTTTGTGTGTATCCCCATCCCGTTTGTATCCTCCTTTTTTCTGTGTGTATCTTCCTCTTTTGTGTGTATCTTCCTCTCCTGTGTGTTTGCTCCTGTCTTCTTTGTGTATCCTCCATTGTCCTGTGTGTATCCTTCTCTCTCCTGTGTGTATCCTACTCTCTCCTGTATTTATCCCTGTCCTCCTGTGTGTATCCCACTGTCTCCTGTGTGTATTCCCTCTCTCCTATATGTATCTTTCCCTTCACAGCTCTACAGGTATCCCCTCTCCCTTTTCTTTTTTATCAGTCTGGGTAGTGGTCTGTCTATTTTGTTGACCTTTTCAAAAATCCAGATCTTGGATTTATTGATTTTTTGAAGGAATTTTCGTGTCTCTATCTCCTTCAGTTCTGCTCTGATCTTAGTTATTTCTTGTCATCAGCTAGGTTTTGAGCTTTTTTGATCTTGATCCTCTAGCTGTTTCAATTTTGATGATAGGGTGTCAATTTTGGATCTCTCCACTCTTCTCATGTGCGCACTTATTGCTATATATTTTCCTCTACAGACTGCTTTAAATGTGTCACAGAGATTCTGGTATGTTGTGTCTTTGTTCTCGTTGGTTTTGAAGAACTTCTTTATTTCTGCCTTCATTTCATTGTTTATCCAATTAACATTCAAGAGCCATTTGTTAATTTTCCATGAGGCTGTGCGGTTCTGAGTTAGTTTCTAAATTCTGAGTTCTAACTTGATTGCACTATGGTCTGAGAGACTGTTTGTTATGATTTCAGTTGTTTCGCATTTGCTGAAGAATGCTTTACTTCCAATTATGTGGTCAATTTTGGAGTAGGTGTGATGTGGTGCTGAGAAAAATGTATATTCTGTGGATTTGTGGTGGAGAGTTCTGTAAATGTCTATCAGGTTTGCTTGTTCCAGGTCTGAGTTCAAGTCCTGGATATTCTTGTTAATTTTCTGTCTGGTTGATCTGTCTGATATTGACACTGGGTTGTTAAAATCTCCCACTGTTATTGTGTGGGAGCCTAAGTCCCTTTGTAAGTCGTTAAGGATGTTGAATATTGGCCCCCACTCTTTTCTGGCTTGTAGAGTCTCTGCCGAGAGATCTTCTGTGAGTCTGATGGGCTTCCCTTTGTGGGTGACCCGACCTTTCTTTATGGCTGCCCTTAATATTTTCTTCTTCATTTCAACCCTGGTGAATCTGACAATTATGTGCCTTGGGGTTGCTCTTCTTGCAGAGTCATCTTTGTGGTGTTGTCTGTATTTCCTGGAGTTGAATATTGGCCTGCCTTGCCAGGTTGGGGAAATTTTCCTGGATAATATCCTGAAGAGTATTTTTCAGCTTGGATTCATTCTCTTCGTCACATTCTGGTACACCTATCAAATGTAGGTTGTGTCTCTTCACATAGTCCCACATTTCTTGGAGATTTTGTTCATTCGTTTTTGTGCTTTCTTCTCTAATCTTGGTTTCTTGTTTTATTTCATTGAATTGATCTTCGACTTCTGATATTCTTTCTTCTGCTTGGTCAATTCAGCTGTTGAAACTTGTTCATGCTTCGCAAAGTTTTTGTTTTCTGTTTTTCAGCTTCTTCAATTCATTCATATTCCTCTCTAAGTTTTCCATTCTCGTTATCATTTCCTTTAAACTTTATTCAAGGTTCTTAGTTTCTTTGCATTGATTTAGAACATGTTATTTTAGCTCACTGAAGTTTCTCATTATCCACCTTCTGAAGTCTGATTACATCATTTTGTCACACTCATTCTCCGTCCAGCTTTGTTCCCTTGCTGGAGAGGAGTTTTGTTTCCTTGTAGGAGGTGAGATGTTTTGGTTTCAGGTGTTTTCCTCTTTTTTTGCGCTGGTTTCTTTCCATCTTTATGGATTTATCCACCTGTCGTCTTAGTAGTTGCTGATTTTTCAATTGGGTCTCTGAGTGGATGCCCAGATTGTTGATGATGAAGTATTTCTGTTACCTAGTCTTCATTCTAATGTTCTAGCCCCTCTGCTCTATGAGTGCTGAGGTCCACTCCAGGCCCTGCTTCTCTGGGGTACACCTGTAGCAGCTGTGGAACAGTGAGGGATGCTACCAGTTTCTTCTTCTGCTATGTTTGTCCAAGAATCATGCCCGCCAATTGTCAGTCTGATTAATTATTTTCTGAGATGACTCTTTGGATATACAGGGGTCAGAGAGATCCTTGAGGAGATGGTCTGTAGTTTATAGGAGCTCCAGTGCTGAGCTGTGAGCTCTGTTGTTCATTTAGGGTTGTTGGGCACCTGTGTTTCTGTCTTCTGCAGCAGAACTTAACCTCCGCTTATTTTTCCCTCAGATGCTCTGTCTCAGGGAGTTGGGGATTTCTTTATGAATATCTGTTGCACTGTCCTGCCCATCAAGGAGTTAGTCTATTCACTATTTATTGGCCAAGGCTCCGCCCTGCTAGCACGGGTTCACCCTGCCTCCGCGAGGCTCCATTCTACTGTGGTGAGCTCTACCCTGCTGGCAGAGTCTCTCTGTTATGGTGGGTTGCCTCGGCAATGGCAGGTTGCATCAGCACTGGGCGTGTTCCTCAGTAGGGGCGCATTGCATCAGTAGTGATGGACGCCCCTCCCCCACTGGGCTGCACCACCCTGGATTCAGCTGAACCCGCAGCAAATCTCTCAACCCTGACTGCCTCCAATCGCCACCCTGCTTCTCCCCGTGAAGGTGAGACCTGCCAAGCCTGATCACCTGTTTCCCTGCCTCAGAGTCTGTCCTCTCTCTCTCTTTTTCTCCCCAATTTGAACGGTTGACTCTCTCACTGGCACCCTAGTAGCCTGCTGATAGGACACTGGGATCCGTGCTATCTCCCATGCTGCTGCCCACTGGACCAGCTCAAATTATGTTTCCCAAGAATTTCCTGCTCTGGCTCATTGTCCAAGTCCTGTTTAATCAGATGCACATGTCAATCTACCCTTTCAAATCTCAGATTGTCGGTTTAACAGTGCACCCAGACCAGTGAGTTTTTTGCTGGGTGCCATTGCGCTGCAGCACTGGCGGAACCAGCCGCGTGAGCCAAATCACTGGCTGTGCTGGCGTCCCGTGTCTCTCCTATACCTGGGAATTTCTTCATTCTTTGGGCAACAAAGGTCTGTCTGAGAATGCAGCTAGGACTCACCCTCTGCGCCTTCACTGAGAGCTGCAATCCTGAGTTGTTTCTACGCCGTCATCTTGGAAATCCGTGTTTTCTTTTTGATCTATGTATTCTTAATAACACTGTGGTTTTTAGTGTTTAAAACTGCCATCCTGATTAAGCCAATGCTCTACAAACCTTTTATTTATTTATTTATTTACTTATTTATTTATTTATGTTTTATTGTACTTTAGGTTCTGGGGTACATGTGCAAATCATGCAGGATTGTTGCATAGGTACATACGTGGCAAGGTGGTTTGCTGCCTTCATCCTTTTATCTCCTCTATCTTCTATTCCTCCCCACATAATCCCTCCCCACCCTCCCCATCTCCCTGCCATCCCAATCCTAGCCCCGCCTCAACTGACTGCAGTCTGTGATGCTCCCTTCCCTGTGTCTGTATGTTCTCATTGTTCAACACCCACCTATGAGTGATAACATGTGGTGTTTGGTTTTCTGTTCTTATGTCTCCTTGCTGAAATGATGGTTTCCAGATTCATCCATGTCCCTATGAAGGACAGGAACTTATCATTTCTTATGGCTGTGTAGTATTCCATGATGTATATGTGCCACATTTTCTTTATCCAGTCTATTGATAATGAACATTTGGGTTGGTTCCAGGTCTTTGCTATTGTAAAACGTGCCACAATGAACATATGTGTGCATGTGTCTTTATAATAGAACAATTTGTAATTCTTTGGGTATATACCCAGTAATGGGATTGCTGGGTCAAATGGAATTTCTATTTCTAGGTCCTTGAGGAATCACAACACTGTTTTCCACAATGGTTGAACTAATTTACATTCCCACCAGCAGTGTAAAAGTGTTACTATTTCTCCACATCCTCTCCAGCACCTGTTGTCTCCAGATTTTTTAATGATCACCATTCTAACTGATGTGAGGTGGTATCTCAATGTAGTTTTGATTTGCATTTCTCTAATGACCAGTGATGATGAGCATTTTTTTTAATGTTTTTTGGGCTCATGTATGTCTTATTTTGTAAAGTGTCTGCTTATATCTTTGCCGACTTTTGATTGGGTTTGTTTGTTTTCTTATAAATCTATTTTAGTTCTTTGCACATTCTGAATATTTGCCCTTTTTCAGATGGGTAGATTGTAAAAATTTTTTTCCAACAGCATTGACAACAAAAGCCAAAATAGACGAACGGGACCTAATCAAAATCCACAGCTTCTCCACGGCAAAAGAAACAGTCACTAGAGTGAATCAGCAACCATCAGAATGGGAAAAAATCTTTGCACTTTATGCATCTGAAAAAGAGCTGATATCCAGAATTTACAAAGAACTCAAGCAGATTTACAGAAAAAAAACAAACAAGCCCATTGAAAAATGGGCAAAGGATATGAACAGAAACTTTACAAAAGAAGACATACATGAGGCCAACAAACACATGAAAAAATGCTCATCATCACTGGTCATTAGAGAGATGCAAATGAAAACCACATTGAGATACCACCTCACGCGAGTTAGAATGGCGATCACTAAAAAAATCTGGAGACAGCAGATGCTGGAGAGGATGTGGAGAAATAAGAACACTCTTACACTGTTGGTGGGAGTGTAAATTAGTTCAACCATTGTGGAAGACAGTGTGGAGATTTCTCAGGGACGTAGAAAAAAAATTCCATTTGACCCAGCAATCCCATTACTGGGAATATATCCAAAGGACTATAGATCATTCTACTATAAGGACACATGCACACGAATGTTCATTGCAGCACTGTTTACAATAGCAAAGACCTGGAACCAACCTAAATGCCCATCGATGATAGACTGGACTGGGAAAATGTGGCACATATACACCATGGAATATTATGCAGCAATCAAAAATGATGAGTTTCTGTCCTTTGTAAGGACATGGATGAATCTGTAGAACATCATTCTCAGCAAACTGACACAAGAACAGAAAAAGAAATACCGCATATTCTCACTCATAGGCAGGTGAGAAAAATGAGAACACATAGATACAGGGACGGTGTCTACTACACACTGAGTTCTATTGGGGGGAATGGGGGAGGGACAGCGGGGGGTGCTGGAGAGGAATAGCCTGGGGATGAATACCAAGTGTGGGTGAAGGGGAGGAAGGCAGCAAAACACACTGCCATGTGTGTACCTATGCAACTATCTTGCACGTTCTGCACATGTACCCCAAAACCTATAATGCAATAATTTTTTTAAAAAAAAAAGATTACATGGTTGTAGATATGTTGTGTTGCCTCCAATGCCTCTGTTCTGTTCCATTGGTCTATGTCTCTGTTTTGTAACCAGTACCATGCTGTTTTGATTACTGTAGCCTTGTAGTATAGTTTGATGTCTGGTAGTGTGATGCCTCCCGCTGTGTTCTTTTTGCTTAGAATTGACTTGGCTATGTGGGCTCTGTTTTGGTTCCATATGAAGTTCATGGTGGTGTTTTCCAGTTCTTTGAAAAAATTCAATGGTAGTTTGATGGGGATAGCATTGATTGTGTAAATTACTTTGGGCAGTATAGCCATTTTCACGATATTGAATCTTCCTAACCATGAACATGGAATGTTTCTCCATCTGTTTGTGTCCTCTCTTATTTCATTGAGCAGTGGTTTGTAGTTTTCCTTGAAGAGGTCCCTTACATTCCTTGTGAGTTGTATTCCTAGGTATTTTATTTTCTTTGTAGCAATTGGGAATGGCAGTTTGTTCTTGATTTGGTTCTCTTTAAGTCTGTTATTGGTGTATAGGAACGCTTATGATTTTTGCACATTGATTTTATATCCTGAGACATTTCTGAAGTTGCTTATCAGTTGCAGGAGCTTTTGGGCTGAGGTGATGGGGTCTTCTATGTATACTATAAGGTCGTCTGCAAATAGAGACAATTTGGCTTCCACCTTTCCTATTTGAATACCCTTTATGTCTTTTTCTTGCCTGATTGCTCTGGCTAGAATTTCCAGTATTATGTTGAATAGGAGTGATGAGAGAGGGCATCTTTGTCTAGTGCCGGATTTCAAAGGGAATGCTTCCAGTATTTCCCATTAAGTATTGTATTGGCTGTGGGTTTGTCATGAATAACTTTTATTACTTTGAGATATGTTCCATCAATACCAAGTTCATTGAGGGTTTTTAGCATAAAGGGCTGTTGAATTTTTTTCAAATGTCTTCTCTGCATCAATTGAGATAATCATGTGGTTTTTGTTTTTGGTTCTGTTTATGTGGTGAATTACGTTTAAAGACTTGCGTATGGTGAACCAGCCTTGCATCCTTGGGATGAATCTTACTTGATGAAGATGGATAAGTTATGGCAGTATCAAATTCACACATAACAATATTAACCCTGAATGTAAATGGGCTAAATGCACCAATCAAAAGACACAGACTGGCAAATTGTATAAAAAACCAAAACCCATCGGTGTGCTGTATCCAGGAAACCCACCTCACATGCAAAGATACACAAAGGCTCAAAATAAAGGGATGGAGGAAGATTTACCAAGCAAATGGAGAGCAAAGAAAAGCAGGAGTTGCAATTCTCATCTCTGATAAAATAGTCTTTAAAGTAACAAAGATCAAAAGGGACAAAGAAGGTCATTACATAATGGTAAAAGGATCGATACAACAAGAAGAGCTAACGATTCTAAATATATATGGACCCAATGTAGGAGCACCCAGATATATAAGGCAAGTTCTTAATGACTTACAAAGGGACTTAGACTCCCACACAATAATAGTGGGAGACTTTAACACGCCACTGTCAATAGCAGACAGATCAACCGGACAGAAAATTAACAAGGATATCCAGGACTTGAACTCAGACATGGAACAAGCAAACCTGATAGACATTTACAGAACTGTCCACCCCAAATCCACAGAATATACATTCTTCTCAGCACCATATCACACCTACTCCAAAATTAACAACATAATTGGAAGTAAAGCACTCCTCAGCAAATGCAAAACAACTGAAATCATAACAAACAGTCTCTCAGACCATAGTGCAACCAAGTTGGAACTCAGAATTCAGAAAATAACTCAGAACTGCACAGCTTCACGGAAACTGAACAAGTGGCTCTTGAATGTTGATTGGATAAACAATGAAATGAAGGTAGAAATAAAGATGTTCTTTGAAACCAACGAAAATGAAGACACAACGTACCAGAATCTCTGGGACACATTTAAAGCAGTCTGTAGAGGAAAATATATAGCAATAAGTGCCCACATGAGAAGAGTGGAGAGATCCAAAATTGACACCCTATCGTCAAAATTGAAAGAGCTAGAGTAGCAAGATCAAAAAAGCTCAAACCTAGCCGAGGACAAGAAATAACTAAGATCAGAGCAGAACTGAAGGAGATAGAGACAAGAAAACCCTTCAAAAAATCAATAAATCTAAGAGCTGTTTTTTCGAAAAGATCAACAAAATAGACAGACCACTAGCCAGACTGATAAAAAAGAAGAGAGAGAACAATCAAATAGATGCAATAAAAAACGATAAAGGGGAAATCACCACAGATTCCACAGAAATTCAAACCATCATCAGAGAATACTACAAACAACTCTATGCACATAAACTAGTAAATCAGGAAGAAATGGATAAATTCCTGGACGCCTGTGTCCTCCCAAGCCTAAACCAGGAGGAAGCTGAAACTATGAATAGACAAATAACAAGGTCTGAAGTTGAGGCAGTAATTAAGAGCCTACCACACAAAAAAAGCCCAGGTCCAGATGGATTCACAGCTGAATTCTACCAGGCACACAAAGAGGATCTGGTACCATTCCTTCTGAAACTATTCCAAATAATCCAAAAAGAGGGAACCCTTCCTAAATCATTTTATGAGACCAACATCATCCTGATACCAAAACCTGGCAGAGACTCAACAAGAAAAGAAAACTTCAGGCCAATATCCATGATGAACATAGATGCAAAAATCTTCAATAAAATACTGGCAAACCGATTGCAACAGCACATTTAAAAACTTATCCATCATGATCAAGTAGGATTCATCCCGCGGATGCAAGGCTGGTTCAATATATGCAAGTCTATAAATGTAATTCACCACATAAACAGAAGCAAAAACAAAAACCACATGATTATCTTAATTGATGCAGAGAAGGCATTTGACAAAATTCAACAGCCCTTTATGCTAAAAACCCTCAATAAACTTGGTATTGATGGAACATATCTCAAAGTAATAAAAGCTATTTGTGACAAACCAACAGCCAATATCATACTTAATGGGCAAAAACTGGAAGAATTCCCTTTGAAATCCGGCACTAGACAAGGATGCCCTCTCTCACCACTCCTATTCAACATAGTACTGGAAGTTCTAGCCATCGCAATCAGGCAAGAAAAAGAAATAAAGGGTATTCAAATAGGAAAGGTGGAAGCCAAATTGTCTCTATTTGCAGACGACATGATAGTATACCTAGAGGACCCCATCACCTCAGCCCAAAAGCTCCTGCAACTGATAAGCAACTTCAGCAAACTCTCAGGATATAAAATCAATGTGCAAAAATCACAAGCATTCCTATACACCAATAACAGACCTAAAGAGAACCAAATCAAGAACGAACTGCCATTCACAATTGCTACAAAGAAAATAAAATACCTAGGAATACAACTCACTAGGAATGTAAGGTACCTCTTTAAGGAAAACTACAAACAACTGCTCAACGAAATAAGAGAGGACACAAACAGATGGAGAAACATTCCATGTTCGTGGTTAGGAAGAATCAATATCGTGAAAATGGCTATACTGCCCAAAGTAATTTACACAATCAATGCTATCCCCATCAAACTACCATTAAATTTCTTCACAGAACTGGAAAAAACCACCATGAATTTCATATGGAACCAAAAAAGGGCCTGCATAGCCAAGTCAATTCTAAGCAAAAAGAACACAGCGGGAGGCATCACGCTACCAGACTTCAAACTATACTACAAGGCTACAGTAATCAAAACAGCATGGTACTGGTACCAAAACAGAGATATAGACAAATGGGACAGAACAGAGGCATCGGAGGCAACACAACACATCTACAACCATATTATCTTTGATAAACCAGACAAAAACAGGCAATGGGGAAAGGATTCCCTATTTAATAAATGGTGTTGGGAAAACTGGCTAGCCATGTGCAGAAAGCAGAAACCGGACCCCTTCCTGACACCTTACACTAAAATTAACTCCAGATGGATTAAAGACTTAAACATAAGACCTGACACCATAAAAACCCTAGAAGAAAATCTAGGCAAAACCATTCAGGATATAGGAGTAGGCAAGGACTTCATGAACAAAACACCAAAAGCATTGGCAACAAAAGCCAAAATAGACAAATGGGACCTAATCAAACTCCACAGCTTCTGCACGGCAAAACAAACAGTCACTAGAGTGAATCGGCAACCATCAAAATGGGAAAAAATCTTTGCAGTTTACGCATCTGACAAAGGGCTAATATCCAGAATTTACAAAGAACTCAAACTGATTTACAGGAAAAAAACAAACAAGCCCATTCAAAAATTGTCAGAGGTTATGAACAGAAACTTTACGAAAGCAGACATACATGAGGCCAGCAAACATATGAAAAAGTGCTCATCGTCATTGGTCATTAGAGAGATGCAAATCAAAACCACATTGAGATATCATCTCACACCAGTTAGAATGGCGATCATTAAAAAATCTGGAGACAGCAGATGCTGGAGAGTATGTGGAGAAATAGGAACACTCTTACACTGTTGGTGGGAGTGTAAATTGGTTCAACCATTGTGGAAGACAGTGTGGCGATTCCTAAGGGACCTAGAAATAGAAATTCCATTTGACCCAGCCATCCCATTACTGGGTATCTATCCAAAGGACTATAAATCGTTCTACTATAAGGACACATGCACACGAATGTTCATTGCAGCACTGTTTACAATAGCAAAGTCCTGGAACCAACCCAAATGCCCAACGATGATAGACTGGACTGGGAAAATGTGGCACATATACACCATGGAATATTATGCAGCAATCAAAAATGATGAGTTTGTGTCCTTTGTAGGGACATGGATGAATCTGGAGAACATCATTCTCAGCAAACTGACACAAGAACAGAAAAAGAAATACCGCATATACTCACTCATAGGTGGGTGAGAAAAATGAGAACACGTGGACACAGAGAGGCAGTCTACTATACACTGCTGACTGTTGGGGGAATGGGGGAGGGACAGCAGGGGGGGCTTGGGGGTATAGCCTGGGGATGAATACCAAGTGTGGGTGAAGGGGAGGAAGGCAGCAAAGCACACTGCCATGTGTGTACCTATGCAACCATCTTGCTCGTTCTGCACATGTACCCCCAAACCTATAATGTACTAAAAATTAAAAAAAAAAAAAAGATGGATAAGTTTTTAAATTTGCTGTTGCAACCGGTTTGCCAGTATTTTATTGAAGATTTTTGCATCTATGTTCATCATGGATATTGGCCTGAAGTTTTCTTTTCTTGTTGAATCCCTGCCGGGTTTTGGTATGAGGATGATGTTGGTCTCATAAAATGATTTTGGAAGAGTTCCCTCTTTTTGTATTATTTGGAGTCGTTTCAGAAGGAAGGGTATCAGCTCCTCTTTGTGTGTCTGGTAGAATTCGGGTGTGAACTTCTCTGGACCTGGGTTTTTTGTGTGTGGTATGCTCTTAATTGCTGCCTCAACTTCAAAACTTGTTGGTCTATTCCTAGTTTCGGGTTCCTCCTGATTTAGGCTTGGGAGGACACAGTTGTCCAGGAATTTATCCATTTTTTCCTAGTTTACTATTTTGTGTGTAGAGTTCGTTGGAGTATTCTCTGATGATGGTTTGAATTTCTGTGAAATCTGTGGTGATTTTCCCTTTATTCTTTCTTTTTTTTTTTCTTGTGTGTTTTTTTTTTAATTTTTATTGCATTATAGGTTTTGGGGTACATGTGCAGAACGTGCAAGATAGTTGCATAGGTACACACATGGCAGTGTGTTTTGCTGCCTTCCTCCCCCTCACCCACACTTGGTATTCATCCCCAGGCTATCCCCCCCAGCCCCCCCCGCTGTCCCTCCCCCATTTCCCCCAACCGTCCCCAGCGTATAGTAGACCGCCTCTCTGTGTCCATGTGTTCTCATTTTTCTCACCCGCCTATGAGTGAGTATATGCGGTATTTCTTTTTCTGTTCTTGTGTCAGTTTGCTGAGAATGATGTTCTCCAGATTCATCCATGTCCCTACAAAGGACACAAACTCATCATTTCTGATTGCTGCATAATATTCCATGGTGTATATGTGCCACATTTTCCCAGTCCAGTCTATCATCGATGGGCATTTGGGTTGGTTCCAGGTCTTTGCTATTGTAAACAGTGCTGCAATGAACATTCGTGTGCATGTGTCCTTATAGTAGAACGATTCACAGTCTTTTGGATAGATACCCAGTAATGGGATTGCTGGGTCAAATGGAATTTCTATTTCTAGGTCCCTGAGGAATTGCCACACTGTCTTCCACAATGGTTGAACTAATTTACACTCCCACCAACAGTGTAAGAGTGTTCCTATTTCTCCACATCCTCTCCAGCATCTGCTGTCTCCAGATTTTTTAATGATCGCCATTCTAACTGGTGTGAGATGATATCTCAATGTGGTTTTGATTTGCATCTCTCTAATGACCAATGACGATGAGCACTTTTTCATATGTTTGTTGGCCTCATGTATGTCTTCTTTTGTAAAGTGTCTGTTCATATCCTTTGCCCATTTTTGAATGGGCTTGTTTGTTTTTTTTATGTAAATCTGTTTGAGTTCTTTGTAAATTCTGGATATCAGCCCTTTGTCAGATGCGTAAACTGCAAAGATTTTTTCCCATTCTGATGGTTGTCGATTCACTCTAGTGACTGTTTCTTTTGCCGTGCAGAAGCTGTGGAGTTTGATTCGGTCCCATTTGTCTATTTTGGCTTTTTTTGCCAATGCTTTTGGTGTTTTGTTCATGAAGTCCTTGCCTACTCCTATGTCCTGAACGGTTTTGCCTAGACTTTCTTCTAGGGTTTTTATGGTGTCAGGTCTTACATTTAAGTCTTTAATCCATCTGGAGTTAATTTTAGTGTAAGGTGTCAGGAAGGGGTCCAGTTTCTGCTTTCTGCACATGGCTAGCCAGTTTTCCCAACAGCATTTATTAAATAGGGAATCCTTTCCCCCTTGCCAGTTTTTGTCTGGTTTATCAAAGATGATATGGTTGTAGATATGTTGTGTTGCCTCCGATGTTTCTGTTCTGTTCCATTGGTCTATATCTCTGTTTTGGTACCAGTAACATGCTGTTTTGATTACTGTAGCCTTGTAGTATAGTTTGAAGTCTGGTAGCGTGATGCCTCCCGCTGTGTACCTTTTGCTTAGAATTGACTTGGCTATGCGGGTTCTTTTTTGGTTCTATATGAAATTCATGGAAGTTTTTTCCAGTTCTATGAAGAAATTCAATGGTAGTTTGATGGGGATAGCATTGAATGTGTAAATTACTTTGGGCAGTATAGCCATTTTCACGATATTGATTCTTCCTAACCACGAACATGGAACGTTTCTCCATCTGTTTGTGTCCTCTCTTATTTCGTTGAGCAGGTGTTTGTAGTTTTCCTTAAAGAGGTCCCTTACATTCCTAGTGAGTTGTATTCCTAGGTATTTTGTTTTCTTTGTAGCGATTGTGAATGGCAGTTCGTTCTTAATTTGGTTCTCTTTAGGTCTGTTATTGGTGTATAAGAATGCTTGTGATTTTTGCACATTGATTTTATATCCTGAGAGTTTGCTGAAGTTGCTTATCAGTTGCAGGAGCTTTTGGGCTGAGGTGATGGGATCTTCTAGGTATACTATCATGTCGTCTGCAAATAGAGACAATTTGGCTTCCACCTTTCCTATTTGAATACCCTTTATTTCTTTTTCTTGCCTTATTGCTCTGGCTAGAACTTCCAATACTATGTTGAATAGAAGTGGTGAGAGAGGGCATCCTTGTCTAGTGCCGGATTTCAAAGGGAATGCTTCCAGTTTTTGCCCATTAAGTATGATATTGGCTGTTGGTTTGTCGTAAATAGCTTTTATTACTTTGAGATATGTTCCATCAATACCAAGTTTATTGAGGGTTTTTAGCATAAAGGGCTGTTGAATTTTGTCAAATGCCTTCTCTGCGTCAATTGAGATAATCATGTGGTTTTTGTTTTTGCTTCTGTTTATGTGGTGAATTACATTTATAGACTTGCGTATGTTGAACCAGCCTTGCATGTCCGGGATGAATCCTACTTGATCATGATGGATAAGTTTTTTAATGTGCTGTTGCAATCGATTTGCCAGTATTTTATTGAAGATTTTTGCATCTATGTTCATCATGGATATTGGCCTGAAGTTTTCTTTTCTTGTTGAGTCTCTGCCAGGTTTTGGTATCAGGATGATGTTGGTCTCATAAAATGATTTGGGAAGGGTTCCCTCTTTTTGGATTATTTGGAATAGTTTCAGAAGGAATGGTACCAGATCCTCTTTGCGTGTCTGGTAGAATTCAGCTGTGAACCCATCTGGACCTGGGCTTTTTTTGTGTGGTAGGCTCTTAATTGCTGCCTCAACTTCTGACCTTGTTATTGGTCTATTCATAGTTTCGGCTTCCTCCTGGTTTAGGCTTGGGAGGACACAGGCATCCAGGAATTTATCCATTTCTTCCTGATTTACTAGTTTGTGTGCATAGAGTTGTTTGTAGTATTCTCTGATGATGGTTTGAATTTCTGTGGAATCTGTGGTGATTTCCCCTTTATCGTTTTTTATTGCATCTATTTGGTTGTTCTCTCTCTTCTTTTTTATCAGTCTGGCTAGTGGTCTGTCTGTTTTGTTGATTTTTTCAAAAATCCAGCTCTTAGATTTGTTGATTTTTTGAAGGGTTTTTCTTGTCTCTATCTCCTTCAGTTCTGCTCTGATCTTAGTTATTTCTTGTCTTCGGCTAGGTTTTGAGCTTTTTTGATCTTGCTCCTCTAGCTCTTTCAATTTTGACGATAGGGTGTCAATTTTGGATCTCTCCACTTTTCTCATGTGGGCACTTATTGCTATATATTTTCCTCTACAGACTGCTTTAAATGTGTCCCAGAGATTCTGGTACGTTGTGTCTTCATTCTCGTTGGTTTCAAAGAACTTCTTTATTTCTGCCTTCATTTCATTGTTTATCCAGTCAACAATCAAGAGCCAGTTGTTCAGTTTCCATGAAGCTGTGCGGTTCTGAGTTATTTTCTGAATTCTGAGTTCCAACTTGATTGCACTATGGTCTGAGAGACTGTTTGTTATGATTTCCGTTGTTTTGCATTTGCTGAGGAGTGCTTTACTTCCAATTATGTGGTCAATTTTAGAGTAGGTGTGATGTGGTGCTGAGAAGAATGTATATTCTGTGGATTTGGGGTGGAGAGTTCTGTAAATGTCTATCAGGTTTGCTTGTTCCAGGTCTGAGTTCAAGTCCTGGATATCCTTGTTAATTTTCTGTCTGGTTGATCTGTCTGCTATTGACAGTGGAGTGTTAAAGTCTCCCACTATTATTGTGTGGGAGTCAAATTCTCTTTGTAAGTCATTAAGAACTTGCCTTATATATCTGGGTGCTCCTACATTGGGTCCATATATATTTAGAATCGTTAGCTCTTCTTGTTGTATTGATCCTTTTACCATTATGTAGTGACCTTCTTTGTCCCTTTTGATCTTTGTTGCTTTAAAATCTATTTTATCAGAGATGAGAATTGCAACTCCTGCTTTTTTTTTGCTCTCCATTTGCTTGGTAAATGTTCCTCCATCCTTTTATTTTGAGCCTTTGTGTATCTTTGTGTGTGATTTGGGTTTCCTGAATACAGCACACTGATGGGTTTTGGTTTTTTATCCAATTTGACAGTCTGTGTCTTTTGATTGGTGCATTTAGCCCATTTACATTCAGGGTTAATATTGTTATGTGTGAATTTGATACTGCCATTTTGATGCTATCTGGCTGTTTTGCCCATTGGTTCATGTACATTCTTCATTTTGTTGATGGTCTTTAGCATTTGGTATGCTTTTAGGATGGCTGGAACTGGTTGTTTCTTTCTATGTGTAGTGCCTCTTTCAGGAGCTCTTGTAAAGCAGGCCTAGTGGTGACAAAATCTCTGAGTACTTGCTTGTTCGTGAAGGATTTTATTTTTCCTTCACTTATGAAGCTCAGTTTGGCTGGATATGAAATTCTGGGTTGAAAGCTCTTTTCTTTAAGGATGTTGAATATTGGCCCCCACTCTCTTCTGGCTTGTAGAGTCTCTGCCGAGAGATCTGCTGTGAGTCTGATGGGCTTCCCTTTGTGGGTGACCTGACCTTTCTCTCTGGCTGCCCTAAGTATTTTCTCCTTCGTTTCAACCCTGGTGAATCTGACGATTATGTGCCTTGGGGTTGCTCTTCTTGCGGAGTATCTTTGTGGTGTTCTCTGTATTTCCTGGAGTTCAGTATTGACCTGTCTTGCTAGGTTGGGGAAATTTTCCTGGATAATATCCTGAAGAGTGTTTTCCAGCTTAGATTCATTCTCTTGATCACATTCTGGTACACCTATCAAACGTAGGTTGGGTCTCTTCACATAGTCCCACATTTCTTGGAGATTTTGTTCATTCCTTTTTGTGCTTTTTCCTTTAATCTTGGTTTCACGTTTTATTTCATTGAGTTGGTCTTCAATTTCTGATATTCTTTCTTCTGCTTGGTCAATTTGGCTGTTGAAACTTGTGCATGCTTCACGAAGTTCTCGTGTTGTGTTTTTCAGCTCCTTCAATTCATTCATATTCCTCTCTAAGTTTTCCATTCTTGTTATCAATTCCTCGAATTTTTTTAAAATCTATTTTCAAGGTTCTTAGTTTCTTTGCACTGATTTAGAACATGTTCTTTTAGCTCAATTAAGTTTCTCATTATCCACTTTCTGAAGTGTGATTCCGTCATTTCGTCACACTCATTCTCCGTCCATCTTTCTTCCCTTGCTGGTGAGGAGTTTTGGTCCTCTGTAGGAGGTGAGGTGTTTTGGTTTCGGGTGTTTTCCTCCTTTTTGCGCTGGTTTCTTCCCATCTTTATGGATTTATCCGCCTGTCGTCTTTGTAGTTGCTGATTTTTCAATTGGGTCTCTGTGTGGATGCTGAGATTGTTGATGATGAAGTATTTCTGTTACTTAGTTTTCCTTCTAGTGGTCTAGCCCCTCTGCTGTATGAGTTCTGAGGTCCACTCCAGGCCCTGTTTGTCTGGAGTATACCTGTAGCAGCTGTGGAAGAGTGAGGGATGATACCAGTTTCTTCTTCTGCTGTCTTTGTTCCAGAATGATGCCCGCCAAATATCAGTCTGATTAGTCCTTTTTTTGCGGTGACTCTTTGGATATACAGGGGTCAGGGAGCTGCTTAAGGAGACGGTTTGTGCTTTATAGTAGCTCCAGTGCTGAGCTGTGAGCTCCGTTGTTCATTCAGTGTTGTTGGGAAGTTGTTTATGTCTGCTGTAATAGAACTCATAAAACACCACCCTTTTATTTCCCCCCCTTATATGCACTGTTTCAGGGAGTTGGGGCTTTCTTTATGAGTATCTGTTGCACTGTCCTGCCCCACTAGGTGGCAGTCTATTCACTATTTGCCTGCCGGGGCTCTGACCCACTAGCGCGGTTCTGCCCTGTTGCTGCTGGGCTCCCTTCTGCTGTGGAGAGCTCCCGTCTCCTGGGAGTCTCTCTGTTATGGCAGGTTGCCTCGGCAACGGCAGGCTGCTTTGGCCCTGGGCGGTACTTCAATAGGGGCGGATTGTGTCAGCGGTGGTGTACGCCCCTCCCTCACCGGGCTGCACCGTCCTAGATGCCGGCAGCAAAACTCTCAGCGCCAAGCGTCTCCAGTCATTGCCCTGCTTGTCCCTGTGAGGGTTGGACTCGCTGAGCCAGATTACCCAGCTCCCTGCCTCAGAGTCCGTCCTCTCTCTCTCTCCCTCCCTCTCCGCGAGCTTGAAGTTCGACTCTCTCACTGGCACCCCAGGAGCCTGCCGATAGGGCACTGGGATCCGTGCGATCTCCCGTGCCGCTGCCCACTTCACCGGCTCATATCACGCTTCCCAGGAAACTCCCAGGAAACTCCTAGTCTGGCTCACTGTCCAAGTCCCGTTCAATCAGATGGACGCACCAATCTGCCCTTCAAACTCTCAGATTGCTGGTTTAACCGGGCGCCCAGACCAGTGAGTTCCGTGCCGGGTCCTGCTGCCGCGCCGGCCGAAGCGGCCGCGCCAGAGGTCTGCGTTAGCCGGTTTTACTTTACTAGCGTCCTGTGGGAATTTCAACGCTCTGTGGGCTAGAAAAGTCCATCCGAGAATGCGGCTAGGACTCACCCTCTGAGCCGTCACTGAGAGCTGCAATCCTGAGTCGCTTCTACGACGCCATCTTGCCAGGTCTCCCTTTATTCTTTCTTATAGCATCTATTTGGTTGTTCTCTCTTTTCTTTTTTATCAGTCTGGCTAGTGGTTTTTCTATTTTGTTGATCTGTTTGAAAAATCAGCTCTTGGATTTATTGATTTTTTTAAGGGTTTTTCATGTCTCTATCTTCTTCAGTTCTCCTCTGATTTTAGTTATTTCTTGTCTTCAGCTAGGTTTTGAGCTTTTTTTGATTTTGCTTCTCTAGTTCTTTCAATTTTTATGATAGGGTGTTAATTTTTGCTCTATTTACTCTTCTCATGTGAGCACGTATTGCTACACATTTTCCTCTAAAGACTGCTTTATATGTGTCCCAGAGATTCTAGTATGTTATGTATTCGTTCTCATTGGTTTCAAAAAACTTCTTTATTTCTGCCTTCCTTCATTTTAGTGTTTATCAAATCAACATTCAGGAGCCAGTTGTTCAGTAACCAGGAAGGTGTGTAGTTCTCAGTTAGTTTCTGAATTCTGAATTCTAACTTGATTGCAGTATGGTCCTAGAGACTGTTATGATTTCAGTTGTTTTGCGTTTGCTGAAGAGAGCTTTACTTCCAATTATGTGGTCAATTTTGGAGTAGGTGTTATGTGGTGCTGAGAAGAATGTATATTCTGTGGATTTGGCGTGGAGAGTTCTGTAAATGTCTATCAGGTTTGCTTGTTCCAGGTCTGAGTTCAAGCCCTGGATATCCTTGTTAATTTTCTGTCTTGTTGATCTGTCTGATATTGACAGTGGAGTGTTAAAGTCTCCCACTATTATTTTGTGGGAATCTAAGTCTCTTTGTAAGTCGTTAAGAACTTGCCTTATATATCTTAGTGCTCCTGCATTGGGTTCATATATATTTAGTATTGTTAGCTCTTCCTGTTGTATTGATACTTTTACCATTATGTAATGACCTTCTCTTTCCCTTTTGATCTTTGTTGCTTTAAAGTCTATTTTATCAGAGATGACAATTGCAACTCCTGCTTTTTTTGCTCTCCATTTGCTTGGTAAATCTTCCTCCATACCTTTATTTTGAGCTTTTGTTTATCCTTGCATGTGAGATGGCTTTCCTGGATACAGCACACCAATGGGTTTTGGTCTTTTATCCAATTTGCCAGTCTGTGTCTTTTGATTGGTGCATTTAGCTTATTTACATTTATGGTTAATATTGTTATGTGTGAATTTGATACTGCCATTTTGATGCTAGCTGGCTGTTTTGCCCATTGGTTGATGTAGATTCTTCATTTTATTGATGCTCTTTATCATTTGGTGTGTTTTTTGAATGGTATTCATTGTTTTTCTCTATGTGTAGTGCCCCTTTCAGGAGCTCTTGTAAAGCAGGCCTTTTGGTTACAAAATCTCTGAGTACTTGCATGTTGGCTAAAGATTTTTTTTTCCTTCACTTATGAAGTTCAGTTTGGCTGGATATGAAATCCTGGGTTGAAAGTTTTTTTCTTTAAGGATGTTGAATGTTGGCCCCCACTCTCTTCTGGCTTGTAGAGTCTCTGCCGAGAGATCTGCTGTGAGTCTGATGGGCTTCCCTTTGTGGGTGACCCGACCTTTCTCTCTGTCTGCCCTTAGTATTTTCTCCTTCATATCAACCCTGTCAAATCTCATGCTTATGGGCCTTGGGGTTTCTCTTCTTGAGGAATATGTTTGTGTTGTTCTCTGTATATCCTGAAGTTGAGTGTTGGCCTGCCTTGCTAGGTTGGGAAAATTTTCCTGGATAATATCCTGCGGAGTGTTTTTCAGCTTGGATTCATTTTCTTTAACACATTCTGGTACATCTATCAAACGTAGGTTAGGTCTCTTCACATGTCCCACATTTTTTGGAGACTTTGTTCATTCATTTTTGTGCTTTTTTCTCTAATCTTTGTTTCTCACTTTATTTCATTGAGTTGATCTTCGACTTCTGATATTCCTTCTTCTGCTTGGTCAATTCGGCTGTTGAAACTTGTGCATGCTTCGTGAAGTTCTCGTGTTGTGTTTTTCAGCTCCTTTAATTTATTCATATTCCTCTCTTTGTTGTCCATTCTTATTATCATTTCCTCGAATCTTTTTTTAAGGTTCTTAGTTTCTTTGCATTGATTTAGAACATGTTCTTTTAGCTCACTGAAGTTTCTCATTATCCACCTTCTGAAGTCTGATTCCATCATTTTGTCACACTCATTCTTTGTCCAGCTTTATTCCCTTGCTGGTGAGGAGTTTTGGTTTTCTGCAAGAGGTGAGGTGTTTTGGTTTTGGGTGTTTTTCTTCTTTTTGCGCTGGTTTCTTCTCATCTTTGTGGATTTGTCCACCTGTCATCTTGGTAGTTGCTGAGTTTTCGGTTGGGTCTGTGAGTGGATGCCCAGATTGTTGATGATGAACTGTTTCTGTTATTTAGTTTTTTTTTAACTGTTTAGCTTCTCTGCTGTATGACGGCTGAGGTCCACTCCAGGCCCTGCTTGTCTGGGGTACACCTGTAGCAGCTGCTGAACAGTGAGGGGTGCTACGAGTTTCATCTTCTGCTATCTTTGTCCCAGAATGATGCCCGCCAAATATCAGTCTGTTATGTCCTTGTTTGAGGTGACTCTTTGGATATACAGGGGTCAGGGAGCTGCTTGTGGAGATTGTCTGTACTTTATAGGAACTCCAGTGGTGAGCTGTGAGCTCTGTTGTTCATTCAGGGTTGTTGGGCTGGTGTGTTTATGTCACTGCAGCAGAACTTATAAAACCACCCCTTTCTCCCCTCAGATGCTCTGTGTCAGGGAGTTGGTGCTTTCTTTATGAGTATCTGTTGTACTCTCCTGCCCAGCTTTGAGGTGGTCTAGTCACTATTTGCCTGCCGAGGCTCTACTCTGCTGCCATGGGGCTCCACCCTACTGCCATGGTGCTTTGCTTTATTGCTGTGGGGCTCTTCCTTACTGCTGCAGGGCTCTGCCCTGTTGGCAGCATCTCTCTGTTATGGCTGGTTGCCTTGGCAACAGCAGGCTACTTCTGTAATGCACGTGTTCCTCAGTAGGGATGGTATGCGTCCATAGTGGCAGACTCCCATTCCCCACCGAGCTGCATCATCCTGTATTCAGCTGAGCCCACAGTAAAACTCTCAAGCACGAGTGTTTCAAATTGCCATTTTGTTTGTCCCTGTGGGGGTGGAACCCACCGAGCTTGATCACTCAGATCCCTGCCTCAGAGTCCTTTCTTTTTCTCTTTTTCTTTTTAGTTGAACAGTTGACTCTCTAACAGGTGCCACAGTCGCCTGCTGACAGGGCACCGGGATCTGCATGATTTCTTTTGCCACTACCCACTGCACCAGCTCAAATCATGCTTCCCAGGAATCTCCCAGTCTGGCTCACTGTCCACGTCCTGCTCAATCAGATGGATATGTTAATCTGCCCTCCCAAATCTCAGACTGCTGGTTTAACAGGGCACCCAGACCAGTGAGTTTTGTTTCGGCTGCTGCTGTGCCTGGCGCCAGCCAAAATGGCTGCACCATCTGAAAGACTGCGCTGTGTCCTGCATCTCTCCTACACATGGGAATTTCCGCATTCTGTGGGCAACAAAGGTCCATCTGAAAATGCGGCTAGAACTCACCCTCTGCACCTTCACTGAGAGCTGAAATACTGAGTTGTTCCTACCACGCCATCTTGGAAATTCTCCTTCAGTGTTTTCAAAAAAAATATTTACCACAAGTACATTTAGAAAAACTGTACCCTCTAATTCTTCTTTAAATTTAACAATATGTAAAATAAAATCTTAGATAATTAAGTCATTTCAAAATATTGTCATTCAGGTATTCTTGAGCTTCCAAATATGGAAAACTAACTCTTACACAGGAGGTCAGTGTTAAAACAATTGCATCTCAGTATTTTGAAAATAAAATTGGTAGATCTATACCTTGTTTTTTGCTTTAATGTCAGCACCATATAAAAGCGGTGCTTTGGTTTGTAATTTGTCTTCATTGTAGACCATGTAGTGTAGCGTGGTATTGCCATACACATCCAGAAGGTTTGGATCAGTGCCATGTTCTAACAACATTAACACACACTCATCTTCTTGGAATTGTATGGCCTGTCAGTATTAGAACAAAAACAAATCATAAATCCTAGGAATTAAAAATAAATATTTTACAGATTTCACCAACTAGTTATATTTAAAGGAGAAAACTCATCTTTATTCTACATATTGAAATCAAATCCATCTCATGCTGATATAATAGGCTACTGCATACCTTTATTAGAGCTGTCCCCTTTTGCTGTCAAAGGCATGAAGTTTACATCTTCTGCCCAGCAGGAGTTTCACTATTTCTGAATTCCCATTGGCAGAGGCCAAATGGAGAGCAGTTCTTTGAGAGTAATAAGACTTTTTAGGAAATTGTAGTGCACTATCTACAGCCACCTCAACAATTCATGTCATTGCAAATACTGAACAGTCTTCTATTACTCTGCCTTGAAAACAAACATTGAATTTTCGTTTGAAGAAAGTATACTATGCATTACCCTTCCTTACTCACTGTATGAATAAAAGTGTCTATTTGAATAGAAAGAGCAGAGCCCTTGGATTTCATTCAATTTGGGCTGGAATCCTCTTTTCACTGTCACTTTCTAGATGTTGGTTAGCCTTTTTGTATTTCAATTTTCTCCTCAATAAAATGGCAATGAAAATAGTAGCTTTCTCAGAGAAAACCACTGTAATATTTAAATGAGACTCTACACAAAAGATAGAGAATGGTTCCTAACACAAATAACAGCTCAATAATTGTTAGATATTATAATTTTTACTACTACTGCTAGAGACAGCATTTGAATTAAGTGAGATAATACAATTATACCTACACTTTGAGGTATGTTTTAAAGATTACAGGTAATATTCTTTTTTAGTGATTTTAAGATGATTTAATGTTTGAACATTTCTTACACTGAAATATTACTTATAATTCATGATTTACTATTACTGTAATTGGTGGCATTTAAATAATTCTCTTATTGGGACATAAAATAATGGGGCATCTTAAAATTCCTGGTGCCTTATATTAGGTAGGCTATGTCATAATATAACAGGTCTGGTGCAGTTCTAGTCCAATGACTGGCATTTAGATAAATTTTACTTCTTAAAAGAACTGTGAAATAAGAAGGCTGAGATGAAAACAAAAACAAATTTCTAAAATAAACTAATTCTTAATTTGATTTTCAGAAAACTTTAAGCCAAATAAAATTTGATATTTAAATGACTAGGTATGGCTCATTGTTTTCAATACTCAGATTTACAGAATGTATGTAAATCAGATATTTCCAATCATTAGTATTAAGATTTAAGACTATCATCAATTTTCTTTTTTAAAAAATGATTCAGAAAACTATTTGTGGAGTTTTTTCAACTTTTACATCCAGGGATATCTGTGCAGGATGCATGGCTTTGTTACATAGGTAAACGTGTGCCAAGGGGGGTTGTACAGATTGGTTCATAACCCAGATATTGAGCCTACTACCTGTTAGTTCTATTTCCTGCTGCTTTTCCTCCTCCCAACCCCCATCCTCTGATAGGCCCAGTGTGTGCTTCTCCCCTGTAGGTGTCTGTGTGTTCTCAACATTTAGCTCTCACTTATAAGTGAGAACATGTGGTACCTAGTGTTTTCTGTTCCTGTGTTAGTTCGTTAAGAATAATGTCCTCCAAAATCATCCATGTCACTGTAAAGAATGTGCTCTCATCCTTTTCTTGTGGCTGCTGTTTATGTATCACATTTTAGTTCTTAAAAGTACAGAACAGTCTTTATACAAGACTGTTGTAAATTTTAAAGGGCAATTAAAGGTTATCTTTTTACCATTTCTACCTTCAGAAATGCTTTTGTTTGAAAGAAAAGGGGAAAAGCTTCAATTGAGATTAAGTTCAAAAAAGGACCAAAACTCCTCACCAGCAAGGGAACAAAGCTGGACGGAGAATGAATGTGACGAAATGACGGAATCAGACTTCAGAAAGTGGATAATGAGAAACTTCAGTGAGCTAAAGGAACATGTTCTAAACCAGTGCAAAGAAACTAAGAACCTTGAAAAAAGATTTGAAAAAAGATTCGAGGAATTGATAACGAGAATGGACAACTTAGAGAGGAATATGAATGAATTGGAGATTAAGTTCTAATAACCCAATTTTAAATCCTTTAGCTTGCTCAGTCCCAGCATGTGAACATGAAATTTACAAAGATGAAGAACCCTGAGAGATAGTAGAATATGTCTGCCATGTAGTAGCAGTGAGATAGCAGAATATGCCTGCCACATAACAGATGTCTGGCTTATGTTTGATGAATAAAAAGATTGAAAGGACAGAGCTGGTGGGTTTGATATTTAAACTAAAAACTCCTGAGGAGGCAAGATGGTGTCGTAGAAGCGACTCAGGATTGCAGCTCTCAGTGAAGGTGCAGAGGGTGAGTCCTAGCTGCATTCTCGGATGAACTTTGTTTGCCCACAGAGCATTGAAAGTCCCAGGTGTGGGAGAGACACAGGACGATAGTAAAGCCAGCTAACGCAGCCAGCTCACACCACAGCTTCGGCTGGTGCTGCAGTGGGACCTGGCACAAAACTCACTGGTATGGGTGCCCTGTTAAACCAGCAATCTGTGAGTTGGAAGGGCAGATTGGCATGTCCATCTGATTGAACGGGACTTGGACAGTGAGCCAGACCAGGAGTTTCCTGGGAGTTTCTGGGAAGCGTAATCTGAGCCAATGAAGTAGCACGGGAAATTGCATGGATCCCAGTGCCCTATAGGCAGGCTACTGGAGTGCAAGTGAGAGAGTCGACCTTTCAGCTTGAAGAGAGGGAGAGAGAGAGAGAGAGAGAGGACGGACTCTAAGGCAGGGAGCTGGGTGATTGGGCTAGGTGGGTCCCACCCTCATGGGGACAAGCAGGGTGGCGACTGGAGGTGCTTGGGGCTGAGAGTTTTGCTGCTGACATCTAGGATGATGCAGCCTGGTGAGAGAGGGGTGTCCGCCATTGCTGACGCAATCTGCCCCTACTGAAGTACCGCCCAGGGCTGACGCAGCCTGCCGTTGCCGAGGCAACCTGCCGTAACAGAGAGACACAGCCAGGAGGGGGGAGCGCTCCACAGCAGAAGGGAGCCCAGCAGGAAGAGGGTGGTCCCACACTAGCAGGTCAGAGCCCCTTCAGGCAAATAGTGAATAGATTGCCACCTAGTGGGGCAGGACAGTGCAACAGATACTCATAAAGAAAGCAACAACTCCCTGAAACATAGCATCAAAGGGGAAAAAAAAGGGTGGTGTTTTATGAGTTCTATTGCAGCAGACATAAACAACCTCCCAAAAACCCTGAATGAACAATGGAGCTCACAGCTCAGCATTGGAGCTCCTATAAAGCACAGACCATCTCCTTAAGCAGCTCCCTGACCCCTGTATATTCAAAGAGTCACCGCATAAAAAGGACTAATCAGACTGACATTTGGCGGGCAGCATTCTGGAACAAAGACAGCAGAAGAAGAATCTGGTAACATCCCTCACTGTTCCACAGCTGCTACAGGTATACTCCAGACGAGCAGGGCCTGGAGTGGACCTCAGCACTCATACAGCAGAGGGGCTAGACCATTAGAAGGAAAACTAAGTAACAGAAATACTTCATCATCAACAATCTCAGCATCCACACAGAGACCTAATTGAAAAATCAGCAACTACTAAGACGACAGGCGGATAAATCCACAAAGATGGGAAGAAACCAGCGCAAAAAGGAGGAAACGACCCAAAACCAAAACACCTCAACTCCTACAAAGGACCAAAACTCCTTGTCAGCAAGGGAACCAAGCTGGACGGAGAATAACATCCCTCACTGTTCCACAGCTGCTACAGGTATACTCCAGACAAGCAGGGCCTGGAGTGGACCTCAGCACTCATACAGCAGAGGAGCTAGACCATTAAAAGAAAAACTGGCTGGGCGCTGTGGCTAAAGCCTGTAATCCCAGCACTTTGGGAGGCCGAGGCAGGTGGATCAGGAGGTCAAGAGATCGAGACCATCCTGGTCAACATGGTGAAACCCTGTCTCTGCTAAAAATACAAAAAATTAGCTGGGCATGGTGGCGTGTGTCTGTAATCCCTGCTACTCAGGAGGCTGAGGCAGGAGAATTGCCTGAACCCAGGACGCGGAGGTTGCGGTGAGCCAAGATCGTGCCATTGCACTCCAGCCTGGGTAACAAGAGTGAAACTCCGTCTCAAAAAAAAAAAAAAAAAAAAAAAAAGAACATGTTCTAAATCAGTGCAAAGAAACTAAGAAACTTGAAAAAAGATGTGAAAAAAGATTCGAGGAATTGATAACAAGAATGGACAATTTAGAGAGGAATATGAATGAATTGAAGGAGCTGAAAAATAAAACACGAGAATTTCGCGAAGCATGCGCAAGTTTCAACAGCCGAATTGACCAAGCAGAAGAAAGAATATCAGAAGTTGAAGATCAACTCAATGAAATAAAATGTGAAACCAAGATTAAAGCAAAAAGCATAAAAAGGAATGAACAAAATCTCCAAGAAATGTGGGACTATGTGAAGAGACCCAACTTACATTTGATAGGTGTACCATAATGTGACGAAGAGAATGAATCCAAGCTGGAAAACACTCTTCAGCATATTATCCAGGAAAGTTTCCCCAACCTAGCAAGACAGGTCAATACTCAACTCCAGGAAATATACAGAACACCACAAAGATACTCCACAAGAAGAGCAACCCCAAGGCACATAATCGTCAGATTCACCAGGGTTGAAGCGAAGGAGAAAATACTAAGGGCAGCCAGAGAGTAAGGTCGGGTCACCCACAAAGGGAAGCCCATCAGACTCACAGCAGATCTCTCGGTAGAGACTCTACAAGCCAGAAGAGAGTGGGGGCCAATATTCAACATCCTTAAAGAAAAGAACTTTCAACCCAGAATTTCATATCCAGCCAAACTGAGCTTCATAAGTGAAGGAAAAATAAAATCCTTCACGAATAAGCAAGTACTCAGATATTTTGTCACCAGTAGGCCTGCTTTACAAGAGCTCCTGAAAGAGGCACTACACATAGAAAGAAACAACCAGTTCCAGCCATCCTAAAAGCATACCAAATGCTAAAGACCATCAACAAAATGAAGAATGTTCATGAACCAATGGGCAAAACAGCCAGCTAGCATCATAATGGCAGTATCAACCTCACACATAACAATATTAACCCTGAAAGTAAATGGGCTAAATGCACCAATCAAAAGACACAGACTGGCAAGTTGGATAAAAAACCAAAACCCATCGGTGAGCTGTATCCAGGAAACCCACGTCACACGCAAAGATACATAAAGGCTCAAAATAAAAAGATGGAGGAAGATTTACCAAGTCAATGGAGAGCAAAAAAAAAAGCAGGAGTTGCAATTCTCATCTCTGATAAAATAGACTTTAAAGCAACAAAGATCAAAAGGAACAAAGAAAGTCATTACATAATGGTAAAAGGATCGATACAACAAGAAGAGCTAATGATTCTAAATATATATGGACCCAATGTAGGAACACCCAAATATATAAGACAAGTTCTTAATGACTTACAAAGAGACTTAGACTCCCACACAATAATAGTGGGAGACTTTAACACTCCACTGTCAATAGCAGAAAGATCAAACAGATAGAAAATTAACAAGGATATCCAGGACTTGAACTCAGAAACGGAACAAGCAAACCTGATAGACATTTACAGAACTTTCCACCCTAAATCCACAGAATATTCATTCTTCTCAGCACCACATCACACCTACTCCAAACTTGACGACATAATTGGAAGTAAAGCACTCCTCAGCAAATGCAAAACAACTGAAATCATAACAAACAGTCTCTCAGACCATAGTGCAATCAAGTTGGAACTCAGAATTCAGAAAATAACTCAGAACCACACAGCTTCATGGAAACTGAACAACTGGCTCTTGAATGTTGATTGGATAAACAATGAAATGAAGGCAGAAATAAAGAAGTTCTTCGAAACCAATGAGAACGAAGACACAACGTACCAGAATCTCTGGGACACATTTAAAGCAGTCTGTAGAGGAAAATATATAGCAATAAGTGCCCACATGAGAAGAGTGGAGAGATCCAAAATTAACACCCTATCGTCAAAATGGAAAGAGCTAGAGGAGCAAGATCAAAAAAGCTCAAAACCTAGCCGAAGACAAGAAATAACTAAGATCAGAGCAGAACTGAAGGAGATAGAGACAAGAAAAACCCTTCAAAAAATCAATAAATCTAAGAGCTGGTTTTTCGAAAAGATCAACAAAATAGACAGACCACTAGCCAGACTGATAAAAAAGAAAAGAGAGAACAACCAAATAGATGCAATAAAAAACGATAAAGGGGAAATCACCACAGATTCCACAGAAATTCAAACCATCATCAAAGAATACTACAAACAACTCTATGCACATAAACTAGTAAATCAGGAAGAAATGGATAAATTCCTGGAGGCCTGTATCCTCCCAATCCTAAAACAGGAGGAAGCCAAAACTATGAATAGACCAATAACAAGGTCTGAAGTTGAGGCAGCAATTAAGAGCCTACCACACACAAAAAGCCCAGGTTTAAATGGGTTCACAGCTGAATTCTATCAGACACATAAAGAGGATCTGTTACCATTCCTTCTGAAACTATTCCAAAGAATCTAAAAAGAGGGAACCCTTCCTAAATCATTTTATGAGACCAACATCATCTTGATACCAAATCCTGACAGAGACTCAATAAGAAAAGAAAACTTCCGGCCAATATCCATGATAAACATAGATGCAAAAATCTTCAATAAAATACTGGCAAACCGATTGCAACAGCACATTAAAAAACTTATCCATCATGATCAAGTAGGATTCATCCCGCAGATGAAAGGCTGGTTCAACCTACGCAAGTCTATAAATGTAATTCACCACATAAACAGAAGCAAAAACAAAAACCACATGATTATCTCAATTGATGAAGAGAAGGCATTTGACAAAATTCAACAACCATTTATGCTAAACACCCTCAATAAAGTTGGTATTGATGGAACATATCTCAAAGTAATAAAAGCTATTTATGACAAACCAACAGCCAATATCATACTTAATGGACAGAAACTGGAAGCATTCCCTTTGAAATCGGGTACTAGACAAGGATGCCCTTTCTCACCACTCCTATTCAACATAGTACTGGAAGTTCTAGCCAGTGCTATCAGGTAAGAAAAAGAAATAAAGTGTATTCAAATAGGAAAGGTGGAAGCCAAATTGTCTCTCTTTGCAGACGACATGATAGTATACCTAGAAGACCCCATCACCTCAGCCCAAAAGCTCCTGAAACTGATAAGCAACTTCAGCAAAGTCTCAGGATATAAAATCAATGTTCAAAAATCACAAGCATTCCTATACACCAATAACAGACTTAAAGAGAACCAAATCAAAAATGAACTGCCATTCACAATTGCTACAAAGAAAATAAAATACCTAGGAATACAACTCACAAGGAATGTAAGGGACCTCTTTAAGGAAAACTACAAACAACTGCTCAACGAAATAACAGAGGACACAAACAGATGGAGAAACAATCCATGTTCTTGGTTAGGAAGAATCAATATCGTGAAAATGGCTATAATGCCCAAAGTAATTTACACAATCAATGCTATCCCCATCCAACTACCATTGAATTTCTTCACGGAACTGGAAAAAACCACCATGAATTTTATATGGAACCAAAAATGAGCCCGCATAGCCAAGTCAATTCTAAGCAAAAAGAACACAGCAGGAGGCATCACACTACCAGACTTCAAACTATACTACAAGGCTACAGTAATTAAAACAGCATGGTACTGGTACCAAAACAGAGATATAGACGAATGGAACAGAACGGAAGCATCGGAGGCAACACAACATATCTACAACTATATTATCTTTGATAAACCAGACAAAAAGAAGCAATGGGGAAAGGATTCCCTATTTAATAAATGATGTTGGGGAAACTGGCTCGCCATGTGCAGAAAGCAGAAACTGGACCCCTTCCTGACACCTTACACTAAAATTAACTCCAGATGGATTAAAGACTTGAACGTAAGACCTGACACCATAAAAACCCTAAAAGAAAATCTAGGCAAAACCATTCAGGGCATAGCAGTAGGCAAGGACGTCATGAAGAAAACACCAAAAGCATTGGCATCAAAAGCCAAAATAGACAAATGGGACCTAATCAAACTCCCCAGCTTCTGCACGGCAAAACAAACAGTCACTAGAGTGAATCGGCAACCATCAGAATGGGAAAAAATCTTTGCAGTTTACGCATCTGACAAAGGGCTGATATCCAGAATTTACAAAGAACTCAAACAGATTTACAGGAAAAAAACAAACAAGCCCATTCAAAAATGGGCAAAGGATATGAACAGAAACTTTACAAAAGAAGACATACATGAGGCCAACAAACATATGAAAAAATGCTCATCATCACTGGTCATTAGAGAGATGTAAATCAAAACCACATTGAGATACCATCTCAGGCCAGTTAGAATGGCGATCATTAAAAAATCCGGAGACAGCAGATGCTGGAGAGGATGTGGAGAAATAGGAACACTCTTACACCGTTGGTGGGAGTGTACATTAGTTCAACCATTGTGGAAGACAGTGTGGCGATTCCTCAGGGACCTAGAAATAGAAATTCCATTTGACCCAGCAATCCCATTACTGGGCATATATCCAAAGGACTATAAATCTTTCTACTATAAGGACACATGCACACGAATGTTCATTGCAGCACTGTTTACAATAGCAAAGACCTGGAACCAACCCAAATGCCCAACGATGATAGACTGGACTGGGAAAATGTGGCACATATACACCATGGAATATTATGCAGCAATCAAAAATGATGAGTTTGTGTCCTTTGTAAGGACATGGATGAATCTGGAGATCATCATTCTCAGCAAGCTGACACAAGAACAGAAAAAGAAATACAGTATATACTCACTCATAGGTGGGTGAGAAAAATGAGAACACATGGACACAGAGAGGCGGTCTACTATACACTGGGGTCTCTTGGGGGGAATTGGGGAGGGACAGCGGGGGGGGGCTGTGGAGGAATAGCCTGGGGATGAATGTCAATTGTGGGTGAAGGGGTGGTATGCAGCAAAACACACTGCCATGTGTGTACCTATGCAACTATCTTGCACGTTCTGCACATGTACCCCAAAACCTATAATGCAATAAAAATAAAAAAAGAAAACTCCTGTAGAGGAATACATTTGTAATAGTAATAATCAGTTATATTTTTTCTATTTTAATTTTTATATGTAACTAAAGAAAATCATTAATCTATAGTTTTTACACACATTAATCTATATATAAAGAAAAGATAAATATATAATAAAATATCTATACAATAAAATCTGCAGGAGCAGGTAAACAGATTCCCCTCTACTTCTGAAGAGGATAAAATTTACAGAAGATACGCATCCACAGAAATAAAAATAAATATTGGAATGTGAGAAATTATTTGTATCTATGCAAGTGGCATATTTCTTCTCTTTCCAAGGATTATTTAATGACTACTGAAACTTAACTAAAACTTTTGAGATATTCATTGCAGAAATCACACATAAGAAAAAGGAAAAAACTTCACTCACAAATCCCCAGGAATAAATTAGATCATATTTTCCACATCTTTTCAGATAATGCAAAAGCAGATTGTTTGTGTATATGTAAAACAAACTGATTTTTTTCTCACTTTGTATATCAAATTACATCTTTGCATGTCAATGTATCTCCGTATCTATTGACACCCTCAATGGTTACATATTATTCCATCCCATCGATGCACTGATATTGTTTCACAAAATCTTCATGTGAGTTCTTCTCAATACATTGCTATTACAAGCACTACTAAGAAAAACAGGTGTATCAATTTTTTACAGGTATTTCAGAATAATGAAATTGATGGGTAAAAGGCATATACATTTTAAAAATACAGTTCTTACCACCAACGTATCTATTTGAAAAGTCACAGCAACTTTAAGCAACTGTGTAAGTACCACTGTTCTTCATCCTCACAAACTTTGTGGATTGAAAACTGTATTCTATTTTTTTTTTTGAGAGAAAGAGTCTTGCTGTGTCCCCCAGACCAGAGTGCAGTGGCACGATCTTGGCTCACTGCAACCTATGCTTCCTGGGTTCAAGCAATTCTCCTTCCTCAGTCTCCCAAGTATCTGAGATTACAAGTACTCACCCCCAGGCCCAGGTCTGGTTAATTTTTGTATTTTTAGTAGAGACGGGGTTTCACCATGCTGGCCTGGCTGGTCTCAAACACCTGACCTCATGATCCACCTGCCTTGACCTCCCAAAGTGCTGAGATTACAGGCATGAACCACCACACCTGGCCTGTCATTCCTCTTCTAAGTTAAATAGTAAACAGTATTTCATTCCTCTTTTAACTTAAATTCCTTCTCTAAGGAATTTAAAAACCAGAAATGCTATGTTTTCCTATATGCATAGATCACCAGTAGATATACAAAAAAAGTACTTTGGGAGGGAGGCAAGATGGCGTCGTAGAGGTGACTCAGGATTGCAGCTCTCGGTGAAGGCGCAGAGGGTGAGTCCTAGCCGCATTCTCGGATGTTCCTTTTATGCCCACAGAGCGTTGAAAGTCCCAGGTGTGGGAGAGACACGGGACGCTAGCAGCCGGCTAACGCAACCGGCTCCCGCCGCCTCTTCGGCCGGCGCCGCAGCGGGACCCGGCGCGGAACTCACTGGTCTGGGTGCCCTGTTAAACCGGCAATCTGAGATTTGCAAGGGCAGATTGGCATGTCCATCTGATTGAACAGGACTTGGACAATGAGCCAGACCAGGAGGTTCCTGGGAAGCGTGATCTGAGCCGGGGTAGTGGGCAGCAGCACGGGAGATCGCACGGATCCCAGTGCCCTATCGGCAGGCTCCTGGGGCGCCAGTGAGAGAGTCGACCTTTCAGCTTGGGGAGAGGAAGAGAGAGAGAGAGGACGGACTCTGAGGCAGGGAGCAGGGTGATCAGGCTCGGCGGGTCCCACGCTCACGGGGACAAGCAGGGCGGCGACTGGAGGCGCTTGGGGCTGAGAGTTTTGTTGCCGGCATTTAGGACGGGCAGCCCGGTCAGGGAGGGGCGTCCACCATTCCTGACAAAGTGCACCCCCACTTAAGTACCGCCCAGGACTGACGCAGCCTGCCGTTGCCGAGGCAACCTGCCATAACAGAGAGAGTCCGCCGGGCCGCAACAGGGCGGACCCGCCTTAGGAGGTCAGAGCCCCGGCAGGCAAATAGTGAATAGACTGCCACCTAGTGGGGCAGGACAGTGCAACAGATACTCATAAAGAAAGCCCCAACTCCCTGAGACAGAGCATCTAAGGGTGGAAAAAAAAAAAAAAGAGTGGTGTTTTATGAGTTCTATTGCAGCAGACATAACCTCCCAACAACCCTGAATGAACAACGGAGCTCACAGCTCAGCACTGGAGCTCCTATAAAGCACAGACTGTCTCCTCAAGCAGCTCCCTGACCTCTGTATATCCAAGGAGTCACCCCAGAAAAGGACTAATCAGACTGACATTTGGCTGGCATCATTCTGGAACAAGGGCAGCAGAAAAAGAAACTGATATCATCCCTCACTGTTCTGCAGCTGCTGCAGGTATACCCCAGACAAGCAGGGCCTGGAGTGGACCTCAGCACTCATACAGCAGAGAGGATAGATCATTAGAGGGAAAACTAAGTAACAGAAATACTTCATCATCAACAATCTCAGTGTCCACACAGAGACCCAATTGAAAAATCAGCCACTACTAAGACAACAGGCGGATAAATCCATAAAGATGGGAAGAAACCAGCGCAAAAAGGAGGAAAGCACCCGAAACCAAAACACCTCACCTCCAAAAAAGGACCAAAACTCCTCACCAGCAAGGGAACAAAGCTGGACAGAGAATGAATGTGACGAAATGACGGAATCAGACTTCAGAAAGTGGATAATGAGAAACTTCAGTGAGCTAAAGGAACATGTTCTAAACCAGTGCAAAGAAACTAAGAACCTTGAAAAAAGATTTGAAAAAAGATTCGAGGAATTGATAACGAGAATGGACAACTTAGAGAGGAATATGAATGAATTGAAGGAGCTGAAAAACTCAACACGAGAACTTCGCGAAGCATGCACAAGTATCAACAGCCGAATTGACCAAGCAGAAGAAAGAATATCAGAAGTTGAAGATCAACTCAATGAAATAAAACGAGAAACCAAGATTAAAGAAAAAAGCACAAAAAGGAATGAACAAAATCTCCAAGAAATGTGGGACTATGTGAAGAGACCCAACCTACGTTTGATAGGTGTACCAGAATGTGACGAAGAGAATGAATCCAAGCTGGAAAACACTCTTCAGGATATTATCCAGGAAAATTTCCCCAACCTAGCAAGACAGGTCAATACTCAACTCCAGGAAATACAGAGAACACCACAAAGATACTCTGCAAGAAGAGCAACCCCAAGGCACATAATCGTCAGATTCACCAGGGTTGAAACGAAGGAGAAAATACTAAGGGCAGCCAGAGAGAAAGGTCGGGTCACCCACAAAGGGAAGCCCATCAGACTCACAGCAGATCTCTCAGCAGAGACTCTACAAGCCAGAAGAGAGTGGGGGCCAATATTCAACATCCTTAAAGAAAAGAGCTTTCAACCCAGAATTTCATATCCAGCGAAACTGAGCTTCATAAGTGAAGGAAAAATAAAATCCTTCACGAACAAGCAAGTACTCAGAGATTTTGTCACCACTAGGCCTGCTTTACAAGAGCTCCTGAAAGAGGCACTACACATAGAAAGAAACAACCAGTTCCAGCCATCCTAAAAGCATACCAAATGCTAAAGACCATCAACAAAATGAAGAATGTACATGAACCAACGGGCAAAACAGCCAGCTAGCATCAAAATGGCAGTATCAAATTCACACATAACAATATTAACCCTGAATGTAAATGGGCTAAATGCACCAATCAAAAGACACAGACTGGCAAATTGGATAAAAAACCAAAACCCATCGGTGTGCTGTATCCAGGAAACCCACCTCACATGCAAAGATACACAAAGGCTCAAAATAAAGGGATGGAGGAAGATTTACCAAGCAAATGGAGAGCAAAAAAAAGCAGGAGTTGCAATTCTCATCTCTGATAAAATAGACTTTAAAGTAATAAAGATCAAAAGGGACAAAGAAGGTCATTACATAATGGTAAAAGGATCGATACAACAAGAAGAGATAACGATTCTAAATATATATGGACCCAATGTAGGAGCACCCAGATATATAAGGCAAGTTCTTAATGACTTACAAAGGGACTTAGACTCCCACACAATAATAGTGGGAGACTTTAACACTCCACTGTCAATAGCAGACAGATCAACCAGACAGAAAATTAACAAGGATATCCAGGACTTGAACTCAGACCTGGAACAAGCAAACCTGATAGACATTTACAGAACTCTCCACCCCAAATCCACAGAATATACATTCTTCTCAGCACCACATCACACCTACTCCAAAATTGACCACATAATTGGAAGTAAAGCACTCCTCAGCAAATGCAAAACAACTGAAATCATAACAAACAGTCTCTCAGACCATAGTGCAATCAAGTTGGAACTCAGAATTCAGAAAATAACTCAGAACCGCAAAGCTTCATGGAAACTGAACAATTGGCTCTTGAATGTTGATTGGATAAACAATGAAATGAAGGCAGAAATAAAGAAGTTCTTTGAAACCAATGAGAACGAAGACACAACGTACCAGAATCTCTGGGACACATTTAAAGCAGTCTGTAGAGGAAAATATATAGCAATAAGTGCCCACATGAGAAGAGTGGAGAGATCCAAAATTGACACCCTATCGTCAAAATTGAAAGAGCTAGAGGAGCAAGATCAAAAAAGCTCAAAACCTAGCCGAAGACAAGAAATAACTAAGATCAGAGCAGAACTGAAGGAGATAGAGACAAGAAAAACCCTTCAAAAAATCAATAAATCTAAGAGCTGGTTTTTCGAAAAGATCAACAAAATAGACAGACCACTAGCCAGACTGATAAAAAAGAAAAGAGAGAACAACCAAATAGATGCAATAAAAAACGATAAAGGGGAAATCACCACAGATTCCACAGAAATTCAAACCATCATCAGAGAATACTACAAACAACTCTATGCACATAAACCAGTAAATCAGGAAGAAATGGATAAATTCCTGGATGCCTGTGTCCTCCCAAGCCTAAACCAGGAGGAAGCCGAAACTATGAATAGACCAATAACAAGGTCTGAAGTTGAGGCAGCAATTAAGAGCCTACCACACAAAAAAAGCCCAGGTCCAGATGGGTTCACAGCCGAATTCTACCAGACACACAAAGAGGATCTGGTACCATTCCTTCTGAAACTATTCCAAATAATCCAAAAAGAGGGAACCCTTCCCAAATCATTTTATGAGACCAACATCATCCTGATACCAAAACCTGGCAGAGACTCAACAAGAAAAGAAAACTTCAGGCCAATATCCATGATGAACATAGATGCAAAAATCTTCAACAAAATACTGGCAAACCGATTGCAACAGCACATTAAAAAACTTATCCATCATGATCAAGTAGGATTTATCCCGGGGATGCAAGGCTGGTTCAACATACGCAAGTCTATAAATGTAATTCACCACATAAACAGAAGCAAAAACAAAAACCACATGATTATCTCAATTGATGCAGAGAAGGCATTTGACAAAATTCAACAGCCCTTTATGCTAAAAACCCTCAATAAACTTGGTATTGATGGAACATATCTCAAAGTAATAAAAGCTATTTATGACAAACCAACAGCCAATATCATACTTAATGGGCAAAAACTGGAAGCATTCCCTTTGAAATCTGGCACTAGACAAGGATGCCCTCTCTCACCACTTCTATTCAACATAGTACTGGAAGTTCTAGCCAGAGCAATCAGGCAAGAAAAAGAAATAAAGGGTATTCAAATAGGAAAGGTGGAAGCCAAATTGTCTCTATTTGCAGACGACATGATAGTATACCTAGAAGACCCCATCACCTCAGCCCAAAAGCTCCTGCAACTGATAAGCAACTTCAGCAAAGTCTCAGGATATAAAATCAATGTGCAAAAATCACAAGCATTCCTATACACCAATAACAGACTTAAAGAGAACCAAATCAAGAATGAACTGCCATTCACAATTGCTACAAAGAAAATAAAATACCTAGGAATACAACTCACTAGGAATGTAAGGGACCTCTTTAAGGAAAACTACAAACAACTGCTCAATGAAATAAGAGAGGACACAAACAGATGGAGAAACATTCCATGTTCGTGGTTAGGAAGAATCAATATCGTGAAAATGGCTATACTGCCCAAAGTAATTTACACAATCAATGCTATCCCCATCAAACTACCATTGAATTTCTTCACAGAACTGGAAAAAACCACCATGAATTTCATATGGAACCAAAAAAGAGCCCGCATAGCCAAGTCAATTCTAAGCAAAAAGAACACAGCGGGAGGCATCACGCTACCAGACTTCAAACTATACTACAAGGCTACAGTAATCAAAACAGCATGGTACTGGTACCAAAACAGAGATATAGACCAATGGAACAGAACAGAGGCATCGGAGGCAACACAACACATCTACAACCATATTATCTTTGATAAACCAGACAAAAACAGGCAATGGGGAAAGGATTCCCTATTTAATAAATGGTGTTGGGAAAACTGGCTAGCCATGTGCAGAAAGCAGAAATTGGACCCCTTCCTGACACCTTACACTAAAATTAACTCCAGATGGATTAAAGACTTAAACGTAAGACCCGACACCATAAAAACCCTAGAAGAAAATCTAGGCAAAACCATTCAGGACATAGGAGTAGGCAAGGACTTCATGAACAAAACTCCCAAAGCATTGGCAACAAAAGCCAAAATAGACAAATGGGACCTAATCAAACTCCACAGCTTCTGCACAGCAAAACAAACAGTCACTAGAGTGAATCGGCAACCATCAGAATGGGAAAAAATCTTTGCAGTTTACGCATCTGACAAAGGGCTGATATCCAGAATTTACAAAGAACTCAAACAGATTTACAGGAAAAAAACAAACAAGCCCATTCAAAAATGGGCAAAGGATATGAACAGAAACTTTACGAAAGCAGACATACATGAGGCCAGCAAACATATGAAAAAGTGCTCATCGTCATTGGTCATTAGAGAGATGCAAATCAAAACCACATTGAGATACCATCTCACACCAGTTAGAATGGCGATCATTAAAAAATCTGGAGACAGCAGATGCTGGAGAGGATGTGGAGAAATAGGAACACTCTTACACTGTTGGTGGGAGTGTAAATTAGTTCAACCATTGTGGAAGACAGTGTGGCGATTCCTCAGGGACCTAGAAATAGAAATTCCATTTGACCCAGCAATCCCATTACTGGGTATCTATCCAAAGGATTATAAATCGTTCTACTATAAGGACACATGCACACGAATGTTCATTGCAGCACTGTTTACAATAGCAAAGACCTGGAACCAACCCAAATGCCCAACGATGATAGACTGGACTGGGAAAATGTGGCACATATACACCATGGAATATTATGCAGCAATCAAAAATGATGAGTTTGTGTCCTTTGTAGGGACATGGATGAATCTGGAGAACATCATTCTCAGCAAACTGACACAAGAACAGAAAAAGAAATACCGCATATACTCGCTCATAGGTGGGTGAGAAAAATGAGAACATGTGGACACAGAGAGGCGGTCTACTATACACTGGGGACTGTTGGGAGGAATGGGGGAGGGACAGCAGGGGGGGGCTGGGGGGGATAGCCTGGGGATGAATACCAAGTGTGGGTGAAGGGGAGGAAAGCAGCAAAGCACACTGCCATGTGTGTACCTATGCAACTATCTTGCTCGTTCTGCACATGTACCCCCAAACCTATAATGCAATAAAAAAAAAAAAAAAAAAAAAAAAAAGTACTTTGCCCAATTTTAAATTGAGTTTATTTAGTTGGTGTTTGGTTGATTTGAAAGAATTATCTGTAAAATGAAAATACATGTTTTGTAAAAATGTTGGACCTTTGTCAATTTTTTTTAATATATGAGTGTTTTTTTATTTTGCCAAACCAACCTTCAGAATACTTGCTTGGGAGGGTCTTAGGAAGGTCATTGTGAACCTAAAAATACATCTGCATATATAGGCTAGGCATGGTGTCTCACACCTGTAATCTCAGCACTTTGGGAGGCCAAGGCAGGTGGATCACAAGTTCAAGAGTTCAAGACCAGCCTGGCCAAGATGATGAAACCCATCTCTACCATAAATACAAAAACAAATAGTTGGATGTGGTGGTGGGCACCTGTAATCTCAGCTACTTGCTTAAACCTAGGAGACAGATATTGCAGTGAGCTGAGATCACACCACTTTATGCCAGCCTGGGTGACAGAGTAAGACTTCACCTAAATATTTATATATGCATATATAAATAGGCATTTGTGGTTTTTTTACTAGTACTTTTCACCTTTTGTGTATTTAAAGTTTTTTAATCTATACTCTAGGAATTTATTTTTGTGACATAAAAATTTAGCTAGATTTCTTCAAACAGCATGCATTTCACTTATGAATTTTTTTTTTACTAATATAAAACATCACCATTATCAAGGGCTAAATTCTTACTTTCATTTGGGTATTTCTGGATTTCCTACTCTGTTCTGCTCATTTATGTCTTTTCAGCTGTTAGTAAACAATTTGTGGAAATAGCACATACAAATTTTGACATCTGGAAAAGCAAATATTTTTCTATTCTGCTACAAAAAAATTAATTTATTACAATTACAGACAGCATGCCTAATTTAAAAATGCTAAAACTTTGCTATTTTCACTTGGCTTAGGTAAAAGTGATGAACACAGAAAGAGCTCATATCTTTAGAGAAATGAGTCTTCCTATTTAAAGACACAAACCATCTTCCCATTTATTTTTCTTCTAAGGTTTCTCAGAAAATAACATATTTACATAGGACACATTGATATGATATGCATACTGAATTTTATTTGAAGAATATTTAGCCAGAAGTTGATATACTATGGGACTTAGTTCTCAATATACACCTTTCTATAATGTATATAACATTGTTTTAAAATGTGTACATTAAAAATAATCTGCTGCAACAATTTAATTTTGTGAGTTAAATCATGCAAGTTACATCACTTTAAGACAGTCTGTTAGTGTTCTATGAGGAAAATTATAATTTGATTGGAAATCAGTTAAAGTTCTGTTTTCATGTTGCTGCTTATAAAGAGGCTGGGCCCTGACCCTTCTGAGGTTTTTACACCCAGGGTGGTGTGGGGACTGCAGAGACTATAAAGGCAGGCACCCCACCACTGCCCCCACACCAGTAGGGCATATCCCCACTATCCCACCTCTTCTCAGCGAGGCCCAGTTACCTTTATTCTTGTCCCTCTTGTTCACATTAGTGCTCCAGATCATGATGATAAGATTGGCTCTGGGGACTTTACCCCACCAGGTGGCTCTGTGGAGCTTACCCAGGTCTTCTCAATGGACCTGGTGCCTTGGGTCCTTGAAGGCACTGCCATCATAGTCTGCCCAAGTGCCCACGTTGCTCTTGCCACTTCCCCTGCAGTAGGGGAAGCAGTGCAGTACCATTTGCCCATCTTGCTCCTGAGACCAAAGGGCTTCTTCATAGTGGAGGCAGCCTGCTTTGAACAAACCTCAGCCACCACTGCTTTTAACAGCAAGGGGAGGCCAGGAGTAGTGGGCAGATTGCCTCTATGGACCAGCTTGACCAACTAGCAGGAAACTCCGGGTTTCCAATATGTTTGAAGAGAAAGGTCAATTTTAGCCCAAACCTGCCAACCCCATGAGGGGAGCCCAGCTCATGGAAAGCCCAAGCCCACCCAGGGAGAGCCCACTCCAACACAAGGAAACACTCAGCGCAGCCAGGGGAATACCAAGCTCAGCAGAGGAAAGGTCAAGCCCAGCAAAGGAATGCGAGGGAGGAAACGTCAAACAAAGCTAGGAACAGGAAGCCAAGTGAGGAACACCACGCTAAGCCAGGAACAGCAAAGCCAAGCCAAGCCATTATGCATGTGTGGCGTGTGTGAGACCAAGCCTCTACAGGCAAGCCACAGTGTGTGGCATGCACGTGTGGCATGCGTATGTGGCATGTGTGTGTGGTGTGCATGAGGCCAAGCCTCTACAGGCCAGCCACAGCGTGTGGCGTGTGCAAGGCCAAGCCTCTACAGGCAAGCCACAGCCTGTGGTGTGTGCATGTGGCATGTGTGAGGCCAAGCCTCTACAGGCAAGCCACAGTGTGTGGCATGCACGTGTGGCATGCATATGTGGCATGTGTGTGTGGCGTGCATGAGGCCAAGCCTCTACAGGCCAGCCACAGCGTGTGGCATGTGCAAGGCCAAGCCTCTACAGGCAAGCCACAGCCTGTGGTGTGTGCATGTGGCATGTGTGAGGCCAAGCCTCTACAGGCAAGCCACAGTGTGTGGCATGCACGTGTGGCATGCTCGAGGCCAAGCCTCTGCAGGCAAGCCAAGTGTGAGGCATGAGCAAGGCCAAGCCTCTACAGGCAAGCCACAGCCTGTGGTGTGTGCATGCGGCATGCACGAGGCCAAGCCTCTGCAGGCAAGCCACAGTGTGTGGCGTGCATGCCTCAGGTGGCATCACTGCAAGTGGCTTAGTGACAGACGTGTGCAGCCCACACGCACAAGCCCTGGCGCCACTGATGTTAGTGACAGCCTTGTATTCCCCGTAAACTTTGTGGGAATTGATGGATGTTTCAGGCCATTGAGAAGAAGAGGCTGCACCTTAGAAAAAGCCTCTTGAAGCAGTGCTGGGGCTAGAGCGCCTGCAACCTGAGGATGCTGATGGCCTACTCTGAAGAAAGCCCCCAAGACAATCTCGGCAGTGCTGGTGCAGGTGATGGTGGCTGCAGCTTGGAGCTCAGGCTGTTGGAGCTTGCTGAAAATGGCCTCAAAATCGCAAGCACCAGCATCCCACTGAGCCCAGACCCTGCCTGAGGCACTTTTGCCACCCATCTGCACCCAAAACACATGGTTATTGGTGACAAGGCACTCGGGAGCCACAGTTGGAGCTGGGTGGCCAGCTCCTGCTCTGGTGCCCCAGGCCCACTGTCCAAGCTAGGGCTAACCACTGTGGGGCTTCTCATCTGGAGGGCTTTGCTGGCATGCAGTAGGAGTGTGGTTCAGGCCGCTGTCTCCAGGCCAGCAGGAGGGGGCTTAGAGGAGCACTTACCTGATGGCAAGATGCAGAAAGGCACCCCCATGTGCAGATCCAGGTAACAGGATGCTGTGAAACCCAGGTAACCAGACCAGGGCCTCCCTGGCAGCCTCTGAGCTGGGTCCTGGATAGTTAACTTGCTTCAGTCTGCTTACCCAAACCACAGGAGCTTTCACGTGAGAAGACATTTATGCAACCAACAAACATATGAAAAAAAAAAGCTCATCATCACTGGTCATTAGAGATATGCCAATCAAAACAACATTGAGATAACATTGTATGCCAGTTAGAATGGCTATCACTGAAAAATCAGGAGACAACGGATGCTGGAGAGGATGTGGAGAAATAGGAATGTTTTTACACTGTTGGTGGGAGTGTAAACTAGTTCAGCTATTGTGGATGACAGTGTGGTGATTCCTCAAGGATCTTGAACTAGAAATACCATTTGGCCCAGCAATGCCATTACTGGGTATATACCCAAAGTATTATAATCATTCTATTATAAAAACACATGCACACATATGTTTACAGCACTGTTTGCAATAACAAAGGCTTGGAACCAACCCAAATGTCTATCAGTGATAGACTGGACAAAGAAAATATGGCATATATATGCCATGGAATACAATGAAGCCATAAAAGAGGATGAGTTCACATCCTTTTCAGGGACACAGATAAAGCTGGAAATTATCATTCTCAGGAAACTGACATGAGAATAGAAAACCAAACACATGTTCTCAGTCATAGGTTGGAGTTAAATGATGAGAACACATGGACACAGGAAGGGGAACATCACACACTGGGGTCTGTTGGTGGTGGGAGCTAGAGGAGGGATAGTAGAGTATGGGGAGGTTGGGGAGGAATAACATTGGGAGAAATGCCTGATGTAGGTGGCGGGGGATGGTGGCATCAAACCACCATGGCATGTGCATACCTATGCAACAATCCTGAAAGATCTTCACATATACTCCAGAACTTAAAGTATAATAAAAAAGGAGATTTTTTTGAGAGGTGGCCAAGCCATGTGCAGACAATTTCCATAAGAATCTTAAAAAGTTTTTATGTCCAGTCTTATGGTGCAGCCTTTGCTGACTATAAGCTCCTTCTCTCTGCCTAAAACTGCAGTAAAGACTTTAAGTGATTTGTTTCTTTGTAAATATAATAGAAAGGGGTTGGAGCTATGTTCCATCAGTGCCAAGATTTGAATAATAAGAAATAACAGCAAATATGGAGCAGAGAATGATTTGGCAATGTTTGGAAGTCATGGCTGGAGGTGATTATGAAAACATAAACCTCTCCAAGAATTCACAGTGCATGAGTAATGGCGGCAAAATTCTGGATATTATGGAAAAAAATCCAGAAGTATGGGTACATTTGTTGGAATTACTCATCACAGAAACTTACTGTTGGGGAGTGATTACTGTATGCTAATGTAGGTTTGTACAAAACTTTTTGGAGTCCCCCCACAATAAAATGGCTTATTGAGTTGAACAGAAAGGAATTTGCCCTACATACCAGAATTTGGTGGAATGACCACTTGCCCAATATAGACCATTAATGATGACTAGAGCCAGTAGTTCTTGCTAGACAAAGTTTTCTTCAAATTCTCAATATAACATTCCTGCTAGAGGGTAAGTACAATCTGCTTATGAGAGCCAGTGCTGGAGTACCCAAAGGCTGTTCTGTAATTGGATTGTCTTCCCCTTGTCCTCTCTGAACTCTCCTCTGACCTAAAGAATTTCAATGTTGGCGCATCTGAGTGCCAGCCAGAAAGACAAATATGAGAATTTTGCTTTCAGGTAGGGTCATAACGCATTCAAGGACCTGAGTTAAGTCCAGGAAGATCAAAGGGTGGCCCAGGAGGTAAATTCTTAATTAGTATTGAGTTAAAGCCAGTAAAAATCAGCTCACACATCCAAGAATATGACCTGAGCCAAATCAAATTAAGAAATCTAGACCAGAAAGAAAAAAGAACTGTAATAAAATTGGAGGAATTTAGGGGATAGGACAGAGGAGACTGTCTCTGTTAAACTGATGGGTCTCAGGCTTACACATATTTGCTCTCAGCTATTTGGTTTGGGTTTCTGGCTGTGTTGATTCAACTTAAACATACAGGTTCAGGACAAGTTGTGCAAAGAAAAATGCACAGAAGACTCAATAATAGCTGAGTCCTCATGAGAGTGACAGAACCCAGAATGACTCAAAAGTTCTGGCTGATTCACCAAAGCAATGACAAAGGCTTTGTTGTATAGTTGAAAGAACATCAAATTCAAAAGAAAGCAAAAATGAGTGACTCCCAACTTGTTGAAAAAATTACTAGTTTTTATTTTTTTAGTTAAGTTGACCTGTTTATAGTTTTGAGCCTATACAAATTAAAATATAAAAAATGCCTACCTTGGGCTGGGCACAGTGACTCATGCTAATAATCCTAGCACTTTGGGAGGCTGAGGTGGGTGGATTGCCTGAGCTCAGCAGTTAAAGACCAGCTTGGGCAATTCAGTGAAATCCCATCTCTACTAAAATATAAAAATTAGCCAGGCACGATGGTAGGCACCTGTAATCCCAGCTGCTTGGGAGGCTGAGACAGTAGAATCATTTCAACCCTGGAGGAGGAGATTGCAGTGAACAGAGATCACAACATTGCACCCCAGCCTGGGTAACAGAGTGAGACTCAGTCTCAACAAAACAAAACAAAACAAAACAAAACAAAACAAAACAAAACAAAACAAAACAAAACAAAGCAAAACAAAAACATATCTTGCCAGGCTGTCTGGGAGGATCAAATAAACTACACCTGTGAAAGTAAATCACATAGTGTTTAGCAAATATTTTTGGCATCTTTTTCTCCCTGCCTCTTTTCTTCTCTTTCTCCCTTTCTTTCTTTATTCCTCCTCTTTATATTCCACAGTAGACACCTTAGAAGCATCCCTGCCTGAGAAGCAGACCCATTAAGCTTTTCACTGTGGTCTGATGTTCAGATATTGCCACAGTGAACTTCAAGTGCATTAATTTGTTGGTTTTCTTCCATGCCAACTCAGCTGGGGTGGGGGATGCTCTATGCTCACATGGAAGTAAGCAGAGGGCAACTGAAGCCTTGAGTCAGGGTGCCTTAGAGAAGGTGAGTAGAAATCTCAGCAAATTCAAAGCATGTGTTTTATAATTTGGGAGAGCACATAAGTGCAGACTGTCTGTTAGTTGTTTCCAGGGGTGAGTAGTGAGGCTTTGCTGACAGCACCTCACCAGTCACTGTTGACACCTCTTCAGAGGTGACACATTTACCTCTACCCTGTAGGAAATTTGTCTTATTAGCTAAAATGATACCAATTTGGAAACATCCTCTAAAAAGCAGTTACCTATAGAGTTACAAAACAGGGCTTAGGCAGACCATATATATATTCATGTGACCAAAATTGTACATTATTTATTTTGTAAGCAGATGAAAAAAGGCAACTGTAACCTGGGGGAAAAGTTTTGGAGGTATCTATAAGGGGGTGATAGCTGAAGGTGTGCAACAGGGTGAGATCACTCAAAGAGAGAGTGGAAAGCAATAGTTAAGGAGCAGTCAGACATCAGCTGAGCATGGTGGCAGGTGCCTATTGTCCCAGCCACTCAGGAGGCTGAGGCAGGAGAATTGCTTGAACCCCAGTGGGGGTGGAGGTTGCAGTGAGTCAAACTCATGTCATTGCACTCCAGCCTGGGCAACAAGAGTGAAACTCCCTCTAAAAAAAAAAGGAGTAGACAGAGAAAAATAAAGTTGAAAAAGCAAAGCCAGAGTAATGGGAGCACAGCCATAATAAAGTAGTATCTCTAAAGAATCAAGGCTAAGAATGTCAAGATGTTGGAGGGCTAGCAAGTTAGGAATACAGATTGATATACAGGTTGAGGACAAGGGAGGAGCCTTTCAGTGGTGTCCCATTTTTGCTAGGATAAGTTTCTAAATTTCTCCCAATGCCCAAATTGCCCTTCAACCTCATGTCACATCATTCCCATTCTCTCACTGCCAACTCTCTGGCTTTCTTCTTCTTTCCCCAGTGCACCATGTTCTCTCCTATCACAGAGCTTTTGGATAGGCTGTTTCTCTGCCTGGAATACTCTTCCCTTAAGGTGCACTTTAATTCATCTTTCCAAACACAGATGAAGCATCATTTTCTCACTAAAGCCTTCCCTGGCTAATCCAGGTCAAGCCAAATTTTTATTTTTATTGTTTGAGATAGAGTCTCGCCCTGTCACCCAGGCTGGAGTGCAATGGCACGACTCAAATCACTGCAACCTCCACCTCCCGGGTTCAAGTGATTCTCCTGTCTCAGCCTCCCGAGTGGCTGGGATTACAGGCATCTGCCACCACACCCAGCTAATTTTTGTGTTTGTAGTAGAGATGGGGTTTCACCTTCTAATACAGACAAGGTTTCACCATATTGGTCAGGGTGGTCTCGAACTCCTGACCTCAGGTGATCCACCAGCCTTGGCCTCCAAAAGTGCTGGGATTACAGTTGTGAACCACTGCATCTGGCCAAGCCAAATTATTTAATTTTATAGAATCATGTTTCTTTCTATTCTAGCACTCTTCCCAATTTATAATTATGCATGCATGTGTGTTTTTTGGTGAGTATGTGTCATTCACTGGATTGTAAACTTTATTAGAGTGAGACTTGAGAAATTCTTAGCAAAGCAATATTTTAACTAAATACCAATGGAATAAATTTTTTCCACTGGAATAAAGTTTGATGTAGAAACAGACATCCTGTACTTTCTTCCCATTAGTGCATGCCTAAACAACCCCATCAGAATTGATGAACCTGGAAACCATCATTCTCAGCAAACTGACACAAGAACAGAAAATCAAACATGACATGTTCTCACTCATAGGCAGGTGTTGAACAATGAGAACACATGGACACAGGGAAGGGAGCATCACACACTGCGGTCTGTCAGGGAGAACTGAGGGAGGGACAGTGGGATGGGGGGAGTTGGGGAGGGAGAACATGGGGAGAAATGCCAGATATAGGTGATGGGGAGGAAGGCAGCCAACCACATTGCCATGTATGTACCTATGCAATGATCCTGCATGTTCTTCACATGTACCCCAAAACATAAAATGCAATAAAATATATATTTAAAAAAGAATTACTTTAGTGATTCTCCATGATCTGACACTCAAGACATAATGTGGCCCATCTAAAGTCTACAAGCTTGTTGGTTAGGTTGGCATGGGATAAGCCATTATGAAGATTTTACAGTCAATAATTCCTAGTCTTTGGAAGGGCCACAGACACCTTTACAAATCCAACAAAAGCTAGATTCTGTTATGGGTTGAATTGTTTTCCCCCAAAGAGATGTTGAAGTTTTAACCCCAGTGTCTATGAATGTGACCTTATTTGGAAAAATTTGCAGCTGATGAACTTAAAATAAAGTCATTTGGGTGGGCCCTAATTCAATATAACTGAAGTCCTTATATAATGGGGAAACATGGACACAGAGATCAATATGTATGGAGGAGACACAAGGATATCACCATCTCTAAGCCAAGGTGGCCTGGCACTACCAGAAGCTGGGGGAGAAGGATGGAACAGGTTCTCCCTCACAGCCCTCAAAGGAACCAGTCCTGTTTACACCTTGATTTCAGACTTCTAGCTTTCAAACTGTGTGGCAATGAATGTATGTTGTTTAAGCCACTCAATTTGTGGTAGTTTGTTAAAGCAGCCCCAGAAAGCTGACAGAGACACTTTCTCTAAAAATAAAATGCTTGAAAGCATACCCAACTTTGCATCTAATTTCCAGGTGTTGACAGATCTACTGAGGACAAGGTTCATCATTTTATAGCATCAAAGATGCTATAAAATTTCCAAACTAAAATCCCCCAGGATAAAGGCAAAGGAAAGAAGAAAATTGGCAACAGCTACTATTGGCTGTATGTTTGACCCTTGCCTAAGCACCTGGCATATATTACTTCACTGAATCCTCATAACTACTGTATAAAATAAATGGAAATACAGACCCAGAGAGATTGAACATCATGCAGAAATTCACACATCTAGAGATTGACTGTACTAGAAATAGGACCTGAGTTTTCTTTTACTCTGAAACCAGTGCTTTTTCTGTTCTTGCCCTGCCTCTGAGTGACCTGTGAGATCCAAAGCACATGATATGTGGCTTCCTGGGCTGTGAGGTTACAAGACCAGGGTTGTGTGAATGTCAGTGGCTTAAAGGGAAACTGGAGAAGAGTTTTCTTAAAAAAAAAAAAGTTAAGCTGTGCATGGTGGCTCACACCTGTAATCCCAGTGCTTTGGGAGGCTGAGGTGGGCAGATTATGAGGTCAGGAGGTCCAGAGACCAGCCTGGCCAACATGATAAAACCCCCATCTCTACTAAAAATACAAAAAAATAATTATCTGGGTGTGGTGTCAGGTACTTGTAATCCAAGCTACTTAGGAGGCTGATGCAGGAGAATTGCTTGAGCTGGGGAGGTAGAGGTTGCAGTGAGCAGAGATCACACCACTGCACTCCAGCCTGGTGCCCAGCGACAGAGTGAGACTCTGTTTCCAAAAAGAAAAATAAAGTCTGTGAAGTCATTATCAGAATTATTGATTACATATGGATGAAAAATCAGGTTCAGAAAGGTCTATAGTATAGACTGGACCATAATTTCACAGGGATCATTTGACTTGAAAGCCAGTGGCTTCTGGCATTCCCCTGCAATTCAGCTGCATCGCTTTAAGCCAACAGCTCCACACAGTAATTAGAAACTGACCAACATACATCACAGCTGTGTCACTTCCTGGCTGACATTGGTAATGCTACTTAATCTTTCTGTGCTTCAGATTTCTCAACTATAAAAAAAGGACTGTTATAAATTAAATAAATTAATATTTGTCAAATACTTAGGACAGTGCTTTGTTTTTTAAGTGCTATGAACAAGTTAGCCATTACTATAACTAAAACTGGAAAGGGTAACACAGTCCAAAGTTCATCAGGAAAAAATAGGATATTGCCCAATGTCTGGGATAAAAGTAAATCCATATATAACTACATAAATATATGTTTAAAAATGAAAACAAATAATATTTAATACCTAATCTCAACATCTTTTTTCAATAAACCTTCCCAAAAGAAAGATTGGAAGGAAGAAAGGAAGGAAGAAAAGAAGGAAGGAAGGAAGGAAGGAAGGAAGGAAGGAAGGAAGGAAGGAAGGAAGGAGGAAGGAGAAGAAGGGAAAGAATAAAAGGAAAAAGAAAGAAAGAAAGAAGAAAGAAAGAAAGAAAGAAAGGAAGAAAGAAAGAAAGAAAGAAAGAAAGAAAGAAAGAAAGAAAGAAAGAAAGAAAGAAAGAAAGAAAGAAAGAAAGAAAGACCTCGAGGCCGATATTTGAAAAACGTTGGCTTTAAAAATTATTTTCCGTGCAGAGCAAATTCCACTATTTTCATCTATCTCACTCCCCTTCTCTTGCCATGCAACCTTATTAAGAACTGGGATGAACTGAATAATACCACCCGCATCCTATGATTACCACTATTCTCGACATCACAAAATAAAGACCATCCAGGGATTCTTAGTGAGCTTTATCACCTATTTAGGATTTAGTACGTAGCCCAGTTACAGGTCTAGAAATTTCTATAGACTCTCTCTTCTAAGCATATATTTGATTTATGAGTTCAGCTTGATGAGTAAATCTCTAGTGATCCTTTACTTGTGCAAATAACCATGGAGAATTCAAAAAGATTTTAAGATGGGAATTTACCCTTGAGGAAAATAAAGCCTAATTGGAAAACCAAGGGCTGATTTACATTAAAAAGAAGTAAGTGACTGTCTAAGTCTGGCTAGATATCTCTCACACACTGCCTGATACTTACTTGAAATTGTTCTATCATAGTTCCGTGTTTTTTTCCTTAAATTTTTATTGCATTATAGGTTTTGGGGTACATGTGCAGAACGTGCAAGATAGTTGCATAGGTACACATATGGCAGTGTGTTTTGCTGCCTTCCTCCCCTTCACCCACACTTGGCATTCATCCCCAGGCTATCCCTCCCCAGCCACCCTTGCTGTCCCTCCCCCATTCCCCCCAATAGACCTCAGTGTATAGTAGACGGCCTCTCTGTGTCCATGTGTTCTCATTTTTCTCACCCGCCTATGAGTGAGTATATGCGGTATTTCTTTTTCTGTTCTTGTGTCAGTTTGCTGAGAATGATGTTCTGCAGATTCATCCATGTCCTTACAAAGGACACAAACTCATCATTTTTGATTGCTGCGTAATATTCATGGTGTATATGTGTCACATTTTCCCAGTCCAGTCTATCATCCTGGGGCATTTGGGTTGCTTCCAGTTCTTTGTTATTGTAAACAGTGCTGCAATGAACATTCGTGTGCATGTGTCCTTATAGTAGAACGATTTATAGTCCTTTGGATATATACCCAGTAATGCGATTGCTGGGTCAAATGGAATTTCTATTTCAAGGTCCCTGAGGAATCGCCACACTGTCTTCCACAAATGGTTGAACAAATTTACACTCCCACCAACGGTGTAAGAGTGTTCCTATTTCTCCACATCCTCTCCAGCATCTGCTGTCTCCAGATTTTTTAATGATCACCATTCTAACTGGCGTGAGATGGTATCTCAATGTGGTTTTGATTTGCATCTCTCTAATGACCAGTGATGATGAGCATTTCTTCATATGTTTGTTGGCCTCATGTATGTCTTCTTTGGAAAGTTTCTGTTCATATCCTTTGCTCATTTTTGAATGGGCTTGTTTGATTATTTCCTGTAAATCTGTTTGAGTTCTTTGTAAATTCTGGATATCAGCCCTTTGTCAAATGTGTAAACTGTAAAGACTTTTCCCCATTCTGATGGTTGCTGATTCACTCTAGTGACTGTTTCTTTTTTTTTTTTTTTTTTTTTAATTTTTATTGCATTATAGGTTTGGGGGTACATGTGCAGAACGAGCAAGATAGTTGCATAGGTACACACATGGCAGTGTGTTTTGCTGCTTTCCTCCCCTTCACCCACACTTGGTATTCATCCCCAGGCTATCCCCCACAGCCCCCCCCGCTGTCCCTCCCCCATTCCCCCCAACAGTCCCCAGAGTATAGTAGACCGCCTCTCTGTGTCCACGTGTTCTCATTTTTCTCACCCACCTATGAGTGAGTATATGCGGTATTTCTTTTTCTGTTCTTGTGTCAGTTTGCTGAGAATGATGTTCTCCAGATTCATCCATGTCCCTACAAAGGACACAAACTCATCATTTTTGATTGCTGCATAATATTCCATGGTGTATATGTGCCACATTTTCCCAGTCCAGTCTATCATCGTTGGGCATTTGGGTTGGTTCCAGGTCTTTGCTATTGTAAACAGTGCTGCAATGAACATTCGTGTGCATGTGTCCTTATAGTAGAACGATTTATAGTCCTTTGGATAGATACCCAGTAATGGGATTGCTGGGTCAAATGGAATTTCTATTTCTAGGTCCCTGAGGAATCGCCACACTGTCTTCCACAATGGTTGTACTAATTTACACTCCCACCAACAGTGTAAGAGTGTTTCTATTTCTCCACATCCTCTCCAGCATCTGCTGTCTCCAGATTTTTTAATGATCGCCATTCTAACTGGTGTGAGATGGTATCTCAATGTGGTTTTGATTTGCATCTCTCTAATGACCAATGACGATGAGCACTTTTTCATATGTTTGCTGGCCTCATGTATGTCTGCTTTTGTAAAGTTTCTGTTCATATCCTTTGCCCATTTTTGAATGGACTTGTTTGTTTTTTTTTCCTGTAAATCTGTTTGAGTTCTTTGTAAATTCTGGAAATCAGCCCTTTGTCAGATGCGTAAACTGCAAAGATTTTTTCCCATTCTGATGGTTGCCGATTCACTCTAGTGACTGTTTGTTTTGCCGTGCAGAAGCTGTGGAGTTTGATTAGGTCCCATTTGTCTATTTTGGCTTTTGTTGCCAATGCTTTTGGTGTTTTGTTCATGAAGTCCTTGCCTACTCCTATGTCCTGAATGGTTTTGCCTAGATTTTCTTCTAGGGTTTTTATGGTGTCAGGTCTTACGTTTAAGTCTTTAATCCATCTGTAGTTAATTTTAGTGTAAGGTGTCAGGAAGGGGTCCAGTTTCTGCTTTCTGCACATGGCTAGCCAGTTTTTCCAACACCATTTATTAAATAGGGAATCCTTTCCCCATTGCCTGTTTTTGTCTGGTTTATCAAAGATAATATGGTTGTAGTTGTGTTGTGTTGCCTCCGATGCCTCTGTTCTGTTCCATTGGTCTATATCTCTGTTTTGGTACCAGTACCATGCTTTTTTGATTACTGTAGCCTTGTAGTATAGTATACCACATTTTCTTACCTCTTTATCCATCAACAAACACTGAGATCGTTTTCATAGTTTGGCCGTTGTGGAAAATGCTGCGACAAATATGGGAGTATAGCTATCTCTTCAGGATAATGATTTCATCACCTTTTATTTTTTTATTTTGAGACAGAGTCTCATTCTGTTGCCAGGCACCAGGCTGAAGTGCAGTGGCATAGTCTTGGCTCACTGCCATCTCTGCCTCTCGGGTTCAAGCAGTTCTCCTGCCTCAGCCTCCCAAGTAGCTGGGACTACAGGCACATGCCACCACACCCAGCTAATTTTTGTGTTTTTAGTAGAGACAGAGTTTCACCATGTTTGCCAGGATGGTCTCAATGTCTTGACCTCGTGATCTGCCCACCTTGGCCTCCCAAAGTGCTGGCATTACAGGTTTGAGCCACTGCACCCAGCCTCATCTCCTTTTTATGTGTATTCCCAGAGTGTGATTGCTGCATCAAATGGGAGTTCTATTGTTAGTTTTTTGAGGAACCTCCATAATATTTTTCATGAAGGCTGTACTAATTTCTATTCCCACCAACAGTTTGCTAGGCTTCCCTTTTCTCGGTAGCCTTGCCAACATTTGTTACCTTTTGTTTTTTACTAATAGCCTTCCTGCCAGGTGGGATGTGATCTCTCATTGCGGTTTTGATTTTCATTTCCCTAACAGCGATATTGAGCATGTTTGCATACACTGGATCATTTTTCTTTGTTGTTGACTTGACTCCCTTATATATTTTGGTTGCTGCTGTGGCTTGAATGTTTATGTTCCCTGAAAATTCATATATTGAAATCTCATTCCTAAGGTCGACAGTTGAGCGAGATGATTAGGTCATAAGGACTCTGCCCTTGTGCATAGAATTAGTGCCCTTATAAAAGAGGCCCTGGGGAGCTCTTTTGCCCCTCCGGCCATGTGAGGACACAGTTCGAAGCTGCCATCTGTGAACCAGGAAGCCCCCATTACCAGACACAGAATCTGCTGGGGCCACCATCTTGGTCTTTCCAGCCTCCAGAGCTGTGAGAAATAAATGGCTGTTGTTTAAGCTGCCCAGTCTGGTATTTTGTTACAGCAGCCCAAACTGAGACAGATAGTAACCCTTTATCAGATACACGGTTTGCAAACAGTTTTTCCCATTCTGTAGATGCAGCCATTGAGAAGCTCCTTAAGATAGACGTTAAATAAAAAGTAGCAGGCCAAAGTGGGCAAATCACGAGGTCAAGAGATTGAGACCATCCTGGCCAACATGGTGAAGCCCCATCTCTACTAAAAATACAAAAAAAAAAAAAAACAACTGGGCATGATGGTGTGCAGCTGTAGTTCCAGCCACTCAGGAGGCTGAGGCAGAACAATCGCTTGAACCCAGGAGGCGGAGGTTGCAGTGAGCCGAGATTGTGCCATTGCACTCCAGCCTGGTGACAGAGCAAGACTCCATCTCGGGAAAAACAAACAAACAAACAAACAAAAAACAAACAAAAAAAAACAAAATAAAACAAAAGAAAAAAGTAGCATGGTGTGAAATGCCATGTGTAATGAGCTGTCAGTGTGCAGAAGAGGCAGGGAGGGACCTGTGCCTGCGTGTATGTGCCTCATCATCTCAGGAAGGCTGGACGCCTTGCTGGTGCACTGGGTACCCAGGGACGAGGGAGATGCTTTACCATAATGTTAGTGGATGAACATCTTATCCACTTCTTGACCATTGAGAGCTGCCCTCTGAGATCTATGCCCATTTTTCTTTGGGATGCAGATGGACACTTGAAAGGCATTCTCATGTTTAAAAAGCATACAGAAGGCCTGGTGCAGTGGCTCACACCTGTAATCCCAGCACTTTGGGAGGTCAAGGCAGGAGGATCACTTGAGGCCAGGAATTTGAGACCAGCCTGGGCAATATAGGGAAATCTCACCTCTACAAAAAATAAAACACACGCACAAGTACACATGGTGAAAAGTAAACCACCATCCTCCTTCCCAAACAATCCATCCCTACTCTTACTCTCCAGAGGTCATTAGTACTGACATTTTAAAGAATCTGGCCTGATATTTTTTATTCATGGTATTCATAAATTTGTTGACTGTTAGTTATATTTTAACCTGAAAGGGATCATGTTGTGCACACCACTCTGAACCTTGCATCTTACCTTTTTTTTTTTGAGACAGAGTCTTGCTTTGTCACCAGGCACCAGGCTGGAGTGCAGTGGCATGATCTCGGCTCACTGCAACTTCCGCCTCCCAGGTTCAAGCAATTCTCCTGCCTCAGCCTCCCAAGTAGCTGGGACTACAGGCGCCTGCCACCATGTCCAGCTAATTTTTGTACTTTTTTTAGTAGAGACAAGGTTTCTCCATGTTGGCCAGGATGGTCTCGATCTCTTGACCTTGTGATCTGCCAGTCTCAGCCTACCAAAGTGCTAGGATTACAGGTGTGAGCCACCACACCCGGCTGCATCTTACCTTTTAATGACAACTGGATACCACAGGTCACCAAGGCTATATAGTACACATGCGTATGCTTCCTTCCTTGTGGCTGCATTGTTGGGTGGCTTCCTGTTTTTACTCCCACAAATACTGCTTTGAGGGCATCATTGAACATACTTCAGTGCATATTTATGCAAGTGTATCTGATAGATTCCTACAAGTGGCATTCTCCCTTTAAAATGATAGTAGAGGCTGGGCACAGCAGCTCACGCCTGTAATCCCAGCACTTTGGGAGGCCGAGGCAGGCAGATCACCTGAGGCCAGGAGTTCAAGACCAGCCTGGCCAACATGGTAAAAACGTCTCTACTAAAAGTACAAAAAAAAATGGCTGGGCATGTTGGTAGGTGCCTTTAATCCCAGCTACTTCAGAGGCTGAGGCAGGAGAATCACTTGAACCTTGGGAGGTGGAGATTGCAGTGAGCTAAGATTGCACTACTGCACTCCAGCCTGGGCAATAAGAGCAAGACTCCATCTCAGAAAAAAAGAAAATGATAGTAGAAGTTGTATCTCCCCATAGGCACCATCACAAGATGTGAGCATCTGCCCCCAGGTCATCAGCCCTGGGCATCGTCAGAGGTTTTAACCTTTGCCAAACGCTAGGTGCAAAATATTTCCCCAGTTGAATTTGTGTTTCTTTAGTTACTCTGGTGTTTGTGCCTCTTTTCAAATACTTACTGGTGGTGTGTGTATGTATTTTCTATGACAAGTCTACTCTCTTTACAGATGCAATACTTCACCTCTAGATTGATTGTTTTAAATCTTGTTAGTTGTAAAAAATTTGAAACATACAAGAGCAGAGAAGATGGTATAGTGAGTCCCTGAGCTGGTTTTGATGTGGGCCAGTCTTCACAGCCAATCCGCTCCCTGTGTCCACTCCACCAGTTTATTTTGAAGTAGACCTCAGATATCACAGCATTTTATCCATAAGTATTTCCATATACATCTGTAAAAGATAAGAACTCAACAAAGAAATACCGTTATTGCACTTAAAATTGTCAATGATTATTTCTTTGTATCTTCAGTTATCCAATTAATCTTCAGCTTGCCTTGATTAGAGTGTCTTTGTTTCAACTAAGATTGACATTAGGTCCATTCACTGCAAAGGATTGACAAGTCTCTTAAGTCTTTTTTAAACAGCTTTATGAGATACTCCCAGATCACAAAATTCACCTACTTAAAAAGTACAGAATTCAATGATATTTTTTTATTTTTATCTTTCCTGGCAACTTTCATTTAAGATTCAATTATTTTTAAAAAATCATAGTCACAGTGCTCTGTAACCATCACCAAAATCTAATTTTAGAACTTTTTTGTCCCCATGGAAAGAAACCCCATATTCATTAGCTGTCACTCCAGTCCCCTTCCTCCTACCAGGCCCCCAGCCCCTGGCAACCACTAATCTACTTTTGGTCTGATTCTGCTGAGACATTAGAACAGAATTAAAAAGAAAAAAGGTAATACTTTTGGTTTCTGTAGATTTGCTGTGTCTGAACATTTTGTGTAAGTGGAATAATATGTCTTTTCTGACTGGCTTCTTCCACTCAGTGAAATGTTTTCTAAGCTTATTTATGGTGTAGCTTATGTCACTACTTCATTTCTTTTTGTTGCCAAATAATATTTAATGTGTGTCCTTATACATGTTCCTATACATGGAATATTATTATACACCACATTATATCCATTGGTTGATGAAATTTAGGTTGGTTGCCATATTTGGGCCATTGTAAACAACACTGCTATGTGCATTTGTGTATTTTTTTTTGAAATTTTTATTGCATTATAGGTTTTGGGGTACATGTGCAGAACGTGCAAGATAGTTGCATAGGTACACACTTGGCGGTGTGTTTTGCTGCCTTCCTCCCCTTCACCCACACTTGGTATTCATCCCCAGGCTATCCCCCCAGCCCCCCCACTGTCCCTCCCCCATTTCCCCCAAACAGTCCCCAGTGTATAGTAGACCACCTCTCTGTGTCCATGTGTTCTCATTTTTCTCACCCACCTATGAGTGAGTATATGCAGTATTTCTTTTACTGTTCTTGTGTCAGTTTGCTGAGAATGATGTTCTCCAGATTCATCCATGTCCTTACAAAGGACACAAACTCATCATTTTTGATTGCTGCATAATATTCCATGGTGTATATGTGCCACATTTTCCCAGTCCAGTCTATCATCGATGGGCATTTGGGTTGGTTCCAGGTCCTTGCTATTGTAAACAGTGCTGCAATGAACATTCGTGTGCATGTGTCCTTATAGTAGAACGATTTATAGTCCTTTGGATAGACACCCAGTAATGGGATTGCTGCGTCAAATGGAATCTCTATTTCTAGGTCCCTGAGGAATCGCCACACTGTCTTCCACAATGGTTGAACTAATTTACACTCCCACCAACAGTGTAAGAGTGTTCCTATTTCTCCACATCCTCTCCAGCATCTGCTGTCTCCAGATTTTTTAATGATCGCCATTCTAACTGGTGTGAGATGATATATCAATGTGGTTTTGATTTGCATCTCTCTAATGACCAATGATGATGAGCACTTTTTCATATGTTTGTTGGCCTCATGTATGTCTTCTTTTGTAAAGATTCTGTTCATATCATTTGACCATTTTTGAATGGGCTTGTTTATTTTTTTTCTATAAATCTGTATGAGTTTTTGTAAATTCTGGATATCAGCCCTTTGTCAGATGTGTAAACTGCACAGATATTTTCCCATTCTGATTGTTGCCGATTCACTCTAGTGACTGTTTGTTTTGCCATGCAGAAGCTGTGGAGCATGATTAGGTCCATTTTTCTATTGTGGCTTTTGCTGCCAATGCTTTTGGTGTTTTGTTCATGAAGTCCTTGCCTAGTCCTATGTCCTGAATGGTTTTGCCTAGATTTTCTTCTAGGGTTTTTATGTTGTCAGTTCTGACGTTTAAGTCTTTAATCCATCCGGAGTTAATTTTAGTGTAAGGTGTCAGAAAGGGGTCCAGTTTCTGCTTTCTGCACATGGCTAGCCAGTTTTCCCAACACCATTTATTAAATAGGGAATCCTTTCCCCATTGCCCGTTTTTGTCTGGTTTATCAAAGATAATATGGTTGTAGATATGTTGTGTTGCCTCCGATGCTTCTGTTCTGTTCCATTGGTCTATATCTCTGTTTTGGTACCAGTACCAAGCTGTTTTGATTACTGTAGCCTTGTAGTATAGTTTGAAGTCTGGTAGTGTGATGCCTCCCGCTGTGTTCTTTTTGCTTAGAATTGACTTGGCTATGCAGGCTCTTTTTTGGTTCCATTTGAAATTCATGGTGGTTTTTTCCAGTTCTGTGAAGAAATTCAATGGTAGTTTGATGGGGATAGCATTGAATGTGTAAATTACTTTGGGCAGTATAGCCATTTTCACAATATTGATTCTTCCTAACCTGGAACATGGAATGTTTCTCCATCTGTTTGTGTCCTCTCTTATTTCATTGAGCAGTTGTTTGTAGTTTTCCTTAAAGAGATCCCTTACATTCCTAGTGAGTTGTATTGCTAGGTATTTTATTTTCTTTGTAGCAATTGTGAATGGTACTTCATTCATAATTTGGTTCTCTTTAAGTCTGTTATTGGTGTATAGGAATGCTTGTGATTTTTGCACATTTATTTTATATCCTGAGATTTTGCTGAAGTTGCTTATCAGCTGTAGGAGCTTTTGGGCTGAGGTGATGGGGTCTTCTAGGTATACTATCATGTCGTCTGCAAATAGAGACAATTTGGCTTCCACCTTTCCTATTTGAATACCCTTTATTTCTTTTTCTTGCCTGATTGCTCTGGCTAGAACTTCCAGTACTATGTTGAATAGAAGCGGTGAGAGAGGGCATCCTTGTCTAGTGCCAGATTTCAAAGGGAATGCTTCCAGATTTTGCCCATTAAGTATGATATTGGCTGTTGGTTTGTCGTAAATAGCTTTTATTACTTTGAGATATGTTCCATCAATACCAAGTTTATTGAGGGTTTTTAGCATAAAGGGCTGTTGAATTTTGTCAAATGCCTTCTCTGCGTCAATTGAGATAATCACGTGGTTTTTGTTTTTGCTTCTGTTTATGTGGTGAATTACATTTATAGACTTGTGTAGGTTAAAGCAGCCTAGCATCCCCGGGATGAATCCTACTTGATCATGATGGATAAGTTTTTTAATGTGCTGTTGCAATCGATTTGCCAGTATTTTGTTGGAGATTTTTACATCTATGTTCATCATGGATATTGGCCTGATGTTTTCTTTTCTTGTTGAGTCTCTGCCAGGTTTTGGTATCAGGATGATGTTGGTCTCATAAAATGATTTGGGAAGAATTTTCTCTATTTGGATTATTTGGAATAGTTTCAGAAGGAATGATGCCAGATCCTCTTTGTGTGTCTGGTAGAATTCAGCTGTGAACCGATCTGGACCTGGGCTTTTTTTTGTGTGGTAGGCTCTTAATTGCTGCCTCAACTTCTGACCTTGTTATTGGTCTATTCATAGTTTCGGCTTCCTCCTTGTTTAGGCTTGGGAGGATACAGGCATCCAGGAATTTATCCATTTCTTCCTGATTTACTAGTTTATATGCATAGAGTTGTTTGTATTATTCTCTGATGATGGTTTGAATTTCTGTGGAATCTGTGGTGATTTCCCCTTTATCGTTTTTTATTGCATCTATTTGGTTGTTCTCTCTTTTCTTTTTTATCAGTCTGGCTAGTGGTCTGTCTATTTTGTTGATCTTCTCAAAAAACCAGCTCTTAGATTTACAGATTTTTTGAAGTGTTTTTCTTGTCTCTATCTCCTTCAGTTCTGCTCTGATCTTAGTTATTTCTTGTCTTCGGCTAGGTTTTGAGCTTTTTTAATCTTGCTCCTCTAGCTCTTTCAATTTTGACGATAGGGTGTCAATTTTGGATCTCTCCACTCTTCTCATGTGGGCACTTATTGCTATATATTTTCCTCTACAGACTGCTTTAAATGTGTCCCAGAGATTCCGGTACGTTGTGTCTTCATTCTCGTTGGTTTCAAAGAACTTCTTTATTTCTGTCTTCATTTCATTGTTTATCCAATCAACATTCAAGAGCCAGTTGTTCAGTTTCCATGAAGCTGTGTGGTTCTGAGTTATTTTCTGAATTTTGAGTTCCAACTTGATTGCACTATGGTCTGAGAGACTGTTTGTTAAGACTTCCATTGTTTTGCATTTGCTGAGGAGTGCTTTACTTCCAATTATGTGGTCAGTTTTGGAGTAGGTGTGATGTGGTGCTGAGAAAAATGTATATTCTGTGGATTTGGGGTGGAGAGTTCTGTAAATGTCTATCAGGTTTGCTTGTTCCTTGTCTGAGTTCAAGTCCTGGATATTCTTGTTAAGTTTCTGTCTGGTTGATCTGTCTGCTATTGACAGTGGAGTGTTAAAGTCTCCCACTATTATTGTGTGGGAGTTTAAGTCTCTTTTTAAGTCATTAAGGACTTGCCTTATATATCTGGGTGCTCCTACATTGGGTCCATATATATTTAGAATCGTTAGCTCTTCTTCTTGTATCAATCCTTTTACCATTATGTAATGACCTTCGTTGTCCCTTTTTAACTTTGTTGCTTTAAAATCTATTTTATCAGAGATGAGAATTGCAACTCCTGCTTTTTTTTGCTCTCCATTTGCTTGGTAAATCTTTCTCTATCCTTTTATTTTGAGCCTTTGTGTATCTTTGCCTGTGAGGTGGGTTTCCTGGATACAGCATACTGATGGGTTTTGTTTTTTTATCCAATTTGCCAGTCTGTGTCTTTTGATGAGTGCATTTGGCCCATTTACATTTAGGGTTAATATTGTTATGTGTGAATTTGATACTGCCCTTTTGATGCTAGCTGGCTGTTTTGCCCGTTGGTTCATGTTGATTCTTCATTTTGTTGATGGTCTTCAGCATTTGGTATCCTTTTAGGATGGCTGGAACTGGTTGTTTCTTTCTATGTGTAGTGCCTCTTTCAGGAGCTCTTGTAAAGCAGGCCTAGTGGTGACAAAATCTCTGAGTACTTGCTTGTTCGTGAAGGATTTTATTTTTCCTTCACTTATAAAGCTCAGTTTGGCTGGATATGAAATTCTGGGTTAAAAGCTCTTTTCTTTAAGGATGTTGAATATTGGCCCCCACTCTCTTCTGGCTTGTAGAGTCTCTGCCGAGAGATCTGCTGTGAATCTTATTGGCTTCCCTTTGTGGGTGACCTGATCTTTCTCTCTGGCTGCCCTTAGTATTTTCTCCTTTGTTTCAACCCTGGTGAATCTGACGATTATGTGCCTTGGGATTGCTCTTCTTGCAGAGTATCTTTGTGGTGTTCTCTGTATTTCCTGGAGTTGAGTATTGACCTGTCTTGCTAGGTTGGGGAAATTTTCCTGGATAATATCCTGAAGAGTGTTTTCCAGCTTGGATTCATTCTCTTCGTCACATTCTGGTACACCTATCAAACGTAGGTTGGGTCTGTTCACATAGTCCTACATTTGTTGGAGATTTTGTTCATTCCTTTTTGTTCTTTTTTCTTTAATCTTGGTTTCTCGTTTTATTTCATTGAGTTGATCTTCAACTTCTGATATTCTTTCTTCTGCTTGGTCAATTCGGCTGTTGAAACTTGTGCATGCTTCACGAAGTTCTCGTGTTGTGTTTTTCAGCTCCTTCAATTCATTCATATTCCTCTCTAAGTTGTCCATTCTTGTTATCAATTCCTCGAATTTTTTTCAAATCTTTTTTCAAGGTTCTTAGTTTCTTTGCACTGGTTTAGTACATGTTCCTTTAGCTCACTGAAGTTTCTCATTATCCAATTTCTGAAGTCTGATTCCATCATTTTGTCACATTCATTCTCCATCCATCTTTGTTCCCTTGCTTGTGAGGAGTTTTGGTCCTTTTTTGGAGGTGAGGTGTTTTGGTTTCCGGTGCTTTCTTCCTTTTTGCGCTTTTTTTTTTCCATCCGTATGGATTTATCCGCCTGTCGTCTTAGTAGTTGCTGATTTTTCAATTTGTTCTCTGTGTGGACGCTGAGATTGTTGATGATGAAGTATTTCTGTTACTTAGTTTTCTCTCTAATGGTCTATCCCCTCTGCTGTGTGAGTGCTGAGGTCCACTCCAGGCCCTGCTTGTCTGGGGTATACCTGCAGCAGCTGCAGAACAGTGAGGGATGATACCAATTTCTTCTTCTGCTGTCCTTGGTCCAGAATAATGCCAGCCAAATGTCAGTCTGATTAGTCCTTTTCTGGGGTGACTCCTTGGATATACAGGGGTCAGGGAGCTGCTTGAGAAAACAGTCTGTGCTTTATAGGAGCTCCAGTGCTGAGCTGTGAGCTCCATTGTTCATTCAGCATTTTTGGGAGGTTGTTTATGTCTGCTGCTACAGAACTCATAATGCACCACCCTTTCTTTTTCCCTCTCTTAGATGCTCTGTCTCAGGGAGTTGGGGCTTTCTTTATGCGTATCTGTTGCACTGTCCTACCCCACTAGGTGGCAGTCTATTCACTATTTGCCTGCCGGGGCGCTGACCTGCTAGCGCGGGTCCGCCGTGTTGCTGCTGGGCTCCCTTCTTCTGTGGAGCGCGGAGTCTGTCTGTTATGGCAGGTTGCCTCAGCAACGGCAGGCTGCGTCAGTCCTGGGCGGTACTTCAGTGGGGATGGACTGCGTTAGCAATGGTGTACGCCCCTCCCTCACCGGGCTGCACCATCCTAGATGCTGGCAGCAAAACTTTCAGCCCCTAGCATCTCCAGTCACCGCCCTGCTTTTCCCCGTGAGCATGGGACCTGCCGAGCCCGATCACCCAGCTCCCTGCCTCAGAGTCCGTCCTCTCTCTCTCGCTCTTCCTCTCAGCAAGCTGAAAGGTCGACTCTCTCACTGGCGCCCCAGTAGCCTGCCGATAGGGCACTGGGATCCATGTGATCTCCCGTGCTGCTGCCCACTACCCCGGCTCAGATCACGCTTCCAAGTAAACTCCTGTTCTGGCTCATTGTCCAAGTCCCGTTCAATCAGATGAACATGCCAATCTTCCCTTCCAAATCTCAGATTGCCAGTTTAACAGGGCACCCAGACCAGTGAGTTCCGCGCCGGGTCCCGCTGCAGCCCCGGCCAAAGAGGCAGTGGGAGCCTGCTGCGTTAGCCAGCTGCGTGTCTCTTTCACACCTGGGACTTTCAACACTCTGTGGGCATAAAAGAAACATCCGAGAATGGGGCTAGGACTCACCCTCTGTGCCTTCACTGAGAGCTGCAATCCTGAGTCGCCTCTACGACGCCATCTTGCCTCCTCTCTAAATTCTACATTTTTATGTGGTGGGATGCATCATTGGGACATATTTCACACAAACTCACTTTGCCATTTGAATAAGACAATAATTATTTATGGTTACACATTTTATTTCTAATTATTAACCTTACTTTAGCTTGTTTGCTTTTTCTAAAATATATTATAATTACTTTCTTAGTAGACTTTCTGAAGTCAGAAAAAAAGGAAATAATTTTCACATGAATTATTAGTTATTTGTGTCTATGAGTCTACAAATAATACATAGAATCATCAAACTTGAATCATCAAATACATATGAATCATCTAATACATAAAATCATCAAAAATATAAATCATCAAATCTTACTCAAGATTTTTGAGTTACAGTTTAGATTTTTATTGATACAATTTAAAATATAATATGATTCATAAAGAATTTTATTTTCAATATTAGATTTTTTAAATTAGGTAATATATCATATCTTTTCATTAACAAAGTCATTAATATCTAGGAGAATAATCTGTAGCCCTCCTTAACGTGATTTATGTAACTGCAGAATCACAAACTTTCTTTTTATTTTCATATTGTTAGGTGGAATAAATTTAACTTGGAAGATTTAACTTAATACTAGTATAAAAGTTAACTATGGTTTTATTATATTTGTGTGATTAGCCATTCCCTGAACTTCTTTATTAATCTTAAATTTTCTCTATTGATTTATAAAGATTTCCTTAGGATAAAACATATTAACTATAAATACATATAAATGATCTCTGTCACTATCATTTCAGTGCTAGATATTTGAGAAAATATTGCTAATATTAATCAGTAATTATTATATTAATTAATTAATATATTTTACTAAAAATAATACTAATATTACTAATAGTTTTTACTAATAACATTATTAATTATTGCCTTTTTCTAAATTTTACTTGAAACAGTTTAAAATTTCACTACATGTATGTCTTTTATTTCAAAAATAGTCCTTATAATATTAAAAGCCAAAAATATTAAATGCATATCTATTTATTTTAATCACTTTTCTCATGTCAGAAATGGGTAACGTGTGTTTTTAACTATTCAACTGCTAAAAATGTCATTTTACATTATATATTGTGCTAATCCTATGTTTCTAAATTAAATCATTCTTCCATTTCTAAAATTAAATATTTGCTACTGTGTATAAATGCTCTCTTTCTCCGAGTGGATTTATTTTTCTCCTCTTTTATGAAAACGTTCCTCATTTATATTAATTACTAAAGCAATTTTATCTTTCAGCATTTTTGCTACGTTTGTAAAATATTTTTTTAAATTTTTAAAATTTTTATTGCATTATAGGTTTTGGGGTACATGTGCAGAACCTGCAAGATAGTTGCATAGTTACACAAATGGCAGTGTGTTTTGCTGCTTTACTCCCCTTCACCGACACTTGGCATTTATCCCCAGGCTATCCATCCCCAGGCCCTCACGGTTTCTCCCCCATTCCCCCTAATAGACCCCAGTGTGTAGTACACCCCTCCATGTGTCCATGTGTTCTCATTTCTCTCACCCACCTACGAGTGAGAATATGCGGTATTTTCTTTTCTGTTCTTGTGTCAGTTTGCTGAGAATGATGTTCTCCAGATTCATCCATGTCCTTACAAAGGACACAAACTCATCATTTTTTATTGCTGCGTAATATTCCATGGTGTATATGTGCCACGTTTTCCCAGTCCAGTGTATCATTGATGGGCATTTAAGTTGGTTCCAGGTCTTTGCTATTGTAAACAGTGCTGCAGTGAACATTCGTGTTTATGTGTTTTCATAGTAGAACTATTTATAGTCCTTTGGATATATACCCAGTAATGGGATTGCTGGGTCTAATGGAATTTCTATTTCTAGGTCCTTGAAGAATCGCCACACTGTCTTCCACAAGGGTTGAACTAATTAACACTTCCACCAACAGTGTAAGAGTGTTCCTATTTCTCCACATCCTCTCCAGCATCTGTTGTCTCCATATTTTTTAATGATCACCATTATAACTGGCGTGAGATGGTATCTCAATGTGGTTTTGATTTGCATCTCTCTAATGACTAATGATGATGAGCATTTTTTCATGTGTTTGTTGGCCTCATGTATGTATTCTTTTGTAAAGTGTCTGATCATATCCTTTGACCATTTTTGAATGGGCTTGTTTGTTTTTTTTTTCCTGTAAATCTGTTTGAGTTCTTTGTAAATTCTGGATATCAGCCCTTTGTCAGATGGGTAAACTGCAAAGATTTTTTCCCATTGTGATGGTTGCCGATTCACTCTAGTGACTGTTTCTTTTGCCATGCAGTAGCTGTGGAGTTTGATTAGGTCCCATTTGTCTATTTTGGCTTTTGTTGCCAATGCTTTTGGTGTTTACTTCATGAAGTCCTTGCCTACTCCTATGTCCTGAATGGTTTTGCCTAGATTTTCTTCTAGGGTTTTTATGGTGTCAGGTCTTATGTTTAAGTCTTTAATCCATCTGGAGTTAATTTTAGTGTAAGGTGTCAGGAAGGGGTCGAGTTTCTGCTTTCTGCACATGGCTAGCCAGTTTTCCCAACACCATTTATTAAACAGGGAATCTTTTCCCCATCACTTGTTTTTGTTTAGTTTATCAAGGATTATATGTTTGTAGATATGTTGTGTTTTCTCCGATGCCTCTGTTCTGTTCCATTGGTCTATATCTCTATTTTGGTACCAGTACCATGCTGTTTTGATTACTGTAGCCTTGTAGTATAGTTTGAAGCCTGGTAGTGTGATGCCTCCCGCTGTGTTCTTTTGCTTAGAATTGACTTGGCTATGCCGGCTCTCTTTTGGTTCCATATGAAGTTCATGGTGGCTTATTCCAGTTCTGTGAAGAAATTCAATGGTAGTTTGATGGGGATAGCATTGATTGTGTAAATTACTTTGGGCAGTATAGCCATTTTCACGATATTGATTCTTTCTAACCACAAACATGGAATGTTTCCCCATCTGTTTGTGTCCTCTCTTATTTTGTTGAGCAGTGGTTTGTAGTTTTCCTTAAAGACATCCCTTACGTTCTTTGTGAGTTGTATTCCTAGGTATTTTATTTTCTTTGTAGCAATTGTGAATGGCAGTTCGTTCTTGATTTGGTTCTCTTTAAGTCTGTTGTTGATGTATAGGAATGCTTGTGATTTTTTCACATTGATTTTATATCCTGAGACTTTGCTGAAGTTGCTTATCAGTTTCAGGAGCTTTTGGGCTTAGGAGATGGGGTCTTCTAGGTATACTATCATGTTGTCTGAAAATAGAGACAATTTCACTTCCACCTTTTCTATTTGAATTCCCTTTATTTCTTTTTCTTGCCTGATTGCTCTGGCTAGAACTTTCAGTACTATGTTGAATAGGAGTGGTGAGAGAGGGCATCCTTGTCTAGTGCCAGATTTCAAAGGGACTGCTTCCAGTTTTTTCGCATTCAGTATGATATTGGCTGTTGGTTTGTCATAGATAGCTTTTATTACTTTGATATATGTTCCATCAACACCTAGTTTATTGAGGGTTTTTAGCATAAAGGGCTGTTGAATTTTGTCAAATTCCTTCTCTGTGTCAATTGAGATAATCATGTGGTTTTTGGTTTTGCTTCTGTTTATGTGGTGAATTACATTTATAGACTTGCGTATGTTGAATCAGCCTTGCATTCCCGTGACGAATCCTACTTGATCGTGATGGTTAAGTTTTTTAATGTGCTGTACCAATCGGTTTGCTAGTATTTTATTAAATATTTTTGCATCTATGTTTATCATGGATTTTGGCCTGAATTTTTCTTTTCTTGTTGAGTCTCTGATGGGTTTTGGTATCAGGATGATGTTGGTCTCATAAAATGATTTGTGAAGGGTTCCCTCTTTTTGAATTATTTGAAAAAGTTTCAGAAGAAATGGTACGAGATCCTCTTTGTGTGTCTAGTAGAATTCAGCTGTGCACCCATCTGGACCCTGGCTTTTTTTTGTGTGGTAGGCTCTTAATTGCTGTCTCATCTTCAGACCTTGTTTTTGGTCTATTCATAGTTTAGGCTTCCTCCTGGTTTAGGCTTAGGGGGTCACAGTCGTCCAGGAATTTATCCGTTTCTTCCTGGTTTACTAGTTTATGTGCATAGAGTTGTTTGTAGTATTCTCTGATGATGGTTTGAATTTCTGTGGAGTCTGTGGTGATTTCCTTTTTATCATTTTTTATTGCATCTATTTGGTTGTTCTCTCTTTTCTTCTTTTTCAGTCAGGCTGGTGTTCTGTCTTTTGTTGATCTTTTTGAAAAACCAGCTCTTGGTTTTATTAATTTTTAAATGGTTTTCGTGTCTGTGTCTCCTTCAGTTCTGCTCTGATTTTAGTTATTTCTTGTTTTCAGCTAGGTGTTGAGCTTTTTAAATCTTGCTCCTGTAGCTCTTTCAATTTTGGTGATAGGGTGTCAGTTTTGGATCTCTTCACTCTGCTCATGTGGGCACTTATTGCTATATGGTTTCCTCTACAGACTGCTTTAAATGTGTCCCAGAGATTCTGGTATGTTGTGTCTTCGTTCTCGATGTTTTAGAAGAACTTCTTTATTTCTGCCTTCATTTCATTTTTTATCCAATCTAAATTCAAGAGCCAGTTTTCAGTTTTCATGAAACTGTGCGGTTCAGAGTTATTTTCTAAATACTGAGTTCTAACTTGATTGCACTATTGTCTGAGAGAATGTTTGTTATGATTTCAGTTGTTTTCATTTGCTGAGGAGTGCTTTACTTCCAATTATGTGGTCAATTTTGGAGTAGGTGTGATGTGGTTCTGAGATGAATGTATATTCTGTGGATTTGGGATGGAGAGTTCTGTAAATGTCTGTCAGGTTTGCTTGTTTCAGGTCTGAGTTCAAGTCCTGTATATCCTTGTTAATTTTCTGTCTGGTTGATCTGTGTGATATTGACAGTGGAGTGTTGAAGTTTCCCACTATTTTTGTGTGGGAGTCTAAGTCTCTTTGTAAGTCATTAAGAACTTGCCTTATATATCTGGGTGCTCCTGCATTGGGTCCATATATATTTAGAATCGTTAGCTCTTCTTGTTTTATCGATTTTTTTTCACATTATGTAATGACCTTCTTTGTCTCTTTTGATCTTTGTTGGTTTAAAGTCTATTTTATCAGAAATGAGAATTGCAACTCCTGCTTTTTCTGCTCTCCATTTGCTTGGTAAATCTTCCTCCATCCCTTTATTTTGAGCCTTTTTGTATCCTTGCATGTGAAATGGGTTTCCTGGATACAGCACACCGATGGGTTTTGGTTTTTATCCAATTTGCCGTCTATGTCTTTTGATTGGTATATTTAGCTCATTTACATTTATGGTTAATATTGTTATGCGTGAATTTGATACTGCCATTTTGATGCTAGCTGGCTGTTTTGTCCATTGGTTTATGTAGATTCTTCATTTTATTGATGCTCTTTAGCATTTGGTATGCCAAAAGATGGCTGGTACTAGTTGTTTCTTTCTATGTGTAGTCCTTCTTTCAGGAGCTCTTTTAAAGCAGGCCTGGTGGTGACAAAATCTCTGAGTACTTGAATGCGGAGGCAAGATGGCGTCGTAGAGGTGACTCAGGATTGCAGCTCTCGGTGAAGGCGCAGAGGCTGCTGCAGGTATACCCCAGACAAGCAGGGCCTGGAGTGGACCTCAGCACTCATACAGCAGAGAGGATAGATCATTAGAGGGAAAACTAAGTAACAGAAATACTTCATCATCAACAATCTCAGCGTCCACACAGAGACCCAATTGAAAAATCAGCCACTACTAAGACAACAGGCGGATAAATCCATAAAGATGGGAAGAAACCAGCGCAAAAAGGAGGAAAGCACCCGAAACCAAAACACCTCACCTCCAAAAAAGGACCAAAACTCCTCACCAGCAAGGGAACAAAGCTGGACGGAGAATGAATGTGACGAAATGACGGAATCAGACTTCAGAAAGTGGATAATGAGAAACTTCAGTGAGCTAAAGGAACATGTTCTAAACCAGTGCAAAGAAACTAAGAACCTTGAAAAAAGATTTGAAAAAAGATTCGAGGAATTGATAACGAGAATGGACAACTTAGAGAGGAATATGAATGAATTGAAGGAGCTGAAAAACTCAACACGAGAACTTCGCGAAGCATGCACAAGTATCAACAGCCGAATTGACCAAGCAGAAGAAAGAATATCAGAAGTTGAAGATCAACTCAATGAAATAAAACGAGAAACCAAGATTAAAGAAAAAAGCACAAAAAGGAATGAACAAAATCTCCAAGAAATGTGGGACTATGTGAAGAGACCCAACCTACGTTTGATAGGTGTACCAGAAAGTGACGAAGAGAATGAATCCAAGCTGGAAAACACTCTTCAGGATATTATCCAGGAAAATTTCCCCAACCTAGCAAGACAGGTCAATACTCAACTCCAGGAAATACAGAGAACACCACAAAGATACTCTGCAAGAAGAGCAACCCCAAGGCACATAATCGTCAGATTCACCAGGGTTGAAACAAAGGAGAAAATACTAAGGGCAGCCAGAGAGAAAGGTCGGGTCACCCACAAAGGGAAGCCCATCAGACTCACAGCAGATCTCTCAGCAGAGACTCTACAAGCCAGAAGAGAGTGGGGGCCAATATTCAACATCCTTAAAGAAAAGAGCTTTCAACCCAGAATTTCATATCCAGCGAAACTGAGCTTCATAAGTGAAGGAAAAATAAAATCCTTCACGAACAAGCAAGTACTCAGAGATTTTGTCACCACTAGGCCTGCTTTACAAGAGCTCCTGAAAGAGGCACTACACATAGAAAGAAACAACCAGTTCCAGCCATTCTAAAAGCATACCAAATGCTAAAGACCATCAACAAAATGAAGAATGTACATGAACCAACGGGCAAAACAGCCAGCTAGCATCAAAATGGCAGTATCAAATTCACACATAACAATATTAACCCTGAATGTAAATGGGCTAAATGCACCAATCAAAAGACACAGACTGGCAAATTGGATAAAAAACCAAAACCCATCGGTGTGCTGTATCCAGGAAACCCACCTCACATGCAAAGATACACAAAGGCTCAAAATAAAGGGATGGAGGAAGATTTACCAAGCAAATGGAGAGCAAAAAAAAGCAGGAGTTGCAATTCTCATCTCTGATAAAATAGACTTTAAAGTAACAAAGATCAAAAGGGACAAAGAAGGTCATTACATAATGGTAAAAGGATCGATACAACAAGAAGAGATAACGATTCTAAATATATATGGACCCAATGTAGGAGCACCCAGATATATAAGGCAAGTTCTTAATGACTTACAAAGGGACTTAGACTCCCACACAATAATAGTGGGAGACTTTAACACTCCACTGTCAATAGCAGACAGATCAACCAGACAGAAAATTAACAAGGATATCCAGGACTTGAACTCAGACCTGGAACAAGCAAACCTGATAGACATTTACAGAACTCTCCACCCCAAATCCACAGAATATACATTCTTCTCAGCACCACATCACACCTACTCCAAAATTGACCACATAATTGGAAGTAAAGCACTCCTCAGCAAATGCAAAACAACTGAAATCATAACAAACAGTCTCTCAGACCATAGTGCAATCAAGTTGGAACTCAGAATTCAGAAAATAACTCAGAACCGCACAGCTTCATGGAAACTGAACAATTGGCTCTTGAATGTTGATTGGATAAACAATGAAATGAAGGCAGAAATAAAGAAGTTCTTTGAAACCAATGAGAATGAAGACACAACGTACCAGAATCTCTGGGACACATTTAAAGCAGTCTGTAGAGGAAAATATATAGCAATAAGTGCCCACATGAGAAGAGTGGAGAGATCCAAAATTGACACCCTATCATCAAAATTGAAAGAGCTAGAGGAGCAAGATCAAAAAAGCTCAAAACCTAGCCGAAGACAAGAAATAACTAAGATCAGAGCAGAACTGAAGGAGATAGAGACAAGAAAAACCCTTCAAAAAATCAATAAATCTAAGAGCTGGTTTTTCGAAAAGATCAACAAAATAGACAGACCACTAGCCAGACTGATAAAAAAGAAGAGAGAGAACAACCAAATAGATGCAATAAAAAACGATAAAGGGGAAATCACCACAGATTCCACAGAAATTCAAACCATCATCAGAGAATACTACAAACAACTCTATGCACATAAACCAGTAAATCAGGAAGAAATGGATAAATTCCTGGATGCCTGTGTCCTCCCAAGCCTAAACCAGGAGGAAGCCGAAACTATGAATAGACCAATAACAAGGTCTGAAGTTGAGGCAGCAATTAAGAGCCTACCACACAAAAAAAGCCCAGGTCCAGATGGGTTCACAGCCGAATTCTACCAGACACACAAAGAGGATCTGGTACCATTCCTTCTGAAACTATTCCAAATAATCCAAAAAGAGGGAACCCTTCCCAAATCATTTTATGAGACCAACATCATCCTGATACCAAAACCTGGCAGAGACTCAACAAGAAAAGAAAACTTCAGGCCAATATCCATGATGAACATAGATGCAAAAATCTTCAATAAAATACTGGCAAACCGATTGCAACAGCACATTAAAAAACTTATCCATCATGATCAAGTAGGATTTATCCCGGGGATGCAAGGCTGGTTCAACATACGCAAGTCTATAAATGTAATTCACCACATAAACAGAAGCAAAAACAAAAACCACATGATTATCTCAATTGATGCAGAGAAGGCATTTGACAAAATTCAACAGCCCTTTATGCTAAAAACCCTCAATAAACTTGGTATTGATGGAACATATCTCAAAGTAATAAAAGCTATTTATGACAAACCAACAGCCAATATCATACTGAATGGGCAAAAACTGGAAGCATTCCCTTTGAAATCTGGCACTAGACAAGGATGCCCTCTCTCACCACTTCTATTCAACATAGTACTGGAAGTTCTAGCCAGAGCAATCAGGCAAGAAAAAGAAATAAAGGGTATTCAAATAGGAAAGGTGGAAGCCAAATTGTCTCTATTTGCAGACGACATGATAGTATACCTAGAAGACCCCATCACCTCAGCCCAAAAGCTCCTGCAACTGATAAGCAACTTCAGCAAAGTCTCAGGATATAAAATCAATGTGCAAAAATCACAAGCATTCCTATACACCAATAACAGACTTAAAGAGAACCAAATCAAGAACGAACTGCCATTCACAATTGCTACAAAGAAAATAAAATACCTAGGAATACAACTCACTAGGAATGTAAGGGACCTCTTTAAGGAAAACTACAAACAACTGCTCAATGAAATAAGAGAGGACACAAACAGATGGAGAAACATTCCATGTTCGTGGTTAGGAAGAATCAATATCGTGAAAATGGCTATACTGCCCAAAGTAATTTACACAATCAATGCTATCCCCATCAAACTACCATTGAATTTCTTCACAGAACTGGAAAAAACCACCATGAATTTCATATGGAACCAAAAAAGAGCCCGCATAGCCAAGTCAATTCTAAGCAAAAAGAACACAGCGGGAGGCATCACGCTACCAGACTTCAAACTATACTACAAGGCTACAGTAATTAAAACAGCATGGTACTGGTACCAAAACAGAGATATAGACCAATGGAACAGAACAGAGGCATCGGAGGCAACACAACACATCTACAACCATATTATCTTTGATAAACCAGACAAAAACAGGCAATGGGGAAAGGATTCCCTATTTAATAAATGGTGTTGGGAAAACTGGCTAGCCATGTGCAGAAAGCAGAAATTGGACCCCTTCCTGACACCTTACACTAAAATTAACTCCAGATGGATTAAAGACTTAAACGTAAGACCCGACACCATAAAAACCCTAGAAGAAAATCTAGGCAAAACCATTCAGGACATAGGAGTAGGCAAGGACTTCATGAACAAAACTCCCAAAGCATTGGCAACAAAAGCCAAAATAGACAAATGGGACCTAATCAAACTCCACAGCTTCTGCACAGCAAAACAAACCGTCACTAGAGTGAATCGGCAACCATCAGAATGGGAAAAAATCTTTGCAGTTTACGCATCCGACAAAGGGCTGATATCCAGAATTTACAAAGAACTCAAACAGATTTACAGGAAAAAAACAAACAAGCCCATTCAAAAATGGGCAAAGGATATGAATAGAAACTTTACGAAAGCAGACATACATGAGGCCAGCAAACATATGAAAAAGTGCTCATCGTCATTGGTCATTAGAGAGATGCAAATCAAAACCACATTGAGATACCATCTCACACCAGTTAGAATGGCGATCATTAAAAAATCTGGAGACAGCAGATGCTGGAGAGGATGTGGAGAAATAGGAACACTCTTACACTGTTGGTGGGAGTGTAAATTAGTTCAACCATTGTGGAAGACAGTGTGGCGATTCCTCAGGGACCTAGAAATAGAAATTCCATTTGACCCAGCAATCCCATTACTGGGTATCTATCCAAAGGATTATAAATCGTTCTACTATAAGGACACATGCACACGAATGTTCATTGCAGCACTGTTTACAATAGCAAAGACCTGGAACCAACCCAAATGCCCAACGATGATAGACTGGACTGGGAAAATGTGGCACATATACACCATGGAATATTATGCAGCAATCAAAAATGATGAGTTTGTGTCCTTTGTAGGGACATGGATGAATCTGGAGAACATCATTCTCAGCAAACTGACACAAGAACAGAAAAAGAAATACCGCATATACTCGCTCATAGGTGGGTGAGAAAAATGAGAACATGTGGACACAGAGAGGCAGTCTACTATACACTGGGGACTGTTGGGGGGAATGGGGGAGGGACAGCAGGGGGGGGCTGGGGGGGATAGCCTGGGGATGAATACCAAGTGTGGGTGAAGGGGAGGAAAGCAGCAAAGCACACTGCCATGTGTGTACCTATGCAACTATCTTGCTCGTTCTGCACATGTACCCCCAAACCTATAATGCAATAAAAATAAATAAAAAAAAAAAAAAAAAATCTCTGAGTACTTGCTTGTTCACGAAGAATTTTATTTTTCCTTCTCTTATGAAGCTCAGTTTATCTGGATATGTAATTCTGGGTTGAAAGTTCTTTTCTTTAAGGATGTTGAATATTGGCCCCCACTCTCTTCTGGCTTGTAGAGTCTCTGCCGAGAGATCTGCTGTGAGTCTGATGGTCTTATCTTTGTGGGTGACCCGACCTTTCTCTCTAGCTGCCCTTAGTGTTTTCTCCTTCATTTCAACCCTGGTAAATCTGACGATTATGTGCCTCGAGGTTGCTCTTCTTGCAGAGTATCTTTATGGTGTTCTTTTATTTCCTGGAGTTGAGTATTGACCTGCCTTGCTAGGTTGGGGATATTTTTGTGGATAATATCCTGAAGAGTATTTTCCAGCTTGGATTTATTCTCTTCATCACATTCTGGTACACCTATCAAACGTAGGTTGGGTCTCTTCACATAGTCCCACATTTCTTGGGGATTTTTTTCATTCCTTTTTGCACTTTTTTCTCTGATCTTGGTTTCTCGTTTTATTTCATTGAGTTGATCTTCGAATTCTCATATTCTTTCTTCTGCCTGGTCAATTTGGCTGTTGAATCTTTTTTATGCTTCACGAAGTTCTCGTGTTGTGTTTTTCCGCTCCTTCAATTCATTCATATTCCTCTCTAAGTTGTCCATTCTTGTTATCGTTTCCTCGAATCTTTTTTCAAATCTTTTTTCAAGGTTCTCAGTTTCTTTGCATTGGTTTAGAACATGTTTTTTTTAGTTCACTGAAGTTTCTCATTATCCAGTTTCTGAAGTCTGATTCCATCATTTTGTCACACTCCTTCTTTGTCCAGCTTTGTTTCCTTGCTTTTGAGGAGTTTTGGTTTTTTGTAGAAGGTGAACTGTTTGGGTTTCGGGTGTTTTCCTCCTTTTTGTGCTGGTTTCTTCCCATCTTTGTGGATTTATCCACCTCTCGTCTTGGTGGTTGATGATTTTTCAATTTATTCTCTGAGTGGACACCCAGATTGTTGATGATGAAGCATTTCTGTTACTTAGTTTTCCTTCTAGTGATCTAGCCCCTCTTCTGTACGAGTGCTGAGGTCCACTCTAGGCCCTGCTTCTCTGGGGTACACCTGTAGCGGCTGTAGAACAATGAGGGATGCTACCAGTTTCTTCTTCTGCTATCTTTGTCCCAGTATGATGCCCACCAAATATCAGTCTGATTAGTCTTTTTATGAGGTGACTCTTTGGATATACAGAGGTCAGGGAGCTGCTTGAGGAGACTGTCTGTACTTTATAGGAGTTCCAGTGCTGAGCTGTGAGATCCGTTGTTCATTCATGGTTGTTGGGCGGATGGATGTGTTTAGGTCTGCTGCAGAACTTATAAGCCCCCCCATTTTTTCCCTCATATGCTCTGTCTCAGGGAGTTGGGGCTTTATGAATATTTGTTGCACTGTGCTGCCCAGCTCGGAGGTAGTGTATTCACTATTTGCCTGTTGAGACTCCACCCTGCTAGTGTGGGTCCTCCCTGCTGCTGTGGGGCTCCGTTCTGCTGTGATGTGCTCCACTCTGCTGGGGGAGTCTCTCTGTTATGGTGGGTTGTGTTGGCCATGGCATGCTGCATCAGCACTGGGTGTGTACCTGAGTAGGGGTGGATTGCATCCATAATGGTGGATGCTTCTCCCCCACTGGGATGCACTGTCCTAGTTTCAGCTGTGCTCACAGCAAAACTCTCAATCCTGAGTGCCTCCAATCACCGCCATTCTTGTCCCCGTGAGGGTGGGACCCGCTGAGCCCCATCACTTGGCTCCCTGCCTCAGAGTTTGTCCTCTCTCTCTCTCTGTTTTTATCCCTTATGTAAATGGTTGACTCTCTCACTGGCACCCTAGTAGCGTCCTGATAGGGCACTGGGATCCATGCGATCTCCTGTGCCACTGCCCACTGCACCAGCTCAAATCATGCTTCCCAGGAATCTCCTGTTCTGGCTCATTGTCCAAGTCCCATTTAATCAGATGGACATGTCAATCTGCCCTTCCAAATCTCAGTTTGTCAGTTTAACAGGGCACCCAGACCAGTGAGTTTTGTGCCGGGTGCTGCTACGCTGTGGTGCCGGCCGAACTGGCTGTGCGAGCTAAACCACCAGCTGTGCTGGTGTCTTGTTTTTCTCATACACTTGGGACTTTCCCATTCTGTGGGCAACAAAGATCCGTCTGAGAATGCGGCTAGGACTCACCCTCTGCACCTTCGCTGAGAGCTGCAATCCTGAGTTGTTTCTATGGCGCCATCTTGGAAAACCCACCCATCGAGGTCATTTTTAGGAAGGTATTTTTCAACATAAAATATACTTGTAAAATAAGCATTTGTGTTTTTTTCTGGTACTTTTCTCATTTGCCTGTGTAAAAATTTAATTTTTACCTCTGTAGAAACTGGATAATATTGGTGTCAGAAGTGAAATACATTACAATGTTTTTTCTTATTTTTTTTCTAATAATTTTGTTTGTACCATATTACTATAAAACCTCTCCAAAAATACATTTTAAAAATAAAATAATTCAACCTGTAATCCATCAGGATCTCATGTTTGTGACTTAAAATTTCATTAGTTTTCTTCAAACAGCAGTCATTTTTTATTAATAATTCATTCTTTCCTACTCATAACTGTTAACATTATCAATCTTTACATATATCTTATGTAATTTTAGTGTTTCTGAATTTTCTGTTCTGTTCCATGCATTTATATATCTTTTCAATTGCTAGTTAACAGTAATTGTAGAAATTAGTAGCATATTTTGATATCTAGAGAAGCAAATGTTTTTTTACTTTATTATAAAAATTTTTTAAATGTCATCACAATAGTAAGAGACAGCAGGTGTCATGCAAAAATGCTAAAACCTTGATGTTTTCATTCGGTTTATGAAAAATTGGTAAACACCATAAGAGCTCACATTTTGAGAAAAATTTGCCTTCCCATTCAAAAACACAGAACCCACCTTTCACTTCCAAGTTTCCCTGTAAGAACTTTCAGTAAAGAACCTATCTACACAGGTGAGAATGGATGTAAAGTGGACAGTTTTACCTGAGAACTTTTCACCTACAGGAAATTACTCAGTGTTTTTTTATAGGGGAATGAGTTCTCTCATTAGGCACCTTTAGTAATGTGTATAACACCATGTTTCTAATGTGTACATTAATAAAAACACCGTTTATGCTTAACTTTTTATCAAACAATACAAAAGGAGGCAATTCTCCCTAACTCATTTTATGAGACCAACATCATCCTGATACCACAACAAGGCAGAGACTCAACTAAAAAAGAATACTTCAGGCAAATATCTATGATGAAAATCAATGCAAAAATCTTTAATAAAATACTGGCAAGCCAATTGAAACAGTACATCCAGAAGCTTATCCATCACAATTAAGTAGGCTTCATCCCAGGGATGCAAGTCTGGTTTAACATACACAAATCCATAAATGTAATCCATCACATACATGAAACCAAAGCAAAAACCACATGATTATCTCAATAGATGCAGAGAAGTCCTTCAATAAAATTCAACAGCCCTTCATGCTAAAAATTCTCAATAAACTAGCTATTGATGGAACATATCATAAAATAATAAAAGCTATATATCACAGACCTACAGACAATATTATGCTGAATGGGTAAAAGCTGGAAGAATTTGAAATCAGGCACTAGACAAGGATGCCCTCTCTCACCACTCCTATTCAATATACTATTGAAAGCTCTAGCCAGAACAATCAGGAAAGAAAAAGAAATAAACGGTATTCAATTAGGAAATGAGGAAGTCAAACTGTCTTTATTTGCAAATGACATGATTATATATCTAGAAAACCCCATTATCTCAGCCCAAAAACTCCTGAAACTGATAAGCAACTTCAGCAAAGTCTTAGGATATAAAATCAATGTGCAAAAATCACACGCATTCCCATACACCAATAACAGACTTAAAGAGAGCCAAATCAAGAATGAACTGCCATTCACAATTGCTACAAAGAGAATAAAATACCTAGAAATACAACTAACAAAGGATTTAAAGGACCTCTTTAAGGAGAATAGCAAACCACTGCTCAATATAATAAGAGAGGACAGAAACAGATGGAAAAACATTCCATGCTCATGGTTAAGAAGAAATAATATTGTGAAAATGGCCATACTGCCCAAAGTAATCTATAGATTCAATGCTATCCCCATCAAGCTAACAATGATCTTCTTCAAAGAACTGGGAGAAACAACTTTAAACTTTATATGGAATCACAAGAGAGCCTGCATCACCAAGACAATCCTAAGCAAAAAGAACAAAGCTGGAGGCATCACACTGCTGGACTTCAAACTATACTACATACTACAGTAATCAAAACAGCATGGCACTGGTACCAAAACAGACATAGACCAATGGAGCAGAACAGAGGCCCAAAAGAAATGCCACAGATCTACAACCATGTTATTTGACAAACCTGGCAAAAATAAGCAATGGGGAAATAACTCCATATTTAAAAAATGGTGTTGAAAAAAGTCTAGCAATGGGCAGAAAGCAGAAACTGGATGCCTACCTGTCACCTTACACTAAAATTTACTCCAGATAGATGAAATATTTAAACATAAAACCTAACCCCATAAAAACACTAGAAGAAAACGTAGGCAAAACCATCCAGGACATAGGCATAGGCAAGGACTTCATAACTAAAACACCAAAAGCAATGGCAATAAAAGACAAGATATACAAATGGAATCTAATTAAAATTCAGAGCTTCTGTACAGCAAAAGAAACTATCATTAGAGCGAATTGGCAACCAAAAAAATGAGAAAATAATTTGAAATCTACTCATGTGACAAAGGGATAATATCCAGAATCTACAAAGAACTAAAACATATATGCAAGAAAAAAAAAACAATCCCACTCAAAAGTGGGCAAAGGATATGAATAGATACTTCTCAAAAGAAGACATATATGAGGTCAGCAAACATATTACAAAATGCTCATCATCACTGGTCATTAGAGAAATGCAAATCAAAACCACACTGAGATATTATCTTATGCCAGTTAGAATGGCGATCATTAAAAAATCTGGAGACAATGGATACTGGAGAGTATGTGGAGAAATAGTAACACTCCTACACAGTTGGTGGGAGTCTAAATTAGTTTAACCATTGTGGAAGACAGTGTGGTGCTTTCTAAAGAATCTAGAAATAGTAACACCATTTGACCCAGCAATCCCATTACTGGGTATATACCCAAAGAACTATAAATTATTTTACTATAAAGAAACATGCGCACGTATGTTCATTGAAGCCCTGTGTACAATAGCAAAGACCTGGAACCAACCCAAATGCTCATCAATGATAGACTGGACAAAGAAAATGTGGTACATATACACTATGGAATACTATGCAGCCATAAAAAACAGCCACGATGAGTTCGTGTCCTTTGTAGGGACCTGGATAAATCTGGAAACCATTATTCTCAGCAAACTGACATAAGAACAGAAAGCCAAACACCACATGTTCTCACTCATAGGTAGATGTTGAACAACGAGGACATGTGGACTCAGGGAGAGGAGCATCACACACTGGGGGCAGTTGGAGGGGGTAGGAGACAGACAGTGGGGGTGGGGAGGGAGGGGAATGGGGAGGGATAACATGAAAAGAAATGCCAGATATAGTATGCACCTAAAGTAAAATAAATAAATCTAAAAAAGAAAAAGAAAATGCAAATTAAAATAACAATGAAAAATTACTACACACATAGTAGAATGGCCAAAATCCAGAACACTGACAACAACAAATGGTGGTGAGGTTGTGGAACAATAGAAACTCTCATTTGTCGTTGATGGCGGCAATCACTCTTCTTTGTGGTTATCCAAAGGAGGTGAAAACTTATTATTTCTTATTTCTCACAGAATCATTGTGTCTAGCATACCAAAAGAAAAAGTCCTAGAAAAATCGTCTCTCTGTCACTTCCGTTGATCTCTATAGTTCCTTTCTCCACTCAGAGTAGGATTCTCCCACCACAAGCCAGTATTTTGATATGATTTATCAGCTTCTGGACTAAAGCCCTCTTTCTCACTTCATTCTCCCATTCAACTGTACTGTATCAAACCTAAAATTTATTTCGCCTTGTTCTCTTTTGTTTCTATCTGTATATACCACCCTCATCATTAATACTTGCTCTCAACTAGCTGTAATTTTGGCAAAAACTTGATATTCTATTTCACACTTTTGTGGATATTCATAGTTACTTAAACTCAGTGAAAATATAAAACTAACTTTTGCCAATTCTGCTGGTGATATTCCTTTTGCAGATCCTAGGTAGCTGGAAGAATTAAATAAATGATGTTTGCAGTTATAGAGAAAAAAGATTTGGTCAGCATATGGAATGCTGCTCAGTGATCAGAAAATATTAAAACTCAAAATGTGCTTTGAATTTGTTAGGAAGATCAGTTTTAGGAAGGGTGATTAGAAGAACTCCAGAAAGAAACAATTTCAGGGGGTAACAAAAATTTGTTATAACCAGAGAAAACTCTTCTCCAGAGAATGATTGACCTTTTTCTTTTCATATGTATTGTTTTTAAACAAGTTGCTCTTTTTTTCCACGTGATGTCTTGGGCTCTTACCGTAACAAGTTAATGTGACATCCTTGTAGTGATTGCAGTCAACAATCCCAGAGTGCTGACTCATTTTCCTGGCATAAAAATGTTATCCAGCCAAATGGTGCTAAAGTTAGCAGGGCTACTAACAACTCCAAAAGAAATAAAAGAAAGTAAACATCCTAGTTGCCTGCCCACCACAGCAGCAGGATTCGAGTTCTATCCATCATCACATATAGTCCCCCACCTTCCTTGGAATTTCACCTCCACTCTCCCTGAACAGGAGCTACTTCCATCCACTAGCCTCAGACTCACATTGGTTTCACCTATGAGAAATACAAGCAGACATATCAGAAATTGGTCCAACTTTGTGCCTGAAATAATATCAAAATGATACTTAGAAGATAGCCCTGTAATGAATGAAGTTACCAAAAATAAAATAATTAACTGAAAATACTTACAGGAGGGGTACGTGAGACTTTTCTTCTAAACACAAATACAAAAGCACACACACAAAAAAAAATCTAGGTAAAATAATCAATAATTAGCATGATATTCTTTATCATTTTGCTTTGATTTTATGCCTCATTTTTCAAAAAATATTTGTTCTTTTATTGTACTTGGTACATGAGAAAAGGCACTTAAATCAAAGCTATCTCTGCTCCTGACCTTCTTCATTTCTTTCTCAACTCAATTACAGTTATGATAAAGATATTATATTAGTAACTAATGCATTCTCTCTCTCTCTGTCTCTCTCTCTCTCCTCTCTCCCCCTCTTCATTTCTTTCTAAACTCAGTTATAGTTATAAAAAAGAAAAGTTATTAGACATTACTTTAGAAGTAAGGGAAGACATATAAAAATATACAAAATATTTTTATACCTCTCCCAGAAGGACACTATCAAAGTCAAAATAGAGATTCCTACCTCCCAGCAGATGATTCCTGACTATAGGTCTTGCCTTCTTACTCTAGTTAGACTCTTACCATAACAGGTCACAGCAACATCTTCTATATGATCACAGTTATTGCTTCCCCATTTCTGGTGTTGACATTCCCAGAGAGATGACTCATTTCCGTGACAGGAAACATCATCAAGCCAATTATTTTCATATGCAGGCATGGCATAACCAAACGTGGTGAAATAAAATGGACATCCAAGCTGTTTGCATACGACAATCGAGGCAGTAGTGTTCCACCCATCATCACACAGTTCCTCACTCTCCCTTGAATTTCACCTCCACTATCCCAAAGCAGGGACCAACTCCATCAATCAGCCTCAACACCAAATCTGTTTCATCTGCAAGAAAGACAAACATACATTAGAAATGGCAAAGGTTAGAAGGCAGAAATAATATAAGTAGGTGAGATGGATGATGATCATTTAGCTTAACTGTTGTTATTAAAAATTATAGTAGAGAGAAAAATTGAGAAAATTTGAGGTGAGAAGCTTTAATATTTCACCATAGGAAACTAGAGATCACCTTGCAGCATCGTTTTGCTTTGGATTGTAACGTGAAAATAGAAAAAAAAGGAAACGAAATTTTTCCTTTGGATGCAATTCTTACCAATAGAAACGATTTAAAAGATAAAGTTGGCTGTGTTGCAGCCATAATGAAAGTCCCTTGATTAGTTACTTTCAAAATAAACTATATTTGAGGATTCTACCTTACATTTTTAAAGGAGATATTTAATATTCTTAATAAGTGAAAATATTTTGTAAAGTTGACATAAATTTTACACAATAAAATCTACATCATTAAATACTTTTGAGTATTTATATCCTCAAATGTTTTGAATACATTCTACAATAGGCCTTGCAGGGCAAGAAGACCTAATCATTCATGATTGTAATATGTTACTCTACCATCCCTAATTAACAGCTATGTGTACCACAGGTAGATAACACCGTCAGAAAAGGTCTGTTCTCCAGATGACCATTGACTATTCACATTCCTATCTTAAAAATTTTAAATAAGGAGGGAGGCAAGATGGCGTCGTAGAGGTGACTCAGGATTGCAGCTCTCGGTGAAGGCGCAGAGGGTGAGTCCTAGCCGCATTCTCGGATGTTCCTTTTATGCCCACAGAGCGTTGAAAGTCCCAGGTGTGGGAGAGACACGGGACGCTAGCAGCCGGCTAACGCAACCGGCTCCCGCCGCCTCTTCGGCCGGCGCCGCAGCGGGACCCGGCGCGGAACTCACTGGTCTGGGTGCCCTGTTAAACCGGCAATCTGAGATTTGGAAGGGCAGATTGGCATGTCCATCTGATTGAACAGGACTTGGACAATGAGCCAGACCAGGAGTTTCCTGGGAAGCGTGATCTGAGCCGGGGTAGTGGGCAGCGGCACGGGAGATCGCACGGATCCCAGTGCCCTATCGGCAGGCTCCTGGGGCGCCAGTGAGAGAGTCGACCTTTCAGCTTGGGGAGAGGAAGAGAGAGAGAGAGAGAGAGGACGGACTCTGAGGCAGGGAGCAGGGTGATCGGGCTCGGCGGGTCCCACGCTCACGGGGACAAGCAGGGCGGTGACTGGAGGCGCTTGGGGCTGAGAGTTTTGTTGCCGGCATTTAGGACGGTGCAGCCCGGTCAGGGAGGGGCGTCCACCATTCCTGACAAAGTGCACCCCCACTTAAGTACCGCCCAGGACTGACGCAGCCTGCCGTTGCCGAGGCAACCTGCCATAACAGAGAGAGTCCGCCGGGCCGCAACAGGGCGGACCCGCCTTAGGAGGTCAGAGCCCCGGCAGGCAAATAGTGAATAGACTGCCACCTAGTGGGGCAGGACAGTGCAACAGATACTCATAAAGAAAGCCCCAACTCCCTGAGACAGAGCATCTAAGGGTGAAAAAAAAAAAAAAAAAAAGAGTGGTGTTTTATGAGTTCTATTGCAGCAGACATAACCTCCCAACAACCCTGAATGAACAACGGAGCTCACAGCTCAGCACTGGAGCTCCTATAAAGCACAGACTGTCTCCTCAAGCAGCTCCCTGACCTCTGTATATCCAAGGAGTCACCCCAGAAAAGGACTAATCAGACTGACATTTGGCTGGCATCATTCTGGAACAAGGGCAGCAGAAAAAGAAACTGATATCATCCCTCACTGTTCTGCAGCTGCTGCAGGTATACCCCAGACAAGCAGGGCCTGGAGTGGACCTCAGCACTCATACAGCAGAGAGGATAGATCATTAGAGGGAAAACTAAGTAACAGAAATTCTTCATCATCAACAATCTCAGTGTCCACATAGAGACCCAATTGAAAAATCAGCCACTACTAAGACAACAGGCGGATAAATCCATAAAGATGGGAAGAAACCAGCGCAAAAAGGAGGAAAGCACCCGAAACCAAAACACCTCACCTCCAAAAAAGGACCAAAACTCCTCACCAGCAAGGGAACAAAGCTGGACGGAGAATGAATGTGACGAAATGACGGAATCAGACTTCAGAAAGTGGATAATGAGAAACTTCAGTGAGCTAAAGGAACATGTTCTAAACCAGTGCAAAGAAACTAAGAACCTTGAAAAAAGATTTGAAAAAAGATTCGAGGAATTGATAACAAGAATGGACAACTTAGAGAGGAATATGAATGAATTGAAGGAGCTGAAAAACTCAACACGAGAACTTCGCGAAGCATGCACAAGTATCAACAGCCGAATTGACCAAGCAGAAGAAAGAATATCAGAAGTTGAAGATCAACTCAATGAAATAAAACGAGAAACCAAGATTAAAGAAAAAAGCACAAAAAGGAATGAACAAAATCTCCAAGAAATGTGGGACTATGTGAAGAGACCCAACCTACGTTTGATAGGTGTACCAGAAAGTGACGAAGAGAATGAATCCAAGCTGGAAAACACTCTTCAGGATATTATCCAGGAAAATTTCCCCAACCTAGCAAGACAGGTCAATACTCAACTCCAGGAAATACAGAGAACACCACAAAGATACTCCGCAAGAAGAGCAACCCCAAGGCACATAATCGTCAGATTCACCAGGGTTGAAACAAAGGAGAAAATACTAAGGGCAGCCAGAGAGAAAGGTCGGGTCACCCACAAAGGGAAGCCCATCAGACTCACAGCAGATCTCTCAGCAGAGACTCTACAAGCCAGAAGAGAGTGGGGGCCAATATTCAACATCCTTAAAGAAAAGAGCTTTCAACCCAGAATTTCATATCCAGCGAAACTGAGCTTCATAAGTGAAGGAAAAATAAAATCCTTCACGAACAAGCAAGTACTCAGAGATTTTGTCACCACTAGGCCTGCTTTACAAGAGCTCCTGAAAGAGGCACTACACATAGAAAGAAACAACCAGTTCCAGCCATTCTAAAAGCATACCAAATGCTAAAGACCATCAACAAAATGAAGAATGTACATGAACCAACGGGCAAAACAGCCAGCTAGCATCAAATGGCAGTATCAAATTCACACATAACAATATTAACCCTGAATGTAAATGGGCTAAATGCACCAATCAAAAGACACAGACTGGCAAATTGGATAAAAAACCAAAACCCATCGGTGTGCTGTATCCAGGAAACCCACCTCACATGCAAAGATACACAAAGGCTCAAAATAAAGGGATGGAGGAAGATTTACCAAGCAAATGGAGAGCAAAAAAAAGCAGGAGTTGCAATTCTCATCTCTGATAAAATAGACTTTAAAGTAACAAAGATCAAAAGGGACAAAGAAGGTCATTACATAATGGTAAAAGGATCGATACAACAAGAAGAGATAACGATTCTAAATATATATGGACCCAATGTAGGAGCACCCAGATATATAAGGCAAGTTCTTAATGACTTACAAAGGGACTTAGACTCCCACACAATAATAGTGGGAGACTTTAACACTCCACTGTCAATAGCAGACAGATCAACCAGACAGAAAATTAACAAGGATATCCAGGACTTGAACTCAGACCTGGAACAAGCAAACCTGATAGACATTTACAGAACTCTCCACCCCAAATCCACAGAATATACATTCTTCTCAGCACCACATCACACCTACTCCAAAATTGACCACATAATTGGAAGTAAAGCACTCCTCAGCAAATGCAAAGCAACTGAAATCATAACAAACAGTCTCTCAGACCATAGTGCAATCAAGTTGGAACTCAGAATTCAGAAAATAACTCAGAACCGCACAGCTTCATGGAAACTGAACAATTGGCTCTTGAATGTTGATTGGATAAACAATGAAATGAAGGCAGAAATAAAGAAGTTCTTTGAAACCAATGAGAATGAAGACACAACGTACCAGAATCTCTGGGACACATTTAAAGCAGTCTGTAGAGGAAAATATATAGCAATAAGTGCCCACATGAGAAGAGTGGAGAGATCCAAAATTGACACCCTATCGTCAAAATTGAAAGAGCTAGAGGAGCAAGATCAAAAAAGCTCAAAACCTAGCCGAAGACAAGAAATAACCAAGATCAGAGCAGAACTGAAGGAGATAGAGACAAGAAAAACCCTTCAAAAAATCAATACATCTAAGAGCTGGTTTTTCGAAAAGATCAACAAAATAGACAGACCACTAGCCAGACTGATAAAAAAGAAGAGAGAGAACAACCAAATAGATGCAATAAAAAACGATAAAGGGGAAATCACCACAGATTCCACAGAAATTCAAACCATCATCAGAGAATACTACAAACAACTCTATGCACATAAACCAGTAAATCAGGAAGAAATGGATAAATTCCTGGATGCCTGTGTCCTCCCAAGCCTAAACCAGGAGGAAGCCGAAACTATGAATAGACCAATAACAAGGTCTGAAGTTGAGGCAGCAATTAAGAGCCTACCACACAAAAAAAGCCCAGGTCCAGATGGGTTCACAGCCGAATTCTACCAGACACACAAAGAGGATCTGGTACCATTCCTTCTGAAACTATTCCAAATAATCCAAAAAGAGGGAACTCTTCCCAAATCATTTTATGAGACCAACATCATCCTGATACCAAAACCTGGCAGAGACTCAACAAGAAAAGAAAACTTCAGGCCAATATCCATGATGAACATAGATGCAAAAATCTTCAATAAAATACTGGCAAACCGATTGCAACAGCACATTAAAAAACTTATCCATCATGATCAAGTAGGATTTATCCCGGGGATGCAAGGCTGGTTCAACATACGCAAGTCTATAAATGTAATTCACCACATAAACAGAAGCAAAAACAAAAACCACATGATTATCTCAATTGATGCAGAGAAGGCATTTGACAAAATTCAACAGCCCTTTATGCTAAAAACCCTCAATAAACTTGGTATTGATGGAACATATCTCAAAGTAATAAAAGCTATTTATGACAAACCAACAGCCAATATCATACTTAATGGGCAAAAACTGGAAGCATTCCCTTTGAAATCTGGCACTAGACAAGGATGCCCTCTCTCACCACTTCTATTCAACATAGTACTGGAAGTTCTAGCCAGAGCAATCAGGCAAGAAAAAGAAATAAAGGGTATTCAAATAGGAAAGGTGGAAGCCAAATTGTCTCTATTTGCAGACGACATGATAGTATACCTAGAAGACCCCATCACCTCAGCCCAAAAGCTCCTGCAACTGATAAGCAACTTCAGCAAAGTCTCAGGATATAAAATCAATGTGCAAAAATCACAAGCATTCCTATACACCAATAACAGACTTAAAGAGAACCAAATCAAGAACGAACTGCCATTCACAATTGCTACAAAGAAAACAAAATACCTAGGAATACAACTCACTAGGAATGTAAGGGACCTCTTTAAGGAAAACTACAAACAACTGCTCAATGAAATAAGAGAGGACACAAACAGATGGAGAAACATTCCATGTTCGTGGTTAGGAAGAATCAATATCGTGAAAATGGCTATACTGCCCAAAGTAATTTACACAATCAATGCTATCCCCATCAAACTACCATTGAATTTCTTCACAGAACTGGAAAAAACCACCATGAATTTCATATGGAACCAAAAAAGAGCCCGCATAGCCAAGTCAATTCTAAGCAAAAAGAACACAGCGGGAGGCATCACGCTACCAGACTTCAAACTATACTACAAGGCTACAGTAATCAAAACAGCATGGTACTGGTACCAAAACAGAGATATAGACCAATGGAACAGAACAGAGGCATCGGAGGCAACACAACACATCTACAACCATATTATCTTTGATAAACCAGACAAAAACAGGCAATGGGGAAAGGATTCCCTATTTAATAAATGGTGTTGGGAAAACTGGCTAGCCATGTGCAGAAAGCAGAAATTGGACCCCTTCCTGACACCTTACACTAAAATTAACTCCAGATGGATTAAAGACTTAAACGTAAGACCCGACACCATAAAAACCCTAGAAGAAAATCTAGGCAAAACCATTCAGGACATAGGAGTAGGCAAGGACTTCATGAACAAAACTCCCAAAGCATTGGCAACAAAAGCCAAAATAGACAAATGGGACCTAATCAAACTCCACAGCTTCTGCACAGCAAAACAAACAGTCACTAGAGTGAATCGGCAACCATCAGAATGGGAAAAAATCTTTGCAGTTTACGCATCCGACAAAGGGCTGATATCCAGAATTTACAAAGAACTCAAACAGATTTACAGGAAAAAAACAAACAAGCCCATTCAAAAATGGGCAAAGGATATGAATAGAAACTTTACGAAAGCAGACATACATGAGGCCAGCAAACATATGAAAAAGTGCTCATCGTCATTGGTCATTAGAGAGATGCAAATCAAAACCACATTGAGATACCATCTCACACCAGTTAGAATGGCGATCATTAAAAAATCTGGAGACAGCAGATGCTGGAGAGGATGTGGAGAAATAGGAACACTCTTACACTGTTGGTGGGAGTGTAAATTAGTTCAACCATTGTGGAAGACAGTGTGGCGATTCCTCAGGGACCTAGAAATAGAAATTCCATTTGACCCAGCAATCCCATTACTGGGTATCTATCCAAAGGATTATAAATCGTTCTACTATAAGGACACATGCACACGAATGTTCATTGCAGCACTGTTTACAATAGCAAAGACCTGGAACCAACCCAAATGCCCAACGATGATAGACTGGACTGGGAAAATGTGGCACATATACACCATGGAATATTATGCAGCAATCAAAAATGATGAGTTTGTGTCCTTTGTAGGGACATGGATGAATCTGGAGAACATCATTCTCAGCAAACTGACACAAGAACAGAAAAAGAAATACCGCATATACTCGCTCATAGGTGGGTGAGAAAAATGAGAACATGTGGACACAGAGAGGCAGTCTACTATACACTGGGGACTGTTGGGGGGAATGGGGGAGGGACAGCAGGGGGGGGCTGGGGGGGATAGCCTGGGGATGAATACCAAGTGTGGGTGAAGGGGAGGAAAGCAGCAAAGCACACTGCCATGTGTGTACCTATGCAACTATCTTGCTCGTTCTGCACATGTACCCCCAAACCTATAATGCAATAAAAATAAATAAATAAAAAAAAAAAAAAAAAAAAATTTTAAATAAGTAAAATGGATGATAATTTGAAACAAGTGAAGTTAATATTAACACAAATTCACTTGTGAGCCAAACTTTTGAAGAACAGACAATAAAAATTTAATTGGGAAACTAATATGAAGGGAGAAAACTTTAAAGCAACCATAAATTTTCAGTGTGAAACTTTATGGTGAATTCCATGCATATGATAATATGAGAGGGTATGTTAGTAAAAGCAAGTAAGCCAAAGGGAGAGAGAAGACATAAGGAGAAAAAAAAAGAAAGAATGAGAGAAAAAGAAAAAAGAAAGAAGAAAAGATAAAAGGAAGGAAAGAAGGGAGGAAAAAGAAAGAAGGAAAGAGAGAGATGAAAGAAAGAAGAAAGAAAGAGAAAGAAAGAAGAAAGAAAGAAAGAGAAAGAAAGAAGAAAGGAAGAAGAAAAAAGAGGCCAGGTGTGGTGACTAACGCCTAAAATCCCAGCACTTTGGGAGGCCAAGGCGGGTGGATCATAAGGTCAAGAGATCCAGACCATCTTGGTCAACATGATGAAACCCCGTCTCTACTAAAAATACAAAAATTAGCTGGGCGTGGTGGTGCATGCCTGTAGTCCCAGCTACTTGGGAGGCTGAGGCAGGAGAATTGCTTGAACCTGAGAGGCAGAGGTTGTGGTGAGATGAGATCGCCCCATTGCACTCCAGCCTGGGGAGTGAAACTCCATCTAAAAAAAAGAAAGAGAGAGGAAGAAAAGGAGAGAGAGAAACAAGTAGATAAATTATAATTAAAAAGGATTCCCACTTCTGAGTTTCAGTCCCTAATGTCTCAGTGAGAATATATTTTTCACAAGAGATAACAATATTCTTTCTGAAAGTGGACTGTAAATTAATCATAAGTCTTAATTTAGTGTGGTATTGCCTATACTATATTCATGAGAATAACTAGAAATTTTGGTTTTCTTATATTTTTCATTCTCATTTCTTTCTTATTTCTTTTTATATGTACATTTTTTTAGTTGAAATATGTGTTAGGGACATTCTAATGCTTGTGCCCATATCATATAACACTTAAGTCTAATGAAACCTCTTAAAATATAGTTAGTACACACACACACACACACACACACACACACACACGCACACACACACATATATATATACACACAGATGTATATTCTAATATGATCGATGTTTGCCATTTCTATTTGTTCAATATATTGATTAAGGTTTTTTTATGTGTAGATTCTAATTTCTACTAATTTTTAGACATAACAAATTTTTACCAATATGTAACAAAAATTATTAAAGAAAATTTGATAAATTAAGAAATTCTGTTCTTCAAAAGACACTATGTAAAATGTAAAAAATTACAAACATGGAGAATACATTAGCAACATATATTATGACTATGTACTAGTATCTAGATTATATTTTTTAAATATCTAAATTTAGAAAAATAAGTAAAATGGGAAAATGATTTGAACAGACATTTCATGGAAGAAAACAAAAGACATGACCATTAAATACATGGAAAAATACCTAAATTTTTTAGTATTTAGGAAATTCAAAATTGAGATAAAAAGATATAACTTCATACTCTCTTAATTGGCAAAAATTTAGACAATTTAAAATGCTAATGAAGCTATGAATCATTGAAAATATATAGACATTGCTGGTGAAATTCATCCTATCTTGTAAAATTGGAAGCATGCACAGCTCAGAACCTGGTAATTCCACTCCTACATAAAGATCCTATAAAACTCCCATAAATCTGCCCCAGAGACATATACAAGAATATTTCTATCAGTACATTTGACAACAATAATTAATGAAAAATCCAAATAACTATTGACATATTCATTGGGAATATTTATTTATACATGGTAACATATTTTACTTAATGAAAACTAAATTAATTATAGCCATTGCAACAACAGAGATGAAGCTTAGAAATATAATGTTGAAAGATAAAAGCAAGTGTCAGAACACTAAATGCAGTTTGATATTATAAAGCTTAAAATAAGCAAAACTAAACAATACATTTTTTTCTGCATCTATATCTATGTCTATCATATTACTAGAAAATAAGGGAGTGAGAAATGCACAATTCAGGATAGATATTATCTCTGGCGGGATTGGAAGGTAGGTGGAAGAGAAGAGGAAATCATACTTAGAAAAAAGTGGTTGATAAGAATTCAGTTTCCTGGTTGAGTGATGGATTTATGTGTGCCATTACATTATGCTTAAGGATTTGTGTATATGTAATAAAATGGCCATTTTGTCTGATCAAACATAACATTAAACAACAAGAAATTTAAAGCATTTTAAAAAGTAAATACATTTAATCAAAAATATTTGTAACTGAACAAGAACCAGTACTAGTTTGGAATATAAAAAGATATATTAATATTACCTAAGATTAAACAGAAATAAGAAAATTACACAAATAAAGTAAGCATTAGATTAAAATGAATAATCATGTGAATACCATGATTAAATTTCAACAGCATTTAAAATGTTAATTTAGCCAAAGTGCCATGGCCTATGCCTGTAATTTCAACAACTTGGGAGGCAGAGGTGAGAGAATTGCTTGAGGTCAAGAGTTTCAGGTCAGCCTGGACAACATAGTGAGACCCTATCTGTACAAATTTTCTTTTTTTCATTAGCTGGGTACAGTGGCACACATCTGAGTCATATAGATACCTGAGAGGCTGAAGTGGGAGGATTGCTTGAGTCCAGGAACTCAAGGCTTCAGTGAGCTATGATCATACCACTGTTTCCCAGCCTGGGTGACAGAGTCAAACTCTGTCTCTTTTAAAAAAAGCAATCTACGGGGATTACAGGCATGAACCACTGCACCTGGCTGGATGTTGACTTTTTTTCAGTGATAGAAAAACGTTTATTGAGCCTTATTTTACTGAGGTGAAAGACTACTGACTACTCTCAAGGAGTTTATAAGAAAAACAGATTTATAAACCTAAACTTTAAACTGCAATCAATAGAGATCCTGAAATCGGAAGTAGTGTGGATGAAGAACTGATTCATTTTCTAATGGAAGTGACAGGGAGAAGTGGGGAATAACTGTGAAAGAAATTATATCTAAATATATCCTAAATATAAATGATTTGTAAGTAATATCCTGCCCACAAGAGATGATAACAAAACTGTTTGAAGTTTAAAAAATAATGGAATGTGGTGGGGGATCTTCCAAGATGCTGTCGTAGAGGGAATTCGGGATTGCAGCTCTCAGTGAAGGCACAGAGGGTGAGTTCTAGCCGCATTCTCGGATGAACCTTTTTTCCCCACAGAACGTTGAAAGTCCCAGGTGGGAGAGACACGGGATGCCAGCACAGCCAGCTCGTGTGGCCGGTTCAGCTGGTGCCACAGCGCAGTGGCACCCGGCACAAAACTCACTGGTCTGGGTGCCCTGTAAAACCAGCAATCTGAGATTTGGAATGGCAGATTGGCATGTCCATCTGATTGAACGGGACTTGGACAATGAGCCAGACCAGGAGATCCCTGGGAAGCGTGATCTGAGAAAGTGAAGTGGGCAGCAGCATGGGAGATCACACGGATCCCAGTGCCCTATCAGTAGGCTGCTGGGGTGCCAGTGGGAGAGTAAACTGTTCAGCTTGGGAGAGGAAGAGAGAGAGAGAGAGGATGGAGTCAGAGGCAGGGAGCTGGGTGATCAGGCTTGGTGGGTCCCACCCTCACAGGGACAAGCAGAGTGGCGATTGGAGGCACTTGGGGCTGAGAGTATTGCTGCCAGCACAGTTGAATCTAGGATGGTGCAGCCCATCGGGGAGGGGTGTCCACCACTATGGATGCAATCCGCCCCTACTGAAGTACCGCCCAGTGCTGATGCAGCCTGCCATTTCTGAGGCAACTCTCCATAACAGAGAGACTCCACAGGCAGGGCGGAGTGCACCACAGCAGAACAGAACCCTGCAGCAGCAGGGCAGAACTGCGCTAGCAGGGGGGAGTCTTGGCAGGCAAATAGTGAAGAGACTACCTCCTAGCTGGGCAGAAAAGTGCAACAGATACTCATAAAGAGAGCCCCAACTCCCTGAGAAAGAGCATCTAAGGGGGAAAAAAAGGGGGGGGTTATGAGTTCTGTTGCAACAGACATAAACACATCCTCCCAACAACCCTGAATGAACAATGGAGCACACAGCTCAGCACTAGAGCTCCCATAAAGCACAGACCGTCTCCTCAAGCAGCTCCGTGACCCCTGTATATCCAAAGAGTCACCCCAAAAAAGGACTAAGCAAACTGACATTTGGCAGGCATCATTCTGGAACAAAGAAAGCAGAAGAAGAAACTGGTAGCATCCCTCACTGTTCTGCAGCTGCTACAGGTGTACCCCAGAAAAGCAGGGCCTGGAGTGGACTTCAGCACTCATACAGCAGAGGGGTTAGACCATTAAAAGGAAAACTAAGTAACAGAAATACTTCATCATCAACAATCTGGGCGTCCACGCAGAGACCCAATTGAAAAATCAGCAACTACTTAGACGACAGGTGGATAAATCCATAAAGATGGAAAGAAACCAGCGCAAAAAGGAGGAAAACACCTGAAACAAAAACACCTCACCTCCTACAAAGGACCAAAACTCCTCACCAGCAAGGGAACAAAGCTGGAGAGAGAACGAGTGTGACGAACTGACGAAATCAGACTTCAGAAAGTGGATAATGAGAAACTTCAGTGAGTTAAAAGAACATGTTCTAAATCAGTGAAAAGAAACTAAGAACCTTGAAAAAAGGTTTGAAAAAAGAATTGAGGAAATGATAACAAGAATGGACAACTTAGAGAGGAATATGAATGAATTGAAGGAGCTGAAAAACACAACACGAGAACTTCACAAATCATGCACAAGTTTCAACAGCCGAATCAACCAAGCAGAAGAAAGAATATCAGAAGTCGAAGATCAACTCAATGAAATAAAATGAGAAACCAAGATTAGAGAAAAAAGCGCAAAAAGGAATGAACAAAATCTCCAAGAAATGTGGGACTATGTGAAGAGACCCAACCTACGTTTGATAGGTGTACCAGAATGTGATGAAGAGAATGAATCGAAGCTGAAAAACACTTTTCAGGATATTATCCAGGAAAATTCCCCAACCTAGCAAGACAGGTCAATACTCAACTCCAGGAAATACAGAGAACACCACAAAGATACTCCGCAAGAAGAGCAACCCCAAGGCACATAATCGTCAGATTCACCAGGGTTGAAATGAAGGAGAAAATACTAAGGGCAGCCAGAGAGAAAGGTCGGGTCACCCACAAAGGGAAGCCCATCAGACTCACAGCAGATCTCTCGGCAGAGACTCTACAAGCCAGAAGAGAGTAGGGGCCAATATTCAACATCCTTAAAGAAAAGAACTTTTAACCCCGAATTTCATATCCAGTCAAACTGAGCTTCATAAATGAAGGAAGAATAAAATCTTGCCAACAAGCAAGTACTCAGAGATTTTGTCACTACTAGGCGTGCTTTACAAGAGCTCCTGAAAGAGGCACTACACATAGAAAAAAACAACCACTACCAGCCATCCTAAAAGCATACCAAATGCTAAAGAGCATCACCAAATGATGAATCTACATGAACCAATGGGTAAAACAGCCAGCTAGCATCAAAATGTCAGTATAAAATTCACACATAACAATATTAACACTAAATGTAAATGGGCTAAATGCACCAATCAAAAGACACAGACTGGAAAATTGGATAAAAAACCAAAACCCATCTGTGTGCTGTATCCAGGAAACCCACCTCACATGCTAGGATATGCAAAGGCTCAAAATAAAGGGATGGAGGAAGATTTACCAAGCAAACAAAGAGCAAAAAAAGCGGAAGTTGCAATTCTCATTTCTGATAAAATAGACATTAAAGCAACAAAGATCAAAAAAGACAAAGAAGGTCATTTCATAATGGTAAAAGGATTGAAACAACAAGGAGAGCTAATAATTCTAAATATATATGGACACGATGCAGGAGCACCCAGATATATAAGGAAAGTTATTAATCACTTACAAAGAGACTTAGATTCCCACACAATAACAGTGGGAGATTTTAACACTCCACTGTCAATATCAGACAGATCAACCAGACAGAAAATTAACCAGGATATCCAGAACTTGAACTCAGACCTGAACAAGCAAACCAGATAGAAATTTAAAGAACTCTCCACCCCAAATCCACACAATATACATCCTTTTCAGCACCACATCACACCTATTCCAAAATTGACCACATAATTGGAAGTAAAGCACTCCTCAGCAAATGCAAAACAACTGAAATCATAACAAACTGTCTCTCAGAATATAGTGCAATCAAGTTGGAACTCAGAATTCAGAAAATAACTCAGAACCACACAGATTCATGGAAACTGAACAACTGGCTCTTGAATGTTGATTGGATAAACAATGAAATGAAGGCAGAAATAAAGAAGTTCTTTGAAACCAATGAGAATGAAGACACAACATACCAGAATCTCTGGGACACATTTAAAGCAGTCTGTAGAGAAAAATATACAGCAATAAGTGCCCAGATGAAAAGAGTGGAGAGATCCAAAATTGACACCCTATCATCAAAATTGAATGAGCTAGAGGAGAAAGACCAAAAACGTTCAAAACCTAGCCGAAGACAAGAAATAACTAAGATCAGAGCAGAACTGAAGGAGATAGAGACAAGAAAACCCTTCAAATAATCAATAAATCCAAGAGCTGGTTTTTTGTAAACATCAACAAAATAGATAGACCAGTAGCCAGACTGATAAAAAAGAAAAGAGAGAACAACCAAATAGATGCAATAAAAAACGATAAAGAGGAAATCACCACAGATTCCACAGAAATTCAAACCATCATCAGAGAATACTACAAAAAACTCTATGCACATAAACCAGTAAATCAGGAAGAAATGGATAAATTTCTGGACGCCTGTGTCCTCCCAAGCCTAAACCAGGAGGAAGCCGAAATTATGAATAGACCAATAAAAAGGTCTGAAGTTGAGGCAGCAATTAAGAGCCTACCACACAAAAAAAGCCCAGGTCCAGATGGGTTCACAGCCGAATTCTACCAGACCCACAAAAAAGATCTGGCATCATTCCTTCTGAAACTATTCCCAATAATTCAAAAAGAGGGAACCCTTCCCAAATTATTTTATGAGACCAACATCATTCTGATACCAAAACCCAGCAGAGACTCAACAAGAAAAGAAACTTCAGACCAATATCCATGATGAGCATAGATGCAAAAATCTTCAATAGAATACTGGCAAAAAGATTGTAACATCACATTAAAAATCTTATCCATCATGATCAAGTAGGATTCATGCGGGGGTGCATGGCTGGTTCAACATACGTAAGACTATAAATGTAATTCACCACATAAACAGAAGCAAAAACAAAACCACATGATTACCTCAATTGACGCAGAGAAGGCATTTGACAAAATTCAACAGCCTTTTATGCTAAAAACCCTCAATATACTTGGTATTGATGGAACATATCTCAAAGTAATACAACCTATCTACGACAAACCAACAGCCAATAGAATACTTAACAGGCAAAAACTGGAAGCATTCCCTTTAAAATCTGGCACTAGACAAGGATGCCCTCTCTCACCGCTCCTATTCAACATAATACTGGAAGTTCTAACCAGAGCAATCAGGCAAGAAAAACAAATAATGTGTATTCAAACAGGAAAGGTGGAAGCCACATTGTCTCTATTTGCAAACAACATGATAGTATACTTAGAAGACCCCATCACCTCAGTTCCAAAACTCCTGAAACTGATAAGCAACTTCAGCAAAGTCTCAGGATATAAAATCAATGTGTAAAAATCACAAGCATTCCTATACACCAATAACAGACTTAAAGAGAACCAAATCAAGAACAAACTGCCATTCACAGTTGCTACGAAGAAAATAAAATACCTAGGAATACAACTCACAAGGAACGTAAGGGACCTCTTCAAGGAAAACTATAAATCACTGCTCAACAAAATAAGAGAGGACACAAACAGATGGAGAAACATTCCATGTTCGTGGCTAGGAATAATCAATATTGTAAAAATGTCAATACTGCCCAAAGTAATTTACACAATCAACGCTATCCCCATCAAACTACCAGTGAATTTCTTCACAGCACTGGAAAAAAACACCATGAACTTCATATGGAACCAAAAGAGAGCCCACATAGCCAAGTCAATTCTAAGCAAAAAACACAGCGAGAGGCATCACACTACCAGGCTTCAAACTATACTACAAGTCTACAGTAATCAAAGCAGCATGGTACTGGTACCAAAACAGAGATATAGACCAATGGAACAGAACAGAGGCATCAGAAGCAACACAACATATCTACAACCATATAATCTTTGATAAACCAGAAAAAAACAAGCAATGGGGAAAGGATTCCCTGTCTAATAAATGGTGTTGGGAAAACTGGCTAGCCACGTGCAGAAAGCAGAAACTGGACCCCTTCCTGACACCTTTCATTAAAATTAACTCCAGATGGATTAAAGACTTAAACATAAGACGTGACAACATAAAAACCCTAGAAGAAAATCTAGGCAAAACCATTCAGGACATAGGAGTAGGCAAGGACTTCATGAAGAAAACACCAAAAGCATTGGCAACAAAAGCCAAAATAGACAAATGGGACCTAATCAAACTCCACAGCTTCTGCACGGCAAAAGAAACAGTCACTAGAGTGAATAGGCAATCATCAGAATGGGAAAAAGTCTTTGCAGTTTATGCATCTGACAAAGGGCTGACATCCAGAATTTACAAAGTACTCAAACAGATTTACAGAAAAAAATCAAACAAGCCCATTCAAAAATGGGCAAAGGATATGAACAGACACTTTACAAAAGAAGACATACATGAGGCCAACAAACATATAAAAAATGCTCATTATCACTGGTCATTAGAGAGATGCAAATCAAAACCACATTGAGATACCATCTCATGCCAGTTAGAATGGCAATCATTAAAAAATCTGGAGACAGCAGATGCTGGAGAGGATGTGGAGAAATAGGAACACTCTTACACTGTTGGTGGGAGTGTAAATTCATTCAACCATTGTGGAAGACAGTGTGGCGGTTCCTCAGGGACCTAGAAATAGAAATTCCATTTGACCCAACAATTTCATTACTGGGTATATATGCAAAGGACTATAAATCGTTCTACTATAAGGTCACATGCACACGAATGTTCATTGCAGCACTGTTTACAATAGCAAAGACCTGGAACCAACCCAAATGCCCATTGATGATATACTGGACTGGGAATATGTGGCACATATTCACCATGGAATATTATGCAGCAATCAAAAATGATGAGTTCCTGTCCTTTTTAAGGACATGGATGAATCTGGAGAACATCATTCTCAGCAAAATGACATAAGAACAGAAAAAGAAATACCGCATATTCTCACTCATAGGCGGGTGAGAAAAATGAGAACACATGGACACAGGGCGGGGGTCTACTACACACTGGGTTCTATTGGGGGAAATGGGGGAGGGACAGCGTGGGGGGCTGGGGAGGGATAGCCTGGGGATGAATGCCAAGTGTGGGTGAAGGGGAGGAAGGCAGGAAAACACACTGCCATGTGTGTAACTATGCAACTATCTTGCACATTCTGCACATGTACCCCAAAACCTATAATGCAATAAAAATTTTAAAAATTTTAGAAAATAAAAGCAATCTACTTTTACAAAAATAGAATTTTTTTGAACTAAAAATTTGGCCCTAATTTAAAAAATAGAATATAATTAAAAACATTCTGTGTCAAATCTATTTAATGTAATATATTTGAAAAATTACTGAAATATGAAACAGTTAAATAACTTCAGTAATCACTCACAGGACTTCTGGAGGCTGAGGTAGGGGAATCACCTGAGGAGACGAATTCGAGACCAGCCTGGCAAAAATTTAATACAGGCAATAACCAATATGTAAATATAATGCAAAAAATTTTAAAATATATTATATGAATCTATTAAAATGCCACAAATTGGTATTTTAAACACTTAATAGTGGTTTTCTTTGGGTATTAATATATTAACACACATATGTTTTTAACTGTTTAATTCTTTAATTTCTGTATCTTGTAAGTTTTTATTAACCTATTTTTTTACTTGCAAAAATAGAGTATATGTATTTTTTCAATGAGACATTTTATATTTGGAAATCATTTTTACCTGGTTTTGCATCCTCTTGGCTCACTGCAACCTCCACCTCCCAGGTTCAAAAAATTTTCCCACCTCAGCCCCTTGAATAGTTGGGCTTACAGGCACATGCTACCCCACCTGGCTGATTTTTGTATTTCTGATAGAGATATGGTTTCACTCTGTTGGCCAGGCTGGTCTCAAACTCCCGAAATCAGTATATCCCCCTGCCTCAGCCTCCCAAGTTGCTGAGATTACAGGCCTGAGTCACTGTTCCTGGCTGAATTTGAAAATTACCTTTATCTGAAGGGAAAAAATGTCAATCAAATTTTTAATATGGAATGCATAAAATTATTTTGGACACCTTTATTTACAGAACATAGCTACTGAAAATCCAACATTTTTCCATTTTCTATTTTCCTCAAAATATGCATTTAGGGGAGTGAGTGGGGGAAAGGTATGATAGAGGATTGTAAGTCCAAAAGTTATCATCTGTCAGAACTCACTAAAACTGCTAATGAGTGAGCAGGAATTCAGAAGCAGGATGCAAATTACATGGCAGAGAAAACATTCTGATGACAACAGCAGCTTCCAAAATCTAGAGAAACAAAATATAGCAGGGTAAAATTTCATGCCTTTCAAAGGAATGTTAGATGACCTCAATGACTTAAATCCAAAATAAAATAGAATAAGATGAATTATTCTTCCACCTGTCAAGGATACTACACAAGAAAGTCCTTTTTTCAGAAAAAGTTACAGGATTAGCTCCTGTTTGTGATGGAAAAGCACTAAATGGTTTGTAACAAGGCAGATATTTTAGCATGATTTATTGAAAGATTGCATTCTATGTCCAAATTTTTTTTGTTGTTGTTGCTGTTTGGGGTAGATTGATTAGCATTTTGAGACTAGTTATTTTTACTTCTCAACTCTTTGATTGACCGTCTCCCCAGTTTTACTGTGTTTTTCCACCTAACATTATCATCCTACTTTGTTCATTCATTTGCTCTTTTACTGAGTACTACACAAGTACCATATCTGGTGCTTTCTTATGGGAATAGAGGAATGAATAAGAGCTCTTGCCTGCATTCCACTCAGTTGCTTGTGACTGGAATTTACAAGCAGATCAACACTTGTAGGTCACTGTAATAATTGCTGATAGAGCTTATGATCATTTTCCAAAGCTATCTACTTTTCTTCAGGATCATTGTTTTATTATTCCTACAGAATCTTGCCACTTCCTCACTTCTCCCTGTCTTTTCAGTCATGCTCAGTTCTGCATTGAATAAACTTATGCTACATGTGTGGGGAAAGAATAAACTGAGATATGCAGGAGCAATATACAAGCAAAGGAGTTGAGAATTTATTCTGAGTTTTTTGGAGACTTTAAAAAATTTAATCAGGGTATAATAAATAAAATTTACATTTTAGAAAGATTGTTTTAAAGGCACATGGGATGATTAATTCATAGAGATTTACAGGGTAAATAAATGTATGATAAATGCTTAAAAATAATGTGTATCATCTTATTTACTTGAGGGGTATGTAATAGCTGTAAATACTAGAGAAGTATCATAAATAGTATTTTCATTAGCATCTTACAGAAAAGATGAGGTTAGAGTTAAACTGAGCATGTGTAATCCCAGACAACAAAAAACAAAAACCGTAAGAGAACAGAAGGAGCAGTACCCATTGGGAAAGGCCCATCCTGCTTGGGCTGTGAAAGAGCAGAGATAGAAGGCAGAGCTTCTTTGGTGGACATCTTTAGTTTTTCAAATGATGCTTTGAAACTAAATGGATCCTGGACACTTCTCTAAGAAGTAATCCCAAGTGAGTTTGACAACAGTCAATAACAACTGCAGAGGCAATGTTATTATTATAACTATTATCAGTCACATCCACCATTCTTGGAAAATGTACCCTAATCAAGAGAAAACCCTCCCTATAGAACTAAACAGGGAGAAATAAGTGTGGAATGGGCAATAGTGTCCCAATTTCCATTTTGTCCAAAACACTTAGTAAGTTGGTCTTTTTTCTTATTATTTTTGTTCCTAATGATAAGAATATTTAGTTCCATCAAACCTCACATGCAGGATTATTCTAGGAGGCCATTTAATCTGCCTAAATCCTTCCAGAAAACTCGGAGTGCCCATTTCTAAGAATGGTTAGAGCTAAAAATGAACTATAAAGAAAAAAAATTATTACTAAGCTCTGACACCAACACAATCAAGATCTGATGAATGTGAACAAGTAGTGCACTAGGAAAGCCTTGTCATGAAGAACTATTAAAGTATAATTGCCAGAACGTGTGACCCTCTATATATCTAATATCATCTCACCAATTCAAGATCTTCAACTTTCCCATTTCTTTTCTAATTAGGTACATGGCAGACAGCACGTTGAAAGTTAAATAATACTATCTTTTAAGTAACACACAGAAATTATGAAGGACTGTAATTCATTAACATGAGCCTTGCTAGATAGAAGATAGCTAAGCTTCTCAAACTGTAGAAAGCCTATTTCAAAAAGAGGAGGCTTTGAAAAATATCAAAACTTCTGCTGGTTTTCTAGACATGTGCTGGTCTTTAGTCATAAGCAAAATAGTTACAAAACATTAAGTCAACTTGTAGTAATTGCACGGAATATTGGCACAGAGACACAGTGTCAACAGAAGTAGCAGTCCATATTCAAAAGCCTCAATCTTATTTAGGAGTTATAAGTCCCAGATAGAGCAAAAACCTCCCTTTGTGATTCTTTATTTCCACTAAATGTCTATGAAATTGCAAGTTAAAAGGTTACGACTAATTTCAGATGTGCTCTGAAATACTTACTCTTTTGGGCCCATTAAAACCTTGTTCTTTGTTTTTTATCATTTTTATTTATTTGCTTTACTAACATTTACAGCAGAAAGATCAAGGGCTCAGATTTAACTAGTCCTGAATTTAAACCATAGATTCTTTTTTTTTTTAATTTAACTTTAAGTTCTGGGGTACACATGCAGATCTAGCAGGATTGTCACATAGGTACATACATGCCATGGTGTTCATTCCCCCTTCACCTATATTAGGTATTTCTCTTGTTATCCCTCCCCAATCCCCTACACCCTGATATCCCTCCGCTAGCCCCCCCACCCCCAAAGAGACCCCAGTATGTGCTGTTCCCTCCCTGTGTCCATGCATTCTCATTGTTCAACACGCACTTATGAGTGAGAATATGCGGTTCTTGGTTTTCTGTTCTTGTGTCACTTTGCTGAGAATGATGGTTTCCAGATCCATCCATGTCTCTGTGAAGGACATGAACTCATTCTTTATGGCTGCATAGTATTCCATGGTATATATGTGCCACATTTTCTTTATCCAGTTGATCATTGATGGGCATTTGGGTTAGTTCCAAGTCTTTGCTATTGTGAACAGTGCCACAGTGAACATACGTATGCATGTGTCCATAACACAATGATTTATAATCCATTGGTTATGTACCCAGTAATGGCATTGCTGGGTCAAATGCTATTTCTATTTCTCGATTCTTGAGGAATCGCCACACTGTCTTTCACAAAGGTTGAACTAATTTACATTCCCACCAACAGTGTAAAAGTGTTCCTATTTCTCCACATCCTCTCCAGCTTCTGTTGTCTCCTGATTTCTTTTCTTTCCTTTTCTTTTTCTTGGTTTTATTTATTTATTTTTTAAATTTTTATTGCATTACAGGTTTTGGGGTACATGTGCAGAACGTGCAAGATAAGTTGCATAAATACACACATGGCAGTGTGTATTGCTGCCTTCCTCCCCTTCACCCACACTTGGCATTGATCCCCAGGTTAACCCTCCTCAGCCCCCCACGCTGTCCCTCCCCCATTCCCCCCAATAGACCCCAGTGTGTAGTAGACCAGATCTCTGTGTCCATGTGTTCTCATTTTTCTTACCCACCTATGAGTGAGTATATGCGGTATTTCTTTTTCTGTTCTTGTGTCAGTTTGCTGAGAATGATGTTCTCCAGATTTATCCATGTCCTTACAAGGGACACAAACTCATCATTTTTGATTGCTGCATAATATTCCATGGTGTATATGTGCCATATTTTCCCAGTCAAGTCTATCATCGTTGGGCATTTGGGTTGGTTCCAGTTCTTTGCTATTGTAAACAGTGCTGCAATGAACATTCGTGTGCATGTGTCCGTATAGTAGAACGATTTATAGTCCTTTGGATATATACCAAGTAATGGGATTGATGGGTCAAATGGAATTTCTATTTAAAGGTCCCTGAGGAATCGCCACACTGTCTTCCACAATGGTTGAACTAATTTACACTCCCAATAACAGTCTAAGAGGGTTCCTACTTCTCCATATCCTCTCCAGCATCTTCTGTCTCCAGATTTTTTAATGATCGCCATTCTAACTGGCATGAGATGGTATCTCAATGCGGTTTTGATTTGCATCTCTCTAATGACCAGTGATGATGAGCATTTTTTATATGTTTACTGGCCTCATGTATGTTTTCTTTTGTAAAGTGTCTGTTCATATCCTTTGCCCATTTTTGAATGGGCTTGTTTGTTTTTTTCCTGTAAATCTATTTGAGTTCTTTGTAAATTCTGGATATCAGAACTTTGTCAGATGCGTAAACTGCAAAGATATTTTCCCATTCGGATGGTTGCCGATTCACTCTAGTGACTGTTTCTTTTGCCATGCAGAAGCTGTGGAGTTTGATTAGGTCCCATTTGTCTATTTTTGCTTTCGTTGCCATGGCTTTTGGTGTTTTCTTCATGAAGTCCTTGACTACTCCTATGTCCTGAATGGTTTTGCCTAGATTTTCTTCCAGAGTTTTTTTTTTTAATTTTTATTGCATTATAGGTTTGGGGGTACATGTGCAGAACGTGCAAGATAGTTGCATAGGTACACACATGGCAGTGTGCTTTGCTGCTTTCCTCCCCTTTACCCACACTTGGCATTAATCCCCAGGCTATCCCCCCAGACCCCCTGCTGTCCATCCCCCATTCCCCGCAACAGTCCCCAGTGTATAGTAGACCGCCTCTCTGTGTCCATGTGTTCTCATTTTTCTCACCCACCTATGAGTGAGTATATGCGGTATTTCTTTTTCTGTTCTTGTGTCAGTTTGCTGAGAATGATGTTCTCCAGATTCATCCACGTCCTTACAAAGGACACAAACTCATCATTTCTGATTGCTGCATAATATTCCGTGGTGTATATGTGCCACATTTTCCCAGTCCAGTCTATCATCGTTGGGCATTTGGGTTGGTTCCAGGTCTTTGCTATTGTAAACAGTGCTGCAATGAATATTCGTGTGCATGTGTCCTTATAGTAGAACGATTTATAGTCCTTTGGATAGATACCCAGTAATGGGATTGCTGGGTCAAATGGAATTTCTATTTCTAGGTCTCTGAGGAATCGCCACACTGTCTTCCACAATGGTTGAACGAATTTACACTCCCACCAACAGTGTAAGAGTGTTCCTATTTCTCCACATCCTCTCCAGCATCTGCTGTCTCCAGATTTTTTAATGATCGCCATTCTAACTGGTGTGAGATGGTATCTCAATGTGGTTTTGATTTGCATCTCTCTAATGACCAATGAGGATGAGCACTTTTTCATATGTTTGTTGGCCTCATGTATGTTTTCTTATGTAAAGTTTCTGTTCATATCCTTTGCCCATTTTTGAATGGGCTTGTTTGTTTTTTTCCTGTAAATCTGTTTGATTTCTTTGTAAATTCTGGACATCAGCCCTTTGTCAGATGTGTAAACTGCAAAGATTTTTTCCCATTCTGATGGTTGCCGATTCACTCTAGTGACTGTTTGTTTTGCCGTGCAGAAGCTGTGGAGTCTGATTAGGTCCCATTTGTATATTTTGACTTTTGTTGCCAATGCTTTTGGTATTTTGTTCATGAAGTCCTTGCCTACTCATATGTCCTGAATGGTTTTGCCTAGATTTTCTTCTAGGGTTTTTATGGTGTCAGGTCTTACGTTTAAGTCGTTAATCCATCTGGAGTTAATTTTAGTGTAAGGTGTCAGAAAGGAGTCCAGTTTCTGCTTTCTGCACATGGCAAGCCAGTTTTCCCAGCACCATTTATTATATAGGGAACCCTTTCCCCATTGCCTGTTTTTGTCTGGTTTATCAAAAATAATATGGTTGTAGATATGTTGTGTTGCCTCCGATGCCTCTGTTCTGTTCCATTGGTCTATATCTCTGTTTTGGTACCAGTACCATGCTGTTTTGATTACTGTAGCCTTGTAGTATAGTTTGAAATCTGGTAGTGTGATGCCTCCCGCTGTGTTCTTTTTGCTTAGAATTGACTTGGCTATGCGGGCTCTTTTTTGGTTCCATATGAAATTCATGGTGGTTTTTTCCAGTTATGTGAGGAAATTCAATGGTAGTTTGATGGGGATAGCATTGATTGTGTAAATTACTTTGGGCAGTATAGCCATTTTCACGATATTGATTCTTCCTAACCACGAACATGGAATGTTTCTCCATCTGTTTGTGTCCTGTCTTATTTCGTTGAGCAGTGGTTTGTAGTTTTTCTTAAAGAGGTCCCTTATATTCCTAGTGAGTTGTACTCCTAGGTATTTTATTTTCTTTGTAGCAATTGTGAATGGCAGTTCGTTTTTGATTTGCTTCTCTTGAAGTCTGTTATTGGTGTATAGGAAAGCTTGTGATTTTTACACATTGATTTTATATTCTGACACTTTGCTGAAGTTGCTTATCAGTTGCAGGAGCTTTTGGGCTGAGGTGATGGGGTCTTCTAGGTATACTATCATGTCGTCTGAAAATAGAGACAATTTGGCTTCCACCTTTCCTATTTGAATACCCTTTATTTCTTTTTCTTGCCTGATTGCTCTGGCTAGAACTCCCTGTACTATGTTGAATAGAAGTGGTGAGAGAGGACATCCTTTTCTAGTGCCAGATTTCAAAGGAATGCTTCCAGTTTTTGCCCATTAAGTATGATATTGGCTGTCGGTTTGTCGTAAATAGCTTTTATTACTTTGAGATATGTTCCATCAATACCAAGTTTATTGAGGGTTTTTAGCATAAATGGCTGTTGAATTTTGTCAAATGCCTTCTCTGCGTCAATTCAGATAATCATGTGTTTTTTGTTTTTGCTTCTGTTTATGTGGTAAATTACATTTATAGACTTGTGTATGTTGAACCAGCCTTGCATCCCCGGGATGAATCCTACTTGATTATGATGGATAAGTTTTTTAATGTGCTGTTGAATCGGTTTGCGAGTATTTTATTGAAGATTTTTGCATCTATGTTCATCATGGATATTGGCCTGAAGTTTTCTTTTCTTGTTGAGTCTCTGCAGGTTTTGGTATCAGGATGATGCTGGTCTCATAAAATGATTTGGGAAGGGTTCCCTCTCTTTTTGATTATTTTGAATAGTTTCAGAAGGAATGGTACCAGATCCTCTTTGTGTGTCTGGTAGAATTCAGCTGTGAACCCATCTGGACCTGGGCTTTTTTTGTGTGGTAGGCTCTTAATTGCTGCCTCAACTTCAGAACTTGTTATTGGTCTATTCTTAGTTTTGGCTTCCTCCTGGTTTAGGATTGGGAGGACACAGGCGTCCAGGAATTTATCCATTTCTTTCTGATTTACTAGTTTATGTGCATAGAGTTGTTTGTAGTATTCTCTGATGATGGTTTGAATTTCTGTGGAATCTGTGGTGATTTCCCCTTTATCTTTTTTTTTGCATCTATTTGGTTGTTATCTCTCTTCTTTTTTATCAGTCTGGCTAGTGGTCTGTCTGTTTTGTTGATCTTTTCAAAAAACCAGCTCTTAGATTTATTGATTTTTTGAAGGGTTTTCCTTGTCTCTATCTCCTTCAGTTTGGCTGTGATCTTAGTTATTTCTTGTCTTCGGCTAGGTTTTGAGCTTTTTTGATCTTGCTCTTCTAGCTCTTTCAATTTTGACGATAGGGTGTCAATTTTGGATCTCTCCACTTTTCTCATGTGGGCACTTATTGCTATTTATTTTCCTCTACAGACTGCTTTAAATGTGTCCCAGAGATTCTGGTACGTTGTTTCTTCATTCTCGTTGGTTTCCAAGAACTTCTTTATTTCTGCCTTCATTTCATTGTTTATCCAATCAACATTCAAGAGCCAGTTGTTCATTTTCCATGAAGCTGTGCGGTTCTGAGTTATTTTCTGAATTCTGAGTTCCAACTTGATTGCACTATGGTCTGAGAGACTGTTTGTTATGATTTCAGTTGTTTTGCATTTGCTAAGGAGTGCTTTACTTCCAATTATGTGGTCAATTTTGGAGTAGGTGTGATGTGGTGCTGAGAAGAATGTATATTCTGTGGATTTGGGGTGGAGAGTTCTGTAAATGTCTATCAGGTTTGCTTGTTCCAGGTCTGAGTTCAAGTCCTGGATATCCTTGTTAATTTTCTGTCTGGTTGATCTGTCTGCTATTGACAGTGGAGTGTTAAAGTCTCCCACTATTATTGTGTGGGAGTCTAAGTCTCTTTGTAAGTCATTAAGAACTTGCCTTATATATCTGGGTGCTCCTACATTGGGTCCATATATATTTAGAATTGTTACATCTTCTTGTTGTATCGATCCTTTTACCATTATGTAACGACCTTCTTTGTCCCTTTTGATCTTTGTTACTTTAAAGTCTATTTTATCAGAGATGAGAATTGCAACTCCTGCTTTTTTTTGCTCTCCATTTGCTTGGTAAATCTTCCTCCATCCTTTTATTTTGAGCCTTTGTTTATCTTTGCATGTGAGGTGGGTTTCCTGGATACAGCACACCGATGGGTTTTGGTTTTTTATCCAATTTCCAGTCTGTGTCTTTTGATTGGTGCATTTAGTCCATTTACGTTCAGGGTTAATATTGTTATGTGTGAATTTGATACTGCCATTTTGATGCTAGCTGGCTGTTTTGCCCGGTGGTTCATGTACATTCTTCATTTTGTTGATGGTCTTTAGCATTTGGTATGCTTTTAGGATGGCTGGAACTGGTTGTTTCTTTCTATGTGTAGTGCCTCTTTCAGGAGCTCTTGTAAAGCAGGACTAGTGGTGACAAAATCTCTGAGTACTTGCTTGTTCGTGAAGGATTTTATTTTTCCTTCGCTTATGAAGCTCAGTTTCGCTGGATATGAAATTCTGGGTTGAGACCTCTTTTCTTTAAGGATGTTGAATATTGGCCCCTACTCTCTTCTGGCTTGTAGAGTCTCTGCCGAGAGATCTGCTGTGAGTCTGATGGGCTTCCCTTTGTGGGTGACCCGACCTTTCTCTCTGGCTGCCCTTAGAATTTTCTCCTTCATTTCAACTCTGGTGAACCTGACGATTATGTGTCTTGGGGTTCCTCTTCTTGCAGAGTATCTTTGTGGTGTTCTCTGTATTTCCTGGAGTTGAGTATTGACCTGTCTTGCTAGGTTGGGGAAAATTTCTTGGATAATATCCTGAAGAGTGTTTTCCAGCTTCGATTCATTCCCTTCGTCACATTCTGGTACAACTATCAAACGTAGGTTGGGTCTCTTCACATACTCCCACATTTCTTGGAGATTTTGTTCATTCCTTTTTGTGTTTTTTTCTTTAATCTTGGTTTCTCGTTTTATTTCATTGAGTTGATCTTCAACTTCTGATATTCTTTCTTCTGCTTGGTGTATTCGGCTGTTGAAAGTTGTGTATGCTCCTAAACCAGGAGGAAGCCGAAACTATGAATAGACCAATAACAAGGTCTGAAGTTGAGGCAGCAATTAAGAGCCTACCACACAAAAAAAGCCCAGGTCCAGATGGGTTCACAGCCGAATTCTACCAGACACACAAAGAGGATCTGGTACCATTCCTTCTGAAACTATTCCAAATAATCCAAAAAGAGGGAACCCTTCCCAAATCATTTTATGAGACCAAGATCATCCTGATACCAAAACCTGGCAGAGAATCAACAAGAAAAGAAAACTTCAGGCCAATATCCATGATGAACATAGATGCAAAAATCTTCAATAAAATACTGGCAAACCGATTGCAACAGCACATTAAAAAACTTATCCATCATGATCAAGTAGGATTTATCCCGGGGATGCAAGGCTGGTTCAACATACGCAAGTCTATAAATGTAATTCACCACATAAACAGAAGCAAAAACAAAAACCACATGATTATCTCAATTGACGCAGAGAAGGCATTTGACAAAATTCAACAGCCCTTTATGCTAAAAACCCTCAATAAACTTGGTATTGATGGAACATATCTCAAAGTAATAAAAGCTATTTATGACAAACCAACAGCCAATATCATACTTAATGGGCAAAAACTGGAAGCATTCCCTTTGAAATCTGGCACTAGACAAGGATGCCCTCTCTCACCACTTCTATTCAACATAGTACTGGAAGTTCTAGCCAGAGCAATCAGGCAAGAAAAAGAAATAAAGGGTATTCAAATAGGAAAGGTGGAAGCCAAATTGTCTCTATTTGCAGATGACATGATAGTATACCTAGAAGACCCCATCACCTCAGCCCAAAAGCTCCTGCAACTGATAAGCAACTTCAGCAAATTCTCAGGATATAAAATCAATGTGCAAAAATCACAAGCATTCCTATACACCAATAACAGACTTAAAGAGAACCAAATCAAGAATGAACTGCCATTCACAATTGCTACAAAGAAAATAAAATACCTAGGAATACAACTCACTAGGAATGTAAGGGACCTCTTTAAGGAAAACTACAAACAACTGCTCAATGAAATAAGAGAGGACACAAACAGATGGAGAAACATTCCATGTTCGTGGTTAGGAAGAATCAATATCGTGAAAATGGCTATACTGCCCAAAGTAATTTACACAATCAATGCTATCCCCATCAAACTACCATTGAATTTCTTCACAGAACTGGAAAAAACCACCATGAATTTCATATGGAACCAAAAAAGAGCCCGCATAGCCAAGTCAATTCTAAGCAAAAAGAACACAGCGGGAGGCATCACGCTACCAGACTTCAAACTATACTACAAGGCTACGGTAATCAAAACAGCATGATACTGGTACCAAAACAGAGATATAGACCAATGGAACAGAACAGAGGCATCGGAGGCAACACAACACATCTACAACCATATTATCTTTGATAAACCAGACAAAAACAGGCAATGGGGAAAGGATTCCCTATTTAATAAATGGTGTTGGGAAAACTGGCTAGCCATGTGCAGAAAGCAGAAATTGGACCCCTTCCTGACACCTTACACTAAAATTAACTCCAGATGGATTAAAGACTTAAACGTAAGACCCGACACCATAAAAACCCTAGAAGAAAATCTAGGCAAAACCATTCAGGACATAGGAGTAGGCAAGGACTTCATGAACAAAACTCCCAAAGCATTGGCAACAAAAGCCAAAATAGACAAATGGGACCTAATCAAACTCCACAGCTTCTGCACAGCAAAACAAACAGTCACTAGAGTGAATCGGCAACCATCAGAATGGGAAAAAATCTTTGCAGTTTACGCATCCGACAAAGGGCTGATATCCAGAATTTACAAAGAACTCAAACAGATTTACAGGAAAAAAACAAACAAGCCCATTCAAAAATGGGCAAAGGATATGAACAGAAACTTTACGAAAGCAGACATACATGAGGCCAGCAAACATATGAAAAAGTGCTCATCGTCATTGGTCATTAGAGAGATGCAAATCAAAACCACATTGAGATACCATCTCACACCAGTTAGAATGGCGATCATTAAAAAATCTGGAGACAGCAGATGCTGGAGAGCATGTGGAGAAATAGGAACACTCTTACACTGTTGGTGGGAGTGTAAATTAGTTCAACCATTGTGGAAGACAGTGTGGCGATTCCTCAGGGACCTAGAAATAGAAATTCCATTTGACCCAGCAATCCCATTACTGGGTATCTATCCAAAGGATTATAAATCGTTCTACTATAAGGACACATGCACACGAATGTTCATTGCAGCACTGTTTACAATAGCAAAGACCTGGAACCAACCCAAATGCCCAACGATGATAGACTGGACTGGGAAAATGTGGCACATATACACCATGGAATATTATGCAGCAATCAAAAATGATGAGTTTGTGTCCTTTGTAGGGACATGGATGAATCTGGAGAACATCATTCTCAGCAAACTGACACAAGAACAGAAAAAGAAATACCGCATATACTCGCTCATAGGTGGGTGAGAAAAATGAGAACATGTGGACACAGAGAGGCGGTCTACTATACACTGGGGACTGTTGGGGGGAATGGGGGAGGGACAGCAGGGGTGGGCTGGGGGGGATAGCCTGGGGATGAATACCAAGTGTGGGTGAAGGGGAGGAAAGCAGCAATGCACACTGCCATGTGTGTACCTATGCAACTATCTTGCTCGTTCTGCACATGTACCCCCAAACCTATAATGCAATAAAAATAAATAAATAAATAAATAAATAAATAAATAAATAAATAAAATGAAAATGAAAAAAAAAAAAAAAAAAAAGAAAGTTGTGTATGCTTCGCGAAGTTCTCGTGTTGTGTTTTTCAGCTCCTTCAATTCATTCATATTCCTCTCTAAGTTGTCCATTCTCGTTATCAATTCCTCGAATCTTTTTTCAAATCTTTTTTCAAGGTTCCTAGTTTCTTTGCACTGGTTTAGAACATGTTCCTTTATCTCACTGAAGTTTCTCATTATCCACTTTCTGAAGTCTGATTCCGTCATTTCGTCACATTCATTCTCCGTCCATCTTTGTTTCCTTGCTGGTGAGGAGTTTTGGTCCTTTTTTGGAGGTGAGGTGTTTTGGTTTCGGGTGCTTTCCTCGTTTTTGCGCTGGTTTCTTCCCATCTTTATGGATTTATCCGCCTGTCGTCTTAGTAGTGGCTGATTTTTCAATTGGGTCTCTGTGTGGACACTGAGATTGTTGATGATGAAGTATTTCTGTTACTTTGTTTTCCCTCTAATGATCTATCCTCTCTGCTGTATGAGTGCTGAGGTCCACTCCAGGCCCTGCTTGTCTGGGATATACCTGCAGCAGCTGCAGAACAGTGAGGGATGATACCAGTTTCTTCTTCTGCTGTCCTTGTTCCAGAATGATGCCAGCCAAATATCAGTCTGATTAGTCCTTTTCTGGGGTGATCCTTGGATATACAGTGTCAGGGAGCTGCTTTAGGAGGCCGCCTGTGCTTTATAGGAGCTCCAGTGGTGAGCTCTGAGCTCCGTTGTTCATTCAGGGTTGTTTGGAGGTTGTTTATGTCTGCTGCAATATAACTCATAAATCACCACTCTTTTTTTTTTCACCCTTAGATGCTCTGTCTCAGGGAGTTGGGGCTTTCTTTATGAGTATCCGTTTCACTGTCCTGCCCCACTAGGCGGCAGTCTATTCACTATTTGCCTGCCGGCGCTCTGACCTGCTAGCACGGGTCCGCTTTTTTCCTGCCTGGTGGAGTCTCTCTGTTATGGCAGGTTGCCTCGGCAATGGCAGACTGCATCAGTCCTGGGGGGTACTTAAGTGGGGGTGCACTTCGTCAGCAATGGTGGACGCCCCTCCCTCACTGGGCTGCACCGTTTTAGATGCCGGCAGCAAAACTCTCAGCCCCAAGTGCCTCCAGTCGCCGCCCTGCTTTTCTCCGTGAGAGTGGGACCTGCCGAGCCCGATCACCCAGCTCCCTGCCTCAGAGTCTGTCCTCTCTCTGTCTCTCTCTCTTCCTCTCCCCAAGCTGAAAGGTCGACTCTCTCACTGGCACCCCAGGAGCCTGCCAATAGGGCACTGGGATCCGTGCGATCTCCCGTGCTGCTGCCCACTACCCTGGCTCAGATCACGCTTCCCAGGAAACTCCTGGTCTGGCTCATTGTCCAAGTCCCATTCAATCAGATGGACATGCAAATCTGCCCTTCCAAATCTCAGATTGCCGGTTTAACAGGGCACCCAGACCAGTGAGTTCCATGCCGGGTCCCGCTGCGGCGCCGAAGAGGCGGCGGGAGCCGGCTGCGTTAGCCCGTGTATCTCCCACACCTGGGACTTTGAACACTCTGTGGGCATAAAAGCTCCATCCGAGAATGCGGCTAGGACTCACCCTCTGCGCATTCACCGAGAGCTGCAATCCTGACTCACCTCTACAACGCCATCTTGCCCCTCCTCCTTTCTTCTAGGGTTTTTATGGTGTCAGGTCTTACGTTTAAGTCTTTAATCCATCTGGAGTTAATTTTAGTGTCAGGTGTCAGGAAGTGGTCCAGTTTCTGCTTTCTGCAAATGCATAGCCAATTTTCCCAACACCATTTATTAAATAGGGATTTATTTCTCCATTGCTTGTTTTTGTCTGGTTAATCAAAGATAATATGGTTGTAGATATGTTGTGTTGCCTCCGATGCTTCTGTTCTGTTCCATTGGTCTATATCTTTGTTTTCGTAACAGTACTATGCTGTTTTGATTACTGCAGCCTTGTAGTATAGTTTGAAGCTTGGTAGTGTGATGCCTCCCGCTGTGTTCTTTTTGCTTAGAATTGACTTGGATACGTGGGCTCTCTTTTGGTTCCATATGAAGTTCATGGTGGTTTTTTCCAGTTGTGTGAAGAAATTCAGTGGTAGTTTGATAGGGATTGCATTGATTGTGTAAATTACTTTGGGCAGTAGAGCCATTTTCACGATATTGATTCTTCCTAACCACGAACGTGGAATGTTTCTCCATCTGTTTGTATCCTCTCTTATTTCGTCGAGCAGTGGTTTGTAGTTTTCCTTAAAGAGGTACCTTACATTCCTTGTGAGTTGTATTCCTAGGTATTTTGTTCTCTTTGTAGCAATTGTGAATGGTAATTCATTCTTGATTTGGTTCTCTTTAAGTCTGTTATAGGTGTATAGGAATGCTTGTGATTTTTGCACATTGATTTTATATCCTGAGACTTTGCTGAAGTTGCTTATCAGTTTCAGGAGATTTGGGCTGAGGTGATGAGGTCTTCTAAGTATACTATCATGTCGTCTGCAAATAGAGACAATTTGGCTTCCACCTTTCCTATTTGAATACCCTTTATTTCTTTATCTTGCCTGATTGCTCTGGCTAGAACTTCCAGTACTATGTTGAATAGAAGCGGTGAGAGAGGGCATCCTTGTCTAGTGCCGGATTTCAAAGGGAATGCTTCCAGTTGTTGCCCATTCAGTATGATATTGGCTGTTGGTTTGTCATAAATAGCTTTTATTACTTTGAGATATATTCCATCAATACCAAGTTTATTGAGGGTTTTCATCATAAAGGGCTGTTGAATTTTGTCAAATGCCTTCTCTGCGTCAATTGAGATAATCATGTGATTTTTGTTTTTGCTTCGGTTTATGTGGTGAATTACATTTATAGACTTGTGTATGTTGAACCAGCCTTGGATCCCCGGGATGAATCCTACTTGATCATGATGGATAAGTTTTTTAATGTGCTGTTGCAATCGGTTTGCCAGTATTTTATTGAAGATTTTTGCATCTATGTTCATCATGGATATTGGCCTGAAGTTTTCTTTTCTTGTTGAGTCTCTGTCAGGTTTTGGTATCAGGATGATGTTGGTCTCATAAAATGATTTGGGAAGGGTTCCCTCTTTTTGGATTATTTGGAATAGTTTCAGAAGGAATGGTACCAGATCCTCTTTGGGTGTCTGGTAGAACTCAGCTGTGAACCCATCTGGACCAGGGCTTTTTTTGTGTGGTAGGCTTTTAATTGCTGCCTCAACTTCAGACCTTGTTATTGGTCTAGTCATAGTTTTGGCTTCCTCCTGGTTTAGGCTTGGGAGGACCCAGGCGTCCAGGAATTTATCCATTTCTTTCTGATTTACTAGTTTATGTGCATAGAGTTGTTTGTAGTATTCTCTGATGATGGTTTGAATTTCTGTGGAATCATTGGTGATTTCCCCATTATCGTTTTTGTTGCATCTATTTGGTTGTTCTCTCTTTTCTTCTTTATCAGTCTGGCTAGTGGTCTGTCTATTTTGTTGATGTTTTTGAAAACCAGCTCTTGATTTATTGATTTTTTGAAGGGTTTTTCTTGTCTCTATCTTCTTTAGTTCTGCTCTGATCTTAGTTATTTCTTGTCTTTGGCTAGGTTTTGAGCTTTTTTAATCTTGCTCCTCTAGCTCTTTCAATTCTGATGATAGGGTGTCAATTTTGGATCTCTCCACTCTTCTCATATGGGCACTTATTGCTATATATTTTCCTCTACAGACTGCTTTAAATGTGTCCCAGAGATTCTGGTACTTTTTGTCTTCTTTCTCGTTGGTTTCAAAGAACTTCTTTATTTCTGCCTTCATTTCATTGTTTATCCAATCAACATTCAAGAGCCAGTTGTTCAGTTTTCGTGAAGTTGTGCGATTCTGAGTTATTTTCTGAATTCTGAGTTCCAGGTTGATTGCACTATGATCTGAGAGACTGTTTGTTATGATTTCAGTTGTTTGCCTTTGCTGAGGAGTGCTTTACTTCCAATTATGTGGTCAATTTTAGAGTAGGTGTCATGTGGTGCTGAGAAGAATGTATATTGTGTGGATTTGGGGTGGAGAGTTCTGTAAATGTCTATCAAGTTTGCTTGTTCCAGGTCTGAGTTCAAGTCCTGGATATCCTTGTTCATTTTCTGCCTGGTTGATCTGTCTGATATTGAGAGTGGAGTGTTAAAGTCTCCCACTATTATTGTATGGGAGTCTAAATCTCTTTGTAAGTCGTTAAGAACTTGCCTTATATATCTGGGTGCTCCTGCATTGGGTCCATATATATTTAGAATCTTTAGCTCTTCTTGTTGTATCGATCCGTTTACCATTATGTAATGACCTAGTTTGTCCCTTTTGATGTTTGTTGCTTTAAAGTCTATTTTGTCAGAGATGAGAATTGCAACTCTTTCTTATTCTTGCTCTCCATTGGCTTGGTACATCTTCCTCCATCCTTTTGTTTTGAGTTTTTGTTTATCTTTGCGTGTGAGGTGGGTTTCCTGGATACAGCACACCGATGCGTATTGTTTTTTTTTATCCAATTTGCCAGTCTGTGTTTTTTGATTGGTTCATTTAGCCCATTTACATTTAGGGTTAATATTGTTATGTGTCAATTTGATACTGACATTTTGATTGTAGCTGGCTGTTTTGCTTGTTGGTTCATGTACAGTCTTCTTTTTGTTGATAATCTTTAGCATTTGGTATGCTTTTAGGATGGCTTGTACTTGTTGTTTCTTTCTATGTGTAGTGCCTCTTTCAGGAGCTCTTGTAAAGCAGGCGTAGTGGTGACAAAATCTCTGAGTACTTGCTTGTTGGCAAAAGATTTTATTCTTCCTTCACTTCTGAAGCTCAGTTTGGCTGGATATGAAATTCTGGGTTGAAAGTTCTCTTCTTTAAGGATGTTGAATATTGGCCCCCACTCTCTTCTGGCTTGTAGAGTCTCTGCCGAGAGATCTGCTGTGAGTCTGATGGTCTTCCCTTTTGGGTGACCCGACCTTTCTCTCTGGCTGCCCTTAGTATTTTCTCCTTCATTTCAACCCTGGTGAATCTGACGATTATGTGCCTTGGGGTTGCTCTTCTTGCGGAGTATCTTTGTGGTGTTCTCTGTACTTCCTGGAGTTGAGTATTGACCTGTCTTGCTAGGTTGGGGAAATTTTCCTGGATAATATCCTGAAGAGTGTTTTGCAGCTTGGATTCATTCTCTTCATCATATTCTGGTACACCTATCAAACGTAGGTTGGGTCTCACATAGTCCCACATTTCTTGGAGATTTTGTTCATTCCTTTTTGTGCTTTTTTCTTTAATCTTGGTTTCTCGTTTTATTTCATTGAGTTGATCTTCAACTTCTGATATTCTTTCTTCTGCTTGGTCAATTCGACTGTTGAAACTTGTGCATGCCTCGCGAAATTCTTGTGTTGTGTTTTTCAGCTCCTTCAATTCATTCATATTCCTATCTAAGTTGTCCATTCTTGTTATCAATTCCTCGAATCTTTTTTCAAATCTTTTTTCAAGGTTCTTAGTTTCTTTGCACTGGTTTATGACATGTTCCTTTATCTCACTGAAGTTTCTCATTATGCACTTTCTGAAGTCTGATTCCATCATTTCCTCACATTCATTCTTCGTCCAGCTTTGTTCCCTTGCTGGTGAGTTTTGGTCCTTTTTTCGAGGTGAGGTATTTTGGTTTTGGGTGCTTTTCTTCTTTCTGCACTGGTTTCTTCCCATCTTTATGGATTTATCCGCCTGTCGTCTTAGTACTTTCTGAATTTTCATTTGGGTCTCTGTGTGGACGCTGAGATTGTTGATGATGAAGTATTTCTGTTACTTAATTTTGCCTCTAATGGTCTATCCCCTCTGCCGTATGAGTGCTGAGGTCCACTTCAGGCCCTGCTTGTCTGGGGTATACCTGCAGCATCTGCGGAACAGTGAGGAATTATACCAGTTTCTTCTTCTGCTGTCCTTGTTCCAGAATAACGCCAGCCAAATGTCAGTCTCATTAGTCTTTTTCTGGGGTGACTCCTTGGATATACATGGGTCAGGGAGCTGCTTGAGGAGACAGTCTGTGTGTTATAGGAGCTCCAGTGCTGTGCTGTGAGCTCTGTTGTTCATTCAGCGTTGTTGGGAGGTTGTTTATATCTGCTGCTATAGAACTCATAAAACACCACCCTTTTCTCCCCCCACCTTAGGTGCTCTGTCTCAGGAACTTGGGGCTTTCTTTATGAGTATCTGTTGCACTGTCCTGCCCCACTAGCTGGCAGTCTATTCACTATTTGCCTGCTGGGGCTCTGACCTGCTAGCGGGGGTCCGCCCTGTTGCTGCTGGGCTCCATTCAGCTGTGGAGCGCGGAGTCTCTCTGTTATGGCAGGTTGCCTCAGCAACGGCAGGCTGCGTCAGTCCTGGGCGGTACTTCAGTGGGGGTGGACTGCATCAGCAATGGTGGACGCCCCTCTCTCACCGGGATGCACCATCCTAGATGCCAGCAGCAAAACTCTCAGCCCCAAACATCTCCAGTCTCCGCCCTGCTTGTCCCCGTGATCGTGGGACCCGCTGAGCCTGATCACCCAGCTCCCTGCCTCAAAGTCTGTCCTCCCTCTCTCTCTCTTCCTCTCAGCAAGCTGAAAGGTCGCCTCTCTCACTGGTGCCCCAGTACCCTGCCGATAGGGCACTGGGATCCGTGCGATCTCCCATGCCGCTTCCCACTACCCCGGCTCAGATCACGCTTCCATGGAAACTCCTGGTCTGGCTCATTGTCCACGTCCAGTTCAATCAGATGAACATGCCAATCTGCCCTTCCAAATCTCAGATTGCCGGCCCAACAGGGCACCCAGACCAGTGAGTTCCGCGCCAGGTCCCACTGCGTCGCTGGCTGAAGAGGCGGCGGGAGCCAGCTGCGTTAGCCGGCTGAGCTAGCGTCTTGTTTCTCTTCCACACCTGGGACTTTCAACGCTCTGTGGGCATAAAAGGAACATCCGAGAATGCGGCTAGGACTCACCCTCTGCACCTTCACTGAGAGCTGCAATCCTGAGTCACCTCTACTATGCCATCTTGCCTCCGCTTCAGCAGTGCATTCTTGATTTGGTTCTCTTTAAGTTTGTTATTGGCGTCTAGGAAAGCTTGTGATTTTTGCACATGGATTTTATATCCTGAGATTTTGCTGAAGTTGCTTATCAGTTGCAGGAGTTTTTGGGCTTAGGTGATGGGGTCTTCTAGGTATACTCTCATGTCGTCTGCAAATTGAGACAATTTGGCTTCCTACTTTCCTATTTAAATACCCTGTATTTCTCTTTCTTTCCTGATTGCTCTGGGTAGAATTTCCAGTACTGTGTTGAATAGGAGTGGTGAGAGAGGGCATCCTTGTCTTGTGCCAGGTTTCAAAGGGAATGCTTCCAGTTTTTGCCCATTAAGTATAATATTGGCTGTTGGTTTGTCATAAATAGCTTTTATTACTTTGAGATATGTTCCATCAATACCGAGTTTATTGAGAGTTTTTAGCATAAAGTGCTGTTGGATTTTGTCAAATGCCTTCTCTGCGTCAATTGAGATAATCATGTGGGTTTTGTTTTTGGTTCTGTTAATGTGGTGAACGACGTTTATAGACTTGCATATGTTAAACCAGCCTTTCATCCCGGGATGAATTCTACTTGATCACGATGGATAAGTTTTTGAATGTGCTGTTGTAATTGGTTTGCCAGTATTTTATTGAATATTTTTTCATTTATGTTCATCGTGGATGTTGGCCTGATGTTTTCTTTCTTGTTGAATCTCTGCCAGGTTTTGGTATCAGGATGTTGTTGGTATCATAAAATGATTTGAGAAGGGTTTCCTCTTTTTGGATTACTTGGAATAGTTTCAGAAAGAATGGTACCAGCTCTCTTTGTGTGTCAGGTAGAATTCGGCTGTGAACCCATCTGGACCAGAACTTTTGTTGTGTGGTATGCTCTTAATTGCTCCCTCAACCTCAGACCTTGCTATTGGTCTATTCATAGTTTTGGCTTTCTCATGGTTTTGGCTTGGGAGGACACAGGTGTCCAGGAATTTATCCATTCCTTCCTGGTTTACTAGTTTATGTGCATAGAGTTGTTTGTAGTATTCTCTGATGATGGTTTGAATTTCTGTGGAATCTGTGGTGATTTCCCCTTTATCGTTTTTATTGCATCTATTTGGTTGTTCTCTCTCTTCTTTTTTTATCAGTCTGGCTAGTCTTCTATTTGGTTGATGTTTTCGAAAAACCAGCTCTTGGACTTATTGATTTTTTTAAGGGTTTTTCCTGTCTCTATCTCCTTCAGTTCTGCTCTGATCTTAGTTATTTCCTGTCTTCAGCTAGATTTTGAGTTTTTTTGATCTTGCTCATCTAGCTCTTTCAATTTTGACGATAGGGTGTTAATTTTGGATCTCTCCACTCTTCTCATGTGGGAATTTATTCCTACATATTTTCTTCCACAGACTGCTGTAAATGTTTCCCACAGATTCTGGTATGTTGTGTCTTCGTTCTTGTTGGTTTTGAAGAACTTTTTTTTCTGATTTTATTTTTTTCATGTCATTAAATTTGTTTATTATTATTTTTAATAATATTTTTAATTTTTTAAATTTTTTATTGCATTATACGTTTTGGGGTACATGTGCAGACCGTGCGAGGTAGTTGCATAGGTACACACGTGGCAGTGTGTGTTGCTGCCTTCCTCCCCTTCACCCACACTTGGCCTTTATCCCCAGGCTATCCCTCCCCAGCCCCCCCAATGTCCCTCCCCCTTCCCCCAACAGACCCCAGTGTGTAGTAGACCCCCCAGTGTTTCCATGTGTTCTCATTTTTCTCACCCGCCTATGAGTAAGAATATGCGGTATTTGTTTTTCTGTTCTTGTGTCAGTTTGCTGAGAATGATTTTCTCCAGATTCATCCATGTCCATGCAAAGGACACAAACTCATCCTTTTTGATTGCTGCATAATATTCCACAGTGTATATGTGCCACATTTTCCCAGTCCAGTCTATCATCGATGGGCATTTGGGTTGGTTCCAGGTCTTTGCTATTGTAAACAGTGCTAAAATGAACATTCTTGTGCATGTGTCCTTACAGTAGAACGATTTATGGTTTTTTGGGTATATACCCAGTAAAGGGATTGCTGGGTCAAATGGAATTTCTATTTCTAGATTCTTGAGGAATCGCCACACTGTCTTTCACAGTGGTTGAACTAATTTACACTTCCACCAACAGTGTAAAAGTGTTCCTAATTCTCCACATTCTCTCCAGCACGTGTTGTCTCCAGACTTTTTAATGATCGCCATTCTAACTGGAGTTAGATGGTATCTCAATGTGGTTTTGATTTGCATCTCTCTAATGACCAGTGATGGTGAGCATTTTTTCATGTGTTTGTTGGCCTCATGTATGTCTTCTTTTGTAAAGTGTCTGGTCATATCCTTTGTCCATTTTTGAATGGGCTTGTTTGTTTTTCTTCTGTAAAACTGTTTAAATTCTTTGTAAATTTTGGATATCAGCCCTTTGTCAGATGGGTAAACTGCAAAGACTTTTTTCCAATCTGTTGGTTGCCGATTCACTCTAGTGACTGTTTCCTTGCCTTGCAAAAGCTGTGGACTTTGACTAGGTCCCATTTGTCTATTCTGGCCTTTGTTGCCAATGCTTTTGGTGTTTTGGTCATGAAGTCTTTGCCTACTCCTATGTCCTGAGTGGTTTTGCCTAGATTTTCTTCTAGGGTTTTTATCATGCCAGGTCTTATGTTTAAGTCTTTAATCCATCTGGAGTTAATTTTAGTGTAAGGTGTCAGGAAGGGTCCAGTTTCTGCTTTCTGCACATGGCTATTCAGTTTTCCCAACACCATTTATTAAACAGGGAATCCTTTCCCCATTGCTTGTTTTTGTCAGGTTTGTCAAAGATTGAATGATTGTAGATATGTTGATTTCCCTCCGATGCCTCTGTTCTGTTCCATTGGTCTATATCTCTGTTTTTGTCCCAGTACCATGCTGTTTTGATTACTGTAGCCTTGTAGTATAGTTTGAAGTCTGGTAGTGTGGTGCCTCTCGCTGTGTTCTTTTTGCTTAGAATTTACTTAGCTATGCGGGCTCTCTTTTGGTTCCGTATGAAGTTCATGGTGGTTTTTTCCAGTTCTGTGATGAAATTCAATGGTAGTTTGATGGGGATAGCATTGATTGTGTAAATTACTTTGGGCAGTATAGCCATTTTCACGATATGGATTCTTCGTAACCACAAACATTGAATGTTTCTCCATCTGTTTGTTTCCTCTCTTATTTTGTTGAGCAGTGCTTAGTAGTTTTCCTTAAAGAGGTTCCTTGCTTTCCTTGTGGGTTGGATTTTTAGGTATCTTACTTTCTTTGTAGCAATTGTGAATGGCAATTCGTTCTTGATTTGGTTCTCTTTAAGTCTGTTATTGGTTTATAGGAATGCTTGTGATTTTTGCACATTGATTTTATATCCTGAGACTTTAATGAAGTTGCTTATCAGTTTCAGGAGCTTTTGGGCTGAGGTGATTTGGTCTTCTAGGTATACTGTCATGTCTTCCGCAAGTAGAGACAATTTGGCTTCCACCTTTCCTATTTGAATACCTTTTATTTCTTTTTCTTGCCTGATTGCTCTGGCTAGAACTTCCAGTACTCTGTTGAATAAAAGTGTTGAGAGAGGGCATCTTTGCTTAGTGCTGGATTTCAAAGGGAATGCTTCCAATTTCTTGCCCATTAAGTATGATATTCGCTGTTGGTTTTTTGTAAATATCTTTTATTACTTTGAAATATGTTCCATCAATACCAACTTTATTGAGGGTCTTTTAGCATAAAGGGCTGTTGAATTTTGTCAAATGCCTTCTCTGCATCAATTGAGATAATCACGTGGTTTTTGTTTTTGCTTCTGTTTATGTGGTGAATTATATTTATAGACGTGTATGTTGAACCAGCCTTACATGCCCAGGTTGAATCCTAGTTGACCATGATGAAAAAGTTTTTTAATGTGCTGTTGCAATCGGTTTGCCAGTATTTTTTTTGAAGATTTTTGAATCTGTGTTCATCATGGATATTGGCCTGAAATTTTCTTTTCTTGTTTAGTCTCTGCCTGGTTTTAATATCATGATGGTTTTGGTCTCATAAAATGTTTTGCGATGGGTTTTCTCTTTTTGAATTATTTGGAATTGTTTCGGAAGGAATGGTACCAGATCCTCTTTGTGTGTCTGGTAGAATTCGGATGTGAACCAATCTAGACCTGGGCTTTTTTTGTGTGGTAGGCTCTTCATTGCTTCCTCAACTTCAGACCTTGTTATTGGTCTATTCATAGTTTCAGCTTCCTCCTGCTTTAGGCTTGGGAGGACACACGCATTCAGGAATTTATCCATTTCTTCCTGGTTTACAAGTTTATGTGCATAGAGTTGTTTGTAGTATTCTCTGATGATGGTTTGAATTTCTATGGAATCTGTGGTGATTTCTCCATTATCGTTTTTTATTGCATCTATTTGGTTGTTCTCTCTTTTCTTTTTTATCAGTCTGGCTAGTGGTCTGTCTATTTTGTTGATCTTTTCGAAAAACCAGTTCTTAGATTTATTGATTTTTTGAAGGTTTTTTCTTGTCTCTATCTCCTTCAGTTCTCTGATCTTAGTTATTTATTGTCTTTGGCTAGGTTTTTAGCTTTTTTGATTTTGCTCCTCTAGCTCTTTCTTTTTTTTTTTTTTTTTTTTTTTTTTTTTTTTTTTTTATTTTTTTTAATTTTTTTTTTTTTTATTGCATTATAGGTTTGGGGGTACATGTGCAGAACGAGCAAGATAGTTGCATAGGTACACACATGGCAGTGTGCTTTGCTGCTTTCCTCCCCTTCACCCACACTTGGTATTCATCCCCAGGCTATCCCCCCCAGCCCCCCCCTGCTGTCCCTCCCCCATTCCCCCCAACAGTCCCCAGTGTATAGTAGACCGCCTCTCTGTGTCCACATGTTCTCATTTTTCTCACCCACCTATGAGCGAGTATATGCGGTATTTCTTTTTCTGTTCTTGTGTCAGTTTGCTGAGAATGATGTTCTCCAGATTCATCCATGTCCCTACAAAGGACACAAACTCATCATTTTTGATTGCTGCATAATATTCCATGGTGTATATGTGCCACATTTTCCCAGTCCAGTCTATCATCGTTGGGCATTTGGGTTGGTTCCAGGTCTTTGCTATTGTAAACAGTGCTGCAATGAACATTCGTGTGCATGTGTCCTTATAGTAGAACGATTTATAATCCTTTGGATAGATACCCAGTAATGGGATTGCTGGGTCAAATGGAATTTCTATTTCTAGGTCCCTGAGGAATCGCCACACTGTCTTCCACAATGGTTGAACTAATTTACACTCCCACCAACAGTGTAAGAGTGTTCCTATTTCTCCACATCCTCTCCAGCATCTGCTGTCTCCAGATTTTTTAATGATCGCCATTCTAACTGGTGTGAGATGGTATCTCAATGTGGTTTTGATTTGCATCTCTCTAATGACCAATGACGATGAGCACTTTTTCATATGTTTGCTGGCCTCATGTATGTCTGCTTTCGTAAAGTTTCTGTTCATATCCTTTGCCCATTTTTGAATGGGCTTGTTTGTTTTTTTCCTGTAAATCTGTTTGAGTTCTTTGTAAATTCTGGATATCAGCCCTTTGTCGGATGCGTAAACTGCAAAGATTTTTTCCCATTCTGATGGTTGCCGATTCACTCTAGTGACTGTTTGTTTTGCTGTGCAGAAGCTGTGGAGTTTGATTAGGTCCCATTTGTCTATTTTGGCTTTTGTTGCCAATGCTTTGGGAGTTTTGTTCATGAAGTCCTTGCCTACTCCTATGTCCTGAATGGTTTTGCCTAGATTTTCTTCTAGGGTTTTTATGGTGTCGGGTCTTACGTTTAAGTCTTTAATCCATCTGGAGTTAATTTTAGTGTAAGGTGTCAGGAAGGGGTCCAATTTCTGCTTTCTGCACATGGCTAGCCAGTTTTCCCAACACCATTTATTAAATAGGGAATCCTTTCCCCATTGCCTGTTTTTGTCTGGTTTATCAAAGATAATATGGTTGTAGATGTGTTGTGTTGCCTCCGATGCCTCTGTTCTGTTCCATTGGTCTATATCTCTGTTTTGGTACCAGTACCATGCTGTTTTGATTACTGTAGCCTTGTAGTATAGTTTGAAGTCTGGTAGCGTGATGCCTCCCGCTGTGTTCTTTTTGCTTAGAATTGACTTGGCTATGCGGGCTCTTTTTTGGTTCCATATGAAATTCATGGTGGTTTTTTCCAGTTCTGTGAAGAAATTCAATGGTAGTTTGATGGGGATAGCATTGATTGTGTAAATTACTTTGGGCAGTATAGCCATTTTCACGATATTGATTCTTCCTAACCACGAACATGGAATGTTTCTCCATCTGTTTGTGTCCTCTCTTATTTCATTGAGCAGTTGTTTGTAGTTTTCCTTAAAGAGGTCCCTTACATTCCTAGTGAGTTGTATTCCTAGGTATTTTATTTTCTTTGTAGCAATTGTGAATGGCAGTTCGTTCTTGATTTGGTTCTCTTTAAGTCTGTTATTGGTGTATAGGAATGCTTGTGATTTTTGCACATTGATTTTATATCCTGAGACTTTGCTGAAGTTGCTTATCAGTTGCAGGAGCTTTTGGGCTGAGGTGATGGGGTCTTCTAGGTATACTATCATGTCGTCTGCAAATAGAGACAATTTGGCTTCCACCTTTCCTATTTGAATACCCTTTATTTCTTTTTCTTGCCTGATTGCTCTGGCTAGAACTTCCAGTACTATGTTGAATAGAAGTGGTGAGAGAGGGCATCCTTGTCTAGTGCCAGATTTCAAAGGGAATGCTTCCAGTTTTTGCCCATTAAGTATGATATTGGCTGTTGGTTTGTCATAAATAGCTTTTATTACTTTGAGATATGTTCCATCAATACCAAGTTTATTGAGGGTTTTTAGCATAAAGGGCTGTTGAATTTTGTCAAATGCCTTCTCTGCATCAATTGAGATAATCATGTGGTTTTTGTTTTTGCTTCTGTTTATGTGGTGAATTACATTTATAGACTTGCGTATGTTGAACCCGCCTTGCATCCCCGGGATAAATCCTACTTGATCATGATGGATAAGTTTTTTAATGTGCTGTTGCAATCGGTTTGCCAGTATTTTATTGAAGATTTTTGCATCTATGTTCATCATGGATATTGGCCTGAAGTTTTCTTTTCTTGTTGAGTCTCTGCCAGGTTTTGGTATCAGGATGATGTTGGTCTCATAAAATGATTTGGGAAGGGTTCCCTCTTTTTGGATTATTTGGAATAGTTTCAGAAGGAATGGTACCAGATCCTCTTTGTGTGTCTGGTAGAATTCGGCTGTGAACCCATCTGGACCTGGGCTTTTTTTGTGTGGTAGGCTCTTAATTGCTGCCTCAACTTCAGACCTTGTTATTGGTCTATTCATAGTTTCGGCTTCCTCCTGGTTTAGGCTTGGGAGGACACAGGCATCCAGGAATTTATCCATTTCTTCCTGATTTACTGGTTTATGTGCATAGAGTTGTTTGTAGTATTCTCTGATGATGGTTTGAATTTCTGTGGAATCTGTGGTGATTTCCCCTTTATCGTTTTTTATTGCATCTATTTGGTTGTTCTCTCTCTTCTTTTTTATCAGTCTGGCTAGTGGTCTGTCTATTTTGTTGATCTTTTCGAAAAACCAGCTCTTAGATTTATTGATTTTTTGAAGGGTTTTTCTTGTCTCTATCTCCTTCAGTTCTGCTCTGATCTTAGTTATTTCTTGTCTTCGGCTAGGTTTTGAGCTTTTTTGATCTTGCTCCTCTAGCTCTTTCAATTTTGACGATAGGGTGTCAATTTTGGATCTCTCCACTCTTCTCATGTGGGCACTTATTGCTATATATTTTCCTCTACAGACTGCTTTAAATGTGTCCCAGAGATTCTGGTACGTTGTGTCTTCATTCTCATTGGTTTCAAAGAACTTCTTTATTTCTGCCTTCATTTCATTGTTTATCCAATCAACATTCAAGAGCCAATTGTTCAGTTTCCATGAAGCTGTGCGGTTCTGAGTTATTTTCTGAATTCTGAGTTCCAACTTGATTGCACTATGGTCTGAGAGACTGTTTGTTATGATTTCAGTTGTTTTGCATTTGCTGAGGAGTGCTTTACTTCCAATTATGTGGTCTATTTTGGAGTAGGTGTGATGTGGTGCTGAGAAGAATGTATATTCTGTGGATTTGGGGTGGAGAGTTCTGTAAATGTCTATCAGGTTTGCTTGTTCCAGGTCTGAGTTCAAGTCCTGGATATCCTTGTTAATTTTCTGTCTGGTTGATCTGTCTGCTATTGACAGTGGAGTGTTAAAGTCTCCCACTATTATTGTGTGGGAGTCTAAGTCCCTTTGTAAGTCATTAAGAACTTGCCTTATATATCTGGGTGCTCCTACATTGGGTCCATATATATTTAGAATCGTTACCTCTTCTTGTTGTATCGATCCTTTTACCATTATGTAATGACCTTCTTTGTCCCTTTTGATCTTTGTTACTTTAAAGTCTATTTTATCAGAGATGAGAATTGCAACTCCTGCTTTTTTTTGCTCTCCATTTGCTTGGTAAATCTTCCTCCATCCCTTTATTTTGAGCCTTTGTGTATCTTTGCATGTGAGGTGGGTTTCCTGGATACAGCACACCGATGGGTTTTGGTTTTTTATCCAATTTGCCAGTCTGTGTCTTTTGATTGGTGCATTTAGCCCATTTACATTCAGGGTTAATATTGTTATGTGTGAATTTGATACTGCCATTTTGATGCTAGCTGGCTGTTTTGCCCGTTGGTTCATGTACATTCTTCATTTTGTTGATGGTCTTTAGCATTTGGTATGCTTTTAGGATGGCTGGAACTGGTTGTTTCTTTCTATGTGTAGTGCCTCTTTCAGGAGCTCTTGTAAAGCAGGCCTAGTGGTGACAAAATCTCTGAGTACTTGCTTGTTCGTGAAGGATTTTATTTTTCCTTCACTTATGAAGCTCAGTTTCGCTGGATATGAAATTCTGGGTTGAAAGCTCTTTTCTTTAAGGATGTTGAATATTGGCCCCCACTCTCTTCTGGCTTGTAGAGTCTCTGCTGAGAGATCTGCTGTGAGTCTGATGGGCTTCCCTTTGTGGGTGACCCGACCTTTCTCTCTGGCTGCCCTTAGTATTTTCTCCTTTGTTTCAACCCTGGTGAATCTGACGATTATGTGCCTTGGGGTTGCTCTTCTTGCAGAGTATCTTTGTGGTGTTCTCTGTATTTCCTGGAGTTGAGTATTGACCTGTCTTGCTAGGTTGGGGAAATTTTCCTGGATAATATCCTGAAGAGTGTTTTCCAGCTTGGATTCATTCTCTTCGTCACATTCTGGTACACCTATCAAACGTAGGTTGGGTCTCTTCACATAGTCCCACATTTCTTGGAGATTTTGTTCATTCCTTTTTGTGCTTTTTTCTTTAATCTTGGTTTCTCGTTTTATTTCATTGAGTTGATCTTCAACTTCTGATATTCTTTCTTCTGCTTGGTCAATTCGGCTGTTGATACTTGTGCATGCTTCGCGAAGTTCTCGTGTTGAGTTTTTCAGCTCCTTCAATTCATTCATATTCCTCTCTAAGTTGTCCATTCTCGTTATCAATTCCTCGAATCTTTTTTCAAATCTTTTTTCAAGGTTCTTAGTTTCTTTGCACTGGTTTAGAACATGTTCCTTTAGCTCACTGAAGTTTCTCATTATCCACTTTCTGAAGTCTGATTCCGTCATTTCGTCACATTCATTCTCCGTCCAGCTTTGTTCCCTTGCTGGTGAGGAGTTTTGGTCCTTTTTTGGAGGTGAGGTGTTTTGGTTTCGGGTGCTTTCCTCCTTTTTGCGCTGGTTTCTTCCCATCTTTATGGATTTATCCGCCTGTTGTCTTAGTAGTGGCTGATTTTTCAATTGGGTCTCTGTGTGGACACTGAGATTGTTGATGATGAAGTATTTCTGTTACTTAGTTTTCCCTCTAATGATCTATCCTCTCTGCTGTATGAGTGCTGAGGTCCACTCCAGGCCCTGCTTGTCTGGGGTATACCTGCAGCAGCTGCAGAACAGTGAGGGATGATATCAGTTTCTTTTTCTGCTGCCCTTGTTCCAGAATGATGCCAGCCAAATGTCAGTCTGATTAGTCCTTTTCTGGGGTGACTCCTTGGATATACAGAGGTCAGGGAGCTGCTTGAGGAGACAGTCTGTGCTTTATAGGAGCTCCAGTGCTGAGCTGTGAGCTCCGTTGTTCATTCAGGGTTGTTGGGAGGTTATGTCTGCTGCAATAGAACTCATAAAACACCACTCTTTTTTTTTTTTTTTTTTTTTTTCACCCTTAGATGCTCTGTCTCAGGGAGTTGGGGCTTTCTTTATGAGTATCTGTTGCACTGTCCTGCCCCACTAGGTGGCAGTCTATTCACTATTTGCCTGCCGGGGCTCTGACCTCCTAAGGCGGGTCCGCCCTGTTGCGGCCCGGCGGACTCTCTCTGTTATGGCAGGTTGCCTCGGCAACGGCAGGCTGCGTCAGTCCTGGGCGGTACTTAAGTGGGGGTGCACTTTGTCAGGAATGGTGGACGCCCCTCCCTGACCGGGCTGCACCGTCCTAAATGCCGGCAACAAAACTCTCAGCCCCAAGCGCCTCCAGTCGCCGCCCTGCTTGTCCCCGTGAGCGTGGGACCCGCCGAGCCCGATCACCCTGCTCCCTGCCTCAGAGTCCGTCCTCTCTCTCTCTCTCTCTTCCTCTCCCCAAGCTGAAAGGTCGACTCTCTCACTGGCGCCCCAGGAGCCTGCCGATAGGGCACTGGGATCCGTGCGTTCTCCCGTGCCGCTGCCCACTACCCCGGCTCAGATCACGCTTCCCAGGAAACTCCTGGTCTGGCTCATTGTCCAAGTCCTGTTCAATCAGATGGACATGCCAATCTGCCCTTCCAAATCTCAGATTGCCGGTTTAACAGGGCACCCAGACCAGTGAGTTCCGCGCCGGGTCCCGCTGCGGCGCCGGCTGAAGAGGCGGCGGGAGCCGGTTGCGTTAGCCGGCTGCTAGCATCCCGTGTCTCTCCCACACCTGGGACTTTCAACGCTCTGTGGGCATAAAAGGAACATCCGAGAATGCGGCTAGGACTCACCCTCTGCGCCTTCACCGAGAGCTGCAATCCTGAGTCACCTCTACGACGCCATCTTGCCTCCCTCCTCCCCTCTAGCTCTTTCAATTTTGATGATAGGGTGTCAATTTTGGATCTCTCCACTCTTTTCATGTGGGCACTTATTGCCATATATTTTTCTCTACACACTGCTTTAAATGTGTCCCAGAGATTCTGGTACGTTGTGTATTCGTTCTTGTTGGTTTCAAAGGACTTCTTTATTTCTGCCTTCATTTCATTGTTTATCCAATCAACATTCAAGAGCCAGTTGTTCAGTTTCCATGAAGCTGTGCGGTTCTGAGTTGGTTTTTGTATTCTGAGTTCTAACTTGATTGCACTATGGTCTTAGAGACTGTTTATTATAATTTCAGTTGTTTTGCATTTGCTGAGGAGTGCTTTACTTCCAATTATGTGGTCAATTTTGGAGTAGATGTGACGTGGTGCTGAGAAGAATGTATATTCTGTGGATTTGTTTTGGAGAGTTCTGTAAATGTGTATCAGGTTTGCTTGTTCCAGGTCTGAGTTCAAGCCTTGGATATTCTTGTTAATTTTCTTTCTGGTTGATCTGTCTGTTATTGACAGTGGAGTGTTAACGTCTCCCACTATTATTGTGTGGGAGTCTAAGTCTCTTTGTACGTTGATAAGAACTTGCCTTATATATCTGGGTGCTCCTGTATTGGGTCCATATATATTTAGAATCGTTAGCTCTTCTTGTTGTATCGACCCTTTTACCATTATGTAATGACCTTTTTTGTGTCTTTTGATCTTTGTTGCTTTAAATTCTATTTTATCAGAGATGACACTTGCAACTCCTGCTATTTTTTTCTCTCAATTTGCTTGGTAAATCTTCCTCTATCCCTTTATTTTGAGCCTTCGTGGATCTTTGCGTGTCAGATGGGTTTCTTGAATAGACCACACCGATGGGTTCTGATTTTTTTGTCCAATTTGCCAATCTTTGTCTTTTGATTGGTGCATTTAGCCCATTTACATTTAGGGTTAAATATTGTTATGTGTGAATTTGTTACTGCCATTTTGATACTATCTGGCTGTTTTGTCCCTTGTTTGATGCAGATTCTTCATTTTTTTTGATGCTCTTTAGCATTTGGTATGTTTTTAGAATGGCTGGTACTGGTTGTTCTTTCTATGTGTTGTGCCTCTTTCAGGAGCTCTTTTAAAGCAGGCCTGGTGTGGACAAAATCTCTGAGTTCTTGCTTGTTGGCAAAAGATTTTATTCTTCCTTCACTTATGAAGCTCAGTTTGGCTGGATGTGAAATTCTGGGTTGAAAGTTCTTTTCTTTAAAGATGTTGAATATTGGCCCCCACTCTCTTCTGGCTTGTAGAGTTTCTGCCGAGAGATCTTCTGTGAGTCTGATGGGCTTCCCTTTGTTGGTGACCCCACCCTTCTCTCTGGCTGCCCTTAGTATTTTCTCCTTCATTTCAACCCTGGTGAATCTGACGATTATGTGCCTTGGGGTCGCTCTTCTTGCAGTATATCTTTGTGGTGTTCTCTGTATTTCTTGCCGTTGAGTATTAGCCTGCCATGCCAGGTTGGGGAAATTTTCCTGGATAATATCCTGCGGAGTGTTTTCCCGCTTAGATTTATTCTCTTTGTCACATTCTGTTACGCCTATCAAATGTAGGTTAGGTCTCTTCACATAGTTCCACATTTTGTGGAGATTTTGTTCATTCCTCTTTGCACTTTTTTCTCTAATCTTGGTTTCTTGTTTTATTTTATTGAGTTGATCTTTGACTTCTGATATCTTTTCTTCTCCCTGGTCAATTCAGCTGTTGAAACTTGTGCATGCTTCACAAAGTTCTCGTGTTGTGTTTTTCAGCTCCTTCAATTCATTCATATTCCTCTCTAAGTTGTCCTTTCCTGCTATAATTTCATCAAATCTTTTTTCAAATCTTTTTTCAAGGTTCTTAGTTTCTTTGCCTTGATTTAGAACATGTTCTTCTAGCTCACTTAAGTTTCTCATTATCCACCTTCTGAAGTCTGATTCCGTCATTTTGTCACTCTCTTTCTCCATCCAGCTTTGTTCCCTTGCTGGTGAGGAGTTTTAGTCTTTTGTAGGAGGTGAGGTGTTTTGGTTTCAGGTGTTTTCCTTCTTTTTGCTTTGGGTTCTTCCCATCTTTTTGGATTTATTCACCTGTCATCTTAGTAGTTGCTGACTTTTTGATTGGGTCTCTAAGTGGACGCCCAGATTGTTGATGATGAAGTATTTCTGTTATTTAGTTTTTCTTCTAACTGTTTAGCCCCTCTGCTGTATGAGTGCTGAGGTCCACTCCAGGTCCTGCTTTTTTGGGGTACACCTGTAGCAGCTGCGGAACAGTGAGGGATGCTACCAGTTTCATCTTCTGCCAACTTTGTCCCAGAATGATGCCTGCCAAATGTCAGTCTGATTAGTCCTTTTTTGAGGTGGCTCTTTAGATATACAGGGGTCAGGGAACTGCTTGAGGAAATGGTCCGTACTTCATAGGAGCTCCAGTGCTGAGCTGTGAGCTCCATTGTTCATTCAGATTTGCTGGGCAAATGTGTCTGCTGCAGCAGTGCAACAGATACTCATAAAGAAAGCCCCAACTCCCTGAGACAGAGTATCTGAGGCAAAAAAGGTGGGGCTTTTGTAAGTTCTGCTGCAGCAGACATTTGGCACGCTAAGCTGTGCCCAGGTTTTGCTCAACGCAAATTGTCAGGTATTAAGTATTTGTTGTTTAAAGTCACTAAGCTTTAGGCAGAATGTTGTTAGAGACAAACAGGTCTCTATCCTCATGTCCCAGGCCCCAGACTCTACCCTCCCTCTGCTCCTGTCTCCCAAATCTCCCCCTGCAGCCACACTGGCCCCTTTTTAACCTCCTCTGCCAAACTCAGGTAAACCTTTGAGACTCTGCCTCAGGGTGGCTTCTTTCTTACACCCCTGTATCTGTCTTGCGCAGCATTGGTCCCTTATTTTCATTCTGGCCCTGGCATAAATGTCACCTCAGTGAAGCATCTGGATTCTCCCCACACAGTGTCTCCCCAGCTCTCTTATCATCCACCGTATTTTTATTACAGCACCTTCTCTTTTATTTTATGTGTACTTGCTCTAGTGGTTTTGTCCAGCTCTCCTGAGACTGTGGACTTCTGGAGTTAAGACAGGCTTTTTTTGGTCATTTTTAGCAGCAATGCTGAGCCCACCAGGGCACCTGGAACAAGGTAAGTGCTCAGGGCAGAGTAGCTAAGTGAATAAGTCGGTGCTGGGGGACAGTGATTAAATCCCCTTCCTGTTTCTGCTGTCCTTGCAATGTGAGGATTATTGATAATAACAAAAGGTGCCTGTTCCAGGAGACTATCCTGGATCTCCAGCTGCTTCAACGAAGCTCAGTGGACACCAGGGACATGGGAGGCTGCTGCCCCCTAGTGACTAGCACTGGCACTGCAGCCCCAGGCAGGCACATTACAGAAGAGAACAGGCAGTTGCATTTGGAGGTCCTTTGGACAGTGGCTTTCCAGGGTCCCAGCATGTTTTGGAGCCAAATCTGCAGCCTCCAAGGTTAGTAAGAAGGATATCAGAAGCCTCTCTTACCACTTTTCCTCCACTTTTTTGGGTCTACAGTTCACTCTTGAGGACCCTTACTTCATCCAGGGTGGTGATTTTCTGCCACTTCCCATTGGGGCCCTCAGGAACCCAGCTGGGCCTGATCTTGTCCCCAAGACTCAGACCTGCAGTCCAGTGTTCTAAAACATTCTGCTTTATTCAATTCCTCATCTGCCCAAGCCCCCAGTCTTTTCTTATTTTTTTATTTTTGAAAGACCTCCGGAGAGTAGAAAGCATTTTCTCAGAGTCTCCTAGCACAGTGGGCCACCAGTGAGAACCAATTAGACACTTACCATGGAAGCCTTGGGGTTCGGCCAAACACCCCAATTCACACAGAAGAAAATGGACACTTCTGTCCTGCAGCTACTTCTCTACACCAGGGCAGGTGGGCCCATCTTAGCTCCAGTCATCCACAGATGTGGGCTGCAGGACTCAGTCCTGTCCTCTTAAGGTTGTGCTGGGTGTGACTCCAGCCCTGGCTGAGCCCTGGGAGTCTTGTGGATCTTCCTACCTATGCTTCAGGCTCCTGAGCACATGGCTAGGAGAAGAGTGGATGCCACTGACCCGTGACAGAGCCGCCCCCAACCTCTTTCTTCTTCTTCTCCTTTCACTTTTCTGATGTCCACTCTTTCTGTGACCACTGCCTCCATGGTCTCCACCTGAGGAGTCACTATGCTTGTGTAAGTCATGTGTGTCTGAGCTCACTTGGGATATGGAAAGGAAAATGGCCCCTGGTGGAGAAGTGGGCAGGGGTCCCCGGGATCTTAGAGGCTTCCATTTTCAAAGCAAATATAATGGAAGAAGGTGGAGCCAAGGCCTTGGAAGCCAGAGCCCTTCCTAACACTGTGGTCTGGGCCACTCTCTCCCTCTTTCTGGGCCTCAGTTTCCCAATTGTACAATAAAGAGTTAAATAAGTGTATGCTCACTGAGGACATGGGATCAGGCTTCATTAATGCCACAAAGGGTGTCAGCGTGGCTGGGCTCAGTCACACATGGGTGCATAGGCTTTCTGACACTGCCTGGGCTGCAGATAGGGAGTGCAGGAAGCCAGGGACCCTGTGAGAGGTGAGTGGGCATGTGCAGGGCACAGACAGTGCTGCTCTGGAGGCCAGTCCCATGGGAGCCCCCACCTCCAGCCTCTGACTTCTCTTATGTCCTACACCTTTGGGGCCCAGGGGCACTAGTGGTGCATTCAGGCAGGGCTGTGGGGCACTAGGCCTGTTGGGCCTAGACCAAAGGGAACCATTTTTCTATTGATCTGAAGCTTCACAGTGTGTAGTCAACTCTGAATCTGAAAATGCTGTTATATTATTACTGAGCCCCAGCACATGACACTGAACTTCCAACTACTGGGATCACTTTTTCTGTGATCTGTGGGTTATTGCCTTTTGTCCAGTTCTCTACAGTGTAATGTTTCTTTTCTATCAATTTCTAGGAGTTCTTTCTGTAATGGGAATGTGAGTCCCTTTGTGATATGAGTTGCAAATATTTATTCCTAGTTTATTATTATTTTTTTAAATTGTGGTGTTTAGTTCTGGTTTGGATGGATTTTCTTGGTGTTTTGTTGCTCTGTTTTATTTTCTATGTATTATTAAGATGTAACTTTTCTCCAAATTGAGCTAAAAGTTCATATGACCACAATAAAGTAACTCAGCCAATATCTCTTGAAAACTTATTAACCAGTTTCAAAATTTATGTAAAAATAAGAGTCAAGAACCATCAAGACATTCATAAAAAAACTAGAGGACTTACACTGTGAGGTATTAAGACTTAGATCAAAGCTACAGGAATCAAGGTCCTGTGGTTTAGTTTTGCAAGAATAGGCACAAGGAGGAGAAAGAATGGAGCTCAGATCCACAGATACCGACATTCTGCACATGACCGAGCACACAGCAGAACAGTGGGGAGAGAAAGGCTGCTCAGTGAATGGCCTGGGCAACTGAAAATCCACGTGGGAAGTCAACAAAGCTTAATTCCTACCTCACACTGTTCACAAAAGTTAATCCTGGGAGAATTTTAAATCTAAATGTGAAGGTTTAAAAAATATATATAGTCAATAACAGGAGAATATTTTTATGATTTTGAAACGGGTAGAGATTTCTTAGTACACAAAGTGCACTAATAACAAAAGTCAAATTTGATAAATTGGACTTAATTATAATTAATAACTTCTATTCATCAAAAGATGCCTTCAATAAAATTAAAAGGCAAGAATGGAGTGTGAAGAAACATTTATCATTTATGTGACAAAGCCTAATATCTAGGATATGGGACTAATCCCATCAATGAAGAAGAAAGGCAACACACTGGGGAGAATGGGTAAACAATCTAGGCATTTCCCAAAGAGTGACCAGATGGTCAGCATGTGTATAGAAATTGCCCCACATTCTTGGTCATCAGGGAGATGCAGGTTAAAACCACAATGTGATACCGCTGTGCAATGGATGGAATTTTATTTAAAAAGCAGTATCGAGTATTGGAGAGTGGCTGAGTGACTGGGACTCTCATATGCTGCTGTGTCTGTCAACTGCCACAACCACTCTCAAAAGCCCTTTGATAACATCTTCTAAAGATGGACAGATACACTCTACAGCCCCACAATTTGACTCTTAGGTATAGATCTGTTAGAAATGCCTTCATCTCTTCAACATGTCCACAATGGCCAGAACCACAAGAGGTAATGGAGGTAAATTCTCAGTGTTGGAGCTGTGGGTTAATGTAGTTTCTCCTTAGACTATTTTTCTGTTTTCTACAAAACATTATTTGGCATTTTTTCCAAACCGGAAGCCACTCACATGTGTATCAACAATAAGAATAAATGAAATGTTTTATGTATATATGTATATATAAAGTCACAAAATATTGCATATACATACACACACACATATAATGAAAGGTATACAGAAAAGTGAACTATAGCTGCATTTAGAAACATATATGAGACTTCCAAATACAATAAATTATCCTGAGTTTATTCTGTACAATTTCATTTAATTAAAATTTTAAGCTAATATTAAAATTAAAAAATTAAAGTTCTTGCTTCAGAAGTAAGAGTACTCGTTACTACCAGAGAAGAGAGTGCAGTGGCCTGGGATTACAACATGAGGGGATTCCTGGAGGGCTGATGGTGTTCTGTTTCTTACGGGTACTGGTTACTGTGAACTTGCCTTGGATAATTCATTGAACTACACATTTATTTCCATATTTTTAGGCATATGAAATGCTATGCTTTGCTTCAACACACAAACTCATGGAATCAACCCAAATACACATCAATGGAAGACTGGATAAAGAAAATAAGATGCAAATACACCAGCGATGACTTCAGCCCACGGTTCTCAGCAGGGAAAGGTCTTGTCTTTGCCTGCACAGCACAAAGCTCCCTGGTGGAGTTCTGGACACAAGCTTCTTTCATATACATTAGAAACTCCAAGAAAAGCTGGCTGCATCTTCTGTCTGGCTGCATCTGTCTAACAGTTTAGAGAATGTTCCTTCCTCTTTTCTCCAGGTATCTTTGGAAGCCTTCCCCAAAATCAAAGCACCTTAGAGAAATTTACTTCTGGAGAGGAAAGTGGCATTCAGGAGAGGAGAATCTATTCCAGGAATTGTGGCACAAGAGCTAGAGGCTGGGGTAGGGAACATTTTAAACTAAGTCCTCAGTCTTGTTTCCAGTTTTCTTCCTATAGGTCAGGGCTCAGGACACCTTGATACAGGCTCTTCACCCCTCCACCAGAATGCCTAAAGGCCATGCTCATGGATCCTGGGAAATCCAGGAAGCAGGGGGATGCTGGCAAGCCTCAGCAAGACTGCCTTGGACCAATCCTGCAGCCTGGGGAAGGAATCCCCATGCTTCCTCAGCCCAGCTGGCCAGCAAAGACAGGCAGGACCTCTGGGTCCACACAAGAATGACCAGCAGCTGTTCTTTGCCTAAGCTGAGGTGAAAGATTCCGATTGCAACTCTAGCGGTGAGGGTAAAAGTCTGCAATCCAGCTTTTAGGGAGTCTTTAAAATTAGGTGTGGTATGAGCCTGTCAGTAGCATATTAGGTAGAGAACTCTTACAGAGTTAAGGGTGAACCCTAGGGAGGGTGAGCCACCTGGACTGGTTCTAGAACTGGGGGTGGTGCCTCACAGCACGTTTTTGAGAATATGCAACCATGCTTCGTATGTGATGGAGTGTGTGCATGTGTGTGTGTGTCTGTGTGTGTGCATGTGTGTGTGTCTGTGGATACACAGACACCCTGGAGCATATGCACACTTCCTTTTGCATTCACATAAGCCTTACAGATAACAAAGTGCTTTGATACCTATTCTCTGCAGCCCTCCACAGGAGGCAGGGCAAGCACTATCAAGCCTACTACAAACGGGTAAGCTAAAGCCCCCCCTGAGTGACTTTCCCACAGACACAGAAAGAATGAGTGCAAAGCCCTGAGCCTGTGCACTCCCCTCTGTGCCAGGCTGCTTCTCCTGGGCATGGTTGTGCCTCGTGCATGAGACTTTCTCCTCTGATGTGCCCTGGGTACATTAACTTAGATATTGCTCAGGTGGGATGAGGGGAGAACGTATTTTCAGGTTGTGTTACTCAAAACAACATAGTATAGACTAGATGACTTTAAAGACATGCATTTATTTCTCAGAATACTGAAGGTTTGGAAGTCCAAGTTCAAGGTATCGGCTAGATTCATTCCTGGTTAGGGCTGTCATCCTGGTTTGCAGATGGCCACTTTCTCTTTTCATCCTCACTTGGTGAGGGGCAGGGATAGAGATAGATAGATAGATAGATAGATAGATAGATAGATAGATAGATAGAGCTCTCTTTTCTTACCAGATCCATCATGAGGTCCCCACACCATGACTTCATGTAAACCTAATTATCTACCAAAGGCCCATCTCCAAAAACCATCACATTGGTGGTCAGTTTCAACAAAAGAATTTGGGGAGCACACAGAGATTCAGTCTACAGCATGGGTGAAAACCCATCTCTTCCTCACCACCTGTGGGGACCACTGCAGCCATCAAGACAGTGGGTATGTTCTCCTTACAACTTCATCCGATTCCCCTAGAAGAGGAGGGAAAGGGAAGGAGGGCAAAGATGGGAAAGTTGAAGAATGTTAAGAAAAGAATAGGATAGCCAGATTTAGCAAATAAAAATATAGAATGCCTAGTTAATTCTGAATTTTAGATAAGGAACAAATAATTTTTTAGCATAAGTATGTCCCAAACTAAGCATGGCACAAGACATATTTATACTAATGAAATTATGTATTCTCTAATAATAAACTATTTTCTCCAATGCACATTAACTGTGCATCCTGTATTTTTACCTGGCAACTCAAAGAAAAGGACCAAAAACTCGAGGCAAGCCAGTGGATTTCAGGAGGGACTATTGCTGGGTTTCTGGACTGAGGCTCGCTTTATAACACTTAACTGTTTTTAGCCTCTTGTCTCCCTCCCCGTCTCTCTCTTTCTTTTCCTCCCTCCCTCCCTCTCTCCCTCCCTCCCTCCATCCTTCCTTTCCTTCCTTTCTTTTTTTCTCTTTCTTCTTTTCTTTTCTTTCTTTTTCTTTCTTTCTTTTTTCCTTTCTCTTCCTTTATTTTCTTTTTACCAGTTTTTCCTAGCCTTTTATTGTGATAAAATAGACCTAAGCTAAAATATGCCATAAAAAACATTTTGAAGCACACAGTTCAGTAGTATTAGCACGTTCACATCTCTGTGCAGCAGTCATCACCAGCCATTTCCAGGGATTTTCCATTATCCCCACCTGAAACCGCAGCTAGGAAACACAATCTGCCCAACTCCTGCCCCGTCTCCCCATCCCTGGTGGCCACCGCTGCTGCCGCTATGAATTTGACTGTTGTAGGCACCTCAGGTAAGTGGACTCATAGGATATATGTCCTTTTGCGCCTGGCTTCTCTATTTTTATTTATTTATTTATTTTTAATTTTTATTGCATTATAGGTTTGGGGGTACATGTGCAGAACGAGCAAGATAGTTGCATAGGTACACACATGGCAGTGTGCTTTGCTGCCTTCCTCCCCTTCACCCACACTTGGTATTCATCCCCAGGCTATCCCCCCCAGGCCCCCCCTGCTGTCCCTCCCCCATTCCCCCCAACAGTCCCCAGAGTATAGTAGACCGCCTCTCTGTGTCCACGTGTTCTCATTTTTCTCACCCACCTATGAGTGAGTATATGCGGTATTTCTTTTGCTGTTCTTGTGTCAGTTTGCTGAGAATGATGTTCTCCAGATTCATCCATGTCCCTACAAAGGACACAAACTCATCATTTTTGATTGCTGCATAGTATTCCATGGTGTATATGTGCCACATTTTCCCAGTCCAGTCTATCATCGTTGGGCATTTGGGTTGGTTCCAGGTCTTTGCTATTGTAAACAGTGCTGCAATGAACATTCGTGTGCATGTGTCCTTATAGTAGAACGATTTATACTCCTTTGGATAGATACCCAGTAATGGGATTGCTGGGTCAAATGGAATTTCTATTTCTAGGTCCCTGAGGAATCGCCACACTGTCTTCCACAATGGTTGAACTAATTTACACTCCCACCAACAGTGTAAGAGTATTCCTATTTCTCCACATCCTCTCCAGCATCTGCTGTCTCCAGATTTTTTAATGATCGCCATTCTAACTGGCGTGAGATGGTATCTCAATGTGGTTTTGATTTGCATCTCTCTAATGACCAATGACGATGAGCACTTTTTCATATGTTTGCTGGCCTCATGTATGTCTGCTTTCGTAAAGTTTCTGTTCATATCCTTTGCCCATTTTTGAATGGGCTTGTTTGTTTTTTTCCTGTAAATCTGTTTGAGTTCTTTGTAAATTCTGGATATCAGCCCTTTGTCAGATGCGTAAACTGCAAAGATTTTTTCCCATTCTGATGGTTGCCGATTCACTCCAGTGACTGTTTGTTTTGCTGTGCAGAAGCTGTGGAGTTTGATTAGGTCCCATTTGTCTATTTTGGCTTTTGTTGCCAATGCTTTGGGGGTTTTGTTCATGAAGTCCTTGCCTACTCCTATGTCCTGAATGGTTTTGCCTAGATTTTCTTCTAGGGTTTTTATGGTGTCGGGTCTTACGTTTAAGTCTTTAATCCATCTGGAGTTAATTTTAGTGTAAGGTGTCAGGAAGGGGTCCAGTTTCTGCTTTCTGCACATGGCTAGCCAGTTTTCCCAACACCATTTATTAAATAGGGAATCCTTTCCCCATTGCCTGTTTTTGTCTGGTTTATCAAAGATAATATGGTTGTAGATGTGTTGTGTTGCCTCCGATGCCTCTGTTCTGTTCCATTGGTCTATATCTCTGTTTTGGTACAAGTACCATGCTGTTTTGATTACTGTAGCCTTGTAGTATAGTTTGAAGTCTGGTAGCGTGATGCCTCCTGCTGTGTTCTTTTTGCTTAGAATTGACTTGGCTATGCGGGCTCTTTTTTGGTTCCATATGAAATTCATGGTGGTTTTTTCCAGTTCTGTGAAGAAATTCAATGGTAGTTTGATGGGGATAGCATTGATTGTGTAAATTATTTTGGGCAGTATAGCCATTTTCACGATATTGATTCTTCCTTACCACAAACATGGAATGTTTCTCCATCTGTTTGTGTCCTCTCTTATTTCATTGAGCAGTTGTTTCTAGTTTTCCTTAAAGAGGTCCCTTACATTCCTAGTGAGTTGTATTCCTAGGTATTTTATTTTCTTTGTAGCAATTGTGAATGACAGTTCGTTCTTGATTTGGTTCTCTTTAAGTCTGTTATTGGTGTATAGGAATGCTTGTGATTTTTGCACATTGATTTTATATCCTGAGAGTTTGCTGAAGTTGCTTATCAGTTGCAGGAGCTTTTGGGCTGAGGTGATGGGGTCTTCTAGGTATATTATCATGTCGTCTGCAAATAGAGACAATTTGGCTTCCACCTTTCCTATTTGAATACCCTTTATTTCTTTTTCTTGCCTGATTGCTCTGGCTAGAACTTCCAGTACTATGTTGAATAGAAGTGGTGAGAGAGGGCATCCTTGTCTAGTGCCAGATTTCAAAGGGAATGCTTCCAGTTTTTGCCCATTAAGTATGATATTGGCTGTTGGTTTGTCATAAATAGCTTTTATTACTTTGAGATATGATCCATCAATACCAAGTTTATTGAGGGTTTTTAGCATAAAGGGCTGTTGAATTTTGTCAAATGCCTTCTCTGCATCAATTGAGATAATCATGTGGTTTTTGTTTTTGCTTCTGTTTATGTGGTGAATTACATTTATAGACTTGCGTATGTTGAACCAGCCTTGCATCCCCGGGATAAATCCTACTTGATCATGATGGATAAGTTTTTTAATGTGCTGTTGCAATCGGTTTGCCAGTATTTTATTGAAGATTTTTGCATCTATGTTCATCATGGATATTGGCCTGAAGTTTTCTTTTCTTGTTGAGTCTCTGCCAGGTTTTGGTATCAGGATGATGTTGGTCTCATAAAATGATTTGGGAAGGGTTCCCTCTTTTTGGATTATTTGGAATAGTTTCAGAAGGAATGGTACCAGATCCTCTTTGTGTGTCTGGTAGAATTCGGCTGTGAACCCATCTGGACCTGGGCTTTTTTTGTGTGGTAGGCTCTGAATTGCTACCTCAACTTCAGACCTTGTTATTGGTCTATTCATAGTTTCGGCTTCCTCCTGGTTTAGGCTTGGGAGGACACAGGCATCCAGGAATTTATCCATTTCTTCCTGATTTACGGTTTATGTGCATAGAGTTGTTTGTAGTATTCTCTGATGATGGTTTGAATTTCTGTGGAATCTGTGGTGATTTCCCCTTTATCGTTTTTTATTGCATCTATTTGGTTGTTCTCTCTCTTCTTTTTTATCTGTCTGGCTAGTGGTCTGTCTATTTTGTTGATCTTTTCGAAAAACCAGCTCTTAGATTTATTGATTTTTTGAAGGGTTTTTCTTGTCTCTATCTCTTTCAGTTCTGCTCTGATCTTAGTTATTTCTTGTCTTCGGCTAGGTTTTGAGCTTTTTTGATCTTGCTCCTCTAGCTCTTTCAATTTTGACGATAGGGTGTCAATTTTGGATCTCTCCACTCTTCTGATGTGGGCACATATTGCTATATAGTTTCCTCTACAGACTGCTTTAAATGTGTCCCAGAGATTCTGGTACGTTGTGTCTTCATTCTCATTGGTTTCAAAGAACTTCTTTATTTCTGCCTTCATTTCATTGTTTATCCAATCAACATTGAAGAGCCAATTGTTCAGTTTCCATGAAGCTGTGCGGTTCTGAGTTATTTTCTGAATTCTGAGTTCCAACTTGATTGCACTATGGTCTGAGAGACTGTTTGTTATGATTTCAGTTGTTTTGCATTTGCTGAGGAGTGCTTTACTTCCAATTATGTGGTCAATTTTGGAGTAGGTGTGATGTGGTGCTGAGAAGAATGTATATTCTGTGGATTTGGGGTGGAGAGTTCTGTAAATGTCTATCAGGTTTGCTTGTTCCAGGTCTGAGTTCAAGTCCTGGATATCCTTGTTAATTTTCTGTCTGGTTGATCTGTCTGCTATTGACAGTGGAGTGTTAAAGTCTCCCGCTATTATTGTGTGGGAGTCTAAGTCCCTTTGTAAGTCATTAAGAACTTGCCTTATATATCTGGGTGCTCCTACATTGGGTCCATATATATTTAGAATCGTTATCTCTTCTTGTTGTATCGATCCTTTTACCATTATGTAATGACCTTCTTTGTCCCTTTTGATCTTTGTTACTTTAAAGTCTATTTTATCAGAGATGAGAATTGCAACTCCTGCTTTTTTTTGCTCTCCATTTGCTTGGTAAATCTTCCTCCATCCCTTTATTTTGAGCCTTTGTGTATCTTTGCATGTGAGGTGGGTTTCCTGGATACAGCACACCGATGGGTTTTGGTTTTTTATCCAATTTTCCAGTCTGTGTCTTTTGATTGGTGCATTTAGCCCATTTACATTCAGGGTTAATATTGTTATGTGTGAATTTGATACTGCCATTTTGATTCTAGCTGGCTGTTTTTCCCTTTGGTTCATGTAAATTCTTCATTTTGTTGATGGTCTTTAGCATTTGGTATGCTTTTAGGATGGCTGGAACTGGTTGTTTCTTTCTTTTTTTTTTTTTTTTTTTTTTTTAATTTTTATTGCATTATAGGTTTGGGGGTACATGTGCAGAACAAGCAAGATAGTTGCATAGGTACACACAGGGCAGTGTGCTTTGCTGCTTTCCTCCCCTTCACCCACACTTGGTATTCATCCCCAGGCTATCCCCCCCAGCCCTCCCCTGCTGTCCCTCCCCCATTCCCCCCAACAGTCCCCAGTGTATAGTAGACCGCCTCTCTGTGTCCACATGTTCTCATTTTTCTCACCCACCTATGAGTGAGTATATGCGGTATTTCTTTTTCTGTTCTTGTGTCAGTTTGCTGAGAATGATGTTCTCCAGATTCATCCATGTCCCTACAAAGGACACAAACTCATCATTTTTGATTGCTGCATAATATTCCATGGTGTATATGTGCCACATTTTCCCAGTCCAGTCTATCATCGTTGGGCATTTGGGTTGGTTCCAGGTCTTTGCTATTGTAAACAGTGCTGCAATGAACATTCGTGTGCATGTGTCCTTATAGTAGAACGATTTATAATCCTTTGGATAGATACCCAGTAATGGGATTGCTGGGTCAAATGGAATTTCTATTTCTAGGTCCCTGAGAAATCGCCACACTGTCTTCCACAATGGTTGAACTAATTTACACTCCCACCAACAGTGTAAGAGTGTTCCTATTTCTCCACATCCTCTCCAGCATCTGCTGTCTCCAGATTTTTTAATGATCGCCATTCTAACTGGTGTGAGATGGTATCTCAATGTGGTTTTGATTTGCATCTCTCTAATGACCAATGACGATGAGCACTTTTTCATATGTTTGCTGGCCTCATGTATGTCTGCTTTCGTAAAGTTTCTGTTCATATCCTTTGCCCATTTTTGAATGGGCTTGTTTGTTTTTTTCCTGTAAATCTGTTTGAGTTCTTTGTAAATTCTGGATATCAGCCCTTTGTCAGATGCGTAAACTGCAAAGATTTTTTCCCATTCTGATGGTTGCCGATTCACTCTAGTGACTGTTTGTTTTGCTGTGCAGAAGCTGTGGAGTTTGATTAGGTCCCATTTGTCTATTTTGGCTTTTGTTGCCAATGCTTTGGGAGTTTTGTTCATGAAGTCCTTGCCTACTCCTATGTCCTGAATGGTTTTGCCTAGATTTTCCTCTAGGGTTTTTATGGTGTCGGGTCTTACGTTTAAGTCTTTAATCCATCTGGAGTTAATTTTAGTGTAAGGTGTCAGGAAGGGGTCCAATTTCTGCTTTCTGCACATGGCTAGCCAGTTCTCCCAACACCATTTATTAAATAGGGAATCCTTTCCCCATTGCCTGTTTTTGTCTGGTTTATCAAAGATAATATGGTTGTAGATGTGTTGTGTTGCCTCCGATGCCTCTGTTCTGTTCCATTGGTCTATATCTCTGTTTTGGTACCAGTACCATGCTGTTTTGATTACTGTAGCCTTGTAGTATAGTTTGAAGTCTGGTAGCGTGATGCCTCCCGCTGTGTTCTTTTTGCTTAGAATTGATTTGGCTATGCGGGCTCTTTTTTGGTTCCATATGAAATTCATGGTGGTTTTTTCCAGTTCTGTGAAGAAATTCAATGGTAGTTTGATGGGGATAGCATTGATTGTGTAAATTACTTTGGGCAGTATAGCCATTTTCACGATATTGATTCTTCCTAACCACGAACATGGAATGTTTCTCCATCTGTTTGTGTCCTCTCTTATTTCATTGAGCAGTTGTTTGTAGTTTTCCTTAAAGAGGTCCCTTACATTCCTAGTGAGTTGTATTCCTAGGTATTTTATTTTCTTTGTAGCAATTGTGAATGGCAGTTCGTTCTTGATTTGGTTCTCTTTAAGTCTGTTATTGGTGTATAGGAATGCTTGTGATTTTTGCACATTGATTTTATATCCTGAGAGTTTGCTGAAGTTGCTTATCAGTTGCAGGAGCTTTTGGGCTGAGGTGATGGGGTCTTCTAGGTATATTATCATGTCGTCTGCAAATAGAGACAATTTGGCTTCCACCTTTCCTATTTGAATACCCTTTATTTCTTTTTCTTGCCTGATTGCTCTGGCTAGAACTTCCAGTACTATGTTGAATAGAAGTGGTGAGAGAGGGCATCCTTGTCTAGTGCCAGATTTCAAAGGGAATGCTTCCAGTTTTTGCCCATTAAGTATGATATTGGCTGTTGGTTTGTCATAAATAGCTTTTATTACTTTGAGATATGATCCATCAATACCAAGTTTATTGAGGGTTTTTAGCATAAAGGGCTGTTGAATTTTGTCAAATGCCTTCTCTGCATCAATTGAGATAATCATGTGGTTTTTGTTTTTGCTTCTGTTTATGTGGTGAATTACATTTATAGACTTGCGTATGTTGAACCAGCCTTGCATCCCCGGGATAAATCCTACTTGATCATGATGGATAAGTTTTTTAATGTGCTGTTGCAATCGGTTTGCCAGTATTTTATTGAAGATTTTTGCATCTATGTTCATCATGGATATTGGCCTGAAGTTTTCTTTTCTTGTTGAGTCTCTGCCAGGTTTTGGTATCAGGATGATGTTGGTCTCATAAAATGATTTGGGAAGGGTTCCCTCTTTTTGGATTATTTGGAATAGTTTCAGAAGGAATGGTACCAGATCCTCTTTGTGTGTCTGGTAGAATTCGGCTGTGAACCCATCTGGACCTGGGCTTTTTTTGTGTGGTAGGCTCTGAATTGCTACCTCAACTTCAGACCTTGTTATTGGTCTATTCATAGTTTCGGCTTCCTCCTGGTTTAGGCTTGGGAGGACACAGGCATCCAGGAATTTATCCATTTCTTCCTGATTTACGGTTTATGTGCATAGAGTTGTTTGTAGTATTCTCTGATGATGGTTTGAATTTCTGTGGAATCTGTGGTGATTTCCCCTTTATCGTTTTTTATTGCATCTATTTGGTTGTTCTCTCTCTTCTTTTTTATCTGTCTGGCTAGTGGTCTGTCTATTTTGTTGATCTTTTCGAAAAACCAGCTCTTAGATTTATTGATTTTTTGAAGGGTTTTTCTTGTCTCTATCTCTTTCAGTTCTGCTCTGATCTTAGTTATTTCTTGTCTTCGGCTAGGTTTTGAGCTTTTTTGATCTTGCTCCTCTAGCTCTTTCAATTTTGACGATAGGGTGTCAATTTTGGATCTCTCCACTCTTCTGATGTGGGCACATATTGCTATATAGTTTCCTCTACAGACTGCTTTAAATGTGTCCCAGAGATTCTGGTACGTTGTGTCTTCATTCTCATTGGTTTCAAAGAACTTCTTTATTTCTGCCTTCATTTCATTGTTTATCCAATCAACATTGAAGAGCCAATTGTTCAGTTTCCATGAAGCTGTGCGGTTCTGAGTTATTTTCTGAATTCTGAGTTCCAACTTGATTGCACTATGGTCTGAGAGACTGTTTGTTATGATTTCAGTTGTTTTGCATTTGCTGAGGAGTGCTTTACTTCCAATTATGTGGTCAATTTTGGAGTAGGTGTGATGTGGTGCTGAGAAGAATGTATATTCTGTGGATTTGGGGTGGAGAGTTCTGTAAATGTCTATCAGGTTTGCTTGTTCCAGGTCTGAGTTCAAGTCCTGGATATCCTTGTTAATTTTCTGTCTGGTTGATCTGTCTGCTATTGACAGTGGAGTGTTAAAGTCTCCCGCTATTATTGTGTGGGAGTCTAAGTCCCTTTGTAAGTCATTAAGAACTTGCCTTATATATCTGGGTGCTCCTACATTGGGTCCATATATATTTAGAATCGTTATCTCTTCTTGTTGTATCGATCCTTTTACCATTATGTAATGACCTTCTTTGTCCCTTTTGATCTTTGTTACTTTAAAGTCTATTTTATCAGAGATGAGAATTGCAACTCCTGCTTTTTTTTGCTCTCCATTTGCTTGGTAAATCTTCCTCCATCCCTTTATTTTGAGCCTTTGTGTATCTTTGCATGTGAGGTGGGTTTCCTGGATACAGCACACCGATGGGTTTTGGTTTTTTATCCAATTTTCCAGTCTGTGTCTTTTGATTGGTGCATTTAGCCCATTTACATTCAGGGTTAATATTGTTATGTGTGAATTTGATACTGCCATTTTGATTCTAGCTGGCTGTTTTTCCCTTTGGTTCATGTAAATTCTTCATTTTGTTGATGGTCTTTAGCATTTGGTATGCTTTTAGGATGGCTGGAACTGGTTGTTTCTTTCTTTTTTTTTTTTTTTTTTTTTTTTAATTTTTATTGCATTATAGGTTTGGGGGTACATGTGCAGAACAAGCAAGATAGTTGCATAGGTACACACAGGGCAGTGTGCTTTGCTGCTTTCCTCCCCTTCACCCACACTTGGTATTCATCCCCAGGCTATCCCCCCCAGCCCTCCCCTGCTGTCCCTCCCCCATTCCCCCCAACAGTCCCCAGTGTATAGTAGACCGCCTCTCTGTGTCCACATGTTCTCATTTTTCTCACCCACCTATGAGTGAGTATATGCGGTATTTCTTTTTCTGTTCTTGTGTCAGTTTGCTGAGAATGATGTTCTCCAGATTCATCCATGTCCCTACAAAGGACACAAACTCATCATTTTTGATTGCTGCATAATATTCCATGGTGTATATGTGCCACATTTTCCCAGTCCAGTCTATCATCGTTGGGCATTTGGGTTGGTTCCAGGTCTTTGCTATTGTAAACAGTGCTGCAATGAACATTCGTGTGCATGTGTCCTTATAGTAGAACGATTTATAATCCTTTGGATAGATACCCAGTAATGGGATTGCTGGGTCAAATGGAATTTCTATTTCTAGGTCCCTGAGAAATCGCCACACTGTCTTCCACAATGGTTGAACTAATTTACACTCCCACCAACAGTGTAAGAGTGTTCCTATTTCTCCACATCCTCTCCAGCATCTGCTGTCTCCAGATTTTTTAATGATCGCCATTCTAACTGGTGTGAGATGGTATCTCAATGTGGTTTTGATTTGCATCTCTCTAATGACCAATGACGATGAGCACTTTTTCATATGTTTGCTGGCCTCATGTATGTCTGCTTTCGTAAAGTTTCTGTTCATATCCTTTGCCCATTTTTGAATGGGCTTGTTTGTTTTTTTCCTGTAAATCTGTTTGAGTTCTTTGTAAATTCTGGATATCAGCCCTTTGTCAGATGCGTAAACTGCAAAGATTTTTTCCCATTCTGATGGTTGCCGATTCACTCTAGTGACTGTTTGTTTTGCTGTGCAGAAGCTGTGGAGTTTGATTAGGTCCCATTTGTCTATTTTGGCTTTTGTTGCCAATGCTTTGGGAGTTTTGTTCATGAAGTCCTTGCCTACTCCTATGTCCTGAATGGTTTTGCCTAGATTTTCCTCTAGGGTTTTTATGGTGTCGGGTCTTACGTTTAAGTCTTTAATCCATCTGGAGTTAATTTTAGTGTAAGGTGTCAGGAAGGGGTCCAATTTCTGCTTTCTGCACATGGCTAGCCAGTTCTCCCAACACCATTTATTAAATAGGGAATCCTTTCCCCATTGCCTGTTTTTGTCTGGTTTATCAAAGATAATATGGTTGTAGATGTGTTGTGTTGCCTCCGATGCCTCTGTTCTGTTCCATTGGTCTATATCTCTGTTTTGGTACCAGTACCATGCTGTTTTGATTACTGTAGCCTTGTAGTATAGTTTGAAGTCTGGTAGCGTGATGCCTCCCGCTGTGTTCTTTTTGCTTAGAATTGATTTGGCTATGCGGGCTCTTTTTTGGTTCCATATGAAATTCATGGTGGTTTTTTCCAGTTCTGTGAAGAAATTCAATGGTAGTTTGATGGGGATAGCATTGATTGTGTAAATTACTTTGGGCAGTATAGCCATTTTCACGATATTGATTCTTCCTAACCACGAACATGGAATGTTTCTCCATCTGTTTGTGTCCTCTCTTATTTCATTGAGCAGTTGTTTGTAGTTTTCCTTAAAGAGGTCCCTTACATTCCTAGTGAGTTGTATTCCTAGGTATTTTATTTTCTTTGTAGCAATTGTGAATGGCAGTTCGTTCTTGATTTGGTTCTCTTTAAGTCTGTTATTGGTGTATAGGAATGCTTGTGATTTTTGCACATTGATTTTATATCCTGAGAGTTTGCTGAAGTTGCTTATCAGTTGCAGGAGCTTTTGGGCTGAGGTGATGGGGTCTTCTAGGTATATTATCATGTCGTCTGCAAATAGAGACAATTTGGCTTCCACCTTTCCTATTTGAATACCCTTTATTTCTTTTTCTTGCCTGATTGCTCTGGCTAGAACTTCCAGTACTATGTTGAATAGAAGTGGTGAGAGAGGGCATCCTTGTCTAGTGCCAGATTTCAAAGGGAATGCTTCCAGTTTTTGCCCATTAAGTATGATATTGGCTGTTGGTTTGTCATAAATAGCTTTTATTACTTTGAGATATGATCCATCAATACCAAGTTTATTGAGGGTTTTTAGCATAAAGGGCTGTTGAATTTTGTCAAATGCCTTCTCTGCATCAATTGAGATAATCATGTGGTTTTTGTTTTTGCTTCTGTTTATGTGGTGAATTACATTTATAGACTTGCGTATGTTGAACCAGCCTTGCATCCCCGGGATAAATCCTACTTGATCATGATGGATAAGTTTTTTAATGTGCTGTTGCAATCGGTTTGCCAGTATTTTATTGAAGATTTTTGCATCTATGTTCATCATGGATATTGGCCTGAAGTTTTCTTTTCTTGTTGAGTCTCTGCCAGGTTTTGGTATCAGGATGATGTTGGTCTCATAAAATGATTTGGGAAGGGTTCCCTCTTTTTGGATTATTTGGAATAGTTTCAGAAGGAATGGTACCAGATCCTCTTTGTGTGTCTGGTAGAATTCGGCTGTGAACCCATCTGGACCTGGGCTTTTTTTGTGTGGTAGGCTCTGAATTGCTACCTCAACTTCAGACCTTGTTATTGGTCTATTCATAGTTTCGGCTTCCTCCTGGTTTAGGCTTGGGAGGACACAGGCATCCAGGAATTTATCCATTTCTTCCTGATTTACGGTTTATGTGCATAGAGTTGTTTGTAGTATTCTCTGATGATGGTTTGAATTTCTGTGGAATCTGTGGTGATTTCCCCTTTATCGTTTTTTATTGCATCTATTTGGTTGTTCTCTCTCTTCTTTTTTATCTGTCTGGCTAGTGGTCTGTCTATTTTGTTGATCTTTTCGAAAAACCAGCTCTTAGATTTATTGATTTTTTGAAGGGTTTTTCTTGTCTCTATCTCTTTCAGTTCTGCTCTGATCTTAGTTATTTCTTGTCTTCGGCTAGGTTTTGAGCTTTTTTGATCTTGCTCCTCTAGCTCTTTCAATTTTGACGATAGGGTGTCAATTTTGGATCTCTCCACTCTTCTGATGTGGGCACATATTGCTATATAGTTTCCTCTACAGACTGCTTTAAATGTGTCCCAGAGATTCTGGTACGTTGTGTCTTCATTCTCATTGGTTTCAAAGAACTTCTTTATTTCTGCCTTCATTTCATTGTTTATCCAATCAACATTGAAGAGCCAATTGTTCAGTTTCCATGAAGCTGTGCGGTTCTGAGTTATTTTCTGAATTCTGAGTTCCAACTTGATTGCACTATGGTCTGAGAGACTGTTTGTTATGATTTCAGTTGTTTTGCATTTGCTGAGGAGTGCTTTACTTCCAATTATGTGGTCAATTTTGGAGTAGGTGTGATGTGGTGCTGAGAAGAATGTATATTCTGTGGATTTGGGGTGGAGAGTTCTGTAAATGTCTATCAGGTTTGCTTGTTCCAGGTCTGAGTTCAAGTCCTGGATATCCTTGTTAATTTTCTGTCTGGTTGATCTGTCTGCTATTGACAGTGGAGTGTTAAAGTCTCCCGCTATTATTGTGTGGGAGTCTAAGTCCCTTTGTAAGTCATTAAGAACTTGCCTTATATATCTGGGTGCTCCTACATTGGGTCCATATATATTTAGAATCGTTATCTCTTCTTGTTGTATCGATCCTTTTACCATTATGTAATGACCTTCTTTGTCCCTTTTGATCTTTGTTACTTTAAAGTCTATTTTATCAGAGATGAGAATTGCAACTCCTGCTTTTTTTTGCTCTCCATTTGCTTGGTAAATCTTCCTCCATCCCTTTATTTTGAGCCTTTGTGTATCTTTGCATGTGAGGTGGGTTTCCTGGATACAGCACACCGATGGGTTTTGGTTTTTTATCCAATTTTCCAGTCTGTGTCTTTTGATTGGTGCATTTAGCCCATTTACATTCAGGGTTAATATTGTTATGTGTGAATTTGATACTGCCATTTTGATTCTAGCTGGCTGTTTTTCCCTTTGGTTCATGTAAATTCTTCATTTTGTTGATGGTCTTTAGCATTTGGTATGCTTTTAGGATGGCTGGAACTGGTTGTTTCTTTCTTTTTTTTTTTTTTTTTTTTTTTTAATTTTTATTGCATTATAGGTTTGGGGGTACATGTGCAGAACAAGCAAGATAGTTGCATAGGTACACACAGGGCAGTGTGCTTTGCTGCTTTCCTCCCCTTCACCCACACTTGGTATTCATCCCCAGGCTATCCCCCCCAGCCCTCCCCTGCTGTCCCTCCCCCATTCCCCCCAACAGTCCCCAGTGTATAGTAGACCGCCTCTCTGTGTCCACATGTTCTCATTTTTCTCACCCACCTATGAGTGAGTATATGCGGTATTTCTTTTTCTGTTCTTGTGTCAGTTTGCTGAGAATGATGTTCTCCAGATTCATCCATGTCCCTACAAAGGACACAAACTCATCATTTTTGATTGCTGCATAATATTCCATGGTGTATATGTGCCACATTTTCCCAGTCCAGTCTATCATCGTTGGGCATTTGGGTTGGTTCCAGGTCTTTGCTATTGTAAACAGTGCTGCAATGAACATTCGTGTGCATGTGTCCTTATAGTAGAACGATTTATAATCCTTTGGATAGATACCCAGTAATGGGATTGCTGGGTCAAATGGAATTTCTATTTCTAGGTCCCTGAGAAATCGCCACACTGTCTTCCACAATGGTTGAACTAATTTACACTCCCACCAACAGTGTAAGAGTGTTCCTATTTCTCCACATCCTCTCCAGCATCTGCTGTCTCCAGATTTTTTAATGATCGCCATTCTAACTGGTGTGAGATGGTATCTCAATGTGGTTTTGATTTGCATCTCTCTAATGACCAATGACGATGAGCACTTTTTCATATGTTTGCTGGCCTCATGTATGTCTGCTTTCGTAAAGTTTCTGTTCATATCCTTTGCCCATTTTTGAATGGGCTTGTTTGTTTTTTTCCTGTAAATCTGTTTGAGTTCTTTGTAAATTCTGGATATCAGCCCTTTGTCAGATGCGTAAACTGCAAAGATTTTTTCCCATTCTGATGGTTGCCGATTCACTCTAGTGACTGTTTGTTTTGCTGTGCAGAAGCTGTGGAGTTTGATTAGGTCCCATTTGTCTATTTTGGCTTTTGTTGCCAATGCTTTGGGAGTTTTGTTCATGAAGTCCTTGCCTACTCCTATGTCCTGAATGGTTTTGCCTAGATTTTCCTCTAGGGTTTTTATGGTGTCGGGTCTTACGTTTAAGTCTTTAATCCATCTGGAGTTAATTTTAGTGTAAGGTGTCAGGAAGGGGTCCAATTTCTGCTTTCTGCACATGGCTAGCCAGTTCTCCCAACACCATTTATTAAATAGGGAATCCTTTCCCCATTGCCTGTTTTTGTCTGGTTTATCAAAGATAATATGGTTGTAGATGTGTTGTGTTGCCTCCGATGCCTCTGTTCTGTTCCATTGGTCTATATCTCTGTTTTGGTACCAGTACCATGCTGTTTTGATTACTGTAGCCTTGTAGTATAGTTTGAAGTCTGGTAGCGTGATGCCTCCCGCTGTGTTCTTTTTGCTTAGAATTGATTTGGCTATGCGGGCTCTTTTTTGGTTCCATATGAAATTCATGGTGGTTTTTTCCAGTTCTGTGAAGAAATTCAATGGTAGTTTGATGGGGATAGCATTGATTGTGTAAATTACTTTGGGCAGTATAGCCATTTTCACGATATTGATTCTTCCTAACCACGAACATGGAATGTTTCTCCATCTGTTTGTGTCCTCTCTTATTTCATTGAGCAGTTGTTTGTAGTTTTCCTTAAAGAGGTCCCTTACATTCCTAGTGAGTTGTATTCCTAGGTATTTTATTTTCTTTGTAGCAATTGTGAATGGCAGTTCGTTCTTGATTTGGTTCTCTTTAAGTCTGTTATTGGTGTATAGGAATGCTTGTGATTTTTGCACATTGATTTTATATCCTGAGACTTTGCTGAAGTTGCTTATCAGTTGCAGGAGCTTTTGGGCTGAGGTGATGGGGTCTTCTAGGTATACTATCATGTCGTCTGCAAATAGAGACAATTTGGCTTCCACCTTTCCTATTTGAATACCCTTTATTTCTTTTTCTTGCCTGATTGCTCTGGCTAGAACTTCCAGTACTATGTTGAATAGGAGTGGTGAGAGAGGACATCCTTGTCTAGTGCCGGATTTCAAAGGGAATGCTTCCAGTTTTTGCCCATTAAGTTTGATATTGGCTGTTGGTTTGTCATAAATAGCTTTTATTACTTTGAGATATGTTCCATCAATACCAAGTTTATTGAGGGTTTTTAGCATAAAGGGCTGTTGAATTTTGTCAAATGCCTTCTCTGCATCAATTGAGATAATCATGTGGTTTTTGTTTTTGCTTCTGTTTATGTGGTGAATTACATTTATAGACTTGCGTATGTTGAACCAGCCTTGCATCCCCGGGATAAATCCTACTTGATCATGATGGATAAGTTTTTTAATGTGCTGTTGCAATCGGTTTGCCAGTATTTTATTGAAGATTTTTGCATCTATGTTCATCATGGATATTGGCCTGAAGTTTTCTTTTCTTGTTGAGTCTCTGCCAGGTTTTGGTATCAGGATGATGTTGGTCTCATAAAATGATTTGGGAAGGGTTCCCTCTTTTTGGATTATTTGGAATAGTTTCAGAAGGAATGGTACCAGATCCTCTTTGTGTGTCTGGTAGAATTCGGCTGTGAACCCATCTGGACCTGGGCTTTTTTTGTGTGGTAGGCTCTTAATTGCTGCCTCAACTTCAGACCTTGTTATTGGTCTATTCATAGTTTCGGCTTCCTCCTGGTTTAGGCTTGGGAGGACACAGGCATCCAGGAATTTATCCATTTCTTCCTGATTTACTGGTTTATGTGCATAGAGTTGTTTGTAGTATTCTCTGATGATGGTTTGAATTTCTGTGGAATCTGTGGTGATTTCCCCTTTATCGTTTTTTATTGCATCTATTTGGTTGTTCTCTCTCTTCTTTTTTATCAGTCTGGCTAGTGGTCTGTCTATTTTGTTGATCTTTTCGAAAAACCAGCTCTTAGATTTATTGATTTTTTGAAGGGTTTTTCTTGTCTCTATCTCCTTCAGTTCTGCTCTGATCTTAGTTATTTCTTGTCTTCGGCTAGGTTTTGAGCTTTTTTGATCTTGCTCCTCTAGCTCTTTCAATTTTGACGATATGGTGTCAATTTTGGATCTCTCCATTCTTCTCATGTGGGCACTTATTGCTATATATTTTCCTCTACAGACTGCTTTAAATGTGTCCCAGAGATTCTGGTACGTTGTGTCTTCATTCTCATTGGTTTCAAAGAACTTCTTTATTTCTGCCTTCATTTCATTGTTTATCCAATCAACATTCAAGAGCCAATTGTTCAGTTTCCATGAAGCTGTGCGGTTCTGAGTTATTTTCTGAATTCTGAGTTCCAACTTGATTGCACTATGGTCTGAGAGACTGTTTGTTATGATTTCAGTTGTTTTGCATTTGCTGAGGAGTGCTTTACTTCCAATTATGTGGTCAATTTTGGAGTAGGTGTGATGTGGTGCTGAGAAGAATGTATATTCTGTGGATTTGGGGTGGAGAGTTCTGTAAATGTCTATCAGGTTTGCTTGTTCCAGGTCTGAGTTCAAGTCCTGGATATCCTTGTTAATTTTCTGTCTGGTTGATCTGTCTACTATTGACAGTGGAGTGTTAAAGTCTCCCACTATTATTGTGTGGGAGTCTAAGTCCCTTTGTAAGTCATTAAGAACTTGCCTTATATATTTGGGTGCTCCTACATTGGGTCCATATATATTTAGAATCGTTATCTCTTCTTGTTGTATCGATCCTTTTACCATTATGTAATGACCTTCTTTGTCCCTTTTGATCTTTGTTACTTTAAAGTCTATTTTATCAGAGATGAGAATTGCAACTCCTGCTTTTTTTTGCTCTCCATTTGCTTGGTAAATCTTCCTCCATCCCTTTATTTTGAGCCTTTGTGTATCTTTGCATGTGAGGTGGGTTTCCTGGATACAGCACACCGATGGGTTTTGGTTTTTTATCCAATTTGCCAGCCTGTGTCTTTTGATTGGTGCATTTAGCCCATTTACATTCAGGGTTAATATTGTTATGTGTGAATTTGATACTGCCATTTTGATGCTAGCTGGCTGTTTTGCTCGTTGGTTCATGTACATTCTTCATTTTGTTGATGGTCTTTAGCATTTGGTATGCTTTTAGGATGGCTGGAACTGGTTGTTTCTTTCTATGTGTAGTGCCTCTTTCAGGAGCTCTTGTAAAGCAGGCCTAGTGGTGACAAAATCTCTGAGTACTTGCTTGTTCGTGAAGGATTTTATTTTTCCTTCACTTATGAAGCTCAGTTTGGCTGGATATGAAATTCTGGGTTGAAAGCTCTTTTCTTTAAGGATGTTGAATATTGGCCCCCACTCTCTTCTAGCTTGTAGAGTCTCTGCTGAGAGATCTGCTGTGAGTCTGATGGGCTTCCCTTTGTGGGTGACCCGACCTTTCTCTCTGGCTGCCCTTAGTATTTTCTCCTTCGTTTCAACCCTGGTGAATCTGACGATTATGTGCCTTGGGGTTGCTCTTCTTGCAGAGTATCTTTGTGGTGTTCTCTGTATTTCCTGGAGTTGAGTATTGACCTGTCTTGCTAGGTTGGGGAAATTTTCCTGGATAATATCCTGAAGAGTGTTTTCCAGCTTGGATTCATTCTCTTTGTCACATTCTGGTACACCTATCAAACGTAGGTTGGGTCTCTTCACATAGTCCCACATTTCTTGGAGATTTTGTTCATTCCTTTTTGTGCTTTTTTCTTTAATCTTGGTTTCTCGTTTTATTTCATTGAGTTGATCTTCAACTTCTGATATTCTTTCTTCTGCTTGGTCAATTCGGCTGTTGAAACTTGTGCATGCTTCGCGAAGTTCTCGTGTTGAGTTTTTCAGCTCCTTCAATTCATTCATATTCCTCTCTAAGTTGTCCATTCTCGTTATCAATTCCTCGAATCTTTTTTCAAATCTTTTTTCAAGGTTCTTAGTTTCTTTGCACTGGTTTAGAACATGTTCCTTTAGCTCACTGAAGTTTCTCATTATCCACTTTCTGAAGTCTGATTCCGTCATTTCGTCACATTCATTCTCCGTCCAGCTTTGTTCCCTTGCTGGTGAGGAGTTTTGGTCCTTTTTTGGAGGTGAGGTGTTTTGGTTTCTGGTGCTTTCCTCCTTTTTGCGCTGGTTTCTTCCCATCTTTATGGATTTATCCGCCTGTCGTCTTAGTAGTGGCTGATTTTTCAATTGGGTCTCTGTGTGGACACTGAGATTGTTGATGATGAAGTATTTCTGTTACTTAGTTTTCCCTCTAATTATCTATCCTCTCTGCTGTATGCGTGCTGAGGTCCACTCCAGGCCCTGCTTGTCTGGGGTATACCTGCAGCAGCTGCAGAACAGTGAGGGATGATATCAGTTTCTTTTTCTGCTGCCCTTGTTCCAGAATGATGCCAGCCAAATGTCAGTCTGATTAGTCCTTTTCTGGGGTGACTCCTTGGATATACAGCGGTCAGGGAGCTGCTTGAGGAGACAGTCTGTGCTTTATAGGAGCTCCAGTGCTGAGCTGTGAGCTCCGTTGTTCATTCAGGGTTGTTGGGAGGTTATGTCTGCTGCAATAGAACTCATAAAACAGCACTCTTTTTTTTTTTTTCACCCTTAGATGCTCTGTCTCAGGGAGTTGGGGCTTTCTTTATGAGTATCTGTTGCACTGTCCTGCCCCACTAGGTGGCAGTCTATTCACTATTTGCCTGCCGGGGCTCTGACCTCCTAAGGCGGGTCCGCCCTGTTGCTGCCCCGCGCACTCTCTCTGTTATGGCAGGTTGCCTCGGCAACGGCAGGCTGCGTCAGTCCTGGGCGGTACTTAAGTGGGGGTGCACTTCGTCAGGAATGGTGGACGCCCCTCCCTGACTGGGCTGCACCGTCCTAAATGCCGGCAACAAAACTCTCAGCTCCAAGCGCCTCCAGTCGCCGCCCTGCTTGTCCCCGTGAGCGTGGGACCCGCCGAGCCCGATCACCCTGCTCCCTGCCTCAGAGTCCGTCCTCTTTCTCTCTCTCTTCCTCTCCCCAAGCTGAAAGGTCGACTCTCTCACTGGCGCCCCAGGAGCCTGCCGATAGGGCACTGGGATCCGTGTGATCTCCCGTGCCGCTGCCCACTATCCCGGCTCAGATCACGCTTCCCAGGAAACTCCTGGTCTGGCTCATTGTCCAAGTCCCGTTCAATCAGATGGACATGCCAATCTGCCCTTCCAAATCTCAGATTGCCGGTTTAACAGGGCACCCAGACCAGTGAGTTCCACGCCGTGTCCCGCTGCGGCGCTGGCCGAAGAGGCGGCGGGAGCCGGTTGCGTTAGCCGGCTGCTAGCGTCCCGTGTCTCTCCCACACCTGGGACTTTCAACGCTCTGTGGGCATAAAAGGAACATCCGAGAATGCGGCTAGGACTCACCCTCTGCGCCTTCACCGAGAGCTGCAATCCTGAGTCACCTCTACGACGCCATCTTGCCTCCCTCCTCCTCTTTATTTTTTTTAATACAACATTTTTAGAGACAGGGTCTGCTTATGTTGCCCAGGCTGGTCACGGACTCCTGGTCTCTGTCGACCCTCCCGCCTCACCATGCCTTGCTTTTCTATGTAATTTTTAAAGGTGAGTGGAAACTAAGCGGGCCACAGAGGAGCTACCCGTGGAGGTGCTCTGAGACTCAGGAAAGCAGGACAGGGTGCAGGGCTAAAGGGCAGGGGCGGCCTCCCGGCTTGGGCTGGGGGTCCTACCCCGGGGCACAGCCAGGTGGGAGGGCTGCCCAGAGGAGCGTAGGCTGACCACAGTCTGGCCCTGAGCCGGAGGGGAAGGCAGCGAGGGGACAGAAAACAGGGCATGGGAAGAAAGCCTGCAGAGATGGGGGCGTGGGTAAGGGTGGCCTGGGGTTCGGAAGACAGGAGGTGGGAGCCTTGTGCCGGCCGGGAGCTGTGGGTGTGCGTGGATCTGACTCCAGGTGAGCTGGCGCGGCTGCGGGAGGCGCGCCGGAGGCCCGGGACCCTTCCTGCGCTGGGGGCTTACACCGCGCCTGTGCCCCGCGGGCGCGGCCGCGCTCCTGGCTCCAATCCCGACGCCGCCGCTGGGCCCAGGCAGCCCCGAAGGCGTCTCTGTCCCGCCCCCGGACCTCCTCCTCGGAGCCGCTCTCTGCACCTGATCAGCCCGGCGCTCGCGGGGACCCAGGGTTCTGGGGAGTCCCGGCTCCACCCCCTCCCTCCCCGCCAGGGCGGCGGCTCTCCCGTGCCTCCCCTGCCTGGGCACAGGTTCTGGGAAGCCTTGCTCTGCTCTCCCGCAGCTGCCGCCCTCCCAGAGTAAGGAGTGTCCATCAAACAAAGGGGGTTGAGATTGGGACATGGCTGCTGGCTTTATATTAATAATTGTAGTAATAGAGTTGATCACAGGTAGGATGGAAGAGGCACCTGCACGATGAAGTGAGGCAATGGTCGGATTCACCGGGGCTCCCGCATGCCACAGATTTCCTGCTGGGGGAGGGTGTGCTGTACAGCGCTTCCCGCACCTGCTTCTATGGGAGAAGTAAGGACAAGTCAGAAGGAGTCAGAAGCTTCTATTATTCGTTCGGGGAAATGCTGTGTCAGGGGCACCAATGATACCGGGAACTAACCAGCTGCCAACTCCTGATCCTTGGAGTTGACCTCATGCCACTTAAACCTCTATGCAGGACTAAGATAGGATGGCCAGCAAATTTGCAGTGGCATAAATACAAAGAAGGGGAAAAGAGGAATATTCTGGAAAGGGATGGGTAGTTTTGCATAGTGGGGTTCCTCACATGGTTGGGGATCAGTTGGCTATGCCTCAGTTATCTGATACCAGGGAAGAGAAGTGGGAGGAGAGGAGTAGGACCAGCTGAATAAAAACAAAGGATCGACCCTGTTAGCTTAATGCACACATTACAAAGCATATTCACAGATAGCTTCTCTCTTGTTTTTAACGTGGAATGTTCGGTTTATCACCAAAGGCCTCTATATCGCTCTTTAGATTCCACAAGAAGAGTGATTGCAACCTCCAGAATCAAAACCAACGTTAAACTGTATGAGTTGAATCCGCACATCACAAAGCATTTTCAGAGTATTTTTTTTTTTAGTTTTCATTGTGGGATATTTAGTTTTTAACCATAGGATTCAATGGGCTCTGAAATGTTTTTTCCTGAATTTTACAAAGAAAGTGTTTCCAATATTCTGAATAAAAACAAATATTAAACTATGTGAGCTGAATCCACACATCACAAAACATTTTAACAGATATATGTTTTCTAGTTTTTAATCACAAAATGCTCAGTCTTTCACCGGAAGCCTCAATGAGCTTCAAAATGTATTATCTTAGATTCTACAAAAAGAGTGTTTTCAACCTGCTGAATCCAAACAAAAGTTCAAAGCCATAGACTGATTCTACATATTGCCAAGCATTTTTATAGAATGCTTGTTCCATTATAGATTCTACAAAAACGAGGTTTCCAACCTGCTGAACCAAAACAAACTTCAAAACCTTGGGCTGAATCCACATATCACAAAGCATTTTTACATATAGCTTGTTTCCAGTTTTTATCATGGGATATTTTGTTTTTCACCATAGGTCTCAGTGGGCTTTGAAATACTTCTTCTTAGATTGGATAAAAACAGGTTTTCCAACCTGCTGAATCAAAACAATTCTTGAACTCTGTGAATTGGAGACATATATGTCAAAGCATTTGTAAAGATGGCTTGTTTGTAGTTTTCAACATGGAATTCATAGGCATCAATTGGCTCTGAAAGATCCCACCATAGAATCTCCAAAAAAGTTTTTCCAAACTGCTGAATCAAAACAGAGGTTTGAATCTGTGAGCTGAATCCACACATTACAAATCATGTTCACAGATTGTTGTTTCTAGTTTTTATCACAGGATATTCTTCTTTTTTTTTTTAACCACAGGCCTTAATGGACTCTATAATATCCGTTAAATGATTCCACATAGTTTTCCAACATGCTAAATTAAAACAAAGATTAAATTCTGTAACATTAATTCACACATTGCAAAGCATTTTCATACATAGCTTATTTCTCATTTTATTGTTCAATATTAGATTTTTTATGACAGGCTTCAATGAGCTCCGAAATATTTTCCTAGATTCTACAAAGAAAAGTGTTCCCAGGATATGAACAGACACTTTACAAAAGAAGACATACATGAGGCCAACAAACATATGAAAAAATGCTCATCATCACTGGTCATTAGAGAGATGCAAATCAAAACCACATTGAGATACCATCTCATGCCAGTTAGAATGGTGATCATTAAAAAATCTGGAGACAGATGGATTAAAGACTTAAACGTAAGACTTGACACCATAAAAACCCTAGAAGAAAATCTAGGCAAAACCATTCAGGACATAGGAGTAGGCAAGGACTTCATGACCAAAACACCAAAAGCATTGGCAACAAAAGCCAAAATAGACAAATGGGACCTAATCAAACTCCACAGCTTCTGTACGGCAAAAGAAACAGTCACTAGAGTGAATCGACAACCATCAGAATGGGAAAAAATCTTTGCAGTTTACGCATCAGACAAAGGGCTGATATCCAGAATTTACAAAGAACTCAAACAGATTTACAGAAAGAAAACAAACAAGCCCATTCAAAAATGGGCAAAGGATATGAACAGACACTTTACAAAAGAAGACATACATGAGGCCAACAAACATATGAAAAAGTGCTCATCATCATTGGTCATTAGAGAGATGCAAATCAAAACCACATTGAGATATCATCTCACACCAGTTAGAATGGCGATCATTAAAAAATCTGGAGACAGCAGATGCTGGAGAGGATGTGGAGAAATAGGAACACTCTTACACTGTTGGTGGGAGTGTAAATTAGTTCAACCATTGTGGAAGACAGTGTGGCGATTCCTCAGGGACCTAGAAATAGAAATTCCATTTGACCCAGCAATCCCATTACTGGGTATCTATCCAAAAGACTGTGAATCGTTCTACTATAAGGACACATGCACACAAATGTTCATTGCAGCACTGTTTACAATAGCAAAGACCTGGAACCAACCCAAATGCCCATCGATGATAGACTGGACTGGGAAAATGTGGCACATATACACCATGGAATATTATGCAGCAATCAGAAATGATGAGTTTGCGTCCTTTGTAGGGACATGGATGAATCTGGAGAACATCATTCTCAGCAAACTGACACAAGAACAGAAAAAGAAATACCGCATATACTCACTCATAGGCGGGTGAGAAAAATGAGAACACATGGACACAGAGAGGCGGTCTACTATACACTGGGGACTGTTGGGGGAAATGGGGGAGGGACAGCGGGGGGGGCTGGGGGGGATAGCCTGGGGATGAATACCAAGTGTGGGTGAGGGGGAGGAAGGCAGCAAAACACACTGCCATGTGTGTACCTATGCAACTATCTTGCACGTTCTGCACATGTACCCCCAAACCTATAATGCAATAAAAATTAAAAAAAAAAAATCTGGAGACAGCAGATGCTGGAGAGGATGTGGCGAAATAGGAACACTCTTACACTGTTGGTGGGAGTGTAAATTAGTTCAACCATTGTGGAAGACAGTGTGGCGATTCCTCAGGGACCTAGAAATAGAAATTCCATTTGACCCAGCAATCCCATTACTGGGTATATATCCAAAGGACTATAAATCGTTCTACATAAGGACACATGCACACGAATGTTCATTGCAGCACTGTTTACAATAGCAAAGAACTGGAACCAACCCAAATGCCCAACGATGATAGACTGGACTGGGAAAATGTGGCACATATACACCATGAAATATTATGCAGCAATCAAAAATGATGAGTTTGTGTCCTTTCTAAGGACATGGATGAATCTGGAGAACATCATTCTCAGCAAACTGACACAAGAACAGAAAAAGAAATACCGCATATACTCACTCATAGGCGGGTGAGGAAAATGAGAACACGTGGACACAGAGAGGCGGTCTACTATACACTGGGGTCTATTGGGGTAATGGGGGAGGGACAGCGGGGAAGGCTGGGAAGGGATAGCCTGGGGATGAATGCCAAGTGTGGGTGAAGGGGAGGAGGGCAGCAAAACACACTGCCATGTGTGTTCCTATGCAACTATCTTGCACGTTCTGCACATGTACCCCAAAACCTATAATGCAATAAAAATTAAAAAAAAAAGAAAAGTGTTCCCAACTTGCTAAATCAAAATGAATGTTCAAATCTGTGAGGTGGACCCACACATCAAAAAGCATTTTCACAGATATCTTGCTTCTAATTTTTATCACAGGATATTTGGCTTTTCACCTATAGTCCTCAATGAGCTTTAAAATTTCTTTTTCTAGATTCTAAAAAACAGAGTGCTTCCAAACTGATGTATAAAAACAAATAATCAACTCTGTGAACTTAATCGACACATTGCAAAGCATTTTCTCAGATCATTTGTTTCTAGTTTGTATACGGGGTATTTCGTTTTTCACTGTAAGCCTTTAAAGGCTCTGAAATGTCCCTTTCTAGATTCTCAGAAAAAAAGTATTTCAGACATTTATGATGAAAACAAACGTTTAACATTGTGAGCTGAATCTGCACGTCACAAAGTATTTTTCACATATAGCTTCTTTTTAGTTATCATCGTGGTGTATGTGGCTTTTCATCATACGTCTCAAAGGTATCTGAAATGTTGCTGCTAGATTCTACATATAAATTGTTTCCTACCAGCTGAATAAAAACAAAGAATAGACTTTGTGTGATTAAGGTAAATATCACAAAGCATTTTATTTTATTTTATATTTTATATATATTTTTAATTTTTATTGCATTATAGGATTTGGGGTACATGTGCAGAACGTGCAAGATAGTTGCATAGGTACACACATGGCAGTGTGCTTTGCTGCCTTCCTCCCCTTCACCCACACTTGGCATTCATCCCCAGGCTATACCTCCCCAGTCCCCCCTGCTGTCCCTTCCTCATTCCCCCCAATAGACCCCACTGTATACTAGACACGCTCTCTGTGTCCATGTGTTCTCATTTTTCTCACCCATATATGAGTGAGTATATGCGGTATTTCTTTTTCTGTTCTTGTGTCAGTTTGCTGAGAATGTTGTTCTCCAGATTCATCCATGTCCTTACAAAGGACACAAACTCATCATTTTTGATTGCTGCATAATATTCCATGGTGTATATGTGCCACATTTTCCCAGTCCAGTCTATCATCGTTGGGCATTTGGGTTGGTTCCAGTTCTTTGCTATTGTAAACAGTGCTGCAATGAACATTCGTGCGCATGTGTCCTTATAGTAGAATGATTAATAGTCCTTTGGATATATACCCACTAATGGGATTGCTGGGTCAAATGGAATTTCTATTTCTAGGACCCTGAGAAATCGCCACACTGTCTTCCACAATGGTTGAATTAATTTACACTTCCACCAACAGTGTAAGAGTGTTCCTATTTCTCCACATCCTCTCCAGCATCTGCTGTCTCCAGATTTTTTAATGATCACCATTCTAACTGGCGTGAGATGGTATCTCAATGTGGTTTTGATCTGCATCTCTCTAATGACCAGTGATGATGAGCATTTTTTCATATGTTTGTTGGCCTCATGTATGTCTTCTTTTGTAAAGTGTCTGTTCATATCCTTTGCCCATTTTTGAATGGGCTTGTTTGTATTTTTCCTGTATCAGTTTGAGTTCTTTGTAAATTCTGGATATCAGCCCTTTGTCAGATGTGTTAACTGCAAAGATTTTTTCCCATTCTGATGGTTGCCGATTCACTCTAGTGACTGTTTCTTCTGCCGTGCAGAAGCTGTGGAGTTTGATTAGGTCCCATTTGTCTATTTTGACTTTTGTTGCCAATGCTTTTGGTGTTTTCTTCATTAAGTTCTTGCCTACTCCTATGTCCTGAATGGTTTTGCCTAGATTTTCTTCTAGGGTTTTTATGGTGTCAGGTCTTACGTTTAAGTCTTTAATCCATCTGGAGTTAATTTTAGTGTAAGGTGTCAGGAAGGGGTCCAGTTTCTGCTTTCTGCACATGGCTAGCCAGTTTTTCCAACACCATTTATTAAATAGGGAATCCTTTCTCCATTGCTTGTTTTTCTCTGGTTTATCAAAGATAATATGGTTGTAGATATGTTGTGTTTCCTCCGATGCTTCTGTTCTGTTCCATTGGTCTATATCTCTGTTTTGGTACCAGTACCATGCTGTTTTGATTCCTGTAGCCTTGTAGTATAGTTTGAAGTCTGGTAGTGTGATGCTTCCCGCTGTGTTCTTTGTGCTTAGAATTGACTTGGCTATGCGGGCTCTTTTTTGGTTACATATAAAATTCATGGTGTTTTCTTCCAGTTCTGTGAAGAAATTCAATGATAGTTTGATGGGGATAGCATTGAATGTGTAAATTACTTTGGGCAGTAGAGCCATTTTCACGATATTGATCCTTCCTTACCACAAACATGGAATGTTTCTCCATCTGTTTGTGTCCTCTCTTAATTCGTTGAGCAGTGGTTTGTAGTTTTCCTTAAAGAGGTCCCTTACATTCCTTGTGAGTTGTATTCCAAGGTGTTTTATTTTCTTGGTAGCAATTGTGAATGGCAGTTCGTTCTTGATTTGGTTCTCTTTAAGTCTGTTATTGGTGCATAGGAAAGCTTGTGATTTTTGAACATTGATTTTATATCCTGAGACTTTGTTGAAGTTGCTTATCAGTTGCAGGAGCTTTTGGGCTGAGGTGATGGGGTCTTCTAGGTATACTATCATGTCGTCTGCAAATAGAGACAATTTGGCTTCCACCTTTTCTATTTGAATACGCTTTCTTTCTTTTTCTTGCCTGATTGCTCTGGCTAGAACGTCCAGTACTATGTTGAATAGAAGCGGTGAGAGAGGGCATCCTTGTCTGGTGCCGGATTTCAAAGGGAATGCTTCCAGTTGTTGCCCATTCAGTATGATATTGGCTGTTGGTTTGTCATAAATAGCTTTTATTACTTTGAGATATGTTCCATCAATACCAAGTTTATTGAGGGTTTTTAGCATAAAGCGATGTTGAATTTTGTCAAATGCCTTCTCTGCATCAATTGAGATAATCATGTGGTTTTGTTTTTGCTTCTGTTGATGTGGTGAATTACATTTATAGACTTGCGTATGTTGAACCAGCCTTGCATCCCCGGGATGAATCCTACTTGATCATGATGGATAAGTTTTTTAATGTGCTGTTGCAATCTGTTTGCCCGTATTTTATTGAAGATTTTTGCATCTATGTTCATCATGGATATTGGCCTGAAGTTTTCTTTTCTTGTTGAGTCTCTGCCAGGTTTTGGTATCAGGATGATGTTGGTCTCATTAAATGATTTGGGAAGGGTTCCCTCTTTTTGGATTTTTTGGAATAGTTTCAGAAGGAATGGTACCAGATCCTCTTTGTGTGTCTGGTAGAATTCAGCTGTGAACCCATCTGGACCTGGGCTGATTTTGTGTGGTAGGCTCTTAATTGCTGCCTCAACTTCAGACCTTGTTATTGGTCTATTCATAGTTTTGGCTTCCTCCTGGTTTAGGCTTGGGAGGACACAGGTGTCCAGGAATTTATCCATTTCTTCCTGATTTACTAGTTTATGTGCATAGAGTTGTTTGTAGTGTTCTCTGATGATGGTTTGAATTTCTGTAGAATCTGTGGTAATTTTTCCATTATCGTTTTTTATTGCATCTATTTGGTTGTTCTCTCTCTTCTTTTTTATCAATCTGGCTAGTGTTCTGTCTATTTTGTTGAACTTTTTGAAAAACTAGCTTTTGGATTTATTAATTTTTTGAAGGGATTTTCTTTATTTTTTTTTTTAATTTTTATTGCATTATAGGTTTGGGGGTACATGTGCAGAACGATCAAGATAGTTGCATAGGTACACACATGGCAGTGTGCTTTGCTGCTTTCCTCCTCTTTACGCACACTTGGTATTCATCCCCAGGCTATCCCCCCCTGCCCCCCCACGCTGTCCGTCCTCCATTCCCCCCAACAGTCTCCAGTGTATAGTAGACCGCCTCTCTGTGTCCACGTGTTCTCATTTTAATCACCCACCTATGAGTGAGTATATGCGGTATTTCTTTTTCTGTTCTTGTGTCAGTTTGCTGAGAATGATGTTCTCCAGATTCATCCATGTCCCTACAAAGGACACAAACTCATCATTTTTGATTGCTGCATAATATTCCATGGTGTATATGTGCCATATTTTCCCAGTCCAGTCTATCATCGTTGGGCATTTGGGTTGGTTCCAGCTCTTTGCTATTGTAAACAGTGCTGCAATGAACATTCGTGTGCATGTGTACTTATAGTAGAAAGATTTATAGTCCTTTGGATAGATACCCAGTAATGGGATTGCTGGGTCAAATGGAATTTCTATTTCTAGGTCCCTGAGGAATCGCCACACTGTCTTCCACAATGGTTGAACTAATTTACACTCCCACCAACAGTGTAAGAGTGTTCCTATTTCTCCACATCCTCTCCAGCATCTGCTGTCTCCAGATTTTTTAATGATCGCCATTCTAACTGGTGTGAGATGGTATCTCAATGTGGTTTTGATTTGCATCTCTCTAATGACCAATGACGATGAGCACTTTTTCATATGTTTGCTGGCCTCATGTATGTCTGCTTTCGTAAAGTTTCTGGTCATATCCTTTGCCCATTTTTCAATGGGCTTGTTTGTTTTTTTCCTGTAAATCTGTTTGAGTTCTTTGTAAATTCTGGATATCAGCCCTTTGTCAGATGCATAAACTGCAAAGATGTTTTCCCAATCTGATGGTTGCCGATTCACTCCAGTGACTGTTTGTTTTGCCATGCAGAAGCTGTGGAGTTTGATTAGGTCCCATTTGTCTATTTTGGCTTTTGTTGGCAATGCTTTTGGTGTTTTGTTCATAAAGTCCTTGCCTACTCCTATGTCCTGAATGGTTTTGCCTAGATTTTCTTCTAGGGTTTTTATGGTGTCAGGTCTTACGTTTAAGTATTTAATCCATCTGGAGTTAATTTTAGTGTAAGGTGTCAGGAAGGGGTCCAGTTTCTGCTTTCTGCACATGGCTAGCCAGTTTTCCCAACACCATTAATTAAATAGGGAATCCTTTCCCCATTGCCTGTTTTTGTCTGGTTTATCAAAGATAATATGGTTGTAGATGTGTTGTGTTGCCTCCGATGCCTCTGTTCTGTTCCATTGGTCTATATCTCTGTTTTGGTACCAGTACCATGCTGTTTTGATTACTGTAGCCTTGTAGTATAGTTTGAAGTCTGGTAGCGTGATGCCTCCTTCTGTGTTCTTTTTGCTTAGAATTGACTTGGCTATGCGGGCTCTTTTTTGGTTCCATATGAAATTCATGGTGTTTTTTTCCAGTTCTGTGAATAAATTCAATGATAGTTTCATGGGGATAGCATTGATTGTGTAAATTACATTGGGCAGTATAGGCATTTTCACGATATTGATTCTTCCTAACCACGAACATGGAATGTTTCTCCATCTGTTTGTGTCCTCTCTTATTTCGTTGAGCAGGTGTTTGTAGTTTTCCTTAAAGTGGTCCCTTACATTCCTAGTGTGTTGTATTCCTAGGTATTTTATTTTCTTTGTAGCAATTGGGAATGGCAGTTCGTTCTTGCTTTGCTTCTCTTTAAGTCTGTTATTGGTGTATAGGAATGCTTTTGGTTTTTGAACATTGATTTTATATCCTGAGTCTTTGCTGCAGTTGCTTATCAGTTGCAGGAGCTTTTGGGCTGAGGTGATGGGGTCTTCTACGTATACTATCATGTCGTCTGCGAATAGAAACAATTTGGCTTCCACCTTTCCTATTTGAATACCCTTCATTTCTTTTTGTTGCCTGATTGCTCTGGCTAGAACTTCCAGTACTATGTTGAATAGAAGTGGTGAGAGAAGGCATCCTTGTCTAGTGACAGATTTCAAAGGGAATGCTTCCAGTTTTTGCCCATTCAGTATGATATTGGCTGTTGGTTTGTCCTAAATAGCTTTTATTACTTTGAGATATGTTCCATCAATACCAAGTTTATTGAGGGTTTTTAGCATAAAGCGCTGTTGAATTTTGTCAAATGCCTTCTCTGCATCAATTGAGATAATCATGTGGTTTTTGTTTTTGCTTCTGTTTATGTGGTGAATTACATTTATAGACTTGCGTATGTTGAACCAGCCTTGCATCCCCGTGATGAATCCTACTTGATCATGATGGATAAGTTTTTTAATGTGCTGTTGCTATCAGTTTGCCAGTATTTTATTGAAGATTTTTGCATCTATGTTCATCATGGATATTGGCCTGAAGTTTTCTTTTCTTGTTGAGTCTCTGCCAGCTTTTGTATCAGGATGATGTTGGTCTCATAAAATGATTTTGGAAGGGTTTCCTCTTTTTGGATTATTTGGAATAGTTTCAGAAGGAATTGTACCAGATCCTCTTTGTGTGTCTGGTAGAATTCGGCTGCGAACCCATCTGGACCTGGGCTTTTTTTGTGTGGTAGGCTCTTAATTGCTGCCTCAGCTTCAGACCTTGTTATTGGTCTATTCATAGTTTCGGCTTCCTCCTGGTTTAAGCTTGGGAGGACACAGGCGTCCAGGAATTTATCCATTTCTTCCTGATTTACTAGTTTATGTGCATAGAGTTGTTTGTAGTATTCTCTGATGATGGTTTGAATTTCTGTGGAATCTGTGGTGATTTCCCCTTTATCGTTTTTTATTGCATCTATTTGGTTGTACTCTCTCTTCTTTTTTATCAGTCTGGCTAGTGGTCTGTCTATTTTGTTGATCTTTTCGAAAAACCAGCTCTTAGATTTATTGATTTTTTGAAGGGTTTTTCTTGTCTCTATCTCCTTCAGTTCTGTTCTGATCTTAGTTATTTCTTGTCTTCGGCTAGGTTTTGAGCTTTTTTGATCTTGCTCCTCTAGCTCTTTCAATTTTTCTGATAGGGTGTCAATTTTGGATCTCTCCACTCTTCTCATGTGGGCACTTATTGCTATATATTTTCCTCTACAGACTGCTTTAAATGTGTTCCAGAGATTCTGATACGTTGTGTCTTCATTTTCGTTGGTTTCAAAGAACTTCTTTATTTCTGTCTTCATTTCATTGTTTATCCAATCAACATTCAAGATCCAGTTGTTCAGTTTCCATGAAGCTGTTCAGTTCTGAGTTATTTTCTGAATTCTGAGTTCTAACTTTATTGCACTATGGTATGAGAGACTGTTTGTTATGATTTCAGTTGTTTTGCATTTGCTGAGGAGTGCTTTACTTCCAATTATGTGGTCAATTTTGGCGGAGGTGTGATGTGGTGCTGAGCAGAATGTATATTGTGTGGATTTGGGGTGGAGAGTTCTGTAAATGTCTATCAGTTTTGCTTGTTGCAGGTCTGAGTTCAAGTCGTGGATATCCTTGTTAATTTTCTGTCTGGTTGATCTGTCTGCTATTGACAGTGGAGTGTTAAAATCTTCCACTATTATTGTGTGGGAGTCTAAGTCTCTTTGTAAGTCATTAAGAACTTGCCTTATATATCTTGGTGCTCCTATATTGGGTCCATATATATTTAGAATTTTTAGCTCTTCTTGTTTTATCGATCCTTTTACCATTATGTAATGACCTTTTTTGTATTTTTTGATCTTTGTTGCTTTAAAGTCTATTTTATCAGAGATGAGAATTTCAACTCCTGCCTTTTTTTTGCCCTCCATTTGCTTGGTAAATCTTCCTCCATCTGGTTTTTTGAGCCTTTGTGTATCTTTGCAATTTAGGTGGGTTTCCTGGATAAGGAACACTGATGGGTTTTGTTTTTTTATCCAATTTGCCAGTCTGTGTCTTTTGATTGGTGCATTTAGCCCATTTACATTTAGGGTTAATATTGTCATATGTGAATTTGATACTGCCATTTTGATGCTAGCTGGCTGTTTTTCCCATTGGTTAGTGTAGATTCTTTATTTTCTTGTTGCTCTTTAGCATTTGGTATGCTTTCAGGATGGTTGGTACTGGTTGTTTCTTTCTATGTGTAGTGCCTCTTTCAGGAGCTCTTGTAAAGCAGGCCTAGTGATGACAAAATCTCTGAGTACTTGCTTGTTCATGAAGGATTTTATTTTCTCTTCACTTATGAAGCTCAGTTTGGCTGGATATGAAATTCTGGGTTGAAAGTTCTTTTCTTTAAGGATGTTGAATATTGGCCCCCACTCTCTTCTAGCTTGTAGAGTCTCTGCCAAGACATCTGCTGTGAGTCTGATGGGCTTCCCTTTGTGGGTGACCCGACCTTTCTCTCTGGCTGCCCTTATTATTTTCTCTTTCATTTCAACCCTGGTGAATTTGACGATTATGTGCCTTGGGGTTGCTCTTCTTGCAGAGTATCTTTGTGGTGTTCTCTGTATTTCCTGGAGTTGAGTATTGACCTGTCTTGCTAGGTTGGGGAAATTTTCCTGGATATTATCCTGAAGAGTATTTTCCAGCTTGGATTCATTCTCTTCATCACATTCTGGTACATCTATCAAACGTAGGTTGGGTCTCTTCACATAGTCCCACATTTCTTGGAGATTTTCTTCATTCTTTTTGTTCTTTTTTTCTTAATCTTGGTTTCACGTTTTATTTCATTCAGTTGATCTTCAACTTCTGATATTCTTTCTTCTGCTTGTTCAATTCAGCTGTTGAAACTTGTGCATGCTTCACGAAGTTCTCGTGTTGTGTTTTTCAGCTCCTTCAATTCATTCATATTTCTCTCTAAGTTGTCCATTCTTTTTATCAATTCCTCTAATCTTTTTTCTACGTTCTTAGTTTCTTTGCACTTATTTAGAGCATTTTCTTTTAGCTCTATGATGTTTCTCATTATCCACTTTTTGAAGTCTAATTCCGTCCTTTTGTCACACTCATTCTCTGTCCAGCTTGTTTCCCTTGCTGGTGAGGAATTTTTGTCCTTTGTAGGCGGTGAGGTATTTTGGTTTCGGGTGTTTTTCTCCTTTCTGCCCCGGTTTCTTCCCATCTTTATGAATTTAACCGCCTGTCCTCTTAGTAGTTGCTGTTTTTTTAATTGGATCTCTGTGTGGATACTGAGAGTTTTGATGATTCAGTATTTCTGTTACTTAATTTTCCTTCTAATGGTCTAGCCCCTCTGCTGTATGAGTGCTGAGGTCCATTCCAGGCCCTGCTTGTCTGGAGTATACCTGTAGCGGCTGTGGAACAGTGAGGGATGATACCAGTTTCTTCTTCTGCTGTCTTTGTTCCAGAATGCTGCCTGCCAAATGTCAGTCTGATTAGTCTTTTTTGGGGGTGACTCTTTTGATATACAGGGCTCACTTAAGGAGACAGTCTGTGCTTTATAGGAGCTCCAGTGCTGAGCTGTGAGCTCTGTTGTTCATTCAGGGTTGTTGGGAGGTTGTTTATTTCTGCTGCAATAGAACTCATAAAACACCACACTTTTTCTTTTTTCCCCCTTAGATGCTCTGTTTCAGGGTGTTGGGGCTTTCTTTATGAGTATCTGTTGCACTGTCTTGCCCCACTAGGTGGCAGTCTCTTCAGTATTTGCGTGCCGGGGCTCTGACCTGCTAGCGTGGATCCCCCCTGTTGCTGCTGGGCTCCCTTCTGCTGTGGAGTGCTCCCCCCTCCTGGTGGAGTCTCTCTGTTATGGCAGGTTGCCTTGGCAATGGCAGGCTGCATCAGCCCTGGGCATTACTTCAGTAGGGGCGGATTACATCAGCAATGGCAGGCGCCCCTCCCTCACTAGGCTGCACCATCCTAGATGTCGGCAACAAAACTCTCAGCCCCAATCGCCTCCAGTCGCTGCCTTGCTTGTCCTCGTGAAGATGGGACCCGCTGAGCCTGATCACCCAGCTCCCTTCCTCAGAGTCCATCCTCTCTCTCCCTCTCTGCAAACTGAAAGGTTGACTCTCTCACTGGCGCCCCAGTAGCCTGCTGATAGGGCACTGGGAACCGTGTGATCTCCCGTGCCACTGCCCACTTCACCGGCTCAGATCACGCTTCCCAGGAAAATCCTAGTCTGGCTCACTGTCCAAGTCCCGTTCAATCAGATAGACATGCCAATCTGCCCTTCCATCTCTCAGATTGCCGGTTTAACAGGGCACCTAGACCAGTGAGTTCTGTGCCGGTACCCGCTGCGGTGCCGGCTGAAGTGGCTGCATGAGCCAGCTGCATTAGCCAGCTTTACTAGCATCCCGTGTCTCTCCCACACCTGGGACTTTCAACGCTCTGTGGGCAAAAAAGGTCCATCCGAGAATGCGGCTAGGACTCACCCTCTGCACCTTCACTGAGAGCTGCAATCCTGAGTCGCATCTATTACGCCATTTTGCCCTAGACCACCAAGCATTTTAACAGATATCTTCTCTCTTGTTTTTAACCTGGAATATTTTTTTTTCACCATAGGCCTACATATCCCTTAGATTCCACAAGAAGAGTGTTTTCAACTTACAAAATCAAAATGAATATTCAACTGTTTGAGCTGAAATGCCACATCACAAAGCATTTTCACAGTACTTTTTTTTTTAGTTTTTATTTTGGGATATTTTGTTTTTAACTACAAGACTCAATAGGCTCTGAAATGCATTCTCCTGAATTTTACGAAGAAAGTGTTTCCAAACTTCCAAATCAAAATATATGTTCAAATCTGTGAACTGAATCCAATCCTCAAAAAACATTTTCCCAGATCGCTTGTTTCTAGTTTTTATCACGGGACATTCTATTTTTCGCCATAGGCCTCTATGGGCTCTGAAATGTCACTTTATTAATTCTCCAAAAAGAGTATTTCAGACATTCTGTGTGAAAAGTAACGTTTAACACTGTAAGCTAAATTTGCACATCACAAAGTATTTTTTCACAGATAGCTTATTGTTGGTTTTCAATGCAGGGAATTCAGATATTCATCATACGTCTCAATAGGATCTGAAATGTTGTTGCTAGATTCTACAAAAAGAGTGTTTCTGACCAGCTGAATAAAAACAAATTATCAGCTCTGTGAGCTAAATGCAAACATTACAAAGTATTTTCACAGATAGCTTCTCTCATGTTTTTAACATGGAATATTCAGTTTTTTACCATAAAACTTTATATCACTTCTTAGATACCACATGAAGAGAGTTTGTAACCTCCAGAATTAAAACAAAATTTCGTATGTACAAGTGAAATACCCACATCACAAAGAAATCTCAGAGTATATTTTTAGTTTTCATTGTGAGATATTTGTTTTTTAACCATAGGACTCAATGGGCTCTGAAATGTTTTTTCTTGAATTTTACAAAGAGAGTGTTTCCAACATTCTGAATCAAAACAAATGTTAAACTATGTGAGCTGAATCCACACATACAAAAATATTTGAACAGATATATATTTTCTAGTTTTTAATCACAAAATGTTCAGTCTTTCACCAGAAGCCTCAATAAGCTTCAAAACATATTACCTTAGATTCTACAAAAAGAGTGTTTTCAACATGATGAATCCAAACAAAAGTTCAAAGCCATAGACTGACTCCACATATTGCAAAGCATTTTTATAGAATGCTTGTCCCTTTATAGATTCTACAAAAACAGGGTTTCCAACCTGGTGACCCCAAAAAAAACTTCAAAACTTTGTGCTGAATCCACATATCACAAAGCATTTTCATAGATAGATTGTTTCCAATTTTTATCATGGGATATTCCGTTTTTCACCATAGGCCTCAGTGGGCTTTCAAATATTTCTTCTTATATTCTATAAAAACAGTTTTTTCAACCTGCTGAATTAAAACAATTCTTGAACTCTGTGAACTGGAGGCATACATGGCAAAGCATTTGTAAAGATAGCTTGTTTATAGTTTTCATCCTGGGATTCATAGGTCTCAAGTGGCTCTGAAATATCCCACCCTAGAGTCTCCAAAAAAGTGTTTCCAAACTGCTGCATCAAAGCAAAGTTTCGAATCTGTGAGCTGAATCCACACATTGCAAAGCATATTTACAGATAGTTTTTTCTAGTTTTTATCACAGGATATTCAGTTTTTTACCATGGGCCTTAATGGACTCTATAATGTCCCTTTCATGATTCCACATAGATTTTCCAACATGCTAAATAAAAACAAAAGTTAAATTCTGTAACATTAATTCACACATTGAAAAGCATTTTCATAGATAGCTTATTTCTCATTTTTATTATTCAATATTAGATTTTTTATGACAGGCTTCAATGAGCTTTGAAATTTTTTCCTAGATTCTCCAAACAAAAGTATTCCCAACTTGCTAAACCAAAATGAATGTTCAACTCCGTGAGCTGAATCCACATATCAAAAAGAATTTTCACAGATATCTTGCTTCTAATTTTTATCACAGGATATTTGACTTTTCACCTATAGTTCTCAATGAGCTTTCAAATATCTTTTTCTAGATTTTACAAAATAGAATGCTTCCAACCTGCTGAATAAAACAATGGATCACCCCTGTGAACTTAGTACACACATTGCAAAGCATCTTCCAAGATTGTTTGTTTCTAGCTTGTATCATGGGATATTCTGTTTTTCGCCATAGGCCTCTAAACACTCTCAAATGTATATTTTTAAATTATCTGAAAACAGTATTTCAGACATTCTTTATTAAAACAAACGTTTGACACTATGAGTTGAATCTTCACGTCACAAAGTATTTTTCACACAGATAGCTTCTTTTTAGTTTTCATCGTGGTGTATTTGGTTTTTCATCATACGTCTCAAACGGATCTCAAATGTTGCTGTTAGATTATACAAATAGAGTGTTTCCAACCAACTGAATAAAAACAAAGAATCGACTTTGTTTGCTTAAGGCAAACATCATGAAGCATTTTCACAGATATCTTCTCTTTTGTTTTGACTTGGAATATTCTTTTTATCACCATAGGTCTATATATACCTTTGTAGAAAGTATATATAATACCATAGGTAGAAGGTACCTATGATAACACCACAAGAAGAGTGTTATCAACCTATAGAATCAAAATGAAGATTTGACTGTATGAGCTGAAACCCCAGGAAAAAAAAGCATTTTCACAGTACTTTTTTTAGTTTTCATTTTGGGATATTTGGTTTTTAACTATAGGACTCAATGGGCTCCGAAATGCTTTCTCCTGAATTTTACAAAGAAAGCGTTTCCAAACCTCCAAATGAAAACACATGTTTAACTCTGTGAGCTGAATCCACACATCAAAAAGCATTTTCAAAAATATCTTGTTTCTAATTTTTATCACAACATATTTGGTTTTTCATGTATATTTTTCAATGAGCATTCAAATGCTTTTCCTAGATTCTACAAAAGAGAGTGCTTCCAACCTTCTGAATAAAAAAAAACCTTCACCTCGGTGAAATTAATTCACACATTGCAAAGTATTTTCCCAGATCACTTGTTTCTGGTTTTTATCAAGAAATATTCTGTTTTTCGCCATAGGCCTCTATGGGCTCTGAAGTGTCACTTTATAAATTCTCCAAAAAGAGTATTTCAGACATTCTGTATGAAAACAGAAATTTAACACTGTGAGCTGAATCTGCACGTCACAATGTATTTTTAGTAAACAGCTTCTTTTTAGGGTTAATTGCCTGGAATTCGGCTAGTCATCATACGTCTCAATGGGATCTGAAATGTTGTTGCTGGATTCTACAAAAAGAGTGTTTCCAACCAGCTGAATAAAAGCAAAGGATTGACTCTGTTAGCTTAATGCACACATCACAAAGCATTTTCACAGATAGCTTCTCTCTTGTTTTTAACGTGGAATATTAGGTTTTTCACCAAAGCCCTCTCTATCGCTTCTTAGATACCACAAGAAGAGTGATGGCAACCTCCAAAATCAAAACCAAGGTTTAACTGTATGAGCTGAATCTTCAAATCACAAAGCATTTTCAGAGTTTTTTCTTTTTAAGTTTTCATTGTGGGATAGTTGGTTTTTAACCATAGGACTCAATGAGCTTTGAAATGTTTATTTCTAAATTTTACAAAGAGAGTGTTTCCAACATTCTGAATCAATACAAATGTTAAACTCTGTGAGCTGAATTCACACATCCAAAAACATTTTAGCAGATACGCATTTTCTAGTTTTTAATCACAATATGTTGAATCTTTCAACAGAAGCCTCAATAAACTTCAAAATATATTATCTTAGATTCTACAAAAAGAGTGTTTTCAACCTGCTGAATCAAAACAAAAGTTCAAAGCAATAGGCTGACTCTACATATTGCAAAGCATTTTTATAGACTGTTTGTCCCTATAGATTCTACAAAAACAGGGTTTTCAATGTGCTGAACCAAAACAAAACTTCAAAATTTTGGGCTGAATCCACACATCACAAAGCATTTTCACAGATAGATTGTTTCCAGTTTTTATCATGGGATATTTGGTTTTTAACCATAGGCCTCAGTGCTTTGAAATATTTCTTCTCAGATTCTATAAAAACAGTTTTTCCAACCTGCTGATTCAAAAAAATTGTTGAACTATGTGATCAAGATGCATACATTTCAAAGCAGTTTTAAAGATAGCTCGTTTCTAGATTTCATCATGGATTCATAGGCCTCAATTGGCTCTGAAATATTGCACCCTAGAATCTCTAAAAAAGTGTTTCCAAACTGCTGAATCAAAACAAAGGTTCAAATCTCTGAGCTGAATCCAAACATTGCAAAGCATATTCATAGAGAGTTGTTTCCAGTGTTTATCACATGACACTCAGTTTATTAACACAGGCCTTAATAGACTCTATAGTGTTCCTTTAATGATTCCACATAGATTTTCCAACATGCTAAATAAAAGCAAATTTTAAATTCTGTAACATTAATGAACATATTGCAAATAATTTTTATAGATAGCTTATTTCTGATTTTTATTATTCAATATTAGACTTTTCATCACAGGCTTCAATGAGCTTTGAAGTATTTTCCTAGATTCCACAAAGAAAAGTGTCCCCAACTTGCTGAATCAAAACGAAAGTTCAACTCTGTGAGCTGAATCCAAATATCAAAAAGCATTTTCACAGATATCTTGCTTCTAATTTTTATCACTGGATATTTGGTTTTTCACCTAGAGTCCTCAATGAGCTTTCAAATGTCCTTTTCTAGATGCTACAATCCATAGTGCTTCCAACTTGCTGAATAAAATCAATCACCTCTGTGAACTTAATCCACACATTGCAAAACATTTTCCCAGATCATTTGTTTCTAGTTTGTATCACGGGATATTCTATTTTTTGCTGTAGGCCTCTAAAAGCTCTGAAATGTCCCTTTATAAATTCTCCAAAAAAAGTATTTCAGACATTCTTTATGAAAAAAATGTTTAACACTGTGAGCTGAATCTGCATATTAAAAAGTATGTTTCACCGAAAGTTTATTTTTTGTTTTCATCGTGTTCTATTCGGTTTTCATCATACGTCTAAATGGGATCTGAAATGTTACTGCTAGATTCTACAAATATAGTGTTTACGACCAGCTGAATTAAAAAAAAGGATCGACTTTGTGTGCTTAAGAAAAACATCACAAAACATTTTCACAGAAACCTTTTCTCTTGTTTTTAACGTGGAATATTCTTTTTTTTCACCATAGGCCTCTATATACCTTCTTATTTTCCACAAAGAAACAGTGTTTGTAACATACAGAAGAAAAACAAAGGTTCGCCTGGATGAGCTGAATCCGCACATTGTAAAGCATTTTCAGAGCAGTATTTTTAGTTCTCATTGTGGAACATTTTATTTTTTTTAATTTTAAATTTTTATTGCATTATAGGTTTTAGGGTACATGTGCAGAACGTGCAAGCTAGTTGCATAGGTACACATATGGCAGTGTGTTTTGCTGCCTTCCTCCCCTTTACCCACACTTGGCATTTCTCCCCAGGCTATCACTCCCCAGCGCCCCCTGCTGTCCCTCCCCATTGCCCTCAATAGACCCCAGTGTGTAGTAGACCCCCTCCGTGTGTCCATGTGTTCTCATTTTTCTCACCCACCTATGAGTGAGAATATGTGGTATTTCCTTTTCTGTTCTTGTGTCAGTTTGCTGAGAATGATGTTCTCCAGATTCATCCATGTCCTTACAAAGGAAGAAAACTCATCATTTTTGATTGCTGCATAATATTCCATGGTGTATATGTGCCACATTTTCCCAGTCCAATATATCATCGATGGGCATTCGGGTTGGTGCCAGGTCTTTGCTATTGTAAACAGTGCTGCAATGAACATTCGTGTGCATGTGTCCTTATAGTAGAACGATTTATAGTCCTTTGGATATATACTCAGTAATGGGATTGCTGGGTCAAATGAAAATTCTATTTCTAAGTCCTTGAGGAATTGACACACTGTCTTCCACAATAGTTGAACTAATTTACACTCCCACCAACAGTGTAAGAGTGTTCCTATTTCTCCACATCCTCTCCAGCATCTGTTAACCCAGAATTTTTAATGATCGCCATTCTAACTGGCGTGAGATGGTATCTCAATGCGGTTTTGATTTGCATCTCTCTAATGACCAGTGATGATGAGCATTTTTTTATGTGTTTGTTGGCCTCATGTATGTCTTCTTTTGTAAAGGGTCAGTTCATATCCTTTGCCCATTTTTGAATGGGCTTGTTTGTTTTTGTTTTTTTTTCTGTAAATCTGTTTGAGTGTTTTGTAAATTCTGGGCATCAGCCCTCTGTCAGATGCATAAACTGCAAAGATTTTTTTCTATTCTGATTGTTGCCGATTCACTCTAGTGACTGTATCTTTTGCCATGCAAAAGCTGTGGTGTTTGATTAGGTCCCATTTGTCTATTTTGGCTTTTGTTGCCAATGCTTTTGGTGTTTTGTTCATGAAGTCCTTGCCTACTCCTATGTCCTTAATGGTTTTGCCTAGATTTTCTTCTAGGGTTTTTATGGTGTCAGATCTTACGTTTAACTCTTTAATCCATCTGGAGTTAATTTTAGTGTAAGGTGTCAGGGAGGGGTCCAGTTTCTGCTTTTTGTGCATGGCTAGCCAGTTTTCCCAACACAATTTATTAAACAGGAAATTCTGTTTCCATTGCTTGTTTTTGTCTGGTTTATCAAAGATTATATGGTTGTAGATATGTTGATTTGCCTCCAATGTCTCTGTTCTGTTCCATTGGTCTATATCTCTGTTTTGATACAAGTACCATGCTGTTTTGATTACTGTAGCCTTGTAGTATAGTTTGAAGTCTGGTAGTGTGATGCCTCCCGCTGTGTTCTTTTTGCTTAGAATTGACTTGGCTAGGTGGGCTCCCTTTGGTTCCATATGAAGTTCATGGTGGTTTTTTCCAGTTCTGTGAAGAAATTCAGTGGTAGTTTGATGGGGATAGCATTGATTGTGCAAATTACTTTGGGCAGTAGAGCCATTTTCACGATATTGATTCTTCCTTACCACAAACATGGAATGTTTCTCCATCTGTTTGTGTCCTCTCTTATTTCGTTGAGCAGTGGTTTGTAGTTTTCCTTAAAGAGGTCCCTTACATTCCTTGTGAGTTGTATTCCTAGGTATTTTATTTACTTTGTAGTAATTGTGAATGGCAGTTTATTCTTGACTTGGTTCTCTTTAAGTTTGTTATTGTTGTATCAGAATGCTTGTGATCTTCGCACATTGATTTGATATCCTGAGACATTGGTGAAGTTGCTTATCAGTTTCAGAAGCTTTTAGGCTGAGGTGATGGGGTCTTCTAGGTATACTATCATGTCGTCTGCAAATAGAGACAATTTGGCTTCCACCTTTCCTATTTAAATACACTTTATTTCTTTTTCTTGCCTGATTGCTCTGGCTAGAACTTCCAGTACTATGTGGAATAAAAGTGGTGAGAAAGGAAATTTTTTTCTAGTGCCAGATTTCAAGGGGAATGCTTCCAGTTTTTGCCCATTCAGTATGATATTGGCTGTTGGTTTGTCATAAATAGCTTTTATTACTTTGAGATATGTTCCATCAATACCAAGTTTATTGAGGGTTTTTAGCATAAAGGGCTGTTGAGTCTGTCAAATGCCTTCTATGCATCAATTGAGATAATCATGTGGTTTTTGTTTCTGCTTCTGTTTATGTGGTGAATTACATTTATAGACTTGCGTATGTTGAACCAGCCTTGCATGCCCAGGATGAATCCTACTTGATCATGATGGATAAGTTTTTTAATGTGCTGTTGTAATCGGTTTGCCAGTATATTGTTGAAGATTTTTGCATCTATGTTCATCATGGATATTGGCCTGAAGTTTTCTTTCCTTGTTGAGTTTCTGCCTGGTTTTGGTATCAGGATGATGTTGGACTCATAAAATGATTTGGGAAGGGTTCCCTCTTTTTGAATTATTTGGAATAGTTTCAGAAGCTATGGTACCAGATCCTCTTGTTGTGTCCGGTAGAATTTGGCTGTGAACCCATCTGGACCTTGGTTTTTTTTGTGTGGTAAGCTCTTAATTGCTGCCTCAACTTTAGACCTTGTTATTGGTCTATTCATAGTTTTGCTTCCTCATGGTTTAGGCTTGGGAGGACACAGGTGTCCTGGAATTTTTCCATTTCTTACTGGTTTACTTGTTTATGTGCATAGAGTTGTTTGTAGTATTCTCTGATGATGGTTTGAATTTCTGTGGAATCTGTGGTGATTTTCTTTTTATCGTTTTTTATTGCATCTATTTGGTTTTTCTCTCTTTTCCTTTTTATCAGTCTGGCTAGTGGTCTGTTTATTTTATTGACCTTTTCAAAAAACCAGCTCTTGGATTTATTGATTTTTTGAAAGGTTTTTCTTTTCTCAATCTTCTTCAGTTCTGCTCTGATTTTAGCTATTTCTTGTCTTCAGCTAGGTTTTGAGCTTTTTTGATCTTGCTTCTCTATCTCTTTCAATTTTGATGATAGGGTGTCAATTTTTAATCTCTCCACTCTTCTCATGAAAGGCACTTATGGCTATAGATTTTCCTCTACAGACTGCTTTAAATGTGTCCCAGAGTTTCTGGTACGTTGTGTCTTCATTCTCGTCTGCTTCAAAGAACTTCTTTTTTTCTTCCTTTATTTCATTGTTTATCCAATCAACATTCAAGAGCCACTTGTTCAGTTTCCATGAAGCTGTGCTGTTGTGATTAGTTTCTGGATTCTGAATTCCAACTTGATTGCACTATGGTCTGAGAGACTGTTTGTTATGATTTCAGTTGTTTTGCATTTGCTGAGGGGTGCTTTACTTCCAATTATGTGGTCAATTTTGGAGTAGGTGTGCTGTGGTGCTGAGAAGAATGTATATTGTGTGGATTTGGGATGGGGAGTTCTTTAAATGACTATCAGGTTTGCTTGTTTCAGGTCTGAGTTCAAGTCCTGGATATCCTTGTTTATTTTCTGTCTGGTTGGTCTGTCTGCTATTGACAGTGGAGTTTTAAAGTCTCCCACTATTATTGTGTGGGAGTCTAAGTCTCTTTGTAAGTCATTAAGAACTTGCCTTATATATCTGGGTGCTCCTGCATTGGGTCCATATATATTTAGAATCGTTAGCTCTTCTTGTTGTATCAATCCTTTTACCATTATGTAGTAACCTTCTTTGTCTCTTTTGATCTTTGTTGCCTTAAATTTTATTTTATCAGAGATGAGAATTGCAACTCCTGCTTTTTTTTTGCTCTGCATTTGCTTGGTAAATCTTCCTCCATCCCTTTATTTTGAGCCTTTGTGTATCCTTGTGTGTGAGGTGGGTTTCCTGGATACAGCACCCTGATGGGTTTTGGTTCTTTATCCAATTTGCCAGTCTGTGTCTTTTGATTGGTGCATTTAGCCCATTGACGTTTAGAGTTAATATTGTTATGTGTGAATTTGATATTGCCATTTTGATGCTAGCTGGCTGTTTTTCGCATTGGTTCATGTAGATTCTTCATTTTGTTGATGCTCTTTAGCATTTGGTATGCTTTTAGGATGGCTGGTACTGGTTGTTTCTTTCTATGTGTAGTGCCTCTTTCAGGAGCTCTTGTAAAGCAGGCTTAGTGGTGACAAAATCTCTGAGTACTTGCTTGTTCATGAAGGATTTAATTTTTCTTCACTTATGAAGCTCAGTTTGGCTGGATATGAAATTCTGGTTTGAAAGTTCTTTTCTTTAAGGATGTTGAGTATTGGCCCCCACTCTCTTCTGGCTTGTAGAGTCTCTGCCAAGAGATCTGCTCTGAGTCTGATGGGCTTCACTTTGTGGGTGACTCGACCTTTCTCTCTGGCTGCCCTTAGTATTTTCTCCTTCATTTCAACCCTGGTGAATCTGACGATTATGTGCCTTGGGGTTGCTCTCCTTTTGGAGTATCTTTGTGCTGTTCTCTATATTTCCTGGAGTTAAGTATTCATCTGTCTTGCTAGGTTAGGGTAATTTTCCTGTATAATATTTTGAAGTGTATTTTCCAGCTTGGTTTCATTCTCTTCATCACATTCTGGTACACCTATCAAACGTAGGTTGGGTGTCTTCACATAGTCCCACATTTCTTTGAGATTTTGTTCATTCCTTTTTGTGCTTTTTTCTCTAATCTTGGTTTCTCATTTTATTTCATTGAGTTGATCTTCGACTTCTCATATTCTTTCTTCTGCTTGGTCAGTTCGCCTGTTGAAATTTGTGCATGCTTCGTAAAGTTCTCGTGTTGTGTTTTTCATCTCCTTCAATTCTTTCATGTTCCTCTCTAAGTTGTCCATTCTTGTTATCATTTCCTCGAATGTTTTTTCAAATCTTTTTTCAAGGTTCTTAGTTTCTTTGCACTGATTTAGAACATGTTCTTTTAGCTTACTGAAGTTTCTCATTATCCACTTTCTGAAGTCTGATTCCGTCATTTCATCACAGTCATTCTCTGTCCAGCTTTGTTCCCTTGCTGGTGAGGACTTTTGGTTCTTTGTCGGAGGTGAGGTGTTTTGGTTTCAGTTGTTTTTTATCTTTTTGCGCTTTTGTCTTCCCATCTTTGTGGATTTATCCACCTGCTGTCTTAGTAGTTGCTGATTTTTCAATTGGGTTTCTGAGTGGATGCCCAGATTGTTGATGATGAAGTATTTCTGTTACTTAGTTTTCCTTCTAATGGTCTATCCCCCCTGCTGTACGAGTTCCGAGGTCCACTCCAGGTTCTGCTTGTCTGTGGTACACCTGCAGTAGCTTTGGAACAGTGAGGGATGCTACCAGATTTTTCTTCTGCTATCTTTTTTCGAGAATGATGCCCGCCAAATGTCAGTCTGATTAGTCATTTTTGGGCGTGACTCTTTGGATATACATTGGTCAGGGAGCTTCTTGAGGGGATGGTTTGTGCTCTAGAGGAGCTCCAGTGCTGAGCAGTGAGCTCCGTTGTTCATTCAGGGTTGTTGGGAGGATGTGTCTATGTCTGCTGCAACAGGACTCATAAAACACACCCCCTTTTTTCCCCTTAGATGCTCTGTCTTAGGGGGTTGGGGCTTTCTTTATGAGTATCTGTTGCACTGTCCTGCCCGGCTAGGAGGTAGTCTATTCACTATTTGCCTGCCAAGGCTTTGCCCTGCTAGTGCAGGTTTGCCCTTCTGCCGCTGGCCCCATTCTGCTGTGGTGCTCCGCCCAGCTGAGAAAGTCTCTCTGTTATTGTGGGTTGCCTCGGCAATGGCAGGCTGCATCAGCCCTGGATGGTAGTTCAGTAGGGGCGGATTGCATCCATAGTGGTGGACACCCTTCCCCCACCAGGCTGCACCATGCTAGTTTCAACTGTGTTGGCAGCAAAGCTCTCAGCCCTGAGCGCCTCCAATTGCCACCCTGTTTGTCCCTGTGAGGGTGTGACCCACCAAGCTCAATCACCCAGCTCCCTGCCTCAGAGTCCGTCCCCTCTCTCTCTCTGTCTTCCTCTCCCCAAGGTGAATGGTCGACTCTCTCACTGGCGCCCCAGTAGCCTGATGATAGGGCACTGGGATCCATGCAATCTCCCATGCCACTGCCCACTGTGCCGGCTCAGATCACGCTTCCCAAAAATCTCCTGGTCTGGCTCATTGTCCAAGTCCTGTTCAATCAGATGGACATGTCAACCTTCCCTTCCAAATCTCAGATTGCTGGTTTAACAGGGCACCCAGACCAGTGAGTTTTGTGTGGGAGCCGAGGCGCTGCGGTGCAGGCCGAGCTGCATGAGCCGGCCATGCGAGCTGGCTGTGCTGGCTTCTTGTGTCTCTCCCACACCTGGGACTTTCAACGTTCTGTGGGCAAAAAAGGTCCGTCCGAGAATGTGGCTAGCACTCACCCTCTGTGCCTTCACTGGGAGCTGCGATCCTGAGTTGCCTCTACGACGCCATCTCGGAAGCCTCTCCCAGAGGTTTCTTATATGCTCCATTTCTCCCACACATGTACAGCCTTTTTCATTATTAGTATTTTCAATCAGGTTGGTACATTTTTACAAGTAATGAACCTACATTGATGATACCTTATAATCACTCAAAGTTCATAGTTTCTATTGGGCTTCACCCTTAATGGGTATGTTTTCTGAATTTGGGCAAATGTATAATAATATGTATCTATTGTTCTAATATTATGGAAAAAACAGTTTCACTGCCCTAAAATTTCTCTATACTATGCCTGTACATCTCTTTCTTTCTCTGTAACAACTCCTGGCAACTACTGAGGTTTACTGTGTGTTTATAGTTTTTTTTTAAGAAGAGTCATATAGTTGAAATAATATAGTGGGTATATTTTTGAATAGTTAAAAAAGTTAAAGTTTCATGGTAATTGAATGCAGTCATTTAAGATATACTTTTCGTTTTCTTTTGCTTCTTTATCATTGTAAGATCTGGTGATACATGCTTTACATATTTAGAAAACATGCTTTTAATAGACATTTGCCACATAATGAAAAGGGTGGAGAAAAATGACACCATGCAGTGCCACCCAGTACAAACTGGACCATCTTGCTATATGAGGTGGGTCCAGACAGACTCTCTAGCAATGGAAGGGGACAAGCTTAAAATGTTGTACTTCATGGGAGACTCGCAAGATGGCGTCATAGAAGCAACTCAGGATTGCAGCTCTCAGTGAAGGCGCAGAGGGTGAGTCCTAGCCGCATTCTTGGATGGACCTTTTTTGCCCACAGAGCGTTGAAAGTCCCAGGTGTGGGAGAGACATTAGACGCTTTGCCAGCTAACGCAGCTGGCTTGCGTGGCCACTTCGGCTGGCGCCACAGCGGGACACCACACAGAACTCACTGGTCTGGGTGCCCTGTTAAACGGGCAATCTGAGATTTGGAAGGGCAGATTGGCATGTCCATCTGTTTGAATGGGACTTGGACAGTGAGCCAGACCAAGAGTTTCCTGAGAGTTTCCTGGGAAGCCTGATCTGAGCCGGTGAAGTGGGCAGTGGCATGGGAGATTGCATGGATCCCGGTGTCCTATTGGCAGGCTACTGGGGCACCAGTGAGAAAGTTGACCTTTCAGCTTGTGGAGAGGGAGTGAGAGAGAGAGAGGACGGACTCTGAGGCAGGGAGCTGGGTGATTGGGCTCAGCGGTACCACCCTCACGGGGACAAGCAGGGCAGTGACTGGAGATGCTTGGGGCTGAGAGTTTTGCTGCCAGCATCTAGGATGGTGCAGCCCGGTGAGGGAGGGGCGTCCACCATTGCTGACGCAATCCGCCCCTACTGAAGTACCACCCAGGGCTGATGCAGCCTGCTGTTGCCGAGGCAACCTGCCATAACAGAGAGACTCCGCCAGGAGCACTCCACAGCAGAAGGGAGCCCAGCAGCAAAAGGGCAGACCTGTGCCAGCAGGTCAGAGCCCCGGCAGGCAAATAGTGAATAGACTGCCACCTAGTGGGGCAGGACAGTGCAACAGATACTCATAAAGAAAGCCTCAACTCCATGAGACAGAGCATCTAAGGGGAGGAAAAAAAAGGGTGGTGTTTTATGAGTTCTATTGCAGCAGACATAAACAAACTCCCAACAACCCTGAATGAACAACGGAGCTCAGAGCTCAGCACTGGAGCTCCTATAAAGCACAGACCGTCTCCTTAAGCAACTCCCTGACCCCTGTACATCCAAAGAGACACCCCAAAAAAGGACTACTCAGACTGACATTTGGTGGGCATCATTCTGGAACAAAGACAACAGAAAAAAAACTGGTATCATCCCTCACTGTTCCACAGCTGCTACAGGTATACTCCAGACAAGCAGGGCCTGGAGTGTACCTCAGCACTCATACAGCAGAGGGGCTAGAACATTAGAAGAAAAACTAAGTAACAGAAATACTTCATCATCAACAATCTCAGCATCCACAAAGAGACCCAATTGAAAAATCAGCAACTACTAAGACCACAGGTGGATAAATCCATAAAGATGGGAAGAAACCAGCGCAAAAAGGAGGAAAACACCCGAAATCAAAACACCTCACCTCATACAGAGGACCAAAACTCCTCACCAGCAAGGGAAACAAGCTGGACAGAGAATGAGTGTGACAAAATGACGGAATCAGACTTCAGAAATTGGATAATGAGAAACTTCAGTGAGCTAAAAGAACATGTTCTAAATCAGTGCAAAGAAACTAAGAATCTTGAAAAAAGATTTGAAAAATGATTCGAGGAATTGATAAAAAGAATGGACAACTTAGAGAAGAATATGAATGAATTGAAGGAGCTGAAAAACACAACACGAGAACTTCGTGAAGCATGCACAAGTTTCAACAACCGAATTGACCAAGCAGAAGAAAGAATATCAGAAGTTGAAGATCAACTCAATGAAATAAAACGTGTAACCAAGATTTAAAAAAAAGCACAAAAAGGAATGAACAAAATCTCTGAGAAATGTGGGACTATGTGAAGAGACCCAACTTACGTTTGATAGGTGTACCAGAATGTGATGAAGAGAATGAATCCAAGCTGGAAAACACTCCTCAGGATATTATTTCCTCAACCTAGCAAGACAGGTCAATACTCAACTCCAGGAAATACAGAGAACACCACAAAGATACTCTGCAAGAAGAGCAACCCCAAGGCACATAATCGTCAGATTCACCAGGTTTGAAATGAAGGAGAAAATACTAAGGGCAGCCAGAGAGAAAGGTCGGGTCACTCACAAAAAGAAGCCCATCAGACTCACAGCCCATCTCTCGGCAGAGACTCTAGAAGCCAGAAGAGAGTGGGGGCCAATATTCAACATTTTTTAAGAAAAGAACTTTCAACCCAGAATTTCATATCCAGCCAAACTGAGCTTCATAAGTGAAGAAAAAATAAAATCCTTCATGAACAAGCAAGTACTCAGAGATTTTGTCACCACTAGGCCTGCTTTACAAGAGCTCCTGAAAGAGGCACTACACATAGAAAGAAACAACCAGTACCAGCCATCCTAAAAGCATACCAAATGCTTAATACCATCAACAAAATGAAGAATGTACATGAACCAACGGGCAAAACAGCCAGCTAGCATCAAAATGGCAGTACCAAACTCACACATAACAATATTAACCCTAAATGCAAATGGGCTAAATGCACCAATCAAAAGACACAGACTGGCAAATTGGATAAAAAAAACCAAAACCCATCGGTGTGCTGTATCCAGGAAACCCACCTCACACGCAAAGATACAAAAAGGCTCAAAATAAAAGGATGAAGGAAGATTTACCAAGCAAATGGAGAGCAAAAAAAAAAAGCAGGAGTTGCAATTCTCGTCTCTGATAAGGTAGACTTTAAAGCAACAAAGATCAAAAGGGACAAGGAGGGTCATTACATAAAGGTAAAGGGATCGATACAACAAGAAGAGCTAATGATTCTAAATATATATGGACCCAATGCAGGAGCACCCAGATATATAAGGCAAGTTCTTAATGACTTACAAAGAGACTTGGACTCCCACACAATAATAGTGGGAGATTTTAACACTCCACTGTCAATAGTAGACAGATCAACCAGACAGAAAATTAACAAGGATATCCAGGACTTGAACTCAGACCTGGAACAAGCAAACCTGATAGACATTTACAGAACTCTTCACTCCAAATCCAAATAATATACATTCTTCTCAGCACCACATCACACCCACTCCAAAATTGACCACATAATTGGAAGTAAAGCACTCCTCAGCAAATGCAAAACAACTGAAATCATAACAAACAGTCTCTCAGATCATAGTGCAATCAAGTTGGAACTCAGAATTCAGAAAATTACTAAGAACCGCACAGCTTCATGGAAAATGAACAACTGGCTCTTGAATGTTCCTTGGATAAACAATGAAATGAAGGCAGAAATAAAGAAGTTCTTTGAAACCAACGAAAATGAAGACACAATGTACCAGAATCTCTGGGACACATTTAAAGCAGTCTGTAGAGGAAAATATATAGCAATAAGTGCCCACATGAGAAGAGTGAAGAGATCCAAAATTGACACCCTATCATCAAAATTGAAAGAGCTGGAGGAGCAAGATCAAAAAAGCTCAAAACCTAGCCAAAGACAAGAAATAACTAAGATCAGAGTAGAACTGAAGGAGATAGAGACAAGAAAAACCCTTCAAAAAATCAGTCAATCTAAGAGCTGGTTCTTTGAAAAGATCAACAAAATAGACAGACCTCTAGCCAGATTGATAAAAAAGAAAAGAAAAAACAACCAAATAGATGCAGTAAAAAACGATAATGGGGAAATCACCACAGATTCCACAGAAACTCAAACCATCATCAGAGAATACTAGAAACAATTCTATGCACATAAACTAGTAAATCAGGAAGAAATGGATAAATTCCTGGACGCCTGTGTCCTCCCCATCCTAAACCAAGAGGAGGCCGAAACTATGAATACACCAATAACAAGGTCAGATGTTGAGGCAGCAATTAAGAGCCTACCACACAAAAAAAGCCTAGGTCCAGATGGGTTCACAGCTGAATTCTACCAGACACACAAAGAGGATCTTGTACCATTCCTTCTGAAACTATTCCAAAGTATCCAAAAAGAGGGAACCCTTCCCAAATCATTTTATGAGACCAAAATCATCCTGATACGAAAACCCGGCAGAGACTCAACAAGAAAAGAAAACTTCAGGCCAATATCCATGATGAACATAGATGTAAAATTCTTCAATAAAATACTGGCAGACCAATTGCAGCAGCACATTAAAAAACTTATCCATTATGATCAAGTAGGATTCATCCCGGGGATCCAAGGCTGATTCAACATACACAAGTCTATAAATGTATTTCATCACATAAACAGAAGCAAAAACAAAAACCACAGGATTGTCTCAATTGACACAGAGAAGGCATCTGACAAATTCAACAGATCTTTATGCTAAAAACCCTCAATAAACTTGGTATTGATGGAACATATCTCAGAGTAATAAAAGCTATTTACGGCAAACCAATAGCCAATATCATACTGAATGGGCAAAAACTGGAAGCATTCCCTTTGAAATCTGGCACTAGACAAGGATGCCCTCTCTCACCGCTCCTATTCAACATATTACTGGAATTTCTAGCCAGAGCAATCAGGCAAGAAAAAGAAATAAGGAGTATTCAAATAGGAAAGGTGGAAGCCAAATTGTCTCTATTTGCAGATGACATGATAGTATACCTAGAAGACCCCATCACCTCATCCCAAAAGCTTCTGCAACTGATAAGCAACTTCAGCAAAGTCTCAGGATATAAAATCAATGTTCAGAAATCACAAGCTTTCCTATACACCAATAACAGACTTAAAGAGAACCAATTCAAGAACGAACTGCCATTCACAATTGCTACAAAGAAAATAAAATACCTAGGAATACAACTCACAAGGAAGGTAAGGGACCTCTTTAAGGAAAACTACAAACCACTGCTCAACGAAATAAGAGAGGACACAAACAGATGGAGAAACATTCCATTTTCGTGGTTAGGAAGAATCAATATCGTGAAAATGGCTATACTGCCCAAAGTAATTTACACAATCAATGCTATCACCATCAAACTACCATTGAATTACTTCACAGAAGTGGGAAAAAACACCATGAATTTTATATGGCACCAAAAAATAGCCCGCATAGCCAAGTCAATTTTAAGCAAAAGAACACAGCGGGAGGCATCACACTACCAGACTTCAAACTATACTACAAGGCTACAGTAATCAAAACAGCATGGTACTGGTACCAAAACAGAGATATAGACCAATGGAACAGAACAGAAGCATCAGAGGCAACACAACCTATCTACGGCCATATTATCTTTAATAAACCAGACAAAAACAAGCAATGGGGAAAGGATTCCCTATTTAATAAATGGTGTTGGGAAAACTGGCTAGCCATGTGCAGAAAGCAGAAACTGGACCCCTCCCTGACACCTTACACTAAAATTAACTCCAGATGGATTAAAGACTTAAACGTAAGATCTGTCACCATAAAAACCCTAGAAGAACATCTAGGCAAAACCATTCAGCACATAGGAGTAGGCAAGGACTTCATGAAGAAGACACAAAAAGCATTGGTAACAAAAGCCAAAATAGACAAATGGGACCTAATCAAACTCCACAGCTTCTGCACGGCAAAAGAAACAGTCACTAGAGTGAATCGGCCACCATCAGAATGGGAAAAAATCTTTGCAGTTTACACATCAGACAACTGGCTGATATCCGGAATTTACAAAGAACTCAATCAGATTTACAGGAAAAAAACAAACAAGCCCATTTAAAAATGGGCAAAGGATATGAACAGACACTTTACAAAAGAAAACATACATGAGACTAACAAACACGTGAAAAAAATGCTCATCATCACTGGTCATTCGAGAGATGCAAATCAAAACCACATTGAGATACCATCTCAAGCCAGTTAGAATGGCAATCATTAAAAAATCTGGAGACAGCAGATGCTGGAGAGGATGTGGAGAAATAGGAACACTCTTACACTGTTGGTGGGAGTGTAAATTAGTTCAACCATTGTGGAAGACAGTGTGGTGATTCCTTAGGGACCTAGAAATAGAAATTCCATTTGACCCAGCAATGCCATTACTGGGTATATATCCAAAGGACTATAAATTGTTCTACTATAAGGACACATGCACACGAATGTTCATTGCAGCACTGTTTACAATAGTAAAGACCTGTAACCAACCCAAATGCCCTACGATGATAGACTGGACTCGGAAAATGTGGAACGTATACACCATGGAATATTATGCAGCTATCACAAATGATGAGTTTGTGTCCTTTGTAAGGACATGGATGAATCTGGAGAACATCATTCTCAGCAAACTGACACAAGAACAGAAAAAGTAATACCGCATATACTCACTCATAGGCAGGTGAGAAAAATGAGAACACATGGACACAGAGAGGCGGTCTACTATACAGTGGGGTCTATTGGGGGGAATGGGGGAGAGACAGCAGGGGGGGCTGGGGAGGGATAGCCTGGGGATGAATGCCAAGTGTAAGTGAATGGGAGGAAGGCAGCAAAACACACTGCCACGTGTGTACTTATGTAACTATCTTGCACGTTCTGCACATGTACCCCAAAACCTATAATGCAATAAAAATTAAAAAAAAAAGTTGTACTTCATAAATCTGTAATCACATAAGTCTCTTAAACTTACCTTTAGTTGTAAATAAGATCAGACAGTGAATGGTATAGGTAAATACTTAGGTTCCTCACTCATATTCTTTCTTTAGGAATGTGTTAGACAACAGTCTGTATTATAGTGACATGACTCACCTACAACTAGATTCTGTCAAGAGGCATGGCAAGGGAGTTTTGCTTTAGTGAGGTGAAGAATAATTTTTTCCTCCTACTAAGGAAGGTAGCAAGCATTGGCACCTTCTGATAGCAAAGGGGCATTGACAGTTTTTTTCTATATATTTTTCGCATCATATAGTACTTCCTGGCAGACTGCCACACCTTCCCAGTGTTTTTTAAGTTTCTCTCTGAACATGAGGTGTGGTTCAGTTTGAATAAGCTATTAAAGGATTGATATTTCCATGGTTCTTTCTGTGGGAGGTAAAATGAGAGATGAATTTGGGACTTGTTATATGTAGGGCAGAGCACGTAGCTACAGCTAAGTAAATAATCCAGCACCTTCCCCAAAGAGTATTAGCCAGAGTAACACATTGATCTCTCTTGAGCTCTTCTCCACTGGTGGCTTAAAGTCTTTGCAAGGATCCCTGTTTCTGGTCTGATTTCTATGTTTTTGCTGGCTTTTGGTAATAGCGTTTTTTATCCTAAACTGAACAGTTTTAACTGAAGAGCTAGAGAGGATGTGTTGTGTTCAACAAAATAAGTGCAGTAGCTCCCCCTGAACTGTGGAATATACATTCCACAGTGAATGCCTGAAACCACAAATAGTACTGAGTCACACACTGTTTTTTTCCTATACATGCATATCTGTGATAAAGTTTAATTTATAAATTAGATACAGTAAGAAATTAACAACAATAATAATAAAATATAAAATTATAATAATATGCTTTAATAAAAGTTACTTGAATGTCATCTCCTAAAATTTACTCTGTAGTTCTCACCCTTTTGCTTGTGATGATGTGAAGTGATACAATGCCTATGTAAGGAGATGAAGTGAGGTGAATGGCATAGGCACTGTAATGTGGTGTTAGGTCACTATTAACTCACTGAGTCTAAGTGAGAAAAAAGATCAGTAGCTTTAAGTGATCCTGCACCTTCAAGCCTTAATGATGTTGATGGCCAGGTGCTGGGGGAGACCATGTTGATAACTAATGGGTGGGTAGCAGATGCAGTGTGGATGTGCTACAGGATGATTCACATCCTGGGCTGGATAGAGGGGGATAGCTCAAGATTTTATTGTGCTTCTCAGAATGGCACATTAAAACTTAAGACTTGCTTATTTCTGGAGTTTTTAATGTAGTATTTTGGGAATACAGTTGATCATCAGCAGATGTAAAATTTGTTTGGTCTTTGACTCATTTCTTGGTGTACAGTTCTTAAAACCCTTAGAATTTCCAAAGTGATGTCTTTTTGTATGTCAATTATTGAAGGCTGGAAGCCACTAGTTTGCTTCAGGATGGGACCAGTCACCAGAAAAATCATGACATGATTGATTAGAGGGTTTATATCTCCTGGCTCACTCTGAAAACTCTGGAAAAGAGAGAAAAGGTGAAGATTGTCAGTCACCAATGGCCAGTGATTTATTTAATCAATGATGCCTATGTAATAAAGCTTTCATAAAGACCCAAAGTGACTGGGCTTAGAGAGCTTCCAGATTGCTGAATGCATGGAGGTTCCATGAGGGTGGTGTGCCATGAAAGGGCAGGGAATATTTTTCCACCTCCACCAGATTTTGCACTATGCATCTCTTCATCTGTACCTTTTGTAATGTCATTCATAGTAAACTGGTAAATATGTTTTCCTGAGTACTTAGAGCCACTCCACCAATTCAATTTAACCCAAAGAGGGAGTCCTGGGAACCCCAATTTGAAGCCAGTTCATCAGAAATTCTGGAGCTTCAGACTTAGAACTCTTAGAACTAATGTAGAAAGGTGGTCTCATGGGACTGAGTCTTTTAGCTGTGGAATATAATGTTATCTGCAGATAGAGTGTGCAAATTGAATTAGAATATGTTTAGCTTGTGTTCTGAAGAAATGACTGCTTTTTTGCTGGTGAGGAAAAACTCCCCACATGTTTGGTCACAGGAGCCTTCTTTGTTGATGATTGTTGCTCTGGCATGATAGCAGAGAAAAACATGTCAAGGATGTCTTTTCCACAGATATTACTGGATACTCTATTTTAACTGCCCTTATATTTTGGTCCAGAAATCATGCTCTTTGACACTGTTCACTCATCACACCTGTTATGCTAACAATGCTTTTTTAGTTAATCTCATATTGTTTGGTTAGGGTGACTTGTATCCTGCAGTTTACTTGTAGATATCAAGTTTTGATAAATTTATTATTCTTTTCATCTAATAAATACAAAGTAAAGAAATTAAGGGTTCTTACTGTATTAATTATCTACCAATAGGTTAAATTAATATTAATTCTAATAAGGTCCCAGGTATGCTCCCAAAGGAATACTTTGTAAAAAAATGTCAGTCCTATGATTTAAAAAACGTAAAACAAAAAACATGGTCTAAAGCATCCACACAAGTGTTGATAATTTTGTTATGAAGATAGAATCTTGCTGTTTCCCAAGCTGGTCTCAAACTTCTGGGTCCTCAAGTGATCCATCTGCCTCAGTCTCCCAAGTAGTTAAGATTACAGGCAGGCATCACTGTATATTCTTATGTTTCTAATATTCTAAATATTTATTATTGATTTACATGGATTTCACCTTTTTTTTAAATAGATGCTGGGAGTTCTGAAGAATCTTCAACCAGGCAGGATTTTACAAATTAAAAAAATTTTTTAAACTAAGGAAATATAGAAAATTTCCAAGATGGTGATGTAGGAACAACTCAAGATCACACCTCTCAGTGAAGGCACAGAGGGTGAGTCCTAGCTGCATTTTCAGACGGACCTTTGTTGCCCACAGAACGGGAAAATTTTCAGGTGTAGGAGAGACACTGGACACCAGTGCAGCCCTTTTGTCTTGCGTGGAAATTTCAGCCAGCACCACAGCGCAGCAGCACCCCACACTATACTCACTGGTCTGGGTGCCCTGTTAAACCAGCAATCTGAGATTTGGGAGGGCATATTTACATATCCATCTGATTAAATGGGACTTGAACAGTGAGACAGACCAGGAGATTCCCGGGAAGTGTGATCTGAGCTGGTGCAATGGGTCACAGCATGGGAAATCACACAGACCCCAATGCCCTATCAGCAGGTAAATGAAAAACCTTTGAGAGTCAAGCGTTCAACTTAAAAAAAAAAGAGAGAGAGAAAGGACTTTGAGGCAGGGAAACAGGTAATCAGGCTCAGCAGGTCCCACCCCAACAGGAACAAACAAAATGGCAATATGAAATGCTCGTGGTTGAGAGTTTTACTGCGGGCTCAGCTGAATCCAGGATGGTGCAGCTCGGTGGGGGAGGGGCGTCCACCACTACGAACGCATTCCACTCCTACTGAGGTACACGCCCATTGCTGAAGCAGCCTGCCACTGCCAAGAAAACCAGCCATAACAGAGAGACTCTGCCAACAAAACGGAGCCCACAACAGTAGGATGGAGCCCCGTGGCAGCAGAGCAGACGCCACAGTAGCAGGGTGGAGCTTCGGCAGGCAAATAGTGACTAGAATGCCTCCTAGCTGGGCAGGACAGTGCAACGGATATTCATAAAGAAAGCCCCAACTCCCTGAAACAGCATCTGAGGGAAAAAAAGGGGGTATTATAAGTTCTGCTGCAGCAGACCTCAACACACCCACCAAACAACCCTGAATGAACAACGGAGCTCACAGCTCAGCACTTGAGCTCTTATAAAGTACAGACTGTCTCCTCAATCAGCTCCCTGACCCTTGTATATCAAAAGATTCACCTCAAAAAAAAAAAACTAATCAGACTGACATTTGGCAGGCATCATTCTGGGACAAAGATAGCAGAAGAAGAATCTGGTAGCATCCCTCACTGTTCTGCAGCTGCTACAGGTGTACCCCAGAGAAGCAGGACCTGAAGTGGACCTCAGCAGTTATACGGCAGAGGGGCTAGACTGTTAGAAGGTAAACTAAGTAACAGAAATACTTCATCATCAAAAATCTGGGCATTTACTCAGAGACTCAATCGAAAAGTCAGCAATTACTAAGATGACAGATGGACAAATCCAAAAAGATAAAAAGACACCAGCGCAAAAAGAAGGAAAACACCCAAAACTAAAACACCTCACCTCCTTCAAAGGACCAAAACACCTCACTACCAAGGGAACAAAGCTGTATGGAGAATGAGTGTGAAAAAATGACGAAATCAGACTTCAGAAGGTGGATAATGAGAAACTTCAATGAGCTAAAAGAACATGTTCTAAATCAATGCAAAGAAATTAAGAACCTTGAAGAAAGAAAAAAAGATTTGAAAAAAAGATTCTTAAAAATGATAACAAAAATGGACAACTTAGAGAGGAATATGAATGAATGGAAGGATCTGAAAACACAACACGAGAACTTCACGAAGCATGCACAAGTTTCAACAGCCGTATTGAACAAGCAGAAGAAAGAATATCAGAAATCAAAGATCAACTCAATGAAATAAAATGAGAAACCAAGATTAGAGAAAAAAGTGCAAAAAATATGAACAAAATCTCCAAGAAATGTGGGACTATGTGAAGAGACCTAACTTACGTTTGATAGGTGTACCAGAATGTGATGAAGAGAATGAATCCAAGCTGGATAATACTCTTTAGAATATTATCCAGAAAAATTTCCCCAACCTAAAAAAGCAGGCAAATACTCAACTCCAGAAAATACAGAGAACACCACAGGCATATTTAACATAAAGAGCAACCCCAAGGCACATAATCATCAGATTCACCAGGGTTGAAATGAAGGAGAAAATACTAAGGGCAGCCAGAGAGAAAGGTTGGGTCACTCACAAAGGGAAGCCCATCAGACTCACAGAAGATCTCTCAGCAGAAACTCTACAAGCCAGAAGAGAGTGGAGCCAATATTCAACATCCTTAAAGAAAAGAACTTTCAATATAGAATTTCATATCCAGCCAAACTGAGCTTCATAAGTGAAGGAAGAATAAAATTCTTTGCCAACAAGCAAGCACTCAGAGATTTTGTGACCATCAGGCCTACTTTACAAGAGCTCCTGAAAGAGGCACTCCACATAGAAAAAAACAACCAGTACCGGCCATTCTAAAAACATACCAAACGCTAAAAAGCATCAACAAAATGAAGAATCTGCATTAACTAATGGGGAACACAACCAGCTTGCATCAAAATGGCAGGATCAAATTCACACATAACAATATAACGCTAAATGTAAATGGGCTAAATGCACCAATCAAAAGACACAGACTGGCAAATTGGATAAAAACACCAAAACCCATCGATGTGCTGTATCCAGGAAACCCATCTCACATTCAAGGATACATAAAGGCTCAAATTAAAGGGATGGAGAAAGATATACCAAGCAAATGGAGAGCAAACAAAAGCAGGAGTTGAAATTCTCATTTCTGATAAAGTAGAGTTTAAAGTAACAAAGATAAAAAGACAAAACAGGTCATTACATAATGGTGAAAAGGTCATAAAACAAGAAGAGCTAACGATTCTAAATATATATGGACACAGTACAGGAGCACCCAGATATATAAGGCAAGTTCTTAATGACTTACAAAGAGACTTAGACTCCCACACAATAATAGTGGGAGACTTTAACACTCCACTGTCAATAGCAGACAGATCAACCAGACAGAATATTAACAAGGATACTCAGGGCTTCAACTCAGACCTGGAACAAGCAAACCTGATAGACATTAACAGAATTCTCCACCCCAAATCCACAGAATATACATTCTTCTTAGCACCACATCACACCTACTCCAAAATTGACCACATAATTGGAAGTAAAGCACCCTTCAGTAAATGCAAAACAACTGAAATTATAACAAACAGTCTCTCAGACCATAGTGCAATCAAGTTAGGACTCAGAATTCAGAAAATAACTCAAAACTGCACAGCTTCATGGAAACTGAACAACCGGCTCTTCAATGTTGATTGGATAAACAATGAAATAAAGGCAGAAATAAAGAAGTTCCTCGAAACCAATGAGAACAAAGACACAACATTCTAGAAACTCTGGGACACATATAAAGCAGTCTGTAGAAAAAAAAATATAGCAATAAGGGCCCACATGAGAAGAGCGAAGAGATCAAAAACTGATACCCTATTGTCAAAATTGAGAAAGCTAGAGGAACAAGATCAAAAAAGCTCAAAACCTAGCCAAAGACAAGAAATAACTAAGATCAGAGCAGAAATGAAGGAGATAGAGACACAAAAAAACCTTCAAAATATCAATAAATTCAAGACCTGGTTTTCCAAAAAGGTCAAAAAAGTAGACAGACCACTATCCAGACTGATAAAAAAGAAAAGAGAGAACAACCAAATAGATGCAATAAAAAACAATAAAAAGAAAATCATCTGGGGAGGCTTCCAAGATGGCGTCGTAGAGGCGACTCAGGATTGCAGCTCTCAGTGAAGGCGCAGAGTGTGAGTCCTAGCCGCATTCTCGGACGGAACTTTTTTGCCCACAGAACGTTGAATGTTCCAGGTGTGGGAGAGACATGGGAGGCTACCGCAGCCGGCTTGAGTGGCTGGTACAGCCGGCGCCACAGCGCAGTGGCACTGGGCAGAAAACTCAGTGGTCTGGGTGTCCTGTTAAACCGGCAATCTGAGATTTGGAAGGGCAGATTGGAATGTCCATCTGATTGAACGGGACTTGGACCATAGTGCAATCAAGTTAGAACTCAGAATTAAGAAACTTAATCAGAACTGCACAGCTTCATGGAAACTGAACAACGGGCTCTTCACTGTTGAGTGGATAAACAATGAAATGAAGGCAGAAATAAAGAAGTTCTTTGAAACCAACGAGAACGAAGACACAACGTACCAGAATCTCTGGGACACATTTAAAGCAGTCTGTAGGGGAAAATATATAGAAATAAGTGCCCACATGAGAAGAGTGGAGAAATACAAAATGGAAACCCTATCATCAAAATTGAAAAAGCTAGAGGAGTTAGATCAAAAAAGCTCAAAACCTAGCCGAAGACAAGAAATAACTAAGATCAGAGCAGAACTGAAGAAGATAGAGACAAGAAAAACCCTTCAAAAAATCAATAAATCCAAGAGCTGGTTTTTCGAAAAGATCAACAAAATAGACCACTAGCCAGACTGATAAAAAAGAAAACAGAGAACAACCAAATAGATGCAATAAAAAACGATAATGGGGAAATCACCACAGATTCAACAGAAATTCAAACCATCATCAGAGAATACTACAAACAACTCTATGCACATAAACTAGTAAATCAGGAAGAAATGGATAAATTCCTGGACACTTGTGTCCTCCCAAGCCTAAACCAGGAGGAAGCCGAAACTATGATTAGACCAATAACAAGGTCTGAATTGAGGCAGCAATTAAGAGCCTACCACACAAAAAAAGCCCAGGTCCAGATGGGTTCACAGCCAAAATCTACCAGACACACAAAGAGGATCTGGTACCATCCCTTCTGAAACTATTCCAAAAAATCCAAAAAGAGGGAACCCTTCCCAAATCATTTTATGAGACCAATATCATCCTGATACCAAAATCTGACAGAGACTCAACAAGAAAAAAAAAACTTCAGGCCAATATCCATGATGAACATAAATGCAAAAATCTTCAATAAAATACTGGCAAACCGATTGCAACAGCACATTAAAAAACGTATCCATCATGATCAAGTAGGATTCATCCCAGGGATGCAAGGCTGGTTCAACATATGCAAGTCTTTAAATGTAATTCACCACATAAACAGAAGCAAAAACAAAAATCACATGATTATCTCAATTGACGCAGAGAAGGCATTTGACAAAATTCCAATGCTTTATGCTAAAAACGCTCAATAAATTTGGTATTGATGGAACACATCTCAAAGTAATGAAAGCTATTTATGACAAACCAACAACCAATATCATACTTAATGGGCAAAAACTGGAAGCATTCCCTTTGAAACCTGCACTAGACAAGGATGCCCTCTCTCACCACTCCTATTCAACATAGTACTGGAAGTTCTAGCCAGAGCAATCAGGCAAGAAAAAGAAATGAACGGTATTCAAATAGGAAAGGTGGAAGCCAAATTGTCTCTATTTGCAGACGACATGATAGTATACCTAGGAGACCCCATCGCCTCAGCCCAAAAGCTCCTGAAACTGATAAGCAACTTCAGTAACGTCTCAGGATATAAAATCAATGTTCAAAAATCACAAGCATTCCTATACAACAATAACAACTTAAAGAGAACCAAATCAAGAATAAACTGCCATTCACAATTGCTACAAAGAAAATAAAATACCTAGGAATACAACTCACAAGGAACGTAAGGGACCTCTTCAAAGAAAACTACAAACCACTGCTCAAGGAAATAAGAGAGGACACAAACAAATAAAGAAAAATTCCATGTTCATGGTTAGGAAGAATCAATATCGTGAAAATGGATATACTGCCCAAAGTAATTTACACAATCAATGCTATCACCATCAAACTACCATTGAATTTCTTCACAGAACTGGAGAAAACCACTATGAACTTCATATGGAACCAAAAGAGAGCCCGCATAGCCAAGTCAATTCTAAGCAAAAAGAACACAGCGGGAGGCATCATACTACCAGACTTCAAACTATACTACAAGGCTACAGTAATCAAAAGATCATGATACTGGTACCAAAACAGAGATATAGACCAATGGAACAGAACAGAGGCATTGGACGCAACACAACATATCTACAACCATATAATCTTTGATAAACCAGACAAAAACAAGCAATGGGGAAACAATTCCGTTTAATAAATGGTGTTGGGAAAACTGGCTAGCCATGTGCAGAAAGCAGAAACTGGAACCCTTCCTGACACCTTACACTAAAATTAACTCCAGATGAATTAAAGACTTAAACATAAGACCTGACGCCATAAAAACCCTAGAAGAAAATCTAGGCAAAACCATTCAGGACATAGGAGTAGGCAAGGATTTCATGACCAAAACACCAAAAGCATTGGCAACAAAAGCCAAAATAGACCAATGGGACCTAATCAAACTCCACAGCTTCTGCACGGCAAAAGAAACAGTCACTAGAGTGAATCGGCAATTATCCGAATGGGAAAAAATCTTTGCAGTTTACCCAACTGACAAAGGGCTGATATCCAGAATTTACAACGAACTCAAACAGATTTACAGGAAGGAAACAAACAAGCCCATTCAAAAATGGGCAAAGGATATGAACAGACACCTTACAAAAGAAGATATACATGAGGCCAACAAACATATGAAAAAATGCTCATCATCACTGGCCATTAGAGAGATGCAAATCAAAACCACATTGAGAAACCATCTCACGTCAGTTAGAATGGCGATCATTAAAAAATCTGGAGACAGCAGATGCTGGAGAGGATGTGGAGAAAGAGGGACACTCTTACACTGTTGGTGGGAGTCTAAATTAGTTCAACCATTGTGGAAGATAGTGTGGCGATTTCTCAAGGACCTAGAAAAAGAAATTTCATTTGACCCAGCAATCCCATTACTTGGTATATATCCAAAGGATTATAAATGATTCTACTATAAGGACACATGCACACGAATGTTTATTGCAGCACTGTTTACAATAGCAAAGACCTGGAACCAACCCAAATGCCCATCGATGATAGACTGGACTGGGAAAATGTGGCAAATATACATCATGGAATATTATGCATCAATCAAAAATGATGAGTTTGTGTCATTTGTAAGGACATGGACAAATCTGGAGAACATCATTCTCAGCAAACTGAGACAAGAACAGAAAAAGAAATACCGTATATACTCACTCATAGGTGGGTGAAAAGAATGAGAACACATGGACACAGGGAGGTGTCTACTACACACTGGGGTTTATTGGGGAGAATGTGGGAGGGACAGTGGGGGGGAGCTGGGGAGGGATAGACTGGGGATAAATGCCAAGTGTGGGTGAAGGGGAGTAAGGCAGCAAAACACACTGCCATGTGTGTACCTATGCAACTATCTTGCATGTTCTCCACATGTACCCCAAAACCCATAATGCAATAGAAATTTAAAAAAATTTTAAATAAAGAGAATCACCACGAATTCCACAGAAATTCAAACCATCATCAGAGAATACTACAAGAAACTCAATGCACATAAACTACTAAACCTGGAAGAAATTGATAAATTCCTGGACTCCTGTGTCCTCCCAAACCTAAACCAAAAGGAAGCTGACACTATGAATAAACCAAAAACAAGGTCTGATGTCGAGGCAGCAATTAAGAGCCTACCACACAAAAAAAGCCCAGGTCCAGACGGGTTCACAGCCGAATTCTACCAAGCACACAAAGAGAAGCTGGCACCATTTCTTTTGAAGCTATTTCAAATAATCCAAAAAGAGTGAATTCTTCCCAAATCATTTTATGAGACCAACATCCTGATCCCAAAACCCGGCAGAGACTCAACAAGTAAAGAAACCTTTAGGCCAATATCCATTATGAACATAGATGCAAATATCTTCAATAAAATACTGGCAAACCTATTGCAATAGCAAATTAAAAAACTTACCCATCATTATCAAGTAGGATTCATCCTGGGGATGCAAGGCTGGTCCAACTTATGCAAGTATATAAACCTAATTCACCACATAAACAGAAGCGAAAACAAAAACCACATGATTATCTCAATTGACACAGAGAAGGCATTTGACAAAACTCAACAGCTCTTTATGCTAGAAATCTTCAATAAACTTGGTATTGATGGAACACATCTCAAAGTAATAAAAGCTATTTATGACAAACCAACCGCCAGTATCATACTAAATGAGCAAAAACTGGAAGCATTCCCTTTGAAATCTGGCATGAGACAAGGATGCCCTCTCTCACCACTCCTATTCAACATAGTACCGGATGTTCTAGCCAGAGCCTTCAGGCAAGAAAAAGAAATAAAGGGTATTCAAGAAGAAAGGTGGAAGCCAAATTGTTTCTATTTGTAGACGACATAATAGTATATCTACAAGACCCCATCACCTCAGCCCAAAGATTTCTGAAACTGATAAGCAACTTGAGCAAAGACTCAGGATATAAAATCAATGTGCAAAAATCACAGGCATTTCAATACCCTAATAACAGACTTAAAGAGAACCAAATCAAGAGAGGACTGCCATTCACAATTGCTACAAAGAGAATAAAATACCTAGGAATACAACTTACAATAAATGTAAGGGACCTCTTCAAGAAAAACTACAAACCACTGCTCAAGGAAATAAGAGAGTACACAAACAGATGGAGAAACGTTCCATGTTTATGGTTAGGAAGAATCAATATCGTGAAAATGGCTATACTGCCCAAAGTAATTTACAGAATCAACACTATCCCCATAAAGCTACCATTGAATTTCTTCACAGAACTGGAAAACCTCCTTAAACTTCATATGGAACCAAAAGAGAGCCCGCATAGCCAAGTCAATTCTAAGCAAAAAGAACACAGCAGAATGCATCACACTACCATACTTTAAACTATACTACAAGGCTACAGTAATCAAAACAGCATGGTACTGATACCAAAACAGAGATATAGACCAATGGAACAGAACAGAGGCATCAGAAGCAACACAACATATTTACAACCATATAATCTTTGATAAACCAGACAAAAACAAGCAATAGGGAAATGATTTTGTGTTTAATAAATGGTGTTGAGAAAACTGGTTAGCCATGTGCAGAAAGCAGAAACTGGACCCTTTCTTGACACATTACACTAAAATTAACCCCAGATGAATTAAAGACTTAAACATAAGACCTGGCAGCATAAAAACCCTAGAAGAAAATCTAGGTAAAACCATTCAGGAAATAGTAGTCGGTAAGGACTTCATGACCAAAACACCAAAAGCATTGGCAACAAAAGCCAAAATAGACAAATGGGACCTAATCAAACTCCATGGCTTCTGCATGGCAAAAGAAACAGTCACTAGGGTGAATAGGCAACAAATAGAATGGGAAAAAATTCTTTTCAGTTTACCCATCTGAGAAAGGGCTGATATCCAGAATTTACAAAGAACTCAAACAGATTTACAGAAAAAAAAAAAACCAAGCCCATTCAAAAATGGGTAAAGGATATAAACAGACACTTTAGAAAAAAAGACATACATGAGACCAACAAAGACATAAAAAAAGCTCATCATCACTGGTCATTAGAGAGATGCAAATCAAAACATCATTGAGATACCATCTCTCGCCAGTTAGAATGACGATCATTAAAAAATCTGGAGACAGCAGATGCTGGAGAGGATGTGGAGAAGTAGGAACACTCTTACACTGTTGGTGGGAGTGTAAATTAGTTCAACCATTGTGGAAGACAGTGTGGCGATTCCTCAAGGACCTAGAAATAGAAATTCCATTTGACCCAGCAATGTCATTACTGGGTATTTATCCAAAGGACCATAAATTGTTCTACTATAAGAACACATGCACACGAATGTTTATTGCAGCACTGTTTACAATAGCAAAGACCTGGAGCCAATCCAAATGCCCAACGATGATAGAATGGACTGGGAAATTGTGGCACATTTACCCCATGGAATATTATGTAGCAATCAAAAGTGATGAGTTTGTTTCCTTTGTGAGGACATGGCTGAATCTGGAGAACATCATTCTCAGCAAACTGATACAAGAACAGAAAACAAAATACCACATATTCTCACTAATAGGCAGTTGATAAAAAGGAGAAAACATGGACACAGGGAGGGGGGTACTACACACTGGGGTCTATTGGGGAAAATAGTGGAGGGACCGCAGTGGGGGATCTGGGGACGGATAGCCTGGGGAGAAATGCCAAATGTGGATGAAGGGGAGGAAGGCAGCAAAACACACTGCCATGTGTATACCTATGCAACTATCTTGCACGTTCTACACATGTACCCCAAAACCTAAAATGCAATAAAAATTATATATATATATATATATATATATATATATATATATATATAATCTGTTGAGTGTTTTTTTCTTAGGCTAGAACCCTATTAATGTCTATGCATTTATCATCTCATAAAGCCATCACAACATCTGTGTTTCTATAACTTACTGTTCATTAAATAGGCAGCTATAGTTTAGAGAGGTTGATTTGTTGATTCATGTTTCCATAGTTAACAAAGTAGCCAGCCCACAGTTTGACAATTAGCCTGCCTGGCTTTCAAATCTCTTCTCCTGCTCCTCAGCATAGATTGTTAGAGATCTATGCAGCATTGAATCAAAGCATAGGTCCAAATCCTATTTAGATTAATTAAATTGAGACATAAAAATATTTATTTTTGATAATTTAGACATAACAAAAATTAATTTAGTTAGCAAATTAACAAACTAATTTAAATGCGACAAATCTAAAGATGTGTTAGAAATGTTGTTATTGTTTAAGGTTATTGTCAGAATGAGGTTAGTTCAAGAGTTTATCCTAATAAATTTGACAATTTCAGTGGTAACCAGTATCTTATTTTTACCATTAAAGGCTTTAGGGCAGATTTTACTTAGCTTTGACCATGGGACTGTAAGTTTTAGAAAAGCAAGTTTAGGCAAGTCTTAGAGAGAAATTATTTGACTTCCCAAGTTGGTTTTCCCTTTAGGCTTATATTTTCACTACTTTCATGCATTTTCAAATTTAAGTCCGAGGGATAACCTGGGGATGAATGCCAGGTGTGGGTGAGGGGGAGGAAGGCAGCAAAGCACACTGCCATGTGTGTACCTATGCAACTGTCTTGCACGTTCTGCACATGTGCCCCAAAACCTATAATGCAATAAAAATTAAAAAAAAAAAAAAATAAAAAAAATAAAAATAAATAAAATAAATAAAATAAATAAATAAATAAAATAAATAAATTTAAGTACTTTTTCTTTTTCCACGACTTTTTTATAATCTTGTCTTGATGTTTTAAACGTTTCTTCTCTGTTATTTTTGTGTGTTTCTTTTTTTCTTTTCTTTTTCAAATTCTGCTGGCTATGTTTTTCTATAGCCAGAAATTTCCAGTTTTTGTATAGACCGAATAAACACATGGAATTACAAAGTTTTAGAAACCTTAAAACTAACTAAAATACCTCTTAGTACTTCAACCTGTGTTGAACTTTCTGGTCAAGTGATTCTCTAGATAGAGAACCTGAGACTCAAAGAGATGAAGATGTTTTTTTGTAGACATAGGAAGTGGCAAAAATTAGATGTGAACTTATTTTAAAGCCCAGTACTTTTTCTTCCCTTTTATCATATTTATGTTTTAATAATAGAAAGAGTGAGTGAGTCTTGTGCAACCCATGGATAGAATAAAAATAGAATAAACTGGTGAACCCAATGGAAGCAGATAAGAATGAAATGAGCAGGAGAAGGCCAAGTTTGAAGAGAAACAACACTGGATTGGATAGGAGAATGGAATCTTCCATAAAAGATCAGAATCTTGGGGTTTATGACAAGTTAGACAAAGATAAATTTTAAAGCTGAAGGACACAAGATATTTGGAATTATCTACAAGGCACATTAAAATAGAAGTTTCAAACCTGTTCTAAACAGTGGCTTTTTTTTTTGTCAAGAACTGGCAAACTTGAAGATTTTCACTGAGAGATGATAAAAGATTTTGAGACACTGGGAGAAGCGTCTACAGCAGACAGAAATGTGGTATTATCTACTTCCATCCTTACAGAGGAGTGGCTTAGAGCCCACAGAGTCCAAAGGGCTAAAGATTGCTGAACTACACAGATTCATGGCCCAACTACGTAGATTCATGGTATAAGTGTTTGTTTTTGGTAATTTTAAAAATCTCCTGCAGGTGGTAATTTTGCAAAACGGTTTTTCATAAACTAGTGCACGGGGTATAGCTGTGATCCCACAGACGCATCTGCATCTAAGGGAAGCCTTTACTCCAGAAAGCAATAGAGCAGGATTGAGAGAAGGCTGATGATGATGTCTGTTTTCCCTGCCTTACTTTTACCCTAAGCCGAGGGCGCTCTGCCCTACCTCACTCAGCTCTTCAAATGCATTCTGGGCAGGTAAGGGTCATGCCCAGCTTTCCCTGGTGTCCATGGCACCAGCCTGTTTTGTGTGCCAGTACGGTTGGTGGCAGGAGAGAAGGAAATCTGGCAAGTTAACGGGAAAGCAGCTGACATGGAAAACAAGAATGTCCTGGTGGGAACAGATTCATTCATCTGATTGGATAGTTGTAATGAGACACGTCTTGGTTCAACCACTCAATAGGGTGCCTCTGGCACGTTCTGACCACCCTTGATATTGATCCCAGAAAACATCTCACCTCCTGAGATATACATTGAAATACCCAAGCACTAGCTTTGCATATTTCTGACTTCCTAGAACAAAATGTCATCACATTTCAATTTAAAATAATCTTCTTCTTTCAGTTTAATTATTTGTGGTGTTCTTTTAAATTGAAATTGCATGTAGTAAAGTGCAGAAGTCTTAGAAGTACAGTTTAGTGAATATTTTGGTCTGTGTACACCTGTGTACACCCAGACCTCATTATGGGTTATTTTCATCCTCCCAGCAGGCTCTCTTGAACACCCCTCTAAGGGTAACTGCTGTTCTGAGATGTCTCACCAATGATTAATTTTGCCTGTTGTTGGATTTCACATAATTGGAATCATGCAGTATCTTTTGTGTCTGGCTTCTGTCATTCAACATTATTACTGTGAAGTTTATCGGTGTTATGTGTAGTTCCTTTTAAAATAGTATTTGCTATTTAATAATAAGAGTAGATAATCAATTTGTGTACTTCTCTCTAATTCACTCTTTGATTCTGAAGACACCTATTGGATGGATCGTTTATTGTTAGACCTGTTTTATAGGTGATAAAAGGGCTGCATAGAGGTTTTAAGTATTGCTCCCAAGGTCACACTTCTAATAAATGATGATGTCAGTACTAGTTCTGGTTTTCTGCTGCACAGCATCATTCTCCATTTATCGTGAAGTTTGTGCCTTAACCTGTGTTATGAATGATGGAAGAAGTAAAGGGTGAGAGGAGGGAGGGGCCCCCCCACTGTCCATGCTTTTGTATTTTACTGTGTAGTATTTTGGTTAGAGACTGACAGTTCGTTTAAAGGAGTTAACACTGAACCCAGCCAACCCGCCAACACCTGTAAAGTACGTAAGGAATGGAGAAGAAGAGAAAAGAGGTAGCCAACTTGGCTCAGCAGACAGACAGCCACATCGAGGCAATGCAGCTCATCAGAAAGCAGACCATCCTAGCATAGCTCTCAGTTGCATGCAAATCATGTGTTTGTCCAGTGAGGTTGCTGTTTGCAGGCCACTGAATATGTCATGGAGAATTTTTGCCATAGTGGCATTATTGGGGCTTTTTGGTCTCTGAATGTGGGCAGGCCATCCAGGCTCTGTGTGGTACAGTGCTTTGGGGAAGGTGGAATGGTGTGAGTTCTCTTCCTTTTCTCAAGTGGCCCTTGTGACACAGCTGAAGTGTCTTTGCAGCATTGATATTTTATTGATGGCCTCAGTTTTATTTTACATGCCGAGTTTCCATTGTAAGAGATTAGCTTTGAGATAAAGGGAAGCCGGGTTTTGTTTGCCTTCTGAAGAGGTTTGTTAATACCCTTTCTATTCTGTATTGTCTTTAAACAAGCAAAATCATTATTGATTTATATATATGGGCAGGTATGTATTCATTTTCATAAGCCCTCATGGCCTGCAATTCTGGTTCAGGGTGTGGCTTCTACTACTGAGATTATAGTCCCCAAGGCAGCCTACTGTATTGCCTCTGCCTTGGCACCATGAAAAATAACCCACTACCAGTCCCTGAGCCTCCCCTGAAGCCTAGACCCTGCTCCACACGAAGCTCCTGGAGCTCTAGTACCTAGACAAGGGGCAGCCAGCATTTGCAGCATGCACAGGACCAGCCTTGGGAGCTGCCTGGACCACCATGCCACCTGCCATGTACAATTCCATACAGGAAATAAGCATTGGCTCATCCATGAACACTCCTCACATGGGCGCACACCTTGGTACTCCTGCCTACATTCCCACAAATTAATTCAAATGCGGGCACACTTCCACACGCCTGTGTACACTCCCACACAAATGTGAACACTCAACACCCAGGAGCTCACATACTTGTGCTTACACTTCTGGCACAACTATGCACATATCCACACACCCATGTGCATGAGTAAACACTCCCACATGCCTGTGCACACTCCATCCACGCACACACCCAGGCACCTTTTACACTTTCATGCATATCCGCAGACACTCATGAATGGCCACACACACTTATGCATGCTCCATCACACCTGTGGACTCCCTGTACACCTTTTCAAAACCTTGCACAATTCCACAACCTCATGCACTTTTCCACACACCTGTGAATGCTTACAGACATGCCACACATCTAGGCACACCCTTGCACACTTGTGCACAATCTCGCATACCCAAGCACACTCCTACACTCCCATGTACATGCATGTATGCTCCTGCACACCAGTGCACACCCCTGTACACCCATCCACACTCCCAAACTTCTGCACACTCCCTCACACACTCATCAATGGTCACACAAACCTGTACATGCTCCCAAACACTGGCAAACACACAAACTCCCACACACGTGTGCACACTTATGCAGGCTCCCACATTCATGCATACACACACACACAATAACACAGAGCCACACACACTCAGGCAGGCACCTGCCCACTTGTGCACATCTGTGTACCCTTTCACATGCTTACAAACACACCTTTGCACATGCTGCCACTAACTCTTACACAGGTGTGCACATTTCCTCATGACGGCAGAACTGAGTTTGCTCCCACATGTCCATGTACACTTGTGCATGCTGATGCTCACTCCTGCATGCCTGAGAAAGCTCTGCCAGCCCCAGATCTTGAACAAACCTTCAGAAATTGATGCTTGTCTGTCTCAGGCCAGAGAAATGCTCCTGAACTGGCCCCGGGCTCATGGTTTTGGTCTGCGTGGGAAGCTGCAGGCCTGGCCTCTTGTGCCTGTGCTGTCTCTGATTCCACAAAAGGCAGATGGCAGGTGCCAGGTTTCTGCACCCAGGTGGGAGGTTTGTTGGGGGCCACCTGAGGCTGTGACAACAGAACCCATGCTGCAAGAAGTGTGGTGTCCGGGTCCAGACTCAGAATCTGTTCCCAGAAGTGCTGCCTTACAGGGTCACCAGTCAGCTGAGGGGGAATCACTGGGTGCAGAGGGGAACTTGCAGCAGTGTTGCCCCATTTCTGAACACAAGACAGGGCCCAGAGAGGGATTGGAGCCCTGCCTGAAGCTGCAAGAAGGCAGGTGGGGGACAGCGGGGGTGGCTGTGGGAGCAGCAATGGCAGTAGTAAATATTCTGTCTCTATTTCCCCAAGGAAGCAGAATGTACCACCTCCTCTGATTGTACCATGCTTCCAGACCCTTAGCCTCCTCTGCAATCTGGGCCTTGCTGCCTGTGGTACACTGGGATCTGTGAAGCACCCAACCAATGGGCAACTGGCATTCAAAAGACCAGTCCTGGGAGTGCTGTGTTTGTGGGGTATGGACCGGGTCCACCACACTGCCTGCACCTTGCCTGCTGACACTGTGGGGAGACGTTAGAGAAGGTGCACAGCTGGGGCTGTGCCCTATCTAGAGCAGGGAACAGGTGGAAGATTAGTCACTACCAGTTGGCAGGAGTGGAGTTCTCCAGGTACAGCTGGAGCAATCCAGGTCTCAGTTGTGGGCCCAGATCTCCCTGGCACCGGCCATCTGAGCTCCCACAGCATCTCAGATCTTCCAGAGGGTTTGGTGCTGAGCCTAGGCTCTATAGCAGCCCCAGGCTAGGGACAACATTGATACACTGGCCCCCTGACACCTCGGCCCCTCCAGACTTTAGGTGCCAAGGAGTGTGGGAAAAAGGCTGAGATGGGGCTATGGGGAGCTCAGCAGTGGCCTGAGGGTGTCCCTTGGTGCCAGCAGCCTGGGTGCCATGGGCAGCAGTGGGGAGGCAGATATGAACAGGAAGTGAGAGGTCCCAGATAAGGCCCCACTCTCAAGACGTGGAAGCCACGTAGGCTGGGGGCCAGGTGGGGACTGGAGTGAGAACCTCTGGTACCTCTTCCTACAGGCCCATAGTGCCCATGGACTCCCAGAAGTACTCTCCCCCATGCAAGATGCAGCCAATAGTTACATGAAGCAATTCAATACTATTCACTGTTGTTGCTGAGCCAGCTAATAATAAAAAAATTACATGCAGCTGGGCCTCGTGATGGTAATCTCAGCACTTTGTGAGGCTGAGGTAGACTGGTCACTTGAGGCCAGGAATTTGAGACCAGCCTGGCCAACATGTTGAAACCCTGTCTCTACTAAAAATACAAAAATTAGGCAGCATGGTGATACACAACTCTAATCCCAGCTACTCGGGTGGCTGAGACAGGAGAACTGCTTAAACCTGAAAGGTAGAGGCTGCAGTGAGCCGAGATTTTGCCACTGAACTCCAGCGTGGACAACTGAGCAAGACTCTGCCTCAAAAAAATATTACATTCATGCCGACTGCTTCACAATAAATTAAATGGAACAAACTTCAACCCTGATTTTCTGTACTTATGCTTAGGTGACTATACAGTGACTAACAGTGACTATAGAGCACCCTACCCAGCAACAGTCACTATAGAGGACCCTACCCAACAACTGTCACAATAGAACACCCTACCCAGCAACAGTCACTATAGATCACCTACCCAACAACAGTTACTATAGAGCATTCTACCCCAAAACAGTCTTTATAGAGCTCTCTACCCAGCAACAGTGATTATAGAGCACCCTATTCAGCAACAGTCACTATAGAGCACTCTATCTAACATCAGTCACTATAGAGCACCCTACTTAACAACAGTCACTATAAAGGATTCTACCCAACCACCAGTCACTGCAGAGCACCCTACCCAGCAACAGTGACTATAGAACACCCTATTCAGCAACAGTCACTATAGAGCACTGTACCCAACATCAGTCACTCTACAGCACCCTACCAAGCAGCAGTTATTATAGAACACCCTACCCAACAACAGTCAGTAGAGAACACCCTACTCAACAACAGTCACTATAAAGCAACCACCCATTGTCAATCTAAAGCACCCTACACAACAGCAGTCAGTATAGAGCACCTACCCAGTAACAGTCACTATAGAGCACACTACTCAGCAACAGTCACTATACAGCACCTACTCAGCAACTGTCAGTTTAGAGCACCCCACAAACAACAGTCACTGTACAGCACCTACCCAAAAACAGTCAGTATAGAGCACACTACTCAGAAACAGTAACTATAGATCACACTCCATATGATGCTGACTATGTAGCACCCTACACAGCAGAGTCACTATAGAACAGTCTACCCAGAAACAGTCACTATAAAATCCATACTCAACATCAGTCACTATGGAGCCCTCTACCCAACATAAGTAATTATGAAGCATTCTACCCAATAAGAGTCACTATAGAGCACTCTACAGATCAATACCCACTATAGAGCACTCGACCCAAAAACAGTAACATATAGAGCACTCTAGCCAACAACGGTCACTATAGAGCACCCAACAAAACAACAGCCACAATAAAGCACCTACCCAACAACAGTCACTATAGAGCACCTACCCAATGACAGTCAGTATAGGCCACCTACCCAAAAAAGTCACTATAAAGCACTCTACCAAACAACAGTTACTATAGAGCAGTGTACCCAACAACAGTCACTACGAGAACCCTACCAAAAACAGTTACTATAGATAACCCCACTCAACAACAGTCAATATAAAGAACCCTACCCAACAGTCACTATAGAGCACCCTACCCAACAGTCACTATAGAGCACCGTCCCAACAAGAGTCACTATAGAGCACTTTACCCAGCAACAGTCACTATAGAGCACCCTACCTGACACCAGTCACAACAGATCCCCACTACCCAGCAAGAGTCACTATAGAGCAGTTACTGAAAAACAGTCACTATATTGCACTGAACCTCAAAACAGTCAATACAGACAACCTACTTTAAAAGAGTCACTAAAGAGCACTGTACACAATAGTCATTATACAACACTCCACCCAACAAAAGTCACCTATACAGCACTCTAACCAACAACAGTCACTATACAGCACCCAACCCAACAACAGTCAGTAAAGAGCACCCTACCCCAAAACAGTCACTATAGAGCAAGATATCCAACAGCAATCACTATAGGGCACCTACCCAACAACAGTTACTATAGAGCACTTCACCCAGTGAGAGTCAGTATTGAGCTCCCACCCAACAACAAACACTATAGAAAACTCCAACCAACAACATTCACTATAGTGCACCCTTCCCAACAGCAGGTACTATAGAGCACACTAACCAACAACAGACATTATAGAGCACCTACCCAACAACTGTCATTATAAAAGGCCTACCCAACAACAGTCACTAAAGGACACCATACCCAACAACATTCACTAAAGATCAGCTACCGAAAAACAGTCAGTATGAAGCAAGATACCCAACAAGTCACTGTAGAGCACTCTACCCAACAACAGTCACTATAGTGCACTCTACACAACAGTCTGTATAGAGCACTCCACCCAAAAACAGTAACTTATAGAGCACTCTACCCAACAACAGTCTTGATAGAGCACCTTACCCTAAACAGTCACTATAGAGCACCATGCACAGCAACAGTCACTACTGAGCACCTTTTCAACAATAGTCACTATAGAGCACCCTACCCAACAGCCATCACAATACAACATCCTACTCAAGAATAGTCACTATGGAGCACTCCAACAACAAAAGTCACTATAGAGCACCCTACCCTGAAAGAGTCACTATGGAGCACTCTACCAAACAAAAGCCAGTAGAGAGCACCGTACACAATAACAGTCAGTATCTAGAGTCCCCTGCTCAATAGCAGTCACTATAGAGCACCCAACGCAACAACACCCACTACAGAGCACTCCACCTAACAACAGTCACTGTAGAGTACTCTACAAAATAATCACTATAGAATACTCCACCCAGCAACATGCACTTATGCAGCACTCTACCCAACAACAGTCACTAGAGAGAACCCCACACAACTGCAGTCCCTATAGACCACCTACTCAACAGCAGTCGCTATAGAGAACCCAACCAAAAAGCAATCAGTATAGAGCACCTACACAGCAACAGTCACTATCTTGAGCACTCTACCAAAAAGCAGTCACTATAGAGAACCCTACCCAGTAACGATCAGTATTGAGGACCACACCCAACAACAGACACTGTAGAGCACTCCACACAAGAACAGTAACTATAGTGCACACTACCAAACAACAGCTACTATAGAGCACTTTAACCAACAACAGTCACTGTAGAGCACATACCCAACCACAGTCACTATAGATCACCTACCCAACAACAGTCATAATAAAGCAACCTCCCTGACAACAGTCAGTGTACAGCACTCTACTGAAGAACAGTCAGTATAGAGCACTGTACACAGCAACAGTCACTATAGAGCACTCCATCCAACAACAGTCACTTATAAAGCACTCTACCCAACAATAGTCACTATAGACCAGCCCACCCAACAACAGTCACTATAGAGCACCCTACCCAACAACAGTCACTAAAGAGCACCTACACAAAAAGAGTCACTATAGAGCACCTATCCCAACAAATGTCAGTATAGAGCACCTTACCTAACAACAGTCGGTATAGAGCAACTACCCAACAACAGTTGGTATAGAGCTCTCTACCCAACAATGATCACTATAGAGCACTCTACTAAAAAAAATAGTCAATATAGAGCACCTACTCAACAACAATCACTATAGAGCAATCTACTCAACAACACTCACGATAAAGCAGTCTACCCAGCAACAGTCAGAATAGAGCACCCCACCTAACAACAGTCACTATAGAGCACCCTAACCAGCAACAGTCACTGTAGAGCATTCTATCCAGTAAAAGTCACTATAGAGAACTCTACATAACAACAGTCACTATAGAGCACCTGCACAACAACAGTCACTATAGAGCACCTACACAACAACAGTCACTATAGAGCACATACCCAACAACAGTCACTATAGAGCACCCCACCCAACAACCGTCACTATAGAGAACTTACCCAACAACAGTCACTATAGAGCACCCTGTGCAGAAACTATCACTATAGATAACTCCAGCCAACAACATTCACTATAAATCACCCTACCCAAAAACAGTCACTACGGAGCACATACCAAACAACAGTAAGTATAGAAAATCATACCCAAATACAGTCAGTATAGCACACCCTATCCAACAGCAGTCACTATGGAGCACCCTACCCAACAACAGTCAGAATAGAGCACTCTACCCAACAACAGTCAGAATAGAGCACTCTACCCAACAACAGTCAATATACAGCACTCTACCCAACAACAGTCATTATGGAGCACCTACCCAAATACTTTCACTATAGAGCACCCCACCCAAAAACAGTTACTATAGATCGCCTACACAAAAACTTTCACTAAAGAGCACTATACCCAATAACAGTCACTATGGAGCACCAAATCCAGCAACTGTCAGTATTGAGCACCCTGCCAAGCAACAATTACTATAGAGCACCCAACACAGCAATGGTCACTGTAGATCATTTTACTTAATAACAGATGGTATAGAGCACCCTACAAACAACAGTCAATATAGAGCACCCTACCTAACAACAGTCATTTTAGAGCTCCTCCCCAACAACAGTCACTATGGAGCATCTACCCAATAACAGTCACTATGGAGCACCTACCGAACAACAGTCACTATAGAGCACTCTACACAACAACACTTACTATAGAGTACCGCATCCAACAACAGTCACTATGTGCACCCTACCCAACAGTCTCTATAGAGAACATACAGAACAACAGTCACAATAAAGTACTAGACCCAGCAACAGTCACTATAGAGCACCCCACCCAACAACAATCACTATAGAGCACCCTACCCAGCAACAATCACTATAGAACACCCTACCCAGTAAGTCACTATAGAGCACCCTACCCAACAACAGTTACTATTGAGCACTCCACCCAAGAGAAATCACTATGGAGCACTCTACCCAACAAAAGTCACTATATAGCACCCTACTCAACAACAGTCACTATCTAGAGAACCCTACCCAACAACAGTCACCATAGAGCACCCTAACCAGCACCAGTCAGTATAAAGCACTCCACTTAACAACAGTCATTATAGATCACCCTGCCCAGCAACAGTCACTATAGAGCACTCTACCCAACAACAGTCACTATAGAGTATCCTGCCTATCAAGAATCACTATAAAGCACCTACCCAATAACAGTCACTGTAGAGCAACCCATCCAACAAGAGTCACTACAGAGCACCTACCCAACAGTATTCACTAAAGAGCACCCTAATCAGTAACAGTCACTGTAGAGCACTCTATCCAACAACAATGTATAGAGCACCTACCCAGCAGTCACTATAGAGCACCTACCCAACAACCGTCAGTTTAGAGAACCCCAACAATGACAGTCACTATACAGCACCTACCCAAAAAGAGTCACTATAGAGCACCCTACCCAGTAACAGACAATATAAAGCCCGTACCTCAAAACAGTCACTATGAAGGACCCTACCCAGCAACAGTCACTATAGAGAACTCTACCCAGCAAGAGTCACTTGAGAGAACCCCACCCAACAACAGTCAGCATAGAGCACCCTACCCAGCAACAGTCACTATAGAGCACCCTACAAACAAGGGTCAGTATACAGCACTCTACCCAGCAACAGTCATTATAGAGCACCATACCCAACAACAGTCACTATAGAGAACTGTACCCAACAACAATCATTAGAAAGCACTCCACCCAACAACAGTCACCTATAGAGCACTCTGCCGAACAACAGTCACTATAGAGTACTCTATACAACATCATTCACTATAGAGCACTCTACACAACAACAGCCACTATAAAGTCTCCACCCCACAACAGTCACATATAAAGCATTGTACCAAACAACAGTCATTATAAAGCACCCCAATAGTCACTATAGAGCATCTACCCAAAAAGAGCCACTATAGAGCACCCTACCCAGCAACAGTCACTATAGAGCATGTACCCAACATCAGTCAGTATAGAGCACTCTACCCATCAACAGTCATTGTAGAGCACCCCACCCACAACAGCAACTATTGAGTGCACTACCCAATAACAGTCTCTATAGAGTGCCTAACCAAAAACAGTAGCTATAGAGCACCATACCCAACAACAGTAACTATAGAGGACCCTACCCAACAACAGTCAATATAGAGGACCTACCCAGAAACAGTCACTGCAGAGGCCTCTACTCAGCAAAAGTCACTATACAGCACCCTATTCAACAACAGTCACTATAGAGCACTTCACCCAACAACAGGCACACAGGCACTCAACACCACATACATTCCGTTGTGCAGACACATCATACAGGCACACCACGCCCCACAAACACACACTTCACGGTAAATACACCTCAAAAAGACACATACCACTCACCACACACACTCCACACTACAGACACCTCACACAGACACACACCACTTATGAAACACACAATCCACAGGACAGACACCATACACAGACATACCATTTACCACATACACTACACAGTGCACTCACCTCACACAGACACACACCACCCATTGCACACACAATCCAATGTGTAGACACTCCACAAAGACTCACAACACTCACCAAACACACTCCACTCAAACTCCACTGTGTGTACACCTCACACAGACACACAACACAATACATACACTTCATGCACACACTCCACATAGCCCAAACAACAGACAGACACAAAACTCAACACAAACACACTCTCTACAGGGCACACATCTCACACAGACACACACCACCCATCACACACAAACTCCACAGTGTACACACCTCACACATACAAACAACTCACCACATACACTCCCTCCACAGTGCACACACCTTATGCAGAGACACACCATGCATTCCACACCCTCCACACGCAATACACAGTGCACATACCACAGACATACACCACTCACCACACAGAAACTCCAAAACACACACCTCACAGAAACACACAGCATGCACCACACAAATTTTACACAAACACACCACAATGCAAACACATCACACAGACACACACGAATCACCTCACACCCTATCCACTATGCAAGCACCTCACACTATCACACACCAGTCACCAAATCCACTCAATACACACAGTGCACACATTTCACACAGACACACACCACTCATGACACAGACTCCACAGTGCATAGACCTCACACAAACACACACTGCAGAACACACACACACTCAGTGCACACACCTCACACAGGCACAAACAACTCTCCAGACACATATACTACACAGTATCACACACCTCACAAAGACACACACCACTCACCACACACACACTCCACAGTGAACACACCTCACAAAGACACACACCACACACCACACACACACACCACAGTGAACACACCTCACAAAGACACACACCACTCATGACACACACACTACACAGTGAACACACCTCACAAAGACACACACCACTCACCATACACACACTCCACAGTGAACACACCTCATAGGGAAACACTACTGACTACACACACTACACAATGAACATATGTAATAGAGACACACAACACTCACCATACACACATTTCACAGTGCGGACACCTCACACAGGCACACTACTTACCACAAGCACTCCACAGTGCACACATCTGACACAGACACACACCTCTGACCACACACACAAACTTTGCAGTGCACACACTGTACACAGACACACACCACCCACCACAGAAACACACACTCTGAACTTTGCACACACCTAACCCAAACACACACCACTCACCATACACACACAATACACAGTGCACACACCTCACACATACAAAAATGATTAACCACACAGACACTGCACAGTGCACAAACCTCACACACACACCACTCACCACACACATACTCTGCAAAGTGTAAAAATTTCACACAGACACAAGTCACTCACCCTACACCCTCTTTAATATGCATGCACCTCACACAGACACACACCCCTCACTGTAAAAACACACTCCAGAGTGCACACATCTCACAGGGACAAACACCACTAAGCACACACACACTCCACTCTGCACACAACTCATGCAGACAGAAACTACTTACTACACCACTCTCTACAGTGCACACACCTCAGACACACACCACGCAACACACACACTCCAGAGTACAGACACCTAGCAAAGGCACACACCACTTACCACACACTCTGCACACTCACACTTCACTGTGCATACATCTCACACAGACACACACCACTCATAACATGCATACTACACAGTGCACACACCTTACACAGGCACACACCACTAACTACACATACACTCCATAGTGCAGACACCTCACAGAGACACACACCAGTCACCATACACACTCCATGCATACTCCACAGTGCACACAACTTAAACAGATATGCACCACTCACACATTAAAGAGTGCACACAACTCACACAGACACACTTCTCACTAAACACATAACATTCCACAGTGCACACATTTTACACAGAAACACACTACTCACAAAACACACACTCCACAGTTTACACAACTCACAAAGACACACAATAGTCACCACACACACTCCATAGTGCACACTTTTCACACACATCACACTCAAGAAACACACTGCACATTGAAAAAACCTCACACAAACACACGACTGACCACACACACTACTCAGTAAATACATTTCACACAGACACACGACACTCAGCACACATACATTCCACAGTGCAGACATACCACAAAGGCACACAACTCACCACAAACATACACAGCACAGTGAACACACCTCAAAAAGTCACTATAAAGCACCCTACTAATAACAGTCACTAAAGAGCACCACAGAACAATAGTCACTATAGAGCACCCTACCCAACAACAGTCACTATAGAGCACCCTACCCAAAAACAGTAACAGTCTTGATAGAGCACCTACCCAACAACATTCACTATAGAGCATCCTACCCAACAACAGTCGCTATAGAGAACACAACCCAACAACAGTCACAATAAAGCACCCTATTCAACAACAGTCACTATAGAGCACTCCACCCAACATATGTCACTATAGAACGCTTGACCCAACAACAGTCACTATGGAGCACTCTACACAAATAAAGTCACCATAGACCACTCTACCCAACAACAGTCACTATAGAGCCCCCTCCCCAACAACAGACACTATAGAGCACCTACAATACAAGAGTCACTATAGAGCATCTACCCAATAAGAGTCACTATAAAGCCCTTTACCCAGCAACAGTCACTATAGAGCATGCCACCAAACAACAGTCACTATAAAGCACACCACCTCGCAACAGTCAGTATGGAGCACCATACCCAGCAACAGTCACTATATAGCACCCTACCCAACATCATTCACTAAAGGTTATGAAACAATCAACAGTCGCCATAAAGCACCCTAACAAACAACAGTCACCATAGAACACCTACCTAACAACAGTCACTATAGAGCACCTACACAACAGTTACTATAGAGAACCTACCCAACAACAGTCATTATAGAGCACCTACCCAACAACAGTCACTATAGAGCACTCTACATAGAAACAGCTACTATAGAGCACCGTACCCAATAACAGTCACTATAGAGCACCCTACCCAAAAATAGTCACTATAGAGCACCTAACAGACAACAGTCATTATAGAGCACCCTACCCAACAACATTCACTATAAAGCATTCTACCCAACAACAGTCACTGAAAAACAGCCTACCAAGAAACAGTCACTATAGATCACCCTACCCATCAACAGTCACTATAGAGCACTCCACCCAACAACAGTCATTATAGAGCACCCTACCCATCAACAGTCACTATAGAGCACACTACCCAACAACAGTTACTATACAGCACTCCACCCAACAACATTCACTATAGAAGACCTACCCAACAACTGACACTATAGGGCACCAGCCCAACAACAGGCACTATAGAGCACCCTACCAAACAACAATCACTGTAGTGTACCCTATGCAACAAGTGTTACTATGGAGCACTCCACCCAAGAACAGCCAGTATAGGGCAGCTACCATCAACAGAAACTATAAAGCATCCTCCACAACAACACACTCTATACATTGCTCTATCCAGCAACAGTCACTATAGAGCACCAAATCCAACAGTCATCATAGAGCATTCTAACCAACAACAGTCACCATAGAGCACTCCACACAACAATCACTATGAAGCAGTCCACCCAACAACAGTCACCTATAGAGCAGTCTACACAACATCAGTCAGTTTAGTGCACCACACGCAACAACAGTCACTATAGTGCAAAGTACCTAGCAATAGTCACTATAGAACACATTTCCAACAACCGTCACTATAGAGAACCCTATGCAGCAAAACTTACTACAGACCACTCTATTCAACATCAGTCACTATAGATCACTCTACCCATAACTGTCACTATAGAGCACCTACTCAACAACAGTCATTATACAGTACCCTACCCAACAACAGTCAATATAAAGCACCTGCCCAACAACAGTCACTATAGAGTACTGTACCCAACAATCACTATAGAGCACCCACCCAACAACAGTCACTATAGAGCACCTACACAACAACAGTCAGTATAGAGCACCCAACACAGCAACAGTCACTTTACAGCCCATACCCAACAACAGTCACTATAGAGTACCCTACACAAAAGCAGTCACAATAGAGCACTTTATTCAACAACAGTCACTATAGAGCCCCCTACTGAAGAAAAGTCTCTAGAGAGCTCCCTACCCAATATCAGTCACTATGGAGCACTCTACCGAGCAACAGTCATTATAGAACACCGTACTTAACAACATTCATTATGGAGCACCCTATCAAAGAACAATCACTATAGAGCACCCTGTATAATAGTGTAGGTTGCTCTATACTGACTGTAGTTGGATATGGTGCTCTATAGTGACTTTTGCTGGTTTGGGTGCTCTATAGTGACTGTTGATGCGTAGAGTGCTTTATAGTGACTTTTGTTGTGTAGTCTCTATAGTGACTGTTGCTGTGTAGGGTGCTCTATAGTGACTATTGTTGCATGGGGTGCTCTATGGTGACTGTTGCTGGGTAGAGTACTCTATGGTGACTGTTGTTGGGTAGATGCTCTACAGTGACGCTTGCTCAATAGGTGGCTCCATAGTGACTGTTGTTGGATAGGTGATTTATAGTGACCATGGTTGGTTAGGATGCTTTATAATGACTGTTGTAGGTTATAGTGCTTTATAAGTGACTGTTGTGTGGTGGAGTTCTCTATAGTGACTATTGTTGTGTAGAATATTCTGTAGTGACTGTTGTTGGGTAGAGTTTTTGTAGTGACTGTTGGGTAGGGTGCTCTATAGTGACTGTTGTTGGGAATATGCTCTATAGGGACTGTTGTTTGGTTGGGTACTCTACACTGACTGTTGTTGGGTTACTGTGCTCTACAGTAACAGTTGTTGTGTAGAGTGCTCTATAGTCACTATTTTGGGATTGGTGCTCTATAGTGACTGCTGTTGGTTTGGGGTGTTATATAGTGACTATTGATGCATAGAGTGCTCTATAGTGACTGATGTTGTATAGTTGCTCTATAGTGACTGTTGTTCTCTGGAGTGCTCTATGGTGACTGTTGATGGGTAGGGTTCTTCATAGTAACTGTTGCTATGTAGAGGACTCTATAGTGACTGTTATTCGGTAGGGTGCTGTATACTTACTGTTGCAGGGTGGAGTACTCTATAATGACATATTGGGTAAAATGCTGTATAGTGGCTTTTGTTGGGTGGGGTGCTCTATACTGACTGTTGCTGTGTGGTGTTCTCTATAGTAAATGTTATTTTCTACAGTGATTTAAATACTGAATGTTGTTGTGTAACGTGCTCTATAGTGACTGTTGTTGTTTGGAGTGCTCTATACTGACTGTTGTTAGGTAGGTTGCTCTATAGTTACTGTTTTTGGGTAGGGTATTCTATAGTGACTGTTGTTGGGTGGCGTGCTCTACAGTGACTGTTTTTGGTTAGGGTGCTTTATAATGACCATTGTTGTGTAGAGTGCCATATAGTGACTGTTCTTGGGTAGAGTGTTCTATACTGACTGTTGTTGGGTAGAGCGATCTATAGTGACTCTTGTTGGATAAAGGGCTTTATAGTGACTGTTGTTGGGTAGGGTGCTCTATAGTTACTGATGTTGGGTAGCATGCTTTATAGTGACTGTTCTTGGGTATGATGTTCTATAGTGACTGTTGTTAAGTTGCATGCTCTATAGTGACTGGTTTTGGGTGGGGTGCTTTATACTGACTGTTGCTGGGTGAGGTGCTCTATAGTGATTACTGTTGAGTAGAGTGCTATAGCTAGTGACTGTTGTTTGGAAAGGTGCTCTATAATGGCTGTTGTTGGGTAGTGTGCTCTATAGTGACTGTTGGGTAGGGTGCTCTACAGTGACTGTTGTTGGGTAGGGTGCTCTATAGTGACAGTTGCTAGGTGAGGTGCTCTATAGTTACTGTTGCTGGGTAGAGTGCTATATAGTGACTGTTCTTGGGTAGAGTGCTCTACAGTGACTGTTGTTGGTAGCCTGCTCCAATGTGACTGTCGTTAGGTAGAGGGCTTTATAGTGACTGTTGTTGGGTACGGTTGTGTATGGTGACTGTGGTTGAGTAGTGTGCTGTATAGTGATTTTTCGGTGGAGTGCTCTAGAATGACAGTTGTTCGGTAGGGTGCTCTATACTGACTGTTTCTGGGCGGGGTGCTCTATTGTGACTGTTTTTGAGTAGAGTGCTCTAGATAGTGACTGTTGCTGAGTGGCATGCTCTAGAGTGACTGTGGTTGTGTACAGTGCTCTAAATAGTGACTGTTGTTCGGTAGGCTGCTCTATAATGACTGTAGTTTGGTAGAGTGCTCTATAGTAATTGTTGGGTGGAGTGCTCTAGAGTGACAGTTGTTCGGTAGGGTGCTCTATAGTGACTGTTGTTTGGTAGGGTGCTCTTTAGTGACTGTTGTTGGGTAGAGTTCTCTAGATTGTGACTGTTCTTGAGTAGGGTGTATTATTGTTACTGTTGAGTGGAGTTCTCCATAGTGACTGCCGTTGGGTAGAGTGCTCTATAGTGACTGTTGCTAGGTAGGGTGCTCTATGGTGACTGTTGCTGGGTTGAGTGTTCTCTAGTGACTGTTGTTGTGTACAGTGCTCAATAGTGACTGTTATTGGTAGAGGGCTCAATAGTGACCATTGTTGGGTTGGGTACTCTATAGTGACTGTTATTGGTAGTGTGCTCTATAGTGACTACTGCTTAGTAGGGTGCTCTATAATGACTGTTAATCTGTAGGGTGCTCTATAGGAATTGTTGCTGGGTGAAGTGCTCTATAGTGACTGTTGCTAGGTAGAGTGCCCTATAGTGACTGTTGTTGATTATGTACTTTAGAATAACTGTTGTTAAGTGGGGTACTCTATACTGACTGATTTGGGGTACCCTGTTCTACCATGACTGTTGTTCAGTAGGTACTCTATAGTGACTGTTGTTGGGTGGGATTCTGTATTGTGACAGTTTCTGGGTAAGGTGCTCTGTAGTGACTGTTATTGGGTAGGTGCTCTTTATTGACTGTTTCTGGGTAAAGTGCTCTATAGTGACTGTTGTTGTGTAGGTGCTCCATAGTGACTTTTTTGTGTGGAGTGCTCTATAGTGACTGTTGCTGGGTAGGATAATTTATTGAGACTGTTTGTTGGGTAGAGTGCTCTATAGTGACTGTTGTAGTGTAGGGTGCTCTATACTGACTGTTGTTATGTAGACTGCTCTATAGTGACTGTCACTGGGTTGGGTGCTCTATAGTGACTGTTGTTGGGTAGAGTACTCTATGGTGTCTCTTGTTGGGTAGTGTGCTCTATAGTGACTGTTGTTCGGTAGGGTGATCTATATTGAATGTTCTTGGTTAGAGTGCTCTATAATGAGTGTTGCATGGTAAGGTGCTCTATACTGACTTTTGTTGACTGAAGTGCTCAATATTGACTGTTGTTGAATAAGGTGCTCTACAGTCACTGTTGTTGGGTAGCATGCTGTATAGTGACTGTTGTTGGGTAGGGTGCTCTATACTGACTGTTTTGGGTAGAGTGCTCTATAGTGACTGTTGCTGGGAAGATTGCTCTATACTGACTGTTGCTGATTGGGTGGTTTCTAGTCATTTCTGTTGTCTGGGGTTCTCTATAGTGACTTTTTCTGGATAGGGAGCTCTATAGTGACTATTGTCTGGTAGAAGCTCTGCAGTGCCTGTTGTTGGGTAGGTTACTCTATGATGATTGTTGTTGGCTGGAGTGCTCTGTATTGACTGTTGTTGGGGAGTGTGTTCTATAGTGAATATTGCTGGGTAGTGTGCTCTGTAGTGACTGTTGCTGAGTAGAGGGCTCTACAGTGACTGTTGTTGGGTAAGTGCTCTATAGTGACTGTTTATGGGTAGGTGCTCTATACTGACTGTTTTTGGGTAGGTGCACTATAATGATTGTTGTTGGCTGGAGTGCTCTATATTGACTGTTGATGGGGAGGGTACTCCATAGTTACTATTGTGGGGTATTGTGCTCTGTAGTGACTGTTGTTGGGTATGCTGCTGTATAGTGACTGTTGTTGGGTAGAGTGCTATATAGTTACTGTTGCTGGGTGGGGTGCTCTATAGTTAATGTTGTTGGGTACGGTACTCTATAGTGACTGTTGATGGGTAGGGTGCTCTATAGTGAATGTTTCTGGGTGGGGTTCTCTAAAGTAGCTGTTGCTGGGTAGGGTGTTTTATAGTGACTGTTGTTGGGTGGGGTTCTCTAAAGTGACTGTTGCTGGGTAGGGTGCTGTATAGTGACTGTTGTTGGGTAGGTTCTCTATAGTGACTGTTGTTGTGTTGGGTGCCCTTTAGTGACAGTTTTTGTCTAGAGTTCTCTATAGGTGACTTTTGTTGGGTGGAGTGCTCTATACTGACTGTTGTGCAGAAAGCTCTATAGTGACTTGTTGGGTAGAGTGCTCTATACTGACTGTTGTTGGGTAGGGTGGTCTATATTGACTGCTTTTGGGTAGTTGCTCTAAACTGACTGTTGTTGGGTACGGTGCTCTACAGTGACTCTTGTTGGGTATGGTGCTCTATAGTGACTGTTGTTTGGTAGAGTGCTCTGTAAGTGACTATAGTTGGCTGGAGTGTTCTATAGTGAATATTTTGTAGAGTGCTCTATAGTGACTGTTGTTGGGTGGAGTGCTTTGTAGTGACTGTTGTTGGGTAGGGTGCTCTATAGTCACTGTTGTTGGGTAGGGGGCTCTAGATACTGTTATTGTGTAGGGTGCTTTATAGTGACTCTTATTGGATAGCGTGCTCCATAGTGACTGTTGTTCAGTGGAGTTCCCTATGTGAATGTTTTTGAGTAGGTGCTCTATAGAGACTGTTGTTTTGTAGAGTGCTCTACAGTGACTTGTTGGATAGCTTGCTCTATACTGACTGTGATTTGGTTGGTGATCTATAGTGACTGTTGTTGGGTATGGTGCTCTATAATGACTGTTGTTTGGTATGGTGCTCTCTTGTGACTGTTGTTGGTTAGAGAGCTCTATATTTAGTGTTGTTGGGTAGGTGCCCTATACTGACATTTGTTGGGTAGGTGCTGTATGATGACTTTTGTTGGGTAGGTGCTCTATGGTGACTGTTGTTGGTTAGGGTAATCTGTAGTAACTGTGGTTGGGTAGGGTTTGCTATAGTGAATGTGGTAGGTGGAGTGCTCTATAGTGTCTGTTGTTAGGTGGGTTGCTCAATACTGGCTATTGCTGAATGGGGTGCTCTACAGTGACTGTCGTTGGGTAGAGTGCTCTAGATAGTGACTGTTGTTGGGTAGGTGCTCTATAGTAATTGTTGGGTATCATGCTCTATAGTGACTAATGTTGAGTAAAGTGCTCTATAGTGACTCTTGTTGTGTGGGGTGCTCTGTAGTGACTGTTTTTGGTTAGAGTGTTGTACAGGTGACTGTTGTTGGGTGGAGCGTTCTATAGTGACTATTGTGTAGAGTGCTCTATAGTGACTGTTGTCAGGCAGAGTGCTCTATAGTGACTGTTGTTGGGTAGGTGCTTTATATTGACTGTTGTTCGGTATTGTGCACTATTGTGACTGTATTCAAGTAGGTCCTCTATAGTGACTCTTAATAGGTGGCGGGCTCTATTGTGACTGGTGTTGAATAGGATGCTCTATAGTGATGGTTGCTTGGTAGAGTACTCTATAGTGACTGTTGTTGGGTAGAGGGCTCTATAGTGACTGTTGATGGGTAGGTACTCCAAAGTGACTGTTGTTGTGTAGGTACCCTATAGTGACTGCTTTTGGGTAGGAGCTTTATGGTAACTGTTGTGTGGTAGGGTGCTCTATAGTGACTAGTATTTGTAAGGTGCTCTATGCTGTCTGTTGTTATTTGGGTGTGCTCTATACTGACTATTACTGGATATGGTGCTCTATACTGAATGTTGATGGGTGAAGTGCTCTATACTGACTTTTGCTGGGTAAAGTGCTCTATAGTGACAGATCTTGGTAAGTACTCTATAGTGACTGTTGTTAATTAAGGTGCTCTATAGTGACTTTTGTTCGGTAGAGTTCTCTATAGTGACTGTTGTTGAGTAGAATGCTCCATAGTGACTGTTTTTGCACAGGGTGTTCTATACTAACTGTTGTTAGATAGAGTGCTCTAGAGTTACTGTTAGTAGGTAGAGAACTTTATAGTGACTGTTGTTGGGTAGGTGTTCTGTAGTGACTTTTCTTGGGTAGGGAGCTCTATAGTGACTGTTGTTCTGTAGGGTGCTCTATAATGAATGTTGTTGGGTGGAGTGCTTTATAGTGACTGCTGGTAGGTAGAATGCTCTATAGTGACTGTTCCTGGGTAAGCTGTTTTATAGTGACTGTTATTGGGTAGGTGCTCTGTAGTGACTGTTGTTGGGTAGGTTGCTCTATAATGATTGTTGTTGGCTGGAGTGCTCTATATTGACTGTTGTTGGAAAGGGTGTTCTACAGTGAATATTGCTGGGTAGTGTACTCTGTAGTGAGTGTTGCTGAGTAGAGGGCTCTACAGTGACTGTTGTTGGGTAAGTGCTCTATAGTGACTGTTTATGGGTAGGTGCTCTATACTGACTGTTTTTGGGTAGGTGCTCTATAATGATTGTTGTTGGCTGGAGTGCTCTATATTGACTGTTGATGGGGAGGGTGCTCTATAGTGAATGTTTCTGGGTAGTGTGCTCTATTGTGGCTGTTGCTGGGTAAAGTGTTTTATAGTTACTGTTGTTGGGTGAAGTTCTCTAAAGTGATTGTTGCTGGGTAGGGTGCTTTATAGTGGCTGTTGTTGGGTAGGTTCTCTATAGTGACTGTTGTTGTGTTGGGTGCCCTTTAGTGACAGTTTTTGTCTAGAGTTCTCTATAGGTGACTTTTGTTGGGTGGAGTGCTCTATACTGACTGTTGTGCAGAAAGCTCTATAGTGACTTGTTGGGTAGAGTGCTCTATACTGACTGTTGTTGGGTAGGGTGGTCTATATTGACTGCTTTTGGGTAGTTGCTCTAAACTGACTGTTGTTGGGTATGGTGCTCTATAGTGACTGTTGTTTGGTAGAGTGCTCTGTAAGTAACTATAGTTGGCTGGAGTGTTCTATAGTGAATATTTTGTAGAGTGCTCTATAGTGACTGTTGTTGGGTAGGGTGCTCTATAGTCACTGTTGTTAAGTAGGGGGCTCTAGATACTATTATTGTGTAGGGTGCTTTATAATGACTCTTATTGGATAGAGTGCTCCATAGTGACTGTTGTTGGGTAGAGTTTTCTGTAGTGAATGTTTTTGATTAGGTGCTCTACAGTGACTGTTGGTGTGTAGGTGCTCCACAGTTACTGTTGTTGCATAGGGTGCTCTATATTGACTGTTGTTGGGTAGAGTGACCTATAGTGACTGTTGCTGGGTAGAGATCTCTATATTGACTGTAGTTAGGTAGAGTGCTCTATAGTAACTGTTTTGGGTAGGTTCTCTATACTGACTGCTGTTGTGTGGAGTGCTCTAAATAGTGTCTGTTGTTGGGTAGGTGCTTTATACTGACTATTGCTGGGTGGGATGCTCTATAATAACTTTCGTTGGGTGGAATGCTCTATAATGACTTTTGTATAAAGGGCTCTATAAAGACTTGTTGGGTAGGGTGCTCTATAGTGACTGTCGTTGGATAGAGAGCTCTAGGTAGTAACTGTTGTTGGGTAGCGTGCTCTATAGTGACTGATGTTGGGTAGAGTGCTTTATAGTTACTGTTGTTGAAAAGAGGGCTCTATAGTTACTGTTTAAGTAGGTGCTCTATAGTGCCTGTTGTTGGGGATGGTGCTTTTTACTGAATGTTGTTGGGTAGAATGCTCTATAGTAACTGTTTTTAGGCAGGTGCTCTATAGTGCCTCTTGTTGGATGAAGTGCTCTAAATAGTGACTGTTGTTTGGTAGGTGCTGTATACTGACTGTTGTTGAGTAGGGTGCTCTATAGTGACTGTTGTTTGGTGGAGTACTATATAGTGGCTGTCTTTGGGTAGAGAGCTCTAGATAGTAACTGTTGTTAATTAGGGTGCTCTATAGTGACTGCTGTTGGGTAGAGTGCTTTATAGTGACTGTTGATGGGTAGAGGGCTCTACAATGACTGTTGTTGGGTAGGCACTCTGCAGTGACTGTTGTTGAGTAGGGTGCTCTATAGTGTCTGTGGTTGGGTATCGTGCTCTATACTGACTTTTCTTGGGTAGGATGCTCTATAGTGAGTGCTGTTGTGTACAGTGCTCTATAGTGAATGCTGTTGGGTTGAGGGATCTACAGTGACTGTTGTTGGGTATGGTGCTCTATAGTGACTGTTGTTAATAGGGTGCTTTATACTGATTGTTGTTGGTAGGGTGCTCTATTGTGACTGTTGATGGGTAGGGTACTCTCTACTGACTGATGTTGGGTGGAGTGCTCTGTAGTGACACTTGCGGAGTAGAGTTCTCTATGGTGACTATTGTTGGTAGGTACTTTATGGTGACTCTTGTTGTGTGGAGTGCTCCATAGTTACTGTTGTTTGTTAGGTGCTTTATAGTGCCTGTTGTTGGGTAGGGTGCTCTATATTGACTATTGTTGTGTAGGATGCCCTGTAGGTACTGTTAATGGGTGGAGTGCTCTATAGTGCCTGTTGTCAGGTGAAGTGCTCTGTAGTGACTGTTGTTGCATAGGGTGCTCTATAGTGACTGTTGCTGTGTTGGGTGCTCTATAGTGACTGTTGTTTGTGGCGTGCTCTATAGTGACTGTTGCTTTGTGGGGTGCTGTACAGTGACTGTTTTGGGGTATGGTGCTCTATAGTGACTGTTGTTGGGTAAGGTGTTCTATACTGACTATTGTTGGATAGGTGCTCTATAGTGACTATTGCTGGGTAGGGTGCTCTGTGCTGACTGTTGTTGGATGGAGTGCGGTATAAGTGACTGTTGTTGAATGGAGTGCTCTATAGTGACTGTTGTGCAGAGTGCTCTATAGGTATTGTTTTTGAATAGGTGTTTTATGGTGACTGTTGTTGGGTAGGATGCTCTATAGTGTCTGTTGTTGTGTAGGTACTTTATAGTACCCTGCTCAACAACAGTCATTGCAGAGTGCCTACCAAATAACAGTCACTATAGAGCCCTCTATCCAACAACATTCACTAGAGGGAACTCCACCCAACAAGAGTCACTATAGTGCACCATACCCAAACACAGACTCTATAGAGCATTCTATCAAACAACAGTCACTATAGAGCACCTTCCCAAAAAAAGTCACTATAAAGAACCCTACCCAACAACAGTCACTATAGTACCTCTCTGACAACAGTCACTATAGAGTATTCTACTGAGCAACAGTTTGTATGAAGAACACCACCCAACAATGGTCAGTATAGAGAACTTTACGCAGCAACAGTCACTATAGAGCACCATACCAAGCCACATTTACTATAAAGCACTGTACCCAACAAGAATCACTATAGAGTATCCTACCCATCAAGAGTCACTATAGAGCACCTACCCAACAGTAGTCAACAAAGAGCATTCTTCCCAGCAACAGTCACTGTAAAGCACTGTAACCAGGAACAGTCTCTATAGAGCACTCTACCCAAAAACAGTCAAAATAGAGCACCCTACCCAGCAACAGTCACTATAGAGCACGTACTTAGCAACCATCAGTTTAGAGCACTCCACCAACAATAGTCACTATACAGCACCTCCCCAAAAACAGTAACTATAAAACACCCTACCCAGAAACAGTCACTATAGAGTAGCTACCCAACAACAGTCACCATAGAGCACCCAAACCAGAAAGAGTCACCATATAGCACTCTACTAGCAACATTCACTATAGAGAACCCCAGCCAACAACAGTCAGTATAGAGCAACTTACCCAACAACAGTCACCATAGAGCATTCTACCAAAAAATGTCAGTATAGAGCACTCTACCCATCAACAGTCATTATAGAGCACCATACCAAACAGCAGTCACTAGTCACTACAGAGAACTCTACCCAACAACAGTCATTATTAAGCACTCCACATAACCAGTCACCTACAGAGCACTCCACCTAACAGTAACCCCACCTAACAGCAACCCATCTGAAAACATTCAACATAGAAGACCTACCCAACATCAGTCACTAAAGAGCACTCTACTCAGCAATAGTCACTTTAGAGCACCGCACCCACAACAGTCACTATAGAGCACCCTCTCCAGAAACATTTAGTATAGAGCAGCTAACCAACAACAATCAGTATAAAGCACCCTATGCAACAGAAGTCACTATAGGTGACCCTACCCAAAGACAGTCACTATAGAGCACCTTCACAACAACTGTAAGCCTAGAGCACCCCACCAACAATTGCAACTGTACAACACCTTCCTAAAAACCATCACTATAGCTCACCCAACCCAGCAACAGTCAGTATAGAGCACCTACCCAAGAACAGTCACTCTAGAAAACTCTACCAAAAAATAGGTAGTATAGAGCACCTACACAACAACAGTCAGTATAAAGCAACTTACCCAACAACAGTCACTATAGAGTACCTACAAAACAATAGTCACTATAGAGCACTTTACCCAGCAACAGTCACTATATAGCACCCCACACACAACAGTCAATATAGAGCACCTTACACAACAGTCACTATAGAGCACCTAGCGAACACAGTCACTAAAGAGCACCTACCCAACAATAGTCAGTATAAAGCACTCTACACAACAACAGTCACTATTAAGAACTCCACCGAATAACAGTCATTCACAGAGCACTCTACGAACAACAGTCACTAAAATGCTCTCTACCCAACAACAGTTATTATAAAGCATCATATCCAACAACAGTCACTATAAAAACCCTACCAAACAACAGTCACTATGGAGCACCTACCCAACAACAGTCACTGTAGAGCACCTACCCAACATCAGTCACTATAGAGCACCTACCCAAGAACAGTCACTCTAGAGCACTATATCCAGCCAGAGTCATTATAGAGCACCATACCCAAAAACAGTCACTATGGAGAACCCTACCCAACAACAGTCACTATAAACATTCCCCCCAACAACAGTCACCTTTTGACCACTCTACCCAACAGCAGCCACTATAGAGCATTTCACCCAACAACAGTCACTCTAGAGCACCTACCCAACAGCAGTCACCATGTAGCACCCTAACTAGCCACAGTCACTATAGAGCACGTACCCAACATCAGTCAATTTAGAGCACTCTACCCAGCAACAGTCACTCTAGAGCACCCCAGCCACAACAGTAACTATAGAGCATCTTACACTGCAACAATCATCATAAAGCACCTAACCAACAGCAGTCACTTAAGAGCACCTACCCCACAACAGATATTATAGTGCACTCAAACCAACAACACTTACTATAGAGCACCGAACCCAACAACACTCATTATAAACATCCTACTGATCTACAGTCACTATAGAGCACATGCCCAAAAGAAGTCACTATAGAGCACCCGACCCAACAACAGTCACTTTGGAGCACTCTACCCAACAACAGTCACTATAGAGCCCTCTACACAACAACAGTCACTATAGAGAATTCCACCAAATAACAATCCCTTACAGAACACTCTACCCAACAACAGTCACTATAGTGAACTCTACCCAACAACAGTGACTATAGAGCACCATATCCAAAAACATTCACTATGTAAACTCCATTCAAAAACAGTCACTATAGAGCACCTACCAAACAAAAGCCACTGTATAGCACATACTCAACAACAGTCACTATAGAGCACCCTACACAGCACCAGTCACTATAAAGTACCTACCCAAGAACAGTCACTATAGAGTACCCTATTAAGCAACAGTCACTATAGAGCACCCTACCCAACAACAGTCATTATAGAGCACTTTACTTAACAACAGTCACTATAGAGCACCCTACCAACAATAGTCACCACAGGGCACTGTACCCAGCAGCAGTCATTATAAAGGACCATACCCAACAACAGTCACAATAGAGAACCCTACTTAACAACAGACACTATAAAGCACTCCACATAACAACAGTCACCTATAGATCACCCTACCCAACAACAGTCACTATAAAAAACCCTACCCAGCAAGAGTAACTATAGAGCACCATACCAACAACAGTCACTATAGAGCACCCTACCAAACAACAGTCACTAAAGAGCACGTATTCAACAATAGTCACTATAGAGCACCCTACCCAACAACAGTCACTATGCAGCACGCTACCCAGCAACAGTCAGTATAGAGCACCCTATGAAGCAACAGTCACTATAGAGCATCCTATACAGCAACCTTCATGATAGAGCACCCTATCCATCAAAAATCACTATACAGCTTTCCACTCAACAAAAGTCACTATAGAGCACTGAAACAACAACAGTCACTATAGATCACCTACCCAAAAACAGTCACTTTAGATCCCTCTACCAAAAACAGTCACTATGGAGCCCTCTATCCAACAACACTCACTATATAGCACTCAACCCCAAAACAATCACTGTACAACACCCTACCCAAGAACAGTCACTATAGAGTACACTAACCAACAACAATCACTGTAGAGGACCCTAACCAACAACAGTCACTATGGAGCACTCCACCCAACAAGTCACTATAGAGCACCCTACCCAAAAAACAGTCACTATAGAGCACTCTACTCAACAAGTGTAACTCCAGAGCATCCTACACAATAACTATCAGTATCTAGAGCCCCCATCCGACAACAGTCACTATAGACCTCCCTACCAAACAACACTCACTACAGAGCACTCCACTCAACACCAGTCACTATAGAGCACTCTACAAAATAGTCACTATAGAACACTCCAACCAACAACAGTCACTATATGGAACCCCACACAAGAGCAATCACTACAGAGCACCTACTCAACAACAGTCGCTGTAGAGTACCCTACCAAACAACAATCACTATAGAGAACCTATGCAAAAACCGTCATTATCTAGAGCACTCTACACAAAAGCAGTCATTATAGGGTAACCTACCCAGCAACAGTCAGTATTGAGCACTCAACTTAACAATAGACACTGTGGAGCACTCCAACCAAGAACAGTCACTATAGTGCTTACTACCAAACACCAGTTACTATAGAGCCTCTTAAACAACAACAGTCACTGTAGAGCACATACCCAACAACAGACAGTATACAGCATGCTACCTAACAACAGTCATTATAAATGACATACCCAAGAACGGTCACTATAGAGCTACCTCCCTAACAACCATCACTGTAGAGCACTCTACCCAACAACAGTCACCATAGATCACTGTACAGAACAACAGTCACTACAGAGCACACTACCCAGCAGTAGTCACTATAGAGCACCCCACCCAACAACAGTCACTCTAGATCACCCTATTCAGCAATAGTCACTAGAGAGCACCCACCAAATAACAGTCACTATAGAGCACCCTACCCAACAACAGTCACTATAGAGAACCCTACAAAACCACATACACTATAAAGCACTCTACCCAACAATAGTCCATATAAAGCACCTACATAACAACAGTCACTATAGAGCACCCTACCCAACAAAAGTTTGTACAGAGCACCTACGGACCAACAGTCACTATAGAGCACCCCATGCAAAATGTCACTATAAAACACCTACTCTAAAACAGTCACTATAGAGCAATCTACCCAACAACAGTTACAATAGAGCACTCTACATGAAAACAGTCACTATAGAATACTCCACCAGTCACCTATATAGCACTGAACTCAACAATAGTCACTATAGAGCAAATTATCCAATAGCAGTCACTGTAGAACATCATGACCAAGAAAAGTCACTATAGAGCACTGTACCCAACCACAGTCAGTATAGAGGAACCTACCCAATAACAGTCACTATAGAGCACCTACCCAACAACAATTACTATAGAACACCTACCCAAAAACCTTCAATATGGAGCACTCTACCCAACAATCAGTATAGAACACCACACCCAACAACAGTCACTATAGAGCACACTATTCAACAACAGTCATTATAGAGCACCTACCCATCAACAGTCACTATAAAGCCCTCTACCCAACAACAGTCACTATAGCACAGTCTACACAAGAGTCACTATAAGGCACTCTACCAAACGACAGTCACTATAGGACACCATACCAAAGAACAGTCACTATAGGGCACTCTACTTACCAACAGTCACTATAGAGCACGCTACCCAGCAACAGACACTATAGAGCATTGTACTCAACAAAAGTCACAATAGAGTAACCTACTCAACAACAGTCACTTTAGAGCACCTACCTAACAACAATCACTATAGAGCACCTACCCAGCAAAAGTCACTATAGAGCACTCTACCCAGCAACAATCACTACAGAACATTGTACCCAACAACAGTCACTATAGAGCACTAGACCCAACAAATGTCATTATAAATCACCCTACCCAGCAATTGTCACTATAACGTTCTCTACAAAACAACAGTCAGAAAAGAGCACCCTACTCATCAACAGTCACTATAGAGCACCTATCCATCAATAGTCACTATAGAGCCCTCTACCCAACAACAGTCAATATAAAGCACTCTACCCAACAAGGGTCACTATAGAACACCCAACACAAGAAGAGTCACTATAGAGCACTCTACACAACAACAGTCACTATAGAGCAACCTACTGAACAAAAGTTACTATAGAGCACCCCACCCAATGACAGTCAGTATAGAGTACCTACCAAACAACAGTCATCATAGAGCTTCCTACCTTGCAACAGTGAGTGTAGAGCATCCTACTTAACAAAAGTCAGTATAGAGCACCCTACCAATAACAGTAACTATAGAACACCCTACCAAAAAACAGTCACTATGGAGCTTCTACCCAACAAAAGTCTGTATAGAGCATCTAACCAACAACGGTCACTATAGAGCACCTACGCATCAACAGTCAGTATAGAACACTCTAACCAACAACATTTACTATAGAGTATCCTGCACATCAAGACTCACTATAGAGCACCTACCTAACAACCATCACTATAGAGCACCCCAGCCAACTACTGTCACTATAGAGCACCTACCCAACAGTAGTTACTAAAGGGCACCCTATGCAGCAACAATCACTGTAGAGCACTCTATCAAACAACAGTGTATAGAGCATTGTACTCAGCAACAGTCACTACAGAGCACCTACCCAGCAACTGTCAGTTTAGAGCACCCCACCAAAAACAGTCAGTATACAGCACCTACCCAAAAACAGTCATTATAAAGCACCCTACTCAGCAACAGACAATATAAGCCCCTAACCAACAACAATCACTGTGCAAGACCCTACCCAAAAACAGTCACTATAGAGCACTCTACCCAGCAAGAGTCACTGTAGAGAACCCCACTGAACAACAGTCAGCATAGAGCACCCTATTCAGCAACAGTCACTGTAGAGCACCCTACAAACAAGGGTAAGTATAGAGCACTCTACCCAGCAACATTCATTATAAAGCACCAAACTTAACAACAGTCACTATAGATAACCACACTCAATAACAGTCACTATAAAGCACTCCACCCAGCAACAGTCACCTATAAAGCACTCTACCCAACAACACTCACTGTAGAGCACTCTACCCAACAACAGTCACAATAGAGCACTGTACCCAACAACAGTCATTATGGAGTACCCCACCCAACAATAGTCACTATAGAACACCTACCCAACAACAGCCACTAGAGAGCATTCTACCCAGCAACAGTCACTATAGAGCACATAACTGACATCAATCACTATAGAGCACTCCAGCCAGCAACAGTCACTATAGAGCTCTTAACTAACAACAGTCACTTATAAGCACCCTATTCAACAACAGTAATTATAAAGGACCCTACCCAACAGCAGTCACTATACAGCAACCTATCCAGCAACAGTGACTATAGAGCACCCTAACCAACAACAGTCATTATGTAGGACCTACCCAAAAACAGTCACTGTAGAGCCCTCTTCTCAGCAAAAGTCACTATGAAGCACTCTACCCAATAACAGTAATTATTAGAGCACCTTACATAAGAACAGTCACTATAGAGCACATGACAACAACACTCACTAAAGAGCACGTACATAACAACAGTCACTATAGATCACCTAGCCAACAACTGTCAGTTTAGAGCACATAGCCAACGACAGTCAAAATAGAGCACCCTACCCAAAAACTGTCAGTATACAGCACTCTACCCAACAACAATCACTATAGAGCATTTCACCCAACAACAGACACCCTGGCACACAACACCACACACACATTTCTCAGTGCAGACACCACACACAGTCACACCACGCACCACAAACACACACTGTACAGTGAACACACCTCACAAAGACAGACACTACTTACCAGACACACTCCACAGTACACACACCACACACAGAAACAAACCACTCACAATGCAAACACACACAACCTGCACAGTGCACAAACCTCACACAAACACACAACACTCATCATAAACACACTCTACACAGTGCACACACCTCAAACAGACACGCACCACTCACTAAACACACAATCCAAAGTGCTGACACCAAACACAAACATACCACTTATCACACAATACACAGTACACTCACCTTACACAGACACACACCACCAACTTTACACACAATTTAAAGTGCAGACATTCTACACAGACACACACCACTCACCACATACACTCCACTCACACTCCACTGTGGGTACACCTCAAAGAGACACACAACACTTAATACACACATTTTATGCACACATTCCACATAGCACAAATTTTACACAGACACAAGACTCATCACACACACTCTCCACAGTGCACACACCTCACACAGACACACACCATTCGTCACACACACACTTTACAGTGCACACACTTCACACATACACACAATTCACCACACACACTCCCTCCACAGTGCACACACCTTACACAGAGACACACCCTGCACACCACAAACCCCACACCCAATCCATCGTGCACATACCTCAGACATACACCACTCACCACACTAACACAGAGTACACAGACCTCACAGACACACAGCACGCACCACACAAACTTCACAAACACACACCACAATGGACACACATCACACAAACACCAGTGACCTGACACTTTATCCACAATGGAGACACCCAACGCTGTCACACACCACTCAAAACACACACTTGACACACACACTTAGTGCACACATTTCACATGGACATACACCACTCAGCACACACTCCAAGGTACACAAAACTCACAAAAACACACACTATAGAACACCCACACACTCCACAGTGCACACACCTCACACAGACACACACCATATACCATGCATGGAGACTCCACAGTGCACACACCTCACAAAGACACACAGCACTCACCATACACACATTCTTAACAGTGCACATACATCAAATTGACACACACTACTCATGACACACACTTTATAGTAAAGACACCTCACACAGACAGAAAACTGACCACAAACACTACAAAGTAAACACACCTCACACAGACACACAACACTCACCACACAGATATTCTGCAGTGCAGACACCTGACACAGGCACACGATTCTCCAGAAACACACTGCACAGTGCGCACACCTCACAAAGACACATACCACTGACCACACAAACACTCCTCAGTGCACACACCTAAAACAGGCACACACCACTTAATAAACACACTTAATGCACAGACTCCAAATAGCACACACAACACACAGACAGAAAACTCACCACCCACACACTCTCCACAGTGCACACAGCTCACACAGACACACAACACTCATCACACACAAACTTCAGAGTGCACACACGTCACACATAGACACACCACCCCCTGCATACAGAATCCAAAGTGCAGACACTCCACAAAAACACAAACCACTCACAACACACTCCACTGTGCATGCACCTCACACAGACACACAATTCAATACACACATTTAGCACACACACTTCAAATAGCACACACATCACAAAGACACAAAGCTCACCACACACACACTCTCCACAGTGCACACACCTCACACAGACACACACAACTTATCACACACAAACTCCACAGTGCACACATCTCACACAAACACACACCACTCCCCAAAAACCACACCACACACACTGCACTGTGCATGCACATCACACAGACACACACCCCTTAATACACGCAATTCATACACACACTCCACATAGCACAAACCTCACACAGACACAAATCTCAACACACACTCTCCACAGTGACCACACATTACACAGATTCACACCACTAATCACACACACCCTCCACAGTGCACATAGTTTAGACATACACATAACTCACCACACACACCCTCCAGAGTGCACACATCTTACACAGAGACACACCATGCACTGCACACACTCCACACACAACCCATAGTGTATGTACCTGAGACATACACCACTCACCACACTCACACACACTCCAGAGTAACACACCTCACAGAGACACAGAGCACGCACCACACAAACTCCACAAACACACACCACAATACACACACCACACAGAAAAGCACCAATCACCTGACACATCAGAGTGCAGACACCTCATACTGTCACACACCAGTCACCACACACACTCAACACACACACTCAGCACACACATTTCAAAGACACACACCACTCAGCACACACACTTGACAGTCCACACACCTCACACAATTACACACACAGTACACAGTGCACACACCTCACACAGAAACATATTACATACCTTGCACAGAGACTCCACAGTGCATAAACCTCACACAGACTCAGGGAACTCAACATACACACAGGCTTCACAGTGCACACACCTCAAACATACACACACTACTCACCAAATACACAATCCATAGTGCAGACACCAAACACAGACATACCACTTACTACACACTACACAGTGCAGTCACTTCACACAGACACACAGCACCCACTGCACACACAATCCAAATTGCGTATGCTCTACACAGACACAAACCACTCACACAAACACTCCACTCACACCACATTGTGCATAAGCCTCACACAGACACACACCACTTAATACACACACTTCACACACAGACTCCACAGAGCACAAATACACAAACACAAAACTCAACACACTCACATTCTCCACAGTGACAACACCTCACACAGACACACACCACTCTTTACACAAACACTCCACTGTGCAGACACCTAGCACATACACAAATCACCACACACACACTCTCCACAGTGCACACACCTTACAGAGACACACCATGCACTCCAAACACAATCCACAGTGCACATACCTTAGACATACACCACTCAAAACACTCACACCCACCCCACAGTACACACCCCTCACAGAGACACACAGCATGCACTACACAAACCCCACCAAAATGCACCACAATGCACACATATCACATAGAAAAACACAAATTACCTGACAATTTATTCACAATGCAGACAGCTCACACTGACCCACACCAGCCAATACACTCACTCAACACACACTCAGTGCACACATTTTACACAGACACACACCACTCAGCACACACACTCCATGATGCACACAACTCACACAAACACATACTGTAGAACACACGCACACTATACAGTGCACACACCTCACAAAGTGACATGCCACATACCATGCAGAGACTTCACAATGCACATACCTCATAGACACACAGCACTCACCATACACACACACTTTACAGTTCACACACCTGAAGCAGACACACATTACTCATGACACAAACATTTTACAGTAAAGACACTTCACACAAACATGAGACTGACCACACACTACACAGTAAACACACCTCACGCAGACACACAACACTCACCACACATATTCCGAAGTGAAGACACCTTACACAGACCCAAGACTGACCACACACACTGCACAGTAAACAAACTTCAAACAAATGCAAACCACTTACAATAAACACACACTACACAGCTCACACAACACACACCGAGACAATACTCACCAAACACACAATCCACACTGCAGACACCTAACACAGACATACAACACACCTCACACACTAAACAGTGCACTCACATCTCACCAACACTCACCACACACAACACACAAACTCCAGAGTGCAGACACCTAGCACAGACCAACACCACTTATCACACACACTGCACACTTACACTCCACTGTGCATACATCTCACACAGAACGCACCACTCATCACAACCATACTACACAGTGCACACACTTTACACAGGCACACACCACTCACCACATGCACACACCTCACACAGTCACATGTCAGTCACCACACACACTCCACACACATACTCCAGAGTGCACACACCTCACACAAACACACACCACTCCAATAAACACAAACTACACCGTGCACACAACACACACCGAGACAATACTCACCAAACACACAATCCACAGTGCAGACACCTAACACAGACATACAACACACCTCACACACTAAACAGTGCACTCACCCCACACAGACACACACCAGTCACCACACACACTCCACAAACATACTCCACACTGCACACACCTTAAACAAACACATACCACTCACACATTAAAAAATGCACACAACTCACACAGACAAACCACTCACCACACATGTAACACTTCACAGTGCATACATTTTAAACAAACATACACTAATCACTACCCACACACTTGACTGTGAAGACATTTTACAGAGACAAAAGACTGACCACACACACCACACAAAAAACCCACCTCACACAGACACACAACACACACATTCCACAGTGCACACACATCATACAGGCACACACCACTCACAAAACACAAACTCCACTGTTTATAAAACTCACACAGATCCATGGCAGTCACCATACACACACTTCATAGTGCACACTCCTCACACACACACCACTCACTACACACACACACCACATTGAAGAAACTTCATAAAGACACACGACTGAGCACAAACACTGCACAGTAAATACATTTCACACAGACCCACAACACTCACCACACAACACATTTTGCAGTGCAGACACCTGACAGAGGCAAACCACTCACCACAAACACACACTGCACAGTGATCACACATCACGAAGACAGACATCACTGACCACACACACACAATCTGAAGTGCACTCACCCCACACAGATACACACCACTCACTACACACACACTATGCAGTGCACAAACCTCACACAGTCACACACCACTTACCAACACACCATCCAAAGTGCAGACACCAAACACAGACATACCACTTACCACACAGACTATACAGTTCACTCACCTCACAGACACACACCATCCACTGCACACACAATCCAAAGTGCAGACATTCCACGGAGACACACACCACTCACCACACACACTCCACACAAACTCCACTTTGCCTACACCTCACACAGACACACAAAATTTAATACACACTTCACACACACACTCCATAGCACAGACCTCACACATACACAAAAATCAGCATACACACACTCTCCATTGTACACACACCTCACACAGACACACACCACTCATCACACGCACTCCACAGTGCACACACCTCACACATACACACACCTCACCACACAAACACCCTCCACTGTGCACACATCTTATGCAGAGACACACATGCACACAACACACTCCACACACAATCCACAGTGCACATACCTCAGACCTACACCAGTCACCACACTCACACACACTACAGAGTACACACACCTCACAGAGACACACAGCACACACCACACAAACTCCACAAAACACACCACAATGCACACATATCACACAGACAAATACCAATAACCTGACCCCTGATCCACAATGCAGACACCTCACACTGTCACACACCAGTCAACAAATGCACTCAACACAAAGTGCACACAGTTCTCACAGACACACACCACTCAGCACACACACTCCACAGTGCACACACCTCACACAAACACACTGCAGAACACACACACACTACACAGTGCAGACGCCTCAAACAGGCACAAACCACACACCTTATGTACATGTCACAGTGCACACAAATCACACAGACACATAGCAGTAACCACACACACTCCATAGTGCACAAACCTTACACACACACCACTCACGAGACACACACTCCAAATTAAAGAAACCTCATACAGACACATGACTGACCACACACACTACACAGTTAATACATTTTACACAGACAGACAACACTCATGATACACACATTCTGCAGTGCAGACCTTTCACACAGGCACAACACAAACCACAAACACAATTGCACAGTGAACAAACCTCATAAACACACTACTTACTACACACTCCATGGTTCACACACCTTACACACACACCACTGACCACACACTCCAGAGTGCACAAACCTCACAGGGACATACACTAATCAGCACACACACACGTTACCATGCACACACCTCATGCAGACACACACCACTCGCCACACACACACTCTGCACAGTGCAAAAACCTCACACAGACACAGGTGTCTCAACACACACACTTCTCACAGTGCACACACCTCACATGCACACACAACTCACCACACACGCAATCCACAGTGCACACACCTTACAGGGACACACAAATCTTCAGACACGCATACTACATGGTGCACACACCTCACGAAGACACACACCACTTACCACTCACACACTCTTCACAATTCACACTTCACACAGACACACACCATGCAACACACACACTCCAGAGTGCAGACACCTAGCACAGACACACACCACTTACCAAACACACTGTGTTCTCACAGTCCACTCTGCATACATCACCCACAGACACACACCATTAATCACACGCATACTATACACACCTTACACAGTCACACACCACTCACCACACACACACTCCACAGTGCAGACACCTTACACAGATGCACAGCAGTCACCACACACACTCCACACACATACTCCACAGTGCACACACCTTAAACAGACACAAAATTTACACATTAAAGAGGGCACACAACTCACACAGACACACCACTCACCACACACATAACACTCCACAGTGCAAAGGTTTCATACAGACACACACTACTCATGACACACACACTTTACAGTGAAGACACCTTTCACGGACAGAAGACTGACCACACACACTACACAGCAAAAACACCACACACAGAAAAGCAACACTCACCAAACACACATTCCACAGTGCACACACCTCACACAGGCACACATCACTCACCAAACACACTCCACAGTTCACACAACTCACACAGACACACAACAGTCACCACACACACACCAAAGTGCACACACCTCACACACACACCAGTGATGGCACACACACTCCACATTGAAGAAACCTTGTAGAGACATACATATGACCACACACACTACACAGTAAATACATTTTAGACAGACACACAACACTCACCATACACACATTCTGCAAGGCAGACACCTCACACAGGAACACTGCCCATTCCAAACTCACACAGCACAGTAAACACACTTCATAAAGTCACTATAGAGCACCCTACAAATAAGTCACTAAAGAACACCGCATCCAACAACAGTCACTATAGAGCACCTACCTAACAACAGTTACTATAGACCACCCTATGCAGTAACAGTCACAATAGGGCACTTCACCCAGCAACAGTCACTATGGAGCACAATCACCATAGAGCACCGACCAAATAACCATCACTATAGAGCCCTCTACCCAACAACAGTAACTATAGAGCACTCTATCCAAAATCAGTCACTATAGAACACCCTAACCAAGAATAGTCACTATAGAGCACCTACCCAAACAAGAGTCACTATAGAGTACAATACCCAGCAAGAGTCAGTATATAACATGTACCCAACATTAGTAACTATAGAGCACTCTACCTAGCAACACTAACAATAGAGCCCCATGCACAGCAACAGTCACTATAGAGCACCTAACTATCAACAGTCAATATAGAGCACCTAGCCAAAAACAGTCACTATGGAGCACCTACCCAACAACTATCACTATGGAGCACTCTACACAACAGTAAGTATAAAGAACTCCATGAAACAAAAATCAACTATAGGTCACTTGACCAAACAACAGTTACTTTAGTGCACCCCACCCAACAACAGTCACTGTAGAGCACCTACCCAACAATAGTCACTAAAAAACACCATACCCAGCAACTGTCACTCTAGAGCACCCTACCCAGCAACAGTCACTATAGAGCACTCTACTAAACAACTGTCACCATAGAGCACCCTACCCAGCAACAGTCACTACAGAGCACCTACACAACAACCGTCAGGTTAGAGCACCCCACCAACAACAGTAACTTTAAGCACCTACCCAAAAACAGTCGCTATATAACACCCTACACATCAACAGCCACTATACAGTACAAACACAACAACAGTCACTATAGATTACCTACCCAACAATAGTCACTAAAAAGGACCCTATCCAGTACTGTCATTGTAAAGCACCCCACCCAGTAAGAGTCACTATAGAGCACTCTACTCAACAACTGTCAGTATAGTACTCTAACCAGCAATAGTCACTATAGAGCACCTATGCAACAACCCTCAGTTTAGTACACCCAACCAACAGCAGTAACTGTACAGCACCTACCCAAAAACATTCACTATAGAGCACCCTACTTAGCAACAGTCACTATAGAGCACGTATTCTACAACAGTCACTATAGAGCACCCTACCCAGCAACAGTCACTATGAGCACTCTACCCAACAACAATCACTATAGAACACCATACCGAAAATCAGTCACTATAGAGCACACTATTCAAAAACAGTCACTAAAGAGTTCCTACCTGACAACAGTCACTATAGTGCACTCAACACAAAAATAGTTACTATAGAGCACCGTTCCCAAAAACACTGTGAGCACCTTACACAACAACAGTAACTATACAGCACTTGCCAAACCACAATCAGTATAGAGCACATTACCTAACAACAGTCATCATGGAGCACCCTGCACAACAACAGTCACTATAGAGCACTCTACAAAATAACAGTCACTATAGAGACCTCTACCCAATAACAATCACCTATACAGCACTCTACCCAACAGCAGGCACTATAATGCACTCTACCAAACAACAGTTACTATAGAACACCATACCAAGCAACAGTCACTATGAGCACCCTACCCCAAAACAGTCACTATAGAGCACATACCCAACAAGAGTCACTGTAGAGAACTTACCCAACAACAGTCATTATAGAACAACCTACCTAGCAACTGTCATTATAGAGCACCTACACATCAACAGTCACTAAAGAGTACTCTACACAGCCACAATCACTATAGAGCACCCCAGCCAACAATAGTCATTGTTTAGCACCCTACCCAGCAGCAGTCACTATAGAGCACCTGACCAACAACAGTCACTATATAGCAACCTACCAAGAAACAGTCATTGTACAGCACCCTACCAACCATAGTCACTCTATAACATCTTACCAACAACAGTCACTATAGAGCACCTACCCGAAAACAGTAGCTATAGAGCACCTACTGAACAAAAGTTACTATAAAGAACCCTATCCAACAACAGTCACTATAGAGTACCCTATGCAACAACAGTCAATATAGAGCCCTCTACCCAAAAAACATTCACTATGGAACACTGTACTCAACATCAGTCACAATAGAGCACTCTACGCAACAAGAGTCACTATTTAGCACCATACCCAAAAATAGTCACTATAGAGCATCCTTTCATACAACAGTCATTATAGAGCAGACCAATCAACAACAGTCACTATATAGTTTCTCCCAAACAACAGTCACTATAGAGCACACCACCCAGCAGCAGTCAATATAAAGCAATTCACACAACAGTCACTGTAGCACACAATATCCAGCAACAGTCACTATAGAGCACCTACACAACAACAGACAGTATAGAGCACCCACAAAACAACAGACACTATAGAGCACCCTACCCAACAGCAGTCACTATAGAGCATCCTACCCAATAACAGGCACTATAGAGCACCATACCAACAATAGTCAATGAAACAAATTCTACCCAACAACAGTTACTATAGAGCACCTACCCAACAACAGTCACTCTAGAGCACCCTATAAAAAACAGTCAGTATAAACAACCCACCCAACAACAGTCAGTATAGGGCATTCTAACAAAAAGCAGTCATGATAGAGCACTCTACACAATAGTCTCTATAAAACACTCCACCCAACAACAGTCACCTACAGAGTACTCAACCCAACAACAGTCTCTATCAAGCACTCCACCCGAAATCAGTCACTATCAAGCACACTGCCCAACAACAGTTACTATACAGTACCCTCCACAACAGCAGTCAGTATAGAGCACCTACTCCCCAACAGTCACTGTGGAGCCTTCTACCCAACCACAGTCACAGTAGAGCTCTATAGTCAAAAACAGTCAATATAAACACCCTAACCAACAGTCACTGTAGAGCACCTACCCAAAAACAGTCAATGTAGAACACCCTACACAACAGTCACTATAGAGCACAATAACTAACACTCACTATAGAGCACCTACCCAATAACAGTTACTTTAGAGCACCTAATCAACAATCTCTATAAAGCAAACTACCCAACCACAGTAACTATAGGGTACCTTCCCAACAACAGTCTATATAGAGCACTTTACCCTGCAACAGTAAGTATACAGCATCCTACCCAGAAACAGTCAGTATAGGGCACCCTACCTAGCAAAGGTCACTATATAACACACTATAAAACAACAGGCACTATAGAGCACTCCACCAAACAGCAGTTACTATATAGCATTGTACTCAGCAACAGTCATTATAGAGTACTTACCCAACAACAGTCACTATACAGACACCTTCCCATGAACACTAACTATAGAGCACCCTATCCAACAATAGTCACTATAGAGCACCTACCAAAAAACAGTCACTATAGAGCCCTCTACAAAAAAAAACAGTCACTATAGAGCCCTCTACATAAAACAGTCATTATAGATCACTCTACTCAGCAACACTCACTATAGAGCACCGTACAGAAAAACAGTCACTATAGAGCACTCTACCCAACAGCAGTCACGGTAAAGCACCCTAGCCAACAACAGTCACTATCTAGAGGACTTTACCCAACAACAGTCACGATAGAGCCCTCAACCCAAAATCTGTTGCTATAAAGCCCCACACCCAATAGCAGTCTCTATGGAGCACCCTACCGAACAACAGTCAGTATAGAGCACCTACTCAATAACAGTCACTGTAAATCACCCCACCCATCAACAGTCACTATGAAGCACCCTACTCTGCAACAGTCACTATAGAGCACTGTAAACAACAGCAGTCACTATAGAGTATTCTACCCATCAGCAGTCACTATAGAGTGCCTATCCAACAACAGCCACTATAGAGCCCCATGCTTAAAAACAGTCACTATAGAGCACCTACCCAACAATAGTCACTAAAGATCACCCTATTCAGCAAGAGTCATGGTACAATACCCTACCCAGCAACAGTCACTATAGAGCACTGTACTCAACAAACATCTCGATAGAGCACCCTACCCAACAACAGTCATTAGAGAGCACCTACAGAAACGCAGTCAGTTTAGAGCATCACACAAACAAGAGTAACTGTACAGCACCTCCCCAAAAACAGTCACAATAGAGCACCATACCCAGTAACAGTCACTATGGAACAAGTACCCAACAACAGTCACTATGGAGCATCCTAGCCAGAACAGTCACTATAGAGCACCCTACCTAACAACAGTCACTATAGAGTACCCTACCAACAAGAGACACTAGAGCACTCTATCCAGCAACAGACATTATAGAGCACTGTACCCAAAAACAGTCACCATAGAGATCCCTACCTAACAACAGTCATTATAGAACACCCTACCCAACAACAGTCACTATAGAGCACCCTGCCTAACAAGAGAAACCATAGAGTACTCTACCCAACAACAGTCGCTATAGAGTACTCTACACAACAACAGTCACTATAGAGCACTCTACACAAGAACAGCCACTATAAAGCACACCATACAACTCCAGTCACCTATACAGAACTTACCCAACAAAAGTCACAATTGAGCACTCTACTGAACAACAGTTACTAGAGAGTACCGTATCCAACAACAGTCACTGTGAACACCCAACACAACAGTCACCATAGAGCACCAACCCAACAACAGTCACTGAAGAGCACCTACACAACAACAGTCACAATAGAGTACTCTACCCAGCAACTGTCACTATGGAGCACCCCACCCATCAACAGTCACTACAGAGCACTTTACACAGCAACAGCCACTATAAAACACCTACCCAACAACAGTTAATATAGATGACCCTTCCCAACAACAGTCACTATAGAGCTTCTGAACCAAAAACAGTCACTGTAAAGCACCCTACCAAAAACAGTCACCATAGAGAATCCTACCCAAAAACAGTCTCTATGGAGCACCTACCCAACAACAGTTACTATGGAGCACCCTACCCAAAAACTGTCACTCTAGAGAACCTATCCAAAATACAGTCACTATAGAGCACTCTAACCAAAACAGTCAGTGTAGAGCACTCTGCACAATAGTCACTGTGAAAAACTCCACCTAGCAACAATCCCCTATAAAGCACTCTACCCAACAACAGTCACTATCGAGCAGCCCACCCAACAACAGTCAGTATAGAGAACCCTACCCAACAACAGTCAGAATAGAATGCCCTACTTAGCAACAGTCACAACAGAGCATCCTACACAGCAACAGTCACTATAGAGCACTCTATCCAACATTACTCAGTATAGATCCCCCTACCCAACAAAAATCACTATAGAGCACCCTTCACAACAACAGTCAAATAGGAGAATTTCATCCAACAACAGTCACAATAGAGTACACTACCAAACAACTGTCACTATAGATCACGTATCTAACAACAGTCATTATAAAGCAACCACCCATCAACAGTCACTATAAAGCAACCACCCAACAACAGTCACTATAAAGCACACTCCCCAACAACTGTCAGTATAGAGCAACTACCCAAAAACAGTCATTATACAGCACCCTATTCAGCAACAGTGACTATAGAAGACCCAACCTTGCAACAGTCACCATAGAGAAACCTACCCAGCAACAGTCACAATAGAGCACCCTACCCAGCAACAGTCACTATAAATCAACTACCTAACAACAGTTAGTATAGAGAATTCTACCCCCAAACCGTCACCATAGATCTGTTTACCCAGCAACAATGACTATAGGACACCATACCCAGCAACAGTCACTATAGAGCACCCTACCCAACAACAGTCACTATAAAGAGTTCTACCCAACCAACAGTCACTGCAGAGCATTCTACCCAGCAACAGTGACTATAGAGCACCCTACCCAGCAATATTCACTACAGAGCATTGTACACAAAATCAGTCACTATAGAGCACTCTACCCATCAACAGTCACTATAGAGCATCCAACCCAACATCAGTCACTATAGAGCACCTACATAAAAACAGTCTTTATAGAGCAACTTACCCACAATACTCACTATAGAGCACTCTACCAAACAACAGTCACTATAGAACTTTTTACACAACGGTCAGTATAGAGCACTCCACCCAACAACAGTCACTTATAGAGTACTCTAGAGAACAAGAGTCACTATAAATCACCCAAAACAAAAACAGCATACAGCACACTACCCAGAAACAGTCACTATAGAGCACCCCACTCAGCAACAATCACTATAGAGTACTCTACCTAACAACAGTCCCTATAGATCACACTACCCAGCAACAGTGAATATAGAGCACCCTACCAAGTAACAGTCACTATAGGGCACTCTCCACAACAGTCATTATAGAGCACCCTACACAGCAACAGTCTCTACAGAGCATGCAAAGCAAAAATAGTCACTATAGAGCACCCTACCCAACAACAGTCAATATAAAGCACTCCAGCCAACAACAGTCACTAAAGAACACCCTACACAAAAGCAACTGCTATAGAGCACCTACCCAACAACACATTACTCAATAACAGTCACTATAGAGCACCTACGCATCAACAGTTAGTATAGAGCACCCTATCCAGCAACAGTCTCTATAGAGCACACCACAAAACGGCAGTCACTAGAAACCGCCCTATGCAGCAACAGTCACTATAGAGCACACTACCCTAAAACAGTCACTATAGAGCACATTACCAAGCAACACTCATTACAAAGCACTTTACCAAAGAAGAGTCTGTATAGAGCACCCTATCCAACAAGAGTCACTATAAAGCATGCTACCCAACAACAGTCACTGTAGAACACTCTACCCAACAAGAGTCAATATAGAGCACTCCAGCCTACAGCAGTCACTATAGAGCACTGTACAGAACAGTCACTATAGAGCACCTACACAACAAAATCAATATAGAGCACCCGATCCAAAAACAGTCACCATAGATTACCTAAGTAACAACTGTCAGTATAGAGCACTGTACCAAGCAACAGTCCCTATAGAACACCCCACCCGACCATAGTAACAGTAGAGCACCCTACCCAACAGCAGTTACTATAAACCCAACCCAACAAAAGTCACTATAGAGCAACCTATTAAAAACAGTCACTATAAAGTTTTTTACCTAACAACATTCACTATAGAACACCTATCCAACAACATTCAATATAGAGCACTCTACAAAACAACCGTCATTATACAGCACTGTACCCAACAGGAGTAACTATGGAGCACTCTACACAACAACAGCCTTTATCTAGCACTCCACCCCAAAACAGTCACCTATAGAGCACTCTACCCAACAACAGTCACTATAGAGCACCCCACCAAACAACAGTCACCATAGAGCACCTACCCAACAACAGTCATATAATGCACTCTACCCAAAAAACGTCAATATAGAGCACCCTACCCAGCAAACGTCACTATAGAGCACCATAGAAAGCAACAGTCACTCTAGAGCACTTTACCCAACAACAGTCACTATAGAGCACCTACACAACAGTCACTTCAGAGCACCTACCCAACAACAGTCATTATAAAGCCCTCTACACGACAACAGTCACTAGAGAACACCCTACAGAAGAAGAGTCACTATAGAGCACTCTATCCAACAACAGTCACTATTGAGCAACCTACTGAACAAAAGTCACAATAGAGCAGTCCACTCAATGACAGTCAGCATAGAGTACCTACAAAACAACTGTCATCATAGAGCACTATAAACAGCAACAGTCACTATAGAGCACTTTATCCAGCAGCATTCACTATAAAACACCCTACCCAGATATAGTGATTATAAAGCATTCTAGTTAACAGTCAGTATAAAGCACCCTACCAATAACTGTCACATTAGAGCACCCTACCAAACAATAGTCACTATAGAGCTCCTACCCAACAATAGTCAGTATAGATCACTTACCCAACAACAGTCACTATAGAGCACCTAACCATCAACAGTCACTATAGAGCACTCTACCCAAAAACAGTTACTATAGAGTACCACATTCAACAACAATCACTGTGAGCACCCCACCCAACAACAGTAACTATACAGCAGCATACCCAGCAATGGTCACTATAGAGCACCCTACCCAACAACAGTCACTGTAGATATCCTACCCAACTAGAGTTAGTATAGAGCAACCTTCCCCACAATAGTCACTGCAGAGCACTCTTCCCAACAACAGTCACTATAGAGCACTCCACCCACAACAATCACTTATAGAGCACTCTACCCGACAACACTCACTATAGAGCAACCTACTCAACAGAGTCACTATAGAGCACACTACATAACAACAGTCACTGTAGAGCACCTACACAACAACCATCACTACAGAGCACCTACTTAATAAGAGTCACTATAGAGCCCCTACCCAAAAAAGTCAGTATAGAGCACCCTATCCAACAACATTTTGTATAGAGCAACTGCTTAACAAAAGTCACTACTTAGCTCTCCATCCAACGACAGTCATTATTGAGCATGCTTTCCAACAACAGTCATGATAGAACACCCTAACCAACAGCAGTCACTATAGAGCACTCTACCAAACCACAGACACTGTAGAGCACCCTACCCAACAACAGTCACTATAGGGTACTCCACCCAACAACAGTCATTATAGTGCACCCTACCCAACAACAGTCACTATAGAGCATCCTACTCAATAACAGTCACAGTAAAGTACTTACTCAAGAACAGTCATTATAGAGCACTCTACCTAGTAACAGTAACTATAGAGCACCCCATCCAGCAATAGTCACTATAGAGAATCCTATTCAGCAACAGTCACTATAGAGAATCCTATTCAGCAACAGTCACTATAGAGAATCCTACAAACCACCCTATCCAACACTACGGAGCTATGGAGTCACTATGGAGCACCCTATTTAACAACATTCACTAGAGCAACTACCCAACAGTCAGTATAAAGCACCCTACCCTTCAACAGTCCGTAGAGAGCACCTTCCCAACAGTCACTATTAAGCTCTCTATGCATCAGCAGTCACTACAGAGAACTCTACCCAACAATAGTCTTTATAGAATACCCTATGCAAAAACTGTCACTATAGAACACTCTACAGAACAACAGTCAGCATAGAGCACCCTACCCAACAATAGTTACTATAGAGCACCCAATGCAGCAACAGTCACTATTGAGCACTCTACCAAACAACTGTCACTATAGAGCACTTTACACAATAACAGTCATTATAGAGCAATCTATGCAACATCAGTCACAATGGAGCACCCTACACAACAAAATTACTATAGAGCATCCTACACAACAATGGTCACTATATAGCACCCTGTCAACAACACTCACTATCAATCACCTTCCCAACAAGAGTCGCTATAGAGCACTCTACCCAACAAACATCTCTATAGAACACCATATTCAACAACAGTCACTATAGAACAAACTATTCAACAACAGTCACTATAGAGCATCTACTATCAACAAACACTATAGAGCCTTCTACACAACCACAGTCACTATTTAGCCTTCTACCCAACAACAGTCACTTTAGAGACCCAAACACAGTCACTAAAGAACACCGTACCCTGGAACAGTCATTAAGAACACCTATTCAACAATATTTATTATGGAGAACCCTACTCAAAAACAGTCACTGTAGAGCACCCTACCTAACAAAGTCACTATAGAGCACACTTCCCAGCAACAGTCACTCTAGGGCACCCCACCAAACAACAGTCACTATAGAGAACCCTACTCAACACAGTCACTATAGAGCATCCACCCAACAACAATCACTACAGAACACCTGCTTAGCAACAGTCACTATAGAGCACTCTACCCAACAACAGTTACTATAGAGCACCCTACCCAATAATAGTCAGTATCTAGAGCCCCCTACCCAACAATGGTCACTATAGGACACCCTCCCCTATAACGGTAAGTAACTAGAGCCACCTAACCAACAAAAATCACTATAGAGCACTCCACCCACAACAGTCACTATACAGCACTCTACACAATAGTCACTACAGAATACTGCACTCAACGACAGTCACCTATAAAGCATTCTACCCAACAACATTCACTATAGAGCACCCAACCCAAAAGTGGTCACTATAGATTACCTACCCAACAACAGTCACTATAAAACATCCTTCCCAACAAGAGTCTCTATAGAGCACTCTGAAAAACAACATTCAGTATAGAGAACTCCCCTGAACAACAGTCAGTTATACAGCATTCTGCACAACAGTCACTATAGAGCACCCTACCCAGCAACAGTCAGTGTAGAGCACCTACCCAACAATGTTTACTATAGAATACCCTGCCCAACAATTGTCACTATAGCACACTTACTTAACTACAGTCTCTACTGAGCAACCTACCCATAACAGTCACTATAGAGCACTCTACCCAACAACAGTCACTAAAAAGCCCTCTACATCATAGTCACTAAAGAGCACTCCATCCAACAACAGTCACCTATAAAGCACTCTAGCCAACAACAGCCAGGATAGAGCACCCCAGCAAACAGGTCACTATCTAGAGCCCTCTACCCAACAAAAGTATCTATAGAGCACCTACCCAACAACAATCACTATCGAGAACTCTACCCAACAATAGTCACTATAGAGCACCCTACCGAAGAACAGTTACTATAGAGCACCATACCCAACAACAGTCACTATCTAAACCACTCTACTCAACAGCAGTCACTTAGAGCACTCTACCCAAGAACAATCACTATAGAGCACCTCCTATCCAGCAAGAGTATCTATAGAGCACCTCACTCAACAGCAGTCACTAGAAACCGCCCTAAGCAGCAACAGTCAGTAGAGAGCTCACTACCCTAAAACAGTCACTATAGAGCACCTTACCCAGCAACAGTCACTATAGAGCACTCTAACCAAAAACAGTCACTATAGAACACCCTACACAGCAATGCTCACCATAGTTCACTCTACCCAAGAACAGTAAGTAAAGAGCACCCTACCCAACAACAGTCACTATAGAGCATGCTACCCAGCAACAGTAACTATAGAGCACCCTACACATTAACAGTCACTATAGAGCACCTACCCAACAAAAATCAGTATAGAGCACCTGACCCAAAAACAGTCATTAGAGAGTACCTTTGCAACAACTGTCACTATACAGCACTGTACCCAGCAACAGTTTCTATAGAACACCCCCCCATTAACAGTAACAATAGAGCACCCTACCCAGCAGCAGTCACCATAGAGAACCGAACCCAAAACAGTCACTATAGAGCACCCTATTAACAACAGTAACTAAAGAGTTTTCTACCTAACCACAGTCAGTATAGAGCACCTACTCAACAATAGTCACTATAGAGCAACTACCAAACAAGAGTCACTATAGAGCACACACCCAACAAATGTCACTATAGAGCACTCTACGCAACAACAGTCATTATACAGCATTGAACCCAACGACAGTCACTATAGAGCACGCTATACAACAACAGCCACTATAAAGCACTCCACCAAACAACAGTCACCTATAGAACACTCTACCAAACAACATTCACTATAGAGCACCCCACCAAACAACAGTCACTATAAAGCACCTACCCAACAACAGTCACTATAGCACACCTACTTAACAACAGCCTCTACAGAGCAACCTACCCAGAAAGAGTCACTATAGAGCATTCTACCCAACAACAGTCACTAAAAATTTCTCTACACAATAGTCAATATAGAGTACTCCACCCAACAACAGTCACCTATAGAGCACTCTAGCTGACAGTCAGGATAGAGCACCTCAGCCAACAGGTCACTATCTAGAGCCCTCTACCCAACAACAGTATCTATAGAGCACCTACCCAACAACAGTCACTATAGAGCACCCTACAGAACAATGGTCACTGTAGAGCACCTACCCAACCACAGTCACTGTAGATCCCTCTACCCAGCAAAAATCACTTTAAAGCACTCTACCAAACAATAGTCTCTATAGAGCACCCTACCGAAGAACAGTCACTATAGAGCACTGTACCCAACAGCAGTCACTATAGAGTACCCTGCCTAACAACTGTCACTATCTAGAGTACTCTACTCAACAACAGCCACTATAAAGAACTCTACCTAAGAACAGTCACTATAGAGCACCTACTTAATTACAGTTAGTATAAAGCACTTTTCCCAAGAACAGGCACTAAACAGCACCATACCCAGCAAGTCACTATAGAGCATCATACCCAACATCAGTCACTATAGAGCACCTACACAACAACAGTCACTATAGGTCCCCCTACAGAACAGTCACTATACAGCCCTCCATCCAATAACAATCACGTATAGGGCACCCGACTAAACAAGAGTCAATATAGAGCTCCAACCCCACAACTGTCACTTTAGAACACACTACTTAACAACAGAAACTATCGAGCACTTACCCAACAACACTTGGCATAGAGCTCCCTATCCAGCAACAGTCTCTATAGATCACCCCAACCAACAGCAGTCACTTGAAACTGCCTTATGCAGCAATGGTCACTATAGAGCACACTACCCTAAAACAGTCACTATAGAGTATCTTACCCAGCAACAGTCACTATAGAGCACTCTAACCAACAACAGTCACTATAGAGCACTCTAACCAACAACAGTCACTATAGAGCACCCCACCAAAAAACATCCTCAATAAATCACCTACCCAACAACAGTCACTATAGTGCACTCTACCCAATAACAGTCAATATAGAGCACCCTACCCAGCAAGAGTCACTATAGAGCACCCTGAAAAGCAACAGTCACTCTAGAGCACTTTACCCAACAACAGTCACTTTAGAGCTCCCTACACAACAAGAGTCACTACAGAGCAACCTACCAAAGAGCAGTCACCATGAAGCACCTACCCAAAAACAGTCACTATAGAGAACCTACCAAAAATAGTCACTATAGAGTACCTACCCAACAACAGTCACTATAAATCACTCTACCCAACAGTTAATATAGAGCACAGTACCAACAACAGTCACTATAGAGAACTCTACCAAACAACATTCAACATAGAACACCTACCGAACAGCAGTCACTATAGAGCACTCTACCCAGCAACAGTCACTATGGAGCACAATACCAACAACACTCACTATATAGAATTCTACCAAACAACAGTCAGTATAGAGCACCATACAAAGCAACCGTCACTATAGAGCACTCTACCCAAAAACAGTCACTTAAGAGCACTCTACACAACAACAGTCATTATAGAGAACTCCACCCAACAACAGAAACCTATGGAGCACTCTACACAACAACAATCATTATAGAGAACTCCACCCAACAACAGAAACCTATAGAGCACTCTTCACAACAACAGTCACTATAGAGCACTCTACACAGCAAAAGTCTCTATAGAGCACCGTACCCAACAACAGTCATTATAAAAGACCTACCCAACAACAGTCAGTATAAAGCACCCTACAAAACAACAAACACTATAGAGTACCTACCCAAACACAGTCACTATAGAGCACTGTACTCAGAAAGAGTAACTAGGGCACTTCACACAACAACAATCACTATAGATCACCCTACCAAGCAACAGTCAGTATAGAGTACTCTGCTTAACAACAGTCACTACATAGCACTCTACCACCAACAGTCACTATAGAGTACCTACCCACCAACAGTCAGTTTAGGGCACTCTACCTGGCAACAGTCAGTATACAGCTCCTACACTACAACAGTGAGTATAGAGCATCCAACCCAGACACAGTCACTATAGTGCACCTACCCATCAACAGTCACTATAGAGCACTCTATCCAGCAACAGTCACTATAAAGCACACCACCATATAACAGTCAGTATTAAGCAATGTACACAGCAAAAGTAACAATAGAGAACCTACCCAATCACATGCACTTTAGAGCACCCTACCAAACAACAGTAACTATAGAGCACTGTACCCAACAACAGTCACCATAGAGCATCCTACCCAAAATCTGTCACTATACAGCACCCTTCCCAACAACATTCACCACAGAGCACCATACCCAACAAAAGTCACTATAGAGCACTCCATTCAACCACAGTCACCATAGAGCAACCTACCCAACCACAGTCACTATGGAGCACCTACCAAACCAGTCACTGTAAAACACCTACCCAACAGGAGTAATTATAGGGCACCTACCCAAAAACAGTGACCATAGAGCACTCTACACAACAACCATCATTATACAGCATTATACCCAACATAAGTCACTATGGAGCACTCTACACAATAACAGCCACTATAAACCACTCCACCCAACAACAGTAACTTATAGAGCACTCTACACAACAACAGTCACTATACATTACTCTACACAACAGTCACCATAGAGCACCTGTCAAACAACAGTCACTATAGAGCAACCTATCCAGCAACAGTCACTATATACCACCTACCACACAAAAGTCACTTTCGAGCACCTACCCAACAACTGTCACTATAGAGCACCCTACGTACAACAGTAAGTATACAGCACCTTACCCAATCACAGTCACTGTAGGGCACTCCACACAATAACAGTCACTATAGAGCACCCTACCAAACAACTGTCAGTATAGAGCAGTCTATCCAGCAACAGTCACTATAGAGCACACAACGCAGGAACAGTCACTATAAAGCACTCTACCCAACAACAGTCATTCTAGAGTACACCACACAGCAACAGTCACTCTAGAGCACCCTTCCCCAAAAGAGTCACTATAGAGCATTGCACCCAACAACAGTCACTATAAAGCCCTCTACCCCAAAACAGTCACTATACAGCACACTACCCAACAAGAGTCACTTTAGAGCATTCTATAAATAAGAGTCAGTAACTAGAGCATCCTACCCAACAACAGTCACTACAGAGCAATCCACCCAACAACAGTCAGTATAGAGCACTCTAGAAAATAGTCACTATAGAATACTTCACCCAACTACAGTCACTTATAGAGCAGTCTACCCAACAACAGTCACTATAGAGAACCCCACACAACAGCAGTCACTATAGTGCACCCTACTCAACAACAGTCTCTATAGAGCACCCTACCAAACAACAGGGACTTTAGAGCACTCCACCCAAGAACAGTCACTATAGTGCACACTACTGAACAAAAGTTACTATAGAACACCTTAACCAACAACAGTCACTATAGTGCACTCTAACCAAAAACAGTCTCTATAAAGCACGCTACTTAACAACAGTCACTATACAGCAGCTATGTAGTAACAGTCATTAAAGAGCACCCTACCAAACAACAGTCACTATAGACTTTTATTCCCAACAACAGTCACTATAGAACACCTACTCAACAAGAGTCACTTTAGAGCCCTTTACCCAACAACAGTCACTATAGAGCACCCTACACAGCAACAGTCACTATAGAGCACTCTACTTAACAACAGTCACTATAAAGCACTCTACACAACAACATTCATTATAGAGAACTCTGCACACCAACAGAAACCTATAGAGCACTCTACACAATAACAGTCAGTATAGAGCACTTTACCTAACAATAGTCACTATAGAGAACCCTACCCAGCAACAGTCACTATGGAGAACCCTACCCAACAACAGTCACTATACAGCAATCCACCCAACAGTCACTATAGAGCACCCTACTCAGCAACAGTCTCTATGGAGCACCTACCCAACAACAGTCACTATAGAGAACTCTACCCAATAACAGTCACTATAGAACATTCTACCCAAGAATAGTCAGTAAAGAGCACTGTACAACAGTCATTATAGAGCACCCTACCGAACAACTGTCACTATGGAGCACTCCACACAACAACAGTCACTATAGAATTTCCTACTTAACAACAGTCATTATAAACCATCCTACCCAACAACAGTAACTATAGAGCACCTACCCAACAACACTTATTATAGAGCATTCCATTTAGCAAGTCAGTTTAGAGCACCCTCCACAGCAACAGTTACTATAGAGTACCCTGCCCAACAACAGTCACGACAGAGAATCCTAACAGTAACAGTCACTATAGAGCACAATAACAAACAACATTCACTACAGAGGACTCTACCCAACAACAGTCACTGTAGAGCACTATAGAAAACAACAGTAACTATAGATAACTCTTCCCCACAACAGTCTCTTATAGAGCACTCTAAGGAACAACAGTCATTATAGAGCACCCCAACATAAAACAGTGACTATAAGCCACCTATCCAACAACAGTCATTATAGAGCACCCTACCAATCAATCATCACAATATAGTGCCTATCCAACCACCTTCACTATAGAGTAATCCACCCAGCAACAGTCACCATAAAGCACCCCACATAACAATAGTCACTATAGAGCACGCTATTTAGCTACAGTCACTATAGTGCACCTATCCAACAAAAGTCACTATAAAGTACCCTATGCAACAACTATCACTATAGAGCACCCTACCCAGCAACAGTCACTATAGAGCACCCTACCCAACAGCAGTCACTATAAAGCACCCTACCCAACAACAGTCACTATAGATCACCTAACCAACAACAGTTACTATAGAGCACCTACCCAACAAGAGTCACTATAGAGCACCTACCCAGCAACAGTCACTATAGAGCACTCTATCCAGCAACACTCATTATAGAGCACTCTATCCAGAACCATCAGTATAGAGCACCCTATCGAACAGCAGTCACTACTGGGCATGCTACCCAGCTGTTGTCACTGCAGAGCACCCTACCCAAAAACATTCATTACAGAGCAGTCCGGCCAGCAACAGTCACAGTAGAACAACCAACCCAACAAGTCAATATAGAGCACTCCAGCCAAAAACAGTAACTATAGAGCACCCTATCCAAGAACAGTCAGTATAGAGCACCTACCCAACAACAGTCACTATAGAGCGCCCTACACAACAACAGTCACTAGAGAACACTCTACCCAACAACAGTCACTAAAGATTACCTACCCAAAAAGACTATAGAGCACTGTAACCCAGCAACAGTCACTATAGAACACCCCACACACCAACAGTCACAATATAGCACCCTACTCAGAAGCAGTCACTATGGAGGACCCAACCTAACAAGAATCATTGTAGAGCACCCTTTTAACAACAGTCACTATAGAGTTTCCCACCCAACAACAATCACTATAGAGCACATATACAACAACAGTCACTATAGTGCACCTACCAAATTACAGTCACTAGAGGGTACCCTACAGAGCAACAGTAACTATATACCACTCTACCCAACAACAGTCACTATAGAGCATTTTTTCTATCAACAGTCAATATAAAGCACCTACCCAAAATCAGTCACTATAGAGCAGCTACCCAACAACAGTCACTATAGAGCACTCTATGCAACAACCATCATTATACAGCACTGTATTGAATAACAGTCACTATAGAGCAGTCTACACAACAACAGTCACTATAAAGCAATACACCCAACAACAGTCACCTATAGAGAACTCTACCGAACAACAGTCACTATAGAGCACCCCACCCAAAAACAGTCACCAAAGAGCACCTACCCAACAACAGTCACTAAAGAGCACCCTACCCAGCAACAGTCACTATAGACCACCTACACAACAACAGTATTATAGAGCACCTACACAGCAACAGTCATTCTAGAGCACCCTCTCCATCAACAGTCACTATACATCACCTTACCCAACCACAGTCAGTATAAAGCACCTACCCAACAACAGTCACTATAGAGCCCCTACCCCAAAACAGTGACTATATAGCAAGCTACACATCAACAGTCAATATAGAGCACTCTACCCAACAACAATATAGTGCACTATAGAGCACTCTACACAGCAAAGAGTAACTATAGAGCACTCTACTGAACAAGAGTAACTATGGAGCACTTTACACAAAAGCAGTCACCTATAGAGCACTCTACTTAACAACAGTGACTATAAAACACCTCCAAAACAACAGTCACTATAGAGTACCCTACCCAACAATATTCACTATAGAGTACCTACCCAACAAGAGTCATTATAGAGCACTCTAAACAACAACAGTCAGTATAGAGAACTCCACCCCACAACAGTCACCTGTAGAGGACTCTACACAAAAACAGACACTATAGAGCACCTGCCCAACAACAGTCACTATAAAGCACCTACTGAACAACATTCACTGTAGATCACCTACCCAACAACAGTCACTATAGAGCTTTCTACAGAACAACAGTTACTACTGAGCACTGTACCCAACAACATTCATGATAAAGCACCCTACCCAACAACTGTCACTAGAGAGCACATACCCCACAACAGTCACTATAAAACATGCCACCCAACAACAGTTATTATAGAGCACTGTACACCAAAACAGGCACTATAGAGCCCCCTACCCAAAAAGAGTCACTATATAGCACCTACCCAACAACAGTCACTATTCAGCACCCTACCCTGCAACAGTCACTACAAAAAAACCCTAACCAACAACAGTCACTATAGAACACTCCACACAACAAGAGTCACTATAGAGAATTCCATCCCACAACAGTCACCTATAGGGCCCTCTAACCAACAACAATTATTATGGAGCACCCAACAAACAACAGTCACGATAGACCACCTATCCAACAACAGTCACTATGTAGCCCCCTACCAAGCAACCATCACTATAGAGCACCTACCAAACAACCATCATTAAAGAGCACCCCACTTAACAACAGTCACTATATAGAACCCTACCCAGCAACAGTCACTATGGAGCATCTACCCCAAAATAGTCACTATAGAGCCCTTTGCCAGTAACTATAGAGCACTCTACCCAGCAACAGTAACTATGGAGCACCACACCAAGCAACAGTAACTATAAAACACCCAACCCAGCAACAGTCACCATAGAGCATCGTACCCAACCTCATTCACTATAGTTCACTTTACCATCAACAGTCTTCATGCAGCCCCCTACAAAACAACAGTCACCATAAAGCACCTACCCAACAACTGTCACCATAGAGCACATACCCAAGAACAGCCACTATACAGCACCTACCCAACTACAGTCACTGTAGAGCACTCCACTCAACAACAGTCAGTATAGAACACCCTACTCAATAACTGTCACTATAGAGCCATCTACAGAACAACAGTCACTATGGAGAACCCTACCCAAAAACAGTCACTGTGGGGCACTCCACCCAAATACAGTCACTCTAGAGCACCCTAACCAACAAGAGTCACTATAGAATACCTACACTAAAACAGTCACTATGGAGCCCTCTACCCAACAACTGTCACTATAGAGCACACTACCCAAAAACATTCACTATACAGTACCCTACCCAAGAACAGTCACTATAGAGCACCTGCCCCAAAACAGTCACTATATAGCCCTTTAATCAAAAAGAGTCACTATAGAGCACTTTACACAAGAACAGTCACTAAAGACCACCATACCTAACAACAGTCACTATAGAGTCCTCTACCCAACAATAGTCACTATAGAGCACCCTACCCTACAATAGTCACTATAAAGGACGCTACCCAAAAAAAAATCACTATAGAGCACCTTCCCAAAAGCAGTCAATATAGAGCCCTTAACCCAACAAGAGTCACTATGGAGCACTCTATGCAACAACAGTCACTATAGACCACCCTGTTCAAAAACAGTCACTATAGAGCACTTTACCCAGAAACAGTCACTATAGAGCACCCTACACAACAACAGTCATTATAGAATATATTTCTAAGAAGAGTCACTACTGGGCACTTTACCAACAACAGTCACTGCAGAGCACTCTACCCAGCACAGTCATTATAGAGCACCCCACCTGGAAACAGTCACAATGGAGCATCCAATCCAACAACAGTCACTATAGAGCACCCTACCCAACAAGAGTCACTATAGAGCACCCTACCTGACAACAGTCACTATAGAGCATTCTACTCAACAACAGTCAATGTAGAGCACCCTACCAACAACAGTCACTATAGAGCACCCTAACCAACAATCACTATAGAGCACACTACCCAACAAGAGTCATTATAGAGCACCCTACCAAACAACAGTCACTGTCTATAGCACTCTACCCAACAATAGTCACTATAGAGCACCCCACTCTGCTAGTCAGTATAGAGAACCTCACACAACAACAGTCGCTATAGAGCATGCACCACCCCAACAACAGTCACTATAGAGCAACTACACAACATCAGTCTCTAAAAAGCACTCTTTCCAACAACAGTCACTATAGAGCACCCTACCGAACCACAGTCACCACAGAGCACCTTAATAACAACATTCACTATAGAGCACTCTACCTAACAACAGTTACTATAGAGCACCATACCCTACAACAGTCATTATAAAGCACCCAACCCAACAACAGTCACTATAGAGCATTCTACCCAAAAACAGTCATTATAGAGCACTCTACACAACAACAGTCACTATAGAGAACTCCACCCAACAACAGTCACATATAGAGCACTCTACCCATCAACAGTCACTATAGGGCACCACAAACCAACAACAGTCACCATAGAGCACCAACAGAAAAACAGTCAGTATAGAGCACTCTACCAAAAAACACTTAATATAGAGCAGCATACCAACAACAGTCACTATAGAGCACCACACCCAACAACAGTCAATATAAAGGACCTACCCAACAAGAGTCATTATATAGGACCCCACCAAACAACAGTCACTACAGAAGCCTCTATCCACCAACAGTCACTATAGAACACTCTACACAAAAACAGTCACTATAGAGACCTCCACCCCACAACAGTCACCTACAGAGCACTCTAACTGACAACAGTCTTTATAAAGCACCCCAACCAACAGACACTATAGACTACCTATTTAACCACAGTCACTATAGAGCTCCATACCAAGCAACCGTCACTATAGAGCACCTATCCAACAATCATCAAAATATAGTACTTTACCCAGCAACAGTTACCATAGACCACTCCAGGCAACAATAGTCAGTATAGTGCACACTACCCAGTGACAATCACTATAAAGCACCTACCCATCGAAAATCATTATAAAGCACCCTATGCAACAAAAATCACTATAGAACACCCTAACCAGCAAAAGTTACTATAGAGCACCCTACCAAACAACAGTCACTATAAAGCACCTACCCAACAACAGTCAGTATAAAACACCTTATTTTGAATGGTGCCGTATAGTGACTGTTGTCTGGCAAAGTGCTCTATAGTGACTGTTGTTGAGTAGAGTGCTCTATAGTGATTGTTCTTGGGTAGGGTGCTCTATAGTGACTGTTGTTGGGTAGAGTGCTTCACAGTGACCGCTTTTTTGTAGAAGGCTCTCAAGTGACTGTTGTTGGATAGGTGCTCCCTCGTGACTGTTGTTGGGTAGAATGCTCTATAGTGACTGTTATCGGGTAGGGCGTTCTCTAGAGACAGTTCTTGGGTAGGGTTCTGTATAGTGACTGTTGTTGGGTAAAGTTCTCTATAGTGACTGTTTTTGGGTCTTTGCTTTATACTATCTGTTGTTGGGTAGGATGTTCTATATTCACTGTTGTTGAATAGAGTTCTCTAGATAGTGACTGTTGTTGGGTAGGTGTTTGGTCGTGACTTTTGTTGTGTAGAGTTCTCTATAGTGATTGTTGTTGGGTAGGTGCTGTAAAATGACTGTTGTTGAGTAGGGTGCTTTATACTGACTGTTGTTGGGTAGGTGCTTTATAGTGACTGTTGTTGCGTGAAGTGCTGTATAGTGACTGTTTCTGAATAAAGTACTCTGTAGTGACAGTTGTTGGATAGTTGCTCTATAGTGACTGTTGTTGGGTAGAGTGCTCTATACTGACTGATGGGTAGGGTGCCCTCCAGAGACTGTTCTTGGGTAGGGTTCTGTATAGTGACTGTTGTTGGGTAAAGTGATCTATAGTGACTGTTTTTGGGTATTTGATTTATAATTTCTGTTGTTGGGTAGGGTGCTCTATAGTGATTGTTGTTGGGTAGGGTGTTCTATAGTCACTGTTGTTTAAGAGTGCTCTAGATAGTGACTGGTTGGGTAGGTGCTTGATAGTGACTTTTGTTGTGTAAAGTTCTTTATAATGACTGTTGTTGGGTAGGTGCTGTAAACTGACTGTTGTTGAGTAGGGTGCTCTATACTGACTGTTGTTGGGTAGGTGCTTTATAGTGACTGTTGTTGCCTGGGATGCTGTATAGTGACTGTTGCTGAGTAGAGTACTCTGTAGTGACTGCTGTTGGGTAGGTGCTTAATAGTGACTGTTGCTGGGTAGGGTGCTCTATACTGACTGTTGTTGGGTAGGTACTCTATAGTGACTGTTATGGGTTAGAGTGCTCTATAGTGACTGATGTTTGGTAGAGTGCTCTATAGTGACTGGTGCTGGGTAGGGTGCTAATAGTGACTGTTGGGTAGGTGCTCCTTACTGACTGTTTTGGTTGTGGTGCTTTTTAGTGACTGATGTTTATTAGAGTTCTCTATGTGTGACTGTTGTTGAGTGGAGCATTTCATAGTGACTGTTGTGTGACGTGCTCTATAGTGACAGTTGATTTTTAGGGTGCCCTATACTGTATGTTTTTGGGTAAGGTGCTCTTTAGTGACTGCTGCTGGGTAGGGTGTTGTACAGTGTCTGTTGTGTAGGCAGCTTTATAGTGTCTCTTGATGGGTAGGTGCCCTATACTGACTGTTCTTGGGTGGAGTTCTCTATAGTGACTGTTGCTGCATAAGGTACTCTACAGTAATTGTTGTTTGGTAGGGTGCTTATAGTATCTGTTGTTGGGTTGATGCTCCATAGTGTCAGTTGTTGTGTAGGTGCTTTATAGTAAATGTTGTTGTGTGGAATGCTCTATAGTGACTGTTTTTGGGTAGCGTGCTCTATAGTGACTGTTGCTTGGTATGCTGTTTTTTAGTAACTGTTGTTGGGAAGAGTGCTCTATAGTGACTGTTGTTGGTTAGGGTGCTCTATAGTGACTGTTTTTGAGTATGGTGCTCTAAACTGACTCTTGCTAAGTAGAATGCTCTATAGTGACTGTTGTTGTGTGGGGTGCCCTATAGCAACTGTTGTTGTGTAGAAGCTTTATAGTGACTGTTGTTGGGTAGGTGCTTTATAAGAACTGTTTTTGGGTGGGGTACTCAATAGTGACTGCTTTTGTGGGTGCTCAATAATGACTGTTGTTGTGTAGGGTGCTCTATAGTGACTGTTGAGTAGGGTGCTCCATGGTGACTGTCATTGGGTAGGGTGCTCTACAGTGACTGTTGTTGGGTAGAATGACCTATAGTGACTGTTGTTGGGTTTGATGCTCTATACTGACTGTTGCTTAGTGGGGAGCTCTATAGAGACTGTTGTTGCCAAAAGTGCTCTAGATAGTGACTGTTGTTATGTAGGGTGCTCTATAGTTACTGTTGTTGGGTAGGGTGCTCTATAATGACTCTTTTGGTGTAAAGTGCTCTTTAGGGACTGTTGTTGTGTAGGGTGCTCTATAAGGACTGTTGTTGGGTACAGTGCTCTATAGTAACTGTTTCTTGGTAGAGTGCTCTATAGTGACTGTTGTTGGGTAGGTGCACTATAATTACTGTTGTTAGTGACTGTTTTTGGGTAGGTGCTCTATGATGACTGTTGTTAAGTAGGTGCTCTATAGTGACTATATTTTGGTAGGGTGCTCTATAGCGACAGTTGATTGTAGGGTATTTTATAGTGAATATTGTTGAGTACAATGCTATATAGTTACTGTTGCTGGATAGGGTGCTTCATAGTGACTGTTGCTAGGTGGGGTGCTCTATAGTGACTGTTGTTGGGTGCAGTGCTCTATAGTGTGTGTTGTTTGGTAAAGGGCTCTTTAGTGACTTTTCTTGGGTAGGTGCTCTATAGTGACTTTTGTAGTGTAGGTGCTCTATAGTGTCTGTTGTTGGACAGAGGGCTCTATAGTGACTGTTGTTGAGTAGAGTGGTCTATAGCAGCTGTTGTGTAGAGTGCTCTACAGTGACTGGTGTTGTGTCAAGGGCTCTATAGTGACTGTTGTTGGGTAGGTTGCTCTACAATGACTGTTGTTGGGTGGGGTTCTCTACAGCGACTGTTGTTGGGAAGGGTGCACTATAGTGACTGTTGTTGTGTGGGGTGCTGTATAGTGACTGATGTTGAGTAGGTCCTCTATTGGGACTGGTTTATGTTGGGTGCTCTATAATGACAGTTGTTGGGTGGCATGCTCTCTAGTGACTGTTATTGCCTAGCATGCTCTATAGTGACTGTTTTTGGGTAGGTGATCTATAGTTACTGTTGTTGGGTGGAGTGCTCTTTAGTGACTGTTATTGGTAGGGTGCTTTATGGTAACATTGTGAGGTGTGTTCACTGTGCTGTGTGCGTTTGTGGTGAGTGGTGTGTCTGTGTGAGGTGTCTGCACTGCAAAATGTGTGTGTGGTGAGTGTTGAGGGTATGTGTGAAATGTATTTACTGTGTAGTGTGTGTGGTCACTCGTGTGTCTGAATGAGTTATTTTCAACATAGAGTGTGTGTATCATGAGTGGTGAGTGTGTGAGGTGTGGGCACTATGGAGTTTGTGTGGTGACTACCGTGTGTCTGTGTGAGTTGTGTGAACTGTGGAGTGTGTGTTTGGTGAGTGGTGCATCCCTGTGTGAGGTATGTGCACTGCAGAATGTGTGTGTGGAGAGTGTTGTGTGTCTGTGTGAGGTGTGTGCACTGTGGAGTGTTTTTTGTGGTGAGTGGCATGACTTTGTGAGGTGCCTCCATTGTGGAATGTGTGTGTGGTGATTGTTCTGTGTCTCTGTTAGGTGTGTTCACTACATAGTGTCTGTGGTAAGTAGTGTTTTTGTATGAGGTGTCTTCATTTTGGAGTGTGGTGTTGTGAATGCTGTGTGTTTGTGTGAGGTGTGTGCAGTGTGGTGTGTGTTTGTGATGAGTGCCATGTTGCTTTGTGTGGTGTGTGCACTGTGCAGTATGTGTGTCTGGAGAGTTGTGTGTGTCTGTGTGAGGTGTGTTCACTGTGGAGTGAGTGAGTGTTCTGCAGTGTGTGTTTGTGTGAGGTCTGTTCAATGTGGAGTGTGTGTGGTGAGTTGTGACTGTCTGTATGAAATGTGTGCACTGAGTGTTTGTGCTGAGTGTGTGTGGTGACAGGTGTGTGACAGTGTGAGGTGCCTGAATTGTGGATAGGGTGTGAGGTGATTGGTGTGTGTCTTTGTGATGTGTGTGCTTTGTGGTGTGTGTGTGCAGAATTTGTGTGCTGTGTGCTGTGTGCCTTTGTGAGGTGTTTGTTGTGGTGTTTCTGTGTGATAAGTGGTGTGTGTCTTAGGTATTTGCAGTGTGGATTATGTGTGGAGTCTGTGAACTGCATGTTGTGTGTTTGTGTAAGGTGTGTGCACTGTGGTGTTTGCATGTGATGATTGGTGTGTGTCTGTGTGATATGTGTGCACTGTGGAGAGTGTGTGTGGTGAGTTTTGTGTCTGTACAATGTGTGGGCTATGTGGAGTGTGTGTGTTAAGTGTGCGTATTGAGTGGTGTGTGTCTGTGTGAGGTGTGTGCACAGTTGTGTGTGTGGTGAGTGGTGTGTGTCTGTGTGGAGTGTCTGCACTTTGGATTGTGTGTGCAGTGAGTGGTGTGTGTCTGTATGAGGTGAGTGCACTGTGTAGTGTGTGTGGCAAGTGGTATGCTGGCATTAGGTGTCTGCACTGTGGAGTGTGTGTTTCATAAGTATTGTCTGCCTGTGTGTGCTGTGTGCACTCTGTAGTGTGTGTATGGTGAATGATGTGTGTTTGTGTAATGTTTGTGCACTGTGCTGTTTGTGTGTGTTTGTGTGGTGAGTGGTGTGTTTCTGTGTTAGGTGTGTGCACTGTATAGTGTGTGTGGTCAGTGGTGTGTGTTTTGTGAGGTATCTGCATTGTGCAGTGTGTGTGTCTGGTGAGTCGTGTACCTGTGTAAGGTGCCTGCACTATGGAATGTTTATGTGGTGAATAATGTGTGTCTATGTGAGGTGTCTTTACAGTAAAGTGTGTTTGTCATGAGAAGTGTGTGTCTGTTTGAGGTGTGTGCACTGTGGAGTGTGTGTGTATGATGCGTGCTGTGTCTCTCTGTGAGGTGTGTGCACTGTGGGTCTCTGTGCATGGTATGTCATGGATTTATGTGTGAGGAGTGCACACGGTGGAGTGTGTGTGTCCTGGTTGGTGTGTGTCCCTGTGAGGTGTGTGCACTGTGAAGCATGTTTTTGCAGTGAGTGATGTGTGACTATGTGTGGTGTGTGCACTGTGCAATGTGTGTGGTCAGAGGTGGGGGTCTGTGTCAGGTGTGTGCACTGTGGAGTTTGTGTTTGTGGTGAGTGGTGTACCTGTGTGAGGTGTCTGAACTCTGGAATGTGTGGGTGTTGAGTGTTCTGTGTCTCTGTTAAGTGTGTTCACTGTGTAGTGTGTGGTCAGTAGTGTTTCTGTATGAGGTGTCTTCACTGTGGAGTGTGTGTGTCGTGAATTGTGTGTGTCTGTGTGAGGTGTGTTCAGTGTTGAGTGTGTGTGGTGTGTGCTTTGCGAGGTTTGTTCACTGTGTAGTATGTGTGTCTGAAAAGTTGTGTGTCTCTGTGAGGTGGGTGCACTGTGGAATGTGTGTGTGTTCTGCAGTGTGTGTTTGTGTGAGATCTGTGCACCATGGAGTGTGTGTGGTGAGTGGTGTGCCTCTGTTTAAAATATGTGCACTGAGTGAGTTTGTTGAGTGTGTGGTGACTGGTGTGTGACAGTGTGAGGTGTCTTCATTGTGGATAGTGTGTGAGGTGATTGGTGTGTGTCTGTGTAATGTGTGTGCATTATGGGGTGTGTGTGCACAATTTGTGTGGTGCATGCTGTGTGTCTCTGTGAGGTGTGTGTTGTGGAGTTTCTGTGTGATGAATGGTGTGTGTCTGATGTATGTTCATTGTAGATTATGTGTGAAGTTCATGTATGTGAAGTGTGTGTATTAAGTGGTGTGTGTCTGTGTGAATTGTATGCACAGTGGAGTGTTTGTGTTGTGTGCATTGTGTGTCTGTGTGAGGTGTGTTTTCTGTGTACTGTGCATAGTCAGTTGTCTGTCAGTATAGGTTCCTTCAATGTAGTGTGTGTGTCGTGAGTGGTGTGTGTGTGTTTTGTGCACTATAAAGTGTGTGTGTGGTGACTGATATGTGTCTGTGTGAGTTATGTGAACTGTGGATTGTGTGTTTGGTGAGTCTTGTGTATCTGTGTGAAACGTGTGCACTGTGGAGTGTTATGTGTGTGGTGAGTTGGGTGTCTGTGTGAGTTGTGTGCACTTTTTAAGGTGTGAGTGGTGCTTGTCTATTTAAGGTATGTGCACTGTGGAGTATGTGTGTGGGGTGTGTGTGGTGACTGGTTTGTGTCTGTACTGTGGAGCGTGTGTTGTGAGTGGTGCATGCCTGTGTGAGATGTGTGCACTGTGTAGTATGCATGACGTGAGTGGTGTGTGTCTGTGTGAGATGTATGCACAGTGGAGTGTGAGTGTGCAGTGTGTGTGGAAAGTGGTGTGTGTCTGTGTTTGGTGTCTGCACTCTGGATTGTGTGTGTTGTGTGGTGTGTGTCTGTTTGAGGTGTGTGTTATGTGGAGAGAGTGTACGTGCTAAGTGGTGTGTGTCTGCTAATGGGCTGTGCACAGTGGAGTGTGATTGTGCTGATTGGTGTGTGTCCCTGTGAGATGTGTGCCCTGTGGAGTCTGTGTGTGGTGAATGATATGTGTCTGTGTGAGGTGTGTGCACTGTGAAGAGTGTGTGTTGTGAGTGACTTGTGACTCTGTGAGGTTTGTGCACAGTGGAGTGTGTGGTGAATCTCGAGTGTCTGTGTGAGGTGTGTGCACTGTGTAGTGTGTGTGTATGGTGAGTGGTATGTGTTTGGGTTATGTGTGTGCACAGTTTAGTGTGTGTTTGTGTGGTGTGTGCTGTGTGTCTGTGTGCAGTTTGTGCACTGTGGAGTGTTTGTGTGGTTAAAAGTGTGTGTCTGTGTCAGGTGTGTTCACTGTGGAGTGTGTGTTTGTAGTAAGTAGTGTGCCTGTGTGAGGTGTCTGCACTGTGGAATGTCTGTGTGGTGAGTGTTCTGTGTCTCTGTTTGGTGTGTTCACTGTGTAGTGTGTGTGGTAAGTAGTGTTTCTGCATGAGGTGTCTTCACGAGTGTGTGTGGTGTGAGTGGTGTGTGTCTGTGTGAGGTGTGTGCAGTGTGGAGTGTGTGTGTGGTGAGTGGTGTGTGTCTTTGTAAAGTGTGTGCACTGTGTAGTATGTGTGTCTGGAGAGTTGTGTGTGTCTGTGAGGGCTGTGTCACTTTGGAGTGTGTGTATCTTCTGCAGTGTGTGTTTCTGTAAGGCCTTTGCACTGTAGTGTGTGTGGTGAGTGGTTTGAGGATAGAATAAAATGTGTGCACTAAGTGTGAGTGCTGAGTGTGTGTGGTGACTGGTGGGTGACAGTGTGAGCTGTCTGCATTGTGGATAGAATGTCAGGTGATTGTTGTTTGTCTTTGTGATGTGTGTGCATTGTGGTGTGTGTTTGTGGAGTTTCTGTGGTGCATTCTGTGTCTCTGTGAGATGTGTTTACTCTGGAGTGTGTGTGAGTGTGGTGAGTGTTGTATGTCTAAGGTATGTGCACAGTGGATTGTGTGTGGAGTGTGTGGAGTAAATGGTGTGTCTCTATGTAAAATGTGTGCACTGTGGCGGGTGTGCATAATGAGTGGTGTGTGTCTGTTTGAAGTGTGTGCACTGCTGAGAGTGTGTGTGTGTTGAGTTTTGTGTCTGTGTGAGGTTTGTACTATGCAGAGTGTGCATGAACTGTGTGTATTAAGTAGTGTTTGTCTGCATGAGGTGTATGCACAGTGGAGTGTCTGTGGAGTGTGTGTGATGAGTGGTGTGTGTCTGTGTAGAGTGTCTGCTCTTTGGATTGTATGTTCAGTGGGTGGTGTGTTTCTGTGTGAGGTGAGGGTACTGAGTAGTGTGTGTGGTAAGTTGTATATCTGTGTTTGGTTTCTGCACTGTGGTTTGTGTGTTTAGTCAGTGATGTGTGTTTGTGTGAGGTGTGTTCACTGTGGAAAGTGTTTGTGTAATTAGTTTTGTGTCTCTGTGATGTGTGTGCCATGTGGTGTGTGTGCATTAAGTGTGTGTAGTGGGTGGTGTTTGCACAGTGGAGTGTGTGGAGTGTGTGCAGTGAGTCGTGTGTGTCTGTGTGGAGGGTCTGCACTTTAGATTGTGTGTGCAGTGGGTGGTGTATGTCTGTGTGAGGTGAATGCACTGTGTGGTGTATGTGGTGAGTGGTATGCCTGTGTTAGGTGTCTGCACTGTGGAGTGTGTGTTTGGTGAGTATAATGTGTCTGTGCGTGGTGTGTGCACTGTGTAGTGTGTGTGTATGTAGAGTGGTGTGTTTGTGTGAGGTGTGTGCACTGTGCAGTTTGTGTGTGTTTGTGTGGTGAGTGGTGTGATTCTGTGTGAAGTGTGTGCACTGTGGTGTGTGTGTGTAGTCAGTGGTGTGTGTCTATGTGATGTGTGTACACTGCAGTGTGTGTTTGCTGTGACTGGTGTGCCTGAATGGGGTGTCTTCAAAGCACAATGTGTGTGGTGAGTGTTGTGTGTCTTTGTGAAATATATTTACTGTGTAGGGTGTGTGGTCAGTTGTGTGTCTGCATAAGATTTCTTCAGTGTGGAGTGTGTGTCGTGAGTGGTGTGTGTGTAAGGTGTGTGCATGGCAGAATGTGTGTGGTGACTTTAATACGTCCTTGTGAGTTATGTGCAATCTTTAATGTGTGAGTGGTTCATGTCTGTTTAAGGTGTGTTCACTGTGGAATATATGTGTGGAGTGTGTGTGGTGACTGGTAGGTGTCTGTGTGAGGTGTCTGCACTCTAGAGTGTGTGTGTTGCATGGAGTGTATCTCTGTGATGTTTGTGCACTTTGGAGAGTGTGTGTGGTAAGTGTGGTGTGTGTTTGTGTGAGGTTTGTGCACGGAGTGTGTGTGTGCTGATTGGTGTTTTACTGTGAGGTGTATGCAATGTAAAGTGTGTGTGTGCAGTGAGTGGTGTGTGTCTGTGTGAGATGTGTGCACTGTGAAGAGTGTGTGTGGTGAGTGACTTGTGTCTGTGTGAGGATTTTGCACTGTGCAGAGTGCTGTGTGGTGAGTGGTGTGTTTCTGTGTGAGGTATGTTTAGTGTGTAGCATGTGTGGTCAGTTTTGTGTCTGTTTAAAATGTCTTCACTGTAGAGTGTGTTTGTCGTGAGTATTGTGTGTCTGTTTGTGGTGTGTGCACTGTGGAGTGTGTGTGTATGGTGTGTGGTGTGTGTTTGTGTGAGGTGTGTGCACTGTGCAGTTTGTAATTTTGTGGTGAGTGGTGTGTTTCTGTGTGAGGTGTGTGCACTGTGGAGTATGTGTGTGGTCAGTGGTGTGTGTTTTTGTGAGGTGAGTTCACTGTGCAGTGTGTTTGTGGTGTAGTGTGCCTATGTGAGGTGTCTGCCATGCGAAATGTGTGTGTGGTGAGTGTTGTGTCTGCGTGAAATGTATTTACTCTATAGTGTGTGTGGTCAGTCCTTTGCATGACGTTTCTTCAATGTGGACTGTGTGTGTCGTGAGTGGTGTGTGTGTGTGAGGTGTGTGCACTATGGTTTGTGTGTGGTGACTGATGTGGGTCTGTGTGAGATGTGTGAACTGTGGAGTGTGGGTTTTGTGAGTGGTGTGTGCTTGTGTGAGGTGTGTGCACTGCAGAATGTGTGTGTGGTGAGTGCTGTGTGTCTGTGTGAGTACTCTGCACTCTTTCATATGTGAGTATTGTATGTCTGTTTAAGATGTGTGCACTGTGGAGTATGTGTGTGGTGTGTGTGTCGTGACTAGATTGTGTCTGTGTGAGTTTTCTTCACTGTGGAGTGTGTGTGGTGAGTGGTTTGTGCCTGTGTAAAATGTGTGCACTGTGTGGTATGCATGTAATAATTGTGTGTGTCTGAGATGTATGCACAGTGGAAGGTGAGTGTGCAGTATGTGAGGAAAGTGGTGTGGGTATGGGCAAGGTGTCTGCACTCTGGAGTGTGTGTGTTGCATGGAGTGTGTCTGTGTGAGGTGTGTGCACTGTGGAGAGTGTGTTCATTGTGAGTGGTGTGTCTCTGTGAGGTTTGTGTATTGTGGAGTGTATGTGTGTCTGTGTGAGGTGTGTGCACTGTGTAGTGTGTGGTGAGTCATGTGTATTTGGGTTAGGTGAGTGCACAGTGCAGTGTGTGTATTTGTGTGGTGTGTGGTGTGTGTCTCTGTGCAATGTGTGTACTGTGCAGCATGTGTGTGATAAGAGGTGTGTGTCTGTGTCAAATGTATGCACTGTGGAGTGTCTGTTTCTTGTGCATGGTGTGCCTGTGTGAGGTGTTTGCACTGCAGAATGTGTGTGGCGAGTGTTCTGTGTGTCTGTTAGGTGCTTTCACTGTGTAATGTATGTGGTAAGTAGTTTTTCTTTATGAGGTGTCTTCACTGTGGAGTGTGTGTGTCATGAGCAGTGAGTGTGTGAGGTGTGTGCACTGTGTAGTATGTGTGTCTGGAGTTATGTTTGTGTAAGGTGTGTTCACTGCAGATTGTGTGTGTGTTCTGCAGTGTGTGTGTGTGGACTGTGCACCGTGGAGTGGGAGTGCAGTAAGTGGTGTGTGTCTTTGTGAAATGTGTGCACTGTGTGTGTTGAGTGTGTGTGTTGACTGGTGAGTAACAGTGTGAGGTGCTTGCATTGTAGATAGAGTGTGAGGTGATTGGTGTGTGTCTGTGTGGTGTGTGCATTGTGGTGTCTGTGTGCAAAATTTGTGTGGTGCATGCTGTGTGTCTGTGAGGTGTGCATTGTGGAGTTTTCGTGTGATTAGTGGTGTGTTTCTAAGGTATGTGAACAGTGGATTATGTGTGGAGTTCATGGACTACGTGGTGTGTGTCTGTGTGAGGTGTGTGCACTGTGGAGTTTCTGTGTATGGTGAGTGGTTTGTGTCTTTGTGAGGTGTGTGCATTGTAAAGTTTCTGTATAATAATTGATGTGGTCTTTGTAAAGTGAATGCACTGTGGAGATTGTGTTGTTTTGTATCTGTGTGAAGTTTGTGCTATGTGCAGTGTGTGAGTTAAGTGTGTGTATTAAGTGGTGTGTGTCTGTGTGAGATATATGCACAGTGGAGTGTCTGTAAAGTGTGTGTGGTGAGAGGTGTGTGTCTGTGTGGAAGTTCTAAATTTTGGATTGTGTGTGCAGTGTGTGGTGTGGGTTTGTGTGAGGTGAATGCACTGTGTAGTGTGTGTGGTAAGAGTTATATCTGTGTTTGGTGTCTCCATTGTGGATTGTGGGTTTGGTGAGTGGTGTGTGTCTCTGTGGTGTGTGCACTGTGTTGTGTCTGTGTATGGTGAGTGGTGTGTGTTTGTGTGAGGTGTGTGCACTGTGCAGTTTGTGTGTGTTTGTGTGCTGAGCGGTGTGATTCTTTGTGAGGTGTATGCACTGTGGAGTGCATGTGTGGTCAGTTGTGTGTGTCCTTGTGAGGTGTGTTCACTGTGCAGTGTGTGTTTGTGGTGAGTTGTGTGCCTGTGTGAGGTGTCTTCACTGAGGAATGGTTTTGTGGTGAATGTTGTGTGTCTGTGTGAAATATATTTACTGTGTAGTGTGTGTGGTAAGTCATGTATTTGTATGAGGATTCTTCAACGTGGAGTGTGTGTGCAGTGAGTGGTTTTTGTGTGAGGTGTGTGCACTATGAAGTGTGTGTGTGTTGACTGCTCCGTGTCTGTGTGAGTTGTGTGAACTGTGGAGTGCATGATTGATGATTGGTGTGTGCCTGTGTGAAGTGTGTGCACTGGGGAATATGTGTGTGGTGAGCATTTTGTGTATGTGTGAGTTGTGTTAACTTTTTAATGTGTGAGTGGTGCATGTCTGTTTAAGGTGTGTGCACTGTGGTGTATATATGTGGAGTGTGTGTGGTGACTGGAGTGTTTCTGAGGTGTCGGCACTGTGGAGTGTAAATGTGGTGAGTGGTGTGTGCCAGTGTGAGGTGCATACACTGTGTAGTGTGCGTGTGATAAGTGCTGGGTGTCTTTGTAAGATGTATGCACAGTGGAGTGTGAGTGTGCAGTGTGCATAATAAGTGGTGTGTGTCTGTGAAAAATGTCTGCCCTCTGGAGTGGGTGTGTTGCATTGTGTATGTCTGTGTGAGGTGTGTGTACTGTGGAGTCTGTGTGTGTACTGGTGTGTCTGTGTGAGGTGTGTGCACTGTGGAGTTTGTATGTGTGGTGAATGGTGTGTGACTGTGTGAGGTGTGTGCACTGTGTAGAGCGTGTGGTGAATGACGTGTCTGTGTGAGGTGTTTTCACTGTGCAGAGTGTGTGTGGTGAGTGGTGTGTGTCTGTGTAAAATTTGTGCACTGTGGAGTGTGTGTGGAGAGTTGTGTGTGTCTCTGTGAAGTGTGTGCACTGTGCAGTGTGTGTATGGTGAATGGTGTGTGTTTGGGTTAGGTGTGTGCACAGTGCAGTGTGTGTGTTTGTGTGGTTTGTGGTGATTATGTGTTGTGTGTACTGTGGAGTGTGTGTGGTAAGAAGTGTGTGTCTGTGACAGGCGTGTTCACTGTGGAGTGTGGGTTTGTGGTGAATTGTGTGCCTGTGTGAGGTGTCTGCACTGTGGAATGTGTGTGTGCTGAGTGTGATGTGTCTCTATTAGGTATGTGCACTGTGTAGTGTTTGTGGTCAGTAGTGTTTCTGTATAAAGTGTCTTCACTCTGGAGTGTGTGTGTCGTGTGTGGCGTCTGTGTAAGGTATGTGCACTTTAGATTGTGTGTGCAGTGGGTGATGTGTGTGGTAATTGGTATGCCTATGTTTGGTGTTCTGTGCTGTGCATTGTGTGTTTGGTAGGTGATGTGTGTCAGTGTGAGGTGTATGCACTGTGCAGTGTGTGTTTATGCTGAGTGGTGTGTGTTTGTGTGAAGTATGTGCACTATGAAGTTTGTTTGTGTTTATTTAATGAGTGGTATGTGTCTGTGTGAGGTGTGTACACTGAAGTCTGTGTGTGGTCAGTGGTGTGTGTATTTGTGAGGTGTGTTCACTGTGCAGTGTGTGTTTCTGGTGAGTGGTGTGACTTTGTGAGGTGTCTGCACTGTGGAATGTCTGTGAGGTGAGTGATGTGTGTCTGTGTGAAATGTATATACTGTGTAGTGTGTGCTGTCAGTCGTTTGCTGTACAAGGTTTCTTCAATGTGAAGTGTGTGTGTTGTGAGTTGTGTGTGTGTGGTGTGTGCACTCTGGAGTGCATGTTTGGTGACTGATGTGTGTCTGTGTGAGTAGTGTGAACTGTGTGGTGTGTGTTTAAAGAGTGTTGTGTTTCTGTGTGAAATATGTACAGTGAGTGTGTGTGTTGAGTGTGTGGTGAATGGTATGTGACAGTGTGAGGTGCCTGCATTGTGGAAAGGATGTGAGGTAATTGGTTTTTGTCTGTGTGCTGTGTGTGCATTGTGATGTGTGTGTGCAGAATTTGTGTGGTACATGCTGTGTGTCTCTGTAAGGTTTGTGTTGTGGAGTTTCTGTGTAATAAGTGATGTTTGAGGTATGTTCAGTGTGGATTATGTGTGGAGTTCATGGACTGCGTGGCATGTGTCTGTGTACAGGTGTGCACTGTGTAGGGTGTGTGTGGTGAGTGGTGTGAGTCTGTGTGGAGTGTATGTACTTTGGATTGTGTGTGAAATGGTTGGTGATTGTCTGTGTTCGGTGAGTGCACTGTGTAGTGTGTGTGGTAAGTGGTATGTCTGTGTTTGGTGTCTGAACTGTGAATTTTATGTTTTGTGCGTGGTGTGTGTGTGTGAGGTGTGTGCACTGTGGAGTGTGTGTGTGGTAAATCTTGTGTGTCTGTGTGCAGTGTGTGCACTGTGTAGTGTGTGTGTATGCTGAGTGGTGTGTGTTTGAGTTAGGTTTGTGCAGAGTGCTGTGAGTATGTTTGTGTGGTGTGTGGTGTGCGTCAATGTGCAGTGTGTGTATTGTGGAGTGTGTGTGTGGTCAGAGGTGTGTTTCTGTGTCAGGTGTGTTCACTGTAAAGTTTGTGTTTGTGGTTAGTGGTGTGCCTGTGTAAGATGTGTACACTGTGGAATGTATGCATGGTGAGTGTTCTGTGTCTCTGTTAGGTGTGTTCACTGTGTAGTGTGTGTGGTCAGTAGTGTTTCAGTATGAGGTGTTTTCACTGTAGAGTGTGTGTGTCGTGAGTGTTTTGTGTCTTTGTTAGGTTTGTGCAGTTTAAAGTGTGTGTATGTGGTGAGTGGTGTGTGTCTTTGTGAGGTGTGTGCACTGTGTAGTATTTGTGCCTGGAGAGTTGTGTGTGTCTTTAAGAGGTGTGTGCACTGTGGAGGGTGTGTGTGTTCTGCAGTTTGTGTTTGTGTGAGGTGTGTGCACCATGAAGTGTGTGTGGTGAGTGGTGTGTTTCTGTGTGAAATATGTGCATTGTAGTGTGTGTGCATGGAATTTGTGTGGAACGTACTGTGTGTCTCTGTGAGGTGTGTGTTGTGGAGTTTCTGTGTTATGAGTGGTGTGTGTCTGGGGCATGTGCAGTGTGGATTATGTTTGGAGTCCGTTGACTGGGTTGTGTGTTTGTGCGAGGTGTGTTCCCTGTGGAGGGTGTATGTGTGGTGAGTGTTGTGTGTCTGTGTTAGCTGTGTGCATTGTGGAAAGTGTGTGGTGAGTTTTATGTCTGTCTGATGTGTGTGCTACATGCAGTGTGTGCATTAAGTGTGTATATTGAGTGGTGTGTGTCTGTGAGAGTTGTGTGTGCTGTGCAGTTTGGGTGTGTTTGTGTGGTGAGTGGTGTGTTTCTGTGTGAGGTGTGTGCACTGAGGAGTGTGTGTGGTCAGTGGTGTGTGTCTTTGTTAGGTGTGTGCACTGTGCAGTGTGTGTTTCTGGTTAGTCGTGTTCCTGTGTGAGGTGTCTGCACTGCAGAATGTGTGTGTGGTGAGTGTTCTGTGTCAGTGTGAAGTGTGTAGTGTGTGTGGTCAGTCTCGTGTCTGTGTGAGGTGTCTTCACTGTAATGTGTGTGTCATAAATAGTGTGTGTCTGCTTCAGGTGTGTGTACTGTGGAGTGCATATGTATGGTGAGTGCTGTGTGTCTGTTTGAGGTATGTGCACTGTGGAGTCTTTGTGCATGGTATGTCATGAGTGTGTGAGGTGTGTTCCCTGTGTAATGTGTGTGAGTTCTACAGTGTGTGTTTGTGTAAGGTGTGTGCACTGTGGAGTACGTGTGCTGAGTGGTGTTTGTCTGTGTGAAATATGTGCACTGTGTGTGTTGAGTGTGTGTGGTAATGGGTGTGTGATAGTGTAAGGTGTCTGCATTGTGGATAAGGTGTCAGGTAATTGGTGTTTGTGTAATGTGTGTGCATTGTGGTGTGTGTTTGTGGAGTTTGTGTGGTGCGTGATGTGTCTCTGTGAGGTGTCTGTACTCTGGTGTGTGTGTGAGTGTGGCGAGTGGAGTATGTCTGAGGTATGTGAACTGTGAACTGTGTGGAGTGTGTGGTGTGTCACTGTGTAAGGTGTGTGTACTGTGGAGAGTGTGTGTAGAGTTGTGTATATGTGTGAGGTGAGTGCACTGCAGAGTGTGTGTTTGGTGAGTGGTGTGTGTCTGTGAAGTGTGTGCACCATGGAGATTGTTTGTGTGTTGAGTTTTGTGTCTGTGTGAGGTTTGTGCTATGTGGAGTTTGTACGTGAAGTGTGTGTATTAAGTGGTATGTGTCTGTGTGAGGTGTATGCACAGTGACATGTGTGTGCAATGTGTGTGGGGAGTAGTGTGTTACTGTGTGGAGTGTGTGCACTTTGGATTGTGTGTGCAGTGAGTGGTGTGTGTCTGTGTGAGGTGAGTGAACTGTGTAAAGTGTGTGTTAAATGGTATGTTTGTGTTTGGTGTTTGCACTGTGGATTGTGTGATTGATGAGTGGTGTGTGTCTGTTTTTGGTGTTTGCACTGTGGATTGTGTGTTTAGTGAGTGGTATGTGTCTGTGTGAAGTGTGTGCACTTTGTAGTGTGTGTGTATGTTGAGTGGTGTGTGTTTGTGTAAGGTGTGTGCACTGTGCAGTTTGTGTGTGTTTATGTGGTGAGTGGTGTGTGTCTGTGTGAGGTGTGTTCACTGAGGAGTGTGTGTGGTCAGTGGTGTGTGTCTTTGTGAGGTGTGTTCACTGTGCAGTGTGTGTTTGTGGTGAGTGGTGTGCCTGTGTGAGGTGTCTGCATTCTGGATAAGAGGTTAGGAGATTGGTGTTTGTGTGATGTGTGAGCATTGTGGTGTGTGTTTGTGGAGATTTTGTGGTGCATGCTGAGTGTCTCTGTGAGGTTTGTGTACTCTGGTATGTTTGTGAGTGTGGATAGTGGTGTATGTCTGAGTTATGTGCACTGTAGATTGTGTGTGGAGTGTGTAGAGTGCATGGTGCTTCTCTGTATAAGATGTGTGCACTGTGGAGGATGTGTTTGGTGAGTTGTGTGTATGTATAAGATGTGTGCACTGTGAAGTGTTTGTGTGATGAGTGGTGTGTGTCTTTGTAAGGTGTGTTCACTATGCAGTGTGTGTTTGTGGTGAGTGGTGTGACTGTGTGAGGTGTCTGCACTGCAGAATGTGTGTGTGGTGAGTGTTGTGTCTCTGTGTCTAACATATTTACTGTGTAATGTGTGTGGTCAGTCATATGTCTGTATGAGGTTTCTTCAATGTGGAGTGTGTGTGTCGTGAGTGGTGTATGTGTGATATGTGTGCACTGTGGAATGTGTGTGATGTGTGGTGTGTGTCCCTGTCACATGTGTACACTGTAGAGTGTGTGTTTGTAGTGAGTCGTGTGCCTGTGTGAGGTGTCTGCACTGTGGAATATGTGAGTGGTTACTGTTCTGTGTCTCTGTTAGGTGTGTTCACTATGTAGTGTGTGTGGTTAGTAGTGTTTATGTATGAGGTGTCTTCACTCTGGACTGTGTGTGTTGTGAGTAGTGTGTGTCTGTGTGAGGTTTGTGCAGTTTGGAGTGTGTGTATTTGGTGAGTGGTGTGTGTCTTTGTGAGGTATGTGCACTATGCAGTATGTGTGTCTAAATTTGTGTGTTTCTGTGTGAGGTGTGTGTACTGTGCAGGGTGTGTGTCCTGCAGTGTGTGTTTGTGTGAGGTCTGTGCACTGTGAAGTGTGTGTGTGGTGAGTGGTGTGCATCTGTGTAAAATCTGTGCACTGAGTGAGTGTGTTGAGTGTGTGTGTTGACTGGGATGTTCCAGTCTGAGGTGCCTGCATTGTAGATAAATTGTGAGGTTATTGGTGTGTTTCTCTGCAATGTGTGTGCATTGTGGTATGTGTGTGCAGAATTTGTGTGGTGCATGCTGTGTGGCTCTGTGAGGTGTGTGTTGTGAAGTTTTTGTGTGATGAGTGGTGTGGGTCTGAAGTATGTGCACTATGGATTATCTGTGGAGATTGTGGACTGTGTGGTGTGTGCCTGTATGAGGTGTGTGCACTGTGGAGTATGTGTGTAGTGAGTGGTGTGTGTCTGTCTGAGGTTTGTGCACTGTACAGTTTGTGTGTGATGAGTTGTGTGTGTCTGTTAGGTGAGTGCACTCTGGAGAGTGTGTGTGGTGAGTTTTGAGTCTGTGTGATGTGTGTGCTGTGTGCATTAATTGCATGTATTGAGTGGCGTGTGTCTGTGTGAGGTGTGTGCACAGTGAAGTGTGTATGAAGTGTGTGTGCTGAGAGTGTGTGTCTGTGTGGAGTGTCTGCACTTTGGATAGTGTGTGCGGTGAAAGGTGTGTGTCTTTGTGAGGTGAGTTCACTGTGTAGTGTGTGTGGTGAGTGGTATGACTGTTAGGTGTCTGCACTGTGGAGGGTCTGATGAGTATTGTATTTCTCTGTGTGATGTGTGCACTGTGTAGAGTGTGTTTATTGTGAGTTGTGTGTGTTTGTGTAAAATGTGCACACTGTTCACAGTGTGTTTCTGGTGAGTCTTGTTCTTGTGTGAGGGGTCTACACTAAGAAATGTGTGTGTGGTGAGTGTTGTGTGTCAGCATGAGGTGTGTTCACTGTTTAGTGTGTGTGGTCAGTCTTGTGTCTGTGTGAGGTGTCTTCACTATTAAGTGTGTGTGTCGTGAGTAGTGTGTGTCTGCTTGAGGTGTGTGCACTGTGGAGTGTGTGTGTATGGTGAGTGCTGTGTGTCTGTGTGAGGTGTGTGCACTGTGGAGTCTCTTTGCAAGGTGTGTGGTGTGTCTGTGTGAGGTGTGTGCACTGTGTAGTGTGTGTTCTACAGTGTGTATTTGTGTGATGTGTGTGCACTTTGGGGTGTGTGTGTTGAGTGGTGTGTGTCTGTGTAAAATATGTGCACTGAGTGTGTGTGTTGAGTGTGTGTGGTGACTGGTTTGTGACAGTGTGAGGTGTCTACATTGTGGATAATATTTCAGGTAATTGGTGTTTGTGTGATGTGTGTGCATTGTGGTGTGTGTTTGTGGAGTTTGTGTTGTGCATTCTGTTTCTCTGTGAGGTGTGTGTACTCTGGAGTGTGTGTAAGTGTGGTGAGTGGTGTATGTCTGAGGTGTGTGCACTGTGGAAGTATGTGTGTGGAGTGTGTGTGGTGACTGGTGTGCCTGTGTGAGGTGTCTGCACTGTGAAGTGTGTGTGTGGTGAGTGGTGTGTGCCTGTGTGAGGTGTGTGCACTGTGTAGTATGCATGTAATGAGTGGTGTGTGTCTGTGTGGAATGTATGCACAGTGGAATGTGAGTGTGCAGTGTGTGTGGTAAGTGGTGTGTGTCTGTGCTAGGTGTCTGCACTCTAAAGTGTGTGTGTTGTGTGGTGTGATTCTGTGTGTGATGTGTGCACTGTGGAGAGTGTGTGCATAGTAAGTGCGTTTTGTATGTGTAAGGTATGTGCACAGTGGAGTGTGTGTACTGATTGGTGTGTGTCCCTGTGAGGTGTGTGCACTGTGGAGTGTGTGTGTGGTGGGTGGTGTGTGTCTGTGTGAGGTTTGTGCACTTTGTAGTGTGGTGAGTTGTTTCTGTGTGAGGTTTTTGCACTGTGCAGAGTGTGTTTGTGGTTAGTGGGGTGTGTCTGTGTGAGTTTTGTGCACTGTGAAGTGTGTGTTTGGTGAGTATTCTCTTTTTGTGTGTGGTGTCTGCACTGTGTAGTGTGTGTGTACGGTGAGGGGTGTGTGTTTGTATGAGGTGTGTGCACTGTGCAGTTTGTTTGTATTTGTGGGGTGAGTGATATGTTTCTCTATGAGGTGCATGCACTGAGGTGTGTGTGTGGTCAGTGGTGTGTTTCTCTGTGAGGTGTGCACACAGTGCAGTGTGTGTTTGTGGTGAATGGTGTGCCTGTGTGAGGTGTCTGCACTTTGGAATGTGTGTGTGGTGTTGTGTACCTGTGTGTCTGTTGTTGTGTGAGGTGCTCTTACTGGCTGTTGTTGTGTAGAATGCTGTATACTGACTGTTGTTAGGTAGGGTGCTTTATAGTGACTGTTGTTGGGTATGTGCCTTATAGTGACTGTTGTTTGCTAGGTGATCCATAGTGACTGTTGTTGCATAGGTGCTCTTTAGTTGTTGGGTCATGTGCTCTTTAGTGACTGTTCTTGGGTAATGTAATCTAATAGTGACTGTTGTTGGAAAGAGTGCTCTATAGTGACTTTTGCTGAGTAGAGGGTTCTACAGGAACTGTTTTTGAGTAGGTCCTCTATATTGACTGTTGTTGGGTAGGGTGCTCTACAGTGACTCTTGTTGGGTAGGTGCTTTATAGTCACTGTTGTTTGGTATGTGCTCTATAGTGACTGTTGTTGGGTTGGGTGCTCTATAGTGACTGTTGTGTGCTGCAGAGCTCTATACAGACTCTTGTTGCATAGGATGTTCTATAGTGACTGTGGATGCATAGAATACTCTATAGTTACTGATGTTGGGTAGAGTGCTCTATAGTGACTGTTGTTGGGTAGGGTTTCTATAGTTACTGTTGCTGGGTAGGGTGCTCTATAGTGACTGTTGTTGGGTAGGGTTTCTATAGTTACTGTTGTTGGGTAGGGTGCTCTATAGTGACTTGTTGGTTAGATGCCCTATAGTGACTATTGCTGGAAAGTGGGATCTATAGTGGCTGTGGTGGGTAGGGTGCTCTATAGTGACTTTTGCTGTGTAGAGTGCTATATAATGACTGAGGTTGTGTACGTGCTCTATAGTGACTGCTGCTGGGTGGGGTGCTCTATAATGATTGTTGTTTGGTACAGTACTCTATAGGTGACTGTTGTTGGGTGAGACTTTATAATGGCTGTGATTGTGTAGAGTGCTCCATAGTGACTGTTGTTGTGTAGAGTGCTCTATATGTGACTGTTGTTGGGTCGAATATTTTATAGTAACTGTTGTTGTGTAGGGTTATCTAAAGTGACCGTCATTGGGTATGGTGCACTATTATGACTGTTGCTGGGTAGATTGCTCTATAATGACACTTGTTGGTAGTGTGCTCTATAGTGACTGTTGCTGGGTAGGGTGCTCTATGCTGACTGTTGTCAGGTGGGGTTCTCTAGTGTGACTCTTGCTTGAAAAAGTGCTCTATAGTTACTGTTGCTGGGTAGGGTCCACCATAGTGACTATCACTGAGTAGGGGTTTTATATTGTCCGTTGCTGGGTAGAGTGCTCTATAGTGACTGGTTTTGGGTAGGTGCTGTATAGTGACTGTTGGTGAGGTGCTCTAAACTGTCGGTTGTTGGGTAGGTGCTTTATAGTGACTGTTGCTGGGTACGGTGCTCTATAGACTTGTTGAATGAAGTGCTCTACAGTGACTGTTGCTGCATAGGGTGCTCTTTAGTGACTACTGTTGGGTAGGTGCTCTACAGTGACTGTTTTTGGCTGGGGTGCTCTATAGTGACTGTTGTTGGGTCGAGTGCTCTATAATAACTCTTGATGTGTAAGGTGCCCTTTAATTACTGTGTTGTTTAGGGTGTTCAATAATGACTGTTGTTGGATGGGGTGCTTTATACTGACTGGTGCTGATTACAGTGCTCTATAGTGACTGGTGTTGGCAAGGTACTTTATGGAGACTGTTGTTGGCTAAGGTGCTCTATAGTAACTGTTGTTGGGTAGGTACTCTATAGAGACTCTTGATGGGCAGAATAATCTGTAGTGACTATTGTTGGGTAGGTGCTCTATAGAGACTCTTGATGGGCAGAATAATCTGTAGTGACTATTGTTGGGTAGGTGCTCTATAGAGACTCTGGAACAGGATACTCTACAGTGACAGCTGTTGGGTAGAGTACTGTATAATTACTGTTGTTGGGTGCAGTGCTTTATACAGACTGGTGCAGGATAGAGTGATCTATAGTGACTGTTGTTGGATATAGTGCTCTACAGTGACTCTTGTTAGGTGGAGTGAACTATCGTGACTGCTGTGGTGTAGGGTGCTCTATAGTGACTCTTGTTGGGTAGAGTGCTCCATAGTGACTGTTGTTGACAAGAGTGCTCTACATTGACTGTTGTCATGTAGAGGGCTCTATAGTGACTATTGTGGAGTAGGTGCTCTATTGTGACTGTTGTCAGGTAGGGTGCTCTATAGTAATAGTTGTTGCTTAGCGTGCTCTATAGTGAGTGTTGTTCGGTGTGGTGATCAATAGTGACTGTTGTGGGATAGAGTGCTCTATAGGTGACTGTTGGGTGGAGTGTTTCATAGTGACTATTGTGCAGAGTGCTCTATACTGACTGTTGTTGGTTATAGTGCTCTATAGTGACTGTTATTGGGTAGGTTCTCTAGAGTGAATATTTTTGTGTAGGGTGTTCTATACTGCCTGTTCTTGGGTAGATGCTCTATAGTGACTGTTGTTGGGTAGCATTCTCTATATTGAATGTTGTTGGTAGGGTGCTCTATAGTGACTGTTGTGTTGGGTGTTCTATAGTGTCTGTTGTTGTGTCGGTGCTCTACAGTGTCTGTTGTTTGGGAGGTGCTCTATAGTCACTGTTGCTGGATAGTGTGCTCTATACTGACTGTTATTGAGTACGGTGCTGTATAGTGACTGTTTTTTGGTTCTGTGCTCTATACTTACTGTTCCTGGGTAGAGTACTCTATAATGATTGTTGTTTGGTAGGTACTCTATAGTGACTGTTGTTGGGTTGGGTGCTCTATAGTGACTGTTGTTGGGTAGGTGCTCTGTAGTGACTGTTGTTAAATACAGTGCTCTATAGTGACTGTTGATAGGTAGAGTGCTCTATAGTGAAAGTTGTTGGGTAGGTACTCTATTGTGACACTTGTTGGGTAGGTTCTCTATAGTAACTGCTTTTGGGTAAGTGCTCTACAGTTGGTTGGGTAGGTGCTTCAACTGTTGTTGGGTTTTTGCTCTACAGTGACTGTTAATCCGTAGGGTGCTCTATAGTGACTGTTGTTGGCAGGGTGCTCAATAGTGACGGTTGTTGGGCTGGGTGCTCTATAGTGACTGTTTCTTGGTAGGGTGCTTTATAGTTACTGTTGTTGGTAGTGTGCTCTATAGTGACTATTGCTGGGTGGAATGCTCTATAGTGAATGTTGCTAGGTAGAGTACTCTATAGTGACTGTTGTGTAGGTGCTCTTTAGTGGCTGTTGCTGGGTAGGGTGCTCTATACTGACTATTGCTGGGTAGGTGCTCTATAGTGACTTGTGGGTTAGAGTGCTCTATAGGTGATTGTTATTAAGTGGAGTTCTCTATAGTAAGTGTGGTTTTGTAGAGTGCTCTATAGTGACTGTTGCTCGGTAGGTAGTCTGTAGTGATTGTTCTTGGGTGCAGTGCTCTATAGTGACTGTTTCTTCATAGGGTGCTTTATAGTGACTGTTGTTTGGTGGGGTGCTATATAGTGACACTTGCTGGGTAGGGTGCTCTATAGTGGGTTTTGTTATGTAGGTGCTCTATACTGACTGTTGTTGGATGTGGTGCTCTATAATGACTGTTGTTATGTAGAGTGCTCTATAGTGACACTTGTTGGTAGCATGCTTTATTGTGACTGTGCTCTATAGAGTGACTGTTTTTGGTTGGAGTGCTCTATAGGTGACTGTTTTTAGTTGGAGTGCTCTATAGTGGCTATTGTTCTGTCAAGTGCTATATAGTGACTGTTGTTTGGTAGGTGCTCTATAGTCCCTGTTTTTAGGTAGAGTGCTCTATAGTGACTGTTACTGGGTAAAGTTCTCTGTAGTGACTCTTGTTTGGTAGAGTGCTCTATAGTGACTGATTTGGGTAGGTGTTCTATAGTGACTTTTTTGGGTAGGGTGCTTTACATTGACTGATGTTTGGTTGGTGTTGTATAGTGACTGTTAGGTGGGGTGCTCTCTACTGACTCTTTTTGGGTAGGTGCTCTATAGTAAATGTTGTTGGGTAGATTAGTCTATAGTGCCTGTTGCTGGTTAAGGTGCTCTATAGTGACTGTTGTTAGGTGAATCGCTCTCTACTGACTGTTGCTGGGTAGAGTGCTCTATAGTGACTGTTGTTTGGTAGAAACTATATAGTGACTGTTGTTGGGTTGCTTATACTATAGTGACCGTTTTTGGGTAGATTGCTATGGATAGTGACTGCAGCTGTGTAGGGTGCTCTATATTGACTGTTTTGTGGTAGAGTGCTTAAAGTAACTGTTGTTGGGTACCTGCTTTATAATGACTGTTGTTGGGTAGGGTGTTATATTTTGACTGCTTTTCAGTAGTTTGCTCTATAGTGACTGATGTTGGGTGGAATGCTCTATAGTGACTGTTGTTGGTTGGAGTGCTCTATAGGTGACTGTTGTTCGGTGAAGTGTTCTATTGTTCGGTGAAGTGACGGTTGTGTAGGATACTCCATAGTGATTGTGGTTGGGTAGGTGCTCCATAGTCACTGTTGTTGGGTAGTGTGGTCTATAGTGACTGTTTTTAAGTAGGGTGCTCTACAGTGACAGTTTTTGGGTCGGATTCTCTATAGTGACTGTTGTTGGGTAGAGTGCTCTATAGTGACTGTTGTTAGGTAGAGTGCTGTATGCTGACTGTAGTTGAGTAGGTGCTTTATAATGTCGGTTGCTAGGTAGGGTGCTCAATAGTGACTGTTGTTTAGATGACTCTTTGGTGACTGCTGTTGTGCAGAGTGCTCTATAGTGACTGTTGTTGTGTAGAGTGCTCTATACTTACTGTTACTGGGTAGGGTGCTCTGTAGTGACTGTTGTTTCATAGGTGCTCCATAGTGACTGTTTTTGGGTGGGACACTCTATAGTGACTGTTGTTGGGTAGGCGCTTTATAGTGACTTGTTTGCTAGGTGCTTTATAGTGACATTTTTTGGTAAAGTGCTCTATAGTGACTGTTGTTGGGTGGAGTGCTTTATAGTGACTGTTGTTCTGTAGGGTGCTATATCATGACTATTTCTGTATAGGGTGCTCTATAGTGACTGTTGTTTTGTAGAGTGCTCTATAATGACTGTTGCTGGGTAGCATGCTCTATAGTTACTTCTTTTGGGATAGGTGCTCTATAGTGTATCTTGTTGGGTATGTTGCTCTATAGTGACTGTAGTTGGGTAGGGTGCTCTATACTGACTGTTGTTGAGTATGGTGCTCTATAGTGACTGTTGTTGCATAGGTGGTCTATAGTGACTGGTACCAGGTAGAGGGTCCTATAGTGACTGTTGTTTTGTAAGTGCTCTATAGTAACTGTTGATGAATGGAGAGCTCTATAGTGACTGTTGTTTGGAAGGTGCTCTATACAGAGTGTTGATGGGTAGGGTTCTCCATACTGACTGTTGTTGGGTAGATGCTCCATAGTTAATTTGTTGGGTAGGTGCTCTATAGTGACTGTTGTTCAGTAGGTGCTCTATAGTGATTGGTTTTGGGTAGAGTGCTCAATAGTGAATGTTGTTTGGTAGGGTTCTCTATACTGACTGTTGTCGGGTAGGGTGCTCTAGAATGACTGTTGATGGGTATTTTGCTCTATAGTGACTGCTGCTGGGTAGGGTGCTATGTAGTGACTGTTGTTTGTGGAGTGCTCTATACTGACTGTTGTTGAGTCAAGTGCTCTATACTGACTGTTTTTTCATAGGGTGCTCCATAGTAACTGTTGCTTGGTAGGGTGCTCTATAATGACAGTTGTTGGGTAGAGTGCTCTATAGTGACTGTGGATGAGTAGGGTGCTCCATAGTGACTGTTGCTTGGTAGTGGGCTTTATAATGACTGTTGTATGGTAAAGTGATTTATACTGGCTGTTTTTGAGTAGGATGCTCTATAGTGACTGTTGTTGGGTAGATTCCCAACAGTGACTGTTGTTGGGTAGAGTGTTCTATAGTTACTGTTGCTGAATACTGGGCTCTATAGTGACTGTTGATGAGTAGGTGCTCTATAGTGACTGTTGTTGAATAGTGTGTTCTATAGTCACTGTTGTTGGGTACGGTGTTCTATATTTATTGTTGTTGGGTAGAGTGCCCTGTAGTGGCTGTTGTTGCATAGGTGCTGTATTGTGATTGTTGTTGGGAAGGTCCTCTATAGTGACTGTTGTTGGATAGATTGCTCTAAAGATACTGTTGTTGGGTACAGTGATAAATACTGACTGTTGTTGGGTAGAGTTCTCTATAGTGACTGTTGTTGGGTAGAAACTCTATAATGACTGTTGCTCGGTAGATGCTCTATAGTGACTGTTGTTGGTTGGAGTGCTCTATAGTGACTGTTGGTGGGTAGGATGCTCTATAGTGACTGTTGGGTAGAGTGCTCCATAGTGACTTTTCTTGGGTAGTGTGTTTTAGAGTGACTCTTGTTAGGTAGAATGCTCCATAGTGACTGTTGTTGGGTGGAATGCTGTATAGTGACTGTTGCTGGGTACAGTGGTCTATAGTGACTGTTGCTGGGTAGGGTGCTCTAGAGTGACTTTTGTTGGGTAGAGTGCTCTATAGTGACTGTTGCTGCATGAGGTGGTCTATATTGACTGTTTCTGTGTAGCATGCTCCATAGTGACTGTTGTTGGGTAGGGTGCTCTATAGTGACTATTGTTGGGTGGGTTACTCTATAGTGACTGTTGTTGAATAGTGTGCTCTATAGTGACTGTTGTTGGTTACAGGGCTCTATAGTAACTTGATGAGTAGAGTTCTCTATTGTGACTGTTGTTGTGTAGGTGCTCTATAGTGATTGTTGTTGGGTAGGTGCTCTATAGTGACTGTTGTTGGGTAGGTGCTCTATAGTGTCTATTGTTGGGTAGGTGCTCTATAGTGACTATTGTTAGGTAGGGTGCCCTATAGTGACTGTTGTTGGGTAGAGGGCTCTATACTGACTGTTGTTTGATATGGTGCTCTATAGTGAATGTTGATGTGTAGGGTGCTCTATAGTGACTGTTGCTGGGTGTTGTGCTCTATAGTGACTGTTGCTTGGTGGAGTGCTCTATAGTGACTGTTCTTGAGTAGGTACTCTGTTGTGACTGTTTTTGGGCAGGGTGCTCTATAGTGACTGTTGTTGGGTAGGTGCTCTATAGTGAGTGTTTCTAGAAGGGTGCTCAATAGTGACTGTTGTTGGATAGGGTGTTCTTGAGTTTCTGTTGTTGTTAGGTGATTTATACTGACTGTTGTTGTTTGAAGTGCTCTATAGTGACTGCTTTTTGGTTGGGTTCTAAATAATGAGTTTTGCTTGGTAGGGTGCTCTATAGTAACTGTTGTTGTGTGGAGTGCTGTATAGTGTCTGTTGTTAGGTGGGGTGGTCAGTACTGACTGTTGCTGGGTAGGATGCTCTATAGTGACTGCTTTTGTGTAGAGTTTTCTAGATACTGACTGTTGTTGTGTAGGTGCTCTATAGTGATTGTTGTTTGTTACGGTGCTCTATAGCAACTGTTGTTGAGTGGAGTGCTCTGTAGTGAGTGTTGTTTAGGGTGCTCTATACTGGCTGTTGTTGGGTAGGTGCTCTATAAAAGACTGTTTTTCTGTGGAGTGTTCTATAGTGACTATTTTGTAGAGTACTCTATAGTGACTCTTGTTGGGTGGAGTGCTCTGTAGTGAGTGTTGTTCCGTAGGGTGCTCTATACTGACTGTTGTTGGGTAGGTGCTTTATAGTGACTGTTGTTGGTAGGGTGCTCTATAGTGACTAATGTTGGCTAGGGTGCTCTATAGTGAGTGATTTTGGGTAGGGTGTTCTATAGTGACTGTTGCTGGGTAGAGTTCTCTATAGTGACTGTTCATGAATAGAGAACTCTATAGTGATTGTTGTTTGAAAGGTGCTCTATACTGACTGTTGTTGGTAGGGTGCTCTATAGAGGCTGTTGGGCAGGTTGCTTTATTGTGACTGTTGCTAGGTATGGTGTTCAATAGTGACTGTTGTTGGGTAGAGTGCTTTATAGTGACTGTCGTTGGTTAGGGTGCTCTATATTGACTGTTGTTGGGTGGCATTCACTATAGTGACTGTTGGTGGGTGGGGTGCTCTAAAGTGTCTGTTGTTGGGTAGGTGCTCTATAGTGACTGTATCTAGGTAGGGTGCACTATAGTCACTGTTGCTGGGTAGAGAGCACTATGGTGACTGTTTTTGGGTACAATCCTCTATAGTAACTGTTGTTGGGTAGGTGATCTATAAGAACTGTTGCTGGGTTATGTGCTCTATAGTGACTGTTGTTGGATAGGTGCTCAATACTGACTGTTGTTGAATAGGGTGCTTTACAGTGACTGTTTTTGGGTGATGGCTTTAAAGTGACACTTGTTGGATACGTGCTTTATAGTGACTGTCGTTCGGTAGGGTGATTTATAGTGACTGTTTTTTGTAGAGGGCTTTATAATGGCTGTTCTTGTGCAGGTGCTCTATGGTGACTGTTGCTCGGTAGGGTGCTCTATAGTGATTGTGTTTGGGTAGGAACTCTATACTGACTGTTTTTGGGTGAGGTGCTCTATACTGACTGTTGTCTGGTAGAGCGCCCTATAGGGGACTGTTGTTGGGTGGAGTGCTCTATAGTGACTGTTGTTGTGTAGAGTGCTATATAGTGACTTGTTTGGTAGAGTGCTTCATAGTGACCATTGATGGGTAGAGTTCTCCATAGTTACCACTGTTGGGTAGAGTGCTCTATAGTATCTCTTTTTGCATTGGGTGCTTTATAGTTACTGTTGCTGGATAGGGTGCTCTATAGTGTCACTTGTGTAGGGAAAACTATAGTGTCTAATGTTGGGTAGGTTCTCTATTCTGACTGTTGCTGGGTGGAGTGCTTTATAGTGACTGTTGTTGCATAGAGTACTCTATAGTGACTGTGGCTGGGTAGGGTGTTCTTGAGTGTCTGTTGTTGTGTAGGTGATCGATAGTGTCTGTTGTTGGGTAGTGGGCTCTATAGTAACTGTTGTTGGGTAAGGTGCTCTATAGTGACTGTTGTTGGGTGGAGTGCTCTATAGTGTCTGTTTTGGGTGAGGTGCTCAATTCTGACTGTTGCAGGGTAGGGTGCTCTATACTGACTGCTTTTTTGTGGAGTGCTCTATATAGTGACTGTTGTTGTGTAGGTGCTCTATAGTGATTTTTGTTTGTTACGGTGCTTTATAGTGACTGCTGCTGAGTAGGGGCTCTATAGGCACTGCTGCTGTGTAAGTTTCTCTATAGTGACTGTGGGGTAGAGTGTTCTATAAGTGACTGTTGTTCTGTGGAGTGTTCTATAGTGACTATTTTGTAGAGTGCTCTATAGTGACATTTGTTGGGTGGAGTGCTCTGTAGTGAGTGTTGTTGGGTAGGTTGCTCTATAGTGACTGTTTTTGGGTAGGGTGCTCTATAGTGACATTTGTTGGGTGGAGTGCTCCATAGTGACTTTGATTTGTAGGGTGCTCTATAGTGACTGTTACTTTGTGAGGTGCTCTATAGTGACTGTTGCTAGGTATGGTGCTCTATAGTGACTGTTCTTGAGTAGGTACTCTATAGTGACTGTTGTTGGGTGGGGTGAGCTATAGTGACAGTTGTTGGGTAGTTGCTTTCTAGTGACTGTTGTTGGCAGGGTGCTCTATAGTGATCATTGTTAAGTAGAGTGCTCTATAAGTGACTGTTTTTCTGTGGAGTGTTCTATGGTGAATATTTTGTAGAGTGCTCTATAGTTACTGTTGTTGGGTGGAGTGCTATGTATTGAGCGTTGTTGGGTAGGGTGCTCTATAGTGACTGTTTAAGTTGTGTGCTCTATAGTGACTATTTCTGGGTAGAGGGCTCTATACTGACTGTTTTTAGGTAGGGTGCTCTATAGTGACTATTGTTGGGTAGGGTGCTTTATAGTGACTGTTTTTGAGTAGGTGCTCTTCAGTTACAATTTTTGGTAGGTGCTCTATAGTGACTGTTTTTGGGTAGGTGCTCTATAGTGACTGTTGTTGGGTACGGTGTTCTATAGTGACTGTTGTTCGCTAGAGTGCTCTATAGCGAATGTTGTTGGATAGGTGCTGTATAGTGAAAGTTGTTGGGTAGGTTCTCTATACTGAGTGTTGTTGGGTGGGTGCTCTATAGTGACTGTTTTTGTGTATGTGCTCTACAGTGACTGCTGTTTGATAGTGTGCTCTATAAGTGATTGTTGTTGGGTGGAGTGCTTTATAGTGACTGTTGGGTAGAGTTCTCTATAGTGGCTCCTTTTTAATATGGTGCTCTATAATAACTGTTGCTGCATAAAGTGCTCTATGGTGACTCTTGTTGATAGGGTGCTGTATAGTGATGGTTGTTGGGTAGGATTCTCCGTAGTGACTGTTGCAGTGCTGGGTGCTCTATAGTGACTGTTGTTGGGTAGGGTGCTTCATAGTGACTATTGTTGGGTGGAGTGCTCTATAGTGACTGTTGTTGGGTACATGTTCTATACTAACTGTTGTGGGGTTGGGTACCCTATAGTAAATGTTTGGGTAAGTGCTTTTTAATTACTGGTTTTTGGTAGGGTGCTCAAAACTGACAATTGTTCTGTAGGTGCTCTATAGTGACTGTTGCTGGGTAGGGTACTCTACAGTGGCTGTTGCTGGGTAATGTGCTCTTTAGTGACTATTTGGTAGGTGCTCTATAGTGACGGTTGTTGGGTGTGGTGCTCTGCAGTGACTATTGTTTTATAGGCACTCTATAGTGACTGTTGATGGGTAGAATACTTTATAGTGAATGTTGTTGTTTAGAGTGCTCTATAGTGACTGTTGCTGGGTAGGGTGCTCTATAATGACCATTGTTGGGTGGGTGACTGTTTTTGGGTAGGTGCACTATGGTGACTTTTCTTGGGTAGATACTCTATAGTGAGTGTTTATTTTTAGGGTGCTCTATGGTTACTGTTGTTTGGTGGAGTGCTCTGTAGTGACTCTTGCTGGGTAAAGTGCTCTATAGTGACGGTTTTTGGGTAGGTACTATACAATGACGGTTGTTTGGCCAGGTGCTTCATAGTGACTGTTGTTGGGTACGGTGCTGTATAGTGACTGTTATTGAGTAGGGTTCTCTAGAGTGACTGTTGTTGGCAAGAGTGACTATAGGTGACTCCTCTTGGGTTGTGTGCTTTATGGTGACTGTTGGGTAAAGTGCCCTATAGTGACTGTTGTTGGGTAGAGCTCTATATTGACTATTGCTGGGTAGCACGCTTTATTCTAACTGTTGTTTGGTAGGCGCTCTATACTGACTGTTGTTGGATATGGTGCTGTATAATGACTGTTTTAGGGTACAGGGCTGTATAATGAGTATTCTTGAATAGAGTGCTCTATAGTACTTGTTTTCAGTTCGTTGATCTATAGTGACTGTAGTTGGATGAAATGCTCTATAATACCTATTTTTGGGTAGTTGATATATAGTGACTGTAATTGGGTGGAGTGCTCTAAATAGTGACTATTGTTGGGTAGGAGCTCTATAAGAACTGTTGTTGAATATGGTGTTTTATAGTGACTGTTGTTTGGTGGAGTGCACTATAGTGACTTGTTGGGTAGAGAGTTCTAGATAGTGACTGTTGTTGTGTATAGTGCTCTATAGTGATTGTTGTTGGGAAGAGTGCTCTGTGATGACTGTTTTTGGTTAGAATGCCCTTTACTGATTGTTGTTGGGTAGGTTCTTTATAATGACTCTTTTTAGGTAGGGTGCTCTATAGTGACTGATGATGGGTAGGTACTCAGTAGTGACTGTTGCTGTGTAGGATTCCCTATAGTGACTGTTGTTGGTAGCGTGCTCCATAGTTACTGTTATTGGGTAGGGTGCTCTATAGTGACTGTTGTTGTTTAGGATTCTCTATAGTGTTTGTTGTTGTGTAGGTGCTCTATAGTGACTGTTGCTAGATAGTGTGCTCTACAGTAACTGTTGTTGGGTGGATTCCTCTGTACTGACTCTTGTTTGATGGAGTGCTCTATAGTGACTGTGGCTTCGTAGGTACACTATAGTGACTGTTCTTGAGTGGGGTGCTCTATAGTGACTGATGTTGGGAAGGGTGCTCTATATTGACTGTTTTTGGGTAGGGTGCTCCATAGAGACTCTTGTGTGGTAGAGAGCTTTATAGGGACTGTTGATGGATAGAGTGCTTTATAGTGACTGTTTGTGGGTAGAGGGCTTTATACTGACTGTTGTTTGGTAGGGTACTGTATAGTGACTGTGGTTATGTAGGATTCTATATAGTAAATGTTGTTGAGTAGGTGCTCTATAGTTACTGTTTCTGGGTAGGTTATCTTTGGGGCCTGTTGTTGGTAGTCTGCTATATAGTGACATTTGTTGTGTAACGTTGTGTATAGTGACTGTTGCTTGTTAGGTTGCTCTATAGTAACAGTTGTTGGTTGGGTACTCTATAGTGACTGTTGTTGGGTGGGGTGCTCTACAGTGACTGTTGCTGGGTAGAGTACTCTATAGTGACTGTTGTTGAGTAGGTGCTTTATTGTGACTGTTCCTGAGTAAGGTGCCCTACAGTGACTGTTGTTGGGTAGATTCTCTACAGTGACTCTTATTGAGTAGGTGATCTATAGTGACTGTTGTTGGGAAGGGTGCTCATTGTGAATGTTGTTGTGTATGTTGCTCTATAGTAACTGTTGTTGGGTAGAGTGCACAATAGTAACTGCTGTTGGGTACAGTGCTCTATACTGACTGTTGTTGGTTAGGTGCTCTATAGTGACTGTTGTTGAGTAGAGTGCTCTATACTGACTGTTGTGGGTAGGTGCTCTATAGTTACTGTTTTTGTGTAGGGTGCTCATAGTGAGTTTTGTTGGGTATGGTCCCCTGTCGTAACTGTTGATGGGTTGAGTACAGTATAGTGACTGTTGCTGGGTATGTGCTCTATAGTGACTGTTGCTGGTTAGGGTGTTCTGTAGTAACTGTTGTAGCATAGGGTGCTCTATAGTGACTGTTGTTAAGTATAGTGATCTATAGTGACACCTGTTGCATAGAGTCCTCTATAGTGACTGTTGTTGGTTAGGTGCTCTGTAGTGACTGTTGCTGGGTAGGGTGCTCTATAGTGACTGTTGATTGGTAGAGTACTCTATAGTGACTGATGTGTACATGCTCTATAGTGACTGTTGCTGGGTAGAGTGCTCTATAGTGACTGTTTTTGGATAGTTGCTCTGTGGTGACTGTTGTGTGTGGTGCTCTATATTGACTGTTTTGGGGTAGAGTGCTCTATAGGTGACTGTTGTTGGGTGGTGTGATTTTTAGTGGCTTATGTTGTGTAGAGTGCTCTATAGTTACTGTAGTTGGGTAGAGGGCTCTATAGTGACTGTCATTGTGTAGAGTGCTCTATAGGTGACTGATATTGGGTCTAGTGCTTTACAGTTACTGTTGTTGGGTAGGGTTCTCTATGGTGACTGTTGTTGAGTACAGTGCTCTCTAATGAATGTTTCTGGGTAGAGTGCTCTATAGTAACTCATGTTAATAGGGTGCTCTATAGTGACTGTTGTTGGGTTGGGTATTCTATAATGACTGCTGCTTGGTAGGGTGCTCTATACTGACTGTTGTTGGGTGGGGTTCTCTACAGTGACTGTTGCTGATAGAGTGCTCTATAGTGACTGTTGCTGGTTAGGGTGCTCTATGGTGACTGTTGTTGGATAGGTGCTCTATAGTGACTCTTGCTGGGTAGGGTGCTTTATAGTCCCTGTTTTTGTGTATGTGCTGTATAGTGATGGGTATTGGTGGGGTGCTCTAAACTCATGGTTTCTAGGTAGGTGCTCTATAGTGACTGTTGCTGGGTCTTTGTAAGGCAATAGTCTGTGTAAAGCACACCACCCAACAAAAGTCAGGATAGAGCACCCTATCCAGCCACAGTCACTGCAGAGCACTCTACCCAACAAGAGTTTATATAGAGTATCCTACACATCAAGAGTCACTATAGAGCACCTACCCAACAATAGTCAATGTAGAGCACCCCACTCAACAACAGAATCTATAAAGCATGTACCCAAGAGTAGTAACCAAAGAGCACCCTAACCAGCAACAGTCACTACTGAGCACTTTACCCAAAAACAGTCACTGTAGAGCACCCTACCCAGCAACAGTCACTATAGAGAACCCTACCCAACAACAGTCACTACAGAGCACTCCACCCAACAACAGTCACTATGGAGCACTCCACCAAGAAACAGTCTCTATAGAGCACCCAACCCAACAACAATCACTATAGAACACCCTACCCAACAACAGGCACTGTGAAGCACATACACTACAACAGTCACTATATAAAGCATTCTACCCAACAATAGTCACCATAGAGCACCCAACCCAGCAGGTCAGTATTGAGCACCCCACCCAGCAAAAGACACTATAGAGCACTAAACCCAGCAACATTCATTATAGTGCACATTACCCAACAACAGTCAGTATAGGTCACCTACCCAACAACAGTCACTATGGAGCACTCCACAAAACAACAGTCACAATAGAGCACCATACCCAACAACAGTCACTACAGATCACCTACCGAACAACAGTCAGTATAGAGCAAGGTACCCAACAAGTCACTGTAGAGCACTCTGTTTAACAACAGTCAATATAGAGCACTCTACACAACAGTCTCTATAGAGCACTACACTCAACAAGAGTCACTTATAGAGCACTCTACCCAGCAACAGTCGCCATAGAGCACCCCACCCAAATACAATCACTACATGCTACCCAACAACAGTAAGTACAAAGCACCTATTCAACTATAGTCACTATAGAGCTACATATTCAATGACAGTCACTAGAGAACACCCTACCCAACAACAGTCACCATAGAGTATGCTACCCAGCAACAGTCACTATAGAGCACCCTATGCAGAAACAGTCACTATAAAGCACCTACCCACCAACAGTCACTATAAAGCACCAACCCAACAACAGTCACTATAGAGAACTCTACCCAACAACAGTCACTATAGTGCACTCTACACATCAACAGTCACTATAGAGTACTCTATTAAGCAACAGTCACTATAGAGCACCCCACCCAACAACAGCCATTATGGAGCACCATACACAGCAACAGTCACTAAAGAGCACCTGTTCAACAATAGTCCCTATAGATCACCCTACCCAACAGCAGTCACTATAGAACACTGTACTTAAGAACAGTCACTACAGAGCACTCTACCTAGAAATGTCACTATAAAACACCCTACCCAACCACAGTCATTATAGAGTACCCTATCCGACAACAGCCACTATAGAGAACTCTACTCAACAACAGTCACTACAGAGCACTGTACCCAAAAAATGTCACTGTAGAGCAACCTACCCAACAACAGTCACTATAGAGCACTCTACCCTAAAACAGTCACTATAGAGAACTCTACACAGCAACAATCACTATTGAACATCATACAGAACAGTCACTATAGATCACACTATTCAACAACAGTCACTATAGAACATCATACAGAACAACAGTCACTATAGATAACGCTATTCAACAATTGTCACTATAGAACATCCTATGCAAAAAAAAGTCACTATGAAGCACTCTACCCAACAAAAGTCACTATAGAGCTTCCTACTGAAAAAAAGTCCCTATACATCACCTCACCCAACAAGAGTCACTATAAAGTACCTACCAAAAAACTCACTATAGAGCACTTTACCTAGCAACACTCAGTATAGAGCACTTCACTCAACAACACTCACTATGGCGCATGCTACCCAGCAACACTCAGTATAGAGCACCCTACTTAACAACAGTCATTACAGAGCATCTTACAAATAATAGTCACTATAGAGCTTCGTACTCGACAACAGTCACTATACAGCTCCTTCCAAACAACAGTCACTATAGGGCATCTACACAACAACAGTCACTATGAAACACCTACCCATCAACAGTCACTACAGAACCCTCTACCCAACAACAGTCACTATAGAGCACTCTACCCAGTCACAGTCACTATAGAGCACTTTACCCAACAACAGTCACAATAGAGCCCACTACCCAGCAACAGTCAGTATAGAGCAGCTACCCAACAACAGTCATTATAGTGTACCCTACCCAACAACAGTCACCTATAAAGCACTGTAGCCAACAATGGTCACTATAGGGCACCCCACCCAACAACAGTCACTATAGAGCATGATATCCAACAATCACTATGGAGCACCTACACAACAGTCAGTATAAGGCACCTACCCAACAACAGTCACTATGGAGCACTCTACCCAACAACAGTCACAATACAGCATTGTAGCCAATAGAAGTCACTATACAGCACTGTACCCAAAAACAGTCACTATAGAGCACTGTACCCAACAACAGTCACTATAGATCACCTACCAAAAAACAGTCAGTATAGAGCAAGCTACCAAACAAGTCACTGTAAAGCACTCTACACAACAACAGTCTCTACACAGCACTCTACCCAAAAACGGTCTCTATAGAGCACTTCACCCAACAACAGTCACTTATGGAGCACTCTACCCAAAAACAGTCACAATAGAGCACCCCACTCAACAACAGTCATTTAGAGCACCTACCCAACAACAGTCACTATAGAGCCCTATACACAAACACAGTCACTATAGAGAACTCTACACAACAAGAGTCACTATTGAGCATACTACACAATAACAGTCAGTATCTAGAGACACCTACCCAAAAACTATCACTATAGAATACCTTACCAAACAACAGTCACTATAAAGCACTCTACATAATAGTCATTACAGGTCACTTCACCAACAACAATCACTTACAGAGCACTATAGCCAACAACAGTTACTATAGAGAACCTCACAAAACATCAGTCACTATAGAGCACCCTACTCAAATACAGTCACTATAGAGCACTCGACAAAACAACAATCATTATAGAGCACCTACTCAGCAACAGTCACTATCTAAAGAACTCTACCCAGAAACAGTCACTATAGAGCACTCTACACAGCAACAGTCAGTATTGAACACCCATGCAGCCACAGACACTATAGAGTACTCCATCAAAGAACAGCCACTATAGTGCACACTAATGAACAACACTTACTATAGAGCACCTTATCCAACAAAAGTCACTATACAGCACATACCCAACAACAGTCACTATAGAGCACTATACCCAACAATACTCAGAATAGATCACCTACCCACAAAAGTCACCATAAAGCACCCCACCCAACAACAGTCACTATAAAGTACCTACTCAAGAAAAGTCACTATAAATCACTCTACCCAGCAAAAGTCACTATAGAGCACTCCACTCAACAAGTCACTATAGAGCACCCTACCCAACAACAGACACTATAGAGCTCCTATCATCACCAGTAACTATAGAGCCTTCTACCCAACAACAGTCAGTACAAATCACTCCTCCCAGCAACAGTAACTATAAAGAACCGCACCCAGTAACAGTAACTATAAAACACTGTACCCAGCAACAGTCACTAAAGAGCACCTATTTAACAATAGTCATTACAGAACACCCTACCCAAAAACAGTCAATATAGAGCACCCTATCCAACAACAGTAACTATAGAGCATGCTTCCCAGCAACAGTCTGTATAGAGCACTCTATGGAGCAACAGACACTATAGTGCACTCTACCCAACTACAGTCACTCTAGAGAAACCTACCCAGAAACTGTCACTATAGAACACCCTACCCAACAGCAGTCACTATAGAGCATTTTTTCCAACAACAGTCAGTATAGAACACCTACTCAGAAACAATCACTATAGAGCACTCTACCCAACAACAGTCACTATAGAGCACCCTACCCAATAACAGTCAGTATCTAGAGTCCCATACCCAACAACTATCACTGTAGAGCACCCTACCTTATATCAGTCAGTAACTGGAGCCATGTATGCAACAAAAGTCACTATAGAGCACTCCACCCAACAACAGTCACTATAGAGCACCCTACACAAAAACGGTCACTATAGATCACCTACCTAAAAACAGTCACTATAGAACACCCTTCCAAACAACAGTCATTATACAGACTTCTCCCAACAACAGTCACCATAGAGCACCCTACACAACAACAGTAACTATAGAGCACTCCACACAACAACCATCACCTATAGAGCACTCTAAACAACAGTCACGATAGAGCACCCCAACCAACAGTCACTATAGAGCAAATACTGAACAGCAGTCATTATAGAGCACCCACCCAGCAACAGTCTGTATTGAGCACCCTACCCAAAAACAGACACTATAGAGCACTCCACCCAACAACAGTCATTATAGCACACCCTACACAACAACAGTTACTATAGAGAGTGCTATGCAACAACAGTCACTATAGAGCACCTACTCAACAATAGTCATTATAGAGCACCTACCAAACAAAAGTCATTATAGAGCAGCTACCCAAAAACTGTCACTGTAGGGCTTTCTACACAACAAATTTACAATAAAGTACCATACCCAACAACAGTCACTATTGAGCACTCTACACAGCAACATTTGCCATAGGGCACTCTACACCCAACGGTCACTATAGAGCACTCCACCAAACAACAATAATTTATATAGCACTTTACCCAAAAATAGTCACTTTAGAGCACCCCACTCAACAACAGTCACCATGGAGCACCAAACCCAGCAATAATCACTATAGAGAACCTACTCAACAATAGTCACTATGGAACACCCTACACAACAACAGTCACTATACAGAACCATAAGCAACAACAATTACTATAAAGCACCCTACTCAAGAACAGTCAAAATAGAACCCTCTACCCAACAACAGTCACTGTAGAGCACACTACCCCACAACAGTCATTATAGAGCGCCCTTCCAAATAAAAGTCACTATAGATCACCCTGCCAACATCAGTCACGATAGAGCAATCTACCTAACAATAATCACTATGGAACACCTGCCCAACAACAGACACTATATAGCACCTATGCAACAACTGTCACAATAGAGCACCCATCCACCAACAGTCACTATAGAGCACCTATGCAACAACAGTTACTATAGAGAACTCTGCCTAACAACCGTCACTTATAGAACACTGTACACAACAAGAGTCACTATAGAGCACCCCACCTAACAACAGTCACTATAGAGCACCCTACCCAGCAACAGTCTCTATGGAGCACCTACCCAACAACAGTCAATGTAGAGTAGCCCACCCAACAACAGTCAGTATAGAGCACCTACTTAACTACAGTCTCTAAAGAGCAACCTACCCAACAATAGTCACTATAGGGCACTCTTTCTAACAACAGTCCTTATAGAGCAATCTACACAACAGTCACTATAGATCACTCCACCCAACAACAATCACATATGGAGCACTTTTGCCAACAACAGTCACGATAGAACAGCCAAAGAAACAACAGTCACTATAGAGCACCTACCGAATAACAGTCATTATAGAGCAACCCACACAGCAACAGTCAATATTAAGCACTTCACCCAACAACAGTCACTATAGAGTACTCCACTGAACAACATTCACTATAGTGCACCCTACCCAACAATAGTTACTATAGAGCACCCTATGCAACAACAGTCAGTATAGAGCACCTACCCAAAAATAGTCATGATAGAGCACCTACCCAACAACATTCAGTATAGGGCACCTACTCAGAACAGTCACTGTACAGCACTCTATTCAACAAAAGTCATAATAGAGCATTGTACACAACAGTCACTATAGAGCCCTCAACCCAACTATAGTTATTTATACAGGACTCTACCAAAAAAATAGTCACTTTAGAGCACCCCACCCTACAACACTCAGTATAGAGCACCCTACTCATCAACAGTCATTATAGAACACCTACCCAACAATAGTCACTATAGAACATCCTACCCAACAGCAGTCACTGTAGAGCACCATAAACAAACAACAGTTATTATAAAGCACCCAACCCTGCAAGAGTCACTATAAAGCACTCTATTCAGCAACAGTCACTATAGAGCACTCTACCCAGCAAGAGTAACTATCTAGAGCCCTCTACCCAAAAACAAACACTACAGAGCACCAAGCCTACAACAGTAACTACAGAGCACTCCACCCAACAACAGTTCCTATAGAGCACCCTACCCAAAAACAGTCACTATAGAGCACCTACCAAACAACAGTCATTGTAGAGCACCTACCCAACAAAAGAAAGCATAAGGCACATACCCAACAGGAGTCACTGTAGAGTGCTCTAGCTAACAAAAGTCACAATAGAGCACCATTCCCAACAACAGTCACTATAGAGGACCCTATTCAACAACAGGTAATATAGAGCATATACACAACCACAGTCACTATAAAGAACCCCACCCAACAACAATCACTATACAATGCCTATCCAATAACAGTCACTATACAGCACTCTACCTAGTAAGAGTCACTATAAAGCACTCCACCAAACAACAGTCACTATATAGCACCAGTCACTATAGATCACCCTATCCAACAAAAGACACCATAGAGCACCCTACCAACAACAGTCACTATAGATCACCCTACCAACAATAGTCATTATAGAGCACCTTAGCTAAGAACAGTCACTATAGAGCACCTACCCAACAACTGTCACAATATAGCACCAACCAAAAAACAGTAACTATAGAGCACCTACACAATAACAATAACTATAGAGCATCTACCCAACAACCGTCACTATAAGAAACTCTACCCAACAACTATCACTATCCAGTACCTACCCAACAATAGTCACTATAGAGCACCCTACCCAACAACAGTCACTGTAGAGCACACTATTCAGCAACAGTCACTGAAGAACACCTTACCCAACAACAGTCAATATAGAGCACTCCAACCAACAACATTCACTATAGAGCACCCTACCCAACAAAGAGTCACTATAGAGCAACTACCCAACAAAAATCAGTATAGAGCACCCGACCCAACAACACTCACTATAGAGTACCTACCCAACATCTGTCACTATAGAGCACTGTACCCAGCAACAGTCACTATAGATCATCTAACTAAACAACAGTCACAATAGAGCAACATACAGAGCAGCAGTCACTATAGAGCACTCTGTGCAAAAACTTCCATTATACAGCACCAAACCCAACAACAGTCACTATAGAGGCTCTACACAAAAACAGCCACTATAAAGCACTCCACACAATGAAAGTCACCTATTGAGCACTCTACCCAACAACGGTCACTATAAACCACCCCACCAAACAAGTCTTTATAGAGCACCTACCCAACAAAAGTTACTGTAGAGCACACTACACAGCCACAGTCACTATAGACCACCTACCCAACAACAGTCACTATAAATCAATCTACACAACAGTCACTATAGAGAAGTCTACCCCACAACATTCACCTATAGAGCACTCTACCCAACAACAGTCATTATAGAGCACCCCAACCAACAACAGTCATTGTAGACCAGCTACCCAACAACAGTCATATAGAGCACCATACCCAGCAACAGTCACTATAGAGCACCTGGACAACAACAGTCACTATAGAGCACCTATAAAACAACATTTATTATAGATCACCTACCCAGCAACCATCACTGTAAAGCACCTACCCAACAATATTCACTATAGAGCACTCTACAAACAACAGTCACTATAGAGCACTCCAACCAATAACAGTCACTATAGAGCACCCTACACAGCACCAGTCACTATAGAGCACTCTACCCAACAACACTCACTATAGAGCACCTGGCCAACAAGAGTCACTGGAGAGCACCTTACCAACAACAGTAACTATAGAGCACCATACCCAACCACAGTCACTGTAGAGCACCTACCCAACAACAGTCAGTATAGAGCTCCAACCCCAAAACATTCACTATAGAGCACCTACCCATTGACAGTCACTATAGAGCACTGTACCCAACAACAGTCACTATGGAGCACCGTACCAAACGACAGTCACTATAGTGCATCCTGCTCGAAAAGAGTAACTATAGAGCACCAACCCAGCAACAGTCACTATAGAGCACTCTTCCCAACAACAGTTACTACTGAGCACCATATCCAACCACAGTCAGTATAGGGCACCCTACTCAACAACAGTCACTACAGAGTACCTAACCAACAAGATCACTATAGAGCACGCTTCCCAACAACAGTCACAATAGAGCACTTTATGCAACAGTCACTATAGAGCACTCTACACAACAACAGTTACTATAGAGAGCTCCACCCAACAACAGTCACTATATAGCACTCTACTCAAAAACAGTCACTATACAGTACTCTAAAAAACAACAGTCACTATAGAGCATCCTACACAACAACTGTCACTATAGAGCATTTCAACCAACAACAGTCACTATATAGCACCCTACCCAACAACAATAACTATAGAGCACCTACTCAACATCAGTCAATACAGAGTTCTCTACACAAAACAGTCACTATAATGCACTGTATTCAACAACAGTTGCTATAGATCACTATACCAAAGAACAGTCATTACAGAGCACTCTACCCAGGAACAGTCACTATAGATCACCTTACCAAACAACAGTCAGTATAGAGCACTCCACTCAGCAACAGTCACTATAGATTACCCTACCCTACAACAGTCACAATAAAGGATCCTACCCAACAACAGTCATTATAGAGCACCTACCCAACAACAGTCACTGAAGAGAACCCCACCCAACAACAGTCACTATAGAGTACCTACCCCACAACCATCACTATGGAGCACTCTGGCCAGCAACAGTCACTGTAGAGCACCTATCTAAAAACATTATCTATATAGCACCCTACCTAACAACAGTCACTATAGAATACCCAACCCAAAAACAGTTTTTATATAGCACTCCAACCAACAACAGTCTCTATAAATCACCCTACCCAGCAGCAGTCACTAGAGAGCACCCTATTCAAAAACAGTCACTATAGGGCACTTCACCCAGCAACAGTCACTATAGTGCACCCTACCCAACAACAGTCACTATAGAGCACCTACACAACAGTCACTATAGATCCCTCTGTCCAACAACAGTCGCTATGGAGCATCCTACCCAAAAACACTCACTAGAGAACACACTTCCAAAGAAGAATTACTAGAGAGCACCTTCCCTAAAACAGTCACTTTAGAGCCCTTACCCAACAACTTTCAGTATAAAGCACTCCATATCCAACAACAGCCACAATATAACCCCAATCCAAGAACAGTCAGTATAGAGCACTCTACCCAACAACATTCATTATAGAGCACCCTACCCAATAACAGTCACTATACAGAACTCCACCCAGCAGCAGTCACTATAGAGTACCCTACCCAACAACAGTCACTATGGAGCATTTTACACAACAGTCATTATAGAGAACCTGCACAACAACAGTAACTATAAAGAACCTCACCCAACAACACTCACTCTTGAGTATCTACCAAGCAACAGTCACTATAGAGCACTCTGGCAAGCCATAGTCACTATAGAGCACCCCATTCAGCAACAGTCATTATACAGCATTCTATTCAGCAGCAGTCACTATAGAGCACTCCACCCAACAACAGTCAATATAGAGAACTTTACCAACAACAGTCACTAAGGAGCACCCTGCCTAACAACAGTCACAATAGAGCACAGTACCCAAAAACAATCAATAAAGCACATCCTACCCAACAACAGTCATTATAGAGCACCTACCCAATGACAGTCAGTATAGAGCCCCCTACCCAAAAACAGTATCATAGAGAACTCTTTTCAACAACAGTCACTATAGAGCAGTGTGCTCAACCACAGTCACTATGGAGCCCTTTATCCAACCGCAGTCACTATAGAGCACCTACCCAGCAACAGTCACTATAGAGCCCTCTACCCAACAACTTTTACTGTAAAGCACTCTACCCAACAAAAGTCACTACAGAGCACCCTACAGAACAACAGTCACTATAAAACATTCCACCCAGCAACAGTAAGTATAGATTACCCTATTCAGCAACAGTCACTATGGAGCACTCCACCCAACAACAGTCACTCACTATAGAGCACCTACCCAACAACAGTCACTGTAGAGAACCCCACCCAACAACAGTGACTATAGAGTACCTACACAGTCACAGTCACTATAGAGCACCCTGGTTAACAACAGTCACTATAGAGCACCCCATTTAGTGACAGTCATGATAGAGCACCCTACCCAGCAACAGTCACTATTAAGCGCCCTACACAACTCAATATAAAGAACTCTTTCAACAACAGTAACTATAGAGCACTCTACCTAACAACAGTCACTATAGACCACCTACCCAACAACCGTCACTATAGAACACTCTACCCATAAACAGTTACTATAGAGCACCGTACCCATAACAGTCACTATAGCACACTCTACCCAACAACAGTCAGTATAGAGCACATACACAACAGTCACTATCGAGCACCCTACCTAAAAACAGTCAGTATAAAGAACTCTACCCAACAACAGTCACTATAGAGCACTCTACTCAGCAACACTCACTATAGAGAAATTCACCCCACAACAGTCATTTATAGAGCACTCTACTCAACAACAGTCACTATAGAGCACCCCAACCAACAAGAGTCAGTATAGGGCTCCTACCATCCAACAGTCACTATAGAGCACTCTACCCAGCAACAGTCACCATGGAGCACCTTACCAAACAATGGTGACTATAGAGCATGCTACACAGAAACACTCACTATAGAGCACCTATGCAAAAACAGTCATTATAGAGCCACCTACCCAACAGTAGTCACGAGAGAGCACCCTGTGCAACAACAATCAGTATAGGGAACCTACCCAAAAAGAGTCACTATAGAGCATTTACCCAACAACCTTCACTATACAGCACCTGTGCAAAAAGTCACTATAAAGCACCCTAGTTAACAACAGTCAGTATAAAGCACCTACACAGCAATAGTCATTATAGAGCCCTCTACCCAGCAACAGTCACTATAAAGCACTCCACCCCACAACAGTCACCTATAGAGCACTCTGCCTAACAACAGTCACTAAAGAGCACCCCAACAAACAGTCACTATAGAGCACCCCAACACACAACAATCACTAAATAGCACCTTACCCAATAAGAGTAACTGTAGAGCACCTACCCACCAACAGTCACTATAGAGCCATCTAACCAACAACAATCACTATAGAGCACTCTACCCAAAAAGAGTGTGTCTGTGGTCAGTGGTGTGTGTCTTTGTGAGGTGTGTTCACTGTGCAGTGTGTTTTTGTGGTGAGTGATGTGCCTGTGTGAGGTGTCTTCATGGAAGAATGTGTGTGCAGTGAGTGTTGTGTGTCTGTGTGAAATGTATTTACTGTGTAGTGTGTGTGGCCACTCCTGTGTCTTTATGAGGTTTTTTCAATGTGTAGTGAGTGTGTCGTGAGTGGTGTCTGTGTGACTTGTGTCTACTATGGAGTGTGTTTGTGTTGTGACTGCTGTGTGTCTGTGGGAGTTGTGTGAACTGTGGCATGTGTGTTTGGTGAGTGGTGTGTGTCTGTAAAATGTGTGCATTGTGGAGTCTTACGTGTGTGGTGAGTGGTGTGTCTGTGTGAGTTGTGTGCACTCTTTAATGTGTGAGTGGTGCATGTCTGTTCAAGGTGTGTCCACTGTGGAGTATGTGTGTGGAGTGTGTAATGACTGGTGTGTGTCTGTGTGAGGTGTCTGCACTATGGGGTGTTTGTGTAGTGAGTGGTATTTGCCTGTGTAAGGTGTGCGCTCTGTGTAGTATGTGTGTGATGAGTGGTGTGTGTCTGTGTGAGATGTATCCACAGTAGAGTGTGAGTGTACAGTGTGTGTGGTAAGTGGTGTGTGTCTGTGCTAGGTGTCCACACTATGAAGTGTGTGTTGTGTGGTGTGTGTCAGTGTGAGTTGTGTGCACTGTGGAGTGTGTGTATTAAGTGGTGTGTGTCTGTCAGGTGTATGGATGGTGGAGTCTGTGTGCCATGAGTAGTGTGTGTCTGTGTGAGGTGTGTGCACCGTGAAGAGTGTGTATGTTGACTGACTAGTGTCTTTCTGAGGTTTTGCAATGTGCAGAGTGTGTGGTGACTCGTGTGTGTTTGTGTGATGTTGCACTGTGGAGTGTGTGGTGAGTCTTCTCATGTGAGGTGTGTGCACTGTGTAGTGTGTGTGTATGGTGAGTGGTGTGTTTTTGTGTGATTTGTGTGCACTGTGCACTTTGTGTGTGTTTGCACGCTGAGTGCTGTGTGTCTGTGTGAAATGCATTTAATGTATAGTGTTTGTGGTCAGTTGCCTGTCTGAGGTTTTGTCAATGTGCAGTGTGTGTGTCGTGAGTGGTGTGTGTGTGAGGTGTGTGCACTATGGAGTGTGTGTGTGGTGAGTGCTATGTATCTGTGTAATTTGTGTGAACTGTGGAATGTGTGTTTGGTGAGTGGTGTGTGCCAGTCTGAGGTGTGTGAACTGAGAAGTGTGTTTGGTCAGTGATGATTTTCTGTTAAATGTATTTACTGTGTAATGTGTGGCATCAGTCGTGTGTCTGTATGTGGTTTCTTCAATGTGGAGTATGTGGGTCATGAGTGGTGTGTGTTGTGTTCCCTGTAGACTGTGTGTGTGGTGACTGCTGTGTGTCTGTGTGAGTTGTGTAAACTCTGGAGTGTGTGTATGGTGATTGGTGTGTGTGTGAAATGTGTGTATTGTGGAGTGTTATGTGTGTGGTGTGTGGTGTGTCTGTGTTAGTTTTGTGAACTCTTTAGTGTGTGAGTGGTACATGTCTATTTAAGGTGTGTGCACTGTGAAGTATGTGTGTGGAGGATGTGTGCTGACTGGTGTGTGTCTGTGTGAGGTGTTTTCACTGTGAAGGCTGTGTGTGTGGTAAGTGGTGTGCATCTTCGTGAGGTGGGTGCAATGTGCAGTGTGTGTTTCTGGTGATTCGTGTGACTGTGAGGTGTCTACACTGCAGAATGTGTGTGTGGTGAGTGTTGTGGGTATGTGTAAGGTGTGTTTACTGTGTAGTGTGTGTGGTCAGTCTTGTGCCTGTGTGATGTGTCTTCTCTGTAAAGTGTTTGTGTCGTGAGTAGAGTGTGTGTGGTTGAAATGTGTGAACTGTGTAGTGTGTGTGTATGGTGGGTGCTGTGTTTCTGTGTGAGGTGTGTACACAGTGGAGTCTCTGTGCATGGTATGTGGTTTGTGTCTGTGTGTGGCATGTGCACTGTGTAGTGTGTGCCTGTTCTACAGTGTGTGTTTCTGTGAGGTGTAAAAACTGTGGAGTGTGTGTGCTGAGTAGTGTGTGTCTGTGTAAAATGTGTTCACTGAGTGTGTTTGGAGTGTGTGTGGTGACTGATGTGTAATAGTGTGAGGTGTCTGCATTGTGGACAAGGGATCAGGTGATTGGTATTTGTCTGTGTGATGTGTGTGCATTGTGGTGTGTGCTTGTGGAGTTTGTGTGGTGCTTGCTGTGTGTCTCTGTGAGATGTGTGTACCCTGGAGTGTGTTTGAGTGTGTTGAGTGGTGTATGCCTAAGGTATGTGCTCTGTGGATTGTGTGTTGAGTGTGTGGAGTTTATGTTGTGCCTCTGTGTAAAGTGGGTGCAATGTCGAGGGGGTCTGTGTGGTGAGTTGAGTGTATGTGTGAAGTGTGTGCACTGTGGAGTGTGTGTGTGTTGAGTGGTGTGTGTCTGTGTGAGGTGTGTGTACTGTGGAGTGTGTGTTGAGTTTTGTGTCTGCATGATGTTTGTGCTATGTAGAGTGTGTCTGTGAAATGTGTGTATTCAGTGGTGTGTGTCTGTAAAGTGTATGCACAGTGGAATTTGTGTGGAGTGTGTGGTGAGTGGTGTGTGTCTGTGTGGAGTGTCTGCACTTTGGATGGTGTGTGCAGTGGGTGGTGTGTGTCTGTGAAGTCAGTGCACTTTGTAGTGTGTGGTAAGTGAAATGTTTGTGTTTCTTGTCTGCACTGTGTATTGTGTGTTTGGCGAGTGGTGTTTGTCTCTGTGTGGTGTGTGCACTGTGTCGTGTGTGTATGGTGAGTGCTGTTTGTTTGTGTGAGGTGTGTGCACTGTGCAGTTTGTGTGTGTTTGTGTGGTGAGTGGTGTATTTCTGTGTGAGGTATGTTCACTGAGGAGTGAATGTGGGGTCCGTGGTGTGTGCCTGTTTGAGGTTTGAGCACTGTGCAATATGTTTTCAGTGAGTGGTGTGCCTGTGTGAAGTGTTTGCTCTGTGGAATGTGTGTTAAGTGAGTGTTGTGTGTCTGTTTGAAGTGCATTTACTGTGTAGTGTGTGTGGTCAGTCGTGAGTTTGTATGATGTTTCTTCAACGTGGAGTGTGGGTGTTGTGAGTGGTGTGTGTGTGAGGTGTGTGCACAATGAAAGTGTGTGTGGTGACTGCCATGTTTCTTTGTGAGTTGTGTGAACTGTGGAGTGTGTGTTTGGTGAGTTGTGTGTGTCTGTGAACTTTGTGCACTGTGGAGGGTTATGTGTGTGGTGAGTGGAGTGTCCGTGTGAGTTGTGTTCACTCTAATCTGTGAGTGATGCATGTCTCTTTGAGGGGTGCACTGTGGCGTATGTGTGTGGATTGTGTGAGTTAACTGGAATGTGTCTGAGTGAGGTGTCTGCATTGTGTATTGTGTGTGGTGAGAGATGTGTGCCTGTGTGAGGTTTGTTCACTGTGTAGTATTTGAGTGCTGAATGGTGTGTGTCTTTGTGAGATATATGCACAGTGGAGTGTGGGTTTGCAGGGTGTTTGAAAAGTGGTGTGTGTCTGTGCTAGGTGTCTGCACTCTGGAGTGTGTGTGTTGCCTGGTGTGTGTCTGTGTGAGATATGTGCACTGTGGAGAATGTGTGTGTGGTAAGTGTTGTGTGTCTGCATGATGTGTGTGCACATTGGAGTGTGTGTGTGCTGATTCCTGTGTGTTCCTGTGAGGTGTGTGCATTGTGAAGTGTGTGTGTGCAGTGAAAGGTGTGTGTCAGTGTTAGTGGTGGCACTTCAAAGGGTATGTGTCATGAGTGACTTGTGTCTGTGTGAGGTTCTTTCACTTTAAAGAGTATGTGCATTGTGTGTGGTGTGTGTGAGGTTTGTGCACTTTGGAGTGTGTGCATGGTGAATATTGTGTCTCTGTGTGAGGTCGGTTAACTCTGCACTGTGTGTATGGTGCGAGGTGTGTTTCTTTTAAGTGTGGGCACTGCATATTTTGTGTTTTTATGTGGTTAGTGGTGTGTGTCTGTGTGAAGTGTGTTCACTGTGAAGTGTGTGTTTGTGCTGAGTGCTGTGCCTGTGTGACGAGTCTGCACTGCAGAATGTGTGTCTGGTGAGTTTTGTGTGTCTGTATGAAATGCATTTACTGTGTAGTGTGCGTGGTCAGTCTTGTGTCTGTGTGAGATTTTTTCCATTTCTCGTGTGTGTAATGAGTGCTGTGTGTGTGTCAGATGTGTGCACTATGGAGAACGTGTGTGGTTACTGCTGTGTGTCTGTGTGAGTTCTGTGAACTTTGGAGTGTGTTTGGTGAGTGGTGTGTTTCTGTGTGAAATGTGTGCACTCTTTAATGTGTGAGTGGTACATGTCTGTTTAAGGTGTGTGCACTGTGGAGTATGTGTGTGGAGTGACTGTTGTGCATGTGTGTGAGGTGTCTGCACTGTGTACTATGCTTCTGATGAGCAGAGTGTGTCTGTGTGTGATGTATGCACAGTGGAGTGTGAGTGTGCAGTGTGTGTGGTAAGTGGTGTGTGTCTTCATGTTGTATTTGCACATTGGAGTGTGTGTGTGCTGGTTGGTGTTTGTCTCTGTGAAACGTGTGCACTGTGGAGTGTGTGTGTGCAGTGAGTGGTGTGTCTGTGAGAGGTGTGTGCACTGTGGAGTGTGAGTGGTGACTTGTTTCTGTGTGAGGTTTTTGCACTGTGCAGAGTGTGTGTGTGCTGAGTAGTGTGTGTTTGTGTTAGGTTTCTGCACTGTGGAGTGTGAGTCTTGTAAGTGATGTGTGCCTTTGTGAGGTGTGTGCACTGTGTAGTATGCGTGTGATGAGTGGTATGTATCTGTGTGAGTTTTATGCACAGTGCAGTGAGTGTGCATCGAGTGTGGTAAGTGGTGTGCATCTGTGCTAGGTGTCTGCACTGTGGATTATGTGTGTTGCATGGTGTGTGTCTGTGTGAAGTGTGTGCATTGTGGAGAGTAATTTCGTGGCACATGGTGTGTGACTTCCTGAGGTGTGTGCATGGTAAAGTGTGTGTGTGCTGATTGGTGTGTGTTCCTTTTAGGTGTAGGCACTCTGGAGTGTGTATGTGCTGAGTGACTTGTGTTTGTTTAGGGTTTTTCACTGTGTAGAGTGTGTGTGTGGTGAGTTCTGTCTGTGTGAGGTGTATGCACAGTGCAATGTGTGTGTATAGTGAGTGGTTTGTGTATGCATTAGGTCTGTGCACAGTGCAGTGTGTTTTTTTGTGTGGTGTGTGGTGTATGTCTGTGTGTGGCATGTGCACTGTAGATTGTGTGTTTGTGGTCAAAATTGTGTGTCTGTGTCAGGTGTATAAACGGTGGACTGTGTGTTTGTGGTGAGTAGTGTGCCTCTTTGAGGTGTGTGCACTGTGGAATGTGTGTGTGGTGAGTGTTCTGTGTCTCTGTTAGGTGTGTCCACTGTGTAGTGTGTGTGGTCAGTAGTGTTTCTGTATGAGGTGTCTTCACTGTGGAATTTGTGTGTTATGGGAGCTGTGTGCCTGTGTGAGGTGTGTGCAGTCTGGAGTGTGTGTGTGGTGAGAAGTTTGTGACTGTATGAGGTGTGTTCACTGTGCAGTTTGTGTGTGTTTGTGTGGTGAGTGGTGTGTTTCTGTGTGAGGTGTGTGAACTGAGGAGTGTGTGGTCGCTGGTGTGCATTTTTGTGAGATGGGCACAATGTGCAGTGTGTGTTTCTGGTGAGTCGTGTGCCTGTGTGAGGTGTCTGCACTGCAGAATGTGTGTGTGGTGAGTGTTGTGTGTCTGTGTGAAGTGTGTTTACTGTGTAGTGTGTGTGGTCAGTCTTGTGCCTGTGTGATGTGTCTTCTCTGTAAAGTGTTTGTGTCATGAGTAGAGTGAGTCTTGTTGAGGTGTGTGCACTGTGTAGCGTGTGTATGGTGGGTGCTGTGTGTCTGTGTGAGGTGTGTAAACCGTGAAGTCTCTGTGCATGGTATGTGGTGTGTGTCCGTGTGTAGCATGCACACTCTGTAGTGTGTGCGTGTTCTACAGTGTGTGTTTGTTTGAGGTGTGTAAACTCTGGAGTGTGTGTTCTGAGTGGTGTGTGTGTAAAATGTGTTCACTGAGTGTGAGTGGAATGTGTGTGGTGACTGATGTGTAACAGTGTGAGGTGTCTGCATTGTGGATAAAAGGTCAGGTGATTGGTATTTGTCTGTGTGACGTGTGTGCATTGTGGTATGTGCTTGTGCAGTTTGTGTGGTGTTGCTGTGTGATGCTGTGAGGTGTGTGTACTCTGGAGTGTGTGTGAGTGTGTTGAGTGGTGTATGTCTGAGGTGTGTGCTCTGTGGATTGTGTGTTGAGTGTATGGAGTTTATGTTGTGCCTCTGTGTAAGGTGGGTGCACTGTCGAGGGTGTCTGTGTGGCGAGTTGAGTGTATGTGTAAGGTTTGTGGACTGTGGAATGTGTGTGATGAGTGGTGTGTGTCTGTATGATGTGTGTGCACTGTGGAGAGTGTGTGGAGTTTTGTGTCTGCATGATGTTTGTGTGTTGTGGAGTGTGTGTGTTAAATATGTTTATTCAGTGGTGTGTGTCTGTGTAAAGTGTATGCACAGTGAAGTTTGTGTGGAATGTGTGTGGTGAGTGGTGTGCATCTGTTTGGAGTGTCTGCACTTTGTAGGGTGTGTGCAGTTGGTGGTGAGTGTCTGTGAAGTAATTGCACTGTGTAGTGTGTGTGATAAGTGGTATGTTTGCGTTTGGTGTCTGCACTGTGTATTGTGTGTTTGGTGAGTGGTGTTCATCTGTGTGAGGTGTGTGCACTGTTTCGTGTGTGTATGGTGAGTGCTGTCTGTTAGAGATCTGTGCACTGTGCAGTTTGTGTGTGTTTGTGTGGTGAGTGGTGTATTTCAGTGTGAGGTGTGTTCACTGAAGATTGGGTGTGGGGTCATTGTTGGGTGCTTGTTTGAGGTTTGAGCACTGTTTAGTGTGTGTTTCTGGTGAGTGGTGTGCCTCTGTGAGGTGTTTGCTCTGTGGAATGTGTGTTAGGTGAGTGTTGTGTGTCTGTGTGAAGTGTATTTACTGTGTAGTGTGTGTGGTCAGTTGTGAGTTTGTTTGAAGTTTCTTCAATATGGAGTGTGGGTGTCATAAGTGGTGTGTGTGTGTCAGGTGTGTGCACCACGGAAAGTGTGTGTGGTGACTGCCATGTTTCTTTGTGAGTTGTGTAAACTGTGCAGTGTTTGTTTTGTAATTCGTGTGTGTCTGTGTGAAATGTGTGCACTATGGAGGGTTATGTGTTTGGTGAGTGTTGTGTTTGTGTGAGTTGTGTTCACTCTAATGTTTGAGTGGTGCATGTCTGAGGTGTGCACTGTGGAGTATGTGTGTGGAGTGTGTGAGTTGACTGGAATGTGTCTGAGTGAGGTGTCTGCATTGTGGATTGTGTGTGGTGAGAGGTGTGTGGCTGTGTGAGGTTTGTTCACTGTGTAGTATGAGAGTGCTGAGTGGTGTGTGTCTTTGTGAGATATATGCACAGTGTAGTGTGAGTTTGCAGGGTGTTTGAAAAGTGTTGTGTGTCTGTGCTAGGTGTCTGCACTCTAGTGTGTGTGTGTGTCCTGGTGTGTGTCTGTGTGGTGTGTGCATGGTGGAGAGCATGTGCATGGTAAGTGTTGTGTGTCTGCGTGATGTGTGTGCACATTGGAGTGTGTGTGTGCTGATTGGTGTGTGTCCCTGTAAGGTGTGTGCACTGTGGAGTGTGTGTGTGCAGTGAAAGGTGTGTGTCAGTGTGAGGTGTGGCACTGCAAAGGGTGTGTGTCATGAGTAACGTGTCTGTGTGAGGTTCTTGCACTGTGCAGAATGTGTGCATGGTGGGTGGTGTGTGTCACTGTGAGGTTTGTGCACTGTGCATTGTGTGTATGGTGAATATTGTGTCTCCATGTGAGGTCGGTTAACTGTGCACTGTGTGTGTATGGAGCAAGGTGTGTGTTTGTTTGAAATGTTTGCACTGTGCAGTTTTTGTGTGTTTTTGGTGAGTGGCATGTGTCTGTGTGAGGTGTGTTCACTGTGGAGTGTGTGTGTGGTCAATGGGGTGTTACTTTGTGAGGTTTGTTCTCTGTGCAGTGTGTGTTTTTGCTGAGTGGTGTGACTGTGTGACGTGTTTGCACTGCAGAATGTGTGTCTGGTGAGTTTTGTGTGTCTGTTTGAAATGTGTTTACTATGTAGTGTGCATGGTCAGTCTTGAGTCTGTGTAAAATTTCTTACATTTGGCATGGGTGTGTCGTGAGTGTTGTGTGTGTTTCAGGTGTGTGCACTATAGAGAACGTGTGTGGTGACTGCTGTGTGTCTGTGTGAGTTCTGTGAACAGTAGAGTGTGTTTGGTGAGTGGTGTGTGTCTGTGTGAAATGTGTGCACCCTTTAATGTGTGAGTGGTACATGTCTGTTTAAGGTGTGTGCACTGTGGAGTATGTGTGTGGAGTGACTGCTGTGCATGTGTGTAACGTGTCTGCACTGTGTACTATGCTTCTGATGAGCGCAGTGTGTCTGTGTGAGATATATGCACAGTGGAGTGTGAGTGTTCAGTGTGTGTCATAAGTGTTGTGTGCCTTCCTGTGGTATGTGCACAGTGGAGTGTGTGTGTGCTGGTTGGTGTTTGTTCTTGTGAAATTTGTGCACTGTGAAATATGTGTGTGCAGTGAGTGGTGTGTCTGTGTTAGGTGTGTGCACTGTGAAGACTGTGAGTGGTGAGTGACTTGTTTCTGTGTGAGGTTTTGCACTGTGCAGAGTGTGTGTGTGCTGAGTAGTGTGTGTTTGTGTTAGGTTTCTGTGCCATAAAGTGTGAGTGTTGTAAGCGGTGTGTGCCTGTGTGAGGTGTGTGCACTGTGTAGTAAGCGTGTGATGAGTGGTGTGTGTCTGTGTGAGTTGTATGCACAGTGGAGTGAGTGTGCATTGAGTGTGGTAAGTGGTGTGGGTCTGTGCTAGGTGTCTGCAGTGTGGATTGTGTGTGTTGCATGTGGTGTGTCTGAGGTGTGTGCTCTGTGGAGAGTGTTTTCATGGTAAATGGTGTGTGTCTTCCCGAGGTGTGTGCACAGTGGAGTGTGTGTGTGCTTATTCGTGTGTGTTCCTTTTAGGTGTAGGCACTGTGGAGTGTCTGTGTGCTTTTTGGTGTGTGTTCCTTTTAGGTGTAGGCACTGTGGAGTGTGTGTGTGGTGAGTGACTTGTGTCTGTTTGGGTTTTTTTACTGTGTAGAGTGTGTTTGTGTTGAGTGCTGTGTGTCTGTGTGAGGTGTATGCACAGTGAGGTGTGTGTGTATGGTGAGTGGTTTATGTATGGCTTAGGTGTGTGCACAATGCAGTGTGTTTGTTTGTGTGGTGTGTGGTGCGTGTCTGTGTGCAATGTGTGCACTCTAAATTATGTTTGTTGTCAAAAGTGTGTGTCTGTGTCATGTGTCTATAATGTGGGATGTGTGTTTGTGGTGAGTAGTGTGCCTCTGAGGTGTCTGCACTGTGGAATGTGTGTTTGGTGAGTGTTCTGTGTCTCTGTTATTTGTGTCCACTGTGTAGCTTGTGTGGTCAGTAGTGTTTCTGTATGAGGTGTCTTCACCATGGAGTTTGTGTGTCATGAGTGCTGTGTCTGTGTGAGGTGTGTGCAGTCTGGAGTGTGTGTGTGGTGAGAGGTGTGTGACTGTGTGAGGTGTGTGTACTGTGCAGTTTGTGTGTGTTTCTGTGGTGAGTGCTGTGTTTCTGTGTGAGGTGTGTAAACTGAGGAGTGTGTGTGGTCGGTGGTATGCGTCATTGTGAGGTGGGTGCAATGTGCAGTGTGTGTTTCTGTTGAGTCGTGTGCCTGTGTGAGGTGTCTGCACTGCAGAATGTGTGTGTGGTGGGTGTTGTGTGTCTGTGTGAGGTGTGTTTACTGTGTAGTGTGTGTGGTCAGTCTTGTGCCTCTGTGATGTGTCTTCTCTGTAAAGTGTGTAGTGAGTAGTGTGTGTCTGGTTGAGGTGTGTACACTGTGTAGTGTTTGTGTATGGTGGCTGCTGTGTTTCTGTGTGAGGTGTGTACACAATGGAGTCTCTGTGCATGGTATGTGGTGTGTGTCTGTGTGTGGCATGTGCACTGTGTAGTGTGTGAGTGTTCTACAGTGTGTGTTTGTGTAAGGTGTGTAAACTGTAAAGTGTGTGTCCTGAGTTGTGTGTGTCTGTATAAAATGTGTTCACTGAGTGTGTGTGTGAAATGTGTGTGGTGACTGATATGTAACAGTGTGAGGTGTCTGCATTGTGGATAAGGAGTCAGGTGATTGGTATTTGTCTGTGTGAGGTGTGTGCACTGTGGAGATTGGTTTCGTAGTAACTGGTGTGTGTCTTCGTGAGGCGTGTGCATGATGGAGAGTGTGTGTGCCGATTGGAGTGTGTTTCCTTTAGGTGTAGGCACTGTGGAGTGTGTGTGTAGTGAGTGACTTGTGTCTGGGGTTTTTTCACTGTGAGGATGGGTGTGTGGTGAGTGCTGTGTGTCTGTGGGAGGTGTATGCACAGTGCAGTGTGTGTGTATGGTGAGTGTTTTCTGTATGGGTTAGGTGTGTGCAAAGTGCAGTTTGTTTGTGTGGGGTGTGGTGTGTGTCAGTTTACGGTGTGTCCACTGTAGACTGTGTGCTTGTGGTCGAAAGTGTGTGTCTGTGTCAGCTGTGTAAACTGTGAAGTGTGTGTTTTCAGTGAGTAGTGCTCCTCTGTGGGGTGTCTGAACTGTAGAATGTGTGTTTGGAAAGTGTTCTGTGTCTCCATTAGGTGTGTTCACTGTGTAGTATGTGTGGTCAGTTGTGTCTCTGTATGAGGTGTCTTTACTGTGGAGTGTGTGTGTCATGAGTGCTGCATGTCTGTGTGAGGTGTGTGCAGTCTGGAGTGTGTGTGTCTTGAGGGGTGTGTGACTGTGTGTGGGGTGTACACTGTGCAATTTGTGTTTGTGTGGTAAGTGGTGTGTTTCTGTGTGAGGTGTGTGAACTGAAAAGTGTGTGTGGTCTGTAGTGTGCATCTTTGTGAGCTGGGTGCAATGTGCAGTGTGTGTTTCTGGTGAGTCGTGTGCCTGTGTGAGGTGTCGGCACTGCAGAATGTGTGTGGTGAGTGTTGTGTGTATGTGTGAGGTGTGTTTACTGTGTAGTGTGTGTGGTCAGTCTTGTACCTGTGTGATGTGTCTTCTCTGTAAAGTGTTTGTGTCATGAGTAGAGTGTGTCTGGTTGAGGTGTGTGCACTGTGTAGTGTGTGTGCATGGTGGGTGCTGTGTTTCTGTGTGAGGTGTGTACACCATGGAGTCTCTTTGCATGGTATGTGATTTGTGTCTGTTTGTGGCATTTACACTTTGTAGTGTGTGCATGTTCTACAGTGTGTTAGCTTGAGGTGTGTAAACTGTCGAGTGTGTGTGCTGAGTGGTGTGTGTCTGTGTAAAATGTATTCACTAAGTGTGTGTGTTGAATGTGTGTGGTGACTGATGTGTAAGAGTGTGAGGTGTCTGCATTGTGGATAAGGGGTCAGGTGATTGGTATTTGTCTGCATGATGTGTGTGCATTGTGGTGTGTGCTTGTGGAGTCTATGTGGTGCTTGCTGTGTCTCTGTGAGATGTGTGTAGTCTGGAGTGTGTGTGAGTGTGGTGAGTGGTGTATGTCTAAGGTATGTACTCTGTGGATTGTGTGTTGAATATGTGGAGTTTATGTTGTGCCTCTGTGTAAAGTGGGTGCAATGTCGAGGGGGTCTGTGTGGTGAGTTGAGTGTATATGTGAGGTGTTTGCACTGTAGAGTGTGTGTTATGTGTGGTGTGTGTCTGCGTGAGGTGTGTGCACTATGGAGAGTGTGTTGAGTTTTGTGTCTGCATGATGTTTGTGCTATGAAGTGTTTGTGTGAAATGTGTGTATTCAGTGGTGCATGTCTGTGTAAAGTGTATTCACAGTGAAGTTTTTGTGGAATGTGTGTGGTGAGTGGTCTGTGTCTGTGTATAGTGTCTGCACTTTGGACGGTGTGTGCAGTGGGTGGTGTGTGTCTGTGAAGTAAGTGCACAGTGTAGTGTGTGTGGTAAGTGGTGTGTGTCTTCATGTGGTATGTGCATGGTGGAGTGTGTGTGCTGGTTGGTGTTAGTCCCTGTGAAATGTGTGCACAGTGGAGTGTGTGTGTGCAGTGAGTGATGTGTCTGTGTGAGGTGTGTGCACTGTGAAGTGTGTGAGTGATGAGTGACATGTTTCTGTGTGAGGTTTTTGCACTGTGCCGAGTGGATATGTGCTGAGTAGTGCATGTTTGTGTTAGGTTTCTGTGCTGTGGAGTGAGTGTTGTAAGTGGTGTGTGCCTATGTGAGGTGTGTGCACTGTGTAGTATGTGTGTGATGAGTGGTGTGTCTGTGTGAGTTGTATGCACAGTGAAGTGAGTGTGCATTGAGTGTGGTAAGTGGTGTGCATCTGTGCTAGGTGTCTTCAGAGTGGATTGTGTGTGTTGTGTGGTGTGTGACTGTGTAAAGTGTATGCAAAGTGCAGTGTGTGTATGGTGAGTGGTTTGTGTATGGGTTAGATGTGTGCACAATGCAGTGTGTTTGTTTTTGTGGTGTGTGTTTGTGTGTGGTTTGTGCACTGTAGATTGTGTGTTTGTGGTCAAAAGTGTGTGTCTGTGTCAGGTGTGTAAACTGTGTAGTGTGGGCTTGTGGTGAGTAGTGTGCCTCTGTGAAGTGTCTCCACTGTGGAATGTGTGTTTGGTAAGTGTTCTGTGTCTCTGTTAGGTGAGTTCACTGTGTAGTGTGTGTGGTCAGTAGTGTTTCTGTATGAGGTGTCTTAACTGTGGAGTGTGTGTCGTGAGTGCTGTGTGTCTGTGTGAGGTGTGTGGTCTGGATTGTGTTTGTGGTGAGAGGTTTGTGACTGTGTGAAGTGTGCACACTGTGCAGTTTGTGTGTGTGTTTGGTGAGTGGTGTGTTTGTGTGAGGTGTGTGAACTGAGGAGTGTGTGTGGTCGGTGGTGTGCATTTTTGTGAGGTGGGCACAATGTGCAGTGTGTTTCTGGTGAATCGTGTGCCTGTGTGAGGTGTCTGCACTGCAGAATGTGTGTTTGGTGAGTGCTGTGTGTCTGTGTTAGGTGTGTTTACTGTGTAGTGTGTGTGGTCAGTCTTGTGCCTGTGTGATGTGTCTTCTCTGTAAAGTGTTTGTGTCCTGAGTAGTGTGTGTCTGGTTGAGATGTGTGCACTGTGTATTGTGTGTGTATGGTGAGTGCTGTGTGTCTGTGTGAAGTGTGTACACTGTGGAGTCTCTCTGCATGGTATGTGGTGTGTGTCTGTGTGTGGCATGTGCACTGTGTAGTGTGTGCATGTTCCACAGTGTGTGTTTGTGTGAGGTGTGTAAACAGTGGAGTGTGTGTGTAGAATGGTGTGTGTCTGTGTAAAATGTGTTCAGTGAGTGTGTGTGTGGAATGTGTTTGGTGACTGACGTGTAACAGTGTGAGGTGTCTGCATTGTGGAAAATGGCACAGGTGATTTTTATTTTTCTGTGTGATGTGTGTGCATTGTGGTATTTGCTCGTGGAGTTTGTGTGGTGCTTGCTATGTGTCTCTGTGAGGTGTGTGTACTCTGGAGTGTGTGTGAGTGTGGTGTATGTCTGAAGTGTGTGCTCTGTGGATTGTGTGTTGAGTGTGTGGAGTTCATATTGTGCCTCTGTGTAATGTGGGTGCACTGTCGAGAGTGTCTGTGTGGTGAGTTGAGTGTATGTGTAAGGTGTCTGCACTGTGAAGTGTGTGTATCATGAGTGGTGTGTGTCTATGTGAGGTGTGTGCACTGTGGAGGGTGTGTTGAATTTTGTGTCTGTGTAATGTTTGTGCTATTTTGAGTGTGTGTGTGAAATGTGTGTATTAAGTGGTGTGTGTCTGTGTAAAGTTTATGCACAGTGGAGTTTGTGTGGAGTGGGTGTGGTGAGTGGTGCGTGTCTGTGTGGAGTGTCTGCACATTGGATGGTGTGTGCAGTGGGTGGTGTGTGTCTGTGAAGTCAGTGACTGTGAAGTGTGTGTGGTAAGTGGTATGTTTGTGTTTGGTGTCTGCACTCCAGATTGTGTGTTTTGTGGGTGGTGTTTGTCTGTGTGAGATGTGTGCACTGTGTAGTGTGTGTATGGTGAGTGCTGTGTGTTTGTGTGAGGTGTGTGCACTGTGCAGTTTTGTGTGTTTGTGTGGTGAGTGGTGTATTTCTCTGTGAGGTGTGTTCACTGAGGAGTGGGTGTGGGATCAGTGGTGTGTGTTTTTTTGAGGTTGGAGCACTGTACAGTGTGTGTTTCTGGTGAGTGGTGTGCCTGTGTGAGGTGTTTGCTCTGTGGAATGTGTGTTAGGTGAGTGTTGTGTGTCTGTGTGAACTGTATTTACTGTGTAGTGTGCGTGGTCAGTCGTGAATTTGTATGAGGTTTCTTCAATGTGGAGTGTGGGTGTCATGAGTGGTGTGTGTGTGTGATGGGTGTGCACAATGGAAAGTGTGTGTGGTAACTGCTGTGTTTCTTTGTGAGTTGTGTGAACTGTGGAGTGTGTGTTCTGTGAGTGGTGTGTGTCTGTGTGAAATGTGTGCACTGTGGAGGGTTATGTGTGTGATGAGTGGTGTGTCTGTGTGAGTTGTGCTCACTCTAATGTGTGAGTGGTGCATGTCTGTTTGAAGTATGCACTGTGGAGTATGTGTGTAAAGTGTGAGTTAACTGGAATGTGTCTGTGTGAGGTGTCTGCATTGTGGATTGTGTGTGGTGAGAGGTGTGTGCCTTTGTGAGGTGTGTGCACTGTGTAGTTGTTGAGTGCTGAGTGGTGTGTGTCTCTGTGAGATATATGCACAGTGTAGTGTGAGTTTGCAGGGTGTTTGAACAGTGTTGTGTGTCTGTGCTAGGTGTCTGCACTCTGGAGTGTGTGTTGCCAGGTGTCTGTCTGTGTGAGGTGTGTGCACTGTGAAGACTGTGTGCATTGTACGTGTTGTGTGTGTGATATGTGTGCACATTGCAGTGTGTGTGTTGATTGATGTGTGTTTCTGTGAGGTGTGTGCCCTGTGAAGTGTGTGTGTGCAGTGAAAGGTGAGTGTTAGTGTGAGGTGTGGCAGTGCAAAGGGTGTGTGTCATGAGTAACTTGTGTCTGTGTGAGGTTCTTGCACTGTGCAGTGTGTGCATGGTGGGTGGTGTGTGTCTGTGTGAGGTTTGTGCATTGTGCAGTGTGTGTATGGTGAATATTGTGTCTCTGTATGAGGTCCAATAACTGTGCACTGTGTGTGTATGGTGCGAGATGTGTGTTTGTTTAAAATGTTTGCACTATTCAGTGTTTGTGTGTTTATGTGGTGAGTGGTGTGTGCCTGCATGAGGTGTGTGCACTTTGTAGTATGCAAGTTCTGGGTGGTGTGTATCTTTGTGAGATATATGCAGAGTGGAGTATGAGTTTGCAGGGTGTTTAAAAAGTGTGTATCTGTGCTAGGTTTCTGCACTCTGGAGTGTGCGTGTTGACTGGTGTGTGTCTGTGTGAGGTGTGTGCACTGTGGAGAGTGTGTGCATGGTAAGTGTTGTGTGTCTGCATGATGTGTGTGCACATTGCAGTGTGTGTGCTGATTTGTGTGTGTCCCTGTGAAGTGTGTGCACTGTGGACTGTGTGTGTGCAGTGAAAGGTGTGTGTCAGTGTGAGGTGTGGCACTGCAAAGGGTGTGTCATGAGTAACTTTTGCCTGTGTGAGGTTTTTGCACTGTGCAGAATGTGTGCATGGGGAATGGTGTGCATCTGTGTGATGTTTGTGCACTGTGCAGTGTGTGTATGGTGAATATTGTGTCTCTGTGTGAGGTCGGTTAACTGTGCACTGTGTGCGTATGGTGTGAGGTGTGTGTTTGAAATATTTGCACTGTGAAGTTTTTGTGTTTATATGGTGAGTGGTGTGTGTCTGTGTGAGGTGTGTTCACTGTGGAGTGGGTTTGTGGTCAATGGTATGTTTCTTTGTTAGGTGTGTTCACTGTGCACTGTGTATTTGTACTGAGTGGTGTGTGTCTGTGTGAGGTGTATGCACAGTGGAGTGAGTGTGCATCGAGTGTGGTAAGCAGTGTTCATCTGTGCTAGGTGTCTGCACTGTGGATTGTGTGTGTTGCATGTTGTGTGTCTGTGTGAGATGCATGCACAGTGGAGTGTGAGTGTGCAGTGTGTGTGGTAAGTGGTGTGTGTCTTCCTGTGGTATGTGCATGGTGGACTGTTTGTGTGCTGCTCGGTGTTTGTCCCTGTGAAATGTGTGCACTGTGAAGTGTGTGTGTGCAGTGAGTGGTGTGTCTGTGTGAGGTGTGTGCACTGTGAAGAGTGTGAGTGGTGAGTGACTTGTTTCTGTGTGAGGTTTTTGCACTGTACAGAGTGTGTGTGCTGAGTAGTGTGTGTTTTTGTAAGGTTCCTGTGCTGTGGAGTGTGAGTGTTATAAGTGGTTCATGCCTGTGTGAGATGTGTGCACTGTGTAGTATGCGTGTGATAAGTGGTTTGTGTCTGTGTGAGTTGTATGCTCAGTGGAGTGAGTGTGCATTGAGTGTGGTAAGTGGTGTGCATATGTGCTAGGTGTCTGCAGTGTGGATTATGTGTGTTGTGTGACTGTGTGAGGTGTGTGCACTGTGGAGAGTGTTTTCGTGTTAAATTGTGTGTGACTTCCTGTGGCATGTGCTCGGTGGAGTGTGTGTGTGCTGATTGGTGTGTGTTCCTTTTAGGTGTAGGCAATGTGGAGTGTGTGTGTGGTGAGTGACTTGTGCCTGTTTGGGGTTTTTTCACTGTGCAGAGTGTGTGTGTGTTGAGTGCTGTTTGTCTATGTGAGGTGTATGCACAGTGGTGTGTGTGTGGTGAGTGTTTTGTGTATGGGTTAGGTGTGTTCACAGTACAGTATGTTATTTTGTGTGTTGTGTGCTGTTTGTGTGTGGCATGTGCACTGTAGATTGTGTGTTTGTGGTCAAAAGTGCGTGTTTGTGGTCAAAATTGCGTGTCTGTGTCAGGTGTGTAAAGTGTGGAGTGTGTGTTTGTGGTGAGTAGTGTGCCTCTGTGAGGTGTCTGCACTGTGGAATGTGTGTGTGGTGAGTGTTATGTGTCTCTGTTAGGTGTGTTCACTCTGTAGTTTGTGTAGGCAGTAGTGTTTTTGTATGAGGTGTCTTCACTGTGGAGTTTGTGTGTCCTGAGTGCTGTGTGTCTGTGGGAGTTGTGTGCCGTCTGGAGTGTGTATGTGGTGAGAGGTGTGTGACTGTGTGTGGTGTGTGTACTGTGCAGTTTGTGTTTGTTTGTGTGGTGAGTGGTGTGTGTCTGTGTGAGGTGAGTGCACTGTGGAGTCTGTGTGCAGTCAGTAATGTGTGTATTTCTGAGGTGTGTTCACTTTGCAGTGTGTTTTCAGTAAGTGGTGTGCCTGTGTGAGGTGTCTGCACTGCAAATTGTGTGTGGTGAGTGTTGTCATTCTGTGTAAAATGTATTTACTGTGTAATTTGTGTGGTCAATCGTGTGTCTGTATGAAGTTTCTTCAATGTGGAGTGTGTGTCATGAGTGGTGTGTTTGTGAGGTGTGTGCACTTGAAGTTCCTGTGTTTGGTGACTGCTGTGTGTCTGTGTGAATTGTGTAATGGTGGAGTTTGTGTTTACTAAGTGGGGTGTGTCTGTGTAAAATGTGTGCACTGTGTATGTTATGTGTTTAGTGAGTGGTGTGTCTGTGTGAGTTGTGTGCACTCTTTAATGTGTGAGGGATGCATCTCTAATTAAGGTGTGTGCACTGTGGTGTATGTGTGTGGAGTGTGTGTGGTGACTGGTGTGTGTCTATTTGAGGTGTCTGCACCTTGGAGTATGTGTGGTGAATGGTGTGTGCCCGTGTGAGGTGTGTGCACTGTGTAGTATGCGTGTGATAAGTAGTGTGTGTCTGTGTGAGATATATGTACAGTGGAGTTTGATTGTGCAGTGTGTGTGGTAAGTGGTGTTTTTCTGTGCTAAATGTCTGCACTCTGGACTGTGTGTGTTGCGTGGTGTGTGTCTATGTGAGGTGTGTGTATTGTGGAGAGTGTGTGCATGGTAAATGGTGTTTGTTCCTTTGAAGTGTGTGCACTGTGGAGTGTGGGTATGTGGTGAGTGGTATGTGTTTGTGTAAGGTGTGTGCACTGTGAAGAATGTGTGGTGAGTGACAAGTATGAGGGTTTTGCACTGCACAGTGTGTGTGAGTTGAGTGGTGTGTGTCTGTGTGAGGTTTGTGCACTGTGGTGTGTGTGTGGTGAATCTTGTGTGTCTGTGAGAGGTGTGTGCACTCTGTAGTGTGTGTGCATGGAGAGTGGTGTGTGTTTGGGTTAGGTGTGTGCACAGTGCATTGTGCCTGGTTGGTGTGTGTTGCTTGTTTGTGTGTGGTGTGTGCACTATGGAGTGTGTGTATCTGTTGAGTGTTGTGTGTCTTTGTGAGGTGTGTGAACTGTGTAGTATGTTTGTCTGAAAATTTTGTGTCTCTGAATGAGGTGTGTTCAATGTGAGTGTGTTTGTGTTTAGAAGAGTTTGTTTGTGTAAGGCCTATGCACTGTGGAGTGTGTGTGGTGAGTTGTATGTGTCTGTGTAAGGTGTGTGCACTGTGGAGTGTGTGTGTGGTCAGTCGTGTGTGTATTTGTGAGGTGTGTTCACTGTGCAGTGTATGTTTGTGGTAATTCGTGTGCCTGTGTGAGGTGTCTACACTGCAGGATGTGTGTGGTGTTGTGTGCCTGTGTTTCTTTTGTTGGGTGAAGTGTTCTATAGTGACTGTTGTTGGGTATGTGCCCTATAGTGACTGTTGTTGGCTAGGTGCTCTATAGTGACTGTTGTTGCATAGGTGCTTTTTAGTGAGTGTTGTTAGGTCGTGTGCTCTATAGTGACTGTTCTTGGTTAAGATGGTCTAATACTGACTGTTGTTGGGTAGAGTGCTCTATAGTGACTAGAGGGCTCTACAGTGACTGTTTTTGGGTAAGTCCCCTATATTGACTGTTGTTGGGTAGGGTGCTCTATAGTGACTGTTGTTTGGTGCATTGCTCTATTCTAATTGTTGTTGTGTAGGGTGCTCTATACTGACTGTGGCTGGGTAGAGTACTCTATGCTGACTGATATTGAGTAGAGTGCTTTCTAGTGACTGTTGCTGCATAGGGTGCTCTATGGTAACTGTTGCTGGGTAGGGTGCTCTGTAGTGACTGTTGTTGGACATGATCCTCTATTCTTACTGTTATTGGGTAGGTGCTATATAGTGACTGCTGTTGGGTGGGGTGCTCTGTAATGACTGTTGTGTGGTACAGTGCTCTATAGGTGACTGCTGTTGGGTGGAGACTTTAAAGTGGCTGTCGTTGTGTAGAGTTCTCTATAATTACTGTTGTTGGATAGAGTGCTCTATATGTGACTGTTGTTGGGAGGAGTGTTTTATAGTGACTGTTGTTCTGTAGGGTTCTCTATAGTGACTGTTGTTGGGTATGGTGCTCTATAATGACTGTTTCTGGGTAGAGTGCTCTATAGTGACTGTTGCTTGTAGGGTGCTCTACAGTGACTCTTGCTGGGTAGGGTGCTCTAAAATTACTGTTGTCAGGTGGGGTGCTTTATACTGACTGGTGCTCATTAGAGTGCTCTATAGTGACTGGTGTTGGGTAGGTAATGTATGGAGACTCTTGTTGGTGGTGGTGCTTTATAGTGACTGTTGCTGGGTAGGTGCTCTATAGTGATTGTTGTCGGGTAGAGTGCTCTAGATAGTGACTTTTGTTGGGTAGGGTGTTCTCTGGTGACTCTTGTTGGGTTAAGTACTAGATAATGACTGTTCCTGGGTAGAGTGCTCTACAGTGATTGTTCCTGGGTAGGGTGCTCTATAGTTACTGTTGTTGGGTAGAATGCTCTATAGTAACGTTTTTTTTTGTAGAGGGTTCCATTGTAACTGTTGTTGGAAAGGTGCTCTATAGTGGCTGTTGCTGGGTAGGATGCTCTATAGTTACAGTTGTTGGGTATTATGTTTTATACTGACTGTGGTGAGTGGAGTGCTCAGTAGTGACTGTTGTTGGTTAGGGTGCTCTATAGTGACTGTTGCTGTGTAGGGTGCGCTATAGTGACTGTTGTTAAGGGTGCTCCATAGTGACTGTTGTCAGGTAGGGTGATCTATACTGACTGCTGTTGGGTAGGTGTTCTATAGTGAGTGTTGCTGGGTAGGGTGCTCTGTAGTGATTTTTTTTTGAGTGCGGTGCTCTCTAGTGACTGTTACTGGGTACTCTATTGTGACAGTTGTTTTGTAGGTGCTCTATAGTGACTGTTGGGTAGAGTGCACATAGTGACTCTTGTTGGATACGGTACTCTATAGTGACTATTTTTGGGTAAGTTGCTCTATAGTGACTGTTGTTGGGTAGAGTGCTCTATAGTGACTGTTGCTGAGTACAGGGCTCTACAGTGACTGTTGTTGTATAGGTGCTCTATAGTGACTGCTTTTGGGTAGGGTGCTCCATATTGACTGTTGTTGGGTAGGTGCCCTGTAGTGACTGTTCTTGGTTATGGTGCTCGATACTGACTGTTGTTAGGTAGGTGCCCTATAGTGACTGTTGCTGGGTAGGGTACCCAATAGTGACTGTTGTTGGGTAGGTGCTCTATACTGACTGTAGTTTTGTAGGTGCTCTATAGTGACTGTTGTTGGGTAGTGTACTCTATAGGGACTGTTGTTGAGTGGAGTTCTCCATAGTAAATGTTTTTGCATGGGGTGTTCTATAGTAATTACTGCTTGTTAGGGTGATCTTCAGTGACTGATATTGGGAACAGTGCTCTATAGTGACTGTTGGTGGGTAGGTGCTCTATAGTGACTGTTGTTGGGTAGGGTGCTCTATCATGTCTGTTGTTTGGTATGGTCCTCTACAGTGAATGCTTTTGGAAAGAGTGCTCTATGCTGACTGTTGTTGGGTAGAGTCCTCTATACTGACTGTTCTTGAGTAGGGTGCTCTATTGTGACTGTTGTTTGGTATGGTGCTCTACTGTTGTTGACATGAGTGCTCTACAGTGACAGTTGTTGGGTAGGATGCTCTATCATGAATGCTTTTTGGTAAATAGTATATTGTGACTCTTGTTGGGAGGGGTGTTCTATAGTGATTCTTGTTATTTTGGATGCTCTATAGTGACTGTTATTGTGTAGCATGCTCTATAGTCTCTGTTGTTGAGTAGGTGCTCTATAGTTACTGTTTTTGAATAGGTGCTTTATAGTGACTGTTGTTGGGTAGGTGCCTTATGCTGACTGTTGTTGAGTAGGGTGCTCTATTGTGACTGTTGTTTGGTATGGTGCTCTGTAGTGACTGTTGTTAAGTAGAGTGCTCTATAGTAACTGTTTTTGGGTAGAGGGCTCTATATTGACTGTTGTTGAATAGGGTGCTCTATAGTGACTGTTGTTGGGTGGAGTTCTCCATAGCGACTGTTGTTGCATAAGGTGCTCTATAGTGATTGTTGCTGGGTTAGGTGATTTATAGTGACTGATGTTGGATAGAGTGCTCTATGGTGACTGGCTGTGTAGGGTGCTCTATTGTGACTGTTGCTAGGTAGGGTGCATTATAGTGACTGTTTTTCTGTAGGGACCTTTATAGTGAGTTTTGTTTAGTATGGTGCTCTATAATTACTGTTGTTGGGTAGGTGCTTTATAGTGACTGTTGCTGTGTAGGGTGCTCTATAGTGACTGATATTGGGTGGGGTGCTCTATAGTGACTGTTGCAGGGTAGAGTGCTCTATAGTGACTGCTGTTGGGGAGGTGTTCTATAGCCACTGTGGCTGATTAGAGTGCTCTATAGTGACCATTCTCGGGTAGGTGCTGTATGTGACAGTTGTTGGATAGAGTGCTCTGTAGTGACTCTTGCTGGGTAGGGTGCTCTACACTGATGGATACTGGGTAGGGTGCTCTTTAGTGACTATTGTTGGGTAGGTGCTCTATAGTGACTGTTGCTGAATATTGTTCTCTATAGTGACTGTTTTTTGGTTGGTGCTCTATACTGACTATTGTTGGGTAGGGTGCTTTATAGTGACTGTTGTTGGGTGGGTGCTTTATAGTGACGGTTGTTGAATAGGTGCTCTATAGTGACTGTTGTTGGGTAGTGTAGTTTATAGTGACTGTTTTTGGTTGAAATTCTCCATGCTGACTGTTGTTGTGTAGGGTGCTCTATTGTGATTGTTTCTGGATAGGGTGATCTATAGAAACTGACGTTGTGTAGAGTGCTCTATAGTGACTGTTGCTTCATACCGTGCTCTATTGTGACTGTTGCTGTGTAGGTTCAGTATAGTGACTGTTGTTGGGTAGGGTCCTCTATACTGACTGTTGTTGGAAAGGGTGCTCTGTAGTGACTGATTTTGGGTGGGGTGCTCGATAGTGACTGTTTTGGGGTACAGTGTTTCATAGGTGACTATTGTTGGGTGGAGTGTTTCACAGTGACTATTGTGTAGAGTGCTCTATAGTGACTGTTTCTGGTTAGGATGCCCTATACTGACTGCTGTTGGGTAGTTTCTTTATAGTGACTGTTTTTTGATAGGGTGCTTTATACTGACTGTTCTTGGGTAGATGCTATATAGTGACTGTTGTCTGGTAGGGTGCTCTATAGGGTCTGTTGTATTGTGGGTGCTCTATAGTGTCTATTCTTGTGTAGGTGCTTTATAGTGACTGTTGCTGGATAGTGTGCTCTATAGTGACTGTTGTTGGGTGGATTGCTCTATATTGACTGTTGCTGGGTGGAGTGTTCTAGAGTGACAATTGTTTGGTAGTTACACTATAGTGACTGTTTTTCAGTGTGGTGGTCTATAGTGACTGTTGTTGGAAAGCATGCTCTATAATGACTGTTTTAGGGTAGGGTGTCCTATAGTGACTCTTGTTGGTAGGGTGCTCTATAGATACTGTTGTGGGGTAGGGTGCTCTATAGTGACTGTTGCTGAGTAGAGTGCTCTATATTGACAGTTGTTGTGTGGGGTTCTCTATACTGACTGTTTCTGGGTACAGTGCTCTATTGTGACTTTTGTTGGGTAGGATGCTCTATAGTCACTGTTGTTGGGTATGTGCTCTATAGTGATTGCTGCATGGTAGGGTGCTCTAGAGTGAATTATTTTGGGTAGTTGCTATATAATGACTGTTTTTGGAGTGGTGCTTTAAAGTGACTATTGTTGTGTAGGTGCTCTACAGTGACTGTTGCTGGGTAGGGTGCTTTATAGAGATGATTTTTGGGTAGAGTGCTCTATAGTGACTGTTGCTGGGTAGGGTGCTCTACAGTGACTGTTGCTGGGTGTGGTGCTCTACAGTAACTGTTGTTGGGTACAGTGCTCTATATTGACTGATTTTGGGTAGAGGGCTCTATACTGACTGTTGTTGGGTATGGTACTCTAAGTGACTGTTGTTGGTTATGGTTCTTTATAGTGAATGCTGTTGAGTAGGTGCTCTATAGTGACTGTTGTTGGTGGCTTGCTATATAGTGACTGTTGTTGAGTATTGTGCTGTATAGTAACTGTTGTTTGGTAGGTTGTTCTATAGTTACTGTTGTTGGTGGGGTACCTATATTGACTGTTGCTGAGCAGGGTGCTCTATAGTGACTGTTGTTGGGTGGGGTGCTCTATAGTTACTGTTGCTGGGTAGAGTATTGTGTAGTTACTGCTTTTTGAATAGGTGCTCTATAGTGACTGTTCCTGGGTAGTGTGCTTTAGAGTGACATTTGTAGAGTAGGTCCTCTACAGTGACTATTGTTGGGTACATGCTCTATAGTGACTTGTTTGGTAGGGTGATCCTAGTGACTGTTGTTTGATCAGTGCTCTATAGTAACTGTTGTGTAAAGTGCACTGTAGTGACTGCTGTTGGGTGGAGTGCTCTATAGTTGATTGTTATTGAGTAGAGCTTTCTATAGTGACTGTTGTAGTGTAGAGTGCTGCATAGTGACTGCTGTTGGGTAATGTGCTTTATACTGACTGTTGTTGAGTAGGTGCTCTATAGTTACTGTTGTTGGGTTGGGTGCTCATAGTGTGTGTTGTTGGGTATGGTGCTCTATATTAACAGATGTTAGCTTGAGTGCACTATAGTGACTGTTGTTGAGTAGATGCTCTATAGTGACTGTTGCTGTGTAGGGTGCTTTATAGTGACTGTTGTGGGTGGGGTGCTCTATAGTAACGGTTGCTGGGTAGAATGCTCTATAGTGACTAATGTTTGGTATGTTTTCTGTAGTGACTGTGGCTGGTTAGGGTGCTCTATAGTGATTGTTGATGTGTTGATGCTCCATAGTGACTGTTGTTGGGTGGGTGGTCTACATTGACTGTTGTTGGGTGGAGTGCTCTATAGGTGGCTGTTGTTGGGTAAAGTGGTCTATAGTGGCTGTTGTTGGGTATGGTGCTCTATAAGGACTGTTGCTGGATAGAGTGATCTATAGTGACTCTTGTTGGTAGGATGCTCTATAGTGACTGTTGCTGTGTAGGGTGCTCTATAGTGACTGATGTTGGGTGGAGTTCTCTATACTGACTGTTTTTCTGTACAGTGCTTTATTGTGACTGTTGTTGGGTAAGATTTTCTATAGTCACTGTTGTTGAGTACATGCTCTATAGTGATTGTTGCATGGTAGGGTGCTCCAGAGTGACTTATTTCAGGTAGGTGCTGTATAGTTACTGTTGTTGGTGTGGTGCTTTAAAGTGACTGTTGTGTAGGTGCTGTACAGTGACTGTTGCTGGGTAGGGTGATTTATAGAGATGGTACTTGGGTAGAGTGCTCCATAGTGACTGTTTCTGTATAGGGTGTTCTACAGTGACTGTTGCTGGGTAGGGTGCTCATTAGTGACTAATTGTTGGGTAGGTGCTCTATAGTGACTGTTGTTGGGTGTGGTGCTCTACAGTGACTGTTGTTGGGTAGAGTGCTCTATAGTGACTGTTGTTGGGTAGAGTGCTCTATATTGACCGTTTTGGGGTAGAGGGCTCTATACTGACTGTTGTTGGGTACAGGGCTCTATATTGACTGTTGTTAGGTAGGGTTCTTTAGAGTGACTGCTGTTGAGTAGGTGCTCCATAGTTACTGTTTCAAGGTAAGTGCTCTATAGTGACTGTTGCTGATAGGGTGCTATATAGTAACTGATGTTGCATTTTGTTCTGTATAGTGACTTTTGTTTGGTAGGTTGCTCTATAATTACTGTTGTTGGTCAGGTACCTATAGTGACTATTGCTGTGTAGAGTATTGTGTAGTTACTGCTTTTTAGATAGGTGCTCTATAGTGACTGTTCCTGGGTAGTGTGCTCTAGAGTGACTGTTGTAGGGTAGGTTCTCTACAGTGACTATTGTTGGGTACATGCTCTATAGTGACTTGTTTGGTAGGGTGCTCATAGTGACTGTTGTTGGATCGGTGCTCTATAGCAACTGTTGTGTAAAGTGTACTGTAGTGACTGCTGTTGGGTGGAGTGATCTATAAATGATTGTTATAAGGTAGAGTTTTCTATAGTGACTGTTATAGTGTAGAGTGCTCCATAGTAACTGTTGTTGGGTAATGCACTGTATACTGACTGTTGTTGAGTAGGTGCTTTATAGTTACTGTTGTTGGGTTGGGTGCTCATAGTGTGTGTTGTTGGGTATGGTGCTCTATAGTAACTGTTGTTGGCTTGAGTGTACTATAGTGACTGTTGTTGGGTAGGTGCTTTCTACTGACTTTTGATTGGTAGGATAATCTATAGTGACTGTTGCTGGGTAGAGTGCTCTATAGTGAATGTTGCTGGGTCGGGTGCTCTATAGTGACTGTGGTTATGTGTGTTTCTTTATATTGACTGTTGTTGAGCATGTGCTCTATACTGACTGTTGTTTGGTAGGGTGGTCCATAAAGACTGTTGTTTGGTATGGTGCTCTATAGCAACTGTTCTTCTCTATGATGACTGTTGTTGGGTAGAATGCTCTAGATAATGACTGTTGTTTAGTAGGGTTCTCCACAGTGCCTGTTGTTGGGTGGAGTGTTCTATAGTGACTGTTGTTGGGTAGAGTGCTCTATAGTGTCTGTTTTTGGGTATGATGCTCTATAGTGAATGTTGATGGGTAGGGTGCTGTATAGTGACTTGCTGAATAGGTGCTCTATACTGACTGTTGTTGGGTAGGGTGCTCTATAGTGACTGTTTCTGGGAAGGGTGTTATATAGTGACTGTTCCTGGGTAGGATGCTCTATAGTGATTGTTGTTGAGTAGAGTGCTCTAGAGTGACTGTTGCTTGGTTGGGTGCTCTATAGTGACTGTTGCTGGGTAGGGTGTTATATAGTGACTGTTGCTGGGTAGGATGTTCTATAGTGATTGTTTTTGAGTAGAGTGCTTTATAGTGACTGTTGCTGGGTTGGGTGCTTTATAGTGATTGTTGTTGAGTAGGGCGTGCTGTAGTGACTGTTGGTGGGTAGGGTGCTTTATAGTGACTGTTGTTGCATAGGTGCTCTATACTGACTGTTGTTGGGTAGGTGCTCAATAGTTACTGTTGCTGGGTAGCATGCTATATAGTGACTGTTTTGGGGTAGGATGCTCTATAGTGATTGTTGTTAAGTAGAGTGCTTTATAGTGACTGTAGCTGGGATGGGTGCTCTATAGTAACTGTTGCTGTGTAGGGTGTTATATAGAGACTGTTGCTGGGTAGAATATTCTACAGTGATTGTTGTTGAGTAGAGTTCTCTATAGTGACTTTTGCTGGGTTGGGGGCTCTATAGTGATTGTTGTTGAGTAGAGTGCTCTATAGTGACTGTTGCTGGGTATGGTGTTCTATAGTGACTGTTGCAGAGTAGGGTATTCTGTAGTGACTGATTTCTGGTGAAGTGCTCTATAATGACTGTTGTTGTGTAGAGTACTATACAGTAACCATTGTTTGGTAGGTACTTTACAGTGACTGCTACCACATAGGGTGCTCATAGTGACTGTTGTTGGGTAGGTGCTCTACAGTTACTGTTGTTGGGTCGGGTGCACTATAATGACTGTTGTTCAGTAGAGTGCCCTATAGGTAATTTTTGTTGGGTCAAGTTCTCTATACTAACTGTTGTTGTGTAGAGTGCTCTATAGTGACTGTTGTTGGGTATAGTGCTCCATAGTGACTGATGTTGGGTATAGTGCTCTATAGTGACTGTTGTTGGGTATGTGCTGCATAGTGACTATTGTTGGGAAGGTTGCACATAGTGACTGTTGCTGGGTATGCTGCTCTATAGTAACTGTTGTTGGTAGAGTGATCTTTAGTGACTGTTGTTGGGTAGGTGATCTGTAGTGAATGTTTTTGGTTAGGTGCTATATAGTGAATGCTGCTGTGCAGGGTGCTCTATGGTGACTGTTGTGGGTGGAGTGCTCTATAGTGAACATTGCTAGGTAGAGTGCTCCCTAGTGACTGATGTTTGGTATGTGCTCTATAGTGACTGTTGCTGGGTAGGGTGCTCTGTACTGGCTGTTGTTGGGTATGTGTTTTATAGTGACTGTCATTGGGTAAGGTGCTCTATGTTGACTGTTGTTGAGTGGAGTGCTCTGTAGTTACTTTTGTTGGTTGGAGTGCTCTATAATTGACTGTTGTTGGATGGAGTGCTCTATAATGGCTGTTGTTCTGTAGAGTGCTCTATAGTGACTGTTATTTGGTAGAGTGCTCTGTAGTTACTGTGGTTGGGTAGAGTGCTCTATAGGTGACTGTTGTTTGGTGGGGTTCTCTATATTGACTCTTTCTGGGTAGAGTGCTCTATAGTGATTCTGCTAGGTAGGGGTCTCTATAGTGAGTCTTGTTGGGTACATGCTCTATAGTGAGTGTTGCTGGGTAGGGTGCTCTATAGTGACTTTTGCTGGGTGGGGTGCTTTATATGGACTGTATTTGGGTGGAGTGCTCCATAGTGAGTATTGTTGGGTAAAGAGCTCTATACTGACTGTTGCTGGGTAGGTCTATAGTGACTGTTGTTGGGTATGTGCTTTATACTAACAGTTGTTGGTAACTTCTGTTCAGTAGTGTGCACTAAACTGACTGTTCTTGGGTAGAGTGCTCTATACTGACTGTTGCTGCATAGGGTACTCTATATTAAATGATGCTAAGTCACATGTTCCATAGTGACTGTTGTTGGGTAGGGTCCTCTATAGTGACTGTGGTTGGGTAGTTTTTTTCTACAGTTACGGCTGTTGGGTGGAGTGTTCTATAGTGACTGTTGTTGGGTAAGGGGCTCTATAATGAGTGTTGTAGGGTAGAGTGCTCTATAGTGCCAGCTTTTGGGTAGGATAGTCCATAGTGACTGTTGTTGGGTAAAGTTGTCTATAGTGACTGTTGATTTGTAGTGAGCTCTATAGTGACTGTTGTTGGGAAGATGCTCTATACAAACTGTTGTTGTGTAGGGTGCTCTATACTGACTGTTGTTGGGTAGGTGCTCTATATTGACTGCAGTTGGGTAGAATACTCTGTAGTGACTTGTTTGGTAGAGTTCTCTATAGTGACTGTTGCTGGGTAGGTGCTTTATAGTGATTATTGGTGAGTAAGTGCTCTATAGTGACTGTTGTTAGGTAGGGTGCTCTATAGTGACTGTTGTTGGTAGCATGCTTTATACTCACTGTTGCTGGGTAGGGTGCTCTATAGTGACTGTTGCTGAATGGGGTGCTCTATAGTGACTGTTGCTATGTAGAGTGCTCTATAGTGACTGTTCTTTGGTAGGTATTCTATAGTGACTGTTGTTGGGTGGGGTGCTCTATAGTGACTGTTGTTGGGTAGGTGCTCTATCGTCACTGTTTGGGTAGTGTGCTCTGTAGTGACTGTTGTTTGGTAGGGTGCCCTATAGTGACTCTTCTTGGGTAGGGTGCTCTATAGTGACTGTTGTTGGGTAGAGTGCTCTATAGTGACTGTTTTTTGAGTAGAGAGCTCTTTAGTGACAGTTGTTGGATAGTTGCTCTATACAGACTGTTGTTGGGTTTGTTGCTCTATAGTGACATTTGTTGGGTAGGGGCCCTATGGTGACTCTTGTTGGGTAGGGGCTCTATAGTGACTGTCGTTGGGTAGGTGCTCTATAGTGACTGTTGTTGGGTAGAGTGCTTTATAGTGACTGTTATTGGGTAGGTACTCTATAGTACGCTACCCAACAACAGTCACTGCAGAGTGCCTACTCAACAACAGTCACTGTAGGGCCCTCTACACAACAGTCACTATAAAACACCCTACCCAATAACAGTCACTATAAAGCACTCTACCCAACAACAGTCACTATAGAGCATGCTACCAAACAACAGTCACTTTAGAGCACCTATTCCACAAGATTCACTATAGAGCACCTACCCAACATAAGTCACTAAAGAGCACCTACCCAAAAAATTCAGTATAGAGCACCCTACCCAACAACAGTCTCTATAGAGCAACTACCCAACAACAGTCACTATAGAGCTCTCTACCCAACAACAGTCACTATAGAGCACTCTACCCAACAGCAGTCACTATAGATTACCTATGCAACAACAGTCACTAGAGAACACCTACCAAACAACAGTCAATATAGTGTCCTATACCAAAAAAATAGTCACTATAGAGCACTCTACCCAACAAGAATCGCTATAAAGCACCCTTCACAATAATCGTCAGTATCTAGAGCTTTCAACTCATCAAGAGTCACTATAGAGAATCCTACTCAACAACAGTTGTTATAGAGCACCCTACTAAACAACAGTCACTATAGAGCACCAGCCCAAAAAGTCACTATAAGCACCCTACCCAGCAACAGTCAGTATTGAGCATCCCACCCAACAAAAGACTCTATAGAGCACTCCAACCAAGAATAGTCACTATGGTGCACACTGCAGAACACCAGTTACTTTAGAGTACCTTAACCAACAGCAGTCACTACAAAGCACATACCCAACAACATTCAGCATAAAGCACAGTACCCAATAACAGTCACTATAGATAACCTACCCAACAACAGTCAGTATAGAACCACCACCCTGACAACAGTCACTGTAGAGAACTCTACCCAACAACCGTCACTATAGAGCACTGTACACAACATTATTCTCTATAGAGCCCTCCACCCAACAACAGTCACTTATAGAGTACTCTACCCAACAACAGTTACTATACAGCACCCTACTGAGAAACAGTCACTATAGAGCACCCTACCCAACAACAGCCATTTTAGAGCACCTACCCAACAACAGTCACAATAGAGCACCCCAGTCAACAGCAGTCACTATAAAGCACCTACCCAATAGTAGTCACTAAAGAGCACCCTACACAGCAACAGTCACTGTAGAGCACTCTACCTGACAAGAGTCTATAGAGCACCATATCCAGCAACAATCACTGTAGAGCACCTACCCAAAAACCATCAGTTTAGAGCACCCCACCAACAGTCACTATACAGCACCTACCCAAAAACAGTCAGTGTAGAGCACCCTACCCAGCAAAAGATAAAATAGAGCCTTTACCCAACAACAGTCACCATGGAGGACCCTACCTAGCAACAGTCACTATAGAGCACTTTACCTAGCAAGAATTACTGTAGAGAACCCCACCCAACAACAGTCAGTATAGAGCACCCTACCCAGCAACAGTCACTATAGAACATGTACCTAACATCATTCACTATAGGGCACTCTACCAAGCAACACTCACTATAGAGCACCTTACCTACAACAGCCACTATAGAGCACACTACCCAGCAACAGTCACTATAGAGCATGCCAACCAACCACAGTAACTATAAAGAACCTAGCCAACAAGAGTAACTATAGACCATCACAAAGAACAACAGTCACTATAGAGCACCTACCCAACCGCAGTCACTATAGAGCACCCTACCCAAAAATAGTCACTATAGAGCAACATGTGCAACAACATTATCTATACAGCACCCTATCCAGGAACAGTCACTATAGAACACCCTATTCAGCTAGTGTCACTATACAGTACTCTACTTAACAACAATCACTATAGAGCACGATACCCAGCAACAGTCATTATAGAGCACCCTACCATACAGCACTTAATATAGAGCACTCCACTCAACAACAGTAACTATAGAGTACCCTACGCAACAACATTCACTACCTACCCAGCAATAGTGACTATAGAGCACCCTACACAGCAACAGTCACTATAGAGCACTCTACCCAATATTAGACACTATAGAGTACTGTACCCAGCCACAGTCACTATAGAGAACCCTACACAACAACAGTCAGTATAGAGCACTGCACCAAATAGTCACTATAGAGTACCCTACCCAACAACAGTCACTATATGGCACCCTACACAACAACAGTCAGTATAGAGCACACTACCCAATATTAGACACTATAGAGCACTGTACCCAGCCACAGTCACTATAGAGCACCCTACACAACAACAGTCAGTATAAAGCACTGCACCAAAGAACAGTCACTATAGAGCACCCTTCCCAACAACAGTCACTATAGAGCACATACCCAACATCAGTGACTATAAAGCACCTACCCAACAACAGTCACTATAGAGCACCCTATCCAACAACAGTCAATATAGGGGACCTACCCAAAAACAGTCACTGTAGAGCCCTCTACTCAGCAACAGTCACTATAGAGCACTCTACCCAACAACAGTCACTATTAGATTACCTTACCCAGGAACAGTCACTATAGAGCACACGGCCAAACAATGCTCAGTAAAGAGCACCTACGCAACAACAATCACTGTAGAGCACCCAGCCAACAACAGTCACTATAGGGCACATACCTAACAATAGTCACTATAGAGGCCCAACCGAACTATAGTCAGTTTACAGCACCCTACCCAACAACAATCACTATAGAGCACATCACTCAACTACAGAAACACAAGCACAACACCACACAAACATTCCGCAGTGCACCAGTACACCAATTACCACAAACACTGCTCATTCACTATCCACTTTGCATACATTTCACACAGACACACACCACTCATCACACGCATACTACACAGTGCACACACCACACACAGGCACACACAACTCACCACAAACACACTACACTGTGCAGACACATCAAACTGACACACACTACTCACAGCACACACTTTACAGTGAAGACACCTCACACAGACACAAGACTGACCACACACACTACACAGTAAACACACCTCACACAGACACACAACACTCATTATGCTCACAATCCACAGTGCAGACACCTCACACAGACCCACGACTCACCAGAAACACACACTGCAGTGTGCATACCTCACAAAGACACACACCATTGAACCCACACACACTCTTCTGTGCACACACCTCACACAGAAACACACCATTTACCACACAAACACACACAAACTGCACAGTGCACACACCTCACACAAACACACACAACTCACCATACACACACACTTCACTGTGTGCACAGCACACACAGACAGACAATACTCACCAAACACAAACTCCACAGTGTAGACACCTAACACAGACATACCACTCACCACACACACTACACAGTGCACTCATCTCACACAGACACACACCACTAACTGCACACAAAATTTAAACTGTGCACACTTTACACAGACACACACCACACAATACAAACACTCCAGAGTGCAGACACCTAGCACAGACACACACCACTTCCACACACACTACTCACTCACACTCTACTGTACATAAATGTCACACAGACACCCACCACTCGTCACACGCATAATACACAGTGCACACACCTCAGACAGGCACACACCACTCTCCACACACACACTCCACAGTTAAGACACCTCACACAGACACACACCAGTCACCACACACTCCACACAATATTCCACAGTGCAAACACCTTAAACAGACATGCACCACTCACACATCAATGAGTGCACAAAACTCACACATACACACCACTCACCACAAACAACACTCCACAGTGCACACATTTTACACACACACCACTCAACAAACACACTCCACAGTTCAAACAACTCACATAGACACACAGCAGTCACCACACACACAAACCAGAGTGCACACACCTCACATAACACCACTCACAACACACACACTACACATTGAAAAAACCTCATACAGACACAGAACTGACCACACATATTACACAGTAAATACATTTCACACAGACACACAACACTCATCACACACATATTCTGCATTTCAGACACCTCAAACAGGTACACCACTCACCACACACACTGCACAGTGAACTCACCTCACAAAGACACACTACTTTGATCACACACACACTCCACTGTGCACACATCTCACACAAACACACACCACTCATGACATACACACAAACTGCACAGTGCACACAACTCACACAAGCACACACCACTTACCATACTCACACAGTAGAGTAAACACACCTCACACAGACACACCACTCATTAAACACACAATCTACAGTGCAGACACCAAACACAGACATACCACTTACCACACACACTACACAGTGCATTCACCTTACACAGACACACACCACCCACTGCACACACAATCCAAAGTACAGATAGTATAGACAGACACACACCAAACACAACACAAAATTCAAACACACTGCACTGTGCATAAACCTCACACAGATACACACCACTTAATACACACACTTTACACACACACTCCACATAGCACAAACCTCACACAAACATAACTCAACACACACACTCTCCACATTGCACACACCTCACACATACACACACCACTCATCACACACACACTACACAGTGTGCACACCTCACACAGTCACACACAACTCTCCAGACACAGATACTACACAGTGTGCACACCTCACGAAGACACACCACGAACCACACACTCCAAACTGCACACACCTCACACAGACACACACCACTCACAATGTTTACACTCCACAGTGAAGACACCTCATACAAAAACACTACTGACCACATACACTACACAGTGAACACACCTAACTGAGACAAAGAACACTCATCAAACACACATTCCTCAGTGCAGACACCTCACACAGGCACATTACTCACCAAAATCCCACACTCCACAGTGGACACACCTGACACAGACACACACCTCTGATCACACACACACCACAGTGTACCCACCACACACAAGCACACATAAAACAGCACACAAACACACACACTGCACTGTGCAGACACCTAACACAGACACCACTTACCATACGTGCACGCTATTCAGTGCACACACCACATACAGACAATACTCACCAAACACACACTCTACAGTGCAGACACCTTAAACAGACATATGAATCACCACACACACTACACAGTGCACACACCTCACACAGACACACAAGTTCCTTTACACACGCACAATCCAGAGTGCACAAACCTCACACAGACACACATCACTCATCAAACGCTCTGCACGGTGCAAAAACCTCACACAGACACGTCTTTCACCACACACACTTTTCACAGTGCACAAACCTCACACAGACACACACCACTCACCACACACACTCCACAATGCACACACCTCACAGTGAAACACACCTATCAGTGTACACACACTCCACCATGAACCCACAACACACAGACACACACTATGCAATACACCCACTCCAGAGTGCAGACACCTAGCACAGACACTAATTTTTACACACACTGCACACTCAAACTTTACTGTGTGTGCATACATCTCACACAGACACATACCACTCAACACACACATACTACACACAGTGCACGCAACTCACACAGGCACACACCATGCTCCACACACACGCTTCACAGTGCAGACACCTCACACAGAAGCACACCAGTCACCATACACTGTCAACACACACACAGTGCACACATTTCACACAGACACACACCACTCAGCACACACACTCCACAATGCACACACCTCATGCAGACACACATCACATACCATGCACAGAGAATCCACAGTGCACACACCTCACACAAAGAGCATTCACCATACACACACACACTTAACAGTGAACTCACCTCAAGCAGACACAAACTATTCAGGACACACACACTTTACAGTGAAGAAACCTCATGCAGACACAAGACTGACAACACGGACTACAGAGTAAACACACCTCACACAAACGCACACCACTCATCATACTCACACGCTACACAGTGCACACATTACACACAGACAGACAATACTTACCAAACCCACACTTCACAGTGCACAAATCTCACAGACCCACACCACTCATCACACACACACTGCACAGTGCAAAAACCTTACACAGACACAAGTCACTCACCATACATACTCTTCACAGTGCACACACCCGACACAGACACACACCACTCACCACACACACACTCCACAGTGCACACACCTCACAAAGACACACACCAATCAGCACACCCACACTCCACTGTACCCACACTTCATGCAGACACACATCACTTATTATGCACACAGTCTTTACAGTGCACACACCTCACAAAACATGCAACACTCACCACACACACACTCCACACTGCACAAACCTCACACAGACACACACCACTCATGACACACACACTCCACAGTGGACACCTCATACAAAAACACCACTGACCACACACACTATACAGTGAACACACCTAACAGAGACACAGAACACTCACCACACACACATTCCACAGTGCAGACACTTCACAGAGAAACACCACTCACCACAAACCCACATTCCTCAGTGCACACATTTGACAGAGACACACACCTCTGCCCACACACACAATCCACACTGCAGACACTGCACACAGACACACATCACACAACACAGAAACACACACACTGCATTGGGCACACACCTAACCCAAACACACACCACTTACCATGCACACACACTACACAGTACACACACCTCACACAGACACACAAAATTCACCACACACACACTCCACAGTGTACAAACCTCACACAGACACACACCACTCACCACACTGTGCACAGTGCAGAAACCTCACACAGACGTAAGACACTCACCACACACACTCTTCATAGTGCACACACCTCACACAGACACACACCACTCACCACACACACAGACTCCACAGTGTCCACACCTTACACAGACACACACGACTCACCACAGACATAGACTCCACAGTGCACACACCTCACAGGGACATACATCAATCAGCACACACACTCCACTGTGCACACGCCTCATGCAGACATACATCACTTACCACACACACACTCTCCACAGTGCACACATCTCACACAGAACCATTCCACACCAAATACTCCAGAGTGAAGACACAGCACAGACACACACCACTTTCCACACACAATGCACAATCACACTCCACTGTACATACCTCTCACACAGACACACACCACTTAACCCATGTACACTACACAGTGCACACAACTCACAGAGACACACCACTCATTACACACATTATCATTCACAGTGCACACGTTTCACACACACACCACTCACCAAACACACTCAATAGTTTACACAACTCACACAGACACACAGCAGTCACCACACACACAGACTCCATTGTGCACACACTTCACACACACACCACTCATGACACGCACTTCACATTGAAGAAACCTCATACAGACACACGACTGACCACAAACACTACACAGTAAATACACTTCACACAGATATGCAACACTCAACACACACACACATCTGCAGTGCAGACACTTCATGCAGGCACACCACTCACCACAAACACACACTGCACAGTGAACACACTTCACAAAGACACACACCATTGACCACACATGCACTCCACAGTGCAAACACCTCACACAGAAACACACCACTCACCACACAAACACACACAAACTGCACACTGCACACACCTAACACAAACACACAATACTCACCATACACACACATTACACAGTGCACACACCTCAAACAGACACACACAACTTACCATGGACACACTCTCCACAGTGCACATACCTCACACAGACACCCACCATGCAACACACACACTCCAGGGTGCATAGAACTAGCACAGACACACACCACTTACCAAACACACTGCACACTCACACTCCACTGTGCATAAATCTTACTCAGACACACATCACTCATCACACACTTACCACACAGTGCACACACCTCTCACAGTCACACACCACTCACCACACACACTACACAGTGCACTCACCTCACAGAGACACTCACCACCCACTGCACAAACAATCCAAAGTGCAGACACTTTACACAGACACACACCTTTCACCACACACACTCCACTTTGAATACACCTCACACAGACACACACCACTTAATACACACAATTCATGCACACACTCTATATAGCACAAACCTCACACAGACACAAAACTCTATACCCACACTCTCCACAGTGCACACACCTCACACAGACACACAACTCACCACACACACTCCACAGTGCACACACCATACAGAGACACACCATGCACTTCACATGCTCCACACACAATCCACAGTGTTCATACCTCAGACATACCCCACTCGTCAGACTCACACACACTCCAGAGTACACACACCTCATGGAGATGCACAGAACGCTCCACACAAACTCAACAAACACACACCACAATGCAAACCCATCACAGAGACACATACAAGTCACCTGACACCTTATGCACAATGCAGACACCTCACAATGTCACACACCAGTAACCACTCACACCCTCCATGGTGAACAAACCTTACACCCACACACACTGCAGAACACACACACTCCACAGTGCACACCTTAAACAGACCCATACAACTCTCCAGACACACATACTACACAGTGCACATGCCTAAGAAAGACACAAACCACTCAACAGACCCACTCTTTACACTGCACACACCTCACACAGACACACACCACTCACGATACACACTCCAGTGAAGAAACCTCATAGAGAAACACTACTGACCACACACAATACACAGTGAACACACCTAACAGACACACAGAACACTCACCACACACACATTTGACAGTGCACACACCTAACACAGACACACCACTCACCACAAACACACATTCCACAGTGAACACACCTGACACAGACACAGAACACTCACCACACACACATTTGACAGTGCACACACCTAACACAGACACACCACTCACCACAAACACACATTCCACAGTGAACACACCTGACACAGACACAGACTTCTGACCACACAGAGTCCACAGTGCACACACCATGCACACACACCTCACACCACAGAAACACACACACTGCACTGTGCACACACCTAAACAAAACACACACCACTCACCATACACACACACTACACAGTGCACAAACCTCACAGAGACACACAAGATTCACCACACACACTTCATAGTTTACAAACCTCACACAGACACACACCACTCACCACACACACACTTTGCACAGTGCAAAAATGTCAAACAGAAACAAGTCACTCACCACACATACTCTTCACAGTGCACACACCTCACACAGACATGCACGATTTGTGGCACACAAACAATCCAAAGTTCACACACCTCACAGGGTCACACATTAATCAGCACACACACACTCCACTGTGCACACACCTCACACACCACTTAAAATGCACACACTCTCCACAGTGCACACACTTTACACAGACACACAACATGCAACACACACACTTCAGGGTGCAAACACCTAGCACAAACACACACCACTTACCACACTCTGCACACTCACACTGCACTGTCCATACATCTCACACAGGCACACACAACTCATCACACACATACTACACAGTGCAGACAACTCACACAGACACACCACTTACCACACACATAACACTCCACAGTGCAAACATTTCACACATACACACACCACTCAACAAACACACACTCCACAGTTCACACAACTCACATAGACACACAGCAGTCACCACACACACAGACTCCATTGTGCACACATCTCACACACACCACTCATGAGAAACACACTTCACGTTGAAGAAACCTCATACAGACACTTGAATGACCACACACACTACACAGTAAATACATTTTACACAGACAGACAACACTCACTGCACACATATTCCACAGTGCAGACACCTCACACAGGCACACCACTCACCACAGACACACACTTCACAGTGCACACACCTCACACCGACACACACCACTCACCAAACAAACACACACAAACTGCACAGTGCACACACTTCAAACACACACCACTCAACCTACACACACAGTGTGTAGTGCAAAGACCTCACACAGACACACAGCACTTACCAAACACACACTACACAGTGCAGACACCTAACACAGACATACCACTTACCACACACACTACAGAGTGCACTTACCTCACACAGACACATACCACCCACTGCACACACAGTCCAGAGTGCAGACAGTCCACACAGACAAACAACTCACCACACATACAGCACACACACTCCACTGTGCACACACCTCACACAGACACACATCACTAATCACACACAAACTCCACAGTGCACACACCACACATGGACACACACCACTCACCACACATACACCCTTCACAGTTCACACGCCTCACACAGAAACACACCAACCTGTCCACGGACTCCACATATAATTCACAGTGCACATACCTCAGACACACACCACTCATCACACAGAAACTCTACAACACACACGTCACAGAGACACACAGCACACACCATGAAAATTCCACACACACACACCAAAATGCACACATATCACACAAACACACACCAATCACCTCACACCCTATCCACAATGCAGGCACCTCACATTGTCACACACCAGTCAACACACACACTCAACACACAAACTCAGTGCACACATTTTACAGACACACACCACTCACCACACACACTCCACAGTGAACATATTTCACACAAACACACTTTAGAACACACACACTCCATAGTGCACACATTTTACACAGACACACACAACTCTCTAGACACATATATTACACAGTGCACAAACCACTCACCACCCCCACACACTCTAGTGTGCACACCTCACACAGACACACAGCACTCACAATGCACACACTACACAGTGAAGACACCTCTTACAGAAACACTACTGATGACATGCACTACAAAGTGAACACACCTAATAGACACAGAACACTCACCACAAAAACATTCCACAGTGCACACACCTCACAAAGGAGCACCACTCATCACAATTGCCCACTCCTCAGTGAACACACTTGACTCAGATGCTTCTGACCACACACACTCTGGAGTGCACACACTGCACAGAGATACACACCACACACCACACAAACACACTGCACTGTGTCCACACCTAACCCAAACACACTAACCTCACCATACACACACACTACACAGTGCACACACCTCACACAGACACACAAGATTCACCAGACACACTCCACAGTGCACAAACCTCACAGAGACAAACACCACTCACCACACACACACTCTGCACAGTGCTAAAACCTCACAGAGACAAACACCACTCACCACACACACACTCTGCACAGTGCTAAAACCTCACACAGACACAAATTACTCATGACAAACACTCATCACAGTGCACACACCTCACACAGACACACACCACTCACCACACATACACACTTCACAGTTCACACACCTCACATGGCACACATCAATCAGCACACAAACACTCCACCATGCACACACCTCATGCAGACACACACCACTTACTGTGCACACACTCTCCACACTGCACACACCTCACACAGACACACAACAAGCAACACACACTCCAGAATGCAGACACCTATCACAGACACACACCACTTACCACACATACTGCACACTCACACTCCACTCTGCAAACACCTCACACAGGCACACAGCACTACCTACACACACACTTCAGTGCAGCTCCTTCACACACTCACCAGTCACCACACACAGTCCACACACATACTCCACAGTGCATACACCTTATACAGACACAGACCACTCACACATTAAAGAGTGCACACGACTCACACAAACACAACACTCACCACACACATAACACTTCACAGTAAACACATTTTACAAAAACATACTCTGCTCACAAAACACACACTCCACAATTCACACAACTCACACAGGCACACATTAGTAACAACACACACTCCACACTCATACTCCACAGTGCACACACTTTAAACAGACATGCACCAGTCTCACATTAACGATTGAACACAACTCACACATTCACACCACTCACCACAAACATAACACTCCACAGTGCACACATTTCTCACAGACACACAGTACTTATGACACACAGACTTAACAATGAAGACACTTCACACAGACACAAGACTGACCACACACACTACACATAAAACACACCACACACACACAACACTCACCACACACACTTTCTGCAGTGCACAAACCTTACACAGGGACACACCACTCATGAAACACACGCTCCACAGTTCACACAACTAAAACAGACACACAGCTGTCACCAGACACACACTCCATAGTGCACACACCTCACACACACACCACTCACGACACACACACTTCACATTGAAGAAACCTTCTACAGACAGATGACTGACCAAACACACTACACAGTAAATACATTTCACACTGACATACAACACTCATGACCCACACATTCTGCAGTGCAGACAACTCAAACAGGCAAACCACTCACCACAAACACACACTGCACAGTGAACACACCTCACAAACACACCACTGACCACAGCCACACACTCCACAGTGCACACACCTACACAGAATCACACCACTCACCACACAAACACATACAAACTGCACAGTGCACACGCCTCACACAAACACATACCACTCATTATACACACACTACACAGTGCACACACCTCACACAAACACACACGTTTCATCAAATGCATACTACACAGTGCACAAACCTCACACGTGCACACACCACTCACCAAAGACACACTGCACTGTGTAGACACATCACACAGACACAAATAGTAACCACACACACTTCACACACATAATCCCAGTGCACATACCTTAAACAGATACATACCACTCACACATTAAAGAGTGAACACAACTCACATTCACATGACTCACCACACACATAACACTTTAGAGTGCACACATTTTACACAGACACACACTACTCACGACACACCCACTTTACAGTGAAGAAACCTTAGAGACAAAGGACTTTCCATCCACACTACACAGAAAACACACCTCACACAGACACACAATACTCACCACACACATTCCACAGTCCACACACCTCACACAGGCACACACCACTCACCAAACACACACTCCAAATTTCACACAACTCACAAATTCACACAGCACTCACACACACACTGAATAGTGCACATCCCTCACACACACCACTCATGACACACACACTCCACATTGAGAAAATCTTCTACAGACACACGACTGACCACACACCCTACACAGTAAATACATTATTCACAGACACACAAAACCCAGCACACACACTTTCTGCAGTGCAGACACCTCACACAGGCACACCACTCACCACAAACACACACTGCACAGTGAACACTCCTCACAAAGACACACACCACTGACAACACACACACACTCCACAGTGCTCACAGCTCACACAGACACACACCACTCACCACACAAACACACACAAACTGCACAGTGCAAACACCTCACAAACACACTTCTCACCATACACACACACTACACAGTGCACACACCTCACACAGACACACACCACTCACCAAACACAGTCCATAGTGCAGACACCAAACACAGACATACCACTGAGCACACACTAGAGTGCACTCACCTCACACAGACAGACCACTTACTGCACACACAATCCAAACTGCAGAAGTTTACACAGACACACACCACTTACCACACAAACTTTACAGTGCATACACCACACACAGTCACACACCACTTAATACACACTTCATGCACATACTCCACATAGCACAATTTTCACAGACATAAAACTCAGCAGTGTTCCACTTGTGACCTGCTGTTTTCCTCATGTGACCTGCTGTTTTTTGCATGACCTGCTGTGTTCTGCGTGTGACATGCTGTGTTCTGCATGTGACCTGATGAGTTCTGCATGTGAACTGCTGTGTTCCACATCTGACCTGCTGTGTTGGAAGTCTGACCTGCCGTGTTCCACTTGTGACCTGTTGTGTTTCACGTCTGACCTGCTGTTTTCCACGTGTGACCTGCTGTGTTCCAAATGTGACCTGCTGTATTCCACGTCTGACCTGCTGTGTTCCACATCTGACCTGCTGTGTTCCGCGTCTGACCTGCTGTGTTCCATGCCTGCTGTGTTCCACATCTGACCTGCTGTGTTCCACATCTGACTTGCAGTGTTACACGTCTGATTTGCTGTGTTTAGTAGCTGGGATCACAAGTGTACCCCACCAAGCCATTTATGGTTAAATATATTGGGTTACACAAAATACAAGATTAAAATTAATGTCGGAGGAGAGGGGACTCACAAGATGGTGTCGTAGAAGCGACTCAGGATTGCAGCTCTCAGTGAAGGCATGGAGGGTGAGTCCTAGCCGCATTCTCGGATGGACCTTTTTTGCCCACAGAGAGTTGAAAGTCCCAGGTGTGGGAGAGACATGGGATGCTAGTACAGCCGGCTACTGCAGCCGGCTCACGTGGACACTTCAGCCGGTGCTGCAGTGAGACCCGGCATGGAACTCACTGGTCTGGGTGCCCTGTTAAACCAGCAATCTGAGATTTGGAAGGGCAGATTGGCATGTCCATCTGATTGAATGGGACTTGGACAATGAGACAGACCAGGAGTTTCCTGGGAAGGGTGATCTGAGTCGGTGCAGTGGGCAGCAGCACGGGAGATCACACGGATCCCAGTGCCCTATCGACAGGCTACTGGGGCGCCAGTGAGAGAGTCGACCTTTCAGCTTGCTGAGAGGAAGAGAGAAAGAGAGGACGGACTCTGAGGCAGGGAGCTGGGTGATTGGGCTCGGTGGGTCACACCCTCACGGGGACAAGCAGGGCAGTGACTGGAAGCGCTTGGGACTGAGAGTTTTGCTGCTGGCATCTAGGACGGTGCAGCCCGGTGAGGGAGAGACATCCGCCATTACTTATGCAATCCGCCCCTACTGAAGTACCGCCCAGGGCTGATGCAGCCTGCCATTGCCGAGGCAACCTGCCATAACAGAGAGACTCCGCCAGGAGAGGGGAGTGCTCCACAGCAGAAGGGAGCCCAGCAGAAACACGGCGGACCTGCGCTAGCAGGTCAGAGCCCAAGCAGGCAAATAGTGAATAGACTGCCTCCTAGTGGGGCCAGACAGTGCAACAGATACTCATAAAGAAAGCCCCAACTCCCTGAGACAGAGCATCTAAGGGGAAAAAAAAGGGTGGTGTTTTATGAGTTCTGTTGCAGCAGACATGAACAACCTCCCAAAAACCCTGAATGAACAACAAAGCACACAGCTCAGCACTGGAGCTCCTATAAAGCACAGACCGTCTTCTCAAACAGCTACCTGACCCCTGTATATCCAAAGAGTCACCCCAAAAAAGGAGTAATCAGACTGACATTTGGTAGGCATCATTCTGGAATAAAGACAGCAGCAGAAGAAACTGGTATCATTCCTCACTGTTTCGCAGCTGCTAAAGGTACACCCCAGACAAGCAGGGCCTGGAGTGAACATCAGCATTCATACAACAGAGGCAAGAGACCATTAGAAGAAAAACTAAGTAACAGAAATACTTCATCATCAACAATCTCAGCGCCTACATAGAGACCCAACTGAAAAATCAGCAACTACTAAGATGACAAGTGGATAAATCCATAAAGATAAGAAGAAACCAGCGCTAAAAGGAGGAAAACACCCAAAACCAAAACACCTCACCTCCTACAAAGGACCAAAATTCCTCACCAGCAAGGGAACAAAGCTGGACGGAGAATGACTGTGATGAAATGATGGAATCAGACTTTAGAAAGTAGATAATGAGAAACTTCAGTGAGCTAAAAGAACATGTTCTAAATCAGTGCAGAGAAACTAAGAACGTTAAAAAAAAGATTTGAAAAAAGATTCCAGGAATTGATAACAAGAATGGACAACATAGAGAGGAAAATGAATGAATTGAAGGAGCTGAAAAACACAACACGAGAACTTCGTGAAGCATGCATAAGGTTCAACAGCCGAATTGACCAAGCAGAAGAAAGAATATCAGAAGTTGAAGATCAACTCAATGAAATGAAATGAGAAACCAAGATTTTAAAAAAAAGCACAAAAAGGAATGAACAAAATCTCCAAGAAACGTGGGACTATGTGAAGAGACCCAACCTACGTATGATAGGTGTACCAGAATGTGATGACGAGAATGAATCCAAGCTGGAAAACACTCTTCAGGATATTATCCAGGAAAATTTCCCCAACCTAGCAAGACAGGTCAATACTCAACTCCAGGAAATACAGAGAACACCACCAAGATAATCCACAAGAAGAGCAACCCCAAGGCACATAATCGTCAGATTCACCAGGGTTGAAATGAAAAATAAAATACTAAGGGCAGCCAGAGAGAAAGGTCGAGTCACCCACAAAGCGAAGCTCATCAGACTCACAGCAGATCTCTCAGCAGAGAATCTACAAGCCAGGAGAGAGTGGGGGCCAATATTCAACATCCTTAAAGAAAAGAACTTTCAACCCAGAATTTCATATCCAGCCAAACTGAGCTTCATAAGTGAAGAAAAAATAACATCCTTCATGAGCAAGTAAGTACTCAGAGATTTTGTCACCACTAGGCCTGCATTACAAGAGCTCCTGAATGACGCACTCCACATAGAAAGAAACAACCAGTACCAGCCATCCTAAAAGCATATCAAGTGCTAAAGAGCATCAACAAAATGAAGAATCTACATGAACCAATGGACAAAACAGACAGCTAGCATCAAAATGGCAGTATCAAATTCACACATAACAATATTGACCCTAAATGTAAGTGGGCTAAATGCACCAATCAAAAGAAACAGACTGGAAAATTGGATAAAAAAACAAAACCCATTAATGTGCTGTATCCAGGAAACCCACCTCACACACAAGGATACACAAAGGCTCAAAATTAAGAAATGAATGAAAATTTACCAAGCAAATGGAGAGCCAAAAAAAGCAGGAGTTGCAATTCTCGTCTCTGATAAAATAGACTTAAAAGCAACAAAGATCAAAAGGGACAAAGAAGGTCATTACATAATGGTAAAAGGATCAATACAACAAGAAGAGCTAACGATTCTAAATAAATATATAAACCCAATACAGGAGCACCCAGATATATAAGGCAAGTTCTAAATGACTTTCAAAGAGACTTAGACTCCCAAACAGTAATAGTCGGAGACTTTAATACTTCACTGGAAATATCAGACAGATCGACCAGATAGAAAACTAACAAGGATATCCAGGACTTGAACTCATACCTGGAACAAGCAAACCTGATAGACATTTACAGAACTCTCCACCCCAAATCCACAGAATATACATTCTTCTCAGCACCACATCACACCTACTCCAAAATTGACCACATAATTGGAAGTAAAGCACTCTTCAGCAAATGCAAAACAACGGAAATCATAACAAACAGTCTCTCAGACCATAGTGCAATCAAGTTGGAATTCAGAATTCAGCAAATAACTCAGAACCACACAGCTTCATGGAAACTGAACAACTGGCTCTTGAATGTTGATTGGATAAACAAAAAAATGAAGGCAGAAATAAAGAAGTTCTTTGAAACCAACGAAAATGAAGACACAATGTACCAGAATCTCTGGGACACATTTAAAGCAGTCTGTAGAGAAAAATATATAGAAATAATTGCCCACATGAAAAGAGTGGAGAGATCCAAAATTGACACACTATCGTCAAAATTGAAAGAGCTAGAGGAGCAAGATCAAAAAAGCTCAAAACCTAGCAGAAGACAAGAAATAACTAAGATCTGAGCAGAACTGAAAGAGATAGAGACAAGAAAAACCCTTCAAAAAATCAATAAATCCAAGAGGTGGTTTTTTGAAAAAATCAACAAAGTAGAAGAACCACAAGCCAGACTGATAAAAAAAAAAGGGAGAGAACAACCAAATAGATGCAATAAAAAACGACCATGGGAAAATCACCAGATTCCACAGAAATTCAAACCATCATAACAGAATACTACAAAAAACTCTATGCGCATAAACTAGTAAACCAGGAAAAAATGGATAAATTCATGGACGCCTGTATTCTCCCAAGCCTAAACCAGAAGGAAACCGAAAATATGATTAGACCAATAACAAGGTCTGAAGTTGAGGTAGAAACTAAGAGCCTACCACACAAAAAAAGCCCAGTTCCAGATGGGTTCACACCTGAATTCTATAAGACACACAAAGAGGATCTGGTACCATTCCTTTGAAACTATTCCAAATAATCTAAAAAGAGGGAACCCCATTCAAATCATTTTATGAGACCAACATCATCCTGATACCAAAACCCGGCAGAGACTCAACAAGAAAAGAAAACTTCAGGCCAATATCCATGATGAACATATATGCAAAAATCTTCAATAAAATACTGGCAAACCGATTGCAACAGTACATTAAAAAACTTATCCATCATGATCAAGTAGGATTCATCCCAGGGATGCAAGGCTGGTTCAAAATATGCAAGTCTATAAATGTAATTCACCACATAAACAGAAGCAAAAACAAAAACTACATGATTATCTCAATTGACGCAGAGAAGGCATTTGACAAAATTCAACAGCCATTTATGCTAAAAACCCTCAATAATCTTGGTATTGATGGAACATATCTCAAAGTAATAAAAGCTATTTATGACAAACCAACAGACAATATCATACTTAATGGGCAAAAACTGGAAGAATTCCGTTTGAAATCTGGCACTAGACAAGGAAGCCCTCTCTCACCACTCCTACTCAATATAGTACTGAAATTTCTAACCAGAGCAATCAGGCAAGAAAAAGAAATAAAGGGTACTCAAAAAGGAAATGTGGAAGCCAAATTGTCTCTATTTTCAGACGACATAATAGTATACCTAGAAGACCCCATCACCTCAGCCCAAAAGCTCCTGAAACGGATAAGCAACTTTAGCAAAGTCTCAGGATATAAAACCAATGTGCAAAAATTACAAGCATTTCTATACACCAATAACAGACTTAAAGAGAACCAAATCAAGAACGAACTGCCTTTCACAATTGCTACAAAGAAAATATAATACCTAGGAATACAACTCACAAAGAACGTAAGGGACCTCTTTAAGGAAAACTACAAATCACTGCTCAACGAAATAAGAGAGGACACAAACAGATGGAGAAACATTCCATGTTCATGGCTAGGAAGAAACAATATCGTGAAAATGGCTATACTGCCCAAAGTAATTTACACAATCAATGCTATCTCCCTCAAACTACCATGGAATGTATTCACAGAACTGGAAAAAACCACCATAAATTTTATATGGAACCAAAAAAGAGCCCGCATAGCCAAGTCAATTCCAAGCAAAAAGAACATAGCGGGAGGCATCACACTACCAGACTTCAAACTATACTACAAGGCTACAGTAATCCAAACAGCATGGTACTGGTACTAAAGCAGAGATATAGAACAGAACAGAAGCACTGGAGGCAAGACAGCATATCTACAACCATATTATCTTTAATAAACCAGACAAAAACAAGCAATGGGGAAATGATTCCCTGTTTAATAAATGGTGTAAGGAAAACTGGCTAGCCATGTGCAGAAAGCAGAAACTAGACCCCTTCCTGACACCTGGCACTAAAATTAACTCCAGATGGATTAAAGACTTAAACATAAGACCTAACACCATAAAAACCCTAGAAAAAAATCTAGGGAAAACCATTAAGAGCATAGGAGTAAGCAAGGACTTCATGACCAAAACACCAAAAGCATTGGCAACAAAAGCCAAAATAGACAAATGGGACCTAATCAAACTCCACAGATTCTGCACGGCAAAAGAAACAGTCAGAAGAGTGAATCGGCAACCATCAGAATGGAAAAAATCTTTGCAGTTTACACATCTGACAAAGGGCTGATATTTAGAATTTACAAAAAACTCAAACAGATTTACAGGAGAAAAACAAACAAGCCCATTCAAAAATGGGAAAAGGATATGAACAGACACTTTACAAAAGAAGATATACATGAGGCCAACAAACACATGAAAAAATGCTCAACATCACTGGTCATTAGAGAGATGCAAATCAAAGCCACATTGAGATACCATCTCACACCACTTAGAATGGCGATCATTAAAAAATGTGGAGACAGCAGATGCTGGAGAGGATGTGGAGAAAGAAGAACAATCTTACACTGTGGATGGGAGTGTAAATTAGTTCAACCATTGTGGAAGACAGAGTGGCGATTCCTCAAGGACCTAGACATACAAATTCCATTTGACCCAGCAATCCCATTACTGGGTATACATCCAAGAAACTATAAATTGTTCTACTATAAGGACACATGCACACGAATGTTCATTGCAGCACTGTTTACAATAGCAAAGAACTGGAACCAACCCAAATGCCCAACGATGATATACTGGACTGGGAAAATGTGGCACATATACACCATGGAATATTATGCAGCAATCAAAAATGATGAGTTTGTGTCCTTTGTAAGGACATGGATGAATCTGGAGAACATCATTCTCAGGAAACTGACACAAGAACAGAAAAAGAAATACCGCATATACTCACTCATAGGTGGGTGAGAAAAATGAGAACACATGGACACAGAGAGGGGGTCTACTACACATTGGGGTCTATTGGGGGGAATGGGGGCGGGACAGCGGAGGGGGCTGGGGAGGGATAACCTGGGGATGAATGCCAAGTGTGGGTGAAGGGGAGGAAGGCATCAAAACACACTATGTGTGTACCTATGCAATTATCTTGCAAGTTCTACACATGTACCTCAAAATGTATAATGCAATAAAAATTTTAAAATAATTAATGTCATATGTTTTTTTTACCTTTTTTAAATTTTTTTGCTTGAATTATTTCTTTTTACTTTTTATTTTTTTATTCTTATTGAATTATAGGTTTTGTGGTACATATGTAGAATGTGCAAGATAGTTGCATAGGTACACACATGGCAGTGTGTTTTGCTGCCTTCCTCCTTTTAACCCACACTTGGCATTCATCCTCAGGCTATGCCTTCCCAGCCCCCCATGCTGTCCCTCCCCCATTCACCCCAATAGACCCCAGTGTGTAGTAGACCCGCTCTCTGTGTCCATGTTTTCTCCTTATTCTCACCCGCCTATGAGTGAGTATATGCGGTATTTCTTTTTCTGTTCTTGTGTCAGTTTGCTGAGAATGATGTTCTCCAGATTCATCCATGTCCTTACAAAGGAAACAAACTCATCATTTTTGATTGCTGCATAATATATCATTGGTGTATATGCGCCACATTTTCCCAGTCCAGTCTATCATCGATGGGCATTTGGGTTGGTTCCAGGTTTTTGCTAGTGGAAACAGTGCTGCAATGAACATTCGTGTGCATGTGTCCTTATAGTAGAACGATTTACAGTCCTTTGGATATATACCCAGTAATGGGATTGCTGGATCAAATGGAATTTCTATTTCTAGGTCTTTGAGGAAATGCCACACTGTCTTCCACCATGGTTGAACTAATTTACACTCCCACCAACAGTGTAAGTGTTCCCCTTTCTTCACACCCTGTCCAGCATCTGCTGTCTCCACATTTTTTAATGATCGCCATTCTAAGTGGCGTGAGATGGTATCTCAATGTAGTTTTGATTTGCATCTCTCTAATGACCAGTGATAATGAGCATTTTTTCATGTGTTTGTTGGCCTCATGTATATCTCCTTTTGTAAAGTGTCTGTTTATATCCTTTGACCATTTTTGAATGGGCTTGTTTGTTTTTTTCCTCTAAATCTGTTTGAGTTCTTTGTAAATTCTGGATATCAGCCCTTTGTCAGATGCGTAAACTGCAAAGATTTTTTTCCCATTCTGATGGTTGCCAATTCACTGTAGTGACTGTTTTTTTTTTGCCATGCAGAAGCTGTGGAGTGTGATTAGGTCCCATTTGTCTATTTTGGCTTTTGTTGCTAATGCTTTTGGTGTTTTGGTCATGAAGTCCTTGCCTACCCCAATGTCCTGAATAGTTTTGCCTTGATTTTCTTCTAGGGTTTTTATAGTGTCAGTTCCTACATTTAAGTCTTTAATCCATCTGGAGTTAATTTTAGTGTAAGGTGTCAGGAAGGGGTCCAGTTTCTGCTTTCTGCACATGGCTAGCCAGTTTTCCCAATACTATTTATTAAATAGGGAATCCTTTCCCCATTGCTTGTTTTTGTTTGGTTTATCAAAGATTATATGGTTGTAGATATGTTGTGTTGCCTTCGATGCCTCTGTTCTGTTCCATTGGTCTATATCTCTGTTTTGGTACCAGTACCATGCTGTTCTGATTACTGTAGCCTTGTAGTATAGTTTGAAGTCTGGTAGTGTGATGCCTCCCGCTGTGTTCTTTTTGCTTAGAATTGACTTGGCTATGCGAGCTCTCTTTTGGTTCCATATGAAGTTCATGGTGGTTTTTAACAGTTCTGTGAAGAAATTCAATGGTAGTTTGATGGGGATAGCACTGATTGTGTAAATTACTTTGGGCATCATAGCCATTTCCACGATTTTGATTCTTCCTAACCACGAACATGGAATGTTTCTCCATCTGTTTGTGTCCTCTCTTATTTCGTTGAGTAGTGGTTTGTAGTTTTCCTTAAGAGGTCCCTTACGTTCCTTGTGGGTTGTATTCCTAGGTATTTTATTTTCTTTGTAGCAATTGTGAATGGCAGTTCGTTCTTGATTTGGTACTCTTTAAGTCTGTTATTGGTGTATAGAAATGCTTGTGATTTTTGCACATTGATTTTATATCCTGAGACTTTGTTGAATTTGCCTATCAGTTTCAGAAGCTTTTGGGCTGAGATGATGTGGGGTCTTCTAGGTATACTGTCATGTCGTCTGCAAATAGAGACAATTTGGCTTCCACCTTTCCTATTTGAATACCCTTTATTTCTTTTTCTTGCCTCATTGCTCTGACTAGAACTTCCTGTACTATGTTGAATAGGAGTGGTGAGAGAAAGCTTCCTTGTCTAGTGCCGGATTTCAAAGGGAATTCTTCCGGTTTTGTCCATTAAGTTTGATATTGGGTGTTGGTGTGTCATAAATAACTTTTATTACTTTGAGATATTTTCCATCAATAGCAAGTTTATTTAGGGTTTTTAGCATAAAGGGCTGTTGAATTTTGTCAAATGCCTTCTCTGCGTCAATTGAGATAATCATGTGGTTTTTGTTTTTGCTTATGTTTATGTGGTGAATTACATTTATAGACTTGCGTATGTTGAACCAGCCTTGCATCCCCAGGATGAATCCTACTTGATGATGATGGATAAGTTTTTTCACGTGCTGTTGCAGTCGGTTTGCCAGTATTTTATTGAAGATTTTTGCATCTATATTCATCATGGATATTGGCCTGAAGTTTTCTTTTCTTGTTGAGTCTCTGCCGAGTTTTGGTATCAGGATGATGTTGGTCTCATAAAATGATTTGGGAAAGGTTCCCTCTTTTTGGATTATTTGGAATAGTTTCAGAAAAAAATGGTACCAGATCCTCTTTCCTGTGTTTGGTAGAATTTAGGTGTGAACCCATCTGGACCTGGGCTTTTTTGTGTGTGGTAGGCTCTCAATTATTGCTTCAACTTCAGACCTTGTTATTGGTCTATTCATAGTTTCGGCTTCCTCCTGGTTTAGGCTTGGAGGACACAGGCATCCAGGAATTTATCCATTTCTTCCTGGTATACTAGTTTATGTGCATAGAGTGGTTTGTAGTATTCTCTGATGATGGTTTAAATTTCTGTGGAATCTGTGGTGATTTCCCCACTATCATTTTTTATTGCGTCTATTTGGTTGTTCTCTCTTTTCTTTTTTATCAGTTTGGCTAGTGTTCTGTCTATTTTGTTGATTTTTTCAAAAAAACAGCTCTTGGATTGATTGATTTTTTGAAGGGTTTTATTTGTCTCTGTCTCCTTCAGTTCTGCTCCGATTTTAGTTATTCCTTGTCTTCAGCTAGGTTTTGAGCTTTTTTGATCTTGCTCCTCTAGCTCTTTCAATTTTAATGATATGGTGTCAATTTTGGATCTCTCCACTGTTCTCATGTAGGCACTTATTGCTATATATTTTTCTCTGCAGACTGCTTTAAATGTGTCCCAGAGATTCTGCTACGTTTTGTCTTCCTTCTCGTTGGTTTCAAAGAACTTCTTTATTTCTGCCTTTATTTCATTGTTTATCCAATCAACATTCAAGTGCCAGTTGTTCAATTTCCATGAAGCTCTGCAGTTCTGAGTTATTTTCTGAATTCTGAGTTCCAACTTAATTGCACTATGGTCTGAGAGGCTGTTTGTTATGATTTCAGTTGTTTTGCATTTGCTGAGGAGTGCTTTACTTCTAATTATGTGGTCAATTTTGGAGTAGGTGTGATGTGGTGCTGAGAAGAATGTATATTCTGTGGATTTGGGGTGGAGAGTTCTGTGAATGTCTATCAGGTTTGCTTGTTCCAGGTCTGAGTTCAAGTCCTGGATATCCTTGTTAATTTTCTGTCCGGTTGACCCGTCTGAAATTGACAGTGGAGTGTTAAGTCTCCCACTATTATTGTTTGGGAGTCTAAGTCTCTTTGTAAGTCATTAAGAACTTGCCTTATATATCTGGGTGCTCCTGCATTGGGTCCATATATATTTAGAATCGTTAGCTCTTTTTGTTCTATCGATTCTTTTACCATTATGTAAGGACCTTCTTTGTCCCTTTTGATCTTTGTTGTTTTAAAGTCTATTTTATCAGAGATGAGAATTGCAACTCCTGCTTTTTTTTGCTCTCCATTTGCTTGGTAAATCTTCCTCCATCCCTTTATTTTGAGCTTTTGTGAATCCTTGCATGTGAGATGTGTTTCCTGGATATAGCACACCGATGGGTTTTGTTTTTTTATCCAATTTGCCAGTCTGTGTCTTTTGATTGGTGCATTTAGCCCATTTATATTTAGGGTTAATATTGTTATGTGTGAATTTGATACTGCCATTTTGATGCTAGCTGGCTCCTTTGCCCATTGGTTTATAAAGTTTCTTCATTTTATTGATGCTCTTTAGCATTTGGTATGCTTTTAGGATGGCTGGAGTATCTTTTTGGTGTCCACTGTATTTCCTGGAGTTGAGTATTGACCTGTCTCGCTAGGTTGGGAAAATTTTTCTGGATAATATCCTGATGTGTGTTTTCCAGCTTGGATTCATTCTCTTCATCACATTCTGGTACACCTATCAAACGTAGGTTGGGTCTCTTTACATAGTCCCACATTTCTTGGAGATTTTTTTCATTCCTTTTTGTGCTTTTTTCTTTAATCTTGGTTTCTCGTTTTATTTCATTGAGTTGATCTTCAACTTTGATATTCTTTCTTCTGCTTGGTCAATTCATCTGTTGAAACTTGTGCATGCTTCACGAAGTTCTCATGTTGTGTTTTTCAGCTGCTTCAATTCATTCATATTCCTCTCTAAGTTGTCCATTCTTGTTATCAATTCCTCGAATGTTTTTTCAAATCTTTTTTCAAGGTTCTTAGTTTCTTTGCACTAATTTAGAACATGTTCTTTTAGCTCACTGAAGTTTCTCATTACCCACTTTCTGAAATCTGATTTCATCATTTCATCACACTCATTCTTCGTCCAGCTTTGTTCCCTTGCTGGTGAGGAGTTTTGATTCTTTGTAGGAGGTGAGGTGTTTTGGTTTTGGGTGTTTTCCTCCTTTTTGCGCTGGTTTCTTCCCATCTTTATGGATTTATCCACCTGTCTTCTTAGTAGTTGCTTATTTTTTAATTGTGTCTCTGTGTGGATGCCCAGATTGTTGATGACGAAGTATTTCTTTTACTTAGTTTTCCTTCTAATGTTCTAGCCCCTCTGCTGTATGAGTGCTGATGTCCACTCCAGGCCCTGCTTTTCTGGGGGTACACCTGTAGCAGCTGTGGAACAGTGAGGGATGCTACCAGTTTCTTCTTCTGCTATCTTTGTTCCAGAATGATGCCCGCCAAATGTCAGTCTTATTAGTCCTCATTTGGGGTGACTCTTTGTATATACAGGGGTCAGGGAGCTGTTTGAGAAGACGGTCTGTGCTTTATAGGAACTCCAGTCCTGAGCTGTGAGCTCCGTTGTTCATTCAGGGTTGTTGGGAGGATGTGTTTATGTCTGCTGCAACAGAACTCATAACCCCCCCTTTTTTTTCCCCGTAGATGCTCTGTCTCCGGGAGTTAGGGCTTTCTTTATGAGTATCTGTTGCACTGTCCTGCCCCACTAAGAGGTAGTCTATTTACTATTTGCCTGCCAGGGCTCTGCCCTGCTAGCGCGGATCCGCCCTGCTGCAGCACAACTCCATTCTGCTGTGGAGTGCTGTGCTCTCCTGGCAGAGTCTCTCTGTTATGGCAGCTTTCTTTGGCCATGGCAGGCTGCGTCAGCCCTGGGTGGTACTTCAGTAGGGGCGGATTGCATTCGTAGTGGCAGATGCCCCTTTTCCAGTGGGCTGCACCGTCCTAGATGCTGGCACCAAAACTGTCAGCCCTGAGTGCCTCCAATCGCTGCCCTGCTTGTTTCTGTGAGGGTGGGACCCGCCGAGCTTGATCACCCAGCTCCTTGCCTCAGAGTCCATCCTCTCTCTCTCTCTTTTCCTCTCCCCAAGCTTAACGGTTGACTCTCTCACTGGCACCCCACTAGCCTGCTGATAGGGCACTCAGATCCGTGCGATCTCCCATGCTGCTTCCCATTGCAGCAGCTCAGATCACGTTTCCCAGGAATCTCCTGGTCTGGCTCATTTTCCAAGTCCCATTCAATCAGATGGACATGCCAATCTGCCCTTCCAAATCTCAGATTGCCAGTTTAACAGGGCACCCAGACCAGTGAGTTCCATGCCTGGTCCCACTGCTCTATGGTGCCGGCTGAACCAGCCACATGAGCCGGCTGTGCTACCATCCCGTGTCTCTCCCACACCTGGGACTTTCAATGCTCTGTGGGCAAAAAAGGTCCATCTGAAAATGCGGCTAGGACTCACCCTCTGCGCCTTCACTGAGAGCTGCAATCCCAAGTCACCTCTATGACACCATCTTGGAAGCCTCCTTCTTTTTTTTCATTTTTTTAAATTGCATTATACGTTTTGGGGTACATGTGAAGAACATACAAGATTGTTGAATGGGTACACACATGTCAGTGTCATGTGCTGCCTTTCTTCACATTATGTATATCTGCCATTTATTCCCATAGTGTCTCTCCCCAACTTCCTTTTCTATTTCCTTTCTACAGACCCCAGTTTGTGATGCTCCTTTCCCTGTGTTCCTGTGTTCTCATTGTTCAACACCCATATATGAGAACATGTGGTGTTTGATTTCCAGTAATTCCAGCTAATCAGGAGGTTGAGGCACTAGAAATATTTGAACCTGGGACGTGGAGGTTGTGTGAGCTGAGATCATGCCATTGCACTCCTCAACAGCCTGGGCAAAAAGAGTAAAACTCCATCTCAAAAAAAAAAAACACTTAAGCCCTCTAGTAGATCATGTAATCCCTCTAAGAAAAGATCTCTGCTACCTCTTCAGTTTGACTTAAACCATTTATGTCTTAGCTCTTATTTATACAAAACAGCTTCCCAGCTGGGCACAGTGGCTCATGCCAGTAATCCCAGCCTTTTGGGAGCCTGAGGTTAGTGGATCATCTGAGGTCAAAGGTTCAAGTCCAGCCTGGCCAATATGGTGAAACCCTGCCTACTGAAAAACAAAATACAAAAAAAATGGCCGGACATGGTGTCATGTGTCTGTAATCCTAGCTACTTGGGAGACTGAGACAGGAAAATTGCTGGAATCTGGGAGGTGGAGGTTTCTGTGAGCCAAAATGGCACCACTGAACCCTAGCCTGGGTAGCAAGAGCAAAACTCTGTCTCAAAAAAAAGGCTGTGTGCAGTGGCTCAAGCCTGTAATCCCAGCACTTTGGGAGGTTGAGGCAGGTGGATAACGAAATCAAGAGATAGATACCATCCTGGTCAACGTGGTGGAACCCCATCTCTACTAAAAATAAAAAAAATTAGCTAGGCATGGTGGTGCATGCCTGTAATCTCAGCTACATGGGAAGCTGAGGTGGGAGAATTGCCTGAACCCAGGAGGTGGAGGTTGCAGTGAGCCGAGGTCATGCCATTGCACTCCGGCCTCGGTAACAAGAGCAAAACTCCGTCTCAAAAATAAATAGATAAATAAATAAATAAACATTTATTCATACCTCCATGCCTTCATTTATAAGTTCTGACATTCCAGACAGTGAATATATTTGAGGAGCCACTTTTTCCATTTCTATTTATCCCAGTCTTGTGCTCCATAAAGCCTTCCATTTCTTAAAGTGTTCCTTACACTGTGAAACTGTGTATATTAGAGAGAATGAGGCCAGGCAAGGTGGCTTATGCCTGTAATCCCAGCACTTTGGGATGCCAAGGTGGGAGGATCACCTGAGGTCGAGAGTTTGAGACCAAACTAACCAACATGAAGAAACCTCATCTCTACTAAACATAAAAAATTAGCTGGGTGTGATGCCCATGCCTTTAATTCAGCTACTGGAGACTGAGGCAGAAGAATCACTTGAACCTAGGAGGCGAAAGTTGCAGTAAGCTGAGATTATACCATTGCACTCCAGCCTGGGCAACAAGAGTGAAACGCCATCTCAAAAAAGAAAGAAAGAATAAAAAGATTAAATACCCTGACTGTCTTAAAAGGGCCTGGTGAGTATACAATTATTATCATTTTTTTGAGACAAGGTCTCATTCTATTACCTTGGCTAGAGTACAGTGGCCTGTTACAGTTCACTGGCAACTGTGACCTCTTGGGTTCAAGGGATCCTCTTACCTCAGCTTCCCCATTAGCTGAGACTACAGAGGAGTACCGATATCTACGGCCAGCTAATTTAGTTTTTAATAGAGATTACATCTTTCTGTGCTTTCCCAGTCTGGTCTAAAACCACCTGAGCTCAAGTGATTTTCCCACTGGCCTCCCAAAAGGCTGGCATTATACATGTGAGCCACTGTACCTGGCCTCTCCATAATTGTCATAGCTCCCTTTTTTCCACCATTACTTTCATATAATTTATTCTTTGTATACAAGATTTTCTTTTGAGATGGAGTCTAGCTGTGTCACCTAGGCTGGAGTGCAGTGGCAGGATTTTGGCTCACTGCAACCTACACCTCTGGGGTTCAAGTAATTTTCCTACATTAGCTTCCTGAATAGCTGGGACTACAGGCATGTGCCACCACGCTTTGCTAATTTTTGTATTTTTAGTAGAGATGGGGTTTCGCCATGTTGGCCAGGCTAATCTTGAACCCCTGACATCAAGTGATCCCTCCATCTCAGCCTCCCAAAGTGCTAGAATTACAGTTGTGAGCCTCCTCACCCAGCCCAGAATAATCTTTTATAATTGAATCATTTTACTCTCTGCTTAAAGACTTCTAATCACATCTTACCACTTAAAATTATATCCAGACTCCTTCACCATGACTAACAAATCTAGTGACCATAGGTCCCAGTTTAAATTGCCTTGATTCATTTTCAAAATTGCCCTGTTACAGCTAACCTACCTAAAGTCTTGCCTCTTCAATTTCATCTCTTGTTATCCTCCTTGTATACCTAAGTCAGCCCCATTGGTCTTTCCCATTATCATATACATCAAATTTATTATCACTTAGGCTATTTTTGCACTTGTCCCCTAGTGCTTGAAATATTCTGCCTCAATTTTTCCTGACTGAATCTATCATGGAAGTTAGGTCTTAGTTTAACTTCTGTAAAATATAAGCATAAGAAGCATAATTTGTCCATCTTGCTCATGCCTAGAACACTGCCTAACATTTAACTGACATTATTTTTTGAGACAGAGATTTTCTCCTGTTGCTCAGGCTGGAGTAGAATGGTGCAATATTGGCTCACCACAACCTCCACCTCCCAGGTTCAAGTGATTCTCCTGCCTCAGCCTCCCAAGTAGCTGGTATTAGAGGCATGAGCCACTATGCCCAGATAATTTTGAATTTTTACTAGAGACAGGGTTTCTCCAAGCTGGTCAGGCTGATCTTGAACTCCCAACCTCAGGTGCTCCACCTGCCTTGCCTCCAAAAATGCTGGGATTACAGGCATGAGCCACTGCACCTGGCCTAATTGGATTTTTGTGTGGTTCTTGTTGTTGTGTTTTTCATTTGAGATTTTTGCATTTTTTGAGATAAGAGTCTCATTGTGTTGCCCAGGCTTCAGTGCAGTGGCATGATCTTGGCTCACTGCAACCTTTGTCTCCCAGATTCAAAAAGTTCTGCCTTAGCCTCCCAAGTAGCTGAGACTACAGATGCAGCCCATCATGCCTGGGTAACTTCTATTTTTAGTAGAGAGGGAGTTTCATTATGTTGGCCAGGCTGGTCTCAAACTCCTGACCTCAGGTGATCCAACAACCTTGGCCTCCCAAAGTGCTAGAATTACAGGCATGAAGCATCACACCTGGCCTAATTGATGTTAAGTAAGTGTATCAATCTGAGTCTTATCAGAAGACAAATATCTGGCCATCTGGCCAGGTGCAGTGGCTCATGCCTGTAATTCCTGAATTTTGGGAGGCCAAGGTGGGCAGATCACCTAAGGTCAGGAATTCAAGACCAGCCTGACTAACATGGTGAAATCCTTTCTCTACTAAAAATAGAAAAATTAGCTGGGCATAATGGTGTATGCCTGTAATCTCAGATACTCAGGAGACGGAGGCAGGAGAACTGCTTGAACCCAGGAGGAGGAGGTTGCAGTGAGCCAAAATCATGTCACTGCACTCCAGCCTGGGCAAAATAACAAGACTCTCTCTCCAAAAAAATAAAAAAAGAAGGCCAGGCATTGTGGCTCACGCCTATAATCCCAGCACTTTGGGAGGCCGAGGCAGGTGAATCACAAGGTCAAGACATCGAGACCATCCTGGTCAACATGGTGAAACCCCATCTCTACTAAAAATACAAAAATTAGCTGGGCATGGTGGTGCACGCCTGTAATCCCAGATACCCGGGAACCTGCAGCAGGAGAATTGCTTGAACCCAGGAGGCAGAGGTTGTGGTGAGCCAAGATTGTGCCATTGCACTCCAGCCTGGGTAACAAGAGCAAAACTCCATCTCAAAAAAAAAAAAAAAAGACAAAAATCACACTTTTTTTTTTTTTTTACAGGGAGAGGTTAATATAAAGAATATCAAGATACAATAAAAGTAACTAAGAAGGAAGAGAAGAGACATGGTCTTTGAGCTGAAGCCGACGTGGTGGTTTTTAGCGCAGCTTCCCCATAGCCACGGATCCCTGCTTAAGCCTCCTGTGGAAGCCCGGGCCCACTTCGTAGCTTTCTCCCTTTGTCTCATAACCATGTCCACCAACAAGAATGCACATACACCTGCTGCCCATCTTAACAGATTCAAGAACAAGGGAAAAGACAGTACAGAGATGAGGCATCACAGAATAGAAGTCAATGTGGAGCTGAGGAAAGCTAAGAAGGATGATCAGATGCTGAAGAAGAGAAATGTAACCTCATTTACTGATGATGCTACTTCTCCACTGAAGGAAAACCGCAACAACCAGGGCACTGTAAATTGGTCTTTTGATGACATTTTCAAAGGCATAAATAGCAACAACGTGGAAAATCAGCTCCAAGTTACTCAAGCTGCCAGGAAACTACTTTCTAGAGAAAAACAACCCCCCGTAGACAACATAATCCGGGCTGGTTTGATTTCAAAATTTGTGTCCTTCTTGGGCAGAACTGATTGTACTTCCATTCAGTTTGAATCTGCTTGGGCACCCACTAACATTGCTTCTGGGACATCAGAACAAACCAAGGCTGTGTTAGATGGAGGTGCCATCCCAGCATTCATTTCTATGTTGGCATCTCCCCACGCTCACATCAGTGAACAAGCTGTATGGGCTCTAGAAAACATTGCAGGTGATGGCTCAGTGTTCCAAGACTTGATTATTAAGTACAGTGCAGTTGACCCACTCTTGGCTCTTCTTTAAGTTCCTGATATGTCATTTTTGGCATGTAGTTACTTTCATAAACTTACCTGGACACTTTCAAATCTTTGCCACAACAAGAATCCTGCACCCCCGTTAGATGCTGTTGAACAGATTCTTCCTACCTTAGTTCGGCTCCTGCATCATGATGATCCAGAAGTATTAGAAGATACTTGCTGGGCTATTTCCTACCTTACTGATGGTCCAAATGAACAAATTGACATGGTCGTGAAAACAGGAGTTGTGCCCCAACTTGTGAAGTTTCTAGGAACTTCTGAATTGCCAATTGTGACTCCTGCACTAAGAGCCATAGGGAATATTGTGACTGGTACAGATGAAAAGACTCAGATTGTGATCTATGTAGGAGTACTTGCCATCTTTTCCAGCCTGCTCACCAACCCCAAAACTAACATTCAGAAGGAAGCTACATGGACAATGTCAAATATCACGGCTATCCATCAGGACGAGATACAGCAACTTGTGAATCATGGATTAGTCCCATTCCTTGTCATTGTTCTTTCTAAGGCAGATTTTGAGACACATAAGGAAGCTGTATGGGCTGTGACAAACTACACCAGTGGTGGAAAAATTGAACATATTGTGTACCTTGTTCATTGTGGCATAATAGAACCATTGATGAACCTCTTAACTGCAAAAGACACCAAGATTATTCGGGTTATACTGGATACCATTTCAAATATCTTTCAGGCTGCTGAGAAACTAGGTGAAACTAAGAATATTAGTATAATGATTGAAAGATGTGGAGGCTTAGACAAAATTGAAGCTCTACAAAACCATGAAAATGAGTCTGTGTATAAGGCTTCATTAAACTTAATTGAGAAGTATTACTCTGTAGAGGAAGAGGAAGATCAAAATTTTGTGTTAGAGACTACATCTGAAGGCTATACCTTCCAAGTTCAGGTTGGGACTCCTGGGACCTTTAACTTTTATATTACATAGCTGAGGTATAAATTTGTTGTGTACTATGTTTGGTATTTTGTCTTCCTGTTTCTTTATGAAGAACTCTGTCTAAATGTGGTTTATTATTGTAGCACTTTTTATACTGAAACTATACTTGAACAGTTCCAACTGTACATACTGTATGAAGCTTGTCCTCTGGCTACATTTCTTATTTCTATATGAAATTTCATATCTTGCAGCCTCCTGTAAATAAACATTAGCCCCCCAAAAAAAGAAAAGAAGTAAGAGAAGATGCTGTTTCCAAGGGCTGAGGGAGATTATCTAAGAAAGGACATACTTGGAAGAAAGGCCACTGTCATCTCTTCAAAACTAAGGTGCACACTGTACTGGAGAATGCAGAGTCACAGGCCACCAGATAGCAGAGAATATTGGAGGTTTGTGCAGGCCAGTGCTGGTGTCCAGTCCCTGGGCAAACAGGGAACACACAGCTGGTGACCAGACATGCCTATGTGCAGAGAGAGTCCAGGCACAAAGAGGAAGAAGGCCTGGAGTGTGGCATCCCTGTAGAAAGTGACCACCAAGGCAGGGTGTGGCTGAGACAGGTCACCACTAAATTTCCTCTCATCTACAGTGTTGATCTATGGTGTGGCCACTGGAACAAGCACTAGAACCCCCCTTCATTCTGCAATACCCTTCCAGACCATCTTCTGAGAAAGCATTGTCCTTATACTATAAAAAAATGCTTAAAGGAATTCCATTCATTTAAAAGGAGGTATTGAGGGATGAATTTGGGGCTGACAGACAATATATTAATAACTAGCACAGTAAGTGTTAGATGGCTGGGTAGGTAACAGTGGGTTTTAGTTGAGAGGCTGTCCCCCTTCCACACCTCTCAAAGCCACCTGGGCTTTCAGGGAAAATTTAAGTTAAAACTTGTCCCCCACACCAACACCACCCTCCTTCCTTTTTTTTTTTTTTGGAATCAAGTGTTGGTGGAAGAAACTTGTCCAAGATTCCCCAAGTGGAGGTTCAGCTGGGGGTCACCTGCCTAGTGGGGGGCAAGTGAGACAAAAAAAAGATAGGTTAGAGGGAGTGCCTCTGGGCCTGGAGTGTCATTGCTGCAAGATGTTGTTGCAGCCAGACTGCCGGTGAGGCTTTTATGGTCCTCTGTGGCTTCAGCTCTGGCTCCTCACTGTGGGCCTTCATCATGCTGTCCTCTATTATCACTAGCTGTGGATACCCAAAGAATGTCACCTATAAAATCATCTAATAACAAATCTGTCTTTATAATAAGGGGCCTTCCATGCACTGAGCTGGCTGAAGCTGCAGTTCTTACCAACTTTTACCCTCTTTCTTTCCTTCACCACCCTGCTCCCAGAGGGCACTGAGCCTAATACCAGCAGCCCCAGACTTGGAGACCTTGTAAAATGCTGTGCCTGGCTGGGAACAATGGTTTACACCCATAATCCCAGCACTTTGGGAAGCCGTGGTGGGAGTATCAGGAGGCCAGGAGTTCAAGACCAGCCTGGCCAACATGGTGAAACCCCATCTCTATTAAAAATACAAAAATCCAGTTGTGGCAGCACATGCCTGTAGTCCCAGCTACTCAGGAGACTGAGGCAGGAGAATTGCTTAAACACGGGAGGCAGAGTTACAGTGAACCAAGATTGCAATGATGCACTCCAGCTGGGGTGACTCCATCTTAAAAAAAAAAAAGAGGGTTGGAGCCTCAGTGGCTTATTCTGGTACTTGAGGAGGCAAGGCTACGCATTTGAGGCCAGTCTGGGCAACATAACAACCTCTCATTCATTAAAACAAATAAATAATTAAAGTAAAAAATAAAATAAAATAAAAACAAAAAGGCAGGGCCTGGGTCTCACTTGCTCCCCGAGAGTCCCCTTCACTGTGAAGACTTGGGCAGCCACAGAATCCTGTCATTCTTACATTGTTTTTCTTTTTTTTTTTTTTTTTTTTTAAATTTTTATTGCATTATAGGTTTTGGGGTACATGTGCAGAACGTGCAAGATAGTTGCATAGGTATACACATGGCAGTGTGTTTTGCTGCCTTCCTCCCCCTCACCCACACTTGGTATTCATCCCCAGGCTATCCCCCCCAGCCCCCCCCGCTGTCCCTCCCCCATTTCCCCCAACAGTCCCCAGTGTGTAGTAGACCGCCTCTCTGTGTCCATGTGTTCTCATTTTTCTCACCCGCCTATGAGTGAGTATATGCGGTATTTCTTTTTCTGTTCTTGTGTCAGTTTGCTGAGAATGATGTTCTCCAGATTCATCCATGTCCCTACAAAGGACACAAACTCATCATTTCTGATTGCTGCATAATATTCCATGGTGTATATGTGCCACATTTTCCCAGTCCAGTCTATCATTGTTGGGCATTTGGGTTGGTTCCAGGTCTTTGCTATTGTAAACAGTGCTGCAATGAACATTCGTGTGCATGTGTCCTTATAGTAGAAAGATTCACAGTCTTTTGGATAGATACCCAGTAATGGGATTGCTGGGTCAAATGGAATTTCTATTTCTAGGTCCCTGAGGAATCGCCACACTGTCTTCCACAATGGTTGAACTAATTTACACTCCCACCAACAGTGTAAGAGTGTTCCTATTTCTCCACATCCTCTCCAGCATCTGCTGTCTCCAGATTTTTTAATGATCGCCATTCTAACTGGTGTGAGATGATATCTCAAAGTGGTTTTGATTTGCATCTCTCTAATGACCAATGATGATGAGCACTTTTTCATATGTTTGTTGGCCTCATGTATGTCTTCTTTTGTTAAGTGTCTGTTCATATCCTTTGCCCATTTTTGAATGGGCTTGTTTGTTTTTTTTCTGTAAATCTGTTTGAGTTCTTTGTAAATTCTGGATATCAGCCCTTTGTCAGATGCGTAAACTGCAAAGATTTTTTCCCATTCTGATGGTTGTCGATTCACTCTAGTGACTGTTTCTTTTGCCGTGCAGAAGCTGTGGAGTTTGATTAGGTCCCATTTGTCTATTTTGGCTTTTGTTGCCAATGCTTTTGGTGTTTTGTTCATGAAGTCCTTGCCTACTCCTATGTCCTGAACGGTTTTGCCTAGATTTTCTTCTAGGGTTTTTATGGTGTCAGGTCTTACATTTAAGTCTTTAATCCATCTGGAGTTAATTTTAGTGTAAGGTGTCAGGAAGGGGTCCAGTTTCTGCTTTCTGCACATGGCTAGCCAGTTTTCCCAACACCATTTATTAAATAGGGAATCCTTTCCCCATTGCCTGTTTTTGTCTGGTTTATCAAAGATGATATGGTTGTAGATATGTTGTGTTGCCTCTGATGTTTCTGTTCTGTTCCATTGGTCTATATCTCTGTTTTGGTACCAGTACCATGCTGTTTTGATTACTGTAGCCTTGTAGTATAGTTTGAAGTCTGGTAGCGTGATGCCTCCCGCTGTGTTCTTTTTGCTTAGAATTGACTTGGCTATGCGGGCTCTTTTTTGGTTCCATATGAAATTCATGGTGGTTTTTTCCAGTTCTATGAAGAAATTCAATGGTGGGGATAGCATTGAATGTGTAAATTACTTTGGGCAGTATAGCCATTTTCACAATATTGATTCTTCCTAACCACGAACATGGAACGTTTCTCCATCTGTTTGTGTCCTCTCTTATTTCGTTGAGCAGGTGTTTGTAGTTTTCCTTAAAGAGGTCCCTTACATTCCTCGTGAGTTGTATTCCTAGGTATTTTATTTTCTTTGTAGCGATTGTGAATGGCAGTTCGTTCTTAATTTGGTTCTCTTTAAGTCTGTTATTGGTGTATAGGAATGCTTGTGATTTTTGCACATTGATTTTATATCCTGAGACTTTGCTGAAGTTGCTTATCAGTTGCAGGAGCTTTTGGGCTGAGGTGATGGGGTCTTCTAGGTATACTATCATGTCGTCTGCAAATAGAGACAATTTGGCTTCCACCTTTCCTATTTGAATACCCTTTATTTCTTTTTCTTGCCTTATTGCTCTGGCTAGAACTTCCAGTACTATGTTGAATAGAAGTGGTGAGAGAGGGCATCCTTGTCTAGTGCCCGATTTCAAAGGGAATGCTTCCAGTTTTTGCCCATTAAGTATGATATTGGCTGTTGGTTTGTCGTAAATAGCTTTTATTACTTTGAGATATGTTCCATCAATACCAAGTTTATTGAGGGTTTTTAGCATAAAGGGCTGTTGAATTTTGTCAAATGCCTTCTCTGCGTCAATTGAGATAATCATGTGGTTTTTGTTTTTGCTTCTGTTTATGTGGTGAATTACATTTATAGACTTGCGTATGTTGAACCAGCCTTGCATGCCCGGGATGAATCCTACTTGATCATGATGGATAAGTTTTTTAATGTGCTGTTGCAATCGATTTGCCAGTATTTTATTGAAGATTTTTGCATCTATGTTCATCATGGATATTGGCCTGAAGTTTTCTTTTCTTGTTGAGTCTCTGCCAGGTTTTGGTATCAGGATGATGTTGGTCTCATAAAATGATTTGGGAAGGGTTCCCTCTTTTTGGATTATTTGGAATAGTTTCAGAAGGAATGGTACCAGATCCTCTTTGTGTGTCTGGTAGAATTCAGCTGTGAACCCATCTGGACCTGGGCTTTTTTTGTGTGGTAGGCTCTTAATTGCTGCCTCAACTTCTGACCTTGTTATTGGTCTATTCATAGTTTCAGCTTCCTCCTGGTTTAGGCTTGGGAGGACACAGGCGTCCAGGAATTTATCCATTTCTTCCTGATTTACTAGTTTGTGTGCATAGAGTTGGTTGTAGTATTCTCTGATGATGGTTTGAATTTCTGTGGAATCTGTGGTGATTTCCCCTTTATCGTTTTTTATTGCATCTATTTGGTTGTTCTCTCTTTTCTTTTTTATCAGTCTGGCTAGTGGTCTGTCTATTTTGTTGATCTTTTCCAAAAACCAGCTCATAGTTTTGTTGATTTTTTGAAGGGTTTTTCTTGTCTCTATCTCCTTCAGTTCTGCTCTGATCTTAGTTATTTCTTGTCTTCGGCTAGGTTTTGAGCTTTTTTGATCTTGCTCCTCTAGCTCTTTCAATTTTGACGATAGGGTGTCAATTTTGGATCTCTCCACTTTTCTCATGTGGGCACTTATTGCTATATATTTTCCTCTACAGACTGCTTTAAATGTGTCCCAGAGATTCTGGTATGTTGTGTCTTCGTTCTCGTTGGTTTCAAAGAACTTCTTTATTTCTGCCTTCATTTCATTGTTTATCCAATCAACATTCAAGAGCGAGTTGTTCAGTTTCCATGAAGCTGTGCGGTTCTGAGTTATTTTCTGAATTCTGAGTTCCAACTTGATTGCACTATGGTCTGAGAGACTGTTTGTTATGATTTCCGTTGTTTTGCATTTGCTGAGGAGTGCTTTACTTCCAATTATGTGGTCAATTTTGGAGTAGGTGTGATGTGGTGCTGAGAAGAATGTATATTCTGTGGATTTGGGGTGGAGAGTTCTGTAAATGTCTATCAGGTTTGCTTGTTCCAGGTCTGAGTTCAAGTCCTGGATATCCTTGTTAATTTTCTGTCTGGTTGATCTGTCTGCTATTGACAGTGGAGTGTTAAAGTCTCCCACTATTATTGTGTGGGAGTCTAAGTCTCTTTGTAAGTCATTAAGAACTTGCCTTATATATCTGGGTGCTCCTACATTGGGTCCATATATATTTAGAATCGTTAGCTCTTCTTGTTGTATTGATCCTTTTACCATTATGTAGTGACCTTCTTTGTCCCTTTTGATCTTTGTTGCTTTAAAGTCTATTTTATCAGAGATGAGAATTGCAACTCCTGCTTTTTTTTGCTCTCCATTTGCTTGGTAAATCTTCCTCCATCCTTTTATTTTGAGCCTTTGTGTATCTTTGTGTGTGAGGTGGGTTTCCTGAATACAGCACACTGATGGGTTTTGGTTTTTTATCCAATTTGCCAGTCTGTGTCTTTTGATTGGTGCATTTAGCCCATTTACATTCAGGGTTAATATTGTTATGTGTGAATTTGATACTGCCATTTTGATGCTATCTGGCTGTTTTGCCCATTGGTTCATGTACATTCTTCATTTTGTTGATGGTCTTTAGCATTTGGTATGCTTTTAGGATGGCTGGAACTGGTTGTTTTTTTCTATGTGTAGTGCCTCTTTCAGGAGCTCTTGTAAAGCAGGCCTAGTGGTGACAAAATCTCTGAGTACTTGCTTGTTCGTGAAGGATTTTATTTTTCCTTCACTTATGAAGCTCAGTTTGGCTGGATATGAAATTCTGGGTTGAAAGCTCTTTTCTTTAAGGATGTTGAATATTGGCCCCCACTCTCTTCTGGCTTGTAGGGTCTCTGCCGAGAGATCTGCTGTGAGTCTGATGGGCTTCCCTTTGTGGGTGACCTGACCTTTCTCTCTGGCTGCCCTAAGTATTTTCTCCTTCGTTTCAACCCTGGTGAATCTGACGATTATGTGCCTTGGGGTTGCTCTTCTTGCGGAGTATCTTTGTGGTGTTCTCTGTATTTCCTGGAGTTCAGTATTGACCTGTCTTGCTAGGTTGGGGAAATTTTCCTGGATAATATCCTGAAGAGTGTTTTCCAGCTTAGATTCATTCTCTTGATCACATTCTGGTACACCTATCAAACGTAGGTTGGGTCTCTTCACATAGTCCCACATTTCTTGGAGATTTTGTTCATTCCTTTTTGTGCTTTTTTCTTTAGTCTTGGTTTCACGTTTTATTTCATTGAGTTGATCTTCAATTTCTGATATTCTTTCTTCTGCTTGGTCAATTCGGCTGTTGAAACTTGTGCATGCTTCACGAAGTTCTCGTGTTGTGTTTTTCAGCTCCTTCAATTCATTCATATTCCTCTCTAAGTTTTCCATTCTTGTTATCAATTCCTCGAATTTTTTTTCAAATCTTTTTTCAAGGTTCTTAGTTTCTTTGCACTGATTTAGAACATGTTCTTTTAGCTCAATGAAGTTTCTCATTATCCACTTTCTGAAGTCTGATTCCGTCATTTCGTCACACTCATTCTCCGTCCATCTTTGTTCCCTTGCTGGTGAGGAGTTTTGGTCCTCTGTAGGAGGTGAGGTGTTTTGGTTTCGGGTGTTTTCCTCCTTTTTGCGCTGTTTTTTTCCCATCTTTATGGATTTATCCGCCTGTCGTCTTTGTAGTTGCTGATTTTTCAATTGGGTCTCTGTGTGGATGCTGAGATTGTTGATGATGAAGTATTTCTGTTACTTAGTTTTCCTTCTAGTGGTCTAGCCCCTCTGCTGTATGAGTTCTGAGGTCCACTCCAGGCCCTGTTTGTCTGGAGTATACCTGTAGCAGCTGTGGAAGAGTGAGGGATGATACCAGTTTCTTCTTCTGCTGTCTTTGTTCCAGAATGATGCCCGCCAAATGTCAGTCTGATTAGTCCTTTTTTTGCGGTGACTCTTTGGATATACAGGGGTCAGGGAGCTGCTTAAGGAGACGGTTTGTGCTTTATAGTAGCTCCAGTGCTGAGCTGTGAGCTCCGTTGTTCATTCAGTGTTGTTGGGAGGTTGTTTATGTCTGCTGTAATAGAACTCATAAAACACCACCCTTTTATTTCCCCCCCTTATATGCACTGTTTCAGGGAGTTGGGGCTTTCTTTATGAGTATCTGTTGCACTGTCCTGCCCCACTAGGTGGCAGTCTATTCACTATTTGCCTGCCGGGGCTCTGACCCACTCGCGCTGTTCTGCCCTGTTGCTGCTGGGCTCCCTTCTGCTGTGGAGAGCTCCCGTCTCCTGGGAGTCTCTCTGTTATGGCAGGTTGCCTCGGCAACGACAGGCTGCTTCAGCCCTGGGCGGTACTTCAATAGGGGCGGATTGTGTCAGCGGTGGTGGACGCCCCTCCCTCACCGGGCTGCACCGTCCTAGATGCCGGCAGCAAAACTCTCAGCGCCAAGCGTCTCCAGTCATTGCCCTGCTTGTCCCTGTGAGGGTGGGACTCACTGAGCCCGATTACCCAGCTCCCTGCCTCAGAGTCCGTCCTCTCTCTCTCTCCCTCCCTCTCCGCGAGCTTAAAGTTCGACTCTCTCACTGGCGCCCCAGGAGCCTGCCGATAGGGCACTGGGATCCGTGCGATCTCCCGTGCCGCTGCCCACTTCACCGGCTCATATCACGCTTCCCAGGAAACTCCCAGGAAACTCCTGGTCTGGCTCACTGTCCAAGTCCCGTTCAATCAGATGGACGCGCCAATCTGCCCTTCAAACTCTCAGATTGCTGGTTTAACAGGGCGCCCAGACCAGTGAGTTCCGTGCCGGGTCCTGCTGCGGCGCCGGCCGAAGCGGCGCCGGCCGAAGCGGCCGCGCCAGAGGGCTGCGTTAGCCGGTTTTTCTTTACTAGCGTCCTGTGGGACTTTCAACGCTCTGTGGGCTAGAAAAGTCCATCCGAGGATGCGGCTAGGACTCACCCTCTGCGCCGTCACTGAGAGCTGCAATCCTGAGTCGCTTCTACGACGCCATCTTGCCGGGTCTCCATTGTTTTTCTTATGATTACCAATATTCTTTTCTATGACCGAGGATATAACTGGAACCCAGAGACCTTGACCTACTTTCAAAGGTAGGCTTCAAATGCAGGTCAGTGAATTAAACTGCCCTTTCTGAATTTCTCTAGGCTGTGATACTTGATATAGGTGAATGCTGAGTTGGAATATATTTCAGGGATAACATTCAAATTTCTTTCTTTCTTCTTTTTTTTCTTTCTTTCCTTATTTATTTATTTATTTATTTATTTTGATATGAAGTCTCACTCTGTCTCCAGGCTGGAGTGCAGTGGTACTATCTTGGCTCACTGCAACCTCCAGCTCTTGGGTTCAAGCAATTCTCCTGTATCAGCCTCCTGAGTAGCTGGATTACAGGCACATGCCACCACACCAAGCAAATTTCTTTATCTTGGCCAGGCTGGACTTGAATTTCTAACCTCGTGATCCATCCACCTTGACCTCCCAAAGTGCTGGGATTACAGGCATGAACTACTACTCACGGCCCTAATTTTATGTTTTCAAATGAGGAAATTGGTCAGGCTTGAGCCTGTCCTTCCAGCACTTTGGGAGGCTGAGGCAAAAGAATTGCTTCAACTTGGGAGGCGGAGGTTGCAGTGGCCCAAGATTTTGCCACAGTGTGCCAGCTTGGGTGACAGACAAACAAAGTGAAAGAAGCCAGTTATAAAAGATCACATATTATAAGGCTGGGTGCGATGGCTGACGCCTGTAATCCCAGCATTTTGGGAGGCCAAGGAGGGTGGATCAAGAGGTCAACAGATCAAGAACATCCTGGTCAACATGGTGAAACCCCGCCTATACTAAAAATACAAAAAATTTGCTGGGCTTGGTGGCACATGCCTGTAATCCTACCTCTCAGGAGGCTGAGGCAGAAGAATTGCCTGATCCCAGAAGGTGGAGGTTGTGGTGAGACGAGATCACACCATTGAACTCCAGCCTGGGAAACAAGAGCAAAACTTCATCTCAAAAAAAAAAAAATAATAATAATTGAAAAAAGACCACACATTATTGGATTTCTAAGATGGCACCATAGAAACAACTCAGGATTGCAGCTCTCAGTGAAGGCACAGAGGGTGAGTCCTAGCCTCATTCTCAGATGGACCTTTGTTGCCCACAAAACCAGAAAATTCCCAGGTGTAGGAGAGACACGGGACACCAGCACAGCCAGTGTTTCAGGTCACGCGGCCAGTTGGGACGGCGATGCAGTGCAGTGGCACCTGGCACAAAACTCACTTGTCTGGGTGCCCTGTTAAACCAGCAATCTGAGATTTGGAAGGGCAGACTGACATGTCTATCTGATTAAATGGGACTTGGAAAATGAGCCAGATGAGGAGATTCCTGGGAAGTGTGATTTGAGCTGGTGAAGTCGGCAGCAGCATGGGAGATCACACGGATCCCAGTGTCCTATCAGCAGGCTACTGGGGTGCCAGGGAGAGAGTCAACCATTCAAATTGGGGAGAAAGAGAGAGAGAGAGAGGACGGACTCTGAGGCAGGGAGCCAGATGATTGGGCTTGGCAGGTCCCACCATCATGGGAACAAGCAGGGTGGGGACTGGAGGGGCTCAGGGTTGAGAGATTTGCTGCTAGCTCAGCTGAATCTAGGGCGGTGCAGCCAGTGAGGGAGGGGCGTCCACCACTACAGACACAATCCGCCCCTACTGAAGTAAACGCCCAGTGCTGACACAGCCTCCCATTGCCAAGGCAACCCGCTGTAACAGAGAGACTCCACCAGCAGGGCGAAGTGCACCACAGTAGAACAGAGCTCCACAGCAGCAGGGCAGACCTGCACTAGAAGGGCGGAGCCTTGGCAGGAAAATAGTGAATAGACTACCTCCTAGCTGGGCAGAATAGTGCAACAGATACTCATAAAGAAAGCCACAACTCCCTGAGACAGAGCATCTGAGGGAAAAAAAAGAGGGGGGGTTATAAGTTCTGCTGCAGAAGACCAAAACACAGGAGCCCAACAACACTGAATGAACAATGGAGCTCACAGCTCAGCACTGGTGCTCCTATAAAGTACAGACCATCTCCTCAAGCAGCTCCCTGACCCCTGTATATTCAAAGAGTCAACTCAAGAAAAAAACGAATCAGACTGACATTTGGCGGGCATTATTCTGAGAAAAAGATAGCAGAAGAAGAAACTGGGAGCATCCCTCACTGTTCTGAAGCAGCTACAGGTGTACCCCAGACAACCAGGGCCTGGAGTGGACCTCAGCACTCATACAACAGAGGGGCTAGAATTTTAGAAAGAAAACTAAGTAACAGAAATACTTCATCATCAACAATCTGGGAGTTCACTTAGAGACTCAATTAAAAAATCAGCAACTACTAAGACGACAGGTGGATAAATCCACAAAGATGGGAAGAAACCAGCATAAAAAGAAAAAAAACACCCAAAACCAAAACACCTCACCTCCTACAAAGGACAAAAACCCCTCACCAGCAAAAGAACAAAGCTGGACGAAGAAATGAGTGTGATGAAATGACGGAATCCGACTTCAGAAGGTGGATAATGAGAAACTTCAGTGAGCTAAAACAACATGTTTTAAATCAATGCAAAGAAATTAAGAACCTTGAAAAAAGATTTGAAAAAAGATTCGAGAAAACGATGACAAGAATGGACAACGTAGAGAGGAATATGAATGAACTGAAGGAGCTGAAAAACACAACAAGAGAACTTCACGAAGCATGCACAAGGTTCAACAGCTGAATTGACCAAGCAGAAGAAAGAATATCAGAAGTCGAAGATCAACTCAATGAAATAAAATGAGAAACCAAGATTAGAGAAAAAAGTACAAAGAGGAATGAACAAAATCTCCAAGAAATGTGGGACTATGTGAAGAGATCCAACCTATGTTTGATAGCTGTACCAGAATGTGATGAAGAGAATGAATCCAAGCTGGAAAATACTCTTCAGGATATTATCCAGGAAAAGCTCCCCAACCTAGCAAGACAGGTCAATACTCAACTCCAGGAAATACAGAGAACACCACAAAGATACTCCGCAAGAAGAGCAACCCCAAGGCACATAATCTTCAGATTCACCAGGGTTGAAATGAAGGAGAAAATACTAAGGGCAGCCAGAGAGAAAGGTCGGGTCACCCACAAAGAATAGCCCATCAGACTCACAGCAGATCTCTCGGCAGAGACTCTACAAGTCAGAAGAGAGTGGGGGCCAATATTCAAAATCCTTAAAGAAAAGAACTTTCAACCAATAATTTTATATCCAGCCAAACTGACCTTCATAAGTGAAGAAAAAATAAAATCCTTTATGAACAAGCAAGTACTCAGAGATTTTGTCACCACTAGACCTGCTTTACAAGAGCTCCTGAAAGAGGCACTACATATAGAAAGTAACAACCAGTACCAGCCATCCTAAAACCATACCAAATGCTAAGGAGCATTAACAAAATGAAGAATCTACATGAACCAAGGGGTAAAACAGCCATCTAGCATCAAAATGGCAGTATCAAATTCACACATAACAATATTAACCCTAAATGTAAATGGGATAAATGCACCAATAAAAAGACACAGACTGGCAAATTGGATAAAAACCAAAATTTATCGGTGTGCTGTATCCAGGAAACCCATCTCACATGCAAGGATACACAAAGGCTCAAAATAAAAGGATGGAGGAAGATTTACTAAGCAAATGGAGAGGAAAAATAAGCAGGAGTTGCAATTCTCATCTCTGATAAAATAGACTTTAAAGCAACAAACATCAAAACAGACAAAGAAGGTCATTACATAATGGTAAAAGGATCGATATAACAAGAAGAGCCAACGATTCTAAATATATATGGACCCAATGCAGAAGCACCCAGATATACAAGGCAAGTTCTTAATGACTTACAAAGAAACTTAGACTCCCACAAAATAATAGTGGGAGATTTTAACACCCCACTGTCAATATCAGACAGATCAACCAGACAGAAAATTAACAAGAATATCAAGGACTTGAACTGAGACCTGGAACAAGCCAAATTGATAGACATTTACAGAACTCTCCACCCCAAATTCACAGAATATACATTCTTCTCAGCACCACATCACACCTACTCCAAAATTGACCACATAATTGGAAGTAAAGCACTCCTCAGCAAATGCAGAACAACTGAAATCATAACAAACAGTCTCTCAGACCATAGTGCAATCAAGCTAGGACTCAGAATTCAGAAACTAACTCAGAATTGCACAGCTTCATGGAAAATGAACAACTGGCTCTTGAATGTTGATTGGATAAACAATGAAATAAAGTCAGAAATAAAGAAATTCTTCAAAACCAACGACAACGAAGACACAACTTACCAGAATCTCTGGGACATATTTAAAGCAGTCTGTAGAGGAAAATATATAGCAATAAGTGACCACATGAGAAGAGTGGAGAGATCCAAAATTGACACCCTATTGTCAAAATTGAAAGAGCTAGAGAAGCAAGATCAAAAAAGCTCAAAACCTAGCCGAAGACAAGACATAACTAAGATCAGAGTTGAACTGAGGAAATAAAGACAAGAAAACCCCTTCAAAAAATCAATAAATCCAAGAGCTGGTTTTTCTAAAAGATTAACAAAATAGACAGACAACTAGTGAGACTGATAGAAGAAAAACAGAACAACCAAACAGATGCAATAAAAAACGATAATGGGGAAATCACCACAGATTCCACAGAAATTTCATCATCAGAGAATACTACAAACAACTCTATGCACATAAACTGGTAAACCAGGAAGAAATGGATAAATTCCTGGACACCTGTGTCCTCCCAAGCCTAAACCAGGGGGAAGCCGAAACTATGAATAGATTAATAACAAGGTCTGAAGTTGAGGCAGCAGTTAAGAGCTACCACACAAAAAAAGCCCAGGTCAAGATGGGTTCACAGCCGAATTCCTCCAGACACACAAAGAGGATCTGGTACCATTCCTTCCGAAACTATTCCAAATAATTCAAAAAAGGGAACCCTTCCCAAATCATTTTATGAGACCAATATGATCCTGATACCAAAACCTGGCAGAGACTCAAAAAAAAATAAAACTTCAGGCCAATATCCATGATAAACATAGATGCAAAAATCTTCAATAAAATACTGGCAAACCGTTTTCAACAGCATATTAAAAAACATCCATCATGATCAAGTAGGATTTATCCCAGGCATGCAAGGCTGGTTCAACATATGCAAGTCTATAAATGCAATTCACCACATAAACAGAACCAAAAACCAAAACCACATGATTACCTCAATTGATGCAGAGAAGGCATTTGACAAAATTCAACAGCCCCTTATGCTAAAACACTTCAATAAACTTAGTATTGATGAAACATATCTCAAAGTAATAAAAGCTATTTATGACACACCAACAGCCAATATCATACTTAATGGGCAAAAACTGGAAGCATTCCCTTTGAAATCCGGCACTAGACAAGGATTCCCTCTCTCACCACTCCTATTCTACATAGTACTGGAAGCTCTAGCCAGAGCAATCAGGCCAGAAAAAGAAATAAAGGGTATTCAAATAGGAAAGGTGGAAGCCAAATTGTCTCTATTTGCAGACGACATAATAGTATACCTAGAAGACCCCATCACCTCAGCCCAAATACTCCTGAAACTGATAAGCAACTTCAGCAAAGTCTCAGGATGTAAAATCAATGTGCAAAATTTACAAGCATTTCTATACACCAATAACAGACTTAAAGAGAACCAAATAAAGAATGAACTGCTATTCAAAATTGCTACAAAGAAAATAAAATACCTGGGAATACAACTCACAAAGAATGTAAGTTACCTTTTTAAGGGAAACTAAAAACCACTGCTCAACAAAATAAGAGAGGACACAAACAGATGGAGAAATATTCCATGTTTGTGGTTAGGAAGAATCAATATCATAAAAACGGCTATAATGCCCAAAGTAATTTACACAATCAATGCTATCCCCATCAAACTACCATTGAATTTCTTCACAGAACTGGAAAAAAACACCATGAACTTCATATGGAACCAAAAGAGAGCCCGCATAGCCAAGTCAATTGTAAGCAAAAAGAACACAGCGGGAGGCTTCACACTACCGGACTTCAAACAATTCTACAAGGCTACAGTAATCAAAACAGCATGGTACTTGAACCAAAACAGAGATAGACCAATGGAACACAACAGAGGCATCAGAGAAAACACAACATATCTACAACCATATAACCTTTGATAAACCAGACAAAAACAAGCAATGGGGAAAAGATTCTCTGTTTAATAAATGGTGTTGAGAAAACTGGCTAGCCATGTGCAGAAAGCAGAAACTGGACCCCTTCCTGACACCTTACACTAAAATTAACTCCAGATGGATTAAAGACTTAAACATAAGACGTGTCACTGTAAAAACCCTAGAATAAAATCTAGGCAACACCATTGAGGACATAGGAGTAGGCAAGGACTTCATGAACAAAACACCAAAAGCATTGTTAACAAAAACCAAAATAGACAAATGGGACCTAATTAAACTCCACAGCTTCTGCACGACAAAAGAAACAGTCACTAGAGTGAATCAGCAATCATCAGAATGGGAAAAATTCTTTGCAGTTTACCCATCTGACAAAAGGCTGATATCCAGAATTTACAAAGAACTCAAACAGATTTACAGGAAAAAAACAAACAAGCCCATTCAAAAATAGGCAAAAGACATGAAGAGACACTTTACAAAAGAAGATATACATGAGGCCAACAAACATATGAATTAATGCTCATCATCACTGGTCATTAGACAGATGCAAATCAAAAGCACATTGAGATACCATCTCATGCCAGTTAGAATGGCAATCATTAAAAAACCTGGAGACAATGAGACTTCCAAGATGGCATCATAGAGGTGACTCCAGATTGCAGCTCTCAGTGAAGGCACAGAGGGTGAGTACTAGCCGCAGCCTTGGACAGATCTTTTTTGCCCACAGAACGTTGAAAGTCCCAGGTGTGGGAGAGACATGGGACACTAGCACAGCCGGCTCACATGGCCACTTCAGCCGGTTCTGTAGCACAGTGGCACCGGGCACAAAACTCACTGGTTCAGGTGCCCTGTTAAACTGGCAATCTGAGATCTGGAAGGGCAGATTGGCATGTCCATCTGATTGAATGGGACTTGGATAATGAGCCAGACCAGGAGATTCCTAAGAATCGTGATCTGAGCTGGTGCAGTGGGCAGCGGCACGGGAGATCGCATGGATCCCAGTCCCCTATCAGCAGGCTACTGGGGCGCCAGTGAGAGTCAACCGTTCAGCTTGGGGAAAGAAAGAGAGAGAGGACAGACTCTGAGGCAGGGAGCTGGGTGATCGGGCTTGGCGGGTCCCACCCTGACGGGGACAAGCAGGGCGGTGATTGGAGGCGCTCAGGGCTGAGAGTTTTGCTGCTGGCATCTAGGAAGGTGCAGCCCAGTGCAGGAGGGGTGTCTACCACTACTGACACAATCCCCCTACTGAAGTACCGCCCAGGGCTGACGCAGCCTGCTGTTGCCAAGGCAACCTGCATTAACAGAGAGACTCCACCAGCAGGGAGGAGCAAGCCACAGAAGGGCGGAGCAAGCCACAGCAGAACAGATCCCCACAGCAACAGGGCAGACCCACGCTAGCAGGGTGGAGCCCCGGCAGAAAAACAGTGAATAGACTGCCACCTAGCTGGGGACCACAGTGCAACAGATACTCATAAAGAAAGCCCCAACTCCCTGAGACAGAGCATCTAAGGGGGAAAAAAAGGGGGTGTTTTAAGAGTTCTGTTGCAGCAGACATAAACACATCCTCCCAATTGAAAAATCAGCAACTGCTAAGACGACAGGTGGATAAATTCATAAAGATGGGAAGAAACCAGCGCAAAAAGGAGGAAAGCACCGGAAACCAAAACACTTCACCTCCTAAAAAAAAACAAAACTCCTCACCAGCAAAAGAACAAAGCTGGACGGAGAATGAGTGTGATGAAATGATGGAATCAGACTTCAGAAAGTGGATCATGAGAAATTTCAGTGAGCTAAAAGAATATGTTCTAAATACCTGCAAAGAAACTAAGAACCTTGAAAAAAGATTTTAAAAAAGATTCGAGGAAATGATAACAAGAATGGACAACTTAGAGAGGAATATGAATGAATTGAAGGAGCTGAAAAACGCAACACGAGAACTTCATGAAGCATGAACAAGTTTCAACAGCAGAATTGACCAAGCAGAAGAAAGAATATCAGAAGTCGAAGATCAACTCAATGAAATAAAATGAAAAACCAAGATCAAAGTAAAAAGCGCAAAAATGAATGAACAAAATCTCCAAGAAACGTGAGACTATGTGAAGAGACACAACCTACGTTTCATAGGTGTACCAGAATGTGATGAAGAGAATGAATCCAAGCTGGAAAACACTCTTCAAAATATTATCCAGGAAAATCTCCCCAACCTAGCAAGACAGGTCAATACTCAACTCCAGGAAATACAGAGGACACCACAAAGGTATTCTGCAAGAAGAGCAACCCCAAGGCACATAATCGTCAGATTCACCAGGGTTGAAATGAAGGAGAAAATACTAAGGGCAGCCAGAGAGATAGGTCGGGTCACCCACAAAGGGAAGCCCATCAGACTCACAGCAGATCTCTCAGCAGAGACTCTACAAGCCAGAAGAGAGTGGGGGCCAATATTCAAAATCCTTGAAGAAAAGAACTTTCAACCCAGAATTTCATATCCAGCCAAACTGAGCTTCATAAGTGAAGGAAAAATAAAATCCTTTATGAACAAGCAAGTACTCAGAGATTTTGTCACCATTAGGCCTGCTTTACAAGAGCTCCTGAAAGAGGCACTACACATAGAAAGAAACAACCAGTACCAGCCATCCTAAAAGCATACCAAATGCTAAAGAGCATCAACAAACTGAAGAATCTACATGAACTAATTGGCAAAACAGACAGCTAGCATCAAAATGGCAGTATCAAATTCACACATAACAATATTAACCCTAAATGTAAATGGGCTAAATGCACCAATCAAAAGACACAGACTGGCAAATTAGATAAAAAGCCAAAACCCGTTGGTGTGCTGTATCCAGGAAACCTACCTCAAACACAAGGATACCCAAAGGCTCAAAATAAAGGGATGGAAAAAGATTTAACAAGCAAATGGAGAGCAAAAAAAAGCAGGAGTTGCAAGTCTTGTCTCTGATAAAAGAGACTTTAAAGCAAAAAAATCAAAAGGGAAAAAGAAGGTCATTACATAATGGTAAAAGGATCGATACAACAAGAAGAGCTAACGATTCTAAATATATATGGACCCAATGCAGGAGCACCCAGATATATAAGGCTAGTTCTTAATGACTTGCAAAGAGACTTAGACTCCCACACAATAATAGTGGGAGACTTTAACACTCCACTGTCACTATCAGACAGATCAACCAGACAGAACATTAACGAGGATATCCAGCACTTGAACTCAGACCTGGAACAAGCAAACCTGATAGACATTTTCAGAACTCTCCACCCCAAATCCACAGAATATACATTCTTCTCAGCACCACATCACACCTACTCCAAAATTGACCACATAATTGGAAGTAAAGCACTCCTCAGCAAATGCAAAACAACTGAAATCATAACAAACAGTCTCTCAGAACATAGGGCAATCAAGTTGGAACTCAGAATTAAGAAAATAATTCAGAACCACACAGCTTCATGGAAATTGAACAACTGGCTCTTGAACGTTGATTGGATAAACAATGAAATGAAGGCAGAAATAAAGAAGTTCTTTGAAACAAATGTGAATGAAGACACAACATACAAGAATCCCTGGGCCACAGTCTGTAGAGGAAAATATATAGCAATAAGTGCCCACATGAGAAGAGTGGAGAGATTCAAAATGGACACCCTATAATCAAAATTGAAAGAGCTAGAGGAGCAAGATCAAAAAAGCTCAAAACCTAGCTGAAGACAAGAAATAACTAAGATCAGAGCAGAACTGAAGGAGATAGAGACTAGAAAAACCCTTCAAAAAATCAATAAATCCAAGAGCTGGTTTTTCGAAAAGATCAACAAAATAGACACACCACTAGCCAGACTGATAAAAAAGAAAAGAGAGAACAACCAAATAGATGCAATAAAAAACGACAAAGGAGAAATCACCACAGATTCCACAGAAATTCAAACCATCATCAGAGAATACTATAAACAACTCTATGCACATAAACTAGTAAACCAGGAAGAAATGGATAAATTCCTGGACGCCTGTGTCCTCCCAAGCCTAAACCAGAAGGAAGCTGAAACTATGAATAGCCCAATAACAAGGTCTGAAGTGGAGGCAGCAATTAAGAGCCTACCACAGAAAAAAAGCCCAGGTCAAGATGGGTTCACAGCCGAATTCTATCAGACACACAAAGAGGATCTAGTACCATTCCTTCTGAAACTATTCCAAATAATTCAAAAACAGGGAACCCTTCCCAAATCATTTCATGAGACAAACATCATCCTGATACCAAAACCTGGCAGAGACTCAAAAAGACAAGAAAACTTCAGGCCAATATCCATGATAAACATAGATGTAAAAATCTTCAATAAATTATTGGCAAACCGATTGCAACAGCACATTAAAAAACTTATCCATCATGATCAAGTAGGATTCATCCCGGGGATGCAAGGTTGGTTCAACATACGCAAGTCTATAAATGTAATTCACCACATAAACAGAAGCAAAAACAAAAACCACATGATTATCTCAATCAATGCAGAGAAGGCATTTGACAAAATTCAACAGCCCTTTATGCTAAAAACACTCAATAAACTTGGTATTAATGGAACATATCTCAAAGTAATAAAAGCTATTTATGACAAAACAACAGCCAATATCATACTTAATGGGCAAAAACTGCAAGCATTCCCTTTGAAATCCGGCACTAGACAAGGATGCCCTCTCTCACCACTCCTATTCAACATAGTACTGGAAGTTCTAGCCAGAGCAATCAGGCAAGAAAAAGAAATAAAGGGTATTCAAATAGGAAAGGTGGAAGCCAAATTGTCTCTATTTGCAGACGACATGATAGTATACCTAGAAAACCCCATCACCTCAGCCCAAAAGTTCCTGCAACTGATAAGCAACTTCAGTAGCCTCAGGATATAAAATCAATGTGCAAAAATCACAAGCATTCCTATACACCAATAACAGACTAAAAGAGAACCAAATCAAGAACAAACTGTCATTCCCAATTGCTACAAAGAATATAAAATACCTAGGAATACAACTCACAAGGGGCGTAAGGGACCTCTTCAAGAAAAACTACAAACCACTGCTCAATGAAATAAGAGAGAACACAAACAGATGGAGAAACATTCCATGTTCGTGGTTAGGAAGAATCAATATCGTGAAAATGGCTATACTGCCCAAAGTAATTTACACAATCAATGCTATCCCCATCAAACTACCATTGAATTTCTTCACAAAACTGGAAAATACCACCATGAACTTCATATGGAACCAAAAGAGAGCCCGCATAGCCAAGTCAATTCTAAGCAAAAAGAACACAGCGGGAGGCATCACACTACCAAACTTCAAACTATACTACAAGGCTACAGTAATCAAAACAGCATGGTACTTGTACCAAAACAGAGATATAGACCAATGAAACAGAACAGAGGTATCGGAGGAAACACACCATATCTACAACCATACAATCTTTATAAACCAGACAAAAACAAGCAATGGGGAAAGGATTTTCTGTTTAATAAATGGTGTTGGGATAACTGGCTAGCCATGTGCAGAAAGCAGAACCTGGACCCTTTCCTGACACCTTACACTAAAATTAACTCCATGTGGATTAAAGACTTAAACATAAGACCTGACACCATAAAAACCCTAGAAGAAAATCTAGGCAAAACCATTCAGGACATAGGAGTAGGCAAGGACTTCATGAATAAAACACCAAAAGCATTGGCACCAAAAGCCAAAATAGACAAACGGGACCTAATCAAACTCCACAGCTTCTGCACAGCAAAACAAACAGTCACTAGAGTGAATCGGCAACCATCAGAATGGGAAAAAATCTTTGCAGTTTACACATCTGACAAAGGGCTGATATCCAGAATGTACAAAGAACTCAAACAGATTTACAGAAAAAAAACAAACAAGCCCATTCAAAAATGGGCAAATGATATGAACAGACACTTTACAAAAGAATACATACATGAGGCCAACAAACATATGAAAAAATGCTCATCATCACTGGTCATTAGAGAGATGCAAATCAAAACCACATTGAGATACCATCTCACGCCAGTTAGAATGGTGATCATTAAAAAATCTGGAGACAGCAGATGCTGGAGAGGATGTGGAGAAATAGGAACACTCTTACACTGTTGGTGGGAGTTTAAATTAGTTCAACCATTGTGGAAGACAGTGTGGCGATTCCTCAAGGACCTAGAAATAGAAATTCCATTTGACCCAGTGATCCCATTACTGGGTATATATCCAAAGGACTATAAATCATTCTACTATAAGGACACATGTACACGAATGTTATTGCAGCACTGTTTACAATAGCAAAGACCTGGAACCAACCCAAATGCCTATTGATGATAGACTGGACTGGGAAATGTGGCACATATAAACCATGGAATATTATGCAGCAATCAAAAATGATGAGTTTGTGTCCTTTGTAAGGACATGGATGAATCTGGAGAACATCATTCTCAGCAAACTGACAGAAGAACAGAAAAACAAATACCGCATATTCTCATTTATAGGCGGGTGAGAAAAATGAGAACACATGGACACAGGAAGGGGTTCTACTACACACTGGGTTCTATTGGGGTTAAGGGGGGAGGGACAGTGGGGGGGGCTGGGGAGGGATAGCCTGGGGATAAATGCCAAGTGTGGGTTAAGGGTTGGAAGGCAGCAAAGCACACTGACATGTGTGTACCTATGCAACTATCTTGCACACTCTTCACATGTACCCCAAAACCTATAATGCAATAAAAATTTAAAAAATTTTAAAAAAGTAATCTGGAGACAACAGATGCTGAAGAGGATATGGAGAAATAGGAACACTCTTACACTGTTGGTGGGAGTGTAAATTAGTTCAACCATTGTGGAAGACCGTGTGGTGATTCCTCAAGGACCTGGAAATAGAAATTCCATTTGACCCGGCAATCCCTTTACTGGGTATATATCCAAAGGAGTGTAAATCTTTCTACTACAAGGACACATGCACACGAATATTCATTGCAGCACTGTTTACAATAGCAAACACCTGGAACCAAACCAAATGCCCATCGATGATAGACTGGACTGGGAAAATGTGGCACATATACCCCCTGGAATATTACACAGCAATCAAAAATGATGAGTTTTTGTTTTTTGTAGGGATATGGATGAATCTGGAGAACATCATTCTCAGCAAACTGACACAAGAGCAGAAAAGAAAATACCACATATTCTCACTCATAGGTGGGTGAAAAATATGAGAACACATGGATGTAGGGAGGGGTTCTACTACACACAGGGGTCTATTGGGAGGAATAAGGTAGGGACAGCACGGGTGGGAGCTGGGGAGGGATAGCCTGGGGAGAAATGCCAAGTGTGGGTGAAGGGGATTAAGGCAGCAAAACACACTGCCATTTCTGTACCTATGCAACTATCTTGCACTTTCTGCACATGTACCCCAAAACCTAAAATGCAATAAAAATTTAAAATTAAAGAAAAACATATTATATTACTCAATTTATGTTAGATTTCTATTATAGGCCATTCTGTGGTGAGAAAGGAAATAGATTTAGTGGTGGTCTTGGAAGGGAAGTGGAGGCGGTAAAAACACAGGGAGGGACAAATTTGGCAGCTCATGCCTGTAATGCCAGCACTTCAGGAGGCCAAAGCAGGGGTGTCATTTGAACCCAGGATTTCAAGACCAGCCTAGGCAACATAGAGAAACCCCATCTCAACAAAAAAATTAAAATTTAGCCAGGTGTGGTAACACATACCTCTGGTCCCAGTTACTGGAGAGGCTGAGGCAGAAGGATCACTTTAGCCCAAGAGGTAGAGGTTGCAGTGAGCAGAGATCAAATCACTGCACTCTAACTTGGGTGACAGAAGGAGAACCAAGTTAGAAAGACCCAAGTATAAAAGAAAAGATCTAAAACCAAAATACCTTCTGATAGAAAACTGGTAAACATAAATTTTTAAACATTCATGTAGCATAATACTATGCAGATTCTCTGCATAATTAGGTAGCTGTTTTGTGCTGCTTTGTTATAATATCTATATCACTAAGTAAAGAAAACAAGTTAGAGAATAAATTTTAAATATGACCCCATTTGTTAAAATAAAAAAAAAGGAAGACAAAAAAAGGAATCTTACTTATGTAGGCTTAGGTAAGCCTGGAGAGTTTCTGGAGAGATATTGAATAAATGGTTAATAATTGTTACCTCTGTATAATGCAAAGAAATTTTATTGAGGAGACCTTTACTTTTCAATTTTTCCCATATTGTGTTTTTTAAATATTTTCGGTGGGCATATTCTACTTTTCAAAACGTACATACACACAACAAAAATTTAGAAAATTCTCAATCATCTATTGATTGATTGATTGATTGATTGAGATGAAATCTTATTCTGTTGACCAGGCTGGAGTGCGGTGGCACAATCTCAGCTAACTGCAACCTCCACCTCCTGGGTTCAAACAATTGTCCTGTCCTAGACTCCTGAGTAGCAGGCACGCACCACCATGCCTGACTAATTGTTTTGTATTTTTAGTAGAGATGGGGTTTCACCACTCTGGCCAGCTGGTCTCGAACTCCTGACATTGTGATCCACCCACCTCGGTCTCCAAATGTGCTGAGATTACAGGCATGAGCCACCTTTCCTGGCAATTATCTCTTTTTTTAAAACATTGTAGCTTTTTTCTCTTTCAAATATTTGGGAAGCTTCATTGATCTTGGACTTTTTCCAGGAAGGCTTCACAGAGCATAGAGGCTGAAAGATAAAGTCTAGGTAGTCTAAAGGGAGATCCCTGCATGAAGGATGAATAAGAGAGATACATACATGGTTCAGAAGAAGGAAGAAGTCCTCTTTTGCTTTTAGACTTTGGTGCTGAACAGAGGAGGAAAAAAAAAACTCACTAAAAATTCCTTTTTTTTTTTTTTTTGAGATGGAGTCTCACTCTGTCACCCAGACTGGAGTGCAGTGGCATGATCCCGGCCCACACAATCTCCACTTCATGGTTTAAGCAATTCTTCCTTAGCCTCCTAAGTAGTTGGAATTACAGGTGCGTGACACCACACCAATTTTTTTTTATTATTATTTTTAGTAGAGATGGGGTTTCACCATGTTTGGTCAGGCTGGTCTCGAACCCCTGACCTCGTGATCCACTCCCTTCAGCTTTGCTGGAGTGTAATGGCTCAATCTTGGCTCACTGCAACTTCTGCCTCTAAAGTCCAGGCAATTCTCCTTCCTCAGCCTCTGGAGTAGCTGAGATTACAGGCACCCGCCACCAAGCCGAGCTAATTTTTGTATTTTTAGTAAAGACAGGGTTTCATCATGTTGGCCAGGGTTGTCTCAAACTCTTTTTTAAAAAAATTTATTTATTTATTTATTTTTTTTTTGAGATGGAGTTTCACTCTTGTTACCCAGGCTGGGGTGCAATGGCATGATCTCGGCTCACTGCAACCTCTGCCTCCTGGGTTCAAGCAATTCTCCTGCCTCAGCCTCCTGAGTAGCTGGGATTACAGGCATGTGCCACCATATCCAGCTGATTATTTGTATTTTTAGTAGAGACGAGGTTTCACCATGTTGACCAGAATAGTCTCGATCTCTTGAACTCATGATCCACCCGCCTTAGCCTCCCAAAGTGCTGGGATTACAGTCTTGATCCACCACACCTGGCCTGTCTCAATTTCTTGACGTCAGGTGATCCACTCACCTCAGCCTCCCAAAGTGCTGAAATTATGGGTGTGAGCCACTATATCCAGCCCAAGAATTCTTAGCTACATATTGGTCCTCATGCAGTTTTGTTGTCTGATTTTATGCTACCTGTGTGACTAAAAAGCTACAAATGGGAAACATAACTTAAACCAGTTCTAGGTTAGTACAGGTCCTAAACAACTAAGAAGCAAACATCAATCTTTTCTGGAGGAAGGCAAGTTCAACTCAGAGTTCGAAGTAGTCAAAATTCTGAAATAAAAAGTGATGAGCAGTGGCTCTTGTCTGGAATCTCAGCACTTTGGGAGGTAGAAGTGGATGGATCTCCTGAGGTCAGGAGTACCAGACCAGCCTGGCCAATATGGCAAAACCCGTCTACTAAAAATACAAAAAAATTATGCTGGGAGCGGTGGCTCACACATGTAATTCCAACACTTTGGGAGGCTGGGATGGGTGGATCACCTGATATGGGGAGTTCAAGACTAGCCTGATCAACATGGAGAAACCCTGTCTCTACTAAAAATACAAAATTAGCCAGAGGCTGAGGCAGGGGAATCTCTTGAACCCTTGAGGTGGAGGTTGCAGTGAGCAAAGATGGTGCCATTGCATTCCAGCCTGGGCAAGAAGAGCTCCATCTCAATTAAAAAAAACCTCCATCTAAAAAAAAAATTGGCCAGGATTGGTAGCTCACATCTGTAATCCCAGAATTTTGGGAGGCCAAAGCAGACAAATCACTTGAGGTCAAGAGTTTGAGACCAGTCTGGCCAACATGGCGCAACCACATCTCTACTAAAATACAAAAAGTAATTAGTCAGGCACAGTGGCATACACCTGTTGTCCCAGCTACTCAGGAGGCTGAGACAAGAGTATGGCTTGAACCCAGGAGGTGGAAGTTGCAGTGAGCTGAGACCATGAACTGCACTCCAGCATGGATGACAGAGTGAGACTCCATATCAAAACAAACAAACAAACAAACAAATCAAAAAATTAGCTGGGCATAGTGGCATGTACCTGTAATCCCAGATACTCAGGAGGATTAGGCAGGAGAATCATGTGAACCTGGGAGAAGGAGGTTGCAGTGAGCTGAGACTGCATTACTGCACTTCAATCTGGGTGACAGAGGGAGATTGTGTCTCAAAAAAAAAAATTAGCTGGGCGTGGTGGTGTACACCTGTAATTCTAGTTACTCAAGAGGTTGAGACAGAAAAATCACTTGAATTCAATTACTGTTAAATGAATAAGACTTAGAAATGATAAATTTCAACTATTTTACATGGAGGAAAAAATGACTATGTGAAAAAAACAAACAAGCCAGCTATTTTTTTGTTTTTTTAAGAGATGAGGTCTCATAAATATTTCCTGGTCCTATAAATAAAAATTAAAGAAAAGAGAGAGATGGGGTCTCACCATGTTGCCAAGGCTGGACTTGAATTCTAAGCTCAAGTAATCCTCCTGCCTCAGACTCTTGAGTAGCTGAAATTACAGGCACACACCACATGACCAACTACTTTTCAAAGAGCAGAGAAGGGATTGGAAAGATAAGAAAGACAGAAAAAGCAATGCAAAGTAGAAAGCTGATAATAATAAAATAAGCTTTTCAAAAAAAAGAGAAAAAGATGCTCACATTTAACTTTTATTTTATTTATTTATTTATTTTAATTTTTATTTTTTATAGAGATAGGGTTTCTTCACGTTGGTCAGGCTGGTCTTGAACTCCTGATCTCAGATTATCCACCTGCCTTGACCTCCCAAATTGCTGAGATTATAGGCATGAGCCATCATGCCTAGCCTATTTATTTGTTTTTATTTTTTTTTGAGATTGAGTCTCACTTTGTCACTCAAGCTGAAGTGCAATGGCATAATTTCCATTCACTGCCATCTCCACATCCTGTGATCAAAAAATTATCCTGCCTTAACTTCCCAAGAAGTTGGGATAACAGGCACCCGCCATCATGCCCTGCTACTTTTTGTATTTTTGTAAAGATGGGGTTTCACCATGTTGGCCAGGCTGCTCTTGAACACCTGGCCTCAAATGATCCATTCACATCGGCCTCCCAAAATGCTGAAATTACAGGTGTGAGCCACTCTACCCAGGCAATTGTTTTCTTTTTTGTTGTTGTTGTTCTAAGATGGGGTTTCACCATGTTGGTCAGGCTGGTCTTGAACTCCTGACCTCAGGTGATCCACCCGCCTTTGCCTCCAGAGTGCTTGAATTACAGGTGTGAGCCACGACACCCTACTGGCAATTGTTTTCTTATTGTTGAAAGGTAGAAACACTGAGAAAAGCAGAGAAAGTAAGACCTTCGTGGTAGGAGCAGAAACCCATAAATTTAGGCAGGGTAAAACTTTATAAATCCTATAGTCAGGCCGAGCACAGTAGCTTGTGCCTGTAATGCCAGCACTTTGAGATACCAAAGTGGATTTACCACTTGTGCCCACAAGTTCTAGATCAGCTTGAATAACACGGAGAAACTCCATCTCTACTAAAAATATAAAAAATTGGCTGAACTTGGTGGCTCACACCTGGAATCCCTGCACTTTGGAAGGCTAAGATAGGCAGATCATGAGGTAAGGAGATAGAAACCATCCTGGCCAAAATGATGAAACCCCATTTCTTTCTTTCTTTTTCTTTTTTGAAAAGAAGGAAAGAAGAAAAGGAAAAGAGAGAAAGAAAAAGAGGAAGAGAGAACAGGAATATTGCTTTATTCTATGAATTGGTATTAATAATGGCCGATCAATATTTTGTGTATTTAAAGTGGAGAGCTCTATAAGTACTTATTAAGTTTACTTGTTCCAGATCGGAGTTCAAGTTCTGGATATCCTTATTAATTTTCTGTCTCGTTGAGTCTAAATGTCTTTGCAGGTCTTATGTATCTGGGTGTTAGGATGCATTGATCCTTTTACCACTCTATCTTTGTTGCTTTGAAATCTGTTTTATCAAATACATGAATTGCAACTCCTGCTTTTTGTTTATTTATTTATTTATTTTTGCTCTCCATTTGGTTGGTAAATCTTTCTCCAACCCTTTGTTTTGATTCTTTGTGTATCTTTGCATATAAAATGGGTCTGGATGTAGTATACCGTTAGGTTTTGGCTGTATCTTTTGATAGGGGGATTTAGTCAATTTAAATTTAGGATTACTGCCATTTGATGTTAACTATTTTATCCATTTCTTGATGTAAATTTTTTATGTTGATGCTCTTTACATTTTGGTATATTTTTAGAAAGGCTATTACTGGTTGTTTCTTTCTGTGTGTAATGCTTCTTTCAGAAGTTTTTGTAAAGCAGGCCTGGTGATAATAAAATCTCTGAGTACTTGCTTGTTCATAAAATATTTTATTTTTCCTTCAATTGTGAAGCCTAGTTTGGCAGGATATGAAATTCTGGGATAAAAGTTCTGTTCTTTAAGGATGTTAAATATCACCCCCCACTCTCTTCTGGCTTGTAGGGTTTCTGCTGAAAGATCTGCTGTAAGTCTGATAGGCTTCTCTTAGTGGATAACCTGACCTTTCTCTCTGGCTGCCCTTAGTGTTTTCTCCTTCATTTCAAGCCTGGTGAATCTAAGAATTATGTGCCTTGGGGTTGCTCTTCTTGAGGAATGTCTTTGTGGTGTTCTCTGTATTACCTGGGGTTGAATAGTATCCTGCTTTACTAGATTGGGAAAATTCTCCTGGATAATATCCTGAAGAGTATTTTCCAGCTTGGATTCATTCTCTGCATCACATTCAGGTACACGTATCAAACACAGATTAGGTCTTTTCACATAGTTCCATATTTCTTGGAGACTTTGCTCATTTTTTTATCCTTTTTTCTCTATTCTTGTCTTCTTGTTTTATTTCATTAAGTTGGTATTCGACCTCTGATATCTTTTCTTCTGCTTGACGAATTCGGCTATTCAAACTTGTGCATATTTCACTAAGTTCTCATGTTGTATTTTTCAACTCTGTTAGTTAATTTATATTCCTCTCTATATTGTTTATTCTTTTTAACATTTCATCAAACCTTTTTTCAAAGTTCTTAGTTTCTTTACATTGGGTTAGAACAAGTTCTTTCAACTCCCCAAAATTTCTTATCATCCACCTTCTGAAGTCTACTTCAGATAATGGAACACAGTCCTTTTCCATCAGGGCTTGTTTCATTGCTGATGAAGAATTGCAATCCCCTGTAGAGGGAGAGGGGTTCTGATTTTTTGTATTCTCAGCCTTTTTAGGCTGTTCTTTTCCCTTTATTGTGGATTTATCCATTTGCTGTCTTTACAATTACCGCCTTTCTAATTAGGTTTCTGAGTGGACGTCCAATTTATTGATTCCTAGTGCTGGAATCTGAGAAACCCACTGCGCTGGCCAAAACAGCGGCAATAAGATTGATGGTGCTCTTCTGCCTGGGAATCTCCAGCCTTGCTTCCTTCTTGAGTCCACAACAAGTGGCTCTGCCTTCCCGGAGCGCCAAACACCAGTCAGTAGGGGAACCAGTCCCGTTTACTGTGCATGAAGAGCTGCCATGCCGAGGTGATGGCAAAACCACTGTGCTGGCCACAAGAGTCATGCTGGTGACCCACGTGTCTCCTCCACTGGAAATCTTCTGGTCCGTGAGTGATGAAAATTCATCTAAAAGTGTGGCATCCTCTCGTTTTCTGAGCTTTCACTGGGAGCTACAATCCCGAGTTGTTTGCAATCAGCCATCTTGGATCAGAAGATAGAAACCCCATTTAATAGAAACCCCATTTCTATTAAAAATACACAAATGGACAGGTGCGGTGGCTCAAGCCTGTAATCCCAGCACTTTGGGAGGCCAAGGCGGGTGGATCATGAGGTAAAGAGATCAAGACCATCCTGGTCAACATGGTGAAACCTCGTCTCTACTAAAAATACAAAAAAAAAAAAAATAGCTGGGCATGGTGGCATGTGCCCATAATTCCAGCTACTCAGGAGACTGAGGCAGGAGAATTGCCTGAACCCAGGAGGCAGAGGTTGCTCTGAGCTGAGATTATGCCATTGCACTCCAGGCCTGGGTAACAAGAGCAAAAAAATACAGGCTGGACATGGTGGCTCACACTTGTAATCCAAGCACTTTGGAGGCCACGGTGGATGGATCACCTAAGGTCCAGAGTTGAAGACCAGCATAACCAACATGGTGAAACCTCATCTTTATTATAAAAATAAAAAAGTAAATATATATATATATATATATATATATATATATATATATATACAAAAATTAGCCAGGTGTCATGGCACATACATGTAATCCCAGCTACTTGTGAGGCTGAGGCAGGAAAATAATGTGTACCCAGGAGGCAGATGTTACAGTGAGCTGAGATCACCACACTGCACTCCAGCCTTGGGGACAGTGGGAGACACAGTCTAAAAAAAAAATTAGCTGGGCATGGTGGTGCATGCTATAATCTCAGCTACTCGGGAGACTGAGGTGGGAGGATCACTTAAACCCAGGAGTTAGAGGCTGCAGTAAACTATGATAGCATCACTGTACTCCAGCCTGGAAAAGAAAAAAAAAAAATAGACTAAGTTTGGACCAGCCCTTGTTGCTCATGCCTACAATCCCAGCTCTTTGGAAGGTCAAGGCAGGACAATAGCTTGAGGCCAAGAGTTGGAGGTCAGCCTGGACAACATAGCAAGACCTCAGTCTCTACAAAATAAATAAATTATTTTATAAAAATGAGTGTAGTGGTGCATGTAATTCTAACCACTGGAGAGGCTGATGCAGGAGGATAATTTGAGCCCAGGAGTTTGAGGTTGGGGTAAACTATGATCACAGCACTGCACTCCAGCCTGGGTGACAGAGCCAGACCCTGTCTCAAAATAATAATGATAATAATAAAATAAAATTTAAATGCTCATGTAAATGTAAAATTTAAAAAAGCAATGGTAAAAAAATATGATTTAGGCCAGGTGCGGTGGCTCACATCTGTAATCCCAGCACTTTGGGAGGCTGAGGCAGGTGGATCACCTGAGGTTTGAATTTTGAGAGCAGCCTGACCAACATGGTAAAACCCTGTTTTTAAAAATTAAAAACAAAAATTAATAAAATATAATAATATGATTTAAAAGCTGAATGTATTCCTCACTCCTCCATAGCCTACAGAAAACAGAAATTTTTTTTTCTTTTGGTGGTGGTGCTGAGGAATGAACCAAGGGCCTTGTGCAGAAAACTCAAATTTTATGGCTGGAAGTGCCCAACACCAACAGAGCAGTTTGAAATTAGGAGTGAATCTTACTAAAAACAACTAAAAAAGTCATGGCAGGGAGAAACATAGAGCAAGTCATTCCTAAAAGTCTGATCATACTTTCTGCCAAAATTCCTGGCCAGCCAACAAATTTTGCAGGCACAAGTAAATCTTCAGGCCAAGAAGCAGCAGAGAAAACTACAGATCAAAATAGAGAGGTCAGCTGTTGCACACTGCGGGGAAGATAATGTTTATGCCTACTAGAGCAAAAATACAAAATCCCCTGAAGAACACAACAGAATCTAAAATTTCTACAACATAATATTTACAACATCAAGATTTCAACCCAAAATGACTAGCTCATGTCACCTACACAAGTGTTGGACTGTGAACTACTCCTAAAGACTGGAGGTAGGGCCGAGTGTGGTGGCTCATGCCTGTAATCCCAACACTTTGGGAGGCCAAGGTGGGCAGATCATTAGGTAAAGAGATTGACATCATTTTGCCAACATGGTGAAATCCTGTCTCTACTAAAAATACAAAAATTAGCTGGACATGGTGGCACAGGGCCTACAGCTCACACCTGTAATCCCAAGAATTTTGGAAGGTCAGGAGTTCAAGACCAGCCTGAAGTGCAGTGGTGAAATCTCAGCTGATTGCAGCCTCTGCCTCCTGGGTTCAAGGGATTCTGCTGACCCAACCTCCCAAATAGGTGGGACTACTGGTGTGTACCATCACACCCAGCTAATTTTTGTATTTTTTGTAGAGATGGGGTTTTGCCATGTTGGCCAGGCTGGTCTTAAACTCCTGACCTCATGATCCACCCACCTTGGCCTCCCAAAGTGCTGGGATCACAGGCATGAGCCACCACACAGGGCCTGTTTTTCTAACTAATAATATGTGATCTAAACTAATGTTGGCTATTATTTTTTAAGAGACAGAATCTCCCTCTGTTATCCAGGCTGGAGTGCAGTGGTACAATCATAACTCACTGCAACCTCAAACTCCTGAGCTCAGAAAATCTTCTTGTCTCAGTCTCTTGACTGGCTAGGACCAAAGCCACCCACCATCACACCTGGCTAATGTTTTTTTTAAAAAAGATGAGGTTTCACCATGTTTGTCAGGCTGGTCTTGAACTCCCAACATCAGGTGATCTGCCCACGTCAGCCTCTCAGAGTGTTGGGGTTACAGGCATGAGCCACCGTGACTGGCCACACCTGCCTAATTTTTAAGACATTTCTATAGACATGGAATCTTACTATGTTGACCAGGCTGGTCTTAAACTCTAGGCCTCAAGTGATCCTTCAACCTTGGCCCCTCAAAATACTGAGATTATAGATGTGTGCTACTATACCCAGCCATGGGAGGTAAATTGTGATGATCTCATTTGCCTTGCCAAATTTGTTAGTTTAACCATGGGCTTACATTAATTTTGGATAATATGTGAAACAAAGTCACAGAGACTTCAGATTTTTCTGGATTTTCAATTTTCTGCACATAAAGCCAATATCTGTAACTGCCCTTAATCATAGCAACACCAGTGATCAGGTTTGATCTGTAAATATCATTCCTTGCTAAAAGTAAACAAGGCTTCTTGGAGAAATGGCCGATTCTAGAGGAATGTGTAAAGTGGGCCAACAACCAATTGTACAAAAACAAAATGAGCTGTGCATGGTGGCAGGAACCTATAATCCCAGCTACCTGGGTTACTGAGGCAGGAGAATAGCTTGAACCCCAGGAGACAGAGGTTGCAATGAGCCAAGATCCAGCCACTGCACACCAGACTGAGTGACAAAGTGAGAAGCTGTCTCAAAAAAAAAAAAAAAAGCCAGGCACGGTGGCTAATGCCTGTAATCCCAGCATTTTGGGGGGCCGAGGTGGGTGGATCACGAGGTCAAGAGATTGAGACCATTTTTGTCAACATGGTGAAAATTCGTTTCTACTAAAAATACAAAAAAATTAGCTGGGCATGGTGGCACGTGCCTCAAATCCCAGCTACTCAGGAGTGTGAGGCAGGAGAATTGCCTGAACCAGGAGGCTGAGATTGCGGTGAGCCAAGATCACACCTTTACACTCCAGCCTGAGTAACAAGAGTGAAACTCTATCTCAAAAAAAAAAAAAGAAGAAAAGAAAAAGAAAAATAAGACCAGGCACAGTGGCTCATGCCTGTAACCCCAGCAATTTGGGAGGATGAGGTGAGTGGATCATGAGCTCAGGAGTTGGAGACCAGACTGGCCAAGATGGTCAAACATCATCTCTACTAAAAATACAAAAATGAGCTGGGTGTGGTGGCAGCTGTCTGTAATTTCAGCTACTCGGGAGGCTGAGACAGAGAATTACTTGCACTACACACCAGCCTGGGCAAGAGAGGGAGACTCTATTTCAAAAAAAAAAAAAAATGCCTCAGCCAGGCACGGTGGCTCACGCCTATAATCCCAGCACTTTGGGAGGCCGAGGAGGGTGGATCACGAGGTCAAGAGATTGAGATCATCCTGGTCAACGGGTGAAACCCCGTCTCTACTAAAAATACAAAAATTAGCTGGGCATAGTGGTGCATGCCTGTAGTCCCAGCTACTTGGGAGGCTGAGGATGGAGAATTGCTTGAACCCAGAAAGCAGAGGTTGCGGTGAGCTGAGATTGTGCCACTGCACTCCAGTCTGGATAAGAACAGTGAAACTCCATCTAAAAAAAAAATGCCCCAATGAGAGCTTCCATTTTCCAAAGATGGTGGTACCTTCATTTTGAGTAATTTTTTTTAAAGACAATAATAGGCTGAGTTAGTATAGTGCACAAAAATTAGTTTTGGCCTGGCAAGGTGGCTCCTACCTGTAATCCCAGCACTTTGAGAGGCTGAGGTGGGTGGATCATGAGGTCAGGAGTTCGAGACCAGCCTGGCCAACATGGTGAAACCCTGTCTCTAGTAAAAGTACAAAAATTAGCTGGGCATGGTGGTGCGTGCCTGTAATCCCAGATACTCAGGAGGCTAAAACAGGAGAATAGCTTGAACATATAATCCCAGCTACTCAGAAGGCAGAGGTTGCAGCAGCAGTGAGCCGAGATCACATGACTGCATTCCAGCCTGGGAACAGAAGTGAAACTCCCTCTCAAAAAAAAAAAAAAAAAAAAAAAGGATTTGTTGCCGCTCCACTGCCCGAGTCAAGTTCTGAAATCTTCTCTGGCTCTCCTAGCAGCATCCATCGCCTCTCCCGTCTTCACAGGCTTCACCTTCTCCTTTTCTCCTCATTGCTGAGTCACAGGCTTCCTAGCGCTACGACTGTTGACTCAGTCCCGCAGCAGGAGCCGCTCGTTCTGGGTGGCTGCCTTGCACCGCTTGGCTTTTCCTAGCATGGTTACTTCGGGGCCCTCCCCATGGTGACTGTGGCTCCGCCGCCTTTACCCCACATTCCGGATTCCAGGGCATTGCCCCCAACTCTTTTTCTCCCTCACTTCTCCTAGAGGGAGATGGCCTGTGTCAGACCCCCAGGCTCATGCTCCAGCAGCTCTGCCCAACTGCAGCCTCGCCGTGGCTGGGTGCACCCCTCGAGCAGTGCTGAAGATGTGGCAAAAGAAGAAGGTGCGGACCAGCCCTGCACAGCAGCTGCCCAGCCGCTTCCACAAGTACCAGCAGCACTGGCCAAGTCTGGAGGGCGGCCGGAGCCCGGCGACTGGCACGAGCAGAGCGCAGTAGGTCCCAGGCCCAGCCACCTTCTTGGCCCCAAGTCCTGCAGCAGCAACTCGCATGGAAGGAGCCAGCCCCGACCTTGCCTCGCTGTGGCCCATGGCGCCCGACCAATGCCAGCTCAGGAAAGAGGTTTTAAAATCAATAATGGGAAAATCAGAGAAAATTGCCCTTCCCCACGGCCAGCTTGTTCATGGTATACACTTGTATAAACAACCAAAGATATACGGACAGAAAAGCAAATATAATTTGCTGCTAACCAAGATTACCTCTGCAGAAAAAAATAAAAACATCTTTTGGCAGGATTCTGTTTCATCTGACAGACTTCAGAAGCAGGAAAAAAAAAAAGCCTTTTAAAAATACCGAGAACATTAAAAATACACATTTGAAGAAATCAGTATTACTAACTGAAGTTAGCCAAAAGGAAAATTATGCTGGGGAAAATTTCAGTGATCCACCTTCTCCTAGTGTTCTTACAAAGCCTCCTAGTCACTGGATGGGAAGCACTGTTGAAAATTCCAACCCAAGGGCTGGGTGCTGTGGCTAATGCCTGTAATCCCAGCACTTTGGGAGGCAAAGGCGGGTGGATCACGAGGTCAAGAGATCGAGATCGTTCTGGTCAACATGGTGAAACCCCGTCTCTACTAAAAATACAAAAGATTAGCTGGGCATGGTGGCGTGTGCCTGTAATCCCAGCTACTCAGGAGGCTGAGGCAGAAGAATTGCCTAAACCCAGGAGGCGGAGGTTTCAGTGAGCCGAGATCGCGCCATTGCACTCCAGCCTAGGTAACGATCAAAACTCCATCTCACAGGAGATGCTGGAGAGGATGTGGAGAAATAGGAACACTCTGACACTGTTGGTGGGAGTGTAAATTTGTTCAACCATTGTGGAAGACAGTGTGGAGATTCCTCAAGGACCTAGAAATAGAAATTCCATTTGACCCAGCAATCCCATTACTGGGTACATATCCAAAGGACTATAAATCGTTCTACTATAAGGACACATGCACACGAATGTTCATTGCAGCACTGTTTACAATAGCAAAGACCTGGAACTAACCCAAATGCCCAACGATGATAGACTGGACTGGGAAAATGTGGCACATATACACCACGGAATATTACACAGCAATCATAAATGATGAGTTTTTGTCCTTTGTAAGAACATGGATGAATCTGGAGAACATCATTCTCAGCAAACTGACACAAGAACAGAAAAGGAAATACCGCATATTCTCACTCACAGGCGGGTGAGAGAAATGAGAACACATGGACACAGGGAGGGGGGTACTACACACTTGGGTCTATTGGGGAGAATGGGGGAGGGACAGCGGGGGTGGCTGGGGAGGGATAGCCTGGGGATAAATGCCAAGTGTGGGTGAAGGAGAGGAAGGCAGCAAAACACACTGCCATGTGTGTACCTATGCAACTATCTTGCACGTTCTGCACATGTACCCCAAAACCTATAATGCAATAAAAATTAAAAAAAAATTAAAAATAAAAAACCTCAGTCTCAAAAAAAAAAAAAAAGAAAATTCCATCTCAAACAGGGAGCTGATAGCAGTACACTTAAAAACGCTCCTCAAAGTTCAATCTTAGATTTTAGATTTCAGTATGTGTGAAACATAAGTTTTTTGATATCACTGGACTCTTGAGAAAATCAGTACAGAAATGGAAATTTGCCTTGTTGCAGAATATGAATGCAAAAGATGAGTTTGAGAAATCACAAACAGCTTGTATTATATTTTATCTTTTGTAAATACTGTATACCATTTATTATGTGTATGTTGATCATATTTGAGAGGTATATTATAGTTTTGTTATGAAGGTATGTATTTTGCCCTGCCCACATTGCAGGTGTTTTATACATATACAATGGAGAAATTTTAAATGTATGCTAAGGCACAGGGAAGACTGATTTATTTGCACAAGGTACTGAGATATTTTTTCAAGAAACAGCTGTCAAATCTCAAGGTGAAGACCTAAATGTGAACAGTTTACTAATGAATTACTGAAGTTTAAATCTGTGGCACAATCAATATAAGCATGGGGTTTATTGCTCTAAATTGATTTCTTATCTGAAATTCCTGAAAAACTCCTATTCCCATTTTTGCCAAACTCATTTTCTGGTTTTTGGTATATATCCATTCTAGCTTAATGCCTCTAATTTTAATGTCAACAAAATTGGTTGGAATCAAATTTTAAAATAATAATAATTTGCCCCTCCCATTTGAAAAAAAAAAAAGTCTGGGTATGGTGACTGTGGCTCATACCTATAATCCCAGCATTTTGGGAGGCCAAGATAGTTAGATCACCTGAGGTCAAGAGTTTAAGACCAGCTGGCTAACATGGCGAAACTCCATTTCTACTAAAAACACAATAAATTAGTTGGGTATGGTGGCCTGCACCTGTAATCTGAGCTACTCCAGAGGCTAAGGTAGGAGGATTGCTTGAACCTGGAAGGTGGAGGTTGCATTGAGCCAAGATCACACCATTGCACTCTGGCTTGGGCCACAAGAGCAAAACTTTATCTCAAAAAAAATTCTTTTTTTTCTAAATAAAGATGAGGGTCTTGCCATTTTTCCCAGCCTCCTCGACTCAAAAATTCTCCCACACTGGCCTCCTGAAGAGCTATGATAACAAGTGTGTACCAACACACTCAGCCAATTTCAGTAAACTTTATGGTCATGAAAATGAATTTAAAATTTTTTCAACATGCTTTTGACTCTGATTTTACTGTGCATAAGTATTGTTTGGGTACTTGTAAGAAATTCATATTCTGGGGCCTGAAACTCAGGAATTTTGATTTTGTATATAGTAATTATGATTTCTTCAAATATGCATGTAAAGACCAGGTGCCGTGGCTCATGCCTGTAATCCCAGCACTTTGAAAGTCCCAGGTGGATGGATCACCTGGGATCAGTTCAAGATTACCCTAGCCAACATGGCAAACCCCTTTTCTACTAAAAATACAAAAAAAAAAAAAAGCCAGGCATGGTGGCATGTGCCTGTAATTCCAGCTACTAGGGAGGCTGAGGCAAAAGAATTATTTGAATCCAAGAGGCTAACATTGCAGTGAGCCAAGATCTTGCCACTGCACTCCAGTCTGGGCAACAGAGCAGGACTTTGTCTCAAATAAATAAATAAATAAATAAATCTGCATTAAAAAAGAAAAAGCTTGCCAGGCAAGGTGGCTCACACCTTCAATCCCAGCACTTTAGGATGTCGAGGTGGGTGGATTATGAGGTCAGGATTTCAATATCAACCTGGTCAACATTGTGAAACCCGTCTCTACTAAAAATACAAAAATCAGCCAGGCATGATAGTGGGCACCTGTGGTCCCAGCTACCCAGAAGTCAGAGGTCATGGTAAGCCAGAATCTTGCCATTGCACTACAGCCTGGGTGACAAGAGCAAAACTCCATCTCAAAAGAACAAGAAAATAAACTTGCTGGATGCAGTGGTTCATGCCTGTAATCTCAGAACTTTGGAAGGCCAAGGTGAATGGATCACAACATTAGCGGTTGGAAACCAGCCTGACCAACACGGTGAAACTTCATTTCTACTAAAAATACAAAAATTAGCTGAGCATGAAGACATGTACCTGTAATCCCAGCTACTCAGGAGGCTGAGGCAGGAGAATCGCTTGAATCTGGGAGGTGGAGGTTGCAGTGAGCCGAGATCCACCATTGCACTCCAGTCCAGGTGACAGACTCCGTCTCAAAACAAAACAAAACTTCGAGATATCAAACATAGTTGTTGAAGAAGAAAAAAGACCTTCAAGTATCCTTTTGATTATAGTGGTATACCTGAGCCAGGCACAGTGGCTTATATCTGTTATCTCAAACTTTTCAGAGGCCAAGGCAGGTGGATTGATTGAAGCCAAGAGTTTGAGATCAGATTAGCCAACATGGCAAGACCTGTCTCTACCAAAAATGTAAAAGTTAGTGGGGCATGGTGGTGTATACATCTATGGTTCCAGCTATTTGAGAGGCTGAGGTGGGAGAATTGCTTAAACCATGTTTATGCTACTGCACTCTAGCTTGGGTGACAGAGAGAGCTTCCAAACCATCTTGAAAAAAAGTAGAGAAAGGATGATACAAGATGGTAAACTAGAGAAACACTAAGGTAGGAGAGGCAAACATGAGCCTTTAAAATCTTTGAGAAGTAACATATTTAAATTTGCATTTAAGATTGCTGTCCCTGTACTATGGAAAGAAATTGAAAGAAACCAAGACCGTAGATTAGTCTATTGTAATGATTATGACTATTTATAAAGGCCTAGATTAGGATTCATTGGGAAACAGTGTATTGTAAATGACAGAAATAAAGAGATGATCAAAGTATGATTTCACAGCCAGAACGGTGGCTCATGTCTGTAATCCTATAACTTTGGGAGGTCTAGGCATGTGGATCACTTGAGGTCAGGAGTTTGAGACCAGCTTGGAAAATAATGTAAAATCCCTGTCTCCACTAAAAATACAAAATAATTAGCTGGGCATGGTGATGGGTGCCTGTAATCCCAGCTGCTCAGGGAACTGAGGCAGGAGAATCATTTGAACCTGGGAGGCAGAGGTTGCTGCAAGCAGAGATTCAGCAACTGCACTTCAGCCTGGACATCAGAGCAAGACTCCATCTCAAATAAAAGTATGATTTCATGAATCATATCCAAACATATTTTTTTCTTTTTCTTTTTTTTTTTTTTGAGACAGACTTTGGTCTGTCTCCAAGGCTGCGGTGCAGTGGTGCCATCTCTGCTCACTGCAATCTGTGCCTCTTGGGTTCAAAGGATTCTCTTGCCTCAGCCTCCTGAGTAGCTGGTATTACTTTCAGGTGTGCACCACCACCACCTCACCCCCAACTAATTTTTTTGGTATTTTAGTAGAAATGGGGTTTCATCATGTTGGCCAGGCTGGTCTCCAAGACCTGACCTCAAATGATCAATCCACCTGCCTCAGCCTCCCAAAGTGCTGGGATTTACAGGCATGAGCCACCAAGCCCAGCACAAAGAGATTTTTTTTCCTTAGGTTCACAATGTTTTTAAGGAGGAAGAATAATGTGAACAAACTGGACAGGGAATGTACTCAATAGTCAATTGATGTTGAAACATTAATTATATTTAAATAGGTAAGGTACGTTAGTTTCATAGTGAGTGAGTTCCAAAATCATTATTTATTTTCACTCCTTTCTCTTTTTTTTTTTTGAGTTTCAAAATTATTAAAGTTCAGTTGCTCAATTAGGATGAAAGCAGGCCTCTTGTAAAGTCAAGTTTAATCAATGTTTGAGTTATACCTTAATATGAATGATCCTGGGGAGAAATTAGCTTGACCACTGCAGTGGAGATTCCAGATGACAAGTGAAGCCCCTTAGTTTAAAGAGCAATGCCCATGTCACAGGCCAGGCTTGAAAGATTACCTTTGGACTAGGCACAGGGGCTCATGCCTATAATCCCAGCACTTTGGGAGGCCAAGATGGGAGGATCAACGGAGGTCAGGAGTTCGAGGTCAGCCTGGCCAACATGGCAAAACCCCATTTCTGTTTTTTTTTTTTTTTTTTGAGAAGGTGTTTTGCTCTTGTTACCCAGGCTGAAGTGCAATGGCACAATCTTGGCTCACTGCAAACTCCATCTTTTGGGTTCAGGCAATTCTCCCACCTCAGCCTCCTGAGTAGCTGGGATTACAAGCACACACCACCATGCCTAACTATTTTTTTTGTATTTTTAGTAAGGACGGGTTTCACCTTGTTGACCAGGTTGGTCTCGATCTCTTGACCTCATGATCCACTTGTCTCAGCCTCCCAAAGTGCTGAGATTACAGGCGTGAGCCACTGTGCCCTGCTTTTTTTTTTTAAATAGAGATGGTGATTTTTTCCATGTTTGTCAGGCTGATCTCAAACTCCCGACTTAGAGTGATCCACCTGCCTCAACCTCCCAAAGTGCTGGTTTTACAGGTGTGAGCCACTGTGCCTGGCCAAAACCCCATTTCTACTAAACATATGAAAATTAGCTGAGTGTGGCATGCACCTGTAATCCCAGATACTCTGGAGGCTGAGGTAGGAGAACTGCTTGAACCTGGAAGGCAGAGGTTACAGTGAGCCACTGCCCTTCAGCCTGGGAAGACAGAGTGAGACTCCATAAAAAAAAAAAAAAGACCATGCACAATGGTTCACTCCTGTAATCCCAGTACTTTGGGAAGTTGACACGGGCAGATCTCAAGGTCAGGAGTTCAAGACCAGCCTGGCCAATGTGGTGAAACCCCATCTCTACTAAAAATACAAAAATTAGCCAGGCATGGTGGCAGGTACCTATAAAATCCCTGCCACTTGGGAGGCTGGGGCAGGAGAATTTCTTGAACCCAAGAGGTGGATGTTGCAGGGAGCTGAGATGTGCCATGGCACTCCAGCCTGGAAGACAGAGTGAGACTCTGTCTAAAAGAAGAAAAAAAAAGAAAAAGAAAAAGCTGGGCCTGGTGGCTCAGGCCTATAATTCCAACACTTTGGGAGGCAGAGGCATGCAGATCACAATGTCAGGAGTTTGAGACTAGCCTGGCCAACATGGTAAAACTACATATCTACCAAAAATACAAAAACTAGCCAGGCATGGTGGCATGCACCTGTAATCCCCAGCTACAAGGGAGGCCAAGGCACAAGAATCTGTTGAAGCTGGGAGTCAGTGGTTACAGTGAGCCAAGATTGTGCCACTGCACTCCAGCCTGGCTGAGAGAGAGAGTCTGTCTCAAAAAGAAAGAAAGAAACAAAGAAAGAAAGATTAGCTTAGAGGCTAATAGAGTATCTTCCTGTTGCAGCCTGAGCTCTCAGGGGCTGCAAGAGAGCTGAGAGCAGAGTGCAGCATGTTAGAGTACACACTCATTAAATGAACAAAAACAAAAGAATCAAAAATAAACAAGAGGCTCCTCTGTGCACAGGCTGGAATCCAGTGGTGCAATCACAGCTCACTGCTGCAGCCTCCAAATCCTGGGCTCAAGGGATCACCCTGTCTCCACCTTCAGAGTAGTTAGAACTACAGATGTACACAACCACACTTGGCTGTATTTTTTTTGTAATTTTTCTAGAGCTGTGTCCTCACAATGCTGCCCAAGCTGGTCTCAATCAATCCACATATCTGGACCTCCCAAAGTGTTGGGATCACAGGCACATGAGCTCTCTAGCATGCACTCTTGATCTTTTGAAAAGTAGTCAACAAAACATAACTCTGCTACTGCCTGAGCTCTCAGTGTCTGTAAACATCTTAAGTTTACATGTATTTTTGAAGTTCAGTAGTTGAGGTCAAAATGCCTGCCTTTGGGATTGGGTCTGATCAAATTTGATGTTAACGTTCTTGAGGGAAACAAGGAGTTCACTCCAAGTTCTCACATATGAGGTCTGATAAGACATCAGACTCAAAGAGGCAAGTTCAATCTGCAACAAACTACATATTATTTCAAACCTATATAACATAGTGCAACAGAGAAAAATATCTGGAGCTTTGGAGTCAAGCAATTAAGGGCTTGAATCCAGATTTTACCGCATATAATCACAACCAGTATCACCTTTGGCATGCTGCGTGAGCTCCTGTGGCTCACTGCAACCTCCATCTCCTGGGTTCAAGGGATTCTCCTGCCTCAGCCTCCTGAGTAGCTGGGACTACAGGCTCAAGCTACCATGCCCAGCTGATTTTTGTATTTTTAGTAGAGATGAGGTTTTTACCATGTTGGCCAGGCTGGTCTGAAACTCCCAACTTCGGGTGATTCACCTGCCTCAACCTCCCAAAATGTTGGGATTACAGGCATGAGCCATGGAGCCTGGCCCAATCTTTAGCTTCCTTACCACACAAATGGCAGTTAACCTCAGATTATAAGTTAAGGTTCAAGTGAAGTACAGCTTATAGTTTCCCATGTAATGGAGTGCTGTGTAAATCTACTCTTTTTTTTTTTTTTTTTTTTTTGAGACAGAGTTTTGCTGTTGTTACCCAGACAGGAGTGCAATGGCACAATCTCAGCTCACTGAAATCTCTGCCTCCTGGGTTCAAGCAATCCTCCTGCCTCTGCCTCCCAAGTAGCTGGGACTATAGGCATGCACCACCATGCTCAGCTAATTTTTGTATTTTTAGTAGAGACAGGGTTTCACCTTGTTGACCAGAATGGTCTCAATCTATTGACCTTGTGATCCACCCACCTTGGCCTCCCAAAGTGCTGGGATTATAAGTGTGAGCCACCAGGCCCAGCCCTAAAGTACTCTTAAAGGTATTGAAACTCTTTTTTTTTTTTTAATATTTTGTTTGTTTTATTTTAGAGACGGGGTCTCGCTGTCTCCTAGCCTGGAGTGCAATGGTGCAACCTTGGCTCACTGCAACCTCCACCTCCCAGATTCAAGTGATTCTTCTGCCTCAGACTCCAAAGTAGCTGGGATTATAGGTACCCACCACCACACCTGACTACGTTTTGTATTTTTAGTAAAGATGGGGCTTCACTATGTTGTCCAGACTGGTCTCAAACTCCTGACTTCAGGTGATCCACCAACCTTGGCCTCCCAAAGTGCTTGAAATACAAGCATGATACACCATGCATGGCCTGAAAATGGACCAAAAAGAACTACTTTTGTGGCTAGGAATACCTGTCTCTTTGTCTCTCTGGTAAGAGCACACTTACACCCGTGTTCCAGGTACATCTGTTCTGCAGATCCCAGGCCCTAAACAAATCTTAAATTGTTATAATTGGTTCTTGTCCTTAGCTGTTGTGACTCTGAGAATATATAAACATTGCTACCCTTTCTACCCCACATGCACCTTATCCTAATGGATTCATGTAGCCCATCTTTTTGCCTGTGTTTTGTTACATGTTTGAGTTTATAGGATTGTATCATCTAGATTTGATCTGTGAGCTTTTTCATTTTGTAATAGCTTGCTTGGTAGTATCATCAGAGGTAGTGCTGCCATTGCACTAAAGCAATTTCCCAGGTGCTTAACCTTTTAAAATTCTCAGGGATGTTTTCTTTGGGTACCTGAGTTTACACCAAATACCCAGAAGGCAGGAACAGCTTAAGGAGAGACTCACCACCAGCAGCTTCTTTTCAATCAAGTTTCCCTTCAACCTCACACCCAGGAACCCATTCAAATTTTTACATTTTGATAGCCTTCATTGAACTAACTTCCTGTGTCAGAAGCCTTGGTCTGTCCCAGTTGTCTTATTTCTTTAACAAATTCCCTTTTTCTCCTTCCTTAGTCAAAGCCCATGGGGGCCCCCAGAGGCATGCAATATTTACTAAGGTCCTCCCCTGTTTTCCTGCTTGTCTGGCAGTTGCTTGCCTTTATTTTTAGGTTTGTAGTCACAGCCTGTTTTTTTTTACCAGTAGACACAACAGGTTTTCTGAATGGTAGGATTATTTAGAGTAGAATTAACCTTGTCCTTCACCCCAAGAACTGAGTGCTTAAAATTTACTAAATAAGGTTTGTATTCCTTACACTTTTGAGCTTTGAATTTATATAATGGAATACAGAAAACCCAAGAAAATTTAATCAATGCTTCTGTCAGGTACAAACTGAAATGGAAATGGAAGCTGAAAAATCAAGGAAATAAATTTTAAAACTAAAATATGGTAAAGTTGCTAAAATATAATAATGGAAGTAACACACACCTCCTTTTGGGAAAAGAATGAAGAAAGCAAAATTTACTAAGGAAAGGAAGAGATGTGAAAAGCAGAGCCTGGCACATCAATTTATACTATTGTTTTTGCATAATCTTCTCTTACTATTGTAAAAACTAGTGCCTTCTGGAGAGTTTCCTCAAGGCCTAGACTGTTATTTTCAGGAAAGAGATTCAGGAGGTGCCAGCTGGCCTACTCTCTCTTCTATTGAGATGCACAGTGGAAGACAGAGGGGGAGGGAATCCCAAATGCCTGGATCTCCCTCCTCAATATATTTATTTTTATTTTATTTGGAGAAAATGTCTTGCTCTGTTGCCCAGGCTGGAGTGAAGTGACATCTCAGTTTACTGCAACCTTCTCCTTCTGGGTTTAAGCAATTCTCCAGCCTCAGTTTCCGAGTAGCTGGGATTACAGGCATGGGACACCATGCCTGACTGATTTTTGTATTAATATATATTTTTTTCTATAAAGATTTTGGCCACAATACCAGCTAGACAGGAGCAGTGGCCAGAAAATGTATTAATATTTTTTGAGATGGAGTTTCATTTACTTGGTATGTTATCCAAAAAGAAAAAAGAAAGGTGTAGTTTTGCTTTTCTTTGCCAAAATTGGAGTGTGATGGCATAATCTCGGCTCTCTGCAACCTCAACCTTACAGGTTCAAGTGATTCTCCTGCCTAAGCCTCCCAAGTAGCTGGGATTACAGGCATGCAACACAACCAACACCAGCTTTTTGTTTGTATTATTAGTAGAAACAGGGTTTCTCCATGTTGGTCAGGCTGGTCTAGAACTCCCAACCTCAGGTGATCTGCCCATCTCAACCTCCCAAAGGACTGGGATTACAAGCATGAGCCACCCTTCCACTTTTTACTTTCAACTGATGCTATGAAGTTCTTACATTGGCTGTTAACAGGTCACAATAGAGATCCACCAATTTCCACCTACTGCATCTCACCCTAAATCACTTTGTTTAATGATCTTCATCACCACCTACATGATTGTTTAAATGACATGATTGATGTGGTGGCTCACACCTGCAATCCCAGAACTTTGGGAGGTCCAGACAGGCAAATAACTTGAGGTCAGGAGTTCAAGAGCAGCATGGCCAACATGGCAAAACCTTATCTCTACTAAAAATTACAACCATTAGTGAGGAGTGGTGGCACAAGCCTGTAATCCCATCTTCTGGGAATGTTGAAGCAAGATAATCACTTGAACCTGGGAGGCAGTGATTGCAGTGAGCAGAGATTGCACCACTACACTTCAGCCTGGGTGACAGAGTGAGATTATATCTCAAAAATTAAAAATAAAGAGAAGTGGGTGAGGCAAAAAAATAAAAATTGAACAATTAAAATTAAAAATAAAAACCAAAACCATCAACTGACTGGCCAGCTTATAATGCTGAGACCAGTGGCAGATGTGAATTTGGATAGGCTTCTGTTTCAATCTCTTTACTAGCTATCCAACCTCATCTCTAGCATTATTTATGAAAATGAGGTAACCAATTACAATTGTCTAGCTGGTGCCTGGCATATACTAATTATGTAACTAGAATTTAATTTCCTATAGTACTTAGCCTTAGTCATCACTTAAATACTCAATTGCTCTACGGTGATCTTAGGGTTTAACTCTCAATGCTATCCTGCACTCATAGAGCAAATGGACAGGCTCTAAAACAGAGAAAAGTCAATCTTTTGCCTCTTACAAGTAGATCTGAAAAGCAGAGGAAATCTTCAACTGATTATTAGAATCGGTGAAAATCCTAAATATTAACTAGCTATACAAACTATCACCTAGTGTGTGCTAAAAAAAATCATGCTGCCTTGCTTATTCCCAAACACAGCCCTGTATTTTTAACACTTTAAATTATAAAGATGACCAGGTGCAGTGGCTCAAGCCTGTAATTCCAACACCTTGAAAGGCCGAGGTGGGCAGATCACCTGAGGTCAGGAGTTTGAGACCAGCTTGGCCAAGATGGTGAAACCCTGTCGATACTAAAAAATACAAAAGCTTAGCCAGGCATGGTGATGCATGCCTGTAATCACAGATACTTGGGAGATACTGAGGCAGGAGAATCACTTGAACCTGGGAGGCGGAGATTGCAGGGAGCCAAGATTGAGCCATTGCACTCCAGCATGGGCAACAAGAGCAAAACTCTCTCAAAAATAAAATAAAATAAAATAAAATGAAAAGAGAAAAACAAGGTGACATTCAAATCTCAGGCACAGATACAGCAATTGTGTTTATTTATTCCTCTCCCACTACCTACTCTTTACAAGTGAACTCATAATGTAAATGAAGTTTTTACACTGTTTTTTTTTTTTAGCGTTCCCCCCTCCCCATTTTTAAGTTATTTTGTAGCATCAATGTTACCAAAGGTATTCTTTGTGAAGCTGGTTTACTTTTAAAGTTTTTTAAAACCTCTGAAAAATTTTCAAGAAAGTGGTAGCATTTTTATGAGTATTCCTCACCCATTGCTGCTACCATCAGAAGCATTAGTACTAGCACAGGTCTTGAAGTCAAATTGGACTTCTAGCTAAGTACTATTTGAGTGTAAGCAGATTAAACTTTCTGGAATAAATGTTTATGAGAAAGGTGGGTCAATACTTCCCAGGGACTTAGGAGAAATAAATATAAGAGGTGATTCCAAACTCAGAGCTGTCCAGTAACTTCCACAAACCCAGAGAATAGAGGAGAGCCAGCCATTACTGACACAGAAATAATGTAATTACATAAATTACATATGAATTACATAAATCTCACCATAATTTCTTTTGCCACTTTTGGCAAAACAAAAACATGATGCTCATCCCAGAGCTGTGATGTCAGGTCTTCAGGTTAATTAGTAATAACATCTGCTATAACTGTGTGGCCAGTGCTATGTGAAGATGTACGCATCACCCTCATTTAACTATGAGGATACATTTTTGTTTTCCCCATGCCTAAGCCCATAGGTTCTCATATTTACAGTACACTTCTCAGCTGCCTAATGCTGTCTTTCAACTCAGTGCACACTCCTAAGACCTGGGACATAGTTCAAAGTGCAGGTGCCACCAAGTTACAATCGAAAGAAGGGTTTCCAGAGAACTGGTTGAAAATATCATTCGCTTATTAGTGACGGGGTATCATTGCTCAAGAGGGAAAGGATCTCTTAATCCTCTCCTTTCCTTTTCCCTTAAGGAACTTGGCCTTTCAAGAATAAATTTGTTTCCACCAGGCAGCGTTGCTCACCCAGTAATCCTAGAACTTAACATTTTGGGAGGTTGGGGTGCATGATCACCTGAGGTCAGAAGTTCGAGATCAGCCTGGCCAACATAGCAAAATCCCATCTCTATTGAAAAAAGAAAAAGGATAAATTTGTTTCTTACCAGTCTCTGTGTGAGGCATCTCAGCAGAACACATTTGCAAGGATGGATAATTTTCTTCAGGCTCACAAATCACAGGTGTAGGAGAAGATTCTCCACAGTCGGATGCTTCAGAGCAAGGTAGGCTTTGTGAACAAACTGGATCCATACTCATGTTATTATTGTGAAAGAGGAGAAAAAAATGTAAGACCTGGACTGGAAAAAAGACTAAGGCAGCCTTAAGACTTTTTTTTCTGAAAGATTTTAGAGAAATATGACCTCCAGAAGAAAAGTATCAGGAAGTTGGAATAAAGCGAGTTGCCTCCACAGTAACTGAAAGCAACCAGCTGAGACCAGCAAAATGTTAACATCCTGGAGGCTCTAGATTTATAATGAAAGCTCCATTACCTTAGACACACCCCTCCTGGTGGGCACACCCCCCTCCAACTGACCCTTGTGAATTCTCGGTTAATCCCCTCTGCCAGTCTCACCAAGACCATTGTAATGCAAAATAATGGCGCAGTGACCCTGACTGGAAGGAAGCTGGAAAACCGGGCAAAAAGGACCCTGAAGACAAACTCAGCAATAAATACTTCTAGGTTCACCACATTTCAATTTTTTAAACGAGCAATGGTTCAACAGGAATTGGATAAAACTTTAATATTTTAAAAATAAAAAGGCCAGATGCAGTGGCTCATGCCTCTAATCCCAGCTCTTTGGAAGGTCAAGGCAGGCATATTATGAGGTCACAGGTTGAGACCACCCTGGTCAACACGGTGAAACTCCATCTCTCCTAAATATAGAGAAGTAGCTGGACTGGTGGGGTGCGCCTGTTGTCCCAGCTATTCTGCAGACTGTGGCAGGAGAATCTCTTGAATCTGGAAGGGAGAGACTGCAGTGACCTCAGATTATGCCACTACACCCCAGCCCAGCAACAGAGCAAGACTCTGAGTCAAAAAAAAATCATATATATGTGTGACATGGTAAAAACCCCATAAAACTGCATACCTCAACCACACCTTGGCTTTCTGTTGAAACTGCTATCTATAACCCAAATGTGAATAAGTAATTAAAGACTGTGATCCCCACCCTACCCAGACAATGTGTAAATCTAATCTTAGCTTTTTGAACCACTTAAGTAACAATCAGAATGTCAAGTAGTCCCCTGGCCCTCAAAATGTCTGAAGCCTTTCATCCCCATTTCCGCTCCTCACCCCTACTCCCAAGGTGGTTTTACGGTATAAAATGTTCTTGTCACCCTTCTTTCTCTGCCACGTGTTGGAGAGACGTGAGACCTCCATGGTCGGCTGGCAATAAACCCTGCAATTTGGCATACTTTTGTCTTGGTGTTGACTTTCTATAATTGGTCCAGTATAACATACACACACACACACACACACATATATACACACATACATATATATGTATATACAAATATATCTACATACAAAAATTAGCTGTCCATGGTGAGGGGGCACCTGTAGTCACAGCTACTTGAGAGGTTGAGGCAGGAGAATCCCTTGAACCTGGGAGGCAGAGGTTGAGGTAAACTGATATCATGCCACTATATTTCAGCCTGGGTGACAGAGCAGGACTATGTCTCAAAAAAAAAAAAAATGAGTGCACCTTCAGTTTCTGAGTTTATTGAAATTCTCATTGGGGAGATTTCTTGATTTGAGATAACTTGGTGTCTCAAAGTCTGTCTAGTTTGAGCAGAAATTTCAACTAGCTCCATTTTTTTCTTTGATTCACTCTAAAGTCATAGTAAAACACAACACAGTCATCAGTTAATCTTCAAAATGGTACTTGTTTTCAGCCCCTACCTTAGTTCCCTTCAGTTTGGTCTCTTGTCTATCCCTCCTCCCAGGCAGTTGACTTCTGGCTTTTTTCCTCTGGCTCTTTAGCTTCTTCTCAGGTCTGGTGATATTGTCATGTCTTTCAGGACTACTCCACGCTCATCCTGTGTTTGGGTTTTGATTGTTTTGTTTTTGCAGGGTGAAGGGAGGTATGATTTCCAAAGGAACAAAGTTTTCAGAGTGGGTTTCCAGCACTAACGTTTGTGGACAAAGTCTGCAGTTTTTTATTTTCCTTCCTGTTTACAAACACAACATTTAAGAAACCTAATATTTCTTCTTCTTTGTCATCTCCCACCCTGAAAAGTAAACTTAAATTCTGATTATGTAATTTTTGTTTCTGTTGTTGTTGTTTTATTTGAGATGGAGTTTTGCTCTTTTTACCGGGGCTGAAGTGCAATGGCACAATCTCGGCTCACCGCAACCTCCACCTCCTGGGTTCAGTAAATTCTGCCTGAGCCTCCTGAGTAGCCAGGATTACAGGCACATGCCACCATGCCCAGCTAATTTTTTGTATTTTTAGTAGAGACGGGTTTTCACCATGTTGACCAGGATTGTATCGATCTCTTGACCTCGTGATTCACCCACCTTGGCCTCCCAAAGTGCTGGGATTACAGGCATGAGCCACCACATCTGGCCCCCTGATTATGTAATTTTTGAAGACACAACTTCTTTGACTCTTTCTCCTCTGCACTCTGCCTCTGGGGTGTGAATCCAGAACAGCTGGCTTTACTTTCATGCAAGCTGACTTTTGTTCACAGTGCAAAGGCTCCAGCTGTTAAGAGTAGAAATATTGCTGGGTGCAAAGCAAGGAGAAAAAATGTGGCATAATCTTTTTTCTTCTCAGACCTCCATTCTGGAGAAGAGTAAGAATAGGGGTGTGGGGAGCAGGTAAGTGGAAGTAGATATATCATGCTTCAGGCAGATAGTCTGTGTCTTGTTAGAAATGGATAAATTTGTTTAAAAAAAGGAAAAACTTGCCTTCCTTTTATTCTTTTTTTTTCTGAGATGGAGTTTTGCTCTTGTTATTCAGGCTGTAGTGCAATGGTGTGATCTCAGCTCACTGCAAGCTCCACCTCCTGGATTCAGGCAATTTTCCTGCCTCAGCCTCCCAAGTAGCTGGGATTACAGGCACATGCCAATATGCCCAGCTAATTTTTCTTTGTATTTTTAGTAGAGACGAGGTTTCACCATTTTGACCACAATGGTCTCGATCTCTTGACCACATGATCGACCCATCTTGGCCTCCCAAAGTGCTGAGATTACAGGCTTGAGCCACCGCACCTGGCCCTTCCTTTTATTCTCAATCAGCACAGTTTGATAAGTGGGGACTTTCAAGGCCGCCAAGACTCACCAAGGCTGAGTTCGCCTGCAGCTCTGAAAAGGGCAGGTATCAGAAGCTTTGTTCTTTGCAGAAGGGGGTCTTTGCATAAAAGCCTAACCTGAATTCCCCCATTCCCCACCTTCTGTCTCATTGTGTTTAGGATAAGTGCCTCCAGAGTGAAAGACCAACGGGAAGGGGGCTGGTGGCTGGAAGGCCAAGTTACTACATTCTTTACCAATAAAAGCAATTTGAATAAAGTTGAGGTTTAGGAAGCTGTCTAATTTTGGATTTTTTTGAAACAGGCTATTGTAAAAAGGTGTTAAAAATAGCTAATAGGCCAGGCACAGTGACTCATTCCTGTAATCCTAACACTTTATGAGGCCCAAGGTGGGTGGGTCAGGAGTTCAAGACCCGTGTGGCCAACATGCTGAAACTCTGTCTCAACTAAAAATTTAAAAATTAACTTGGCATCATGGTACATGCCTGTAATCCCAGCTACTAGGGAGGCTGAGACAGGAGAATCACTTGAACCTGGGAGGTGGAGGTTGAAGTGAGCCCAGATTGCACCACTGCACTCCAGCCTGAGCAGCAGAATAAAACCCTGTCTCAAAAAAAAAAAAAAAAAAAAAGAAAAAAAAGAAAAAGAAAAGTGATGGTCGGGTGAGGTGGCTCACATCTGTAATCCCAGCACTTTGGGAGGCTTATGTGGATGGATCACCTGAGGTCGGGAGTTTGAGACCAGCCTGACCAACATGGAGAAACCCTGTCTCTAAAAAAAAAAGAAAGTGCTAACAATTCAGTAGAGAAGATCAAATGGATGAAAAAGAAAACTATAATGTTAATTTTAATGATATTGTTGTGTAGTAAGTACTGAAAAAAATGCACTGGATGCTAAGAGAGTAGAAATAATAGAGGTTGGGGGGAGGATTTTCAAGATGGCATGGTAGGAACAACTCGGGATTGCAGCTCTCAGTGAAGGCGCAGAGGGTGAGTCCCAGCCGCATTTTCAGATGGACCTTTTTTGCCCACAGAAAGGGGAAATTCCCAGGCGCAGGGGAGATGTGGGAAGCCAGCACGGCTTGTGCAGCCAGCCGGCGCCATGGTGCAGCGGCAACCTGCACAAAGCTCACTGGTCTGGGTGCCCTGTTAAATCAGCAGTCTAAGATTTGGGAGGGCAGATTAACATATACATCTGATTGAGCGGTACTTGGACAATGAGCCAGACCGGGAGATTCCTGAGAAGCGTGATTTGAGCCGGTGCACTGGGCCACAGCATGGGAAATTGCACAGATCCTTGTGTCCTGTAAGCAGGTGACTGAGGCACCTGTGAGAGAGTCAACCGTTCAACTTTAAAAAAGAAAAAAGAAAGAGAGAGAGAGAGAAAAGGGACTCTGAGGCAGGGAGGCAGGAGATCAGGCTCGGCGGGTCCACCCTCACAGGGACAAACAAAACTGTGATTCAAAACCCTAAGGGTTGAGAGTTCTACTGTGGGATAAGCTGAATCCAGGATGGTGCAGCTTGGTGGGGAAAAGGCGTCCACCACTACAAATGCATACCGCCCCTACTGAGGTTTACACCCACTATAAAAGCAGACTGCCATTGCCAAGGCAACCCGCCAAATCAGAGAGACTCCACCAACAGGGCAGAGCCCAACACAGTAGGGCAGAACCCCATGGTAGTACAGTGGAGTCCCATGGCAGCAGAGCAGGGCATTGGCAGGCAAATAGTGACTACACTGCTTCCTAGCTGGGCAGGACAGTGCAATGAATACTCATAAAGAAAGCCCCAACTCCCTGAGACAGAGCATCTGAGGGAAAAAAAGAGAAGGTTTTATAAATTCTGCTGCAGAGACCTAAACACAACCACCCAACAACCGTGAATGAAGAACAGAGCTGACAGCTCAGCACTGGAGATTCTATAAAGTACAGACCATCTCCTCAAGCAGCTCCCTGATCCCTGTATACCTAAAGAGTCACCTCAAAAAAGGACTAATCAGACTGACATTGGGCGGGCATCATTCTGGGATAAACATAGCAGAAGAAGAAACTGGTAGCATCCCTTACAGTTCTGCAGCTGCTTCAGGTGTAGCCCAGACAAGCAGGGCCTGGAGTGAACCTCAGCAGTTGTACAGCAGAGCGGCTAGACTGTTAGAAGCAAAACTAACTAACAAAAATACTTCATCATCAACAATCTGGGTGTCCACTCAGAGACCCAATCAAAAAGTCAGCAACTACTAAGATGACAGGTGAATAAATCCACAAAGATGGAAAGAAACCAGTGCAAAAAGGAGGAAAACACCCAAAAACAAAACACCTCACCGCCTACAAAGGACCAAAACTTCTCACCAGCAAGGGAACAAAGCTGGATGGAGAATGACAGTGATGAAATGATGGAATCAGACTTCAGAAGGTGGATAATAAGAAACTTCAGTGAGCTAAAAGAACATGTTCTAAATCAATGCAAAGAAACTAAGAACCTTGAAAAAAGATTTGAAAAACGATTCGAGGAAATGATAACAAGAATGGACAACTTAGAGAGAAATATGAATGAATTGAAGGAGCCGAAAAACACAACACAAGAAATTCGCAAAGCATGCACAAGTTTCAACAGCCAAATTGACCAAGCAGAAGAAAGAATATCAGAAGTCGAAGATCAACTCAATGAAATAAAAAGAGAAACCAAGATTAGAGAAAAAAGTGCAAAGAGGAATGAACAAAATCTCCAAGAAATGTGGGACTATGTGAAGGGACCTAACCTACATTTGATAGGTGTACCTGAATGTGATGAGGAGAGTGAATCCAAGCTGGAAAACACTCTTCAGGATATTATCCAGGAAAATTTCCCCAACCTAGCAATGCAGGTCAATACTCAACTCCAGAAAATACAGAGAACACCACAAAGATATTCTGCAAGAAGAGCAACCCCAAGACACATAATCGTCAGATTCGCCAGGGTTGAAATGAAAAAGAAAATACTAAGAGCAGCCAGAAAGAAAGGTCGGGTCACCCACAAAAGGAAGCCCAATCAGACGCATAGCAGATCTCTCAGAAGAAACTCTACAAGCCAAAACAGTGGGGGACAATATTCAACATTCTTAAAGAAAAGAACTTTCAACCAAGAATTTCATATCCAGCTTTATAAGTGAAGGAACAATAAAATCCTTCATGAACAAGCAAGTACTCAGAGATTTTGTCACCACTAGGCCGCTTAACAAGAGCTCCTGAAAAAGGCACTACACATAGAAAGGAACAACCAGTATCAGGCATTCTAAAAACCTACCAAATGCTAAAGAGCATCAACAAAATGAAGAATCTGCATCAACCAAGGGGAAAAACAGCCAGCTAGCATCAAAATGGCAGTATCAAATTCACACATAACAATATTAACCCTAAATGTAAATGGGATAAATGCACCAATGAAAAGACACGGACTGGCAAATTGGATAAAAAAAAAAAAAACAAAATCCATCAGTGTGCTGTATCCAGGAAAGCCATATCACATGCAAGGATACACAAAGGCTCAAAATAAAGGGATGGAGGAAGATTTACCAAGCAAATGGAGAGCAAAATAAAAAAACAGGGCTTGAAATTCTCATCCTTGATAAAATGGACTTTAAAGCAATAAAGATCAAAAGAGACAAAGAAGGTCATTACATAATAGCAAAAGGATCGATACAACAAGAAGAGCTAATAATTCTAAATATATATGGACCCAATACAGGAGCACCTAGATGTATAAGGCAAGTTCTCAATGACTTAAAAAAAGACTTAGACTCCCACACAATAATAGTGGGAGACTATAACACTCCACTGTCAATATTAGACAGATCAACCGGACAGAAAATTAACAAGGATATCCAGGGCTTGAACTCAGACCTGGAACAAGCAAACCTGATAGACATTTTCAGAACTCTCCACCCCAAATTCACAGAATATACATTCTTCTCAGCACCACAACACACCTACTCCAAAATTGACCACATAATTGGAAGTAAAGCACTCCTCAGCAAATGCAAAACAACTGAAATCATAACAAACTGTCTCTGACCATAGTGCAAACAAGTTAGAACTCAGAATTCAGAAACTAACTCAGAACCACACAGCTTCATGAAAACTGAACAACTGACTCTTGAATGTTGATTGGATAAACAATGAAATGAAGGCAGAAATAAAGAAGTTCTTTGAAACCAATGAGAATGAAAACACAACATACCAGAATCTCTGGGACACATTTAAAGCAGTCTGTAGAGTAAAATATATAGCAATATGTGCCCACATGAGAAGAGTGAAGAGTTCCAAAATTGACACCCTATCATCAAAATTGAAAGAGCTAGAGGAGCAAGATAGAAAAAACTCAAAACCTAGCCAAAGACAAGAAATAACTAAGATCAGAGCAGAACTGAAGGAGATAGAGACATGAAAATCCCTTCAAAAAATCAATAAATACAAGAGCTGGTTTTTCAAAAAGATCAACAAAATAGATAGACCACTAGCCAGACTAATAAAAAAGAAGAGAGAGAACAATCAAATGGATGCAATAAATAATGATAATGGGGAAATCACCACAGATTCCACAGAAATTCAAACTGTCATCAGAGAATACTACAAACAACTCTATGCACATACAGTAGTAAACCAGGAGAAAATGGATAAATTCCTGAACACCTGTGTTTTTCCAATCATAAACCAGGAGGAAGCCAAAACTATGAATAGACCAATAACAAGGACTGAAGTTGAGGCAAATTAAGAGCCTGCCACACAAAAAAAGCGCATGTCCAGAAGGGTTCACAGCCAAATTCTACCAGACACAGAAAGAGGATATGGTACCATTCCTACTGAAACTATTCCAAATAATACAAAAAGAAGGAACCCTTCCCAAATTATTTTATAAGACCAACATCATCCTGATACCAAACCCCAGCAGAGATTCGACAAGAAAAGAAACCTTCAGCCAATATACATGATAAATATAGATGCAAAAATCTTCAATAAAATACTGGAAAATCGATTGCAACAGCACATTAAAAAACTTGGGGATAGCCTGGGGATGAATACCAAGTGTGGGTGAAGGGGAGGAAAGCAGCAAAGCACACTGCCATGTGTGTACCTATGCAACTATCTTGCTTGTTCTGCACATGTACCCCCAAACCTATAATGCAATAAAAATTAAAAAAAAAAAAAAAAAAAACAAAAAAAAAAAAACAAAAAACAAAACAAACAAAAAAAAACTTATCCATCATGATCAAGTAGGATTTATCTCAGGGATGCAAGAACGATTCAACATTCACAAGTCTATAAACGTAAATCACCACATAAACAGAAGCAAAAACAAAAACCACATGACTATCTCCATTGATGCAGAGAAGGCATTTGAAAAAATTCAACAGCCCTTTATGCTAAAAACCCTCAATAAACTTGGCATTGATGGAACATATATCAAAGTAATAAAGGCTATTTACGACAAACCAACAGCCAACATCATACTTAATGGGCAAAAACTGGAAGCATTCCCTTTGAAACCAGGCACTGGACAAGGATGCCCTCTCTTGCCACTCCTATTCAACATAGTACTGGAAGTTCTAGCCAGAGCAATCAGGCAAGAAAAAGAAATAAAGAGTATTCAAATAGGAGAGGTGAAAGCCAAATTGTCTCTATTTGCAGATGACATGATAGTATACCTAGAAAACCCCATCACCTCAGCCCAAAAACTCCTGAAACTGATAAGAAACTTCAGCAGTCTCAGGATATAAAATCAACGTGCAAAAATAACAAGCATTCCTATACACCCATAACAGATTTAAAGAGAGACAAATCAAGAATGAACTGCCATTCACAATTGCTATAAAGAGAATAAAATACCTAGGAATACAACTCACAAGGAATATAAGGGACCTCTTCAAGGAAAACGACAAACCACTGCTCAATGAAATAAGAGAGGAAACAAACAGATGGAGAAACATTCCATGTTCATGGTTAGGAAGAATCAATATCGTCAAAACAGCTATACTGCCCAACGTAATCTACACAATCAATGGTATCCCCATCAAGCTACCATTGAACTTCTTCACAGAACTGAAGGAAACCACCATGAACTTCATATGGAACCAAAAGAGAGCTCGCATAGCCAAGTCAATTCTAAGCAAAAAGAACACAGCGGGAGGCATCACACTACCAGACTTCAAACTATGCTACAAGGCTACAGTAATCAAAACAACATGGTACTGGTACCAAAACAGAGATATAGACCAATGAAGCAGAACAGAGGCATCGGAGGCAACACAACATATCTACAACCATATAATCTTTGATAAACTAGACAAAAACAAGCAATGAGGAAAAGATTCCCTGTTTAATAAATGGTGTTGGGAAAACTGGTTAGTCATGTGCAGAAAGCAGAAACTGGACCCCTTCCTGACAACTTACACTAAAATTAACTCCAGATGGATTAAAGACTTAAACATAAGACCTGGAACCATAAAAACCCTAGAAAAAAATCTAGGCAAAACCATTCAGGACACAGGAGAAGGCATGGACTTTATGACCAGAACACCAAAAGCATTGGCAACAAAAGCCAAAATAGACAAATGGGACCTAATCAAACTCCACTGTTTTTGCACAGCAAAGGAAACAGTCACTAGAGTGAATCAGCAACCAACAGAATGGGAAAAAATTTTTGCAGTTTATCCATCAGACAAAGGGCTGATATTTAGAATTTACAAAGAACTCAAACACATTACAGAAAAAAAAAACAAGGAAAACTACAAACAACTGCTCAATGAAATAAGAGAGGACACAAACAGATGGAGAAACATTCCATGTTCGTGGTTAGGAAGAATCAATATCGTGAAAATGGCTATACTGCCCAAAGTAATTTACACAATCAATGCTATCCCCATCAAACTACCATTGAATTTCTTCACAGAACTGGAAAAAACCACCATGAATTTCATATGGAACCAAAAAAGAGCCCGCATAGCCAAGTCAATTCTAAGCAAAAAGAACACAGCGGGAGGCATCACACTACCAGACTTCAAACTATACTACAAGGCTACAGTAATCAAAACAGCATGGTACTAGTACCAAAACAGAGATATAGACCAATGGAACAGAACAGAGGCATCGGAGGCAACACAACACATCTACAACCATATTATCTTTGATAAACCAGACAAAAACAGGCAATGGGGAAAGGATTCCCTATTTAATAAATGGTGTTGGGAAAACTGGCTAGCCATGTGCAGAAAGCAGAAATTGGACCCCTTCCTGACACCTTACACTAAAATTAACTCCAGATGGATTAAAGACTTAAACGTAAGACCCGACACCATAAAAACCCTAGAGGAAAATCTAGGCAAAACCATTCAGGACATAGGAGTAGGCAAGGACTTCATGAACAAAACTCCCAAAGCATTGGCAACAAAAGCCAAAATAGACAAATGGGACCTAATCAAACTCCACAGCTTCTGCACAGCAAAACAAACAGTCACTAGAGTGAATCGGCAACCATCAGAATGGGAAAAAATCTTTGCAGTTTACGCATCTGACAAAGGGCTGATATCCAGAATTTACAAAGAACTCAAACAGATTTACAGGAAAAAAACAAACAAGCCCATTCAAAAATGGGCAAAGGATATGAACAGAAACTTTACGAAAGCAGACATACATGAGGCCAGCAAACATATGAAAAAGTGCTCATCATCATTGGTCATTAGAGAGATGCAAATCAAAACCACATTGAGATACCATCTCACACCAGTTAGAATGGCGATCATTAAAAAATCTGGAGACAGCAGATGCTGGAGAGGATGTGGAGAAATAGGAACACTCTTACACTGTTGGTGGGAGTGTAAATTAGTTCAACCATTGTGGAAGACAGTGTGGCGATTTCTCAGGGACCTAGAAATAGAAATTCCATTTGACCCAGCAATCCCATTACTGGGTATCTATCCAAAGGATTATAAATCGTTCTACTATAAGGACACATGCACACGAATGTTCATTGCAGCACTGTTTACAATAGCAAAGACCTGGAACCAACCCAAATGCCCAACGATGATAGACTGGACTGGGAAAATGTGGCACATATACACCATGGAATATTATGCAGCAATCAAAAATGATGAGTTTGTGTCCTTTGTAGGGACATGGATGAATCTGGAGAACATCATTCTCAGCAAACTGACACAAGAACAGAAAAAGAAATACCGCATATACTCACTCATAGGTGGGTGAGAAAAATGAGAACACGTGGACACAGAGAGGCGGTCTACTATACACTGGGGACTGTTGGGGGGAATGGGGGAGGGACAGCAGGGGGGGGCTGGGGGGGATAGCCTGGGGATGAATACCAAGTGTGGGTGAAGGGGAGGAAAGCAGCAAAGCACACTGCCATGTGTGTACCTATGCAACTATCTTGCTTGTTCTGCACATGTACCCCCAAACCTATAATGCAATAAAAATTAAAAAAAAAAAAAAAAAAAAAAAAAAAAAGACACATGCAAAAAAAAAAAAAAAAAAAAAAAAAAACTGTTTTCCAAAATGCTTTGTTTCTTCCTGATGGTTATAGGCCATTTGTATAGCTCTGTTTGTGATGTGCCTATTTAAAACATCTGCCCATTTTTTCTAAAAAAAAAAAAAAAAAAAAAAAAAAAAACAAACAAGCCCATTAAAAATGGGCAAAAGATATGAACATACATGAGTCCAACAAACATATGAAAAAATGCTCATCATCACTGGTCATTAGAGAGATGCAAATCAAAGCCACATTGAGATACCATCTCACGCTGGTTAGAATGGGGATCATTAAAATATCTGGAGACAACAGATGCTGGAGAGGATGTGGAGAAATAGGAACACTCTGACACTGTTGGGAGTGTAAATTAGTTCAACCATTGTGGATGACAGTGTGGCAATTCCTCAAGGACCAAGAAATAGAAATTCCATTTGACCCAGCAATCCCATTACTGGGTATATATCCAAAGGACTATAAATCGTTCTACTATAAGGACACATGCACACGAATGTTCATTGCAGCACTGTTTACAATAGCAAAGACCTGGAACCAACCCAAATGCCCATCGATGATAGACTGGATTGGGAAGATGTGGCACATATACACCATGGAATATTATGCAGCAATCAAAACTGATGAGTTTGTGTTCTTTGTAAGGACATGGATGAAACTGGAGAACATCATTCTCCACGAACTGACACAAGAACAGAAAAGAAATTGCCACATATTCTTACTCATAGGCAGGTGAGAAAAATGAGAACACATGGACACAGGGAAGGGGGTCCTACGCATTGGGGTATATTGTGGGGAATAAGAGAGGGACAGTGGAGGGGAACTGGGGAGGGATAGCCTGGGGAGAAAAGCCTAATGTGGTTTAAGGGGAGGAAGGCAGCAAAACACACTGCCATGTGTGCACCTAAGCAACTATCTTGCACATTCTGCACATGTACCCCAAAACTTAAAATGCAATAAAATTATTTTAAAAAGTAAGGAAATAATAAAGGTTGGGGTTGAGAAGGGATGGCCAGGTGTAGCAGTAGCGGCCATGGGAAAGGATCTCTCTGACACTGAATACAGGAGAAAGAAATGCATTTCAGCTGGGAACAAGGTGGCATAGGTGCCTAACAGCCAAGCTCATCTAACAAAGGAAGGTTCAGCCTTTATATAGGCTTATACTTTAGATGTTACACGTGGAAGAATCATAGGTTCATAGTTTTAGGACTCACATGTGAAAAGGTTTTAGTTTACGGTTTCGGGAATTACATATGAAAGTGTTCCGGTTTACTGTTGTATCAGACCGAGCACAGAAAGTCAAAACCAAGACAAAAGTATGCCAAATTGCAGGGTTTATTGCCAGCGACTATGGAGGACTCACATCTCTCCAACCTGTGGCCCCAAAAGAGGAGAGGGAAGACCTTTTTATACCCACTAAACCACTTTGAGAGCTTTGAGAGTGGGGGTAAGGGGCAGAAATGAGATGAAAGTGTTCAGAGATTTCGGTGGGCTGTAAATCACCTCCTGGGTAGAGAGGACGGTGATGGTCCCCAGACATTCCGATGGCTAGGGGGTGTGCTTGACACTTTATTTTTTTATTTTTTATATTTTTTAAATTTTTATTGCATTATAGGTTTTGGGGTACATGTGCAGAACGTGCAAGATAGTTGCATAGGTACACACATGGCAGTGTGTTTTGCTGCCTTCCTCCCCTTCACCCACACTTGGTATTCATCCCCAGGCTATCCCCCCCAGCCCCCCCACTGTCCCTCCCCCATTTCCCCCAACAGTCCCCAGTGTATAGTAGACCACCTCTCTGTGTCCATGTGTTCTCATTTTTCTCACCCACCTATGAGTGAGTATATGCAGTATTTCTTTTTCTGTTCTTGTGGCTTGACACTTTAAGAGATTTACAGAACTTGAGATAATCATTTGCTTGCCTGTCATCTGGGTTGGAGTTACTTGGTGCCAGAATGTAATTATCCAGGGGTATTTACTCTGGCTATTACTGGTGATCAAAGGCCAGCAATTATGGCAGTTACAGATAAGGGGAAGTATGCAGCTTTACCTTTTTGCAAAGTAAATTAGCAGTTTACAGAAACCAAGGTTAGCAGTCCTTGTGAGAAGAGTAGAAACAGTTCTGTCTTTTATAAAATGGCAGTGTACAGGTTCTAACTCTAGGCTAGCTATATCACATTCCCGCCTGTTCTTATAACATATATCAAATTTTTAATAGGTGTCCTCTTCTTGACATAGGGGCCCACAGTTGGATCTTAGAACCATTAATTTTACTGAATCTATTCTTTCCTGGATAAATTTGTGGATCATGTTTAAAAGGCATGGTCGAAATGTTAACCCTAGGACTATTAGCACTAAGGGTATTGCTACTCCAGTGAGCTGGGACGTCAGCCAGGGGGACCAAGAGAACAGTTTTTTGGTACCAATTTCCTGAGGCCTCTCTGAGGTGTTTCCTCATTTCTAAGTTTTTCCTAACCATAGCAAGACTGTCTCGTATAATTCCAGAGTTATTTGCATAGAAGCAACTTTGCTCACCGAGAGCCACACATAGCCCTCCTTCCTTCAAGAACAACAAATCTAACCCCCTCCTATTTTGCAAGACCATTTCAGCCAAGGAGTCTACTTGTTCAGCTAATCTGGTGATGGAATTTTTCAGATGGGCAATATCTGCATCTATTTATGTGAAAGAGTTTGGAAATTTTGGTCCCCAGTGACTAAGGCAGATATTCATATAGCGGTGGACCCTGCTATTCCAAGTCCCACTAATACGGGTAAAATTATGAGGGCCTGTTTCCAACATCTGTCCGTATTGGTTGCTATGAGAATTTCACCTTGGGGTCCACTATAAACATTGATCCGGGGCAGTATATACACGGGGGTACAAAGAATGGGTTTTGAGGAGTTGCTGAACTGGTAGGTGGAAATACAGCTTGTGAGGCCATAAGTATAGGAGAACCAAGCAGATTCGGGGGCAGTGTAATAAACACTTGTCTGGCTATAACTTAAAATCAGGGTATTTTTGCAAAAACGTCGGTAGGGGAGCTGGTGAGATTATAATTAGGGGAGTGGAAATATCTGCCTTCTCCCTCTAGATCACCTAGTGTTATGTGGATCTGCTTTTCAGTACATGTGGTGTTAAAGGGGGCTATGTCATGTTGGGCTGCTAGGCCTATGTAAAAGGGTGACTATGAATTTAAGAATAGCCAGCAATATTTTCCTAGGTCTGGGTTTGTCTGGTTGAGCAGGTGATGTGTGGAGGACAACATGTTTAGAAGGTCCAAGCCTTCTATGTCTGGGGGGGCTTCTGTGAACAGGTTCAGAGTGGAGATATCAGAGCTAGGAGTGGAGGATATGTTGGGAGTAACAGGGCTGGGACTGGGGGATGTCTGGACCTTGGGGATAATTTCTGGGGGCCTTAGGAGAGAGCTAGGAATGGAGGATAGATTGGGAGTAACAGGGCTAGTACTGGGGGCTGTCTGGACCTTGGGGATAATTTCTGGGTACCTTAGGACCTGGGCTACAGGTCACACTGGGTGGTCAATTCTGGGCAATGGTATACGCTGAATGGTAAAGATGTTTCCCTTATTTCATCCATTCATATGTACTCTGAGACCCCAGGTTCACCCTGTTGCCCATCTCTCATCTGGGTACAGAACTGTTATTTTGAGTGGGTTACAAGAACCAGTGTGGCAAGGGCTTGGGGGAGAGTCTTGGGTTAACGAGATGAAAGTGTCTATGTTTGTAGTATATCCAGTTATACTGGAAATAGACTCACAACCCCAATGGGGGCAGAAGAACTCATCTAAGTTTCCACAATTCCATCTCTTATCTGGTGTGGACCCTGGGCATAGATATAGCCCCATTCTCTGAAGCTGTTTTTTGGCCACCACATTACTACACCCGGGCTTGGTTATGGCTAGGGCTGATACTCTTCCTCCCCAAGTGTAGCCCTCCCTTTTTCTTCTGACACCTGTTCCCCCCTGGTTAAGAGCTGCTCCCAAGAGAGTGCAAAGGCCCATGGAAAAGGTTATGGGATTCTTGGGGATGTACTCTAAGATTAAGTTGACAAGGGTGGTACTAGCGCCGAGTACAGCGCTAACAAATTGTCCCGTTGAGCCCTCCGCGATGACCCATTGATAATAAGTGGGCGTTAAGGGTGGCCCCTTTCGGGGGGTGGTTACAGGAATTAAAGAGATTAGGATGACGACCGTGAATGGCACAAAAGTCTTAGCTTTAGGGGGTCTGTTGAGGATGCAACCACTTCCCAACTTTCATCCAGGGGCACAGTCTTGACATGTGAATGGTGAATACAGGCAGTCAGTCTGTCCGCCTTGACTGCCATGGGGGTGACCAGAACCAAGGTGTAGGGTCCCTTCCAGCGAGGAGTCAGACTGGAGGCAGTGAATCTCTTTATTAAGACCTCATCCCCCGGCTGAAAGGAGTGTAGCGGCTGGTCACTGAGGTCCCCTGGAGTAGGTCGAGCTCCCCAGATGAGCGAGTACACCTGGGACTGAACAGACTGGAGTGCCTGCAAGGACTTAAGAAGGGTGTAGTTATGGATTTCAGCATGTTTTGTGTCTGCAAGTTTGGGGACTAAGGGAGGGCGCCTCCCAAACATAATTTCAAAAGGAGTAAAGCATTTCTTATAGGGAGTACATCGGGTATGGAGGAGAGCAAAAGGAAGCAGGTTGACCCAGTTTTCACCAGTCTCTAGGATAAATTTTGTTAAAGTTTTCTTTATAGTCCGGTTCATCCTTTCAACCTGCCCCGAACTCTGGGGACAGTAGGCACAGTGTAGCTTCCAGGATATGCCCAGAGCCTTGGCCATGCCATGAGAAACTTGTGCCATAAAGGCAGGGCCATTATCTGATCCCAGTATCAGGGGTAAGCCAAACCGAGGAACCAGGTTCTGTAACAATCTCTTTGTTACTACCAGTGTGGTTTCTGACCTAGTAGGAAAAGCCTCGACCCATCCAGAGAAAGTGTCCACAAAAACAAGGAGGTATTTATAGCCACATGCTGGGGGGCTTTATTTCAGTAAAAACTACCTCCCAGTGTTCCCCTGGGCTGGCACCCTAAGTCTTATTCCTGCCTGACTAGCCCTCCTGGCCCCTGGATTTACTCTGGCACATACATCACAATGAGTAGAAGTTTCCTTAACAATCTCATATAAATGTGGAATGTAGTATCTGGCCCTCAGCAGCTCAGTTAATTTTGTTTGCCCTAAGTTGGTAGCCTGATGTATGTCCTTAACTAGAGCCCTTTCTAGAGCCTCGGGGAGCACAATCCTTGTGTCTGGTAGAATCCACCATCCTGTGGAATCTTGCCCTCCCCCCTGTTCTTTAGCAAAGTTTTCTTCCTCAGGTTAGTATGTTGGGGTAGGAGGAAGGTTTGGGGCTGGCAGAGTCACAAGAAGAGGCAGAGGTTTTATCGGTCCCAAAGCTGCCTGTCTTGCTTGCAGGTCAGCTTCCCTATTTCCCCTTGCCTCTGGTGAATCTCCCTTCTGGTGTCCTTTGCAGTGTATTAATGCCACTGCCTTGGGCTTTTATATAGCTTCTAGCAAGGCTAAGATTTCCTATTTGTTTTTGATGATTTTTCCCTCTGAGGTAGGCAACACTCTTTCTTTATAAATGGCTCCATGTACATGGGCCATAGCAAAGGCATATCGACTATCTGAGTAAATATTGACAGTTTTTCCCTCTTCCCAGTCCAAGGCCTTTATCAGAGCTATGAGTCCTGCCTTCTGGGCTGAGGTCTCATGTGGGAGAGCCTGGGCCTGGATAACCCACTCTAGGGTGACCACAGCTGCCCCGGCATACCTTACTCCATTGACCATGAAGCTGCTTCCATCTGTATACAATACCTCTTCTGGGTTCTGCAGGGGGACGTTGGTGAAATCTGGTCACACAGCGTGGAGGACATCTATTGTCTGTTGGCAGTCATGTAAGGGCTCCTCTGGCTCACTGTCAGGTAGCAATGTGGCAGGGTTTAAAACTGTGGTCTTTAAGAACTTTATGCGGGGCTGATCCAAAAGTAAGGCTTGATATTGAACTATGTGGGCGTTTGACATCCATTTCCCCCGGGCTCCATGGAGTAGTGACTGTACTGCGTGGGGAGCTACTAAGTTTAACTCCTGCCCCAAAGTCAGCTTGTCCACCCCTTGACTAATAAGGCTGTGGCTGCCACATCTCTTAGGCAAGCTGGCCATCTGGAGGCTACAGGGTCAAGTTTTTTGAGAGGTAGGTGACTGGCTGGGACCAGGGTCCTAGAGTTTGAGTGAGCACCCGCTTTGCAACTCCGTTTTTCATGCACAAACAACTGGAAAGGTTTAGAGATGTCTGGCAAGGCCAAAGCTGGGGCCGCAGTCAGGGAAGTCTTGAGCTTGTCAAAAGCCCATTGCTCTACCTCCATCCATGTCAAGGGCTGATTTCCTCCAGTGCAGGCTTACAGGGGCTTGGCTATCTCAGCAAATCCCAAAATCCATAGTCTGAAGTATCCTACTGCCCCAAGGAATTCTCAAACTTGGTGTTTTGTGGTGGGGGTAAGTATTTGCAGCACTGCTTGGATTCAGCTGGGAGCCAGTGCCCGGTTGCTTTTCTCTATAATATAGCCCAGGTAAGTAACTCTTGGCTGGCAGAGTTGGGCCTTTTTAGCTGAGACCCGGTACCCCAAAGTCTGCAGGGTCTTTAATAATGACTGAGTGGTCTCTTTACAGGCCTCCTGGGTTTTGTAGCCAAGAGTAAGTCATCCACATATTGAAGCAGGGTATATTCTGGGAACTCAGCTCAAAAGGCAGCAAGGTCTTGGCTCAATGCCTCATCAAACAGCATAGGTGAATTTTTAAAACCCTGTGGCAGTCTCATCCAAGTGAGTTGCCCAGAAACCCCTGTGTCTGGGTTGGTCCATTCAAAAGCAAATATGGGCTGGCTGACTGGGGCCAGTGGTATACAGAAGAATGCATCTTTTAGGTCCAGGACTGTATAGTGGAGGTGGTCTGGGGGCAATAGATGCAGGAGGGTGTACAGGTTCAGAACTGTAGGATTAACAGTTTCCACTCATTTGTTTACCTCCCTCAAGTCTTGTACAGGTCGATAGTCCTTTGTGCCTGGTTCTAAGATGGGGAGTAAGGGAGTATTCCAGGGGGACTTACAGGTAGTAAGAATTCCTCCTTTTAGAAGTCTGGTTGTATGTGGAGCAATTTCCCATCTGTCTTCCTGGCTCATGGGATATTGTCATACCTGGACTGGAGTTGCCATTGCCAATAGCTGGACCATGACCAGGGCACGGTGACTTGCCAAGCCCAGGGAATTTGTCTCAGCCCACACTCCAGGTACCTTTTCTTGAAACTGGTGGAGAAGGTCTGATGCTGGTGGTTGATATGCCTCTGAGGATAAAGTTTCCTGCAAGAGATACTCGTCTGACAGAGCACAGGTGATGAGGATTTGCTGAGGTGGCCCTAATGTCAAGGGAGGAGAAGTTGAGAGGCAGGCCTGACTTTCACAAAATATTTGCTTGAAGTTTGTGGGGTAAATCCCATCCTAGGAGTGGGTATGGACACCCTGGAATAACCAGAAAAGAGTGGGTGACAGTACAGTTTCCCAAATCAATGAGTCAGTTGGTGGTCCAAGAACTTGATGGTTCTTTTTTCTGTAGCTCCTTGAATAATTGTTTTTCTGTTGGACAGTGGTCCCAGTGGCTGAGTAAGGACTGAGTGGGCCACTCTGGTGTCGACCAAGAAACTGACAGGTGTGCCCCAACTTTCATAGTGACCCTGGGCTACTCAGGGCTTAGTTGATAAGAGCCTGTGGTCTGTCAGTCCCAGATTTCTAAGCTGAGAACGGCCCTTGACTGTCTCTCCTGTATTACCCCTCTATTCCTTCTTTCTGGACATTCCCTCCTCCAGTGTCCCTCTCTTTGGCAGAATGCACATTGGTTAGGCCCTAGCTGGGGCCTCTGTCTCCTAGGGCATTTCCACTGGATTTCTGGTCCCCTTGGGATAACTCAGGTTTCCTGACCTCTGTAGGTTTCCTGGAGAGCTGCTATTACTGCCTTAGAAATTCTCTTATCTTGGTTGGCTTCTAAAGTGTCTCTATTGTTAAAAACTTTTTGGGCAATCTCCAACAACTGAGTTAGATTCATTCCCTGGAACCCCTCTAATTTCTGCAACTTTCTTTTGATGTCTGGGGCAGACTGGGACACAAAAGCCATATTTATGGCCCGCTGATTCTCTGCGGCCTCAGGGTCAATAGGGGTTTTGGTGCAGTAGGCATCCTGTAGGCACTCAAGGAAAGTGGATGGAGGCTCCTGTGGAACCTGGGTCATGGTCCCTACCTTGGACAGGTTTGTGGGTTTTTGGTCTGCCCCCCAACCCCTTCTAATAAGTACCGGCAAAAATTGTTCAAAGCCTGCATGCCTGCTGGGGTGTTTGGGTCCCATTGGGGCCTGGTGGAAGGAAAAAGTTTATTTATTTTTTTTGATGGTCTTGTACTGACCCTCCCCCATCCCATGTATTCCTTTATAGGCTTCTTGTCTAATCCTACTTCTCTCCTCCATAATAAACAATACCAGGAGCAGCTGCTGACAATCATCCCAGGTTGGATGGTGAATTTGTAAAACTGACTCTAGGAGTCCTGTGAGTGCCTGGGGCATTTCAGAAAATAGAGGATATTGCACCTTCCCCTTATAGAAGTCACTAGAGAAAAAGAGGATATGAACAAAGAAGGAGCAGCCCCAGCTACTGCCATCTGCAGGAGGTGCCTCCCAGAGGGGCAACAGCTCTGGCAGGTGTGGGGTCCAGCTTCGAGTGTGGAGAGGAGACAAGGGCTGGTCATTAGTACTGTCCAGGGAGGGGTGCTGAAACCTCACCCCTGAGGGCCGAGGATACAACGGAGGTAACTCTTGGTCTTCGGCAGGGCCTGGAAGAACAGCAGGCGCTGAGGGGCCCTTCTTAGGGCCTGCTAGCACAACCTGAAGTCCAGCAAGCTTTATACATTTTTCTTTATATATATACATTTTTCAAGCCAAGGAGGGGGGTGCTGGTTCAGCCTCAGCCATTGATCTATGTATGGAAATTGATCAGGGTGGCCTGGGGACCCTGACACTATGTTCCAGACAGCCTGAGTTATCTTGAGGTCATATGTCCCCATATCTGGCCTGCCTACCCCAAAAGCTGGCCACTCCAGCTCACAAAGGGTCTGAAGCCTCTTTGGGGTTAGCTTAACACCATACTTTCCAGAGAACCCTAATTTGAAGTTTTTCATCATGCATTGAAGGGGAGTGCATGGTTGGGACTGTGATGAGTCCATTTGGTCATTTTCTTTCAGTTTTAAATTTTCCCTTGAGAGATTTTACTAGTTTAAGACTGGCTTTATTGAGGACTTGAACTATCAGTCTTGCAGCCTGCAGCCCCCCCATCACCTGAATTGCTGTGCTAACAAATAATTTGCACTACAAGAGTTAAAACACATGGACACAGGGAGGGGGTCTACTACACACAGGGGTCTATTGAGGGGAGTGGAGGAGGGACAGCAGTGGGGAGGCTGGGAAGGAATAGCCTGGGGAGAAATGCCAAGTGTGGGTGAAGGGGAGGAAGGCAGCAAAACACACTGCCATGTGTGTACCTATGCAACTATCTTGCACATTCTGCACATGTACCCCAAAACCTAAAATGCAATAAAAATTAAAAAAAAAGAGTTAGAAAGGTGTTCTTAAAGCCAGTTTTTAGATGCAAATGCTACACTCTGAGGCAGTGTGGCCTGTCTAAAATCCGGGTGGGGATGGCAGCCTGCAGAGAAGGGAAAAAAAAATGCTTTTTGTGTCAGTTTGAAAACTGAGCTCTAAGCCGCTAGACCAGCTGTGAGTTCCCCACCCCTGCAGCTTTTGGTCACCTTGACACAGAGACCCTGAAAAGCATTAAATTTCTGTCTCCCTATCTCTCCTCTTTCCCTCTCTTACTTTCTTTTCCTTTTTTTCTTTCGGGGCTTTTGCTTACTACTTGTGTCTTCCTTTTTCTGTGGTATAGCCAATTTTGGAAAGCCTCCAATCCAAATTTTTCCCTCTCTAAAGCAGGTTTTAGTAGGGCCTCTGCAGCCAGGTTCTGCAAGGACCAGATAATTGAATTGGTGGGTCTGTCTCTACTCCTATCCAAATGAACAGGGGGTAAGGGATAGAGTGAGGTGACAGTCTCTCTCTCTCTCTCTGCAAACCACAGCTGGTGAGAATAAGCTCTATGGAGGTTTAGTGCTGCTTGGGTGTAATCCTCCTGATTATAGGCTCTCTTATCCAAAGCCCATGGAAAAGTGGGGATATGGCAAAAGAGATGCACTAACAGATCAACTGGGTGTGTATTTTGTAACCACCACACTGCATAGAGTGAGCAAAAGAGTTGCCAATCTGTCTTTAGTAGTTTATGGCACCCAAATTCCCAGCAATTGGGATGATGCCAGTATTCCTCCCTGTAATACACCACCAGGCACTGCCCATAACAGCATTGGACACTTTTCTGACAGAATAGGCAGTTACCAGTTTTTCATCTCAACTTGACAAAGAGCTCCCATAGACCCTGATCTAGGACTTTGTTTCCTACAACCCCAAAGAAACTACTTCCGAAGTGCTGAGGGCACAACTGCCTTCCTGACATGGACTCAGACCCAGCACAGGCAAAAATACTCCTTTCCCAGTGGAGGTGGATGGGAGAATTTACAGGCCACAATGATCATAACAAGAAAGAGAATAAAAACAACTAAAGTTAAGACTATTTGCCACATGGCAGAAGAAGAAGGAATGAGGCCCCAGTGATAGAAGAAAAAGATGAGAAAGAAGGGGAAGAGAGTAATCTCTGCAGGGGTATAATCAATAAAAGTTCCCTGCATCCAGTGGTTCCTCAACCACTGTAAAATATCTCTTACCTCAAGGGAAGATGGTCTGAACCAGTATATGACTGCTAGCAGAAGTCTAATAAAGCTGACAAATCTACAGATGAGACAGGGCCACATAAAACAGTGATGAACAAGGGATAGGAGCCTCCCAGAGGATACCACTCAGTTGCCTGCCCAGCCACACCCCCAGAGGGGTCTTTCAGGTGCATCTTGGCTAAGGTGTACCCGTATAACCCCTGGTCCTGGTCACCACAGGATGGAAGTCCAAGTAGGACAGCTCTGAGGTGAATCACCATTATGCCTTATGACACCCCCATGGAACCACGGGTGGAGGCCCACTCAAGCCCCATAGCTTTCAGCTGTGGGACTACATACATACACACACACTCTCACTAACACAGAGGCTACAGAAAACAATCAAATGCTGCCACCCACTATGACAACAACCAGAAGACTGGCACCCACTATGCCAGCCACCTGATGCTGATATACCCACTATACCAGCTACCAGAAGGCTTCCACCCTCTATGACAGCCACCAGAAGGCTTCACCCACTATGCTAGCCACCAGAAGCCTCAAGCAATGTCTCGGTGAGGCTTCCCAGGTTAGAGTTGCAGTGACTCATCAGTCCCCTGACACAGGCCCTTTTCCCTTGAACTAGTTCCCAGATTCCAAACCAAACCTATCTTAGGAGGCTTTTAGGACCCTGAAGAATTTTGGATGAATGTCAGCCGGGTGGGCGCTCTTCTGCAGTGGCACTGCGGGGCCTGAGACAGCTCAGGGGTTGCCTCCCCTAGAGGCTCCTGGGGAGGGAGTGGCCACCCGGGTGAGACTCTGAAATGGCTTTTGTCTGGTGCTGAAAAATAAAATATCTCGGTGGGACCTGCAAAATGTTGTATCAGACCGAGCACAGAAAGTCAAAACCAAGACAAAAGTATGCCAAATTGCAGGGTTTATTGGCAGCAACCACGGAGGGCTCACATCTCTCCAACCTGTGTCCCCAAAAGAAGAGAGGCAAGACTTTTTTATACCCACTAAACCACTTTGAGAGCTTTGGGAGTGGGGGTAAGGGGCAGAGATGAGATGAAAGTGTTCAGAGATTTCGGTGGTCTGTAACTCACCTCCTGGGTAGAAAGGAAGGTGATGGTCCCCAGACATTCCAATGGCTAGGGGGTGTGCTTGACACTTTAAGAGATTTACAGAACTTGAGATAACCATTTGCTTGCACGTCATCTGGGTAGATGTTACTTGGCACCAGAATGTAATTATCCAGGGGTATTTACTCTGGCTATTACTAGTGATCAAAGGCCAGCAATTATGGCAGTTACAGATAAGGGGAAGTATGCAGCTTTACCTTTTTGCAAAGTAAATTAGCAGTTTACAAAAACCAAGGTTAGCAGTCCTTGTGAGAAGAATAGAAACAGTTCTGTCTTTTATAAAATGGCAGTGTACAGGTTCTAACTCTAGGCTAGCTATATCACTTTACAGTTTTAGGACTCACATGTGAAAAGGTTTCTGGGTTGATCTTGTTTTAGGTAAAATTAGTGCTTTCTGGAGAGTTTTCCCAAGGCCTAGCCTGTTGTTTTAAAGAAAGAGTGGAGCAAGGAGGCCCCAGCTGGCCTACTCTCTCTTCTATTGAGATGCACAGTGAAAGACAGAGTAGGAGGGAATCCCAAATGCCTGGGTTTCTCTCTTCATTCCCCACTTTGAGATTCTCACCATTTTATAATATTAGTGAGAGGTCTCACTTTCATTCTCACTTTCCAGATTTTCTGAAGAAACTGATAATGTTTCATATAATATACCTGTGATGTTATTTTTGGCTAACTACAGCAGTGATGAATCCCCTAATAATCTGAAGAAACAGGGGGAGTAGACAAGGGAGCAACAAACAAACAGCCATTATTATTATAACACTTATGATGAGGGTTTTAATTTTTTTCAAGGATAAGATCCAACCTCCAAATAAGGACTCAGAGTTAAATCTGTGCCACACCTGTACAGGCACGTGTGCCAGTTTGGTCATGTCTCTCACAATACCTTCCACTGATTTCCCCTGGTCATCTATGTGCAGACAGCAGTTGGTTAGATTGAATTTTCCACAGACTCTTCCTTCAGCTGCTAGCAAATAATCTAGCATTTCTCATTTGAGTGTCGTTGTTGTTGTTATTGGGCTAAAAGGGACAGAGCTTTGCCCGTTTCATTAGTGAGTATTTCCAAAACAGCCTGCAACCAGATGATCCAGTTGAGCATGTAAATAGGGGTCTGGTATCCACATGAGCTATCCTTTGCCCATGTGGCTGGCCCATAATACTTAATAGTTTTCTACAGTGGCCACTTATCTGTCCATTATTTTATCTTTAGGCTTATTTTTCTCTCTAGCAGAGTAGACTGAATACATTAACAGCCCACCTGTCTTAACAGATAATAGGAAGAAAGAGAGCTTAATGATGCCTATGACACAGCTACCTGTCCATCTCATGGATTACACACCTTATATTGAGTACCATTATATAAACAGGTTTCCTTCTGTGTCCCCCTGTACATATATAAGAACTGTAGGACAAAAGAATGGCAGCAACTTTTAAGCCCTACCTGGTGTACATACTGAGGGCATTCTTTAAAATTAGTTAATGCTACTACTGTGCAAGTCCAAATATTAAGAACAAGTCCCACGATGAATGTCCTCATGCTTTGGACATGTGTGGACCAGATAGATTCCAGGACGTGGCTGGAGCAAGGCTTGTTGTTCTTTTAAGGTGATTCTGCAGTCCTTGCCTTGGTCTAAGTCTCAGCTGTTGCTTGTTTTTACATGGCTATGGTGAATTCAGGCTGGGATTCTCTCTACTTTCATAGCTGTGGGATTGGTCAGGATTAGGTCTGAGATCTTTTCCATTGTGGCTTTAGAGGGACTGTTCTCCTTTCTTTTATCCACACATGACTACCTAGTGAAAAAGGGTGAACTGGGGAGAAAAATGCTTACAGAACATTTGTTATTTACTCAGGTTGAAGTATCCTAAGCGATTCTCTCTAGGGCTAGTAACTAGCATCTTAACTCAATCTCTCCCCACTCCCGAGGAGTTTCTAGGAGTTCCCAGAGTAGGGGAGGGGGCCTATGGTATAAGACTTCATAGGGGAATATTCTGTTTTTCCTAAAGGGGGTGCCTCTAATTTTGAATGATACCAAGGGAAGTGCCTGCACCCACTTTAACCTTGTTTTCTGACACATTTTCCTTAAGCTGTTTTTGATGGTCCAGTTCATTTTTTCACTTTTCTGGAACTCTGAGGTCGGTAGGCAGCAGGCAGTTTCCAGGTGATACCCCAGGCCATTGCTGTTTTCTGGACTAAATCCTCCACAAATGCTGGTCTGTTTTCTGATCTTATGCGCAGTGGCAGTCCAAACCTAGGGATAAGATCTCAAAGCAGCACACAGGTTATTTCATGGGCCTATATAGACATACTCAGAGTATGTGCACACCAGGACTAATAAATATTTATGTCCCCCACACTTGGACATTTCAGTAATATCTACCTGGAGATTTTTAAACAGAGCTGCTATGTAAGCTTAAATGCTAGGGAGAATAGTTGGGACCCTGCCTCACGTTGTGTTGCCGACATGTAATGAATGCATCACTGTGCCACAGTTTTAGTTAAGGCTGATAAGTGTAAGATGTAAAAGTACCGACCCAGCATCTTTTCAAGTGACTCTTGACCTAAACTAGTGGTCTCATGTATGGTTTGTACAACCACTGCACATTTTGGGCCCTGGTATTTGGTAGGCTTACCAATGAGGTATTTTGGTATTCATTAGAGTCACCACCGCTGTGTGGGGTGAATTGATATTTAAATTTTTCCAGAGTTAAGACTAGAATCTTTGATTGCCATTTTTCTTCTTTTTTCTTTTTTCTTCTTTTTGACAGCATGAAAAGCATAAAATCGGCTAACCCCAAAGCCAGGGCCAACAGAAGTTTTACTTTTAGCTTCTTCCCCATTCGAGGGGGGTCTTGTCTTCCCTCCCCCCTTTGTCACTGTGTGTAAGGGTTTGGCCAGTACTGTAAAGTTTGGAAATTCACAATTTACAAAACCCACCACTCCCAGGAGCTCTCTCACTTGCTTTTCCATCTCAGGTTCTGTTACTTTGCAAGCAGCTTGCTTCGTCTCTGCTTCTAGGCTGTGTTCCCTCTTCCAGATGGTGAGCCTCAGATATTGCATTTGCTTTTTGGTAAATTGGGGATTTCCTTTTAGATACTTTATACCCACAGTCCTCCAGATGCTGAAGTAAGGCATTTGTTTGCACACCCGACTGCCGTGGGGTGTCCCAATAGAAGGTTATCAGCATACAAAGGCAGCATGCAAGTAAATAGCTTCTTGGGGATGGTCACAGGCTGATGTCTCCCCATCAATGAGGAGAGAATTTCTGAGCCCCTGGGAAGCTGGGTTCAGGTGAATTGAGTGGTTACACGTGCTTCTGGGTTTCTTCCATTGAAATGCAAATACTTTTTGACCCTCCAAGGCCAGTCCAATGCTAAGGAGGTATTCTTTAAGTCCAATTAAGTGAACCAACTATCTGCTGCTGGCAATAATCCCAACTGTGTGTATAAGTTGGGTGCAAATCCATGCAAGCCCTGCACTGGCCTGGGCAATAATATTAGTTTTCTGCTTCCAGCTAGGAAGTCTCCACCCTCTTTCCCAAGGGATAGTGAGAGCCTGGATGACCCCTGACTGAGGCAGTTTTAGCTGCAGGTAATCTCCTTTTTTGAATGGGATAGTGGCCCTCGATTTGTACAACAGGTTTTGCTGGAAAAGCAGGACAGGGGCAATTCATTAAGTACAAGAAAGTCTGTTCTCTTGATACCTTCATCGATTGAACACCACTGGCCTTGTTCCTTTTGATGGGGGGTTACAGGGCTGTCATCTGGACCATGGGCTTTTTGGGAGCATGTGAGTCTAGCCTCCATCTCTTTTAGTCCAGTAACCCTTGTATTAGATTAAACAGAGCCCCTCAGCTCTCATTTCAATCCTCCTGCTTAAGATCATCTTGTTTCTCAGTTGACTGTGGACATTTTTTGTTCCAGCATTCTATTTCTCAACAGAATGCACAATGATCACATTGCAGGCCCAGGTGGGAAGACTGTGGGGGTTTCCAGAAACCCCCCTTTTTCCATACTCTTGGGGGTTCTGGTAATCTGCAAGAGCACGCTCCTCCAGCCAATTAGAAGTGGCTTGGAGTATTCTCTGCCTTTCATCTGTGTTAAGAAGATACATAAGCAGCTGATGGCAATTATCCCAAATAGGGATATGAGTCTGAATAATAGTTTGCAGTAAATCAATGAGAGCTTGGGGTTTCTCGGTATAAAATGGGTTGTTAATTTTCCAATTAATAAGATCAGCTGAGGTGAATGGAAGGTACATGAAAACATGCCTTTCTACCATGTGGCCATCCTGGTCCACTCCCATGTACCTCTGCTCTCTCAAAGGCATCTGCACCCCAGCCTTGGGTGGCAGATGGGCTGCCAGAGGGGGAGTTTCCTCTGAGAAGTGGGCAGCAATGGGTGGAGTTTTTTACATTCTCCTTTATCTGCTCTGGAGGATTTTAGGGGTGTGCAGCTCTGGTGGGAATGCCGAGGCCTCTGGCCCAGGGGAAGGGAGTCCTTGAGGAGGAGGAGGAGGCATTATTGACAAAAACTCTTCTGCCACTGGGTCGACCAAAACCTTGGGAGTTGTCTCTGCCAGGACCTTGAGATTCCACATTTCTCAGCAGTGAGGGGGATGGTGGTTTCTATCAGTCTGTCCTTCGGCTACTAAAACAGTTGCTACCTTCTCTCTTAGCCACTTTGGAGGGTTTAAAACTAACTGTACCACTAGTCTATGTATGGAAATTGATCAAGGTGTTCTAGCTTGCCATATATAACTTCATGCCTTACTTTGAAGACAAGGGACCTGTCTAGGGTCCCCTCTGGGGGCCAACCTACCTTAAGGGCTGGCCAATCTTCTTTACATAAAATCCTTAATTTCTCTGGTGTCATAGTTACTTCATAATTCCCACTAAATCTCTTCTTAAAATTTTTAGCATGGTTTATAAAGGGGTGGAATGGCTATGGAAATGACCCATATTAACACTTCAAAGAATCAATTAACACAGTTAGGAGAGTGCTAGTTTATTTGCAGTTCCTGTTCCTGCCTAGCAAGATGCAGCATGAAGCACTCTCCAATTTACATTCACTTCAATCCTTTTACAATTTCTTAGAGGCTTCTTCACCCAAGCCTTCTGTGGCTGTTTCTAATTCTTACAAATTGCTCAATGCATGAGGCCCTTCCTAATGGGCCTCATACCTTTTATGACTGATGAGTTCGGTCGGACACATCTACACACACAGACACACATCCGATTTCTCTTTTTCCAATTCAAAACCATAAGCAAAAGCTTTGAAGGTTACAGAGAGCTACTTTCCAACGTGCCTATCTGGCACCCGTAGGGGATCAGGCCACGCTTCCACCCCAAATGGGGTGGGCTACTTTCCCGGGGACACACATCCAATTGTTCTCCCTCCAATTCAAAATCATAAGCAAAAGCTTCCAGGGTTACAGAGAGTTACTTTCCAACGTGCTGATCTGGCACCCATGGGGGATCAGGCCACGCTTCCACCCAAAATGGGATAGGCTACTTTCTCGGGTTCAATCTTACCAAATTCAGTGTCCAGACTTACCCAAATATTCATTCCTCCTTGGTGTTCAGCCATTGGGTGGATCGACACTGCAGGGCCTCCTTGCTCCACTCTGGCAAGGCTTTTCCACTGAGCAAATACCTGCCTAGGATCGCTCTTAGGATGTGTCACCCCAGCAAGCAGGAGTCCCCTGCAGGAATGCTCCACAGGGCTAGGCAAACCACCTAAGAGACTTTCCCACCATCTGCTGTCTGAGACTCGCTTCCTGGCCAACTCACCAAAATGTAGCAGAAGCGGCTGTTGGAAAGGATCTCTCAGACATCGAATACAGGAGGAAGGAATTCATTTGAGCTGGAAGCAAGGTGGCATACGTGCCTAACAGCCAAGCTCATCTAACAAAGGAAGGTTCAGCCTTTATATAGGCTTATACTTTAGATGTTACACATGGAAGAATTTTAGGTTCATAATTTTAGGACTCACATGTGAAAAGGTTTTTAGTTTACAATTTCAGAAATTACATATGAAAGGATTCTGGCTTACAGTTTTAGAACTCACATGTGAAAAGGTCTCTGTTTACAGTTTCGGGAATCACATATAGAAGGGTTTTGGTTTACAGTTTTAGGACTCCCATGTAAAAAGGTTTCTGGGCTGATCTTGTTTTAAGTAAAATTAGTTCCTTCTAGAGAGTTTCCCCAAGGCCTAGCCTGTTGTTCAAAAAAGAGCAGAGCAAGGAGGTGCAAGGAGGTGCCAGCTGGCCTATATTCTCTTCTATTGAGATGCACAGTGAATGACAGACAGGGAGAGAATCCCAAATGCCTGGGTCTCCCTCCTCACAGGGAGGATTGGACAATTGTCAGTGATCTAAGAAGGAAAAATGTGGAGTGAAGGGAATTTCTGAAAATTAACAGTTTGGGTAAAGGCATGAGAGAAAATGATGGGTTCCAAAATGTTTAACTGACCTTAAAGGCAGGGGTGCAATAGGAGGAAGTTACAGGATAGAACACAGCAACTAACACTCAGTGAAAATCTCATGATCAGACATGTGAACTCCATCTCAAACAGGAGCTGGGTAAAATGAGGATGAAACCTACTCGGCTACATTCCCAGACAGTCAATGCATGGTAAGTCACCTGATGAGATGGGACATCAGCACAAAATACAGGTCATAAAGGCCTTGCTGATAAAACAGGTACAGTAAAGGAGCTGGCCCAAACCCACCAAAACCAAAATGAAAAACTTTTAAATAATTATAGTAATAGGATTTGGATGGGGCAATAGGCAGCCTTGAAGACAATTAGAAAAAATTAAGTGGGCTTGGAGTGGGGGCTCATGCCTGTCATCTCAGCAGTTTGGGAGGTCAACATGGGTGGATCAAAAGGTCAGGAGTTGGAGACCAGGCTGGCAAACATGATGAAACTGCATCTCTACAAACAATACAAAAATCAGCCACTAATGGTGGCCTGCACCTGTAATCCCCATTTCTGGGAGGCTGAGGAGAATTGCTTGAGCCCAGGAGGCAGAGGTTGCAGTGAGCTGAGATTGCACCACTGCACTCCAGCCTGGGTGACAGAGCAAGACTCTTTCTCAAGAAAAAAGAAAAAAGAAAAAGAAAAGCTCAGATCAGGTGCAGCTTGGAGTGACACACATGCCAAGTGTGAACATAGCCTTTGTCCAGGTGACACAGGTAATATACATTCTATCTATCTGTCTGTCTGTCTACCTACCTACCTACCTACCTACCTACCTACCTACCTACCTACCTATCTGCCTGCCTACACATCTGATTTATCTTCCTACTACCACTAGAATGTAAGCTCTGTGAGAGGAATTCTTTTGTTGATTGTTAAGTTGGAGTTTCACTTCTGTTGCCCAGGGTAGAGTGCAATGGTGTAATCTCCACCTCCCAGGTTAAAGCAATTCTTCTGCCTCAGCCTCCCATGTAGCTGGGATTACAGGCACAAACTATCATGCCTGGCTATTTTTTTGTGTGTTTTTAGTAGAGACAGCGTTAGCCAGGTTGATGAGGCCAGTCTCACACTCCTGACCTCAGGTGATTCACCCACCTCGGCCCCCCAAAGTGCTGGGATTACAGGTGTGAGCCACTGAGCACAGCCTATTTTTATTTTTGCCAGTTTTATTTATTGTCTTATCTTCAGCCCTAGAAGAGTATGTATAGTTCATTCACCAACATTCTCAGCACCACCTGAGAGCTTTTTAGAGATGCTGATTGACAGACTTCACTACTGAGTAGGAATCTTTGGTAGGAGGGACCGGGAATCTGTGTTTTAAAGTTCTCCCTGTGATTTAATTTTTTTTTCATGACAGTCCCCCATTGAAACCAGGTGATTTGAATGCTATTGTTTAAGAACTACTCTCCTGGAGAGAACAAGGCAAAGAGTAGAAAATCATTATTTGTTGATGAAAGAATGGGCTTAAATGAGAACTAGGGTTTTGTAAACAAATAGAGTTTATGAGTCATTTCCTGACATTTAAATATTGAACTGCACATCAATGTGATATACAAAATAACTCTTAAAAGCAATGCTCTTTGCCTCAGGTTCACTAAACTGACAATTCATTGAGCCTTGAACAATGAGTCTTTAATTTACAACAAAGAGTCCTCCTTTCTCTGGAAGGTAGAGTACTCTCCAATTACCAGCGATGGAAAGATGAACAGCACAACTAGTGAAACTGATAGTTTAGAGATTAGAAATAAAATTATACAGGATATTCTTCAGTTATTTTGCCTGCTATACCTATAAGAACACAAGCATCCAGGCAGGGTGGCTGAAGCCTGTAATCCCAGCACTTTGGAAGGTTGAATTGGGTGGATCATGAGGTCAGGAGTTTGAGACCAGCCTGAACAACATGGTGAAATCCCCATCTCTACTAAAGACAGAAAAATTAGCCAGGCATGATGGTGTGGGCCTGTAATAGCAGCTATTCAGGAGTCTGAGGCAGGAAAATTGGTTGAACCCTGGAATCAGAGTTTGTGGTCAGCTGAGATCAAGCCATTGCACTCCAGCCTGGGCAACAACAGTGAAACTCCTTCTTAAATCAATACAAAACCAAAGAAAACAAACCAACAAAACCAAACAAATTTTTTATTTTTAAATTTTATTTTTTTACTTTTTTTTTCCTATGGTGCTGGAAAGAATTTCTGACTCATGGTTCAGCTTTGAATTTGTCAGATCTTAGTCTAACTAAAGATTTTTGATATTAAAGGACTGAATTACTATGCATACCAAATTCTAAGGTCTACTGTAGAGTTCAGAAAACTAAACCATTAAACCACCTTATTAAAAATAGTCCTGGGCTGAGCACAGTGGCTCATGCCTGTAATCCCAGCACTTTAAGAGGCCAACATGGGTGGATCATGAGGTCAAGAGATCGAGACCAATCTGGTTAACAAGGTGAAACCCCATCTCTACTAAAAATACAAAAATTAGCTGGGCATGGTGGCACATGCCTGTAATTCCAGCTACTCAGGAGACTGAAGCAGGAGAATTGCCTGAACCCAGGAGGTGTTGGTTGTGGTGAGCCAAGATCATGCCATTGCACTCCAGTCTGGGTACCAAGAGCAAAACTTTGTCTCAAAAAGAAAAAAAGTCCTGACTGGCCTGGCTTGGTGGCTCACACTTGTAATTCCACCATTTTGGGAGGCTGAGGTGGGCAGATCACCTTAGGTCTGGAGTTAAAGACCAGCCTGACCAACAAGGAGAAACTTCATCTCTACTAAAATTGCAAAATTAGCCAGAATGGTGGCACATGCCTGTAATGTCAGCTACTCAGGAGGCTGAAGCAAAAGAATCCCTTGAACCAGGGAGGTGAATGTGGAGGTTGTGTTGAGCCATGATTGTGCCAATGCACTCCAGGCTGGGCAACAAGACTGAAACTCTGTCTCTAAAAAAAAAAAAAAAAAGAAAGAAAAAAGAAGTCTTGATTTTTTTTTTTTTGGTTCCTGAAAAATAAGAGGGGGTAATAAAGGTCTTGACTTTAAACAACACTGTTGTTACCAGGGTATTGATGACTTCCTTTTTCCCACCCTACCCTCAGGGGCTCTTTGACCCTATGTAAAAGTGATTTCTATGTAACCTCTAATAAGTCTAGGCTGCAGTGAGAGAAGCAATATCTAAGAATCCCTTTCAAAGATTAGCAAACATAGAACCTTGCTCTGGAACAGCATATTATTGGCCAGAAGAGAATCCCCTCTTCAGTTTCAGGGTAGTGTTAGAAGAGGAGGAAGAAGAACATGTGGGAGGAGATTAGGGAGGTGCAGTAACAATGATAGTGTTGGGGAGAGAAAGGTGCAGCATCTATGACAATTCTCTTATCTTGACCTTCACTGTTGCTCCAATTAGCTGATGTGGGATGAAACAAAGCTGTTGACTCTAATAATACAGCATCCAAATAGTGAACTATCTAGATAGTGAGTAATCTCAATTGTTCAGGGTCAGTTACAGATTAAATTTCTTGCTCCACTCTTCCTCACTTGTCATTACTGCTCTAGAATAGTATTAAAACCTTTTTACAAAAAGAAATAAAATTATATTTAGAATATTACATGACATCAGAATATTTTAGTTATTCTAAAGGGGTTGGAGGAAGAGGGATCAAGAGGTTCCTGCCTCCAGTAGTCAATAAATTTAACTATGTGAAATAAAGAGTTCAGCCCAGTGTGGTGGCTCCAGCCTGTAATCTCAGCACTTTAAGAGGCTGAGGTGGGTAGATCATGAGGTCAGGGGTTCAAGACCAGCCTGGCCAAGATGGTAAAACCCTATCTCTACTAAAAATACAAAAACTAGCTGGGTGTGGTGTAATCCAAGCTACTCGGGAGGCTGAGGCACAGAGTTGCTTAAACCTGGGAGGTGGAGGTTTCAGGGAGCCAAGATCGTGCCACTGCACTCCAGTCTCCGAGACAGAGCTAGACTCCCTCTCAAAAGAACAAAAGACAACAAAAGCACAAAGTGTTCAAAGCTAGGGCACATAGTGTAGTGTTGAAAAGGAAATTTAGATTCAAGAAAGCATTTGCTAGGCCAGGAGCAGTAACTCATGCCTGTAATCCCACCACTTTGGGAGTCCGAAGCAGGTGGATCATCTGAGGTCAGGGATTCAAAACCAGCCTGGTCAATATGGTGAAACTGTCACTACTAAAAATATAAAACTTAGCCAGGCATGGTAGCGGGTGCCTATAATCCTAGTCTACTCAGGCGGCTGAGGCAGGAGAATCACTTGAATGCAGGATGCAGAGGCTGCAGTGAATGGAGATTGTGCCACTGCACTTCCAGCTTGGGAAACCGAATGAGACTCTGTATCAAAAAAAAAAAAAAAAAAAAAAAAAAAAAGCCAGGCTCAATGGCTTGGTGCTGTAATCCCAGCACTTTGATAGGCTGAGATGGGTGGATCATGAGGTCAAGGGTTGGAGACCAGCCTGACAAACATGGTGAAAACCTGTCTCTACAAAAAAAAAAAAAGAAAAAAAATTTTTTAAATAAAAGAAAAAAAAGGAAAGCATTTGCTAATTATAGTAGCTTTTTTTTCTTAAATTTGAATTGAGAACCAACTTCCATATGGTGAACAAATCTCAAGTAAATATCTGTTATTAGAAACAGAGCCTCACTTGTTACCCTTGCTAAAATGCAGTGTCCAGGTCTCTGCTCACTGTAGCCTCCACTTCCAGGTTCAAGTGATTCTTCTGCCTCAGCCTCCCCAGTAGGAGGGATTACAAATGCTTGCCACCATGCCCAGCTAATTTTTTCTGCTTTTAGTAGAGATGGAGCTTCACTACATTGTCCAGGCTAATCTTAAACTCCTGACCTCAGGTGACCACTTGCCTCGGTGTCTTAAACTGCTGGAATTACAGTCATGAGCCCCCACACCCAGCCTAAATAAATACCTTTTTATTTATTTATTTTTTGAGACCAGAGACTTGCCCTGTTTCTCAGCCTGGTGTGTGCTGGCATGGTCTCAGCTCACTACAACCTCTGTTTCCTGGGTTCAAGCAATTCTCCTGTCTTAGCCTTCTGAGTAGCTGAGATTACAGGCACACACAACCATGCCCAGCTAATTTGTGTGTGTGTGTGTGTGTGTGTGTGTGTGTGTGTGTGTGTTTAGTAGAGACAGTGTTTCACCATGTTGGCCAAACTGGTCTCAAATTTCTGATCTTGTAATCCTCAAGCTGTGACCTCTCAGAGTGCTGGGATTACAAGCATGAACCACAGTGCCCAGCATATAAATATCTTAAGGAATGTTAACTTATGTACATAACTTCTGTACAACCTCAAGACAGAAGGCATTTCTAGCACCTAGGAGGTTAGCTTGCATTTATGTTAAAGGCCCAGGAATCTCAAAATTCAATGTTTTTTAGATTATTTTATTTACCTATTTATATTTACTTATTTAATTTTGAGATGGAGTTTCACTCTTGTTGTCCAGGCTGGAGTGCAATGGCGTGATCTCGGGTAACTTCAACCTCTGCCTCCTAAATTCAAGTGATTCTCCTGTTTCAGCCTCTTGAGTAGATGGAATTTCAGGCTACCATGACTGGCTAATTTTTGGTATTTTTAGTAGTGATAGGGTTTAATCATGTTGTTCAGGCTGGTCTCGAACTCCTGACCTCAGGTGATCTGCCCACCTTGACCTCCCAAAATGTTGGTATTACAGGCATGAGCCACCTTGCCTGGTCTCAAATTCTCTGTGTTTTAGTCATAGAGTAAGACACCTTGAATTTGGATTCTACTTTTTCCCATTTCCACCCACTAGTTATGTGACTAATAATTTCCTTTTTCTGGAGACAGAGTTCCACTCAGTTGAGCAGAGTGAAGTGCAATGATGTAATTCTGGCTCACTGAAACCTGCCTCCTGGGTTTAAGCAGTTCTCCTGCCTCAGCCTCCCTAGTAGCTGGGATTATAGGTACCCACCACCATGCCCAACTAATTTTTGTGTTTTTAGTAGAGATAGGGTTTCACCTTGTTGGTAAGGCTGGTCCCAAACTCCAGACCTCAAGTTATGCACCCGCCTCAGCCTCCCAAAGTGCTGGGCTTACAGCCATGAACCACTGTGCTCAGCCTAAACTTTTTTTTTTTTTTTAGTAGGGATGAGGTTTCACCATGTTAGCCAAGCTGGTATTGTACTCCTGACCTCAAGTGATCCCCCACCTCACCCTTCCAAAGTGCTGGGTTTACAGGTGTGAGCCACCATGGCTGGCAGTGATTCACAACCTTAAAGCAGCAAGAAATCAGCAAAACCAGTCTACATTTCATGTTGAGCCCTTAATCTGGACTCAATTTGTAGGCCACCTATTTGGGACCCAGTTTGTTGGAACATGCCTGTAATCTCAGATGCTCAGGAGGCCAAGCTGGGGAGACCACTTGAGCTTAGGAGTTTGAGGCCAGCCTTTGCAATATAGTGAGACTGCCCCACTCCAATCTCTAAAGTTCAAGAGGGTGGAATCATGGAAATACATATTTTTTAATTATCTAGAATGTAGAAATAGAGAAAAAAAGTACTTCCTACTCTTTCAGTGTCGTACTAGTGGACTAAGAATTCTCAACCTATGTGTCATCTGATATCTGGGGAAGGTAACTTTGCTGGATATATTAGGGATGTGGCCAATAGTCTGGATGGAAGGTTAAAATCTTAAAAGAAATGTAATTGGAAAATTGATTATGAGGAAGTCTGAGAAAGAGATACATGGATAGACCTATCTGAATGGTCAAAAAACAGAATTTTTTTAAATTTTTGTGAGACACGAATCTCACTTTGTTGTCCAGGCTAGAGTGAAATGGCTCAATCTCAGCTCACTGCTACTGCCACTTCCTGGGTTCAAGTGATTCCCCTGCCCTGGCCTCCTGAATAGCTGGGATTACAGGCACCTGCACTTTGCCCAGCTAATTGTTCTATTTTTAGTAGAGATGTTTGTCAGGTTGGTCTCATATTCCTGACCTCAAATGATCCACCTGCCTCAACCTCCCAAAGTGCTGGGATTGCAGGTGTGAACCACTGCCCCCAGCTGAAAAACACAGAGAGGTACTTACATTCTATGTGAATATACACCAACAGATAACCTCAGCAAAGAATTCCAATATTCAAGTGATCGAATGTCCTCTTCTATAGACACCAGGCAGCCTCATCCTCTACCCACCTGTTATTGCCTAACTAATTGGCTCATGATCAAAGTGGCCATGGTTGCAGGGATGGGGGTTATGCATGGACTCAAGCATCATGAACTTCCACTCACCAGGGCTGACCTGGCTATAGCCACTGCTGAGTGGCCAGTCTGCCAGCAGCAAAGACCTACAGTGCTTACCCAATATGGTCCCATTCTCTGGGGAGAATGAATCAGCCAGCTGCCTGGTGGCAGGTTAATGACATTCTACCATGGAAGGAGCAGTGTTGTTATTGGAATAGACACTCTGGATATGGAATTGCCTTTCTTGCAAGCAATGCTTATTTGCCATCATGGTATTCTATACAGCATTGTTTCTGATTGAGGTGCTCACTCACTGCAAATGAAATGCAGTAATTCATCCACACTTATAAAATCCACTGGTCTCACACTGTTCCTCATCATCATAAAGTAGCTTAATAGAAAGGTGGAGAAGCCTTTTGAAGACTCAGCTATAGCACTGGCTAAGTACCTTGCAGGGCTGGGGAAACACCCTCCAGGAAGCTGTATATACTCTAAGTCAGCATTGAATATACCATACAGTTTCTCTCATAGCCAGGATTCATGGGTCCAGGGATCAAGTGGATAAAAAAGAAAATGGCACTCCTAGTGTGATATAGCTGGCCTAGAGTTAGAACCTGAACAATGCTATTTTATAAAAGACAAAACTGTTTTTAAAATAAGTTGTAAAGGCTGACTGTGGGACTTGGCTTCTGTAAACAAAACTGCTAGTTTACATTGCAGAATGCAAAGAGGTAAAACTGCTTACCTTCTCTTATCAGTAACTGCCAGAGTTGCTAGCTGGTAATAACCAGAATAAGCAGCCTGAGTTAATTCCATCCTAGCTTCTGCTACTCGTAATAAGTAACTAAAGATCTGTGGATTCTAATGCTGCCCAGACAATGTATAAACTAATGTTTATCTTGACTTCTGTAAACCACCTAAGTAACAATCAGAATGACAAAAGTCCCCTGGCCCTTGGAATGTCCGGAGGCCCCTCACCCTCATCTGGGCCCAGGAGGTGATTTAGCCCTAGAAATGACTGAAGCCTTTCATCCCCATTCCCACTCCTCATCCCCACACCCAAGGTGGTTTTACGGGTATAAAAGGTCTTGTCACCCTTCTTTCTCAGTCACAGGTTGGAGAGATGTGAGTCCTCCATCATTGATGGCAATAAATTCTGCAATTTGGCATACTTTTGTCTTGGTGTTGACTTTCTATGCTTGGTCTGGTATAACACCTAATGATTCACTAGTAAATTTTTTATTTATTTGTTTGTTTTTTCATTTTTCTTTTTCTTTTTCTTTTCTTTTTTTTTTTTTTTTTTTTTGAGACAGAGTTTCACTCTTGTTACCCAGGCTGCAGTGCAATGGTGCAATATCGGCTCATTGCAACCTCCGCCTCCTGGGTTCAGGCAATTCTCCTGCCTCAGCCTCCTGAGTAGCTGGAATTACAGGCACATACCACCATGCCCAGCTATTTTTTTTTGTATTTTTTGTAGAGACGGGGTTTCACCATGTTGACCAGGATGGTCTTGATCTCTTGACCTCATGATTTACCTGCCTCGGCCTCCCAAAGTGCTGCAATTACAGGCTTGAGCCATTGCACCCAGCCCTATTTATTTGTTATTACAATTTTGAGACAAAATCTCTCTGTTGCTCAGGCTGGAGTGCAGTGGCATGATTTCAGCTCTCTGCAACCTCCACCTCCCAGGTTCAAGCAATTCTTCTGCCTCAGCCTCTCAAGTATCTGGGACTACAGGTGCATGGCACCACGCCTGGCTAAGTTTTTTTCTATTTTTTTTTTTTTTGTAGAGATGGGGTTTCATCATGTTAGTCGGGATAGGCTCAATCTCCTGACCTCGTGATCTGCCAGCCTCAGCCTCCCAAAGTGCTGGGATTACAGGCATGAGCCACTACACTGGCCCCATTAGTAAAATTTTTCCTTCCAGTTTGAGGGACCTTATATAATCTGTGCTCATCTAGAGGCTTAGTCTCAAAGGGAGAAATGCTTCTACCAGGAGACACAACAGTAATTCCATTGAATGTAGGTTAAGACTGCTGTGTGGCTACTTTAGGCTCCTCATACCTCTGAATCACAAGTAAAGAAGTGAGTTACTTTACTAGCTGGGGTGATTGTCCTGGATAACCAAGGGGAGATTGAGCTGCTGCTACTCATTGGAGTAAGGAAGAGTATGTCTAAAATATGAGAGATCCCTTTAGGTGTCTCTTAGTATTACCGTGTACTGTGATTAAAGTAAATGGAAAATTATAAAAACCTAATTCAAGCAGGACTTCTAATGGCCCAGATACTTCAGGAATGAAGGTCTGGGTCACTCCACCAGGCAGAGTCACAATCCGCTAAGGGGCTTGCTGGGGGCAAAGGGAATATGGAATGGGTGACTGGAAGAAGTGGTAGTGGAAGAAATAACAGCTGTGACCATGTGATCAGTTGCAGAAACAGGGGCTCTAATAGTTATGTGTATTTTCTTTTTTTTTTTTTTGAAACAAAATCTCACTCTGTTGCCCAGGCTAGAGTGCAGTGGCTCGATCTCAGTTCACTGCAACATCTGCCTCCCTGATTTAAGCAATTCTTCTGCCTCAGCCTCGTAAGCAGCTGGGATTACAGGTGCCCACTACCATGCCCGGCTAATTTTTGTATTTTCAGGAGAGATGAGGTTTCACTATGTTGGTCACACTGGTCCTGAACTCCTGACCTTGTGTTCCACCCAATTTAACCTCCCAAATGACTGGGATTACAGGCCTGAGCTGCTGTACCCAGCAAGAATTTCTTTTATTTTTATGAATGTGTATTTTTTTCTTTCTCCTTTCATCCCCTTATCATCTAACATAAGATGTATTAATGATGATTAGCTTTACATTACAGTGTTTAAGTCACAGTATATCAAGAAGAAGAGTGAACATGACCCAAGGACTTTGTATCTTCTATTCTTGGTGTTGTTTTTTATTTTTTTGAGATAAAGTTCACTCTTGATTGCCCAGGCTGGAGTGAAATGAGGTGATCTCCACTCACCACAACCTCCACCTCCTGGGTTTAAGCCATTCTCCTGTCTCAGCCTCCCTAGTAGCTGGGACTACAGGCAGGTGCCACCACACCCAAATAGATTTTTGTATTTTTAGTAGAGACAAGGTTTCTTTTTTTTCTGTGTTGGTCAGGCTAGCCTTCAACCCCGAACATCAGATGATGCACCCCTCTCAGTCTCCCAAAGTGTTGGGACTACAGGCATGAGCCACCACACCTAGGTTTTTTTTTTTTTTTTTTTTTTGAGACGGAGTTTTGCTCTTGTTACCCAGACTGGAGTGCAATGGCGCAATCTCAGCTCACAGCAACCTCTGCCTCCTGGGTTCAGGCAATTCTCCTGCCTCAGCCTGATTACAACTCCTTGCATTTTTGACCTCCTGGGTTCAAATAATCCTCCCACCTCAGCTTCCTGAGTAACTGGGACCACAGTCATGCATCACAATGCCCTGCTGATTAAAAAATAATAATAGATGGGGTGTGGTGGCTCATGCCTGTAGTCCCAGCACTTTGGGAGGCTGAGGTGGGCAGATCACCTGAGGTCAGCAGTTTGAGACCAGCCTGACCAATATGGTGAAACCCCATCTTATTAAAAAAAAAGATATATATATATATCTCCAGACAACTGCCACTTTTTACCATCATTTCTCAACTAGATATAGTTTATCTCATAACTCAATCTGTTTCTGCCTTTGTTCATCCCACTCTAAAATCTACTTCCAACATAGCAGAAAGAGTAATCCTTTAAAAATGTAAATCAGGACAAGGCATGGTGGCTGACACCTGTAATCCCCACACTTTGGGAGGCCAAGGCAGGCAGATCACCTGAGGTCAGAAGTTCCAGATTAGCCTAGCCAACATGGTGAAGCTTCCTCTTTACTAAAAATACAAAAATTAGCCAGGCATGGTGGCAAATGCCTGTAACCCCAGCTACTCAGGAGACTGAGGTAAGAGAATCCTTTGAACTCGGGAGGTAGAGGGTGCAGTAAGCTGAGATCATGCCACTGCACTCCAGATCAAATGACAGTGAGACTGTCTCCAAAAAAAAGAAATGCAAATTAGATTCTATTATACCCTGGCTGAAAACTTGAATGGCTTCCTCCCTCAGAGTCAGAGCCGAGGACCTCACAATGTAGGATTGTAGAATTTAGTCCCTTTCCACCTTTTTCTTTTTCTTTTTCTTTTTTTTTTTTTTTGAGACGAAATCTCTCTGTTGCCCAGGTTGAAATGTAATTGCATGATCTCAACTTACCACAAACTCCACCACTCGGGTTCCAGCAATTCTCCTGCCTCAGTCTCCCAAGTAGCTGGGATTACAGGAATGCACCATCAGGCCTGGATAATTTTGTGTTTGTAATAAAGACAGTGTTTCTCCATGTTAGTCAGGTTGATCTCAAACTCCCAACCTCAGGTGATAATCCTGCCTCGGCCTTCCAAAGTACTGGGATTATAGGTGTGAGCCACCGTGCCCAGCCTTCTTACCACCTTTCTGACTTATAGCAGTGTTTTCCTTCATTTTTTTGAGACATAGTCTCACTCTGTCACCCAGGCTGGTGTTCAGTAGCTTGATCTTGGCTCACTGCACCTACACCTCCGGGGTTCAAGCAATTTTCTGCCTCAGCCTCCTGAGTAGATGGTATTACAGGCACCTACCACCACACCTGGCTAAATTTTGTATTTTTGCAGAGATGGGATTTCACTATCTTGGCCAAGCTGGTCTTGAACTCCTGACCTCATGATCCACCCATCTCAGCCTCCCAAAGTACTGGGATTACAGGCATGAGCCACCACACCTGGCCCCTTCATTAAACTTTGCTCAATTCCCTAGCTTTTCAGTAAACAAGCCAAACCTGGTTCCAGCTTAAGCCTTTGCATTTGTTATTTGCTCTTCCAAAAGCTCTTTCTGCAAATAAAATCACTTTATCCCTTCCCTTCTTCAGGTTACTCTTGAAAGCTACTCATCAACAAGGCCTTCCCAGAACTCTATATTCAGAAAGCAAGTACCCTTTCTCCCACACTCCCTTGTCCCATTCTCTGATTCATTTTTCTCTTTGTTACTTACACTGTCTTCTGTATCATCTGTTACTTGTTTTTACTCCTGTTTGCCTCTAGACAGATGAGCTTGTTGAATCCGGAGTTTTTAGTTTCGTTTGGTTCTCCATGCCCAGTAAGAACGCATAGTAGGTGCTCAATAGCTGTTGAATGTGTGAGTGAGTATTGCAAGAAGATGAGAATAGTGGTTATTTCTGAGAAGGAAAAATAATAGGAGGAAAAGACAAGCTTATTTTATTTATTTATTTATTTATTTATTTATTTATTTATTTATTTATTGAGTCAAGTTTTGCTCTTGTAACCCAAGCAGGAGTGCAATGACCCTATCTCAGCTCACAGCAACCTCTGCCTCCTGGGTTCAAGTGATTCCTCTGCCTCAGCCTCCCAAGTAGCTGGGATTAGAGGTGCCACCAGGCCTGGCTAATGTTCTGTTTTTTTAGTAAAATTCAGGGTTGTGGGAGGTGGGGTCATTTCACCATGTTGGCCATGCTGGTCTCTAACTCTTGACCTCAGGTGATCTGCCTGCCTTGGCCTCCCAAAGTGCTGGGATTACAGGCATGAGTCACTGCAGCTGACCAGGACAGCATTTTTACATTTTACACTTCAATATTGTTTTTCATATATATGTGAACAATAGCCAGACATAAGGCTTGTGTCAGTATTTAATGAGGCATTTACGGCTTTTAAATTCAAGTTTAAGGGTAAAATAGGAGCTACCAGGGAGTTGTATTAATCTGTGTTGTGATCAGGTAAACCTTCAACTGGAGAGTTGACTAAAGCTGTTCTAAACTGGAGACCATGCAAGAAGCTGAAGAATTTTCAAATCAGGCTGAAGATTTTGTATTAAATAAATACTTAAGACAGCTGGGCAAGGTGGTACACACCTGTAATGCCCAGAAATTTGGAAGGCTGAGGCAGGTGGAACATGTAAAGTCAGGAGTTTGAGATAAGCCTGGCCAATATGGTGAAATTTGTCTTTACTAAAAATACAAAATTTAGCCGGGCACAGTCGCTCACTCCTGTAATTCTGGCACTTTGTGAGGCCAACACAGGTGTATCACCTGAGGTCAGGAGTTCAAAGCCAGCTTGGCTAATATGGTGAAACCCTCTCTCTATTAAAAATACAGAAATTAGGTGGGTATGGTGGCATGCACATGTAGTCCCAGCTACTGGTGGGGGGGGGGGCACGCTGAGGCAGAAGAATCACTTGAACCAAGGAGGTGGAGGTTGCAGTGACCGAGATAGCACCACTGCAGTCCAGCCTGATGACGAGCAAGACTACATCTTTTTTTTTTTAATTTAAAACCACTCCAGGCTGGGAGACAGAGTAGGAATGGAATGGAATAGAATGGAATGGCATAGAGTAGTGTGGAATGGCATGGAATGGTGTGGCATGGAGTCAAATGGAGTGGAATGGCATGGTATGGAATGGAATGAAATTGAATGTGTGAAATGAGTGGCAGGGCATGGAATGAATGAAATGACATGGCCTGAAATAAAATAGCATGGCATGGAATGGAATGAAATGGCATGGAATAAAATGGCATGGAATGGAAGAATGGCATGAAATGGAATGGCCTGGCATAGAATGGAATGGCATGGCATAGAATGGCATGGAATGGAATGGCATGAAGTGGAATGGAATGGCATGGAAGGGAAGAAAAGGGAGAAAGATATATAAAATGATCTTCCAGGAAAATTGTGGGGACTGTCTTAGCCCTCTTATGTACAAGCACTAGGTAGATCCAGGTCTACTTAATGGTTTGCCATATTGAAGAACATGCTAAAAAAGTGTGGCACACAGTTGTTTCTATTCTCCTATCTCTTAAAATAGGGCATCCTTTTATACTTTCAAATCTTGGACTTTACCTGAGGTGTACTCAAGTTGCAAGTCCCCCTTTGTTCACACTCAAAACTCCTTTTCTGTTTTTTTTTTTTCTTTTTCTTTGAGTCGCAGTTTCACTCTTGTTACCCAGGCTGGAGTGCAATAGTGTGATCTCAGCTCACTGTAACCTCTGCCTTCTGGGTCCAAGCAAGTCTCCTTCCTCAGCCTCCTGAGTAGCTGGGACTAAAGGTGCTTGCCACCATGCTCAGATAATTTTTGTGTTTTTAGTAGAGACTGTTTCCCCTTGTTGACCAGGATGGTCTCAATCTCTTGACTTTGGGATTCACCCGCCTCGGCCTCCCAAAGTGCTGGGATTATAGGCATGAGCCACCACGCCCAACCCTTTTTTAAAAAAATTAAAAATGGGGTTTCACCATGTTGGTTAGGCTGGTCTTGAACTCCAGACCTCAGGTGATGCACCCACCTCGGCCTCCAAAGTGCTTGGATTACAGGCGTGAGCAACCATGCCCTGCCTTTTTTTTTTCTTAAGACAGTCTCACTCTGTCCCCCAGGCTGGAGTACAGTGGCATGATTTCCACTCACTGCAACTTCTACCTCTCTCTGGTTCAAGTGATTCTCCTGCCTCATTCTCCTGAGTAGCTAGGATTACTGGTTCCTGCCACCATGCTTAGCTAATTTTTGTTTTCAGTAAAGACAGAATTCCACCATGTTGGCCAGGCTGGTCTGGAACTCCTGGCCTCAAGTGATCTCTCCAACTCAGCCTCCTAAAGGGCTGGAATTATAGGCATAAGCCCTCATCCCAGCACCTCCTTATTTCTTATTTCTTTTTTCTTTTTTTAATGGAATCTTGCTCAGTTGCCCAGGCTGGAGTGCAGTGGTGTTGATCTCTGATCACTGTAACCTCTGCCTCCTAAGCTCAAGCCTCTTGGGATTATAGGCACATGCCACCACACCCAGATAATGTCCAGAGTATTTTAGTAAAGATGGTGTTTCCTGATGTTGGCCAGGCTAATCTGAAACTCCTGACCTCTGGTGATCCACCCACCTCAGCCTCCAAAAGTGCTGGGATTACAGGCATGAGCCATTTCATACAGTCAAAATTAATTTTTGTGTGTGTGTCCATCTCTGCAAGGATATTTGAAGTATGTATAGCAGAAAAAGTTGGTTTTGCTTAAAAAGAAAGTTTGTTTTACTTAATTCAATTTCCTTTAAAATCTTCTTTTAATAAATTTTTTGACATAGGATCTCATTTTGTCACCCTGGCTAGAGAGCAGTGGTGCAATCTCAGCTCACTGCAACCTCCACCTCCCAGACTAAAACAATTTTCATGCTTTAGCCTCCTGAGTAGCTGAAGTCATAGGCATGCGCCACCAAGCCCAGCGAATTATTTTAATATTTTTCATAGAGACAGGATTTTGCCATGTTGGCCAGGCTGGTCTCCAACTCCTGGCCTCAAGTGATCTGCCAGCCTAGGCTTCTCAAAGTGTTGGTATTACAGGCATAAGCCACCATGCCTGGCTAGAATCTTCTATCTTAAACCATACTGTACATTGTGGACTTAGAAGCAAATAATTTAGGCATTTTTACTCTCTGATATTGCCATGCCTGAGCTGGGAGTAAGGCTCTGTACAAGTAAACAAATTGGGACTGCAGGGTCCATAGGGAAGGAACACATAATTAATTCTTGGCATGTCATCCTGCCTCAGTGAGGCTAGTGCTGGAAACTCTAGCTTATCTCTTTCTTTTCTTCTTTTTTTTAGAGTGGGAGGAAAGATGAGAGAGAGGGCAGGTGAGGAAGGAAAAGAAGAGGAGGTGGAAACTCTAGTTTCTAACTTGGTGCATGGTAATTCCAACAATGAAAACAATCCCTCAAGCAGATGTTGCAGGAGAAACAGGTAGGTATGTGAGTCAGTTTCAGACATTAGGAGTTTGCAGTATGGGTGCAGATATATTACTGGTAGTTAGAAATAGACAGTAACCTTTGGCATTGACATTCATGGTGGCTCATGCCCAGCACTTTCAGAGGCTGAGGTGGCCAGATCACTTGAGGCAGAAGTTTGAGACCAGCATGGCCAATATGATGAAATGCTGTCTCTATCAAAAAATACAATAACTAGCCAGGCACAGTGGCACAAGTCTGTAGCACCAGCTATGGGGGAGGCTGAGGCTGGAGAATCACTGGAATCTGGGAGGTGGAGGTTGCAGTAAGCTGAGATCTCTGCATTCCAGCCTGGACAGTAAAATGAAACTCTATCTCAAAATAAACAAAACAAAACAAAAAAAACTTGGGAGTCATCAACATGATACTGAATGATTAGTTTGGATGAGAAACATCCAAAGACTTTGCTAAAAAACATCAGTTTTCAGAGTCTTTGGGGAACAACAACTTTAAAGAATCATGTGAGGCCCAGTGAGGTGGCTCATGCCTATAATCCCAGCACTTTGGGAGACTGAGGTGGGTGGATCATGAGGTAAAGGATCGAGACCATCCTGGTCAACAAGGTGAAACCCCATCTCTACTAAAAATACAAAAATTAGCTGGGCATGGTGGTGTGCACCTTTAGTCTCAGCTACTCGGGAGGCTGAGGCAGGAGAATTGCTTGAACCCAGGAGGTGGAGGTTGCGGTGAGCCAAGATCATGCCATTGCACTCCAGTCTGGTAACAACAGTAAGACTCCATCTCAAAAAAAAAAAAAGAATAACAATGTGTTTGGTTGAACGAAGATCATCACTGGCAACTTCATGTAAACATTTTCTGTCTCATTGGAGAAAAATGGACAAATACAAATAACCATTTTCAGAATTTCAGACACAAAAGGTGGGGAGAAACAGGTGAAACCTTGTGGGTTATTTATTTATTTATTTATTTTTCTTTTTTGAGAGGGTGTTTTTCTCTTGTCTTCCAGCAAGAGTGCAATGCAATAGCACAATCTCAACTCACTGTAACCTCCACCTCCTGGGTTCAAGTGATTCTCATGCCTCAGCCTCCTAAGTAACTGGGACTACAGGTGTCTGCCACCATGCCTGGCTTATTACTATGTATTTTTTATTAGAGAGGGGTGTTCACTGTGTTGGCCAGGCTGGTCTCAAACTCCTGACCTTAAGTGATCTGTCTGCCTCGGCCTCCCAAAGTACTGGGATTATAGGTGAGAGCCTCCATGCCCAGCCCTGTAAATTTTTTAATTTAAAAACCTTCTAAAAAGTTTAGATTATGGCCCAGCACTGTAATCTAAACACTTTGGGAGGCAGAGATGAGTGGATCATGAGGTCAGCAATTCAAGGCCAGCCTGACCAACATGGGGAAAGCCTGTCTCTACTAAAACACAACAATTAGTGAGGGATGGTGGTGTGCATCTGTAATCCCAGCTACTCAGAAAGCTGAGGCAGGAGAATCATTTGAACCCAAATGGCAGAGGTTGCAGTGAGCTGGGATCACACCACCACACTCCAGCCTGGGTGACAAAGCAAGAGTCTGTCTCAAAAAAAAAAAAAGCTTATGTTTGTTTATTTTTTTTACAGAAATGATCTTGCTCTGTCTGTCAGGCTGGAGTGCAGTGGTGTAATCATACCTTACTGCAGCCTCCCAGCACTAGGTCTTAAGCAATTCTCCCACCTCAGCTTCCTGAGTAGCTAGAACTACAGGTGCACAACACGACACACAGCAAATGTTTTGTAGAGATGGGACCTTGTTCTGTCACCCTGGCTGGTTTCAAAATCCTGGCCTCAAGCAATCTTTTTTTCTCAGTCTCCCAAACTGCTGGGATTACAGGGGTGAGCCACTGTGCCCAGTCTTAACTTTATTATTTCTTTTTTTGTGTATTTTTGAGACAGAGTTTCATTCTTGTTTTCTAGGCTGCAGTACAGTGTCAGAATCTTGACTCACTGCAACCTCTGCCTCCCAGGTTCCAGTGATTCTCCTCCCTCAGTCTCCTGAGTAGCTGAGATTATAGGTCCTTGCCACCATGCTCAACTAATTTTTTGCATTTTTAGAAGAGACCGAGTTTTGTCATATTGGCCAGGCTTCTTTCGAATTGCTGACCTCAGGTGATCCAGCCACCTCAGTCTCCCAAAATTTAGGAATTACAGGTGTGATCTGCCACACCGAGATTAATTTAATTTATATTTTAGTTTATTTATTTATTTTTTAAAGATGGGGTTTCATCATGTTGGTCAGGCTGGTCTTGAACTCACAACCTCAGGTGATCCACCCACCTTGGTCTCCAAAGTGCTTGGATTACAGGCGTGAGCCACCATGCCCGGCCAACTTTATTTTTAAAAATCAGAGACATAGGGCTGGACACTGTGGCTCACACCAGTAATCCCAGCACTTTGGGAGGCCAAGGTGGGTGGATCACCTGAGGTCAGGAGTTCAAGATCAGTCTGGCCATTATGGTGAAACCCCATCTTATTAAAAAAAAATCAGACAGATCAGTGTCTACAATCATAAAAACAAGGTGCTGGATAATTCCCTCTGGCCCCATCTTTTTTATGAGATAGAGTTTCCCTCTTGTCACCCAGGCTGGAGTGCAATGGTGTGATATTGGCTCATTGCAACCTCTGCCTCCTTAGTTCAAGTGATTCTCCTGCCTCAGCCTCCCAGGTAGCTGGGATTACAGGAGTCCACCACCATGCCAAGTTAATTTTAATTTTATTTTTGAGAAGGAGTTTCGCTGTTGTTACCCAGACTGGAGTGCAATGGCAAGATCTCGGCTCACTGCAACCTCTGCCTTCTGGGTTCAAGCAATTATTCTGCCTCAGCCTCCTGAGTAGCTTGAACTACAGGCACACACCACCATGCCCAGCTAATTTTTATATTTTTAGTAGAGATGGGGTTTCACCTCATTGACCAGGATAGTCTAGATCTCTTGACCTTGTGATCCACCCACCTCAGCCTCCCAAAGTGCTGGGATTATAGGCATGAGCCACTGTGCCCGGCCTAATTTTATTTTTTTACTCTAAATTTAAATTTATTTTTATTTGATTTTTACAAAACAATAACAAAAAATTATGGAATGCTTCACAAATTTGCATGTCATCTTTGTGCAGGGGCCATGCTAATATTCTCTGTATCATTCCAATTGTAGTGTATGTGCTGCCAAAGTGAGCATATGCCCAGCTAGTATTTTATTTATTTTATTTTTATTTTTTTTATAGAGAACAAATTTTATTATGTTGGTCAGGCTAGTCTCGAACATTTTACCTCATGAGTCTCCAACCTCAGCCTTCCAAAGGGCTAGAATTACAGGTGTGAGCCACAAAGCCTGACTTAATTTTTGAATTTTTTATTTTTTTTAAATGGGTTTCACCGTGTTGGTAAGGCTGGTCTTGAACTCCCGACCTCAGGTGATCCACCTGACTTGGCCTCTGAAATTCTTGGATTACAGGTGTGAGCCACGACTCCCGGCCTATATTTGCATTTTTATTAGAGACTAGGTTTCACTATGTTGGCCATCTGGTCTTGAACTCCTGACCTCAGGTGATCCACCTGCCTCTGCCTCACAAAGTGATGGGAATACAGACTTGAGCCACCATGCATGGCCGATCTTCCTTTTTTCAGACAGTTTACTATTTTTTTTTTTTTAAATGGAGTCTTGCTGTTTCACCCAGGCTGGAGTGCAGTGGAGCAATGGCTCGATCTTGGTTCACTGCAACCTCCACCTCCTGGATTCAAGTGGTTCTCCTACCTTAGCCTCCCTGAGCAGATGAAACTACAGGAACACACCACCACATCTGGCCTATTTTTTTCTGTTTTTAGTAGAGATGGGGTTTTACCATGTTGGGCAGGCTGGTCTCAACCTCCTGACCACAGGTGATCTGCCGGTCTCCACCTCCCAAAGTGCTGAAATTACAGGTGTGAACCACTGCAACCAGCTGACAATTTACTTTTGCTTTGTAATTGGAGTTAAAGTAGATTTTACCTTGATTCAATCAGGCATTGAGTTCATTAAAAAATAATTTCAAAATTTTAGGCAGGGCTCAGTGACTACTGCCTGTGATTCCAATATGTTGCGAGGCTGAGGTGAGTGGATCACTTGAGCCCAGGAGTTTGAGACCAGTCTCAGTTACATAGCAAAACTCTGTCTCTACTTAAAGTACAAAAATTAGCTGGGTGGTGGCTCATGCCTGTAATTCCAGCTATCTGGGAGACTGAGGCATGAGAATCACTTGAACTCAGGAAGTGCAGGCTGCAGTCAGCCGAGGTTGCACCACTGCACTTCAGCCTAGGTGACAGAGACAGACAATAGTCCATCTCAAAACAACAAAAATAGCTGGGTGTGGTGGCTCACACTTGTAATCCAGCACTTTGGAGGCCAAGGCCAGAGAATCACCTGAGGTCAGGCGTTTGAGACCAGCCTGGTCAAAGTAGTGAAACTTCATCTCTACCAAAAATACAAAAATTGGGTAAGCATGGTGACATGCACCTATAGTGCAGGAGGCTGATGCAGGAGAATTGCTTGAACCTGGGAGACAGAGGTTTCAGTGAGCCAAAATTGCATCACTCCACTCCAAACTGGGCAACAGAGGGAAAATTTGTCTCAAATAAATAAATAAATATCTCCGGGCACAGTGGCTCATGCCTGTAATCCCAGCAATTTGGGAGGCCGAGGAGGGTGAATCACAAGGTCAGGAGTTCAAGACCAGCCAGGCCAACATGGTAACACCTCATCTCTATAAAAAAATAAAAATAGCTTATACATATTTGTTCATTAATTCTGATAACTATAACACACTAATATCTTACTAACAGGAAAAACTGGGTGTGTAGTATATGGGAACACTGTATTCTAAATTTTTTTTTCTTTTAGACAGATACTTGTTCTGTTGCTCAGGCTGAAATGCAGTGGTGCAATCTCAGCTTACTGCATCCTCTGCTTCCCAGGTTTAAGTGATTCTCCTGCCTCAGCCCCCTCAGTAACTGGAATTACAGGTGTCTGCCACCATGCCTGGTTAATTATTTTGTATTTTTAGTAGAGACAGGGTTTCACTGTGTTGGCCAGGCTGGTCTCAAACTCCTGACCTCAAGTTATATGCCTGCCTCGGCCTCCCAAAATGCTGGGATTGTAGACAAGAGCCTCCATGCCTAGCCCTGTAAAATTTTTAATCTAAAAACCTTTTAAAAATTAAGATTATAAGGCCAGGCATGGTGGCTCATGCCTATAATCCCGGCACTTTGGGAGGCCGAGGCGGGTGGATCACGAGGTCAAGAGATCGAGACCATCCTGGTCAACAAGGTGAAACCCGGTCTCCACTAAAAATACAAAAATTAACTAGGCATGGTGGTGTGCACTTGTAGTCCCAGCTATTCGGGAGGCAGAATTTCTTGAACCCAGAAGGTGGAGGTTGGGTGAGCTGAGATCGTGCCATTACACTCCAGTCTGGGTAACAAGAGAAAAACTTCATCTCAAAAAAAAGAAAAATTAAGATTATGCCCTGATGCAGTGGGTCACACCTGTAATCCCAACACTTTGGGAGGCAGAGATGGGTGGATCATGAGGTCAGTAGTTCAAGAACAGCCTGACTAACATGGGGAAAGCCTGTCTCTACTAAAACACAACAATTAGTAGGGGATGGTGGTGTGCATCTGTAATCCCAGCTACTCATGTGGCTGAGGCAGAAATATCACTTAAACCCGGGTGGCAGAGGTTGCAGTGAGCCAAGATCGCACCACCACACTTCAGCCTGTGTGACAGAGCAAGACTCTGTCTCAAAAAAAAGAAGCTTATATTTGTTTATTTATTTTTTTTTTTACAGAAATGATCTTGCTCTGTCCCTCAGGCTAAAGTGCAGTGGTGCAATCATAGCTTACTGCAGCCTCCCATATCTAGGTCTTAAGTAACCCTCCCACCTCAGCTTCCTGAGTAGCTAGGACTACAGGTGCACAACACCACATCCAGCAAAAGTTTTTTAGAGATGGAAACTTGCTCTGTCAACCTGGCTGGTTTCAAACTCCTAGCCTCAAGCAATCTTTATTTCTCAGTCTCCCAAACTGCTGGGATTAAAGGGAGGAGCCACTGTGCCCAGTCTTAAATTTATTATTATTTATTTTTTTAATGTATTTTTAAAACAGAGTTTTGTTCTTGTTGCCTAGGCTGCAGTACGAGGCAGAATCTTGGTTCAGGTTCCAGTGATTTTCCTTTCTCAGTCTCTTGAGTAGCTGAGATTACAGGTCCTTGCCACCATGCTCAACTAATTTTTTGCATTATTAGAAGAGACTCAGTTTCATAATGTTGGCAAGGCTGCTTTTGAACTGCTGACCTCAGGTGATTACAGGCATGTGCCACCACGCCCAGCTAATTTTTTGTATTTTTAGAAGAAATGGGGTTTCACCATGTTGACCTGGCCAACATGTTGAAACCTCATCTCTTTAAAAAAAATAAAAATAGGGCCGGGTGTGGTGGCTCACACCTGTAATTCCTGCACTTTGGGAGGCCAAGATGGGTGGATCACAAGGTCAAGAGATCGAGACCATTCTGGTCAACATGGTGAAACCCTGTCTCTACTAAAAATACAAAAATTAGCTTGGCATGGTGACTCATGCCTGTAGTCCCAGCTACTTGGAAGGCTGAGACAGATGAATTGCTTGAACCCAGGATATGTAGGTTGTGGTGAGCCGAGATTGTGCCATTTCACTCCAGCAACTGGGTAAAAAAGTGAAACACTGTCTCAAAAAAATAATAAAATAAAAATACCTTATACATATTTGTTCATTAATTCTGATAACTGTACCACACTAATATCTTACTAACAGGGGAAACTGGGTGTGCAGTATGTGAAAACTGTGTATTCTCAATTTTTTTTTGTTAGAGTCTTGCTCTGTTGCCTAGGCTAAAATGCAGTGGGGCAATCTCAGCTTACTACATTCTCCACTTCCCAGGTTCAAGTGATTCTCCTGCCTCAGTCCTCTCAGCAAGCTGGAGTGCGTGCTGCAGACTCAACCTCCTGCATTAGAGTGAAAGGAACAGGGGGAGGAGGCAAGATGGCATTGTAGAGGCGACTCAGGATTGCACCTCTCAGTGAAGGCGCAGAGGGTGAGTCCTAGCTGCATTCTCGGATGTTTCTTTTATGCCCACAGAGCATTGGAAGTCCCAGGTGTGGGAGAGACATGCAGCCGGCTAACGCAGCTGGCTCCCACCACCTCTTCGGCCAGCGCCACAGCGGGACCTGGCAAGGAACACACTGGTCTGGGTGCCCTGTTAAACCGGCAATCTGAGATTTGGAAGGGCAGATTGGCATGTTCATCTGATTGAACGGGACTTGGACAATGAGCCAGATCAGGAGTTTCCTTGGAAGCGTGATCTGAGCCGGGGTAGTGGGCAGCGGCACAGGAGATTGAATGGATCCCAGTGCCCTATCGGCAGGCTACTGGGGCGCCAGTGAGAGAGTTGACCTTTCAGCTTGGGGAGAGGAAGAGAGAGAGAGAGAGAACGGACTGTGAGGTAGGGAGCTGGGTGATCGGGCTCGACGGGTCCCACGCTCATGGGGACAAGCAGGGCGGTGACTGGAGATGCTTGGGGCTGAGAGTTTTGCTGCCGGCATCTAGGACAGTACAGCCCAGTGAGAGAGGGGCGTCCACCATTGCTGACGCAGTCCACCCCCACTGAAGTACTGCCCAGGACTGACGCAGCCTGCCGTTGCTGAGGCAACCTGCCATAACAGAGAGACTCGGAGCTCCACAGCAGAAGGGAGCCCAGCAGCAACAGGGCAGACCCGCGCTAGCAGGTCAGAGCCCCAGCAGGCAAATAGTGAATAGACTGCCACCTAGTGGGGCAGGACAGTGCAACAGATACTCATAAAGAAAGCCCCAACTCCCTGAGACAGAGCATCTAAGGGGGGGGGAAAGGGTGATGTTTTATGAGTTCTATTGCAGCAGACATAAACAACTTCCCAACAATGCTGAATGAACAACGGAGCTCACAGCTCAGCACCGGAGCTCCTATAAAGCACAGACTGTCTCCTCAAGCAGCTCCCTGACCCCTGTATATCCAAGGAGTCACCCCAGAAAAGGACAAATCAGACTGACATTTGGCTGGCATTATTCTGGAACAAGGACAGCAGAAGAAGAAACTGGTATCATCCCTCACTGTTCCGCAGCTGCTGCAGGTATACCCCAGACAAGCAGGGCCTGGAGTGGACTTCAGCACTCATACAGCAGAGGGGATAGACCATTAGAGGGAAAACTAAGTAACAGAAATACTTCATCATCAACAATTTCAGCGTCCACACAGAGACCCAATTGAAAAATCAGCAACTACTAAGACGACAGACAGATAAATCCATAAAGATGGGAAGAAACCAGCACAAAAAGGAGGAAAGCACCCAAAACCAAAACACCTCACCTACAAAAAAGGAACAAAACTTCTAACCAGCAAGGGAACAAAGCTGGACGCAGAATGAATGTGACGAAATGATGGAATCAGACTTCAGAAAGTGGATAATGAGAAACTTCAGTTAGCTAAAGGAACACGTACTAAACCACTGCAAAGAAACTAAGAACCTTGAAAAAAGATTTGAAAAAAGATTCGAGGAATTGATAACGAGAATGGACAACTTAGAGAGGAATATGAATGAATTGAAGGAGCTGAAAAACACAACACGAGAACTTCGCAAAGCATGCACAAGTTTCAACAGCCGAATTGACCAAGCAGAAGAAAGAATATCAGAAGTTGAAGATCAACTCAATGAAATAAAACGAGAAACCAAGATTAAAGAAAAAAGCACAAAAAGGAATGAACAAAATCTCCAAGAAATGTGGGACTATGTGAAGAGACCCAACCTACGTTTGATAGGTGTAACAGAATGTGACGAAGAGAATGAATCCAAGCTGGAAAACACTCTTCAGGATATTATCCAGGAAAAGTTCCACAACCTAGCAAGACAGGTAAATACTCAACTCCAGGAAATACAGAGAACACCAGAAAGATACTTCGCAAGAAGAGCAACCCCAAAACACATAATCATTAGATTCACCAGGGTTGAAACAAAGGAGAAAATACTAAGGGCAGCCAGAGAGAAAGGTCTGGTTACCCACAAAGGGAAGCCCATCAGACTCACAGCAGATCTCTCGGCAGAGACTCTACAAGCCAGAAGAGAGTGGGGGACAATATTCAACATCCTCAAAGAAAAGAGCTTTCAACCAAGAATTTCATATCCAGCCAAACTGAGCTTCATAAGTGAAGGAAAAATAAAATCCTTCACGAAAAAGGAAGTACTCAGAGATTTTGTCACCACTAGGCCTGCTTTACAAGAGCTCCTGAAAGAGGCACTACACATAGAAAGAAACAACCAGTTCCAGCCATCCAAAAAGCATACCAAATGATAAAGACCATCAACAAAACAAAGAATGTACATGAACCAACGGGAAAAACAGCCAGCTAGCATCGAAATGGCAGTATCAAATTCACACATAACAATATTAACCCTGAATGTAAATGGGCTAAATGCACCAATCAAAAGACACAGACTGGCAAATTGGATAAAATGCCAAAACCCATCAGTATGCTGTATCCAGGAAACCTACCTCACACACAAAGATACACAAAGGCACAAAATAAAAGGATGGAGGAAGATTTACCAAGCAAATGGAGAGCAAAAAAAATCAGGAGTTGCAATTCTCATCTCTGATAAAATAGACTTTAAAGCAACAAAGATCAAAAGGGACAAAGAAGGTCATTACATAATGGTAAAAGAATCGATACAACAAGAAGAGCTAACGATTCTAAATATATATGGACCCAATGTAGGAGCACCCAGATATATAAGGCAAGTTCTTAATGACTTACAAAGAGACTTAGACTCCCACACAATAATAGTGGGAGAGTTTAACACTCCACTGTCAATAGCAGACAGATCATCCAGACAGAATATTAACAAGGATATCCAGGACTTGAACTCAGACCTGGAACAAGCAAACCTGATAGATATTTACAGAACTCTCCACCCCAAATCCACAGAATATACATTCTTCTCAGCACCACATTACACCTACTCCAAAATTGACCACATAATTGGAAGTAAAGCACTCCTCAGCAAATGCAAAACAACGGAAATCATAACAAACAGTCTCTCAGACCATAGTGCAATCAAGTTGGAACTCAGAATTCAGAAAATAACTCAGAACCGCACAGCTTCATGGAAACTGAACAACTGGCTCTTGAATGTTGATTGGATAAACAATGAAATGAAGACAGAAATAAAGAAGTTATTTGAAACCAACGAGAATGAAGACACAACGTACCAGAATCTCTGGGACACATTTAAAGCAGTCTGTAGAGGAAAATATATAGCAATAAGTGCCCACATGAGAAGACTGGAGAGATCCAAAACTGACACCCTATTGTCAAAATTGAAAGAGCTAGAGGAGCAAGATCAAAAAAGCTCAAAACCTAGCCGAAGACAAGAAATAACTAAGATCAGAGCAGAACTGAAGGAGATAGAGACAAGAAAAACCCTTCAAAAAATCAATAAATCTAAGAGCTGGTTTTTTGAAAAGATCAATAAAATAGACAGACCACTAGCCAGACTGATAAAAAAGAAAAGAGAGAACAACCAAATAGATGCAATAGAAAACGATAAAGTGGAAATCACCACAGATTCCACAGAAATTCTAACCATCATCAGAGAGTACTACAAACAACTCTATGCACACAAACTAGTAAATCAGGAAGAAATGGATAAATTCCTGGATGCCTGTGTCCTCCCAAGCCTAAACCAGGGGGAAGCCAAAACTATGAATAGACCAATAACAAGGTCAGAAGTTGAGGCAGCAATTAAGAGCCTACCACACAAAAGAAGCCCAGGTCTAGATGGGCTCACAGCTGAATTCTACCAGACACACAAAGAGGATCTGGTACCATTCCTTCTGAAACTATTCCAAATAATCCAAAAAGAGGGAACCCTTCCCAAATCATTTTATGAGACCAACATCATCCTGATACCAAAACCTGGCAGAGACTCAACAAGAAAAGAAAACTTAAGGCCAATATCCGTGATGAACATAGATGCAAAAATCTTCAATTAAATACTGGCAAATCGATTGCAACAGTACATTAAAAACTTACCCATTATGATCAAGTAGGATTCATCCCGGGGATGCAAGGCTGGTTCAACATACGCAAGTCTATAAATGTAATTCACCACATAAACAGAAGCAAAAACAAAAACCACATGATTATCTCAATTGACGCAGAGAAGGCATTTGATAAAATTCAACAGCCCGTTATGCTAAAAACCCTCAATAAACTTGGTAATGATGGAACATATCTCAAAGTAATAAAAGGTATTTATGACAAACCAACAGCCAATATCATACTTAATGGGCAAAAACTGGAAGCATTCCCTTTGAAATCCGGCACTAGACAAGAATGCCCTCTCTCACCACTTCTATTCAACATAGTACTGGAAGTTCTAGCCAGAGCAATCAGGCAAGAAAAAGAAATAAAGGGTATTCAAATAGGAAAGGTGGAAGCCAAATTGTCTCTATTTGCAGACGACATGATAGTATACCTAGAAGACCCCATCACCTCAGCCCAAAAGCTCCTGCAACTGATAAGCAACTTCAGCACAGTCTCAGGATATAAAATCAATGTGCAAAAATCACAAGCATTCCTATACGCCAATAACAGACCTAAAGAGAACCAAATTAAGAACGAACTGCCATTCACAATTGCTACATAGAAAATAAAATACCTAGGAATACAACTCACTAGGAATGTAAGGGACCTCTTTAAGGACAACTACAAACAACTGCGCAACGAAATAAGGGAGGACACAAACAGATGAAGAAACATTCCATGTTCGTGGTTAGGAGGAATCAATATTGTGAAAATGGCTATACTGCTCAAAGTAATTTACACATTCAATGCTACCCCATCAAACTACCATGTAATTTCTTCACAGAACTGGAAAAAACCACCATGAATTTCATATGGAACCAAAAAAGAGCCCGCATAGCCAAGCAAATAGAACACAGCGGGAGGCATCACTCTACCAGACTTCAAACTATACTACAAGGCTACAGTAATCAAAACAGCATGGTACTGGTACCAAAACAGTGATATAGACCAATGGAACAGAACAGAAGCATCGGAGGCAACACAACATATCTACAACCATATTATCTTTGATAAACCAGACAAAAACAGGCAATGGGGAAAGGATTCCCTATTTAATAAATGGTGTTGGAAAAACTGGCTAGCCATGTGCAGAAAGCAGAAACTGGACCCCTTCCTGACACCTTACACTAAAATTAACTCCAGATGGATTAAAGACTTAAACGTAAGACCTGACACCATCAAAACCCTAGAAGAAAATCTAGGCAAAACCGTTCAGGACATAGGAGTAGGCAAGGACTTCATGAACAAAACACCAAAAGCATTGGCAACAAAAGCCAAAATAGACAAATGGGACCTAATCAAACTCCACAGCTTCTGCACGGCAAAAGAAACAGTCACTAGAGTGAATCGGCAACCATCAGAATGGGAAAAAATCTTTGCAGTTTACACATCTGACAAAGGACTGATATCCGGAATTTACAAAGAACTCAAACAGATTTACAGAAAAAAACAAACAAGCCCATTCAAAAATGGGCAAAGGATATGAACAGAAACTTTACAAAAGAAGACATACATGAGGCCAACAAACATACGAGAAAGTGCTCATCATCATTGGTCATTAGAGAGTTGCAAATTACAACCACATTGAGATATCATTTCACACCAGTTAGAATGGCGATCATTAAAAAATCTGGAGACAGCAGATGCTGGAGAGGATGTGGAGAAATAGGAACACTCTTACACTGTTGGTGGGAGTGTAAATTAGTTAAACCATTGTGGAAGACAGTGTGGCGATTTCTCAGGGACCTAGAAATAGAAATTCCATTTGACCCAGCAATCCCTTTACTGGGTATCTATTCAAAAGACTATAAATCGTTCTACTATAAGGACACATGCACACGAATGTTCATCACAGCACTGTTTACAATAGCAGAGACCTGGAACCAACCCAAATGCCCATTGATGACAGACTGGACTGGGAAAATGTGGCACATATACACCATGGAATATTATGCAGCAATCAAAAATGATGAGTTTGTGTACTTTGTAAGGACATGGATGAATCTGGAGAACATCATTCTCAGCAAACTGACACAAGATCAGAAAAAGAAATACCACATATTCTCACTCATAGGCAGGTGAGACAAATGAGAACCCATGAATACATGGAGGGGGGTACTACACACTGTGGTCTATTGGGGGTAATAGGGGAGGGACAGTGGGGGAGGATCTGGGGAGGGATAGCCTTGGGAGAAATGCCAAATGTGGGTTAAGTGAAGGAAGGCAGAAAAACACACTGCCATGTGTGTACCTAGGCAACTATCTTGCACATAACCCAAAACCTAAAATGCAAACAAAAAAAAGAAAATGAAAAATGGCACAAGATAATGATGCCCTCTCTCATTACTCCTATTCAAAAGAGTATTGGAATTTCTGGCCAGGGCAATCAGGCAAGAGAAAGAAGTAAAGAGTATTCATATAGGAAGAGAGAAAGTCAACTTATCTCTGTTTGCAGATCAGATGATTATATATTTAGAAAAGCCCATCATCTTCTTTCAAAATCTTCTTAAGCTGATAAGCACCTTCAGCAAACTCTCAGGATACAAAAATCAAAGTGCAAAAATCCCAAGCATTCCCATATACCAATAATCAACAGCCAGATTTTATGGTTTGTAATCTTCATTCACCAGTGTGGTATTTCATATTTATGGATTTGTGATGGAAAACCATCTTTACCTCTTAATCTGGTAAATTATATATTTAATGTGTTGTTGAATTCAATTCACTTGTGTTTTGTGAAAATATTTGAATCTGTGTTTATCATGAATATTGGCCTGTAATTTTCATTTCTTGTAATGTCCTTATCTGGCTTTGTTATCATTGAATGCTGGTCTCATAAAGCGAGTTCATGAGTAATTCTCTTTTCCAGTTTTTGTTAAAGTGTGAGACAGATTTTCATTAGTTCTTTTTAAAATGCTTGGTGTAGAAGGCTTCCAAGATGGGGTCATAGAGGTGACTCAGGATTGCAGCTCTCAGTGAAGGTGCAGAGGGTGAGTCGTAGCTGTATTTTCGGACAGACCTTTTTTGCCCACAGAGCATTGAAAGTCCCAGGTGTGGTAGAGACATGAGACACTAGTGCAGCCGGCTCATGCGGATGGTCCAGCCAGCGCCACAGTGCAGTGGGACCCGGCACAAAACTCACTGGTCCGGGTGCCCTGTTAAACCGGCAATCTAAAATTTGGAAGTGCAAATTGGCATGTCCATCTGATTGAAAGGGACTTGGACAATGAGCCAGACCAGGAGATTCCTGGGAAGCGTGATCTGAGCTGGTGCAGTGGGCAGCAGCACAGGAGATTGCATGAATTCCAGTGCCCTATCGGCAGGCTACTAGGGTGCCAGTGAGAGAGTCGACCATTCAGCTTGGGGAGAGGAAGAGAAAAAGAGGACAGACTCTGAGGCAGGGAGCTGGATGATCGGGCTGAGTGGGTCCCACCCTCACGGGGACAAGCAGGGCAGTGACTGAAGGTGCTCAGGGCTGAGAGTTTTGCTGCCAGCATATAGGATGATGCAGCCTGGTGGGGGAGGGGCATCTGCCACTACAGAAGCAATCTGCCCCTACTGAGGTATTGCCGAGGGCTGACACAGCCTGCCATTGCCAAGGCAACCTGCCATAACAGAGAGACTTCACCAGCAGGACAGAGTGCACCACAGAAGAATGGAGCCCCACCGCAACAGGGCCGACCTGTGCTAGCAGCACAGAGGACAAGCAGGCAAATAGTGAATAGACTGCCTCCTAGCTGGGCAGGACATTGCAACAGATACTCATAAAGAAAGCCCCAACTCCCTGAGAGAGAGCATCTAAGGGGGAAAAAAGAGGGGGGGGATTTATGAGTTCTGTTGCAGCAGACATAAACACAACCTCCCAACAACCCTGAATGAACAACGGAGCTCAGAGATCAGCACTGGAGCTCCTATAAAGCACAGACTGTCTCCTCAAGCAGCTCTCAGACCCCTGTATACCCAAAGAGCCACCCCACAAAAGGACTAATCAGACTGACATTTGGCAGGCATCATTCTGAAACAAAAATAGCAGAAGAAGAAACTGGTAGCATCCCTCACAGTTCCGCAGCTGTTACAGGTGAACGCCAGGCAAGCAGGGCCTGGAGTGGACCTCAGCACTCGTAAAGCAGAGGGGATGGACCATTAGAAGGAATACTAAGTAAAAGAAATACTTCATCAACAACAAGCTGGGCATCCACTCAGAGACTCAATTGAAAAATCAGCAACTGCTAAGACGACAGGTAGATAAATCCATAAAGATGGAAAGAAACCAGGGCAAAAATAAGGAAAACACCCAAAACCAAAACACCTCACCTCCTACAAAAGAACAAAACTCCTCACCAGCAAGAAAAAAGCTGGACGAAGAATGAGTGTGATGAAATGACGGAATCAGACTTAAGAAAGTGGATAATGAGAAACTTCAGTGAGCTAAAATAACATGTTCTAAATCAGTGCAAAGAAACTAAAAACCTTGAAAAAAGATTTGAAAAAAGATTCAGGAAAATGATAACAAGAATGGACAACTTAGAGAGAAATATGAATGAATTGAAGGAGCTGAAAAACACAACAAGAGAACTTTGCAAAGCATGCACAAGTTTCAACAACTGAATTGACCAAGCAGAGGAAAGAATATCAGAAGTTGAAGATCAACTCAATGAAATACAACGAGAAACCAAGATGAGAGAAAAAAGTGCAAAAAGGAATGAACAAAATATCCAAGAAATGTGGGACTATGTGAAGAGACCCAACCTACGTTTGATAGGTGTACCAGAATGTGATGAAGAGAATGAATCCAAGCTGGAAAACACCCTTCAGGATATTATCCAGGAAAATTTCCCCAACCTAGCAAGACAGGTCAATACTCAACTCCAGGAAATACAGAGAACACAACAAAGATATTCTGCAAGAAGAGCAACCCCAAGGCACATAATCTTCAGATTCACCAGGGTTGAAATGAAGGAGAAAATACTAAGGGCAGCCAGAGAGAAAGGTCGGGTCAACCACAAAGGGAAACCCATCAGACTCACAGCAGATCTCTCGGCAGAGACTCTACAAGCCAGAAGAGAGTGGGGGCCAATATTCAACATTCTTAAAGAAAAGAACGTTCAACCAAGAATTTCATATCCAGCCAAACTGAGCTTCATAAGTGAAGAAAAAATAAAATCCTTTATGAACAAGCAAGTACTCAGAGATATTGTCACCACTAGGCCTGCTTTACAAGAGCAACTGAAAGAGGTACTACACATAGAAAGAAACAACCAGTACCAGTCATCCTAAAAGCATACCAAATGCTAAAGAGCATGAACAAAATGAAGAATGTACATGAACCAATGGGCAAAACAGCCAGCTAGCATCAAAATGGCAGTATCAAATTCACAGATAACAATATTAATTCTAAATGTAAATGGGATAAATGCAACAATCAAAAGACACAGACTGGCAAAATGGATAAAAAACAAAAACACGGAGGAGGCAAGATGGCGTCATAGAGGTGACTCAGGATTGCAGCTCTCGGTGAAGGCAAAGAGGGTGAGTCCTAGCCGCATTCTCGGATGTTCCTTTTATGCCCACAGAGCGTTGAAAGTGCCAGGTGTGGGAGAGACACGGGACACTAGCAGCCGGCTAATGCAACCGGCTCCCGCCACCTCTTCAGCCGGCACCGCAGCAGGACCTGGCGCGGAACTCACTGGTCTGGGTGCCCTGTTTAACCGGCAATCTGAGATTTGGAAGGGCAGATTGGCATGTCCATCTGATTGAACGGGACTTGGACAATGAGCCAGACCAGGAGTTTCCTGGGAAGCGTGATCTGAGCTGGGGTAGTGGGCAGCGGCACGGGAGATTGCACGGATCCCAGTGCCCTATCGGCAGGCTCCTGGGGCGCCAGTGAGAGAGTCGACCTTTCAGCTTGGGGAGAGGAAGAGAGAGAGAGAGAGGATGGGCTCTGAGGCAGGGAGCTGGGTGATTCGGGCTCGGCGGGTCCCACGCTCACGGGGACAAGCAGGGCGGCGACTGGAGGCGCTTGGGGCTGAGAGTTTTGTTGCCGGCATTTAGGACGGTGCAGCCCGGACAGGGAGGGGCATCCACCATTCCTGACAAAGTGCACCCCCACTTAAGTACCGCCCAGGACTGAGGCAGCCTGCTGTTGCCGAGGCAACCTGCCATAACAGAGAGAGTCCGCCAGGCAGCAACAGGGCGGACCCGCGTTAGCAGGTCAGAGTCCCGGCAGGCAAATAGTGAATAGACTGCCACCTAGTGGGGCAGGACAGTGCAACTGATACTCATAAAGAAAGCCCCAACTCCCGGAGACAGAGCATCTAAGGGTGGAAAAAAAAAAAAAGTGGTGATTTATGAGTTCTATTGCAGCAGACATAACCTCCCAACAACCCTGAATGAACAACAGAGCTCACAGCTCAGCACTGGAGCTCCTATAAAGCACAGACTGTCTCCTCAAGCAGCTCCCTGACCCCTGTATATCCAAGGAGTCACCCCAGAAAAGGACTAATCAGACTGACATTTAGCTGGCATCATTCTGGAACAAGGGCAGCAGAAAAAGAAACTGATATCATCCCTCACTGTTCTGCAGCTGCTGCAGGTATACCCCAGAGAAGCAGGGCCTGGAGTGGACCTCAGCACTCATACAGCAGAGAGGATAGATCGTTAGAGGGACAACTAAGTAACAGAAATACTTCATCATCAACAATCTCAGTGTCCACACAGAGACCCAATTGAAAAATCAGCCACTACTAAGATGACAGGCGGATAAATCCATAAAGATGGGAAGAAACCAGCGCAAAAAGGAGGAAAGCACCCGAAACCAAAACACCTCACCTCCAAAAAAGGACCAAAACTCCTCACCAGCAAGGGAACAAAGCTGGACGCAGAATGAATGTGACGAAATGACGGAATCAGACTTCAGAAAGTGGATAATGAGAAACTTCAGTGAGCTAAAGGAACATGTTCTAAACCAGTGCAAAGAAACTAAGAACCTTGAAAAAAGATTTGAAAAAAGATTCGAGGAATTGATAATGAGAATGGACAACTTAGAGAGGAATATGAATGAATTGAAGGAGCTGAAAAACACAACAGGAGAACTTCGCGAAGCATGCACAAGTTTCAACAGCCGAATTGACCAAGCAGAAGAAAGAATATCAGAAGTTGAAGATCAACTCAATGAAATAAAACGAGAAACCAAGATTAAAGAAAAAAGCACAAAAAGGAATGAACAAAATCTCCAAGAAATGTGGGACTATGTGAAGAGACCCAACCTACGTTTGATAGGTGTACCAGAATGTGACAAAGAGAATGAATCCAAGCTGGAAAACACTCTTCAAGATATTATCCAGGAAAATTTCCCCAACCTAGCAAGACAGGTCAATACTCAACTCCAGGAAATAGAGAGAACACCACAAAGATACTCTGCAAGAAGAGCAACCCCAAGGCACATAATCGTCAGATTCATCAGGGTTGAAACGAAGGAGAAAATACTAAGGGCAGCCAGAGAGAAAGGTCAGGTCACCCACAAAGGGAAGCCCATCAGACTCACAGCAGATCTCTCGGCAGAGACTCTACAAGCCAGAAGAGAGTCGGGGCCAATATTCAACATCCTTAAAGAAAAGAGGTTTCAACCCAGAATTTCATATCCAGCAAAACTGAGCTTCATAAGTGAAGGAAAAATAAAATCCTTCATGAACAAGCAAGTACTCAGAGATTTTGTCACCACTAGGCCTGCTCTACAAGAGCTCCTGAAAGAGGCACTACACATAGAAAGAAACAACCAGTTCCAGCCATCCTAAAAGCATACCAAATGCTAAAGACCATCAACAAAATGAAGAATGTACATGAACCAACGGGAAAAACAGCCAGCTAGCATCGAAATGGCAGTATCAAATTCACACATAACAATATTAACCCTGAATGTAAATGGGCTAAATGCACCAATCAAAAGACACAGACTGGCAAATTGGATAAAATGCCAAAATCCATCAGTATGCTGTATCCAGGAAACCTACCTCACACACAAAGATACACAAAGGCACAAAATAAAAGGATGGAGGAAGATTTACCAAGCAAATGGAGAGCAAAAAAAATCAGGAGTTGCAATTCTCATCTCTGATAAAATAGACTTTAAAGTAACAAAGATCAAAAGGGACAAAGAAGGTCATTACATAATGGTAAAAGGATCGATACAACAAGAAGAGATAACGATTCTAAATATATATGGACCCAATGTAGGAGAACCCAGATATATAAGGCAAGTTCTTAATGACTTACAAAGGGACTTAGACTCCCACACAATAATAGTGGGAGAGTTTAACACTCCACTGTCAATAGCAGACAGATTAACCAGACAGAAAATTAACAAGGATATCCAGGACTTGAACTCAGACCTGGAACAAGAAAACCTGATAGACTTTTACAGAACTCTCCACCCCAAATCCACAGAATATACATTCTTCTCAGCACCACATCACACCTACTCCAAAATTGACCACATAATTGGAAGTAAAGCACTCCTCAGCAAATGCAAAACAACGGAAACCATAACAAACAGTCTCTCAGACCATAGTGCAATCAAGTTGGAACTCAGAATTCAGAAAATAACTCAGAACCGCACAGCTTCATGGAAACTGAACAACTGGCTCTTGAATGTTGATTGGATAAACAATTAAATGAAGGCAGAAATAAAGACGTTCTTTGAAACCAACGAGAATGAAGACACAACGTACCAGAATCTCTGGGACACATTTAAAGCAGTCTGTAGAGGAAAATATATAGCAATAAGTGCCAACATGAGAAGAGTGGAGAGATCCAAAATTGACACCCTATCGTCAAAATTGAAAGAGCTAGAGGAGCAAGATCAAAAAAGCTCAAAACCTAGCCGAAGACAAGAAATAACTAAGATCAGAGCAGAATTGCAGGAGATAGAGACAAGAAAAACCCTTCAAAAAATCAATAAATCTAAGAGCTGGTTTCTCGAAAAGATCAACAAAATAGACAGACCACTAGCCAGACTGATAAAAAAGAAGAGAGAGAACAAACAAATGGATGCAATAAAAAACGATAAAGGGGAAATCACCACAGATTCCACAGAAATTCAAACCATCATCAGAGAATACTACAAACAACTCTATGCACATAAACCAGTAAATCAGGAAGAAATGGATAAATTCCTGGACGCCTGTGTCCTCCCAAGCCTAAACCAGGAGGAAGCCGAAACTATGAATAGACCAATAACAAGGTCTGAAGTTGAGGCAGCAATTAAGAGCCTACCAAACAAAAAAAGCCCAGGTTCAGATGGGTTCACAGCTGAATTCTACCAGACACACAAAGAGGATCTGGTACCATTCCTTCTGAAACTATTCCAAATAATTCAAAAAGAGGGAACCCTTCCCAAATCATTTTATGAGACCAACATAATCCTGATACCAAAACCTGGCAGAGACTCAACAAGAAAAGAAAACATCAGGCCAATATCCATGATGAACTGAGATGCAAAAATCTTCAATAAAATACTGGCAAATCGATTGCAACAGCACATTAAAAAACTTATCCATCATGATCAAGTAGGATTCATCCCGGGGATGCAAGGGTGGTTCAACATATGCAAGTCTATAAATGTAATTCACCACATAAACAGAAGCAAAAACAAAAACCACATGATTATCTCAATTGATGCAGAGAAGGCACTTGACAAAATTCAACAGCCCTTTATGCTAAAAACCCTCAATAAACTTGGTATTGATGGAACATATCTCAAAGTAATAAAAGCTATTTATGACAAACCAACAGCCAATATCATAGTTAATGGGCAAAAACTGGAAGCCTTCCCTTTGAAATCTGGCACTAGACAAGGATGCCCTCTCTCACCACTTCTATTCAACATAGTACTGGAAGTTATAGCCAGAGCAATCAGGCAAGAAAAAGAAATAAAGGGTATTCAAATAGGAAAGGTGGAAGCCATATTGTCTCTATTTGCAGACGACATGATAGTATACCTAGAAGACCCCATCACCTCAGCCCAAAAGCTCCTGCAACTGATAAGCAACTTCAGCAAAGTCTCAGGATATAAAATCAATGTTCAAAAATCACAAGCATTCCTATACACCAATAACAGACTTAAAGAGAACCAAATCAAGAGCGAAATGCCATTCACAATTGCTACAAGGAAAATAAAATACCTAGGAATACAACTCACTAGGAAAGTAAGGGACCTCTTTAAGGAAAACTACAAACAACTGCTCAACGAAATAAGAGAGGACACAAACAGATGGAGAAACATTACATGTTCGTGGTTAGGAAGAATCAATATCGTGAAAATGGCTATACTGCCCAAAGTAATTTACACAATCAATGCTATCCCCAACAAACTACCATTCAATTTCTTCACAGAACTGGAAAAAACCACCATGAATTTCATATGGAACCAAAAAAGAGCCCACATATCCAAGTCAATTCTAAGCAAAAAGAACACAGAAGGAGGCATCACGCTACCAGACTTCAAACTATACTACAAAGCTACAGTAATCAAAACAGCATGGTACTGGTACCAAAACAGAGATATAGACCAATGGAACAGAACAGAGGCATCGCAGGCAACACAACACATCTACAACCATATTATCTTTGATAAACCAGACAAAAACAGGCAATGGGGAAAGGATTCCCTATTTAATAAATGGTGTTGGGAAAACTGGCTAGCCATGTGCAGAAAGCAGAAACTGGAACCCTTCCTGACACCTTACACTAAAATTAACTCCAGATGGATTAAAGACTTAAACATAAGACCTGACAGCATAAAAACCCTAGAAGAAAATCTAGGCAAAACCATTCATGACATAGGAGTAGGCAAGGACTTCATGAACAAAACAACAAAAGCATTGGCAACAAAAGCCAAAATAGACAAATGGGACCTAATCAAACTCCACAGCTTCTGCACGGCAAAAGAAACAGTCACTAGAGTGAATCGGCAACCATCAGAATGGGAAAAAATCTTTGCAGTTTACGCATCTGACAAAGGGCTGATATCCAGAATTTACAAAGAACTCAAACAGATTTACAGGAAAAAATCAAACAAGCCCATTCAAAAATGGGCAAAGGAAATGAACAGAAACTTTACGAAAGCAGACATACATGAGGCCAGCAAACATATGAAAAAGTGCTCATCGTCATTGGTCATTAGAGAGATGCAAATCAAAACCACATTGAGATACCATCTCACACCAGTTAGAATGGCGATCATTAAAAAATCTGGAGACAGCAGATGCTGGAGAGGATGTGGAGAAATAGGAACACTCTTACACTGTTGGTGGGAGTGTAAATTAGTTCAACCATTGTGGAAGACAGTGTGGCGAATCCTCAGGGACCTAGAAATAGAAATTCCATTTGACCCAGCAATCCCATTACTGGGTATCTATCCAAAGGACTATAAATCGTTCTACTATAAGGACACATGCACACGAATGTTCATTGCAGCACTGTTTACAATAGCAAAGACCTGGAACCAACCCAAATGCCCAACGATGATAGACTGGACTGGGAAAATGTGGCACATATACACCATGGAATATTATGCAGCAATCAAAAATGATGAGTTTGTGTCCTTTGTAGGGACATGGATGAATCTGGAGAACATCATTCTCAGCAAACTGACACAAGAACAGAAAAAGAAATACCGCATATACTCAGTCATAGGTGGGTGAGAAAAATGAGAACACGTGGACACAGAGAGGCGGTCTACTACACACTGGGGACTCTTGGGGGGAATGGGGGAGGGACAGCAGGGTGGGCTTGGGGGTATAGCCTGGGGATGAATACCAAGTGTGGGTGAAGGGGAGGAAAGCAGCAAATCACACTGCCATGTGTGTACCTATGCAACTATCTTGCTCGTTCTGCACATGAACCCCCAAACCTATAATGCAATAAAAATTTTTTTAAAAAAAAATGAGAAAGAGCACAATAAAAACTGGTTCTCAGGGGAATGTCAGACATCCATAGAGGGGCTTTTTGTGGTGTCTCCCCTGGGCCCAGCTTTCAGGAAAAAAAAAAAAAAAAGAAACCATCGTTGTGTTGCATCCAGGAAACCCACCTCACACGCAAGGATACACAAAGGTTCAAAATAAAGGAATGGAGGACGATTTAGCAAGCAAACGGAGAGCAAAAAAAAAAGCAGAAATTGCAATTTTCCTCTCTGATAAAATAGACTTTAAAGCAACAAAGATCAAAAGGACAAAGAAGGTCATTACATAATGGTAAAAGGCTCGATACAACAAGAAGAGCTAACGATTCTAAATATATATTGACCAAATGCAGGAGCACCCAGATATATAAGGCAAGTTCTTAATGACTTGCAAAGAGACTTAGACTCCCACACAATAATAGTGGGAGACTTTAACACTCCACTGCCAATAGCAGAGAGGTCAACCAGACAGAAAATTAACAAGGATATCCAGGACTTGAACTCAGACCTGAAACAAGCAAACCTGATAGACATTTACAGAACTCTCCACCCCAATTCTCACAATATACATTCTTCTCAGCACATCACACCTACTCCAACATTAACCAAATAATAGGAAGTAAAGCACTCCTCAGCAAATGCAAAACAACTGAAATCATAACAGTCTCTCAGACCATAGTGCAATCAAGTTAGAACTCAGAATTCCAAAACTGACTCCAAACCACACATCTTCATGGAAACTGAACAACTGGCTCTTGAATGTTGATTGGATAAACAATGAAATGAAGCAGAAATACAGAAGTTCTTTAAAACCAACGAGAATGAAGACAGAACGTACCAGAATCTCTGGGACATATTTAAAGCAGTCTGTAGAGGAAAATATATAGCAATAAGTGCCCACATGAGAAGAGTGGAGAGATCCAAAATGGACACCCTATTGTCAAAATTGAAAGAGCTAGAGGAGCAAGATCAAAAAAGCTCAAAACCTAGCCGAACACCAGAAATAACTAAGATAAGAGCAGAACTGAAGGAGATAGAGACAAGAAAAACCCTCCCAGAAATCAATAAATCCAAGAGCTGGTTTTTGGAAAAGATCAACAAAATAGACAGACCAATAGCCAGACTGATAAAAAAGAAAAGAGAAAACAACCAAAAAGATGCAATAAAAAATGATAATGGAAAAATCACCACAGTTTCCACAGAAATTCAAACCATCATCAGAGAATATTACATACAACTCTATGCACATAAACTAGTAAACCAGGAAGAAATGGATAAATTACTGGACGCGTGTGTCCTCCTGAGCCTAAACCAGGAGGAAGCCAAAACTATGAATACACCAATAACAAGGTCTGAAGTTGAGGCAGCAATTAAGACGCTACCACACAAAAAAAGCCCAGGTCCAGATGGGTTCACAGCTGAATTCTACCAGACACACAAAGAGGATCTGGTACCATTCCTTCTGAATCTATTCCAAATAATTAAAAAAGAGGAAACCCTTCCCAAATCGTTTTATGAGACCAACATCATCCTGATACCAAAACCAGGCAGAGACTCAACAAGAAAGAAAACTTCAGGCCAATATCCATGATGAACATAGATGCAAATATCTTCAATAAAATACTGGCAAACCGATTGCAACAGCACATTAAAAAACTTATTCATCATGATCAAGTAGGATTCATCCCGGGGACGCAAGGTTGGTTCAACATATTCAAGTCTATAAATGTAATTCACCAAATAAACAGAATCAAAAACAAAAACCACGATTATATCAATTGACGCAGAGAAGGCATTTGAAAAAATTCAACAGCCCTTTATGCTAAAAACCCTCAATAACCTTGGTATTGATGGAACATATCTCAGAGTAATAAAAGCTATTTATGACAAACCAACAGCCAATATCATATTTAATGGGCAAAAACTGGAAGCATTCCCTTTGAAATCTGGCACTAGACAAGGATGCCCTCTCTCACCACTTCTATTCAACATAGTACTGGAAGTTCTAGCCAGAGCAATCAGGCAAGAAAAAGAAATAAAGGGTATTCAAATAGGAAAGGTGGAAGCCATATTGTCTCTATTTGCAGACGACATGATAGTATACCTAGAAGACCCCATCACCTCAGCCCAAAAGCTCCTGCAACTGATAACCAACTTCAGCAAAGTCTCAGGATATAAAATCAATGTTCAAAAATCACAAGCATTCCTATACACCAATAACAGACTTAAAGAGAACCAAATCAAGAGCGAAATGCCATTCACAATTGCTACAAAGAAAATAAAATACCTAGGAATACAACTCACTAGGAATGTAAGGGACCTCTTTAAGGAAAACTACAGACAACTGCTCAACGAAATAAGAGAGGACACAAACAGATGGAGAAACATTCCATGTTCGTGGTTAGGAAGAATCAATATCGTGAAAATGGCTATACTGCCCAAAGTAATTTACACAATCAATGCTATCCCCAACAAACTACCATTCAATTTCTTCACAGAACTGGAAAAAACCACCATGAATTTCATATGGAACCAAAAAAGAGCCCACATATCCAAGTCAATTCTAAGCAAAAAGAACACAGAAGGAGGCATCACGCTACCAGACTTCAAACTATACTACAATGCTACAGTAATCAAAACAGCCTGGTACTGGTACCAAAACAGAGATATAGACCAATGGAACAGAACAGAGGCATCGCAGGCAACACAACACATCTACAACCATATTATCTTTGATAAACCAGACAAAAACAGGCAATGGGGAAAGGATTCCCTATTTAATAAATGGTGTTGGGAAAACTGGCTAGCCATGTGCAGAAAGCAGAAACTGGACCCCTTCCTGACACCTTACACTAAAATTAACTCCAGATGGATTAAAGACTTAAACATAAGACCTGACAGCATAAAAACCCTAGAAGAAAATCTAGGCAAAACCATTCATGACATAGGAGTAGGCAAGGACTTCATGAACAAAACAACAAAAGCATTGGCAACAAAAGCCAAAATAGACAAATGGGACCTAATGAAACTCCACAGCTTCTGCACGGCAAAAGAAACAGTCACTAGAGTGAATCGGCAACCATCAGAATGGGAAAAAATCTTTGCAGTTTACGCATCTGACAAAGGGCTGATATCCAGAATTTACAAAGAACTCAAACAGATTTACAGGAAAAAAACAAACAAGCCCATTCAAAAATGGGCAAAGGAAATGAACAGAAACTTTACGAAAGCAGACATACATGAGGCCAGCAAACATATGAAAAAGTGCTCATCGTCATTGGTCATTAGAGAGATGCAAATCAAAACCACATTGAGATACCATCTCACACCAGTTAGAATGGCGATCATTAAAAAATCTGGAGACAGCAGATGCTGGAGAGGATGTGGAGAAATAGGAACACTCTTACACTGTTGGTGGGAGTGTAAATTAGTTCAACCATTGTGGAAGACAGTGTGGCGATTCCTCAGGGACCTAGAAATAGAAATTCCATTTGACCCAGCAATCCCATTACTGGGTATCTATCCAAAGGACTATAAATCGTTCTACTATAAGGACACATGCACACGAATGTTCATTGCAGCACTGTTTACAATAGCAAAGACCTGGAACCAACCCAAATGCCCAACGATGATAGACTGGACTGGGAAAATGTGGCACATATACACCATGGAATATTATGCAGCAATCAAAAATGATGAGTTTGTGTCCTTTGTAGGGACATGGATGAATCTGGAGAACATCATTCTCAGCAAACTGACACAAGAACAGAAAAAGAAATACCTCATATACTCAGTCATAGGTGGGTGAGAAAAATGAGAATACGTGGACACAGAGAGGTGGTCTACTACACACTGGGGACTGTTGGCGGGAATGGGGGAGGGACAGCAGGGGGGGCTTGGGGGTATAGCCTGGGGATGAATACCAAGTGTGGGTGAAGGGGAGGAAAGCAGCAAATCACACTGCCATGTGTGTACCTATGCAACTATCTTTCTCGTTCTGCACATGAACCCCCAAACCTATAATGCAATAAAAATTAAAAAAAAAAAATGAGAAAGAGCACAATAAAAAACTGGTTTTCAGGGGAATGTCAGACATCCATAGAGGGGCTTTATGTGGTGTCTCCCCTGGGCCCAGCTTTCAGGAAAAAAAAAAAAAAAAGAAACCATCGTTGTGTTGCATCCAGGAAACCCACCTCACACGCAAGGATACACAAAGGTTCAAAATAAAGGAATGGAGGACGATTTAGCAAGCAAACGGAGAGCAAAAAAAAAAGCAGAAATTGCAATTTTCCTCTCTGATAAAATAGACTTTAAAGCAACAAAGATCAAAAGGACAAAGAAGGTCATTACATAATGGTAAAAGACTCGATACAACAAGAAGAGCTAACGATTCTAAATATATATTGACCAAATGCAGGAGCACCCAGATATATAAGGCAAGTTCTTAATGACTTGCAAAGAGACTTAGACTCCCACACAATAATAGTGGGAGACTTTAACACTCCACTGCCAATAGCAGAGAGGTCAACCAGACAGAAAATTAACAAGGATATCCAGGACTTGAACTCAGACCTGAAACAAGCAAACCTGATAGACATTTACAGAACTCTCCACCCCAATTCTCACAATATACATTCTTCTCAGCACATCACACCTACTCCAACATTAACCAAATAATAGGAAGTAAAGCACTCCTCAGCAAATGCAAAACAACTGAAATCATAACAGTCTCTCAGACCATAGTGCAATCAAGTTAGAACTCAGAATTCCAAAACTGACTCCAAACCACACATCTTCATGGAAACTGAACAACTGGCTCTTGAATGTTGATTGGATAAACAATGAAATGAAGCAGAAATACAGAAGTTCTTTAAAACCAACGAGAATGAAGACAGAACGTACCAGAATCTCTGGGACATATTTAAAGCAGTCTGTAGAGGAAAATATATAGCAATAAGTGCCCACATGAGAAGAGTGGAGAGATCCAAAATGGACACCCTATTGTCAAAATTGAAAGAGCTAGAGGAGCAAGATCAAAAAAGCTCAAAACCTAGCCGAACACCAGAAATAACTAAGATAAGAGCAGAACTGAAGGAGATAGAGACAAGAAAAACCCTCCCAGAAATCAATAAATCCAAGAGCTGGTTTTTGGAAAAGATCAACAAAATAGACAGACCAATAGCCAGACTGATAAAAAAGAAAAGAGAAAACAACCAAATACATGCAATAAAAAATGATAATGGAAAAATCACCACAGTTTCCACAGAAATTCAAACCATCATCAGAGAATACTACATACAACTCTATGCACATAAACTAGTAAACCAGGAAGAAATGGATAAATTACTGGATGCGTGTGTCCTCCTAAGCCTAAACCAGGAGGAAGCCAAAACTATGAATACACCAATAACAAGGTCTGAAGTTGAGGCAGCAATTAAGAGGCTACCACACAAAAAAAGCCCAGGTCCAGATGGGTTCACAGCTGAATTCTACCAGACACACAAAGAGGATCTGGTACCATTCCTTCTGAATCTATTCCAAATAATTAAAAAAGAGGAAACCCTTCCCAAATCGTTTTATGAGACCAACATCATCCTGATACCAAAACCAGGCAGAGACTCAACAAGAAAGAAAACTTCAGGCCAATATCCATGATGAACATAGATGCAAATATCTTCAATAAAATACTGGCAAACCGATTGCAACAGCACATTAAAAAACTTATTCATCATGATCAAGTAGGATTCATCCCGGGGACGCAAGGTTGGTTCAACATATGCAAGTCTATAAATGTAATTCACCAAATAAACAGAATCAAAAACAAAAACCACATGATTATATCAATTGACGCAGAGAAGGCATTTGAAAAAATTCAACAGCCCTTTATGCTAAAAACCCTCAATAACCTTGGTATTGATGGAACATATCTCAGAGTAATAAAAGCTATTTATGACAAACCAACAGCCAATATCATATTTAATGGGCAAAAACTGGAAGCATTCCCTTTGAAATCTGGCACTAAAAAAGGATGCCCTCTCTCACCACTCCTATTCAACATAGTACTGGAAGTTCTAACCAGAGCAATCAGGCAAGAAAAAGAAATAAAGGGTATTCAAATAGGAAAGATGGAAGCCAAATTGTCTCTATTTGCAGATGATATGAAAGTATACCTAGAAGACCCCATCACCTCAGCCCAAAAGGTCCTGAAACTGATAAGCAACTTCAGCAAGTCACAGTATATAAAATCAATGTGCAAAAATCACAAGCAATCATATACACTATTAACAGACTTAAAGTGAACCAAATTAAGAACAAACTGCCATTCACAATTGCTACAAAGAGAGTAAAATACCTAGGAATACAACTCACAAGGAACATAAGGAACCTTTTTAAGGAAAACTACAAACCACTGCTCAATGAAATAAGAGAGAACACAAACAGATGGAGAAACATTCCATGTTCGTGGTTAGGAAGAATCAATATCGTGAAAATGGCTATACTGCCCAAAGTAATTTACACAATCAATGATATCCCCATCAAACTACTATTGAGTTTCTTCACAGAACTGGAAAAAAACCACCATGAACTTCATATGAAACCAAAAGAGAGCCCACATAGCCAAGTCAATTCTAAGCAAAAAGAACACAACGGGAGGCATCACACTTCAAGTCTTCAAACTATACTACAAGGCTACAGTAATCAAAACAGCATGGTACTGGTACCAAACAGAGATATAGACCAATGGAACAGAACAGAGGCATTGGAGGCAACACACCATATCTACAGCCATATAATCTTTGATAAACCAAACCAAAACAAGCAATGGGGAAATGATTCCCTGTTTAATAAATGGTGTAGGGAAAACTGGCTAGCCATGTGCAGAAGGCAGAAACTGGACCCCTTTCTGACACCTTACACTAAAATTAACTCCAGATGGATTAAAGACTTAAACATAAGACCTGAAACCATGAAAACCCTAGAAGAAAATCTAGGCAAAACCGTTCAGGACATAGGAGTAGGCAAGGACTTCATGACCAAAACACCAAAAGCATTAGCAACAAAAGCCAAAATAGACAAATGGGACCTAATCAAACTCCACAGCTTCTGCACGGGAAAAGAAACAGTCACTAGAGTGAATCAGCAACCATCAGAATGGGAAAAAATCTTTGCAGTTTATGCATCTGACAAAGGGCTGATATCCAGAATTTACAAAGAACTGAAACAGATTTACAGGAAAAAATCAAACAAGCCCATTTAAAAATAAGCAAAGGATATGAACAGACACTTTATAAAAGAAGACATACATGAAGCCAACAAACACATGAAAAAATGCTCATCATCACTGGTCATTAGAGAGATGCAAATCAAAACCACATTGAGATACCATCTCACGCCAGTTAGAATGGCGATCATTAAAAAATCTGGAAACATACCATCTCACGCCAGTTAGAATGGCGATCATTTAAAAATCTGGAGACAGCAGATGCTGGAGAGGATGTGGAGAAATAGGAACACTCTTACACTGTTGGTGGGAGTGTAAATTAGTTCAACCATTGTGGAAGACAGTGTGGCGATTCCTCAGGGACCTAGAAATAGAAATTCCATTTGACCCAGCAATCCCATTACTGGGTATCTATCCAAAGGACTATAAATCGTTCTACTATAAGGACACATGCACACGAATGTTCATTGCAGCACTGTTTACAATAGCAAAGACCTGGAACCAACCCAAATGCCCAACGATGATAGACTGGACTGGGAAAATGTGGCACATATACACCATGGAATATTATGCAGCAATCAAAAATGATGAGTTTGTGTCCTTTGTAGGGACATGGATGAATCTGGAGAACATCATTCTCAGCAAACTGACACAAGAACAGAAAAAGAAATACTGCATATACTCACTCATAGGTGGGTGAGAAAAATGAGAACACGTGGACACAGAGAGGCGGTCTACTATACACTGGGGACTGTTGGGGGGAATGGGGGAGGGACAGCGTGGGGGGCTGGGGGGGATAGCCTGGGGATGAATACCAAGTGTGGGTGAAGGGGAGGAAAGCAGCAAAGCACACTGCCATGTGTGTACCTATGCAACTATCTTGCTCGTTCTGCACATGTACCCCCAAACCTATAATGCAATAAAAATTAAAAAAAAAATAAAATAAAATAAAAATCAAATAAAAAAAAAATAAAAAAGAAAAAAAAAAAAGAAAAAAAAAAAAAATCTGGAAACAGCAGATGCTGGAGAGGATGTGGAGAAAGAGGAACACTCTTACACTGTTGTTGGGAATGTAAATTAGTTCAACCATTGTGGAAGACAGTGTGGCGATTCCTCAAGGACCTAGAAATAGAAATTCCATTTGACCCAGCAATCCCATTACTGGGTATCTATCCAAAGGACTATAAATCGTTCTACTATAAGGACACACGCACACGAATGTTCGTTGCAGCACTGTTTACAATAGCAAAGACCTGCAACCAACGCAAATGCCCATCGATGATAGACTGGACTGGGAACGTGTGGAACATATACACCATGGAATATTATGCAGCAATCAAAAATGATGAGTTTGTGTCCTTTGTAAGGACATGGATGAATCTGGAGAACATCATTCTCAGCAAACTGACACAAGAACAGAAAAAGAAATACCGCATATTCTCACTTATAGGCGGGTGAGAAAAAATGAGAACACATGGACACAGGGAGGGGGTCTACTACACACTGGGGTCTATTGGGGGCAATGGGGGAGGAACAGTGTGGGGGCTTGGGAGGGATAGCCTGGGGATAAATGCCACATGTGGATTAAGGAGTGGAAGGCAGCAAAACACACTGCCATGTGTGTACATCTGCCACTATCTTGAACGTTCTGCAGATGCACCCCAAAACCTATAATGCAATAAAAATTTTTTAAAAATCACATAACACTATCATTAGATGCTTTATAAAGATCATAGAAATAAGACATTGATTTACAATATAAGGAAATCTTCCTGAAGTTCAGTCTGCTTTGTTTCAAAATAAAATAAAAATCTCCTAGTTGTTTCAAGTTCTATTACTACTATTGTGGTAAAAAGCATGAGTGCTCTAAAGTAGGTGAAGATGAAGCCTGAAGTTAAGAATCTGAATTTTAATAAGAACATAATTAGTGTGTTTGTACTTCATAATTTTCAAGGGTGGGTCAGACACCATGGTGATCTGCTTTACAATGGCGTGTCATAAATGCTGAACATGATAGTTGTAATAATAAGCACAAATTTTCCTTTCTTTTCTAATTAAGGCTTTCATGGAAACCAGACAACACATAATTAATAAACTATGCCTCATGCTATTTATTTTTTTCCTTCTTTACCACTATTTTAAATGTATGTTTCAGGTCCACACTGAAACTGGTCAGGTTTTCTAGGAAGCATTTAAGATAGACTATGAAGTCTGCTATTTGTTACTTAATGACCTTTACAGAATAAATTTTTTAATTAAAACAACAACAACACAAAATAAATAAATAAATAAATAAAATGTTTGGTGTAAATTACCATTGAAGTCATGAGGTCCAGGGCTTCTTCTTGATTAAGACTTTTTTATTGTTGTTTCAATCTTCCTGCTCATTAGTGGTCTGTTCAAATTTTCTATGTCCTCATAATTCAGTTTTGGCAAATTTTATGTCTCATAATTTCTTTCAAGTTATCAAATTTGTTGGCATAAAATTGTTCATAGTTGATGCAGAATTTTTTATATTTTTGTGGTACCCGTCCATATTATCTATAATAGCTCCTCTCTCATTTCTGAAGCTTGTATGTGAATCTTCTTCTTTTAGCTAAAAGTTTGTCAGTTCGTTTATCTTTTCAAAGACCAATTCAGTTTTGCTGACCTTTTCTATTGTTTCTTTTTAGTCTCTATTTCATTTATCTACTTTGACCTTATGTCCTTTTATCTATATTTATTTCTGCATTGATTTTTATTATATCATTAATTCCTTATTATATTATTGTTATTATTATTTTTGAAATAGAGTCTGACTCTGTCACCCAGGTTAAAGTGCAATGGTGTGATTGTGGCTCACTACAGCCTTTGCTTCCCAAGTTCAAGCAATTCTCCTGCCTCAGCTACCCAAGTAGGTGAGACTACAGGTGCACACTGCCATGCCTGGCTATTTATTTTTATTTTTATTTTTATTTAAGTCAGGATTCAACCATTTTGGCCAGGATGGTCTTGATCTCCTGACCTGGTGATCTGCCTACTTTGTCCTACCAGAGTGCTGGGATTACAGTTGTGAACCACTGTGCCCAGCAGCTTTTTTAATATTAACTTCCTCTTTTCTAATCCAGTGATGTGTAAGGCTAGATTGCGTATTTGGGAACATTTTCTTTTTCTATGTAGACATTTATTTCCATAAATATTCATTAGTTTCTTAATAACCTAATTTTACTTCATTCCATACATTTTAGCATGTTCCATTACCGTTTTCATTTGTCTCAAGGTACTTAAAATTTTTCTGTTTAATTTCTTCTTTAATTTATTGGTTGTACAGGAACATGTTGTTTAATTTTCAGATATAGGTAAATTTTTCAAAAATAATACTATGATGGATTTATAGTTTCATTCCATTGTGGTTAGAAAGAAAGTAACACACTTTTATTTTTTAGAAGTTTGTTAAGTCTTATTTTGCTACTTACCATATGATCTATCCTGGAGAATATTCTATGTGTGCCTGAGAATAATTTGTATTCTGCTCATGCTGTGAGAAATAATTAGTATAGGTTCATTAGATTTATTTGATCTAAAGTGGTGTTTAAGTCTAGTGTTTGCTTATTTTTTGTCTGGATGACCTTTTTATTTCAGAAATTGATGGTTGAAGTTCCCTACTAATATTGTATTGCTGTATATCTCCCTCTTCAAATTTATTAATATTTGGCTTCATATGTTTGTCTTTTTTATTGCATTTTAGGTTTTGGGGAACATGTGCAGAACATGCAAGATAGTTGCATAGGTACACACGTTGCAGTGTGTTTTGCTGCCTTCCTCCCCTTCATCCACATTTGGCATTTCTCCCCATGCTATTCCTCCCCAGATCCCGCCCACTGTCCCTCCCCTGTTTCACTCAATAGACCCCAGTTTGTAGTGCTTTCTTTCCTGTGTCCATGTGCTCTCATTGTTCATTACCCCCTATGAGAATATGCGGTATTTCCTTTTCTGTTCTTGTGTCAGTTTGCTGAGAATGATATTCTCAAGATTCATTTATGTCCCTACAAAGAACACGAACTCATTATTTTTGATTGCTGCATAATATTTTATGGTGTATATGTGCCACGTTTTCCCTGTCCAGTCTATCATTGATGGGCATTTGGGTTGGTTCCAGGTTTTTGCTATTGTAAACAGTGCTGCAATTGACACTCCCACCAGCAGTGTAAAAGTGTTTCTATTTCTCCACATCCTCTCCAGTATGTGTTGTCTCCAGATTTTTAATAATTGCCATTCTAACTGGCATGAGATGGTATTTCAATGTGGTTTTGATTTGCATCTCGCTAATGACCAGTGATGATGAGCAATTTTTCGTATGTTTGTTGGCCTCATGTATGTCTTCTTTTGTAAAGTGTCTGTTCATATCCTTTGCTTATTTTTGAATGGGCTTGTTTGTTTTTTTCTTGTAAATCTGTTTGAGTTCTTTGTAAATTCTGGATATCAGCCCTTTGTCAGATGAGTAAACTTCAAAACTTTTTTCCCATTCTGTTGGTTGCCTATTCACTCTAGTGACTGTTTCTTTTGTCATCCAGAAGCTGTGGAGTTTGATTAGGTCCCATTTGTCTATTTTGGCTTTTGTTACCAATGCTTTTAGTGTTTTGGTCATGAAGTTTTTGCCTACTTTTATGTCCTGAATGGTTTTGCTAAATTTTATTCTAGGATTTATATGGTGTTAGGTCTTATGTTTAAGGAACTTGACATTTATGAAATGTCTTTGAAAAACAGGGGACCAGTTATTATTGAATGAAGAATACTAAATTATCCTTCAGGGGTGGCTGAAACCAATGTCTGGGGTTTTTCCAAACATTTACAGTAAATTTCCAAACCTTTTTTATGCAGCATAACCCATAAAGAATTTGGCAAGGGAGTTTTTCCTTTATTTTAAAAACCATGCATATTTTAAAGGAAATGAAATCCATGTGTCTTTAATTCGTTTACACTTAAATTATCTAAACGCCATTGTGTTAGAGCTATTTGATGCACAAGAAGCTTTTGAGCCTGTTACATAAGCCTTTTTTTAGCCTTTATTTTTGGACTCAGAAAGTCATGTTTGGCCGGTCCTGAACAGAACTTGAACTGGAAAGGGCTCAAATTCACTTCTAAACTGAAAGCCTGCAAAGTTTTATGTGGCTTCTGTACTTCCAACATGTTTTCCATTGCCTGAAGCTCACAGACACCCAGCATTTCTCTTCACTGTCTCACAAGTAGTGAGAACAGGGGAAGGCTATTTTTGAATCATTTTACTAGTAAAATTCACATTTGGAATCTCAGTTATCTTCCAGGCACTGCCAGAAGTTAAAAAATAACAACACTTGAAAATTAGGCTTTTGCTCTAAAAGGGCAAGACCATCTATAAAGTACATAAATTACTGCTTCTGTACATTTATTTGTTTGACACGTTTAAGATATTAGTGTGGCTTACATATGGATTTTCAGGATGCCAGATTTGATGCTTCATGAATTCCAGTCACAAATGCAACCGTTTTTATTAAGATTTACATTTGGGAGCATTGAATTGGAAAAAACGTTGCTGTTCTGCACAACTCTAATTGCTGTGTTAAAACAGCAATGGAATGTGAAGAACGTTTGCATTTTCTCATTTACTGGCCTTTTATTTGGTTTTAATTATACTTACATTAACTGTCAAGAAGAAAGCATCTTGGGCTATTTGCTCTCTAGCTCCCTGAGACTTAAATAAATTTAATGAATTATGAACTAATACTTTTAAGAGAAAAAATGTGAACCTCAGTCTAGTGTTTGGATATACCCAAATGATTAACAGTGATTATGAACATAGATACAAGTCTTGAGACTGGATAAATCTTTCTCAAGCAAAACCACTAATTATCTTCAAATCTGTAATTTCTGTGTTTTTGTTTAGATACATCTTAGACATTGAATTTTAGTGAGAAGGAAGAAATAGTGATGATGTGATTGTCTGCATAGAAGAAGTATTTTAAATTTGCATTCAAAACTTAGGGGGTGGAGACAAAGAAAGAAAGAAAGAAAGAAATTCAGGTATTTAATTATTTCTTATATGCTCTCTCTAGTTCACACGTGATAGACTATTATATCTGTGTAATAAAAAAGACTATGAAATTAATTTTTGAAAAAAATTAGGCACTAAATCTAGCAAACAGTTAATTATGCTGAGATAATTAGATAGCAGAAAAGTATTGGATTTTGTTCTTTCCCATGGTTAGATTTCATTAACTATAAGTCTTCATGAGTCTCTGCAGGCAGATATTATTTATATTCTATTTTTGAAAGAATGGTGCATTACTGACAAAGATATAAACTTTCAAAAAGTGTGACAGAATCCTTTACATCAACCTATGCATATATTTTCTTTTAAAAATGTTTATTCTCCTATTAAAAATTTGACTTAACACAGTTTTACATTTTAAATTAAATTCGAAAAATAAATTTATTTAGGAAAGTTGACAACCATGTTTTCTCAATTTAATTTGAAATACAAAGCAAAGAGCTTGATTTATGATTTTTTGCTGCTGTTTTACCAAGGTGAACTGAGTGTATTGATTAAGATTATGCAATAAGTTAATAACCCTGATTTTGCTTAAAACTACTCATGTTATAAAATTTTATGCCAGGATTTACAAGATTTAACTTAAATCAGGTGGCCATTTAAAAACTTAAAGAAATGAAGCTGGAAAATACTTTCTGGCCCTGCTTTGTTGCTCTCCATCTTGTTCCCTTTTGCCCTAAATTAATTCACTATCACCTGGTAAACAGAAAACTTCACCTGCCCTCATATGTCAGCTCAGAATTACTTGCTATGTTGAGAATACACCTGATTTAATGCCTTTTGACCTCACCTATTTGGCCAGATTGTCTGGCTCTTTTCTAATGCAACAGAAGTTTCACACTAAAAAAAAAAAAAAAAACCACAGCCAGCACAAATTGAATAATAACTTGAACCTTTACAGTATAAGAGGACACCTGTGGGTTGGAGCCAGACCCCAATATACTGAGGCTTTAGAAATCACCAGCATGACAAAGAATACAGGGCCACAGACCCCAAGCTGAGCCAAAGGCAGACCCGCACCAGAAGCTAGGTGGACTACAGAGAGAAGGTGCTGGAGTGCACTGCCCAGACTTGTGTCAGCATGTCAAACCCCCACCCCCACAGGCACACACTCAACACCATCAAAAGATACACACATATACACACTCACACACATACAGGAAGACACACGGAGACATCCAACACTCGCATGAAAACACACTCTGCCAGGCAGATTCTGAGGCTGTGGGGTTCTGCTCTCTTCTGGGAAGCCACTCTGGGAGAGAGCAGTCCCACTGAAGGCAGACAGGCCATACCTGAAAATGCCAGCTGGAAGGATGTTCAATGAGAGGCACCCTCACATTGTCTGGGCAGGGGTGAAACATTTTGGGGATTCTTGGGAATGTCCTGGGCATCCTGGAAGCCCCACTGGGACTTTTCTCAGCCTGATTAGGCGTTCCGGATTCCTAAAATTGAGAGTCTACAGCGATGAAGCCCAAAGAGGAAGGGCATTGTTCAACTCCGAGGCACTGCCACACAGGGACCCTGCTTTACCAAGCTGCTTAGACCATTCCCCAGGTGATGGTGGCTTTCAGTGTGATGCAAGCACTGGCAACTGTGACAGGCTGCTTGCACATGCCCATTCATGTACCCAGCTGGGGAGCCACAATGTTGGCACTGTGCAGTTGCTGCTGCACAAGTGCATGGTGGAGGTGGTGCCAGGTGTGGCCCCTGAAAGGAGGCTGCATGCCAGAAGCAGTAAAGGACACTATTGTTGACCTCAGTACCTCCTTGAGCTGACATTCCTGTTCAGCTTGGTTTGAGGAGGAGCATGTCTCAAACAGTCAGGTGGGCACTCTGGACTGCTCTTCCCATTAGATTCCAGATAAGATGGCATAGGCAGGGGCTGGAGATTCAGATTTATGAGCTGTGGTGCAGGGTGAGGGGGTGATGGGCCACAGAAACATACCAGAGACCCTTGTGGAGGGTGTCAGGGGAATGATCTTTGGCTCCAGGAGCTGACTGCCTCACTTTAACCTGGGCCACCCACCAAGGGGCCCTGCCTTGGTCTCCAAGCTCAGGCAATCCTGCTTCTCAGAACTGTTGTGTGGAAAAAAGAGGGAACAACCACAAGAGGAAAGCCCAGTGTTCAGCAGATGTGGCAGCACCTGAAATTGGCCTTTTGTGGGGGCATAACAGGTTCACAGGGTGTCTCAGAAGCTTTCTGGTGTGTGTCCAAACATAAGACGAATGTACAGGCATGCCAGGATGAGAACCTCCCAAAAAATCAAGCAGAAGCAGATACTGTTTGTGACCACAGCATGGCCTGTGCTAAACTTCAAGCCTTCTTATAGGGATTACCATTAGAGGAGCCACAAGGATCTGTATAAGTGCAAAGGAGACTAAATATCCACACCAGAATCACTACCAGACACCTGGTCTGCATCCACCCACCAGTCTCCTTAGATGGGTGAACTCCCTGGAAACAAACAGGTACACTGCTGATAAAACCTGTAAGTCCTACAGCAAAAAAACCTCAACCAATCTCATATTAAAAAAATATTCCGAGGAGGAGGCAAGATGGCGTCTTAGAGGCGACTCAGGATTGCAGCTCTCAGTGAAGGCGCAGAGGTTGAGTCCTAGCCGCATTCTCGGATGTTTCTTTTATGCCCACAGAGCGTTGAAAGTCCAAGGTGTGGGAGAGATGCGCAGCCGGCTAATGCAGCCAGCTCCCGCCGTGTCTTCAGCTGGCGCCGCAGCGGGACCCGGTGCAGAACTCACTGGTCTGGGTGCCCTGTTAAATGGGCAATCTGAGATTTGGAAGGGCAGATTGGCATGTTCATCTGATTGAACGGGACTTGGACAATGAGCCAGACCAGGAGTTTCCTTGGAAGCGTTATCTGAGCCGGAGTAGTGGGCAGCGGCACAGAAGATTGCACGGATCCCAGTGCCTTATCGGCAGGCTAATGGGGCGCCAGTGAGAGAGTCAACCTTTCAGCTTGGGGAGAGGAAGAGAGAGAGAGAGAGGACGGACTCTGAGGCAGGGAGCTGGGTGATCGGGCTCTGCGGGTCCCACGCTCACGGGGACAAGCAGGGCTGCGACTGGAGATGCTTGGGGCTGAGAGTTTTGCTGCCGGCATCTAAGACGGTGCAGCCCGGTGAGGGAGGGGCGTCCACCATTGCTGACGCAGTCCACCCCCACTGAAGTACCACCCAGGACTGATGCAGCCTGCCGTTGCCAAGGCAACCTGCCATAACAGAGAGACTTCATGCTCCACAGCAGAAGGGAGCCCAGCAGCAACAGGGCACACCCGTGCTAGCAGGTCAGAGACCCGGCAGGCAAATAGTGAATAGACTGCCGCCTAGTGGGGCAGGACAGTGCAACAGATACTCATAAAGAAAGCCCCAACTCCCTGAGACAGAGCATCTAACAGGGGGGAAAAAAGGGTGGTGTTTTATGAGTTCTATAGCAGCAGAAATAAACAACCTCCTAACAACACTGAATGAACAACGGAGCTCACAGCTCAGCAATGGAGCTTTTATAAAGCACAAACTGTCTCCTCAAGCAGCTCCCTGACCCCTGTATATCCAAGGAGTCACCCCAGAAAAAAACTAATCAGACTGACATTTGGCTGGCATTATTCTGGAACAAGGACAGCAGAAGAAGAAACTGGTAGAATCCCTCACAGTTCTGCAGCTGCTGCAGGTATACCCCAGACAAGCAGGGCCTGGAGTGGACCTCAGCACTCATACAGCAGAGGGGATAGACCATTAGAGGGAAAACTAAGTAACAGAAATACTTCATCATCAACAATCTCAGCATACACACAGAGACCCAATTGAAAAATTAGCAACTACTAAGACGACAGGCGAATAAATCCATAAAGATGGGAAGAAACCAGCGCAAAAAGGAGGAAAGCACCCGAAACCAAAACAACTCACCTCCAAAAAAGGATCAAAATTCTTCACCAGCAAGGGAACAAAGCTGGACGGAGAATGAATGTGACAAAATGCTGGAATCAGACTTCAGAAAGTGGATAATGAGAAACTTCAGTGAGCTAAAGGAACATGTACTAAACCAGTGCAAAGAAACTAAGAACCTTGAAAAAAGATTTTTAAAAAGTTTCGAGGAATTGATAACAAGAATGGACAAATTAGAGAGGAATATGAATGAATTGAAGGAGCTGAAAAACACAACACGAGATCTCCGTGAAGCATGCACAAGTTTCAACAGCCGAATTGACCAAGCAGAAGAAAGAATATCAGAAGTTGAAGATCAACTCAATGAAAAAAAACGAGAAACCAAGATTAAAGAAAAAATTCCAAAAGGAAAGAACAAAATCTCCAAAAAATGTGGGACTATGTGAAGAGACCCAACCTACGTTTGATAGGTGTACCAGAATGTGATGAAGAGAATGAATCCAAGCTGGAAAACACTCTTCAGTATATTATCCAGGAAAATTTCCCCAACCTAGCAAGACAGGTCAATACTCAACTGCAGGAAATACAGAGGACACCACAAAGATACTCCGCAAAAAGAGCAACCCCAAGGCACATAATCGTCAGATTCACCAGGGTTAAAACGAAGGAGAAAATACTAAGGGCAGCCAGAGAGAAAGGTCAGGTAACCCACAAAGGGAAGCCCATCAGACTCACAGCAGATCTCTCGGCAGAGACTCTACAAGCCAGAAGAGAGTGTGGGCCAATATTCAACATCCTTAAAGAAAAGAGCTTTCAACCCAGAAGTTCATAACCCGCCAAATTGAGCTTCATAAGTGAAGGAAAAATAAAATCCTTCACGAACAAGCAAGTACTCAGAGATTTTGTCACCACTAGGCCTGCTTCACAAGAGCTCCTGAAAGTGGCACTACACATAGAAAGAAACAACCAGTTCCAGCAATCCTAAAAGCATACCAAATGCTAAAGACCATCAAGAAAATGAATCTACATGAACCAACGGGCAAAACAGCCACCTAGCATCAAAATGGCAATATCAAATTCACACATATCAATATTAAACCTGAATGTAAATGGGCTAAATGCACCAATCAAAAGACACAGACTGGAAAATTGGATAAAAAACCAAAACCCATCAGTATGCTGTATCCAGGAAACCCACCTCACACGCAAAGATACACAAAGGCTCAAAATAAAAGGATGGAGGAAGATTTACCAAGCAAATGGAGAGCAATAAAAAGCAGGAGTTGCAATTCTCATCTCTGATAAAATACACTTTAAAGCAACAAAGATCAAAAGGGACAAAGAAGGTCATTACATAATGGTAAAAGGATCGATACAACAAGAAGAGCTAACGATTCTAAATATATATGGACCCAATGTAGGAGCACCCAGATATATAAGGCAAGTTCCTAATGACTTACAAAGAGACTTAGACTCCCACACATTAATAGTGGGAGACTTTAACACTCCACTGTCAATAGCAGACAGATCAACCAGACAGAAAATTAACAAGGATATCCAGAACTTGAACTCAGACCTGGAACAAGCAAACCTGATAGACATTTACAGAACTCTCCACCCCAAATCCACAGAATATACATTCTTCTCAGCACCACATCACACCTAATCCAAAATTGACCACATAATTGGAAGTAAAGCACTCCTCAGCAAATGCAAAACAACGGAAATCATAACAAACAGTCTCTTAGACCATAGTGCAATCACGTTGGAACTCAGAATTCAGAAAATAACTCAGAACCGCACAGCTTCATGGAAACTGAACAACTGGCTCTTGAATGTTGATTGGATAAACAATGAAATGAAGACAGAAATAAAGAAGTTATTTGAAACCAACGAGAATGAAGACACAACGTACCAGAATCTCTGGGACACATTTAAAGCAGTCTGTAGAGGAAAATATATAGCAATAAGTGCCCACATGAGAAGAGTGGAGAGATCCAAAATTGACACCCTATTGTCAAAATTGAAAGAGCTAGAGGAGCAAGATCAAAAAAGCTCAAAACCTAGCCGAAGACAAGAAATAACTAAGATCAGAGCAGAACTGAAGGAGATAGAGACACGAAAAACCCTTCAAAAAATCAATACATCTAAGAGCTGGTTTTTTGAAAAGATCAACAAAATAAACAGACCACTAGCCAGACGGATAAAAAAGAAAAGAGAGAACAACCAAATAGATGCAATAAAAAACGATAAATGAGAAATCACCACAGATTCCATAGAAATTCAAATCATCATCAGAGAATACTACAAACAACTCTATGAACACAAACTAGTAAATCAGGAAGAAATGGATAAATTCCTGGACGCCTGTGTCCTCCCAAGCCTAAACCAGGAGGAAGCCGAAACTATGAATAGACCAATAACAGGGTCAGAAGTTGAGGCAGCAATTAAGAGCCTACCACTCAAAAAAAGCCCAGGTCCAGATGGGTTCACAGCTGATTTCTACCAGACACACAAAGAGGATCTGGTACCATTCCTTCTGAACGTATTCCAAATAATCCAAAAAGAGGGAACCCTTCCCAAATCATTTTATGAGACCAACATCATCCTGTTATCAAAACCTGGCAGAGACTCAACAAGAAAAGAAAATTTCAGGCCAATATCCATGATGAACATAGATGCAAAAATCTTCAATAAAATACTGGTAAATCGATTGCAACAGCACATTAAAATACTTATCCATCATGATCAAGTAGGATTCATCCCGGAGATGCAAGGCTGGTTCAACATATGCAAGTCTATAAATGTAATTCACCACATAAACAGAAGCAAAAACAAAAAACCCCTGATTATCTCAATTGACGCAGAGAAGGCATTTGATAAAATTCAACAGCTTTTTATGCTAAAAACCCTCAATAAACTTGGTATTGATGGAACATATCTCAAAGTAATAAAAGCTATTTATGACAAACCAACAGCCAATATCATATTTAATGGGCAAAAACTGGAAGCATTCCCTTTGAAATCCGGCACTAGACAAGGATGCCCTCTCTCACCACTTCTATTCAACATAGTACTGGAAGTTCTAGCCAGAGCAATCAGGCAAGAAAAAGAAATAAATGGTATTCAAATAGGAAAGGTTGAAGCCAAATTGTCTCTATTTGCAGACGACATGATAGTATACCTAGAAAACCCCATCACCTCAGCCCAAAAGCTCCTGCAACTGATAAGCAACTTCAGCAAAGTCTCAAAATATAAAATCAATGTGCAAAAATCACAAGCATTCCTATACACCAATGACAGACTTAAAGAGAACCAAATTAAGAAAGAACTGCCATTCACAATTGCTACAAAGAAAGTAAAATACCTAGGAATACAACTCACTAGAAATGTAAGGGACCTCTTTAAGAAAAACTACAAACCACTGCTCAATGAAATAAGAGAGGACACAAACAGATGGAGAAACATTCCATGTTCGTGGTTAGGAAGAATCAATATTGTGAAAATGGCTTTACTGCCCAAAGTAATTTACACATTCAATGCTCTCCCCAGCAAACTACCATTGAATTTCTTCACAGAACTGGAAAAACCACCATGAATTTCATATGGAACCAAAAGAGAACCCGCATAGCCAAGTCAATTCTAAGCAAACATAACGCAGCGGGAGGCATCACGCTACCAGACTTCAAGCTATACTACAAGGCTACAGTAATCAAAACAGCATGGTACTGGTAACAAAACAGAGATATAGACCAATGGAACAGAACAGAAGCATCGGAGGCAACACAACATATCTACAACGATATTGTCTTTGATAAACCAGACAAAAACAGGCAATGGGGAAAGGATTCTCTATTTAATTAATGGTGTTGGGAAAACTGGCTAGCCATGTGCAGACAGCAGAAACTGGACCCATTTCTGACACCTTACACTAAAATTAACTCCAGATGGATTAAAGACTTAAATGTAAGACCTGAAACCATAAAAACCCTAGAAGAAAATCTAGGCAAAACCGTTCAGGACATAGGAGTAGGCAAGGACTTCATGAACAAAACACCAAAAGCATTGGCAACAAAAGCCAAAATAGACAAATGGGACCTAATCAAACTCCACAGCTTCTGCACGGCAACAGAAACAGTCACTAGAGTGAATCGGCAACCATCTGAATGGGAAAAAATCTTTGCAGTTTACACATCTGACAAAGGGCTGATATCCAGAATTTACAAAGAATTCAAACAGATTTACAGAAAAAAAAACAAGCCCATTCAAAAATGGGCAAAGGATATGAACAGTAACTTTACAAAAGAAGACATACATGAGGCCAGCAAACATATGAAAAAGTGCTCATCATCATTCGTCATTAGAGAGATGCAAATCAAAACCACATTGAGATATCATCTCACACCAGTTAGAATGGCGATCATTAAAAAATCTGGAGACAGCAGATGCTGGAGAGGATGTGGAGAAATAGGAACACTCTGACACTGTTGGTGGGAGTGTAAATTAGTTCAACCATTGTGCAAGACAGTGTGGCAATTTCTCAGGGACCTAGAAATAATAATTCCATTTGACCCAGCAATCCCGTTACTGGGTATCTATCCAAAAGACTATAAATTGTTCTCCTATAAGGACACATGCCCACAAATATTCATTGCAGCACTGTTTACAGTAGCAAAGACCTGGAACCAACCCAAATGCCCATCGATGATAGACTGGACTGGGAAAATGTGGCACATATACACCATGGAATATTATGCAGCAATCAAAAATGATGAGTTTGTGTCCTTTGTAAGGACATGTATGAATCTGGAGAACATCATTCTCAGCAAACTGACACAAGAACAGAAAAAGAAATGCTGCATATACTCACTCATAGGTGGGTGAGAAAAATGAGAACACATGGACACAGAGAGGCAGTCTATTATACACTGGGGACTGTTGGGGGAAATGGGGGAGGGACAGCGGGGGGGGCTGGGGGGGATAGCCTGGGGATGAATACCAAGTGTGGGTTTGGGGGAGGAAGGTAGCAAATCACACTGCCATGTGTGTACCTATGCAACTATCTTTCAGGTTCTGCACATGTACCCCAAAATCTGTAATGCAATAAAATTTTTTTTTTTTTTTTTTTTTTTTATTTCTTATTTATTTATTTTTTTTTTATTGCATTATAGGTTTGGGGGTACATGTGCAGAACGAGCAAGATAGTTGCATAGGTACACACATGGCAGTGTGCTTTGCTGCTTTCCTCCCCTTCACCCACACTTGGTATTCATCCCCAGGCTATCCCCCCCAGCCCGCCCTGCTGTCCCTCCCCCATTCCCCCCAACAGTCCCCAGTGTATAGTAGACCGCCTCTCTGTGTCCACATGTTCTCATTTTTCTCACCCACCTATGAGCGAGTATATGCGGTATTTCTTTTTCTGTTCTTGTGTCAGTTTGCTGAGAATGATGTTCTCCAGATTCATCCATGTCCCTACAAAGGACACAAACTCATCATTTTTGATTGCTGCATAATATTCCATGGTGTATATGTGCCACATTTTCCCAGTCCAGTCTATCATCGTTGGGCATTTGGGTTGGTTCCAGGTCTTTGCTATTGTAAACAGTGCTGCAATGAACATTCGTGTGCATGTGTCCTTATAGTAGAACGATTTATAATCCTTTGGATAGATACCCAGTAATGGGATTGCTGGGTCAAATGGAATTTCTATTTCTAGGTCCCTGAGGAATCGCCACACTGTCTTCCACAATGGTTGAACTAATTTACACTCCCACCAACAGTGTAAGAGTGTTCCTATTTCTCCACATCCTCTCCAGCATCTGCTGTCTCCAGATTTTTTAATGATCGCCATTCTAACTGGTGTGAGATGGTATCTCAATGTGGTTTTGATTTGCATCTCTCTAATGACCAATGACGATGAGCACTTTTTCATATGTTTGCTGGCCTCATGTATGTCTGCTTTCGTAAAGTTTCTGTTCATATCCTTTGCCCATTTTTGAATGGGCTTGTTTGTTTTTTTCCTGTAAATCTGTTTGAGTTCTTTGTAAATTCTGGATATCAGCCCTTTGTCGGATGCGTAAACTGCAAAGATTTTTTCCCATTCTGATGGTTGCCGATTCACTCTAGTGACTGTTTGTTTTGCTGTGCAGAAGCTGTGGAGTTTGATTAGGTCCCATTTGTCTATTTTGGCTTTTGTTGCCAATGCTTTGGGAGTTTTGTTCATGAAGTCCTTGCCTACTCCTATGTCCTGAATGGTTTTGCCTAGATTTTCTTCTAGGGTTTTTATGGTGTCGGGTCTTACGTTTAAGTCTTTAATCCATCTGGAGTTAATTTTAGTGTAAGGTGTCAGGAAGGGGTCCAGTTTCTGCTTTCTGCACATGGCTAGCCAGTTTTCCCAACACCATTTATTAAATAGGGAATCCTTTCCCCATTGCCTGTTTTTGTCTGGTTTATCAAAGATAATATGGTTGTAGATGTGTTGTGTTGCCTCCGATGCCTCTGTTCTGTTCCATTGGTCTATATCTCTGTTTTGGTACCAGTACCATGCTGTTTTGATTACTGTAGCATTGTAGTATAGTTTGAAGTCTGGTAGCGTGATGCCTCCCGCTGTGTTCTTTTTGCTTAGAATTGACTTGGCTATGCGGGCTCTTTTTTGGTTCCATATGAAATTCATGGTGGTTTTTTCCAGTTCTGTGAAGAAATTCAATGGTAGTTTGATGGGGATAGCATTGATTGTGTAAATTACTTTGGGCAGTATAGCCATTTTCACGATATTGATTCTTCCTAACCACGAACATGGAATGTTTCTCCATCTGTTTGTGTCCTCTCTTATTTCATTGAGCAGTTGTTTGTAGTTTTCCTTAAAGAGGTCCCTTACATTCCTAGTGAGTTGTATTCCTAGGTATTTTATTTTCTTTGTAGCAATTGTGAATGGCAGTTCGTTCTTGATTTGGTTCTCTTTAAGTCTGTTATTGGTGTATAGGAATGCTTGTGATTTTTGCACATTGATTTTATATCCTGAGACTTTGCTGAAGTTGCTTATCAGTTGCAGGAGCTTTTGGGCTGAGGTGATGGGGTCTTCTAGGTATACTATCATGTCATCTGCGAATAGAGACAATTTGGCTTCCACCTTTCCTATTTGAATACCCTTTATTTCTTTTTCTTGCCTGATTGCTCTGGCTAGAACTTCCAGTACTATGTTGAATAGAAGTGGTGAGAGAGGGCATCCTTGTCTAGTGCCAGATTTCAAAGGGAATGCTTCCAGTTTTTGCCCATTAAGTATGATATTGGCTGTTGGTTTGTCATAAATAGCTTTTATTACTTTGAGATATGTTCGATCAATACCAAGTTTATTGAGGGTATTTAGCATAAAGGGTTGTTGAATTTTTTCAAATGCCTTCTCTGCGTCAATTGAGATAATCATGTGGTTTTTGTTTTTGCTTCTGTTTATGTGGTGAATTACATTTATAGACTTGCGTATGTTGAACCAGCCTTGCATGCCCGGGATGAATCCTACTTGATCATGATAGATAAGTTTTTTAATGTGCTGTTGCAATCGATTTGCCAGTATTTTATTGAAGATTTTTGCATCTATGTTCATCATGGATATTGGCCTGAATTTTTTTTCTTGTTGAGTCTCTGCCAGGTTTTGGTATCAGGATGATGTTGATCTCATAAAATGATTTGGGAAGGGTTCCCTCTTTTTGGATTATTTGGAATATTTTCAGAAGGAATGGTACCAGATCCTCTTTTTGTGTCTGGTAGAATTCAGCTGTGAACCCATCTGGACCTGGGCTTTTTTTGTGTGGTAGGCTCTTAATTGCTGCCTCAACTTCTGACCTTGATATTGGTCTATTCATAATTTCAGCTTCCTCCTGGTTTAGGCTTGGGAGGACACAGGCATCCAGGAATTTATCCATTTCTTCCTGATTACTAGTTTGTGTGCATAGAGTTGTTTGTAGTATTCTCTGATGATGGTTTGAATTTCTGTGGAATCTGTGGTGATTTCCCCTTTATTGTTTTTTATTGCATCTATTTGGTTGTTCTCTCTTTTCTTTTTTATCAGTCTGGCTAGTGGTCTGTCTATTTTGTTGATCTTTTCAAAAAACCAGCTCTTAGATTTGTTGATTTTTTGAAGGGATTTTCTTGTCTCTATCTCCTTCAGTTCTGCTCTGATCTTAGTTATTTCTTGTCTTCGGCTAGGTTTTGAGCTTTTTTGATCTTGCTCCTCTAGCTCTTTCAATTTTGATGATAGGGTGTCAATTTTGGATCTCTCCACTTTTCTCATGTGGGCACTTATTGCTATATATTTTCCTCTACAGACTGCTTTAAATGTGTCCCAGAGATTCTGGTACGTTGTGTCTTCGTTCTCGTTGGTTTCAAAGAACTTCTTTATTTCTGCCTTCATTTCATTGTTTATCCAATCAACATTCAAGAGCCAGTTGTTCAGTTTCCATGAAGCTGTCCGGTTCTGAGTTATTTTCTGAATTCTGAGTTCCAACTTGATTGCACTATGGTCTGAGAGACTGTTTGTTATGATTTCCGTTGTTTTGCATTTGCTGAGGAGTGCTTTACTTCCAATTATGTGGTCAATTTTGGAGTAGGTGTGATGTGGTGCTGAGAAGAATGTATATTCTGTGGATTTGGGGTGGAGAGTTCTGTAAATGTCTATCAGGTTTGCTTGTTCCAGGTCTGAGTTCAAGTCTTGGATATCCTTGTTAATTTTCTGTCTGGTTGATCTGTCTGCTATTGACAGTGGAGTGTTAAAGTCTCCCACTATTATTGTGTGGGAGTCTAAGTCTCTTTGTAAGTCATTAAGAACTTGCCTTATATATCTGGGTGCTCCTACATTGGGTCCATATATATTTAGAATCGTTAGCTCTTCTTGTTGTATTGATCCTTTTACCATTATGTAGTGACCTTCTTTGTCCCTTTTGATCTTTGTTGCTTTAAAGTCTATTTTATCAGAGATGAGAATTGCAACTCCTGCTTTTTTGCTCTCCATTTGCTTGGTAAATCTTCCTCCATCCTTTTATTTTGAACCTTTGTGTATCTTTGTGTGTGAGGTGGGTTTCCTGAATACAGCACACTGATGGGTTTTGGTTTTTTATCCAATTTTCCAGTCTGTGTCTTTTGATTGGTGCATTTAGCCCATTTACATTCAGGGTTAATATTGTTATGTGTGAATTTGATACTGCCATTTTGATGCTATCTGGCTGTTTTGCCCATTGGTTCATGTACATTCTTCATTTTGTTGATGGTCTTTAGCATTTGGTATGCTTTTAGGATGGCTGGAACTGGTTGTTTCTTTCTATGTGTAGTGCCTCTTTCAGGAGCTCTTGTAAAGCAGGCCTAGTGGTGACAAAATCTCTGAGTACTTGCTTGTTCGTGAAGGATTTTATTTTTCCTTCACTTATGAAGCTCAGTTTGGCTGGATATGAAATTCTGGGTTGAAAGCTCTTTTCTTTAAGGATGTTGAATATTGGCCCCCACTCTCTTCTGGCTTGTAGAGTCTCTGCCGAGAGATCTGCTGTGAGTCTGATGGGCTTCCCTTTGTGGGTGACCTGACCTTTCTCTCTGGCTGCCCTAAGTATTTTCTCCTTCGTTTCAACCCTGGTGAATCTGACAATTATGTGCCTTGGGGTTGCTCTTCTTGCGGAGTATCTTTGTGGTGTTCTCTGTATTTCCTGGAGGTCAGTATTGACCTGTCTTGCTAGGTTGGGGAAATTTTCCTGGATAATATCCTGAAGAGTGTTTTCCAGCTTAGATTCATTCTCTTGATCACATTCTGGTACACCTATCAAACGTAGGTTGGGTCTCTTCACATAGTCCCACATTTCTTGGAGATTTTGTTCATTCCTTTTTGTGCTTTTTTCTTTAATGTTGGTTTCACGTTTTATTTCATTGAGTTGATCTTCAATTTCTGATATTCTTTCTTCTGCTTGGTCAATTCGGCTGTTGAAACTTGTGCATGCTTCACGAAGTTCTCCTGTTGTGTTTTTCAGCTCCTTCAATTCATTCATATTCCTCTCTAAGTTTTCCATTCTTGTTATCAATTCCTCGAATTTTTTTTCAAATCTTTTTTCAAGGTTCTTAGTTTCTTTGCACTGATTTAGAACATGTTCTTTTAGCTCAATGAAGTTTCTCATTATCCACTTTCTGAAGTCTGATTCCGTCATTTCATCACACTCATTCTCCGTCCATCTTTGTTCCCTTGCTGGTGAGGAGTTTTGGTCCTCTGTAGGAGGTGAGGTGTTTTGGTTTCGGGTGTTTTCCTCCTTTTTGCGCTGGTTTTTTCCCATCTTTATGGATTTATCCGCCTGTCGTCTTTGTAGTTGCTGATTTTTCAATTGGGTCTCTGTGTGGATGCTGAGATTGTTGATGATGAAGTATTTCTGTTACTTAGTTTTCCTTCTAGTGGTCTAGCCCCTCTGCTGTATGAGTTCTGAGGTCCACTCCAGGCCCTGTTTGTCTGGAGTATACCTGTAGCAGCCTCTGCGCCGTCACTGAGAGCTGCAATCCTGAGTCGCTTCTACGACGCCATCTTGCCGGGTCTCTCTAGGCTGAATCATTTTTATGGCTTCTAAAGAAAGACCTTTGTCAACATCTCTTTCCAAGAAAGAAACAAGTACCTGTGTCAGATTATCACTCTATTTACATCTACATCCAGAGTATAACCATGTGTGAGAGTTTAATAAGTGGATGAAATCTACTTCTGAAATATTGTTTCCACTACATAATATTTTAAGAAAGGTCTTACCTTGCAATTATTATTACATTTGTTTTGTGAGGAGAAAATAATAAACATGGAAACTTAACCCCTCACACAACGTTTTAGCATCCAACTTACCTGACAAGCTTTTCCTTGTCTCCAGGTCCCTTGAAAAGTTGCATATTCAGTTCTTCAATCTTCAGCCATGTTTTTTTTTTTTTTTTTCCAAAACAGACGGCCTTTGTCTCCTCTCTCTACGAACTCTTTCCTGCCATACAAGAAATAATTAAATAAAAAATAACTAAACAAAATAAAGATATGTGGGAAACAAGTTTAAGCAAGAACATTTAACAAACTTTACACTGTGTAAATGTGCTTAGCTTATTCCAATCTCTTGCTTTTCTTTCAAAGGGATCAAAGCATTGTTTTCCTTCTGTGGTTCTTTGAGAAAAAAGAATATATATATATATGTATATATACTTTTCTGATATTTAATTAATGAGAAAATAAATGTCCTCTGTTAAACATTATTGTTTAAGTTAGGTACTTGAAAACTTAGCTATTTCTAATTACTACTGTATTGGACCCCTGCATTTTATTCTCATTTATGCCACAGGAAATAAAATGTAACAAATTCAGTATACTTTATAAAACTTTATTTGTAAATAAACATATATCTGATAGAATAAATCAATTATAAAAATTATTTTAAAGGTTTTTCTCAACATTTTATAATTGTCTGTAATTGTGATATACTCGGAGAGTTTAAGTTTTCAGAAGTTATCAACTATGACTTACATAGCTGAAATGCTGAATGTGAGACTACACTACACACATCGTTCATTCACATTGTATGCATGTTCTTTTATGTTTATATAGATAAATAAATTTTAGGCAAGCAAAAAGAGAAGAAAAAGGTCTCACATATTCCATTTCCTACTTAATGTATAACCAATTAAAATGTCATATAGAAAATTATTATTATTATTTTTAATTTTTATTGCATTATAGGTTTTGGGGTACATGTGCAGAACGTGCAAGATAGTTACATAGGTACACACATGGCAGTGTGTTTTGCTGCCTTCCTTCCCTTCACACATACTTGGCATTTCTCCCCAAGCTATCCCTCCCCAGCCTCCCTCTCTCCCTCCCCCATTCCCCCCAATAGACCCCAGTGTGTAGTAGACCCATTCCCTGTGTCCATGTGTTCTCATTTTTCTCACCCGCCTAAGACTGAGAATATGTGGTATTTCCTTTTCTGTTCTTGTGTCAGTTTGCTGAGAATGATGTTCTCCAGATTCATCCATGTCCTTACAGAGGACAAAAACTCATCATTTTTGATTGCTGCATAATATTCCATGCTGTATATGTGCCACATTTTCCCAGTCCAGTCTATCATCGATGGGCATTTGGGTTGGTTCCAAGTCTTTGCTATTGTAAACAGTGCTGCAATGAACATTCATGTGCATGTGTCCTTATAGTAGAACAATTTATAGTCCTTTGGATATATACCCAGTAATGGGATTGCTCGGTCAAATGAAATTTGTATTTCTAGGTTCTTGAGAAATCGCCACACTGTCTTCCACAATGGTTGAACTAATTTACACTCCCACCAACAGTGTCAGAGTGTTCCTATTTCTCCACATCCTCTCCAGCATCTGCTGTCTCCAGATTTTTTAATTATCACCATTCTAACTGGCGTGAGATGGTATCTCAATGTGGTTTTGATTTTCATCTCTCTAATGACCAGTGATGATGAGCATTTTTTCATATGTTTGTTGGCCTCATGTATGTCTTTTTCTGTAAAGTGTCTGTTCATATCCTTTGCCTATTTTTGAATGGGCTTGTTTTTTTCCTGTAAATCTGTTTGAGTTCTTTGTAAATTCTGGATATCAGCCGTTTGTCAGATTCATAAACTGCAAAGATTTTTTCCCATTCTGATGGTTGCTGATTCACTCTAGTGACTGTTTCTTTTGCCGTGCGGAAGCTGTGGAGTTTGATTAGGTCCCATTTGTCTATTTTGGCTTTTGTTGCCAATGCTTTTGGTGTTTTGGTCATGATGTCCTTGCCTACCCCTATGTCCTGAATGGTTTTGCCTAGATTTTCTTCTAGGGTTTTTATGGTGCCAGGTCTTATGTTTAAGTCTTTAATCCATCTGGAGTTAATTTTAGTGTAAGGTGTCAGGAAGGGGTCCAGTTTCTGCTTTCTGCACATGACTAGCCAGTTTTCCGAACACCATTTATTAAACAGGGAATCCTTTCCCCATTGCTTGCTTTTGTCTGGTTTATCAAAGATTATATGGTTGTAGATATGTTGTGTTGCCTCTGATGCCTCTGTTCTGTTCCATTGGTCTATATCTCTGTTTTGGTACCAGTACCATGCTGTTTTGATTACTGTATCCTTGTAGTATAGTTTGAAGTCTGGTAGCGTGATGCCTCCCACTGTGTTCTTTTTGCTTATAATTGACTTGGCTATGCGGGCTCTCTTTTGGTTCCATATGAAGTTAATGGTGTTTTTTTCCAGTTCTGTGAAGAAATTCAATGGTAGTTTGATGGGGATAGCATTGATTGTGTAAATTACTTTAGGCAGTATAGCCATTTTCACACTATTGATTCTTCCTAATTTTTAAAAAAAATATTTAAAAATGTAACAGCACTAATGTATTTGTTTTATCAATATGTTTATTCTTTCTTAAAGGTTTAATTGCTGCATCCTCAGTTAATTTAACATGGCTTTATCAGAAGACAATTTTTTTTTTTTGAGATGGAGTTTCACTCTCGTTACCCAGGCTGGAGTGCAATGGCATGATCTTGGCTCACCGCAGTCTCTGCCTCCTGGATTCAGGCAATTCTTCTGCCTCAGCCTCCTGAGTAGCTGGGATTTCAGGCATGTGCCACCATGCCCAGCTATTTTTTTTTTTTTTTTTAGTAGAGACAGGGTTTCACCATGTTGACCAGCATGGTCTCGATCTCTTGACCTTGTGATCCACCCACCTCGGCCTCCCAAAGTGCTGGGATTAGAGGCTTGAGCCACCACAACCAGCCAGAAGACAATTTTTTGTAAGAAATTAGTACGGGGTTTCTTTACACAGTCCCTGTAACAAGCCTAAGAACCGTTGTGCCATGGTTCTTTAAAACTCTGATGCCTCTTTTAAATTAGCTCTCTTTTTGTTCACAGACTCACTCAACCACCCCACCTACAGCTTTAATCTATTTCTTCTAGACTCTTGAGAAGAGCCAATGGGATGCATCAACAAAGACTCCCGATTGGCATTATAACTCACTTAAAGAAAAAGGTACCAGAACAACAAAGACTGTAAAACAAAACAAACATCAAATCTACCTTGGACATCTTTTCACCTTTCTTTATTTTGTCAGACAGAAGTATTTCACACAATTTCTTTGGTAAGCAGTCACAAAGTGCCAATTGTGTTCTTGTCAATAGAACTTCGGGCTTCTCACCATTGCTTACATAATTAATCTTTAGCAGTATGCTAACAGAGCTTAGTAATTTTACTGTTTTGACATGAACCATCATAATCTTAGTAGAAATTGTTTAAGTCAAATCATTTTTATGGCTTCTAAAGGGAGACCTTTGTCAACATCTCTTGCCAAGAGAGCAACAAGTACCTGTGTCAGATTTTCACTCTTATTTACATCTACATCCAGAGTGTAACCATGTGTGAGAGTTTAACAAGTGGATGGAATCTGTTTATGAAGTACTGTCTCCACTACATAATATTTTCAGAAAGGGCCTGCCTTGCAAATGTTGTTACATTTGTTTTGTGAGGAGAAAATAAGGAACATGAAAACGTAACTCCTAAGACAATGTTTTAGCATCCAACATACCTGACAAGATTTTCCTTGTCTCCAGTTTGCTTCCAAAGTTGCATATTCAGTTCTTCAATCTTCAGCCTTGGGTATTTTTCTCAACATCAACTGCCTTTGCATTCTCTCTTTAGGAACGCTTTCCTGCCATACAAGGAATAATCAAATAAAACTTAAAAAGAGAAGACAAGAATATGAGGGAAACAATTTTAAGCAAGAACATTTCTCAAACTCAACACTGTGTCGAAGTGCTTAAATTATTCCAGTCTCATAATTTTCTTCCTCAGGATCAAAACATTATTTTCCTCCTCTGGCTCTTTGGAGAAAAACATATATATCTAATATTTAATTAATAAAAGATTATAGCTTAAGTTAGGTACTTGAAAACTTAGCTAATTCTCACTAATACTATATTGGACCCCTACACATTATTCCCATTTCTGCCACAGAAAATAAAAAGTAACAAATTCAGTATACTTGATAGCACTTTACTGGTAAGTAAACATATATCTGCTAGAATAAATTAATTATACATGATTATTTTAAAGATTTTTCTCAACATTTCATAATTGTCCATAATTATGGTTTACTCAGAGTGTTTAAGTTTTCAGAAATTATCAACTATGACTTCTATAGCTGAAATGCTGAATGTGGGATTGCACTTCACACATCATTTGCCCACATGTATACATGTTCTTTTATGTTTATTAGAGAAATAATTTTTAGGCAAGCAAAAGAGAAGGAGAAAGTCTCACATGTCCTAATTAATGTAAAACCAATTAAAATGTCATATAAAAATTATTTTTAGGCAAAGGATATGAACAGAAACTTTACGAAAGCAGACATACATGAGGCCAGCAAACATATGAAAAAGTGCTCATCGTCATTGGTCATTAGAGAGATGCAAATCAAAACCACATTGAGATACCATCTCACACCAGTTAGAATGGCGATCATTAAAAAATCTGGAGACAGCAGATGCTGGAGAGGATGTGGAGAAATAGGAACACTCTTACACTGTTGGTGGGAGTGTAAATTAGTTCAACCATTGTGGAAGACAGTGTGGCGATTTCTCAGGGACCTAGAAATAGAAATTCCATTTGACCCAGCAATCCCATTACTGGGTATCTATCCAAAGGATTATAAATCGTTCTACTATAAGGACACATGCACACGAATGTTCATTGCAGCACTGTTTACAATAGCAAAGACCTGGAACCAACCCAAATGCCCAACGATGATAGACTGGACTGGGAAAATGTGGCACATATACACCATGGAATATTATGCAGCAATCAAAAATGATGAGTTTGTGTCCTTTGTAGGGACATGGATGAATCTGGAGAACATCATTCTCAGCAAACTGACACAAGAACAGAAAAAGAAATACCGCATATACTCACTCATAGGTGGGTGAGAAAAATGAGAACACGTGGACACAGAGAGGCGGTCTACTATACACTGGGGACTGTTGGGGGGAATGGGGGAGGGACAGCAGGGGGGGGCTGGGGGGGATAGCCTGGGGATGAATACCAAGTGTGGGTGAAGGGGAGGAAAGCAGCAAAGCACAGTGCCATGTGTGTACCTATGCAACTATCTTGCTTGTTCTGCACATGTACCCCCAAACCTATAATGCAATAAAAATTAAAAAAAAAAAAAAAATTATTTTTAAACTAACTGCTAAAATTCACATTCTACATTTCAGAATACATTTACCATTTCAAAGAACACATTCAAAAGTTAAAAAAACTCTAACTACATGAGCATTTGCTACCAATATGTTAGAAGCCTCCACCAATTAGAGCAAAGCCTCTGTGTATATTTTGTAATTTTCAGATGCAGACCACTGTTTCTTAGAGACTGAAGGAGGCCATATTGTGAAAAATTACTGGGACAGCTGAGATCAAGAAACATTCCCAAGCTAGAGTTGACACCAAATAATGCTTAAGTGAATTATATTATAGTATAAATATATTAATATTTTTTTACATTAGTGATATTTCAATTCTTTGTGATACCAACCCCACTGTTATTTCACACCTAACTCATACTATATACTCTGTCACTAGATATCCAAGATTCAAATGAATTAGCCATTCCAAAGGAGTAAATTGATGAACCCTTTATCTGTTTATGTTTACATTGCCAATCAGTGTGTTTTAGTTATAACACAAAATTAGTTAGGAAGAAAAATGAAGATTATATTTAGAAAAGGCCTTTAAATAAAGACCCTACATCGACACTTCTTATTTCATAAGAACAAAACTGAGACTTTCTTTTCGAAATGTCAATCATGACCCAAAATCACTGGAATTCCCTGAGTGCCTCCAAGAAATACGGAATCACAGGCTCACTCTGACACACAAATTGCAACGTGTGTTTTAACAAGAATCCTAAGTATATGAAATACACATAAGTTTGAGGACACCAGTGCATCCCCTCAATGGGACCTGAGGACGGGAAGGCTAGTGTTCCCCCATGCCTAGATGTGCCGCAAGACCAAGGGCCCTTGGAGGAGTTTGATTTTAGGTGTATTGTGCCTGTCTTCTTTCTTGAGGAGTGACGGGGCCTCGGAATGGAAAGATTAGAAAACCTGCAGGTGGCAGCCAGACCCCACTACACTGAAGCTTTAGAAACCATCAGCAAAACAAAGAATGGCCCCACAACCCCCAAGCTGAGCCAAAGGCAGATTTGCACCATAATGCAGGTGGAGTACAGAAAAACCACGCTGGAGTGCACTGGCCACACTCATGTAAGCATATCGCGCACACACACACACACACACACACACACACACAGGCACTCACCAACATACTCATGAACACACTCAGAAAGATACATGCACACACTCACACACACACAAAAAGAATCACGGAGACATCCAACGCTCTCACGGAAAAACCCTGCCAGCCATCTTCTGAGGTTGCTGGGTTCTGCTCTCTGCTGGGTAGCTCTTGGAAAGAGAGCAGCCCGGAGGCAGGCAGGCAGGCCTTACCGGGAAATCCCAGCCAGAAGAGTTTTCAATAAAAGGCACTTTTTCACTGGGCAGGCCTGAAGCATCCTGGGGATTCCTGGGGATCACCCTGGGCGTCTTTGAAGCCCCTTCAGAACTTTTCTCAGCCTGACTCTGCCTGCCATATTCCTAAAATCTCGGGACAATGGCATGATCTTGTGGAGAGAAAGGGCCTTTGCCAAACGCTGAGGCATGGCCACAGAGAACCTCTGCTTGCATAAGCCGCTCAGACCGTTCCCAAGGCAACTGTGGTGGTCTTTGTGATGCGAGCCCCGGCTCAGCGCTGGCGCTTGCCTCAGGCTGCTTTCGCATGCGCATTCAGGTATCCGGCTGGGGAGCGGCAATGTTGGCGCTGTCCAGAGCTGCTGCTGCACAGGTGCACGAAGGAGGCAATGCCAGGGGCGGCTCTGCGTAGGGGGATAAGAGCCACAAGTAGTGCTGGACCCCGACAGTCCTGACCTCAGTACTTCCTTGAGCCGGCTTTCCTCTTTGGGTCAGGTTGGGGACGAGCACACTTCAGACCATGAGATGGGCACTCGGGACTGCTCTTTGCATTGGATTTTGGATCAGATGGTGTGGGCAGCGATCAAGTCCCATGGGGCTGGAGATTCGGTTTGATGAGGTGTGACGGGGATCATTGAACAACCTAAATACACCTGAGACCCTTGGTGAGGGTGTCAGCAGAACATTCCCTAGCTCCATGAGCTGACTACTTCCCTGTGACCTGGGCCACCCACCATGGGGCGCTGCCTTGGTCTCCAAACCCAGGGATTCCTGCTTCTCAGCACTGCTGTCCAGATAAGGCAGGAACAACCACAAAGAAGCGAGCCTACTGTGCAGCAGAGGTGGCAACACCTGGAATTGGTCTCCCATTGGGGCAGATCAGGTGGAAAGAGTGTCTCAGAAGTTTTCTGGGGCACATCCCAGCTCAAAACGGATGTCCAGGAATGCCACCGAAGACTCCCAAGAAAGCCAAGCAAAAGCAGAACACATCTGTGACCGCAGGAGGGCTTGTGCAAGACCCCAAGCTTCCTTCAGGGATTCCCACCAGAGGAGCTAGGAGGAGCTCGCAAAGTGCAAACCACCCCAACTCCCACACTTAGATCATTACCCAACACCTGACCTGCACCAAGCTACCCGCCAATCCCATCACATCTGTGAAATCCCTGGCAGCCAGCAGGTTCAGTGTTGAGTGGTTGTCCCAGCCAGGAACAGAGCAGTGAGAGAGCCCTCAACTCTAAGAAAACCATAGCAGATGAAAGGAAACACAGATCAAGATGAAAGCTAACCATGGCTGGCACCCTCTCCTCCTGTGGAAAGCATGCAGCCATATGATGGAATAAAGAGACCAAGGGTTTTCTTGGTGGTGGGAGCTACAGGGCACACAGGGATCCAGAAGCGTCACAGATATCCAGTCACTGAGAAATGTGAGTTTTGAGAAAGAAGCAGTTTCACTGTCATCTGTCAGAACATGTCTTGTAGGTGAAGGCACTAGACCCCCTCCACACCTCAGCGAAGTGTATCATCACCTTCTCCAACCTTATAATTTCTTCACACATCCTCTGACACAGAAAGAAATCCAAAGAGGAAGAAGAAGTGCCAGACTCCCTCCCTGAAGCTTCAGCTTTGTAAGCCCTGGAATTAGAAGTGGGCTCAAAGGGGTCCTGAGGACAGGATGGCTAGGATCCGTCCAGCCCTAGATGTGCAGCCATCAAAAGGGCACTTGGTAAAGTTTGGTTTTGGGTGTGTTACGCCCCTCTTCTTTCTCATGGAGTGACCCCCTCGGGATAGGCAGGTGATTAGGATTCTGCAGGTGGAAGTCAGAACCTGCTACACTGAGGTTTTAGAAATTACCAGCAAGTCAATGAACACAGGGCCACAGCTCCTAAGCTAAGCCAAAGAAGACCAGCACCAGAAGGTAGGCAGACTACAAACAGCACTGGAGTACACTGGCCACACTTGTGTCAGCATGTTGCACCCAAACACCCATTCACACACTCCACATGCTCAGAAGGATATATGCATACAGACACACACTTACAGGAAGACATACGGACACATGCAACACTCGTATGGAGAAACACACTGCCAGGCAGCTTCTGAGGCTGTGGGGTTCTGCTCTCTGCTTGGAAGCCCCTCAGGGAGAGAGTAACCCCACTGCAGGCAGGCAGAAGGTACCTGAAAATTTTAGCCAGGAGGGCTTTCAATGCGGGATAACTTCACACTGTCTGGACAGGCCTGAAACATCATGGGGACACTTGGGGATTGCCATGGGCATTCTTGAAGCCCCGCTGGAACTTTTCACAGCCTGTTAGGCCTGCCAGATTTCTAAAATCCCAGGGCCACAGTGACGATCGCCCAAAAAGGGAGGACATTGTCCAACGCCGAGGCCCTGACACACAGGGCCCCTGTTTATTAAACTGCTTAGACCATTCCCCAGGCAACGGTGGCTTTCAGTGTGATGTGAGCCCTGGCTCAGCACTGGCACTTGCCTTGGGCTACTTGTGCATACACATTCGGGTACCTACCTCGGGAGATGCAACATTGGCTCTGTCCAGCTGCTGCTGCACAGGTGCCAGGCAGTGCCAGTGGTGGCCCCTGAAAGAACACTGCATGCCAGAAGCAGCACAGGACACTGGTGTTGACCTCAGTACCTCTTTGAGCCCACCTTCCTGTTCCACTTGGTCAAGGAGAGGCACGCCTCAGATTGTGAGGTGGGCGCTTTTCCCATTGGAAGAGGGGCTGCTCTTTCCATTGGATTCCAGATCAAATGGCATTGACAGAGTTTGGGTTTCATGGTGCTGGAGATTCAGTTAGGTGAAGTGTGGCATGGGGTTGATGGACCATAGAAACATACCTGAGAACCTACGGGAGGCTGTCAGAATAATGATTACCAGATCCTAAAGCTGACTGCCTTCCTTCTACCTGGGCCACCCACCAAAAGGCCTTGTTTTGGTTTCTAAGACCAGGCACTCCTGCTTCTTAGCATGGCTTTGTGGAAAAGAATGGAACAATCACACAAAGGCAAGCCTAGTGTGCAGCAGAGTTGGCAGCACCTGGATCTGGCCTTTCATGGGGGCATATCAGGTGGACAGGGTATCTCAGAAATGTTCTGGAATGAGTCCAAGCCTGAGACGGATGTTCAGGCATGCAGTTGGGAACCCCTAAGAATGCCAAGCAGAAGGAAATCACACTTGTGACCACAGCAGGGCCTGTGCTACAGTTCAAGCCTTCTTCAGGGGCTTACCACCAGAGGAGCCAGGAGGATCCCAAAAAGTGCAGAGGAGCCCCAATCCCCATCGTGATTACTACCCACCCACTGGCCTGCACCCAGCCACCTTCTAGTCTCCTTAGATGGGTGAACTCCCTGGCAACCAACAGGTTCACTGCTGATGAAACCTGTAGGACCTACAGAAAAAAGACCTCCATCAATCTCATGTTTAAAAAAAAATTAGTCCTGATACACACATATAGGTTTAGTTCTAAAGCAAAAAGTCCTCAATCAATCTCATATTTAAATGAAAATCAGTACAGCACAGTAGATACTCATAAAGTTTCTAAGACACGTAGTTTCAAGTCAATTATAAAAGGATCACAATCTCTCTAAATTTTTAACTACTCTTTCATATTAATCATAATCCTCAACTCCATCCTCAACCTCAAAGCAATTTTCCGGAATTTAATTGTTCATTATGAAAGATTTTTATTTTTTTTCTTTATTTTGAATGTTTTACTTACTCCATTGTATTAGTTTTATGACTTACTGCAAAATTATACTGCAGTCAGAAAAATTCTTGTGTATCTCCTGTACTTGGAACTACTTACTACTTTATCCTATATTTTAGGAAAGTTCACCTTCATGATATCTGCCAAGTCATTCAACATAAAAAGAAGATAATTGTATAATGATAAAGGGATCAATTCAGCAAGAAGATATAACAATTGCTACTATGTATGTTCTCAAAATTCTGAAACCTAGATACATAAAGCAAATATTTTTAGAGCTAAAAAAAGAGAGATATCCCAGTATAATAATAGTTGGACAATTTAACATCACAACTTCACCATTAGACAGATCTTTTAGATAGAAAATAGAGATAAATTTTCACTGTAGACCTTGTATTAAAGGCCTTAATTTGCACTATAGATCAAATAGACCTTATAAATATTTATAGAACATTTAATCCAAGAGCTGCTGACTATACATTCTTATCCTCAGCATTTGGATCACTCTCAAGAATAGACTATAGGTTAAAACACAAAACAAGTATAAAAAATTTTTTAAAAATTGAAACCATATCAAGTATCTTCTCTGACCACAGTGAAATAAAGGTAGAAATCAAAGTTTCAGAGGAACTTTGGAAACTATAGAAATACACGGATATTCAACAGTATGCTACCGAATATCCAGTATATCAATGGAGAAATTACAAATAAAATTTAAAAGTTTCTTAAAACAAATGAAAATGGAAACACAATGTACCAAAATCTGTAAGATAAAGCAGAAGCAGCATTATAAGGAAAGTTTGTAACAATAAGTTTCTAGAACAAAATGAGGAAAACTTAAACAATCTAAAAATTCATCTTAAAGAACTAAAAAAGAAAGAGCAAACCAAATCTAAAATTACTACAATAAAAGAAATAATAAATATCAGAGAAAAAACAAATTAAACTGAAATAAAGAATACAAAAAATCAACATAATCAAAAGTTGCTCTTTAAAAGATAAACGAAATTAATAAACCTTTAGCTAAACTAAGAAAAAAGAGAGAATACACAAATAAATTCAAGATGAAAAAGAAGACATTTCAATTGACATCACAACAATTCCAAGGATTATAGGCAAATGTACCCATGTATATGCCAATATATTTGAAAATCTAAAAGAAGTTGATATATTCCTAGACACTAACAAGTCTCCCAACAGTTAAAAGCCTAGGATCCAATTCCTTTGCTGCTGAATTATACCAAACATTCAAAAAAGAATTAATAGCATTCCTACTGAAAATATTCCAAAAAGTAGAATAGGTGGAAACAATTCCAAACTTATTTTATGAGGCCAGTATTACCCTCATATGAAGACCAGAAAAAAAAACATCAAAAATAGAAAACTACAGATTGATATTGCTGATGAGCATTTATGTGAAAGTCCTCAACAAGCCTAGCAAACCAAATTCAATAATATGTTACAAACAGCATTCATCATGACCAAGTGGGATTTATTTCAGGAATGTAAGGATAGTTCAAAATATGCAAATCAATCAATGTGATATATTGTATTAGCAAAATGAAGGACATACATATACAAGCATTTCAATTGATGCTGAAAAAGCATTTGGTAAGATTCAATATTTCCTTATGATAAAAACACTCAGAAAACAGTATGGAATGAGCATCCCTCAACATAATAAAAACCATAGTATATGGCAGACCCACAGCTATTATCATATACTGAATGGGGAAAAACATAAAGCTTTTTCTCAAAGATCTGGAATGAGACAAAAATTCCCACTTTTACAATTGTATTTAGCATAGCACTAAAAGTTATAGCCTCAGCAATCAGACAAAGGAAAGAAATAAAAGGAATCAAAATTTAAAATGAAAAATTTAAATTATTTTCATGTGCATATTACATGATATTATATTTGGAAAAGCCTTACAGGCTTCTCCAAAACACTGTTAGAACTAATAAACAGAAGATTTTACAACATGGCATGGTAGGAACAACTCAGGATTGCAGCTCTCAGTGAAGGCCCAGAGGGTGAGTCCTAGCCGCATTTTCAGATGGACATTTGTTGCCCACAGAACGGGGAAATTCACAGGTATAGGAGAGACAAAGAACACCAGCGCAGCCCTTATGCCTTGTGCAACTGTATCAGCTGGCGCCATGGCTCAGTGGCAGCGTGCACAAAACTCACTGGTCTGGGTGCCCTGTTAAACTGTCAATCTGAGATTTGGTAGTGCAGATTAACATATCCATCTGATTAAACGGGATGTGGACAGTGAGCCAGACCAGGAGATTCTCAGGAAGCGTGATTTTAGCCAGTGCAGTGGGTCACAGCACGTGAAATCACACAGATCCCATTGTCCTGTCAGCAGGTGACTGAAACACCTGTGAGAGAGTCAACTGTTCAACTTAAAAAAAAGAGAGAGAAAGAAAGAGAAAGGACGACGAGGCAGGGAGTCAGGTGACCAGGCTTGGCTGGTCCCACCCCCACAGGGACAAACAAAATGGCGATTCAAAACACTCCAGGTTGCGAGTTTTACTGCGGGCTCAGCTGAATACAGGACAGTGCAGCTCGGTGGGGGAGGGGCGTCTGCAACTATGGATGCATACTGCCCCTACTGAGGTACAAGCCCATTGCAGAAGCAGCCTGCCATTGCCGAGGCAACCTGCCATAACAGAGAGACTCCACCAACAGTGTGGAGCCTACCAAAGTAGGGCAGAGCTTCGTGGCAGCAGGGCGGATGCTGCAGCAGCAGAGCGGAGTCTCCACAGGCAAATAGTGACTAGATTGCCTCCTAGCTGGGAAGGACAGTGCAATGGATACTCATAAAGAAAGCCCCAACTCCCTGAGACAGAGCATCTGAGGGAAAAAAAGGAGGGGTTTTATAAGTTCTGCTGCAGAAGACCTCATCACACCTGCCCAACAACCCTGAATGAACAACAGAGCTCACAGCTCAGCACTGGAGCTCCTATAAAGTATAGGCCATCTCCTCAAGCAGCTCCCTGACCCCTGTATATTCAAAGAGTCACCTCAAAAAAGGACAAATCAGACTGACATTTGATGGGCATTATTCCGGGACAACGATAGCAGAAGAAGAAACTTGTAGCATCCCTCACTGTTTGCAGCTGCTACAGGTGTACCCCCAGATAAGCAGGGCCTAGAGTGGACCTCAGCAGTCATACAGTAGAGGGGCTAGAATGTTAGAAGGAAAACAAAGTAACAGAAATACTTCATCATCAACAATCTGGGTGTCCATTCAGAGACCCCATAAAAAAGTCAGGAACTACTAAGACGGCAGGTGGATAAATCCACAAAGATGAGAAGAAACCAGAGAAAAAAGAAAAAAAAATACCACCTGAAACCAAAACACCTCACCTCCTACCAAAAAAAAAAAAAAATTATCACCAGCAAGGAAACAAACCTAGATGGAGAATGAATGTGAGGAAATGATGAAATCAGACTTCAGAAGGTAAACAATGAGAAATTTCAGTGAGCTAAAAGAACATGTTCTAAATCAATGTGAAGAATCTAAAAAACTTGAGAAAATATTTGAAAAAATATTCGAGGAAATGATAACAAGAATGGACAACTTAGAGAGAAATATGAATGAATTGAAGGAGCTGAAAAACACATCACGAGTACTTCACGAAGAATGCACAAGTTTCAACAGCCAAATTGACCAATCAGAAGGAAGAATATCAGAAGTCGATCAACTCAGTGAAATAAAACGAGAAAACAAGATGAGAGAAAAAAGTGCAAGAAGGAATGAACAAAATCTCCAAGAAATGTGTGACTATGTGAAGAGACCTAACCTACGTTTGATAGGTGTACCAGAAGGTGATAAAGAGAATGAATCCAAGCTGGAAAATACTCTTGAGAATATTATCCAGGAAGATTTCCCAACATAGCAAGGCAGGCCAAAACTCAACTCCAGGAAATACAGAGAACACCACAAAGATATTCTGCAAGAAGAGCAACCCCAAGGCACATAATCATCAGATTCGTCAGGGGTGAAATGAAGGAGAAAATACTAAGGGCAGCCAGAGAGAAGGGTCAGGTCACCCAAAAAGGGAAGCCCATCAGACTCACAGCAGATCTCTCAGCAGAAACTCTACAAGCCAGAAGAGAGTGTGGGCCAATATTGAACATCCTTAAAGAAAAGAACTTTCAACCAAGAATTTCATATCCAGCCAAACTGAGCTTCATAAGTGAAGAAAGAATGAAATCTTGTGCCAACAAGCAAATACTCAGAAATTTTGTCACCACCAGGCCTGCTTTACAAGAGCTCCTGAAAAAGGCACTCCACATAGAAAGAAACAACCAGTAACAGGCATTCTAAAAACAAACCAAATGCTAAAGAGCATCAACAAAATGAAGAATCTGCATCAACCAAGGGGAAAAACAGCCATATAGCATCAAAATGGCAGTATCAAATTCACACATAACAATATTAACCCTAAATAAAAATGGGCTAAATGCAACAACCAAAAGACAAAGAGTGGCAAATTGGATAAAAAACCAAAACCCATCGGTGTGCTGTATCTAGGAAACCCATCTCATATGCAAGGTTACACAAAGGCACAATATAAGGGGATGAAGGAAAATTTACCAAGCAAATGGAGAGCAAAAAAAAGGCAGGAGTTGCAATTCTCATCTCTGATATAATAGACTTTAAAGCAACAAAGATAAAAAGAGACAAAGAAGGTCATTACATAATTGTAAAAAGATCTATACAACAAAAAGAGCTAATGATTCTAAATATATATAAACCCAATGCAGGAGCGCCCAGATATATAAGGCAAGTTCTTAATGACTTACAAAGAGACTTAGACTCCCAAACAATAATAGTGGGAGACTTAACATTCCACTGTCAATTTCAGACAGGTCGACTGGACAGAAAATTCACAAGGATATCCAGAACTTGAACTCAGACCTGGAACAAGCAAACCTGATAGACATTCACAGAACTCTCCACCCCAAATCCACAGAATATACATTCTTCTCAGCACCACATCACACCTACTCCAAAATTGACCACATAATTGGAAGTAAAACACTCCTCAGCAAATGCAAAACAACTGAAATCATAACAGTCTCTCAGACCATAGTGCAAACAAGTTAGAACTCAGAATTCAGAAACTAACTCAGAACCACACAGCTTCATGAAAGGAACCCTTCCCAAATCATTTTATGAGACCAATATCATCCTGATATCAAAACCCGGCAGAGATTCAACAAGAAAAGAAAACTTCAGGCCGCTATTCATGATGAACGTAGATGTAAAAATCTTCAATAAAATACTGGCAAACCGATTGCAACAGCACATTAAAAAACTTATCCATCATGATCAAGTAGGATTCATCCTGGGGATGGAAGGCTGGTTCAACAAATGCAAGTCTATAAACGTAATTCACCACATAGACAGAAGCAAAAACAAAAACCACATGATTATCTCAATTGACACAGAGAAGGCATTTAACAAAATTCAACAGCCCTTTATGATAAACACTCTCAATAAACTCGGTATTGATGGAACATATTTCAAAGTAATGAAAGCTATTTATGACAAACCAACAGCCAATATTATACTTAATGGGCAAAAACTGGAAGCATTCCCTTTGAAATCCGGCACTAGACAAGGATGTCCTCTCTCACCACTCCTATTCAACATAGTACTGGAAGTTCTAGCCAGAGCAATCAGGCAAGAAAAATAAATAAAGGGTATTCGAATAGGAACAATGGAAGCCAAATTGTCCCTATTTGCAGACGACATGATAGTATACCTAGAAGACCCCATACCTCAGCCCAAAAACTTCTGAAACTGATAAGCAACTTCAGCAAAGTCTCAGGATATGAAATCAATGTGCAAAAATTACAAGCATTTCTATACACCAATAACAGACTTAAAAAGAACCAAATCAAGAATGAACTGCCATTCACAATTGCTACAAAGAAAATAAAATACCTAAAAATACAACTTACAAGAAAAGTAAGGAACCTTTTCAAGGAAAACTATAAACCACTGCTCAACGATATAAGAGAGGACACAAACAGATGGAGAAATATTCCATGTTCATGGTTAGGAAGAATCAATATCGTGAAAATGGCTATACTACCCAAAGTAATTTACACAATCGATGCTATCCCCATCAAGCTACCATTGAATTTATTCACAGAACTGGAAAAAAACACCATGAACTTCATATGAAACCAAAAGAGAGTCAGCATAGCCAAGTCAATTATAAGCAAAAAGAACACAGCAAGAAGCATCACACTACCAGACTTCAAACAATACTACAAGGCTACAGTAATCAAAACAGCATGGTACTAGTACCAAAACAGAGATATAGACCAATGGTACAGAGCAGAGGCATTGGGGCAACACAACGTATTTGTAACCATATAATCTTTGATAAACCAAACAAAAACAAGCAATGGGGAAAGGATTCTTTGTTTAATAAATGGTGTTGGGAAAACTGGCTAGCCATGTGCAGAAAGCAGAAACTGGACCTTTTCCTGACACCTTACACTAAAATTAACTCCATATTAATTAAAGACTTAAACATCAGACCTGGCACCATAAAAACCCTGGAAGAAAATTTAGGCAAAACCATTCAGGACATAGGAGTAGGCAAGGACTTCATGACCAAAACACCAAAAGCATTGGCAACAAAGCCAAAATAGACACATGGGACTTAATCAAACTCTACAGCTTTTGCACGGTAAAGGAAACATTTACTAGAGTGCATTGACAATCAACAGAATGGAAAAAAGCCTTTGCAGTTTGCCCATCTGACAAAGGGCTGATATCCAGAATTTACAAAGAACTCAAACAGATGTACAGAAAAACAAACAAGCCCATTCAAAAATGGGCAAAGAATATGAACAGACACTTTACAAAAGAAGACATACATGAGGCCACCAAAAACATGAAAAAATGCTCATCATCACTGGTCATTAGAGAGATTCAAAGCAAAACCACATTGAGATACCATCTCACGCCAGTTAGAATGGCGATCATTAAGAAATCTGGAGACAACAGATGCTGGAGAGGATGCGGAGAAATAGGAACACTCTTACCCTGTTGGTGGGAGTGTAAATTAGTTCTAACATTGTGGAAGACATTGTGGCAATTCCTCAAAGATCTAGAAATAGAAATTCCATTTGACCCAGCAATCCCATTACTGCGTATATATCCAAAGGACTATAAATTGTTCTTCTATAAGGACACATGCACACAAATGTTCATTGCAGCACTGTTTAGAATAGCAAAGACCTGGAACCAACCCAAATGCCCATCGATGGTAGATTGGACTAGGAAAATGTGGCACATATACACCATGGAATATTATGCAGCTATCAAAAATGATGAGTTTTTGTTCTTTGTAAGGACATGGATGAATCTGGAGCACATCATTCTCAGCAAACTGACACAAGAACAAAAAAAATCACATATTCTCACTGATAGGTGGGTGAGAAAAATAAGAACACATGGACACAGGGAGGAGGTACTACACACTGGGGTCTATTGGGGGCAATATGGGAGGGACAACGTGGGGGAAGCTGGAGAGGAATAGCCTGGGGAGAAATGCCAAATGTATGTTAAGTGGAGGAAGGCAGCAAAAGACACTGCCATGTGTGGCCCATGCAACTATCTTGCACGTTCTGCACATGTACCCCAAAACCTAAAATGCAATAAACAATAAAAAAAAGAAAAAAGAACTAATAAACAAATTCAGTTAATTTGCAGGATGCAAAATACACATATAAAAATTAGTAGCCTTAATATATGCCAACAGCAATCAGTCTGAAAATGAAATCATATAAGTAACTCTATTTACAATAGTTTAAAAAAAGAACAATTTTAAACAAAGAAGTAAAAGATTTTTGCAATAATCTGCACCCATAAAACATTGATGCAGGGAGATTAAAAAGGACACACACACACACAAAGACATTCCCTGTTCATCAAGTGGAAGAATCAATATTGTTAAAATGTCCACAGTGCCAAAAGCGATTTACATAATCAGTGCCAGATCTGTCAAGATACTAATAAAATTTTTCAAAGAAATAGAAGAAAATTATTCTCAAATTTATAAGGCATTACAAAAGGCCCAAAATAACCAAATCTATCTTAAGCAAAAGTAACAAAAGTGACGTATAATATTACCTGTATTTACATTTTACTAATGAGCTATAATTATCAAAATAGTGTGGTACTATCATAAAAACAGATACATATACTAATGGAACAGAACAGAGAACCCAGAAATCAGTTCAATCACCTACAGTAAACTAACTTTTAACAAAAGTGCCAAGAGCATACATTGGGAAAAAGAGAGTCTCTTCAATAAATTATGCTGGGAAAACTGGATATCCATATGAGGGAGATTAAAACTAGACCCTTATCTTTCACCATAAACAAAGAAAAAAGTCAAGTCAAAAGGAATTAAACACTTTAAGGCCTCAAGTTCTGAAACTACTAAATTAAAATATCAGAAAAACTCTCCAGGACATTTGCCTAGGCAAAGATTTCTTCTGCAATATTTTGAAAGCACAGACAACTAAAGCAAAAAACAGACAAATGAGATCACATCAAGTTAAAAACCTTCTGCAAAGCAAAGGAAATAATTAATAAGGTGAAGAGATAACCCAGAGAACAGGATAAAATATTTGTAATATCCTCTGACAAGGGATTAAGAACCAGAATATATAAGGAGATCAAATAACTAAATAGAAAAATATCTAATAATCTTATTAAAAATGGGCAAAATATCTGAACAGACATTTCTCAAAAGAAGACATCAATTGCAAACAGATATATGCAAAGGTGCTCAATATCACTGGTCAGAGAAATACAAATAAAATTAAAACTACAATGAGATATTATTTCATCCCAGTTAAAATAGCTCATATCCAGCCCAGCATGGTACTCACACCTGTAATTACAGCACTTTGGGAAGCCGAAGTGGGTGGATTGCTTGAGCAAACTCCTTAGGGAGTTGGAGACCAACTTGAGCAACATGGTGAAAACCTGCCTCTACTAAAATACAAAAAAATTCGTTGGACATGGCAGCATGCACCGATAGTCCCAGCTACTCAGGAGGCTGAGGCAGGAGAATTGCTTGCATCTGGGAAGCGGAGGTTGAAGTTAGCTGAGATGGCATCATTGCATTCCAGCCTCCGTGACAGAGTGAGACACTGTCTCAAAGAAAAAAAGCATATGTCTAAAAGACATGCAATAACAAATGTTATCAAAGATATTAAAAAAGGGGAAACTCCATACACTTTGGTGGCAATATAAATTAGTAAAGCCACCATGGGAACAGTATGGAGGTTCCTCTAAAAAATTAAAATAGAACTACCTTATGATCCAGCAATCCCAATGCTAGGGATTTTCTTTTCCAAAGAAAGAAAATCAGTATTTCAAAGATAACAGCTGCCCCCTCATATTTATTGCAGCACTCTTCACAATGGACAAGAGTTGGAAACAACTTCAATGACTATCAACAGATGAATAAACAAAGAAAATATGATTCTTACATACAAAGAGTACTAATCTGCCATAAACAAGAATAGGATCCTGTCATTTGCAACAACATGTATGGAATAGGAGTATATTATGTTAAGTGAAATAAACCAGGTATACAAAGACAAACTTTCAACGTTCTCATTCATTTTCAGAGACTAAAAATTAAAACAATGAGTTCATGGAGATAGAGAGTAGAATAATGGTTATTAGAGGTTATTATAGGCTGGGAAGTAGTACAGAGAGGGGGACATCTTGGATGGTTAATAAAATGCAGTTAGAATGAATAAGATCTAATATTTTATGGCACAACAGGATGACTATTGTCGGTAATAATGTGTTGTACATTTTGAATAATAGAGGAAGTACAGTTAGAATGTAACACAAATAAATTATGAATGCTGATGTGATTATTACACATTGTATACTTGTATAAAATATCTCATGTGCCCCATAAATGTATAAATCTACTATGTACTTATAAGTATTTTCTAAGCCAACATAAAAAATGCTTTAGAAGTATACCAATAAGTTTTATAAGCAGTACTACTCAATAGTCATCTGGTAAAGCAATCCGTAATTATTATGTTGTGTTCATGCCCAGCTACACAAAAGTACTTTTTCTTTAATTAAAAAAATTAATATATGCATATTTTCAGTTCAAATTTTTTATTAAATTCTGGGGCAATTGCCTTGACATGATAAAACATGGCCTCAGATATTTTTAAATTTGTTAATATTTTGGGGAAAAAATGTGTATTTTATTTGTTAACTAATTTGGAAAAAAATTGCTAATCAGTAATTGTTGGAAATCATATCCTATATGTAACTTTAAATAAAAATAATATTGCTTCTAATTAGTACTTCTGAATTTCTTTAAATCTTCAAACATCATTTATTGAAAATGTTTGGGTTATAATATCTTACTAATAAGTTGAGTCTGTCAATTGTTTTTCACATGGATTTTGAAAAATTTAAATGTTTAAATATAAGTATATGTATCCAATATAATGTAAAAATTAAACATTAATGAGGGCTATAGCTTATAGAAACATTAAGGAAGTTTTGATAACATAAAGTTACTTGCTTGCCATTTAACAATTTTTGAATTGAATTATTGTCTAAATAGTTGTAATATACATTTTGTTTATTTTATGAATTTACCACAATTCTATTTTTTTCTTGATTTAGCTAACTTTAATAGAGTGTTTTCTTATCAGTTACTTATCTTCTAAAACTCCATTCTTGCAAACTGTTTGGAGAAATTATGTTTTCATTTTTCTTTTGTAATATAATTCATGAATCTAGAACAACCTGATATTTTTATTATTTTCTTATCATGAATTGAATTATATTTCATATTCATGCTGACATGTAGATTAATAAAAAATAAAATTATATGCATTGCTCTTCCTCATTCTCATCACGGAGACATACTTTCTTTTAAATTCTATGGCTTGCTCCTTACAAAGTTAACTATCATTTTTAGTTTATTTATCAAATCTATAGAGTTTGGAAAACTGTTTTATTTCATTCTTTATGCAACAATGTGTTTATTATATTTTGATTTTTTATCATCCACGAATATTTGGAGCCAAATTTTTATAGTCTTTATGGATTTATTCTTGCTATATTATCTCTGTCTATAATATTTATTTATGTACATATTTGTTAAATAAGATTTACATAAAATGTTGAGCCATTTATTTTAGAATTAATTCAATGCTCTTTGCATGTAATTTTATTCCAAGCCTTTGCTATTCTTAAGTTTTTAATTTTAATTCCTCTGACTGTGATTTAGAATAAAGTGATATTTCTTCAAGTTTTGAAAACTCTGTCAGGCATTGTTTCTTTTTATTAAAATTTACCCAGAATATAGTGTACCCTATGAATCTTCATAAATACATATTTCAAACAAAGATAGTTATTTTTTTATTAATGTAATTATGCACATACCTTTAGAATAAAATACTATCAGGAAACTTTAAAATAAATACAGCAGTTATTTTTGTTCTCTATTTTTGCTATGCAAATAATACAGTATTTTATATTTTTACATTACATGTAAACTTTACTTCTATATTTCAAATAATATGTTTGATAATTGTTCCTTGTGCTTCAATTCTTCACCATATTGACTGTAAACAATGAGTAACAGACAGTATCTCTGAAACCATCCAGTGTTGTTTCTCACCTATAATAAAAACTTTCTTATATTTAATTAATTATTTACTGTAGCAATCACTAAATCATCACCAAAATGCTCAATACACAGTGTTTTTAACATAGTGTAAATTACCCATAGACATCATGATTTTAAAAAGATGTGTTTATTACTGTACCTCTCTAGCCTTTTGTTTCATTTGAGGCTTTTATTATTAGCACAATTGAGGTTTCTCAACCAAAAACAAGTCCAAACACCAGAGCTCCTGCTGTAAACTACTAAGAGGAGCAAAAACTGTCTTGAGTCTTCACTTCTAATGAGATATCTTAACAATCAGAATTATTATTATCTCAGAAAAAATATAAACTCAAACAAAAAAATTTATTTGTTATGTAATTAAAAGCAAGAACAGTGAACATTTCAAGGGAATCCAGCTTGATATTAAAATTACCAAGCAAGAATAATATTATAAAGAACAAATCAGAGAAGTAGAAATCAGAAAAGTAGAAATTGATATTAAAAACTCAGTGAATGATTTGAGAATAGAATGGTTGCCAAAAAAATTAATAATGTAGAAAATTAGCTGGAGAATTTTATCTGGATGATATTGATAAGCAAAAAAAAAAAAAATGGAAGAACTAACTAAAAACCAATTTAGGAGAGGTACATATCACAAAAATAGATGCAAAATAGGTCAACTACATTCCAAAACATTGGCCCATTAGAAATTACCACTCATCTCTCATCTGTGGAAGACATGTCTGCATGTATCTCCCTCACCCAGAAATGCCACTGTTGTCTTCTTTGATAAAGGAACTGCCATATCTTCCAACTCCTTGGGTGCCTAAACCTGGAACTATGGCAACCCCAAAAGTGCTCAAACTCCAAACCCATCCTCTGCGGCTTCACTACATTTACCCATGTCTTAGGCATTGGAACCGTCACCACAGTGAGCTAATCTGCACACTAAATTCTGGAACCAGCCTCTTTCTACATGTGACTGTGCTCCAGGCATTGGCTTAGCTGCCATAGAGAGCTAGTCCTCACCCATCCCAATATTGGGACCACTGTAGACATGTATACACCTATGCTCCCACACTCAACTTCCTGGCTACTTGTCAAGCAACTGTGCTTCACAAACTATTACTAATGTGACAGCAGGAGGCCTGCACCCAATCATCAGCACAGTTGCCCTGGACAATGGCCCAGTCTCCAATACCATAGCTACTCTAACTCTGTGATTGCTCATACTCTCAATGCCCTGATTACTTAACAAGTGCCCATGCCTTGCATTCGGTTACTGACAGAGCAGCACATTTGTCTGTACCCCAAGAACCAACACCATCACCACCACAGATTCCAGAGTGGTAGTTCTTTCGTGCATAGCCATGCTTCAAGTCTTAGCTGTGTGGCAGCTCTACAAGTACCACTCATTCATCAGACACTAATGCCGTCTCCACCATGAGCAAGGCCAAAAACCAGATTATTGTTAAAAGAACTGACGCCTCTTAGACACTACTTTGCTAGTGAAAGGAAAAGAGACCAAAAGTACCTTAGCAGTCATCACCACCAAAGACTCTTAACAACTCTCACAATCACTGTAAATATCCATAGCATTTGTGATTGAAGATTCCTAACCTCTGTTTATACTATCTCAGCTCACAAAGCTGCAGAGACATTATGTAGGGAACTATGTAGGGATCCCCCCACTGGTGCCAGAACTGCTGCATGCCACCTTGAAAATGTTCTTAAACCTCCAATAGGGAAAAATTTTCTTCAACAAACTTGGGCCACCCTGTCTGAAAAAGGTGGCAACTCCAACAAATATGCAGACATAAATATAAGGCAACAAAAACATGAAAAAACAAGGAGACATGAAACCACCAAAAGAACTGAATAATATTTTAGTACCTAACTTAAAGAAATGAACTTTCACTACTTACAAGGAATTCAAACTAATTGTTTTAGAAAAGCTTAGGGTCATCAAGAAAACACAGTGAAACAATTAAATGATATTAAGAAAACAATAAATGTTCAAACTAGAAACTTATCAGATAGATTAAAATTATATTAGAAATCAAAATTCTGGAACTAAAAAAGACAGTGAACAAAATAAAAAATGCAATACAGAGTGCCAATAGCAGAATTCATAATTAGAAGAAAGAAGCTCTAAACTAAAAGACAAGTTATTTGACAGTATACAGCCAGAGGAGAGGAGAGAAGAAAAAATAAAAAGAAATAAAGAAGACTTACAGAAAATGTATGGAATTTATAGGATATCATCAAAAGAGCAAATATTTGTGTTAGGAGTTCAAGTAGGAAAAGAGAAAAACAATGTTAGAAAGATTATTTAAAAAATAATAACAAAAAACCTTCTAAATCCTGGGAATTCTAAAAATATTTAGAAGTTGCAAGATAAAAGCTCTTTGATAAGCCTCAATTTAATAAGTATAGTACATATTATAATCAAACTGTCAAAAATCAAAGACAAAGAGACGATTGTAAAATTACCAAAAGAAAAGAAGGAAATCACATATAAGAAATTTTCAATAACTCTAGTTGCAAATTTTCAGCAGAAACCTTACATACTAAGAGAGGGTAGTATGCCATATTTAGTGCTAAATAAACAAACAACAAAAACACTTTACCTGTAAAAACTGTCCTTTAGAAATGAAGAAGAAATTAAGTTGGCTCCAGACAAACAAAAACTGAGGGAGATTTTCAATCTCAGACCTGCTTTCCAAGATATAGTTGAGGTAGTTCTTTAAGCTGAAAAGAAAATAAAGGGAAGAATGGTAGAAAACTCACTGGTAAAAGGAGATATATAGTCAAATTTAGAATATTTTAATACTGTAATTGTTGTATGTAAAAATCAATTATATTTAGTGTAAAGGTTAAAAAAGACAGAAATAAAAATAATAATAGGTATAGTAATATTTAAGGGTTACAAAATATAAAAAGTTGTAAATTGTGACATCAAAAACATAAAATGTGTGATGTATATGTGGGAAGAGAAAAGTTATGAGAGTAAAGTTAAGTTGTTATTGGCTTGAATAGCCTGTTATAATTCAATTTTCTGAAAACCTCATGGTAACTATACAGCAAAAACCTAAAATAAAACAAAAAAGTTATAAAGTAAGGAATCAAAGCATACCACCATAGAAAATCACCAAATCACAAAAGAAGGCAGGAAGAGACAAAAACAGGAAACTATGAAACTACCAGAAAATAATTAACAAAATGACACTAAGTGTTTAGCTATCAATAATTACCTTGAATGTAAATGGATTACATTTCCCAATCAAAAAGTATAGGATGAATAGATTTGAAAAACACACATAGAAGCAATCATCACTACCAACAATAACAAAAACAAAACAGGACCCCTTTACATACCATTTACAAGAAACTCACTTCCTCTGTAAGGACAAGTGTAGAATGAAAGCAAAACAATGGAAAAATATTTTTCAGGTATATGGAAACCAAAATAGAGCAGGGGTAGCTATACTCATGTAAAATAATATAGACTTTCAGTCAGAAACTATAAAATGAGATAAAGAAGTTATGATATAATGCTTATGAGAATCAATTCATGAAGAATATGTAACAATTATAAATCCATATGTATCCAACATCAGAGCACCACCTTAACATATAAAGCAAATATTAATAGATCTGAAGAGGGATATATACAGCAATACAATATTAGTAAAAAACTTCAACCATCAATTTCTGAAATAAAAAGGTCATCCAGACAGAAAATCAATAAGGAAACACTAGACTTGAACAATACTTTAGATCAAATAAATCTAATGAATCTATACTAATCATTCCTCACAGCATGAGCAGAATACAAATTATTCTCAGGCACTCATGGAATATTCTCCAGGATAGATTATATGGTAAGTAGCAAAATAAGTCTTAACAAATTTCTAAAAAATGAAAGTATGTTATTTCCTTTCTAACCACAATAAAATGAAACTATAAATCCATCATAGAATTATTTTTAAAAATTTACCTATATCCTAAAATTAAACAACATGTTTCTGTACAGCCAATGGATTGAAGAAATTCAACAGAAAAATTTTAAGTACCTTCAGACAAATGAAAATGGTAATGGAACATGCTAAAATGTATGGGATGAAGTAAAATTAGGTTATTGAGAAACTAACAAATATTTATGGCAATAAATGTCTACATAGAAAAAAAATGTTCTGAAATACACAATCTAGCATTACACATTAAGAGACTAAAAAAGAGGAAGTTAATATTATGGAAGAGGCTGGGCACAGTGGTTCACACCTGTAATCCCAGAACTTTGGTAGGACAAAGTAGGCAGATCACCAGGTCAGGAGATCAAGATCATCCTGGCCAACATTGTTAAACCCTGTCATAACTAAAAATACCAAAGAAAAAAACTAGCCAGGCATGGCAGTGGGCACCTGTAGTTTCACCTACTTGGGTGGCTGAGGCAAAAGAATTGCTTGACCTTGGGAGGCAGGGCTGCAGTGAGCCAAGATTGTACCACTGCACTCTAACCTGGGTGACAGAGCCAGACTCTGTCTCAAAAACAATAATAACAATAATTTAATAAGGAAGAACGAATATAATAAAAATCAAAGCAGAAATAAATATAGATGAAAGGACATAAGATCAAAGTAGATAAATGAAATAGAGACTAAAAAACAATAGTAAAGTTCAGCAAAACTGAATTGGTTTCTGAAAAGATAAACACACTGACAAACTTTTAGCTAAAATGAGAAGATTCACATACAAGCATCAGAAATGACAGAGGAGCTATTACAGCTAATATGGGTGAATACCACAAAAATACAAAGGATTCTGCATCAACTATGAACAACTGTATGCCAACAAATTTGATATCTTGAAAGAAATTATGAGACACACAATTTGCCAAAACTGAATTATGAGGACATAGAAAATTTGAACATATCACTAATGAGCAGGAAGATTGAAACAATAATAAAAAATTCTTAATCAAGGAGAAGCCCTGGACCTCATGACTTCAATGCTAATTTATGGCAAACATTTTAAGAAGAACTAATGCAAATCTGTCTCACACTCTTACAAAAACTGAAAAGGGAATTACTCATAAACTCGCTTTATGAGACTAGCATTCCATGATAACAAAGCCAGCTAAGGACATTACAAGAAATAAAAATTACAGGCCAATACAAAACACAAGTGAATTGAATTCAACAACACATTAAATAAATAATTTACCAGATTAAGAGAAACTTATTTGTAAGAGGTAAAGGTGGTTTTTCATCACAAACCAATAAATATGAAATACCACGCTAGTGAATGAAGAATACAAACCATAATATCTGGCTGTCTATTATTGGTATATGGGAATGCTTGGGATTTTTGCACATTGATTTTGTATCCTGAGAGTTTGCTGAAGGTGCTTATCAGCTTAAGGAGATTTTGGGAGAAGATGATGGGGTTTTCTAAATATATAATCATGTGATCTGCAAACAGAGATAAATTGACTTTCTCTCTTCCTATTTGAATACTCTTTACTTTTTTCTCTTACCTGATTGCCCTGATCAGAGCTTCCAATACTCTGTTGAATAGGAGTGATGAGAGAGGGCCTCATTATCTTGTGCCAGTTTTCAAAGGGAATGCTACTAGGTTTCGCTCATTCAGTGTGATACTGGTTGTGAGTTTGCCATAAATAGCTCTTATTATTCTGAGATGTGTTCCATGGATACCTAGTTTATTGAGTTTTTGACATAAAGAGATGTTGAATTTTATCAAAGGCCTTTTCTCCATCTATTGAGATAATCATGTAGTTTTTGTCATTGGTTTTGTTTGTGTGATGGATTACGTTTATTGATTTGTATATGTTGAACCAGACTTGCACCCCAGGGATGAAGCTGACTTGGTTGTGGTGAATAATATTTTTGATGTGATGCCGGATTCACTTTGCCAGTATTTTATTGAAGATGTATGCATTGATGTTCATCGGCAATATTGGCCAAAAATTTTCTTTTTTGTGGTATCTAAGTAATATTTTTGTATCAGGATGATGCTGGTCTCATAAAATGTTAGGGAGGATTCCTTTTTTTTATATTGTTTCGAATCATTTCAGAAGAAATGGTACCAGTTTCTCTTTGTGCCAATGGTAGAATTCAGCTGTGAATCCATCAGGTCCTGGGATGTTTTTGGTTGGTAGGCTATTAATTACTGCCTCAATTTCAGAACTTATTATTGTTCTATTCAGGGATTCAACTTCTTCCTGATTTTATCTTGGGAGGATAAATATGTCCAGGAATGTATCCATTTCTTCATGATTTTCTAGTTAATTTATGTAGAGGTGTATATAGTATTCTCTGATAATAGTTTGTATTTCTGTGGGATCAGTGATAATATCCTGTTTTTCATTTTTTATTGTGTCTTTTTGATTCTTCTCTCATTTCTTTATTAGTCTGGCTACTGGTCTATCTATTTTGTTAATCTTTTCAAAAATGAGCTCCTTGATTCATTGACTTTTGCAGGGTTTTTGGTATCACTATGTACCATTCATGATCACTACAAAAAGAATAAAATACTCAGGCATACCACTTACAATAACAAGGGATGTGAAGGACCTCTTCAAGGATAACTACAAAGCTCTGTTCAAGAAAATAAGAGAGAACACAAAAAAATAGAAAAACATCCCATGCTCATGTGGAAGAATAAATATTGTGAAAATGGCCATACTGCCCAAAGTAATTTATAGATTCAATTTCTTCACAAAATTAGAAAAAACTACTCCAAATTTTATATGAAACCAAGAAAAAGGCCATATACCCAAAACAATCTTAAGCAAAAAGGACAAAGCTGGAGGCATCATGCTACCTGACTTCAAACTATACTACAAGGCCACAGTAACCAAAACAGCATGGTACTGGTACCAAAACAGATATATAGACCAATGGAACAGAATAGAGGCCTCAGAAATAACACCAGAAATCTACAAACATCTGATTTTTGACAAACCTGACAAAAACAGGCAATGGGGAAAGGATTCCCTATTTAATAAATGGTGTTGGGAAAACTGGCTAGCCATATGCAGAAACCTGAAACTGGACCCCTTCCTTATACCTTGCATTAAAAATAGGTCAAGATGGATTAAAGACTTAAAAGTAAGAGCTAAAACTATAAAAACCCTGGAAGAAAACCTAGGCAGTACAATTCAGGACATAGAAATGGGCCAAAACTTCATGACTGAGACACCAAAAACCATGAAAACAAAAACCCAAATTGACTAATGGAATCTAATTAAACTAAAAAGCTACTGCACAACAAAAGGAATCATCATTACAGTGAGAAGGCAACCTACAAAACGGTAGAAAATTTTTGCAATCTATCCATCTGACAAAGGGTTAATATCCAGAATCTACAAAGAACTTAAACAAATTTACGAGAAAAAACAAACAACCCTATAAAAAAGTGGGTGAGGGATATGAACAAACATTTCTCAAAAGAAGACATTTATACTGCCAGCAAACAAATGGAAAAACGCTCATTATTACTGGTCTTCAGAGAAATGCAAATCAAAACCAGAATGAGATACCATCTCATGCCAGTTAGAATGGCAATCATTAAGAAGTCAGAAAACAATTGATGTTGAAGAGGATGTGGAGAAATAGGAACGCTTTTACACTGTTGGTGGGAAGTGTAAATAAGTTCAACCATTGTAGAAGAGAATGTGGTGATTTTTTTAGGATCTAGAACCAGAAGTACCATTTGACCCAGCAATCTTATTACTGGGTATATAGCCAAAGGATTATAAATCATTCTACTATAAAGACACATGCACATGTATGTTTATTGCAGCACTGTTCACAGTAGCAAAGACTTGGAACCAACTCAAATGCCCATCAGTGATGGACTGGATAATGAAAATATGGCATGTACACACCATGGAATACTATGAAGCCATAAAGAATGAACTCATATCCTTTACAGGGACTTGAATGAAGCTAGACACCATTATTCTCAGCAAGGTAACAAAGGAACACATGAACCAGGGAGGGGAACATCACACACTGGGGTCTGTCATGGGGTGGGGGGCCTAGGGGAGCTAGAGCATCAGGAGAAATACCTAATGTAGATGACAGATTGATGGGTGCAAAAAACCACCATGGCATGTAAATACCTATGCAACAAACCTGCAGGTTTTGCATATGTATCTCAGAACTTAACGTATAATTTGCAACTGGACAAAATTCAATATTTTTCTATGGTAAAGCCTCAACAAATTAATTTTAAAAGGAATATAACACAATATAATGAAGACCATATCTGACAATATCATAGCTGGCATCATACTCAATGTTAAAGTTAAAAATATTTTCTCTAAAATCAAGAAAAAGATTTCTACCCACTTTAGCTGATTCTATTCAATGTAGTTCTAGACACAGAAATTAAGCAAGAGAAAGAAATAAATGACATCACTGAAGTCAGAAAAAGAAGTGTTAAAATGTCTCTGCAGACACCATGATTTTATATGTAAAGATTTTTTTTAATTCCACCAGAAAAATAGTGAGAACTAATAAACTCAATAAGTTTCAGAATATAAAACCAACATATCAGAAACAGTTGAGATCTTTTTCACTAACAAATTATCTGAAAAAGAGATATAAAAATTCCATTCACAATATTTACAAGAAAATGAAATACTTAGTCATCAATTTAACCATATTTGAAAGGTCAGTACACTGAAAATTATAAAACATTTATGAAGGAAATTTAAGACGACCCAAACAAATCGAACAATATCCTTGGCTCATGGATTGAAAACAATAATATTGTCAAAATGTTCACACAACCCAACAATAAGTATTAAACTAACTTTAGCTTCCTATAGCTTTTTTACTTTATAACTTTCTAATGAAAAAAAAATTTTGATTCTTTTATAACATTTATATTAAAGCCAAACACATTGTTTAACTACATGAGAATATTTTCTTTCTTTAGATTTTTATTCTAAAAGCTTTTTCTATTTTCATACATTTCTATTTTATTTTTACTTTTTAAACATTTTTTTTAAAAAAAACTATGACATAAACACACACATAAGCCTAGACCTATACCAGGTCAGTATCATCAATTTCAGTGTCTTTCACTTCCACGTTTGTCTCACTGGAAGGTCCTCAGGGGAAGTAACACATATGGACCTGTCATCTCCTATGCTATCAATGTATTCATCTCGAATACCTTCTGAAGAAATAGCCAGAGGCAATTTTACAGTTAATTTTTGTTTTTAATAAGTAGAAGAAGTACACTGTAAAGTAAGAATGAAAATTATAGTATAATAAATCTTAGGTGATACAAACTTTTCAGTTTAATTATAATCTTATGAGATCACTGTGGTATATATAATATGTCTCATTGAAACATTGTTATGGGGTGCATGACAGTGCTCAAATATCACTATGGTTCTTAGCATCCCAATAATAAAACATTTCCAACTATCAACTGTATTTTAATGATTTTAAAGAGTTAAACCACTTTGTGTTTTTATACTTTACTTAACCAGCCTTACATATTGAAATTAATTCTAAATGGCTCACCAAAACCTCCACCTTCTGGGTTCAAGTGATTCTTCTGCTTCTGCCTCCTGAGTAGCTGGATTTATGGGCAAGTGCCGCCATACCCAGCTAATTTTTACATTTTTAGTAGGAGGAGGTTTCACTATGTTGGTAAAGCTGGTCTTGAACTCCTGATCTCAGGTGATCCGCCCACCTCAGCCTTTCAAAGTGCTGGGATTACAGTCATGAGCCATTGCACCCAGCTTATTTCTTTTATATTATACCATTTAATCTCCATTTTTAGTGAATATTAGAATATATTAATAAAAATATATTCATTTTGCTTTCAATTCAGGTAAAAGAAGTTTACTAATCTAAGCAGTTTTTTATAGTAAAAGTGAGTAAATGCAATAATTATAACTGATTCAATAATTAATTTGTCACAATTTTTCACTTTAAGATGTGTTTGGTCCACAGGTGCACTTGAGTTGTGCCCTGGAAAAGCAAATATTTGCAGTGTTGATGTGAAGGACCTTTACAGAAGTAGCAAATAGTGTGTCTTGTCCAAATGCCTGAAACATATTATTTTTAACTGTAGATCAGTCAGACTTCTAAATGCAAATATTTGTCTGGGGTCTGTCTATGACTACCTAAATGATTACTTTCAGGGAAGTTTGAAAGCTCTAGGCATTTAACTAATGACTGATATAATTTGGTGGATAAAAAATTAATTTCCCTCTTTCTCAGATAATATCACAATTAGTAAGACTCTCACCTAGGTTGAATGAAAACTGCAAACAGGTAGAAAACGCACTGGGAAAAGCAATGTTATTTGCCTTTGAGAATTTTCAGGGGTAATGATTCTAGAAGTAGTGAAGGCAGTCCTTCTTTTTAAGCTATCATTATCATGCTGGAAGAGAGGACTTGGAGAGTCAATTAAGCCAAATAACAAAGAAAGGGACAGTATGAAAGTCAGATGGGCTTTTTATAAGCATTGACAGACACTTCCTTGGACAGCCAGAGAGCCAATTGTGATAGAAAATCAGGCTGAGGATATAACAGAAATATAGCTAAATTTCTAAACTGGCTGAATTCACCGTCTATGCAAGACCCAATACTAGAGCCAGTCTTTTAAAGGGAAGGAGAGTTGCAGTCACATAAGATGAGAATACGTGAGAGAGGAACTTTAATTTCCAGATTCCCTTGAAGCCTCTGGCAAGCACAAATTTATTCCTTTTCCTTGCTGTAGAACAGTTTTCGTTTGTTTGGAGACTTTGCAGAGGATTACCTGAGTTAGATATCTTGCCAAAGGTTGTTTGTTGTGTTAAGAATTGCGAAGTGTCTAACATTTTTTTCTATTTATCAGCTACTGTGTTAGTATACCACAGTTTTATGGATTCAAATAAAAAAAAAAAACAGAGAAAAAAGATAGTATTACTCACACCATGAAAAACATCAGCATATTTGCCTTTTTTTTCTTAGTGTCACAAGTTCTAACACACTTTTCCACCATTTGTGTACACGAACTACTGTTCAACAGGCAGAATTGCAGAACATACCATTCTTCTCTGAGCTAAGAAAAATAACATCTTGCATGTTCAATCTGAAAATATGCACATGTATGTTATTAATGTAAAAACCAGTGGAAAAATACATCAACACAGCATGGTGTCCAGCACTTGATATGTGTGACTATCATTTACCTCCATGATCTATATTAGTTAAGATTAAGCTACATTGTTGGTGATGATGAAAAAAGTCCCCAAATAAGTGCAGCTTAAAATGATAGAAATTTATTTATATCTAAAATACAAGCTCAGAGGAATGCAATTTTGAGAAGGCAAACTGCCATGTTAGGTACTCAGAGAATCACTATCAAGGTTTTTTCAGCACTCCACTTTCTGTAATGTGGGTGTTGTCATTGTTGTTCCCTACTCTGACCACATCCCAGCTAGAAAAAGAATAAAGACAAGGAAATAAGCAAAATAAACAAAGACTCTTCACAAACTCCTTTCTAAAGAAAGCTCCCGGAAACTGGCACACAATGCTTCCACTTATTACCAACTGGTCAGGACTTAGCCATATGTACCCATGTAGCTACAAAATAAGGTGGGGAGTGATTTCATTTTAGAACACCATGTGCAATGGAGAAAGATGAAAAGCATGATGTTCAGAAACAGCTATCAGTTGCAATTCAAATAGCTGTTTTCTGCTCCAACACCTCATTGCTTCCTTCAACTAACCTGCAGATAACAGTTCCACAACACACATCCCAACCTGTATTTCTCTCAAAGCCTATTATATATAGCTTAGTTAGAGTTTTTTCAATCAAGTCTGGAAGTGGATTCTCTTTGTCTGAGAAAGTGCCATAACTAAGAAAGCCCTAAGGAAACAACAACTAAATGTGATATATAATAGGATTCTGGGACAGAAAAAGAAAATCACATGAAAGCTAAGGAAATCTGAATAAATTATGGATTTTAAGAAAATAGAGTATTAATTTTTAATAACTGTAAAAGCTGTCACATACTATTGTAAAATGTACATATTACAGAGAACCAGGTGTGGCATGTATGTCAACTCTCTGTGCTATTTTGTTATTTTCTAGAAATTGAAAATTCATTAAATAAATAAAGTCTATTTAAAGTTATAGAAGGTTAGGTGCAATGGCACACAACTGTAATCCTAGCACTTTGGGAGGCTGAGGCAGGTGGATCATGAGGTCAGGAGATCAAGACCATACTGGTCTGGTGAAACTCCATCTCTACTAAAGTACAAAAAATTAGCCAGGCACGGTGGAGCATGCCTATACTCTTAGCTACTTGGGCAGCTGAGGCAGGAGAATCAGTTGAACCCTGTTGATGGATGTTGCAGTGAGTCAAGATTACACCACTGCAATCCAGCCAGGTGAAAGAGCAAGACTCCACATTTAAAAATTATAGAAATTAGTAGGTACACAATAAGGACTTGCTAAGGTACATATGGATTTGGAATATATTTAGAAGGTAAACCATAAATGTATTCCAGTTGATCAGAAATGTAGAAAAAGAAATCAAGGATAAATTATATATGCATACTGTGAAAACCTGGAGAATGCATCATTTAAAAGTGTAGAGAGCACTAGGGAAGTGTCTCATTGTAGGGACTGTTACTTGGAGTTCTCCTTAGACATTTTATTATTAGATACCCATTAGACATCCTAGTGGAGATGTTGTTTGGGTAGTTTGGTATGTGAGTTTCAAGCTCAAAGTCTTGATTTTCCCATAACTTTACAGAATATAGCCACACTCCTGGCTGCCTTCAAAGGCTGGTTTTGTTTATCTGTGTTTTTTCCAGGCAAATGGTGCAAGCTGTCAGTGGATTTACCATTCTGTGCTCTGGTGACCCTCTTCTCACAGGTCTACTAGGCAATGCAGTGATAGAGACTCTGTGGGAGCTCTGACTTCACATTTCTCTTCTGCACTGGCCTAGCAGAGGTTCTCCATGAGGGTCCTGCCCCTGAAGCAATCTTCTGCATCCAGGTGTTTCCATACATCCTCTTAAATCCAAGTAGAGGTTCCCAAACCTCAATTCTTGACTTCTGTGCACTTGCAATCTCAACATCACATGGAAGTTGGCAAAATTTGAGGCTTCCACTCTCTGAAGCAACAGACTGAGCTGTACCATGGCTTTTAGTCATGAGTAAAGTAGCTGGGAAAAGGGGCACAAAGTCCATTGATTTCACACAGCAGAGGAACCCTGAGCCCAGCCCATGAAAAAAATTTTTCTTCCTGAACCTCCAGGCCTGTGATTGGAGAAGCTTCTATGAGTCCTTTGACATGCCCTGGAGACATTTTCCCTATTGTCTTGGCTATTGATGTTCTGCTCAATATTATTATTTTTTTTTTTTAATTTTTATTGCATTATAGGTTTTGGGGTACATGTGCAGAACGTGCAAGATAGTTGCATAGGTACACACATGGCAGTGTGTTTTGCTGCCTTCCTCCCCCTCACCCACACTTGGTATTCATCCCCAGGCTATCCCCCCCAGCCCCCCCCGCTGTCCCTCCCCCATTTCCCCCAACAGTCCCCAGTGTATAGTAGACCGCCTCTCTGTGTCCATGTGTTCTCATTTTTCTCACCCGTCTATGAGTGAGTATATGCGGTATTTCTTTTTCTGTTCTTGTGTCAGTTTGCTGAGAATGATGTTCTCCAGATTCATCCATGTCCCTACAAAGGACACAAACTCATCATTTCTGATTGCTGCATAATATTCCATGGTGTATATGTGCCACATTTTCCCAGTCCAGTCTATCATCGATGGGCATTTGGGTTGGTTCCAGGTCTTTGCTATTGTAAACAGTGCTGCAATGAACATTCGTGTGCATGTGTCCTTATGGTAGAACGATTCACAGTCTTTTGGATAGATACCCAGTAATGGGATTGCTGGGTCAAATGGAATTTCTATTTCTAGGTCCCTGAGGAATTGCCACACTGTCTTCCACAATGGTTGAACTAATTTACACTCCCACCAACAGTGTAAGAGTGTTCCTATTTCTCCACATCCTCTCCAGCATCTGCTATCTCCAGATTTTTTAATGATCGCCATTCTAACTGGTATGAGATGATATCTCAATGTGGTTTTGATTTGCATCTCTCTAATGACCAATGATGATGAGCACTTTTTCATATGTTTGTTGGCCTCATGTATGTCTTCTTTTGTAAAGTGTCTGTTCATATCCTTTGCCCATTTTTGAATGGGCTTGTTTGTTTTTTTTCTGTAAATCTGTTTGAGTTCTTTGTAAATTCTGGATATCAGCCCTTTGTCAGATGCGTAAACTGCAAAGATTTTTTCCCATTCTGATGGTTGTCGATTCACTCTAGTGACTGTTTCTTTTGCCGTGAAGAAGCTGTGGAGTTTGATTAGGTCCCATTTGTCTATTTTGGCTTTTGTTGCCAATGCTTTTGGTGTTTTGTTCATGAAGTCCTTGCCTACTCCTATGTCCTGAATGGTTTTGCCTAGATTTTCTTCTAGGGTTTTTATGGTGTCAGGTCTTACATTTAAGTCTTTAATCCATCTGGAGTTAATTTTAGTGTAAGGTGTCAGGAAGGGGTCCAGTTTCTGCTTTCTGCACATGGCTAGCCAGTTTTCCCAACACCATTTATTAAATAGGGAATCCTTTCCCCATTGCCTGTTTTTGTCTGGTTTATCAAAGATGATATGGTTGTAGATATGTTGTGTTGCCTCCGATGTTTCTGTTCTGTTCCATTGGTCTATATCTCTGTTTTGGTACCAGTACCATGCTGTTTTGATTACTGTAGCCTTGTAGTATAGTTTGAAGTCTGGTAGCGTGATGCCTCCCGCTGTGTTTTTATTGCTTAGAATTGACTTGGCTATGCGGGCTCTTTTTTGGTTCCATATGAAATTCATGGTGGTTTTTTCCAGTTCTATGAAGAAATTCAATGGTAGTTTGATGGGGATAGCATTGAATGTGTAAATTACTTTGGGCAGTATAGCCATTTTCACAATATTGATTCTTCCTAACCACGAACATGGAACGTTTCTCCATCTGTTTGTGTCCTCTCTTATTTCGGTGAGCTGGTGTTTGTAGTTTTCCTTAAAGAGGTCCCTTACATTCCTAGTGAGTTGTATTCCTAGGTATTTTATTTTCTTTGTAGCGATTGTGAATGGCAGTTCGTTCTTAATTTGGTTCTCTTTAAGTCTGTTATTGGTGTATAGGAATGCTTGTGATTTTTGCACATTGATTTTATATCCTGAGACTTTGCTGAAGTTGCTTATCAGTTGCAGGAGCTTTTGGGCTGAGGTGATGGGGTCTTCTAGATATACTATCATGTCGTCTGCAAATAGAGACAATTTGGCTTCCACCTTTCCTATTTGAATACCCTTTATTTCTTTTTCTTGCCTTATTGCTCTGGCTAGAACTTCCAGTACTATGTTGAATAGAAGTGGTGAGAGAGGGCATCCTTGTCTAGTGCCGGATTTCAAAGGGAATGCTTCCAGTTTTTGCCCATTAAATATGATATTGGCTGTTGGTTTGTCGTAAATAGCTTTTATTACTTTGAGATATGTTCCATCAATACCAAGTTTGTTGAGGGTTTTTAGCATAAAGGGCTGTTGAATTTTGTCAAATGCCTTCTCTGCGTCAATTGAGATAATCATGTGGTTTTTGTTTTTGCTTCTGTTTATGTGGTGAATTACATTTATAGACTTGCGTATGTTGAACCAGCCTTGCATGCCCGGGATGAATCCTACTTGATCATGATGGATAAGTTTTTTAATGTGCTGTTGCAATCGATTTGCCAGTATTTTATTGAAGATTTTTGCATCTATGTTCATCATGGATATTGGCCTGAAGTTTTCTTTTCTTGTTGAGTCTCTGCCAGATTTTGGTATCAGGATGATGTTGGTCTCATAAAATGATTTGGGAAGGGTTCCCTCTTTTTGGATTATTTGGAATAGTTTCAGAAGGAATGGTACCAGATCCTCTTTGTGTGTCTGGTAGAATTCAGCTGTGAACCCATCTGGACCTGGGCTTTTTTTGTGTGGTAGGCTCTTAATTGCTGCCTCAACTTCTGACCTTGTTATTGGTCTATTCATAATTTCAGCTTCCTCCTGGTTTAGGCTTGGGAGGACACAGGCATCCAGGAATTTATCCATTTCTTCCTGATTTACTAGTTTGTGTGCATAGAGTTGTTTGTAGTATTCTCTGATGATGGTTTGAATTTCTGTGGAATCTGTGGTGATTTCCCCTTTATCGTTTTTTATTGCATCTATTTGGTTGTTCTCTCTTTTCTTTTTTATCAGTCTGGCTAGTGGTCTGTCTATTTTGTTGATCTTTTCAAAAAACCAGCTCTTAGATTTGTTGATTTTTTGAAGGGTTTTTCTTGTCTCTATCTCCTTCAGTTCTGCTCTGATCTTAGTTATTTCTTGTCTTCGGCTAGGTTTTGAGCTTTTTTGATCTTGCTCCTCTAGCTCTTTCAATTTTGACGATAGGGTTTCAATTTTGGATCTCTCCACTTTTCTCATGTGGGCACTTATTGCTATATATTTTCCTCTACAGACTGCTTTAAATGTGTCCCAGAGATTCTGGTACGTTGTGTCTTCGTTCTCGTTGGTTTCAAAGAACTTCTTTATTTCTGCCTTCATTTCATTGTTTATCCAATCAACATTCAAGAGCCAGTTGTTCAGTTTCCATGAAGCTGTGCGGTTCTGAGTTATTTTCTGAATTCTGAGTTCCAACTTGATTGCACTATGGTCTGAGAGACTGTTTGTTATGATTTCCGTTGTTTTGCATTTGCTGAGGAGTGCTTTACTTCCAATTATGTGGTCAATTTTGGAGTAGGTGTGATGTGGTGCTGAGAAGAATGTATATTCTGTGGATTTGGGGTGGAGAGCTCTGTAAATGTCTATCAGGTTTGCTTGTTCCAGGTCTGAGTTCAAGTCCTGGATATCCTTGTTAATTTTCTGTCTGGTTGATCTGTCTGCTATTGACAGTGGAGTGTTAAAGTCTCCCACTATTATTGTGTGGGAGTCTAAGTCTCTTTGTAAGTCATTAAGAACTTGCCTTATATATCTGGGTGCTCCTACATTGGGTCCATATATATTTAGAATCGTTAGCTCTTCTTGTTGTATTGATCCTTTTAGCATTATGTAGTGACCTTCTTTGTCCCTTTTGATCTTTGTTACTTTAAAGTCTATTTTATCAGAGATGAGAATTGCAACTCCTGCATTTTTTTGCTCTCCATTTGCTTGGTAAATCTTCCTCCATCCTTTTATTTTGAGCATTTGTGTATCTTTGTGTGTGAGGTGGGTTTCCTGAATACAGCACACTGATGGGTTTTGGTTTTTTATCCAATTTGCCAGTCTGTGTCTTTTGATTGGTGCATTTAGCCCATTTACATTCAGGGTTAATATTGTTATGTGTGAATTTGATACTGCCATTTTGATGCTATCTGGCTGTTTTGCCCATTGGTTCATGTACATTCTTCATTTTGTTGATGGTCTTTAGCATTTGGTATGCTTTTAGGATGGCTGGAACTGGTTGTTTCTTTCTATGTGTAGTGCCTCTTTCAGGAGCTCTTGTAAAGCAGGCCTAGTGGTGACAAAATCTCTGAGTACTTGCTTGTTCGTGAAGGATTTTATTTTTCCTTCACTTATGAAGCTCAGTTTGGCTGGATATGAAATTCTGGGTTGAAAGCTCTTTTCTTTAAGGATGTTGAATATTGGCCCCCACTCTCTTCTGGCTTGTAGAGTCTCTGCCGAGAGATCTGCTGTGAGTCTGATGGGCTTCCCTTTGTGGGTGACCTGACCTTTCTCTCTGGCTGCCCTAAGTATTTTCTCCTTCGTTTCAACCCTGGTGAATCTGACGATTATGTTCCTTGGGGTTGCTCTTCTTGCGGAGTATCTTTGTGGTGTTCTCTGTATTTCCTGGAGTTCAGTATTGACCTGTCTTGCTAGGTTGGGGAAATTTTCCTGGATAATATCCTGAAGAGTGTTTTCCAGCTTAGATTCATTCTCTTGATCACATTCTGGTACACCTATCAAACGTAGGTTGGGTCTCTTCACATAGTCCCACATTTCTTGGAGATTTTGTTCATTCCTTTTTGTGCTTTTTTCTTTAATCTTGGTTTCACGTTTTATTTCATTGAGTTGATCTTCAATTTCTGATATTCTTTCTTCTGCTTGGTCAATTCGGCTGTTGAAACTTGTGCATGCTTCACGAAGTTCTCGTGTTGTGTTTTTCAGCTCCTTCAATTCATTCATATTCCTCTCTAAGTTTTCCATTCTTGTTATCAATTCCTCAAATTTTTTTTCAAATCTTTTTTCAAGGTTCTTAGTTTCTTTGCACTGATTTAGAACATGTTCTTTTAGCTCAATGAAGTTTCTCATTATCCACTTTCTGAAGTCTGATTCCGTCATTTCGTCACACTCATTCTCCGTCCAGCTTTGTTCCCTTGCTGGTGAGGAGTTTTGGTCCTCTGTAGGAGGTGAGGTGTTTTGGTTTCGGGTGTTTTCCTCCTTTTTGCGCTGGTTTCTTCCCATCTTTATTGATTTATCCGCCTGTCGTCTTTGTAGTTGCTGATTTTTCAATTGGGTCTCTGTGTGGATGCTGAGATTGTTGATGATGAAGTATTTTTGTTACTTAGTTTTCCTTCTAGTGGTCTAGCCCCTCTGCTGTATGAGTTCTGAGGTCCACTCCAGGCCCTGTTTGTCTGGAGTATACCTGTAGCAGCTGTGGAAGAGTGAGGGATGATACCAGTTTCTTCTTCTGCTGTCTTTGTTCCAGAATGATGCCCGCCAAATGTCAGTCTGATTAGTCCTTTTTTTTGCGGTGACTCTTTGGATATACAGGGGTCAGGGAGCTGCTTAAGGAGACGGTTTGTGCTTTATAGTAGCTCCAGTGCTGAGCTGTGAGCTCCGTTGTTCATTCAGTGTTGTTGGGAGGTTGTTTATGTCTGCTGTAATAGAACTCATAAAACACCACCCTTTTATTTCCCCCCCTTATATGCACTGTTTCAGGGAGTTGGGGCTTTCTTTATGAGTATCTGTTGCACTGTCCTGCCCCACTAGGTGGCAGTCTATTCACTATTTGCCTGCCGGGGCTCTGACCCACTAGCGCGGTTCTGCCCTGTTGCTGCTGGGCTCCCTTCTGCTGTGGAGAGCTCCCGTCTCCTGGGAGTCTCTCTGTTATGGCAGGTTGCCTCGGCAACGGCAGGCTGCTTCGGCCCTGGGCGGTGCTTCAATAGGGGCGGATTGTGTCAGCGGTGGTGGACGCCCCTCCCTCACCGGGCTGCACCGTCCTAGATGCCGGCAGCAAAACTCTCAGCGCCAAGCATCTCCAGTCATTGCCCTGCTTGTCCCTGTGAGGGTGGGACTCGCTGAGCCCGATTACCCAGCTCCCTGCCTCAGAGTCCGTCCTCTCTCTCTCTCCCTCCCTCTCCGCGAGCTTAAAGTTTGACTCTCTCACTGGCGCCCCAGGAGCCTGCCGATAGGGCACTGGGATCCGTGCGATCTCCCGTGCCGCTGCCCACTTCACCGGCTCATATCACGCTTCCCAGGAAACTCCCAGGAAACTCCTGGTCTGGCTCACTGTCCAAGTCCTGTTCAAATAGATGGACGCGCCAATCTGCCCTTCAAACTCTCAGATTGCTGGTTTAACAGGGCGCCCAGACCAGTGAGTTCCGTGCCAGGTCCTGCTGCGGCGCCGGCCGAAGCGGCGCCGGCCGAAGCGGCCGCGCCAAAGGGCTGCGTTAGCCGGTTTTACTTTACTAGCGTCCTGTGGGACTTTCAACGCTCTGTGGGCTAGAAAAGTCCATCCGAGAATGCGGCTAGGACTCACCCTCTGCGCCGTCACTGAGAGCTGCAATCCTGAGTCGCTTCTACTACGCCATCTTGCCGGGTCTCCCTCTGCTCAATATTATTTATGCAAATTTCTGCTGCCAGCTTTTCTTTTCTATTACATTGTCAGGCTGTAATTTTTATTTTTTAGAGGTTAAATATTTATTTAAAATTTAGCTCTTGTAATTGCAAAAAAAAAAAAAAAAAAAAACAGGAAAGCTTATGAGAGTATCTATTTTAAGCCAAGTAATTAAAAATTCCCTGGTGTAAACTGGGCAGCAAAGTATAAGAAAGTTTTAGTTTAGTGAAAAAGTCTAAGTAATGACAAATTCAGAAAATAAAAAAAAATATATTCTCTCATCCCCTTCCCCCACAGTTGCTGTATGTTTTTTTTTAAATTTTTTAAATTTTTATTGCATTATAGGTTTTGGGGTACATGTGCAGAGTGTGCAAGATAGTTGCATAGGTACACACATGTCAGTGTGCTTTGATGCCTTCCTCCCCTTCACCCACACTTGGCATTTATCCCCAGGCTATCCCTCCCCAGCCCCCCCTACTGTCCCTCCCCCTTCCCCCAATAGACCCCAGTGTGTAGTAGACCCCTTCCCTGTGTCCATGTGTTCTCATTTTTCTCACCCGCCTATGAGTGAGAATATGTTGTATTTGTTTTTTTGTTCTTGTGTCAGGTTGCTGAGAAAGATGTTCTCAAAATTAATCCATGTCCTTACAAAGGACACAAACTCATCATTTTTGATTGCCGCATAATATTCCATGATGTATATGTGCCACATTTTCCAGGTCCAGTCTATCATCGATGGGCATTTGAATTGGTTCCAGGTCTTTGCTATTGTAAACAGTGCTGCAATGAACATTTGTGTGCATGTGTCCTTATAGTAGAACGATTTATAGTCCTTTGGATATATACCCAGTAATGGGATTGCTGGGTCAAATGGAATTTCTATTTCTAGGTTTTTGAGGAATTGCCACACTGTCTTCCACAATGGTTGAACTAATTTACACTCCCACCAACAGGGTAAGAGTGTTCCTATTTCTCCATATCCTCTCCAGCATCTGCTGTCTCCAGATTTTTTTAATGATCGCCATTCTAACTGGCGTGAGATGGAATCTCAATGTGGTTTTGATTTGCATCTCTCTAATGACCAGTGGTGATGAGCATTGTTTCATGTGTTTGTTGGCCTCATGTATGTCTTCTTTTGTAAAGTGTCTGTTCATACCCTTTGCCCATTTTTGAATGGGCTTGTTTGTTTTTTCCTGTAAATCTGTTTGAGTTCTTTGTAAATTCTGGATATCAGCCCTTTGTCAGATGCGTAAACTGCAAAGATTTTTTCCCATTCTGATGGTTGCCTATTCACTCTAGTGACTGTTTCTTTTGTCATCCAGAAGCTGTGGAGTTTGATTAGGTCTCACTTGTCTATTTTGGCTTTTGTTGCCAATGCTTTTGGTGTTTTATTCATGAAGTCCTTGCCTACTCCTATGTCCTGAATAGTTTTGCCTAGATTTTCTTCTAGGGTTTTTATGGTGTCAGGTCTTACGTTTAAGTCTTTAATCCATCTGGAGTTAATTTTAGTGACAGGTGTCAGGAAGGGGTCCAGTTTCTGCTTTCTGCACATGGCTAGCCAGTTTTCCCAACACCATTTATTAAACAGGGAATCCTTTCCCCATTGCTTGTTTTTGTCTGGTTTATCAAAGATTATATGGTTGTAGATATGTTGATTTGCCTCCGATGCCTCTGTTCTGTTCCATTGGTCTATATATCTGTTTTGGTACCAGTACCATGCTGTTTTGATTACTGTAGCCTTGTAGTATAGTTTGAAGTCTGGTAGTGTGATGCCTCCCGCTGTGTTCTTTTTGCTTAGAATTGACTTGGCTATGCGAGCTCTCTTTTGGTTCCCTATGAAGTTCATGGTGATTTTTTCCAGTTCTGTGAAGAAATTCAATGGTAGTTTGATGGGGATAGCATTGATTGTGTAAATTACTCTGGGCAGTATAGCCATTTTCATGATATTGATTCTTCCTAACCACGAACATGGAATGTTTCTCCATCTGTTTGTGTCCTCTCTTATTTCGTTGAGCAGTGGTTTGTAGTTTTCCTTGAAGAGGTCCCTTACGTTCCTTGTGAGTTGTATTCCTAGGTATTTTATTTTCTTTGTAGCAATTGTGAATGGCAGTTCATTCTTGATTTGGTTCTCTTTAAGTCTGTTATTGGTGTATAGGAATGCTTGTGATTTTTGAACATTGATTTTATATTCTGAGACTTTACTGAAGTTGCTTATCAGTTTCAGGTGCTTTTGGGCTGAGGTGATGGGGTCTTCTAGGTATACTATAATGTCGTCTGCAAATAGAGACAATTTGCCTTCCACCTTTCCTCTTTGAATACCCTTTATTTCTTTTTCTTGCCTGATTGCTCTGGCTAGAAATTCCAGTACTATGTTGAATAGGAGTGGTGAGAGAGGGCATCCTGGTCTAGTGCCAGATTTCAAAGACAATGCTTCCACATTTTGCCCATTCAGTATGATATTGGCTGTTGGTTTGTCATAAATAGCTATTATTACTTTGAGATATGTTCCATCAATACCAAGTTTATTGAGGGTTTTTAGCATAAAGGGCTGTTGAATTTTGTCAAATGCCTTCTCTGCGTCGATTGAGATAATCATGAGGTTTTTGTTTTTGCTTCTGTTTATGTGGTGAATTACAATTATAGACTTGCATATGTTGAACCAGCCTTGCATCCCCGGGATAAATCCTACTTGAACATGATGGATAAGTTTTTTAATGTGCTGTTGCAATCGGTTTGCCAGTATTTTATTGAAGATATTTGCATCTGTGTTCATAATAAATATTGGCCTGAAGTTTTCTTTTCTTGTTGAGTCTCTGCCAGGTTTTGGTATCAGGATGATGTCGGTCTCATAAAATGACTTGGGAAGGGGTCCCTCTTTTTGAATTATTTGGAATAGTTTCAGAAGGAATGGTACTAGATCCTCTTTGCGTGTCTGATAGAATTCGGCTGTGAACCCATCTGGACCTGGTTTTTTTTTCTGTGGTAGGCTCTTAGTTGCTGCCTCCACTTCAGACCTTGTTATTGGTCTATTCATAGTTTCAGCTTCCTCCTGGTTTAGGCTTGGGAGGACACACGTGTCCAGGAATTTATCCATTTCTTCCTGGTTTACTAGTTTATGTGCATAGAGTTGTTTGTAGTATTCTCTGATGATGGTTTGAATTTCTGTGTAATCTGTGGTGATTTACCCATCATCGTTTTTTATTGCATCTATTTGGTTGTTCTCTCTTTTCTTTTTTATCAGTCTGACTAGTGGTCTGTCTATTTTGTTGATCTTTTCAAAAAACCAGCTCTTGGATTTATTGATTTTTTGAAGGGTTTTTTGTTTCTCTGTCTCCTTCAGTTCTGTTCTGGTCTTAGTTATTTCTTGTCTTTGGCTAGGTTTTGAGCTTTTTTGATCTTACTCCTCTAGCTCTTTCAATTTTGACGATAGGGTGTCAATTTTGGATCTCTCCACTCTTCTCATGTGGGCACTTATTGCTATATATTTTCCTCTGCAGACTGCTTTAAATTTGTCCCAGAGATTCTGCTACGTTGGATCTTCATTCTCATTGGTTTTGAAGAACTTCTGTATTTCTGCCTTCACTTCATTGTTTATCCAATCAACATTCAAGAGCCAGTTGTTCAGTTTCCATGAAGCTGTGCGGTTCTGAGTTATTTTCTGAATTCTGAGTTCCAACTTGGTTGCACTATGGGCTGAGAGACTGTTTGCTATGATTTCAGTTGTTTTGCATTTGCTGAGGAGTGCTTTACTTCCAATTATGTGGTCAATTTTGGAGTAGGTGTGATGTGGTGCTGAGAAGAATGTATATTCTTTGGATTTTGGGTGGAAAGTTCTGTAAATATCTATCAGGTTTGCTTGTTCCAGGTCTGAGTTCAAGTCCTGGATATCCTTGTTAATTTTCTGTCTGGTTGGTCTGTCTGATATTGACAGTGGAGTGTTAAAGTCTCCCACTATTATTGTGTGGGAGTCTAAGTCTCTTTGTAAGTCATTAAGAACTTGCCTTATATATCTGGATGCTCCTGCATTGGGTCCATATATATTTAGAATAGTTAACTCTTCTTGTTGTATCAATCCTTTTACCATTATATAATGACCTTCTTTGTCCCTTTTGATCTTTGTTGCTTTAAAGTCTATTTTATCAGAGATGAGAATTGCAACTCCTGCTATTTTTGCTCTCCATTTGCATGGTAAATATTCCTCCATCCCTTTATTTTGAGCCTTTGTGTATCTTTGCATGTGAGGTGGGTTTTCTGGATACAGCACACTGACGTGTTTTGGCTTTTTATCCAATTTGCCAGTCTGTGTCTTTTGATTGGTGCATTTAGCCCATTTACATTTAGGGTTAATATTGTTACGTGTGAATTTGATACTGTCATTTTGATGCTAGCTGGCTGTTTTGTCCATTGGTTCATGTAGATTCTTCATTTTGGTGATGGTCTTTAGCATTTGCTATGCTTTTAGGATGGCTGGTACTGGTTGTTTCTTTCTATGTGTAGTGCCTCTTTCAGGAGCTCTTGTAAAGCAGGCCTAGTGGTGGCAAAATCTCTGAGTACTTGCTTGTTCATGAAGGATTTTATTTTTTCTTTTGTAGAATTTCTGCGGAGAGATCTGCTGTGAGTCTGATTGGCTTCGCTTTGTGGGTTACCCGACCTTTCTCTCTGGCTGCCCTTAGTATTTTCTCCTTCATTTCAACCCTGGTGAATCTGACGATTATGTGCCTTGTGGTTGCTCTTCTTGCAGAATATCTTTGTGGTGTCCTATGTATTTCCTGGAGTTGAGTATTGACCTGTCTTGCTAGGTTGGGAAAATTTTCCTGGATAATATCCTGCAGAGTGTTTTCCAGCTTGGATTCATTCTCTTCATCACATTCTGGTACACCTATCAAATGTAGGTTGGGTCTCTTCACATAGTCCCATATTTCTTGGAGATTTTATTCATTCCTTTTTGTGCTTTTTTCTTTGATCTTGGTTTCTCGTTTTATTTCATTGAGTTGATCTTCGACTTCTGATATTCTTTCTTCTGCTTTGTCAATTCAGCTGTTGAATCTTGTGCATGCTTTGTGAAGTTCTCGTGTTGTGTTTTTCAGCTCCTTCAATTCATTCCTATTCCTCACTAAGTTGTCCATTCTTGTTATCATTTCCTCGAATCTTTTTTCAATGTTCTTAGTTTCTTTGCACTGATTTAGAACATATTCTTTTAGCTCACTGAAATTTCTGATGATCCACTTTCTGAAGTCTGATTCCATCATTTCATCACACTCATTCTCCGTCCAGCTTTGTTCCCTTGCTGGTGAGGAGTTTTGTTTTTTTTTGTAGGAGGTGAAGTGTTTTGGTTTCGGGTATTTTCCTTTTTTTTTTTGCCCTGGTTTATTTCCATCTTTATGGATTTATCCACCTGTCATCTTAGCAGTTGCTAATTTTTCAATTGGGAGGATGTGTTTATGTCTACTGCAACAGAACTCATAAAACACCCCTCTTTTTTCCCCCTTAGATGCTCTGTCTCAGGGAATTGGGGCTTTCTTTATGAGTATCTGTTGCACTGTCCTGCCCAGCTAGGTGGCAGTCTATTCACCATTTTCCTGCCGGTTCTCTGCCCTGCTAGCGCGGGTCTGCCATTCTGCTGTGGCTTGCTCCACCCTTCTGGAGGGGTCTCTCTGTTAATGCAGGTTGCCTCGGCAACAGCAGGCTGCGTCAGCCCTGCACCGTACTTCAGTAGGAGGGGATTGTGTCAGTAGTGGCGGACACCCCTCCCCCACCAGGCTGCAACGTCCTAGATGCTGGCAGCAAAACTCTTATGTCTGAGCGCCTCCAATCGCCGCCCTGCTTGTCCCCGTCAGGGTGGGACCTGCCGAGCCAAATCACCCAGCTCCCTGCCTCAGAGTCTGTCCTCTCTCTGTCTCTCGTTTCCTCTCCCCAAGCTGAACAGCTCCCTGCCTCAGAGTCTGTCCTCTCTCTGTCTCTCGTTTCCTCTCCCCAAGCTGAACAGTTGACTCTCTCACTGGTGCCCCAGTGGCCTGCTGATAGGGCACTGGGATTCATGCAATCTCTCGTGCCGCTGCCCACTGCACTGGCTCAGATCACGATTCCCAGGAATCTCCTGGCCTGGCTCATTGTCCAAGTCCCATTCAATCAGATGGACATGCCAATCTGCCCTTCCAAATCTCAGATTGCCGGTTTAACAGGGCACCCGGACAAGTGAGTTTTGTGCCCGGTGCCGCTGCGCTGTGGAACCGGCCGAAGCGGCCGTGTGAGCTGGCTGTGCTAGCGTGCCGTGTCTCTCTCACACCTGGGACTTTCAACGTTCTGTGGGCAAAAACGATCTGTCCGAGAATGCGGCTAGGACTCACCCTCTGCGCCTTCACTGAGAGCTGCAATCTGGAGTCGCCTCCATGACACCATGTTGGAAGTCCCCCACCGTATTTTGTTGGTCAAGTTGTGCAACTTTGTTTTTCTCTTTGAGAATTATACATTATTTTAATGTGACTAGATTTTTTATCACTCCAGGCTGGAGTACAGTGGCACAATTATAGCTCACTGTAATCTCAAGTTTCTTGAGCTCATGCAATACTCCTGCCTCAGTCTTTAAAGTAGTTGAGACCATAGGTACCTGCCACAATGCCAAAATAATCTAAAAAGCTTTTTAGTGACGTGTGTGTTGCTCAGGCTGGTCTCAGGCCGCTCTCTAGCTTCTGGCCTCAATTGATTTTCTGGCCTCAACCTCCCAAGTAGCTGGTATAGTGAGTGAGAGCCACTGAGACCAGCTCTATATTTTTAAAACTATTTATCTCTTTAGTTTTTTTTTAATTTTATTGCATTTTAGAATTTGGGGTATACGGGCTGAAAGTGCAAGATAGTTGCATAGGTACACACATGGCAGTGTGTTTTGCTGCCTTCCTCCCCTTCACCAACACTTGGAATTTCTCCGCAGGCTATCCCTCCCCAGCTCCCCCCTCGCTGTCCCCCCCATTCTCCCAATAGACCCCAGTGTGTAGTAGACCCCATACCTGTTTCCATGTGTTCTCATTTTTCTCACCCGCCTATGAGTGAGAATATGCGGTATTTCCTTTTCTGTTCTTGTGTCACGTTGCTGAGAATGAGGCTCTCCAGATTCATCCATGTTCTTACAAAGGACATAAACTCATCATTTTTTATTACTGCATAATATTCCATGGTGTATATGTGCCACATTTGCCCAGTCCAGTCTATCATCAATGGGCATTTGGGTTGGTTCCAGGTCTTTGATATTGTAAACAGTGCTGCAATAAACATTCGTGTACATGTGTCCTTATAGTAGAACGATTTATAGTCCTTTGGATATATACCCAGTAAAGGGATTGCTGGATCTAATGGAATTTCTATTTCTAGATTCCTGAAGAATCACCACACTGTCTTTCACAATGGTTGACTAATTTACGCTCCCACCAACAGTGTAAGAGTGTTCCTATTTCTCCACATCCTCTCCAGCATCTGTCTCCAGATTTTTTAATGATCAACGTTCTAACAGGTGTGAGATGGTATATCAATGTGGTTTTGATATTCATCTCTCTAATGAACAGTGACGATGAGCATTTTTTCATGTGTTTGTTGGCCTCATGTATGTTTTCTTTTGTAAAGTGTCTGTTCATATCTTTTGCCCATTTTTGAATGGGCTTGTTTGATTTTTCCTGTAAATCTGTTTGAGGTCTTTGTAAATTCTGGATATCAACCCTTTGTCAGATGCGTAAACGGCAAAAAGAATTTTCCCATTCTGTTGGTTGCCGATTCACTCTAGTGACTGTTTTCTTTGCCATGCAAAAGCTGTGGAGTTTGATTAGGTCCCATTTGTCTATTTTGGCTTTTGTTGCCAATGCTTTTGGTGTTTTGGTCATGAAGTCCTTGCCTACTCCTATGTCCTGAATGGTTTTGCCTAGATTTTCTTCTAGGGTTTTTATGGTGTCAGGTCTTATGTTTAAGTCTTTAATCCATCTGCAGTTAATTTTAGTGTAAGGTGTCAGGAAGGGGTCCAGTTTCTGTTTTCTGCACATGGCTAGCCAGTTTTCCCAACACCATTTATTAAACAGGGAATCCTTTCCCCATTGCTTGTTTTCATCAGGTTTATCAAAGATTATATGGTTATAGTTATGTTGTGTTGCCTCTGATGCCTCTGTTCTGTTCCATTGGTCTATATCTCTGTTTTGGTACCAGTACCATGTTGATTTGATTACTGTAGCCTTGTAGTATAGTTTGAAATCTGGCAGGGTGATGCCTCCTGCTGTGTTCCTTTTGCTTAGAATTGACACGGCTATGCGGGCTCTCTTTTGGTTCCATATGAAGTTCATGGTGGTTTTCTACAGTTCTGTGAGGAAATTCACTGGTAGTTTGATGGGTATAGCATTGATTGTGTAAATTACTTTGGGCAGTATAGACATTTTCACGATATTGATTCCTCCTAACCATGAACATGGAATGTTTCTCCATCTGTTTTTGTCCTCTCTTATTTCGTTGAGCAGTGGATTGTAGTTTTCCTTAAAGAGGTCCCTTACGTTCCTTGTAAGTTGTATTCCTAGGTATTTTATTCTCTTTCTAGCAATTGTGAATGGCAGTTCGTTCTTGATTTGGTTCTCTTTAAGTCTGTTATTGGTGTATAGGAATGCTTGTGATTTTTGCACATTGATTTCATATTCTGAGACTTTGCTGAAGTTGCTTATCAGTTTCAGCATTTTTTGGCTGAGGTGTTGGGGTCTTCTAGGAATACTATCATGCCGTCTGCAAAGAGAGACAATTTGGCTTCTACCTTTCCTATTCGAATACCCTTTATTTCTTTTTTATGCTGATTGCTCTGGCTAGAACTTCCAGTACTATGTTAAATAGGAGTGGTGAGAGAGGGCATCCTTGTCTAGTGCCAAATTTCAAAGGGAATGCTTCCACTTGTTGCCCATTTAGTATGATATTGGCTGTTGGTTTGTTGTAAATAGCTTTTATTACTTTGAGATATGTTCCATCAATACCAAGTTTATTGAGGGTTTTTAGCATAAAGCGCTGTTGAATTTTGTCAAATGCCTTCTCTGCGTCAATTGAGATAATCATGTGGTTTTTGTTTTTGCTTCTGTCTATGTGGTGAATTACGTTTATAGACTTGCGTATGTTGAAAGAGCCTTGCATCCCTGGGATGAATCCTACTTGATCATGATGGATAAGTTTTTTAATGTGCTGTTGCAATCGGTTTGCCAGTATTTTATTAAAGATTTTTGCATCTATATTTATCATGGATATTGGCCTGAATATTTTTTTTCTTGTTGAGTCTCTGCCGGGTTTTGGTATCAGGATGATGTTGGTATGAGAAAATTATGTGGGAAGGCTTTCTACATTTGAATTATTTGGAATAGTTTCAGAAGAAGTGGTACCAGCTCCTCTTAGTGTGTCTGGTAGACTTTGGCTGTGAACTCATCTGGACCTGGGCTTTTTGTGTGTGGTAGGCTCTTAATTGCTGCCTCAACTTCCGACCTTGTTATTGGTCTATTCATAGTTTCAGCTTCCTACTGATTTAGGTTTGGGAGGACTCAGATGTCCAGGAATTTATCCATTTCTTCCTGGATTACTAGTTTATGCGCATAGAGTTGTTTGTAGTATTCTCTGATGATGGTTTGAATTTCTGTGGAATCTGTGGTGATTTTCCCTTTATCGTTTTTTATTGCATCTATTTGGTTGTTCTCTCTTTTCTTTTTTATCAGTCTGGCTATTGGTCTGTCTATTTTGTTGATCTTTTAAAAGAACCAGCTCTTGGATTTATTGATTTTTTGAATGGTTTTTCGTGTCTGTATCTCTTTCAGTTCTGCTCTGATCTTAGTTATTTTTTGTCTTCCACTAGGTTTTGAGTTTTTTAGATCTTGCTCCTCTAGCTTTTTCAATTTTGACGATAGTGTGTCAATTTAGGATCTCTCCAGTCTTCTCATGTGGGCACTTATTGCTATATATTTTTCTCTACAGACTGCTTTAGTTGTGTCCCAGGGATTCTGGTATGTTGTCTTCGTTCTCATTGGTTTCTAAGAACTGCTTTATTTCTGCCTTCATTTCATTGTTTATCCAATCAACATTCAAGAGCCAGTTGTTCTGTTTCCATGAAGCTGTGTAGTTCTGCGTTAGTTTCTGAATTCTGAGTTCCAACTTGATTGCACTGTGGTCTGAGAGACTGTTTGTTATGATTTCAATTCTTTTGCATTTGCTGAGGAGTGCTTTACTTCCAATTATGTGGTCAATTTTGGAGTAGGTGTGATGTGGTGCTGAGAAGAATGTATATTCTGTGGATTTGGGGTGGAGAGTTCCGTAAATATCTATCAGGTTTGCTTGTTCCAGGTCTGAGTTCAAGTCCTGGATATCCTTGTTAATTTTCTGTCTACTTGATCTGCCTGATATTGACAGTGGAGTGGTAAAGTCTCCCACTATTATTGTGTGGAGTCTAAGTTTCTTTGTAAGTCATTAAGAACTTGCCTTATATATCTTGGTGCTTCTGCATTGGGTCCATATATATTTAGGATCTTTAGCTCTTCCTGTTTTATTGATCCTTTTATGATTATGTACTGACCTTATTTGTCTTTTTTTATCTTTGTTGCTTTAAAGTCTATTTTATCAGAGACGAGCACTACAACTCCTGCATTTTTTTGCTCTCCATTTGCTTGGAAAATCTTCCTCCATCCCTTTATTGTGAGCCTTTGTGTATCCTTGCCTGTGAGATGGGTTTCCTGGATACAGCACATTGATGGGTTTTGGTTTTTTATCCAATTCGCCAGTCTGTGTCTTTTGATTGTTGCATTTATCCCATTTACATTTAGGGTTAATATTGTTATGTGTGAATTTGATACTGCCATTTTGATGCTAGCTGGCTGTTTTTCCCATTGGTTCATGTAGATTCTTCATTTTGTTGATGCTCTTTAGAATTTGGTATGCTTTTAGGATGGCTGGTACTGGTTGTTTCTTTCTATGTGTAGTGCCTCTCTCAGCAACTTTTGTAAAGCAGGCCTAGTGGTGACAAAATCTCTGAGTACTTGCTTGTTCATGAAGGATTTTAGTTTTTCTGTTTTAGAGTCTCTTCTGAGAGATCTGCTGTGAGTCTGATGGGCTTCCCTTTGTTGGTGACCCGACCTTTCTCTCTGGCTGCCCTTAGTATTTTCTCCTTCATTTCAACCCTTGTGAATATGACGATTATGTGCCTTGGGGTTGCTCTTCTTGCGGAGTATCTTTGTGGTGTCCTCTGTATTTCCTGGAGTTGAGTATTGACCTGTCTTGCTAGGTTGGGGAAATTTTCCTGGATAATATCCTGCAGAGTGTTTTCCAGCTTGGATTCATTCTCTTCATCACATTCTGGTACACCTATCAAACGTAAGTTTGGTCTCTTCACATAGTCCCACATGTCTTGGAGATTTTGTTCATTCCTTTTTGCGCTTTTTTCTTTAATCTTGGTTTCTCGTTTTATTTCATTGAGTTGATCTTCACCTTCTGATATTCTTTCTTCTGCTTGGTCAATTCGGCTGTTGAAACTTGTGCATGCTTCTTGACGTTCTCGTGTTGTGTTTTTCAGCTTCTTCAATTTATTCATATTCCTCTCTAAGTTGTCCATTCTTGTTATTTCCTCGAATCTTTTTTCAAATCTTTTTTCAAGGTTCTTAGTTTCTTTGCACTGATTTAGAACATGTTCTTTTAGCTCACTTAAGTTTCTCATTATCCACTTTCTGAAGTCTGATTCTGTCATTTCATCACACTCATTCTCCGTCCAGCTTTGTTCCCTTGCTGGTGAGGAATTTTGGTCCTTTGTAGGAGGTGAGATGTTTTTGTTTCGGGTGTTTTCCTGCCTTTTTGCACTGGTTTCTTCCCATCTTTATGGATTTATCCACCTGTCGTCTTAGCAGTTGCTGATTTTTCAATTGAGTCTCTGAGTGGATGCCCAGATTGTTGATGATGAAGTATTTCTGTTACTTAATATTCCTTCTAATGGTCTTGCCCCTCTGCTGTACGAGTGCTGAGGTCCACTCCAGGCCCTGCTTTTCTGGGGTACACCTGTAGCAGCTGTGGAACAGTGAGGGATGCTACCACTTTCTTCTTCTGCTATCTTTGTTTCAGAATGATGCCCGCCAAATGTCAGTCTGATTAGTCCTTTTTTGGGGTGACTCTTTGGATATACAGGGGTCAGGGAGCTGCTTGAGGAGATGGTCTGTGCTTTATAGGAGCTCCAGTGCTGAGCTGTGAGCTCCGTTGTTCATTCAGGGATGTTGGTAGGATGTGTCTATGTCTGCTGCAACAGAACTCATAAAATCCCTTTATTTTTCCCCTTAGATGCTCTGTCTCATGGAGTTGGGGCTTTCTTTATGAGTATCTGTTGCACTGTCCTGCCCAGCTAGGAGGCAGTCTATTCACTATTTGCCTACCTGGGCTTCACCCTGCTAGCACGGGTCTGCCCTGCTGCCCCGGGCTCCGTTCTGCTGTGGTGCACTTCTGCCCTCTTGGTGGAGTCTCTCTGTTATGGCAGCTTGCCTCGGCAATGGAAGGCTGCGTCAGCCCTGGGAAGTACTTCAGTAGGGGTGGATTGCATTCATAGTGGTGGACACCCCTCCCCCACTGGGCTGCACTGTCCTAGATGCCGGCAGCAAAACTCTCAGCCCCAAGTGTCTCCAATCGCTGCCCTGCTTGTCCCCGTGAGGGTGGAACCTGCCAATCTCAATTACCCAGCTCCCTGCATCAGAGTCCATCCTCTCTCTCTTCCTCTCCCCAGGTTGAACAGTTGACTCTCTCACTGGCGCCCCAGTTGCCTGCTGATAGGGCACTGGGATTCATGCAATCTCCCGTGCTGCTTCCCACTGCACTGGCTCAGATCACGTTTCCCAGAAATCTCCTGGTCTGGCTCATTGTCCACGTCCCATTCAATCAGATGGACATGCCAATCTGCCCTTCCAAATCTCAGATTGCCGGTTTAATAGGGCACCCAGACCAGTGAGTTTTGTGCCGGGTGCCTCTGTGCTGTGGTGCCTGTCCGGCCAAACTGGCTGCATGAGCCCCCTGTGCTAGTGTCCCATGTCTCTCCCATACCTGGGACTTTCAAGGTTCTGTAGGCAAAAAAGTTCCGTTCCAAGAATGTGGCTAAAACTCACCCTCTGCACCTTCACTGAGAGCTGCAATCTTGAGTTGCCTCTACGATGCCATCTTGGAAGCCTAGTGTCTTCTATATATTGTGCTATTTTCCAAAGTGCACCCTGTGTTCTAGCTCTCTTCTTCTGCTTTCTTTATTCCAGAATGATGTCTGCCAAATGTTGGTCTGATTAGTTCTTTTTTGAGGTGACTCTTTGGATATACAGGGTTCAGGGAGCTGCTTGAGGAGACGGTCTGTACTTTGTAGGAGCTCCAGTGCTGAGCTGTGAGCTCTGTTGTTCATTCAGGGTTGTTGGGGACCTGTGTTTATGTCTTCTGCCCCAGAACTTATACAACCCTTTTATTTTTTTCCCCTCAGATTCTCTGTCTCAGTGAGTTGGGGCTTTCTTTATGAGTATCTGTTGCACTTTCCTGCCCCACTAGGTGGCAGTCTATTCACTATTTCCCTGCTGAGGCTCCGTCCTGCTATCGTGGGTCCGCCCTGATGCCACGGGGCTCCGTTCTACTGTGGTGTGCTCCGCCCTGTTGGCAGAGTCTCTTTGTTATGGAGGGTTGCCTCAGCAACGGGATGCTGCATCAGCAGTGGGCGTGTATCTCAGTAGGGGCGGATTGCGTCTGTAGTGGCAGACGCCCCTCCCCCACCAAGCTGCACCTTTTTTTTAGCTGAGCCCGCAGCAAAACTCTCAACCCTGAGCACCTCCAATCGCCACCCTGCTTGTCCCCGTGAGGGTGGGACCCACAGAACCTGATCACCTGGCTCCCTGCCTCAGAGTCTGTCATCTCTCTCTGTCTGTCTTTCTCCCCTAGTTGAAAGGTTGTCTCTCTCACTGGTGGCCCAGTAGCCTGCTGATAGAAAGCTGGAATCCATGCGATCCCCCATGCCACTTCCCTCTGCACCAGCTCAAATCACACTTCCCAGGAATCTCCTGCTCTGTCTCACTGTCCACATCCTGTTTAATCAGATGAACATGTCAATCTGCCCTTCTAGATCTCAGATTGGCTGTTTAACAGGGAACCCCGACCAGTGAGTTTTGTGCCAGGTGCCACTGCGCTGCGGCACCAGTCGAACCGGCCATGCAAGCCGTAACCCTGGCTTGTCTGGTGTCCCTTGTCTCTCCTACACCTAGGAATTTCCCCTTTCTCTGGGCAACAAAGGTCCATCTGAGAATGTGGCTAGGACTCACCCTCTGCGCCTTCACTGAGAGCTGCAATCCTGAGTTGTTTCTATGCTGCCATCTTGGAAAAATCCCCCAGGCTGCAAATTTTATAAACTGTTTATGTTTTGTTTCCCTTTTAACTGAATGTCTTTAACAGCACCCAAGTCACATCTTGAATGCTTTGCTGCTTAGAAATTTCTTCTGTCATATACTCTAAATCATGTCTCTCAAGTTCAACGTTCCAAAAATCTCTACACCAGAAAAAAAATGCCACTAGTCTTGTTGCTGAAACATAATGAATCACTGTTGCTCCAGTTTCCAACAAGTTTCTCATCCACATCTGATATCACCTCAGCCTAGATTTCATTGTCCTTATTATCAGCATTTTGGTCAAAGCCATTCAAACTATCTAGTAAGTTCCAAACTTTCCCACATTTTTCTGTCTTTTTTTCTTTGAGCCCTCCAAACTAATCTACACTCTGCCTGTTATCCAGTTCCAAAGTTGAGTCTACATTTTCAAGTATCTTTTCAATGGTGCCCCACTCTACTGGTACCAATTTGCTGTATTAGTCTGTTTTCACATGGCTGATAAAGATACATCCAAGACTGGACAATTTATAAGAGAAAACAGTTTATTGGACTTAAGTTTCACATGGCTGGGGTGGCCTCACAATCACAGTGGAAGATGAAAGCATGTTTCACATGGTGGTAAATAAGAGAAAAGCTTGTGCAGGGGAACCCCTCTTTATAAAACTATCAGATGTCCTAAGACTTATTCACTATTATAATAACAGCACCGGACAGATTTGCTCCCGTAATTCAATTACCTCCTACCTTTCACCAGGTTCCTCCCACAACACATGAAAATTTAAAATGAGAAAGGGATGGGAGCACAGCCAAATCATATAACATGGCAAGAAATGTGGGTGGCCTCTAAGACTTGAGATGAAACCCAAACTGATGATCAAGTAATCAAGGTATCTGTCTTACAACTGCCAGAAACAAACTTTTGACAACTTAAATATACTTTTAATTGATTCTTTCTCAATGCCTTTAAAATAACACAGTCCAGGTTATTATACCCTAATGTTACTCTGTGAGTCTCTGATCAGAGAAAACTGTTAAAGTGTGACTAGGCTTTTAACCTATAGAAACCGAGAGATAATACATTGGTGCTGTGTTATTGTATGCACAGATGTTTACTTGTTATGGAGCAAAAGAGAACTAACATATTTGTCTCTGTGATTCTTCTCAATATTTAATGATAGAAATAATATTGTCAGAGTACCTGGGAAATCAAATTTTTGATTTTATATCCTTAATATGTGAACTTAAGTAATAGTAATTGGTAGTTAGTTAACTTTAAAAATATAAGAAATGTGTTCTAAGAAGTTAATGACAAGTAGAATTTAACTGCATGCATAATGAAGTGTGTTTCTACACGTTCTAGAATTCTACATAATTAATCACAAACTAGTTGGGAACCTCATTAATTAGTATGTAAATCGCTCTATGCATAAAAGCATTGCATTAATGGTACAAGATCATTGGGATGTCCCTTCACCGAACAGAAACCTCTGTGGTCACTGGCACTTTTAACTGAGTTTTGCTGTGGCCTGCAGGGCACATTCTGCCCCGTCAGACTGGCAGACAGTGCTCAGATCCTGCAACTGGCTTAAATACCATGCCTGCCAAGATCAAGCCAGGCATAAGGCAGCAAGGAATGTAAGAATAAACACAGGGTCTGGCCACTGAGCACAGCAAGGCACAGCACTTCTCTAACATAATAATCATGGGGTCTGGCCACTGAGCACAGCAAGTGCTCAGTCTAACATAACAAGGCCTTGCCTTTCCTTGCCTGCATTTTTCTTGCCTGGATTTGCCTTACCTTGACTTGCCTGGATTTGCCTTGCTTGGCTTGCCTTGTCTTGCCTGGCTTGTCTTGCCTTACCTTGCCTGGATTTGCCTTGTTTTGCCTTGCCTGGATTTTTTATGCCCGGATTTGCTTTGTCGTGCCTTGCATAAATTGCCTTGCCTGGATTTACCTTGCCTTGTATTCCCTACATTTACCTTGCCTGGATTTGTTGTGCCTGGATTTGCCTGAATTTGCCTTGCCTGTATTTGTCTTTCCTTGCCTTGCCTGGATTTGCCTTTTCTGAATTTCTCTTGCCTTGCCTTGCCTGCATTTACCTTGACTTGTCTTGCCTTGTCTGAAATTGCCTTCACTGGATTTGCCTTGCCATGCTTGTTAGATTTGATTTGCCTGAATTTGCCTTGATTTGCCTTGCCTGGATGTGCCTTGTCATGCCTTGTGTATATTTTCCTTGCTGAATTTGCCTTGTTTTGCCTTGTCCTGCCTTGCCTTCACTTCTCTTGATTTGCCCTGCCTGGATTTTTCTTGTTTTGCCTTGCCTTGACTTGCCTGAATTTGCCTTGCCTTGCCTTATCTTGTCTGGATTTGCCTTGCCTTGCCTTGCCTTTTTCCCTTCATTTGCCTTGACTTGCCTTGCTTTACCTGGATCTGCCTTGACTTTATTGGCCTTGCCTTGCCTTGCCTAGCCTGAATTTTTCTTGCCTGTTTTTGCCTTGCCTGTATTTGCCTTGCCTTGCCTTTTTTGTATTTGCCATGGCTCGATTGGCCTTACCTTACCTTGCCTTGCCTGGATGTGCCTTGCCTGGATTTGTCTCTCCTTGCCTTGCCTGGATTTGCCTTTTCTGGATTTCAATTGCCTTGCCTTGTGTGGATTTACCTTGACTTGCCTTGCCTTGTCTGAAATTACCTTCGCTGGATTTGCCTTGCCATGCCTTGCCTGGATGTACCTTGCCTGGATTTGCCTTGTTTTGCCTAGCCTGGATGTGCCTTGACTTGACTTGCCTAAATTTTACTTGCTTGGATTTGTTTTGCCTTGCCTTACCCTGCCTCACCTTCACTTTTCTTGATTTGCCTTGCCTGGATTTTCTTTTTTTGCCTTGCCTTGCCTTGCCTCGTTTTGCCTTGTATTGCCTTGCCCTGACTTGCCTGGATTTGCCTTCACTAAATTTGTTTTTCCTGGATTTGTTTTGCCTTGCTTTGCCTTGCCTTACCTTACCTTTTTTTTTCTTTATTAGCCTTGCCTTACTTTGCTTTACCTGAATCTGCCTTGACTTTATTGGCCTGGCCTTGCATTGCCTAGCCTAGATTTTCCGTGCCTGTATTTGCCTTGCCTAGATTTGTCTTACCTGGATTTGCTTTGCCTTGCCTTTCCTGGATTTGCCATGGCTGGATTGGCCTTACCTTTCCTTGCCTTTCCTGGATGTGCCTTGTCTGGATTTGCCTTTCTTTGCCTGGATTTGCATTGCCTTGCTTACTTTGCCTGGATTTGCCTTGTTTTGCGTTGCCTGGATTTTCCATGCCTGAATTTGCTTTGCTTTGCCTTGCCTGGATTTGTCTTGCCTTGTCTTCCCTACATTTACCTCGTCTGGATTTGCCTTGCCTAGATTTGCCTTTCCTTGCCTTGCCTGGATTTGCCTCTTTTGGATTTGTCTAGCCTTTCCTTGCCTGAATTTACCTTGACTTGCCTTGATTTGCTGAAATTGCCTTCGCTGGGTTTGCCTTGCCTTTCCTTGCCTGGATTTGCCTTGACTGAATATGCCTTGCCTTGCCTAAATTTGCCTTGCGGATTTGCCTTGCCTTGCCTTGACCTGCCTTGCCTTGACCTGCCTTGCCTTCACTTTTCTTAATTTGCCTTGCCTGAATTTTTCTTGTTTTGCCTTGTCTTGCCTCGTTTTGCCTTGTATTGCCTTGCCTTGACTTGTCTGGATTTGCCTTGTCTGAGTTTGCCTTGACTTGCCTTGGCTGGATTTGCCTTGCATTGCCTTGAATGCATTTGCCTTACCTGAATTTACCTTGTGTTGCCTTGTATGGATTATCCTTACCTGAATTTGTTTTTTGTTTTCTTGCCTTGCCTTTTTTTTTTTCTAGCCTGGATTTGCCTTTCCTGGGTTAGCTTAACCTTGACTTTGACTTGCCTTGTCTTGCTTGGATTTGCCTTGTCTCGATTTGCCTTGCCTTGCCTTGCCTTGATTTGGCTGGATTTGTCTTGACTGGATTTGTCTTGCATAGGTTTGCATTGCCTTGCCTTGTCTAGCATAAATTCGCCTTGCCTGAATTTTCCTTGCCTGGATTTTTTTTCTATTGTTTTGTCTGGATTTGTTTTGCCTGGATTTGCCTTGCCTTGCCTGGATTTGCCTTACCTTGCCTTGCCTCCTTCCCTTCATTTCCTTTGCCTTGCCTTGCTTTACCTGGATCTGTATTGACTTTATTGGCCTTGCCTTGCCTTGCCTAGCTTGGATTTTACTTGCCTGTATTTGCCTTGCCTTGCCTTTCCTCGATTTGCCATGGCTGGATTGGTCTGACTTTGCCTTGCCTTGTCTGAATGTGCCTTACCTGGATTTGCCTTTCCTTTCCTGAATTTGCCTTGTCTTTCCTTGCCCTGTCTGTATTTTTCTTGCCTGGATTTGCCTTACCTTGCATTGCCTGGATTTGCCTCACCTGGATTTGCCTTCCCTTGCCTTGCCTTGCCTGGATTTGCATAGCATGGATTTGCCTTCCCTTGCCTTGCCTGGATGTGCCTTGCATTGCCTTGCCTTGCCTTACCTAAATTTGCCTTGCTTTGATTTGCCTTGCCTTGCTTTGCCCTGCCTTGCCTTCCCTTTCCTTTATTTGCCTTGCCTGAATTTTCCTTGCCTTGCCTTGTTTTGTCTCGTTTTGCCTAGTATTGCCTTGCCTTGACTTTGCTGGATTTGCCTTGCTTGGATTTGCCTTGCTTGGATTTGCCTTGCCTTGCCTTGCCTTGGCTGGATTTGCCTTGCCTTGATTTGCCTTGTATTTCCCTGTCTTAATTTGCCTTACCTGAATTTGCCTTGCCTTGCATTGTATGAATTTTTCTTACTTGAATTTTTTTTTGTTTCCTTGCCTTGCCTTGCTTGCTTAGCCTGGATTTGCTTTGCCTGGATTTTCTTTGCCTTGGCTTGCCTTGCCTTGCTTTGCCTGGATTTGCCTTTTTTCTGTTGCCTGGATTTTTTATGCCAGGATTTGCTTTGCATTGCCTTGCCTGGAATTGCCTTGCCTGAATTTGCTTTGCCTTGTCTTACCTACATTTTTTTGCCTGAATTTGTCTTGCCTAGATTTGCCTGGATTTGCCTTTCCTTGCCTTGAATGAATTTGCCTCTTCTAGATTTCTCTTGCCTTGCCTTGCCTGCATGTATTTTGACTTGCCTTGCCTGCATTTATTTTGACTTGCCTTGCCTTGCCTGCATGTATTTTGACTTGCCTTGCCTTGCTTAAAATTGCCTTCATTGGATTTCCTTGCCTTTCCTTGCTTGGATTTGCCTTGTTTTGCCTTGCCTGGATGTGCCTTGCCTTGCCTTGCCTTGCCCTGCCTTGCCTTCACTTTTCTTAAATTGCCTTGCCTGGATTTTCCTTGCCTTGCCTTTTCTTTCCTTGTTTTGCCTAAATTTGCCTTGCTTGAATTTGCCTTGCCTTGCCTTGCCCTGTTTTGTCTTCGCTTTTTGATTTGCCTTACCTGGATTTTCTTTGCCTTGCCTTGCCTTTTCTCCTTTTCCATTGTATTGCCTTGCCTTGACTTGCCTGGATATGCTTTGCCTGAATTTGCCTTTCCTTGACTTGCCTTGCATTGCCTTGCCTGGATTTGTCTTGCCTCGTTTGTTTTGCCTGGATTTGTCTTGCCTTGCCTTTTCTTCTTTCCTTCATTTGCCTTGCCTTGCCTTGCTTTACCTGGATCTGCCTTGACTTTATTGGACTTGCCTTGCCTGGCTTAGCCTGGATTTTCATTGCCTGTATTTGCCTTGCCTGTATTTGCCTTGCCTGTGTTTGCCTTGCCTGAATTTGCCTTGCCTTGCCTTTTCTGGATTTGCCATGGCTGAATTGGTCTTACCTTGTTTTGCCTTGCCTCGATGTGCCTTACTTGGATTTGCCTTGCCTTGCATTAATTTGCCTTGCCTTCCCTTGCCCTGTCTGGAATTTCTGTGCCTTGATTTGCCTTATCTTGCATTGCCTGGATTTGTCTTGCCTGAATTAGCCTTACCTGGATTTGCCTTACCTTGCCTTGCCTGGATTTGCATATCATGGATTTGCCTTCTCTTGCCTTGCCTGAATTTGCCTTGCCTCGATTTCTTATATCTTGCCTAGATTTGCCTTGCCTGGATGTGCCTTGCCATGCTTGATTGCCTGAATTTGCCTTGCCTGAATTTGCCTTACCTTGTCTTGCCTGGATTTGCCTGGACTTGTCTTGCCTTGCCTGGATTTGCCTTGTTTTGCCTTGCCTGGATGTCACTTGCCTTTCCTTGCCTTTCTTTGCCTTGCCTTGCCTTGCCTAAATTTGCCTTGCTTGGATTTGCCTTGCCTTGCCTTGCCCTGCCTTGCCTTCACTTTTTTTGATTTGTATTGCCTTGATTTTCCTTGACTTGCCTTGCTTTGCCTCATTTTGCCTTGTATTGCCTTGCCTTGCCTTGCCTAGATTTGCCTTGCCTAAATTTGCCTTGCCTGAATTTGCCTTGTCTTGCCTTGGCTGGAGTTTTCTTGTATTACCTTGACTGCATTTGACTTACCTGAATTTGCATTGCCTTGCCTTGTATGTATTTTCCTTACCTGGATTTTTTTTCTGTTTCCTTGTCTTGCCTTGCCTTTCTTGCCTGGATTTGCCTTGCCTGGGTTTGCCTTGCCTTGCCTTGCCTTGCCTTGATTTGCATTGCCATGCTTTGCCTGGACTTGCCTGGCCTTGCTTTTGACTTGCCTTGTCTTGCTTGGATTTGCCTTGTCTCAATTTGGCTTGCCTGGATTTGCCTTGCCTTGGCTTGACTTGCCTGAATTTGCGTTGTCTGGATTTGCCTTGCCTTGCATTGTCTAGCCTGGATTTGCCATGCCTGGAATTTCCTTGCCTGGAGTTTTTTTGTATTGCCTTGTCTGGATTTGCCTCGCCTGGATTTGTTTTGCCTGGATTTGCCTTGCCAGGATTTTCCTTGCCTTGCCTTGTCTTGCCTTGCCTAGCTTTGTCTTCCCTTTCCTTGCCATTTTTTCTTCATTTGCCTTGCCTTGCCTTGCTTGACTTGGATCTGGCTTGACTTTATTGGCCTTGCCTTGCCTTTCCTGGATTTTTCTTGCCTGTATTTACCTTGCCTGAATTTGCCTTTCCTTTCCTTTCCTGAATTTGCCATGGCTGGATTGGCACTACCTTGCCTTGCCTTGCCTGGATGTGCCTTGCCTGGATTTGCCTTGCCTTGCCTGAATTTGCCTTTTCTTTCCTTGCCCTGTCTGGATTTTTCTTGCCTGGATTTGCCTTACCTTGCATTGCCTGTATTTGCCTTGCCTGGATTTGCCTTACATGGATTTGCCTTGCCTTGCCTTGCCTGGATTTGCATAGCATGGATTTGTTTTGTCTTGCCTTGCCTGGATTTGCCTTGCCTAAGTTTTCCATGTCTTACCTATATTTGCCTTTCATGGATTTGCCTTCCCTTGCTTGCCTTGCCTGGATTTGCCTTGCCTTGCCTTGCCTTGCCTTGCCTTGCCTTGCCTGAATTTTCCTTGTTTTCATTGCCTGGATTTTCCATTCTTAGGTTTGCTTTGCTTTGCCTTGCCTTGCCTGGAATTGCCTAGCCTGGATTTGTCTTGCCTTGTTTTCCCTATATTTACCTTGCGTGGATTTTTCTTGCCTAGATTTGCTTGTATTTTCCTTGCCTGTATTTGCCTTTTCTTGCCTTTTCGGGATTTGCCTTTTCTGTATTTGTCTTGTCTTGCCCTCCCTGCATTTATATTGACTTGCCTTGCCTAGCTTGGAATTGCCATCTCTGGATTTGCCTTGCCTTTTCTTGCCTGGATTTTCTTTGTTTTGCCCTGCCTGAATGTGCCTTGCCTTCCCTTGCTTTGCCTTGCCTAACTTCCCTTGCGTAAATTTGTCTTGTCCTGCCTTGCTTTGCCTTGCCTTCACTTTTCTTAAATTGCTTTGCCTGGATTTTCATTGCCTTGCTTTGCCTTGCCTCGCTTTGCCTTGCCTCGTTTCACTTTGTATTGCCTTGACTTGGCTTTCCTTTATTTGCCTTGCCTTGATTTTTTGCCTTGTTTTGCCTCCTTCCCTTCATTTGCCTTGCCATGTCTTGCTTTACCTAGATCTTCATTTACTTTTTTGGCCTTGCCTTACCTTGGCTAGCCTGGATTTTCCTTGCCTGTATTTGCTTGCCTTGCTTTTTATGGATTTGCCATGGCTAGATTGGCCTTACCTTGCCTTGCCTTCCCTGGATGTGCTATGCCTGGATTTGCCTTGTCTTGCCTGAATTTGCCTTGTTTTTCCTTGCCCTGTCTGGATTTTTCTTGCCTGCATTTGCCTTACCTTGCATTGCCTGGATTTGCCTTGCCTGGATTTGCATTACGTGGATTTGCCTTGCCTTGCCTTGCCTGGCCTGGATTTGCATAGCATGTATTTGTCTTGTCTAGCCTTGCATGAATTTGCCTTGCCTAGATTTCCCATGTTTTGCCTAGATTTGCCTTTCCTTGCTTGCTTTGCCTGGATGTGCCTTGCCTGGATTTGCCTTACCTTGCCTTGCCTGAATTTGCCTTGCCTTGGCTTGCCTTGTCATGCCTAGCCTGGATTTGCCTTGTTTTGTCTTGCCTGGATGTGCCTTGCCTTGCCTAAATTTGTTTTGCTTGGATTTGCCTTGCCTTGCCTTGCTCTGCCTTACCTTCACTTTTCTTGTTTTGTCTTGCCTGGATTTGGCTTGCCTGAATTTGCTTTGCCTGAATTTGCCTTACTTTGCCTTGGCTGGATTTGCCTTGCCTGGATTTTTCTTGTATTGCATTTACTGCAATTTGCCTTACCTGAATTTGCTGTGCCTTCTTTTGTGTAGATTATTTTTACCTGGATTTTATTTTCATTTCCTGGCCTTTCCTTTCCTTTCCTAGCCTGGATTTGCCTTGTCTTGGTTTGCCTTGCCTTGATTTGCCTTGCCTGAGTTTGCCTTGTCATGCCTTGCCTGGATTTGCCTGGCCTTGATTTTGACTTTCCTTGTCTTGCTTGGATTTGCCTTGTCTAGATTTGCCTTGCCTGAATTAGTCTTGCCTTGCCTTGCCTTGCCTGGATTTGCATTGACTGGATTTGCCTTGCCTTGCCTTGCCTTCAGCTGGATTTGCATAACATGGATTTGTTCTGTCTTTCCTTGCCTAGGTTTTTCATGTCTTGCCTAGATTTGCGTTTCCTGGATTTGCCTTGCCTTGCTTGCTTTGCCTAAATTTGCCTTGCCTGGATTCACCTTACTTTGTCTTGCCTGGATTTGTCTTGTCTTGTCTTGCCTTGCCTTTTCTTGCCTGGATTTGCCTTGCTTCGATTTGCCTTGACTGGATTTTTCTTGTTTTGCTTTGCCTGGATTTTCCATGCCTGGATTTGTTTTGCATTGCCTTGCCTGAAATTGCGTTGCCTGGATTTGCCTTGCCTTGTCTTCTCTACATTTACCTTTCCTGGATTTTTTTTTTGCCTAGATTTGTCTGGATTTGCCTTGACTGTATTTGTCTTTTCATGCCTTGCCTGGATTTGCTTTCTCTGGATTTGTCTTGCCTTGCCTTGCCTGCGTTTACCTTGCCTTGCTTGAAACTGCTTTCGGTGGATTTGTCTTGCCTTTCTTTGCCTGGTTTTTCCTTGTTTTGCCTTGCCTGAATGTGCCTTGCCTTCACTTGTCTTGCCTTGCCTAAATTTGCCTTGCTTAAATTTGCCTTGCCTTGCCTTCTCCAGTCTTGCCTTTACTTTCCTTGATTTGCCTTGCCTGGATTTTTTTTTTGCTTTTCTTGCCTTGCCTGGTTTTGCATTGTACTGCCTTGCTTTGACTTGCCTAAATTTGCCTTGCCTTGCCTATTTCTTTTCATTTGCCTTGCCTTGCCTTGCTTTTCCTGGATTTTTTTGACTTTATTGGCCTTGCCTTGCCTAGTCTGGATTTTCCTTGCCTTGCCTATGTTTGCCTTGCCTGGATTTGCCTTGCCTTGCCTTTTCTGTATTTGCCATGGCTGAATTGGCCTTACCTTGCTTTGCCTTGCCTGGATGTGCCTTGCCTAAATTTGCCTTACCTTGCCTTAATTTGCCTTGTCTTCCCTTGCCCTGTCTGGATTTTCCTTGCCTGGATTTTTTTTACCTTGCATTGCCTGGGTTTGTTTTGCCTGGATTTGCCTTGTTTTGCCTTGCCTGGATGTGCCCTGTTTTCCCTCGCTTTGCCTTGCCTAAATTTGCATTGCTTGAATTTGCCTTACCTTGCCTTGCCCTGCCTTGCCTTCACATTTTTTGATTTGACTTGCCTGGATATTCCTTGCCTTGCCTCGTTTTGCATCGTATTGCCTTAACTTAACTTGCCTAAATTTGCCTTGCCTGGATTTTCCTTGCCTTGCCTAGCCTGGATTTGTCTTGCCTTGCCTTACCTCCTTCCCTTCATTTACTTTGCCTTGCCTTGCGTTACCTAAATTTTTCTTGACTTTATTGGCTTTTCCTTGCCTTTCCTAGCGTGGATTTTCCTTTTCTGTATTTGTCTTGCCTTTCCTTTTCTGGATTTGCCATGGCTGGATGGGCCTTAACTTGCCTTGCCTTGCCTGGTTGTGCCTTGCCTGGATTTGCCTTGCCTTGCCTGAATTTGCCTTGCCTTTTCTTTTCCTGTCTTGATTTTTTTTTGCCTGAATTTGCTTTACCTTGCATTGCCTTGATTTGCGTTTCCTGGATTTGCCTTACCTAGATTTGCCTTGCCTTGCTTTGCCTGGATTTGCATCGCATGGATTTGTTTTTTCTTGTTTTGCCTGGATTTGCCTTGCCTATATTTTCCATGTTTTTCCTAGATTTGCCTTGCCTGTATTTGCCTTGCATTCCTTCTTTTGCCTGAATTTGCATTGCCTGAATTTTTCTTACATTGCCTTGCCTGGATTTGTCTTGCCTTGAATTGTCTCATCTTGACTTGCCTGGATTTGCCTTGTTTTGCCTTGCCTGGATGTGACTTGCCTTGCCTTGCCTTGCCTTGCCTGGATTTGTCTTGCCTTGTCTTCACTTTCCTTGATTTGCCTTGCCTGGATTTTCCTTGCCTTGCTTTGCCTTGCCTCATTTTGCATTGTATTGCCTTGCCTTAACTTGCCTAGATTTGCCTTGCCTGTATTTGCCTTGCCTGTATTTGCCTTGCCTTAATTTACCTTGCCTTGCCTTGGCTGGATTTGCCTTGCCTGGATTTGCCTTGTATTGCCTTGACTGCATTTGCATGACATGAATTTGCCTTGTCTTACATTGTACAGATTTTCCTTACCTAGTTTTTTTTTGTTCCCTTTCCTTGCCTTGCCTTTTCTAGCCTGGATTTGCCTTGTCTGGGTTTGCCTTGTTTTGACTTGCCTCTTTTGGATTTGCCTTGCCTTGCCCTGCTTTGATTTGCCTTTTCTAGATTTGCCTTGCCTTGCCTTGCCTTGCCTGGATTTGACTTGACTGAATTTGCCTTGCCTATATTTGCCTTGCCTTGCCTATCCTGGATTTTCCTGGCCTGGATTTTCCTTGCCTGTTTTTTTTTTTTTTTTTTTTTTTTTTTTTTTTTTTTTTTTTTTTTTTTTTTGTATTGCCTTGTCTGGATTTGCCTTGCCTGGATTTGCCTTGCCTTGCCTTTTTTTCTTCATTTGCCTTGCCTTGCCTTGTTTCACCTGGATTTGCCTTCACTTTATTGGTCTTGCCTTGCCTAGTCTAGCCTGGATTTCTCTTGCCTGTATTTTCTTTGCCTATATTTGCCTTGCCTTGTCTTGACTTGCCTGGATTTGCCTTGCCTAGATTTGCCTTGCCTAGATTTGCCTTGCCTTGCCTTGTCTATCCTGAAATTGCCTTGTCTGAATTTTCCTTGCTTGGATGTTTTTGTATTGCCTTGTCTGGATTTGCCTTGCCTGGATTTGCCTTGTCTTGCCTTTCCTGGATTTGCCATGGCTAGATTGACCTTACCTTGCCTTGACTTGTCTGGATGTGCCTTGCCTGAATTTGCCTTGCCTTGCCTTAATTTGTCTTGAGTTTTCTTACCTTGTCTGGATTTTTCTTGCCTTGCCTTTCCTGGATTTGCCATGGCTTGATTGGCTTTACTTTGCCTTTCCTTTTCTGGATGTGCCTTGCCTAAATTTGCCTTGTCTTGCCTTAATTTGCCTTGACTTTCCTTGCCTTGTCTGAATTTTTCTTGCCTGAATTTACCTTATTTTGCATTGCGTGGATTTGCCTTGCCTTGATTTGCCTTACCTGGATTTGCCTTGTTTGTCCTTGCCTGAATTTGCATAGCATGGATTTGTTTTATCTTGCCTTGCCAGGATTTGCCTTGCCTAAATTTTCCATGTCTTACCTAGATTTGCCTTTCCTGGATTGGCCTTGCCTTGCTTGCTTTGCCTAGATTTTTCTTGCCTGGATTTGCCTTACCTTGCCTTTCCTGGTTTTGCCTTGTCTGTATTTGCCTTGTTTCGCATTGCCTGGATTTTCCATGCCTGGATTTTCTTTGTCTTGCCTTGTCTTGATTTTCGTATTCTGGATTTGTCTTGCCTTGCCCTGCCTTGCCTTCACTTTTCTTGATTTGCCTTGCCTTGCCTTGCCTTTTTTTTGCCTTGTATTGCCTTTCCTTGACTTGCCTGGATTTGCCTTGCTAAATTTGCGTGACCTGAATTTGTCTTGCCTTGACTTGGCTGAATTTGCCTTGCCTGGATTTGCTTTTTATTGCCTTGACTGCATTTGCCTTACCTAAATTTTCATTGCCTTGTCTTGTATGAATTTTCCTTACCTGGATTATTTGTCATTTCTTTTCCTTGTCTTGCCTTTCCTAACCTGGATTTGCCTTGCCTGGGTTTGCCTTGTCTTGAGTTGCCTTACCTGGATTTGCCTTGCCATGCCTTGCCTTGAGTTGTCTTACCTGGATTTGCCTTGCCATTTTTTGCCTTGCCATTTTTTGCCTGAATTTGCCTGGCCTTAATTTTGACTTGCCTTGTCTTGTTTGGATTTGCCTGGTCTCGATTTGCCTTCCCTGGATTTGCCTTGACTAAATTTCCCTTGCCTAGATTTGCCTTGCCTTGCCTTGTCTAGCCTGGATTTGCCTTGCCTGGATTTTCTATGCCTTGATTTGTCTCGTATTGCCTTGTCTGGATTTGCTTTGCCTGAATTTGCCTTGCCTGTATTTGTCTTGCCTGGATTTGCCTTGCGTTGCCTTTTCTGGATTTGCCATGGATGTATTGGCCTTACCTTGCTTTGCCTTGCCTGGATGTGCCTTGCCTAAATTTACCTTGCTTTGCCTGAAATTGTTTTGCCTTCCCTTGCCGTGTGTGGATTTTTCTTGCCTGGATTTGCCTTAACTTGCATTTCCTGGATTTGTCTTGCCTGGATTTGCCTTGTCTTGCCTTGCCTAAATTTGCCATGCCTGGATTTGCAATTCCTGGATTTCCCTTGCCTTGCATTTTCTGAATTTGTTTTTTCTGGATTTGCTTTCCCTTGACTTGCCTATATTTGCCTTGCATTGCCTAGCCTGGATTTGCCTTGTCTTGCCTTGCTTGGACTTTCCTTGCCTGGATTTGACTGACCTTGCCTCTCCTTGTCTGTTTTGCCGTGCTTGTATTTGCCTTGTTTTTCTTGCTTTGCCTGGATTGGACTTAGCTCTCCTTGCCTGGATTTGCCTTACCTGGTCTTGTCGTACCTCGATTTTTCTTGCCTGGATTTTTCTTGTTTTGCACTGCCTGGATTTTCCATGCCTGGATTTGCTTGGCCTTGAATTGCCTAAATTTTCCTTGCCCTTTCTTCCTTCCATTTACCTTGCCTGGATTTTTCTTGCCTAGATTTGCCTGGATTGGCCTTGACTTAATTCACCTTTTCTTGCCTTACCTGAATTGGTTTTCCCTGGATTTACCTAGCCTTGCCTTACCTGGATTTTTCTTGTTTTGCCTTGCCTGGATTTGCCTTGTCTGGATTTGTCTTACCTTGGAATGCCTGGATTTGATTTGACTGAATTTGCCTTGCCTTGTTTTGCCTTGCCTAGACTTGCCTTTCCTGAATTTGCCTTGCTATGCCTTGCCTTGCCTTCCCTTGACTTGAGTTGTTTTGACTGGATTTTTCTTGCTTTGACTTGCCATGCCTGGTTTTGTTTGGCCAGGATTTGCCTTGCCTTGCCTTGCCTGGATTTTTCTTTTCTTAATTTGTCGTGCCTGGGTTTGCCTGGCCTGGAATTCTCTTGCCTGGATATGCCTTGTTTTGCCTTGCCTGGATTTGCCTTGTTTTGCCTCTCCTGGATTTGCCTTGTCTAGATATACCTTGCCTAGATATACCTTGTTATGCCTTGCCTGGATTTGCTTTGTTTTGCCTTGCCTGGATTTGCCTTGTTTTGCCTTGCATGGATTTGCCTTTCTTGAATTTGTCTTGCCTTGCCTTGCCTTGCCTTGCCTAAATTTGTTTTGCTTAAGTTTCCCTTGCTTTGCCTTGCCTTGCCTGTTTTTCACTTTTCTTGATTTGTCTTGCCAGGATTTTCCTTGCCTTGCCTTGCCTTGCCTTGCCTTGTTTAGCCTTGTGTTGTTCTGCCTTGTCTGGATTTGGATGCATTGCTTTGCCTTTCCTGGATTTGCCAAGCTTGGATTTTCCTTCCCTTGCCTTGCCTGAATTTGCCTTGTTTGGATTTTCTTGCCATGCCTGGATTTTTTTTTTTTGCGTGGATTTGCCTTGCCTCAATCTTGGCTGTGTTTGGCTTGCCTGAATTTTTCTTGCTTTCCTTGCTTTTCTTGCCTTGCCTGGATTTGCATTGCCTTGCCTGAATTTGCCTTGCCTTGCCTTAACTGGATTTGCCTTGCCTAGACTTGGCTTGCCTTACCTTGCCTGGATTTGCCTTGCCTGGATCTTACTTAACTTGCCTTTCCTGGATTTGTCTTGCCTTGCCTTGTCTAGCCTGAATTTTTCTTGCCTGAATTTTTTTTTTTGCCTTGCTTGTATTTTCCTTGCCTGAATTTGCCTTGTATTGCCTTGTCTGGATTTGCCTTGCCTGGATTTGCCTTTTCTTGCTTTGCCTTTTTTCATTTATTTGCCTTGCCTTGTTTTGCTTTACATGAATTTTCCTTGACTTTATTGGAATTGCTTTGCCTTGCCTAGCCTGGATTTTTCTTGCCTGTATTTGCGTTGCCTGGATGTTTTTCTTGCATTTTTTGGATTTGCTGTGGCTGGATTGGCCTTACCTTGCCTTGCCTTGCCTGGATTTGCCTTGCCTTGCCTGAATTTGCCTTGCCTTTTCTTGCCCTGTCTGGATATTTTGCCTGGATTTGCCTTACCTTGCATTGCCTGGATTTTTCTTGCTTGGATTTGCCTTACCTGGATTTGCCTTGCTTTTCTTTCCTGGATATGCCTTGCATGGATTTGCTTTGTCGTGCCTTGCCTGGATTTGCCTTGCCTAGATTGCTTATGTCTTGCCTAGATTTGTCTTTTTTGGATTTTCCTTGTCTTGTTTGCTTTTCCTGGATTTGCCTTGCCTGGATTTGCCTTACCTTGCCTTGCCTGGATTTGCCTTGCTTTGGCTTGCTTTCCCGAAATTTTTCTTGCCTGGATTTGCATTGTCTTGCCTTTTTGGACTTTCCTTGCCTAGATGTGACTGACCTTGCCTCTCCTTGCCTTGATTTGTCATGCCTGGATTTGCCTTGCCTTGCCTTGCCTGGATTTGCCTTGCATGGATTTGCCTTGACTTGCCTTGCCTCGATTTGCTTTGCCTAGATTTTCATGTCTTGCCTAGATTTGCCTTGCCTGGATTTTTCTTGCCTCGCTTGCTTTGCGTGTCTTTGCCTTTTCTGGATTTGCCTTACTTTGCCTTGCCTAAATTTGCCTTGCCTTTGCTTGCCTTGTCCTGCCTTGCCTGAATTTGCCTTATCTTGCCTTGCTTTGACTTTTCTTGCCTAAATTTGACTGATCTTGACTCTCCTTGCCTCGATTTGTCTTGCCTGTATTTGCCTTGCCTTGCTTTCTTTGCCTGGATTGCCCTTATCTTGCCTCACCTGAATTTGCCTTACCTGGGCTTGTCTTGTCTTGCCTTGCCTCAATTTGCCTTCCCTCAATTTGCCTTATTTTGCATTGCCTGGATTTTCCATGCCTGAATTTGCTGTTCCTGGAATTGCCTGCATTTGCCTTGCCTTGTCTTCCCTCCATTTACCTTGCTTGGGTCTTTTTGCCTACATTTGCTTTGATTGGCTTTGACTCAATTTGCCTTTCCTTGCCTTGCCTGGATTTGCCTTCCCTGGATTGACCTAGCCTTGCCTTACCTGGATTTACCTTGACTTGACTTGCCATCCCTGGAATTGCGTTCGCTAGATTTGCCTCGACTAGAATTGTTTTGCCTCAATTTGCTTTGTTTGGGCTTGCCTGGATTTGTCTAGCCTGGATTTGCCATGCCTTGCCTTGCCTCACCTCCATTTTTCTTGCCTAGATTTGCCTTGTTTTGCATTGCCTAGATTTGCCATGCCTGGATTTGCTTTGCCTTGCCTTGCCTGAATTTGCCTTGCCTTGTCTTCCGTACATTTACCTTGCCTGGATTTGTCTTGCCTATATTTGCCTGAATTTTCCTTGCCTATATTTGCCTTCCTTATATTTGCCTTCCTTGCTTGCCTGGATTTGCCTTTTCTGGATTTCTCTCGCCTTGTTTTGCCTGCATTTATTTTGACTTACCTTGCCTTGCCCGAAATTGCCTTGGCTGGATTACCCTTGCCTTGTCTTGCCTGGATTTGCCTTGCCTGGATTTGCATTGTTTTGCTTTGCCTGGATGTTTCTTGATTTGCCTTGCCTTGCCTAAATTTGCCTTGTTTGGATTCGCCTTGCCTTGCCTTGCCCTGCCTTGCCTTCACTTTTTATGTTTTGCCTTGCCTGGATTTTTTTTTTTGCCTTGCCTTGACTTGTCTCATTTTTCCTTGTATTGCCTTCCCTTGACTTGCCTAGATTTTCCTTGCCTGGATTTGCCTTGCCTGAATTTGCCTGGCCTTGATTTTGACTTGCCTTGCCTTGCTTGGATTTGCCTTGTCTCCATTTGCCATGCCTGGATTTGCCTTGCCTTGCCTTGCCTTAACTTTTCTGGAGTTGCTTTGGCTGGATTTGCCTTGCCATGCCTGGATTTGCCTTGCCTGTATTTGTGTTGCCTTCAGTTTTCTTGTCTGAATTTGTGTTGCCTCGGTTTACTTTGCCTTGCCTTATCTTGCCTGAATTTGTCTTACCTGGATTTTTCTTGCCTTGCCTTTCCTTGCCTCATTTTACCTTGTATTGCCTTGCCTTGACTTGCCTGGATTTTCCTTATTATGCCTTGTTTTGCCTTGTCTGAATTTGCCTGGCCTTGATTTTGACTTGCCTTGTCTTGCTTGGATTTGCCTTGTCTCGATTTGCCTTGCCTGGATTTGCCTTGCCATGCCTTAACTTACCTGGATTTGCCTTGGCTAAATTTGCCTTGCCTAGATTTGCCTCTTTTTGTTTTGTCTAGCCTGAATTTCCCTTGCCTGGGTTTTGATTGCCTTGCTTGTGTTTTTCTTGTCTTGATTTGCCTTGTATTGCCTTGTTTGGATTTGCCTTACCATGGAATGCCTGGATTTGATTTGCTTGGATTTGCCTTGCCTTGCCTTGCTTAGCCTGGACTTGCCTTTCCTAAATTTGCCTTGCCTTGTTTTTACTGGATTTGCCTTGCTATGCCTTGCCTTGCCTGAATTTGCCTTGCCTTGCCTTGCCTTTTTAAAAATGATTTTGTTTCACCTGGATTTTTCTTGCTTTGCCTTGCTATGCCTGAATTTGTCTTGCCAGAATTTACCTTGCCTTTCCTTGCCTTGCCTGGATTTTCCTTGCCTCAATTTGCCCTTCCTGGATTTGCCTTGCCTGGAATTACCTTGCCTGGATATTCCTTGTTTTGCCTTGCCTCTATTTTCTTTATTTTTTCTTGCCTGGATTTGCCTTGCCTAGATATGCCTTGTTTTGCCTTGCCTGGATTTGCCTTGTTTTGCCTTGCCTGGATTTGCATTTCTTAGATTTGCCTTGCCTTGCCTTGCCTAATTTTTCCTTGCTGAGACTTTCCTTGCCTTGCCTTGCCTGGCCTTCACTTTTCTTGATTTACCTTGCCTGGATTTTTCTTTTCTTGCCTTGTCTTGCCTCGTTTTGCCTTGTATTGCTTTCCCTTGACATGCCTGAATTTGCCTTGCCTGGATTTGGATGCATTGCTTTGCCTTGCCTGGATTTGTCAAGCTTGGATGTGCCTTCCCTTGCCTTGCCTAAATTTGCCTTGTTAAAATTTGCCTTGCAATGTTTGGCCTTGCTGGATTTCCCTGTCTTGGATTTACCTTGCCTGAACCTTGGCTGGATTTGTCTTGCCTGGATTTTTCTTGCTTTTCTTGCCTTTTCTGGATTTGTATTGCCTTGCCTTGCTTGAATTGTCCTTGGTTGGATTTGCCTTGCCTTGCGTTGACTGGATTTGTTTTGCCTAGATTAGACTTGCTTTGCCTTTCTTGGATTTGCCTTGCCTGAATTTTTCTTGCCTTGCCTTGCCTGTATTTTTCTTGCCTTGCTTGTCTGGATTGTCTTTGCCTTTCCTTGCCTCACCTGGATTTGCCTTGCCTGAACTTGACTTTCCTTGCTTTGCCTTGCCTTGCCTGGGTTTGCCTTACTTAGATTTGCCTTGCCATGCCTGGATTTGCCTTGCCTGTATTTTCATTGCCTTTCGTTTCATTGCCTGGATTTGCGTTTCCTCAGTTTACCTTGCCTTGCCTGGATTTGCTTTGCCTTGCCTTATTTGTTTTGCGTGGATTTGCCTTGCCTTGTCTTTCCTCCATTTACCCTGCGTAAATTTTTCTTGCCTCAATATGCCTGGATTGGCCTTGACTTTATTTGTCTTTCCTTGCCTTGCCTAAACTTGCCTTACCTTACCTTGCCTGGATTTGCTTGGCCTTGGCTTGCCTTGTCTTTTCTTGCCTGGATTTGCCTTACCTTGCCTAAATTTGTCTTGCCTGGATTTGCCTTGCTATGCCTTGCCTTGCCTTGTCTTTCCTCCATTTACCCTGCATAACTTTTTCTTGCCTAGATATGCCTGGATTGGCCTTGACTTTATTTGTCTTTCCTTGCCTTGCCTAAACTTGCCTTACCTTACCTTGCCTGGATTTGCTTGGCCTTGGCTTGCCTTGTCTTTTCTTGCCTGGACTTGCCTTACCTTGCCTAAATTTGTCTTGCCTGGATTTGCCTTGCTATGCCTTGCCTTGCCTTGTCTTTCCTCCATTTACCCTGCATAACTTTTTCTTGCCTAGATATGCCTGGATTGGCCTTGACTTTATTTGTCTTTCCTTGCCTTGCCTAAACTTGCCTTACCTTACCTTGCCTGGATTTGCTTGGCCTTGGCTTGCCTTGTCTTTTCTTGCCTGGACTTGCCTTACCTTGCCTAAATTTGTCTTGCCTGGATTTGCCTTGCTATGCCTTGCCTTGCCTTGTCTTTCCTCCATTTACCCTGCATAACTTTTTCTTGCCTAGATATGCCTGGATTGGCCTTGACTTTATTTGTCTTTCCTTGCCTTGCCTAAACTTGCCTTACCTTACCTTGCCTGGATTTGCTTGGCCTTGGCTTGCCTTGTCTTTTCTTGCCTGGACTTGCCTTACCTTGCCTAAATTTGTCTTGCCTGGATTTGCCTTGCCATGCCTTGCCTTGCCTAGATTTGCCTTGCCTTGCCTTTCCTGGATATGACTTGCCTGGATTTTCCTAGTCTTGCCTTCCCTTGCCTCGTTTTGTCTTGTGTTGCTTTGCCTTGACTTGCCTGGATTTGGATGCGTTGCTTTGACTTGCTTGGTTTCTCCTTGCCTGTATTGTCCTTGCCTGGATGTTTTTGCCTTGCCTTGCCTTGCTTTGCCTGGATTTGCCTTGCCTTGCCTGGTTTTGCCTGGATTTGCCTTGACTTTATTGGTCTTGCCTTGCCTTTCATAGACTGGATTTGCCTTGCCTGGATTTATTTAGCCATGCCTGGATTTGCCTTGTATTGCCTTGACTGCATTTACCTTACCTGGATTTGTCTTGCCTTGCCTCATCTGGATTTGCCTTGCCTGGATTTGCCTGCCTTGCCTCACATTGCCCCTATTTGCCTTGCCTGGATTTGCCTTGCCTGGATTTGCCTTGCCTTGCCTTGGCTAAATTTTCCTTGCCTAAATTTTCCTTATATTGCCTTGACTGCATTTGTCTTACCTGAATTTGCCTTGACTTGCGTTGCATGGATTTTTTTTACCTGGATTTTTTTTGTTGCCTTTCCTTGTTTTCCCTAGCCTTGATTTGCCTTGCCTGGGTTTTTCTTGCACTGACTTGCCTTGCCTGGATTTGCCTTGCCACGCCTGGCCTAAATTTTCTTGGCCTTGATTTTGACTTTCCTTGTCTTGCTTGGATTTGTCTTGTCTCGATTTGCATTGCCAGGATTTGACTTGCCTTGCCTGGAATTTCCTTGTCTGGAGATACCTTCTTTTGTTTTGACTGGATTTGCCTTGTTTTGTATCGACTAAATTTGCCTTGCCTGGATATGCCTTTTTTTGCCTTGCCTGGATTTGCCATATTTTGCCTTGCCTATATTTTCCTTGCCTTGCAAAATTTGTTTGGCTTTGATTATTTTTGCCTTAACTTGCCGTGCCTTCACTTTTCTTGATTTTCCTTGCCTGGATTTTTTTTCTTTGTTGTGCCTTGCCTCGTTTTTCCTTGCATTGCCTTGCCTTGATTTGCCTGGATTTGTCTTTCCTGGATTTGGATGCTTTGCTTTGCCTTGCTTGTATTTGCCAAGCTTGAATTTGCCTACCCTTGCCTTGCCTAGATTTGCCTTGTTTTAATTTGCCTTGCCTTGTCTGGCCTTGCCTAGATTTTTCTTGCTTGGATTTCGCTTGCCTGAACCTTGGTTGGATTTGCCTTGCCTGTATCATTCTTGCTTTCCTCGCCTTGCCTGGATTTGCATTGCCCTGCCTTGCTTGAATTTGCCTTGCTTGGATTTGCCTTGCCTGGATTTGCCTTACCTTGCCTTGCCTTTATTTGCCTTGCCTTGTCTTGCCTTTTCTGGATTTGCATTGCCTGGATTTGCCTTGTTTTGCGTTGTCTAGATTTGCCTTGTTTTGAATTGCCTGGATGTTTCATGCCTAGATTTGCTTTGCCTTGCCTTGCCTGGATTTGCCTTGCCTTGTCTTCCATCCATTTACCTTGCCTGGATTTGTCTTGACTAGATTTTCCTGGATTTGCCTTGCCTGGATTTGCCTTTTCTTACACTTCCTGGATTTTCCTTTTCTGAATTTGTCTAGCCTTTCCTTGCCTGCATTTTCCTTGACTTGCCTTGCCTTGCCTGAAATTGTTTTTGCTGGATTTGCCTTGCCTTGCCTTGCCTTGCCTTGCTGAAATTTGTTTTGCTTAGATTTTTTTGCCTTGCCTTGCCTTGCCTTGCCTTCACTTTTCTTGATTTGCTTTGCCTGGATTTTTTTTCCTTGCGTTGATTTTCCTCGTTTTGCCTTGTACTGCCTTGCCTTGACTTGCCTGGATGTGCCTTGCCTGGATTTGAATGCATTGCTTTGCCTTGCTTAAATTTGCCAAGCTTGGATTTGCCTACTCTTGCCTTGCCTGGATTTGCCTTGTTTTAATTTGCCTTGCCTTGCCTGGCCTTGCCTAGATTTTCCTTGCTTGGATTTGGCTTGACTGAATCTTTGTTGGATTTGCCTTGCATATATGTTTCTTTCTTTTTTGCCTTGCCTTGATTTGCATTGCCTTACCTTGGTTGAATTTGCCTGGCTTAGGTTTGCCTTGTTTTGATTTGACTGAATTTGCCTTGCCTAGATTTTACTTGCCTTGCCTTGCCGGGGTTTGCATTGCCTGAATTTTTCTTGCCTTGCCTTGCCTAAATTTCCCTTGCCTTCCCTTGCCTGGATTATCCTTGCCTTGCGTTGCCTTCCCTGAATTTGCCATGCCTGGACTTGACTTTTCTTACTTTGCCTTGCCTGGATTTGCCTTACTTGGATTTGCCTTGCCATTTTCCTTGCCTGTATGTGGTTGAATTCCGTTTTCTTGCCTGGATTTGCCTTGCCTCGGTTTACCTTGTCTTGCCTTGCCTTCACTGGATTTGCATTACCTGGATTTTCCTTGCCTTGACGTTCCTGTATTTGCCTTGCATGGATTTGCCTTGCCTTGCCTCCTTTTCATTTGCCTTTTCTTTCTTTGCTTTACCTAGATTTGCCTTGACTTTACTGACCTTGCCTTGCCTTGCATAGTCTGAATTTCTCTTGCCTGTATTTGCCTTGCCTGGATTTCCCTTGCCTTGCCTTTCTTGAATTTGCCATGGCTGGATTGTCTTTACCTTGTCTTGCCTTGCCTGAATGTGCCTTGCCTTGCCTGGAATTGACTTAATTTGCCTTGCCTGGATTTGCCTTGCCATGACTTGCCTTGCCTTGGCTTGCCTGGATTTGCCTTGCCTGGATTTTTCATTCCTAGATTTGCTTTGCCTTGCCTTGCCTTTCCTTGCCTGGTTTTGTCTTGCCTGGATTTGCCTTTCCTTGTCTTCCCTACATTTACCATGCCTGGATTCGTTTTGCCTAGATTTGCCTGGATTTGCCTTTTCTTGCCTTGCCTGGATTTGTCTTTTCTGGATTTGTCAAGCCTTTTTTTGCCTGCATTTATCTTGACTTGCCTTTTCCTGCCTGAAATTGCCTTCGCTGGATTTGCCTTGCCTTGCCTTGACTGGATTTGCCTTGCCTGAATTTGCCTTGTTTTGTCTTGCCTGGATGTGCCTTGCCTTGCCTTGCCTAAATTTACCTTGCTTGGATTTGCCTTGCATTACCTTGCCTTGCCTTGCCTTCACTTTTCTTGATTTTACTTGCCTGGATTTTTATTGCTTTGCCTTGCCTTGTTTTGCCTTGTATTGCCTTGCCTTGACTTGCCTGGCTTTGCCTTGCCTGAATTTGCCTTGCCTAAATTTGCCTGGCCTTGTTTTGTTTTGCCTTGCCTGAATATGCCATGCCTTGCCTTGCCTTCTTCCATTTATTTGCCTTGCCTTGCCTTGCTTTACCGAGATTTGCCTTGACTTTATTGGCCTTGCCTTGCTTTTCCTAGCTTGGATTTTTCTTGCCTTTATTTGTCTTGTCTGGATTTGCCTTGCCTGAATTTGCCTTGCCTTGCCTTTCATGGATTTTCCATGGCTGGAATTGGCCTAATTTTGTCTTGTCTTGACTGTATGTGCCTTGTCTGGATTTGCCTTGCCTTGCCTGAATTAGCCTGGCCTTTTCTTGCCCTGTCTGGATTTTCCTTGCCTGGATTTGCATTACCTTACAATGCCTGGATTTGCCTTTTCTGGATTTTCCTTGTCTTGCCTTGTCTGGATTTGCCATGCCTGAATTTGCCTTGTTTTGCGTTTTTTGGATTTTTATTTTCTGGATTTGCTTTACCTTGACTTGCCTGGATTTGGCTTGCCTGGATTTTCCTTGCTTTCCTTGCCTTGCCTGGATTTGCATTGCATAGCCTTGCTTGAAATTGTCTTGCCTGGATTTGCCTTGCCTTGCTTTGACTGGATTTACCTTGCCTAAATTTGGTTGCCTTGCCTTGCCTGGACTTTTCTTACCTTGCCTTGCCTGGATTTGCCTTGTCTTGCCTTGTGCAAATTTGCCTTGCCTGGATTTGTCTTGCCTAGATTTGCATGGATTTGCCTTGCCTGTATTTGCCTTTCCTTGTCTTGCCTGGATTTTCCTTTTCTGCATTTGTCTCGCCTTTTCTTGCCTGTATTTTTTTATGACTTCCTTGCCTTGCCTGAATTTGCCTTTGCTGGATTTGCCTTGCCTGGATTTGCCTTGTTTTGCCTTGCCTGGATGTGACTTGCCTTTCCTTGCCGAAATTTGCCTTGCTTAAATTTGCCTTGTCTTGCCTTGCCCTGTCTTGCCTTCACTTTTCTTGATTTGCCTTGCCTCGATATTCTTTGCCTTGTTTTGCCTTGCCTTGATTTGCCTTGTATTGCCTTACCTTGACTTGCCTGGATTTGCATTGCCTGAATTTTGCTTGCCTGGATTTGTCTTGCCTTGCCTGGCATTATTCCCTGAATTTGCCTTGCCTTGCCTGGCTTTGCTTAAATTTTCCTTGACTTTATTGGCCTTGCCTTCCCTTGCATAGACTGGATTTGCCTTGCCTGGATTTATTTAGCCTTGCCTGGATTTGCCTTGCCTGGATTTGCCTTGTATTTCCTTCACTGCATTTGCCTTATCTGGATTTGTCTTGCCTTGCCTTGCCTGGATTTGCCTTGCCTTACATTGCCCAAATTTGCCTTGCCTGGATTTGCCTTGCCTTGCCTTGGCTGGATTTGCCTTGCCTAGATTTGCCTTGTATTGCCTTGACTGCATTTGTCTTACCTCAATTTGACTTGCCTTGCCTTGCCTTGCATGAATTTTTCTTACCTGGATTTCTTTTTCCTTGCCTTGCCTGGCCTTGCTTTGCCTTGCCTTGCCTTTCCTAGCCTGGATTTGTGTTGCCTGGGTTTTTTTTTTTTGCCCTGACTTGCCTTGCCTGATTTGCCTTGAAATGCCTTGCCTGGATTTGCCTTGCCTTAATTTTGACTTTCCTTGTCTTGCTTGGATTTGCCTTGTCTCTATTTGCCTTGTTTTGCCTTGACTTTCCTGAATTGGCATTGGCTGGATTTGCTTTGCCTAGATTTTCCAAGACTTGCCTTGTCTAGCCTGGATTTTCTTTGCCTGGATTTTCCTTACCTTGCCTGTATTTTCCTTGTGTGGATTTTTTTTTGTATTGCCTTGCCTGGATTTGCCTTTTCTTGCATTTCCTAGATGTGCCTTGTCTGGATTTGCCATACCATGGATTGCCTGGATTTGATTTGCCCTGATTTGCCTTGCCTTGTCTTGCCTTTCCTGGGCTTGCCTTTCCTAGATTTGTCTTGTTTTGCCTTTCCTAGATTTGCTTTGCTAGGCCTTGCCTCCCTGGATTTGCCTTGCCTTGCCTTGCCTGGTTTGTCCTTGCCTTGCTTTGCCTTGCCTTGCCTGGATTTGCCTTGCCTTGCCTGGTTTGTCCTTGCCTTGCCTGGATTTGCCTTGCCTGGACTTGACGGTTTTTGCTTTGTTTTTCCTGGATTTGCCTTACTTGAATTTGCCTTGCATGCCTCAATTAGCCTTCCTGTATTTACCTTGCCTTCCCTTGCCAGGATTTGTTTTACCTGGATTTGCCTTGGCTTGCCTGGCCTAGATTTGCCTTGAATGGATTTGCCTTGTCTTGCCTTTTCTGGATTTGCTTTGCCTAGATTTCCCATGTCTTTACTAGATTTGTTTCGCTTGGATTTCCCTTGCCTTGCTTGCTTTGCCTAAATTTGCCTTGCCTGCATTTGTCTTACCTTGCCTTGCCTAGATATCCCTTGACTTGGCTTTTCTTGTCTTGCCTTGCCTGGATTTGCCTTGCCTGATTTCTTCTTGTTTTGCATTGCCTGGATTTTGCGTGCCTGGATTTGCTTTGCCTTGCCTATATTTGCCTTGCCTTGTCTTCTTTACATTTACCTTGCCTTGATTTTTCTTGCCTAGATTTGCCTGGATCTGCCTTGCCTGTATTTGCCTTTTCTTGCCTTGCCTGGATTGGTCTTTTCTAGATTTGTCTAGCCTTGACTTTCATGCATTTACCTTGACTTGCCTTACCTTGCCTGAAATTGCCTTCACTGAATTTGCCTTGCCTTGCCTTGCCTTGCCTGGATTTGCCTTTCCTGGATTTGCCTTTCCTGGATTTTCCTTGTTTTGTCTCGCCTGGTTGTGCCTTGCCTTGCCTTGCCTAAATTTGCCTTGCTTGTATTTGCCTTGCCTTGCCTTTCCCTGTTTTGTCTTCACTTTTCTTTATTTGCCTTGCCTGGATTTTCCTTGCCTTGCATTGCCTCGCTTTTCTTTGTATTACCTTGTCTTGACTTGCCTGGATTTGCCTTGTCTGAATTTGCCTTGCACAGATTTATTTTCTTTTTTTGCCTTGCCTTGCCTGGATTTGCCTTGTTTTGTTTTGCTTTCTTCCCTTCATTTTCCTTGCCTTGCCTTGCTTTATTTGGATTTGCCTTGAGTTTATTAGCCTTACCTTGCCTTGCCTAGCCTGCATTTTTCTTGCCTATATTTTCCTTGCCTGAATTTGACTTTCCTGAATTTCCCTTGCCTTGCCTTTTCTGGATTTGCCATAGCTGGATTGGCTTTACCTTGCCTTGACTTGCCTGGATTTGCCTTTCCTTCTTTTGCCCTGTCTAAATTTTTCTTGCCTGGATACGTCTTACCTTTTCTTGCCTGGATTTGCCTTGTCCTGCCTTGCCTGTATCCACCATGCCTGGATTTTCCATTCCTGGATTTGCCTTGCCTTGCATTTTCTGAATTTTTCTTTCCTGGATTTTTTTTCCCTTGACTTGCCTTGATTAGCCTTGCATTGCTTTACCTGGATTTGCCTTGTCTTGCCTTGCTTAGACTTTCCTTGCCTGTATTTGACTGACCTTGCCTCATTTTTTCTGGATTTGCCTTGCCTGTATTTTCTTTGCCTTGCTTGATTTGCCTGGATTAGCCTTACCTTGCCTTCCTGGATTTGCCTTACCTGGGCTTGCATTATCTTGCCTTGCCTTGATTTGTCTTGTTTTGCGTTGCCTGAATTTTTATGACTGGATTTGCTTTGCCTTGAATTGCCTGGATTTGCCTTGCCTTGTCTTCCCTCCATTTACCTTGCCTGGATTTTTCTTGCCTAGATTTGACTAGGTTGGCCTAGACTTAATTTGCCTTTTCTTGCCTTGACTGGATTTGCCTTCCCTGGATTTAACTAGCCTTGCCTTACCTGGATTTACCTTGGCTGGTTTTGCCGTGCCTAAAATTGTTTTCACTGGATTTTCCTTTTGTTGCCTTGCCTCGATTTGCCTTGCCTTAATTTGCCTTGTTTGCCTTGCCTAGATTTGCCTTGCCTTGCCTTGTTTTGCCTTACTTTGCCTTTTCTGTATATGACTCGCCTGGATTTTTCTTGTCTTGCCTTGCCTTGCTTCTTTTTGCCTGGTGTTGCTTTGCCTTGACTTGCCTAGATTTGCCTTGCCTGGATTTGAATACATTGATTTGCCTTGCTTGGTTTTGCCTTGCCTTAATTTGCCTTGCCTTGCCTGAATTTGCCTTGCCTGGCCTGGCCTCCTTCCCTAAATTTGCCTTGCCTTGCTTGGCTTTGCCTAAATTTTCTTTCATTTTATTGTCCTTGCCTTGCATAGACTGGATTTGCCTTGCCTGAATTTATTTAGCCTTGCCTGGATTTGCCTTGTATTGCCTTGACTGCATTTGTCTTACCTGGATTTGTCTTTCTTTCCCTTGCCTGGATTTTCCTTGCCTTGTGTTACATTGCCCTGATTTGTTTGTCTTGCCTTGGCTGGATTTGCCTTGGCTGGATTTGGCTTGTTTTGCCTTGACTGCATTTGTCTGATCGGAATTTGCCTGGCCTTGTCTTGCATGGATTTTTCTTACCTAGATTTTTCTTTCCTTGCCTTGCCTTGCCTTGCCTTGTTTTTTCTAGCCTGGATTCCCCTTGCCCGGGTTTTCCTTGCCCTTACTTGCCTTGCCTGGATTTGCATTTCCTTGTTTGCTTTGCCTGGATTTGCCTTGCCTGGATTTGCCTTACTTTTCCTTGCCTGGTTTTGCCTTGCCTTGGCTTACCTTGTATTGCCTTGCCTGAATTTGCCTTGTTTTGCGTTGCCTAAATTTTCCATACCTGGATTTGCTTTGCCTTGTCTTGCCTAAATTTGGCTTGCCTAAATTTGCCTTGTCTTGTCTTTCCTAGATTTACCTTGCCTGGATTTGTGTTGCCTAGATTTGCCTGGATTTGCCATGCCTGGATTTGCTTTTTTTTTTTTTTTTTTGCCTTGAATGGATTTGTCTATTCTTGCCTTGAATGTATTTACCTTGACTTGTCTTGCCTTGCCTGAATTTGTCTTCGCTGGATTTATCTTGCCTTGCCTTGCCTGGATTTGCCTTGCCTGGATTTTTTTTTTGCCTTGCCTTAATGTGCCTTGCCTTGCCTTGCCTTGCTTTGTTTAAATTTGCCATGCTTGGATTTGCCTTGCCTTGCCTTGCCCTGCCTTGCCTTCACTTTTCTTGATTTTACTTGCCTTGCCTCTTTTTTTTTTTGTATTTCCTTGCCTTGACATGCTGGATTTGTTTTGCCTGGATTTGCCTTGCCTTGTCTTGCTTTACCTGAATTTGCATTGACTTTATTGGCCCTCCCTTGCCTTGCCTAGCCTGGATTTTTTTTTTTGCTTGGATTTGCCTTGCCTGGGTTTGCCTTATTTTGCCTTGCCTTGGCTTGTCTTGTCTTGCCTGAATTTGACTTGCCTGAATTTGCCTTGTTTTGCGTTGCTTGGATTTTTTATGCCAGAATTTTCTTTGCCTTGTCTTGCCTGGATTTGCCTTGTCTTAATTTGTCTTGCCTTGTCTTCCCTACATTTACCTTGCCTGGATTTGTCTTGCCTAGATTTGCCTAAATTTTCCTTGCTTGTATTTGCCTTTTTTTGCCTTGCCTGGATTTGCTTTTTCTGGATTTGTCTAACCTTGCCTTCCTTGCATTTATTTTGACTTGCCTTGCCTTGCTTGAAACTGCCTTCGGTGGATATGCCTTGCCTAGATTTGCCTTGCCTGGATTTGTCTTGCCTGAATTTGACTTGGTTTGCCTTGCCTGGATGTGCCTTGCTTTTTCTTGCCTTGCATAAATTTGCCTTGCTTGAATTTGCCTTTCCTTGTCTTATTCTGCCTTGCCTTCACTTTTCTTGATTTGCCTTGCATGAATTTTTTTTGCCTTGCCTTGCCTTGTTTTGTTTTGCCTTGTATTGCCTTTCCCTGACTTGCCTGGATTTGCCATGTCTGGATTTGTCTTGCCTGGATTTGCCTTGCCTTGCCTTGATTTGAATTGCCTTTCCTTGCCTCCTTTCTTTCATTTGCCTTTTTTTGCCTTGCTTTACCTGGATTTGCCTTGACTTTATTGGCCTTGCCTTGCCTTACCTAGCATGAATTTTTCTTGCCTGTATTTGCCTTGCCTGTATTTGTCTTGCCTTTTTTTTCTGGATTTGCCATGGCTGGATTGGCCTTACCATGCCTTGCCTTGACTAGATGTGCCTTGCCTGGATTTACCTTGCCTTGCCTTCCCTTTCCCTATCTGGATTTTTCTTTCCTGGATTTGTTTTACCTTGCACTGCCTGAATATGCCTTTCCTGGATTTAGCTTGTCTTGCCTTGTCTGGATTTGCCATGCCTGGATTTGCCATTCCTAGATTTGCCTTGCCTTGCATTGCCTAAATTTTTTTTTCCTGGATTTGCTTTTTCTTGACTTGCCTGGATTTGCCTTGTTTGTATTTGCCTTGACTTGCTTGCTTTGCCTGGATTGGCCTTACCTTGCCTTGCCTTGATTTGCCTTGTATTGCATTGTCTGGATTTTCCATGCCTAAATTTGCTTTGCCTTGAATTGCCTGGATTTGTCTTGCCTTGTCTTCCCTCCATTTACCTTGCCTGGATTTTTCTTGCCTAGATTTGCCAGAATTGGGGTTGACTTAATTTGCCTTTTTATGCCTTGACTGGATTTATTTTACTTGGATTTACCTAGCCTTCCCTTACTTGGATTACCTTGCCTTACCTTGACTTGCCTTGCTGTACCTAAAATTGCCTTCACTGGATTTGCCTTTCCTTCTCTTTCCTGGATTTGCCTTGCCTGAATTTGCCTTGTTTTGCCTTGCCTGGATTTGCCTTGTTGAATTTGCCTTGCCTTACCTTGCCTTTTCTGGATGTGACTTGCCTGGATTTTTCTAGTCTTGCCTTGCCTTGTCTTGCCTCCTTTTGCCTTTTGTGGCTTTGCCTTGACTTGCCTATATTTGTCTTGCCTGGATTTGGATGCATTGCTTTGCCTTCCGTGGTTTTGCCTTCCCTGTATTTTCCTTGCCTGGAATTGCCTTGCCTTGCTTGCCTGGATTTGCCTTGCTTGCCTGGCCTTTTTCCCTGGATTTGCCTTGCCTTACCTGGCTTTGCATGGATTTTCCTTGACTTTATTGGCCTGGCCTTGCCTTGCATAGACTGGATTTGCCTTGCATAGATTTATTTAGCCTTGCCTGCATTTGCCTATACTGGATTTGCCTTGTATTGCCTTGACTGCATTTGCCTTACCTGGATTTGTCTTGCCTTGCCTTGCCTGGATTTGTTTTGCCTAAATTTGCCTTGTTTTGCCTACATTGTTTGTATTTGCCTTGCCTCGATTTGCCATGCCTTGCCTTGGCTGGGTTTGCCTTGTATTGCCTTGTCTGCATTTGTCTTACCTGAATTTGACTTGCCTTGCCTTGCATGGATTTTTCTTACCTGAATTTTTCTCTCATTGCCTTGCCTTCCCTTTCATTTCCTAGTCTGGATTTGCCTTGCCTGGGTTTGCCTTGCCCTGACTTGCCTTGGCTGAATTTGCCTTTCCATGCCTTGCCTTGATTTGCCTGGCCTTAATTTTGACTTCCCTCGTCTTGCTTGGATTTACCTTTATTAATTTGCCTTGGCTGGATTTGCCTTGCCTTGCCTGGATTTGCCTTGAATAAATTTGCCTTGCCTTGATTTGCCTTACCTTGTTTTGTCTAGCTTGGATTTGCCTTGCCTGCATTTTCCTTGCATTGTCTATATTTTCCTTGCCTAAATTTGCCTTGCCTTGCCTTGCCTGCATTTGCCTTGCCTGGATTTTCCTTGTTTTGCATTGCCTGTATGTGACTTGCCTTGCCTAAATTTGTCTTGCTTGCATTTGCCTTGCCTTGCCTTGCCTTTCCCTGCTCTGCCCTGCCCTGCCCTGCCTTCACTTTTCTTGATTTGCCTTTCCTGGATTTTTCTTGCCTTGCCTTGCCTTGCCTCATCTTGCCTTGTATTCCCTTGTCTTGACTTGCCTGGATTTGCCTTGTTTTGCTTGGATATTTCTGGCCTGGATTTGCCTTGCCTTGCTTTATGTGGATTTGCCCTGACTTTATTGGCCTTGCCTTGCCTTGCATAGCCTGGATTTTTCTTGTCTGTATTTTCCTTGCCTGTATTGATATTTTCCTTTCCTTTCCTGGATTTGCCATGGCTGGATTGGCCTTACCTTGCCTTGCCTTGCCCAGATGTGCCTTGCCTGCATTTACCTTTCCTTGACTGAATTTCCCCTGCCTTTCTTTGCCATGTCTTGAATTTTTTTGCCTGGATTTGCTTTACCTGGCATTACCTGAATTTGCCTTGCCTGGATTTGCTTTGTCTTGCCTTGCCTGGATTTGCCAAGCCTGTATTTGCCATTCCTGGATTTGCCTTGCCTTGCGTTTTCTGAATTTTTCTTTCCTGGATTTGCTTTTACTTGACTAGCCTGGATTTGCCTTGCCTTGATTTGCCTTGCATTTCCTAGTCTTGATTTGCCTTGTCTTGCCTTGCTTGGACTTTCCTTGCCTGGATTTGCCTTGTCTGGATTTGCCTTGCCTTGCTTGCTTTGCCTGGATTGGCCTTACCTTGACTTGCCTCAATTTGCTTACCTGGGCTTGCCTTGTCTTGCCTTTCCTCGATTTGTCTTGCCTGGATTTCCCTTGTTTTGCATTGCCTGGATTTTCTTGGCCTTGAATTGCCTGGATTTTCCTTGCCTTGTCTTCTCTTCATTTACCTTGCCTGGATTTTTCTTGTCTAAATTTGCCTGGATTGGCCTTGACTTAATTTACCTTTTTTGCCTTGACCGGATTTGCCTTCCCTGGATTTACCTAGCCTTGCCTTACCTGGATTTACCTTGACTTGCCTTTCTGTACACCTGGAATTGCCTTCAATGGATTTTCATTTTCTTGCCTGGGTTTTGCTAACCTGGGTTTGCCTTGTCTGGATTTGCCTTGCCTTAATTTGCCTTGCTTGGATTTGCCTTATTTTGCCTTGCCTTGCCTTTCCTGGATACGACTTGCCTGGAATTTTTGAGTATTTTCTTGCCTTGCCTCGTATTGCCTTGTGTTGCTTTCCCTTGACTTGCCAGGATTTGCCTTGTTTGGATTTGGATGCATTCCTTTGCCTTGCTTGGTTTTGCCTTGCCTGTATTTGCCTTGCCTATAATTGTATTGCTTTGCCTGGATTTCCCTTGCCTTGCCTGGACTCCTTTCCTGAATTTGTCTTGCCTTGCCTGGCTTTGCCTGGATTTTCCTTGACTTTATTGGCCTTGCCTTGTCTTGCATAGACTGGATTTGCCTTATCTAGATTTTCCTTCTCTTGACTTGCCTTGCCTGGACTTGCCTTTCCTGGATTTGCCTTGCCTTGCCTTGCCTTGCCTTGACTGGATTTGACTTACCTGGATTTTTCTTTCTTTGCCTTGCCTTGCCTGTATTTGCCTTGCCAGGATTTGCCTTGCCTTGCCTGAATTTTTCTTGTATCAATTTGCCCTGCCTGGATTTGTTTTGTCTGGAAATTTCTTGCCTGGATATGCCTTGTTTTCCCTTGCCTGAATTTGTTTTGTCTTGTCTTGCCTAGATTGTTTTTGCCTTTTCTTTCCTTTCCTGTGTTTGCTTTACCTGGACTTTACTTTCCTTGCTTTGCCTTGTTTGGATTTGCCTTATTTGGATTTACATTGCCATGCCGGGATTCACCATGCCTGTATTTGCGTTGCCTTTTGTTTTACTGCTTGAATTTGTTTTGCCTCCGTTTACCTTGCCTTCGCTTGCCTTGCCTGGATTTGCCTTGAATAGATTTACCTTGTCTTACCTTGCCTGGAAATGCCTTGCCTGGATTTGTTTTATTTTGCCTCTTCCTGCCTGGATTTGCCTTGCCTATATTTCACATGTCTTGCCTAGATTTGCCTTGCCTGGATTTGCCTCGCTTCTTTGCTTTGCCTGGATTTACCTAGCCTCGATTTGCCTTACCTTGTCTTGCCTGGTTTTGCCTTGCCTTGTCTTGCCTTGTCTTGCCTTGCCTGGATTTGCCTTGCTTTGCATTGCCTGAATTTTCCATGCCAGGATTTGCTTTGCCTTGTTTTTCCTGGATTCATCTTTTCTGAATTTGTCTAGCCTTGCCTAGCCTGCATTTACCTTGACTTTCCTTGTCTTTCATGAAATTGCTTTCGCTGGATTTGCCTTACATTGTGTTGCCTGGATTTGTCTTGCCTGAATTTTTCTTACCTTTTCTTGCCTGGATTTGCGTTGCCTTGCCTTGCCTGGATTGTCCTTGCCTTGCCTTGTTTTTTCTGGATTTGCCTTGCCTGGACTTGACTTTCCTTGCTTTGCCTTGCCTGGATTTGCCTTACTTAAATTTGACTTGACATGCCTGGATTTACCTTGCCTGTATTTGGGTTGCCTTTCATTTCCTTGCCTGAATTTGCCTTGCCTTGGTTTACCTTGCCTTGCCTTACCTTGCCTGGATTTGCCTAACATGAATTTGCCTTGACTTTCGTTGCCTGGATTTCCCTTGAATGGATTTGCCTTGTCTTGCCATGAACAAATTTGCCTTGCCTGGATTTGCCTTATTTTGCCTCTCCATGCCTGGACTTGCCTTGCCTAGATTTCCCATGTCTTGCCTAGATTTGCCTTGCCTGGATTTGCCTTGCCTTGCTTGCTTTGCCTGGATTTGTCATACCTAAATTTGCCTTACGTTGCCTTGCCTGGATTTGCCTTGCCTTGGCTTGCCTTGCCTGGATTTGCCTTGCCTGGATTTGCCTTTACTTGACTTGCCTGAATTTTCCTTCCCTGAATTTTTCTTGCCTTGTCTTTTCTACATTTACCTTGCCTGGATTTGTCTTGTCTAGATTTGCCTGGATTTGCCTTGGCTGTATTTGCCTTTTCTTGCCTTGCCTGGATTTGCCTTTTCTGGATTTGTCTACACTTGCCTTCCCTGCATTTACCTTGACTTGCTTTGCCTTACCTAAAATTGCTTTGCTGAATTTGCCTTGCCTTCCCTTGCTTGGATTTTCCTTGGCTGTATTTGCCTTTTCTTGCCTTGCCTAAATTTGCCTTTTCTGGATTAGACTATACTTGCCTTCCCTGCATTTACCTTGACTTGCCTTGCCTTGTCTGAAATTGCCTTCGCTGGATTTGCCCTGCCTTGCCTTGCCTGGATTTGCCTTGTTTTGCCTTGACTGGATGTGACTTGCCTTGCCTTGTTTTACCTTGCCTAAATTTGCCTTGCTTGCATTTGCCTTGCCTTACCTTCCCCTGCCTTGCCTTCACATTTCTTGATTTACCTTGCCTGAATATTCTATTACTTGCCTTGACTTGCCTCATTTTGCCTTGTATTGCCTTACCTTGACTTGCCTGTATTTGCCTTGCCTGTATTTGCCTTCCCTGGATTTGCCTTGCCTTGCCTTGCCTGGATTTGCCTTGCCTTACCTTGCCTTGCTTAAATTTGCCTTGCTTGGATTTGCCTTGCCTTGCCTTGCCCTGCCATGCCTTCACTTTTGTTGATTTGCCTGGCCTGGGTTTCTCTTGCCTTCCCGAGTCTTGCCTCATTTTGCCTTGTATTGCCTTGTCTTGACTTGCCTGGATTTGCCTTGCCTGGATTTGCCTTGCCTGTGTATGCCTTGCCTTGCCTTGCCTTACCTTGTCTGGCTTTTCCTTGGATTGCCTTGCCTTTTTTCCTTCATTTGCCTTACCTTGCCTTGTTTTACCTAAATTTGCCTTGAATTTATTGGCTTTGCCTTGCCTTGCCTAGCCTGGATTCTTTTTACCAGTATTTGCCTTGCCTGGATTTTTCTTGCCTGGATTTTCCTTGCCTTTCCTTTCCTGAATTTCCCCTGACTGGATTGTTCTTACCTTGCCTTGTCTTGCCTGGATGTGCCATGCCTGGATTTGCCTTGCCTTTCCTGAATTTGCCTTCCCTTACCTTGTCCTGTGCATTTTTCTTGCCTGGATTTGCCTTATTTTGCATTGCCTGGATTTGTCTTGCCTTGCCTTGACTAAATTTGCCTTGCCAGGATTTGCCTTGTCTTGCTTGCCTGTATTTTCCTTGCCTAGATTTCCCATGACTTGTCGGAATTTGCCTTGCCTTGATTTGCCTTACCTTGCTTGCTTTGCCTGGAGTTGCCTTTTCTTGCCTTGCCTAGATTTTCCTTGCCTTGGCTTTTTTTGTCTTGCCTTGCCTGGAATTTTCTTGCCTGGATTTGCCTTGTTTTGCATTGCCTGGATTTTCCATCCCTGGATTTGCTTTGCCTTGCCTTGCCTGGATTTGCCTTGTCTGAATTTGCCTTGCCTTGTCTTTCCTACATTTACCTTGCCTGGATTTGTCTTGCCCAGATTTTCTTTTATTTGTTTGCCTGTATTTGCCTTTCTTTGCCTTGCCTGGATTTGCCTTTTCTGGATTTGTCTGGCCTTGCCTTGCCTGAAATTGCCTTCACTGGATTTGTTTTGCCTTGCCTTGCCTGGATTTGCCTTGCTGAGATTTGCCTTGTTTTGCCTGTATGTGCCTTGCTTTGCTTTGCCTTGCCTAAATTTGTCTTGCTTGGATTTGCCTTGCCTTTTCTTACCCTATCCTGCCTTCACTTTTCTTGCTTTTCCTTGCCTTGCCTTGCCTCGTTTTGCCTTGTATTTTCTTGCCTTGACTTGCCTGGATTTGCATTGCCTGGATTCTCCTTTCCTGGATTTGCCTTGCCTTGCCTTGCCTGGATTTTTCTGGCCTGGATTTGCCTTGCCTTGCCTTGCCTCCTTCTCTTCATTTATTTTGCCTAGCCTTGCTTTACCTGAATTTGCCTTGACTTTATTGTCCTTTCCTTGCCTTGCCTAGCCTGGATTTTTCTTGCCTGTACTTTTCTGGCCTGTATTGTTCTTGCTTTGCCTTTTCTGGATTTGCCATGGCTGGATTGGCCTTAACTTGCCTTTCCTTGCCTGGATGTGCCTTGCCTGCATTTGCCTTTTTTTGACTGAATTTTCCTTGACTTCTCTAGCCCTGTTTGAATTTTCCTTACCTATATTTGCCTTACCTTGCATTGCCTGGATTTTTCTTGCCTGGATTTCCCTTGTCTTGCCTTGCCTGTATTTGCCATGCCTGGGTATTTGCTATTCCTGGATGTGCCTTGCCTTGTGTTTCCTGGATTTTTCTTTTATGAATTTGCTTTTCCTTGAGTGGCCTGGATTTGCCTTGCATTGTCTAGCCTGGATTTGCCTTGTCTTGCTTTGGTTGGACTTTCCTTGCCTGGATTTGCCTGAGCTTGCCTCTCCTTACCTGGATTTGCCTTGGCTGTATTTTCCTTGCCTTGCTTGCTTTAACTGGATTGTTTTTAACTTGCCTTTTTTGGTTTTGCCTTACCTGGGCTTGCCTTGTTTTGCCTTGCCTCGATTTGCCTTGCCTGGATTTGCCTTGTTTTGTGTTTCCTGGATTTTCCATGCATGAATTTGCTTGGCCTTGAATTGCCTAAATTTGCCTTGCCTTGTCTTTTCTCCATTTACCTTGCCTAGATTTTTCTTGTCTAGATTTGACTGGATTGGCCTTGACTTAATTTGCCTTTCTTTGATTTGACTGAATTTGCCTTACCTGGATTTACCTTGACTTGCCTTGCCGTGATTGAAGTTGCCTTCGCTGGATTTGCCTTTAATTGCCTTGCCTGAATTTGTTTTGCCTGAATTTGCCTTATTTTGCCTTGCCTGGATTTGCCTTGCCTTACCTTGCCTTGTTTAAATTTGCCTTGCTTGGATTTGACTTGCCTTGCCTTGCCCTGCCTTGCCTTTACGTTCCTTGATTTGCCTTGCCTGGATTTTTCTTTCTTTGCTTTGCCTTGCCTCATTTTGCCTTGTATTGCCTTGCCTGAATTTGCATTGCTTGGGTATTTCTTGCTTTGCCTTGCCTTGCCTTGCCTTGCCCTGCATGGATTTGCCTTGCCTTGCCTCTTTCTCTTCATTTGCCTTGCCTTGCCTTGTTTTAGCTGGATTTTCCTTGACTTTATTGGACTTTCTTTCCTTGCCTAGCCTGGATTTTTCTTGCCTGTATATGTCTTGCCTGTATTTGCCTTGCCAGGATTTTCCTTGCCTTACCTTTTATGGATTTTCCCTGGCTGAATTGTTCTTATCTTGTTTTGTCTTGCCTGGATGTGCCATGCCTGGATTTTCCTTGCATTTCCTGAATTTGCCTTGCTTTCCTTTGCCCTGTATAAATTTTCCTTGCCTGGATTTTCCTTACCTTGCATTGGCTGGATTTGCCTTACCTGGATATGCCTTGCTTGCCTTGCCTGGATTTGCCTTACCAGGATTTGCCTTGTCTTGCTTGCCTGGATTTGCCTTGCCTAGATTTCCCATGTAGTGCCTGAATTTGCCTTGCCTTGATATGCCTTGTCTTGCTTACTTTGCCTGGATTTGCCTTATTTTGCCTTGCTTCTATTTGCCTTGACTTTGCTTTTCTTCTCTTGCCTTGCCTAGGTTTTCCTTGTTTTGTGTTTCCTGGATTTTCCATGCCTGGATTTGCATTGCTTTGCCTTGCCGGGAGTTGCATTGTCTTGTCTTTCCTACATATACGTTGCCTGAATTTGTCTTCCCTAAATTTGCCTGGATTTTCCTTGCTTGTATTCGCCTTTTCTTGCCTTGCCTGAATTTGCCTTTTCTTGATTTGTGTAGACTTGCCTTGCCTGCATTTACCTTGACTTGCCTTGCCTTGCCTAAAATTGCCTTCACTGGATTTGCCTTGCTTTTTCGTTCCTTGCCTGGATTTGTCTTGCCTGGATTTGCCTTTTTTTTGCTTTGTCTGGATGTGCCCTGCCTTACCTTGCCTTGCCTTGCATAAATTTGCCTTGCTTGAATTTGCCTTGCCTTGTGCTGCCTTGCCTTCACATTTCTTGATTTGCCTTTCCTTTCCTTGCCATGCCTTGTTTTGCCTTATATTGCCTTCCCTTGCCTTGCCTGTATTTGCCTTGACTTGTCTTGCCTTTCTTCCTTCATTTGCCTTTCCTTGCTTTGCTTTAGCTGGATTTGCCATGACTTTATTGGCCTTGTCTTGCCTTTCCTATCCTGAATTTTTCTTGCCTGTATTTGCCTTTCCTGGATTTTTCTTGCCTTGCCTTTCCTGGATTTGCCATGGCTGGATTGGTCTTACCTTGCCTTTTCTTTCCTAGATGTGCCTTGACTGGATTTGCCCTTTTTTTTTGCTTGAATTTGCCTTGCCTTCCCTTGCCCTGTCTGGGTTTTTATTGCCTTGAATTGCCTTAATTTGCATTGCCTGAATTTTTCTTGCCTGGATTTGTTTTGTCTTGCCATGCCAGGATTTTCCATGCCTGGGTTTGCCATTTTTGGATTTTTCTTGCCTTGCGTTTCCTGGATTTTCCTCTCCTGTATTTGCTTTACCTTGACTGGCCTGAATTTGCCTTGCCTGGATTTGCCTTGCATTGCCTAGTCTGGATTTGCCTTGTCTTGTCTTGCTTGGACTTTCCTTGCCTAGATTTGACTGACCTTTCCTCTTCTTGCCTAAATTAGCCTTGCCTGGATTTACCTTGCTTTGCTTGCTTTGCCTAGATTGGCCTTATCTTGCCTTGCCTGGATTTGCCCTACCTGGGCTTTCTTTGTCTTGCCTTTTCTCGATTTACCTTGCCTGGATTTGCCCTGTTTTGCATTTCCTGGATTTTCCATGCCTGGATTTGCTTGGCCTTAAATTGCCGGATTTTGACTTTCCTTGTCTTCCCTTTATTTACTTCGCCTGGATTTTTCTTGCCTAGATTTGCCTCGATTGGCCTTGACTTAATTTTTCTTTCCTTGCCTTGACTTGATTTGCCTTTCCTGGATTTACCTAGCCTTGCTTTACCTGGATTTACCTTGACTTGCCTTGCCGTGCCTGATATTGCCTCCTCTGGATTTGCCCTTTCTTGCCTTGCCTGGATTTTTCTTGCCTGAATTTCCCTTGTTTTGCCTTGCCTGGATTTGCCTTGCCTTGCTTTGCCTTGCCTAAGTTTTTCTTGCTTGGATTTGCCTTGCCTTGCCTTACCTTGCCTTGCCTTGCCTTGTCTTGCCTTGCCTTTCCTAGATATGACTTGCCTGGATTTTCCTAGTCTTGCCATGCCTTGCCTAATTTTGCATTGTGTTGCTTTGCCTTGACTTGCCTGGATTTGCCTTGCCTGGATTTGAATGCGTTGCTGTGCCTTGCTTGGTTTTGCCTGGCCTGTATTTGCCTTGCCTTGCCTGGACTTGTCTTTCCTTGCCTGGATTTGTCTTGCCTTACCTTGCCTCCTTTTCTTCATGTGCCTTGCCTTGCCTTGCTTTACCTGGATTTGCCTTGAGTTTATTGGCTTTGCCTTGCCTTGCCTAGCCTGGATTTTTCTTGGCTTTATTTGCTTTTTCTGTTTTTTCCTTGTTTTACCTTTCCTGGATTTGACATGGCTGGATTGGCTTTACCTTGCCTTGCCTTGCCTGGATGTGCCTTGCCTGAATTTGTGTTGCCTTTCCTGAATTTGCCTTATCGTCCCTTGCCCTGTCTGGATTTTTCTTGCCTGGATTTGCCTTACCTTGCATTGCCTGGATTTGCCTTGTCTTGCCTTTATTGGATTTGCCATGCCTGGATTTGCCATTCCTGGATTTGCCTTGCCTTGTGTTTTCTGAATTTTCCTTTTCTGAATTTTATTTCCCTTGACTTGCCTGGATTTGTTTTGCCTGAATTTTCCTTGTCTTGCCTTGCTTGGAATCTCCTTGCCTGGATTTGACTGACCTTGCCTCTCCTTGCCTGTATTTGCCTTGCATTGTTGCTTTGCCTGGATTGGCCTTACCTTGCTTTGCCTGTATTTTCCTTATGTGGGCTCGCCTTGTGTTGCCTTGCCTCAATTTGCCTTGCATGGATTTTCCTTGTTTTGAGTTGCCTGGATTTTTTATGCCTGGATTTTCCTGGCCTTGAATTGCCTGGATTTGCCTTATTTTGTCTCTCCGTGCCTGGATTTGCCTTGCCTAGTTTTCCCATGTCTTGCCTAAATTTGCCTTGCCTGGACTTGCCTTGGCTTGCTTGCTTTGCCTGGATTTGCCTTGTCTGGATTTGCCTTAGTGTGCCTTGCCTAAATTTGCCTTGCCTTGCTTTGGCTTGCCTTGTCTTGCCTCACCTGGATTTGTCTTGCCTGAATTTGCCTTGTTTTGCATTGCCTGGATTTTCCATGCCTAGATTTGCTTTGCCTAGCTTTGCCTAAATTGGTTTTTCCTGGATTTGCCTTGCCTCATTTTCCCTAAATTTGCATTATTCTGATTTGTCTTGCCTAGATTTGTCTGGATTTGCCTTGCCTGTATTTTCCTTTATTTGCCTTGCCTTTCCTTGTCTGAAATTGCCTTTGCTAGATTTTTCTTGCCATGCCTGGGTTTTCCTTGCTTTTTTTTGCCTGGAATTTTCATGCCTGGATTTTCTTTGCCTTGCCTTGACTGAATTTGCCTTGCTAAGCCTTATCTTGCCTAAATTTGCCTTGCCTTGCCTTTCCTAGATATGACTTGCCTGAATTTTTCTTGTCTTGCCTTGCCTCATTTTGCCTTGTGTTTCTCTGACTTAACTTGCCTGGATTTTCCTCGCCTAGATTTAAATGCATGGCTTTGCCTTGCTTGGTTTTGCCTTGTCTGGATTTGCCTTGCCTTACATTGCCTGGATTTGCCCTGACTTGCCTGGTCTCCTTCCCTGAATTTGTCTTGCCGTGCCTGGCTTTGCCTGCATTTTTCTTGACTTTATTGGCCTTCCCTTACCTTGCATAGACTGGATTTGCCTTTCATAGATTTATTTTGTCTTACCTGGATTTCCCTTTTCTTGCATTTCCTGGATTTGCCTTGCCTGGATTTGTTTTGCCTTTATTTGCCTTGTCTTGCCTTTCCTGGATTTGTCTTGCCTAAATTTCCCATCTCTTGCCTGTAATTGCCTTGCCTTGCTTGCTTTGCCTAAATTTCCCTTGCCTGGATTTGCCTTGCATTGTCTCGCCTGGATTTTCCTTGTCTTGCCTTGCTTGGACTTTCCTTGCCTGGATTTGACTGACCTTGATTCTCCTTGCCTGGTTTTCCTTGCCTGAATTTGCCTTGCCTTGCTTGCTTTGTCTGGATTGGCCTTACCCTGCCTTGCATGGATTTGCCTTACATGGGCTTGCCTTGTCTTGTATTGCCTCGATTTACCTTGCATGTATTTGCCTTGTTTTGCATTGCCTAGATTTTCCATGCCTGGATTTTCTTGACCTGGAATTGCCTGGATTTGCCTTGTTTTTTAATGTGCTGTTGCAATCGGTTTGCCAGGATTTTATTGAAGATTTTTGCATCTATGTTCATCATGGATACTGGCCTGAAGTTTTCTTTTATTGCTGAGTCTCTGCCGGGTTTTGGTATCAGGATGATGTTGGTCTCATAAAATGATTTGGGAAGGGATCCCTCTTTTTGAATTATTTGGAATAGTTTCAGAAGGAATGGTACCAGATCCTCTTTGTGTGTCTGGTAGAATTCGGCTGTGAACCCATCTGGACTTGAGCTTCTTTTGTGTGGTAGGCTCTTAATTGCTGCCTCAACTTCAGACCTTGTTATTGGTCTATTCATAGTTTCGCCTTCTTCCTGGTTTAGGCTTGGGAGGACACAGGCATCCAGGAATTTATCTATTTCTTCCTGGTTTACTAGTTCATGTGCATAGAGTTGTTTGTAGTATTCTCTGATGATGGTTTGAATTTCTGTGGAATCTGTGGTGATTTCCCCATTATCGTTTTTTATTGCATCTATTTGGTTATTCTCTCTTTTCTTTTTTATCAGACTGGCTATTGGTCTGTCTATTTTGTTGATCTTTTCGAGAAACCAGCTCTTGGATTTATTAATTTTTTGATGGGTTTTTCTTGTCTCTATTTCTTTCAGTTCTGCTCTGATTTAAGTTATTTTTTGTCTTTGGCTAGGTTTTGAGCTTTTTGATCTTGCCCCTCCGGCTATTTCAATTTTAACGATAGGGTGTCAATTTTGGATCTCTCCACTCTTCTCATGTGGGCACTTATTGCTATATGTTTTCCTATACAGACTGCTTTATATGTGTCCCAGAGATTCTGGTATGTTTTGTCTTCGTTCTCGTTGGTTTCGAAGGACTTCTTTATTTCTGCCTTCATTTCATTGTTTATCCAATCAACATTCAAGAGCCAGTTGTTCAGTTTCCATGAAGCTGTGTGGTTCTGAGTTATTTTCTGAATTCTGAGTTCCAACTTGATTGCACTATGGCCTGAGAGACTATGATTTCCGTTGTTTTGCATTTGCTGAGGAGTGCTTTACTTCCAATTATGTGGTCAATTTTGGAGTAGGTGTGATGTGGTGCTGAGAAGAATGTATATTCTGTGGATTTGGGGTGGAGAGTTCTGTAAATGTCTATCAGGTTTGCTTGTTCCAGGTCTGAGTTCAAGTCCTGGATATCCTTGTTAATTTTCTGTCTGGTTGATCTGTCTGATATTGACAGTGGAGTGTTAAAGTCTCCCACTATTATTGTGTGGGAGTCTACGTCTCTTTGTAAGTCATTAAAAACTTGCCTTATATATCTGGGTGCTCCTGCATTGGGTCCATATATATATATATATATATTTTTTTTATTGCATTATAGGTTTGGGGGTACATGTGCAGAACAAGCAAGATAGTTGCATAGGTACACACATGGCAGTGTGCTTTGCTGCTTTCCTCCCCTTCACCCACACTTGGTATTCATCCCCAGGCTATCCCCCCCAGCCCCCCCCTGCTGTCCCTCCCCCATTCCCCCCAACAGTCCCCAGTGTATAGTAGACCGCCTCTCTGTGTCCACATGTTCTCATTTTTCTCACCCACCTATGAGCGAGTATATGCGGTATTTCTTTTTCTGTTCTTGTGTCAGTTTGCTGAGAATGATGTTCTCCAGATTCATCCATGTCCCTACAAAGGACACAAACTCATCATTTTTGATTGCTGCATAATATTCCATGGTGTATATGTGCCACATTTTCCCAGTCCAGTCTATCATCGTTGGGCATTTGGGTTGGTTCCAGGTCTTTGCTATTGTAAACAGTGCTGCAATGAACATTCGTGTGCATGTGTCCTTATAGTAGAACGATTTATAATCCTTTGGATAGATACCCAGTAATGGGATTGCTGGGTCAAATGGAATTTCTATTTCTAGGTCCCTGAGGAATCGCCACACTGTCTTCCACAATGGTTGAACTAATTTACACTCCCACCAACAGTGTAAGAGTGTTCCTATTTCTCCACATCCTCTCCAGCACCTGCTGTCTCCAGATTTTTTAATGATCGCCATTCTAACTGGTGTGAGATGGTATCTCAATGTGGTTTTGATTTGCATCTCTCTAATGACCAATGACGATGAGCACTTTTTCATATGTTTGCTGGCCTCATGTATGTCTGCTTTCGTAAAGTTTCTGTTCATATCCTTTGCCCATTTTTGAATGGGCTTGTTTGTTGTTTTCCTGTAAATCTGTTTGAGTTCTTTGTAAATTCTGGATATCAGCCCTTTGTCGGATGCGTAAACTGCAAAGATTTTTTCCCATTCTGATGGTTGCTGATTCACTCTAGTGACTGTTTGTTTTGCTGTGCAGAAGCTGTGGAGTTTGATTAGGTTCCATTTGTCTATTTTGGCTTTTGTTGCCAATGCTTTGGGAGTTTTGTTCATGAAGTCCTTGCCTACTCCTATGTCCTGAATGGTTTTGCCTAGATTTTCTTCTAGGGTTTTTATGGTGTCGGGTCTTACGTTTAAGTCTTTAATCCATCTGGAGTTAATTTTAGTGTAAGGTGTCAGGAAGGGGTCCAATTTCTGCTTTCTACACATGGCTAGCCAGTTTTCCCAACACCATTTATTAAATAGGGAATCCTTTCCCCATTGCCTGTTTTTGTCTGGTTTATCAAAGATAATATGGTTGTAGATGTGTTGTGTTGCCTCCGATGCCTCTGTTCTGTTCCATTGGTCTATATCTCTGTTTTGGTACCAGTACCATGCTGTTTTGATTACTGTAGCCTTGTAGTATAGTTTGAAGTCTGGTAGCGTGATGCCTCCCGCTGTGTTCTTTTTGCTTAGAATTGACTTGGCTATGCGGGCTCTTTTTTGGTTCCATATGAAATTCATGGTGGTTTTTTCCAGTTCTGTGAAGAAATTCAATGGTAGTTTGATGGGGATAGCATTGATTGTGTAAATTACTTTGGGCAGTATAGCCATTTTCACGATATTGATTCTTCCTAACCACGAACATGGAATGTTTCTCCATCTGTTTGTGTCCTCTCTTATTTCATTGAGCAGTTGTTTGTAGTTTTCCTTAAAGAGGTCCCTTACATTCCTAGTGAGTTGTATTCCTAGGTATTTTATTTTCTTTGTAGCAATTGTGAATGGCAGTTCGTTCTTGATTTGGTTCTCTTTAAGTCTGTTATTGGTGTATAGGAATGCTTGTGATTTTTGCACATTGATTTTATATCCTGAGACTTTGCTGAAGTTGCTTATCAGTTGCAGGAGCTTTTGGGCTGAGGTGATGGGGTCTTCTAGGTATACTATCATGTCGTCTGCAAATAGAGACAATTTGGCTTCCACCTTTCCTATTTGAATACCCTTTATTTCTTTTTCTTGCCTGATTGCTCTGGCTAGAACTTCCAGTACTATGTTGAATAGAAGTGGTGAGAGAGGGCATCCTTGTCTAGTGCCAGATTTCAAAGGGAATGCTTCCAGTTTTTGCCCATTAAGTATGATATTGGCTGTTGGTTTGTCATAAATAGCTTTTATTACTTTGAGATATGTTCCATCAATACCAAGTTTATTGAGGGTTTTTAGCATAAAGGGCTGTTGAATTTTGTCAAATGCCTTCTCTGCATCAATTGAGATAATCATGTGGTTTTTGTTTTTGCTTCTGTTTATGTGGTGAATTACATTTATAGACTTGCGTATGTTGAACCAGCCTTGCATCCCCGGGATAAATCCTACTTGATCATGATGGATAAGTTTTTTAATGTGCTGTTGCAATCGGTTTGCCAGTATTTTATTGAAGATTTTTGCATCTATGTTCATCATGGATATTGGCCTGAAGTTTTCTTTTCTTGTTGAGTCTCTGCCAGGTTTTGGTATCAGGATGATGTTGGTCTCATAAAATGATTTGGGAAGGGTTCCCTCTTTTTGGATTATTTGGAATAGTTTCAGAAGGAATGGTACCAGATCCTCTTTGTGTGTCTGGTAGAATTCGGCTGTGAACCCATCTGGACCTGGGCTTTTTTTGTGTGGTAGGCTCTTAATTGCTGCCTCAACTTCAGACCTTGTTATTGGTCTATTCATAGTTTCGGCTTCCTCCTGGTTTAGACTTGGGAGGACACAGGCATCCAGGAATTTATCCATTTCTTCCTGATTTACTGGTTTATGTGCATAGAGTTGTTTGTAGTATTCTCTGATGATGGTTTGAATTTCTGTGGAATCTGTGGTGATTTCCCCTTTATCGTTTTTTATTGCATCTATTTGGTTGTTCTCTCTCTTCTTTTTTATCAGTCTGGCTAGTGGTCTGTCTATTTTGTTGATCTTTTCGAAAAACCAGGTCTTAGATTTATTGATTTTTTGAAGGGTTTTTCTTGTCTCTATCTCCTTCAGTTCTGCTCTGATCTTAGTTATTTCTTGTCTTCGGCTAGGTTTTGAGCTTTTTTGATCTTGCTCCTCTAGCTCTTTCAATTTTGACGATAGGGTGTCAATTTTGGATCTCTCCACTCTTCTCATGTGGGCACTTATTGCTATATATTTTCCTCTACAGACTGCTTTAAATGTGTCCCAGATATTCTGGTACGTTGTGTCTTCATTCTCATTGGTTTCAAAGAACTTCTTTATTTCTGCCTTCATTTCATTGTTTATCCAATCAACATTCAAGAGCCAATTGTTCAGTTTCCATGAAGCTGTGCGGTTCTGAGTTATTTTCTGAATTCTGAGTTCCAACTTGATTGCACTATGGTCTGAGAGACTGTTTGTTATGATTTCAGTTGTTTTGCATTTGCTGAGGAGTGCTTTACTTCCAATTATGTGGTCAATTTTGGAGTAGGTGTGATGTGGTGCTGAGAAGAATGTATATTCTGTGGATTTGGGGTGGAGAGTTCTGTAAATGTCTATCAGGTTTGCTTGTTCCAGGTCTGAGTTCAAGTCCTGGATATCCTTGTTAATTTTCTGTCTGGTTGATCTGTCTGCTATTGAGAGTGGAGTGTTAAAGTCTCCCACTATTATTGTGTGGGAGTCTAAGTCCCTTTGTAAATCATTAAGAACTTGCCTTATATATATGGGTGCTCCTACATTGGGTCCATATATATTTAGAATCGTTATCTCTTCTTGTTGTATCGATCCTTTTACCATTATGTAATGACCTTCTTTGTCCCTTTTGATCTTTGTTACTTTAAAGTCTATTTTATCAGAGATGAGAATTGCAACTCCTGCTTTTTTTTGCTCTCCATTTGCTTGGTAAATCTTCCTCCATCCCTTTATTTTGAGCCTTTGTGTATCTTTGCATGTGAGGTGGGTTTCCTGGATACAGCACACCGATGGGTTTTGGTTTTTTATCCTATTTGCCAGTCTGTGTCTTTTGATTGGTGCATTTAGCCCATTTACATTCAGGGTTAATATTGTTATGTGTGAATTTGATACTGCCATTTTGATGCTAGCTGGCTGTTTTGCCTGTTGGTTCATGTACATTCTTCATTTTGTTGATGGTCTTTAGCATTTGGTATGCTTTTAGGATGGCTGGAACTGGTTGTTTCTTTCTATGTGTAGTGCCTCTTTCAGGAGCTCTTGTAAAGCAGGCCTAGTGGTGACAAAATCTTTGAGTACTTGCTTGTTCGTGAAGGATTTTATTTTTCCTTCACTTATGAAGCTCAGTTTCGCTGGATATGAAATTCTGGGTTGAAAGCTCTTTTCTTTAAGGATGTTGAATATTGGCCCCCACTCTCTTCTGGCTTGTAGAGTCTCTGCTGAGAGATCTGCTGTGAGTCTGATGGCCTTCCCTTTGTGGGTGACCCGACCTTTCTCTCTGGCTGCCCTTAGTATTTTCTCCTTCGTTTCAACCCTGGTGAATCTGACGATTATGTGCCTTGGGGTTGCTCTTCTTGCAGAGTATCTTTGTGGTGTTCTCTGTATTTCCTGGAGTTGAGTATTGACCTGTCTTGCTAGGTTGGGGAAATTTTCCTGGATAATATCCTGAAGAGTGTTTTCCAGCTTGGATTCATTCTCTTCGTCACATTCTGGTACACCTATCAAACGTAGGTTGGGTCTCTTCACATAGTCCCACATTTCTTGGAGATTTTGTTCATTCCTTTTTGTGCTTTTTTCTTTAATCTTGGTTTCTCGTTTTATTTCATTGAGTTGATCTTCAACTTCTGATATTCTTTCTTCTGCTTGGTCAATTCGGCTGTTGATACTAGTGCATGCTTCACGAAGTTCTCGTGTTGAGTTTTTCAGCTCCTTCAATTCATTCATATTCCTCTCTAAGTTGTCCATTCTCGTTATCAATTCCTCGAATCTTTTTTCAAATCTTTTTTCAAGGTTCTTAGTTTCTTTGCACTGGTTTAGAACATGTTCCTTTAGCTCACTGAAGTTTCTCATTATCCACTTTCTGAAGTCTGATTCCGTCATTTCGTCACATTCATTCTCCGTCCAGCTTTGTTCCCTTGCTGGTGAGGAGTTTTGGTCCTTTTTTGGAGGTGAGGTGTTTTGGTTTCGGGTGCTTTCCTCCTTTTTGCGCTGGTTTCTTCCCATCTTTATGGATTTATCCGCCTGTCGTCTTAGTAGTGGCTGATTTTTCAATTGGGTCTCTGTGTGGACACTGAGATTGTTGATGATGAAGTATTTCTGTTACTTAGCTTTCCCTCTAATGATCTATCCTCTCTGCTGTATGAGTGCTGAGGTCCACTCCAGGCCCTGCTTGTCTGGGGTATACCTGCAGCAGCTGCAGAACAGTGAGGGATGATATCAGTTTCTTTTTCTGCTGCCCTTGTTCCAGAATGATGCCAGCCAAATGTCAGTCTGATTAGTCCTTTTCTGGGGTGACTCCTTGGATATACAGAGGTCAGGGAGCTGCTTGAGGAGACAGTCTGTGCTTTATAGGAGCTCCAGTGCTGAGCTGTGAGCTCCGTTGTTCATTCAGGGTTGTTGGGAGGTTATGTCTGCTGCAATAGAACTCATAAAACACCACTCTCTTTTTTTTTTTTTTTTCACCCTTAGATGCTCTGTCTCAGGGAGTTGGGGCTTTCTTTATGAGTATCTGTTGCACTGTCCTGCCCCACTAGGTGGCAGTCTATTCACTATTTGCCTGCCGGGGCTCTGACCTCCTAAGGCGGGTCCGCCCTGTTGCGGCCCGGCGGACTCTCTCTGTTATGGCAGGTTGCCTCGGCAACGGCAGGCTGCGTCAGTCCTGGGCGGTACTTAAGTGGGGGTGCACTTTGTCAGGAATGGTGGACGCCCCTCCCTGACCGGGCTGCACCGTCCTAAATGCCGGCAACGAAACTCTCAGCCCCAAGCGCCTCCAGTCGCCGCCCTGCTTGTCCCCGTGAGCGTGGGACCCGCTGAGCCCGATCACCCTGCTCCCTGCCTCAGAGTCCGTCCTCTCTCTCTCTCTCTCTCTTCCTCTCCCCAAGCTGAAAGGTCGACTCTCTCACTGGCGCCCCAGGAGCCTGCCGATAGGGCACTGGGATCCGTGCGATCTCCCGTGCCGCTGCCCACTACCCCGGCTCAGATCACGCTTCCCAGGAAACTCCTGGTCTGGCTCATTGTCCAAGTCCTGTTCAATCAGATGGACATGCCAATCTGCCCTTCCAAATCTCAGATTGCCGGTTTAACAGGGCACCCAGACCAGTGAGTTCCGTGCCGGGTCCCGCTGCGGCGCCGGCCAAAGAGGCGGCGGGAGCCGGTTGCGTTAGCCGGCTGCTAGCGTCCCGTGTCTCTCCCACACCTGGGACTTTCAACGCTCTGTGGGCATAAAAGGAACATCCGAGAATGCGGCTAGGACTCACCCTCTGCGCCTTCACCGAGAGCTGCAATCCTGAGTCACCTCTACGACGCCATCTTGCCTCCCTCTCCGGGTCCATATATATTTAGAATTTTTAGCTCTTCTTGTTGTATCGACCCTTTTACCATTATGTAATGACCTTCTTTGTCCCTTTTGATCTTTGTTGCTTTAAAGTCTATTTTACCAGAGACAAGAATTGCAACTCCTGCTTTTTCTTTTGCTCTCCATTTGCTTGTTAAATATTCCTTCATCTCTTTATTTTGAGCCTTTATGTATACTTGCATGTGAGGTGGGTTTCCTGGATACAGCACACCGAATGGTTTTAGTTTTTTATTCAATTTGCCAGTCTGTGTCTTTTGATTGGTGCATTTAGCCCATTCACATTAAGGGTTAATATTGTTATGTGTGAATTTGATACTGCCATTTTGATGCTAGCTGGCTGTTTTGCCCATTGGTTCATGTACATTCTTCATTTTGTTGATGCTCTTTAGCATTTGGTATGCTTTTAGGATGGCTGGTACTGGTTGTTTTTCTCTGTGTAGTGCCTCTTTCAGGAGCTCTTGTAAAGCGGCCTAGTGGTGACAAAATCTCTGAGCACTTGCTTGTTCATGAAGGATTTTATTTTTCTTTCACTTATGAAGCTCAGTTTCGCTGGATATGAAATTCTGGGTTGAAAGTTCTTTTCTTTAAGGATGTTGAATATTGGCCCGCACTCTCTTCTGGCTTGTAGAGTCTCCATCGAGAGATCTGCAGTGAGTCTGATGGGCTTCACTTTGTGGGTGACCCGACCTTTCTCTCTGGCTGCCCTTAGTATTTTCTCCTTCATTTCAACCCTGGTGAAACTGACTATTATGTGCCTTGGGGTTGCTCTTCTTGCAGAGTATTTTTGTGGTGTTCTCTGTATTTCCTGGAGTTGAGTATTGATTTGTCTTGCTGAATTGGGGAAATATTTCTGGATAATATCCTGAAGAGTATTTCCCAGCTTGGATTCATTCTCTTCATCACATTCTGGTACACCCATCAAACGTAGGTTGTGTCTCTTCACATAGTCCCACATTTCTTGGAGATTTTGTTCATTCCTTTTTGTGCTTTTTTCTCTAATTTTTTTTTCTCGTTTTATTTCATTTATTTGATTTTCGACTTTTGATATTCTTTCTTCTGCTTGGTCAATTCGGCTGTTGAAACTTGTGCATGCTTCTCGAAGTTCTCGTGTTGTGTTTTTCAGCTCCTTCAATTCATTCATGTTCCTCTCTTCGTTGTCTATTCTTGTTATCTTTTCTTCGAATCTTTTTTCAAGGTTCTTAGTTTCTTTGCACTGATTTAGAACATGTTCTTTTAGCTCACTGAAGTTTCTCATTCCACTTTCTGAGGTCTGATTCCGTCATTTCGTCACAGTCATTCTCTGTCCAGCTTTGTTCCCTTGCTGGTCAGGGGTTTTGGTCCTTTGAAGGAGGTGAGGTGTTTTGGTTTAGGGTGTTTTCCTCCTTTTAGTGCTGGTTTCTTTGCATCTTTGTGGATTTATCCACCTGTTGTCTTAGTAGTTGCTGATTTTTCAATTGGGTTTCTGAGTGGATGCCCAGATTGTTGATGATGAAGCATTTCTGTTACTTAGTTTTCCTTTTAATGGTCTAGCCCCTCTGCTGTACGAGAGCTGAGGTCCACTCCAGGCCCTGCTTGTCTGGGGTACACCTGTAGCAGCTGTGGAACAGTGAGGGATGCTACCAGCTTTTTCTTGTGCTATCTTTTTTCCAGAATGATGCCCGCCAAATGTCAGTATGATTAGTCCTTTTCTGGGGTGACTCTTTGGATATACAGGGGTCAGGGAGCTGCTTGAGGGGATGGTCTGTGCTTTATGGGAGCTCCAGTGCTGAGCTGTGAGCTTTGTTGTTCATTCAGAGTTGTTGGGAGGATGTGTTTATTTCTGCTGCAACAGGACTCATAAAACAGCCCCCCCTTTTTTTCCCCTTAGATGCTCTGTCTCAGATGGTTGGGGCTTTCTTTATGATTATCTATTGCACTTTTCTGTCCGGCTAGGAGGTAGTCTATTCACTATTTGCGTGTGAGGCTTTGCCCTGCTAGTGTGGGTCTGCCCTGCTGCCCCATAGAGAGATCTGCAGAGTCTCCATCAAGAGATCTGCAGCAGAACTGGCCCCGTTCTGCTGTGGTGCTCCGCCCAGCTGAGGGAGTCTCTCTGTTATGGCGGGTTGCTTCGGTAATGGCAGGCTGCATCAGCACTGGGCGGTACTTCAGTAGGGGCGGATAGCATTCATAGTGGTGGACGCCCTTCCCCCACCAGGCTGCACCATGCTAGATTCAACTGTGCCGGCAGCAAAGCTCTCAACCCTGCATGCCTCCAATCGCCATTCTGCTTGTCCCCGTAAGGGTGGAACCCGCTGAGCCTGATCACCCAGCTCCCTGCCTAAGAGTCCATCCTCTCTCTCTCTTCCTCTCCCCAAGGTGAACGACTGACTTTCTCACTGATGCCCCAGTAGCCTGCTGATAGGGCTCTCAGATCCGTGCAATCTCCCATGCTACTGCCCACTGTGCCAGCTCAGATTATGCTTCCCAAAAATCTCCTGGTCTGGTTCATTGTCCAAGTCTCATTCAATCAGATGCACATGTCAATCTGCTTTTCCAAATCTCAGATTGCTGGTTTAACAGGGCACCAAGACCAGTGAGTTTTGTGAGGGAGCCGAGGCGTGAGCTGGCTATGCTGGCTTCCCGTGCCTCTCCCACATGTGGGACTTTCAAAGTTCTGTGGGCAAAAAACATCCTTCCGAGAATGTGGCTAGCACTCATCCTCAACACCTTCACTGGGAGCTGCAATCCTGAGTTGCCTCTATGATGCCATCTTGGAAGCCTCTCCAATTTTTTAAATTTTTATTGCATTATAGGTTTTGGGGTACATGTGCAGAACGTGCAAGATAGTTGCATAAGTACAAACATGGCAGTGTGTTGTGCTGTCTTCTTCCCCTTCACCCAAACTTGGCATTTATCCCCAGGCTATCCCTCCACAGCCCCCTGCGCTATACCTCCTCCATTCAACCAATAGACACCAGTGTGTAGTAGACCTGCTCCCTGTGTTTATGTGTTCTCATTTTTCTCACCCGCCTATGACTGAGAATATGTGGTATTCCTTTTTCTGCTCTTGTGTCAGTTTGCTGAGAATGATGTTCTCCAGATTCATCCATGTTCTTACAAAGGACACAAACTCATCATTTTTGATTGCTGAAAAATATTTTATGGTGTATATGTGCCAGATTTTCCCAGTCCATTCTATCATTGTTGGGCATATAGGTTGGTTCCAGGTCTTTGCTATTGTAAACAGTGCTGCAATGAACATTCGGGTGCATGTGTCCTTATAGTAGAACTATTTATAGTCCTTTGGATATATACCCAGTAATGGGATTGCTGGGTCAAATGGAATTTCTATTTCTAGGTCTTTGGGGAATCGCCACACTGTCTTCCACAATGGATGAACTAATTTACACTCCCACCAACAGTGTAAGAGTGTTCCTATTTCTCCACATCCTCTCCAGCATCTGCTGACTTCAGATTTTTTAATGACTGTCATTCCAACTGGCGTGAGATGGTATCTCAATGTGGTTTTGATTTGCATCTCTCTGATGACCATTGATTATTAGCAGTTTTTCATGTGTTTGTTGGCCTCATGTATGTCTTCTTTTGTAAAGTGTCTGTTCATATCTTTTGCCCATTTTTAAATGGGCTTGATTGTTTTTTTCTGTAAATCTGTTTTTTTCCTATAAATCTTTGTAAGTTCTGGATATCAGCCCTTTGTCTGATGCGTAAGCTGCAAAGATTTTTTCCCAATCTATTGGTTCCTGATTCACTCTAGTGACTGTTTCTTTTGCCGTGCAGAAGCTGTGGAGTTTGATTAGGTACCATTTGTCTGTTTTATCTTTTGTTGACAATGCTTTTGGTGTTTTGTTCATGAAGTCCTTGCCTACTCCTATGTCATGAATGGTTTTGCCTAGATTTTCTTATAGGGTTTTTATGGTGTCAGGTCTTATGTTTAAGTCTTTAATCCATATGAAGTTAATTTTAGTGTAAGGTGTCAGGAAGGTGTCCAGTTTCTGCTTTCTGCACATGGCTAGACAATTTTCCCAACACCACTTATTAAACAGGGAATTCTTTTCCCATTGCTTGTTTTTGTCTGGTTTTTCAAAGATTATATGGTTGTAGATATGTTGATTTGCCTTTGATGCCTCTGTTATGTTCCATTGGTCTATATCTCTGTTTTGGTACCAGTACCATGTTGATTTGATTACTGTAGCCTTGTAGTATATGTTGAAGTTTGGTAGTGTGATGCCTCCCGCTGTGTTCTTTTTGCTTGGAATTGACTTGGCTATGCGGGCTCTCTTTTGGTTCCATATGAAGTTCATGGTGGTTTTTTCTAGTTCTGTGTAGAAATTCAATTGTAGTTTAATGGGGATAGCATTGATTGTGTAAATTACTTTAGGCAGTATAGCCATTTTCATGATATTGATTATTTCCAACCATGAACATGGAATGTTTCTCCATCTGTTTGTCTCCTTTCTTATTTCGTTGAGCAGTGGTTTGTAGTTTCCCTTAAAGAGGTCCTTTACGTTCCTTATGAGTTGTATTTCTAGGTATTTTATTTTCTTTGTAGCAATTGTGAATGGCAGTTCGTTCTTGATTTGGTTCTCTTTAAGTCTGTTTTTGGTTTATAGGAAAGCTTGTGATTCTTGCACATTGATTTTATATCCTGAGACTTTACTGAAGTTGTTTATCAGTTTCAGAATTTTTTGGGCTGAGGTGATGATAGTATTCTTCTAGGTAGAGTATCATGTCATCCGCAAATAGAGACAATTTGGCTTTCATCTTTCCTATTTGAATACCATTTATTTCTTTTTTATGCCTGATTGCTCTGGCTAGAACTTCCAGTACTATGTTGAATTGGAGTGGTGAGAGAGGACATCCTTGTCTAGTGCCGGATTTCAAAGGGAATGCTTCCGGTTTTTGTCCATACAGTATGATATTGGCTGTTGGTTTGTTGTAAATAGCTTTTATTACTTTGAGATATGTTCCATCAATACCAAGTTTATTGAGGGTTTTTAGCATAAAGGGCTGTTGAATTTTGTCAAATGCCTTCTCTGCATCTATTGAGATAATCATGTGGATTTTGTATTTGCTTCTGTTTATGTGGTGAATTACATCTATAGACTTGCGTCTGTTGAACCAGCCTTGCATCCCCAGGATGAATCCTACTTGATCATGATTGATAAGTTTTTAAATGTGCTGTTGCAATCGGTTTGCCAGTATTTTATTGAAGATTTTTGCATCTATGTTCATCATGGTTATTGGCCTGAAGTTTTCTTTTCTTGTTGAGTCTTTGTCAGGTTTTGGTATCAGGATGATGTTGGTCTCATAAAATGATTTGGGAAGGATTCCCTCTTTTTGAATTATTTGGAATAGTTTCATAAGGAATGGTACCAGATCCTCTTTGTGTGTCTGGTAGAATTTGGCTGTGAACCCATCTGGACCTGGGCTTTTTTTGTGTGGTAGGCTCTTAATTGCTGCCTCAACTTCAGACCTTGTTATTGGTGTATTCATAGTTTCGGCTTCCTTCTGATTTAGACTTGGGAGGACACAGGCGTCCAGGAATTTATCCATTTCTTCCTGGTTTACCAGTTTGTGTGCATAAAGTTGTTTGTAGTATTCTCTGATGATGGTTTGAATTTCTGTGGAATCTGTGGTGATTTCCCCATTATCGTTTTTTATTGCATCTATTTCGCTGTTGTTTCTTTTCTTCTTTATCAGTCTGGCTAGAGGTCTGTCTATTTTGTTGATCTTTTTGAAAAACGACCTATTGGATTTATTGATTTTTTGAAGGGTTTTTCTCGTCTCTATCTCCTTCAGGTCTGCTCTGATCTTAGTTATTTCTTGTCTTCGGCTACGTTTTGAGCTTTTTTGATCTTGCTCCTCTAGCTCTTTCAATTTTGACAATAGGGTGTCAATTTTGGGTCTCTCCACTCTTTTCATGTGGGCACATATTGCTACATATTTTCCTCTACAGACTGCTTTAAATGTGTCCCAGAGATTCTGGTTTGTTTTGTCTTCATACTCGTTGGTTTCGAAGAACTTCTTTATTTCTGCCTTCATTTCATTGTTTATCCAATCAACGTTCAAGAGCCAGTTGTTCAGTTTCCATGAAGCTGTGCGGTTTTATTTAGTTTCTGAATTCTGAGTTCCAACTTGATTGCACTATGGTCTGAGAGACTGTTTGTTATGATTTCAGTTGTTCTGTATTTGCTGAGGAGTGCTTTACTTCCAGTTATGTGGGCAATTTTTGAGTAGGTGTGATGTGGTGCTGAGAAGAATGTATATTCTGTGGATTTGGGGTGGAGAGTTTTCTTAATGTCTATCAGGTTTGCTTGTTCCAGGTCTGAGTTCAAGTCCTGGATATTCTTGTTAGTTTTCTCTCTGGTTGATCTGTCTGATATTGACAGTGGAGTGTTAACGTCTCCCACTATTATTGTGTGGGAGTCTAAGTCTTTTTGCAATACATTAAGAACTTGCCTTATATATCTGGGTGCTCCTTCATTGGGTCCATATATATTTAGAATCGTTAGCTCTTCTTATTGTATCGATTGTTTTACCATTATGTATGACCTTCTTTGTCCCTATTGATCTTTGTTGCTTTAAAGTCTATTTTATCACAGAGGAGATTTGCAACTCCTGCTTTTTTTTACTCTCCATTTGCTTGGTAAATCTTCCTCCATCCCTTTATTTTGAGACTTTGTGTATCCTTGCGTATGAGGTGGGTTTCCTGAATACGGCACATTGATGGATTTTGATTTTTAATCCAATTTGCCAGTCTGTGTCTCTTGATTGGTGCATTTAGCCCATTTACATTTAGGGTTAATATTTTATGTGTGAATTTGATACTGCCATTTTGATGCTAGCTGTCTGTTTTGCCCATTGGTTTATGTAGATTCTTCATTTTGTTGATGCTCTTTAGCAGTTGGTATGCTTTTAGGATGGCTGGAACTGGTTGTTTCTTTCTATGTGTAGTGCCTCTTTCAGCAGCTCTTGTAAAGCAGGCCTAGTGGTGACAAAATCTCTGAGTACTTGCTTGTTCCTGAAGAATTTTATTTTTCCTTCAGTTATGAAGCTCAGTTTGGCTGGATATGAAATTCTGGGTTGAAATTTCTTTTCTTCCAGGATGTTGAATATTGGCCCCCACTCTCTTCTGGCTTGTAGAGTCTCTGCCAAGAGATCTGCGGTGAGTCTGATGGGCTTCCCTTTGTGGGTGACCCGACCTTTCTCTCTGGCTGCCCTTAGTATTTTCTCCTTCATTTCAACCCTGGTGAATCTGATGATTATATGCCTTGGGGTTGCTCTTCTTGCAGAGTATCTTTGTGATGTTCTTTGTATTTTCTGGAGTTGAGTATTGACCTGTCTTACTGGTTGGGGAAATTTTCCTGGATAATATCCTGAAGAGTGTTTTCCAGTTTGGATTCATTCTCTTCATCATATTCTGGTACACCTATCAAACGTAGGTTGGGTCTCTTCACATAGTCCCACATTTCTTGGAGATTTTCTTCATTCCTTTTTGCGCTTTTTTCTTTGATCTTGGTTTCTCATTTTATTTCATTGAGTTGATCTTCGACTTCTTATATTCTTTCCTTTGCTTGGTCAATTCAGCTGTTGAACCTTGTGCATGCTTTGCAAAGTTCTCATGTTGTGTTTTTCAGCTCCTTCAATTCATTCATATTTCTCTCTAAGTTGTCCATTCTTGTTATCATTTCCTCGAATCTTTCTTCAAATCTTTTTTCAAGGTTCTTAGTTTCTTTGCACTGATTTAGAACATGTTCTTTTAGCTCACTGAAATTTCTCATTATCCACTTTCCAAAGTTTGATTTTGTTATTTTGTCACACTCATTCTCCGTCCAGCTTTGTTCCCTTGCTGGTGAGGAGTTTTGGTCCTTTGTCGGAGGTGAGGTGTTTTGGTTTCGGGTGTTTTCCTCCTTTTTGCGCTGGTTTTTTCCCATCTTTATGGATTTATTCACCTTTCGTCTTAATAGTTGCTGATTTTTTAATTGGGTCTCTGTTTGGATGTCCAGAATGCTGTTGATGAGGGATTCTGTTACCTAGTTTTCCTTCTAGTGGTCTAGCCCCTCTGCTGTATGAGTGCTGAAGTCCACTCCAGGCCCTGCTTGTCTGGGGTACACCTGTAGCAGCTGTGGAACAGAGGGATGCTACCAGTTTCTTCTTCTGCTATCTTTGTTTCAGAATGATGCCCGCCAAATGTCAGTCTGATTAGTCCTTTTTTGGTGTGACTCTTTGTATATACAGAATCAGGGAGCTGCTTGAGGAGACGGTCTGTGCTTTATGTGAGCTCCACTGCTGAGCTTTGAGCTTTGTTGTTCATTCAGGGTTGTTGGGAGGATGTGTTTTCTTCTGCTACAACAGAACTCATAAACCTCCCCCGTTTCCATCCCCTTAGATGCTCTGTCTCAGGGAATTGGGTTTTTTTATGAGTATCTGTTTCACTGTCCTGCACAGCTAGGAGGCAGTCTATTCACTATTTGCCTGTCAGGGCTCTGCCCTGCTAGCATGGTTCTGCCCTGTTGCTGCGGGGCTCTGTTCTGCTGTGGTGTGCTCTGCCCTGCTGGGGGAGTCTCTTTGTTATGGCAGGTTGCCTTGGCAACAGCAGGCTGCATCAGCCCTGGGTAGTGCTTCAGTAGGGGTGGATTGCATCCATAGTGGTGGACGCCCCTTCCCCATCCAGACTGCACTGTCCTAGATGCTGGCAGCAAAACTGTCAGCCCCAAGCACCTCTAATCGCCACCCTGCTTGTCCCCGTGAGGGTGGGACCCACTGAGGTCGATCATTCAGCTCCCTGCCTCAGAGTCCATCCTCTCTCTCTCTCTTCCTCTCCCAACGCTGAACGGTTGACTCTCTCACTGGCGCCCCAGTAGCCTACTGATACGGCACTGGGATCCGTGCTATCTCCCATGCCTCTGCCCACTGCACCAGCTCAGATAATATTTCCCAGGTATCTCCTGGTCTGGCTCGTTGTCCAAGTCCCGTTCAATCAGATGGACATGCCAATCCGCCCTTCCAGATCTCAGATTGTCGGTTTAACAGGGCACCCGGACCAGTGAGTTTTGTGCCGGGTGCCACTGTGCTGCAGAGCTGGCTGAACCGGCCGCACGAGCCAGCTGCGTGAGCCGGCTGCGCTACTGTTCCGTGTCTCTCCCACACCTGGGCCTTTCAACGTTCTGTTGGCAAAAAAGGTCTTTCCCAGTATGTGGCTAGGACTCACCCTCTGCACCTTCACTGAGAGCTGCAATCCTGAGTCGCCTCTACGAAGACATCTTGGAAAAGCCTAGATCGAGAACTCTATTTTATATGGCCACTCATTAGGACACCCAGGAAATAATACACAACTGGGGAATAGGCAGGAGCCTATTTCATATGGCCACTCAGAGCCTTAGTGAATAAGGGACACCACGGTAATAGTCAGGAGCCTATTTTATATGATCACTCATTCAGTATCTCACTGAATGATACACATCTGGGGAATCATCAGGATTCTATTCCATATGACCACTCCTCCAGAGCCTTACTGAATAAAGCACAATGGGGCGATTGTCAGGAGTCTATTTTATACGGCCTCTCATTCAGAGCTTCAGTGAATAATGAACACCTGTGGAGTAGCCAGGACTCTATTTAAGATGGCCACAAATTAAGCACCTCCCTGAATGATACAAACCTGGGTGATAGTCAGGAGTCTATTTGATATGGACACTCATACAGAACCTCTTTGAATAATTCACGTGTGAAGAATAATTACTAGTCTAACTCATATGGTGATTTATTCAGAGAATCAATGAATAACGCACACCTGTGGAGTAAAATGGAGTCTATTTCCTATGGCCACTCTTTCAGTGTTTCAGTGAAATATATACATATATATATATATATCTGGAATAGTTCAGAATCTCTTTCATATGGCCACTCCTTCAGGGCCACAGTGAATAATACACCCTTGTTAAATAGCCAATAGTTTACTGCAAATGGCTACACATTCAGATTGAGTGTAAATAATGCACAACTGTGGAATAGTCAGAAGTCTTCTTCTTATGCCTACTTATTCAGAGTCTCATTCAATAATACACACCTGGGGAAGAGTTAAGAGTCTACTTCATATAGCCACTCATTTAGAGCCTCTTTGAATAATGCACACCTGGGAAATAGACACAAGTCTATTTTATATAGCCACAAAATCAAAGCCTGAGTGTGTAATGCACAACTTTGGAATAGGGAGGAGTCTATTTTTTATGCCCACTTAATCAGAGTCTCAGTCAATGAAACACACCTGAAGAATAGTCAGGAACATATTTCGTATGGTCACTAACTCAAATCCTCAATAAATAATAGACACCTGTGGAATAGTCGGGAGACTATTTTATATGGCCAAACTTTCAGAGCCTCGGTGAATAATGCATACCAGGGAATACTCAGGACACTCTTACTTATGGCCTCTCATTCAGAGCTTCATTGAATAATGAACACCTGTAGAGTAGTCAGAAGTCTATTTCGTATAGCTACACATTCACAGCCTCACTGAATAATACAAACCTGGAGAAAAGTCAGGATTCTATTTCATAAAGCCACTCTTTCAGAGCCCAACCTAAAACTGCACTCCTGGGGGTATTCAGGAGTCTCTTTTCTATGGCCACTGATTCAGAGCCTCATTGAGTAATACACATCCATAGAAAAGTCAGGAGTGCATTTCACATGGCCACACATTTAGAGCCTCAAAGAATCATATATACATGGGAGTCTATTTCATATAGCCACTCATTCAGAGACGCATGGAATAATGCACACTTGCTAAATATTCTGGAGCCTATTTGATATGATGGTACATTCAGTGCATCAGTAAAAAATTCACACCTGAAGAATAGTCAGGAGGATATTTTATGTAGCCACTCATCCATACCCTTAGTAAGTAATACAAACCTGGGGAATAGTCAGGAGTCTATTTCATGTGTTCACTTATTCGAAAACTCAGTGAATAATACACACCTGGGAAATAGTCAGAGTCTATGTCATATGGCTACTCAATCAGAGCATTACTGAATAATGCACACCTGGGAAATAGGATTCTATTTCATATGATCACTGATTAAGAGCCTCATTTAATATTGCACACATGAACAATAATCAGGATGCTATGTTATATGAACACTCATTCAGAGCCTCAGTGAATATTGCACACCTGTGGAGTAGCCAGGAGTGTATTTCATACAGCCACTCATTCAGAGCCTCAGTGAATAATACACACCTGTGGAACAGTCAGGATTCCATTTCATATGGCCACTCACTCATAGCCTCAGTGAATAATGCACAAATGTACAGTACTCACTAGTCTATTTCATATAGCCACTCATTCAGAGATTCACTGAATAATACAATCATGGGGGATAATAAGCATCCTATCTCATATGACCACTCATGCAGAGCCTCACTTAGTAATACACACCTGGAAAAAGTTAGGAGTCTACTTTATATAACCACTCATTTACAGCCTCAGTGAATAATGCATACCTGGGGAATAGACACTAGTCTATCTTATATGGCCACAAAATCAAAGCCTGAGTGTGTAATGCACAACTTTGGAATAGTCATATTCCATATGCCCACTTATTTAGAGTCTCAGTCAATAATACACACCTGGAGAATAGTCAGGAATTTATTTCATATGGTCACTAACTCAAAGCCTCATTAAATAATATACGCCTGTGGACTAGTCAAAAGACTATTTCATATGGCCAAACGTTCAGAGCCTTAGTTAATAATGCATACCTGGGGAATACTCAGGACGCTGTTACATATGGCCTCTCATTCAAAGCTTCACTGAATAAGGAACACCTGTAGAGTAGTCAGAAGACTGTGTCATATAGCCACACATTTGCAGCCTCACTTAATAATATACACATGGGGGAAAGTCAGGATTCTATTTCGTATGACCACTCATCAGAGTCCAACCTAAAAACACACACCTGGGGAGTATGCAGAAGTCTCTTTTTTTATGGTATCTAATTCAGAGCCTCACTGAATAAAACACACCTGTAGAAAACTCAGAAGTGTATTTCACATGGCCACTCATTCAGAGCCTCAGTGAAAAATCATATATACCTGGGGTATACTCAGGAGTCTATTTTATATAGCCACTTATTCAGAGACTCACTGAATAATGCACAGCTGGGAAATAGCCTGGAGTCTATTTGATATGACCATTCACCCAGTGCCTCAGTGGAAAATGCACACCTGAGGAATAGTCAACAGTCTATAGTCCAAAGTCTATTTCATATGGTCACTCATTCAGAAACACACTGAATGATACATATTTTGAGAATAGTCAGAGTCCATGCCATATGGCCACCCAATCAGAGCATTACTGAATGATGCCCACATGGAAAATAGTCAGGTTTCTATTTTATATGACTCCTGGTTGAAAGCCTCAATGAATAATGCATACCGGGACATTAATCAGGAGGCTCTGTCATATGAACACTCCTTCAGAGCCTCAGTAAATAATACACACCTAGGGAATACTCAGGAGTCTATTACATAGGCCCTCTCATTCAAAGCCTCACTGAACAATGCACACTTGTTGGGTACTCAGGAGTCTATTTCATATGGTCACTGATTCAGCACCTCAATGAATGATACACACGTGGGGAATAGTCAGGATTGTATTCAATATGAACTCCCATTATGAGCCTCGCTGAATTATGTATGCCTTGGAATCCTGAGAAGTCTATTTTCTATCGACTCTATTTTCGAGTCTAACAGAAAAATTAACACATGCGAAATTGTAAGGATTGAATTTTCTGTGGCGCCTCATTCAGAGCCTCATTGAATAATGCATATCTGGAGAAAAATTTGGAGTCTCTTTCACATGGCCATTCATTCAGAGCATCAGTAAAGAATGCAAACATGTGGAGTGGCTAGGTGTCTGTTTGCTTTGGCCACACATTTAGAACATCAGTGAATAATACACACCTGTGGTATAGTCAGGTGTCTATTTTATAAGGCCCCTCATTCAGAGGCTGAGTGAATAATACACACCTGAGGAATAGTCAAAAATCTATTAAATATTGCCACTTATTCAGAGCCTCGGTGAATAATGCACACCTGGGAAATAGTCAGGAGTCTATTTCATATGGGGACTCTTTCAGAGCCTCCCTGAATAATACACACATTGGGGAGAGTCAGGAATCTCTTTCTTATGGCCACTCACTTAGACTCCCAGGCAATAGTGCACACTTGGAGAATTGTCAGGAGTCTATTTCATGGGGCAACTTATATAGAACCTAAGTGAATAAGACACACCTGGGGAATAGTCAGAAGTGTATTTCAATTAAGCACACACTGAGCAGCTCAGTGAATTATACACAACAGGGGAAAAATCAGGAGTTAGTTTCATCTGGTCTCTCAATCAGAGCTTCATTGAATAATGCACACCTGTGGAATAGTCCGTGGCCTAATTGATATAGCCACTGATTCAGAGCCTCAGTAAATAATGCACACCTGTGGGACAGTCAGGATTCCATTTAATATGACCACTCACTCATAGCCTCAGTGAATACTGCACAAATGTACCATACTCACCAGCTTATTTCATATAGCCACTCATTTAAAGAATCACTGAATAATACAAACATGGGAGATAGTGAGCATCCCATTTTATATGACCACTCATGCACAGCCTCACTGAGGAATACACATGTGGGGAAGAGATGGGAGCATACTTTATATAGGCACTCATTTACAGTCTCAGTGAATAATGCATACCTGGGGAATAGACACTAGTATATTTTATAAGGCCTCAAAATTAAAGCCTGAGTGAGTAATGCACAACTTTGGAATAGTCAGTAGTATTTTCCATATGACACTTATTTAAAGTCTCAGTCAATAATACAAACCTGGGGATTAGTAAGGAGTCTATTTTATATTATTACTAACTCAAAGCCTCATTAAATAATACACACCTGTGGACTAGTCAGGAGACTATTTTATATGGCCAAACGTTCAGAGCCTCAGTGAATAATGCATACCTGGGGAATACTCAAGACGCTGGTACATATGGCCTCTCATTCAGAGCTTCACTGAAGAAGGAACACTTGTAGCATAGTCAGAAGACTATTTTATATAGCCACAAATTCAGAGTCTCAATGAATAACATACATTTGGGAGAAAGTCAGAATTCTATTTTGTATGACCACTGATTCAGAGCCCAACCAAAAAAGCATGCCTGGAGAGTATTCAGGAGTTTCTTTCCTATGGCCACTCATTCAGAGCCTCACTGAGTAATATACACCTATGAAAAATCAGGAGTGTATTTTACATGGCCACTCATTCAGAGCCTCAGTGAAGAATCATATATACCTGGGGAATACTAAAAAGCCTATTTCATACATCCACTTATTCAGAGACTCACTGAATAAAGCACACCTGGGGAATAGTCTGGAGTCTATTCCATATGACCATTAACCCAGTGCCTCAGTAAAATATGCACACAGGAGGAATAGTCAAGAGGCTATAGTTAGCAGTCTATTTCATATGGTCACTTGTTCAGAAATTCACTGAATACACACTTGTGGAATAGTCACGAGTCTATTTCATAAGGCTCCTCATTCAGAGCCTGTGTGAATAAAACACACTTGGAGAATAGTCAGGAGTGTATTTTATATTGAATCTCATTCAGAGCATCAGTGAATAATGCTCACCTGGAGAATAGACAGGAGTGTATTTTACATGAACTCTCTCTCAGAGCCTCTGTGAATAATACAGACATGGGGTAGAGTCAGAAGTCTATTTCACATGGCCACTCAGTGAGAGCCTCAGGGATTAGTGCAGACCTGGGGAGTTGTCAGGAGTTTATTTTGTATGGCAACTCATACAGAGCCTGGTTGAATAACACACACCTGGGGAATAGTCAGGAGTGTATTTCAAGTAGACACACATTCAGAAGCCCAGTGCATAATACACACCAAGGGAATTGTCAGGAGGCAATTTAATCTGGTCCCTCATGCATAACTTCAATGAAAAATGCACATGCTTTGTATAGTCAGAATTCTCTTTCATATGGCTACTCATTCAGAGCCTCACTGAACGGTAAACAACTGTGAAATATTCAGGAGTCTATTTCATATTTTCATTCATTCAGCGCTGCAGAGAATAATGAACAGCTGGGGAATAGTAAGGAGTGTGTTTAAAATGACCACTCATGAGGCTTCCAGGATGGCGTCATAGAGGCAACTCAGGATTGCAGCTCCCAGTGAAGGCGCAGAGGGTGAGTGCTAGCTGCATTCTCGAATGGGCATTTTTTGCCCACAGAACGTTGAAAGTCCCAGGTGTGGGAGAGACACGGGAAGCCAGCACAGCCGGCTCATGCAGCTGGTTCGTGTGGCTCAGATGGCACCGCAGCGCCTCGGCTCCCACACAAAACTCACTGGTCTGGGTGCCCTGTTAAACCAGCAATCTGAGATTTGGAAAGGAAGATTGACATGTTCATCTGATTGAATGGGACTTGGACAATGAGCCAGACCAGGAGATTTTTTGGAAGCGTGATCTGAGACGGCACAGTGGGCAGCGGCACAAGACATTGCACGGAACCCAGTGGCCTATCAGCAGGCAACTGGGACGCCAGTGAGAGAGTCGACCGTTCACCTTGGGGAAAGGAAGAGAGAGAGAGAGAGGACGGACTCTGAGGCAGGGAGCTGGGTGATCAGGCTCAGCAGGTCCCACCCTCACAGGGACAAAAAGGGTGGCGTTTGGAGGCGCTCGGGGCTGAGATTTGCTGCCGGCACAGTTGATTCTAGCATGGTGCAGCCCGGTGGGGGAAGGGCGTCCGCCACTACAGATGCAATCTGCCCTTACTGAAGTGCCGCCCAGTATTGATGCAGCCTGCCGTTGCCGAGGCAACCCGCCATAACAGAGAGAATCCCTCAGCTGGGCGGAGCACCACAGCACAACAGGGCCGGCTGCAGCAGGGCAGACCCACGCTAGCAGGGCAAAGCCTTGGCAGGCAAATAGTAAATAAACTACCTCCTAGCAGAGCAGGACAGTGCAACAGATACTCATAAAAAAGCCCCAACCCCCTGAGACAGAGCATCTAAGGGGAAAAAAAGGGGGGGGGTTTATGAGTCCTCTTGCAGCAGACATAAACATATACTCCCAACAACCCTGAATGAACAACGGAGCTCACAGCTCAGCACTGGAGCTCCTAAAAAGCACAGAACGTCCCCTCAGGCAGCTCCCTGACCACTGTATATCCAAACAGTCACCCCAAAAAAGGACTAATCAGACTGACATTTGGCATCCATCATTCTAAAAAAAAGATAGCAGAAGAAAAAACTGGTAGCATCCCTCACTGTTATGAAGCTGCTACAGGTGTACCCCAGACTAGCAGGGCCTGGAGTGGACCTCAGTAATCGTACAGCAGAGGGGCTAGATTATTAGAAAAAAACTAAGTAACAGAAATACTTCATCATCAACAATCTGGGCATCCACTCAGAAACCCAATTGAAAAATCAGCAACTATCAAGACAACAGGTGGATAAATCCACAAAGATGGGAAGAAACCAGCGCAAAAAGGAGGAAAACACCCGAAACCAAAACACCTCACCTCGGACAAAGGACCAAAACTCCTCACCAGCAAGAGAACAAAACTGGATGGAGAATGACTGTGACAAAATGACGGAATCAGACTTCAGAAAGTGGATAATGAGAAACTTCAGTGAGCTAAAGCAACATGTACTAAACCAGTGCAAAGAAACTAAGAACCATGAAAACAGATTTTAAAAAAGATTCGAGGAAATGATAACAAGAATGGACAACTTAGAGAGGAAAATGAATGAATTGAAGGAGCTGAAAAACACAACATGAGAACTTCATGAAGCATGCACAAGTTTCAACAGCTGAATTGACCAAGCAGAAGAAAGAATATCAGAAGTCAAAGATCAACTCAATGAAATAAAACGTGAAACCAAGATTAGAGAAAAAAGCACAAAAAGGAATGAACAAAATCTCCAAGAAATGTGGGACTATGTAAAGAGACCCAACCTACGTTTGATAGGCATACCAGAATGTGATGAAGAGAATGAATCCAAGCTGGAAAACACTCTTCAGGATATTATCCAGGAAAATTTCCCCAACCTAGCAAGACAGGTCAATACTCAACTCCAGGAAATACAGAGAACACCACAAAAATACTCTGCAAGAAGAGCAACCCCAAGGCACATAATCGTCAGATTCACCAGGGTTGAAATGAAGAAGAAAATACTAAGGAAGGGCAGCCAGAGAGAAAGGTCGGGTCACAAACAAAGGGAAGCCCATCAGACTCACTGCAGATCTCTCGATGGAGACTCTACAAGCCAGAAGAGAGTGGGGGCCAATATTCAACATCCTTGAAGAAAAAAACTTTCAACCGAGAATTTCATATCCAGCCAACCTGAGCTTCATAAGTGAAGGAAAAATAAAATCCTTCAAGAACAAGCAAGTACTCAGAGATTTTGTCACCACTAGGCCTGCTTTACAAGAGCTCCTGAAAGAGGCACTAAACATACAAACAACCAGTACCAGCCATCCTAAAAGCATACCAAATGCTAAACAGCATCAACAAAATGAAGAATATACATGAACCGACGGGCAAAACAGCAGGCTAGCATCAAAATGGCAGTATCAAATTCACACATAACAATATTAACCCTAAATGTAAATGAGCTAAATGCACCAAACAAAACACAAAGACTGGCAAATTGGATTAAAAAAAAACCCATCAGTGTGCTATATCCAGGAAACCCACCTCACATGCAAAAATAAACAAAGGCTCAAAATGAAGGGATGGAGGAAGATTTATTTATTTATATTTTATTATTTTTTTGTATTTAATGGAATTTTACTTTATTTTATTTTATTTATTTTTTTAATTTTTATTGCATTATAGGTTTCGGTGTAAATGTTCAGAACATGCAAGATAGTTGCATAGGTACACACATCGCAGCGTGTTTTGCTGCCTTCCTCTCCTTCACCCACACTTGGCATTCATCCCAAGGCTATCCTTCCCCAGCCCGCCCCACTGTCCCTCCCCCATTTCCCCCAATAGACCCCTGTGTATAGGAGACCGCCTCTCTGTGTCCATGTGTTCTCATTTATCTCACCCACCTATGAGAGAGTATATGCGGTATTTCTTTTTCTATTCTTGTGTCAGTTTGCTGAGAATGATGTTCTCCAGATTCATCCATGTCCCTACAAAGGACACAAACTCATCATTTTTGATTGCTGCATAATATTCCATGGTGTATATGTGCCACATTTTCCCAGTCCAGTCTATCATCATTGGGCATTTGGGTTGGTTCCAGTTCTTTGCTATTGTAAACAGTGCTGCAATGAACATTCGTGTGCATGTGTCCTTATAGTAGAAATATTTATATTCCTTTGGATATATACCCACGAATGGAATTGCTGGGTCAAATGGAATTTCTATTTCTAGGTCCCTGAGGAATCGCCACACTGTCTTCCACAATGGTTGAACTAATTTACACTCCCAAAAACAGTGTAAGAGTGTTCCTATTTCTCCACATCCTCTCCAGCATCTGCTGTCTCCAGATTTATTAATGATCGCCATTCTAACTGGCGTGAGATGGTATCTCAATGTGGTTTTGTTTTGCATCTCTCTAATGACCAGTGATGATGAGCATTTTTTCATATGTTTGTTGGCCTCATGTATGTCTTCTTTTGTAAAGTGTCTGTTCATATCCTTTGCCCATTTTTGAATGGGCTTGTTTGTTTTTCTCTTGGAAATCTGTTTGAGTTCTTTGTAAATTCTGGATATCAGCCCTTTGTCAGATGTGTAAACTGCAAATAATTTTTTCCCATTCTGATGGTTGCCGATTCAATCTAGTGACTATTTCTTTTGCCGTGCAGAATCTGTGAAGTTTGATTAGGTCCCATTTGTCTATTTTGGCTTTTGTTGCCAATGCTTTTGGTGTTTTATTCATGAAGTCCTTGCCTACTCCTATATCCTGAATGGTTTTGCCTAGATTTTCGGCTAGGGTTTTTATAGTGTCAGGTCTTACGTTTAAGTCTTTAATCCATCTGGAGTTAATTTTAGTGCAAGGTGTCAGGAAGGGGTCCAGTTTCTGTTTTCTGAATATGGCTCGCCAGTTTTCCCAACACCATTCATTAAATAGGGAATCCTTTCCCCATTGCTTGTTTTTTTCTGGTTTATCAAAGATAAAATGGTTGTAGATATGTTGTGTTGCCTCCGATGCTTCTGTTCTGTTTCATTGGTCTATATCTCTGTTTTGGTACCAGTACCATGCTGTTTTGATTACTGTAGCCTTGTAGTATAGTTTGAAGTTTGGTAGTGTGATGCCTCCCGCTGTGTTCTTTTTGCTTAGAATTGACTTGGCTATGCGGGCTCGTTTTGGATCCATATGAAATTCATGGTGGTTTTTTCCAGTTCTGTGAAGAAATTCAATGGTAGTTTGATGGGGATAGCATTGATTGTGTAAATTACTTTGGGCAGTATAGCCATTTTCACGATATTGATTCTTCTTAACCACGAACATGGAATGTTTCTCCATCTGTTTGTGTCCTCTCTTATTTCGTTGTGCAGTGGTTTGTAGTTTCCCTTAAAGAGGTCCCTTACATTCCTTGTGAGTTGTATTCCTATGTATTTTATTTTCTTTGTAGCAATTGTGAATGGCAGTTCGTTCTTGATTTGGTTCTCTTTAAGTCTGTTATTGATGTATAGGAATGCTTGTGATTTTTGCACATTGATTTTATATCCTGAGACTTTGCTGAAGTTGCTTATCTGTTGCAGGAGCTTTTGGGCTGAGGTGATGGGGTCTTCTAGGTATACTATCATATCGTCTGCAAATAGAGACAGTTGGGCTTCCACATTTCCTATTTGAATACATTTTATTTCTTTTTCTTGCCTGATTGCTCTGGCTAGACCTTCCAGTACTATGTTGAATAGGAGTGGTGAGAGAGGCCATCCTTGTCTAGTGCCAGATTTCAAAGGGAATGCTTCCAGTTTTTGCCCATTAAGTATGATATTGGTTGTTGGTTTGTTGTAAATAGCTTTTATTACTTTGAGATATGTTCCATCAATACCAAGTTTATTGAGGGTTTTTAGCATAAAGGGCTGTTGAATTTTGTCAAATGCCTTCTCTGCGTCAATTGAGACAATCATGTGGTTTTTGTTTTTGCTTCTGTTTATGTGGTGAATTACATTTATAGACTTGCGTATGTGGACGCAGCCTTGCATCCCCGGGATGAATCCTACTTGATCATGATGGATAAGTTTTTTAATGCGCTGTTGCAATCGGTTTGCCAGTATTTTCTTGAAGATTTTTGCATCTATGTTCATCTTGGATATTGGCCTGAAATTTTCTTTTCTTGTTAAGTCTCTGTCCCGTTTTGGTATCAGGATGATGTTAGTCTCATAAAATGATTTGGGAAGGGTTCCCTCTTTTTTGATTATGTGGAATAGTTTCAGAAGGAATGGTACCAGACCCTCTTTGTGTGTCTGGTAGAATTCAGCTGTGAACCCATCTGGACCTCGGCTTTTTGTGTGTGGTAGGCTCTAAATTGCTGCCTCAACTTCAGACCTTGTTATTGGTCTATTCATAGTTCCGGCTTCCTCCTGGTTTAGGCTTGGTACGACACAGGCGTCCAAGAATTTATCCATTTCTTCCTGATTTACTAGTTTATGTGCATAGAGATGTTTGTAGTATTCTCTGATGATGGTTTGAATTTCTGTGTAATCTGTGGTGATTTCCCCATTATCGTTTTTTATTGCATCTATTTGGTTGTTTTCTCTTTTCTTTTTTATCAATCTGGCTAGTGGTCTGTCTATTTTGTTGATCTTTTTGAAAATCCAGCTCTGAGATTTATTGATTTTTTGAAGGGTTTTTCTTGTCTCTATCTCCTTTAGTTCTGCTCTGATCTTAGTTATTTCTTGTCTTCGGCTAGGTTTTGAGCTTTTTTGGTCTTGCTCCTCTAGCTATTTCAATTTTGACGATAGGGTGTCAATTTTGGATCTCTCCAATCTTCTCATGTCGGCACTTATTGCTATATATTTTCCTCTACAGACTGCTTTAAATATGTCCCAGAGATTCTGGTACGTTGTGTCTTCATTTTCCTTGGTTTCAAAGAAATTCTTTATTTCTGCCTTCATTTCATTGTTTATCCAATCAACATTCAAGAGCCAGTTGTCCAGTTTCCATGAAGCTGTGCGGTTCTGAGTTATTTTCTGAATTCTGAGTTCCAACTTGATTGCACTATTGTCTGAGAGACTCTTTGTTATAATTTCAGTTGTTTTGCATTTGCTGAGGAGTGCTTTACTTCCAATTATGTGGTCAATTTTGGAGTATGTGTCATGTGGTGCTGAGAAGATTGTACATTCTGTAGATTTGGGGTGGAGAGTTTTGTAAATGTCTATCAGGTTTGTTTGTTCCAAGTCGGAGTTCAGGTTTTGGATATCCTTGTTAATTTTCTGTCTGGTTGATCTGTCTGATATTGACAGTGGAGTGTTAAAGTCTCCCGCTATTATTGTGTGGGAGTCTAAGTCTCTTTGTAAGTCATTAAGAACTTGTCTTATATATCTGTGTGCTCCTGCATTGGGTCCATATATATTTAGAATCGTTAGCTCTTCTTGTTGTATCGATCCTTTTACCATTATGTTATGTCCTTCTTTGTCCCTTTTAATCTTTGTTGCTTTAAAGTCTATTTTATTAGAGAAGAGAATGGCAACTCCTGCTTTTTTCTGCTCTCCATTTCCTTGGCAAATCTTCCTCCATCCCTTTGTTTTTAGCCTTTGTGTATTCTTGCGTGTGAAGTGGGTTTCCTGGATGCAGCACACCGATGGGTTTTGTTTTTTTTTATCCAATTTGCCAGTCTGTGTGTTTTGATTGGTGCATTTAGCCCATTTACATTTAGGGTTAATATTGTTATGTGTGAATTTGATACTGCCATTTTGATGCTAGCTGTCTGTATTGCCCATTTGTTCATGTAGATTCTTCATTTTGTTGATCCTCTTTAGAATTTGGTATGCTTTTAGGATGGCTGGTACTGGTTGTTTCTTTCTATGTTTATTGCCTCTTTCAGGAGCTCTTGTAAAGCAGGTCTAGTGGTGACAAAATCTCCGAGTACTTGCTTGTTCATGAAGAATTTTATTTTTCCTTCAATTATGAAACTCAGTTTGGCTGGATATGAAATTCTGGGTTGAAAGTTCTTTTTTTTAAGAATGTTGAATATTGGCCCCCACTCTCTTCTGGCTTGTAGAGTGTCTGCCGAGAGATGTGCTGTGAGTCTGATGGGCTTCCCTTTGTGGGTGACCCGACCTTTCTCTCTGACTTCCCTTAGTATTTTCTTCTTCATTTCAACCCTGGTGAATTTGACGATTATGTGCCTTGGGGTTGCTCTTTTTGCAGAGTACCTTTGTGGTGTTCTTTTTATTTCCTGGAATTGAGTATTGACCTGTCTTGCTTGGTTGGGGAAATTTTCTTGGATAATATCCTGAAGAGTATTTTCCAGCTTGGATTCATTCTCTTCATCACGTTGTGGTAAGCCTATCAAACGTAGGTTAGGTCTCTTCACATAGTCCCACATTTCTTGGAGATTTTGTTCATTCTTTTTTGTGCTTTTTTCTCTAATCTTGCTTTCTTGTTTTATTTCATTGAGTTGGTCTTCGACTTCTGATATTCTTTCTTCTGCTTTGTCAATTGGGCTGTTGAAACTTGTGCATGCTTCACGAAGTTCTCGTGTTGTGTTTTTCAGCTCCTTCAATTCATTCATATTTCTCTCTAGGTTGTCTATTCTGATTATCATTTCCTCAAATCTTTTTTCAAATCTTTTTTAACGGTTCTTAGTTTCTTTGCACTGTTTTAGAACATGTTCTTTTAGCTCACTGAAGTTTCTCATTATCCACTTTCTGAAGTCTGATTCCATCATTTCGTCACACTCATTCTCCGTCCAGCTTTGTTCCCTTGGTGGTGAGGAGTTTTGGTCCTTTGTAGGAGGTGAGGTGTTTTGGTTTTGGGTGTTTTCCTTTTTTCTGCGCTGGTTCCGTCGCATCTTTATGAATTTATCCACCTGTTGTCTTAGTAATTGCTGATTTTTTAATTGGTTCTCTGAGTGGACACCCAGATTGTTGATGATGAAGTATTTCTGTTACTTAGTTTTCCTTTTAATGGTCTAGCCCCTCTGCTGTACGAGTGCTGAGGTCCACTCCAGGCCCTGCTTGTCTAGGGTACACCTGTAGCACCTGCTGAACAGTGAGGAATGCTACCAGTTTCTTCTTCTGCTATCTTTGTTCCAGAATGATGCCCGCCAAATGTCAGTCTGATTAGTCCTTTTTTGGGGTGACTCTTTGTATATACAGGTGTCAGGGAGCTGCTTGAGGGGATGGTCTGTGGTTTGTAGGAGCTTCAGTGCTGAGCTGTGAGCTTTGTTGTTCATTCAGGGTTGTTGGGAGGATGTGTTTATGTCTGCTGCAACAGAACTCATACCCCCCCTTTATTTCCCCCTTAGATGCTCTGTCTCAGGGAGTTGGGGCTTTGTTTATGCGTATCTGTTGCACTGTCCTGCCCTGCTAGAAGTAGTCTATTCACTATTTGCCTGCCAATGCTCCGCCCTGCTAGCGCAGGTCCGCCCTGCTGCTGCGAGGCTCCATTCTGCTGTGGTGCACTCCGCCCTGCTGATGGAGTCTCTTTGTTATGGCGGGTTGCCTCAGCAATGGCAGCCTGCATCAGCACTGGATGTTACTTCAGTAGGGACGGATTGGGTCCATAGTGGAAGACGCTACTCCCCCACTTGGCTGCACCGTCCAAGTTTCAACTGTGCAGGCAGCAAAACTCTCAGCCCCGAGTGCCTTCAATCGCTGCCCTGCTTGTCCTTGTGTGGGTGGGACCTGCCAAGCCCAATCACCCAGCTTCGTGCCTCAGAGTCCGTCCTCTCTCTCTCTCTCTTCCTCTCCTCACACTGAACGGTCAAGTCTCTCACTGGCGCCCCAGTAGCCTGTCTATAAGGCACTGGGATCCCTGCAATCTCCCATGCTGCTGCTCACTGCACTGGCTCAGATCACGCTTTTCAGTAATCTCCTGGTCTGGCTCAATGTCCAAGTCTCGTTCAATCAGATGGACCTGATAATCTGCCCTTCCAAATCTCATATTGTTAGTTTAACAGGGCCTCCAGACCAGTGAGTTTTGTGCCCGGTTTCACTGCACTGCAGCACGTGGCACTGGCCAAACCAGCCGCACGAGCTGGCTGCGCTGGTGTCCAGTGTCTCTCCCACACCTGGGACTTTCAACGTTCTGTGGGCAAAGAAGGACCGTCCGAGAATGTGGCTAGGACTCACCCTCTGCACCTTCACTGAGAGCTGCAATCCTGAGTCGCCTCTACGACGCCATCTTGCTGAATGTGTCGATAGAAAATTTTAATGAGAGAAGTAGGAGGATGGAAAGATGATAGTTATATACATTTATATGTATATACATATATATGTGTATATATATACACACACACACACACATATATATATACACACACACACATATATATATATATATGAAAACCACTCTACCTCAGCACCGGCAAGACAGCAGCATGGGCTATTCTCAGGTCACATCTGGAGGTCACTCTTATTCAATGTCTCTGTGTTCTTTTGCTCCTTTATTAAATCAGCTTACATAACTAATTTATGTACTCAACTTTGGGTCAGTCGGTAAACAGAAAACATGTGTTTCATAAGTGCCCTGTCCTTGACTATTTTTTGGGCGCTGGGAAGTGGCCAGACTCCCAGCCTCCAAGTTATCATTCTGAAACGACAAGAGCTCTTGGCACCCCAGAAGAGTTCATAGACAGTTCATGGACTCGCAGATTCTTTCCTGCCCACTTCCTCACCCCAAACACCCTTTACAAGCAAGCTTTTTTTTTTTTTTTTTTTTTTTTTTTTTTACAAAACAGGTCTTCTACATCATAATCTTAAATGTGGCAACTCATACAGAACCTCACTGAATAACGCACACCGGGGGAATAGTCAGGGGTGTATTTCAATTGGCCACACATTTAGAGGCTCAGTAAATAATACACACTTAGGGAATTTTCAATAGACAATTTTATCTGGCCTCTCATGCAGAGCTTCACTGAATGATGCACTCCTGTGGAGTAGTCAGCAGCCTAATTGATATAGCCATTCATTCAGAGCCTCTCTGATTAATAAGCTCCTTGGGAATATTCAGGAATGCCTTTAATATGGCCATTTAGAGCCTCACTGAATTGTACACACCTGTGGAATTGTCATATGGCCACTAATTCAGAATCTCATGGAGTAATGCACACCGGTGAATAAGTGACAATTCTTTTTTATATGACCGCTCATTCAGATCCTCACTGAACGTTACACACTTGTGGAATTGTCAAGAGTCTGTTTCACATTGCCACTCATTCAGAGCCTCAGTGAATAATGCACACCTGGAGAGTACTGCGGATTCTGTTGTAAATATTAGACACTTGTGGAATAGTCAATGGTCTATTCTATATGGTCTCTCATTCAGAGCCTCACTGAATGATACACACCTGAAGAATCGTCAGGATGTTTTTTGGATGACCAGTCATTGAGAGCCAAGCTGAATAATTCTCACCCTGGGAATGGTCAGATGTCTCTTTTATAGGGACACTGTTTCAGAGCCTCAGTGAATAATGCACACATGGGGAACAGTCAGGAGAATGTTTAACATGAACACTCACTACCAGCCTCAGTAAATAATGAATGTCTGTGGAGTACTGAGGAGACTAATTCATATCACCCCAGATTCTGAGGCTCCCTGAATAATGCACACATGGGGAACAGTCAGAAGTCTATTTCATATGTTCACTCAGTAGGATCCACACGGAATAATACACAACTGGGGAATAATCTGGTGTCTATTTTATATGGCCACTCAGAGAATCGGTGAATTATTCAGACTTTGGAAATACTCCAGACTCTATTTCACATGGCCAGTAATTCAGAGCCACAGTGAATAATGCAAACCAGAATAATATTCAGGAGCCCCTTTCATATGGCCACTCATTCAGTGCCTCACTGAATGATATACACGTGGGGAATAATCGGGATTCTATTTCCAATGGCCACACATACAGAACCTCAGTGAATAATGAACTTCTGGTGAATAGTGAGGAGTCTATTTTATATGCCCACTCCTTCAGAGTCTCACTGAATAACTCACTTCTGTGGGGTACTGAGAGGTCTATTTCATATGGCCACTCATTTTGAGACTAACTGAATAATACACACATGGATAATAGCCAGGAGTTTATTTCTTCAGGCCAATCATTCAGAGGATCAGTGAATTATACACACCTGGGAAATAGTCAGGAGTCTAATTCATATTGCTCCTCATTCAAAGCCTAAGTGAACAATTTACACCTGTTGAGTCCCCAGGAATGTATGTCATATAACCACTCATTCAGCACCTCACTGAATAATACACATGTGGGAAAAAGTCAAAATTCTATTTACTATGGACACCCATTTTGAGACTCACTGAATAACCTATACCTGTAGAATAGTGAGGAGTCTATTTCATATCGCCCCTCTTTCCGTGTCTCACTGAGTAATATGCACATGGGGAATTGTCAGGAGTCTGTTTTGTATGGCCTGCATACAGAGCCTCATTGAATAATGCAAACCTGGAGAAAAATTTTGAGTCTCTTTAACATGGCCACTCATTCAGAGCGTTGGTGAATAATGTACACATGTGGAGTAGCCAGGTGTCTATTTCCTTTGGCCACACATCGAGAACCTCAGCGAATCATACACACCTCTGGAATAGACAGGAGTCTATTTCACATGGCCCCTCATTCAGTGCCCGTGTGAATAAAACCCACCTATAAAATAATCAGGAGTCTATTTCACATTGCCTCCCATTCATAGCCTCAGTGAATAATCTAAATCTGGGGAATAGTCAGCAATCTTTTTAATAGGGCTATGTTTTCAGAACCTTCATTAATAATGCACACATGGGGGATATTCAGAAGTCTATTTCGCATGGCCACTGATTCACAGCCTCCGTGAATAATGCATACCTGGGGAGTATTCAGCAATCTATTTCATGTGGACACTCATTCAGCACCTCAGTCAATAATGCACACCTGGAAAATATTCAGGATTCTATTTCTTATGGTCACACATTTAGACCTTCACTGAATAATGCACACATTTGGAATAGTCTAGATTCTCTTTCATGTGGCCACTCATTCATAGACTTACTGAATGGTACACACCTGTGAAATAGTCAGGAGTCTATTTCATATTTTCATTCAGAGCCACAGTGAATGATGCCCACCTGGGGAATAATCAGGAGTCCGTTTAACATGACCACTCATTTCGAGCCTCAGTGCATAATGCACGTCTGTGGAGTACTGAGGAGACTAATTCATATCACCGCCAATTCTGAGACTCCCTGAGTCCTGAGTAATGCACACATGGGGAACAGTCAGAATTCTATTTCATATGGTCACTCAGTAGGACCCCCATGGAATAATACACAACTGGGGAACAGTCAGGAATCTATTCTATAAGGCCACTTAGAGAATCACTGAATAATGCAGACTTGGGAAATACTCAGGAGTCTATTTCACATGGCCAGTAATTCAGAGCCACAGTGAATAATGCACACCAGGGTATTAGTCAGGGGCCTCTTTGATATGGCCACTCAATCAGTGCCTCACTGAATAATACACATCTGGGAAATTGTCAGGATTCTATTCCATACTACCACTCATTCAGAGCCTTATTGAATAATTTACAATGGGGCAATAGTCAGGAGTCTACTTTATATGGCCTCTCATTCAGTGCTTCACTGAATAATTAACCCTTATGGGGTAGTCAGGACACAGTTTAAGATAGCCATGAATTAAGTGCCCCCTGAATGTTACACACTTGGGTGATAGTCAGGAGTCTATTTCATATGACCTCCCATTCTGGGCCTCACTGAAGAATACACACCTGGGGAAGTGTCAGGATTCTATTTGGTATGGACACTCATACAGAACCTCTTTGAATAATGCACATATTGAGAATAATTTGGAGCCTATGTCACATGGCTACTCATTCAGACAAAAAGTGAATAACGCAAACATGTGGAGTAAAAAAGAGTGTTCAATATGGCCACTCTTTCACAGCCTCACTGAGTATTACACACTTGTGATATAGTCTGGAGTCTATTTCTTATGGCCACTCATTCAGAGCTTCACTGAATAATGCACACCAGGTAAAAGGAGACTATTTCATATTGAACCTCATTCAGGATTTCACTGAATATTACATTTCTGGGGAATTGTCAGGAGTCTATTTCATATGGCCACTCTTTCACAGCCTTATGGAATAATGAACACCTGCAGAATAGTCAGAAGTCTCTTTCATATGGCCACTCATTGAGACCCTCACTTAATGTACAAGTCTGCATTATTAATGTACACACTTGGGAAAATAGTCAGGATTCTGTTTTATCCCCTCATTGAGATTCTCACTGAATTCTCAGAAGTGGAATAGTCAGGAGTCTTTTTCATGTGGTGTCTCATTCGAAGTGTCACTGAATAATATGGAGTAGTCAGGAGTCTTTTTCATGTAGTCACATATTCAGAGCCTCAGTAAATAATACACACCTGTGGGATAGTAAGGAATCTAATTAATATGGCCACTTATTCTGAGCCTCACTGAATAATACACACGGAGAATAATTAGGAGTCTATTTCCGATGTACTGTCATTCAGAGCCCCAGTGAATAATGTACACCTATGGAATAGAAAGGAGTCTATTTCATTTGGACACTCATTTATAGCCTCAGTGGATAGTATGCATCTGTGGAATAGTCAGGAGTCTATTTCATATGGCCACTCATTCAGAGCTTAAGTGAATAATACACACTTGGGGAATAGTCAAAAATCTATTTTATATGGCCACTCTTTCAGCACCTCACTGAGTGATACACATGGGGAATAGTCAGGACAGTTTCATATGAACACTCATTGAGAGCCTCAATGAATAATCCGTATCTGTGGAATAGTCAGAAATCTATTTTATTTGGTCACTCTTTTAGAACCTTAGTGAATTATACACACCTGGGGAACAGTGAGGAGTCTATTTCATGTGGCCACTCATTCAGAGCCTCACGAAACAGTACACACCTGGAGAATTCTCAAGAGTCTATTTGAAATGGCAATGTATTCAGAGACTATTTGAATTACACACACCTAGGAAATAGTGAAAAATCTATTCCAAATGGCCACATATTCAGAGCCTCAGTGAATAATGCAAAGCTGAGGAATAATCAGGAGTCTATTGCTTATGCCCACTCATTCAGCCCCTCAGTGAATAATGCACGTTTGTTGAGTACTGAGGGGTCCGTTTTATGTGGTCACTCATTTCAAGCCTCACTGAATAGTATACACCTGGGAAAAATTCAAAATTGTGGTTTACATGGTCACCCATTCAGAGGCTCAGTGAATAATTCTCAAAAGTTGAGTACTCAGGAGTCTTTTTTATATGGCGAATCATTCAGAGCCTCACTGAATAATACACACCTTGGGAATAGTCAGAATTCTGTTTAATATGACCACTCATTATGAGCCTCAGTGAATAACGCATATCTGTGGAGTGCTGAGGAGACTAATTCATATCGCTCATCCTCTTGAGATTCCCTGAATAATACACACCTGTGGGATAATGAGAAGTCTATTTTATATGGCCACTCATTAGGACCCCCTAGAAATAATACACAACTGGGGAATAGGCAGGAGTCTATTTCATATGGCCACTCAGAATATCAGTGAATAATGCACACATGAGGAATACTCAGTGAATATTAGGAGTCTATTTCATATGGCCATTCAGAGCCTCAGTGAATAATGCACACCACGGTAATATTCAGGAGCCTCTTTCATATGACCACTTATTCAGTATCTCACTGAATAGTACTCACCTGGGTAATCGTCAGGATTCTATTCCATATGACTACTCCTTCAGAGCCTTACTGAATAATGCACGATGGGGCAATAGTCAGGAGTCTATTTCATATGGCCTCTCATTCAGAGCTTCAGTTAATAATGAACACCTGTGGATTAGTCAGGACCCTATTTAAGATGGCCACAAATTAAGCACCTCCCTGAATGATACACATCTGGGTGATAGTCAGGCATCTATTTGATATGGACACTCATACAGAACATTTTATTGAATAAATAGGAATAAGAAGACTCCTGACTATTCCCCAGGTGTGCATTATTTACAGAGAATCTGAATGTGTAGCCATTTGAAGTAGATTCTTGACTATTTCACAGGGGTGTATTATTCACTGAGGCCCTGAAGGAGTGGCCATATAAAAGAGATCCCTGACTATTCCTGACTATTCCAGATATATATTTCACAGAAACACTGAAAGAGTGGCCATATTAAATAGACTTCATTATTCCACATATGGGGAATAATCACTAGTCTATTTCAAATGGTGATTTATTCAGAGAATAAATGAATAATCCACACCTGTGGAGTAAAGTGGAGTCTATTTCATATGGCCACTCTTTCAGTGTTTCAGTGAATAATATATATATATATATATATATATATATATATATATATATATATATATGGAATAGTCAGGGATCTCTTTCATATGGCCACTCTTTCAGGGCCTCAGTGAATAATACACCCCTGCGAAATAGTCAAGAATCTACTTCAAATGGCTACACATTTAGATTCTCTGTAAATAATGCACACCTGGGGAATAGTCAGGAGTCTTATTCTTATTCCTACTTATTCAGATTCTCATTTAATAATTTCCACCTGGGGAAGAGTTAAGAGTCTTCTTCATATAGCCATTTAGAGCCTCAGTGAATAATGCACACATTGGGAGTAGACAATAGTTTATTTTATATGGCCACAAAATCAAAGCCTGAGTGAGTAATGCACAACTTTGGAATACGGAGGAGTCTATTCCATATGGCCCCTTAATCAGAGTCTCAGGCAATGAAACACACCTGAGGAATAGTCAGGAATCTATTTCATATGGTCACTAACTCAAAGCCTCATTAAATAATACACACCTGTGTAATAGTTGGGAGGCTATTTCATATGGCCAAACATTCAAAGCCTCAGTGAATAAGGCATACCTGGGAATACTTAGAACACTCTTACATATGGCCTTTTATTCAGAGCTTCACTGAATAAGGAACACCTGTAGAGTAGTCAGAAGGTTGTGTCATATAGCCACACATTCGCAGATTCACTTAATAATATACACATTGGGGAAAGTCAGGATTCTATTTCTTATGGCCACTCATTCAGAGCCCAAACTAAAAACGCATTCCTGGGGAGTATTCAGGAGGCTCTTTCCTATGGTAACTCATTCAGAGCCTCACTGAATAAAACACACCTGTGGAAAAGTCAGGAGTGTATTTTACATGGCCACTCATTCAGAGCCTCAGTGAAGAATCATGTATACCTGGGGAATACTCAGGAGTCTCTTTTATATAGTCACTTATTCAGAGACTCACTGAATAATTCACACCTGGGGAATAGTCTAAAGTCTATTTGATATGACCCTTCATCCAGTGCCTCAGTAGAAAATGCACACCTGAGGAATCATCAAGAGGCGATAGTTGGGAGCCTATTTCATTTGGTATACAAATAATGCAAGATGTGTATTATTCAGTGGTTCAGAAACTCACTGAATAATACGCACCTTGGGAATAATCAGAGTCCATGCCATATGGCCACCCAAACAGAGCATTACTGAATGATGTACCCCTGGGAAACAGGTTTCTATTTTATATGACCACTGGTTGAGATCCTCATTGAATAATGCACACCGGGAAGTTAATCAGGAAGCTATGTCATATGAACACTATTTCAGAGACTCAGTGAATAATACACACCTAGGGAATACTCAGGAGTCTATTAATAGGCCCTCTCATTCAAAGCCTCACTGAACAATGCACACCTGTTGGGTATTCAGGAATGTATTTTATATGGCCACTCATTCAGCACCTCACGGAATGATACACACGTGGGGAATAGTCAGGATTCTCTTTAATATGAACACCCATTATAAGCCTCGCTGAATTATGTATGTCTTGGAATCTTGAGGAGTCTATTTTCTATTGACCCCCTTTCCGAGTCTAACAGAAAAATTAACACATGCAGAATTGGAAGGAGTAAATTTCATATGGCCCCTCCTTCAGAGCCTCATTGAATAATGCATATCTGGAGAAAAATTTGGAGTCTCTTTCATATGGCCGTTCATTCAGAGCATCAGTAAACAGTGCACGCCTGTGGAGTGACCAGGTGTCTATTTGCTTTGGCCACACATTCAGGACATCAGTGAATAATACACACTTGTTGTATAGTCAGGAATCTATTTTATAAGGCCCCTCATTCAGAGGCTGAGTAGATAAATACACCTGGGGAATAGTAAAAAATCTACTACATATTGCCACTTATTTAAAACCTCAGTAAATAATGCACACCTGGAAAATAGTCAGGAGTCTATTTCTTATGGACAGTCTTTCAGAGCCTCCCTGAATAATACACCCATTGGGGAGAGTCAGGAATCTGTTTCATATGGCCACTCACTTAGACTCCCAGGGAATAGTGCACACTTGGAAAATTGTCAGGAGTCTATTTCATATGGTAACTTATACAGACCCTCAGTGATTAAAAAACACCTGGTGAATAGTCAGGAGTCTATTTCAATTAGGTGCACACTGAGAGGCTCATTGAATTATACACAACAGGGGAAGAATCAGGAGTCAATTTCATGTGGCCTCTCACTCAGAGCTTCATTGAATAATGCACTCCTGTGGAATAGTCAGGAGCCTAATTGATATAGCCACTCATTCCGAGCCTCACTGAATAATGCACACCTGTGGGATAGTCAGGATTCCATTTCATATGGCCACTCACTCAGCCTCAGTGAATACTGCACAAGTGTACAGTACTCACCAGTCTACTTCATATAGCCACTCATTCGGAGATTCACTGAATAATACAAATATTGGGGATGGTAAGCATCCTATTTCATGTGACCACTCATGCATAGCCTTATTGAGTAATACACACCTCGGAAAGAGTTAGAAGTCTACTTTATATAGCCACTCATTTACAGTCTCAGTGAATAATGCACACCTGGGGAATAGACACTAGTCTATTTTATATGGCCACAAAATCAAAGCCTGAGTGAGTAATGCACAACATTGGAATAGTCATAATCCATAGGCCCACTTATTCAGAGTGTCAGTCAATAATACACACCTGCAGAATAGTCAGGAGTCTATTTTATAGGGTCACTAACTCAATTCATCATTAAATAATACACACCTGTGCACTAGTCAGGATACAATTTGATATGGCCAAACTTTCGAAGCCTCAGTGAATAATGCATACCTGGGGAATACTCATCGATGCTGTTACATATGGCCTCTAATTCGGAGCTTCACTGAATAAGGAACATTTGTAGAGTAGTCAGAAGTCTATGTCATATAGCCACACATTTGCAGCCTCACTTAATAATATCCACATGGGGGAAAGTCAGGATTCTATTTCCTATGGCCACTCATTCAGATCCCAACCTAAAAATGCACCCCTGGGAAGTAGTCAGGAGTTTCTTTCCTATGGTACCTCATTCAGAGCCTCACTGAATAAAACACACCTGTGGAAAATTCAGGAGTGTATTTCACATGGCCACTCTTTCAGAGCCTCAGTGACGAATCATATATACCTGGGGAATACTCAGGAGTCTCTTTCATATAGTCACTTATTCAGAGACTCACTGAATAATGCACACCTGGGGAATAGTCTGGAGTTTATTTGATATGACTGTTCACCCAGTGCCTCAGTGGAAAATGCACACCTGAGGAATAGTAAGCAGGCTATAGTTCAAAGTCTATTTCATATGGTCACTCGTTCAGAAACACACTGAATGATACACACCTTGGGAATAATCAGAGTCCATGCCATATGGCCACCCAATCAGAGCATTACTGAATAATACACACCTGGAAAATAGTCAGGTTTCTATTTCATATGACCCCTGGTTGAGAGCTTCATTGAATAATGCATACCGGGACATTAAGCAGGAGGCTATGTCATATGAACACTTCTCCAGAGCCTCAGTTAATATTACACACCTACTGAATATTCAGGAATCTATTACATAGGCCTTCTCATTCAAAGCCTCACTGAACAATGCACACTAGTTGGGTACTCAGGAGTCTTTTTCATATGGCCACTCACTCAGCACCTCACTGAATGATACACACGTGGGAAAGAGTCAGGATTGTATTAATATGAACTCCCATTATGAGCCTCGCTGAATTATGTATGCCTTGGAATCCTGAGGAGTCTGTTTCCTATCGAATCTTCTTCTGAGTCAAACAGAAAAATTAACACATGCGGAAATGTAAGGAGTAAATTTTGTATGGCCCCTCATTCAGAGTCTCATTTAATAATGCATATCTGGAGAAAAATTTGGAGTCTCTTTCATATGGCCATTAATTCAGTGCCTCACTGAATGAGAAACACCTGGGGAATCATCAGGATTCTAATTCATACTACCACTCATTCAGAGCCTTATTGAATAACTCACAAAAGAGCAATAGTCAGAAGTCTATTTTATATGGCCTCTCATTCAGAGATTCAGTGAATATTGAACCGCTATGCAGTAGTCAGGATGCTGTTTAAGATAGCCACGAATTCAGTGCCTCTCTGGATGATACACACCTCGATGATAAAAGTCAATTTTATATGACCTCTCATTCTGGGTCTCACTGAATAATACACACCTGAGGGATTGTCAGGAATCTATTTCGTATGGACACTCGTACAGAACCTCTTTGAATAATGCACACATGGAGAATAATTAGGAGTCTATGTCATATGGCTACTCATTCAGACAATCAGTGAATAACGCACACATGTGAAGCAATAAGGCATCTGTTTCATATGGCCACTCTTTCACAGCCTCACGGAATAATGCAAACCTGTGGAATAGTCAGAAGTCTCTTTTATATGGCCACTCGTTGAGAGCCTCACTAAACGTACACACCTGGGGAAATAGTCTGGATTCAGTTTTATCCCCTCATTCAGAGGCTCACTGAATAATGCACACCTGTGGAATACTTAGGAGTATTTTTCAGGTGGCATCTCATTCGGAGTGTCACTGAATAATGTGAAGTAGTCAGGAGTCTATTTCATGCAGCCACATATTCAGAGCCTCAGTGAAAAATTTATTCCTGTGGTATAGTAAGGAATCTAATTAATATGGCCAATTATGCTGAGCCTCACTGAATAATACACACCTGGAGAATAATTTGGAGTCTATTTTCATGGATATTCATTCAGAGCCTCAGTGAATAATGCAAACCTTTGGAGCAGCCAGGAATCCATTTCATTTGAACACTCATTCATAGCCTCAGTGGATAATATGCACCTGTGGAATAGTCAGAAGTCTATTTTATATGGCCACTAATTCAGAGCCTCAGTGAATAATACACTCTTGGGGAATAGTCAAGAGTCTTTTTTATATGGCCACTCTTTCTGCGCCTCCCTGAGTATTACACACCTGAGGAATAGTCAGGAGAGTTTCATATGAACACTCATTAAGGGCCTCCTCACTGAATAATACACATGTGTGTAATAGTCAGAAATCTATTTCATTTGGTCACTCTTTCAGAGCCTCAGTGAATAATACACACCTGAAGAATAGTGAAGAGTCTATTTCATGTGGCCACACATTCAGAGCCTCAAGGAACAGTGTATACCTGGAGAATAATCAATAGTCTATTTGGAATGGCAGTGTATTTGGAGACTCTGTAAATAACACACACCTAGGGAATAGTGAGGAATCTATTCCAAATGGCCACATATTCAGAGCCTCAGTGAATAATGCACACCTGGGTAATAATCAGGAGTCTATTGCTTATGCCCTCTCATTCAGCCCCTCAGTGAACAATGCACATCTGTAGAGTACTGAGGGGTCCGTTTCATATTGCCACTTATTTTGAGCCTCACTGAATAGTACACACCTGGGAAAAAGTCAGGAGTGTATTTCACATGGCCACTCATTCAGAGGCTCAGTGAATAATTCACACCGGTTGAGTACTCAGGAGTCTCTTTCATATGGCGAATCATTTAGAGCCTCACTGAGTAATACACACGTTGGGAATAGCCAGGTTTCTGTTTAAAATGTCCACTCATGGGGCCCAAAGTGGCTCCTGCCGGATGTCGTGGCGCTTGCGAAGGCGAGGCCAAGAGTTCAAGGCCAACCAACCTCAGCAACCTTACAAGTTCTCAATGATTGGCAAAAAAAAAAAAAGTCCACTCATTATCAGCCTCAGTGTATAAAGCATGTCTGTGAAGTACTGAGGAGACTAATTCATATTGCCCCCCATTCTGAGATTCCCTGAATAATACACACCTGTGTAATAAACAGAAGTCTATTTTATATGGCCACTCATTAAGACCCCCAAGAAATAATACACAACTGTGTAATAGTCAGGAGTCTATTTCATATGGCCACTCAGAGAATCAGTGAATAATGTTCACCATGGTAATAGGAGCCTTTTTCATATGACCACTCATTCAGTGTCTCACTGAGTGATACACACCTGGGGAATAGTCAGGATTCTATTCCATATGACCACCAATTCAGAGCCTAACTGAATAATGCACAATGGGGCAATAGTCAGAAGTCTGTTTCATATGGCCTCTCATTCAGAGCTTCAGTGAACAATGAACACCTGCGGAGTAGTCAGGACCCTATTTAATATAGCCACAAATTAATCACCTCCCTGAATGATACACACCTGAGTGATAGTCAGGAGTCTATTTGATATGGAAACTCATACAGAACCTCTTTGAATAATGCACATGTGGGGAATAATCACTAGTCTATTTCATATGGTTATTAATTTAGAGAATCAATGAATAAAGCACACCTGTGGAGTAAAATGGAGTATATTATGGCCACTCTTTAATTGTTTCAGTGAATAATATATATATCTGCAATCGTCAGAAATCTCTTTCATATGGCCACTCGTTCAGGGCCTCGGTGAATAATACACCCCTGGGAAATAGTCAAGAGTCTACTTCAAATGACTACACATTTATATCCTCTGTAAATAATGCACACCTGGGAAATAGTCAGGAATCTGTTATATATTGCCACTTATTCAGAGCCTCAGTGAATAATGCACACCTTGGAGATAGTCAGGAGTCTATTTCATATGGACACTCTTTCAGAGCCTTGTTGAGTAATACACACGTTGGGGAATGTCAGGAATTGTTTCTTATGGCCACTCACTGAGACTCACAGGGAATAGTGTACACTTGGGTAATTGTCAGGAGTCTATTTCATGTGGCAACTCATGCAGAACCTCAGTGAATAAGAATCACCTGGGGAGTAGTCAGGAGTGTATTTTATTAAGCACACAATAAGAGGCTCAGTGAAACAGGGGAAGAATCGGGAGTCATTTTTATCTGGCCTCTCACTCAGAGCTTCATTGAATAATGCACTCCTATGAAATAGTCGGGAGCCTAATTAATATAGCCACTAATTCAGAGCCTCAGTGACTAATGCACACCTGTGGAATAGTCAGGATTCCATTTCGTATGGCCACTCATAGCCTCAGTGAATAATGCACAAATGTACAGTACTCACTACTCTATTTCATATAGCCAATTATTCAGATTCACTGAATAATACAAATATTGGGGATAGTCAGCATCCTATTTCATATGACCACTCATGCACAGTCTCACTGGGTAATATACGCCTGGGGAAGTGTTAGAAGTCTACTTCATATAGCCACTCATTTACAGTCTCAGTGAATAATGCACTTCTGTGTAATAGACACTAGTCTATTTTATATGGCCAGAAAATCAAAGCTTGAGTGAGTAACGCACAACTTTGGAATATTCAGTAGTCTTTTCCATATGCCCACTTATTCAGAGTCTCAGTCAACAATACCCACCTGGGAAATAGTGAGGAGTCTATTTTATATGGTCACTAACTCAAAGCCTCAATAAAAAATACACATCTGTGGACTAGTCAGGAGACTATTTTATATGGCCAAACTTTCAGAGCCTCAGTGAATAATGCATACCTGGGGAATACTCAGGATGCTGTTACATATGGCCTCTCATTCAGAGCTTCGCTGAATAAGGAACACCTGTAGAGTATTCATAAGTCTACTTTATAAAGCCACACATTTAGAGGCTCACTGAATAATATACACCTGGGGGAAATTCAGCATTCTATTTTGTATGGCCACTTTTTCAAAGCCCAACCTAAAAATGCACCCCTGGTGAGTACTCAGGAGTCTCTTTTCTATGGCCATTCATTCAGAACCTCACTGAAAAATACACACCTATAAAAAATCAGGAGTGTATTTTACATGGCCACTCATTTAGAGCCTCAGTGAAGAATCATATATACCTTCAGAATGCTAAGGTGTCTATTTTGTACAACCATTTATTCAGAGACCCACTGAATAATGCCCACCTGGGGAATAGTCTGGAGTCTATTTGATATTACTGTTCACCAGTGCCCCCGCAGAAAATGCACACATGAGGAATAGTCAAGAGGCTATAGTCAGCAGTCTATTTCATATGGTCACTTGTTCAGAAATTCACTAAATAATACACAGCTGTGAAATAGTCAGGAGTCTATTACATGTCTCTCATTCGAAGCCCATGTGAATAAAACACACCTGTAGAATAGTCAGGAGTGTATTTCATATTGAAACTCATTCAGAGCCTCAGTGAATATTGCACACCTGGGGAATAGATGGAAATGTATTTCATATGGACACTCTTTCAGAGCTTCTCTGAATAATACACACATGGGGTAGAGTCAGGAGTCTATTTCACATGGCCACTCAGTGAGAGCTTCAGGGGGCAGTGAACACCTGGTAAATTGTCAGGAGTCTATTTCGTATGGCAACTCATACAGAGCCTCAATGAATAACACACACCTGGGGAATAGTCAGGAGTGTATTTCAGTTGGCCACATATTCAGAAGCTCACTGAATAATACACACCTAGGGAATTATCAGGAGGCAATTTCATCTGGCTTCTCATGCAGAGCTTCATTGAATAATATACTCCTGTGGAGTAGTCAGCAGCCTAATTGATATAGACATTCATTCAGAGCCTCTCTGATTAATAAGCTCCTTGAAGATATTCAGGAACCTATTTAATATGGCCACTCAGAGCCTCACTGAATGAACACACCATTGAAATAGTCATATGGCCACTAATTCAAAATATCATGGAGTAATGCACACCAGTGAATAAGTGAGGATTCTCTTTCATATGGCCACTCATTCAGAGCCTCCCTGAATGATACACACCTGTGGAATTGTCAAGAGTCTATTTCATATTACCACTCATTCAGAGCCTCAGTGAATAATGCACACCTGGGGAGTACTGGGGATTCTATTGTAAATAATAGACACTTTGGGGATACTCAATGGTCTATTTTATATGGTCACTCATTGAATGATACACACCTGGTGAATAGATTCTATTTCAGAATTCTATTTTATATGACCAGTCATTGAGATCCAACCTGAATAATGCACACCTTGGGAATAGTCAGGTGTCTCTTTCATAGGGACACTGTTTCAGAGCCTGAGTGAATAATGCACACTTAGGGAATAGTTAGGAGTCTGTTTAACATGACCACTGATTATAAGCCTCAGTGAATAATGTACATCTGTGGAGTACTGAGGAGACTAATTCATATCACCCCCGATTTTGAGACTCCCTGAATAATGCACACATGGGGAACAGTCAGAAGTCTATTTCATATGGTCACTCAGTAGGAACCCCACGGAATAATACACAACTGGGTAATAGTCAGGAGTCCATTTTATATTGTCACTCAGGGAATCAGTGAATAATGCAGACTTGTGGAATACTGAGGAATCTATTTCACATGGCCAACACTTTAGAGCCACAGTAAATAATGCACAGCAGCGTAATATTCAGCAGTCTCTTTCATATGGACACTCATTCAGTGCCTCACTGAATGATACACACCTGGGTAATCATCAGGATTCTTTTGATACTACCACTCATTCAGAGCCTTATTAAATAATTCTCAATAAGGCAATAGTCAGAAGTCTATTTTGTATGGTCTCTCATTCAGAGTTTCAGTAAATAATGACCCCCTATTGAGTTGTCACAACACTGTTTAAGATAACCATGAATTAAATGTGGTTTTGCCTTGCCTGGATTTGCCTTGTTTTGTCTTGCCTTGCTGAATTTTTCTTGCCTGTATTTGCCTTGATTTGCCTTGCCTTGCCATGCCTGGGTTTGCCTTCCTGGATTTGCCTTGCCTTGTGTTGCCTTCTTTGGATTTGCCTTGCCTTTCCTTGCCTTGCCTGGATTTGCCTTGCTAGAATTTGCCTTGCCTTGCTTTGCATTGCATTGATTTGCCTTTTTTAGACTTCCCTTGTGTGGATTTGCATTGCCCGGCATGGCCTGGACTTGTCTGGCCTGGATTTTACATGCCTTGCAATGCCTTGATTGTATTAGCCTTCCCTGCATTAGCCTTGCCTTGCCTTGCCTTGCCTAGATATGCCTTGCCTAGATTTGCCTTGCCTAGCCTGGTCTTACCAGAATTTGCCTTGCCAAAATTTGCATTGACTTATCTTGCCAGAATTGTCTTGCCTGGATTTGCCTTGCCTTGCCTCACCTGGATTTGCCTTGCCTTGAATTGCCTGGATATGATTTTCCTGGATTTGCATTGCATTCCCTTGCCTTGCCTGGGTTTGCCTTTCCTGGATTTTCTTTGCCTTGTCTTGCCTGAATTTGCCTTGCCACAATATGTCTTGCCTTTCCTTGCCTTGTCTGGATTTGCCTTGCCTTGCCCTGCCTTTTCTTGACTAAATTTGCCCTGTCTTGCCTTTTTTTGTATTGCCTGAATTTGCCTTGCCTGGATTTGCCTTTTCTTGCCTTGATTTGCATTGCTTTGTGTATCCTTGCCAGAATTTTTTTTGCATGGATTTTACTTGCCTTGCCTCGATTTGCCTTGATTGGAGTTGCCTTGTCTTGAATTGCCTGTATTTGCATTGCCTGCATTTGTCTTGCCTTGCCTTGGCTGGATTTTCCTTACCTGGATTTGCCTTGCCTTGCCTTGACTGAATTTGCCTTGCCTGGATTTGCCTTGTCATGCCTTGCCTTGCCTGGATTTACCTTGCCTAGATTTGCCTGCTGGACTTGGCTGGGTTTCTCTTTCCTGGATTTACCTTGCATTGTGTGTTCTGGATTTGCCTAGCCTGTATTTTCCTTGGCTTGCCGTGCCTAGATTTGCCTGGCCTGGATTTGCCTTGCTTTGCCTTGCTTGGATTTGCCTTGCTTTGCCTTGCCTGGATTTGCCTTGCCTTGTCTTGCCTGAATATCCCTTGCATTGCCTTTCCTTTTCTGAATTTTGATTGCCTGGATTTGCCTTTCTTTGCCTTGTTTTGCCTGAATTTTCCTTACTTTGTCTTGCCTGAATATTTCTTGCCTTGTCTTGCCTTGCCTGGATTGTCCTTGCTTGGATTTGCTTATGAGGATTTGCCTTGCCTTGCCTTGCCTGGATTTGCCTTTCATTTCCTTTCCTTGCCTTTTTTTGACTGGATTTTTTTTTGCCTTGCCTTACTTTGTTTTGCCTGGATTTGCCTTGTCTGGATATGCCTTGCCTTGCCTTGTCTTGCATGGATATCTCTTGCCTTCCCTTGCCTTGCCTGGATTTGGCTTTCCTTCCCTTGTTTTGCCTGGATTTGCCCTCCTTGCCTGGATTTGCCCTTCTTGCCTGGATTTGCCTTGCCTTGACTTGCCGCATTTTGTCTTGTCGTGCCTTTCCTTGCCTTGCCTGGATTTGCCTGCCTGGACTTGGCTGGATTTTCCTTGTCTGGATTTGCCTTGCGTTGTCTTGCCTGAATTTGTTTTGCCAGTTATTGCCATGGCTTGCGTTGTATAGATTTGCCTTGCCTGGCCTTGACTGTGTTTGTCTTGCCTGGATTAGCCTTGTTTTGCCTTGCCTGGATTTGCCCTGCCTTGCCTTGCTTGCATGTGCCTTGCCTCGATTTGCCTCATCTTGTCTTGCCTGGATTTCCCTTGCCTTGCCTGAATTTGCCTTGCCTGGGTTTGCCTTTTCTTGCCTTGCCTTGCGTGGATTTTTTCTTCTTTGCCTGGATTTTCCTTACCTTGCCTTGACTTGCCTGGTTTTGTCTTGTCTTGTCTTGCCTTGCTGGGTTTGTCTTGCTTAAATTTTCTTTGCCTTTCCTTGCCTTGCCTGGATTTGCCTTGCCCCGATTTACCTTTTCTGCCTTTCCTTGCCTGAATTTGCCTTCCCTGAATTTGCCTTGCCTTGCTGTATTTGTCTTCCTTAGATTTGCCTGGCTTTGCCATGACTAAATTTGCCTTGTCTTGCCTTGCCTTCGTTAAATTTGCCTTGCCTAAATTTGCCTTGCCTTGACTTGACTGGATTTGCTTTGCCTTGCCTTATTTAAATTTGCCTTGCTTGGTTTTGTTTTTTCTTGCCTTGCCTTGATTTGCCTTACCTTGCCTGGATTTGCCTTTTCTTGCCTTAACTTACCTGGATTTGCCTTGTTTGAATTTGCCTTGCCTTGCCTGGATTTGCCTTTCCTGGTTTTGCCTTGCCTTTCATCAACTTGCCTGAATTTGCCTTCTCTGGATTTGCCTTCCTTTGCCATACCTGGATTTGCCTTGCCTTGCGTTGACTTGATTAAATTTGCCTTGCATGGATTTTCCTTGCTTTGACTTGCCTGGATTTGCCTTGCCTTGCATTGTTAGGATTTGCCTTGCCTGTTTTTCTTTGTCTTGCCTTGCTTTGATTTGCCTTACTTTGCCTTGTTGTGCCTATTTTTTTTTCTTTTCTTAACTTGCCTGGATTTTCCTTGTTTGGATTTGCCTTGCCTTGCCTGAATTTGCCTTGCCTAGATTTGCCTTCACTTACCTTTAATTGCCTGGATTTGCCTTGACTTTCCTTTACTTGCCTGGATTTGACTTGCTGGGATATACCTTGTTTTTCTGTACCTTGCCTGGATTTGTCTGGTATTGCCTTGACTGCATTTGCATTACCTGGATTTTCCTTGCTTTTCCTTGCCTGTATTTCCCTGTCCTGGATTTGCTTTGCCTTGCCTTTTCTGGATTTGCCTCGCATTGCCTGGATTTGCCTTTCCTGGATTTGCCTTACGTTGCATTCCCTAGATTTGCCTTGCCTGGATTTGTTTTGTCTTGTCTTGCCTGGATTTTCCATGATTTTCCTTGCCTGGATTTGCCATGCCTCTAATTGCCTTGAATTGCGTTGCGTGGATTTTTCTTTTTTGGATTTTATTTGCCTTGCCTTGCCTGGATTTCCCTTTTCCAGATTTGCATTGCCTTGCATTGCCTTGCCTGCATTTTCCTTGAATTGCCTTGCCTTGCCTGGATTATTTTTTATGGCTTTGCCTTGCCTTGCCTTGCCTTGCCTTGCCTGGATTTGCTTTACCTGAATTTGCCTTTTTATGCCTTGCCTTGCATGGATTTTCCTTGCCTTGCCTCAATTTGCCTTTACGTGCCTCGCCTTGGCTTACCTGGTCTTCCCTGGATTTTCCTATCCTAAATATGCCTTGACTTGCATTGCTTGAATTCATTTGCTTACCTGGATTTGCATTGCCTTTTTTGTTTTGCCTGGATTTGCGTTTCCCTTCTTTGCCTTGCCAGTATTTGCCTTGCCTTGCCTTGCCTTGCCTTGCCTAGATTTGCTTTGCCTTGCCTTGTATTTTCTTGACTGGATTTGTCTTGCCTTGCCAATATTTGCCTTGCCTGGCCTTGTCTTGCCTAGATATACATTGCCTTGCCAGGATTTTTCTTGCCTAAATTTTACTTGCCATGCCTTTTTTTGCCTTGGCTGGATTTGATTTGATTGGATTTGCCTTGTCTTGACTTGCCTGGATTTACTTTGCCTGGATTTGTTTTGCCTTGCCTTGTTTTGCCTGGATTTTCTTTTTGTGGATTTGTCTTGCATTGCCTTGCCTTGTCTAAATTTTCCTTGCCTGAATTTGACTTTTTTTTTTTGCCTTGCCTTGCCTGGATTTTTCTTGCCTGGATTTTTCTTGCCTTGCCTTGCCTTACCTTGCCTTGCCTGGATTTGCCTATTCTGAATATGCCTTGCCTTGCCTTCCTTGAATTCATTTGCCTTGCCTGGATTTGCATTGTCTTTCTTTGCTTTGCCTGGATTTGCCTTGCTTTGCCTTGTCTTGCCTTGTCTTTTTTTTTGACTGGATTTGCCTTGCCTCGCCTTCCCTTGTCATGCCTAAATTTGCCTTGTCTTGCATTTTCTTGCCTAGATTTACATTGCCTTGCCAGGATTTTTCTTGCCTGGATATTACTTTTTTGTTTTGCCTTGTCTTGCTTGGATTTGATTTGATTGGATTTGTCTTGTCTTGACTTGCCTGGTTTGCCTTGCTGGATTTGCCTTGTCTTGCCGTGGCTGGATTTGCCTTGCCTTGCCTTGACTGAATTTTTCTTGCCTGGATTTGCCTTGCCTTACCTTTCTTGGATTTTTCCTGCCTTGTCTTGCCTGGATATCTTTTGCCTTGCCTTGCCTTGCCTGGATTTTCCTTGCCTTTTTTTGCCTTGCCAGAATTTGCCTTGCCTTCCCTTGCCTTGCCTGGATTTTACTTGCCTTGCCTTGCCTTGCCTTGACTGGATTTGCCTTGCCTTGCCTTCCCTTGCCTTGTCTGGATTTGAGTTGCCTGCATTTGCCTTGCCTTGACTTGTCTTGACTAGATTTGCATTGCCCTTTCTTGTATTACCAGGATTTTCTTTGCCTGTGTTTTACTTGGCTTAACTTTTCTTGCTTTTTCTGGATTTTCTTTGATTGGATTTTCCTTGTCTTGACTTGCCTGTATTTGCATTGCCCACATTTGTTTTGCCTTGCCTTGGCTGGGTTTGAATGCCTGGATTTGCCTTGCCTTGTTTTGACTGAATTTGCCTTGCCTGGATTTGCCTTGCCTAGATTTGCCTGCTTGGACTTGGCTGGATTTTCCTTGCTAGGATTTACCTTGACTTGTGTGGCTGGGATTTGCCAGCCTTTTTATTTCTTGGCTTGCCGTGCCTGGATTTTCCTAATCTGGATTTGCCATTCCTTGCCTTGTGTGAATTTACCTTGCCTGGATTTGCCTTGTTTTGTCTTGCCTGGATTTGCCTTGCCTTGTCTTGCCTGGATATTCCTTGCCTTGCCTTACCTTTCCTGGATTTTATTTGCCTGGATTTGCCGTTCCTTGCCTTGTCTCCTCTGGATTTGCCTTGCTTTGACTTGCCTGGACATTTCTTGCTCTACCTTGCCTTGCCTTCTCTTGACTGGATTTGCCTTGCCTTGCCTTCCCTTGCATTTCCTAGATTTGCATCACCTGGATTTGTCTTGCCTTGCCGTTTCTTGCCTAAATTTGCATTGCCTTGTCTTGCCTTGCCATGATTTTTCTTGCATGGATTTTTCTTGCCTTGCCTTAATTTGCCTTGTCTTGACTTGCATGGATTTGCATTGCCTGTGTTTGACTTGCCTTGCCTTGGCTGGATTTGCCTTGCCTGGATTTACCTTGCCGTGCCTTTTCTAGCCTAAATTTGCCTGCCTGGACTTGGCTGAATTTCCCTTGCCCGGATTTGCCTTGCCTTGTGTGGTCTGAAGTTGCCTAGATAATATTTGTATTGCCTTGCTGTGCCTGAATTTGCCTGGCCTGAATTTGCCTTGCCTCGCTTGGATTGGCCTTGCCTGTATTTGCCTTGCCTTGCCTTGCCTTGCCTGGATTTGCCTTGCCTTGTATTGCCTGGATATCCCTTGCCTTGCCTTGCCTTGCCTTGCCTTCCCAGGATTTGACGTTTCAGAATTAGCCTTTCCTTTTCTTGCCTTGCCTGGATTTGCCCTTGTTGCCTGGATTTGCCTTTATTGCCTGGATTTGCCTTGCCTTGTTTTGCCTTGCCTGGTTTTGTCTTGTCGTGCCTTGCCTTGTCTTGCCTGGATTTGCCTTGCCTTGTCTTGCCTGGATTTACCTTGTCTAGACTGGCCTGCCTAGACATGGCTGGATTTTTCTTGTTTGGATTTGCCTTGCCTTGTCTTGCCTGGATTTACCTTGTCTAGACTGGCCTGCCTAGACATGGCTGGATTTTTCTTGTTTGGATTTACCTTGCCTTGTGTGACCTGGATTTGCCTAGCTCGTATTTGCCTTGGCTTGCCGTGCCTAAATTTGCCTGGCCTGGATTTGCCTTGCCTTGCCTTGCTTGGATTTCCCTTGTCTGGATTCCCCTTGCCTTGCCTTGCCTAGATTTGTCTTGCATTGTCTTGCCTGAATATTCCCTACCTTTCCTTGCCTTGCCTGGGTTTGCCTTTCCTTTCCTTGCCTTGCCTGGGTTTGCCCTTCTTTCCTGGATTTGTCTTGCCTTGTCTTGCTTTGCTTGGTTTTGTCTTGTCGTGCCTTGCCTTGCCTTGCCTTGCCTTGCCTGAATTTGCCTTGCCTTGTCTTGCCTAAATTTGTTTTGCCCATATTTGCCTCGGCTTGCCTTGCCTGGATTTGTCTTGCCTAAACTTGCATTGCCTGACCTTGCCTAGATTTGTCTTGTCTGGATTAGCCTTGCCTGGATTTGTCATGCCTGGATTTGTATTACCTTGCCTTGCTTGGATGTGTCTTGCCTTGATTTGCCTTGTCTTGTCTTGCCTTGATTTTCCTTGCTTTGCCTTGATTTTCCTTGCCTGTATTTGCCTTTCCTTGCCTTGTTTCCATGGATTTTTCTTTCCTTGCTTAAATTTTCCTTGCCTTGCATTGTCTGGTTTTGTCTTGTCTTGCCTTGCTTTACCTGAATTTGCCTTGCCTGGATTTGCTTTGCCTTGCCTGGATTTAGCTTGCCTCGATTTGCCTTTTGTTGCCTTTCCTTGCCTGAATTTGCCTTGCCTGGTTTTGCCTTGCCTTGCCAGGATTTGCCATTTTTGAATTTGTCTTGCTTTGCCATGCCTGGATTTGACTTGCCTTGCCTTGCCTTGCTTGGATTTGCCTTGCCTGGATTTGCCTTGCATTGCCTTGTTTGGATTTGCCTTGCCTGGTTTTGTTTTGCCTTGCCTTGCCTTGATTTGCTTGGCCTTGCCTTGCCTGGATTTGTCTTTTCTTGCCTTAACTTGCCTGGATTTGCCTTGTTTTAATTTGCCTTGCCTTGCCAGGATTTTCCTTGAATGGATTTGCCTTGCCTTTTTTTCAACTTGACTGTATTTGCATTGCCTGGATTTGCTTTGACTTGCCTTTACTTGCCTGGATTTGCCTTGCTGGGATTTATCTTGCCTTTTCCTAACTTGCCTGAATTTTTTCTTGCCTGGATTTGCCTAGTATTGTTTTGACTGCATTTGCATTACCTTGATTTGCCTTATCTTGTGTTGCCTGTATTTCCCTTGTCTGGATTTGCCTTGCCTTTTCTAAATTTGCCTTGCTTTGCCTGTGTTTGTCTTGCCTGGATTTGCCTTACCTTGAATTCTATAGACTTGCGTTGCCTGGATTTGTTTTGTCTTGTCTTGCCTGGATTTGCCATGACTGGATTTGCTTTGAATTGCGTTGCCTGGATTTTTCTTGTTTGGATTTGTTTTGCCTTGCCTTGCCTGGATTTACTTTGCCTGGATTTGCGTTGTCTTGCCTTCCCTTGCCCTGCATGGATTTGCCTTGTTGGGATATGCCTTAACTTGCCTTGCCTGGATTTGCGTTCTCTTCCCTTGAGTGGATTTGCCTTGTCTGGATTTGCCTTGCCTTGGCTTGCCTGGATTTGTTTTGTTTGGATTTGCTTTGCCTTGCCTCGACTGGAATTGCCTTGCCTTTCTTTGCCTGGATTTGCCTTGCTATGCCTTGCCCTGGATTTGCCTTGCCTTTCCTTGCCTGGATTTGCCTTACCTCTATTTTTTTTTTTTGCCTTACCTTGCCTGGATTTTCCTTGCTTGTATTTGCCTTGCCTTTCCTTGCCTAAATTTCCCTTGCCTGGGTTTGATTTGTGATGCCTTGGTTGAATTGTCTTACCGAAATATAACATGCCTTGTTGTGCCTAGATTTAACTTGCCAGGATTTGTTTTGCCTTGTTTTGCCCGGTCTTGCCTGGAATTGCCTTGCCTTAATTTGCCCTGCCTGAATTTGCCTTGCCTTGCCATGCCTGAAGTTCCCTCGCCTGTATATGCCTTGTTTTGCCTTGCCTGGATTTGCCTTATTTTGCCTCTTCTGAATTTGCCTATCCTGGGTTTGCCTTGCCTTGTCTTACCTGGAATTGCCTTGCTTGGATTTCCCTTGCCTTGCATTCCCTGGATTTGTCTTACATAGATTTGCCTTGCTTTTGTTGCCTTAGCTTCCCTTGATTTGCCTTGCCTAGATTTGCCTCGCATGGATTTGCATTGCCTTGACTTGCTTGGATTTGACTTGTTTTGCCGTTCCTTGCCTGGATTTGCCTTGCCTTGACTTATTTTGCCTTGCTTGTGTTTCCCTTGCCTGGATTTGTCTTACCTTAACTTGCCTTGCCTGGAATTGCCTTGCCTGGATTTGATTTACCTTGCCTTGTGGGTATTTGAATTGAGTGGATTTGACTTGCCATGCCTTGCCTGGATTTGACTTGCCTGGATTCGCCTTGCCTTGACTTGCCTTGCCTGAATTTGCCTTGCTTCGATGTGCCTTGCCTTGTCTTGATGTGTCTTGCCTTGCCTTGCCTTGCCTTGTCTTTCTTCGATTTGCCTTGTTTCGATTTGCCTTGTTTTGCTTTGCCTAAATTTTTTTTTTTTTTGCCTGATTTTACTTGCCTGGATTTGCCTTGCCTTGCCTTCCGTGGACTCGCCTTGCCTGGGTTTGTCTTGCCTTGCCTTGCCTTGCAAAGGTTTGACTTTCTTGGATTTGCATTGTTTTGCCTTGCCTGGATTTCCCTTGTCTTGCCTTTCCTGGATTTGCGTTTTCTGGATTTTCTTTGCCTTGCCTTATTTTGCCTGGATTTGCCTTGCCCTGATTGACTTGCTCATATTTGCCTTGCTCTAACTTGACTTGCCTGGATTTGATTTGCCTGGATTTACCTTCCATTTCCTTTCGTGGATTTGTTTTTTCTGATTTGCTTTGACTTGTCTTGCCTGGATTTGATTGGCCTGGATATGCCTTGCCTTACCTTGCCTGTATTTGCCTTGCCTTGTCTTGACTGGCTTTGCCTTGTCTGAATTTGCCTTGCGTTGCCTTGCCTGGATTTCCGTTACCAGGATATAACTTGCCTTGCTTCACCTGAATTTACCTTGACTGAATTTGCCTTCCCTTGCCTGGATTTACATTGCCTGGAATTGTCTTGCATTGCTTTGCCTAGATTTGCCTTTACTGGATTTGCCTTGACTTCCTTGGCTGGATTTGTTTTGCTTGGGTTTGCCTTGCCTTGCCTTGTCTGAATTTTCATAGCCTAGAGTTTCTTTGCCTTGCCTTGACTGGATATAACTTGTTTGTATTAGCCTTGCCTTGCCTGGCCTTACCTGCATTTGACGTACTTGGATTTGCCTTGCCATGCCTGGATTTTCCTTGCCTGTATTTGCATTGCCTTCTATTTACTTGCCTCGATTTGCCTTGCCTGGTTTTATGTTGCCTTGCCTTGTCTTGCCTGAATTTGTCTTACCTGGATTAGCCTTACCTTGCCTTGCCTGGATTTATCTTACCTGGATTTGCCTTGTCTTGCCTTGCCTTGCCTGGATTTGCCTTTTCTAAATTTGAATTGTCTTGTCTTGCCTGGATTTGCCTTGCCTGGATTTGCCTTACCTTGCCTCTCCTTGCCTGAATTTGCCTTGCCTAGATTTGCAATGTCTTGCCTACATTTGCCTTGCCTGGATTTGTCTTGCCTTGCTTGTGTTGCCTGGATTTGTCTTTCCTGGATTTTCCCTACCTTTTCTTTCCTGGATTTGCCTTACCTTGGCTTGTTTTGTCTGGATTGGCCTTGCCTGGATTTGCCTTGCCTGGATTTTCCATGCCTAAATTTTCTTAGCCTTGCATTGCCTGGATTTTCCTTGCCTTGTCTTCTCCACATTTACCTTGCCTGGATTTGTCTTCTCTAGATTTGCCTTTCCTGAATTTGATTTTCTTTCCTTACCTGTATTTGTTTTTCTTAAATTTGCCTAGCCTTGCCTTGCCTGCATTTACCTTGACTTGTTTTGCCTTGCCTAGATTTCCTTGTTTTGCCTTGCCTAGATTTGCCTTGCTTGAATTTGCCTTGCCTTGCCTTGCCTGGCTCTCACTTTTCTTTATTTGCCTTGCTTGAATTTTTCTTGCCTTGCCTTGTTTTGCCTTGTATTTCCTTGCCTTGACTTCTCTGGTTTTGCCTTGCCTGGATTTGGATGCGTTGCTTTGCCTTGCCTGGATTTGCCTTCTCTTACTTGCCTAAATTTGCCTTGCTTGGATTTGCCTTGCCTTGCCTGGCCTCACCTGGATTTACCTTGCTTGGATTTGCCTTACCTGAGCCTTGGCTAAATTTTTCTTGCCTAAATTTTTTTTCCTGCCTTGCCTTGGCTTGCCTTGTCTTGCCTTGCCTGGATTTGTCTTGTTTTTTGTTGCCTGGATTTTCCATGCCTGGATTTGCTTTGTTTTGCCTTGCACGGATTTGCCTTCCATAAATTTGCCTTGCCTTGTCTTTTCTACATTTATTTTGCCTGGATTTTTCTTGTCTAGATTTGCCTTACCTGAATTTGCTTCTCTTCACTTGCCTGGATTTGCCTTCCCTGAATTTGCCTAGCCTTTCCTCGCCTGCATTTACCTTGCCTTGCCTTGCCTTGCCTGGATTGTCTTGCCTATATTTGCCTTGTTTTGCCTTGCCTGAATTCGCCTTGCCTGGATTTCCCTTGCCTTGCCTTGCCTAAATTTGTCTTGCTTAGATTTTCTTTGCCTCATTTTGCCTGGCCTTCAATTTCCTTGATTTGCCTTTCATCGATATTCCTTGTCTTGTCTTGTCTTGCCCCATTTGTTCTTGTATTCTTTTGCCTTGACTTGCCTAAATTTGCCATGCCTGAATTTGGATGCTTGGCTTTGCCTTACCTGCATTTTCTAAGCCTGGTTTTGCCTTCCCTTGCCTTTCCTAGATTTTCCTTCTTTTGATTTTCCTTGCCTTGCCTGGATTTATCTTGCTTGGATTTGCCTTGCCTGAACCTTGGCTGGATTTGCCTTGCCTGAATTTTTCTTGCTTTCTTTGCCTTGCCTGGATTTGCCTTGCCTGGGATTGCCTTGTCTTGCCTTGCCTTGATTTTCTTTGTCTGGATTTCCCTTGTTTTGCGTTGCCTGAATTTTCCATGCCTTGATTTGCTTTGCCTTGCCTTGCCTGGATTTGCCTTGCATAAATTTGCCTTGCCTTGTCTTCCCTACATTTATTGTGCCTGGATTTGTCTTGTCTAGATTTACCTGGATTTGCCTTCCCTGAATTTGCTTTTCTTGCTTTGCCTAGACTTGCCTTTACTAAATTTGCCAACCTTGCCTTGTCTGCATTTACCTTGACTTGCTTTGCCTTGCCTGGATTTGCATTCTATTGCCTTGCCTGAAATTGCCTTCTTTTGCCTTGATTGGATTTGCCTTTCCTGGATTTGCCTTGCCTTGCCTTGCCTTGCCTAAATTTGTTTTGCTTAGATGTACCTTGCCATGCATTGCCTGGCCTTCACTTTTCTTGATTTGCCTTGCCTGTATTTTTCTTCCCTTGCCTTGCATGGATTTGTATTGCGTAAATGTGCATTGCCTTGCCTTGCTTTGCTTAGATTTGCATTGCCTTGCCTTGTCATCCCTGGATTTATTTTGCCTTGATTTACCTTGCCTTGCATTTGCTTGCCTTGCCTATATTTGCCTTGATTAAATTTGTCTTGCCTTGCCTTATCTGGATTTACCTTTCCTGAATTCGCCTTGCCTTGCCTTGCCTTGCCTAAATTTGCCTTGCCTGGATTTGCCTTGCCTTGTTTTGCCTTTCCTTTCCTGGATTTGCCTTCCCTTGTCTTGCCTCTATTTTTTTTCTATATTTCCTTGCCTTGCCTTGCCTGAATTTGTCTTTCCTAGATCTGCCTTGCCTTTCCATGCCTTTCCTGAATTTGCCTTGCCTGGATTTGCCTTGTCTTTTTTTTTCTGGATTTGCCCTGCCTTGCTTTGCCTAAATTTGCCTTGCCTTTCTTTGCCTGCTTTTGCCTTGCCTGGATTTGCCTGGACTGGATTTGTCGTTTTTTTCCCTTGACTTGCCTTGATTAGCCTTACCTGGATTTGCCTTGCCTTGCCTGGATTTGCCTTGCCCGGATTTGCCTTATGTTGACTTGCCTGAATTTGCCTTGCCTGGATATGCCTTCCCTTGCCTTGAGTGCATTTCCCTTGTCTGGATTTGCCTTACCTTGCCTTGACTGGAATTGTCTTGCCTTTTCTTGCCTTGGTTTGCCTTGCTATGCCTTGCCTTGCCTGTATTTGCCTTACCTGGCATTGCTTGTATTTGCCTTGCTTGTATTTGGCTTGCTTTGCCTTGATTGGATTTTTCTTGTCTGGATTTGCCTTGCCTTGACTTATCTGGATTTTTTTTGCCTGCGTTTGCCTTGCCTTTCATTGTCTTGCCTAAATTTGCTTTGCCTGGATTTGCCTTTTCTGGATTTTCCTTGCCTTGGAATGCCTAGGTTTGATTTGCCTGGATTTTCCTTGCCCTGTCTTGCCTTGCCTTGCCTGAACTTGTTTTGCCTGGATTTTTCTTGCCTTCCCTTTCTTGAATTTGCCTTTCTATGCCTTGTTTTGTCTGGATTTGCCTTGCCTTTATTATTTTTACCTTTCCTGACCTTGCTGAAATTTGCTTTGCCTGTATTTGCCTTTCCTTCTTTTGCCTGGGTTTGCCTTTTCTGGGTTTGCCTTGCATTGCCTTGCCTGGATTTGCCTTGCCAGAATACGCTTTGCCTTGCCTTGCCTGGATTTGCCTTGCTAGGATTTGCTTTTTGCCTTTTCTGGATTTGAATTGCCTCTATTTTCCTTGCCTGAATTTGCCTTGCTTTGCTTTGACTGAATTTCTCTTGCCTGGATTGGCCTAGATTTTCCTTGCCTGGATTTGTCTTTTTTTGCTTTGCCTGGTTTTGCCTTGCCTATAATTGCCTAGCCTAAATTTGCCTTGACTTACCTTCCCTGAATTTGCCTTGCCTGGATTTGCTTTGCCCGAATTTGACTTGCCTTTCCTGGATTTGCCTTACCTGGATTTTTTTTTTGGCTTGCCTTGGTTTGCCTTCCCTAGATTCGTTTTGCCTTGCCTTACCTTGCCTTGCCTGGGTTTGTCTTGCTTTGACTTTTCCAGATTTTTATTTTCTAAATTGGCCTTGCCTTGCCTTGCCTGGATTTGCCTTTCCTGGATTTGCCTTGCCCTGACTTGACTTGCCTGGATTTGCTTTGCATGGTTTTGCCTGGATTTCCCTGTTCTGGATTTGACTATTTTTTGCCTTGCCTTGCCTGGATTTGCATTTCTTGCATTTGCCTTTTTTTTTTGCCTTACCTTTCCTGGATTTGCCTTGCCTTGCCTTACCTGTATTTGTTTTGCCTTGCCTAGATTTGCCTTGCTGGGATTTGCCTTAACTAGCCTGCCTGGATTTGCCTTGCCTGAATTTGCCTTTTCTTGCCTTGCCTGGATTTTCCTTGTCTGGATTTGCCTTGCCTTGGCATGCCTATATTTAATTTGCCTTGCCTTGCCTTGCCTGGACATGCCTTGCCTGGATTTGCCTTGCCTTGCCTTTCTTGGATTTGTCTTACTGTGCCTTGCTTTGCCTGGATTTGACTTGCATTGCCTTGCCTTGCCTGGATTTGTCTTGCCTTTATTTTTTATATTTTTTCTTACCTTGCTGAAATTTGCTTTGCCTGTATTTGCCTTGCATTCTCTTGCCTGGGTTTGCCTTGTGTTGTCTCACATGAATTTGCCTTGCCAGGAGATGACTTGCCTTGCCTTCACTGGATTAGCAGTGCTAGGATTTGCTTTTTTTGCCTTGTCTGGATTTTAATTGCCTCGATTTGTCTTGCCTGAATTTTTCTTGCACTACCTTGACTGGATTTGTCTAGATTTGCCTTGCCTGCATTTGCCTTTTTTGCCTTGCCTGGATTTGCCTTGACTTGCTTTCCTTGGATTTGTTTTGCATTCATATATTTTGCCTTGTGTTGCCTTGCTGTGACTAAATTTGCCTGGCTTGGATTTGCCTTGCCTGGCCTGGATTTGCCTTCCCTAGATTTGCCTTGTTTTGTTTTGCCTGGATTTGTTTTGACTTGCCTTGTCTGGATTTGCCTTGCCTGAATTTGCCTTTTTTTACTTGCCTTGTCTTTCCTGGATTTTTCTTGCCTGGATTTTCTTTGCTTTGCCTTGCCTGGATTTGCCTTTCCTTGCCTTGCCTTGCCTGGATTTGCCCTGTTTTGCCTTGCCTGAATTTGCCTTGCCTCGCGTTGCCAAGATTTGCCTTGCATTTCCAAGATTTGCCTTGCCTTGCCAGGATTTATCTTTCCTGGGTTTGCCTTGCCTTGCCTTGCCTGGATTTGCCTTGCGTGGATTTGCCTTCAAATGCTTGCCTGGATTTGCTTTGCCTGAATATGCCTTCCCTTGCCTTGAGTTGATTTCCGTTGTCTGGAATTGCCTTTTCTTGACTTGCCTGGAATTGTTTTGCCTGGATTTGCCTTGCCTTCTCTTTTCTGGAGTTGACTTGCCTGGATTTGCCTTGCCTTCCTTTGCCTGGGTTTTCCTTGCTGTGCCTTGCTTTTCCTGGATTTCTTTTGTCTTGCCTTTTTTGCCTGAATTTTCCTTGCCTTCATTTTTATTGTCTTGCCTTACCTTGCCTAAACTTGCCTTGCTTGTCTTTGCCTTGCCTTCCCTTGCCTAGATTTGTCTTCCCTTGTTATGTTTTTCGTTACTTTATCTGAATTTGCGTTGCCAAAATATGCATTGTTTTGTTTTGTCTAAATTTTCCATGCCAAGATTTGCCTTGTTTTGCCTCACTTGGATTTGCCTTGACTGGGTTTGTCTTGCCTTGCCGTACCTGTATTTACCTTGCCTTGCCTTCCCTAGATTTGTCTTACCTGGATTTGTCTTTCCTTGTTTTGACTTGCCTTGATTTGCCTTGCCTGGATTGGCCTTGCCTTGTCTGAATTTCCCTTGCCTTGATTTGCCTTGCTTTGCTTGCCCTGCCTTGCCTGGATTTGCCTTGTCGGGTTTAGCCTTAAATTGCCTTGCCTGGATTTTCCTTGCCTTCTTTTGCCTGGAATTGTCGTGCCTGGATTTGCCTTGCCTGGGTTTTCCTTCCTTTGCCTTGCCTTGCCTAAATTTTTCTTCCCTGAATTTGCCTTGCCTTGCCTTGCCTTGATTTTCCTTTCCTTGCCTTTCCTTGCATTGCCTATCCAGAATTTTTCTTGCCTGTATTTTATTTTGCCTTGCCTTGCATTGCCTTACCTTGCCTTGCGTTACCTTGCCTTCCCTTCCCTTTCCTTGCCTGGATTTGCCTTTCCTGGATTTGCCTCGCTTTGAATTGTCTGGATTTACCTTGCCTGGATTTTCTTTGCCTTGCGTTGCCTGGAGTTACCTAGCCTAAATTGTCTTGCCTCGCTTTGCCTGGATTTACCTTGCTTACATTTGTCTTGCCTTGCTTTTCCATTTGCCTTGACTGGATTTGACTTGTCTTATTTTTCTTGGATTTGCCTTGCTTTTATTTTCCTTGCCTTGCAGTGACAGGATTTGCCTAGCCTGGATTTGCCTTATCTTGCCTTGCAAGTATTTGCCTTGCTTAGATTTGTCTTGCCTGAACTTGGCTATATTTGCCTTCATTGCCTTGCATTTTCTGGATTTGCCTTGCCTATATTTGCATTGCCTTGCCTTGGTTAAATTTGCCTTGCCTTGATTTGCCTTTCCTTGCTGTGACTGGACTTGCCCTGCCTTGGTTTGTTTTACTTTGCTTTGCCTTGATTTGCCAAGCCTGAATTTGGCCTCCTTGACTTGCCTGAATGTGCCTTGCTTGAATTTGCCTTGCCTAAACTTTGGCTAAATTTGTCTCGACTGGATTTTCCTTCCTTTCCTTGCCTTGCCTGGATTTGCATTGCCTTGCCTTGCTTAAATTTGCCTTGCCTTAATTTGCCTTTCCTTGCCTCGACTGGATTCACATTGCCTGGATTTGCCTTGTCTTGCATTGCCTGGATTTTTCTGCCTTAACTTGCCTGGATTTACCTTGCCTTGTTTTGCCTGGATTGGCCTTGAGTTGCGTTGCGTTGCCTTGCCTAGATTGATCTTGTCTGGATTTGTCTTTTCTTGCATTACCATGCCTGGATTTGCCTTATTGGATTGGCCTTGCAATGCCTGGATTTGCCGTGCCTGTATTTGTGTTGCCTTCCATTTTTTGCCTGGATTTGCCTTGTGTGGGTTTACCTTGCCATGCCTTGCCTAGACTGAATTTTTCTTGTTTTGCCTTACCTGGATGTGCCATGCATTGCCTTGCCTAAATCTGACTTGTTTAAATTTGCCTTGCCTTGCCTTGCCCTGCCTTGATTTGCCTTCGTTTTTCTTAATTTGCCTTGCCTGATTTTTTTTGCCTTGCCTTGCCTTTACTTGCTGGGATTTGCCTTGCCTGGATTTGGATGCATTGCTTTGCCTTGCCTGGATTTGTCTTGCCTGGATTTTACTTGCCTTGTCTTGTCTTGCCTTGCCTGGACTTGCCTTGCCTTGCCTCTTTTCCTTCATTTGCCTTCCGTTGCCTTGCTTTACCTAAAGTTGCATTGCCTGGGTTTACCTTGCATTGCCTTTTCTAAATTTGCCATGGCTAAATTTGCCTCACCTTGCCTTGCCTTGCCTGGATGTGCCTTGCCTGGATATGACTTGCCTTGCCTGAATTTGCCTTGCCAACCCTTGCCCTGTCCGGATTTTTGGTGACCGAATTTGCCTTATTTTGCATTGCCTGGTTTTGCTGTATCTTGCCTTGAATGGATTTGCCATACATGTATTTGTTTTGCCTTGTGTTGCCTTAATTTTCATTTCCTGGGTTTTCTTTCCCTGGACTTGCCTGTATTTGCATTGCATTGTCTTGCCTGGATTTTGCTTGTCTTGCCTTGTTTAGACTTCTCTTACCTGGATTTGACTGACCTTGGCTCTCCTTGCCTGGGTTTGCCTTGCCTTGATTTGCCTTGCCTAGATTTGCCTTACCTGAGAATCCCTTATCTTTCCTTGCCTTGATTTGCCTTGCCTGGATTTGTCTTGTTTTGCTTTGCCTGGATTTTCCACGCCTGGATTTGCTAAGCCTTGAATTGCCTGGATTTGCCTTGCTTTGTCTTTCCTCCATTTATCTTGTCTGAATTTTTCTTGCCTAGATTTGCCTTAACTAAATTTGCCTTTCATTTCCTTGCCTGGATTTGCCTTCTTTGGATTTACCTAGCCTTATCTGGATTTACCTTGACTCACCTTGCAGTGTCTGTATTTGCCTTCGGTGGATTTGATTTGCCTTGCATTTTCTGGTTTTGCCTTGCCTGGATTTGCCTTGTTTTACCTTGCCTGGCCTTGCATGGCCTTTCCTTCTCTTTCCTGGATATGACTTGCCTGGATTTTTCTTGTCTTGGTTTTCCTTGCCTCGTTTTGCCTTGTGATGCCTTGCCTGGCCTTGATTTGGATGCATTGCTTTGCCTTGCTAGGATTTGCCTAGCCTGAATTTGCCTTGCCTTGCCTTGCCTGGATTTGCCTTTGCCTGGCCTTTTTTCCTGGATTTGCCTTGCCTGGCCTCCTTCCCTAAATTTGCCTTTCTTTGACTTGCTTTGCCTGGATTTGCCTTGACTTTATTGACCTTGCCTTACCTTGCATAAACTGGATTTGCCTTGCCTAGATGTTTTTAGCTTTGCCTGGATTTGCCTTGCCTGAATCTTCCTTGTATTGCCTTGACTGCATTTTCCTTACCTGGATTTGCCTTGTCTTGCCTTGCATAAATTTGTCTTTCCTGGATTTTCCTTGGTGTGCCTTTTCTAAATTTGCTTTGACTGAATATGCCTTACCTTGCCTTGCCTTGCCTTGCCTTCAGGTGCCTTGCCTGGATTTGCCTTTCCTTGCCTGGATTTGCCTTTTCTTCCATTGCCCTACTTGGATTTTTCTCTCCTGGATTTCCCTTGCCTGGACTTGCCTTGCCTTGCCTACTTTTACCTTGCCAGAATTTGCCTTGCTTTGCTTTGCCAGGATTTGCCTTGCCTGGGTTTTCTGTTCCTTGTCTTGCGTTAATTTGCCTTGTCTGGATGGGCGTTGCCTTTCCTTGTTTTACCTAGATTTGCATTGCCTTGCCTATCCATGCCTGAATTTGCCTTACCTTTTGTTTCCTTCCCTTGCCTGCATTTGTTTTGCCTTGCCTTGGCTGGATTTGCCTTACCTGGATTTGCCATGCCTTGTTTTTCCTTTTCTTGCCTTGCCAGAATTTGATTTGTTTTGCCTTGCCTAGATTTTTTGCTTTGCTTTTTCTTGTCTTGCCTTGGTTAAATTTGCCTTGCCTGGATTTTTCTTGCCTTGCCTTACATTTCCTCGTTTTTCCTTGTCTTGTCTTGCCTAGACTTTCCTTGATTTGCGTTGATTTGCCTGAATTTGCCTTGCATGTTGTTGAATGCGTTGGGATAAATTGCCTGAATTTGCCTTACCTTGCCTTGTCTGGATTTGCCTTTTCTGGATTTGCCTTGCTTTGCCATACTTGGATTTGTCTTGGCTGGATTTGCCATACCTTGACTTGCCTTGCCTCTATGTGCCATTCCTGGATTTTCTTGCCTGTTTCAGATTTGCCTCGCCTTCCATGCCCTGCCTGGGTTTGTTTTTCTGGATTTGCCTTATTTTGTATTACCTGGGTTTGCCTTGTCTTCCCTTGCCTGGATTTTCCATGCCTGGATTTGACTTCACTTGCAATGTCTAGACTTTGCTTGCCTGGATTTGCTTTCCCTTGGCTTTTCTGGATTCGCCTTGCATAGGTTGGCCTTGCGTTACCTTGCCTGAAATTGCCTTGCCAAAATATGCCTTGCTTTGCCTTGCCTTGTCTGGATTTTCCTTACCAGGATTTGCATTGTTTTGCCTTGCGTGAATTTGCTCACAAGTGAAATAGTCAGGAGTCTTTTTCATGTGGCCTCTCATTTTGTGTGTCACTGAATAATTTGAAGTACTCAGGAGTCTATTTCATGTAGACACATATTCAGAGCCTCAGTGAATAATGCACACCTGTGGAATAATCAATAATCTATTTTATTTGGTCACAAATTTAGAGCCTCAGTGAATGATAAACGCCTTGGAAACAAGGAGGAGTCTATTTCACGTAGCCACTCATTCAGAGACTCACGGAATAGTGCACACCAGGAGAAATCTCAAGAGTCTTTTTGGAATAGCAATGCATTCACTGACTCTGTGAATAACACACATCGAGTGAATAGTGGGGAATCTATTCCAAATGGCCACATATTCAGAGCTTGGTGAATAATGCACACCTGGGGAATAATCAGGAGTCAATTGCTTATGCCCACTCATTCAGCTGCTCAGTGAATAATGCACATCTGTGGGGTACAGAGGGGTCTGTCTTATGTGACCACTCATTTCAAGCCTCACTGAATAGTACACACCTGGGAAGAAGTCAAGAGTGTATTTCACATGGCCACTCATTCAGAGGCTCAGTGAATAATTCACAACGGCTGAGTACTCAGGAGTGTTTTTCTTTGTTTTTTGTTAATTTTTTAAATATTTATTGCATTGTAGGTTTTGGGGTACATGTGAAGAACGTGCAAGATAGTTGCATAGGTACATACATGGCAGTGTGTTGTGCTGCCTTCCTCCCCTTCACCCACACTTGGCATTCATCCCCAGGCTATCCCTCCCCAGCCCATCCCGCTGTTTCTCCCCCATTCCCCCCAATAGACCCCAGTGTGTAGTAGACTCCCTCTCTGTGTCTATGTGTTCTCATTTTGCTCACCCGCCTATGAGTGAGAATATGCGGTATTACTTTTTCTATTCTTGTGTCAGTTTGCTGAGAATGATGTTCTCCAGATTCATCCATGTCCCTACAAAGGACACAAACTCATCATTTTTGATTGCTGCATAATATTCCATGGTGTATATTTGCCACATTTTCCCAGTCCAGTCTATCATCGTTGGGCATTTGGGTTGGTTCCAGATCTTTGCTATTGTAAACAGTGCTGCAATGAACATTCGTGTGAATGAGTCCTTATACTAGAACGATTTATAGACCTTTGGATAGATACCCAGTAATGGGATTGCTGGGTCAAATGGAATTTATATTTCTAGGTCGTTGAGGAATCGCCACACTGTCTTGCACAATGGTTGAACTAATTTACACTCCCACCAACAGTGTAAGAGTGTTCCTATTTCTCCACATCCTCTCCAGCATCTGCTGTCTCCAGATTTTTTAATGATCGCCATTCTAACTGGCATGAGATGGTATCTCAATGTGGTTTTGATTTGAATCTCTCTAATGACCAGTGCTGATGAGCATTTTTTCATGTGTTTGTTGGCCTCATGTATGTCTTCTTTAGTAAAGTGTCTGTTTATATCCTTTGCCCACTTTTGAGTGGGCTTGTTTGATTTTTCCTGCAAATCTGTTTGAGTCCTTTGTAAATTCTGGATATCAGCCCTTTGTCAGATGTGTAAATTGTAAAGATTTTTTCCCATTCTGATGGTTGCTGATTCACTCTAGTGACTGTTTCTTTTGCCGAGCAGAAGCTGTGAAGTTTGATTAGGTCCCATTTGTCTATTTTGGCTTTTGTTGCCAAGTAGAATGATTTATAGTCCTTTGAATATATACCCAGTAATGGGATAGCTGGGTCAAATGGAATTTTTATTTCTGGGTCCTTGAGGAATCGCCACACTGTATTCCACAATGGTTTAACTAATTTACACTCCCACCAACAGTGTAAGAGTGTTCCCATTTCTCCACATTCTCTCCAGCATCTGCTCTCTCCAGATTTTTTAATGATCGTCATTCTAACTGGCGTGAGATGGTATCTCAATGGAGTTTTGATTTGCATCTCTCTAATAACCAGTGATGATGAGCATTTTTTCATATGTTTGTTGGCCTCAAGTATGTCTTCTTTTGTAAAGTGTCTGTTCATATCCTTTGCCCATTTTTGAATGGGCTTGTTTGTTTTTTTCCTGTAAATCTGTTTGAGTTCTTTGTAAATTCTTGATATCAGCCCTTTGTCAGATGCATAAACTGCAAAGACTTTTTCCCATTCTGATGGTTGCCAATTCACTCTAGTGACTGTGTCTTTTGCTGTGCAGAAGCTGTGGAGTTTCAGTAGGTTCCATTTGTCTATTTTGGCTTTTGTTGCCAATGCTTTTGGTGTTTTATTCATGAAGTCCTTGCCTATTCCTATGTCCTGAATGGTTTAGCCTAGATTTTCTTTTAGGGTATTTATGGTGTCATGTCTTACGTTTAAGTCTTTAATCCATCTGAAGTTAATTTTAGTGTAAGGTGTCAGGAAAGGGTCCAGTTTCTGCTTTCTGCACATGGCTAGCCAGTTTTCCCAACACCATTTATTAAATAGGGAATCCTTTCCCCATTGCTTGTTTTTGTCTGGTTTATCAAATATAATATGGTTGTAGATATGTTGATTTGCCTCTGATGCCTCTGTTCTGTTCCATTGGTCTATACCTCTGTTTTGGTACCAGGACCATGCTGTTTGATTACTGTAGCCTTGTAGTATAGTTTGAAGTCTGGTAGTGTGATGCCTCCCGCTGTGTTCTTTTTGCTTAGAATTCACTTGGCTATTCGGGCTTTTTTCTGGTTCCATATAAAATTCATGGTGGTTTTTTCCAGTTCTGTGAAGAAATTCAATGGTAGTTTGATGGGTATAGCATTGATTGTGTAAATTACTTTGGGCAGTATAGCCATTTTCACGATATTGATTCTTTCTAACCACGAACATGGAATGTTTCTCCATCTATTTGTGTCCTCTCTTATTTCGTTGAGCAGCAGCTTGCAGTTTTCCTTAAAGAGGTCCCTTACATTCTTTGTGAGTTGTATTCCTAGGTATTTTATTTTCTTTGTAGCAATTGTGAATGGCAGTTCGTTCTTGATTTGGTTCTCTTTAAGTCTGTTATTGATGTATAAAAATGCTTGTGATTTTTGAACATTGATTTTATATCCTGAGACTTTGCTGAAGTTGCTTATCAGTTGCAGGAACTTTTTGGCTGAGGTGATGGGGTCTTCTTGGTATACTATCATGTCGTCTGCAAATAGAGACAATTTGGCTTCCACCTTACCTATCTGAATACCCTTTATTTCTTCTTCTGGCCTGATTGCTCTGGCTAGAACTTCCAGTACTACGTTGAATAGGAGTGGTGAGAGAGGGCATCCTTGTCTAGTGCCAGATTTCAAAGCGAATGCTTCCAGTTTTTGCCCATTAAGTATGATATTGGCTGTTGGTTTGTCATAAATAGCTTTTATTGCTTTGAGATATGTTCCATCAATACCAAGATTATTGAGGGTTTTTAGCATAAAGGGCTGTTGAATTTTGTCAAATGCCTTCTTTGCATCAATTGAGATAATCATGTGGTTTTTGTTTTTGCTTCTGTTTATGTGGTGAATTACATATATAGACTTGTGTAGGTTGAACCAACCTTGCATCCCCGGGATGAATCCTACTTGATCATGATGGATAAGTTTTTTAATGTGCTGTTGCAATCTGTTTGCCATCATTTTATTGAAGAGTTTTGCATGTATGTTCATCACGGATATTGGCCTGAAGTTTTCTTTTCTTGTTGAGTCTCTGTCGGGTTTTCGTATCAGGATGATGTTGGTCTCATAAAATGATTTGGGAAGGGTTCCCTCTTTTTGGATTCTTTGGTATAGTTTCAGAAGAAATGGTACTAGATCCTCTTTGTGTGTTTGGTAGAATTCAGCTGTGAACCCATCTGGACCTGGGCTCTTTTTGCGTGGCAGGCTCTTAATTGCTGCCTCAACCTCAGACCTTTTTATTGGTCTATTCATAGTTTCGGCTTCCTCCTGGTTTAGGCTTGGGAGGACACAGGCATCCAGGAATTTATCCATTTCTTTCTTATTTACTATTTTATGTGCATAGAGTTGTTTGTAGTATTCTCTGATGATGGTTTGAATTTCTGTGGAATCTGTGGTGATTTCCCCATTATCGTTTTTTATTGCATCTATTTGGTTGTTCTCTCTTTTCTTTTTTATCAGTCTGGCTAGTGGTCTGTCTATTTTGTTGATCTTTTCAAAAAACCAGCTCTTAGTTTTATTGATTTTTTGAAGGGTATTTTTTGTCTCTATCTCCTTCAGTTCTGCTCTGATCTTAGTTATTTCTTGTCTTTGGCTAGGTTTTGAGCTTTTTTGATCTTGCTTCTCAAGCTCTTTCAATTTTGACGGTAGGGTGTCAATGTTGGATCCCTCCACTCGTCTCATGTGGGCACTTATTGCTATATATTTTCCTCTACAGACTGTTTTAAATGTGTCCCAGAAATTCTGGTACGTTGTGTCTTCATTTTCGTTGGTTTCAAAGAACTTCTTTATTTCTGCCTTTATTTCTTTGTTCATCCAATCAACATTCAAGAGCCAGTTTTTCAGTTTCCATGAAGCTGTGCGGTTCTGAGTTATTTTCTGAATTCTGAGTTCCAAGTTGATTGCACTATGGTCTGAGAGACTCTTTGTTATGATTTCAGTTGTTTTGCATTTGCTGAGGAGTGCTTTACTTCCAATTATGTGGTCAATTTTAGAGTAGGTGTGATGTGGTGCTGAGAAGAATGTATATTCTGTGGATTTGGGGTGAAGAGTTCTATAAAGGTCTATCAGGATTGCTTGTTCCAGGTCTAAGTTCATGTCCTGCATATCCTTGTTAATTTTCTGTCTGGTTGATCTGTCTGCTATTGTCAGTGGAGTGTTGAAGTCTCCCACTATTATTGTGTGCGAGTCTAAGTCTCTTTGTAAGTCATTAAGAACTTGCCTTATATATCTGGGTGCTCCTTCGTTGGGTCCATATATATTTATAATCATTAGCTCTTTTTGTTGTATCGATCCTTTTACCATTATGTAATGACCTTCTTTGTTTCTTTTGATCTTTGTTGCTTTAAAGTCTATTTTATCAGAGACGAGAATTGTAACTCCTGCTTTTTTTTGCTCTCCATTTGCTTGGTAAATCTTCCTCCATCTTGTTTGTTTTGAGCCTTTCTGTATCTTTGCGTGGGAGGTGGGTTTCCTGGATACAGCACACCAATGGGTTTTGTTTGTTTATCCAAATTTCCAGTCTGTGTCTTTTGATTGGTGCATTTAGCCCATTTTCATTTAGGGTTAATATTGTTATGTGTGAATTTGATACTGCCATTTTGATGCAAGCTGGCTGTTTTGCCCGTTGGTTCATGTAGATCCTTCATTTTGTTGATGATCTTTAGCGTTTGGTATGCTTTTAGGATGGCTGGTACTGGTTGTTTCTTTCTATGTGTAGTGCCTCTTTCAGGAGCTCCTGTAGAGCAGGCCTAGTGGGGACAAAATCTCTGAGTACTTGCTTGTTCATGAAGGATTTTATTTTTCCTTCACTTATGAAGCTCAGTATGGGTGGATATGAAATTCTGGATTGAAAGTTCTTTTCTTTAAGGATGTTGAATATTGGCCCCCACTCTCTTCTGGCTTGTAGAGTCTCTGCCGAGAGATGTGCTGTGAGTCTGATGGGCTTCTCTTTGTGGGTGACCAGACCTTTCTCTCTGGCTGCCCTTAGCATTTTGTCCTTCATTTCAACCCTGGTGAATCTGATGATTATATGCCTTGGGGTTGCTCTTCTTGCGGAGTATCTTTGTGGTGTTCTCTGTATTTCCTGGAGTTGAGTATTGACCTGTCTTGCTAGGTTGGGACAATTTTCCTGGATAATATCTTGAAGAGTGTTTTCCAGCTTGGATTCATTCTCTTCATCACATTCTGCTACACCTATCAAACGTAGGTTGGGTCTCTTCACATAGTCTCACATTTCTTGGAGATTTTGTTCATTCCTTTTCGTGCTTTTTAATTTAATCTTAGTTTCACGTCTTATTTCATTGAGTTGATCTTCAACTTCTGATATTCTTTCTTCTGCTTGGTCAATTCGGCTGTTGAAACTTGTGCATGCTTCGCGAAGTTCTTCTGTTGTGTTTTTCAGCTCCTTCAATTCATTCATATTCCTCTCTACGTTGTCCATTCTTGTTTTCAATTCCTCGAATCTTTTTTCAAATCTTTTTTCAAGGTTCTTAGTTTCTTTTCACTGATTTAGAACATGTTCTTTTAGCTCAATGAAGTTTCTCATTATCCACTTTCTGAAGTCTGATTCCGTCATTTCGTCACACTCATTCTCCGTCCAGCTTTGTTCCCTTGCTGGTGAGGAGTTTTGTTCCTTTTTTGGAGGTGAGGTGTTTTGGTTTTGGGTGTTTTCCTCCTTTTTGCGCTGGCTTCTTCCCATCTTTATGGATTTGTCCGCCTGTCGTCTTAGTAGTTTCTGATTTTTCATTTGGGTCTCTCTGTGGATGCTGAGATTGTTGATGATGAAGTATTTCTGTTACTTAGTTTTTCTTCTAATGGTCTAGCTTCTCTGCTGTATGAGTTCTGAGGTCCACTCCAGGCCCTGCTTGTCTGGAGTATACCTGTAGCAGCTGTGGAACAGTGAGGGATGATACCAGTTTCTTCTTCTTCTGTCTTTGTTCCAGAATGATGCCCGCTAAATGTCAGTCTGATTAGTTTTTTTGGGGGGGTGACTCTTTGAATATACAGGGGTCAGGGAGCTGTTTAAGGAGACGGTCTGTGTTTTATAGAAACTCCAGTGCTGAGCTGTGAGCTCCGTTGTTTATTCAGGGTTGTTGTTAGGTTGTTTATGTCTGCTGCAATAGAACTCATAAAACACCACCCTTTTTTTCCCCTTAGATGCTCTGTATCAGAGAGTTGGCGCTTTCTTTATGAGTATGTGTTGCACTGTCCTGCCCCACTAGGAGGCAGTCTATTTACTATTTGCCTGCCGGGGCTCTGACCTGCTAGCACGGCTCTGCCCTGTTGCTGCTGGGCTCCCTTCTGCTGTGGAGCGCTCGGCAATGGCAGGCTGCATCAGCCCTCGGTGGTACTTCTGTAGGGGAGGATTGCGTCAGCAATGGTGGACGCCCCTCCCTCTCCGGGCTGCACCATCCTAGATGCCGGCTGCAAAACTCTCAGCCCCAAGCGCCTCCAGTCACCACCCTTCTTGTCCCCGTGATCATGGGACCCGCCGAGCCCGATCACTCAGCTCTCTGCCTCAGAGTCCGTCCTCTCTCTCTCTCCCTCTCTGCAAGCTGAAAGGTCAACTCTCTCACTTGTGCCCCATTAGCCTGCCGATAGGGCACTGGGATCCATGTGATCTCCCATGCTGCTGCCCACTGCACCAGCTCAGATAATGCTTCCCAGGAAACTCCTAGTCTGTCTCACTGTCCAAGTCCTGTTCATTCAGATGGACATGCCAATCTGCCATTCCAAATCTCAGATTGCTGGTTTAACAGGGCACCCAGACGAGTGAGTTTTGTGCCGGGTCCCGCTGTGGCGCTGGTCGAAGCGGCCGCTTGAACCAGCTGCATTAGCCGGCTTTACTAGCGTCCCGTGTCTCTCTCACACCTGGGACTTTCAACGCTCTGTGGGCAAAAAAGGTCTATCCGAGAATGCGGCTAGGACTCACCCTCTGCGCCTTCACTGAGAGCTGCAATCCTGAGTCACTTCTACAATGCCATCTTGCAAGTGCCCCCCCGTGAAAATTCTCTTTAACACTGCCACTCATTCAGAGCCTCACTGAATGATACACACCTGTGGAATTGTCGAGTGTACTTCATATTGCCACTCATTCAGAAGGTAAGAGAATAATGCACACTTGGGGCATACTGAGGATTGTACTGTGAACAATAGACACTTACACAATAGTCAATGGTCTATTATATATGGTCACTCATTCAGAGCCTCACTGAATAATACACACCTTGGGAATAGTCAGGATTTTATTTCACCTGACCAGTCATTGAGAGCCAAGTTGAATAATGTACACCTTGAAAACAGTCAGGTGTTGCTTTTATGGGACACAGTTTCAGAGCCTCAGTGAATAATGTACACCTGCAGAATAGTCAGGAGTCTGTTTAACATCACCACTCATTAGGAGCCTCAGTGAATAATGCACATCTGTGGACGACTGAGGAGACTAATTCATATAACCCCCGATTCTGAGACTCCCTGAATAATGCCCACATGGGAAACAGTCAGAAGTCTATTTCATAAGGTTACTCAACAGGATGCCCATGGAATAATACACAACGAGGGAATAGTAAGGAGTCTATTTCATATGGCCTCTCAGAGAATCAGTCAACAATGCTGACTTGGGGAATACTCAGGAGTCTCACTCACATTGCCAATAATTCAGAGCCACAGTGAATAATGCACACCAGGTTAATAGTCAGGAGGCTGTTTCATATGGCCACACATTAAGTGCGCCTCTGTGAATAATAAACTCATGGGGTAGAGTCAGGATTCTATTTCATATAGCCACTATGTGAGAGCATCAGGGAGTAGTGCATACCTGGGGAATGGTCAGGAGTCTATTTCATATGGCCACTTAGAGCCTCACTGAATGGTACACACCTGTGGAATAGTCATATGACCACTAACTCAGAATCTCATGGACTATTGCATACCGACAGATAAGTGAAGATTCTCCTTAATATGGCCACTCATTCAGAGCCTCACTGAATGATACACACCTGTGGAATTGTCAAGAGTCTATTTCATATTGCCACTCATTCAGAGCCTCAGAGAGTAATGCACACCTGGGGCTTACTGAGCCAAGCTGAGTAATGCACACCTTGGAAACACTCCGGTGTCACTTTTATGGGACACTGTTTCAGAACCTCAGTGAATAATGTACACCTGCAAAATAGTCAGAAGTCTGTTTAACATGACCATGCATTATGAGCCTCAGTGAATAATGCACGTCTGTGGAGTACTGTGGAGACTAATTCATATCACCACCGATTCTGAGACTCCTTGAATAATGCACACATGAGGAACAGTTAGAAATTTGTTTCATTAGGTCACTCAGTAGGACCCCTACATAATACTACACAATGACGGAATAGTCAGGAGTCTATTTCATATGGCCTTTAGGAAAATCAGTCAATCATGCCGACTTGCAGAATACTCAGGAGTCTATTTCACATTGCCAATAATTCAGAGCCACAGTGAATAATGTACACCAGATTCTTAGTCAGGAGGTTGTTTCATATGGCACTTCATTCAGGGTTTCACTGAATGAAAAACACCTGGAGAATTATTAGGATTCTAATCCAAGCTATGACTCACTCAGAGCCTTATTGAATAATTCGCAATGGGGCAGCAGTCAGGAGGCTATTTTATATGGCCTCTCATTTAGAGATTCAGTGAATAATAAACCCTTATGGAGTAGTCAGGACACTGTTTAATTTAGCCACGAATTAAGTGCCTCTCTGAATAATACACACCTCGATAATAAAAGTCTATTTCATATGACCTCTCATTCTGGGCCTAACCTAATAATACACACCTGGGGGAGTTTCAGGAGTCTATTTCTTATGGACACTCATACAGAACCTTTTTGAATAATGCACACATGGAGAATAATTGCGAATCAATCTCAGAGGTATACTCATTCAGACAATCAGTGAATAACACACACATGTGGAGTAATAAGACCTTTCACATGGCCACTCTTTCACAGTCTCACAAAATAATGCAAACCTGTGGAATCGTCAGAAGTCTTTTTCATGTGGCCACTCAATGAGAGACTCACTAAATGTACACATCTGGGCAAATAGTCAGGATTCTGTTTTATCTCCTCAATCAGAGTTTCACTGAGTAATGCACACCTGAAGAATAGCAAGGAGTCTTTTTCATGTATCCTTTGATTCGGAGTTTCACTGAATAATGTGGAGTAGTCAGGAGTCCATTTTATGTAGCCACATATTCGGAGCTTCAGTGCATAATACACACCTGTGGGGTAGTAAGGAATCTAATTAATATGGCCACTTATTCTGAGCCTCACTAAATAAGACACACCTAGAGAATAATATGGAGTCTATTTTTGATTGACATTCATTCACAGCCTCAGTGAATAATGCACACCTGTGGGGTAGCCAGGAGACTATTTTATTTAGACACTCATTCGTAGCCTCAGTGGATAATATGCCCTGGTGGAATAGTCAGGAACCTATTTCATATGGCCACTCATTCAGACCCTCAGGGAATAATACACACTTGGGAAATAGTCAAGAGTCTATTTTATATAGCCACTCTTTCAGTGCCTCACTGAGTGATACACACCTGGGTAATAGTCAGGAAAATTTCATATGAATGCTCATTGAGAGCATCACTGAATAATGCAAACTTGTGGCATAGTCAGTAATCTATTTTATTTGGTCACTTTTTCTGAGCCTCAGTGAATAATACACACCTGGATAAGAGTGAGGAGTCTACTTCATGTGGCCACTCATTCAGAGCCTCACAGAATAGTGCACACATGGAGAATCCTCAAGAGTCTGTTTGGAATGGTAATGCATTCAGAGACTGAGTAAATTACACACATCTGGAGAATAGTTAGGAATCTATTCCAAATGGCCACATATTCAGAGCCTCGGTGAATGATGCACACCTGGGGAATAATCATGAGTCTATTGCTTATGCTCATTCATTCAGCCCCTCAGTGAACAAGGCACGTCTGATGAGTACTGAGGGGTCTGTTTCATATGGCCATTCATTTCGAGCCTCACTGAATAGTACACACGTGAAAAAAAGTCAGGAGTGTATTTCACCTGGCCTGTCTTGCAGAGACTCACTGAATAATTCACACCTTTTGAGTACTCAGGAGTCATTTTCATATGGCGAATCATTCAGAGCCTCACTGAATGATACACACCTTGGAAAGAGTCAGGATTCTCTTTAATATGACCACTAATTATGAGCCTCAGTGAATAACGCAGGTTTGTGGAGTACTGAGGAGATTAATTCATATTGTTTCACATTTTGAGATTCCCTGAATAATACACAACTGTGGAATAATCAGAAGTCTATTGCATATGGCCACTCATAAGGCCCACAGGAAATAATACACAACTGGAAAATTGCCAGAATTCTAAGTCAGGAGCTTATTTCACATTGCCACTCATTCAGAGCTGCAGTGAATAATGCATGCCTGGGAAGTACTGTGGAATCTATTTGAAATGACCCTTAATTCAGAACCTCAGTGAATAATACACAGATAGAAAACACTCAAGCCTCTATATCATAAGGCCACTCATTCAGAGCCTCAATGAATGATACACGACTGGGGAATAATCTGTATCTTTTTTCATATGACCTGTGATTCAGAGCCAAGCTGAATAATGCACACCTTGGGAATAAACAGGTTTCTCTTTCATATGGACAGTCTTTTAGAGCTTCAGTGAGTAATACACACCAGGGGAATATTGATTAAGTTATTTCATATTGCCACTTATTCGGAGCCCTCAGAATAGCGCAAGTTTGGGGAATTGACTGGAGTTCATCAACAGTGTCTCCTCATTCAGAGCATCATTGAATAACGCATACACGAAAAAATCTTGGAGTATCCTTCATATGGCCACTCATTGAGTCTATCAGTGAATAATGCACACTTGTGGAGTAGCCATGTGTCTATTTACTTTGGTGACACATTCAGAACTTTGGTGAATAAAACACACCTTTGGAATTGTCAGGAATCAATTTTATTCTACTCCTCATTCAGAGCCCTTGTGAATAAAACACACCTGCTGAATAATTATGAGTGTATTACATATTGAAACTCATACAGAGCCTCGGTGAACAATGCACACCTGGGTAATAGGCAGAAAAGTATTTCATATGGACACTCTTTTAGAGCCTCTGTGAATAATACACGCACGAGGTAGAGTCAGGAGTCTATTTGATATGGCCACTCTGTGAGAGCCTCAGGGAGTAGTGCACACCTGCAGAATTGTCAGGAGTCTATTTCGTATGGCAACTCATACAGAACCTCAGTGAATAACACACACTTGGGGAATAGTAAGGCGTGTATTTTAATGGGCCACACCTTCAGAATCACAGTGAATAATACACACCTATGGAATTGTCAGGAGAAAATTTCTTCTGGCCTCTCATGCAGAGCTTCACTAAATAATGCACTCCTGTTGAGTAGTCAGCAGCCTAATTAATATTGCCATTCATTCACAGCCTCTCTGCGTAATAATCTCCTTGCAGATATTCATTAATCTCTTTAATATGACCACTCATAGCCTCACTGAATGGTACACACCTGTGGAATAGTCATATGACCATTAATTCAGAATTTCATGGAGTATCACATACTGGTGAATAAGTGAGGATTTTCTTTCATACGGCCACTTATTCAGAGCCTCACTGAATGATACACACCTGTGGAATTGTCAAGAGCCTATTTTATATTGCCACTCAATCAGAGGCTCAGAGAACAATGCACACCTGGGGCATACTGAGGATTCTATGGTGAATAATAGACACTTGGGGAATAGTCAATGTTCTAATATATATGGTCACTCATTCAGAGCGTCACAGAATGATACACACCTGGGGAATATTCACGATTCTATTTCACATGACCAGCCATTTAGAGCCAAGCTGAATAATGCACACCTTGGGAATAGTCAGGTGTCCCTTTCATAGGGACACAGTTTCCGAGCCTCAGTGAATAATGTACACAAGGAAAATAGTCACAAGTCTGTTTAACATGACCATTCATTACAAGCCTCAGTGAATAATGCACATCTGTGGAGCACTGAGGAGACTAATTTATATGACCCCCGATCCTGAGACACCATGAATAATGCACACATGGGGAACAGTCAGAAGTCTATTTGATATGGTCACTCAGTAGGAACCCCACGGAATAATACACAACTGAGGAATAGTCACGAGTCTGTTTTATATGGCCACATAGAGAATCACTGAATAATGCCAACTTGGGGCATACTCAGGAGTATATTTCACATGGCTAATAATTCAGAGTCACAGTGAGTAATGCACACCAGGGTAATAGTCAGGAGCCTCTTTTATATGGCCACTCATTCAGTTCCTCACTGAATGAAAAACACACGGGGAATCATCAGGATTATAATTCATACTACCACTCATTCAGAGCCTAATTGAGTAATTCAAAATGGGGCAATAATCAGGAGTCTATTTTATATGGCCTCTCATTCAGAACTTCAGTGAATAATGAACCCTTACAAAGTAGTCAGGACACCATTTAAGATAGCCACGATTTTTTTTATATATTTTTAGTGCATTATAGGTTTTGGGGTACATGCGCAGAACGTGCAAGATAGTTGCATAGGTACACACATGGCAGTGTGTTTTGCTGCCTTCCTCCCCCTCAACCACACTTGGCATTTATCCCCAGGCAATCACTCCCCAGCCCCACCCACTGTCCCTCCACCATTTTCCCCCACAATGGTTGAGCAAATATACACTCCCACCAACAGTGTAAGAGTGTTTCTTTTTCTCCGCATCCTATTCAGCATCTGCTGTCTCCAGATTTTTTAATGATCGCCATTCTAACTGGCGTGAGATGGTATCTCAATGTGGTTTTGATTTGCATCTCTCTAATGACCAGTGATGATGAGCCTTTTTTCATGTGTTTGTTGGCCTCATGTATGTCTTCTTTTGTAAAGGGTCTGATCATATCCTTTGCCCATTTTTGAATGGGCTTGTTTGTTTTTTCCTGTAAATCTGTTTGAGTTCTTTGTAAATTCTAGATATCAGCCCTTTGTCAGATGCGTAAATTGCAAAGATTTTTTTTCCGATTCTGATGGTTGCCGATTCACTCTAGTGACTGTTTCTTTTGCCGTGCAGAAGCTGTGGAGTTTGATTAGGTCCCATTTATCTATTTTGGCTTTTGTTGCCAATGCTTTTGGTGTTTTGGTCATGAAGTCTTTGACTACTCCTATGTTCTGAATGGTTTTGCCTAGATTTTCTTCTAGGGATTTTATGGTGTCAGGTCTTATGTTTAAGTCTTTAATCCATCTGGAGTTAATTTTAGTGTAAGGTGTCAGGAAGCAGTCCAGTTTCTGCTTTCTGCACATGGCTAGCCAGTTTCCCAACATCATTTATTAAACAGGGAATCCTTTCCCCATTGCTTGTTTTTGTCTGGTTTATCAAAGATTATATGGTTGTAGATATGTTGTGTTGCCTCCGATGCCTCTGTTCTTTTCCATTGGTCTATATCTCTATTTTGGTACCAGTACAATGCTGTTTCGACCACTGTAGCCTTGTAGTATAGTTTGAAGTCTGGTAGTGTGATGCCTCCCGCTGTGTTCTTTTTGCTTAGAATTGACTTGGCTATGCGCGCTCTTTTGGTTCCATATAAAGTTCCTGGTGGATTTTTCCAGTTCTGTGAAGAAATTCAATGGTAGCTTAATGGGGATAGCATTGATTGTGTAAATTACTTTAGGCAGTATAGCCATTTTCACGATATTGATTCTTCCCAACCACGAACATGGAATGTTTCTCCATCTGTTTGTGTGCTCTCTTATTTCGTTGAGCAGTGGTTTGTAGTTTTACTTAAAGAGGTCCATTACGTTTCTTTTGAGTTGTATTTCTAGGTATTTTATTTTCTTTGTAGCAACTGTGAATGGCAGTTCGTTCTTGATGTGGTTCTCTTTAAGTCTCTTATTGGTGTATAGGAAGGCTTGTGATTTTTGAACATTGATTTAATATCCTGAGACTTTGCTGAAGTTGCTTATCAGTTTCAGGAGCTTTTGGGATGAGGTGATGGGATCTTCTAGGTATACTATCATGTCATCTGCAAATAGAGACAATTTGGATTCCTCCTTTCCTATTTGAATACCCTTTATTTCTTTTTCTTGCCTGAGTGCTCTGGCTAGAACTTCCTGTACTATGTTGAATAGGAATGGTGAGAGACGACATTCTTGTCTAGTGCTGGAATTCAAAGGGAATGTTTCCAGTTTTTTCCCGTTAAGTATGATATTGGCTGTTGGTTTGTCATAAATAGCTTTCATTACTTTGAGATATGTTCCATCAATACCAAGTTTATTGAGGGTATTTAGCATAAAGGGCTGTTAAATTTTGTCAAATGCCTTCTCTGCGTCAATTGAGATAATCATGTGGTTTTTGTTTTTGCTTCTGTTTATGTGGTGAATTACATTTATAGACTTGCGTATGTTGAACCAGCCTTGCATTTCTGGGATGAATCCTACTTGACCATGATGGATAAGTTTTTTACTGTGCTGTTGCAATCGGTTTGCCAGTATTTTTTTGAAGATTTTGCATCTTTGTTCGTCATGGATATTGGCCTGAAGTTTTTTTGATTGTTGAGTCTCTGCCGGGTTTTGTTATCAGGATGATATTGGTCTCATAAAATGATTTGGGAAGGGTTCCCCATTTGTGAATTACTTGGAATAGTTTCAGAAGGAATGGTACCAGATCCTCTTTGTGTGTCTGGTAGAATTTGGTTGTGAACCAATCTGGACCTGGGCTTTTTTTGTGTGGTAGGCTCTTAATTGCTGCCTCAACTTCGGACCTTGTTATTGGTCTATTCATAGTTTTGGCTTCTTCTTGGTTTAGGCTTGGGAGGACACAGGCGTCCAGGAATTTATCTATTTCTTCCTGGTTTACTAGTTTATGTGCATAGAGTTGTTTGTAGTATTCTCTGATGATGGTTTGAATTTCTGTGGAATCTGTGGTGATTTCCCCATTATCGTTTTTTATTGCATCTATTTGGTTATTCTCTCTTTTCTTTTTTATCAGTCTGGCTAGTGGTCTGTCTATTTTGTTGATCTTTTCGAAAAACCAGCTCTTGAATTTATTGATTTTTAAGGGTTTTTCTTGTCTCTATCTCTTTCAGTTCTGCTCTGATTTAGTTATTTCTTGTCTTCGGTTATGTTTTGAGCTCTTTTGATCTTGCTCCTCTAGCTCTTTCAATTTTGACGATAGGGTGTCAATTTTGGATCTCTCCACTCTTCTCATGTGGGCACTTATTGCTATATGTTTTCCTCTACAGACTGCTTTAAATGTGTCCCAGAGATTCTGGTACGTTGTGTCTTCATTCTCTTTGGTTTCAAAGAACTTCTTTATTTCTGCCTTCATTTCATTGTTTATCCAATCAACATTCAAGCGCCAGTTGTTCAGTTTTCATGAAGCTGTGCAGTTTTGAGTTATTTTCTGAATTCTGAGTTCCAACTTGATTGCACTATGGTCTGAGAGGCTGTTTGTTATGATTTCAGTTGTTTTGCATTTGCTGAGGGGTGCTTTACTTCCAATTATGTGGTCAATTTTGGAGTAGGTGTGATGTGGTGCTGAGAACTATGTATAGTCTGCGGGTTTGGGGTGGAGAGTTCTGTAAATGTCTATCAGGTTTGCTTGTTCCAGGTCTGAGTTCAAGTCCTGGATATCCTTGTTAAATTTTTGTCTGGTTGATCTGTCTGCTATTGACAGTGGAGTGTTAAAGTCTCCCACTATTATTGTGTGGGAGTCCAAGTCTCTATGTAAGTCATTAAGAACTTGCCTTATATATCTGGGTGCTCCTTCATTGGGTCCATATATATTTAGAGTCGTTAGCTCTTCTTGTTGTATCGATCCTTTTACCATTATGTAATGACCTTCTTTGTTCCTTTTGATCTTTGTTGCTTTAAAGTTTATTTTATCAGCGATGAGAATTGCACTTCCTGCTTTTATTTTGTTCTCCATTTGCTTGGTAAATCTTCCTCCATCCCTTTATTTTCAGACTTTGTGTATCCTTGCGTGTGAGGTGGGTTTCCTGAATATGGCACACCGATGGATTTTGATTTTTTATCCAATTTGCCAGTCTGTGTCTCTTGATTGGTGCATTTAGCCCATTTACATTTAGGGTTAATATTTTATATGTGAATTTGATACTGCCATTTTGATGCTAGCTGTCTGTTTTGCCCATTGGTTTATGTAGATTCTTCATTTTGTTGATGCTCTTTAGCAGTTGGTATGCTTTTAGGATGGCTGGTACTGGTTTTTTCTTTCTATGTGTAGTGCCTCTTTCAGCAGCTCTTGTAAAGCAGGCCTATTGGTGACAAAATCTCTGAGTACTTGCTTGTTCCTGAAGAATTTTATTTTTCCTTCAGTTATGAAGCTCAGTTTGGCTGGATATGAAATTCTGGGTTGAAATTTCTTTTCTTCCAGGATGTTGAATATTGGCCCCCACTCTCTTCTGGCTTGTAGAGTCTCTGCCGAGAGATGTGCTTTGAGTCTGATGGGCTTCCCTTTGTGGGTGACCCGACCTTTTACTCTGGCTGCCCTTAGTGTTTTCTCCTTCATTTCAGCCCTGGTGAATCTGACGATTATGTGCCTTGGGGTTGCTCTTTTTGCGGAGTATCTTTGTGGTGTTCTCTGTATTTCCTGGAGTTGAGTATTGACCTGTCTTGCTAGGTTGGGGAAATTTTCCTGGATAATATCCTGAAGAGTGCTTTCCAGCTTGGATTCATTCTCTTCATCACATTCTGGTTCACCTATAAAATGTAGGTTTGGTCTCTTCACATAGTCCCACATTTCTTGGAGATTTTGTTCATTCCTTTTTGTGCTTTTTTCTTTAATCTTGGTTTCTCGTTTTATTTCATTGAGTTGATCTTCAACTTCTGATATTCTTTCTTCTGCTTGGTCAATTCGGCTGTCGAAACTGGTGCATGCTTTGCGAAGTTCTCGTGTTGTGTTTTTCAGCTCCTTCAATTCATTCATATTCCTCTCTAAGCTGTCCATTCTTGTTATCAATTTCTCGAATCTTTTTTCAAATCTTTTTTCAAGGTTCTTGGTTTCTTTGCACTGGTTTACTACATGTTCCTTTAGCTCACTGAAGTTTCTCATTATCTACGTTCTGAAGTCTGATTCCGTCATTTCATCACACTCATTCTCCGTCCAGCTTTGTTCCCTTGCTGGTGAGTAGTTTTGGTCCTTTTTTGGAGGTGAGGTGTTTTTGTTTTGGGTGTTTTCCTTCTTTTTGCACTGGTTTCTTCCCATCTTTATGGATTTATCTGCCTGTCGTCTTAGTAGTTGCTGATTTTTCAATTGCGTCTCTGTGTGGACGCTGAGATTGTTGATGATGAAGTATTTCTGTTACTTAGTTTTGCTTCTAACAGTCTATCCCCTCTGCTGTATGAGTGCTGAGGTCCACTCCAGGCCCTGCTTGTCTGGGGTATACCTGTAGTAGCTGTGGAAGAGTGAGGGATGATGCCAGTTCCTTCTTCTTCTGTCTTTGTTCCAGAATGTTGCCAGCCAAATGTCAGTCTGATTAGTCCTTTTTTTGGGTGACTCTTTGGATATACAGGGGTCAGAGAGCTGCTTAAGGAGATGGTCTGTGCTTTATAGGAGCTCCAGTGCTGAGCTGTGAGCTCTGTTGTTCATTCAGGGTTGTTGGGAGGTTGTTTATGTCTGCTGCAATAGAACTCATAAAGCACCACCCTTTTTCCCCTTCCTTAGATTCTCTGTCTCAGGCAGTTGGGGCTTTCTTTATGAGTATCTGTTGCACTGTCCTGCCCCACTAAGAGGCAGTCTATTCACTATTTGCCTGCCGGGGATCTGACCTGCTAGCATGGGTCTGCCTTGTTGCTGCTGGGCTCCCTCCTGCTGTGGAGTGCTCCTCTCTCTTATGGCAGGTTGCTTCGGCAACAGCAGGCTGCGTCATCTCTGGGTGGTACTTCAGTAGGGGCGGATTGCATCAGTAATGGCAGACGCCCCTCCCTCACCAGGCTGCAGCACCCTAGATGCTGGCAGCAAAACTCTCAGCCCCACGAGCCTCCAGTCGCCACCCTGCTTGTCCCCGTGAGCCTGGGACCCGCCGAGCTTGATCACCCAGCTACCTGCCTCAGAATCCGTCCTTTCTGTCTCTCTCTTCCTGTCAGCCAGCTGAAACATTGACTCTCTCACTGGCGCCCCAGTAGCCTGACGATAGGGCACTGGGATTCATGCAATCTCCCGTGCCACTGCCCACTACACCGGCTCAGATCACGCTTCCCAGGAAACTCCTGGTCTGGCTCATTGTCCAAGTCTCGTTCAATCTGATGGACATGCCAGTCTGTCCTTCCAAATCTCAGATTGCCGGTTTAACAGGGCACCCAGACCAGTGAGTTCCGTGCCGGGTCCCACTGCGGCACCGGCTAAAGTGGCCGCGTGAGCCGGCTGTGCTAGCCGGCTGTACTATCATCCCGTGCCTCTCCCACACCTGGGACTTTCATCACTCTTTGGGCAAAAAGGTCCATCCAAGAATCCGGCTAGGACTCACCCTCTGCGCCTTCACTGACAGCTGCAATCCTGAGTCGCTTCTACGATGCCATCTTGTGCGTCCCCCCCAGGAGTGTTTTTCATATGTACACTCTTCAGAGCCTCTCTGAATAATTCACACATTGGGTAGAGTCAGGAGTCTATTTGATATAGTCACTCTGTGAGAGCCTCAGGGTGTAGGGCACACCTAGTGTATTGTCAGGAGTCTATTTTGTATGGCAACTCATACAGAAACTCAGTGAAGAACACACACCTGGAAAATAGTCAGGAGTGTATTTTAATAAGCCAAACATTCAGAAGCTCAGTGAACAATACAATCCTAGGAAATTGTCAGGAGACAATTTTATCTGGCGTCTCATGCAGAGCTTCACTGAATAATGCACTCCTGTGGAGTAATCAGCAGTCTAATTGATATAGTCATTCATTCTGAGTAATAAGCTCTTTGTGGATATTCAGGAATCTCTTTAATATGGCCTCTCAGAGCCTCACTGAATGGTACACACCTGTGGAATACACATAAAACCACTAATTCAGAATCTCATGGAGTATTGCATACCAGAGGATAAGTGAGAATTTTATTTTATACGGCCACTCATTCAGAGCCTCACTGAATGGTACACACCTGTGGAATTGTCAAGAGTCTATTTTATATTGCCACTCATTTAGAGCCTCAGAGAATAATGCACTTTCAGAATAGTCAATGGTCTATTATATATGGTCATTCATTCAGAGCCTCACTGAATGATACACACCGGGGAAATAGTCACGATTCTATTTCACACGACCAGTCATTGAGAGCCAAGTTGAATAATGCACACCTTGGAAACAGTCAGGTGTTGCTTTTATGAGGCAATATTTCAGAGCCTCAGTGAATAATGTACACCTGGAATATAGTCAGGAGAGTGTTTAACATGACCACTCATTATGAGCCTCAGTGAATAATGCACGTCTGTGGAGTACTGAGGAGTCTAATTTATGTCACCCCTGATTCTGAGACTCCCTGAAATAATGCACACATGGGAAACAGTCAGAAGTCTATTTCAGAAAGTCACTCGGTATGACCCCCACGGAATAATACACAATGAGGCAATAGTCAGGAGTCTATTTCATATGGCCTCTCAGAGAATCAGTCAATAATGCTGACTCAGAGAATACTCAGGAGTCTATACAACATTGCCAATAATTCAGAGCCACAATGAATAATGCACACAAGGTTAATAGTCAGAAGGCTGTTTTATATGGCCACTCATTCAGTGCCTCACTGAATGAAATACACCTGCGGAATTATGAGGATTATAATCCAAATTACCACTCATTCAGAGCCTTGTTGAATAATTCTCAATGGGGCAGTAATCAGGAGTCTATTTTATATGGCCTCTCATTCAGAGCTTCAGTGAATAATAAACCCTTTTGGGATATTCAGAATACTGTTTGAGATAGCCACGAATTAATTGCCTCTCTGAATAATACACACATCTATGATAGAAGTCTATTTCATATGACCTCTCATTCTGGGCCTCACTGAATTATACACACCTGGGGGAGTGTCAGGAGTTCATTTCATATGGGCATTCATACAGAACCTCTTTGAATAATGCGCACATGGAGAATAATTAAGCATTCCTATACACCAATAACAGACTTAAAGAGAACCAAATCAAGAACGAACTGCCATTCACAATTGCTACAAAGAAAATAAAATACCTAGGAATACAACTCACTAGGAATGTAAGGGACCTCTTTAAGGAAAACTACAAACAACTGCTCAATGAAATAAGAGAGGACACAAACAGATGGAGAAACATTCCATGTTCGTGGTTAGGAAGAATCAATATCGTGAAAATGGCTATACTGCCCAAAGTAATTTACACAATCAATGCTATCCCCATCAAACTACCATTGAATTTCTTCACAGAACTGGAAAAATCCACCATGAATTTCATATGGAACCAAAAAAGAGCCCGCATAGCCAAGTCAATTCTAAGCAAAAAGAACACAGCGGGAGGCATCACGCTACCAGACTTCAAACTATACTACAAGGCTACAGTAATCAAAACAGCATGGTACTGGTACCAAAACAGAGATATAGACCAATGGAACAGAACAGAGGCATCGGAGGCAACACAACACATCTACAACCATATTATCTTTGATAAACCAGACAAAAACAGGCAATGGGGAAAGGATTCCCTATTTAATAAATGGTGTTGGGAAAACTGGCTAGCCATGTGCAGAAAGCAGAAATTGGACCCCTTCCTGACACCTTACACTAAAATTAACTCCAGATGGATTAAAGACTTAAACGTAAGACCCGACACCATAAAAACCCTAGAAGAAAATCTAGGCAAAACCATTCAGGACATAGGAGTAGGCAAGGACTTCATGAACAAAACTCCCAAAGCATTGGCAACAAAAGCCAAAATAGACAAATGGGACCTAATCAAACTCCACAGCTTCTGCACAGCAAAACAAACAGTCACTAGAGTGAATCGGCAACCATCAGAATGGGAAAAAATCTTTGCAGTTTATGCATCCGACAAAGGGCTGATATCCAGAATTTACAAAGAACTCAAACAGATTTACAGGAAAAAAACAAACAAGCCCATTCAAAAATGGGCAAAGGATATGAACAGAAACTTTACGAAAGCAGACATACATGAGGCCAGCAAACATATGAAAAAGTGCTCATCGTCATTGGTCATTAGAGAGATCCAAATCAAAACCACATTGAGATACCATCTCACACCAGTTAGAATGGCGATCATTAAAAAATCTGGAGACAGCAGATGCTGGAGAGGATGTGGAGAAATAGGAACACTCTTACACTGTTGGTGGGAGTGTAAATTAGTTCAACCATTGTGGAAGACAGTGTGGCGATTCCTCAGGGACCTAGAAATAGAAATTCCATTTGACCCAGCAATCCCATTACTGGGTATCTATCCAAAGGATTATAAATCGTTCTACTATAAGGACACATGCACACGAATGTTCATTGCAGCACTGTTTACAATAGCAAAGACCTGGAACCAACCCAAATGCCCAACGATGATAGACTGGACTGGGAAAATGTGGCACATATACACCATGGAATATTATGCAGCAATCAAAAATGATGAGTTTGTGTCCTTTGTAGGGACATGGATGAATCTGGAGAACATCATTCTCAGCAAACTGACACAAGAACAGAAAAAGAAATACCGCATATACTCACTCATAGGTGGGTGAGAAAAATGAGAACATGTGGACACAGAGAGGCGGTCTACTATACACTGGGGACTGTTGGGGGGAATGGGGGAGGGACAGCAGGGGGGGCTGGGGGGATAGCCTGGGGATGAATACCAAGTGTGGGTGAAGGGGAGGAAAGCAGCAAAGCACACTGCCATGTGTGTACCTATGCAACTATCTTGCTCGTTCTGCACATGTACCCCCAAACCTATAATGCAATAAAAAAAAAAATAAAAAAAAAAAGAGTTTTTGTCAGATGGCTGCTCATTCAGACAATCAGTGAATAACACACACATGTGGAGTAATAAGGCATCTTTTCATTATGACCACTCTTTCACAGCCTCACGGAATAATGTACAGCTGTGGAATAGTAAGAAGTCTTTTTCATATGGCCACTCATTCAGAGCCTCACTAAAATTTCACACCTGGGAAAATAGGAGTAGCCAAGAGTCTATTTCATTTGAACACTCATAGCCTCAGTGGATAATGTGCACCTGTGGAATAGTCAGGAGGCTATTTTATATAGCCACTCATTCAGAGCCTCAGGGAATAATACACACTTGGGGAATAGTCAAGAGTCTTTTTTATATGGCCACTGTTTCAGCGCCTCACTGAGTGATACACAACTGGGGAATAATCAGGACAGTTTCATATAAAAACTCATTGGGAGTATCACTGAATAATGCACACCTGTGGCATAGTCAGGAATCTATTTTATTTGTTCACTCTTTCATTGCCTCAGTGAATAATACACACCTGGGGAACAGTGAGGAGTCTACTTCATGTGGCCACTCATTCAGAGCCTCACAGAGTAGTGCACACCTGAAGAATTCTCAAGAGTCTGTTTGGAATGGCAATTTATTTGGAGACTGTGAATAACACACATTTAGAAAATATTGGGGAATCTATTCCAAATGTCCACATTTTCAGAGCCTTGGTGAATAATGCACACCTGGGGAATAATCAGGAGTCTATTTCGAGTACTGAGGGGTCTCTTTCAAACTGCCACTGATTTTGAACCTCACTGAATAGTACACACCTGGGAAAAAGTCAGGAGTGTATTTCACATGGCCACTCATTCAGAGGCTCAGTGAATAATTCACACCGGTTGAGTACTCAGGAGTCTCTTTCATATGGCAAATCATTTAGAGCCTCACTGCATAATATACACATTGGGAATACCCAGGTTTCTGTTTAAAATGTCCACTCATTATCAGCCTCAGTGAATAATGCAGGTCTTTGGAGTACTGAAAAGACTAATTCATATCACCCACATTCTAAGATTTCCTTAATAATACACACCTGTGAAATAATCAGAAGTCTATTTCATATATCCATTCATTACTACCCCTGGGAAATAATACACAACTGGGGAATAGACAGGATTCTATTTCTTATGGTCACTCATTTAGGCCTTCACTGAATAATTCACACTTTTGGAATAGTCAAGATCTTCTTTCATATGACCACTCATTCAGAGCCTCGCTGAATGGTATGCACCTCTCAAATAGTCAGGAGTCTATTTCACATTGCCACTCATTCAAAGCCTCAGTGAATAATGCACACCTGGGACATACAAAGAATTTCATTTCAAATGACCTTTCATTCAGAGCCTTAGGGAATAATACACACATTGGAAATATTCAAGGCCCTATATCATATGGCCACTCATTGAGAGCCTCAATGAATGATTCACGCCTGGGGAACAATCAGTATCTTATTCCATATGATCTGTGATTTAAAGCCAAACTGAATAATGCACACCTTGGGAATAGAGAGGTTTCTCTTTCATATGGACACTCTTTTAGAGCGTCAGTGAATAATACACACCAGGGAAATATTAATTAGGTTATTTCTTATTGCCACTCATTCAGAGCCCTCCCAATATTTCCAGTTTGGGAAACTTTTAGGAGTTTATTTACAGTGTCCTTTCATTCCGAACTTCATTGATTAATGCATACCTGAAAAAACTGTGGTGTCTCTTTCACATGGTCTTTGATTCAGGGCATCAGTGAAGAATGCACACTTGTTGGGTAGCCATGTGTCTATTTTCTTTGGCGACCTATTCAGAACATTGGTGAATAATGCACACCTGTGAAATAGTCAGGAATCTATTTTATACGGCTTCTCATACAGAGCCCATGTGAATAAAACACAACTGGAGAATTGTCAGGAGTGTATTTTATATTGAAACTCATACAGAGCCTCTTTAAATAATGCACACCTGGGGAATAGACAGGAGTGTGTTTCATATGGACACTCTTTCAGAGTCTCTCTGAATAATGTACACATAAAGTAGAGTCAGGAGTGTATTTTATATGGCCACTCAGTGAGAGCCTCAGGGTGTAGTGCACACCTGGGGAATTGTCAGAAGTCTATTTCATATGACAACTCATACAGAACCTCACTGAATAACGCACACCTGGGGAATAGGCAGTAGTGTATTTCAATTGGCCACACATTCAGAAGTTCAGTAAATGATACACACCTAGGGAATTGTCAGGAGACAATTTCTTCTGGCCTCTCATGCAGACCTTCACTAAATAGTGCACTCCTGTGGAGTAGTCAGCAGCCTAATTAATATAGCCATTCATTCAGAGCCTCTCTGAGTAATAAGCTTCTTTTGGATATTCAGGAATCTCTTTAATATGGCCACTTAAAGACTCCCTGAATGGTATACACCTGTGGAAACGTCATATGGCCACTAATTCAGAATCTCATGGAGTAATGCACACCGGTGGATAAATGACGATTCTTTTTCATATGGCCACTAATTCAGATACTCACTGAACGATAAGCACCTGTGGAATTGTCAAGACTCTGTTTTATATTTCCACTCATTCAGAGGCTCAGTGAATAATTCACACCTGGGGAGTACTGAGAATTCTATTGTAAATATTAGACACTTGAGGAATAGTCAATGGTCTATTCTATATTGTCACTCATTTAGAGCCTCACTGAATGATACACACCTGGGGAATAGTCAGAATTTTTCTTTATATGACCACCCATTGAGAGCCAAGCTGAATAATTCTCACCTTGGGAATAGTCATATGTGTCTTTCATAGGGACACTGTTTCAGAGCCTCAGTGAATAATGCTCATCTGGGCAACAGTCAGTAGAATGTTTAACATGAACACTCATTATGAGCCTCAGTGAATAATGCACGCCTGTGTAGTACTGAGGAGACTAATTCATATCACCACGGATTCTGAGGCTCCCTGAATAATGCACACATCAGAAGCAGTCAGAAGTCTACTTCATATGGTTACTCAGTAGGCCCCCCAAATTATAATATGCAACTGGGGAATAATCAGAATTCTATTTTATATGGCCACTCAAAGAATCAGTGATTAATGCAGTCTTGGGAAATACTCCAAACTCTATTTCACATGGCCAGTAATTTGAGCAACACTGAATAATGAAAACCAGGGTAATAGTCAGGAGTCCCTTTCATGTGGCCACTCATTCAGGGCTTCACTGAATGATACACACGTGGGGAATAATCGGAATTCTGTTTTCAATGGCCACACTTTTAGAGCCTCAGTGAATAGTGAACTCCTGATGAGTAGTCAGGAGTCTATTTCATATGCCCACTCTTTCAGTTTCACTGAATAACTCACTTCTGTGGGGTACTGAGAGGTCTATTTCATATGGCCACTCATCTTGAGCCTCACTGAATAATACACACCTGGGTAATAGCCAGGAGTTTATTTCTTCAGGCCAATCATTTAGAGGCTCAGTGAATTATACACACCTGGGAAACAGTCAGGAGTCTACTTCATATTGCTCCTCATTCTAAGCCTAAGTAAACAATGATCACCTGTTGAGTCTTCAGGAATGTATGTCATATGGCCACTCATTCAGCACCTCACTGAATGATACATACGTGGGGAAAAGTCGTGATTCTATTTAATATTGACACCCATTTTGAGACTCACTGAATAACCTATACCTGTAAAATAGTGAGGAGTCTACTTCATATTGCCCCTCCTTCCGAGTCTCACTGAGTAATACGCACCTGGGGAATTGTCAGAAGCCTGTTTCATATAGGCTGCATTCAGAGCCTCACTGAATAATGCAAACCTAGATAAAAATTTGGAGTCTCCTTTACATGGCCATTCATTCAGAGCGTCGGTGAATAATGTACACATGTGGAGTGGCCAGGTGTCTATTTTCTTTGGCCACACATTGAGAACCTCAGCGAATCATACACACCTCTGGAATAGAGAGGAGTCTATTTCAAACGGCCCCTCATTCAGTGCCCGTATGAATAAAACACACCTGGAAAATAATCAGGAGTCTATTTCACATTGCCTCCCATTCATAGCCTCAGTGAATAATCCAAACCTGGGGAATAGTCAGCAATCTTTTTAGTAGGGCTATGTTTTCAGGACCTTCATTAATAATGCACACATGGGAAATATCCAGAAGTCTATTTCACATGGCCACTGATTCACAGCCTGCGTGAATAATGCATACCTGGGGAGTACTCAGAAATTTATTTCATGTGCACAATCATTCAGCACCTCAGTGGATAATGCACACCTGGAAAATATTCAGAATTCTATTTCTTATGATCACTCATATAGACCTTCACTGAATAATGCACACATTTGGAATAGTCAGGATTCTCTTTCATATGGCCACTGATTCACAGCGTCACTGATTGGTACACACCTGTGAAATAGTCCGGAGTCTATTTCATATTTTCACTCATTCAGAGCCGCAATGAATAATGCACACCTGGAAAATCATTAGGAGTCTGTTTAACATGACCACTCATTCCAACCCTCAGTGCATAATGCACGTCTGTGGAGTACTGAGGAGACTAATTCATATCACCCCCAATCCTGAGACTCCTGGAATAATGCACACTTGGGGAAAAATCATAATTCTATTTCATATGTTCACTCAGTAGGACCTCCACGGAATAATACAAAACTGGGGAATAGTCAGGAGTCTATTTTATAAGGCTACTCAGAGAATCACTGAATAATGCAGACTTGGGAAATACTCAAAAGTCTATTTCACGTGGCCAATAATTCAATGCCACAGTGAATAATGCAAACCAGGGTATTAGTCAGGGGCCTTTTTCATATGACCACTCAATCAGTGCCACACTGAATGATACACACCTTGGGAATCATCAGGATTCTGTTCCATACTACCACTCATTCATAGCCTTATGGAATAATTTCCAACGAGGCAATAGTCAGGAGTCTACTTTACATGGCATCTCATTCAGTGCTTCAGTGAATAAAGAACCCCTATGGAGTAGTCAGGACGCTGTTTAAGCTATACACGAATTAAGTGCTTCCTGAATGATACACACCTGGGTGATAATCAGGAGTCTATTTCATATGACCTCTCATTCTGGGCCTCACTGAAGAATACACACCTGAATGAGTGTCAGGATTCAATTTGGTATGGTCACTCATACAGAACCTCTTTGAATAATGCACACACGGAGAATAATTTGGAGTCTATGTCACATAACTACTCATTCAGACAATCAGTGAATAACGCACATATGTGGAGTAATAAGGAGTCCATTTCATATGGCCACTGTTTCACAGCCTCACTGAGTACTACATATTGTGATATAGTCTGGAGTCTATTTCTTATGGCCACTCATTCAGATCCTTACTGAAAAATGCACACCAGGTAAACGGAGACTATTTCATATGAAAACTCATTCAGAACCTCACTGAATATTACATATCTGGGGCATTGTCAGGAGTCTATTTCATATGGCCAGTCTTTCACAGCCCCACAGAATAATGCACACCTGAGGAATAGTCAGAAGTCTCTTTCATATGGCCACTCATTGAGAGCCTCACTAAATGTACACACTTGGGGAAATAGTCAGAATTCTGTTCCATCCCCTCAATGAGATTCTCACTAATTAATGCTCACAAGTGGAATAGTCAGGAGTCTTTTTCATGTGGCCTCTCATTTGGAGTGTCACTGAATAATGTGGAGTAGTCAGGAGTCTATTTCATGTATCCACATATTCAAAGACTCGGTCAATAATGCACACCTGGGCAATAATCAGGAGTCTATTGCTTATGCCAACTCATTCAGCCTGTCAGTGAATAATGCACGTCTGTCGAGTACTGAGGGGTCTGTTTTATGTGGCCACTCATTTTGAGCCTCACTGAATAGTACACACCTGGAGAAAAGCCAGGAGTGTATTTCACATGGCCACTCATTCAGAGGCTCAGTAAATAATTAACACTTGTTGAGTACTCAGGAGTGATTTTCACATGGTGAATCATTCAGAGCATCACTGAATAATACACACCTTGGGAATAGTCAGGATTCTGTTTAATATAACCACTCATTATGAGCCTTAGTGAATAACGCATGTCTGTGGAGTAGTGAGGAGACTAATTTATATCATTCATCATCCTGAGATTCCCTGAATAATACACACCTGTAGAATAATGAGAAGTCTGTTCCATATGGCCACTAATTAGGACCCCCAAAAAATAATACACAACTGGGGAATAGTCAGGAGTCTATTTCATATGGCGACTCAAAAAATCCATGAATAATGCACACATGAGAAATACTTAGTGAATATTAGGAGTCTATTTTATATGGCCACTCAGAGAATCAATTAATAATGCACACCATGGTAATAGTCAGGAGCCTTTTTCATATGACCACTCATTCAGTATCTTACTGAATGATACACACCTTGGAATTGGTCAGGATTATATTCCATATGACCACTCATTCAGAGCCTTACTGAATAATGCACAATGGGGCAATAGTCAGGAGTCTATTTCATATAGCCTCTCATTCAGAGATTTAGTGAATAATGAACACCTGTGGAGTAGTCAGGACCCTATTTAAGATGGCCACAAATTAAGCACCTCCCTGAATGATACACACGTGGGTGATAGGAGTCTATTTGATATGGACACTTATACAGAACCTCTTTGAAGAATGCACATGTGGGAAATAATTACTAGTCTATTTCATATAGTGATTCATATAATAAATCAATGAGTAACACCTGTGGAGTAAAATGGAGTCTATTTCATATGGCCACTCTTTTAGTGTTTTAGCAAATAATACATATATCTGGAATAGTAAGAAATCTCTTTCATATGGCAACTCCTTCAGGGCCTAAGTGCATAATACACCCCTGTGCAATAGTCAAGAGTCTACTTCAAGTGGCTATGCATTCAGATTCTCTGTAAATAATGCACAACTCGGGAATAGTAAGGAGTCTCCTTCTTATGCCTACTTATTCAGAGTCTCATTCAATAATACACATGTGAGGAAGATTTAAGAGTCTACGTCATGTAGTCACTTATTTAGAACCTCAGTGAATAATGCACACCTGGAGAATAAACACTAGTCTATTTTATATGGCCACAAAATCAAAGCCTGTGTGAGTAACGCACAACTTTGGAATAGGGAGGAGTCTATTTCATATGCTCACTTAATCAGAGTCTCAGTCAATGAAACACACCTGAGGAATATTCAGGAATGTATTTCATATGGACACTAACTCAAAGCCTCAATAAATAATACACAGCTGTGGACTAATCAGGAAGCTATTTCATATGGCCAAACTTGCAGAGCCTCAGTGAATAATGCATATCAGGGAATATTCAGGACGCTCTTACATATTGCCTCTCATTCAGAGTTTCACTTAATAATGAACACCTGTAGAGTAGTCAGAAGTCTATTTCATATAGCTACACCGTCACAGCCTCACTGAATAATACAAACCTGGGGGAAACTCAGAATTCTATTTCATAAAGCCACTCTTTTAGAGCCCAACCTAACAATGCAATCCTGGAAGTATTCAGGAGTCTCTTTCCTATGGCCACTCATTCAGAGCAACATTGAGTAATACACATCTATGGAAAAGTCAGAGTGTATTTCACATGGTCTCACAGTCAGAGCCTCAGTGAATTATACATGCCTGGAAAGTACTCTGGAGTTTATTTCATATAGCCATTCATCCAGAGACTCATGAAATAATGCTCACTAGCGAAATGGTCTGAAGTCTATTTGATATGATGGTTCATTCAGTGCCTCAGTGGAAAACGCACACCTGAGGAATAGTCAGGAGGCAATTTCATGTAGCCACTCATCCATACCCTTAGTAAGTAATACACACCTGGGGAATAGTCAGGAGTCTATTTCACGTGGCCACTTATTCGGAAACTCACTGCATGATACACATCCTGGGGAATAGTCGGAGTCTATGTCATATGGCCACAAATCAGAGCATTTCTGAATGATTCACACCTGGAAAATAGTCAGGATTCTTTCACATGACCACTGATTAAGAGCCTTAATAAATAATACACACCTGGGCAATAATCAGGAGGCTATGTCATATGAACACTCATTAAGAGCCTCAGTTAATAATGCACACCTGTAGAGTAGACAGGAGTGTATTTCATACAGCCACTCATGCAGAGCCTCAGTGAATAATAGACACCTGTGGAATAGTCAGGATTCCATTTCATATGGCCACTCACTTATACATAGCCTCTGTGAATAATGCACAAATGTACAGTACTCAGCAGTCTACTTCATATAGCCACTCATTCAGAGATTCACTGAATAATACAAATATTGGGGATAGTCAGCATGCTATTTCATATGGCCACTCATGCAGAGCCTCACTTAGTAATACACGCCTGGGGAAGAGTTAGGAGTCTACTTTATATAGATACTCATTTACAGTCTCAGTGAATAATGCACACCTGAGCACTAGTCTATTCTACATGGTCACAAAATCAAAGCCTGAGTGCGTAATTCACAACTTTGGAATAGTCATATTCCATATGCCCACTTACTCAGAGTATCAGTCAATAATACAAACCTGGAGAATAGTCAGGAGTTTATTTCATATGGTCACTAACTCAAAGCCTCATTAAATAATACACATCTGTAAACTAGTCAGGAGACTATTTCATATGGCCAAACGTTCAGAGCCTCAGTGAAAAATGCATACCTGGGGAATACTCAGGACGCTGTTACATTTGGCCTCTCATTCAGAGCTTCACTGAATAAAGAACACATGTTGAGTAGTAAGAAGTCTGTCATATAGCCACAAATTCGCAGCCTCACTTAATAATGTACACATGGGGGAAAGTCAGAATTCTATTTCGTATGGCCACTCATTCAGAACCCAACCAAGAAATGCATGCCTGTGGAGTATTCAGGAGTCTCTTTCCTATGGTAACTCATTCAGAGCCTCACTGAATAAAACACACCTGTGGAAAAGTCAGGAATGTATTTCACATGGCCACTCATTCAGAGCCTTGGTGAAGAATCATATATACCTGAGGAATACTCAGGAGTCTATTTCATATAGCCACTTAAATAGAGACTCACTGAATAATGAAAACCTGAGAAATAGTCTGGAGTCTGTTTGATATGACCGCTCACCCAGTGCCTCAGTGGAAAATGCACACCTAAGAAATAGTCAGCATGCTATAGTCCGAAGTCTGTTTTATATGGTCACTCGTTCAGAAACACACTGAATGATACACACCTTGGAAATACTGAGTCCATGCCATATGACCACGCAATCAGAACATTACTGAATGATGCACATCTGGGACATAGGTTTCTATTTCATATGACCACTGGTTGAGAGTTTCATTGAATAATGCACACAGAAAAATTAATCAGGAGGCTATGTCATATGAACACTCTCTCAGAGCCTCAGTGAATAGTACACACCTAGGGAATACTCAGGAGTCTATTATGTAGGCCCTCTCACTCAAAGCCTTTCTGAACAATGCAGACCTGTTGGGTACTCAGGAGTGTATTTCATATGGCCACTCATTCAGCACCTCACTGAATAATACACACGTGGGGAATAGTCAGGATTCTATTTAATATTAACACCCATTATGAGCCTCAATGAATTATGTATGCCTTGGAATCCTGAGGAGCCTATTTTCTATCGACCCCCTTTCTGAGTTTAACAGAAAAATTAACACATGCAGAATTGTAAGAAGTAAATTTCATTTGGCCCCTCGTTCACAACCTCATTGAATAATGCATATCTTGAGAAAAATTTGGAGTCTCTTTCAAATGGCAATTCATTCAGAGCATCAGTAAGAATGCACACCTGTGGAGTAGCCAGGTGTCTATTTGCTTTGGCCATTCAGAACATCAGCGAATAATACACACCTGTGCTATACTCAGGAGGCTATTTCATAAGGCCCCTCATTCAGAGGCTGAGTGAATAATACACACCTGGGAAATAGTCAGTAATCTATTATATATTATCACTTATTCAGGGCCTTAATGAATAATGCACACCTGGAAAATACTCAGGAGTTTATTTTATATGAACACACTTTTAGAGCCTCCCTGAATAATACACAAATTGGGGAAAGTCAGGAATCTGTTTCTTATGGCCACTCACTGAGATTCCCAGGAAATAGTGCACACTTGGGGAATTGTAAGGAGTCTATTTCATATGGCAACTCATACAGAACCTCAGTGAATAAGACACATCTCGGTAATAGTCAGGAGTGTATTTCAATTAAACACACACTAAGAGGCTCATTGAATTATACACAACAGGGGAAGAATCAGGAGTCAATTTCATCTGGCCTCTCACTCAGAGTTTCATTGAATAATTCACTCCTGTGGAATAGTCAGGAGCCTAACTGATATAGCCATACATTCAGAGCCTCAGTGAGTAATGCACCCCTGTGGGATAGTCAGGATTCCATTTCATATGGCTGCTCACTCATAGCCTCAGTGAATACTTCATAAATGTACAGTACTCACCACTCTATTTTATATAGACACTCATTCAGATGTTCAGTGAATAATACAAATATGAGGTATAGTCAGCATCTTATTTCATGTGACCATTCATGCACAGCCTCACTGAGTAATACACACCTTGGGAAGAGTTAGGAGTCTACTTTATATTGCCATTCATTTACAGACTCAGTGAATAATGCACACCTGTGGAATAGACACTAGTCTATTTTATATGGCCACAAAATCAAAGCCTCAGTGAGTAATGCACAACTTTGGAATAGTCAGTAGTCTTTTTTATATGCCCACTTATTCAGAGTCTCAGTCAATAATAAACACCTTGGGAATATTCAAGAGTCTATTTTATATTGTCACTAACTCAAAGCCTCATTAAATAATACACACCTGTGGACTAGTCAGGAGACAATTTCATATGGCCAAACTTTCAGAGCCTCCATCAATAATGCATACCTGGTTGAGAGATTCACTGAATAAGGAACACCTGTAGAGTAGTCAGAAGTCTATTTTATATAGCCGCACATTCAGAGCCTCACTGATTAATATACACCTGTGGTAAAGTCAGCATTCTACTTTGTATGGCAACTGTTTCAGAGCCCAACCTAAAAATGTACGCCTGGGGACTACTCAGAGGTCTCTTTCCTATGGCCACTCATTCAGAGCCTTACTGAATAATACACACCTGTGAAAAATTAGGAGTTTATTTTACATGGCCACTCATTCAGAGCCTCAGTGGAGAATCATATATACCTGGGGAATACTAAGAAGTCTATTTTATACAGCCACTTTTTCAGACACTCTCTGAATAATGCACACCTGGAGAATACTCTGGAGAGTATTTGCTCTTACCGTACACTCAGTGTCTCAGTGGAAAATGTACACCTGAGGAATAGTCAAGAGGCTATAGTCAGCAATCTGTTTCATATGGCCACGGGTTAAGAAATTCACTAAATAATATGCACCTGTAAAATAGTCACCAGTCTATTTCATAAGGCTCCTCATTCAGATCCCTTGTGAATAAAACACACCTGGAGAATAGCCAGGACTGTATTTCATATTGAATCTCATTCAGAGCATCAGTGAATAATTCACACCTGGGTAATAGACAGGAGTGTATTTTATATGAACACTCTCTCAGAGGCTCTCTGAGTAATACACACATGAAGTAGAGTCAGGAGTATTTCACATGGCCACTCAGTGAGAGCCTCAGGGAGTAGTGCAGACCTGGAGAGTTGTCAGGAGCTTATTTTGTATGGCAACTCATACAGCGCCTCAGTGAATAACACAAACCTGAGAAATAGTCAGGAGTCTATTTCAATTAGGCAGACATTCAGAAGCGCAGTGAATAATACACACTTAGGGAATTGTCAGGAGACAATTTCATCTGGCTTTTCATGCAGAACCTCAGTGAATAATGCACACGTTTGGAATAGTTAGGATTCTTTTTCATATGGCCACTCATTTAGAGCCTCACTGAATGGTACACATCCGTGAAATAGTCAGGAGTTTATTTCATATTTTCATTCATTCAAAGCTGCAGTGAATAATGAACACCTGGGGAATAGTCAGGAGTCTGTTTAACATGACCACTCACTCCGAGCCTCAGTGCATAATGCACGTCTGTGGAGTACTGAGGAGACTAATTCATATCACCCCCGATTCTGAGACTCCCTAAATAATGCAGTATTTTATATAGTCACTCAGTAAGACCCCCACGGAATAATACACAACTGGGGAATAGTCACGAGTCTGTTTTATATGGACACTCAGAGAATCACTGAATAATGAAGACTCGGGGAATACTGAGGAGTCTATTTCACATGGTCAATAATTCAGAGCCACAGTTGAATAATGCACACCAGGGTAATGGTCAGGGGCCTCTTTCATATGGCCACTCATTCAGTGCCTCAATGAATGAAAAACACCTAGGAAATTATCAGGATTCTAATCCATACTACCACTCATTCAGAGCCTTATTGAATAATTCACAACAGGGCAGTAGTCAGAAGTCTATTTTACATGGCCTCTCATTCAGAGCTTCAGTGAATAATAAACCCTTATGGAGTAGTCAGGACATTGTTTAAGATAGCCACAAATTCAGTGCCTCCCTGAATGATACCTCGATGATGGAAGTCTATTTCATATGACCTCTCATTCTGGGCCTCACTGAATAATACACACCTGGGGGAGTGTCAGGAGTCTATTTCATATGGACACTCATACAGAACATCTTTGAATAATGCACACATGGGGAATAATTAGAAGTCTATGTCATATGGCTACTCATTCAGACAATCAGTGAATAACGCACACATGTGGAGTAATAAGGCATCTGTTTCATAGGGCCACTCTTTCAGTCTCACGGAATAATGCACACCTGTGGAATAATCAGAAGGCTCTTTCATATGGTCACTCATTGAGAGCCTCATAAATGTACACACCTGTGGAAATAGTCAGGATTCTGTTTTATCTTCTTATTCAGGGTCTCATTGAATAATGCACACCTGTGGAATAGTCAGGTGTCTTTTTCATGTGACCTCTAATTTGGAGTGTCACTGAATAATGTGGAGTTTTCAAGAGTCTATTTCATGTAGCCACATATTCGGAGCCTCAGTGAATAATACACACCCGGGGAACAGTTAGGAGTCTATTTGTTGTGGCCACTCATTCAGAGCCTCATAGAGTAGTGCACACCTGGAGAATTCTTAAGAGTTTGTTTGAAATGGCAATGCATTTGGAGACTCTGTGAATAACACACACCTAGGGAATAGTGAGAAATCTATTCCAAATTGCCATATATTCAGAGCCTTGGTAAATAATGCACACCTGGGGAATACTCAGGAGTCTATTGCTTATGCCCACTCATTCAACCTGAGTGCATAATGCATGTCTGTCGAGTACTGAGGGGTCTGTTTTATATGGCCACTCATTTCGAGCCTCACTGAATAGTACACACCTGGGAAAAAGTCAGGAGTGTATTTTACATGACCACTCATTCAGAGGCTCAGTGAATAATTTACACCTGTTGTGTACTCAGGAGTCTCTTTCCTATGGCGAATCATTCAGACTCTCACTGAATGATACACATTTTGGGAATAGTCAGAATTCTGTTTAACATGACCACTCATTATGAGCCTCAGTGAATAACACATGTCTGTGGAGTAATGAGAAGACTAACTCATATCGGCCCCATTCTGAGATTTTCTGAATAATACACACCTGTGGAATAATCATAAGTCTATTTCATATGGCCACCCATTAGGACCCCAAGAAATAATACACAACTGGGGAATAGTCAGGAATCTATTTCTTATAGTCACTCATTTAGGCCTTCACTGAATACTTCACATGTTTTGAATAGTCGGAATTCTCTTTCATATGGCCACTCCTTCAGGGCCTCACTCAATTGTACACACCTGTGGAATAGTCAGGAGTCTATTTCATATTGCCACTCATTCAGAGCCACAGTGAATAATGCATGCCTACAAAGTACTAAAGTTTTTATTTCAAATGACCCATCATTCAGAGCCTCAGTGAGTAATACACACATTGGGAATATTCAAGGCTCTATATTATATGGCCACTCATTCATAGCCTCAGTGAATGACAGCTTTGGAAAAGGGAGGAGGCTTTTCCATATGCCCACTTAATCAGAATCTCAGTCAATGAAACACACCTGAGGAATAGTCAGGCGTCTATTTTGTTTGGTCGCTAACTCAAAGCCTCAATAAAGAATACACACCTGTGGAATAGTTGGGAGGCTATTTTATATGGCCAAACTTTCAGAGCCTCAGTGAATAATGCATACCATGAAATACTCAGGACGCTCTTACATATGGCTTCTCATTCAGAGCTGCTCTGAATAGTGAACACATCTAGAGTATTCAGCAGTCTATTTCATATAGCTACACATTCACAGTCTCACTGAATAATACAAACGTGTGGGAAAGTCAGGATTCTGTTTTATAAAGCTACTCTTTCAGAGCCCAACCTAAAAATACACTTCTGGGAGTATTCAGGAGTCTCTTTTCTGTGGCCACTCATTCAAAGCAACATTGAGTAATACACATCTTTGGAACAATCAGGAGTGTATTTCACATGGCCACACATTCAAAGCCTCAGTGAATCATATATACCTGAGGAATACTCTGGAGTCTATTTCATATAGCCACTCATTCAGAAACTCATGGAATAATGCACACCTGCGAAATAGTCTGGAGTCTATTTGATATGATGGTTCATTCAGTGCCTCAGTGGAAAATGCACACCTGAGGAATAGTCAGGAGGCTATATTATGTAGCCACTCATCCATACCCTTAGTAAGCAATACACACTTGGGGAATAGTCAGGAGTCTATTTCACATGGCCATTTATTCAAAAACTCACTGAATGATACATACCTAGGGAATAGTCAGTGTCTATGTTATATGTCCACTCAGTCAGAGCATTACTGAATGATGCACATCTTGGAAATAGGATTCTATTTCATATGACCATTAATTAAGAGCCTTATTGAATAATGCACACATGAGCAATAATCAGGAGGCTATGTCATAGAACACTCATTCAAAGGCTCAGTAAATATTGCACACCTTTGGATTAGCCAGGAGTGTATTTCATACAGCCACTCATTCAGAGACTCAGTGAATAATACTCACCTGTGGAATAGTCAGAATTCCATTTCATATGGCCAATCACTCATAAATCAGTGAATAATGCACAAATGTACAGTACTCACCAGTCTATTTCATATAGCCACTCATTCAGAGATTCACTGAATAATACAAATATGGGGCATAGTCAGCATCCTATTTCATATGACCACTCATGCACAGCCTCACTTAGTAATACACACCTGGGGAAGAGTTAGGAGTCTACTTTATATAGATACTCATTTGCAGCCTCAGTGAATAATGCACACCTGGGGAATAAACACTAGTATATTCTAGGTGGCCACTAAATAAAAGCCTGAGTGAGGGATGCACAACTTTGGAATAGACAGTAGTCTATTTTATATGCCCACTTATTCAGAGTCTCAGTCAATAATACACACCTGGGGAATAGTCAGGAGTTCATTTCATATGATCACTAACTTAAAGCCTCATTAAATAATACACACCTGTGGACTAGTCAGGAGACTATTTCATGCGGCCAAACGTTCAGAGCCTCAATGAGTAATGCATACGTGGGGAATACTCAGGACGGTATTACACATGATGGTATTATTCAGAGCTTCACTGAATAAGGGACACCTGTAGAGTAGTCAGAATTCAATGTCATATAGCCACACGTTCAGAGCCCCATTGAATAATATACACCTGGGGGAAAGTCAGGATTCTAATTCGTATGGCTGCTTATTCAGAGCCCAACATAAAAACGCACACCCGGGGCGTATTCAGGAGTCTCTTTCCTATGGCCACTCATTCAGGCCTCACTGAATAATACACACCTATGAAAAAGTCAGGAATGTATTTCACATGGCCACTCATTCAGAGCCTCAGTGAATAATCACATGTACCTGGGGAATTCTGAGGAGTCTATTTCATATAGCCACTTATTCATAGACTCACTGAATAATGCACACCTAAGGAATAGTCTGGGGTCTATTTGATATGACCGTTCACCCAGTGCCTCAGTGGAAAATGCACACCTGAGGAATAGTCATGAAACTATACTCGGGAGTTTATTTCATATGGTCATTCCTTCAGGATCTCACTGAGTGATACAAACCTGGGGAATTGTCAAAGTCCATGCCATATGGCCACTCAGAGCATTACTGAATGAGGAACACCTGGGTAATAGTAAAGATTATTTTTCGTATGACCACTGATAGAGAGCCTCATTGAATAATGCACACCTGGGCATTAGTCAGGAGGCTATGTCATATGAACACTCCTCCAGAGCCTCAGTGAATAATACACACCTAGGGAATACTCAGGAGTCTATTACATAGGCTATCTCATTCAAAGCCTCAATGAACAATGCACACCTGTTGGGTACTTAGGAGTCTATTTCGTATGGCCACTCATTCAGCACCTCACTGAATAATACACAGGTTGGGAAGAGTCAGAATTTTATTAATATGAACACCCATTATGAGCCTAACTGAATTATGTATGCCTTGTGATCCTGAGTAGTCTATTTACTATTGACCCCCTTTCCGAGTCTAACAGAGAAATTAACACATGTGGAATTGGAAAAAGTAAATTTCGTGTGGCCCCTCCTTTAGAGCCTCATTGAATATTGTATACCTGGAGAAAAATTTGGCATCTCTTTTATATGGCCATTCATTCAGAGCATCAGTAAAGAATGCACACCTGTGGAGTGGCCAGGTGTCTATCTTCTTTGACCATCCAGATCATCAGTGAATAATACACACCTGTGGTATAGTCAGGAGGCTATTTCATAAGGCTCCTCATTCAGAGGCTGAGTGAATAATACACACCTGGAAAATAGTCAGGAATCTATTATATATTGCCACTTATTTAAAGCCACAGTGAATAATGCACATCTGTGAAATAGTCAAATGTCTATTTCATATGGACAATTTTTTAGAGCCTCCCTGAGTAATACTTATATTGGGAAGAGCCAGGAATCTGTTTTTTATGGCCACTCACTGAGAATCCCAGGGAATAGTGCATACTTGGGGAACTGACAAAGGTCTATTTTATATGGCAACTCATAGAGAACCTCAGTGAATAAGACACACCTGGGCAATAGTCAGGAGTGTATTTCATTTTTTTTTTTTTCTTTTTTTTTTTTATTTTTATTTTTATTTTTATTTATTTTTTCTTTCTTTTTTTTATTTATTTATTTATTTATTTATTTATTTATTTTTATTGCATTATAGGTTTGGGGGTACATGTGCAGAACGAGCAAGATAGTTGCATAGGTACACACATGGCAGTGTGCTTTGCTGCTTTCCTCCCCTTCACCCACACTTGGTATTCATCCCCAGGCTATCCCCCCCAGCCACCCCCTGCTGTCCCTCCCCCATTCCCCCCAACAGTCCCCAGTGTATAGTAGACCGCCTCTCTGTGTCCACATGTTCTCATTTTTCTCACCCACCTATGAGCGAGTATATGCGGTATTTCTTTTTCTGTTCTTGTGTCAGTTTGCTGAGAATGATGTTCTCCAGATTCATCCATGTCCCTACAAAGGACACAAACTCATCATTTTTGATTGCTGCATAATATTCCATGGTGTATATGTGCCACATTTTCCCAGTCCAGTCTATCATCGTTGGGCATTTGGGTTGGTTCCAGGTCTTTGCTATTGTAAACAGTGCTGCAATGAACATTCGTGTGCATGTGTCCTTATAGTAGAACGATTTATAATCCTTTGGATAGATACCCAGTAATGGGATTGCTGGGTCAAATGGAATTTCCATTTCTAGGTCCCTGAGGAATCGCCACACTGTCTTCCACAATGGTTGAACTAATTTACACTCCCACCAACAGTGTAAGAGTGTTCCTATTTCTCCACATCCTCTCCAGCATCTGCTGTCTCCAGATTTTTTAATGATCGCCATTCTAACTGGTGTGAGATGGTATCTCAATGTGGTTTTGATTTGCATCTCTCTAATGACCAATGACGATGAGCACTTTTTCATATGTTTGCTGGCCTCATGTATGTCTGCTTTCGTAAAGTTTCTGTTCATATCCTTTGCCCATTTTTGAATGGGCTTGTTTGTTTTTTTCCTGTAAATCTGTTTGAGTTCTTTGCAAATTCTGGATATCAGCCCTTTGTCGGATGCGTAAACTGCAAAGATTTTTTCCCATTCTGATGGTTGCCGATTCACTCTAGTGACTGTTTGTTTTGCTGTGCAGAAGCTGTGGAGTTTGATTAGGTCCCATTTGTCTATTTTGGCTTTTGTTGCCAATGCTTTGGGAGTTTTGTTCATGAAGTCCTTGCCTACTCCTATGTCCTGAATGGTTTTGCCTAGATTTTCTTCTAGGGTTTTTATGGTGTCGGGTCTTAGGTTTAAGTCTTTAATCCATCTGGAGTTAATTTTAGTGTAAGGTGTCAGGAAGGGGTCCAATTTCTGCTTTCTGCACATGGCTAGCCAGTTTTCCCAACACCATTTATTAAATAGGGAATCCTTTCCCCATTGCTTGTTTTTGTCTGGTTTATCAAAGATAATATGGTTGTAGATGTGTTGTGTTGCCTCCGATGCCTCTGTTCTGTTCCATTGGTCTATATCTCTGTTTTGGTACCAGTACCATGCTGTTTTGATTACTGTAGCCTTGTAGTATAGTTTGAAGTCTGGTAGTGTGATGCCTCCCGCTGTGTTCTTTTTGCTTAGAATTGACTTGGCTATGCGGGCTCTTTTTTGGTTCCATATGAAATTCATGGTGGTTTTTTCCAGTTCTGTGAAGAAATTCAATGGTAGTTTGATGGGGATAGCATTGATTGTGTAAATTACTTTGGGCAGTATAGCCATTTTCACGATATTGATTCTTCCTAACCACGAACATGGAATGTTTCTCCATCTGTTTGTGTCCTCTCTTATTTCATTGAGCAGTTGTTTGTAGTTTTCCTTAAAGAGGTCCCTTACATTCCTAGTGAGTTGTATTCCTAGGTATTTTATTTTCTTTGTAGCAATTGTGAATGGCAGTTCGTTCTTGATTTGGTTCTCTTTAAGTCTGTTATTGGTGTATAGGAATGCTTGTGATTTTTGCACATTGATTTTATATCCTGAGACTTTGCTGAAGTTGCTTATCAGTTGCAGGAGCTTTTGGGCTGAGGTGATGGGGTCTTCTAGGTATACTATCATGTCGTCTGCAAATAGAGACAATTTGGCTTCCACCTTTCCTATTTGAATACCCTTTATTTCTTTTTCTTGCCTGATTGCTCTGGCTAGAACTTCCAGTACTATGTTGAATAGAAGTGGTGAGAGAGGGCATCCTTGTCTAGTGCCAGATTTCAAAGGGAATGCTTCCAGTTTTTGCCCATTAAGTATGATATTGGCTGTTGGTTTGTCATAAATAGCTTTTATTACTTTGAGATATGTTCCATCAATACCAAGTTTATTGAGGGTTTTTAGCATAAACGGCTGTTGAATTTTGTCAAATGCCTTCTCTGCATCAATTGAGATAATCATGTGGTTTTTGTTTTTGCTTCTGTTTATGTGGTGAATTACATTTATAGACTTGCGTATGTTGAACCAGCCTTGCATCCCCGGGATAAATCCTACTTGATCATGATGGATAAGTTTTTTAATGTGCTGTTGCAATCGGTTTGCCAGTATTTTATTGAAGATTTTTGCATCTATGTTCATCATGGATATTGGCCTGAAGTTTTCTTTTCTTGTTGAGTCTCTGCCAGGTTTTGGTATCAGGATGATGTTGGTCTCATAAAATGATTTGGGAAGGGTTCCCTCTTTTTGGATTATTTGGAATAGTTTCAGAAGGAATGGTACCAGATCCTCTTTGTGTGTCTGGTAGAATTCGGCTGTGAACCCATCTGGACCTGGGCTTTTTTTGTGTGGTAGGCTCTTAATTGCTGCCTCAACTTCAGACCTTGTTATTGGTCTATTCATAGTTTCGGCTTCCTCCTGGTTTAGGCTTGGGAGGACACAGGCATCCAGGAATTTATCCATTTCTTCCTGATTTACTGGTTTATGTGCATAGAGTTGTTTGTAGTATTCTCTGATGATGGTTTGAATTTCTGTGGAATCTGTGGTGATTTCCCCTTTATCGTTTTTTATTGCATCTATTTGGTTGTTCTCTCTCTTCTTTTTTATCAGTCTGGCTAGTGGTCTGTCTATTTTGTTGATCTTTTCGAAAAACCAGCTCTTAGATTTATTGATTTTTTGAAGGGTTTTTCTTGTCTCTATCTCCTTCAGTTCTGCTCTGATCTTAGTTATTTCTTGTCTTCGGCTAGGTTTTGAGCTTTTTTGATCTTGCTCCTCTAGCTCTTTCAATTTTGACGATAGGGTGTCAATTTTGGATCTCTCCACTCTTCTCATGTGGGCACTTATTGCTATATATTTTCCTCTACAGACTGCTTTAAATGTGTCCCAGAGATTCTGGTACGTTGTGTCTTCATTCTCATTGGTTTCAAAGAACTTCTTTATTTCTGCCTTCATTTCATTGTTTATCCAATCAACATTCAAGAGCCAATTGTTCAGTTTCCATGAAGCTGTGCGGTTCTGAGTTATTTTCTGAATTCTGAGTTCCAACTTGATTGCACTATGGTCTGAGAGACTGTTTGTTATGATTTCAGTTGTTTTGCATTTGCTGAGGAGTGCTTTACTTCCAATTATGTGGTCAATTTTGGAGTAGGTGTGATGTGGTGCTGAGAAGAATGTATATTCTGTGGATTTGGGGTGGAGAGTTCTGTAAATGTCTATCAGGTTTGCTTGTTCCAGGTCTGAGTTCAAGTCCTGGATATCCTTGTTAATTTTCTGTCTGGTTGATCTGTCTGCTATTGACAGTGGAGTGTTAAAGTCTCCCACTATTATTGTGTGGGAGTCTAAGTCCCTTTGTAAGTCATTAAGAACTTGCCTTATATATCTGGGTGCTCCTACATTGGGTCCATATATATTTAGAATCGTTATCTCTTCTTGTTGTATCGATCCTTTTACCATTATGTAATGACCTTCTTTGTCCCTTTTGATCTTTGTTACTTTAAAGTCTATTTTATCAGAAATGAGAATTGCAACTCCTGCTTTTTTTTGCTCTCCATTTGCTTGGTAAATCTTCCTCCATCCCTTTATTTTGAGCCTTTGTGTATCTTTGCATGTGAGGTGGGTTTCCTGGATACAGCACACCGATGGGTTTTGGTTTTTTATCCAATTTGCCAGTCTGTGTCTTTTGATTGGTGCATTTAGCCCATTAACATTCAGGGTTAATATTGTTATGTGTGAATTTGATACTGCCATTTTGATGCTAGCTGGCTGTTTTGCCCGTTGGTTCATGTACATTCTTCATTTTGTTGATGGTCTTTAGCATTTGGTATGCTTTTAGGATGGCTGGAACTGGTTGTTTCTTTCTATGTGTAGTGCCTCTTTCAGGAGCTCTTGTAAAGCAGGCCTAGTGGTGACAAAATCTCTGAGTACTTGCTTGTTCGTGAAGGATTTTATTTTTCCTTCACTTATGAAGCTCAGTTTCGCTGGATATGAAATTCTGGGTTGAAAGCTCTTTTCTTTAAGGATGTTGAATATTGGCCCCCACTCTCTTCTGGCTTGTAGAGTCTCTGCTGAGAGATCTGCTGTGAGTCTGATGGGCTTCCCTTTGTGGGTGACCCGACCTTTCTCTCTGGCTGCCCTTAGTATTTTCTCCTTCGTTTCAACCCTGGTGAATCTGACGATTATGTGCCTTGGGGTTGCTCTTCTTGCAGAGTATCTTTGTGGTGTTCTCTGTATTTCCTGGAGTTGAGTATTGACCTGTCTTGCTAGGTTGGGGAAATTTTCCTGGATAATATCCTGAAGAGTGTTTTCCAGCTTGGATTCATTCTCTTCGTCACATTCTGGTACACCTATCAAACGTAGGTTGGGTCTCTTCACATAGTCCCACATTTCTTGGAGATTTTGTTCATTCCTTTTTGTGCTTTTTTCTTTAATCTTGGTTTCTCGTTTTATTTCATTGAGTTGATCTTCAACTTCTGATATTCTTTCTTCTGCTTGGTCAATTTGGCTGTTGATACTTGTGCATGCTTCGCGAAGTTCTCGTGTTGAGTTTTTCAGCTCCTTCAATTCATTCATATTCCTCTCTAAGTTGTCCATTCTCGTTATCAATTCCTCGAATCTTTTTTCAAATCTTTTTTCAAGGTTCTTAGTTTCTTTGCACTGGTTTAGAACATGTTCCTTTAGCTCACTGAAGTTTCTCATTATCCACTTTCTGAAGTCTGATTCCGTCATTTCGTCACATTCATTCTCTGTCCAGCTTTGTTCCCTTGCTGGTGAGGAGTTTTGGTCCTTTTTTGGAGGTGAGGTGTTTTGGTTTCGGGTGCTTTCCTCCTTTTTGCGCTGGTTTCTTCCCATCTTTATGGATTTATCCGCCTGTTGTCTTAGTAGTGGCTGATTTTTCAATTGGGTCTCTGTGTGGACACTGAGATTGTTGATGATGAAGTATTTCTGTTACTTAGTTTTCCCTCTAATGATCTATCCTCTCTGCTGTATGAGTGCTGAGGTCCACTCCAGGCCCTGCTTGTCTGGGGTATACCTGCAGCAGCTGCAGAACAGTGAGGGATGATATCAGTTTCTTTTTCTGCTGCCCTTGTTCCAGAATGATGCCAGCCAAATGTCAGTCTGATTAGTCCTTTTCTGGGGTGACTCCTTGGATATACAGAGGTCAGGGAGCTGCTTGAGGAGACAGTCTGTGCTTTATAGGAGCTCCAGTGCTGAGCTGTGAGCTCCGTTGTTCATTCAGGGTTGTTGGGAGGTTATGTCTGCTGCAATAGAACTCATAAAACACCACTCTTTTTTTTTTTTTTCCACCCTTAGATGCTCTGTCTCAGGGAGTTGGGGCTTTCTTTATGAGTATCTGTTGCACTGTCCTGCCCCACTAGGTGGCAGTCTATTCACTATTTGCCTGCCGGGGCTCTGACCTCCTAAGGCGGGTCCGCCCTGTTGCGGGCCGGCGGACTCTCTCTGTTATGGCAGGTTGCCTCGGCAACGGCAGGCTGCGTCAGTCCTGGGCGGTACTTAAGTGGGGGTGCACTTTGTCAGGAATGGTGGACGCCCCTCCCTGACCGGGCTGCACCGTCCTAAATGCCGGCAACAAAACTCTCAGCCCCAAGCGCCTCCAATCGCCGCCCTGCTTGTCCCCGTGAGCGTGGGACCCGCCGAGCCCGATCACCCTGCTCCCTGCCTCAGAGTCCGTCCTCTCTCTCTCTCTCTCTTCCTCTCCCCAAGCTGAAAGGTCGACTCTCTCACTGGCGCCCCAGGAGCCTGCCGATAGGGCACTGGGATCCGTGCGATCTCCCGTGCTGCTGCCCACTACCCCAGCTCAGATCACGCTTCCCAGGAAACTCCTGGTCTGGCTCATTGTCCAAGTCCTGTTCAATCAGATGGACATGCCAATCTGCCCTTGCAAATCTCAGATTGCCGGTTTAACAGGGCACCCAGACCAGTGAGTTCCGCGCCGGGTCCCGCTGCGGCGCCGGCCGAAGAGGCGGCGGGAGCTGGTTGCGTTAGCCGGCTGCTAGCGTCCCGTGTCTCTCCCACACCTGGGACTTTCAACGCTCTGTGGGCATAAAAGGAACATCCGAGAATGCGGCTAGGACTCACCCTCTGCGCCTTCACCGAGAGCTGCAATCCTGAGTCACCTCTACGACGCCATCTTGCCTCCCTCCCAGGAGTGTATTTCAATTAAGCACACACTAAGAGGCTCAGTGAGTTATACACAACTTGGGAAAAAACAGGACTCAATTTTATATGGCCTCTCACTCAGAGCTTCATTGAATAATGCACTCCTGTGCAATAGTCAGGAGCCTAATTGATACAGCTACTCATTCAGAGCCTCTCTGAATGATATGCACCTTGGGAATATTTAGGTGTCTATTTCATATTACCACTAATTCAATGCCTTAGTATATAATGCATACTATACCTTGGGAGTACTCAGCAATCTATTTCATATGGCCACTCATTCTTTACCTCAGTGAATCATGCACACCGAGGGAATATTTAGAATTCTATTTCTCATGTACACTCATTCAGACCTTCACTGAGTAGTGCACACTTTTGGAATAGTGAGGATTCTGTTTCATATGGCCATTTATTCAGAGCCTCACTGAATGGTACATACCTGTGGAAGAATAGTTAGGAGACTATTATATATAGCCACTCATTTAGAGCCTCAGTGAATCATGCATGCCTGAGGAATACTGAGGATTGTATTTTAAATAACCCTTCATTCAAAACCTCAGTGAATAATACACACCTGGGGAATAGTCAAGGTTCTATTTTATATGGCCACTCATTCAGAGCCTCAGTGAATGACACACACTTGGAAAATAATCAGGATTCTATTTCATACTATTACTATTGAGAGCCAAACTGATTAATGCACACCTTAGGAAAAGGGAGGAGTCTGACAGAAACACACTTTCAGAGCCTCAGTGAATAATACACACCAGGGGAATACTGAGGAGTCTTTTTAATATTGCCCATCATTCACAGCCTCACTAAATAGTGCAAGTTTGGGGAATTGTCAGGAGTTTATTCAGAATGGCCACTCCTTCAGAGACTCAGTAAAAAATACACACCTAGGGAGTAGTGAGGATTCTATTTCCAATGGCCACACATTCAGAGCCTCAGTGAATAATGCACACCTGAGAAATAGTCAGGAGTGTATTTTCTTTGCCCACTCTTTCAGGGTCTCACTAAATAACGCACCACTGTGGAGTACTGAGAGGTCTATTTCACATGGCCACTCATATTGAGCCTCACTGAATAATACACACTTGGGTAATAGCCAGGAGTTTATTTCTTCACGCAAATCATTCAGAGGCTCAGTGAATTATACACACCTGGGAAACAGTCGGGAGTCTACTTCATATTGTTTCTCATTTAAAGCCTAAGTGAACAATGAACACCTGTTGAGTCCTCAGGAATGTATATCATATGGCCACTCATTCAGCACCTCACTAGCGAAGTATAGTCGGGATTCTATTTAATATGGACACCCATTTTGAGCCTCACTAAATAACCTATAACTGTAGAATAGTGAGGATTCTATTTCATATCGCCGCACTTTCTAAGCCTCACTGAATAATACACACCTGGGGAATTGTCAGGAGTCTATTTTGTATGGCCTGCATTTAGAGCCTCATTGAATAATGCAGAGCTGGAGAAAAATTTGGAGTCTCTTTTATATGGCCACTCATTCAGAGCGTTGGTAAATAATGTACACATGTGGAGTAGTCAGGTGTCTATTTCCTTTGGCCACACATTGAGAACCTAAGCAAATAATACACACCTCTAGAATAGACAGGAGTCTACTTCACACGGCACCTCATTCAGTGCCCGTGGGAATAAAACACACCTGAAAAATAATCAGGAGTATATTTCACATTGCCTCCCATTCATAGCCTCAGTGAATAATCCACACCTGGGGAATAGTCAGCAATCTTTTTAATAGGGCTACTTTTTTAGAACCTCCAATAATAATGCACACATGGGGAATATTCAGAAGTCTATTTCACATGGCCACTGATTCACAGCCTCCGTGAATAATGCATACCTGGGGAGTAGTCAGCAATCTATTTTATATGGACACTGATTCAGCACCTCAGTGAATAATGCACACCAGGGGGATATTCAGAATTTTATTTCTTATGGTCACTCATTTAGACCTTCACTGAGAAATGCACACGTTTGGAATAGTCAAAATTCTCTTTTATATGGCCACTCATTCAGAGCCTCACTGAATGGTACACACCTGTGGAATAGTCAGGAGTCTATATTATATTTCCACTCATTCAGAGCCACAGTGAAGAAGGCACACCTGAGGAGTACTGAGGATTTTATTTCAAATGACCCCTCATTCAGGGCCTCTGTGATTAATACACACATGGAGAATATTCAAGGCTTTATATTATACGATCATTTATTCAGAGCCTCAGTGAATGATACACGCCTGGGTAACAATCAGCATCTTATTCCATATGACCTGTGATTCAGAGCCAAGCTGAATAATAGATGCCTTGAAAGTAGACAGGTTTGTCTTTTATATGGACACTTTTGTAGAGCCTCAGTGAATAATACACACCAGGGGAATATTGATTAGGTTATTTCATATTGCCACTCATTCAGAGCCCTCTGAACAGTGCAAGTTTGGAGAATTGTCTGGAGTTTATTTACAGGTTTCTCTCATTCAGAGCCTCGTTGAATAATGCATACCTTAAAAAATCTTGGAGTCTCTTTCCCATGGTCATTGATTCAAAGCATCAGTGAAGAATGCACACTTGTGGAGTAGCCATGTTTTTATTTTCATTGATGGCCTATTCAGAACATCAGTGAATAATACTCACCTGTGGAATAGTCAGGAGTCTATTTCATACGACCCCTCATTCAGAGCCCTTGTGAGTAAAACACACCTGGAGAGGGAAATTTCCAAGATGGTGTGGTAGAAACAACTCAGGATTGCAGCTCTCAGTGAAGGTGCAGGGGGTGATTCCTATCCGTCTTTTCATACTGATCTTTGTTGCCCACAGAATGGACAAATTCCCAGGTGTAGGAGGAACACAGTACACTAGCGCATCCCTTTTGGCTTGCGAGGCCATTTTAGCTGGCGCTGCAGCGCAGTGGCACCGCACACAAAATGCACTGGTCTGGGTGCCCTGTTAAACTGGATATCTGAGATTTGGGAGGGAAGATTAACATATCCGTCTGATTAAACGGGACTTGGACAGTGACTCAGACCAGAAGATTCCTGGGAAGCATCATTTGTGCCAGTGCAGTGGGTCACTGCACGGGAAATCACACAGATTCCAGTGGCCTATCAGCAGGCTCCCGAAATACCTGTGAGAAAGTAAACCATTCAACTTAAAAGAAAAAAGAGAGGAAAAACCCTCGGAGGCAGGGAGCCAGGTGATTGGGCTCAGTGGTTCCCACTCACACAGGGACAAACAAAACAGCGATTCAAAGTGCTCGGGATTCAGAGTTAAACTGAGGGCTCACCTGAATCCAGGACAGTGCAGATCGGTGGGGGAGAGGCGTCCATCACTACTGATGCATTTTGCCACTACTGAGGTACACTCCTATTGCTGAAGCAGCCTGCCTTTGACGAGGCAACCCACAATAACAGAGAGACTCCACCAAAAGGGTGGAGCCCACAACAGCAGGGCAGAGCCCACAGCAACAGGGAAGATCCCACAACAGAAGGGGAGAGCCCATGGCAACAGGTCAGAGCCCATGGCAGCAGGGTGAAGCCCATGGCAGCAGGGCAGAACCCACAGCAGCAGGGCAGAGTCCACAGCAACAGGGCAGACCCCATGGTAGCAGAGTGGAGCCTCAGCAGGCAAATAATGACTAGACTGCCTCCTAGCTGAGCAGGACAGTGCAATGGATACTCATAAAGAAAGCCCTGAAGATGGCGTCATAGAGGTGACTCAAGATTGCAGGTCTCAGTGAAGGCAAGGAGGGTGAGTCCTAGCCACATTCTTGGATGGACCCTTTTTGCCCACAGAACGTTGAAATTTTCAGGCGTGGGAGAGACACGGGATGCCAGTGCAGCTGGATCACATGGCCAGTGTGGCCGGTGCCACAGCGCAGCAGCACCCAGCACAAAACTCACTGGTCTGGGTGCCCTGTTAAACCGGCAATCTGAGATTTGGGAGGGCAGATTGACATGTCCATCTGATTGAAGGGGACTTGGACAGTGAGCCAGACCAGGAGATTCCTGGGAAGCGTGATCTGAGCTGGTGCAGTGGGCAGTGGCATGGGAGATCACAAAGATCCCAGTGCCCTATCGGCAGGCTACTGGTTTGCCAGTGAGAGAGTCGACCGTTCAGCCTGGGGAGAGAAAGAGAGAGAGAGAGAGGATGGACTCTGAGGAAGGGAGATGGGTGATCGGGCTTGGTGGGTCCCACCCTCATGGGAACAAGCAGGGCGGCGATTGGAGGCACTCGGGGCTGAGAGTTTTTCTGCCAGCACAGTTGAATCTAGGACGGTGCAGCCAGGTGGGGGAGGGGCGTCTGCCACTATGGAAGCAATCCACCCCTACTGAAGTATTGCCCAGTGCTGACGTAGCCTGCCATTGCTGAGGCAACCCGCCATAACAGAGAGACTCCACCAGCAGGGCACAGCACCCCATAGCAGAACAGAGAACCACAGCAGCAGGGCAGACCTGCGCTAGCAGGGCAAAGCCTTGGCAGGCAAATAGTGAATAGACTACCTCCTAGCCAGGCAGGACAGTGCAACAGATACTCATAAAGAAAGCTCCAACTCCCTGAGACAGAGCATCTAAGGGGAAAAATAGGCAGGGAGTTTATGAGTTCTGTTGCAGCAGACATAAACACATCCTCCCGAAAACCCTGAATGAACAATGGAGCTCACAGCTCAGCAGTTGAGCTCCTATAAAGTACAGACCATCTCCTCAAGCAGCTCCTTGACCCCTGTATATCTAAAGCGGCACCTCAAAAAAGGACTAATCAGACTGACATTGGGCGGGCATCAATCAGGGACAAAGATAGCAGAAGAAAAAACTGGTAGCATCTTTCACTGTTTCTCAGCTGCTACAGGTGTAACTGAGACAAGCAGGGCCTGGAGTGGACCTCAGCAGTCGTACAGCAGAGAGGATAGACTGTTAGAAGAAAAACTAAGTAACAGAAATACTTTATCATCAACAATCTGGGTGTCCACTCAGAGACCCATTCGAAAAGTCAGCAACTACTCAGATGACAGGTGGATAAATCCACAAAGATGAAAAAAACAGCACAAAAAAGTAGACAAACATCTGAAACCAAAACACCTCGCCTCCTACAAATGACCAAAATTCCTCACCAGCAAGGGAACAAAGCTGGACGGAGAATGAGTGCGATGAAATGATGGAATCGCACTTCAGAAGATGGATAATGAGAAACTTCCGTGAGCTAAAAGAACAAGTTTGAAATCAATGCAAAGAAACTAAAAAACTTGAAAAAAGATTTGAGGAAATGATAACAAGAATGGACAACTTAGAGAGAAATATGAATGAATTGAAAAAGCTGAAAAACAAAACACGAGAACGTCACAAAGCATGCGTAAGTTTCAACAACGGAATTGGCCAAAAAGAAGAAAGAATATCAGAAGTCGAAGATCAACTCAATGAAATAAAATGAGAAACCAATATTAGAGAAAAAAGTGCAAAAAGAAATGAACAAAATCTCAAAGAAATGTGGGACTATGTGAAGAGACCTAAGCTACGTTTGATAGGTGTACCAGAATGTGACGAAGAGAATGAATTCAAGCTGGAAAATACTCTTCAGGATATTATCCAGAAATATTTCCCTAACCTAGCAAGGCAGGCCAATAATCAAGTCCAGGAAATACAGAGAAAACCACAAAGATATTCCACAAGAAGAGCAACCCAAAGGCACATAATCAAAAGATTCACCAGGGTTGAAATGAAGGAGAAAATACAAAGGGCAGCCAAAGACAAAGGTCGGGTCATTCACAAAGAGAAGCCCATCAGACTCACAGACCTCTCGGCAGAAAATCTACAATACAGAAGAAAGTGGCTGCCAATATTCAACATTCTTAAAAAAAAAAACTTTCAACCCAGAATTTTGACTCCACTGACAATATCAGACAGATCAACCGGACAGAAAATTAACAAGGATATCCAGGACTTGAAATCAGACCTGAAACAAGCAAACCTAATTGACATTTACAGAACTCTCCACCCCAAAACCACAGAATATACTTTCTTCTCAGCAACACATCAAACCTACTCTAAAATTGACCACATAATTGCAAGTAAAGCACTGCTCAGCAAATGCAAAACAACGGAAATCATAAAAAACAGTCTCTCAGACCATAGTGCAATCAAGTTAGAACTCAGAATTAAGAAACTAACTGAGAACTGCACAGCTTCATGGAAACTGAACAACTGGCTCTTGAATATCGATTAGATAAACAACGAAATGAAGGCAGAAATAAAGAAGTTCTTCAAAACCAAAGAGAACGAAGACACAACCTACCAGAATCTCTGGGACACATTTAAAGCAGTCTGTAGAGGAAAATATATAGCAATAAGCGCCCACATGAGAAGAGTGGAGAGATTCAAAATGGAAACACTATCGTCAAAATTGAAAGTGCTAGAGGAGCAAGATCAAAAAAGCTCAAAACCTAGCCGAAGACAAGAAATAACTAAGACCAGAGCAGAACTGAAGGAGAATGAGACAAGAAAATCCCTTCAAAAAATCAATAAAACCAAAAGCTGGTTTTTCAAAAAGATCAACAAAATAGACAGGCCACTAGCCAGACTGATAAAAAAGAAAAGAGAGAACAACCAAATAGATGCAATAAAAAACGATAAAGTGAAAATCACCACAGATTCCACAGAAATTCAAACCATCATCAGAGAATACTACAAACAACTCTATGCACACAAACTAGTAAATCAGGAAGAAACGGATAAATTCCTGGATGCCTGTGTCCTCCCAAGCCTAAAAGAGGAGGAAGTCAAAACTACAAATAGACCAATAACAAGGTCTGAAGTTGAGGCAGCAATTAAGAGCCTACCACACAAAAAAAGCACAGGTCCAGATGGATTCACAGCCGAGTTCTACAAGACACACAAAGAGGATCTAGTACCATTCCTTCTGAAACTATTCCAAATAATTCAAAAACAGGGAGCCCTTCTTAAATCATTTTATGAGACCAACATCATCCTGATACCTAAACCCGGCAGAGACTCAACAAGAAAAGAAAAAATCAGGCCAATATCCATGATAAACATAGATGCAAAAATCTTCAATAAAATACAGGCAAATCGATTGCAACAGCACATTAAAAAACTTATCCATCATGATCAAGTAGGATTCATCCCGGGGATGCAAGGCTGGTTCAACATACGCAGGTCTATAAATGTAATTCACCACATAAACAGAAGCAAAAACAAAAACCAAATGATTATCTCAATTGACGCAGAGAAGGCATTTGACAAAATTCAACAGCCTTTTATGCTAAAAACCCTCAATAAACTTGGTATTGATGGAACATATCTCAAAGTAATAAAAGCTATTTATGATAAACCAACAGCCAATATCATACTTAATGGGCAAAAACTGGAAGCATTCCCTTTGAAATCTGGCACTAGACAAAGATGCCCCCTCTCACCACTTTTATTCAACATAGTACTGGAAGTTCTAGCCAGAGCAATCAGGAAAGAAAAATAAATAAAGGGTATTCAAATAGGAAAGGTTGAAGCCAAATTGTCTCTATTTGCAGACGACATGATAGTATACCTAGAAGACCCCATCACCTCAGCCAAAAAGCTCCTGAAACTGATAAGAAATTTCAGTAAAATCTCAGGATATAAAATCAATGTTCAAAAATCACAAGCATTCCTATACAACAATAACAGACTTAAAGAGAACCAAATAAAAAACAAACTGCCATTAACAATTGCTACAAAGAAAACAAAATACCTAGGAGTACAACTCACAAGGAACGTAAGGGACCTCTTTAAGGAAAACTACAAACCACTGCTCAACGAAATAAGAGAGGACACAAACAGATGGAGAAACATTCCATTTTCATGGTTAGGAAGAATCAATATCGTGAAAATGGCTATACTGCCCAAAGTAATTTACACAATCAATGCTATCCCCATCAAACTACCATTGAATTTCTTCACAGAACTGAAAAAAACCGCCATGAACTTCATATGAAACCAAAAGAGAGCCCGCATAGCCAAGTCAATTCTAAGCAAAAAGAAAACAGCGGGAGACATAACACTATCAGGCTTCAAACTATACTACAAAGTATAGTAATCAAAACAGAATGATACTGGTACCAAAAAAGAGATATAGACCAATGGAATAGAAAAGAGGCATCGGAGGCAACACAACATATGTACAACCATATAATATTTGAAAAAACAGACAAAAACAAGCAATGGGGAAAGGATTCCCTGTTTAATAAGTGGGGTTGAGAAAACTGGCTAGCCATGTGCAGAAAGCAGAAACTGGACCCCTTCCTGACACCTTACACTAATATTAACTCCAGATGGTTTAAAGACTTAAACATAAGACCTGACACCATAAAAACCCTAGAAGAAAATCTAGGCAAAACCATTCAGGACATAGGAGTAGGCAAAAACTTTATGAACAAAACACAAAAAGCATTTGCAACAAAAGCCAAAAAAGACAAATGGGACCTAATCAAACTCCACAGCTTCTGCATGGCAAAAGAAACAGTCACTAGAGTGAATCGGCAACCATCAGAATGGGAAAAAATCTTTGCAGTTTACGCATCTGACAAAGGGCTGATATCCAGAATTTACAAAGAACTCAAACAGATTTACAGAAAAAAAACAAAGAAGCCCATTCAAAAATGGGCAAAGGCTATGAACAGAAACTTTAGAAAAAAAGACATATGTGAGGCCAACAAACATATGAAAAAATGCTCATCATCACTGGTCATTAGAGAGATGCAAATCAAAACCACATTGTGATACCATCTCACGCCAGTTAGAATGGTGACCATTAAAAAATCTGGAGACAACAGATGCTGGAGAGGATGTGGAGAAATAGGAACACTCTTACACGGTTGGTGGGAGTGTATATTAGTTCAGCCATTGTGGAAGACAGTGTGGCGCTTCCTCAAGGACCTAGAAATAGAAATTCCATTTGACCCAGCAATCCCATTACTGGGTATATATCCAAAGGACTATAAATCGTTCTACTATAAGGACACATGCACACGAATGTTCATTGCAGCACTGTTTACAATAGCAAAGACCTGGAACCAACCCAAATGCCCATCGATGATAGACTGGACTGGGAAAATGTGGCACATATACAACATGGAATATTATGCAGCAATCAAAAATGATGAGTTTGTGTCCTTTGTAAGGACATGGATGAATTTGGAGACCATAATTCTCAGCAAACTCTCATAAGAGCAGAATAACAAATACCGCATATTCTCACTCATAGGTGGGTGAGAAAAATGAGAACATATGGACACAGAGAGGGGGTCTACTACACACTAGGGTGTATTGGGGGAAGGGGGGAGGTACATTGGGGGGGCTGGTGAGGGATAGCCTGGGGATAAATGCCACGTTTAGGTGAAGGGGAGGAAGGCAGCAAAGCACACTGCCATGTGTGTACCTATGCAACTATCTTGCACACTCTGCACATGTACCCCCAAACCTATAATGCAATAATTTTTTTTTAAAAAAAATGACATGGATGAATCTTGAGAATATCATTCTCAGCAAACTGACACAAGAACAGAAAAGAAAATACCGTATATTCTCACTCATAGGCGGGTGAAAAATTTGAGAACACAAGGACACAGGGAGAATGTCTACTATACACAGGGGTCTATTGGAGGGAATGGGGGAGGGACAGCGTGGGGGGAGCTGGATAGGTGTAGCCAGTGAAAAAATGCCAAGTGTGGGTGAACGGGAGGGAGGCAGCAAAACGCACTGCCATGTATGTACTTATGCAACTATCTTGCACGTTCTGCACATGTATCCCCAATCCTAAAATGAAATAAAAATTGAAAAAAAAAAAAATAACGCACACCTGTGGAGTAAAACGGGGTCTATTACATAAGGCCACACTTTCAGAGTTTCTGTGAATAATATGTATATCTGATAAGTCAGGAATCTCTTTCACATGGCCACTCGTTTAGGGCCTCAGTGCATAATACTCCCCTCAGAAATAGTCAAGGTCTACTTCAGAGAAGTACATATTCAGAGTCTCTGTAAGTAGTGCACATGGGCAATACACAAGAGTCTGTTTTCTATGCCCACTTAGTCACAGTCTCATTCAATAATACACAACTTGGGAAGAGTTAAGTGTCTACTTCATGGAGCCACTCATTTAGAGCCTCAGTGAATAATTCACACCAGCATAGTAGTCGAGACTTCTATATGGCCACTCACTATGTGCCTCCCTGAATCATACACACTTAGGGAATCCTCAGAATTCCATTTTATACTACCACACATTTAGAAATTTATTGAATAATTTACAGTGGTACAATAGTCAGGTGTCAATACTTTCTGGCCTCTTATTGAAAGTTTCAGTGAATGATAAACTTCTGTGGAGTAAGCAGGGCACAGCTTAAGATAGCCATGGATTACGTGCCTTCCTGAGTGATACACACCTGGGTGATAGTCAGGAGTTTATTTAATATGAACTCTAATTCTCGGAATTGTTAAGTAATACACAACTTGGGGAGTGTCAGGAGTCTATTTGGTATGGACACTCATACAGAACCTGTTTGAATAATGTACACATGGAGAATAATTAGGAGTCTATGTCATATGGCTACTCATTCAGACAAACAGCGAAAAACGCACATGTGGAGTAATGAGAAGTCTGTTTCATATGGTTGTTCTTTCACAAATTCACAGAATATTACACACTTTTGATATAGTCTGGAGTCTATTGTTTATGGCCACTCATTCAGAGAATCACTGAATAATGCACACCTACCGAATAGTCAGAAGTCTCTATCCTATGGCCTCTCATTGAGAGCCTCACTAAATGTACACACCTGGGAAAATAGTCAGGATTTACTTATATTCCCTCATTTAGAGTCTCACTCAATAATGCACTCCTTTGGAATAGAAAGGAGACTTTCCCATATGGCCTCTCATTTGGAGTGTCACTGAATTATGTGGTGTAGTCAGGAGTCTATTTCATGTAGACACATTTTAAGAGCGTCAGTGAATAAGAGATAACCTTGCTATAGTAAGGCATCTTATTAATATGGCCACATCTTGTAAGCCTCACTGAATCATACACACCTGGAGAATAATTTGGAGACTATATTCGATGGACATTCATTCAGAGCCTCGGTGAATAATGAACACTTGTGGGATAGCCAGGAGTCTATTTCATTTAAACACTCATTCATAGTCTCAGTGGATAATATGCATGTGTTGATTAGTCAGGATTTCATTTCATATGGCCACTGACTCAAAATTTCAGTGAAAAATGCACAAATCTAAAGTACTCAGTAGTCTATTTCATAGAGCCACTCATTCAGAGATTCACTGAATAATACAAATAATTAAGATTGACAGAATCTTATTTCATATGGTCACACTATCAGAGCCTCACTGAGTAACAAACACCTGGCGAAGCTTTAGGAGTCTACTTTATATAGCCTCTCATTTACAGCCTCTGCGAATAATGCACGTGTGTGGAGTAGACACTAGTCTATTTTATATGGCCACAAAATCAAAGCCTGAGTGAGTAATACACAACTTTAGAATAGTCACTAGTCTATTCCATATGCGCAAATATTCAATGTTAGAAGTCAATAATACACACCTGTGTGCTATTCTAAATTCAATATCATATGGCCAAAAGTTTAAAGCCTCAGTGAATAATAAATACCTGGGGAATACTCAGGACGCTATTATATATGGCATCTATTTTAGAAATTCATTGAATAAGGAACACCTGTATTGTACTCAGAATTCTATTTCGTATAGCCACATATTCAGAATCTATCTGAATTACCTACATATTGGGGAAAGTCAGGATTCTGTTTTGTATAGCCACATATTCAGAACCTAACTGAGTAACATACGCTTTGAAGAAAGTCAAGATTCTATTTTGTATAGCCACTCATTTTGACACCGAATGTAAAAACGCACACATGCGGAGTATTCAGGAGACTCTGTTTTATGGTCACTAATTCAGAGCCTCACAGATTAATACAGAACTATGGAAATTCCGGAATATGTTTTACATGGCCACTTATTCAGAACCTCATTGAAGAATCCTATATATCTGGAAAATACTCAAGATTCAACTATATATAGCCACTTATTCAGAGACTCACTGAGTAATGCACACCTGGGGAATACTCTAGAGAATATTTGATATGGCCGTTCACCCAGTGACTCGGTGAAAAATTCACAGCTGAGAAATATTTGAGAGGATAGAGTCATGAGTCTGTTTTATGTGGTATCCCGTTCAGAAACTCACTAAAGAATACCCACCTTGGAAATAGTCAGAGTCCAGGTCATATGGCCACTCAATCAAAGCATTACCGAATAATACACAATGAGGCAATAGTAAGGAGTCTATTTCTTATGGCCTCTCATTGAGAGCTTCAGTGCATAATAAACAGCTGTGGAGTTGTTGGGAACCTCTTTGGGATAGCCCCAAATTAGGCAGCTATGTGAATGATACACACATGTGTGATAGTCAAGAGACTATTTGGAATGGACACTCATACAGCACCTCTTCGAATACTGCATATTTGTAAAATAATCACTAGTCTATTTCATATGGTGATTCGTTCGGAGAGTCAAAATATAACGCACACATGTGGAATAAAATGGGTTACATTACTTAAGGCCACTTTTTCCGTGATTCAGTGAATAACATGCATATCTGATAAGTCAGGAATCTCTTTCACATGGCCACTCGTTCAGTGCCTTGGTGCAAAATACTCCCCTCAGAAAAATCAAAGGTTTACTGCAAATAAGTACACATTCAGAGTCTCTGTAAGTAATGCACACATGGGCAATACACAAGAGTGTCCTTTTTTTTTTAATTTTTATTGCATTATAGGTTTTGCAATAAAACTATGTGCAGAACGTGCAAGATAGTTGCATAGGTACACACATGGCAGTGTGTTTGCTGCCTTCCTCCCCTTCACCCACACTTGGAATTCATCCCCAGGCTATCCATCCCCAGCCCCCCCTGCTGTCCCTCCCCGATTCCCCCCAAAAGACCCCAGTGTATAGTAGACCGCCTCTGTGTCCATGTGTTCTCATTTTTCTCACCCGCCTATGAGTGAGTATATGCGGTATTTCTTTTTCTGTTCTTGTGTCAGTTTGCTGAGAATGATGTTCTCCAGATTCATCCATGTCTTACAAAGGACACAAACTCATCATTTTTGATTGCTGCATAATATTCCATGGTGTATATGTGCCACATTTTCCCAGTCCAGTCTATCATTGTTGGGCATTTGGGTTGGTTCCAGTTCTTTGCTATTGTAAACTGTGCTGCAATGAACATTCGTGTGCATGTGTCCTTATAGTAGAATGATTTATAGCACTTTGGAAAGATACCCAGTAATGGGATTGCTGGGTCAAATGGAATTTGTATTTATAGGTTCCTAAGGAATCGCCACATTGTCTTCCACAATGGTTGAACTAATTTACACTCCCACCAACAGTGTAAGACTGTTCCTATTTCTCCACATCCTCTCCAGCATCTGCTGTCTCCAGATTTTTTAATGATCGCTATTCTAACTGGCGTGAGATGGTATCTCAATGTGGTTTTGATTTGCATCTCTCTAATGACCAGTGATGATGAGCACTTTTTCATATATTTGTTGGCCTCAAGTATGTCTTCTTTTGTAAAGTGTCTGTTCATATCCTTTGCCCATTTTTGAATGGGCTTCTTTGTTTTTTCCCTGTAAATCTGTTTGAGTTCTTTGTAAATTCTGGATATCAGCCCTTTGTCAGATGCGTAAACTGCAAAGATTTTTTCCCATTCTGATGGTTGCCAATTCACTCTAGTGACTGTTTCTTTTGCCGTGCAGAAGCTGTGGAGTTTGATTAGGTCCCATTTGACTATTTTGGCTTTTGTTGCCAATGCTTTTGGTGTTTTGTTCATGAAGTCCTTGCCTAATCCTATGTGCTGAATGGTTTTGCCTAGATTTTCTTTTAGGGTTTTTATGGAGTCAGGTGTTATGTTTAAGTCTTTAATCCATCTGGAGTTAATTTTAGTGTAATGTGTCAGGAAGAAGTACGGTTTCTGCTTTCTGCACATGGCAAGCCATTTTTCCCAACACCATTTATTAAACAGAGAATATTTTTTCCCATTGTTTGTTTTTGTCTGGTTTATCAAAGATAATATGGTTGTAGATATATTGTGTTGCCTCCGATGCCTCTGTTCTGTTCCATTGGTCTATATCTCTGTTTTGGTACCAGTACCATGCTGTTTTGATTACTGTAGCCTTGTAGTGTAGTTTGAAGTCTGGTAGTGTGATGTCTCCCGCTGTGTTCTTTTTGCTTAGAACTGACTTGGCTATGCGGGCTCTTTTTGGTTCCATTTGAAATTCATGTTGGTTTTTTCCAGTTCTGTGAGGAAATTCAATGGTAGTTTGATGGGTATAGCATTGATTGTGTAAATTACTTTGGGCAGTATAGCCATTTTCACGATATTGATTCTTCCTAGCCACGAAGATGGAATGTTTCTCCATCTGTTTGTGTCCCCTCTTATTTCGTTGAGCAGTGGTTTGTAGTTTTCCTTAAAGAGGTCCCGATAGGAGGGAGGCAAGATGGCGTCGTAGAGGTGACTCAGGATTGCAGCTCTCGGTGAAGGCGCAGAGGCTGCTGCAGGTATACCCCAGACAAGCAGGGCCTGGAGTGGACCTCAGCACTCATACAGCAGAGAGGATAGATCATTAGAGGGAAAACTAAGTAACAGAAATACTTCATCATCAACAATCTCAGTGTCCACACAGAGACCCAATTGAAAAATCAGCCACTACTAAGACAACAGGCGGATAAATCCATAAAGATGGGAAGAAACCAGCGCAAAAAGGAGGAAAGCACCCGAAACCAAAACACCTCACCTCCAAAAAAGGACCAAAACTCCTCACCAGCAAGGGAACAAAGCTGGACGGAGAATGAATGTGACGAAATGACGGAATCAGACTTCAGAAAGTGGATAATGAGAAACTTCAGTGAGCTAAAGGAACATGTTCTAAACCAGTGCAAAGAAACTAAGAACCTTGAAAAAAGATTTGAAAAAAGATTCGAGGAATTGATAACGAGAATGGACAACTTAGAGAGGAATATGAATGAATTGAAGGAGCTGAAAAACTCAACACGAGAACTTCGCGAAGCATGCACAAGTATCAACAGCCGAATTGACCAAGCAGAAGAAAGAATATCAGAAGTTGAAGATCAACTCAATGAAATAAAACGAGAAACCAAGTTTAAAGAAAAAAGCACAAAAAGGAATGAACAAAATCTCCAAGAAATGTGGGACTATGTGAAGAGACCCAACCTACGTTTGATAGGTGTACCAGAATGTGACGAAGAGAATGAATCCAAGCTGGAAAACACTCTTCAGGATATTATCCAGGAAAATTTCCCCAACCTAGCAAGACAGGTCAATACTCAACTCCAGGAAATACAGAGAACACCACAAAGATACTCTGCAAGAAGAGCAACCCCAAAGGCACATAATCGTCAGATTCACCAGGGTTGAAACGAAGAAGAAAATACTAAGGGCAGCCAGAGAGAAAGGTCGGGTCACCCACAAAGGGAAGCCCATCAGACTCACAGCAGATCTCTCAGCAGAGACTCTACAAGCCAGAAGAGAGTGGGGGCCAATATTCAACATCCTTAAAGAAAAGAACTTTCAACCCAGAATTTCATATCCAGCGAAACTGAGCTTCATAAGTGAAGGAAAAATAAAATCCTTCACGAACAAGCAAGTACTCAGAGATTTTGTCACCACTAGGCCTGCTTTACAAGAGCTCCTGAAAGAGGCACTACACGTAGAAAGAAACAACCAGTTCCAGCCATCCTAAAAGCATACCAAATGCTAAAGACCATCAACAAAATGAAGAATGTACATGAACCAACGGGCAAAACAGCCAGCTAGCATCAAAATGGCAGTATCAAATTCACACATAACAATATTAACCCTGAATGTAAATGGGCTAAATGCACCAATCAAAAGACACAGACTGGCAAATTGGATAAAAAACCAAAACCCATCGGTGTGCTGTATCCAGGAAACCCACCTCACATGCAAAGATACACAAAGGCTCAAAATAAAGGGATGGAGGAAGATTTACCAAGCAAATGGAGAGCAAAAAACAGCAGGAGTTGCACTTCTCATCTCTGATAAAATAGACTTTAAAGTAACAAAGATCAAAAGGGACAAAGAAGGTCATTACATAATGGTAAAAGGATCGATACAACAAGAAGAGATAACGATTCTAAATATATATGGACCCAATGTAGGAGCACCCAGATATATAAGGCAAGTTCTTAATGACTTACAAAGGGACTTAGACTGCCACACTATAATAGTGGGAGACTTTAACACTCCACTGTCAATAGCAGACAGATCAACCAGACAGAAAATTAACAAGGATATCCAGGACTTGAACTCAGACCTGGAACAAGCAAACCTGATAGACATTTACAGAACTCTCCACCCCAAATCCACAGAATATACATTCTTCTCAGCACCACATCACACCTACTCCAAAATTGACCACATAATTGGAAGTAAAGCACTCCTCAACAAATGCAAAACAACTGAAATCATAACAAACAGTCTCTCAGACCATAGTGCAATCAAGTTGGAACTCAGAATTCAGAAAATAACTCAGAACCGCACAGCTTCATGGAAACTGAACAATTGGCTCTTGAATGTTGATTGGATAAACAATGAAATGAAGGCAGAAATAAAGAAGTTCTTTGAAACCAATGAGAATGAAGACACAACGTACCAGAATCTCTGGGACACATTTAAAGCAGTCTGTAGAGGAAAATATATAGCAATAAGTGCCCACATGAGAAGAGTGGAGAGATCCAAAATTGACACCCTATCGTCAAAATTGAAAGAGCTAGAGGAGCAAGATCAAAAAAGCTCAAAACCTAGCCGAAGACAAGAAATAACTAAGATCAGAGCAGAACTGAAGGAGATAGAGACAAGAAAAACCCTTCAAAAAATCAATAAATCTAAGAGCTGGTTTTTCGAAAAGATCAACAAAATAGACAGACCACTAGCCAGACTGATAAAAAAGAAGAGAGAGAACAACCAAATAGATGCAATAAAAAACGATAAAGGGGAAATCACCACAGATTCCACAGAAATTCAAACCATCATCAGAGAATACTACAAACAACTCTATGAACATAAACCAGTAAATCAGGAAGAAATGGATAAATTCCTGGATGCCTGTGTCCTCCCAAGCCTAAACCAGGAGGAAGCCGAAACTATGAATAGACCAATAACAAGGTCTGAAGTTGAGGCAGCAATTAAGAGCCTACCACACAAAAAAAGCCCAGGTCCTGATGGGTTCACAGCCGAATTCTAACAGACACACAAAGAGGATCTGGTACCATTCCTTCTGAAACTATTCCAAATAATCCAAAAAGAGGGAACCCTTCCCAAATCATTTTATGAGACCAACATCATCCTGATACCAAAACCTGGCAGAGACTCAACAAGAAAAGAAAACTTCAGGCCAATATCCATGATGAACATAGATGCAAAAATCTTCAATAAAATACTGGCAAACCGATTGCAACAGCACATTAAAAAACTTATCCATCATGATCAAGTAGGATTTATCCCGGGGATGCAAGGCTGGTTCAACATACGCAAGTCTATAAATGTAATTCACCACATAAACAGAAGCAAAAACAAAAACCACATGATTATCTCAATTGATGCAGAGAAGGCATTTGACAAAATCAACAGCCGTTTATGCTAAAAACCCTCAATAAACTTGGTATTGATGGAACATATCTCAAAGTAATAAAAGCTATTTATGACAAACCAACAGCCAATATCATACTTAATGGGCAAAAACTGGAAGCATTCCCTTTGAAATCTGGCACTAGACAAGGATGCCCTCTCTCACCACTTCTATTCAACATAGTACTGGAAGTTCTAGCCAGAGCAATCAGGCAAGAAAAAGAAATAAAGGGTATTCAAATAGGAAAGTTGGAAGCCAAATTGTCTCTATTTGCAGACGACATGATAGTATACCTAGAAGACCCCATCACCTCAGCCCAAAAGCTCCTGCAACTGATAAGCAACTTCAGCAAAGTCTCAGGATATAAAATCAATGTGCAAAAATCACAAGCATTCCTATACACCAATAACAGACTTAAAGAGAACCAAATCAAGAACGAACTGCCATTCACAATTGCTACAAAGAAAATAAAATACCTAGGAATACAACTCACTAGGAATGTAAGGGACCTCTTTAAGGAAAACTACAAACAACTGCTCAATGAAATAAGAGAGGACACAAACAGATGGAGAAACATTCCATGTTCATGGTTAGGAAGAATCAATATCGTGAAAATGGCTATACTGCCCAAAGTAATTTACACAATCAATGCTATCCCCATCAAACTACCATTGAATTTCTTCACAGAACTGGAAAAAACCACCATGAATTTCATATGGAACCAAAAAGAGCCCGCATAGCCAAGTCAATTCTAAGCAAAAAGAACACAGCGGGAGGCATCACACTACCAGACTTCAAACTATACTACAAGGCTACAGTAATCAAAACAGCATGGTACTGGTACCAAAACAGAGATATAGACCAATGGAACAGAACAGAGGCATCGGAGGCAAACACAACACATCTACAACCATATTATCTTTGATAAACCAGACAAAAACAGGCAATGGGGAAAGGATTCCCTATTTAATAAATGGTGTTGGGAAAACTGGCTAGCCATGTGCAGAAAGCAGAAATTGGACCCCTTCCTGACACCTTACACTAAAATTAACTCCAGATGGATTAAAGACTTAAACGTAAGACCCGACACCATAAAAACCCTAGAGGAAAATCTAGGCAAAACCATTCAGGACATAGGAGTAGGCAAGGACTTCATGAACAAAACTCCCAAAGCATTGGCAACAAAAGCCAAAATAGACAAATGGGACCTAATCAAACTCCACAGCTTCTGCACAGCAAAACAAACAGTCACTAGAGTGAATCGGCAACCATCAGAATGGGAAAAAATCTTTGCAGTTTACGCATCTGACAAAGGGCTGATATCCAGAATTTACAAAGAACTCAAACAGATTTACAGGAAAAAAACAAACAAGCCCATTCAAAAATGGGCAAAGGATATGAACAGAAACTTTACGAAAGCAGACATACATGAGGCCAGCAAACATATGAAAAAGTGCTCATCGTCATTGGTCATTAGAGAGATGCAAATCAAAACCACATTGAGATACCATCTCACACCAGTTAGAATGGCGATCATTAAAAAATCTGGAGACAGCAGATGCTGGAGAGGATGTGGAGAAATAGGAACACTCTTACACTGTTGGTGGGAGTGTAAATTAGTTCAACCATTGTGGAAGACAGTGTGGCGATTCCTCAGGGACCTAGAAATAGAAATTCCATTTGACCCAGCAATCCCATTACTGGGTATCTATCCAAAGGATTATAAATCGTTCTACTATAAGGACACATGCACACGAATGTTCATTGCAGCACTGTTTACAATAGCAAAGACCTGGAACCAACCCAAATGCCCAACGATGATAGACTGGACTGGGAAAATGTGGCACATATACACCATGGAATATTATGCAGCAATCAAAAATGATGAGTTTGTGTCCTTTGTAGGGACATGGATGAATCTGGAGAACATCATTCTCAGCAAACTGACACAAGAACAGAAAAAGAAATACCGCATATACTCTCTCATAGGTGGGTGAGAAAAATGAGAACATGTGGACACAGAGAGGCGGTCTACTATACACTGGGAACTGTTGGGGGGAATGGGGGAGGGACAGCAGGGGGGGGCTGGGGGGGATAGCCTGGGGATGAATACCAAGTGTGGGTGAAGTGGAGGAAAGCAGCAAAGCACACTGCCATGTGTGTACCTATGCAACTATCTTGCTCGTTCTGCACATGTACCCCCAAACCTATAATGCAATAAAAAAAAAATTAAAAAAAAAAATAAAATAAATAAATAAATAAATAAATAAATAAATAAATAAATAAAAAAAAAAAAAAAAAAAAAGAGGTCCCTTACATTCCTTGTGAGTTGTATTTTTAGGTGTTTTATTTTCTTTGTAGCAATTGTGAATGGCAGTTCTTTCTTGATTTGGTTCTCTTTAAGTCTGTTATTGGTGTATAGGAATGCTTGTGGTTTTTGAACATTGATTTTATATCCTGAGACTTTGCTGAAGTTGCTTATCAGTTGCAGGAGCTTTTGGGCTGAGGTGATGGGGTCTTCTAGGTATACTATCATGTCGTCTTCAAATAGAAACAATTTGGCTTCCACCTTTCCTATTTGAATACCGTTTATTTCTTTTTCTTTCCTGATTGCTGTGGCTAGAACTTCCAGTACTATGTTGAATAGAAGTGGTGAGAGAGGGCATCCTTGTCTAGTGCCAGATTTCAAAGGCAATGCTTCCAGTTTTTGCCTATTCAGTATAATATTGGCTGTTGGTTTGTCATAAATAGCTTTTATTACTTTGAGATATGTTCCATCAATACCAAGTTTATTGAGGGTTTTTAGCATAAAGGGCTGTTGAATTTTGTCAAATGCCTTCTCTGCGTCAATTGAGATAATCATGTGGTTTTTGTTTTTGCTTCTGTTTATGTGGTGAATTACATTTATAGACTTGCATATGTTGAACCAGCCTTTCATCCCTGGGATGAATGCTACTTGATCATGATGGATAAGTTTTCTAATGTGCTGTTGCAATCGGTTTGCCAGTATTTTCTTGAAGATTTTTGCATCTATGTTCATCGTGGATATTGGCCTGACGTTTTCTTTTCTTGTTGAGCCTCTGTCAGGTTTTGGTATCAGAATGATGTTGGTCTCATAAAATGATTTGGGAAGGGTTCCCTCTTTTTGGATTATTTGGAATAGTTTCAGAAGGAATGGTACCAGATCCTCTTTGTGTGTCTGGAAGAATTCAGCTGTGAACCCATCTGGACCTGGGCTTTTTTTGTGTGGCAGGCTCTTAGTTGCTGCCTCAACTTCAGACCTTGTTATTGGTCTATTCATAGTTTGGGCTTCCTACTGGTTTAGGCTTGGGAGGACACAGGCATCTAGGAATTCATCCAGTTCTTTCTGATTTACTAGTTTATGTACATAGTTATCTGTAGTATTCTCTGATAATGATTTGAATTTCTGTGGAATCTGTGGTGATTTCCCCATTATCGTTTTTTATTGCCTCTATTTGGTTGTTCTCTCTTTTCTTTTTTATCAGTCTGGCTAGTGGTCTGTCTATTTTGTTGATCTTTTCGAAAAACCAGCTCTTAGATTTACTGATTTTTTTTTCAGGATTTTTCTTTTCTCTATTTTCTTCAGTTCTGCTCTGATCTTAGTTATTTCTTGTCTTCGGCTAGGTTTTGAGCTTTTTAAATCTTGCTCCTCTGGCTCTTTCAATATTGAAGATAGGGTGTCAATTTTGGATCTCTCCACTCTTCTCATGTGGGCACTTATTGCTATATATTTTCCTCTACAGACTGCTTTAAATGTGTTCCAGAGATTCTGGTACATTGTATCTTCATTTTCCTTGGTTTCAAAGAATTTCTTTATTTCTGCTTTCATTTCATTGATTATCCAATCAACATTCAAGAGCCAGTTGTTCAGTTTCCATGAAGCTGTGCAGTTCTGAGTTATTTTCGGAATTCTGAGTTCTAACTTGATTGCACTATGGTCTGAGAGACTGTTTGATATAATTTCAGTTGTTTTGCATTTGGTGAGGAGTGCTTTACTTCCAATTATGTGGTCAATTTTGGAGTAGGTGTGATGTGGTGCTGAAAAGAATGTATACTCTGTGGATTTGTGGTGGAGAGTTCTGTAAATGTCTATCAGGTTTGCTTGTTCCAGGTCTGAGTTCAAATCCTGGATATCCTAGTTAATTATCTCTCTGGTTGCCCTGTTTGCTATTGACAGTGGAGTGTTAACGTTTCCCACTATTATTGTGTGTGAGTCCAAGTCTCTTTGTACGTCATTAAGAACTTGCCTTATATATGTGGGTGCTTCTACATTGGGTGTATATATATTTAGAATCGTTAGCTTTTCTTGTTGTATCGATCTTTTTACCATTATGCAATGACCCTCCTTGTCCTTTTTGATCTTTTTTGCTTTAAATTCTGCCTTATCAAAGACGAGAATTGCAACTCTTTCTTTTCTTTTCCTCTCCATTTGCTTGGTAAATCTTCCTCCATCCTTTTATTTTGAGCCTTTGTGTGTCTTTCATGTGAGGTGGGTTTCCTGGATACAGCACACCGATAGGTTTTGGTTTTTTATCCAATTTGCCATGATGTGTCTTTTGATTGGTGCATTTAGCCCATTTACATTTTGGGTTAATATTTTTATGTGGAAATTTGATACCGCCATTTTGATGCTAGCTGGCTGTTTTGCCTGTTGGTTCATGTAGATTCTTCATTTTGTTGATGCTCTTTAGCATTTGGTATGCTTTTAGGATGGGTGGTACTGGTTGTTATTTTCTATGTGTAGTGCCTCTTTCAGGAGCTCTTTTAAGACAGGCCTAGTCGTGACAAAATCAATGAGTACTTGCTTGTTCATGAAGGATTTTATTTTTCCTCGCTTATGAAGCTCAATTTGGCTGGATATAAAATTCTGGGTTGAAAGTTCTTTTCTTTAAGAATGTTGAATATTGACCCCCACTCTCTTCTGGCTTGTGGAGTCTCTGCCGAGAGATCTGCTGTGAGTCTGATGGGCTTCCCTTTGTGGGTGACCCGACCTTTCTCTCTGGCTGCCCTTAGTATTTTCTCCTTCATTTCAACCCTGGTGAATCTGACTATTATGTGCCTTGGGGTTGCTCTTCTTGCAGAGTATCTTTGTGGTGTTCTCTGTATTTCCTGGAGTTGAGTATTGACCTGTCTTGCTAGGTTGGGGAAATTTTCCTGGATAATATCCTGAAGAGTGTTTTGCAGCTTGGATTCATTCTCTTCATCACATTGTGGTACACCTATCATACGTAGGTTGAGTCCCTTCATTTTGTCTCACATTTCTTGGAGATTTTGTTCGTTCCTTTTTGTGCTTTTTTCTTTAATCTTGGTTTCACGTTTTATTTCATTGAGTTGATCTTCAACTTCTTATATTCTTCCTTCTGCTTTGTCAATTCAGCTGTTGAAACTTGTGCATGCTTCACGAAGTTCTGGTGTTGTGTTTATCAGCTCCTTCAATTCATTCATATTCCTCTCTAAGTTGTCCATTCTTGTTATCAATTCCTCCAATCTTTTTTCAGATCTTTTTTCAAGGTTCTTTGTTTTTTGCACTGATTTACAACATGTTCTTTTAGCTCACTGAAGTTTCTCATTATCCACCTTCTGAAGTGTGATTCCATCATTTCGTCACACTCATTCTCCGTCCAGCTTGGTTCCCTTGCTGGTGAGGAGTTTTTGTTTTTTGTAGGATGTGAGGTGTTTTGGTTTCGGGTGTTTTTCTTCTTTTTGCGCTGATTTCTTCCCATCTTTATCGATTTATCCGCCTCATGTCTTAGTAGTTGCTGATTTTTTCAATTGGGTCTCGGTGTGGATGCTGAGATTGTTGATTATGAAGTATTTCTGTTACTTAATTTTCCTTCTAATGGTCTATCCCCTCTGCTGTATGAGTGCTGAAGTCCCCTTTAGGCCCTGCGTGTCTGGAGTATACCTGTAGCAGCTGTGAAACAGTGAGGGATGATACCAGTTCCTTCTTCTGTTGTCTTTGTTCCAGAATGATTCCCGCCAAATGTCAGTCTGATTAGTCCTTTTTGGGGTGACATTTTGGATGTACAGGGGTCGGGTAGCTGCTTAAGGAGACAGTCTCTTCTTTATAAGAGCTCCAGTGCTTAGCTGTGAGCTCCGTTGTTCATTCAGGGTTGTTGGGAGGTTGTTTATATCTGCGGCAATAGAACTCATAAAACACCACCTTTTTTTCCCCTTACATGCTCTGTTTTAGGCAGTTGGGGTTTTTATGATTATTTGTTGCACTTTCCTGCCCCATTAGGTGGCAGTCTATTCACTATTTGCCTGCCGGGGCTCTGACTTGCTAGCGTGGGTCCACCCTGTTGCTGCTGGGCTCCCTTCTGCTGTGGAGGGCTCCCCCTTTCTGGCAGAGTTTCTCTGTTATGGCAGGTTGTCTCAGCAATGGCAGGCTGCGTCAGCCCTGGGCGGTACTTCAGTAGGGGAGCATTGTGTCAGTAATGGCTTATGCCCCTCCCTCACCGGGCTGCACCGTCCTAGATGCCGGCAGCAAAACTCTCAGCCCCAAGCGCCTCCAGTTGCCACCCTGCTTGTCCCCGTGAGGGTGGGACCTGCCGAGCCCAATCACCCAGCTCCCTGCCTCAGAGTCCATCCTCTTTCTCTCTCTCTCCCTCTCCACAAGCTGAGAGGTGGACTCTCTCACTGGCGTCCCAGTAGCCTTCTGATAGGGCACTGGGTTCCGTGCAATCTCCCATGCTGCTGCCCACTGCACTGGCTCAGATCACGCTTCCCAGGAAATTCCTCATCTGGCTCACTGTCCAAGTCTCTGCTGAGAGATCTGCTGTGAGTCTGATGGGCTTCCCTTTGTGGGTGTCCTGAGCTTTCTCTCTGGCTGCCCTTAGTATTTTCTCCTTCGTTTCAACCCTGGTGAATCTGATGATTATGTGCCTTGGGGTTGCTCTTCTTGCAGAGTATCTTTGTGGTGTTCTCTGTATTTCCTGGAGTTGAGTATTGACCTGTCTTGCTAGGTTGGGGAAATTTTCCTGGATAATATCCTGAAGAGTGTTTTCCAGCTTGGATTCATTCTCTTCGTCACATTCTGGTACACCTATCAAACGTAGGTTGGGTCTCTTCACATAGTCCCACATTTCTTGGAGATTTTGTTCATTCCTTTTTGTGCTTTTTTCTTTAATCTTGGTTTCTCGTTTTATTTCATTGAGTTGATCTTCAACTTCTGATATTCTTTCTTCTGCTTGGTCAATTCAGCTGTTGAAACTTGTGCATGCTTCGTGAAGTTCTCCTGTTGTGTTTTTCAGCTCCTTCAGTTCATTCATATTCCTCTCTAAGTTGTCCATTCTCGTTATCAATTCCTCGAATCTTTTTTCAAATCTTTTTTCAAGGTTCTTAGTTTCTTTGCACTGGTTTAGAACATGTTCCTTTACCTCACTGAAGTTTCTCATTATCCACTTTCTGAAGTCTGATTCCATCATTTCGTCACATTCATTCTCCGTCCAGCTTTGTTCCCTTGCTGGTGAGGAGTTTTGGTTTATTTTTGTTGGTGAGGTGTTTTGGTTTCGGGTGCTTTCCTCCTTTTTGCGCTGGTTTCTTCCCATCTTTATGGATTTATCCGCCTGTCGTCTTAGTAGTGGCTGATTTTTCAATTGGGTCTCTGTGTGGACACTGAGATTGTTGATGATGAAGTATTTCTGTTACTTAGTTTTCCGTCTAATCATCTATCCTCTCTGCTGTATGAGTGCTGAGGTCCACTCCAGGCCCTGCTTGTCTGGGGTATACCTGCAGCAGCTGCAGAACAGTGAGGGATGATACCAGTTTCTTCTGCTGCTGCCCTTGTTCCAGAATGATGCCAGCCAAATATCAGTCTGATTAGTCCTTTTCTGGGGTGACTCCTTGGATATACAGGGGTCAGGGAGCTGCTTGAGGAGTCAGTCTGTGCTTTATAGGAGCTCCAGTGCTGAGCTGTGAGCTCCCTTGTTCATTCAGGGTTGTTGGGACGTTGTTTATGTCTGCTGCAATAGAACTCATAAAACACCACTCTTTTTTTCTTTTTTTCACCCTTAGATGCTCTGTCTCATGGAGTTGGGGCTTTCTTTATGAGTATCTGTTGCACTGTCCTGCCCCACTAGGTGTCAGTCTATTCACTATTTGCCTGCCGGGGCTCTGACCTGCTAGCGCGGGTTCGCCCTGTTGCTGCCTGGTGGAGTCTCCCTGTTATGGCAGGTTGCCTCGGCAACAGCGGGCTGCATCAGTCCTGGGCAGTACTTAAGTGGGGTTGCACTTCGTCAGCAATGGTGGACGCCCCTCCCTGACCGGGCTGCACCGTCCTAAATGCTGGCAACAAAACTTTCAGCCCCAAGCGCCTCCAGTCGCTGCCCTGCCTGTCCCCATGAGCGTGGGACCCACCGAGCCCGATCACCCATCTACCTGCCTCAGAGTCCGTCCTCTCTCTCTCTCTCTTCCTCTCCGCAAGCTGAAAGTTTGACTCTCTCACTGGCGCCCCAGGAGCCTGCCGATAGGGCACTGGGATCTGTGCGATCTCCCGTGCCGCTGCCCACTCCCCCACCTCAGATCATGCTTCCCAGGAATCTCCTGGTCTGGCACATTGTCCAAGTCCCGTTCAATCAGATGGACATGCCAATCTGCCCTTCCAAATCTCAGATTGCCGGTTTAACAGGGCACCCAGACCAGTGAGTTCCACGCCGGGTCCCGCTGCGGCACCGGCCGAAGAGGCGGCGGGAGCCGGCTGCGTTAGCCGATTGCTAGCATCCCGTGTCTCTCCCACACCTGGGACTTTCAACGCTCTGTGGGCATAAAAGGAACATCCGAGAATGCGGCTAGGACTCACCCTCTGCGCCTTCACCGAGAGCTGCAATCCTGAGTCCCCTCTATGACGCCATCTTGCCTCCCTCCTACTTCTGGAAACTATTTGATATGACCATTCACCCAGTGACTCGGTGAAAAATGCACAGCTGGAAAATAGTCGAGACTATAGAGTCATGAGTCTGTTTTATGTGGTATCTCGTTCAGAAACTCACTGAAGAATAATCAACTTGGAAATAGTCAGAGTCCAGGTTATATGGCCACTCAATCAAAGCATTACCGAATAATGCACAATGGGGCAATAGTAAGGAATTTATTTCTTATGGCCTCTCATTGAGAGCTTCACTGCATAATAAAGAGCTGTGGATTTTTGAGGACCCTCTTGCGGATAGCCCAAAATTATGCAGCTACGTGAATGATACACACATGTGTGATAGTCAGGAGACTATTTGGAATTGACACTCATACAGCACCTCTTCGAATACTGCATGTTTGTGGGAAAATCACTAGTCTATTTCATATGGTGATTCGTTTGAAGGGTCAAAATATAACGCAAACCTGTGGAGTAAAATGGGGTCTATTACATAAGGCCACTCTTTAAGTGTTTCAGTGAACCATATGTATATCTGATAAGTCAAGAATCTCACATCGCCACTCATACAGGGTCTCAGTGCATAATACTCCCCTCAGAAATAGTCAAGGGTTTACTTCAAATAAGTACACATTTAGAGTCTCTGTAAGTAATGCACACATTGGCAATACACAAGAGTCTTTTTTCTATGCCCACTTAGTCAGAGTCTCATTCAATAATACACAACTGGAGAAGATTTAAGACTCTATTTCACGTAGCCACTCATTTAGAGCCTCAGTGAATAATTCACACTGGAGTAATAGTCGAGCATTTTTTATATGGCCACTCACTACGTGCCTCAATGAATGATAAACACATGGGGAATTCTTAGGATTCTATTTCCTACTACCACACATTTAGTACCTTATGGATTAATTCACAATGCAGAAATAGTAAGGTGTCTATTCTTTCTGGCATGTCATTCATAGTTTCAGTGAATAATAAACTTTTATGGAGTAATTGGGGCACTGTTTAAGTTAGTCAGGAATTAAGTGCCTCTCTGAGTGATACACACCTGGTTGATAGTCAGGAGATTATCTCATACAAACTCTAATTCTGGGTATTGCTGAGTAATACACAACTGAGGGAGTGTCCGGAGTCGTTTTGGTATGGTCACTCATAACATAATCAAATTCAAACAGAACCTGTTTGAATAATGCACACGTGGAGAATAATCAGGAGTCTATGTCATATGGCTACTCATTCAGACAAACAGTGCATAACACACATGTGGAGTAATGAGAAGTCTGTTTCATATGGCCGTTCTTTCTCAGCCTTACTGATTATTACGCACTTCTGATACAGTCTGGAGCCTATTGCTTATGGTCACTCATTCAGAGAATTACTGAATAATGCACTCCTTCGGAATAATCAGAAGTATCTATCCTATGGCCTCTCATTGAGAGCCTCACTAAATGTACACACCTGAGAAAATAGTCAGTATTTACTTAGATCACCTCATTTAGAGTCTCACTCAATAATGCACACTTGTGGAATAGTAAGACTTTCTCATGTGGCCTCTCACTCGGAGTGTCACTGAATAATGTGATGTAGTCAGGAGTCTGTTTAATGTAGACACATTTTCAGAGCCTCAATGAATAAGAGAGACCCTTGCTATAGTAAGGCATCTAATTAATATGGCCACATCTTGTAAGCCTCACTGAATAATACACACCTGGAGAATAATTTGGAGTCTATTTGTGACGGACATTCATTCAGAGCCTCGGTGAATAATCCACACCCATGGGGTAGCCAGAAGTATCTTTCATTTGAACATTCATTCATAGCACCAGTGGATAATATGCGCGTGTGGATTAGTCAGGATTTCATTTCATATGGACACTGACTCGTAATTTTGGTGAATAATGCACAAATGTAAAGTACTTAGCAGTCTATTTTATAGTGACACTCATACAGAGATTCACTGAATAATACAAATATTTAAGGTAGACAGAATCCTGTTTCATATGGTCACACAGTCTGAGCATCACTGAGTAACACAGACCTGGGGAAGCGTTAGGGGTCTACTTATATAGCTTCTCATTTACAGTCTCAGCGAATAATGCACACGTGTGGAATAGACATTAGTCTATTTTATATTTCCACAAAATCAAAGCCTGAGTGAGTAATACAGAACTTTAGAATAGTCACTAGTCTATTCCATGTGCCCAAACATTCAAAGTTAGAGTCAATTATACACACCTGTGGACTAGTCCAAAAAGAATTTTATATGGTCAAAGTTTTAGAGCCTCAGTGATTAATTCATACCTCGGGGATACTCAGGACGCTATTATATATGGCATCTATTTCAGAGATTCATTGAATAAGGAACACCTGTATTGCAGTCAGAATTCTATTTCGTATAGCCACATATTCAGAAACTAAGTGAATGACATACACCTTGGTGAAAGTCAGGATTCTATTTTGTATAGCCACATATTCAGAACCTAACTGAATAACATACTCCCTGAAGAAAGTCAGGATTCTATTTTGTATAGCCACTCATTTAGACACCGAATGTAAAGTCACACACCTGCGGAGTATTCAGGAGTCTCTGTTTTATGGCCACTCATTCAGAGCCTCACAAAATAATACAGTACTATGAAAAATCAGGAGTGTATTTTACATGGCCACTTACTCAGAACCTCATTGAAAAATCATATATATCTGGAAAATACTCAGGATTCTATTATATATAGCCAGTTATTCAGAGACTCACTGAATAATGCACACCTGGGGAATAGTCTGGAGACTATTTGATATGACCGTTCACCCAGTGACTCAGTGAAAAATGCACAGCTGAGAAATAGTCCAGATGATAGAGTCATGAGTCTGTTTTATGTGGTATCTCGTTCAGAAACTCACTGAAGAATACCCACCTTGGAAATAGTCAGAGTCCAGGTTATATGGCCACTCAATCAAAGCGTTAGCGAATAATGCACAATGGGGCAATAGTAAAGAGTCTATTTCTTATGGCCTCTCATTGAGAGCTTCAGTGCATAATAAACAGCTGTGGAGTTGTCGGGACCCTCTTTTGGATAGCCCCAAATTACACAGCTACGTGAATGATACACACATGTGTGATAGTCAGGATACTATTTGGAATGGACACTCATACAGCACCTCTTTGAATACTGCATATTTGTGTAAAAATCACTAGTCTATTTCATATGGTGATTCGTTTGGAGAGTAAAAATATAACGCACACCTGTGGAGTAAAATGGGGTCTATTACATAAAGCCACTCTTTCAGTGTTTCAGTGAAAAATATGTGTATCTGATAAGTCAGGAACCTTTTTCACATGGCCACTCGTTCAGGGTTTTGGTGCATAACACTTCCCTCAAAAATAGTCAAGGGTTTACATCAAAAAAGTACACATTCAGAGTCTCTGTAAGTAATGCCCACATGGACAATACACAAGAGTCTCCTTTCTATGCGCACTTAGTCAGAGTCTCATTCAATAATACACAACTGGAGAAGATTTAAGAGTCTACTTCATGTAGCCACTCATTTAGAGCCTCAGTGAATAATTCACACTGGAGTAATAGTCGAGCATTTTTTATATGGCCACTCACTATGTGCCTCCCTGAATGATACACACATGGGGAATCCTTAGGATTCTATTTCATACTACCACACATTAGGTACCTTATGGAATAATTCACAATGCAGAAATAGTCAGGTGTCTATTCTTTTTAGCCTCTCATTCATAGTTTCAGTGAATAATAAACTTCTATGGAGTAATCGGGGCACTGTTTAAGGTAGTCACGAATTAAGTGCCTTCCTGAGTGATACACACCTGGGTGATAGGAGTTTATTTCATACAAACTCTAATTCTGGGTATTGCTGAGTAATACACAACTGAGGGAGTGTCCGTAATCTTTTTGGTATGGACACTCATACAGAACCTGTTTGAATAATGCACACGTGGAGAATAATCAGGAGTCTATGTCATATGGCTACTCATTCAGAGAAACAGTGCGTAATGCCCATGTGGAGTAATGAGATATCTCTTTTATATGGCCGTTCTTTCACAGCCTTACCGATTATTATGCCCTTCTGATATAGTCTGGAGCCTATTGCTTATGGTCACTTATTGAAAGAATCACTGAATAATGCACTCCTGCGGAATATTCAGAAGTCTCTATCCTATGGCCTCTCATTGAGAGCCTCACTAAATGTACATACCTGGGAAAATAGTCAGGATTTACTTTTATCCCCTCATTTAGAGTATAACTCAATAATGCACACCGGTGGAAGAGTAAGGAGACTTTACCATGTGGCCTCTCATTCGGAGTGTCACTGAATAATGTGATGTAGTCTGGAGTCTATTTCCAGTAGACACATTTTCAGAGCCTCAGTGAATAAGAGAGACCCTTGCTATAGTAAGGCATCTAATAAATACGGCCACATCTTGTAAGCCTCACTGAATGATACACACCCGGGAAATAATTAGGAGTCAATTTGTGATGAACATTCATTCAGATCCTCGGTGAATAATCCACACCCATGGGGTAGCCAGGAGTCTCTTTCATTTGGACACTCATTCATAGCGTCAGTGGATAATATGCACGTGTGTATTAGTCAGGATTTCATTTCATATGGGCACTGACTCGTAATTTAAGTGAATAATGCACAAATAAAAAGTACTCAGCAGTCTATTTCATAGTGCCACTCATTCAGAGATTCACTGAATAATAAAAATATTTAAGGTAGACAGAATCCTGTTTCATATGGTCACACAATCAGAGCATCACTGAGTAACACACACCTGGGGAGGCGTTAGGGGTCTACTTATATAGCTTCTCATTTACAGCCTCAGTGAATAATGCACACGTGTGGAATAGACACTAGTCTATTTTATATGGCCACGAAATCTAAGCCTGAGTGAATAATACACAACTTTAGAATAGTCACTAGTCTATTCCATGTGCCCAAATATTCAAAGTCAGAGTCAATAATACACACCTGTCGACTAGTCTAAAAGGAATTTTATATGGCCAATGTTTTAGAGCCTCAGTGAATAATGCATACCTCGGGGACACTCAAAACGCTATTACATATGGCATCTATTTCAGGGATTCACTGTATAAGGAACACCTGTATTGTAGTCAGAATTCTATTTCGTATAGACACATATTCAGAACCTAAGTGAATGACATACACCTTGGGGAAAGTCAGGATTCTATTTCGTATAGCCACGTATTCAGAACCTAACTGAATAACATACTCCTTGAAGAAAGTCAGGATTCTGTTTTGTATAGCCACTCATTTAGACACCGAATGTAAAAACGCACACTTGCAGAGTATTTAGGAGTCTCTGTTTTATGGCCACTTATTCAGAGCCTCACAGAATGATACAATACTATGAAAAATCAGGAGTGTATTTTACATGGCCACTTATTGAGAACCTCATTGAAGAATCATATATATCTTGAAAGTACTCAGGATTCTATTATATATAGCCACTTATTCAGAGACTCACTGAATAATGAACACCTGGGGAATAGTCTGTATACTATTTGATATGACCGTTCACCCAGTGACTCGGTAAAAATTGCACAGGTGAGAAATAGTCGAGAGGATAGAGTCATGAGTATGTTTTATGTGGTATCTCGTTCAGAAACTCACTGAAGAATACACACTTTGGAAATAGTCAGAGTCCAGGTCATATGGCCACTCAATCAAAGCATTACCAAATAATGCACAATGGGGCAATAGTAAGGAGTCTATTTCTCATGGTATCTCATTGAGAGGTTCAGTGCATAGTAAACAGCTGTGGAGTTGTCGGGAACCTCTTTTGGATAGCCCCAAATTATGCAGCTACGTGAATGACACACACATTTGTGATAGTCAGGAGAGTATTTGGTATGGACACTCATACAGCACCTCTTCCAATACTGCATATTTTTGAAATAATCACTAGTCTATTTCATATGGTGATTCGTTTGGAGAGTCAAAATATAACGCATACCTGTGGAGTAAAATGGAGTCTATTACATAAGGCCACTTTTTCAGTGTTTCAGTGAATAATATGTATATCTGATAAGTCAGGAATCTCTTTCACATGGCCACTGTTTCAGGGCCTTGGTCCATAATACTCCCCTCGGAAACAGTCAAGGGTTTTCTTCAAATAAGTACACATTCAGAGTCTCTGTAAGTAATGCACACATTGGAAATACACAAGAGTCTCCTTTCTATGCCCACTTAGTCAGAGTCTCATTCAATAATACATAACTGGAGAAGATTTAACAGTCTACTTCATGTAGCCACTCATTTAGAGCCTCAGTGCATAATTCACACCAGAGTAATAGTCGAGCATTTTTTATATGGCCACTCACTATGTGCCTTCCTGAATGATACACACATGGGGAATCCTTAGGATTCTTTTTCATACTACCACACATTTAGTACCTTATGGAATAATTCACAATGCAGAAATAGTCAGGTGTCTATTTTTTTCTGGCCTCTCATTCATAGTTTCAGTGAATAATAAACTTCTATGGAGTAATCGGGGCACTGTTTAAGATAGTCACGAATTAAGTGCCTTTCTGAGTGATACACACCTGGGTGATAGTCAGGAGTTTATTTCATACAAACTCTAATTCTGGGTATTGCTGAGTAATACACAACTGAGGGAGTGTCCGTAATCTTTTTGGTATGGACACTCATACAGAACCTGTTTGAATAATGCACACGTGGAGAATAATCAGGAGTCTATGTCATACGGCTACTCATTCAGACAAACAGTGCATAACGCACATGTGGATTAAAGAAATATCTATTTCATATGGCCGTTCTTTCACAGCCTTACTGAATATTACACACTTCTGATATAGTCTGGAAACTATTGCTTATGGTCACTCATTCAGAGAATCACTGAATAATCCACTCCTGCGGAACAGTCAGAAGTCTCTATCCTATGGCCTCTCATTGAGAGCCTCACTAAATGTACACACCTAGGAAAATAGTCGGAATTTTCTTATATCCCCTCATTTAGAGTCTCACTCAATAATGCACACCTGTGGAATTGTAAGGAGACTTTCCCATGTGGCCTCTCATTCGGAGTGTCACTGTATAATGTGATGTAGTCAGGAGTCTACATTTCATGTAGACACATTTTCAGAGCCTCATTAGATAAGAAAGACCCTTGCTATAGTAAGGCATCTAATAAATATGGCCACATCTTGTAAGCCTCACTGAATAATACACACCTGGAGAATAATTTGGAGTCTACATTTGACGGACATTCATTCAGAGCCTTGGTGAATAATGCACATCCATGGGGTAGCCAGGAGTCTCTTTCATTTGGACACTCATTCATAGCGTCAGTAAATAATATGCACGTGTGTGTTAGTCAGGATTACATTTCATATGGACAATGACTTGTAATTTTAGTGAATAATGCACTAATGAAAAGTACTCAGCACTCTATTTCATAATGCCACTCATTTAGAGATTCACTGAATAATACAAATATTTAAGGTAGACAGAATCCTGTTTCATATGGTCACACAATCTGAGCGTCACTGAGTAACACAGACCTGGGGCAGCATTAGGGGTCTACTTATATAGCTTCTCATTTACAGCCTCAGAGAATAATGCACACGTGTGGAATAGACACTAGTCTATTTTATATGGCCACAAAATCAAAGCCTGAGTGAGTAATACACAACTTTAGAATAGTCTCTAGACTCTTCCATGTGCCCAAACATTCAAAGTCAGAGTCAATAATACACACCTGTTGACTAGTCCAAAAAGAATTTCATATGGTCAAAGCGTTAGAGTCTCAGTGAATAATTCATACCTCAGGGATACTCAGGATGCTATTACATATGGCACATATTTCAGAGATTCATTGAATAAGGAACACCTGTATTGCAGTCAGAATTCTATTTCGTATAGCCACATATTCAGAAACTAAGTGAATGACATACTCCCTGGGGAAAGTCATGATTCTATTTCGTATAGCCACATATTCAGAACCTAGCTAAATAACATACTCCTTGAAGAAAGTCAGGATTGTATTTTGTATAGCCACTCATTTAGACACCGAATGTAAAAACGCACACCTGTGGAGTATTCAGGAGTCTCTGTTTTATGGCTACTTATTCAGAGCCTCACAGAATAATACAGTACTATGAAAAATCTGGAGTGTATTTTACATGGCCACTTATTCAGAACCTCATTGAAGAATCATATATATCTGGAAAATACTCAGGATTCTATTATATATAGCCAGTTATTCAGAGACTCACTGAATAATGCACACCTGGGGAATAGTCTGGAGACTATTTGATATGACCGTTCACCCAGTGTCTCGGTGAAAAATGCACAGCTGAGAAATAGTCGAGAGGATAGAGTCATAAATCTGTTTTATGTGGTATCTCGTTCAGAAACTCACTGAAGAATACCCACCTTGGAAATAGTCAGAGTCCAGGTCATACGGCCACTCAATCAAAGCATTACCGAATAATGCACAATGGGGCAATAGTAAGGAGTCTATTTCTTATGGCCTCTCATTGAGAGCTTCAGTGCATAATAAACAGCTGTGGAGTTGTCCGGACCCTCTTTTGGATAGCCCCAAATTACGCTGCTACGTGAATGATACACACATGTGTGATAGTCAGGAGACTATTTGGAATGGACACTCATACAGCACATTTTTGAATACTGCACATTTGGGGAATAATCACTAGTCTATTTCATATGGTGATTCGTTTGGAGAGTCAAAATGTAACACACACCGTGGAGTAAAATGGGTTGTATTACATAAGGCTACTCTTTCAGTATTTCAGTGAATATCATGTATGTATGTTTAGTCAGCAATCTCTTTCACATGGCCAGTCGTTCAGGGCCTGGGTGCATAATACTCCCCTCAGAAATAGTCAAGTGTCTACTTCAAATAAGTACACATTCAGAGTCTCTGTAAGTAATGCACACATGTGAAATACACAGCAGTCTCTTTTCTATGCCCAGTTGGTCTGAGTCTCATTCAGTAATACACACCTGAGGTAGAGTTAAGATTCTACTTCAGTTAGCCACTCATTTAGATCCTCAGCAAATAATTCACACCGAAGTAATATTTGAGCATTTTTATATGGCTACTCACTATGTGCCTCCCTGGATGATACACACCTGGGGAAACCTCAGTATTTTATTTCATACTACCACACATTTAGAACGTTATTGAATAATGCACAATGAAGCAAGAGTCAGGTATCTTTTCTTTCTGGCCTCCCATTCCAAGTTTCAGTGAATAATAAACTTCTATGGGGTAATCAGGGCACTGTTTAGGATAGCCACGAATTAAGTGCCTTCCTGAGTGATATCTTCCTGGGTGATAGTCAGGGCTTTATTTCATATGAACGCTAATTCTGGGTATTGCTGAGTAATACACAACTGAGGGAGTGTAAGGAGTTTATTTCCTATGAACACTAATGCAGAACCTTTTTGAATAATGCACACATGGAGAATAATCAGGAGTCTATGTCATATGGCTACTCCTTCAGAAAATCAGTGAATGACGCACATGTAGAGTAATGAGAAGTCTGTTTCTTATGGCCATTCTTTCACAGCCTCACTGAATATTACACAATTGTGATAGAGTGTGTAGTCTATTGTTTATGGCCACTCATTCAGAGGATCACTGAATATTGCAAACCTGTGGAATAGTCAGAAGTCTCTATCCTATGGCCTTTCTTTGAGAGCCTCACTAAATGTACACACCTGGGAAAATAGTCAAGATTTACTTATGTTCCCTCATTTAGAGTCTCACTAAATAATGCACAACTGTAAAATAGTAAGGAGACTTTCTCATGTGGCCTCTCCTTCGGAGTGTCACTGAATATTGTGGTGTAGTCAGGAGTCTGTTTCAGGTATACACATTTTCAGAGCCACAGTGAATAAGAGAGACCCTTGCTATGGTAAGGACCCTAATTAATATGGCATCTTGTAAGCCTCACTGAATAATACACACCTGCAGAATAATTTGGAGTCTATTTACGATAGACATTCATTCAGAGCCTCAGTGAATAATGCACACCTGTGAAGTAGCCAGAAGGCTATTTCATTTGCACACTCATTCATAGCCCCAGTGGATAATATGCACGTGTGGATTAGTCAGGATTTTATTTTATATGGCCACTGACTCGTAATTTCTGTTCATAATGAACAAATGTAATGTATTCAGCAGTCTGTTTCATAGAGCCACTCATTCAGAGATTCACTGAATAATACAATATTTAAGATAGACAGAATCCTGTTTCATATGGTGACACAGTCAGGGCCTCACTGAGTAATACACACCTGGGGAGACATTAAGAGTATACTTTATGGTGCTTCCAAGATGGCATCGAAGTGGCGACTCAGGATTGCAGCTCCCAGTGAAGGTGCAGAGTGTGAGTGCTAAACGCATTCTCGGACGGACCTTTTTGCCCACAGAACGTTGAAAGTCCCAGGTGTGGGAGAGACATGGGAAGCCAGCACAGCCCGCTCGCGTGGCTGGCTCAAGTGGCTCAGCTGGCGGCACAGCATCTCTGCTGCCACACAAAATTCACTGGTCTGGGTGCCCTGTTAAACCAGCAATCTGAGATTTGCAAGGGCAGATTGACATGTCCATCTGATTGAACGGGACTTGGACAATGAGCCAGACCAGGAGATTTTTGGGAAGCGTGATGTAAGCCAGCACAGTGGGCAGCAGCACGGGAGATTGCACGGATCCCAGTGCCCTATCAGCAGGCTACTTGGGCACCAGTGAGAGAGTAAACTGTTCACCTTGGGGAGAAGAAGAGAGAGAGGACAGACTCTGAGGCAGGGAGCTGGTTGATCGTGTTCAGCGGGTCCCACCATCACGGGGACAAACATGGTGGCGATTGGAGGTGCTCGGTGCTGAGAGATTTGCTGCCGGCACAGTTGAATCTAGCACAGTGCAGCCTGGTGGGGGAAGGGCGTCTGCCACTACGGATGCAATCCGCCCCTACTGAAGTACTGCCCAGTGCTGACGCAGCCTGCCGTTTCTGATGCAACCCACCATAACAAAGAGACTCCCACAGCTGGGCGGAGCACCACAACAGAATGGGGCCGGTGGCAGCAGGGTGGACCCACACGAGCAGGGCAAAGCCTCGGCAGGCAAATAGTGAATAGACAACCTCCAAGCCTGGCAGGACAGTGCAACAGACACTCATAAAGAAAGCCGCAACCCCCTGAAACAGAGCATATAAAGGGAAAATAAAGGAAGGGGTGTTTTATGAGTTCGGTTGCAGCAGACATAAACACAACCTCCCAACAACCCTGAATGAAAAACGGAGCGCACAGCTCAGCACTTGAGCTCATATAAAGCACAGACCGTCTCCTCAAGCAGCTCCATGACCCCTGTATATCCAAAGACTCACCCCCAAAAATGACTAATCAGACTGACATTTGGCGGGCATTACTCTGGAAAAAAGATAGCAGAAGAAAAAACTGGTAGCATCCCTCACTGTTCCGCAGCTGCTACAGGTGTACCCCAGAAAAGCAGGGCCTGGAGTGGACCTCAACACTCGTAGAGCAGAGGGGCTAGACCATTAGAAGAAAAACTAAGTAAAAGCAATAATTCATCATCAACAATCTGGGCATCCACTCAGAAACCCAATTGAAAAATCAGCAACTACTAAGACGACAGGTAAATAAATCCATAAGGATGGAAAGAAACTAGCACAAAGAGTAGGAAAAAACCCGAAACCAAAACACTTCACCTCCAACAAAGGACCAAAATTTCTCACCAGCAAGGTAACAAAGCTGGACAGAGAATGAGTGTGACGAAATGACGAAATCAACTTCAGCAAGTGGAAAATGAGAAACTTCAGTGAGCTAAAAGAACATGTTCTAAATCAGAGCAAAGAAACTGAGAACCTTGAAAACAGATTTGAAAAAAGATTCGAGGAAATGATAAGAAGAATGGAAAACTCAGAGAGGAAAATGAATGAATTGAAAAAGCTGAAAAACACAACACGAGAACTTCGTGAGGCATGCACAACTTTCAAAAGCCGAATTGACCAAGCAGAAGAAAGAATATCAGAAGTCAACAATCAACACAATGAAATAAAACGTGAAACAAAGATTAAAAAAAAGCACAAAAAGGAATGAACAAAATCTCCAAGAAATGTGGGACTATGTGAAGAGACCAAACCTACGTTTGATAGGTGTACCAGAATGTGATGAAGAGAATTAATCCAAGCTGGAAAACACTCTTCAGGATATTATCCAGGAAAATTTCCCCAACCTAGCAAGACAGGTCAATACTCAACTCCAGGTAATACGGATAACACCACAAAGATATTCTGCAAGAAGAGCAACTCCAAGACACATAATCGTCAGATTCACCAGGGTTGAAATGAAGGAGAAAACACTAAGGGCAGCCAGAGAGAAAGGTCGGGTAACCCAGAAAGGGAAGCCCATCAGGCTCACTGCAGATCTCTCAGCAGAGACTCTACAAGCCAGAAGAGAGTGGGGGTCAATATTCAACATACTTAAAGAAAAGAACTTTCAACCAAGAATTTCATATCCAGCCAAACTGAGCTTCATAAGTGAAAAAAAAAATAAAATCCTTCATGAACAAGCAAGTATTCAGAGATTTTGTCACCAATAAGCCTGCTTTACAAGAGCTCCAGAAAGAGGTACTACACATAGAAAGCAACAACCAGTACCACCCATCCTAAAAGCATACCAAATGCTAAAGAGCATCAACAAAATGAAGAATCTACATGAACCAATGGGCAAAACAGCCAGCTAGCATCAAAATGGCAGTATCAAATTCACACATAACAATATTAACCCTAAATGTAAATGGGCTAAATGCACCAATCAAAAGACACAAACTGGCAAATTGGATAAAAAACCAAAAGCCATCGTTGTGCTGTATCCCGGAAACCCACCTCACACAAAAGGATACACAAAGGCTTAAAATAAAGGGATGGAGAAAGATTTACCAAGGAAATGGAGAGAAAAAAAAGGAGGAGTTACAATTTTCATCTCTAATAAAATAGACTTTAAAGCAACAAAGATCAAAAGGGACAAAGAAGGTCACTACATAATGGTAAAAGGATCAATACAACAAGAAGAGCTAACGATTCTAAATATATATGGACCCAATGCAGGAGCACCCAGATACATAAGGCAAGCTATTAATGACTTACAAAGAGACTTGGATACCCACACAGTAATAGTGGGTGACTTTAACACTCCACAGTCAATAGCAGACAGATCAACCAGACAGAAAATTAACAAGGATATCCAGGACGTGAACTCAGACTTGGAACAAGCAAACCTAATAGACATTTACAGAACTCTCCACCCGAAATCCACAAAATATACATTCTTCTCAGCACCGCATCACACCTACTCCAAAATTGACCACATAATTGAAAGTAAAGCACTCCTCAGCAAATGCAAAACAACTGAAATCATAATAAACAGTCTCTCAGACAGTAGTGCAATCAAGTTGGAACTCAGAATTCAGAAAATAACTCAGAGCCGCACAGCTTCATGGAACCTGTACAACTGGCTCTTGAATGTTGATTGGATAAATAATGAAATGAAGGAAGAAATAAAGAATTTCTTCGAAACCAACCAGAACGAAGACACAACGTACCAGAATCTCTGGGACACATTTAAAGCATTCCGTAGAGCAATGAGTGCCCACATAAGAAGAGTGGAGAGATTCAAAATGGACACCCTATCGTCAAAATTGAAACAGCTAGAGGAGCAAGATCAAAAAAGCTCAAAACCTAGCCATAGACAAGCAATAACTAAGACCAGAGCAGAATTGAAGGAGATAGAGACACGAAAAACCCTTCAAAAAATCAATAAATTCAATAGCTTGTTTTTCGAAAAGATCAACAAAATAGACAGACCACTAGCCAGACGGATAAAAAAGAAAAGAGAGAATAACCAAGTAGATGCAATAAAAAACGATAATGGGGAAATCACCAAAGGGTCCAAAGAAATTCAAACCATCATCAGAGAATACTACAAACAACTCAATGCACATAAACTAGTAAACCAGGAAGAAATGGATAAATTTCTGGACACCTGTGTCCTGACAAGGCTAAACCAGGAGAAATCCAAAATCATGAATAGACCAATAACCAGGTCTGAAGTTGAGGCAGTAAATAAAAAACTACCATATTTAAAAAGCCCAGGTCCAGATGGGTTCACAGCCGAATTCTACCAGACACACAAAGAGGATCTGGTACCATTCCTTCTGAAACTATTCCAAATAATTCAAAAAGAGGGAAACCTTTCCAAATCATTTTATGAGATCAACATCATCCTGATACTGAAACCCGGCAGAGACTCAACAAGAAAAGAAAACTACAGGCCAATATCCATGATGAACATAGATGCAAAAATCTTCAATACAATTCTGGCAAATCGATTCCAACAGCAAATTAAAAAACTTCTCCATCATGATCAAGTAGGAATTATCCCAGGGATGCAAGGCTGGTTCAACATATGCAAGTCTATAAATGTAATTCACCAAATAAACAGAAGCAAAAACAAAAACCACAAGATTATCTCAATTGATGCAGAGAAGGCATTTGACAAAATTCAACAGCCCATTATGCTAAAAACCCTCAATAAACTTGGTATTGATGGAACATATCTCAAAGTAATAAAAGCTATTGATGACAAACCAACAGCCAATATCATACTGAATGTGCAAAAACTGGAAGCATTCTCTTTGAAATCCGGCACTAGAGAAAGATGTCCTCTCTCACCACTCCTATTCAACATAGTACTGAAAGTTCTAGCCTGGGCAATCAGGCAAGAAAAAGAAATCAAGGGTATTCAAATAGGAAAGGTGGAAGCCAAATTGTCTCTATTTGCAGACGACATGATAGTACACCTAGCAGACCCCATCACCTCAGCCCAGAAACTCCTGAAACTGATAAGCAACTCCAGTAAAGTCTCAGGATATAAAATCAATGTTCAAAAATCACAAGCATTCCTATACACCAATAACAGACTAAAAGAGAACCAAATCAAGAACAAACTGCCATTCACAATTGCTACAAAAAAAAATACCTAGGAATACAACTAACAAGGAAAGTAAGGGACCTCTTTAAGGAAAACTACAAACCACTGTTCAACGAAATAACAGAGGACACATACACATGGAGAAACATTCAATGTTCGTGGTTAGGAAGAATCAATATCGTGAAAATGGCTATACTGCCCAAAGAAATTTACAAAGTCAATGATATCCCCATCAAACTACCATTGAATTTATTCACAGAACTGGAAAAAAAAACACCGTGAACTTCATATGGAACCAAAAGAGAGCCCGCATAGCCAAGTCAATTCTCAGCAAAAAGAACACAGAGGGAGGCATCACACTACCAGACTTCAAACTATCCTAAAAATCTACAGTGACCAAAACAGCATGGTACTGGTACCAAAACAGAGATATAGACCAATGGATCAGGACAGAGGCATCAGAGGCAACACAACATACCTACAACCATATCAGCTTTGATAAACCAGAAAAAAATAAGCAATGGGGAAAGGATTCCTTGTTTAATAAATTGTGTTCTGAAAACTGGCTAGCCATGTGCAGAAAGCAGAAACTGGTCCCCTTCCTGACACCTTACACTAAAATTAACTCCAGATGGATTAAAGACTTATACATAAGACCTGACACCATAAAAACCCTAGAAGAAAATCTAGGCAAAACCATTCAGGACATAGGAGTAGGCAAGAACTTCATGACCAAAACACCAAAAGCATTGGCAACAAAAGCCAAAATAGACAAATGGGACCTAATCAAACTCCACAGCTTCTTCACGCAAAAGAAACAGTCACGGGGGAGGAGGTAAGATGGCGTCGTAGAGGAGACTCAGGATTGCAGCTCTCAGTGAAGGCGCAGAGGGTGAGTCCTAGCCACATTCTCGGATGTTCCTTTTATGCCCACAGAGCGTTGAAAGTTTCAGGCGTGGGAGAGACACGGGACGCTAACGCAGCTGGCTCCTGCCACCTCTTCGGCCAGCGCCGTAGCGGGACCCCACGTGAAACTCACTGGTCTAAGTGCCCTTTTAAACCGGCAATCTGAGATTTGGAAGGGCAGATTGGCATGTTCATCTGATTGAACGGGACTTGGACAATGAGCCAGACCAGGAGTTCCCTGGGAAGTGTGATCTGAGCCAGGGTAGTGGGCAGCGGCACGGGAGATCGCACGGATCCCAGTTCCCTATTGGCAGGCTACTGGGGAGCCAGTGAGAGAGTCGACGTTTCAGCTTGCGGAGAGGAAGAGAGAGAGAGAGGACGGACTCTGAGGCAGGGAGCTGGGTGATCAGGCTCGGTGGGTCCCACGCTCACAGGGACAAGCAGGGCGGCGACTGGAGATGCTTGGGGCTGAGAGTTTTGCTACCGGCATCTAGGAGTGTGCAGCGCAGTGAGAGAGGGGCGTCCACCATTGCTGACGTAGTCCACCCCCACTGTAGTACCGCCCAGGACTGACGCAGCCTGCCATTGCCGAGGCAACCTGCCATAACAGAGAGACTCCATGCTCCACAGCAGGAGGGAGCCCAGCAGCAACAGGGCGGACCCGCGCTAGCAGGTCAGAGCCCCGGCAGGCAAATAGTGAATAGACTGCCACCTAGTGGGGCAGGACAGTGCAACAGATACTCATAAAGAAAGCCCCAACTCCCTGAGACAGAGCATCTAAGGGGGAGAAAACAAAGGGGTGGAGTGTTATGAGTTCTATAGCAGCAGACATAAACAACCTCCCAACAATGCTGAATGAACAACGGAACTCACAGCTCAGCACTGGAGCTCCTATAAAGCACAGACTGTCTCCTCAAGCAGCTCCCTGACTCCTGTATATCCAAGGAGTCACCCCAGAACAGGACTAATCAGACTGATATTTGGCTGGCATTATTCTGGAACAACGACAGCAGAAGAAGAAACTGGTATCACCCCTCACTGTTCCACAGCTGCTGCAGGTATACCCCAGACAAGCAGGGCCTGGAGTGGACCTCAGCACTCATACAGCAGAGGTTTAGGACCATTAGAGGAAAAACTAAGTAACAGAAATACTTCATCATCAACAATCTCAGCATCAACACAGAGACCCAATAAAAAATTCAACAACTACTAAGACGACAGGCGGATAAATCCATAAAGATGAGAAGAAACCAGCGCAAAAAGGAGGAAAGCACCCGAAACCAAAACACCTCACCTCCAAAAAAGGACCAGAACTCCTTACCAGCAAGGGAACAAAGCTGGACAGAGAATGAATGTGATGAAATGACGGAATCAGACTTCAGAAAGTGGATAATGAGAAACTTCAGTGAGCTAAAGCAACATGTACTAAACCAGTGCAAAGAAACTAAGAACCTTGAAAAAAGATTTGAAAAAAGATTCGAGGAATTGGTAACAAGAATGGACAACTTAAAGAGGAATATGAATGAATTGAAGGATCTGAATAAAACAACACGAGAAGTTCACGAAGCATGCACAAGTTTCAACAGCCGAATTGACCAAGCAGAATAAAGAATATCAGAAGTTGAAGATCAACTCAATGAAATAAAACGAGAAACCAAGATTAAAGAACAAACTACAAAAAGGAATGAACAAAATCTCCAAGAAATGTGGGACTCTGTGAAGAGACCCAACCTACGTTTTATAGGTGTACCAGAATGTGACAAAGAGAATGAATCCAAGCTGGAAAACACTCTTCAGGATATTATCCAGGAAAATTTCCCCAACCTAGCAACACAGGTCAATACTAAACTCCAGGAAATACAGAGAACACCACAAAGATACTCCGCAAGAAGAGCAACCCCAAGGTACATAATCGTCAGATTCACCAGGGTTGAAACGAAGGAGAAAATACTAAGGGCAGCCAGAGAGAAAGGTCAGGTCACCCACAAAAGGAAGCCCATCAGACTCACAGCAGATCTCTCGGCAGAGACTCTACAAGCCAGAAGAGAGTGGGGGCCAATATTCAACATCCTTAAAGAAAAGAGCTTTCAACCCAGAATTTCATATCCAGCCAAACTGAGCTTCATAAGTGAAGAAAAAATAAAATCCTTCACGAACAAGCAAGTACTCAGATATTTTGTCACCACTAGGCCTGCTCTACAAGAGCTCCTGAAAGAGGCACCACACATAGAAAAAAACAACCAGTTCCAGCCATCCTAAAAGCATACCAAATGCTAAAGACCATCAACAAAATGAAGAATGTACATGAACCAACGGGCAAAATAGCCAGCTAGCATCAAAATGGCAGTATCAAATTCACACATAACAATATTAACCCTGAATGTAAATGGGCTAAATGCACCAATCAAAAGACACAGACTGGCAAATTGGATAAAAAACCAAAACCCATCAGTATGCTGTATCCAGGAAACCCACCTCACATGCAAAGATATACAAAGGCCCAAATGAAAGGATGGAGGAAGATTTACCAAGCAAATGGAGAGCAAAAGAAAGCAGGAGTTGCAATTCTCATCTCTGATAAAATAGACTTTAAAGCAACAAAGATCAAAAGGGAAAAAGAAGGTCATTACATAATGGTAAAAGGATCGATACAACAAGAAGAGATAACGATTCTAAATATATGTGGACCCAATGTAGGAGCACCCAGACATATAAGGCATGTTATTAATGACTTACCAAGATACTTAGACTACCAGAATCTCTGGGACACATTTAAAGCAGTCTGTAAAGGAAAATATATAGCAATAAGTGCCCACATGAGAGGAGTGGAGAGATCCAAAGTGGATACCCTATTGTCAAAATTGAAACAGCTAGAGGAGCAAGATCAAAAAAGCTCAAAACCTAGCCAAAGACAAGAAATAACAAAGATCAGAGCAGAACTGAAGGAGATAGAGACAAGAAAAACCCTTCAAAAAATCAATAAATCTAAGAGCTGGTTTGTTGAAAAGATCAACAAAATAGACAGACCACTAGCCAGACTGATAAAAAAGAAAAGAGAGAACAACCAAATAGATGCAATAAAAAACGATAAAGGGGAAATCACCACAGATTCCACAGAAATTCAAACCATCATCAGAGAATACTACAAACAACTCTATGTACAGAAACTAGTAAATCAGGAAGAAATGGATAAATTCCTGGACAACTGTTTCCTCCCAAGCCTAAACCAGGAGGAAGCCGAAACTATGAATAGACCAATAACAAGGTCAGAAGTTGAGGCAGCAATTAAGAGCCTATCACACAAAAAAAGCCCACGTCCAGATGGGTTCAGAGCTGAATTCTACCAGACACACAAAGAGGATCTGGTACCATTCCTTCTGAAACTTTTCCCAATAATCCAAAAAGAGGGAACCCTTCCCAAATCATTTTATGAGACCAACATCATCCTGATACCAAAACCTGGCAGAGACTCAACAAGAGAAGAAAACTTCAGGCCAATATCCATGATGAACATAGATGCAAAAATCTTCAATAAAATACTGGCAAATCGATTGCAACAGCACATTAAAAAACTTATCCATCATGATCAAGTAGGATTCATCCCAGGAATGCAAGGCTGGTTCAACATATGCAAGTCTATAAATGTAATTCACCACATAAACAGAAGCAAAAACAAAAACCACATGATTATCTCAATTGCCGCAGAGAAGGCATTTGACAAAATTCAACAGCCCTTTATGCTAAAAACCCTCAATAAACTTGGTATTGATGGAACATATCTCAAACTAATAAAAGCTATTCAAGACAAACCAACAGCCAATATCATACTTAATGGGCAAAAACTGGAAGCATTCCCTTTGAAATCCGGCACTAGACAAGGATGCACTCTCTCACCACTTCTATTCAACATAGTACTGGAAATTCTAGCCAGAGCCAACAGGCAAAAAAAAGAAATAAAGCGGGGGAGGAGGCAACATGGCGTCATAGAGGTGACTCAGGATTGCAGCTCTCGGTGAAGGCACAGAGGGTGAGTCCTAGCTGCATTCTCGGATGTTCCTTTTATGCCCACAGAGTGTTGAAAGTCCCAGGTGTGGAAGAGACATGGGATGCTAGCAGCCGGCTAACGCAACTGGCTCCCGCCACCTCTTTGGCCGGTGCCGCAGCGGGACCGGGCACGGAACTCACTGGTCTGGGTGCCCTGTTAAACCGGCAATCTGAGATTTGGAAGGGCAGATTGGCATGTCCATTTGATTGAACGGGACTTGGACAATGAACCAGACCAGGAGTTTCCTGGGAAGCGTGATCTGAGCTGGGGTAGTGGGCAGCAGAACGGAAGATCGCACGGATCCCAGTGCCATATCGGCAGGCTCCTGGGGCGCCAGTGAGAGAGTCGATCTTTCAGCTTGGGGAGAGGAACAGAGAGAGAGAGAGGACGGACTCTGAGGCAGGGAGCTGGGTGATCGGGCTCGGCGGGTCCCACGCTCACGGGGACAAGCAGGGCGGCGACTGGAGGCGCTTGGGGCTGAGAGTTTTGTTGCCGACATTTAGGACGGTGCAGCCCAGTCAGGGAGGGGCGGCCACCATTCCTGATGAAGTGCACCCCCACTTACGTACCGCCCAGGACTGACGCAGCCTGCCGTTGCCGAGGCAACCTGCCATAACAGAGAGAGTCCGCCAGGCAGCAACAGGGCGGACCCGCGTTGGCAGGTCAGAGCCCCGGCAGGCAAATAGTGAATAGACTGCCACCTAGTGGGGCAGGAGAGTGCAACAGATACTCATAAAGAAAGCCCCAACTCCCTGAGACAGAGCATCTAAGGGTGAAAAAAAAAGAGTGGTGTTTTATGAGTTCTATTGCAGCAGACATAACCTCCCAACAACTCTGAATGAACAACGGAGCTCACAGCTCAGCACTGGAGCTCCTATAAAGCACAGACTGTCTCCTCAAGCAGCTCCCTGACCGCTGTATATCCAAGGAGTCACCCCAGAAAAGGACTAATCAGACTGACATTTGGCTGGCATCATTCTGGAACAAGGGCAGCAGAAAAAGAAACTGATATCATCCCTCACTGTTCTGCAGCTGCTGCAGGTATACCCCAGACAAGCAGGGCCTGGAGTGGACCTCAGCACTCATACAACAGAGAGGATAGATCATTAGAGGGAAAACTAAGTAACAGAAATACTTCATCATCAACAATCTCAGTGTCCACACAGAGACCCAATTGAAAAATCAGCCACTACTAAGACGACAGGCGGATAAATCCATAAAGATGGGAAGAAACCAGCGCAAAAAGGAGGAAAGCACCCGAAACCAAAACACCTCACCTCCAAAAAAGGACAAAAACTCCTCACCAGCAAGGGAACAAAGCTGGACGGAGAATAAATGTGACGAAATGACGAAATCAGACTTCAGAAAGTGGATAATGAGAAACTTCAGTGAGCTAAAGGAACATGTACTAAACCAGTGCAAAGAAACTAAGAACCTTGAGAAAAGATTTGAAAAAAGATTCGAGGAACTGATAACGAGAATGGACAACTTAGAGAGGAATATGAATGAATTGAAGGAGCTGAAAAACACAACACGAGAACTTCGTGAAGGATGCACAAGTTTCAACAGCCGAATTGACCAAGCAGAAGAAAGAATATCAGAAGTTGAAGACCAACTCAATGAAATAAAACGAGAAACAAAGATTAAAGAAAAAAGCACAAAAAGGAATGAAAAAAAACTCCAAGAAATGTGGGACTATGTGAAGAGACCCAACCTACGTTTGATAGGTGTACCAGAATGTGACGAAGAGAATGAATCCAAGCTGGAAAACACTCTTCAGGATATTATCCAGGAAAATTTCCCCAACCTAGCAAGACAGGTCAATACTCAACTCCAGGAAATACAGAGAACACCACAAAGATACTCTGCAAGAAGAGCAACCCCAAGGCACATAATCGTCAGATTCACCAGGGTTGAAACGAAGGAGAAAATACTAAGGGGAGCCAGAGTAAAAGGTCAGGTCACCCACAAAGGGGAGCCCATCAGACTCACAGCAGATCTCTCGGCAGAGACTCTACAAGCCAGAAGAGAGTGGGGGCTAATATTCAACATCCTTAAAGAAAAGAGCATTCAACCCAGAATTTCATATCCAGCGAAACTGAGCTTCATAAGTGAAGGTAAAATAAAATTCTTCATGAACAAGCAAGTACTCAGAGATTTTGTCACCACTAGGCCTGCTTTACAAGAGCTCCTGAAAGAGGCACTACACATAGAAAGAAACAACCAGTTCCAGCCATCCTAAAAGCATACCAAATGCTAAAGACCATCAACAAAATGAAGAATGTACATGAACCAATGGGAAAAACAGCCAGCTAGCATCAAAATGGCAGTATCAAATTCACACATAACAATATTAACCCTGAATGTAAATGGGCTAAATGCACCAATCAAAAGACGCAGACTGGCAAATTGGATAAAAAACCAAAACCCATCGGTGTGCTGTATCCAGGAAACCCACCTCACATGCAAAGATACACAAAGGCTCAAAATAAAGGGATGGAGGAAGATTTACATAGCAAATGGAGAGCAAAAAAAAGCAGGAGTTGCAATTCTCATCTCTGGTAAAATAGACTTTAAAGTAACAAAGATCAAAAGGGACAAAGAAGGTCATTACATAATGGTAAAAGAATCGATACAACAAGAAGAGATAACGAATCTAAATATATATGGACCCAATGTAGGGGCACCCAGATATATAAGGCAAGTTCTTAATGACTTACAAAGGGACTTAGACTCCCACACAATAATAGTGGGAGACTTTAACACTCCACTGTCAATAGCAGACAGATCAACCAGACAGAAAATTAACAAGGATATCCAGGACTGGAACTCAGACCTGGAACAAGCAAACCTGATAGACATTTACAGAACTCTCCACCCCAAATCCACAGAATATACATTCTTCTCAGCACCACATCACACCTACTCCAAAATTGACCACATAATTGGAAGTAAAGCACTCCTCAGCAAATGCAAAACAACAGAAATCATAACAAACAGTCTCTCAGACCATAGTGCAATCAAGTTGGAGCTCAGAATTCAGAAAATAACTCAGAACCGCACAGCTTCATGGAAACTGAACAATTGGCTCTTGAATGTTGATTGGATAAACAATGAAAGGAAGGCAGAAATAAAGAAGTTCTTTGAAACCAACGAGAATGAAGACACAACGTACCAGAATCTCTGGGACACATTTAAAGCAGTCTGTAGAGGAAAATATATAGCAATAAGTGCCCACATGAGAAGAGTGGAGAGATCCAAAATTGACACCCTATCGTCAAAATTGAAAGAGCTAGAGGAGCAAGATCAAAAAAGCTCAAAACCTAGCCGAAGACAAGAAATAACTAAGATCAGGGCAGAACTGAAGGAGATAAAGACAAGAAAAACCCTTCAAAAAATCAATAAATCTAAGAGCTGGTTTTTCGAAAAGATCAACAAAATAGACAGACCACTAGCCAGACTGATAAAAAAGAAGACAGAGAAAAACCAAATAGATGCAATAAAAAACGATAAAGCGGAAATCACCACAGATTCCACAGAAATTCAAACCATCATCAGAGAATACTACAAACAACTCTATGCACATAAACCAGTAAATCAGGAAGAAATGGATAAATTCCTGGACGCCTGTGTCCTCCCAAGCCTAAACCAGGAAGAAGCCGAAACTATGAATAGACTAATAACAAGGTCTGAAGTTGAGGCAGCAATTAAGAGCCTACCACACAAAAAAAAACCCAGGTCCAGATGGGTTCACAGCCGAATTCTACCAGACACACGAAGAGTATTTGGTACCATTCCTTCTGAAACTATTCCAAATAATCCAAAAAGAGGGAACCCTTCCCAATTCAGTTTATGAGACCAACATCATCCTGATACCAAAACCTGACAAAGACTCAACAAGAAAAGAAAGCTTCAGGCCAATATCCATGATGAACATACATGCAAAAATCTTCAATAAAATACTGGCAAACCGATTGCAACAGCACATTAAAAAACTTATCCATCATGATCAAGTAGGATTCATCCCGGGGATGCAAGGCTGGTTCAGCATACGCAAGTCTATAAATGTAACTCACCACATAAACAGTAGCAAAAACAAAAACCACATGATTATCTCAATTGATGCAGAGAAGGCATTTGACAAAATTCAACAGCCCTTTTTGCTAAAAACCCTCAATTAACCTGGTATTGATGGAACATATCTCAAAGTAATAAAAGCTATTTATGACAAACCAACAGCCAATATCATACTTAATGGGCAAAAACTGGAAGCATTCCCTTTGAAATCTGTCACTAGACAAGGATGTCCTCTCTCACCACTTCTATTCAACATAGTACTGGAAGTTCTAGCCAGAGCAATCAGGCAAGAAAAAGAAATAAAGGGTATTCAAATAGGAAAGTTGGAAGCCAAATTGTCTCTATTTGCAGACGACATGATAGTATACCTAGAAGACCCCATCACCTCAGCCCAAAAGCTCCTGCAACTGATAAGCAACTTCAGAAAAGTCTCAGGATATAAAATCAATGTTCAAAAATCACAAGCATTCCTATACACTAATAACAGATTTAAAGAGAACCAAATCAAGAACGAACTGCCATTCACAATTGCTACAAAGAAAATAAAATACCTAGGAATACAACTCACTAGGAATGTAAGGGACCTCTTTAAGGAAAACTACAGACAACTGCTCAACGAAATAAGAGAGGACACAAACAGATGGAGAAACATTCCATGTTCGTGGTTAGGAAGAATCAATATCGTGAACATGGCTATACTGCCCAAAGTAATTTACACAATCAATGCTATCCCCATCAAACTACCATTGAATTTCTTCACAGAACTGGATAAAACCACCATGAATATCACATGGAACCAAAAAAGAGCCCGCATAGCCAAGTCAATTCTAAGCAAAAAGAACACAGCGGGAGGCATCACGCTACCAGACTTCAAACTATACTACAAGGCTACAGTAATCAAAACAGCATGGTACTGGTACCAAAACAGAGATATAGACCAATGGAACAGAACAGAGGCATCGGAGGCAACACAACACATCTACAACCATATTATCTTTGATAAACCAGACAAAAACAGGCAATGGGGAAAGAATTCCCTATTTAATAAATGGTGTTTGGAAAACTGGCTAGCCATGTGCAGAAAGCAGAAACTGGACCCCTTCCTGACACCTTACACTAAAATTAACTCCAGATGGATTAAAGACTTAAACGTAAGACCTGACACCATAAAAACCCTAGAGGAAAATCTAGGCAAAACCATTCAGGACATAGGAGTAGGCAAGGACTTCATGAACAAAACACCAAAAGCATTGGCAACAAAAGCCAAAATAGACAAATGGGACCTAATCAAACTCCACAGCTTCTGCACGGCAAAAGAAACAGTCACTAGAGTGAATCGGCAACCATCAGAATGGGAAAAAAATCTTTGCAGTTCACACATCTGACAAAGGGCTGATATCCAGAATTTACAAAGAACTCAAACAGATTTACAGAAAAAAACAAACAAGCCCATTCTAAAATGGGCAAAGGATATGAACAGAAACTTTACAATAGAAGACATACATGAGGCCAACAAACATATGAAAAAGTGCTCATCATCATTGGTCATTAGAGAGATGCAAATCAAAACCACATTGAGATATCATCTCACACCAGTTAGAATGGCGGTCATTAAAAAATCTGGAGACAACAGATGCTGGAGAGGATGTGGAGAAATAGGAACACTCTTACACTGTTGTTGGGAGTGTAAATTAGTTCAACCATTGTGGAAGACAGTGTGGCGATTTCTCAGGGACTTAGAAATAGAAATTCCATTTGACCCAGCAATCCCATTACTGGGTATCTATCCAAAAGACTATCAATCGTTCTACTATAAGGACACATGCACACGAATGTTCATTGCAGCACTGTTTACAATAGCAAAGACCTGGAACCAACCCAAGGGCCCATCGATGATAGACTGGACTGGGAAAATGTGGCACAAATACACCATGGAATATTATGCAGCAATCAAAAATGATGAGTTTGTGTCCTTTGTAAGGACATGGATGAACCTGGAGAACATCATTCTCAGCAAACTGACACAAGAACAGAAAAAGAAATACTGCATATACTCACTCATAGGTGGGTGAGAAATATGAGAACACATGGACACAGAGAGGCGGTCTACTATACACTGGGGACTGTTGAGGGAAATGGGGAGGGACAGCGTGCGGGGGCTTGGGGGGTAGCCTGGGGATTAATAACAAGTGTGGGTGAAGGGGAGGAAGGCAGCAAAACACACTGCCATGTGTGTACCTATGCAACTATCTTGCACGTTCTGCACATGTACCCCAAAACCTATAATGCAATAAAAATTTAAAAAGAAAAAAAAACATAGTACTGGAAGTTCTAGCCAGAGCAATCAGGCAAGAAAAGTAAATAAAGGGTATTCAAATAGAAAAAGAGAAGCCAAATTTTCTCTATTTGCAGACAACATGTTAGTATACTTAGAAGACCCCATCACCTGAACCCAAAAAGTCCTGAAACTTATAATCAACTTCAGCAAAATCTCAGGATATAAAATCAATGTGTAAAAATCAGAAGCATTCCTATACGCCAATAACAGACTTAAGAAGAACGAAATCAAGAACAAACTGCCTTTCCTAATTGCTAGAAAGAAAATAAAATACCTAGCAATACAACTCAGAAGAAACATAAGGGACCTTTTTAAAGAAAAGTACAAACCACTGCTCAGCAAAATAACAGAGGACACAAACACATGGAGAAACATTCCATGTTCATGATTAAGAAGAATCAATATCGTGAAAATGGCTATACTGCCCAATGTAATTTACACAATCAATGCTATTTTCATCAAACTACCATTGAATTCCTTTACAGAACTGGAAAAAAACCACCATGAACTTCATATGGAATCAAAAGAGAGCCCGCATAGACAAGTCAATTCTAAGCAAAAAGAACACAGCAGGAGGCATTACACTACCAGATTTCAAACTATTCTACAAAACTACAGTAATGAAAACAGCATGGTGATGGTACCACAACAGAGATATAGACCAATGGAACAGAACAGAGGCACCGGAGGCAACACAAGATATCTACAACCATATAATCTTTGATATATCAGAGAAAAACAAGCAATGGGGAAAGAATTCCCTGTTTAATAAATGGTGTTGGGAAAACTGGCTAGCCATGTGTAGAAAGCAGAAACTGGACCCATTCCTGACAGCTTACACTAAAATTAACTCCAGATGGATTAAAGACTTAAACATAAGACCTGACACCATAAAAACCCTAGAAGAAAATCTAGGCAAAACCATTCAGGACATAGGAGTAGGCAAGTTCTTCATGAATAAAACACTAAAAGCATTGGCAACAAAAGCCAAAATAGACAAATAGGACCTAATCAAACTCCACAGCTTCTCCAATGCAAAAGAAACAGTCACTAGAGTGAATCGGCAACCATCAGAATGGGAAAAATCTTTGCAGTTTACGTATCTGACAAAGGGCTGATATCCAGAGTCTACAAAAATCACAAACAGATTTACAGGAAAAAAACACAAACAAGCCCATTTAAAAATGGGCAAAAGATATGAACAGACACTTTACAAAAGAAGACATACATGAGGCCCACAAACACATGAAAAAATGCTCATCATCACTGGTCATTAGAGAGATGAGAATCACAACCACATTGAGATACCATCACACGCCAGTTAGAATGGAGATCATTAAAAAATCTGGAGACAACAGATGCTGGGCAGTATGTGGAGAAATAGGAACACTCTTACACTGTTGGTGGGAGTGTAAATTGGTTCAACCATTGTGTAAGATTGTGTGGCGATTCCTCATGGACCTAGAAATAGAAATTCCATTTGACCCAGCAATCCCATTACTGGGTATATATCCAAAGAACTATAAATCATTCTACTATAAGAACACATGAACACGGATGTTCATTGCAGCACTGTTTACATTAGCAAAGACCTCGAACCAACCCAAATGCCCATCGATGATGGACTGTACTGGGAAAATGTGGCACATATACACCATGGAATATTATGCAGCAATCAAAAATGATGAGTTTGTGTCCTTTGTAAAGACATGGATGAATCTGGAGAACATCATTCTCACCAAACTGACACAAGAACAGAAAAAGAAATACCGCATATTCTCACTCATAGGCGGGTGAGAAAAATGAGAACACATGGACACAAGGAGGGGGTCTACTACCCACTGGGGTCTATTGGCAGAATTGGGGAGGGACAGCGGGGGACCTGGGGAGGGATAGCCTGGGGATAAATGCGGATTGTGGGTGAAGGGGAGGAAGACAACAAAGCACACTGACATGTGTGTACCTATGCAACTATATTGAAGGTTCTGCACATATACCCCAAAACCTATAATGCAATAAAAATAAAAAAAAACATTACAGAATAATGCATAATGGGACAATAGTAAGGAGTTTATTTCATATGGCCTCTCATTGAGAGCTTCAGTGCATAATAAACAGCTGTAGAGTATTCAGGACCCTATTTAAAGTAGCCCCAAATGACACAGCTATGTGAATGATACACACATGTGTGATAGTCAGTAGATTATTTGATATGGACACTCATACAGCACCTCTTCGAATCCTACACATTTGGGGAATAATCACTAGTCTAATTCATATGGTGATTCGTTTGGAGAGTCAAAAAATAACGCACAGCTATGGAGTAAAATGGGGTCTATTACATAAGGACACTCTCAGTGTTTCAGTGAATAATATGTATATCTGATAAGTCAGGAATCTCTTTCACATGGCCACCCGTTAAGGGCCTCAGGTCATAATACTCACCTCAGAAATAGTCAAGGGTCTACTTCAAATAAGTACACACTCAGAGTCTCTGTAATGCACACATGGGAAGTATACAAGAGTCTCTTTTCTATGCCCTCTTAGTCAGAATCTCATTCAATAATACACACCTGGGTAAGAGTTAAGAGTCTTCTTTATGTAGCCACTCATTTAGATCCTTAGTAAATAATGCACACATGTGGAATTGACACGTCTATTTTATATGGCCACAAAATCAAAGCCTGAGTGAATAATACACAACTTTACAATCGTCACTAGTGTATTCCATATGCCCAAATATTCAAAGTCAGAATCAATAATACACACCTGTGGACTAGTCCAAAAAAATTTGTTATGGCCAAAGCTTTAGAGCCTCAGTGAATAATACATACCTCGGGGATACTCAGTATGCTATTACATATGGCATCTATTTCAGAGATTCATTCCATAAGGAACACCTGTATTGTAGTCAAAATTCTATTTCGTATAGCCACATATTCAGAAACTAACTAAATGACAGACACCTTGGGTAAAGTCAGGTTTCTACTTCGTACAGCCATTCATTTAGATACTGATATGAAACGCACACCTGCAAAGTATTCAGGAGTCTCTGTTTTATGGTCACTCATTCAGAGCCTCACAGAATTATACAGAACTATTGAAATCCACTAGTGTATTTTACATGGCCACTTATTCAGAACCTCATTGAAGAATCATACATGTCTCGAAAATATCAGGATTCTATTATATATAGCCACTTATTCAGAGACTCACTGAATAATGTACACCTTGGAATAGTCTGGAGACTATTTGATATGACTGTTCACCCAGCGACTCAGTGAAAAATGCACAGATGAGAAATAATCAAGAGGATGGAGTCATGAGTCTATTTTCTGTGGTAACGCATTCAGAAACTCACTGAAGAATACCAACTAGGAAATAGTCAGAGTCCAGTTCATACGGCCACTCAATCAAAGCATTACAGAATAATGCATAATGGGGCAATAGTAAGGAGTCTATTTCCTATGGCCTCTCATTGAGAGATTCAGTGTGTAATAAACAGCTGTGGGGTACTCAGGACCCTATTTAAAGTAGCCCCAAATTACGCAGCTACATGAATGATACATACATGTGTGATAGTCAGGAGACTCTTTGATATGGACACTCGTACAGCACCTCTTCGAATACTGCACATGTTGGGAATAATCACTAGTCTATTTCATATAGTGATTCGTTTGGATAGTCAAAAATAACGCACAGCTATGGTGTAAAATGGGGTCTATTACATAAGGCCACTCTTTCAGTGTTTCAGTGAATAATATGTATATATGATAAGTCAGGAATCTCTTTCACATGGCCACTCGTTCAGGGCCTCAGTGCATAATACTACCCTCAGAAATATTCAAGGGTCTACTTCAAATAAGTACACATTCAGAGTCCCTGTAAGTAATGCACACGTGGGCAGTACACAAGAGATTTTTTTCTATGCCCACTTAGTCAGAGTCTCATTGAATAATACACCACTGGGGAAGAGTTAAGAGTCTACTTTATGTAGCCACTCATTTAGAGCTTCAGTGAATAATTCACACTGGAGTAATAGTCAAGCATTTTTTATATGGCCACTCACTATGTGCCTCCCTGAACAATAAACACCTGGGGAATCTTTAAAATTCTATTTTATACTACTACATATTTAGAAACTTATTGAATAATACACAATGGAGCAATAGTCAGGTGTCTATTCTTTCTGGCCTCTCACTTAAAGTTTCAGTGAATAATAAACTTCTATGTTATAATCAGGGCACTGTTTAAATAGCTACGAATTAGGTGCCTTCCTGAGTGATACACACATTGGTGGTAGTCAGGAGTTTATTTCATATGAACTCTAATATTGGGTATTGCTCAGATATACACAACTGGGGGAGTGTCAGTAATATATTTGGTATGGACACTCATAAAGAACCTGTTAGAATAATGCACACATGTAGAATAATCAGGAGTCTATGTCATACGGCTACTCATTCAGACAAACAGTAAATAACGCACATGTGGAGTAACGAGAAGTTTGTTTCATATGGTTGTTCTTTCACAACCTCACTGAATATTACACACTTGTGATATAGTCTGGTGTCTATTGTTTATGGCCACTCATTCAGAGAATCACTGAATAATGCACACCTGCGGAATGGTAAAACGTCTCTATTCTATGGCCTCTCATTGAGAGCCTCACTAAATATACACACCTGGAAAAATAGTCAGGATTTACTTACATCCCCTCATTTAGAGTCTCACTCAATAATACACACCTTTGGAATAGTAAGGACACTCTTTCATGTGGCCTATCATTTGGAGTGTCACTGAATAATGTGGTGTAGTCAGGAGTCTATTTCATGTAGACACATTTTCAGAGCCTCAGTAAATAAGAGAGACCCTTGCTATAGTAAGGCATCTAATTAATATGGCCACATCTTGTAAGCCTCTCTGAATAGTACACACCCGGATAAAAATTTGGAGTCTATTTGTGATGTACATTCAATCAGAGCCTCGGTGAATAATGCACACCAGTGGGGAAGCCAGGAGTCTATTTCATTTGGACACTCATTCATAGCCTCAGTGGATTATATGCATGTGTGGATTAGTCAAGATTTCATTTCATATGGCCACTGACTCGTAATTTAAGTGAATAATGCACAAATGGAAAGCACTCATCAGTCTATTTCATAGAGCCACTCATTCAGAGATTCACTATGTAATACAAATATATAAGATAGACAGAATCCTGTTTCATACAGTCAGACAATCAAAGCCTCACTGAGTAACACACACTGAGTAACACAGAAGTGTTAGAAGTCTAGTTTATATAGCCTTTCATTTACAGCCTCATTGAATAATGCACACATGTGAAATAGACACTAGCCTATTTTATATGGCCGCAAAATCAAAGCCTGAGTGAGTAATATACAACTTGACAATAGTCACTTGTCTATTCCATATGCCCAAATATTCAAAGTCAGAGTCAATAGTACACTCCTGTGGACTAGTCGAAAAAATATTTCAATTGAACAAAGTTTTAGAGACTCCATGAATAACACATACCTGAAAAATACTCAGGTCACTATTACATAAGGCATCTATTTCAGAGATTCATTGAATAAGGAACACCTGTATTGTAGTCAAAATTCTATTTCATATAGCCACATATTCAGAACCTAACTAAAGGACATACACCTTGGGGAAAGTCAGGATTCTATTTCATATAGCCACTAATTTAGATATTGAATTTGAAAACGCACACCGGCGGAGTATTCAAAAGTCTCTGTTTTATGGCCACTCATTTAGAGCCTCACAGAATAATACAGAACGATGGAAATTCAGAAGTGTATTTTACATGGAGACTTATTCAGAACCTCACTGAAGAATCATATATATCTAGAAAATACTCAGGATTCTATTATATATAGCCACTTATTCAGAGACTCACTGAATAATGTACACCTGGGGAATAGTCTGGAAAACTATTTGATATGACCGTTCATCCAGTGACTCATAGTCAACAGGATGGAGTCATGAGTCTATCTTCTGTGGTAACACAGAAGTGGAAACTCACTGAAGAATACTAACTAGGAAATACTCAGAGTCCATTTCATATGGCCACTCAATCAAAGCATTACCGAATAATGCATAATGGGGAAATAGTAAGGAGTCTATTTCATATGGCCTCTCATTGAGAGATTGAGTGCATAAGAAACAGCTGTGGAGTACTCAGGACCCTATTTAACGTAGCCCCGAAGTACGCAGCTACGTGAATGATACACACATGTGTGATAGTCAGGAGGCTCTTTGATATGGACACTCGTACAGCACCTCTTCGAATACTGCACATTTGGGGAATAATCACTAGTCTATTTCATATGGTGATTCGTTTGGATAGTCAAAAATAATGCACAGCTATGGTGTAAAATGTAATGCCTTATTACATAAGGCCACTTTTTCAGTGTTTCAGTGCATAATATGTATATCTGAAGAGTCAGGAATCACTTTCACATGGCCACTCTTTCAGGGCCTATGGGCATAATACTACCCTCAGAAATATTCAAGGGTCTACTTCAAATTAGTACACATTCAGAGATCCTGTAAGTAATGCACACGTGGGCAAAACACAAGAGTATTTTTTCTATGCCCACTTAGTCAGCGTCTCATTGAATAATACACCACTGGGGAAGAGTTAAGAGTCTACTTCATGTAGCCACTCATTTAGAGCTTCAGTGAATATTTCACAGCGGATTAACAGTCAAGGATTTCTTATATGGCCACTCACTATGTGCCTTCCTGAAAGATACACACATGGGGAATCCTCAGGATTCTATTTCATACTACTACATTTTTAGAAACTTATTGAATAATACACAATGAAGCAAGAGTCAGGTGTCTATTCTTTCTGGCCTCTCATTCATTGTTTCAGTGAATAATAAACTTCTATGTTGTAATCAGGGCACTGTTTAAGATAGCTACGAATTAAGTGCCTTCCTGAGTGATACACACCTTGGTGATAGACAGAATTTTATTTCATATGAACTCTAATTCTGGGTCTTGCTGTGTAATACACGACTAAGAGAGTGTCAAGAGTCTATTTGGTATGGACACTCAAACAGAACCTGTTTGGATAATGCCCCATGGAGAATAATCAGGAGTCTATGTCATACGGATACTCATTCAGACAAACAGTAAATAACGCACATGTGGAGTAATGAGAAGTCTGTTTCATATGGCCGTTCTTTCACAACCTCACTGAATATTACACACTTGTGATATCGTCTGGAGTCTATTGTTTATAGCCACTCATTAAGAGCATCACTGAATAATGCACACCTGGGGAATAATCAAAAGTCTCTATCATATGGCTTCTCATCGAGAGCCTCACTAGATGTACACACCTGGAAAAATAGTCAGGATTTACTTCTATCACCTCATTTAGAGTCTCACTCAATAATACACACCTGTGGAAGGGTACGGAGAATTTTTCATGTTGCTACTCTTTCCGAGTGCCCCTGAATAATGTGGTGAATTCAGGAGTCGATTGACTCCCACTATTATTATATGGATTTCTAAGTTTCTTTGTAAGTCATTAAGAACTTGCCTTATATATCTGGGTGCTCCTACATTGGGTCCATATATATTTAGAATCATTAGCTCTTCTTGTGGTATCCATCCTTTTACCATTATGTAATGACCTTCTTTGTCCCTTTTGATCTTTGTTGCTTTAAAATCTATTTTATCAGAGACGAGAATTGCAACTCCTGCTTTTTTTTTTTTGCTCTCCATTTGCTTGGTAAATCTTCCTTCATCCCTTTATTTTGAGCCTCTGTTTATCCTTGCGTGTGAGGTGGGTTTCCTGGATACAGCACACTGATGGGTTTTGGTTTCTTATCCAATTTGCCAGTCTGTGTCTTTTGATTGGTGCATTTAGCCCATTTACATTCAGGGTTAATATTGTTATGTGTGAATTTGCTACTACCATTTTGATGCTAGCTGGCTGTTTTGCCCATTGGTTCATGTACATTCTTCATTTTGTTGATGGTCTTTAACATTTGGTATGCTTCTAGGATGGCTGGAACTGGTTGTTTCTTTCTATGTGTAGTGCCTCTTTCAGGAGCTCTTGTAAAGCAGGCCTAGTGGTGACAAAATCTCTGAGTACTTGCTTGTTCATGAAGGATTTTATTTTTCCTTCACTTATGAATCTCAGTTTGGCTGGATATGAAATTCTGGGTTGAAAGTAATTTTCTTTAAGGATGTTGAATATTGGCCCCCACTCTCTTCTGGCTTGTAGAGTCTCTGCCAAGAGATCTGCTGTGAGTCTGATGGGCTTCCCTTTGTAGGTGACCCGACCTTTCTCTCTGGCTGCCCTTAGTATTTTCTTCTTCATTTCAACCCTGGTGAATCTGACTATTATGTGCCTTGGGGTTGCTCTTCTTGCCTAGTATCTCTGTGGTGTTCTCTGTATTTCCTGGATTTCAGTATTGACCTGTCTTTCTAGGTTCGGCAAATTTTCCCGTATAATATCCTGAAGAGTATTTTCCAGCTTGGATTCATTCTCTTCATCACATTCTGGTACACCTATTAAATGTAGGTTGGGTATCATCACATAGTCCCATATTTCTTGGAGATTTTGTTCATTCCTTTTTGCGCTTTATTTTTAAATCTTGGTTTCTCGTTTTATTTCATTTAGTTGATCTTCAACTTCTGATATTCTTTCTTCTGCTTGGTCAATTCGGCTGTTGAAACTTGTGCATGCTTCTCGAAGCTCTCGTGTTGTGTTTTTCAGCTCCTTCAATTCATTCATATTCCTCTCTAAGTTGTCCATTCTTGTTATCAATTCCTCGAATCTTTTTTCAAATCTTATTTCAAGGTTCTTAGTTTCTTTGCACTGATTTGGAACATGTTCTTTTAGCTCACTGAAGTTTCTCATTATCCACTTTCTGAAGTCTGATTCCCTCATTTCGTCACAATCATTCTCCATCCAGCTTTGTTCCCTTGCTGGTGAGGAGTTTTGTTGTCTTTTTGGAGGTGAGGTGTTTTGGTTTCGTTTGTTTTCCTCATTTTTGCGCTGGTTTCTTTCCATCTTTATGGATTTATCTGCCTGTCATCTTAGTAGTTGCTGATTTTTCAATTGGCTCTCTGTGTAGGCGCTGAGATTGTTGAAGATGAAGTATTTCTGTTACTTATTTTTCCTTCTAACAGTCTATCCCCTCTGCTGTATGAGTGCTGAGGTCCACTCCAGGCCCTGCTTGTCTGGGGTACACCTGTAGCAGCTGTGGAACAGTGAGTGATGATACCAGTTTCTTCTTCTGCTGTCTTTGTTCCAGAATGATGCCCGCCAAATGTCAGTCTGATTAGTCCACTTTTGGGGTGACTCTTTGGATATACAGGGGTCAGGGAGCTGCTTGAGGAGACAGTCTCTGCTTTGTAGGAGCTCCAGTGCTGATCTTTGAGCTCCGTTTTTCATTCAGGGTTTTTGGGAGCTTGTTTATGACTGCTGCAACAGAACTCATAAAACACCACCCATGTTTTTCCCCCTTAGATGCTCTGTCTCAGGGAGTTGGGGCTTTCTTTATGAGTATCTGTTGCATTGACCTGCCCCACTAGGAGGGAGTCTATTCACTATTTGCCTGCCGGTGCTCTGCCCTGCTAGGGCGGGTCTGCCCTGTTACTGCTGGGATGCATTCTGCTGTGGAGCACTCCCCACTCCTGGCGGAGTCTTCTGCTATGGCAGGTTGCCTCGGCAACAGCAGGCTGAATCAGCCCTGGGCGGTAATTCAATAGGGGCGGATTGCATCCGCTGTGGCTGACGCCCCGCCCCCAGCAGGCTGCACCGTCCTAGATGCCGGCTGTAAGTCTCTCAGCCCCCAGCGCCTCCAATCGCTGCCCTTCTTTTCCCCGTGAGCGTGGGACTGGCCGAGCCCGATCACCCACCTCCCTGCCTCAGAGTCCGTCCTCTCTCTCTCTCTCTCCCTCTCCGCAAGCTGAGAGGTCGACTCTCTCACTGGCACCCCAGTAGCCTGCCGATAGGGCACTGGGATCCGTGCGATCTCCCGTGCCACTGCCCACTGCACCGGCTCAGATCACGCTTCCCAGGAATCTCCTGGTCTGGCTCATTGTCCACGTCCCGTTCAATCAGATGGACATGCCAATCTGCCCTTCCAAATCTCAGATTGCCGGTTTAACAGGGCACCCAGACCAGTGAGTTTCGTGCCGGGTCTCGCTGCAGCGCCGGCGAAGCGTCCGCGCAAGCCGGCTGCGGTAGCCAGTTATACTAGCGTCCCCTGTCTCTCCCACACCTGGGACTTTCAACGCTCTGTGGGCAAAAAAGGTCCATCCGAGAATGTGGCTAGGACTCACCCTCTGCACCTTCACTGAGAGCTGCAATTCTGAGTCACTTCTACAACGCCATCTTCCCTTCTCCCAGCTGTTCATTTTTCACTGAGTCACTGGGTGAATGGTCATATCAAATATTCTCCAGACTATTTCCCAGGTGTGCATTATTCAGGGAATCTCTGAATAAGTGGCAATATATAATAGAATCCTGAGTGTTTTCCAGATATGCATGATTCTTCAATGTGGTTTTGAATAAGTGGCCATGTAAAATACACTCCTGAATTTCCATAGTTCTGTATTATTCTGTGAGTCTCTGAATGAGTGCCTTTTTACATTCGGTATCTAAATAACTGGCTATACAATATAGTATCCTGACTTTCAACACGGTGTATGGTATTCAGTTAGGTTCTTAATATATGGCTATACAAAAGAGAATCCTGACTTTCCCCAAGGTGAATGTCATGCACTTCGGTTCTGAATATGTGGCTATATGAAATAGAATTCTGACTACAATACATGTGTTTTTTATTCAATGAATCTCTGAAATAGATGCCATATATAAAGGCTCTGTGAAATAGATTGCTGAGTACTCTACCTTTGTGCAATATTCACTAAAATTACGAGTCAGTGGCCATATGAAATGTAATCCTGACTAATCCACACTTGCGTATTATCCACGATGGTTATTAATAAGTTTCCAAATGTAATAGAATTCTGGCTACCCCAGGGATGTGCATTAATCACCGAGGCTCTAAATGGAATGCCCAACGCATATAGACTCCAAATGATTCTCCAGGTGTGCATTATTCAGTGAGGCTTATAAGATGTTGCCATATTAATTAGAAGCCTTACCATAGCAAGGGCCTCTCTTATTCACTGAGGCTCTGAAAATGTGTCTAAATAAAATGGACTCCTAACTGCACCACATTATTCAGTTACACTCGAAATGATAGGCCACATGAGAGTCTCCTTACTATTCCACAGGTTTGCATTATTGAGTGAGACTTTAAATGAGGGGATATATATAAATCCTGACTTTTTTCCCAGTTGTGTACATTTAGTGAGCCTCTCGATGAGAGGCCATAGGATTGAGATTTCTGACTATTCCGCAGTTGTGCATTATTCAGTGATTCTCTTAATGAGTGTACATAAAAAAATAGACTCCAGAATATATCAGAGGTGTGTAATATTCAGTGAGGATATGAAAAAAAGGCCATATAAAACAGACTTTTCATTACTCCACATGTGGGTCATTCACTGTTTCTCTGAATGATTAGCCATATGACATAGACTCATTATTATTCCCCATGTGTGCATAAATCATACAGGTTCTGTATGAGGGTCCACAGCAAATAGACTCCTGACACTCCCCCAGTTGTGTATTACAAAGCAATACCCAGAATTAGCGTTTATATAAAATAAACTCCTGACTATCACCCAGGCGTGTATTACTCAGGAAGGCACTTAATACGTGGCTATCTTAAACAGTGCCCTGATTACTCCATAGAAGTTTTTTATTCACTGAAACGTTGAAAGAGAGGCCAGAAATAATAGACACCTGACTATTGCTCCATTGTGAATTATTCAGTAAGGTTCTAAATGTGTGCTATTATGACATAGAATCTGAGGATTCCACAGGTGTTTATCATTCAGGGAGTCACATAGTGAGTGGCCATATAAAAGGTTCTCGACTGTTACTCCGGTGTGAATTATTCACTGAGGTGCTAAATGAGTGGCTACATGAAGTAGAATTTTAACTCTATAACAGGTGTGTATTATTGAATGAAACTCTGATTAAGGGGGCATAGAAAAGAGAATCATTTGTATTGCCCATGTGTGTGTTAATATCAGAGACTCTGAATGTGTACTTTTTTGAAGTAGACACTTGACTATTTCTGAGGGGAGTATTATGCACTTAGGCCCTGAATGAGTGGCCATGGGAAAGATATTCCTGACTTATCATATATACATATTATTCACTGAAACACTGAAAGAGTGGCCTTATGTATAGACTCCATTTTACTCCACAGGTTTGCGTTATTTTTTGACTTTCCAAACGAATCACCATATGAAATAGACTAGTGATTATTCCCCAAATGTGCAGAATTTGAAGAGGTGCTGTATGATTTTCCATAACAAATAGTCTCCTGACCATCACACATGTGTGTATCATTCACATAGCTGCATAACTTGGGGCTACATAAAAGAGGGTCCTGACTACTCCACAGCTCTTTATTATGCACTGAAACTCTCAAAGAGAGGCCATATGTAATAGACTCCTTACTATTGCCCCATTGTGCATTATTCGGTAATGCTTTGATTGAGTGCCCTTATGACCTGGACTTTATTTCCAAGGTGGGTATTCTTCAGTTAGTTTCTGAATATGTCACCACAGAAAATAGACCCATGACTCTATTGTCTTGACTCTATCTCGGCTGTGCATTTGTCACTGAGTAACTGGGTGAATGGTCATATCAAATAGTCTCCGGACTATTCCTAAGGTGTGAATTATTCGGTGAGTCTCTGAATAAGTGGCTATATATAATAGAATCCAGAGTATTATCCAGATATACATGATTCTTCAATGAGGTTCTGAATAAGTGACCATGTAAAATACACTCCTGAATTTCCATAGTTCTGTTTTATTCTGTGATGCTCTGAATGAATGGCCATAAAAAAGACACTCCTGAATACTCCACAGGTGTGTGTTTTTACATTTGGTATCTAAATGGGTGGCTATAGGAAATAGAATCCTGACTTTCCCCAAGGTGTACGTTGTTCAGTTAGGTTCTGAATATGTGGCTATATGAAATAGAATCCTGAAGGGGACTCGCAAGATGGCGTCATAAAAGTGACTCAGGATTGCAGCTCTCAGTGAAGGTGCAGAGGGTGAGTCCTAGCAGCATTCTCGGATGAAACATTTTTGACCACAGAGCGTTTAAAGTCCAAGGTGTGGGAGAGACACAGGACGCTAGTACAGCCGGCTAGCGCAGCTGGCTCGGGCAGCCACTTCGGCCGGCGCCACAGTGAAACCTGGCATGGAACTCACTGGTCTAGGTGCCCTGTCAAACCGGCAATCCGAGATTTGGAAGGCCAGATTGGCATGTACATCTGATTGAATGGGACGTGGACAATGAGCCAGACCAGGAGTTTCCTGGGAAGCGTGATCTGAGCTGGTGAAGTGGGCAGCAGCATGGGAGATCACACAGATCCCAGTGCCCTATCAGCAGGCTACCAGGGCGTCAGTGAGAGAGTCAACCTTTCAACTTGGGGAGAGGAAGAGAGAGAGAGAGAGAGAGGACGGACTCTGAGGCAGGGAGATGGGTGACCAGGTTCCGTGGGTACCACCCTGATGGGGAAAAGCAGGGTGGCGATTAGAGGTGCTCAGGGTTGAGAGTTTTGCTGCCGGCATATAGGACGGTGCAGCCTGGTGAGGTAGGGGCGTCCACCACTAGGGGTGCAATCTGCCCCTATTGAAGTACCGCCCAGGGCTGACGCAGCCTGCCATTGCCGAGGCAACCTGCCATAACAGAGAGACTCCACCAGGAGCGGGGAGTGCTCCACAGCAGAACAGAGCCCAGCAGTAACAGGGCAGACCCGCACTAGCAGGGCAGAGCCCGAGCAGGCAAACACTGAATAGACTGCCTCCTAGTGGGGCAGGCCAGTGCAGAAGATACTCATAAAGAAAGCGCCAACTTCCTGAGACGGGGCATCTAAGGGGGGGGAAAGGGTGGTGTTTTATGAGTTCTGTTACAGCAGACATAAACACTCTCCCAACAACACTGAATGAACAAAAAAGCTCACAGCCCAGCACTGGAGATCCTATAAAGCACAGACCGTCTCCTCAAGCAGCTCCCTGACCCCTGTATATCCAAAAAGTCACCCCAAAAAAGGACTAATCAGACTGACATTTGGCAGGCATCATTCTGGAACAAAGACAGCAGAAGAAGAAACTGGTATCATCCCTCACTGATCCGCATCTGCTATACGTATACCCCAGACAAGCCGGGCTTGGAGTGGACCTCAGCACTCATACAGCAGAGGGACTACACCATTAGAAGGAAAACTACGTAACAAAAATACTTCATCATCAACAATCTCAGCGTCCACACAGACACCCAATTGAAAAATCAGCAACTACTAAGACGACAGGCAGATAAATCCATAAAGATGGGAAGAAACCAGCGCAAAAAGAAGGAAAACACAGGAAACCAAAACACTTCACCTCCTACAGAGGACCAAAACTCCTCACCAGCAAGGGAACCCAGCTGGACGGAGAATGAGTGTGATGAAAGGACGGAATCAGACTTCAAAGAGTGGATAATGAGAAACTTCATTGAGCTAAAAGAACATGTTCTAAACCAGTGAAAAGAAACTAAGAACCTTAAAAAAAATTTGAAAAAAGATTCGAGGAATTGATAACAAGAATGGACAACTTAGAGAGGAATACGAATGAATTGCAGGAGCTGAAAAACACAACACGAGAACTTCGAGAAGCATGCACAAGTTTCAACAGCCAAACTGACCAAGCAGAAGAAAGAATATCAGAAGTCGAAGATCAACTCAATGAAATAAAACGAGAAACCAAGATTAAAGAAAAAAGCACAAAAAGGAATGAACAAAATCTCCAAGGAATGTGGGACTATGTGAAGAGACCCAAACTACGTTTGATAGGGGTACCAGAATGTGATGAAGAGAATGAATCCAAGCTGGAAAACACTGCTCAGGATATTATACAGGAAAATTTTCCCAACCTAGCAAGACAGGTCAATACTCAATTCCAGGAAATACAGAGAACACCACAAAGATACTCCGCAAGAAGAGCAACCCCAAGGCACATAATAGTCAGTTTCACCAGGGTTTAAATGAAGGAGAAAATACTAAGGGCAGCCAGAGAGAAAGGTCGGGTCACCCACAAAGGGAAGCCCATCAGACTCACAGCAGATCGCTTTGCAGAGACTCTACAAGCCAGAAGAGAGTGGGGGCCAAGACTCAACATCCTTAAAGAAAAGAACGTTCAACAAAGAATTTCATATCCAGCCAAACAGAGCTTCATAAGTGAAGGAAAAATAAAATGCTTCATGAACAACCAAGTACTCAGAGATTTTGTCACCACAAGGCCTGCTTTACAAGAGATCCTGAAAGAGGCACTGCACATGGAAAGAAACAACCACTGCCAGCCATCCTAAAAGCATACCAAATGCTAAAGAGCATCAACAAAGTGAAGAATCTACATGAACATATGAGCAAAACAGCCAGCTAGCATAAAAATGGCAGTATCAAATTCACACATAACAATATTAACCCAAAATATAAATGGGCTAAATGCACCAATCAAAAGACACAGACTGGCAAATTGGATAAAAAACCAAAACCCATCAGTGTGCTGTATCCAGGAAACCCACCTCACACGCAAGGATACAAAAAGGCTCAAAATAAAGGGATGGAGGAGGATTTACCAAACAAATGAAGTGCAAAAAGGAGCAGGAGTTGCAATTCTCGTCTCTGATAAAATAGACTTTACAGCAACAAAGATCAAAAGGCACAAAGAAGGTCATTACATAATGATAAATGGATCGAAACAAGAAAAAGAGCTAACAATTCTAAATATATATGGACCCAATGCAGGAGCACCCAGATATATAAGGCAAGTTCTTAATGACTTACAAAGAGTGTTAGACACCCACAAAATAAAAGTGGAAGACTTTAACACTCCACTGTCAATATCAAACAGATCAACCAGACAGAAAATTAACAAGGATACCCAGGACTTGAACTCAGGCCTGGAACAAGCAAACCTGATAGACCTTTACAGAACTCTCCACCCCAAATCCACAGAATATACATTCTTCTCAGCACCACATCACACCTACTCCAAAATTGACCACATATTTGGAAGTAAAGCACTCCTCAGCAAATGCAAAACAACTGAAATCATAACAAACAGTCTCGCAGACCATAGTGCAATCAAGTTGGAACTCAAAATTCAGAAAATAACTCAGAACTGCACAGCTTCATGGAAACTGAACAACTGGCTCTTGAATGTTGTTTGGATAAACAAAGAAATGAAGGCAGAAATAACGAAGTTCTTTGAAACCAATGAGAATGAAGACCCAACGTACCAGAATCTCTGGGACACATTTAAAGCAGTCTGTAGAGAATAATATATAGAAATAAGTGCCCACATGAGAAGAGTGGAGAGATCCAAAATTGACACCCTATCGTCAAAATTGAAAGACCTAGAGGAGCAAGATCAAAAAAGCTCAAAACTTAGCCAAAGACAAGAAATAACTAAGATCAGAGCAAAACTGAAGGAGATATAGACAAGAAAATCCTTCAAGAATTCAATATATGTAAGAGCTGGTTTTTCGAAAAGATCAACAAAATAGACAGACCACTAGCCAGACTGATAAAAAAGAAAAGAGAGAACAACCAAATAGATGCAACAAATAACGATAATGGGGAAATCACCACAGATTTCACAGAAATTCAAACCATCATCACTGAATACTACAAACAACTCTATGCACATAAAGTAGTAAACCAGAAAGAAATGGATAAATTCCTGGACGCCTGAGTCATCCCAAGCCTAAAGCAGGAGGAAGTCAAAACTATGAATAGACTAAAAACAAGGTCTGAAGCTGAGGCAGCAATTAAGAGCCTACCACACAAAAAAAGCCCAGGTCCAGATGGGTTCACAGCTGAATTCTACCAGACACACAAAGAGGATCTGGTACCATTCCTTCTGAAACTATTTCAAATAATCCAAAAAGAGGGAACCCATCCCAAATCATTTTATGAGACCAACATCATCCTGAGACCAAAACCCGGCAGAGACTCAACAAGAAAAGAAAATTTCAAGCAAATATCCATGATGAACATAGATGCAAAAATCTTCAATAAAATACTGGCAAACCTATTGCAACAGCACATTAAAAAACGTATCCATCATGATAAAATAGGATTCATCCCAGGGATGCAAGACTGGTTCAACATACGCAAGTCTATAAATGTAATTCACCACATAAACAGAAGCAAAAACAAAAACCACATGATTATCTCAATTGATGCAGAGAAGGCATTTGCAAAATTCAACATCCCTCTATGCTAAAAACCCTCAATAAACTTGGTATTGATGGAACATATCTCAAAGTAATAAAAGCTATTTACCACAAACCAACAGCCAATATCATACTTAATGGGCAAAAACTGGAAGCATTCCCTTTGAAATCCGGCACTAGACAAGGATACCCTCTCTCACCACTCCTATTCAACATAGTACTGGAAGTTCTAGCCAGAGCAATCAGGCAAGAAAAAGAAATAAAAGATATTTAAATAGGAAAGGTGGAAGCCAAATTGTCTCTATTTGCAGACGACATGATAGTATACCTAGAAGACCCCATCACCTCAGCCCAAAAGCTCCTGAAACTGATAAGCAACTTCAGCAAAGTCTCAGGATATAAAATCAATGTTCAAAAATCACAAGCATTCCTATACACCAATAACCGACTTAAAGAGAACCAAATCAAGAACAAACTGCCATTCACAATGCTACAAAGAAAATAAAATACCTAGGAATACAACACACAAGGAATGTAAGGGACCTCTTTAAGGAAAACTACAAACCACTGCTCAACGAAATAACAGAGGACACAAACAGATGGAGAAACATTCCATGTTCGTGGTTAGGAAGAATCAGTATCGTGAAAATGGCTATACTGCCCAAAGTAATTTACACAATCAATGCTATCCCCATCAAACTACCATTGAATTTCTTCACAGAACTGGAGAAAACCACCATGAATTTCATATGGAACCAAAAAAGAGCCCGCATAGCCAAGTCAATTCTAAGGAAAAAGAACACAGCGGGAGGCATCACACTACCAGACTTTAAACTATACTACAAAGCTACAGTAATCAAAAAAAGCATGGTACTGGTACAAAAACAGAGATATAGACCAAGGGAACAGAACAGAAGCATCGGAGACAACAGAACATATCTACAACCATATTATCTTTGATAAACCAGACAAAAACAAGCAATGGGGAAAGTATTCCCTGTTTAATGAATGGTGTTGGGAAAACTGGCTAGCCATGTGCAGAAAGTGGAAACTGGACCCCTTCGTGACACCTTACACTAAAATTAACTCCAGATGGATTAAAGACTTAAACATAAGACCTGACACCATATAAACCCTAGAAGAATATCTAGGCAAAACCATTCAGGACATAAAAGTAGGCAAGGACTTCATGAACAAAACACCAAAAGCCATAATAGACAACAAAAGCCAAAATAGACAAATGGGACCTAATCAAACTCCACAGCTTCTGAAAGGCAAAAGAAACAGTCACTATAGTGAATCGGCAGCCATCAGAATGGGAAAAAATTTTGCAGTTTACACATCTGACCAAGGGCTGATATCCAGAATTTTCAAAGAACTCAAACAGCTTTACAAAAAAAAAAACAAGCCCATTTAAAAATGGGCAAAGGATATGAACAGACACTTTACAAAAGAAGACATACATGAGGCCAACAGACATGAAAAAACAGTCTCTCAGATTATAGTGCAATCAAGTTGGAACTCAGAATTCAGAAAATAACTCAGAACCGCACAGCTTCATGGAAACTGAACAACTGGCCTTTGCATGTTGATTGGATAAACAATGAAATGAAGGCAGAAGTAAAGAAGTTCTTTGAAACCAATGAGAATGAAGACACAACGTACCAGAATCTCTGGGACACATTTAAAGCAGTCTGTAGAGGAAAATTTATAGCAATACGTGCCCACATGAGAAGAGTGGAGAGATCCAAAATTGACACCCTATCGACAAAATTGAAAGAGCTAGAGAAGCAAGATGAAAAAACTCAAAACCTAGCCAAAGACAATAAATAACTAAGATCAGAGCGGAACTGAAGGAGATAGAGACAAGAAAAACCCTTCAAAAAATCAATAAATCTAAGATCTGGTTTTTGAAAAGATCAACAAAATAGACAGACCACTAGCCAGGCTGATAAAAAAGAAAAGAGAGAACAACCAGACAGATGCAATAAAAAACGATAAAGGGGAAATCGCCACAGATTCCGCAGAAATTCAAACCATCATCAGAGGATACTACAAACAACTCTATGCACACAAACTAGTAAATCAGGAAGAAATGGATAAATTACTGGACGCCTGTGTCCTCCCAAACCTAAACCAGGAGGAAGCTGAAACTATGAATAGACCAGTAACAAGGTCAGAAGTTTAGGCAGCAATTAAGAGCCTACCACACAAAAAAAAGCCCAGGTACAGATGGGTTCACAGCTGAATTCTACCAGACACACAAAGAGGATCTGGTACCATTCCTTCTGAAACTATTCCAAATAATTCAAAAAGGGGGAATCCTTCCGAAATCATTTTATGAGACAACATCATCCTGATACCAAAACCCGGCAGATACTCAACAAGAAAAGAAAACTTCAGGCCAATATCCATGATGAACCTAGATGCAATAATCTTCAATAAAATACTGGCAAATCGATTGCAACAGCACATTAAAAAACTTATCCATCATGATCAAGTAGGATTCATCCCGGGAATGCAAGGCTGGTTCAACATACGCAAGTCTATAAATGTAATTCACCACATAAACAGAAGCAAAAACAAAAACCACATGATTATCTCAATTGACGCAGAGAAGGCATTTGACAAAATTCAACAGCCCTTTATGTTAAAAAACCTCAATAAACTTGGTATTGATGGCACATATCTCAAAGTAATAAAAGCTATTTATGACAAACCAACAGCCAATATCATACTTAATGGGCAAAAACTGGAAGCGTTTCCTTTGAAATTCTGCACTAGACAAGGATGCCCTCTCTCACCCCTTCTATTCAACATAGTACTGGAAGTTCTAGCCAGAGCAATCATGAAAGAAAAAGAAATCAAGGGTATTCAAATAGGAAAGATGGAAGTCAAATTGTCTCTATTTGCAGACGACATGATAGTATACCTAGAAGACCCCATCATCTCAGTCCAAAAGCTCCTGCAACAGATAAGCAACTTCAGCAAAGTCTCAGGATATAAAATCAATGTTCAAAAATCACAAGCATTCCTATACACCAATAACAGACTTAAAGAGAACCAAATTAAGAACGAACTGCCATTCACAATTCCTACAAAGAAAATAAAATACCTAGGAATACAACTCACAAGGAATGTAAGGGACCTCTTTAAGGAAAACTACAAACACCTGCTCAACGAAATAAGAGAGGACACAAACAGATGGAGGAACATTCCATGTTCGTAGTTAGGAAGAATCAATATTGTCAAAATGGCTATACTCCCCAAAGTAATTTCCACATTCAATGCTATCCCCATCAAACTACCATTGAATTTCTTCACAGAACTGGAAAAAACCACCATGAATTTCATATGGAACCAAAAAAGAGCCCGCATAGCCAAGTCAATTCTAAGCAAAAGGAACACAGCTGGAGGCATCACGCTACCAGACTTCAAACTATACTACAAGGCTACAGTAATCAAAACAGCATGGTACTGCTACCAAAACAGAGATATAGACCAATGAAACAGAACAATAACATCGGAAGACAGTGTGGCGATTCCTCAGGGACCTAGAAATAGAAATTCCATTTGACCCAGCAATCCCATTACTGGGTATCTATCCAGAAGACTATAAATCGTTCTACTATAAGGACACATGCACACGAATGTTCATTTCAGCACTATTTACGATAGCAAAGACCTGGAACCAACCCAAATGTCCATCAATGATAGACTGGACTGGGAAAATGTGGCACATATACACCATGGAATATTATGCAGCAATCAAAAATGATGAGTTTGTGTCCTTTGTAAGGACATGGATGAATCTGGAGAACATCATTCTCAGCAAACTGACACAAGAACAGAAAAAGTAATACTGCATATACTCACTCATATGTGGGTGAGAAGAATGAGAACACATGGACACAGAGAGGCGGTCTACTATACACTGGGGACTGTTGGGGGAAATTGGGGAGGGACAGCGGGGGGGGGCTGGGGTGTAGCCTGGGGATTAATACCAAGTGTGGGTGAAGGGGCGGAAGGCAGCAAAACACACTGCCATGTGTGTACCTCTGCAACTATCTTGCACGTTCTGCACATGTACCCCAAAACCTATAATGCAACAAAAATTTTAAAAAAAAAGAAAAAAGAGAATTCTATCTTACCAGATATACATATTATTCAGTGAAACACCAAAAGAGTGGCTTTATGTAATAGACCCCATTTTACTCCACAGGTGTGCGTTATTTTTTGAATCTCCAAACGAATCTCCATATAAAATACACTAGTGATTATTCCCAAAATGTGCAGTATTGGAAGAGGTGCTGTATGATTGTCCATATCAAATAATCTCCTGACTATCACACATGTGTGTTTCATTCACGTATCTTTGTAACTTGGGGCTACCTAAGAAAGTGTTCTGACTACTCCACAGCTCTTTATTATGCACTGAAGCTCTCAATGAGAGGCCATATGTAATAGACTCCTTACTATTGCACCATTGTGCATTATTCGGTAATGCTTTGATTGAGTGGCCTTATGACCTGGACTCTGACTATTTCCAAGGTGGGTATTCTTCAGTTAGTTTCTGAATGTGTCACCACAGAAAATGGACTCATGACTCTATTCTCTTGACTCTATCTCAGCTGTGTATTTTTCACTGAGTCACTGGGTGAACGGTCATATCAAATAGTCTCTGGACTATTCCCCAGGTGTGCATTATTTGGTGAGTCTCTAAGAAAGTGGCTATATATAATTGAATCCTGAGTATCTTCCAGATATACATGATTCTTCAATGAGGTTCTGAATAAGTGGCCACGTAAAATACACTCCTGAGTTTCCATAGATCTGCATTATTCTGTGAGGCTCTGAATTAGTGGTATTAAAAAAGACACTCCAGAATACTCTGCAGTTGTGCGTTTTTATATTTGGTATCTAAATGGGTGGCTATAGGAAATAGAATCCTGACTTTCCCCAAGGTATATGTTATTCAGTTACCTTATGAATATATGGCTATGCAAAATAGAATCCTCACTTTCCCCAAGGTGTATGTTATTCAGTTACGTTCTGAATATGTGTCTATACAAAATAGAATTCTAACTACAATACAGGTGTTCCTTATTCAATGAATCTCTGAAATAGGTGCCATATGTAATAGCATCCTGAGAATTCAGGTGTGTACTATTCATGTGTGAATTAGTCAGGATTTCATTGCATATGGACACTGACTCATAATTTCAGTGAATAATGCAAAATTTAAATTATCAGCAGTCTATTTCACAGAGCCACTCATTCAGAGATTCACAGAATAATACAAATATTTAAGACAGACAGAATCCTGTTTCATATGGGCACACAATCAGAGCCTCACTGAGTAACACACACCTGGGGAAACGTTAGGAGCCTACTTTATATAGTCTCTCATTTGCAGCCTCAACGAATAATTCATGCGTGTGGAATAGACACTAGTCTATTTTACATGGCCACAAACTCAAAAGCTGAATGAGTAATACACAACTTTAGAATAGTCACAAGTCTATTCCATAGGCCCAAATTTTCAAAGTCAGAGTTAATAATACACACCTGTGGACTAGTCAAAAAACAATTTTATATGGCCAAAGTTTTAGAGCCTCAGTGAATAATACATACCTGGGGAATATTCAGGACGCTGTTACATATGGCATTTATTTCAGAGATTCATTGAATAAGGGACACCTGTATTGTAGTCAGAATTCTATTTGGTATAGCCACATATTCAGAACCTAACTGAAAGACATACACCTTGGGGAAAGTCAGGATTCTATTTCGCATAGCAACATATTCAGAACCTAACTGAATAACATACACCTTGGGGTAAGTCAGGATTCTATTTCCTATAGCCACCCATTTAGATACCAAACGTAAAAACGCACACCTGTGGAGTATTCAGGAGTGTCTGTTTTATGGCCGCTCTTCAGAGCCTCACAGAATAATACAGATCTATGGAAATTCAGGAGTGTAGTTTCCGTGGACACTTATTCAGAACCTCACTGATGAATCATATATATCTGGAAAATACTCAGGATTCTATTATATATAGCCAATTATTCAGAGACTCACTGAATAATGCACACCTGGGTAATACTGTGGAGATTATTTGATATGACCATTCACCCAGTGACTCAGTGAAAAATGCACAGCTGAGATAGAGTCAAGAGAATAGAGTCATGAGTCTATTTTCTGTGGTGACACATTCAGAAACTAACTGAAGAATACCCACCTTGGAAATAGTCAGAGTCCAGGTCATAAGGCCACTCACTCAAAGCATTACCGAATAATGCACAATGGGGCAATAGTAAGGAGTCTATTATATATGGCCTCTCATTGAGAGCTTCAATGCATAATAAAGACCTGTGTAGTAGTCAGGACCCTCTTTTAGGTAGCCCCACGTTACGCAGCCACGTGAATGGTACACACATGTGTGATAGTCAGGAGACTATTTGATATGGACACTCATACAGCACCTCTTCAAATGCTGCACATTTGGGGAATAATCACTAGTCTATTTCATATGGTGATTCATTTGGAGTGTCAAAAAATAACGCACACCTGTGGAGTAATATGGGGTCTATTACATAAGGCCACTCTTTCAGTGTCTCAGTGAATAATATGTATATCTGATAAGTCAGGAATGTCTTTCACATGGCCACTCATTCAGGGCCTCAGTGCATAATACACCCCTCAGAAATAGTCAACGGTCTACTTCAAAAAGGTACACATCCAGAGTCTCTGTAAGTAATGCATGTATGGGCAATAGACAAGAGTCTCTTTTCTGTGCCCACTTAGTCAGAGTTTCATTCAATAATACACACCTGGGTGAGTTAAGTATCTACTTCATGTAGCCACTCATTTAGCGCCTCAATGAATAATTCAAACCGGAGTAATAGTCGTGAATTTTTTCTATGTCCACTCACTATGTGACTCCCTGAATAATACAAACCTGGGGAATCCTCACATGCTATTTCATAATAGCACACATTTAGAAACTTATTGTATAATTCACAATGGAGCAATAGTCAGGTGTCTATTCTTTCTGGCATCTTGTTCAACGTTTCTGTGAAAAATAAACTACTATGGAGTAATCAGGGCACTGTTTGCGATAGCCATGAATTAAGTGCCTTCATGAGTGATACACACCCGGGTCATAGGAGTTTATTTCATATAAACTATAATTCTGGGTATTGCTGTGTAATGCACAACTGTGGCAGTGTCAGGAGTCTTTTTGGTATGGACATTCATACAGAACCTGTTTGAATAATGCACACATGGAAAATAATCAGGAGTCGATGTCATATGGCTCCTGATTCAGACAAAAAGTGAATAACGCACATATGAAGTAATGAGAAGTCTGTTACATATGGCCGTTTTTTCACCCCTTCACTGTATATTACACACTTGTGATATAGTCTGGAGTCTATTGTTTATGGCCACTCATTCAGAGAATCACTGAGTAATGCACACCTGTGGAATAGACAGAAGTCTCTATCTTATGGCCTCTCATTGAGAGCCTCACTAAATGTACACTCCTGGAAAAATAGTCAGGATTTACTTTTATCACTTCATTTAGAGTCTCAATAATGCTCACCTGTGGAATAGTAAGGAGACTTTTTTATGGGGCCTCTCATTCGGAGTGTCACTGAATCATGTGGTGTAGTCAGGAGTTTATTTCCTGTAGACACATTTTCAGAGCCTCAGTGAATAAGAGAGACGCTTGAAATAGTAAGGCATCTAATTTATATGGCCACATCTTGTACGTCTCACTAAATAGTACACACCAGGAGAATCATTTGGAGTCTATTTTTGATGGACATTCATTAAGAGTCTCGGTGTATAATGCACACGCATGGGGTAGCCAGGAATCTATGTCATTTGTACACTCATACATAGCCTCAGTGGATAATATGCACATGTGAATTAGTCAGGATTTCATTTCATATGGCCACTGACTCGTAATTTCAGTGAATAATGCACAAATGTAAAGTTCTCAGCAGTCTATTTCATAGAGCCACTCTTTCAGAGAATCACTGAGTAATACATTTAAGATAGACAGAATCCTGTTTCATATGGTCATACAATCAGAGCCTCACTGAGTAACACAAACCTGGGGAAGCGTTAGGAGCCTACTTTATGTAGCCTCTCATTTGCAGCCTCAGCAAATAATGCACCCGTGTGGAATAGAAACTAGTCTATTTTATATGACCACAAAATCAAAGCCTGAGTGAATAATAAACAGCGTGTGAATAGACCCTTGTCTATTTCATTTGCCCAAATATTCAAAGTCAGAGTCAACAGTAAACACCTGTAAACTAGTCAAAAAACAATTTCATATGGCAAAAGTTTTAGAGCTTCAGTGAGTAATACATACCTGAAGAATAATCAGGACGCTATTACATATGACATTTATTTTTTTGTTGTTTTTATTATTTTTTTTTGAGTGAAAGTATTTTTAACATTTTTAGTTTATAACTAATGAAAAACATTTTTATTCTCTATAACAAAATTATAAACATCTTTTTTTAAAATTTTTATTGCATTATAAGATTTGGGGTACATGTGCAGAAAGTGCAAGATAGTTTTATAGGTACACACATGGCAGTGTGTTTTGCTGCCTTCCTCCACTTCACCCACACTTGGCCTTTATCCCCAGGCCATCCCTCCCCAGCCTCCCCCCACTGTCCCTCCCCCATTACCCCCAATAGACCCCAGTGTGTAGTATACCCCCTCTCTGTGTCCATGTGTTCTCATTTTTCTCACCTGCCTATGAGTGAGTATATGCGGTATTTCTTTTTCTGTTCTTGTGTCAGTTTGCTGAGAATGATTTCTCCAGATTCATCCATGTCTTTACAAAGGACACAAAACTCATCATTTTTGATTCCTGCATAATATTCCATGGTGTATATGTGCCACATTTTCCCAGTCCAGTCTATCATCGATGGGCATTTGGGTTGGTTCCAGGTCTTTGCTATTGTAAACAGTGCTGCAATGAACATTCACGTGCATGTGTCCTTATAGTAGAACGATTTATAGTCCTTTGGATAGATACCCAGTAATGGGATTGCTGGGTCAAATGGAATTTCTATTTCTAGGTCCTTGAGGAATTGCCACACTGTCTTCCACAATGGTTGAACTAATCTACACTCCCAACAGTGTAAGAGTGTTCCTACTTCTCCGCATCCTACCAGCATCTGTTGTCTCCATATTTTTTAATGATCGCCATTCTAACTGGCGTGAGATGGTATCTCAATGTGGTTTGCATCTCTCTAATGACCAGTGATGATAAGCATTTTTTCATATGTTTGTTGGCCTCATGTATGTCTTCTTTTGTAAAGTGTCTGTTCATATCCTTTGCCCATTTTTAAATGGGCTTTTTTTTTTTGTGTGTGTAAAGCTGTTTGAGTTCTTTGAAAATTCTGGATATCAGCCCTTGGTCAGATGTGTAAACTGCAAAATTTTTTCCCATTCTGATGGCTGTCGATTCACTATAGTGACTGTTTCTTTTTCCTTTCAGAAGCTGTGGAGTTTGATTAGGTCCCATTTGTCTATTTTGGCTTTTGTTGTCTATTATGGCTTTTGGTGTTTTGTTCATGAAGTCCTTGCCTACTTTTATGTCCTGAATGGTTTTGCCTAGATATTCTTCTAGGGTTTATATGGTGTCAGGTCTTATGTTTAAGTCTTTAATCCATCTGGAGTTAATTTTAGTGTAAGGTGTCACGAAGGGGTCCAGTTTCCACTTTCTGCACATGGCTAGCCAGTTTTCCCAACACCATTCATTAAACAGGGAATACTTTCCCCATTGCTGGTTTTTGTCTGGTTTATCAAAGATAATATGGTTGTAGATATGTTCTGTTGTCTCCGATGCTTCTGTTCTGTTCCCTTGGTCTATATCTCTGTTTTTGTACCAGTACCATGCTTTTTTTGATTACTGTAGCTTTGTAGTATAGTTTAAAGTCTGGTAGTGTGATGCCTCCCGCTGTGTTCTTTTTCCTTAGAATTGACTTGGCTATGCGGGCTCTTTTTTGGTTCCATATGAAATTCATGGTGGTTTTCTCCAGTTCTGTGAAGAAATTCAATGGTAGTTTGATGGGGATAGCATTGATTGTGTAAATTACTTTGGGCAGTATAGCCATTTTCACGATACTGATTCTTCCTAACCACGAACATGGAATGTTTCTCCATCTGTTTGTGTCCTCTGTTATTTCGTTGAGCAGTGGTTTGTAGTTTTCCTTAAAGAGGTCCCTTACATTCCTTGTGTGTTGTATTCCTAGGTATTTTATTTTCTTTGTAGCATTGTGAATGGCAGTTTGTTCTTGATTTGGTTCTCTTTAAGTCGGTTATTGGTGTATAGGAATGCTTGTGATTTTTGAACATTGATTTTATATCCTGAGACTTTGCTGAAGTTGCTTATCAGTTTCAGGAGCTTTTGGGCTGAGGTGATGGGGTCTTCTAGGTATACTATCATGTCGTCTGCAAATAGAGACAATTTGGCTTCCACCTTTCCTATTTAAATATCTTTTATTTCTTTTTCTTGCCTGATTGCTCTGGCTAGAACTTCCAGTACTATGTTGAATAGGAGTGGTGAGAGAGGGTATCCTTGTCTAGTGCCGGATTTCAAAGGGAATGCTTCCAGTTTTTGCCCATTAAGTATGATATTGGCTGTTGGTTTGTGGTAAATAGCTTTTATTACTTTGAGATATGTTCCATCAATACCAAGTTTATTGAGGGTTTTTAGCATAGAGGGATGTTGAATTTTGCAAATGCCTTCTCTGCATCAATTGAGATAATCATGTGGTTTTTGTTTTTGCTTCTGTTTATGTGGTGAATTACATTTATAGACTTGCGTATGTTGAACCAGTCTTGCATCCCTGGGATGAATCCTATTTTATCATGATGGATACGTTTTTTAATGTGCTGTTGCAATAGGTTTGCCAGTATTTTATTGAAGATTTTTGCATCTATGTTCATCATGGATATTTGCTTGAAATTTTCTTTTCTTGTTGAGTCTCTGCCGGGTTTTGGTCTCAGGATGATGTTGGTCTCATAAAATGATTTGGGATGGGTTCCCTCTTTTTGGATTATTTGAAATAGTTTCAGAAGGAATGGTACCAGATCCTCTTTGTGTGTCTGGTAGAATTCAGCTGTGAACCCATCTGGACCTGGGCTTTTTTTGTGTGGTAGGCTCTTAATTGCTGCCTCAGCTTCAGACCTTGTTTTTAGTCTATTCATAGTTTTGACTTCCTCCTGCTTTAGGCTTGGGATGACTCAGGCGTCCAGGAATTTATCCATTTCTTTCTGGTTTACTACTTTATGTGCATAGAGTTGTTTGTAGTATTCAGTGATGATGGTTTGAATTTCTGTGAAATCTGTGGTGATTTCCCCATTATCGTTATTTGTTGCATCTATTTGGTTGTTCTCTCTTTTCTTTTTTATCAGTCTGGCTAGTGGTCTGTCTATTTTGTTGATCTTTTCGAAAAACCAGCTCTTACATATATTGAATTCTTGAAGGATTTTCTTGTCTATATCTCCTTCAGTTTTGCTCTGATCTTAGTTATTTCTTGTCTTTGGCTAAGTTTTGAGCTTTTTTGATCTTGCTCCTCTAGGTCTTTCAATTTTGACGATAGGGTGTCAATTTTGGATCTCTCCACTCTTCTCATGTGGGCACTTATTTCTATATATTATTCTCTACAGACTGCTTTAAATGTGTCCCAGAGATTCTGGTACGTTGGGTCTTCATTCTCATTGGTTTCAAAGAACTTCGTTATTTCTGCCTTCATTTCTTTGTTTATCCAAACAACATTCAAGAGCCAGTTGTTCAGTTTCCATGAAGCTGTGCAGTTCTGAGTTATTTTCTGAATTTTGAGTTCCAACTTGATTGCACTATGGTCTGCGAGACTGTTTGTTATGATTTCAGTTGTTTTGCATTTGCTGAGGAGTGCTTTACTTCCAAATATGTGGTCAATTTTGGAGTAGGTGTGATGTGGTGCTGAGAAGAATGTATATTCTGTGGATTTGGGGTGGAGAGTTCTGTAAAGGTCTATCAGGTTTGCTTGTTCCAGGCCTGAGTTCAAGTCCTGGGTATCCTTGTTAATTTTCTGTCTGGTTGATCTGTTTGATATTGACAGTGGAGTGTTAAAGTCTTCCACTTTTATTTTGTGGGTGTCTAACACTCTTTGTAAGTCATTAAGAACTTGCCTTATATATCTGGGTGCTCCTGCATTGGGTCCATATATATTTAGAATTGTTAGCTCTTTTTCTTGTTTCGATCCATTTATCATTATGTAATGACCTTCTTTGTGCCTTTTGATCTTTGTTGCTGTAAAGTCTATTTTATCAGAGACGAGAATTGCAACTCCTGCTCCTTTTTGCACTTCATTTGTTTGGTAAATCCTCCTCCATCCCTTTATTTTGAGCCTTTTTGTATCCTTGCGTGTGAGGTGGGTTTCCTGGATACAGCACACTGATGGGTTTTGGTTTTTTATCCAATTTGCCAGTCTGTGTCTTTTGATTGGTGCATTTAGCCCATTTATATTTTGGGTTAATATTGTTATGTGTGAATTTGATACTGCCATTTTTATGCTAGCTGGCTGTTTTGCTCATATGTTCATGTAGATTCTTCACTTTGTTGATGCTCTTTAGCATTTGGTATGCTTTTAGGATGGCTGGCAGTGGTTGTTTCTTTCCATGTGCAGTGCCTCTTTCAGGATCTCTTGTAAAGCAGGCCTTGTGGTGACAAAATCTCTGAGTACTTGGTTGTTCATGAAGCATTTTATTTTTCCTTCACTTATGAAGCTCTGTTTGGCTGGATATGAAATTCTTTGTTGAACGTTCTTTTCTTTAAGGATGTTGAGTCTTGGCCCCCACTCTCTTCTGGCTTGTAGAGTCTCTGCAAAGCGATCTGCTGTGAGTCTGATGGGCTTCCCTTTGTGGGTGACCCGACCTTTCTCTCTGGCTGCCCTTAGTATTTTCTCCTTCATTTAAACCCTGGTGAAACTGACTATTATGTGCCTTGGGGTTGCTCTTCTTGCGGAGTATCTTTGTGGTGTTCTCTGTATTTCCTGGAATTGAGTATTGACCTGTCTTGCTAGGTTGGGAAAATTTTCCTGTATAATATCCTGAGCAGTGTTTTCCAGCTTGGATTCATTCTCTTCATCACATTCTGGTACCCCTATCAAACGTAGTTTGGGTCTCTTCACATAGTCCCACATTCCTTGGAGATTTTGTTCATTCCTTTTTGTGCTTTTTTCTTTAATCTTGGTTTCTCGTTTTATTTCATTGAGTTGATCTTCGACTTCTGATATTCTTTCTTCTGCTTGGTCAGTTTGGCTGTTGAAACTTGTGCATGCTTCTCGAAGTTCTCGTGTTGTGTTTTTCAGCTCCTGCAATTCATTCGTATTCCTCTCTAAGTTGTCCATTCTTGTTATCAATTCCTCGAATCTTTTTTCAAATTTTTTTTAAGGTTCTTAGTTTCTTTTCACTGGTTTAGAACATGTTCTTTTAGCTCAATGAAGTTTCTCATTATCCACTCTTTGAAGTCTGATTCCGTCCTTTCATCACACTCATTCTCCGTCCAGCTGGGTTCCCTTGCTGGTGAGGAGTTTTGGTCCTCTGTAGGAGGTGAAGTGTTTTGGTTTCCTGTGTTTTCCTTCTTTTTGCGCTGGTTTCTTCCCATCTTTATGGATTTATCTGCCTGTCGTCTTAGTAGTTGCTGATTTTTCAATTGGGTGTCTGTGTGGACGCTGAGATTGTTGATGATGAAGTATTTTTGTTACGTAGTTTTCCTTCTAATGGTGTAGTCCCTCTGCTGTATGAGTGCTGAGGTCCACTCCAAGCCCGGCTTGTCTGGGGTATACGTATAGCAGATGCGGATCAGTGAGGGATGATACCAGTTTCTTCTTCTGCTGTCTTTGTTCCAGAATGATGCCTGCCAAATGTCAGTCTGATTAGTCCTTTTTTGGGGTGACTTTTTGGATATACAGGGGTCAGGGAGCTGCTTGAGGAGACGGTCTGTGCTTTATAGGATCTCCAGTGCTGGGCTGTGAGCTTTTTTGTTCATTCAGTGTTGTTGGGAGAGTGTTTATGTCTGCTGTAACAGAACTCATAAAACACCACCCTTTCCCCCCCCTTAGATGCCCCGTCTCAGGAAGTTGGCGCTTTCTTTATGAGTATCTTCTGCACTGGCCTGCCCCACTAGGAGGCAGTCTATTCAGTGTTTGCCTGCTCGGGCTCTGCCCTGCTAGTGTGGGTCTGCCCTGTTACTGCTGGGCTCTGTTCTGCTGTGGAGCACTCCCCGCTCCTGGTGGAGTCTCTCTGTTATGGCAGGTTGCCTCGGCAATGGCAGGCTGCGTCAGCCCTGGGCGGTACTTCAATAGGGGCAGATTGCACCCCTAGTGGTGGACGCCCCTACCTCACCAGGCTGCACCGTCCTATATGCCGGCAGCAAAACTCTCAACCCTGAGCACCTCTAATCGCCACCCTGCTTTTCCCCATCAGGGTGGTACCCACGGAACCTGGTCACCCATCTCCCTGCCTCAGAGTCCGTCCTCTCTCTCTCTCTCTCTCTTCCTCTCCCCAAGTTGAAAGGTTGACTCTCTCACTGACGCCCTGGTAGCCTGCTGATAGGGCACTGGGATCTGTGTGATCTCCCATGCTGCTGCCCACTTCACCAGCTCAGATCACGCTTCCCAGGAAACTCCTGGTCTGGCTCATTGTCCACGTCCCATTCAATCAGATGTACATGCCAATCTGGCCTTCCAAATCTCGGATTGCCGGTTTGACAGGGCACCTAGACCAGTGAGTTCCATGCCAGGTTTCACTGTGGCGCCGGCCGAAGTGGCTGCCCGAGCCAGCTGCGCTAGCCGGCTGTACTAGCGTCCTGTGTCTCTCCCACACCTTGGACTTTAAACGCTCTGTGGTCAAAAATGTTTCATCCGAGAATGCTGCTAGGACTCACCCTCTGCACCTTCACTGAGAGCTGCAATCCTGAGTCACTTTTATGACGCCATCTTGCGAGTCCCCTTCAGGATTCTATTTCATATAGCCACATATTCAGAACCTAACTGAACAACGTACACCTTGGGGAAAGTCAGGATTCTATTTCCTATAGCCACCCATTTAGATACCAAATGTAAAAACACACACCTGTGGAGTATTCAGGAGTGTCTTTTTTTATGGCCATTCATTCAGAGCATCACAGAATAAAACAGAACTATGGAAATTCAGGAGTGTATTTTACATGGTCACTTATTCAGAACCTCATTGAAGAATCATGTATATCTGGATAATACTCTGGATTCTATTATATATAGCCACTTATTCAGAGACTCACCGAATAATTCACACCTTAGGAATAGTCCGGAGACTATTTGATATGACCATTCACCCAGTTACTCAGTGACAAATGCACAGCCGAGATAGAGTCAAGACAATAGAGTCATGGGTCTATTTTCTGTGGTGACATATTCAGAAACTAACTGAAGAATACCCACCTTGGAAATAAAGTCCAGGTCATAAGGGCACTCAATCAAAGCATTACCGAATAATGCACAATGGGGCAATAGTAAGGAGTCTATTACATATGGCCTCTCTTTGAGAGTTTCAGTGCATAATAAAGAGCTGTGGAGTAGTCAGGACCCTCTTTTATGTAGCCCCAAGTTATGCAGCTATGTGAATGATACACACATGTGTGATGGTCAGGAGACTATTTGTTATGGAAAATCATACAGCACCTCTTCAAATTCTGCACATTTGGGGAATAATCACTAGTCTATTTCATATGGTGATTCGTTTGGAAAGTCAAAAAATAACGCAAACCTGTGGAGTAAAATGGAGTCTATACATAAGGCCACTCTTTCAGTGTTTCAGTGAATAATATGTATATATGATAAGTCAGGAATATCTTTCCCATGGCCACTCGTTCAGGGCCTAAGTGCATAATACTCCCCTCAGAAATAGTCAAGTGTCTACTTCAAAAAAGTACACATTCAGAGTCTCTGATATTAACACACACATGGGCAATACAAATGATTCTCTTTTCTATGCCCCCTTAATCAGAGTTTCATTCAATAATACACACCTGTTATAGAGTTAAAATTCTACTTCATGTAGCCACTCATTTAGCACCTCAGTGAATAATTCACACCGGAGTAACAGTCGAGAACCTTTTATATGGCCACTCACTATGTGACTCCCTGAATGATAAACACCTGTGGAATCCTCAGATTCTATGTCATAATAGCACACATTTAGAACCTTATTGAATAATTCACAATGGAGCAATAGTCAGGTGTCTATTATTTCTGGCCTCTCTTTCAACGTTTCAGTGAATAAAAAACTTCTATGGAGTAATCAGGGCACTGTTTAAGATAGCCACGTATTAAGTGCCTTCCTGAGTAATACACGCCTGGGTGATAGTCAGGAGTTTATTTTATATAAACGCTAATTCTGGGTATTGCTTTGTAATACACAACTGGGGGAGTGTCAGGAGTCTATTTGCTGTGGACCCTCATACAGAACCTGTATGATTTATGCACACATGGGGAATAATAATGAGTCTATGTCATATGGCTAATCATTCAGAGAAACAGTGAATGACCCACATGTGGAGTAATGAAAAGTCTGTTTTATATGGCCTTTTTTTCATATCCTCACTGAATATTACACACCTCTGATATATTCTGGAGTCTATTTTTTTATGTACACTCATTAAGAGAATCACTGAATAATGCACAACTGCGGAATAGTCAGAAATCTCAATCCTATGGCCTCTCATCGAGAGGCTCACTAAATGTACACAACTGGGAAAAAAGTCAGGATTTATATATATCCCCTCATTTAAAGTCTCACTCAATAATGCAAACCTGTGGAATAGTAAGGAGACTCTCATGTGGCCTATCATTTCGAGTGTAACTGAATAATGTGGTGCAGTTAGGAGTCCATTTTATTTAGACACATTTTCAGAGCCTCAGTGAATAAGAGAGGCCCTTGCTATGGTAAGGCTTCTAATTAATATGGCAACATCTTATAAGCCTCACTGAATAATGCACACCTGGAGAATCATTTGGAGTCTATATGCGTTGGGCATTCCATTTAGAGCCTCGGTGATTAATGCACATCCCTGGGGTAGCCAGAATTCTATTACATTTGGAAACTTATTAATAACCATCGTGGATAATACGCAAGTGTGGATTAGTCAGGATTACATTTCATATGGCCACTGACTCGTAATTTTAGTGAATATTGCACAAAGGTAGAGTACTCAGCAATCTATTTCACAGAGCCTTTATATATGGCATCTATTTCAGAGATTCATTGAATAAAAAACACATGTATTGTAGTCAGAATTCTATTTCATATAGCCACATATTCAGAACCGAAGTGCATGACATTCACCTTGGGGAAAGTCAGGATTCTCTTTTGTATAGCCATATATTAAGAACCTAACTGAATACCATACACCGTGTTGAAAGTCAGGATACTATATTGTATAGCCAGTTATTTAGATACCGAATGTAAAAAGGCACTCATTCAGAGACTCACAGAATAATACAGAACTATGGAAATTCAGGAGTGTATTTTACATGGCCACTTATTCAAAACCACATTGAAGAATCATGCATATCTGGAAAACACTCAGGATTCTATTATATATTGCCACTTATTCAGAGACTCCCTGAATAATGCACACCTGGGAAATAGTCTGGAGAATATTTGATATGACCATTCACCCAGTGACTCAGTGAAAAATGAACAGCTGGGAGAAGGGAAGATGGCGTTGTAGAAGTGACTCAGAATTGCAGCTCTCAGTGAAGGTGCAGAGGGTGAGTCCTAGCCACATTCTCGGATGGACCTTTTTTGCCCACAGAGCGTTGAAAGTCCCAGGTGTGGGAGAGACAGGGGACGCTAGTATAACTGGCTACCGCAGCCGGCTTGCGCGGACGCTTCGCCGGCGCTGCAGCGAGACCCGGCACGAAACTCACTGGTCTGGGTGCCCTGTTAAACCGGCAATCTGAGATTTGGAAGGGCAGATTGGCATGTCCATCTGATTGAACGGGACGTGGACAATGAGCCAGACCAGGAGATTCCTGGGAAGCGTGATCTGAGCCGGTGCAGTGGGCAGTGGCACGGGAGATCGCACGGATCCCAGTGCCCTATCGGCAGGCTACTGGGGTGCCAGTGAGAGAGTCGACCTCTCAGCTTGCGGAGAGGGAGAGAGAGAGAGAGAGGACGGACTCTGAGGCAGGGAGGTGGGTGATCGGGCTCGGCCAGTCCCACGCTCACGGGGAAAAGAAGGGCAGCGATTGGAGGCGCTGGGGGCTGAGAGACTTACAGCCGGCATCTAGGACGGTGCAGCCTGCTGGGGGCGGGGCGTCAGCCACAGCGGATGCAATCCGCCCCTATTGAATTACCGCCCAGGGCTGATTCAGCCTGCTGTTGCCGAGGCAACCTGCTATAGCAGAAGACTCCGCCAGGAGTGGGGAGTGCTCCACAGCAGAATGCATCCCAGCAGTAACAGGGCAGACCCGCCCTAGCAGGGCAGAGCACCGGCAGGCAAATAGTGAATAGACTCCCTCCTAGTGGGGCAGGTCAATGCAACAGATACTCATAAAGAAAGCCCCAACTCCCTGAGACAGAGCATCTAAGGGGGAAAAACATGGGTGGTGTTTTATGAGTTCTGTTGCAGCAGTCATAAACAAGCTCCCAAAAACCCTGAATGAAAAACGGAGCTCAAAGATCAGCACTGGAGCTCCTACAAAGCAGAGACTGTCTCCTCAAGCAGCTCCCTGACCCCTGTATATCCAAAGAGTCACCCCAAAAGTGGACTAATCAGACTGACATTTGGCGGGCATCATTCTGGAACAAAGACAGCAGAAGAAGAAACTGGAATCATCACTCACTGTTCCACAGCTGCTACAGGTGTACCCCAGACAAGCAGGGCCTGGAGTGGACCTCAGCACTCATACAGCAGAGGGGATAGACTGTTAGAAGGAAAAATAAGTAACAGAAATACTTCATCTTCAACAATCTCAGCGCCTACACAGAGAGCCAATTGAAAAATCAGCAACTACTAAGATGACAGGCAGATAAATCCATAAAGATGGAAAGAAACCAGCGCAAAAATGAGGAAAACAAACGAAACCAAAACACCTCACCTCCAAAAAAAGAACAAAACTCCTCACCAGCAAGGGAACAAAGCTGAATGGAGAATGATTGTGACGAAATGAGGGAATCAGACTTCAGAAGGTGGATAATGAGAAACTTCAGTGAGCTAAAAGAACATGTTCCAAATCAGTGCAAAGAAACTAAGAACCTTGAAATAAGATTTGAAAAAAGATTCGAGGAATTGATAACAAGAATGGACAACTTAGAGAGGAATATGAATGAACTGAAGGAGCTGAAAAACACAACACGAGAGCTTCGAGAAGCATGCACAAGTTTCAACAGCCGAATTGACCAAGCAGAAGAAGGAATATCAGAAGTTGAAGATCAACTAAATGAAATAAAACGAGAAACCAAGATTTAAAAATAAAGCGCAAAAAGGAATGAACAAAATCTCCAAGAAATATGGGACTATGTGAAGATACCCAACCTACATTTAATAGGTGTACCAGAATGTGATGAAGAGAATGAATCCAAGCTGGAAAATACTCTTCAGAATATTATACGGGAAAATTTGCCGAACCTAGAAAGACAGGTCAATACTGAAATCCAGGAAATACAGAGAACACCACAGAGATACTAGGGAAGAAGAGCAACCCCAAGGCACATAATAGTCAGATTCACCAGGGTTGAAATGAAGAAGAAAATACTAAGGGCAGCCAGAGAGAAAGGTCGGGTCACCTACAAAGGGAAGCCCATCAGACTCACAGCAGATCTCTTGGCAGAGACTCTACAAGCCAGAAGAGAGTGGGGGCCAATATTCCACATCCTTGAAGAAACTTACTTTCAACCCAGAATTTCATATCCAGCCAAACTGAGCTTCATAAGTGAAGGAAAAATAAAATCCTTCATGAACAAGCAAGTACTCAGAGATTTTGTCACCACTAGGCCTGCTTTACAAGAGCTCCTGAAAGAGGCACTACACATAGAAAGAAACAACCAGTACCAGCCATCTTAAAAGCATACCAAATGTTAAAGACCATCAACAAAATGAAGAATGTACATGAACCAATGGGCAAAACCGCCAGCTAGCATCAAAATGGTAGTAGCAAATTCACACATAATATTAACCCTGAATGTAAATGGGATAAATGCACCAATCAAAAGACACAGACTGGCAAATTGGATAAGAAACCAAAACCCATCAGTGTGCTGTATCCAGGAAACCCACCTCACACGCAAGGATAAACAAAGGCTCAAAATAAAGGGATGAAGGAAGATTTACCAAGCAAATGGAGAGGAAAAAAAAAAGCAGGCGTTGCAATTCTTGTCTCTGATAAAATAGATTTTAATGCAACAAAGATCAAAAGGGACAAAGAAGGTCATTACATAATGGTAAAAGGATCGATACCACAAGAAGAGCTAATGATCCTAAATATAGACGGACCCAATGTAGGAGCACCCAGATATATAAGGCAAGTTCTTAATGACTTACAAAGAAACTTAGAAACACATACAATAATAGTGGGAGACTTTAACACTCCACTGTCAATAGCAGACAGATCAACCAGACAGAAAATAAACAAGGATATCCAGGACTTGAACTCAGACCTGGAACAAGCAAACCTAATAGACATTTACAGAAGTCCCCACTTCAAATCCACAGAAAATACATTCTTCTCAGCACCACATCACACCTACTCCAAAATTGACCACATAATTGGAAGTAAAGCATTCCTCAGCAAATGCAAAACAACTGAAATCATAACAAACAGTCTCTCAGACCATAGTGCAATCAAGTTGGAACTCAGAATTCAGAAAATAACTCAGAACCGCACAGTTTCATGGAAACTGAACAACTGCTTCCTCAATGTTGATTAGATAAAGAATGAAATGAAGGCAGAAATAAAGAAATTTTTTGATACCAACGAGAATGAAGACACAACGTACCAGAATCCCTGGGACACATTTAAAGCAGTCTGTAGAGGAAAATATATAGCAATAAGTGCCCACATGAGAAGAGTGGAGACATCCAAAATTGACACCCTATCGTCAAAATTGAAAGAGCTAGAGGAGCAAGATCAAAAAAGCTCAAAACCTAGCCGAAGACAAGAAATAACTAAGATCAGAGCAGAACTGAAGGAGATAGAGACAAGAAAAACCCTTCAAAAAATCAATAAATCCAAGAGCTTGTTTTTTGAAAAGATCAACAAAATAGACAGACCACTAGCCAGACTGATAAAAGAGAAAAGAGAGAACAACCAAATAGATGCAATAAAAAACGGTAATGGGGAAATCACCACAGATTCCCCAGAAATTCAAACCATCATCAGAGAATACTACAAACAACTCTATGCACATAAACTAGTAAACGAGGAATAAATTGATACATTCCTGGACGCCTGTGTCCTCCCAAGCCTAAACCAGGAGGAAGCCAAAAGTGTGAATAGACCAATAACATGGTCTGAAGTTGAGGCAGCAATTAAGAGCCTACCACACAACAAAAGCCCAGGTCCAGATGGGTTCACAGCTGAATTCTACCAGACACACAAAGAGGATCTGGTACCATTCCTTCTGAAACTATTCCAAATAATCCAAAAAGAGGGAACCCTTCCCAAATCATTTTATGAGACCAACATCATCCTGATACCAAAACCTGACAGAGACTTAACAAGAAAAGAAAACTTCAGGCCAATATCCATGATGAACATAGTTGCAAAAATCTTCAATAAAATACTGGCAAACCGATTGCAACAGCACATTAAAAAACTTATCCATCATGATCAAATAGGATTCATCCCGGGGATGCAAGGCTGGTTCAACATACGCAAGTCTATAAACTTCATTCACCACATAAACAGAAGAAAAACAAAAACCACATGATGATCTCTATTGACCCAGAGAAGGCATTTGACAAAATTCAGCAGCCCTTTATGCTTAAAACCCCCAATAAACTTGGTATTGACGGAACGTGTATCAAAGCAATAAAAGCTATTTGCGACAAACCAACAGCCAATATCATACTTAACGGGCAAAAACTGGAAGCATTCCCTTTGAAATCTGGCACTAGACAATGATGCCCTCTCTCACCACTCCTTTTCAACATAGTACTGGAAGTTCTATCCAGAGCAATCAGGCAAGAAAAAGAAATCAAGGGTATTCAAATACGAAAGGTGGAAGCCAAATTGTCTCTATTTGCAGACGACATGATAGTATAAATAGAAGACTACATCACCTCAGCTCAAAGGCTCCTGAAACTAATAAGCAACTTTAGCAAAGTCTCAGAATATACAATAAATGTGCAAAAATCACAAGCATTCCTATACACCAATAACAGACTTAAAGAGAACCAAATCAAAAACGAACTGCCATTCACCATTGCTACAAAGAAAATAAAATACCTAGGAATACAACTCACAAGGAACGTAAGTGACCGCTTTAAAAAAAACTACAAACCACTGCTCATCGAAATAAGAGAGGAAACAAACAGATGGAAAAACATTTCATGTTCCTGGTTAGGAACAATCAATATCATGAAAATGGTGATATTGCCCAAAGTAATTTACACAATCAATGCTATCCCCATCAAACAACCATTGAATTTCTTCACAGAACTGGAAAAAACCACCATGAATTTCATATGGAACCAAAAAAGAGCCTGCATAGCCAAGTCAATTCTAAGCAAAAAGAACACAGCGGGAGGCATCACACTACCAGACTTCGAACTATACTACAAGGGTACAGTAATCAAAACAGCATGGTACTTGTACCAAAATAGAGATGTAGATCAATCGAACAGAACAGAAGCATCGGAGGCAACACAACATATCTACAGCCATATTATCTTTGATAAACCAGACAAAAACAAGCAATGGGGAATGGATTCCCTGTTTAATAAATGGTGTTGGGAAAACTGGCTAGTCATGTGCAGAAAGCAGAAACTGAACTCCTTCCTGACACCTTACACTAAAATTAACTCCAGATGGATTAAAGACTTAAACGTAAGACCTGACACCATAAAAACCCTAGAAGAATATCTAGGCAAAACCATTCAGGACATAGGAGTAGGCAAGGACTTCATGAACAAAACACAAAAAGCATTGGCAACAAAAGCAAAAATAGACAAATGGGACCTAGTCAAACTCCACAACTTCTGCACGGCAATAAAAACAGTCACTAGAGTGAATCGGCAACCAGCAGAATGGGAATAAATCTTTGCAATTTACACATCAGACAAAGGGCTGATATCCAGAATTTACAAAGAACACAAACAGATTTTCAGGAAGAAAACAAACAAGCCCATTCAAAATTGGGCAAAGGATATGAACAGACCCTTTACAAAAGAAGACATACATGAGGCCAACAAACACATGAAGAAATGCTCATCATCACTGGTCATTAGAGAGATGCAAATCAAAACCACATTGAGATACCATCTCACGCCAGTTAGAATGGCGATCATTAAAAAATCTGGAGACAGCAGATGCTGGAAAGATGTGGAGAAATAGGAACAGTCTTACACTGTTGGTGGGAGTGTAAATTAGTTCAACCATTGTGGAAGACAGTGTGGCGATTCCTCAGGGACCTAGAAATAGAAATTCCATTTGACCCAGCAATCCCATTACTGGGTATATATCCAAAGGTCTGTAGATCGTTCTACTATAAGGACACATGCACACGAATGTTCATTGCAGCACTGTTTACAATAGCAAAGACCTGGAACCAACCCAAATTTCCATCAATGATAGACTGGACTGGGTAAATGTAGCCCATATACACCATCTAATATTATGCAGCAATCAAAAATGATGAGTTTGTTTCCTTTGTAAGGACATGGATGAATTTGGGGAACATCATTCTCAGCAAACTGACACAAGAACAAAAAAACAAATACCACCTATTCTCACTCATAGGTGGGTGAGAAAAATGAGAACCCATGGACACAGGGAGGGGGTCTACTACACACTGGGGTCTATTGGGGGGAATGGGGAAGGGACAGCGGAGGGGGCTGGGGAGAGATTGCCTGATGATGAATGCCAATTGTGGGTGAAGGGGAGGAAGGCAGCAAATCACACTTCCATGTGTGTACCTATGCAACTATCTTGCACGTTCTGCACATGAACCCCAAAACCTATAATGCCATAAAAATTTTTTTAAAAAATAAACAGTTGTGGAGTAGTCAGGTCCCTCTTTAAGGTAGACGCTAATTATGCAGCTATGTGAATTATTCACACATGTGTGACAGTCAGGAGACTATTTGATATGGACACTCATACACCACCGCTGCTCAGTCAGAGTCTCATTCAATGTTACACACCTGGGAAAGAGTTAAGAGTCTACTTCATGTAGCCACTCATTTAGAATTTCATTGAAAAATTCACACCATAGTAAAAATTGAGCATTTTTTATATGGCCACTCACTATGTGCCTCCCTACATGATACACACCTGGGGAATCCTCAGGATTCGATTTTATACTACCAAACATTTAGAACTTTAATGAATAATACACAATTAGGCAATAGTCACGTTTCTATTTATTCTGGCCTCTCATTTAAAGTTTCTGTGAATAATAAACTTCTATGGTGTAATCTGGGCACTGTTTAAGATAGCCACGAATTAAGTGCCTTCATAAGTGATACACACCTGGGTCATAGGAGTTCATTTCATATAGACTATAATTCTGGGTATTGCTGGGTAATACACAACTGTGGAAGTGTCAGGAGTCTTTTTGTTATGGACACTCATACAGAACCTGTTTGAATAATGCACACATGGAAAATAATCAGGAGTCTATGTCATATGGCTACTGATTCAGAATAAAAGTGAATAACGCACATGTGGAGTAATGAGAAGTCTGTTACATACGGCCGTTCTTTTACCCCTTCACTGTATATTACACATTTGTGATATAGTCTGGACTCTATTGTTTATGGCCACTGATTCACAGTATCACTGAATAATGCAAACCTGCGGAATAGTCAGAAATCTCTATCCTATGGCCGCTCATTGAGAACTTCACTAAATGTACACTGATGGGAAAATTATCAGGATTAACTTATATCCCCTCATTTAGAGTCTCACTCAATAATGCACACCTGTGGAATAGTAAGGAGACTCTATCATGAGGCCTTTCATTCTGAGTGTCCCTGAATAATGTGGTGTAGTCAGGAGTCTATTTCTTGTAGACACATTTTCAGATCCTCAGTGAATAAGAGAGACCCTTGCTATAGTAAAGCTTCTAATTAATATGGCCACATCTTGTAAGCCTCACTGAATAATACACACCTGGAGAATAATTTGGAGTCTATTTGCGATGGGCATTCATTAAGAGCCTCAGTTAATAATGCACATTTTTGGGGTAGCCAGGAGTCTATTTCATTTGGACACTCATTCATAGCCTCAGTGGATAATATGCACCTGTGGATTAGTCAGGATTACATTTAATATAACCACTGACTCGAATTTCAGTGAATAATGCAGAAATGGCAAGTAATCAGTGGTCTATTTCATAGAGCCACTCATTCAAAGATTCACTGAATGATACAATTTTTAAGATAGACAGAATCCTGTTTCATATGGTGCCACAATTAGAGTCCCAATGAGTAACACACACCTGGGGAAATGATACGAGTCTACTTTATATAGCCTCTCATTTACATCCTCAGCTAATAATGCAAACGTGTGGAATAGACACTAGTCTGTTATATATGGCCACAAAATCAAAGCCTATGTAAGTAATACACAACTTGAAAATAGTCACTTGTCTATTCCATATGCCCAAATATTCAAATTCAGAGACAATAATACACACCTGTGGATTAGTCAAAAAACAATTTCATATGGCCAAAGTTTTAGAGCCTCAATGAATAATACACACCTGGGGATTACTTTGGATGCTATTACATATAGCATCTATTTTTTTTTTTATTTTTTTTATTTTTTTTTTTTTTTTAAATTTTTATTGCATTATAGGTTTTGGGGTACATGTGCAGAACGTGCAAGATAGTTGCATAGGTACACACATGGCAGTGTGTTTTGCTGCCTTCCTCCCCCTCACCCACACTTGGTATTCATCCCCAGGCTATCCCCCCAGCCCCCCCCCGCTGTCCCTCCCCCATTTCCCCCAACAGTCCCCAGTGTATAGTAGACCGCCTCTCTGTGTCCATGTGTTCTCATTTTTCTCACCCGCCTATGAGTGAGTATATGCGGTATTTCTTTTTCTGTTCTTGTGTCAGTTTGCTGAGAATGATGTTCTCCAGATTCATCCATGTCCCTACAAAGGACACAAACTCATCATTTCTGATTGCTGCATAATATTCCATGGTGTATATGTGCCACATTTTCCCAGTCCAGTCTATCATCGATGGGCATTTGGGTTGGTTCCAGGTCTTTGCTATTGTAAACAGTGCTGCAATGAACATTCGTGTGCATGTGTCCTTATAGTAGAACGATTCATAGTCTTTTGGATAGATACCCAGTAATGGGATTGCTGGGTCAAATGGAATTTCTATTTCTAGGTCCCTGAGGAATCGCCACACTGTCTTCCACAATGGTTGAACTAATTTACACTCCCACCAACATTGTAAGAGTGTTCCTATTTCTCCACATCCTCTCCAGCATCTGCTGTCTCCAGATTTTTTAATGATCGCCATTCTAACTGGTGTGAGATGATATCTCAATGTGGTTTTGATTTGCATCTCTCTAATGACCAATGATGATGAGCACTTTTTCATATGTTTGTTGGCCTCATGTATGTCTTCTTTTGTAAAGTGTCTGTTCATATCCTTTGCCCATTTTTGAATGGGCTTGTTTGTTTTTTTTCTGTAAATCTGTTTGAGTTCTTTGTAAATTCTGGATATCAGCCCTTTGTCAGATGCGTAAACTGCAAAGATTTTTTCCCATTCTGATGGTTGTCGATTCACTCTAGTGACTGTTTCTTTTGCCGTGCAGAAGCTGTGGAGTTTGATTAGGTCCCATTTGTCTATTTTGGCTTTTGTTGCCAATGCTTTTGGTGTTTTGTTCATGAAGTCCTTGCCTACTCCTATGTCCTGAACGGTTTTGCCTAGATTTTCTTCTAGGGTTTTTATGGTGTCAGGTCTTACATTTAAGTCTTTAATCCATCTGGAGTTAATTTTAGTGTAAGGTGTCAGGAAGGGGTCCAGTTTCTGCTTTCTGCACATGGCTAGCCAGTTTTCCCAACACCATTTATTAAATAGGGAATCCTTTCCCCATTGCCTGTTTTTGTCTGGTTTATCAAAGATGATATGGTTGTAGATATGTTGTGTTGCCTCTGATGTTTCTGTTCTGTTCCATTGGTCTATATCTCTGTTTTGGTACCAGTACCATGCTGTTTTGATTACTGTAGCCTTGTAGTATAGTTTGAAGTCTGGTAGCGTGATGCCTCCCGCTGTGTTCTTTTTGCTTAGAATTGACTTGGCTATGCGGGCTCTTTTTTGGTTCCATATGAAATTCATGGTGGTTTTTTCCAGTTCTGTGAAGAAATTCAATGGTAGTTTGATGGGGATAGCATTGAATGTGTAAATTACTTTGGGCAGTATAGCCATTTTCACAATATTGATTCTTCCTAACCACGAACATGGAACGTTTCTCCATCTGTTTGTGTCCTCTCTTATTTCGTTGAGCAGGTGTTTGTAGTTTTCCTTAAAGAGGTCCCTTACATTCCTCGTGAGTTGTATTCCTAGGTATTTTATTTTCTTTGTAGCGATTGTGAATGGCAGTTCGTTCTTAATTTGGTTCTCTTTAAGTCTGTTATTGGTGTATAGGAATGCTTGTGATTTTTGCACATTGATTTTATATCCTGAGACTTTGCTGAAGTTGCTTATCAGTTGCAGGAGCTTTTGGGCTGAGGTGATGGGGTCTTCTAGGTATACTATCATGTCGTCTGCAAATAGAGACAATTTGGCTTCCACCTTTCCTATTTGAATACCCTTTATTTCTTTTTCTTGCCTTATTGCTCTGGCTAGAACTTCCAGTACTATGTTGAATAGAAGTGGTGAGAGAGGGCATCCTTGTCTAGTGCCTTATTTCAAAGGGAATGCTTCCAGTTTTTGCCCATTAAGTATGATATTGGCTGTTGGTTTGTCGTAAATAGCTTTTATTACTTTGAGATATGTTCCATCAATACCAAGTTTATTGAGGGTTTTTAGCATAAAGGGCTGTTGAATTTTGTCAAATGCCTTCTCTGCGTCAATTGAGATAATCATGTGGTTTTTGTTTTTGCTTCTGTTTATGTGGTGAATTACATTTATAGACTTGCGTATGTTGAACCAGCCTTGCATGCCCGGGATGAATCCTACTTGATCATGATGGATAAGTTTTTTAATGTGCTGTTGCAATCGATTTGCCAGTATTTTATTGAAGATTTTTGCATCTATGTTCATCATGGATATTGGCCTGAAGTTTTCTTTTCTTGTTGAGTCTCTGCCAGGTTTTGGTATCAGGATGATGTTGGTCTCATAAAATGATTTGGGAAGGGTTCCCTCTTTTTGGATTATTTGGAATAGTTTCAGAAGGAATGGTACCAGATCCTCTTTGTGTGTCTGGTAGAATTCAGCTGTGAACCCATCTGGACCTGGGCTTTTTTTGTGTGGTAGGCTCTTAATTGCTGCCTCAACTTCTGACCTTGTTATTGGTCTATTCATAGTTTCAGCTTCCTCCTGGTTTAGGCTTGGGAGGACACAGGCGTCCAGGAATTTATCCATTTCTTCCTGATTTACTAGTTTGTGTGCATAGAGTTGTTTGTAGTATTCTCTGATGATGGTTTGAATTTCTGTGGAATCTGTGGTGATTTCCCCTTTATCGTTTTTTATTGCATCTATTTGGTTGTTCTCTCTTTTCTTTTTTATCAGTCTGGCTAGTGGTCTGTCTATTTTGTTGATCTTTTCAAAAAACCAGCTCTTAGATTTGTTGATTTTTTGAAGGGTTTTTCTTGTCTCTATCTCTTTCAGTTCTGCTCTGATCTTAGTTATTTCTTGTCTTCGGCTAGGTTTTGAGCTTTTTTGATCTTGCTCCTCTAGCTCTTTCAATTTTGACGATAGGGTGTCAATTTTGGATCTCTCCACTTTTCTCATGTGGGCACTTATTGCTATATATTTTCCTCTACAGACTGCTTTAGATGTGTCCCAGAGATTCTGGTATGTTGTGTCTTCATTCTCGTTGGTTTCAAAGAACTTCTTTATTTCTGCCTTCATTTCATTGTTTATCCAATCAACATTCAAGAGCCAGTTGTTCAGTTTCCATGAAGCTGTGCGGTTCTGAGTTATTTTCTGAATTCTGAGTTCCAACTTGATTGCACTATGGTCTGAGAGACTGTTTGTTATGATTTCCGTTGTTTTGCATTTGCTGAGGAGTGATTTACTTCCAATTATGTGGTCAATTTTGGAGTAGGTGTGATGTGGTGCTGAGAAGAATGTATATTCTGTGGATTTGGGGTGGAGAGTTCTGTAAATGTCTATCAGGTTTGCTTGTTCCAGGTCTGAGTTCAAGTCCTGGATATCCTTGTTAATTTTCTGTCTGGTTGATCTGTCTGCTATTGACAGTGGAGTGTTAAAGTCTCCCACTATTATTGTGTGGGAGTCTAAGTCTCTTTGTAAGTCATTAAGAACTTGCCTTATATATCTGGGTGCTCCTACATTGGGTCCATATATATTTAGAATCGTTAGCTCTTCTTGTTGTATTGATCCTTTTACCATTATGTAGTGACCTTCTTTGTCCCTTTTGATCTTTGTTGCTTTAAAGTCTATTTTATCAGAGATGAGAATTGCAACTCCTGCTTTTTTTTGCTCTCCATTTGCTTGGTAAATCTTCCTCCATCCTTTTATTTTGAGCCTTTGTGTATCTTTGTGTGTGAGGTGGGTTTCCTGAATACAGCACACTGATGGGTTTTGGTTTTTTATCCAATTTGCCAGTCTGTGTCTTTTGATTGGTGCATTTAGCCCATTTACATTCAGGGTTAATATTGTTATGTGTGAATTTGATACTGCCATTTTGATGCTATCTGGCTGTTTTGCCCATTGGTTCATGTACATTCTTCATTTTGTTGATGGTCTTTAGCATTTGGTATGCTTTTAGGATGGCTGGAACTGGTTGTTTCTTTCTATATGTAGTGCCTCTTTCAGGAGCTCTTGTAAAGCAGGCCTAGTGGTGACAAAATCTCTGAGTACTTGCTTGTTCGTGAAGGATTTTATTTTTCCTTCACTTATGAAGCTCAGTTTGGCTGGATATGAAATTCTGGGTTGAAAGCTCTTTTCTTTAAGGATGTTGAATATTGGCCCCCACTCTCTTCTGGCTTGTAGGGTCTCTGCCGAGAGATCTGCTGTGAGTCTGATGGGCTTCCCTTTGTGGGTGACCTGACCTTTCTCTCTGGCTGCCCTAAGTATTTTCTCCTTCGTTTCAACCCTGGTGAATCTGACGATTATGTGCCTTGGGGTTGCTCTTCTTGCGGAGTATCTTTGTGGTGTTCTCTGTATTTCCTGGAGTTCAGTATTGACCTGTCTTGCTAGGTTGGGGAAATTTTCCTGGATAATATCCTGAAGAGTGTTTTCCAGCTTAGATTCATTCTCTTGATCACATTCTGGTACACCTATCAAACGTAGGTTGGGTCTCTTCACATAGTCCCACATTTCTTGGAGATTTTGTTCATTCCTTTTTGTGCTTTTTCCTTTAATCTTGGTTTCACGTTTTATTTCATTGAGTTGATCTTCAATTTCTGATATTCTTTCTTCTGCTTGGTCAATTCGGCTGTTGAAACTTGTGCATGCTTCACGAAGTTCTCGTGTTGTGTTTTTCAGCTCCTTCAATTCATTCATATTCCTCTCTAAGTTTTCCATTCTTGTTATCAATTCCTCGAATTTTTTTTCAAATCTTTTTTCAAGGTTCTTAGTTTCTTTGCACTGATTTAGAACATGTTCTTTTAGCTCAATGAAGTTTCTCATTATCCACTTTCTGAAGTCTGATTCCGTCATTTCGTCACACTCATTCTCCGTCCATCTTTGTTCCCTTGCTGGTGAGGAGTTTTGGTCCTCTGTAGGAGGTGAGGTGTTTTGGTTTCGGGTGTTTTCCTCCTTTTTGCGCTGGTTTTTTCCCATCTTTATGGATTTATCTGCCTGTCGTCTTTGTAGTTGCTGATTTTTCAGTTGGGTCTCTGTGTGGATGCTGAGATTGTTGATGATGAAGTATTTCTGTTACTTAGTTTTCCTTCTAGTGGTCTAGCCCCTCTGCTGTATGAGTTCTGAGGTCCACTCCAGGCCCTGTTTGTCTGGAGTATACCTGTAGCAGCTGTGGAAGAGTGAGGGATGATACCAGTTTCTTCTTCTGCTGTCTTTGTTCCAGAATGATGCCCGCCAAATGTCAGTCTGATTAGTCCTTTTTTTGCGGTGACTCTTTGGATATACAGGGGTCAGGGAGCTGCTTAAGGAGACGGTTTGTGCTTTATAGTAGCTCCAGTGCTGAGCTGTGAGCTCCGTTGTTCATTCAGTGTTGTTGGGAGGTTGTTTATGTCTGCTGTAATAGAACTCATAAAACACCACCCTTTTATTTCCCCCCCGTTATATGCACTGTTTCAGGGAGTTGGGGCTTTCTTTATGAGTATCTGTTGCACTGTCCTGCCCCACTAGGTGGCAGTCTATTCACTATTTGCCTGCCGGGGCTCTGACCCACTCGCGCGGTTCTGCCCTGTTGCTGCTGGGCTCCCTTCTGCTGTGGAGAGCTCCCGTCTCCTGGGAGTCTCTCTGTTATGGCAGGTTGCCTCGGCAACGGCAGGCTGCTTCGGCCCTGGGCGGTACTTCAATAGGGGCGGATTGTGTCAGCGGTGGTGGACGCCCCTCCCTCACCGGGCTGCACCGTCCTAGATGCCGGCAGCAAAACTCTCAGCGCCAAGCGTCTCCAGTCATTGCCCTGCTTGTCCCTGTGAGGGTGGGACTCACTGAGCCCGATTACCCAGCTCCCTGCCTCAGAGTCCGTCCTCTCTCTCTCTCCCTCCCTCTCCGCGAGCTTAAAGTTCGACTCTCTCACTGGCGCCCCAGGAGCCTGCCGATAGGGCACTGGGATCCGTGCGATCTCCCGTGCCGCTGCCCACTTCACCGGCTCATATCACGCTTCCCAGGAAACTCCCAGGAAACTCCTGGTCTGGCTCACTGTCCAAGTCCCGTTCAATCAGATGGACGCGCCAATCTGCCCTTCAAACTCTCAGATTGCTGGTTTAACAGGGCGCCCAGACCAGTGAGTTCCGTGCCGGGTCCTGCTGCGGCGCCGGCCGAAGCGGCGCCGGCCGAAGCGGCCGCGCCAGAGGGCTGCGTTAGCCGGTTTTACTTTACTAGCGTCCTGTGGGACTTTCAACGCTCTGTGGGCTAGAAAAGTTCATCCGAGAATGCGGCTAGGACTCACCCTCTGCGCCGTCACTGAGAGCTGCAATCCTGAGTCGCTTCTACGACGCCATCTTGCCGGGTCTCCTCTTTCCATATGGCATCTATTTCAGAGATTCATTGAATAAAAAACAACTTTATTTTAGTCAGAATTTTATTTCGTATAGTCACATATTCAGAAGATAACTGAATGACATTCACCTTGGGGAAAGTCAGGATTCTCTTCCCTATAGCCATATATTCAGAACGTAACTGAATACCACACAACTAAGGAAAATTTAGGATTCTATTTTGTATAGCCACTCATTTAGATACCGAATGTAAAAATGCACACTGGGGAAAGTATTCAGAAGTCTCTGTTTTATGGCCACTCATTCAGAGCCTCACAGAATAATCCAGAACTATGGATATTAAGGAGTGTATTTTACATGGCCACTTATTCAAAACCTCATTGAAGAATCATATATATCTGGAAAATACTCAGGATTCTATTATATATAGCCACTTATTAAGAGACTCACTGAATAATACACACCTGGGAAATAGTCTGGAGAATATTTGATATCACCATTCTCCCAGTGACTCAGTGAAAAATGCACAGCTGAGAAATAGTCAAGAAGATAGAATCATGAGTCTATTTTCTGTGGTAACTCGATCAGAAATTCACTGAAGAATACCCAACTTGGAAATTGTTAGAGTCCAGGTCATATGGCCATTCAGTCAAAGCATTACCGAATAATGCACAAGGGGGTAATAGTAAGGGGTCTATTTCATATGGATTCTCATTGAGAACTTCAGTACGTAATAAACAGCTGTGGAGTAGTCAGGACACTCTTTAACGTAGACGCAAATTACGCAGCTACGTGAATGATACACACATGTGTGATAGTCAGCAGACTACTTGATATGGACACTCATACAGCACCTCTTCGAATACTGCACATTTGCGGAATAATCTAAAATAAGCTCTATTACATAACTCCACTCTTTCTGTGTTTCAGTTAATAATATGTATATCTGATATGACAGGAATCCATTTAGCATGGCAACTCGTTCAGGGCCTCAGTGCATAATACTCCCCTCAGAAACAGTCAAGGGTCTATTTCAAATAAGTACACATTCAGTCTCTGTAAGTAATGCACAAATGGGCAAAACACAAGAGTCTCTTTTCTATGCCCACTTTGTCAGAGTCTCATTCAATATTACACACCTGGGGTAGAGTTAAGAGTCTACTTCATGTAGCCACTCATTTAGAGCCTCATTGAATAATTCACACTGGAGTAATAGTGGAGAATTTTTATATGGCCACTCACTATGTGCCTCCCTGAATGTTACACACTTGGGGAATCATCAGGATTCTATTTTATACTACCACACATTTAGAATCTTATTGAATAATTCACAATGCAGAAATAGTCAGGTGTCTATTGTTTCTGGCCTCTCCTTCAAAATTTCAGTGAATAATAAACTTCTACGAAGTAATCAGGGCACTCTTTAAGATAGCCACGAATTAAGTGCCCTTTTGAGTGATACACACCTGGGTGATAGTCAGGAATTTATTCCATATGAACTTTAATTCTGGGTATTGCTGTGTAATACACAACTGGGGGAGTGTCAGGAGTCTATTTGGTATGGACACTCATACAGAACCTGTTTGAATAATGCACACATGGAGAATAATCAGGAGTCTATGTCATACCGCTACTCATTCAGACAAACAGTGAATAACGCACAGGTGGACTAATGCGAAGTCTGTTTCATATGGCGGTTCTTTCACAGCCTCACTGAATACTACACAATTGTGATAGAGGCTGGAGTCTATTGTTTTTGGCCACTCATTCAGAGAATCACTGAGTAATGGACACCTGCAAAATAGTCAAAAATCTCTATCCTACAGCCTCTCATTGAGAGCCTCACTAAATGTACACTCCTGGGAAAATAGTCAGGATTTACTTATATCCCCTCATTTAAAGTCTCACTCAATAATGCACACCTGTGGTATAGTAAGGAGACTCTTTCATGTGGCCTCTCATTCTGAGTGTCCCTGAATATTTTGTGAAGTCAGGAGTGTATTCCTTGTAGTCACATTTTCAGATCCTCAGTGAATAAGAGAGATCCTTGCTATAGTAAAGCTTCTAATTAATATGGCACATCTTATAAGCCTCGCTGAATAATACACACCTGGAGAATAACTTGGAGTCTATTTGCGATGGGCATTCATTCAGAGCCTCAGTAAATAATGCGCATTTTTGGGGTAGCCAGGAGTCTATTTCATTTGGATACTCATTCATAGCCTCAGGGAATAATATGCACCCGTGGATTAGTAAGGATTACATTTCATATAAACACTGACTCGAATTTCAGTGAATAATGCAGAAATGGCAAGTAATCAGCGGTCTATTTCATAGAGCCACTCATTTAGGTATTCACTCAATAATACAATACTTAAGATAGACAGAATCCTGTTTCATATGGTCCAACAATCAGAGCCTCACTGAGTAACACACACCTGGGGAAGCGTTAGGAGTCTACTTTATATAGCCTCTCATTTACAGCCTCAGGGAATAATGCACAGGTGTGGAATAGACACTAGTCTATTTTATATGGCCACAAAATCAAAGCCTGTGTAAGTAATACACAACTTGAGAATCGTCACTTGTCTACTCCATATAGCCAGATATTCAAAGTCAGAGATAATAATACACACCTGTGGACTAGTAAAAACAATTTCATATGGCCAAAGTTTTAGAGCCTCAGTGAATAATACATACCTGGGGAATACTCTGGATGCTATTACATACGGCATCTATTTCAGAGATTCATTGAATAAAAAACAACTTTATTGTAGTCAGAATTCTATTTCGTATAGCCACATATTCAGAATCCAACTGAATGACATTCTCCTTGGGGAAAGTCAGGATTCTCTCTCGTGTAGCCATATATTCACAAACTAACTGAATACCATACACCTAGGGGAAAGTCAGGATTATATTTCGTATAGCGTCCCATTTAGATACCAAATGTAAAAACGCACACTTGAGAAGAAATCAGGAGTGTCTGTTTTATGGCCACTCATTCAGAGCCTCACAGAATAATACAGAACTATGGAAATTCAGGAGTTTATTTTACATGGCCACTTATTCAGAACCTCATTGCAGAATCACATATATCTCAAAAATAATCAGGATCCTATTATATAGAGCCACTTATTCAGAGACTCACTGAATAATGCACACCTGGGGAATAGTCTGGAAATTATTTGATATCACCATTCTCCCAGTGACTCAGTGAAAAATGCAGGGCTGGGAAATAGTCAAGAAGATAGAATCATGAGGCTATTTTCTGTGGTAACTTGATCAGAAACTCACTGAAGAATACCCAACTTGGAAATTGTCAGAGTCCTGGTCATATGGCCACTCAATCAAAGCATTACCGAATAATGCACAAGGGGTAATAGTAACGGGTCTATTTCTTATGTCCTCTCATTGAGAGCTTCAGTGCATAATAAACAGCTGTGGAGTAGTCAGGACCCTCTTTAAGGTAGACGCAAATTACGCAGCTACGTGAATGATACAAACATGTGTGATAGTCAGCAGACTACTTGATATGGACACTCATACAGCACCTCTTCGAATCCTGCACATTTGGGGAATAATCAGTAGTATATTTCATATGGTGATTCGTTTGGAGAGTCAAAAAATAACGCACAACTTTGGAGTAACATAAGCTCTATTAAATAACTCCACTCTTTCCGTGTTTCAGTTAATAATATGTATATCTGATATGACAAAAATCCATTTAGCATGGCCATTCGTTCAGGGCCTCAGTGCATAATACTCCCCTCAGAAACAGTCAAGGGTCTACTTCAAATAAGTACACATTCAGAGTCTCTGTAAGTAATGGACAAATGGGCAAAACACAAAAGCCCCTTTTCTATGCCCACTTAGTCAGAGTCTCATTCAGTATTACACACCTGGGGAAGAGTTAAGTGTCTTCTTCATGTAGCCACTAATTTAGATTCCCAGTGAATAATTCACACAGGAGTAATAATTGAGAATTTTTTTTCCATTTCTTTTTTTTTTTAATTTTTATTGCATTGTAGGTTTTGGGGTACATGTGAAAAACGTGCAAGATAGTTGCATAGTTACACACATGGCAGTATGTTTTGCTGCCTTCCTCCCCTTCACCCACACTTGGCATTCATCCCCAGGCTATCCCTCCGCAGCCCCCCCACCCGCTGTCCCTCCCACATTCCCCCCAATAGATCCCAGTGTATAGTAGACCGCCTCTCTGTGTCCATGTGTTCTCATTTTTCTCACCCGCCTATGAGTGAGTATATGCAGTATATCTTTTTCTGTTCTTGTGTCAGTTTGCTGAGAATGATGTTCTCCAGATTCATCCATGTCCTAACAAATGACATCAACTCATCATTTTTGATTGCTCCATAATATTCCATGGTGTATATGTGCCATATTTTCCCAGTCCAGTCTATCATCATTGGGCATTTAAGTTGTTTCCAGTTCTTTCCTATTGTAAACAGTGCTGCAATGAACACTCGTGTGCATGTGTCCTTATAGTAGAACGATTTATAGTCCTTTGGATAGATACCCAGTAATGGGATTGCTGGGTCAAATGGAATTTCTATCTCTAGGTCCCTGAGGAATCGCCACACTGTCTTCCACAATGGTTGAACTAATTTACACTCCCACCAACAGTGTAAGAGTGTTCCTATTTCTCCACATCCTCTCCAGCATCTACTGTCTCCAGATTCTTTAATGATTGCCATTCTACCTGGCGTGAGATGGTATCTCAATGTGGTTTTGATTTACATCTCTCTAATGACCAGTGATGATGCGCATTTTTTCATATGTTTGTTGGCCTCATGTATGTCTTTTTCTGTAAAGTGTCTGTTCATATCCTTTGCCCATTTTGGAATGGGCTTGTTTGTTTTTTTTCCAGTAAATCTGTTTGAGTTCTTTGTAAATTCTGGATATCAGCCCTTTGTCTGATGTGTAAACTGCAAAGATTTTTTTCCATTCTGATGGTTGCCGATTCACTCCAGTGACTGTCTCTTTTGCCATGCAGAAGCTGTGGAGTTTGATTAGGTTCCATTTGTCTATTTTGGCTTTTGTTGCCAATGCTATTGGTGTTTTATTCATTAAGTCCTTGCCTACCCCTATGTCCTGAATGGTTTTGCCTAGATTTTCTTCTAGGGTTATTTTTTTCTTATTTTTTATTGCATTATAGGTTTGGGGGTACATGTGCAGAACGAGCAAGATAGTTGCATAGGTACACACACGGCAGTGTGCTTTGCTGCTTTCCTCCCCTTCACCCACATTTGGTATTCATACCCAGGCTATCCCCCCCAGCCCAACCCTGCTGTCCCTCCCCCATTCCCCCCAACAGTCCCCAGGGTATAGTAGACCGCCTCTCTGTATCCACGTGTTCTCATTTTTCTCACCCACCTATGAGTGAGTATATGCGGTATTTCTTTTTCTGTTCTTGTGTCAGTTTGCTGAGAATGATGTTCTCCAGATTCATCCATGTCCCTACAAAGGACAAAGACTCATCATTTTTGATTGCTGCATAATATTCCAGGGTGTATATGTGCCACATTTTCCCAGTCCAGTCTATCATCATTGGGCATTTGTGTTGGTTCCAGATCTTTGCTATTGTAAACAGTGCTGCAATGAACATTCTTGTGCATGTGTCCTTATAGTAGAACGATTTATAGTCCTTTGGATAGATACCCAGTAATGGGATTGCTGGGTCAAATGGAATTTCTATTTCTAGGTCCCTGAGGAATCGCCACACTGTCTTCCACAATGGTTGAACTAATTTACACTCTCATTAACAGTGTAAGAGTGTTCCTATTTCTCCACATCCTCTCCAGCATCTGCTCTCTCCAGATTTTTTAATGATCGCCATTCTAACTGGTGTGAGATGGTATCTCAATGTGGTTTTGATTTGCATCTCTCTAATGACCAATGACGATGAGCACTTTTTCATATGTTTGTTGGCCTCATGTATGTCTGCTTCCGTAAAGTTTCTGTTCATATTTTTTGCCCATTTTTGAATGAGCTTGTTTGTTTTTTTTCCTGTAAATCTGTTTGAGTTCTTTGTAAATTCTGGATATCAGCCCTTTGTGAGATGCGTAAACTGCAAAGATTTTTTCCCATTCTGATGGTTGCCGATTCACTCTAGTGACTGTTTCTTTTGCCGTGCAGAAGCTGTGGAGTTTGATTAGGTCCCATTTGTCTATTTTGGCTTTTGTTGCCAATGCTTTTGGTGTTTTGCTCATGAAGTCCTTGCCTACTCCTATGTCCTGAATGGTTTTGCCTAGAATTTCTTCTAGGGTTTTTATGGTGTCAGGTCTTATGTTTAAGTCTTTAATCCATCTGGAGTTAATTTTAGTGTAAGGTGTCAGGAAGCGGTCCAGTTTCAGCTTTCTGCACATGGCTAGCCAGTTTTCCCAACACCATTTATTGAATAGGGAATCGTTTCCCCATTGCCTGTTTTTGTCTGGTTTATCAAAGATAATATGGTTGTAGATGTGTTGTGTTGCCTCCAATTCTTCCGTTCTGTTCCATTGGTCTATATCTCTGTTTTAATACCAGTACCATGCTGTTTTGATTACTGTAGCCTTGTAGTATAGTTTGAAGTCTGGTAGCGTGATGCCTCCCGCTGTGTTCTTTTTGCTTAGAATTGACTTGGCTATGCGGGCTCTTTTTTGGTTCCATGTGAAATTCATGGTGTTTTTTTCCAGTTCTGTGAAGAAATTCAATGGTAGTTTGATGGGGATAGCATTGATTGTGTAAATTACTTTGGGCAGTATAGCCATTTTCACGATATTGATTCTTCCTAACCATGAACATGAAATGTTTCTCCATCTGTTTCTGTCCTCTCTTATTTCGTTGATCAGTTGTTTGTAGTTTTCCTTAAAGAGGTCCCTTACATTCCTAGTGAGTTGTATTCCTAGCTATTTTATTTTCTTTGTAGCAATTGTGAATGGCAGTTCGTTCTTGATTTGGTTCTCTTTAAGTCTGTTATTGGTGTATAGGAATGCTTGTGATATTTGAACATTGATTTTATATCCTGAGACTTTGCTGAAGTTGCTTATCAGCTGCAGGAGCTTTTGGGCTGAGGTGATGGGGTCTTCTAGGTATACTATCATGTCGTCTGCAAATAGAGACAATTTGGCTTTCACCTTTCCTATTTGAATACCCTTTATTTCTTTTTCTTGCCTGATTGCTCTGGCTAGAACTTCCAGTACTATGTTGAATAGAAGTGGTGAGAGAGGGCATCCTTGTCTAGTGCCGGATTTCAAAGGGAATGCTTCCAGTTTTTGCCCATTAAGTATGATATTGGCTGTTGGTTTGTCATAAATAGCTTTTATTACATTGAGATATGTTCCATCAATACCAAGTTTATTGAGGGTTTTTAGCATAAAGGGCTGTTGAATTTTGTCAAATGCCTTCTCTGCATCAATTGAGATAATCATGTGGTTTTGTTTTTGCTTCTGTTTATGTGGTGAATTACATTTATAGACTTGCGTATGTTGAACCAGCCTTGCATCCCCGGGATGAATCCTATTTGATCATGAAGGATAAGTTTTTTAATGTGTTGTTGCAATCGGTTTGCCAGTATTTTTTTGAAGATTTTTGCATCTATATGCATCATGGATATTGGCCTGAAGTTTTCTTTTCTTGTTGAGTCTCTGCCAGGTTTTGGTATCAGGATGATGTTGGTCTCATAAAATGATTTGGGAAGGGTTCCCTCTTTTTGGATTATTTGGAATAGTTTCAGAAGGAATAATACAAGATCCTCTTTGTGTGTCTGGTAGAATTCAGCTGTGAACACATCTGGACCTTGGCTTTTGTTGTGTGCTAGGCTCTTAATTGCTGCCTCAACTTCAGACCTTGTTATTGGTCTATTCATAGTTTCGGCTTCCTCCTGTTTTAGGTTTGGGAGGATACAGGCGTCCAGGAATTTATCCATCTCTTCCTGATTTACTGGTTTATGTGCATAGAGTTGTTTGTAGTATTCTCTGATGATGGTTTGAATTTCTGTGGAATCTGTGATGATTTCCCCATTATCGTTTTTTATTGCATCTATTTGGTTGTTCTCTCTCTTCTTTTTTATCAGTCTGGCTAGTGGTCTGTCTATTTTGTTGATCTTTTCGAAAAACCAGCTCTTAGATTTATTGATTTTTTTTTTTTTTTTTTTTTTTTTTTTTTTTTTTTGGGACTAGGCAATTCCAAAGGTTTCTTTTTTTTTTTTTTTTTTTTTTTTTTTTTTTTTAATTTTTATTGCATTATAGGTTTGGGGGTACATGTGCAGAACAAGCAAGATAGTTGCATAGGTACACACATGGCACTGTGCTTTGCTGCTTTCCTCCCCTTCACCCACACTTGGTATTCATCCCCAGGCTATCCCCCCCAGCCCCCCCCTGCTGTCCCTCCCCCATTCCCCCCAACAGTCCCCAGTGTATAGTAGACCGCCTCTCTGTGTCCACGTGTTCTCATTTTTCTCACCCACCTATGAGTGAGTATATGCGGTATTTCTTTTTCTGTTCTTGTGTCAGTTTGCTGAGAATGATGTTCTCCAGATTCATCCATGTCCCTACAAAGGACACAAACTCATCATTTTTGATTGCTGCATAATATTCCATGGTGTATATGTGCCACATTTTCCCAGTCCAGTCTATCATCGTTGGGCATTTGGGTTGGTTCCAGGTCTTTGCTATTGTAAACAGTGCTGCAATGAACATTCGTGTGCATGTGTCCTTATAGTAGAACGATTTATAATCCTTTGGATAGATACCCAGTAATGGGATTGCTGGGTCAAATGGAATTTCTATTTCTAGGTCCCTGAGAAATCGCCACACTGTCTTCCACAATGGTTGAACTAATTTACACTCCCACCAACAGTGTAAGAGTGTTCCTATTTCTCCACATCCTCTCCAGCATCTGCTGTCTCCAGATTTTTTAATGATCGCCATTCTAACTGGTGTGAGATGGTATCTCAATGTGGTTTTGATTTGCATCTCTCTAATGACCAATGACGATGAGCACTTTTTCATATGTTTGCTGGCCTCATGTATGTCTGCTTTCGTAAAGTTTCTGTTCATATCCTTTGCCCATTTTTGAATGGGCTTGTTTGTTTTTTTCCTGTAAATCTGTTTGAGTTCTTTGTAAATTCTGGATATCAGCCCTTTGTCAGATGCGTAAACTGCAAAGATTTTTTCCCATTCTGATGGTTGCCGATTCACTCTAGTGACTGTTTGTTTTGCTGTGCAGAAGCTGTGGAGTTTGATTAGGTCCCATTTGTCTATTTTGGCTTTTGTTGCCAATGCTTTGGGAGTTTTGTTCATGAAGTCCTTGCCTACTCCTATGTCCTGAATGGTTTTGCCTAGATTTTCCTCTAGGGTTTTTATGGTGTCGGGTCTTACGTTTAAGTCTTTAATCCATCTGGAGTTAATTTTAGTGTAAGGTGTCAGGAAGGGGTCCAATTTCTGCTTTCTGCACATGGCTAGCCAGTTTTCCCAACACCATTTATTAAATAGGGAATCCTTTCCCCATTGCCTGTTTTTGTCTGGTTTATCAAAGATAATATAGTTGTAGATGTGTTGTGTTGCCTCCGATGCCTCTGTTCTGTTCCATTGGTCTATATCTCTGTTTTGGTACCAGTACCATGCTGTTTTGATTACTGTAGCCTTGTAGTATAGTTTGAAGTCTGGTAGTGTGATGCCTCCTGCTGTGTTCTTTTTGCTTAGAATTGACTTGGCTATGCGGGCTCTTTTTTGGTTCCATATGAAATTCATGGTGGTTTTTTCCAGTTCTGTGAAGAAATTCAATGGTAGTTTGATGGGGATAGCATTGATTGTGTAAATTACTTTGGGCAGTATAGCCATTTTCACGATATTGATTCTTCCTAACCACGAACATGGAATGTTTCTCCATCTGTTTGTGTCCTCTCTTATTCCATTGAGCAGTTGTTTGTAGTTTTCCTTAAAGAGGTCCCTTACATTCCTAGTGAGTTGTATTCCTAGGTATTTTATTTTCTTTGTAGCAATTGTGAATGGCAGTTCGTTCTTGATTTGGTTCTCTTTAAGTCTGTTATTGGTGTATAGGAATGCTTGTGATTTTTGCACATTGATTTTATATCCTGAGACTTTGCTGAAGTTGCTTATCAGTTGCAGGAGCTTTTGGGCTGAGGTGATGGGGTCTTCTAGGTATACTATCATGTCGTCTGCAAATAGAGACAATTTGGCTTCCACCTTTCCTATTTGAATACCCTTTATTTCTTTTTCTTGCCTGATTGCTCTGGCTAGAACTTCCAGTACTATGTTGAATAGAAGTGGTGAGAGAGGGCATCCTTGTCTAGTGCCAGATTTCAAAGGGAATGCTTCCAGTTTTTGCCCATTAAGTATGATATTGGCTGTTGGTTTGTCATAAATAGCTTTTATTACTTTGAGATATGTTCCATCAATACCAAGTTTATTGAGGGTTTTTAGCATAAAGGGCTGTTGAATTTTGTCAAATGCCTTCTCTGCATCAATTGAGATAATCATGTGGTTTTTGTTTTTGCTTCTGTTTATGTGGTGAATTACATTTATAGACTTGCGTATGTTGAACCAGCCTTGCATCCCCGGGATAAATCCTACTTGATCATGATGGATAAGTTTTTTAATGTGCTGTTGCAATCGGTTTGCCAGTATTTTATTGAAGATTTTTGCATCTATGTTCATCATGGATATTGGCCTGAAGTTTTCTTTTCTTGTTGAGTCTCTGCCAGGTTTTGGTATCAGGATGATTTTGGTCTCATAAAATGATTTGGGAAGGGTTCCCTCTTTTTGGATTATTTGGAATAGTTTCAGAAGGAATGGTACCAGATCCTCTTTGTGTGTCTGGTAGAATTCGGCTGTGAACCCATCTGGACCTGGGCTTTTTTTGTGTGGTAGGCTCTTAATTGCTGCCTCAACTTCAGACCTTGTTATTGGTCTATTCATAGTTTCGGCTTCCTCCTGGTTTAGGCTTGGGAGGACACAGGCATCCAGGAATTTATCCATTTCTTCCTGATTTACTGGTTTATGTGCATAGAGTTGTTTGTAGTATTCTCTGATGATGGTTTGAATTTCTGTGGAATCTGTGGTGATTTCCCCTTTATCGTTTTTTATTGCATCTATTTGGTTGTTCTCTCTCTTCTTTTTTATCAGTCTGGCTAGTGGTCTGTCTATTTTGTTGATCTTTTCGAAAAACCAGCTCTTAGATTTATTGATTTTTTGAAGGGTTTTTCTTGTCTCTATCTCCTTCAGTTCTGCTCTGATCTTAGTTATTTCTTGTATTCGGCTAGGTTTTGAGCTTTTTTGATCTTGCTCCTCTAGGTCTTTCAATTTTGACGATAGGGTGTCAATTTTGGATCTCTCCACTCTTCTCATGTGGGCACTTATTGCTATATATTTTCCTCTACAGACTGCTTTAAATGTGTCCCAGAGATTCTGGTACGTTGTGTCTTCATTCTCCTTGGTGTCAAAGAACTTCTTTATTTCTGCCTTCATTTCATTGTTTATCCAATCAACATTCAAGAGCCAGTTGTTCAGTTTCCATGAAGCTGTGCGGTTCTGAGTTATTTTCTGAATTCTGAGTTCCAACTTGATTGCACTATGGTCTGAGAGACTGTTTGTTATGATTTCCGTTGTTTTGCATTTGCTGAGGAGTGCTTTACTTCCAGTTATGTGGTCAATTTTGGAGTAGGTGTGATGTGGTGCTGAGAAGAATGTATATTCTCTGGATTTGGGGTGGAGAGTTCTGTAAATGTCTATCAGGTTTGCTTGTTCCAGGTCTGAGTTCAAGTCCTGGGTATCCTTGTTAATTTTCTGTCTGGTTGATCTGTCTGCTATTGACAGTGGAGTGTTAAAGTCTCCCACTATTATTGTGTGGGAGTCTAAGTCCCTTTGTAAGTCATTAAGAACTTGCCTTATATATCTGTGTGCTCCTACATTGGGTCCATATATATTTAGAATCGTTATCTCTTCTTGTTGTATTGCTCCTTTTACCATTATGTAATGACCTTGTTTGTCCCTTTTGATCTTTGTTACTTTAAAGTCTATTTTATCAGAGACGAAAATTGCAACGTCTGCTTTTTTTTGCTCTCCATTTGCTTGGTAAATCTTTCTCCATCCCTTTATTTTGAGCCTTTGTGTATCTTTGCGTGTGAGGTGGGTTTCCTGGATACAGCACACTGATGGGTTTTGATTTTTTATCCAATTTGCCAGTCTGTGTCTTTTGATTGGTGCATTTAGCCCATTTACATTCAGGGTTAATATTGTTATGTGTGAATTTGATACTGCCATTTTGATGCTAGCTGGCTGTTTTGCCCATTGGTTCATGTACATTCTTCATTTTGTTGATGGTCTTTAGCATTTGGTGTGCTTTTAGGATGGCTGGAACTGGTTGTTTCTTTCTATGTGTAGTGCCTCTTTCAGGAGCTCTTGTAAAGCAGGCCTAGTGGTGACAAAATCTCTGAGTACTTGCTTGTTCGTGAAGGATTTTATTTTTCCTTCACTTATGAAGCTCAGTTTGGCTGGATATGTAATTTTGGGTTGAAAGCTCTTTTCTTTAAGGATGTTGAATATTGGCCCCCACTCTCTTCTGGCTTGTAGAGTCTCTGCTGAGAGATCTGCTGTGAGTCTGATGGGCTTCCCTTTGTGGGTGTCCTGAGCTTTCTCTCTGGCTGCCCTTAGTATTTTCTCCTTCGTTTCAAACCTGGTGAATCTGACGATTATGTGCCTTGGGGTTGCTCTTCTTGCAGAGTATCTTTGTGGTGTTCTCTGTATTTCCTGGAGTAGAGTATTGACCTGTCTTGCTAGGTTGGGGAAATTTTCCTGGATAATATCCTGAAGGGTGTTTTCCAGCTTGGATTCATTCTCTTCGTCACATTCTGGTACACCCATCAAACGTAGGTTGGGTCTCTTCACATAGTCCCACATTTCTTGGAGATTTTGTTCATTCCTTTTTGTGCTTTTTTCTTTAATCTTGGTTTCTCGTGTTATTTCATTGAGTTGATCTACAACTTCTGATATTCTTTCTTCTGCTTGGTCAATTCGGCTGTTGGAACTTGTGCATGCTTCATGAAATTCTCGTGTTGTGTTTTTCAGCTCCTTCAATTCATTCATATTCCTCTCTAAGTTGTCCATTTTCGTTATCAATTCCTCGAATCTTTTTTCGTATCTTTTTTCAAGGTTCTTAGTTTCTTTGCGCTGGTTTAGACCATGTTCCTTTATCTCACTGAAGTTTCTCATTATCCACTTTCTGAAGTCTGATTCCGTCATTTCGTCACATTCATTCTCCGTCCAGCTTTGTTCCCTTGCTGGTGAGGAGTTTTGGTCCTTTTTGGAGGTGAAGTCTTTTGGTTTCGGATGCTTTCCTCCTTTTTAGGCTGGTTTCTTTCCATCTTTATGGATTTATTCGCCTGTCGTCTTAGTAGTGGCTGATTTGTCAATTGGATCTCTGTGTGGACACTGAGATTGTTGATGATGAAGTATTTCTGTTACTTAGTTTTTCCACTAATGATCTATCCTCTCTGCTGTATGAGTGCTGAGGTCCACTCCAGGCCCTGCTTGTCTGGGGTATACCTGCAGCAGCTTCAGAACAGTGAGGGATGATACCAGTTCCTTCTTCTGCTGCCCTTGTTCCAGAATGATGCCAGCCAAATGTCAGTCTGATTAGTCCGTTTCTGGGGTGACTCCTTGGATATACAGGGGTCAGGGAGCTGCTTGAGGAGACAGTCTGTGCTTTATAGGAGCTCCAGTGCTGTGCTGTGAGCTTCGTTGTTCATTCAGGGTTGTTGGGAGGTTATGTCTGCTGCAATAGAACTCATAAAACACCACTCTTTTTTTTTTCACCCTTAGATGCTCTGTCTCAGGGAGTTGGGGCTTTCTTTATGAGTATCTGTTGCACTGTCCTGCCCCACTAGGTGGCAGTCTATTCACTATTTGCCTGCCGGGGCTCTGACCTGCTAGCGCGGGTCCGCCCTGTTGCTGCCTGGTGGATTCTCTCTGTTATGGCAGGCTGCCTCGGCAATGGCAGGCTGTCAGTCCTGGGCGGTACTTATGTAGGGGTGCACTTCGTCAGCAATGGTGGACGCCCCTCCCTGACCGGGCTGCACCGTCCTAAATGCCGGCAACAAAACTCTCAGCCCCAAGCACCTCCAGTCACCGCCCTGCTTGTCCCCGTGACCGTGGGACCCGCCAAGCCTGATCACCCAGCTCCCTGCCTCAGAGTCCGTCCTCTCTCTCTCTCTCTTCCTCTCCCCAAGCTGAAAGGTCGACTCTCTCACTGGCGCCCCAGGAGCCTGCCGATAGGGCACTGGGATCCGTGTGATCTCTCGTGCCACTGCCCACTACCCTGGCTCAGATCACGCTTCCCAGGAAACTCCTGGTCTGGCTCATTGTCCAAGTCCCGTTCAATCAGATGGACATGCCAATCTGTCCTTCCAAATCTCAGATTGCCTGTTTAACAGGGCACCCAGACCAGTGATTTCCGTGCCGGGTCCCGCTGTGGCGCCGGGCGAAGAGGCGCTGGGAGCCAGCTGCGTTAGCCGGCTGCTAGCGTCCCGTGTCTCTCCCACACCTGGGACTTTCAACGCTCTGTGGGCATAAAAGGAACATCCGAGAATGCGGCTAGGACTCACTCTCTGCGACTTCACTGAGAGCTGCAATCCTGAGTCACCTCTATGACGCCATATTGCCTCCCTCCACCTCTTCTAGGGTTTTTATGGTGTCAGTTGTTACGTTTAAGTCTTTAATACATCTGGAGTTAATTTTAGTGTAAGGTTTCAGGAAGGGGCCCAGTTTCTGCTTTCTGCACATGGCTAGCCAGTTTTCCCAACGCAAGTTATTAAACAGGGAATACTTTCCCCATTGCTTGTTTTTGTCTGGTTTATCAACAATAATATGGTTGTAGATATGTTGTGTTGCCTAGGATGCTTCTGTTCTGTTCCATTGGTCTATATCTCTGTTTTGGTATCAGTACCATGCTGTTTTGATTACTGTAGCCTTGTAGTACAGTTTGAAGTCTGGTAGTGTGATGCCTCCCACTGTGTTCTTTTTGCTTAGAATTGACTTGGCTATGCGGGCTCTTTTTTGTTTTCATATGAAATTCATCGTGTTTTTTTCCAGTTCTCTGAAGAAATTCAATGGTAGTTAGATTGGGATAGCATTGATTGTGTAAATTACTTTGGGCATAATAGCCATTTTCATGATATTGATTCTTCCTAACCACGAACATGGAATGTTTCTCCATCTGTTTGTGTCATCTCTTATTTCGTTGAGCAGTGGTTTGTAGTTTTCCTTAAAGAGTTCCCTTACATTCTTTGTGAGTTGTATTCCTAGGTATTTTATTTTCTTTGTAGCAATTGTGAATGACAGTTCGTTCTTGATTTGGTTCTCTTTAAGTCTCTTATTGGTGAATACGAATGCTTGTGATTTTTGCACATTGATTTTATATTCTGAGAGTTTGCTGAAGTTGCTTATCAGTTTCAGGAGCTTTGGGGCTGAGGTGATGGGTTCTTCTAGGTATACTACCATGTCGTCTGCAAATAGAGACAATTTGGCTTCCACCTTTCCTATTTGAATACACTTTATTTCTTTTTCTTGCCTGACTGCTCTGGCTAGAACTTCCAGTACTATGTTGAATAGGAGCGGTGAGAGAGGGCATCCTTGCCTAGTGCCAGATTTCAAAGGGAATGCTTCCAGTTTTTGCCCATTAAGTATGATATTGGATGTTGGTTTGTCGTCAATAGCTTTTATTACTTTGAGATATGTTCCATCAATACCACGTTTATTGAGGGTTTTTAGCATAAAGGGCTGTTGAATTTTGTCAAATACCTTCTCTGCATCAATTGAGATAATCATGTGGTTTTTGTTTTTGCTTCTGTTTATGTGGTGAATTACATTTATAGACTTGCATATGTTGAACCAAGTTTTCATCCCTGGGATGAATCCTACTTGATCATGATGGATAAGTTTTTTAATGTGCTGTTGCAATCGGTTTGCCAGTATTTTCTTGAAGATTTTTGCAACTATGTTCATCATGGATATGGGCCTGAAGTATTCCTTTCTTGTTGCGTCTCTGTCAGGTTTTGGTATCAGGATGACGTTGGTCTCATAAAATGATTTGGGAAGGGGTCCCTCTTTTTGGATTATTTGGAATAGTTTCAGAAGGAATGGTACCAGATCCTCTTTGTGTGTCTGGTAGAATTCAGCTGTGAACCCATCTGGACCTGGGCTTTTGTTGTGTGGTAGGCTCTTAATTGCTGCCTCAACTTCAGACCTTGTTATTGGTCTATTCATAGTTTCGGCTTCCTCCTGGTTTAGGATTGGGAGGACACAGGCGTCCAGGTATTTATTCATTTCTTCCTGATTTACTAGTTTATGTGCATAGAGTTGTTTGTAGTATTCTCTGATGATGGTTTAAATTTCTGTGGAATCTGTGGTGATTTCCCCATTATCCTTTTTTATTGCATCTACTTGGTTGTTCTCACTTTTCTTTTTTATCAGTCTGGCTAGTGGTCTGTGTATTTTGTTGATCTTTTCAAAATACCAGCTCTTAGATTTATTGATTTTTTGAAGGGATTTTCTTGTCTCTATCTTCTTCAGTTCTGCTCAGATCTTAGTTATTTCTTGTCTTCGGCTTGGTTTTGAGCTTTTTTGATCTGGCTCCTCCAGCTCTTTCAATTTTGATGATAGGGTGTCAATTTTGGATCTCTCCACTCTTCTCATGTGGGCACTTATTTCTATATATTTTCCTCTACAGACTGCTTTAAATGTGTCCCAGAGATTCTGGTACGTTGTGTCTTTATTTTCGTTGGTTTCAAAGAACTTCTTTATTTCTGCCTTCATTTCATTGTTTATCCAATCAACATTCAAGAGCCAGTTGTTCAGTTTCCATGAAGTTGTGCAGTTCTGAGTTATTTTCTGAATTCTGAGTTCCAACTTGATTGCAATATTGTCTGAGAGACTGTTTTTTATGATTTCAGTTGTTTTGCATTTGCTGAGGAGTGCTTTACTTCCAATTATGTGTTCAATTTTGGAGTAGGTGTGATGTGGTGCTGAGAAGAATGTATATTCTGTGGATTTGGGGTGGAGAGTTCTGTAAATGTCTATCAGAATTGCTTGTTCTAGGTATGTGTATAAGTCCTGGATATTCTTTTTCATTTTCTGTCTGGTTGATCTGTCCGCTATTGACAGTGGAGTGTTAAAGTCTCCCACTATTATTATATGGGAGTCCAAGTCTCTTTATAAGTCATGAAGAACATGCCTTATATATCTGGGTGACCCTGCATTGGGTCCATATATATTTAGAATCGTTAGCTCTTCTTGTTGTATCGATCTTTTTACCATTATGTAATGACCCTCCTTGTCCCTTTTGATCTTTGTTGCTTTAAATTCCACCTTATCAGAGAGGAGAATTGCAACTTCTGCTTCTTTTTTGTTCTCCATTTGCTTGGTAAATCTTCCTCCATCCTTTTTTTTTGTGCCTGTGTGTATCTCTGCATGTGAGGTGGGTTTCCTGGATACAGCACACCGATGGGTTTTGGTTTTTTATCCAATTTGCCAGTCTGTGTCTTTTGATTGGTGCATTTAGCCCATTTACATTTAGGGTTATTATTGTTATGTGTGAATTTGATACTGTCATTTTGATGCTACCTGGCTGCTTTGCCCGTCGGTTCATGTAGATTCTTCATTTCGTTGATAGACTTTAGCATTTGCTATGCTTTTAGGATGGCTGGTACTGGTTGTTTCTTTCTATGTGTAGTGCCTCTTTCAGGAGCTCTTGTAAAGCAGGCCTAGTGGTGACATATCTCTGAGTACTTGCTTGTTCATAAAGGATTTTATTTTTCCTTCACTTATGAAGCTCAGTTTGGCTGGATATGAAATTTTGGGTTGAAAGTTCTTTTCTTTAAGGATGTTTAATATTGGCCCCCACTCTCTTTTGGCTTGTAGAGTCTCTGCCGAGACATCTGCTGTGAGTCTGATGGGCTTCCCTTTGTGGGTGACCCGACCTTTCTCTCTGGCTGCCCTTATTATTTTCTCCTTCATTTCAACCCTGGTGAATCTGACGATTATGTGCCTTGGGGTTGCTCTTCTTGCGGAGTATTTTTGTGGTGTTCTCTGTATTTTCTGGAGTTGAGTATTGACCTGTCTTGCTAGGTTGGGGAAATTTTCCTGGATAATATCCTGAAGAGTGTTTTCCAGCTTGGATTCATTCTCTTCATCACATTCTTGTACAACTATCAAACGTAGGTTGGGTCTCTTCACATAGTCCCCCATTTCTTGGAGATTTTGTTCATTCCTTTTTGTGCTTTTTTCTTTAATCTTGGTTTCACATTTTATTTCATTGAGTTGATATTCAACTTCTGATATTCTTTCTTCTGCTTGGTCAATTCGGCTGTTGAAACTTGTGCTTGCTTAACGAAGTTCTCGTGTTGTGTTTTTCAGCTTCTTCAATTCATTCATATTTCTCTCTAAATTGTCCATTGTTGTTATCAATTCCTCGAATCTTTTTTGAAATGTTTTTTCAAGGTTCTTCGTTTCTTTGCACTGATTTAGAACATGATCTTTTTGCTCAATGAAGTTTCTCATTATCCACTTTCTGAAGTCTGATTCCGTCATTTCATCACACTCATTCTCCATCCAGCTTTGTTTTCTTGCTGGTGAGGAGTTTTGGTTCTCTGTAGGAGTTGAGGTGTTTTGGTTTCGGGTGTTATCCTCCTTTTTGCGCTGGTTTCTTCCCATCTTTATGGATTTATCAGCCTGTCGTCTTAGTAGTTGCTGATTTTTCAATTGGGTCTCTGTGTGGATGCTGAGATTGTTGATGATGAAGTATTTCTGTTACTCAGTTTTCCTTCTAGTGGTCTAGCCCCTCTGCTGTATGAGTGCTGAGGTCCACTCCAGGCCCTGCTTGTCTGGAGTATACCTGTAGTAGCTGTGGAACAGTGAGGGATGATACCCGTTTCTTCTTTTGCTGTCTTTGTTCCAGAATGATGCCCGCCAAATGTCAGTCTGATTAGTCCTTTTTTGCGGTGACTCTTTGGATATATAGGGTTCAGGGGGCTGCTTAAGGAGACGGTCTGTGCTTTACAGTCCTGAGATGTAAGCTCTGTTGTTCATTCAGGGTTTTTGGGTGGTTGTTTATGTCTGCTGCAACAGAACTCATAAAACACCACCCCTTTTTATCCCCTTTTATATGCTCTGTTTCAGGGAGTTGGGGCTTTCTTTACGAGTATCTGTTGCACAGTTCTGCCCCACTAGGTGGCAGTCTATTCACTATTTGCCTGCCGGGGCTCTGACCTGCTAGCGTGGGTCCTCCCTGTTGCTTTTGGGCTCCCTTCTGCTGTGGAGAGCTTCCCTCTCCTGTCGGAGTCTCTCTGTTATGGCAGGTTGCCTTGGCAATGGCAGGCTGTGTCAGCCCTGGGCAGTACTTCAATAGGGGCGAATTGTGTCAGCAATGGCGGATGCACCTCCCTCACTGGGCTGCACCGTCCTAGATGCTGGCAGCAAAACTCTCAGCCCCAGGCACCTCCAGTCACTGCCCTGCTTGTCCCCGTGAGGGTGGGACCCGCCGAGCCTGATCACCCAGCTCCCTGCCTCAGAGTCCGTCCTCTCTCTCTCCCTCTCCACGAGCTGAAAGGTCGACTCTCTCAATGGCGCCCCAGTAGCCTGCCGATAGGGCACTGGAATCCGTGCAATCTCCCATGCTGCTGCCCACTTCACCAGCTCAGATCACGCTTCCCAGGATACTCCCAAGAAACTCCTGGTTTGGCTCACTGTCCAAGTCCCGTTCAATCAGATGGATGCGCCAATCTGCCCTTCAAACTCTCAGATTGCCGGTTTAACAGGTCACCCAGACCAGTGAGCTCTGTGCCGGGTCCCGCTGCGGCCGTAAGAGCCGGTTGCATTAGCCGGCTTTACTTTACTAGCGTCCTTTGTTTCTCCCACACCTGGGACTTTCAACGCTCTGTGGGCTAAAAAGGTCCATCCGAGAATGCGGCTAGGACTCACCCTCTGCGCCGTCACTGAGAGCTGCAATCCTGAGTCGCTTCTACGACGCCATCTTGTCACAAGCACCCTCGATCATTTTTTATATGGCCACTCACTATGTGCTTCCCTGAATGATACACACCTGGAGAATCCTCAGTATTCTATTTCATACAACCACACGTTTAGAACCTTATTGAATAATTCAAAATGGAGCCATAGTCAGGTGTCTATTCTTGCTGGCCTCTCATTCAAAGTTTCAGTGAATAATAAACTTCTATGAAGTAATCAGGGCACTGCTTAAGGTAGCCACTAATTAAGTGCCTTCCTGAGTGATACACACCTGGGTGATAGGAGATTATTTCATATGAACTCTAATATTGGGTATTGCTGAGAAATACACAACTGTGGGAGTGTCAGCAGTCTTTTTGGTATGGACACTCATACGGAACCTGTTTGAATATTGCACACATGGAGAATAATCATGAGTCTATGTCATATGGCTATTCATTCAGGTAAACAGTGAATAACGCACATGTGGAGTAATGAGATGTCTGTTTCATATCGCCATTATTTCACAGCCTCACTGAATATTACACACTTGTGATATAGTCTGGAGTCTATTGTTTATGGCCACTCATTCAGAGAATCACTGAATAATGCACACCTGTGGAATAGTCAGAAGTGTCTATCCCTGGCTTCTCATTGAGAAACTCACTAAATGTACACACCTGGGAAAATAGTCAGGATTTACTTATATCTCCTCATTTAGTGTGTCACTCAATAATGCACACCTGTGGAATAGTAAGGAGAGTTTTCATGTGGCCTCTCATTCGGAGTGTCACTGAATAATGTGGTGTAGTCAGGAGTCTATTTCATAAAGACACATTTTCATAACCTCAGTGAATAAGAGAGACCCTTGCTATAGTAAGGCATCTAATTAATATGGCCACATCTTGTAAGCCTCAGTGAATAATACACACCTGTATAATAAATTGGATTCTATTTGTGACGGACATTCATTCAGAGCCTCGGTGAATAATGCACACCCTTAGGGTATCCAGGAGTCTATTTCATTTGGACACTCATTCATAGCCTCAGTGAATAACATGCACGTGTAGATTAATCAGGATTTCGTTTCATATGGCCACTGACTTGTAATTTCAGTGAATAATGAACAAATAAAAAGTACTCAGCAGTCTATTTCATAGAGCCACTCATTTAGAGATTCACTGAATAATACAAATAGTTTAGATAGACAGAATCCTGTTTCATATGGTCACACAATCAGAGCCTCATTGAGTAAAACACACCTGGAGAAGCGTTAGGAATCTACTTTATATAGCCTGTAATTTACAGCCTCAGCGAATAATGCACACGTGTGCAATAGACACCAGTCTATTTTAAATGGCCACAAAATCAAAGCCTGAGTGAGTAATACACAACTTTAGAATAGTCACTAGTCTATTTCATATGCCCAATTATTTAAAGTCAGAGTCAATAATACACACCTGTGGACTAGTCAAAAAACAATGTTATATGGCCAAGGTTTTAGAGCCTCAGTGATTAATACATACCTGGGGAATACTCAAGACGCTATTACATATGGCAAATATTTCAGAGATTCATTGAATAAGGAACTCCTGTATTGTAGGCAGAATTCTATTTCCTATTCCCACATATTTAGAACCTAACTGAATGACTTACACCTCGGGGAAAGTCAGGATTCTATTTCATACAGCCACAAATTCAGAACCAAACTGAATAAAATACACCTTAGGGAACGTCAGGATTCTATTTCGTATAGCCACCCATTTAGATACCGAATGTAAAAATGCACACCTGCGGAGTATCAGGAGTCTCCATTTTATGTCCCCTCATTCTGATCCTCACAGAATAATACAGAACTATGGAAATTCAGGACTGTATTTTACATGGACACTTATTCAGAACCTCATTGAAGAATCATGTATATCTGGGAAATACTCAGGATTCTATTATATATAGCCACTTATTCAGAAACTCACTGAATAATGCACACCTGGGGAATAGTCTGGAGACTATTTGATATGACTGTTCATCCAGTGACTCAGTGAAAAATGCACAGCTGAGAAATAGTGAAAAGGATAGAGTCATGAGTCTATTTTCTGTGGTAACACATTCAGAATCTCACTAAAGAATATTCAGCTTAGAAATAGACAGAGTCCAGGTCATATGCCCACTCAATCAAAGCATTAATGAATAATGCACAATGGGGCATTAGTAAGGAGTCTATTTCATATATCTTCTCATTGAGAACTTTAGTGCATAATAAACAGCTGTGGAGTAGTCAGGACCCTACTTAAGGTAGCCCCACATTACACAGCTACGTGAATGATACACACGTGTGTGATAGTCAGGAGACTATTTGATATGGAACTTCATACAACACCTCTTTGAATACTGAACATTTGGGGAATAATCACTAGTCTATTTTATATGGCGATTCGTTTCAAGAGTCAAAAAATAACATACACCTGTGAAGTAAAATGGGGTCTATTACATAAGGCCACTCTTTTAGAGTTTCAGTGAATAAAATGTATATCTGATAAGTCAGGAATCTCTTTCACATGGCCATTCATTCAGGGCTTCTGTGCATAATACTCCCCTCAGAAATACTCAAGGGTCTACTTCAAATAAGTACATATTCAGAGTCTCTGTAAGTAATGCACACATGGGCAATACACAAGAGTCTCTTTTCTATGCTCATTTAGTCAGAGACTTATTCAAAAATACACAACTGTGGAAGAGTTATGGGTCTACATCATGTAGCCACTCATTTAGAGCCTCAGTGAATAATTCACACCGGAGTAACAGTTGAGCATTTTGTACATGGCCACTCACTATGTGCCTCCCTGAATGGTCCACACCTGGGGAATCCTCAGGATTCTATTTCATACTACCACACATTTAGAACCTTATCGAATAGTTCACAATGGAGCAATAGTCAGGTGTTTATTCTTTCTGGACTCTCTTTCAAAGTTTCAGTGAATAATAAACTTCTATGGAGTAATCATGGCACTGTTTAAGATAGTTACGAATTAAGTGCCTTCCTGAGTGATACAAACCTGGGTGATAGTCAGGAACTTATTTCATATGAACTCTAATTCTGGTTACTGCTGAGTAATTGACAACTGAAGGAGTGTCAGGAGTCTATTTGGTGTGGACACTCATACAGAACCTGTTTGAATAATGCACACTTGGAGAATCACCAGGAGTCTATGTCATAGGGCTACTCATTCAGACAAAGAGTGAATAATGCAGTTTTGGAGTAATGGGAAGTCTGTTTCAAATGGCCGTTCTTTCACAGCCTCACTGAATATTACACGCTTGTGTTATAGTATGGAGTGTATTTTTTATGGCCACTCATTCAGAGAATCACTGAATTATGCACACCTGCAGAATGGTAAGAAGTCTATTCTACAGACTCTCAGTGAGCGCCTCACTAAATGTACACACCTGGAAATATAGTCAGGATTTACTTATATCCCCTCATTTAGAGTCTCAATCAATAATGCACACGTGTGGAATAGTAAGGAGACTTTTTCATGTGGCCTCTCATTCGGCATGTCACTGAATTATGTGGTGTAGTCAAGGAGTCTATTTCATGTAGACACTTTCAGAGCCTCAGTGAATAAGAGAAAACCTTGCTATAGTAAGGCATCTTATTAATATGGCCACATCTTGTAAGCCTCACTGAATAATACATACCTGGAGAATAATTTAGAGACTATTCTCTATGGATATTCATTCAGAGCCTCGGTGAATAATGCACACCCGTTGGGTAGACAGGAGTCTAATTCATTTGGACACTCATCGTCAGTGGATAATATGCACGTGTGTATTAGTCAGGATTTCAATTTATATGGCCACTGACTTATAATATCTGTGAATAATGCACAAATGTAAAGTACTAAGCAGTGTTTTTCATAGAGCCACTCATTCAGAGATTCGCTGAATAATAAAAATATTTAAGACAGAAACAATCCTGTTTCATATGTTCACACAATCAGAGGCTCACTTTGTAACACACACCTAGGGAAGCATTAAGAGTCTACTTTATATAGCCTCTAATTTAAAGCCTCAGCAAATAATGCACACGTGTGGAATAGACACTAATCTACTTTATATGGCCACAACATCAAAGAGTGAGTAATACACAATATTAGAATAGTCACAAGTCTATTCCATGTTCCCAAATATTCAACATAAGTATCAATAATACACACCTATGAACTAGTCTAAAATGAATTTCATATGGCCAAAGCTTTAGAGCCTCCATGAATAATATATACCTTCGTGAAACTCAGGACGCTATTACATATGGCATCTATTTCAGAGATTCATTGAATAAGGAACACCTGCATTGTAGTCAAAATTCTATTTCATATAGCCACATATTTAGAACCTAACTAAATGACATACACCTTGGGGAAAGTCAGGATTCTATTTCGTATAGCCACAGATTTAAATACCAAATATGAAAACGCACACCTGCTTAGTATTCAGGAGTCTCTTTTTTTATGGCCACTCATTCAGAGCCTCACAGAATAATACAGAACTATGGAAATCCAGGAGTGAATTTTACATGGCCACTTATTCGGAACCTCATTGAAGAATCATATATATCTCAAAACTACTCAGGATTCTATTATATATAGCCACTTATTCAGAGACTCACTGAATAATGTACACCTGGTGAATAGTCTGGAGACTATTTTATATGACCATTCACCCAGTGACTCAGTGAAAAATGCACAGCTGAGAAATAGTCAAGAGGATAGAGTCATGAGTCTATTTTTTGTGGTAACGCATTCAGAAAATCACTGAAGAATACCCATCCTGGAAATATTAAGAGTCCAGTTCATATGGCCACTCAATCAAAGCATTACTGAATAATGCATAATGGAGCAATAGTAAAAAGTCTATTTTATATGGCCCCTCATTGAGAGCTTCAGTGCGTTATAAACAACTGTGGAGTAGTAAGGACCCGATTTAAACTAGCCCCAAATTACACACCTACGTGAATGATACACACATGTGTGATAGTCAGGAGACTCTTTGATATGGGCACTCATACAGCAACTCTTGGAATACCGCACATTTGAGAAATAATCACTAGTCTATTTTATATGGTGATTCGATTGGAGAATCAAAAAATAACCCACAACTGTGAAGTAAAATGGAGTCTATTACATAAGGCCACTCTTTCAGTGTTTCACTGAATAATATGTATATCTGATAAATCAGAAATCCCTTTCACATGGCCACTCGTTCAGGGCTTCAGTGCATAATACTCCCCTCAGAAATAGTCAAGGGTCTACTTCAAATAAGTACACATTCAGAGTCTCTGTATGTAATGCACACATGGGCAATACACAAGAGTTTCTTTTCTATGCCCACTTAGTCAGAGTCTCATTCAATAATACACAGCTGGGGAAGAGTTAAGGGTCTACTTCATGTAGCCACTCATTTAGAGCCTCGGTGAATACTTCACACCGGAGTAATAGTCGAGCATTTTTTATATGGTCACTCACTATGTGCCTCCCTGAATGATACACACCTGGGGAATCCTCAGGATTCTATTTCATACTAACAGACATTTAGAACCTTATTGAATAATTTACAATGGGCAATAGTCAGGTGTCTATTCTTTCTGGCCTCTCATTCAAAGTTTGAGTAAATAATAAGCTTCTATGGAGTAATCAGGGCACTGCTTAAGATAGCCACGAATTAAGTGCCTTCCTCAGTGATACACACCGTTGTGATAGTCAGGAGTTTATTTCATATGAACTCTAATTCTGGATATTGCTGAGTAATAAACAACTGGTGTAGTGTCAGGAGTCTATTTCGTATGGTCACTCATACAGAACCTGTTTGAATAATGCACACATGAAGAATAATCAGGAGTCTATGTCATATGGCTACTCATTCAGACAAACAGTAAATAACGCACATGTGGAGTAATGAGAAGTCTGATTCATATGGCCGTTGTTTCACAGCCTCACTGAATATTAAACACTTGTGATATAGTCTGGAGTCTATTGTTTATGGCCACTCATTCAGAGAATCACTGAAGAATGTACACCTGTGGATTGTTAAGAAATATCTCTCCTATGGCCTCTCATTTAGAGCCTCACTAAATGTACACACCTGGGAAAATAATCAGGATTTACTTATATTCCCTCATTTAGAGTCTCACTCAGTAATGCACACCTGTGGAAGAAGACTTTTTCATGTGGCCTCTCATTCGGAGTGTCACTGAATAATGTGATGTAGTCAGGAGTGTATATCATATAGACACATTTTCAGAGCCTCAGTTAATAAGAGAGACCCTTGCTATAATAAGGCATCTTATTAATATGGCCAAATATTCTAAGCTTCACAGAATAACACACACCTGGAGAATAATTTGGAGTCTAATGTCGATGGACATTCATTCAGAGCCTCGGTTATTAATGCACACCCATGTGGTAGCAAGACTCTATTTCATTTGGACAGTCATTAATAACCTTAGTGGAAAATATGAACGTGTGGATTAGTCAGGATTTTATTTTATTTTTAATTTTCTATTTATTTTTTCAAACCTTTGTGTCAAGGAGGGAAAAAGCCTTCAGTACTATATATACCTAAATTCATGTTTATTTTTATTTTGAAAGTTTCTCCTCATTTATTTATTTATTTATTTTTAAATTTTTATTGCATTATAGGTTTTGGGGTACATGTGCAGAACTTGCAAGATAGTTGCATAGGTACACACATGGCAGTGTGTTTTGCTGCCTTCCTCCCCTTCACCCACACTTGGCATTTATTCCCAGGCTATCCCTCCCCAGCCCCTCCCACTGTCCCTCCCATATTACTCTCAATAGACCCCAGTGTGTAGTAGACCCCCTCTCTGTGTCCATGTGTTCTCATTTTTCTCACCCCCTCATGAGTGGGAATATGCTGTATTACTTTTTCTGTTCTTGTGTCAGTTTGGTGAGAATGATGTTCTCCAGATTCATCCATGTTTTTACAAAGGACACAAACTCATCATTTTTGATTGCTGCATCATATTCTATGGTGTATATGTGCCACGTTTTCCCAGTCCAGTCTATCATCGATGGGCATTTTGGTTGATTCCAGGTCTTTGCTAGTGTAAACAGTGCTGCAATGAACATTCGTGTGCCTGTGTCCTTATAGTAGAACGATTTATAGTCCTTTGGATATATACCCAGTAATCGGATTGCTGGGTCAAATGGAATTTCTATTTCTAGGTTCTAGAGGAATCGTCACACTGTCTTCCCCAATGGTTGAACTAATTTACACTCCCACCAACAGTGTAAGAGTGTTCCTATTTCTCCACATCCTCTCCAGCATCTGCTGTCTCCAGATTTTTTAATGATCGCCATTCTAACTGGTGTGAGATGATATCTCAATGTGGTTTTGATTTGCATCTCTCTAATGACCAGTGATGATGAGCACTTTTTCATATGTTTGTTGGCCTCATGTATGTCTTCTTTTGTAAAGTTTCTGTTCATATCCTTTGCCCATTTTTGAATGGGCTTGTTTGTTTTTTTCCTGTAAATCTGTTTGAGTTCTTTGTAAATTCTCGATATCAGCCCTTTGTCAGATGTGTAAACTGCAAAGATTTTTTCCCATTCTGCTGGTTGCCGATTCACTCTAGTTACTGTTTCTTTTGCCGTGCAGAAGCTGTGGAGTTTGATTAGGTACCATTTGACTATTTTGGCTTTTGTTGCCAATGCTTTTTTTGTTTGTTTGTTTAATTTTTATTGCATTATAGGTTTTGGAGTACATGTGCAGAACTTGCAAGATAGTTGCATAGGTACACAAATGGCAGTGTGTTTTGCTGCCTTCCTCCCCCTCACCAACACTTGGTATTCATCCCCAGGCTATCCCCCACAGTTCCCCCGCTGTCCCTCCCCCATTTCCCCCAACAGTCCCCGGTGTATAGTTAGACCGCCTCTCTGTGTCCATGGGTTCTCATTTTTCTCACCCACCTATGAGTGAGTATATGCGGTATTTCTTTTTATGTTCTTGTGTCAGTTTGCTGAGAATGATGTTCTCCAGATTCATCCATGTCCTTACAGAGGACACAAACTCATCATTTTTGATTGCTGCATAATATTCCATGGTGTATATGTGCCACATTTTCCCAGTCCAGTCTATCATCGATGGGCATTTGGGTTGGTTCCAGGTCTTTGCTATTGTAAACAGTGCTGCAATGAATATTCGTGTGCATGTGTCCTTATAGTAGAACGATTTATAGTCCTTTGGATAGATACCTAGTAATGGGATTGCTGGGTCAAATGGAATTTCTATTTCTAGGTCCCTGAGGAATCGCCACACTGTCTTCCACAATGGTTGAACTAATTTACACTCCCACCAACAGTGTAAGAGTGTTCCTATTTCTCCACATCCTCTCCAGCATCTGCTGTCTCCAGATTTTTTAATGATCGCCATTCTAACTGGTGTGAGATGATATCTCAATGTGGTTTTGATTTGCATCTCTCTAATGACCATTGATGATGAGCACTTTTTCATATGTTTGTTGGCCTCATGTATGTCTTCTTTTGTAAAGTTTCTGTTCATATCCTTTGCCCATTTTTGAATGGGCTTGTTTGTTTTTTTCCTGTAAATCTGTTTGAGTTCTTTGTAAATTCTGGATATCAGCCCTTTGTCAGATGCGTAAACTGCAAAGATTTTTTCCCATTCTGATGGTTGCCGATTCACTCTAGTGACTGTTTCTTTTGCCGTGCAGAAGCTGTGGAGTTTGATTAGGTCCCATTTGTCTATTTTGGCTTTTGTTGCCAATGCTTTTGGTGTTTTGTTCATGAAGTCCTTGCCTACTCCTATGTCCTGAATGGTTTTGCCCAGATATTCTTCTAGGATTTTTATGGTGTCAGGTCTTATGTTTAAGTCTTTAATCCATCTGGAGTTAATTTTAGTGTAATGTGTCAGGAAGGGGTCCAGTTTCTGCTTTCTGCACTTGGCTAGGCAGTTTTCCCAACACCATTTATTAACAGGGAATCCTTTTCCCATTGTTTGTTTTTGTCTGGTTTTTCAAAGATAATATGGTTGTAGATATATTGTGTTGCCTCCGATGCCTCTGTTCTGTTCCATTGGTCTATATCTCTGTTTTGGTACCAGTACCATGCTGTTTTGATTACTTTAGCCTTGTAGTATAGTGTGAGGTTTGGTAGTGTGATGCCTCCTGTTGTGTTCTTTTTGCTTAGAATTGACTTGGCTATGCGGGCTCTCTTTTGGTTTCCTATGAAGTTCATGGCGGTTTTTTCAAGTTCTGTGAAGAAATTCAATGGTAGTTTGATGGGGTTAGCATTGATTGTGTAAATTACTTTGGTCAGTATAGCCATTTTCACGATATTGATTCTCCCTAACCATGAAAATGGAATGTTTCTCCATCTGTTTGTGTCATCTCTTATTTCATTGTGCAGTGGTTTGTAGTTTTCCTTGAAGAGATCCCTTTTTTTTGTGAATTGTATTCCTAGGTATTTCATTTTCTTCGTAGCAATCATGAATACAGTTCGTACTTGATTTTGTTCTCTTTAAGTCTGTTATTGACGTATCGGAATGCTTGTGATTTTTGCACATTGATTTTATATCCTGAGACTTTGCTGAAGTTGCTTATCAGTTGCAGGAGCTTTTGGGCTGAGGTAATGGGGTCTTCTAGGTATACTATCATGTCGTCTGCAAATAGAGACAATTTGGATTCCACCCTTTCTATTTGAATACCCTTTATTTCTTTTTTTTTGCCTGATTGCTCTGGCTAGAACTTCCAGTACTATATGGGGTAGGAGTGGTGAGAGAGGGCATCCTTTTCTAGTGCCGGACTTCAAAGAAAATGCTTTCATTTTTTGCCCATTAAGTATGATATTGGCTGTTGGTTTGTTATAAATAGCTTTTATTACTTTGAGATATGTTCCGTCAATACCAAGTTTATTGGGGGCATTTAGCATAAAGGGCTGTTGAATTTTCTCAAATGCCTTCTCTGAGTCAATTGAGATAATCATGTGGTTTTTGTTTTTGCTTCTCTTTATGTGGTGAATTACATTTATAGACTTGTGTATGTTGAACTAGCCTTTCATCACCAGGATGAATCCTATTTGATCATGATGGATAAGTGTTTTAATGTGCTGTTGCAATAGCTTTGCCAGTATTTTATTGAAGATTTTTGCATCTATGTTCATCATGGATATTGGCCTGAAGTTTTAATTTCTTGATGAGTCTCTGGCGGGTTTTGGTATGAGGATTATATTGGACTCATAAAATGATTTGGAAAGGGTTCCCTCTTTTTGGATTATGTGGAATAGTTTCAGAAGAATGGTACCAGATCCTCTTTGTGTGTCTGGTAGAATTCGGCTGTGAACCCATCTGGACCTGGGCTTTTTTTGTGTGGTAGGCTCTTAATTGCTGCCTCAACCTCAGACCTTGTTATTGGTCAATTCATAGTTTTGGCTTTCTCCTGGTTTAGGCTTGGGAGGACTCAGGTTTCCAGGAATTTATTCATTTCTTCCTGGTTTACTAGTTTATGTGCATAGCGTTGTTTGTAGTATTTTCTCATGATGGTTTGAATTTCTGTGAAATCTGTGGTGATTTCCCCAATATCGTTTTTTATTGCATCGATTTTGTTGTTCTCTCTTTTCTTTTTTATCAGGCTGGCTAGTGGTCTATTTTGTTGATCTGTTCGAAAAACCCGCTTTTGGATTTATTGATTTTTTGAAGGGTTTTTCTTGCCTCTATCTTTTTCAGTTCTGCTCTGATCTTAGTTATTTCTTGTCTTTGGCTGTGTTTTGAGCTTTTCTGATCTTGCTCCTCTAGCTCTTTCAATTTTGACGATACAGTGTTAATGTTGGATCTCTCCACTCTTCTCATGTGGACAGTTATTGCTATATATTTTTCTCTACAGACTGCTTTAAATGTGTCCCAGAGACTCTGTTACGTTGTGTCTTCATTCTCTTTGGTTTCAAAGAACTTCTTTATTTCTGCCTTCATTTCATTGTTTATGCAGTCAACATTCAAGAGCCACTTTTTCAGTTTTCATGAAGCTGTGTGGTTCTGAGTTATTTTCTGAATTCTGAGTTCCAACTTGATTGCACTGTAGTCTGAGAGACAGTTTGTTATGATTTCAGTTGTTTTGCATTTGCTGAGGAGTGCTTTACTTCGAATTATGTGGTCAATTTTGGAGTAGGTGTGATGTCGTGCTGAGAAGAATGTATATTGTGTGGATTTGGGGTGGAGAGGTCTGTAAATGTCTATCAGGTTTGCTTTATTCAGGTCTGAGTTCAAGTTCTGGATATCCTTGTTAATTTTCTATCTGGTTGATCTGTCTGATATTGACAGTGGAGTGTTAAAGTCTCCCACTATTATTATGTGGGAGTCTAAGTCTCTTTGTAAGTCTTTAAGAACTTGCCTTATATATCTTGGTGCTCCTGCATTGGGTCAATATATTTTTGGAATCGTTAGCTCTTCTTGTTGTATCGATCCTTTTACCATTATGTAATGACCTTCTTTGTTCCTTTTGATCTTTGTTACTTTAAAGTCTATTTTATCAGAGATGAGAATTGCAACTCCAGCTTTTTTTGATCTCCATTTGCTTGGTAAATCTTCCTCCATGCTTTTATTTTGAGCCTTTGTGTATCCTTGTGTGTGAGGTGGGTTTCCTGGATACAGCACACCGATGAGTTTTGTTTTTTTGTCCAATTTGCCAGTCTGTGTGTTTTGATTGGTGCATTTAGCCCATTTACATTCAGGGTTAATATTGTTATGTGTGAATTTGATGCTGCCATTTTGATGCCAGCTGGCTGTTTTGCCCATTGCTTCATGTGGCGTCTTCATTTTCTTGATGCTCTTTAGCATTTGGTATGCTTTTACGATGGCTGGAACTGGTTGTTTCTTTCTATGTGTAGTGCCTCTTTCAGGAGCTCTTGTAGAGCAGGCCTAGTGGTGACAAAATTTCTGAGTACTTGCTTGTTCATGAAGGATTTTATTTTTCCTTCACTTATGAAGCTCAGTTTGGCTGGATATGAAATTCTTGGTTGAAAGTTCTTTTCTTTAAGGATGTTGAATATTGGCCCCCACTCTCTTCTGGCTTGCAGAATCTCCGCCGAGAGATCTGCTGTGAATCTGATGGGCTTTCCTTTGTGACCCGACCTTTCTTCCTGGCTGCCCTTAGTATTTTCTCCTTCATTTCAACCCTGGTTAATCTGATGATTATGTGCCTTGAGGTGGCTCTTCTTGCTGAGTATCTTTATGGTGTTCTCTGTATTTCCTGGAGTTGAGTATTGACCTGTCTTGCTAGGTTGGGGAAATTTTTCTGGATAGTATCCTGAAGGGTGTTTTCCAGCCTGGATTCATTCTCTTCACCACATTCTGGTACACCTATCAAACGTAGGTTCGGTCTCTTCACATAGTCCCACATTTTTTGGAGATTTTGTTCATTTTTTGTTGTGCTTTTATTTTTAATCTTGGTTTCACGTTTTATTTCATTGAGTTGATCTTCAACTTCTGATATTCTTTCTATTGCTTGGTAAATTCGGCTGTTGAAACTTGTGCATGCTTCACGAAGTTCTCGTGTTGTGTTTTTCAGCTTCTTCAATTCATTCATATTCGTCTCTAAGTTGTCCATTCTTGTTATCAATTCCTCGAATCTTTCTTCAAACCTTTTTTCAAGGTTCTCAGTTTTTTACACTGATTTAGAACATATTCTTTTAGCTCAATGAAGTTTTTCATTATTTACTTTCTGACGTCTGATTCCGTCATTTCATCACACTCATTCTCTGTCCAGCTTTGTTCCCTCGCTGGTGAGGAGTTTTGGTCCTTTTTAGGAGGTGAGTTGTTTTGGTTTCGGGTGTTTTTCTCTTTTTTGCGCTGGTTTCTTTCCATCGTTATAGATTTATCCTCCTGTCGTCTTAGTAGTTGCTGATTTTTCAATTGGGTCTCTGTGTGGATGCTGAGATTGTTGATGATGAAGTATTTCTGTTACTTAGTTTTTCTTCTAATGGTCTAGCCCCTCTGCTGTATGAGTGCTGAGGTCCACTCCAGGCCCTGCTTGTCTGGAGTATACCTGTAGCAGCTGTGGAACAGTGAGGGATGATACCAGTTTCTTCTTCTGCTGTCTTTGTTCCAAAATCATGCCTGCCAAATGTCAGTCTGATTAGTCCTTTTTTGGGGTGACTCTTTGGATATACAGGGGTCATGGAGCTGCTTAAGGCGATGGTCTGTGCTTTATAGGAGCTCTAGTTCTGAGCTGTGAGCTCCATTGTTCATTCAGGGTAGTGAAGAGGTTGTTTATGTCTGCTGCAATAGAACTCATAAAACACCCCCCTTCCCCCCCCTTAGATGCTCTGTCTCAGGGAGTTGGGGCTTTCTTTATGAGTATCTGTTGCACTGTCCTGCCCCACTAGGAGGCAGTCTATTCACTATTTGCCTGCCGGGGCTCTGGCCTGCTAGCGCGGGTCCACCCTCTTGCTGCTGGGCTCACTTCTGCTGTGGAATGCTCCCCCCTCTTGGCGGAGTCTCTCTGTTATGGCAGGTTGCCTCGGCAACGGCAGGCTGCATCAGCCCTGGGCGCTTCTTTAGTAGGCGCGGATTGTGTCAGTAATGGCTTATGCCCCTCCCTCACTGGGCTGCACCGTCCTAGATGCCGGCAGCAAAACTCTCAGCCCCAAGTGCCTCCAGTCACCGCCTTGCTTGTCCCCATGAGGGTGGGACCCACCGAGCCTGATCACCCAGCTCCCTGCCTCAGAGTCCGTCCTCTCTCTGTCTCTCTCTCTCCCTCTCAGCAAGCTGAATGGTCGACTCTCTCACTGGCGCCCTAGTAGCCTGCCAATAGGGCACTGAGATCCATGCAATCTCCTGTGCCTCTGCCCACTGCACTGGCTCAGGTCACGCTTCCCAGGAAACTCCTGGTCTGGCTCACTGTCGAAGTCCCGTTCAATCAGATGGACATGCCAATCTGCCCTTCCAAATCTCAGATTGCCGGTTTAACAAGGCACCTATACCAGTGAGTTCCGTGCCGGGTCCCGATGCGGCACCAGCTGAAGCGGCCGCACGAGCCAGCTGCATTAGCCAGCTTTACTAGCGTCCCGTGTCTCTCCCACACCTGCTACTTTCAATGCTCTGTGGGCAAAAAACATCCATCCGAGAATGAGGCTAGGACTCACCCTCTGCGCCTTCACTGAGAGCTGCAATCCTGAGTCGCTTCTACGACCCCATCTTAAGTCTTGCCACCAGGAGTCTATTTCATTGGGACACTCATTCATAGCCTCAGAGGATAATAGGCACGTGTGGATTAGTCAGGATTTTATTCTATATGGCCACTGATTTCTAATTTCAGTGAATAATGCACAAATGTAAAGTAATCATCAGTCTATTTCACAGAGCCACTCATTCGGTGATTCACTGAATAATACAAATATTTAAGATAGACAGAATCCTGTTTTATATGGTCACACAATCAGAGCCTCACTGAGTAACACACTCCTGGTGAAGCATTCGGAGTCTACTTTATATAGCCTCTCATTTACAGCCTCAGCAAATAATGCACACGTGTGCAATAGACACTAGTCTATTTTATATGGCCAAAAAATCAAAGCCTGAGTGAGTAATACACAACTTTAGAATAGTCACTAGTCTATTTCACATGCCCAAATATTCAAAGTCAGAGTCAATAATACACACCTGTGGACTAGTCAGAAAACAATTTCATATGGCCAAGTTTTAGAGCCTCAGTGAATAATACATACCTAGGGAATACTCAGGACGCTATTACATATGGCATCTATTTCAGATTTATTGAATAAGGAATACGTGTATTGGACTCAGAATTCTATTTTGTATAGCTACATATTCAGAATGTACCTGAGTGACATGCACCTTGGAGAAAGTCAGGATTCTATTTCATATAGCCACATTTTCAGAACCTAACAGAATAACGTACATTTTGAAGAAAGTCAGGATTCTATTTCGTATAGGCAATTATTTAGATACCTAAAATAAAAACGCACTCCTTTGGAGTATTCAGGGGACTTCTTTTTGGCCACTCGTTCAGAGCCTCCAAGAATAATACAGAACTATGGAAATTCAGGAGTGTGTTTTACAGAGCCACTCATTCAGAACTTCATTGAAGAATCATATATATATGGAAAACACAAAGGACTCTATTATATACAGCCACTTATTCAGAGACTCACTGAATAATGCACACCTGGAGAATACTCTGGAGACTATTTGGTATGACCATTCACACTGTGACTCAGTGAAAAATGCACAGCTGAGAAATAGTCAAGTGAATAGGGTACTGAGACTATTTTATGTGGTAACTCGTTCAGAAACTCACTGAAGAATACCCACCTTGGAAATAGTCAGAGTCCGTGTAATATGACCACTCAATCTAAGCATTACCAAATAATGCACAATGGGGCAATAGTAAGGAGTCTATTTCATATAACCTCTCATTGAGAGATTCAGTGTGTAATAAACTGCTGTAGAGTAGTCAGGCCCCTCTTTAAGTTAACCAAAAATTACGAATCTACGTGAATGATACACTCATGTGTGATGGTCTGGAGACTCTTTGATATGGACACTCATACATCACCTCTTCGAATACTGCACATTTGGGGAATAATCAGTAGTCTATTTCCTATGGTGATTCGTATGGAGAGTCAAAAAATAACGCACAACTTTGGAGTAAAATGGGGTCTATTACATAAGGCCACTCTTTCAGTGTTTCAGTCAATAATATGTATATCTGATAAGTCAGGAATCTCTTTCACATGGCCACTCTTTCAGGGCCTCACTGCATAAAACTCCCCTCATAAATAGTCAAGGTTCTACTTCAAATAAGTACACATTCATAGTCTCTTTAAGTAATGCACAAAGGAGAAATACACAAGAGTCTCTTTTTCTATGCCCACTTAGTCAGAGTCTCATTCAATAATACACAACTGGAGCAGATTTAAGGGTCTACTTCTTGTAGCCACTCATTTAGAGCCTCAGTGAATAATTCAAACCAGAGTAATACTCGAGCATTTTTAATATGGCCACTCACTATGTGCCTCCCTTAATGATACAAACCTGGGGAATCCTCAGCATTCTATTTCATACTACCACACATTTAGAACATTATTGAATATTTTACAATAGAGCAATAGTTAGGTGTCTATTCTTTCTGCCCTCTCATTCAAAATTTCAGTGAAAAATAAAATTCTATGGAGTAATCAGAGCACTGTTTAAGATAGCCACGAATTAAGTGCCTTCCTGAGTGATACACACCTGGGTGATAGGAGTTTATTTAATATGAACTCTAATTCTGGGTATTGCTGAGTAATGAACAACTGGGGGAGTGTCAGCAGTCTATTTTGTATGGACACTCATAAAGAACATGTTTGAATAATGCACACATTGAGAATAATCAGGAGTCTATGTCATATGGCTACTCATTCAGAAAAACAATGAATAACGCACTTGTGGAGTAATGAGATGTCTGTCCCATATGGCTGTACTTTCGCAGCCTCACTGAATATTACACACTTGTGATATAGCCTGGAGTCTATTGTTTATGGCCACTCATTCAGAGAATCACTGAATAATGCACACTTGCGGAATAGACAGAAGTCTCTATTATATGGCCTCTCATTGAGATCCTCACTAAATTTACATACATGGGAAAATACTCAGTATTTTCTTATATCCCGTCATTTAGATTCTCACTCAATAATGCACACCTGTGGAATAGTAAGGAGACTTTTTTATGTGGCCTCTCATTCGGAGTGTCACTGAATAATGTGGTGAATTCAGAAGTCTATTTCATGTAGACACATTTTTAAGGGCCTCAGTGAATAAGAGAGACCCTTAAGACATCTAATTAATATGGCCACATCTTGTAAGCCTCACTGAATAATACACACTGGAGAATAATTTGGAGTCCATTTTCGATGGATATTTATTCAGAGTGTCGGTGAATAATGCACTCCCGTGTGGTAGCCAGGTGTCTATTTCATTTGGACACTCATTAAGGGCCTCAGTGAATAATGTGCACGTGTGTATTAGTCAGGATTTCATTTCATACAGACACTGACTCCTAATTTTAGTGAATAATGCAGAGATGTAAAGTACTCAGCAGTCTATTTTATAGAGCCACTCATTCAAATATTCACTGAATAACACAAATATTTAAGATAGACAAAATCCTGTTTCATATGGTCACACAGTCAGAGCCTCATTGAGTAAAACCCACCTGGGGAAGCGTTAGGAGTCTTCTTTATACAGTCTCTCATTTACAGCCTCAGCAAATAATGCACACATTTGGAATAGAAACTAGTCTATTTTATATGGAAACAAAATCAAAGACTGAGTAATACACAACTTTAGAATAGTCACTAGACTATTCCATCTGCCCAAATATTCAAAGTCAGAGTCAATAGTACACACCTGGGGACTAGTCAAAAAAAAATTTCATATGGCCAAAGTTTTAGAGCATCAGTGAATAATACATACCTGTGGATTACTCAAGACGCTATTACATATGGCATCTATTATAGAGATTCATTGAATAAGAAACACCTGTATTGTAATCAGAATAGTATTTCGTATAGCCATATATTGAGAACCTAACTGAATGACATACATCATGGGGAAATTCAGGATTCTATTTTGCAGAGCCACATATTCAGAACCTAGCAGAACAACATACGCCTTGGGGAAAGTCAGGATTCAACTTTTTATATGCACTCATTTAGATACCAAATGTAAAAACGCACACCTTTGGAGTATTCAGGAGTCTCTGTTTTATGGCCACTTATTCAGAGCCTCACAGAATAATACAGAACTATGAAAATTTACGAGTGTATATCACATGGCCACTTATTCAGAACCTCATTGAAGAATCATATATATATGGAAAATACTCTGGATTCTATTATATACCGCCAGTTATTCAGAGACTCACTGAATAATGCACACCTGGGGAATAGTCTGGAGAATATTTGATATGACCGTTCACCCAGTGACTCAGTGAAAAATGAACAGCTGAGAAATAGTCAAGAAGATAGAGTCATGAGTCTATTTTATGTGGTAACTCGTTCAGAAACACACTGATGAATATCCACCGTGGAAATAGGCAGAGTCCAGGTCATATGGCCCCTCAATCAAAGCATTACCGAATAATTCACAATGGGGCAATAGTAAGGAGTCTATTTCATATGGCCTCTCATTGAGAGCTTCAGTGCATAATAAAGAGCTGTGGAGAAGTCAGGACCCTCTTTTAGGTAGACCCAAGTTACACAGCTATGTGAATGATGCACACATGTGTGATAAGAGATTCTTTGATATGGACACTCATACAGCAACTCTTCGAATACTGCACACTTAGAGAATAATCACTACTCTATTTCATATGGTGATTCGTTTGGAGGGCCAAAAACTAATGCAAACCTGTGGAGTAAAATGGCATCTATTACATAAGGCCACTCTTTCTGTTTTTCACTGAATAATATGTTTATCTGATGAGTCAGGAATCTCTTTCACATGGTTACTCGTTCAGGGCCTCAGTGCATAAAACTCCCCTCAGAAATAGTCAAGGCTCTACTTCAAATAAGTACTCATTCAGAGTCTCTGTAAGTAATGCACACATGGGTAATACATAAGAGTCTCTTTTCTATTCCCACTTAGTCATAGTATCATTCAGTAATACACACCTGGGAAAGAGTTAAGAGTCTACTTCATGTAGCCACTAATTTCGAGCCTCAGTGAATAATTCACACCGGACTAACAGACGAACATTTTTTATATGGCCACTCACTATGTGCCTCCCTGAATGATACGATACACACTTGGGGAATCCTCAGGATTCTTTTTCATACTATCTAACATTTAGAACCTTATTTAATAATTCACAAGTGAGCAATAGTCATGTGTCTATTCTTTCTGGCCTCTCATTCAAAGTTTCAGTGAATAAGAAACTATGGAGTTATTAGGGCACTGTTTAAGATAGCCACGAATAAAGTACCTTCCTGAGTGATACACACCTAAGTGATAGGAGTATATTTCATACAAACTCTAATTCTGGGTGTTGCTGAGTAATACACAAACTGGGGGAGTGTCAGGAGTCTATTTGGTATGGACACTCATACAGAACCTATTTGAATAATGCACACATGTTGAATAATAAGGAGTCTATGTATTACGGCTTCTCATTCTGACAAACAGTGAATAACGCACATGTGGAGTAATGAGAAGTCTGTTTTATATGGCCGTTCTTTCACAAGCTCACTGAATATTACACACAGCTGTGATATAGTCTGGAGTCCATTGTTTATGGCCATTCATTAAGAGAATCACTGAATAATGAACACCTGCGGAATAGTCAGAAGTCTCTATCCTATGGCCACTCATTGAGAGCCTCACTAAATATAGACACCTGTAAAAATAGTCAGGATTTACTTATATCCCCTCATTTAGAGTCTCACTCAATATTGCACACCTGTGGAATAGTAACGAGACTGTTTCCTGTGGCCTTTCGTTCGGAGTGTCACTGAATAATGCGGTGTAGTCAGGTGTCTATTTCATGTAGACATATTTTCAGAGCATCAGTGAATAAGAGAGACCCTTGCTATAGTAAGGCATCTAATTAATATGGCCACATCTTGTAAGCCTCACTGAATAATACACATCAGGAGAATAATTTGGAGTTTATTTTCGATGGACATTCATTTAGAACCTCGGTGAATAATTCACACCAGTGGGGTAGCCAGGAGTCTATTTCATTTGGACAATCACACATAGCCTCAGTGTATAATATGCACTTGTGGATTAGTCAGGATTTCATTTCATATGGCCACAGACTCGTTATTACAGTGAATAATTCACAAATGTAAAGTACTTAGCAGTCTATTTAATAGAGCCACTCATTCAGAGATTCACTGAATAATACAATATTTAAGATAGAGAGAATCCTCTTTGATATTGTCACACAATCGTAGCCTCACTGAGTAACACACACCAGGGGAATCATTAGGAATCTACTTTATATATCCTCTCATTTATAGCCTCAGCGTATAATGCACACATGTTGAGTATACACTAGTCTAATTTATATGGCCACAAAATCAAAGCCTGAGTGAGTAAGACACAACTGGAGAATAGTCACTAGTCTATTCCATATGCCCAAATAATCAAAGTCAGAGTCAATAATACACACCTATGGACTGGTCAAAAAAAACTTTCATATGTCCAAAGTTTTAGAGCCTCATTGAATAATACATACCTGGGGAATACTCAGGACACTATTACAAATGGCATCTAATTCAGAGATTCATTGAATAAGGAACAGCTGTATTGTAGTCAGAATTTGATTTGGTATAATCACATATTCAGAACCTAACTGAATGACATACACCTTGGGAAAGTCAAGATTCTATTTCATATAGTCACATATTCAGAACCTAGCTGAATAACATACACCTTGGGGAAAGTCAGGATTCTATTTCGTATAGCCACTCATTTAGATACTGAATGTAAAAACGCACACCTGCGGAGTATTAAAGAGTCTCTGTTTTATGGCCACTAATTCAGAGCCTCACAGAATAATACAGAACTATGAAAATTCAGGAGATTATCTTACATGGCCACCTATAAAGAACCTCATTGAAGAATCATATATATCTGGAAAATACTCAGGATTCTATTATATTTAGCCACTTATTCAGAGACTGACAGCATAATGCACACCTGGGGAATAGTCTGGAGACTATTTGATGTGACCATTCAGCCAGTGACTCTGTGAAAAATGCACAGCTGAGAAATAGTCAAGAGTATAGAGTCATGAGTCTACTTTCTGTGGTACCTCATAAAGAAATTCAGTGAAGAATATCCACCTTGGAAAGAGTCAGAGTCCAGGTCATATGGCCACTCAATCAAAGAATTACCGAATAATGCAAATGGGGCAATAGTAAGAAATCTATTTCATATGGCCTCTCATTCAGAGCTTCAGTGTGTAATAAACAGCTGTGGAGTAGTCAGGACCCTATTTAAGGTAGCCCCAAATTATGCAGCTCCTTTAATGATACACACATGTGTGATAGTCAGGAGACTATCTGATATGGACACTCATACAGCACCTCTTAGAATGCTGCACATTTGGGGAATAATCTGTAGTCTATTTTATATGGTGATTCGTTTGGAGAGTCAAAAAATACCGCACACCTTTGGAAGAAAATGGGGTCTTTTCCCCTCATTTAGAGTCTCACTCAATAATGCACACCTGTGGGATAGTAAGGAGACTTTTTCATTTGGCCTCTCATTCGGAGTTTCACTGAATTATGTGGTGTATTCAGGAGTCTATTTCATGTAGACACATTTTCAGAGCCTCAGTAAATAAGAAAGACCCTTGCTAGAGTAACGCATCAAATTAATAGGGCCATATCTTGTAAGCCTCACTGAATAATATACACCTGTAGAATAATTTGGAGTCTATTTTCTATGGACATTCATTCAGAGCCTCAGTGCATAGTGCACATTTTTGGGGTAGACAGGAGTCTATTTTATTTGGACACATTCATATCCTCAGTGTAAAATGTGCACGTGTGGATTAGTCAGCATTTTATTTCATATGGCCTCTGGCTCGTAATTTCAGTGAATAATGCACAAATGTAAAGTACTCAGCTGTCTATTTCATAGAGCCAGTGATTCAGAGATTTACTGAATAATAAAAATATTTAAGATAGACAGAACCCTGTTTTGTATGGTCACACAATCAGAGCCTCACTGAGTAACACACACCTGGGAAAGCTCTAGGAGTCTACTTTATATAGCCTCTCATTTACCGCCCCAGAGAATAATGCACACGTGTGGAATAGACACTAGTCTATTTTATATGGCCACAAAATTAAAGCCTGAGTGAGTAATACACAACTTTAGAATAGTCACTATTCTATTTCATATGCACAAATATTCAAAGTCAGATTCAATAGTACACTCTTGTGGATAGTCAAAATAAAATTTCATATAGCCAAAGTTTTAGAGCCTCAGTGAATAATACAAACCTGTAATCAGGACGATATTACATATGGCATCTATTTCAGAGATTCATTGAATAAGGAACAACTGTGTTGTAGTCAGAATTCTATCTCGTATAGCCACATATTGAGAACCTAACTGAATGACATACACGTTGGGAAAAGTCAGGATTCTTTTTTGTATAGCCACTCATTTAGATACCGTATGTAAAAAGGCACACCTGTAAAGTATTTTGGAGTATTTTTTTATGGCCACTCATTCAGAGCCTCACAGAATAATAAAAAAAACTATGGAAATTCAGGAGCGTGTTTTACGTGGCCACTTATTCAGAACCTCATTGAAGAATCATATATATCTGAAAAATACTCAGGATTCTATTATATACAGCCACTTATTCAGGGACTCACTGAGTAATGCACACCTGGGGAATAGTCTGAAGACTATTTGATATGAATATTAACCCAGCGACTCAGTGAAAAATGCACAGCTGGGAAATAGTCAAGAGGATAGAGTCATGAGTCTATTTTCTGTGGTAACTCGTTCATAAACTCACTGAAGAATACCCACCTTTAAAATAGTCAGAGTCCATGTCATATGGCCACTCAATCAAAGCATTACCGAATAATGCACAATGGGGCAATAGTAAGGAGTCTATTTCATATGGGCTCTCATTGAGAACTTCAGTGTGTAATAAACAGCTGTGGAGTATTCAGGACATATTAAAGGTAGCCCCAAATTACGCAACTACGTGAATGATACACACATGTGTGATAGTCAGGAGACTATTTGATATGGACACTCATACAGCACCTCTTCGAATACTGCCCATTTGCGGAACAGTCACGAGTCTATTTCATATGGTGATTCGTTTGGAGAGTCAAAAATTAACGCACACCTATGGAGTAAAATGGGGTCTATTACATAAGGCCACTATTTCAGTGTTTCAGTTAATAATATGTATATCTGATAAGTCAGTAATCTCTTTCACATGGCCACTCCTTCAGGGCCTCAGTGTATAACACTCCCCTCAGTAGTAATCAAGGGTCTACTTCAAATAAATACACATTCAGAATCTCTGTAATTAATACCCAAATGGGCAATACACAAGAGTCTCTTTTCTATGCCCACTTAGTCAGAGTCTCATCCAATAATGCACAACTGGAGAAGATTTAAGAGTCTACATCATGTAGCCACTCATTTAGAGCCTCGGTGAATAATTCACACCAGAGTAATAGTCAAGCATTTTTTATATGGCCACTCACTATGTGCCTCCCTTAATGATACACACCTGGGGAATCCTCAGGATTCTATTTCATACTACCACACGTTTAGAATATTATTGAATAATTCACAATAGAGCAATAGTCAGTTGTCAATTTTTTCTGGCATCTCATTCAATGTTTCAGTGAATAATAAATTTCTATTCAGTAATCAGTGCACTGATTAAGATAGCCAAGAATTAAGTGTCTTCTTGAGTGATACACACCTCATTGATTGTCACAAGATTATTTCATATGAAGTCTATTTCTGAGTAATGCTGAGTAACACACAACTGGTCGAGTGTCAGAAGGCTATTTGGTATGGACACTCATACAGAAGCTGTTTGAATAAAGCACACATAAAGAATAATCAGGAGTCAAAATCATATGGCTACTCATTCAGACAAACAGTGAATAACACACATGTGGGGTAATGAGAAGTCTGTTTCATATGGCCATTCTTTCCCATCCTCACTGAATATTACACACCTGTGATATAGTCTGGAGTCTATTGTTTACGGCCACTCATTCAGAGAATCACTGAATAATGCACAACTGCGAAATGGTCAGAAGTCTCTATGCTATGTTCTCTCATTGAGAGTCTCACTAAATGTACACCCTTGGGAAAAGTGAGGATTTACTTATATCCCCTCATTTAGAGTCTCACTCAATAATGCACACCTGTGGAAGGAGACTTTTTCATGTGGCCTCTCATTCGGAGTGTCACTGAATAATGTGGTGTAGTCAGGATTCTATTTTGTGTAGACACATTTTCAGAGCCTCAGTGAATGAGAGAGACCATTGCTATAGTAAGGCATCTAATTAATATGGCCACATCTTGTAAGCCTCACTGAATAATACACACCTGGAGAATAATTTGGAGTCTATTTGCAATGGACATTCCTTCAGAGCCTTGGTGAATAATGCACAATGGTGGGGTAGCCAGGAGTATATTTCATCTGGACACTCATTCATAGCCTCATTTGATAATATGCACGTGTAGATTAGTCAGGATATTATTTCATATGGCCACTGACTCGTAATTTCAGGAAATAATGCACAAATGTAATGTACTCAGCAGTCTATTTCATAGAGTCAATCATTCAGAGATTCAATGAATAATACAAATATTAAAGATAGAGAGAATCCTGTTTCATATGTTCACACATTCAGAGACTCGCTGAGTAACACAGACTGATGGAAGCCATAGGAGTCTACTTTATATAGCCTCCCATTTACAGCCTCGGTGAATAATGCGCACGTGTGGAATAGACACTAGTCCTTTTTATATTTCCAGAAATTCCAAGCCTGTGTGAGTAATACACAACTTTAGAATAGTCACTAGTCTATTTCACATGCCTAAATATTCGAAGTCAGAGTTGATAATACACACCTGTGGGCTAGTCAAAAACAATTTTATATGCCCAAAGTTTTTGAGCCTCAGTGAATAATACATACCTGGGGAATACTCAGGACGCTATTACACATGGCATCTATTTCAGAGATTCATTGAATAAGGAACACCTATATTGTAGTCAGAATTCTCCTTCATATAGCCAAATATTCAGAACCTAACTGAATGAAAACCACCTTGGGGAAAGTCAGGATTCTATTTTGTTTAGCCACATATTCAGAACCTAACTGAATAACATACACCTTGTGGAACATCAGGATTCTATTTCGTATAGCCACTCATTTAGATACTGAATATAAAAACACCCACCCACGGGGTATTCAGGAGTCTCTCTTTTATGGCCACTCCTTCAGAGCCTCACAGAATAATACAGAAGTATGAAAATTCAGGAGTGTATTTTACATGGCCACTTATTCAGAACCTCATTGAAGAATCATATATATCTGGAAAATACTCAGGATTATATTATATATAGCCACTTATTCAGAGACTCACTGAATAATGCACATATGGAGAATAGTCTGGGGACTATTTGATATGACCGTTCACCCAGTGACTCAGTGAAAATGCACAGTTGAGAAATAGTCAAGAGGATAGAGTCATGAGTCTATTTTCTGTGCTAACTCGTTCAGAAACTCATTGAAGAATACCCAACTTTGAAATAATCAGAGTCCAGGTCATATGGCCACTCAGTCAAAGCATTACCGAATAATGCAGAATGGGGCAATAGTAAAAAGTCTATGTCATATGGCCTCTCATTTAGAGCTTCAGTGTGTAATAAACAGCTGTCGAGGTTGGGGAGGAAAGGCAAGATGGCCTCGTAGAAGCGACTCAGGATTGCAGCTCTCAGTGAAGGCGCAGAGGGTGAGTCCTAGCCGCATTCTCAGATGGACCTTTTTTGCCCACAGAGAGTTGAAAGTCCCAGGTGTGGGAGAGACACAGGATGCTAGTAAAGCGAACTAATGCAGCCAGATCGCAGGTCGCTTCGACCGGCGCCACAGCAGGATATGGCACGGAACTCACTGGTCTGGATGCCCTGTTAAAGCGGCAATCTGAGAGTTCGAAGGGCAGATTGGCATGTCCATCTAATTGAACAGGACTTGGAGACTGAGCCAGACCAGGAGTTTCCTGGGAGTTTCCTGGGAAGCGTGATCTGAGCCAGTGCAGTTGGCATTGGCACGGAAGATTGCACGGATCCCAGTGCCCTATCGGCAGGCTACTGGGGCGCCAATGAGAGAGTCGACCTTTCAGCTTGTGGAGAGGGAGAGAGAGAGAGGACGGACTCTGAGGCAGGGAGCGGGGTGATCAGGCTCGGCGGGTCCCACACTCATGGGGACAAGCAGGGCAGCGACTGGAGGGGCTTGGGGCTGAGAGTTTTGCTGCCAGGATCTAGGACTGTGCAGCCCAGTGAGGGAGGGGCGTCCGCCATTGCTGACGCTATCCGCCTCTACTGAAGTACCGCCCAGGGCTGATGCAGCCTGCCATTGCCAAGGCAACCTGCCATAACAGAGAGACTCTGCCAGGAGGGCGGAGTGCTCCATAGCAGAAGGGAGCCCAGCAGCAACCGGGTGGACCAGCACTAGCAGGTCAGAGCCCAGGCAGGCAAATAGTGAATAGACGGCCTCCTAGTGGGCAGGACACTGCAACAGATACTCATAAAGAAAGCACCAACTCCCTGAAACAGAGTATCTAAGGGGGAAAAAAAGGGTGGTGTTTTATGAGTTCTATTGCAGCAGACATAAACAAACTCCCGACAACCCAGAATGAACAACGGAGCTCATAGCTCAGCACTGGAGCTCCTATAAAGCACAGACCGTTTCCTTAAGCAGCTCCCTGACTCCTGTATATCCAAATAGTCACCCCAGAAAAGGACTCATCAGACTGATATTTGGCGGGCATCATTCTGGAACAAAGCAGAAGAAGAAACTGGTATCATCCCTCACTGTTCCACAGCTGCTACAGGTATACTCCAGACAAGCAGGGCCTGGAGTGGACCTCAGCACTCATACAGCAGAGGGGCTAGGCGAATAGAAAGAAAACTAAGTAACAGAAATACTTCATCATCAACAATCTCAGCATCCACACAGAGACCCAATTGAAAAATCAGCAACTACTAAGATGACAGGCGGATAAATCCATAAAGATGGGAAAAAACCAGCGCAAAAAAAGAAGAAGACACCCGAAACCAAAACACCTCACCTCCTACAAAGGACCAAAACTCCTCACCAGCAAGGGAACCAAGCTGGACAGAGAATGAGTGTGACGAAATGACGGAATCAGACTTCAGAAAGTGGATAATGAGAAACTTCAGTGAGCTAAAAGAAGATGTTCTAAATCAGGGCAAAGAAACTAAGAACATTGAAAAAACATTTGAAAAAAGATTCGAGGAATTGACAACAAGAATAAACAACTTAGAGAGGAATATGAATGAATTGAAAAAGCTGAAAAACACAACACGAGAACTTCGTGAAGCATGCACAAGTTTCAACAGCTGAATTGACCACGCAGAAGAAAGAATATCAGAAGTTGAAGATCAACTCAATGAAATAAAACGTGAAACCAAGATCGAAGAAAAAAGCACAAAAAGGAATGAACAAAATCTCCAAGAAATGTGCGACTATGTGAAGAGACCCAACCTACGTTTGATAGGTGTACCAGAATGTGATGAAGAGAATGAATCAAAGCTGGGAAACACTCTTCAGGATATTATCCAGTAAAGTTTTCCCAAACTAGCAAGACAGGTCAATACTCAACTCCAGGAAATACAGAGAACACCACAAAGATACTCCACAAGAAGAGCAACCCCAAGGCACATAATCGTCAGATTCACGAGGGTTGAAATAAAGGAGAAAATACTAAGGGCAGCCAGGAAGAAAAGTCGGGTCACAAACAAAGGGAAGCCCATCAGATTCACAGCAGATGTCTATGCAGAAACTCTACAAGCCAGAAGAGATTGGTGGCCCAATATTCAACATCCTTAAAGAAAAGAACTTTCAATCCAGAATTTCATATCCAGCCAAACTGAGCTTCATAAGTGAAGGAAAAATAAAATCCTTATGAACAAGCAAGTACTCAGAGATTTTGTCACAACTAGGCCGGCTTTACAATAGCTCCTGAAGGAGGCACTACACATAGAAAGAAGCAACCACTACCAGCCATCCTGAAAGCATACCAAATGCTAAAGACCATCAACAAAATGAAGAATGTACATGAACCAACGGTCAAAACAGCCAGCTAGAATCAAAATGGCAGTATCAAATTCACACAAAACAATATTAACCCTAGACGTAAATGGGCTAAATACACCAATCAAAAGACCCAGACTGGCAAATTGGATAAAAAACCAAAACCCAACGGTGTGCTGTATCCAGGAAACCCACCTCACATGCAAAGATACACAAAGGCTCAAAATAAAAGAATGGAGGAAGATTTACCAAGCAAATGGAGAGCAAAAAAAAGCAGGAGTTGCAATACTTGTCTCTGATAAAATAGACTTTAAAGCAACAAAGATCAAAAGGGACAAGGAGGGTCATTACGTAATGGTAAAAGTATCGATACAACAAGAAGAGATAACGATTCTAAATATATATGGACCCAATGTAGGAGCACCCAGATATATAACGCAAGTTCTTAATGACTTACAAAGAGAGTTAGACTCCCACACAATAATAGTGGGAGACTTTAACACTCCACTGTCAATAGCAAACAGATCAACCATGCAGAAAATTAACAAGGATATCTAGGACTTGAACTCAGACCTGGAACAAGCAAACCTGATAGACATTTACAGAACTCTCCACCTCAAATCCACAGAACATACATTCTTCTCAGCACCACATCACACCTACTCCAAAATTGACCACATAATTGGAAGTAAAGCACTCCTCAGCATATGCAAAACAACTGAAATCATAACAAACAGTCTCTCAGACCATAGTGAAACCAAGTAAGAACTCAGAATTCACAAAATAACTCAGAACCGCACAGCTTCATGGAAACTGAACAACTGGCTCTTGAATGCTGAATGGATAAACAATGAAATGAAGGAAGAAATAAAGAAGTTCTTTGAAACCAACAAAAATGAAGACACAACGTATCAGAATCTCTGGGACACATTTAAAGCAGTCTGTAGAGGAAAATATATAGCAAGAAGTGCCCACATGAGAAGAGTGGAGATATCCAAAATTGACACCCTATTGTCAAAATTGAAAGAGCAAGAGGAGCAAGATCAAAAAAGCTCAAAACCTAGCCGAAGACAAGAAATAACTAAGATCAGAGCAGAACTGAAGGAGATAGAGACAAGAAAAACCCTTCAGAAAATTAATAAATCTAAGAGCAGGTTTTTCGAAAAGATCAACAAAATAGACAGACCACTAGCCAGACTGATAAAAAAGAAAAGAGAGAACAACCAAATAGATGCAATAAAAAACGATAATGGGGAAATCACCACAGATTCCACAGAAATTCAAACCATCATCAGAGAATACTACAAACAACTCTATGCACATAAACTAGTAAACCAGGAAGGAATGGATAATTTCCTGGACGCCTGTGTCCTCCCAAGCCTAAACCAGGAGAAAGCCGAAACTATGAATAGACCAATAACAAGGTCTGAAGTTGAGGCAGCAATTAAGAGCCTACCACACAACAAAAGCCCAGGTCCAGATGGGTTCACAGCCGAATTCTACCAGACACAGAAAGAGGATCTGGTACCATTCTTTCAGAAACTATTCCAAATAATCCAAAAAGAGGGACCCCTTCCCAAATCATTTTATGAGACCAACATCATCCTGATACCAAAACCTGGCAGAGACTCAACAAGAAAACAAAACCTCAGGCCAATATCCATGATAAACATAGATGTAAAAATCTTCAATAAAATACTGGCAAACCGATTGCAACAGCACATTAAAAAACTTATCCATCATGATCAAGTAGGATTCATCCCGGGGATGCAAGGCTGGTTCAACATACACAAGTTTATAAATGTAATTCACCACATAAACAGAAGCAAAAACAAAAATCACATGATTATCTCAATTGAGGCAAAGAAAGCATTTGACAAAATTCAACAGCTCTTTTTGCTAAAAACCCTCAATAAACTTGGTATTGAGGGAACATATCTCAAAGTAATAAAAGCTATTTACAACAAACCAACAGCCAATATCATACTTAATGGGCAAAATCTGGAAGCATTTCCTTTGCAATCTGGCACAAGACAAGGATGCCCTCTCTCACCGCTCCTATTCAACATAGTACTGGAAGTTCTAGCAAGAGCCATCAGGCAAGAAAAAGAAATAAAGGGTATTCAAATAGAAAATGTGGAAGCCAAATTATCTCTATTTACAGACGACATGATAGTATACTTAGAAGGCCCCATCACCTCAGCCCAAATACTCCTGAAACTAATAAGCAACTTCAGCAAAGTCTCAGGATATAAAATCAATGTGCAAAAATCACAAGCATTCCTATACACTAATAACAGAGTTAAAGAGAACCAAATCAAGAACGAACTGCAATTCACAATTGCTACAAAGAAAATAAAATACCTAGAAATAAAACTCACAAGGAACGTAAGGGACCTCTTTAAGGAAAACTACAAACCACTGCTCAACGAAATAAGAGAGGACACAAACAGACGGAGAAACATTCCAGGTTCATGGTTGGGAAGAATTAATATCGTGAAAATGGCTATACTGCCCAAAGAAATTTACACAATCAATGCTATCCCCATCAAATTACCATTGGATTTCTTCACAGAACTTGAAAAAACCACCATGAACTTTATATGGAACCAAAAGACAGCCCGCATAGCCAAGTCAATTCGAAACAAAAAGAACACAGCGGGAGGCATCACACTACCAGACTTCAAACTATACTACAAGGCTACAGTGATCAAAACAGCATGGTACTGGTACCAAAACAGAGATATAGACCAATGGAACAGAAAAGAGGCATCAGAGGCAGCACAACATATCTACAATCATATAATCTTTGATAAACCAGACAAAAACAAGCAATGGGGAAAGGATTCCCTGTTTAATAAATGGTGTTGGGACAACTGGCTAGCCATGTGCAGAAAGCAGAAAATGGACCCCTTCCTGACACACTAAAATTAACTCCAGATAGATTAAAGACTTAAATGTAAGACCTGACACCATAAAAACCGTAGAAGAAAATCTAGGCAAAATAATTCAGGACATAGGGGTAGGCATGGTCTTCATGAAGAAAACACCAAAAGCATTGGCAACAAAAGCCAAAATAGAGAAATGGGACCTAGTCAAACTCCACAGCTTCTGCACAGCAAAAGAAACAGTCACTAGAGTGAATCAGCAACCATCAGAATGGGAAAAAATCTTTGCAGTTTATGCATCTGACAAAGGGCTGATATCCAGAATTTACAAAGAACTCAAACAGATTTACATGAATAAAACAAACAAGCCCATTCAAAAATGGGCAAAGGATATGAACAGACACTTTACAAAAGAAGACATACATGAGGCCAGCAAACATATGAAAAAATGCTCATCATGACTGGTCATTAGAGAGATGCAAATCAAAACCAAGTTGAAATACCATATCACGCCATTTTGATTGGCGATCATTAAAAAATCTGGAGAAAGCAAATGCTGGAGAGGATGGGGAGAAAAAGGAACACTCTTACACTGTTGGTGGGAGTGTAAATTAGTTCAACCATTGTGGAAGACAGTGTGGCGATTTCTCAAGGGCCTAGAAATAGAAATTCCATTTGACCCAGCAATCCCATTACTGGGTATATATCTAAGGACTATAAATCGTTCTACTATAAGGACACATGCACACGAATGTTCATTGCAGCACTGTTTACAATAGCAAAGACCTGGAACCAACCCAAAGGCCCATCGATGATAGACTGGATTAGGAAAATGTGGCACATATACACCATGGAATGTTATGCAGCACTCAAAAATTATGGGTTTATTTCCTTTGTAAGGACATGGATGAATCTGGAGAACATCATGCTCAGCAAAGTGACACAAGAACAGAAAAAGGAAATACTGTATATTCTCACTCATAGGCGGGTGAGGAAAATGAGAACATATGAACACACAGAGGGGGTCAACTACGCACTGGGGTCTATTGGGAGAAATGGGGGAGGGACAGTGGGAGGAGCTGGGGAGGGATAGCCTCGGGATAAATGCCAAGTGTGGGTGAGAAGAAGGAAGGCAGCAAAACACACTGCCATCTGTGTACCTATGCAACTATCTTGCACGTTCTGCACATGTACCCCAAAACCTATAGTGCAATAAAAATTAAAAAAAGAAAAGAGCCAGTTGTTCAGTTTCCATGAAGCTGTGCGGTTCTGAGTTAGTTTCTGAATTCTGAGTTTTAACTTGATTGCAGTCTGAGAGACTGTTTGTTATGATATCAATTGTTTTGCATTTGCTGAGGAGTGCTTTACTTCAAGTTTTGTGGTCAATATTTGAGTAGGTGTGATGTGGTGCTGAGAAGAACGTATATTCTCTGGATTTGGGATGGAGAGTTCTGTAAATGTCTATCAGGTTTGCTTGTTCAAGGTCTGAGTTCAAGTCCTGCATAGCCTTCTTAATTTTCTGTCTGGTTGATCTGTTTGATATTGACAGTGGAGTGTTAAAGTCTCCCACTATTATTGTGTGGGAGTCTAAGTCTCCTCGTAAGTTGTTAAGAACTTGCCTTATATATCTGGGTGTTCCTACATTGGGTCCATATATATTTAGATTCGTTAGCTCTTCTTGTTGTATCAATACTTTTACAATTATTTAGTGACCATTTTTGTCTCTTTAGATCTTTGTTGCTTTAAAGTCTATTTTAAGAGAGATGAGAATTGCAACTCCTGCTTTTTTCTGCTCTCCATTTGCTTGGTAAATCTTCCTAAATCCCTTTATTTTGAGCCTTTCTGAATCATTGCATGTGAGATGGGTTTCCTGGATACAGCACACCGATGGCTTTTGGTTTCTTATCCAATTTGCCAGTCTGTGTCTTTTGATTGGTGCATTAAGCCCATTTACATTTAGGGTTAATGTTGTTATGTATTAGTTTGATACTGCCATTTTGATGCTAAATGGCTGTTCTGCCCATTAGTTGATGCAGATTCTTCATTTTGTTGATGCTCTTTTGCACTTGGTATGTTTTTAGAATGGCTGGTACTGGTTGTTCTTTTCTATATGTAGTACCTCTTTCAGGAGCTCTTGTAAAGCAGGACTGGTGGGGACAAAATCTTTGAGTTATTGCTTGTCGGCAAAATATTTTATTCTTGGTTATCGGCAAGATGGCATCGTAGAAGCGACTCAGGATTGCAGCTCTTAGTGAAGGCGCAGATGGTGAGTCCTAGCTGCAATCTCGGATGGACCATTTTTGCCCACAGAGCGTTGAAAGTCCCAGGTGTGGGAGAGACACGGGATGCTAGTACAGCTGGCTAGTGCAGCCAGCCTGCGTGGCCGCTATGGCTGGCAATGCAGCGGGACCCAGCACGGAACTCACTGGTCTGGGTGCCCTGTTAAACTGGCAATCTGAGATTTGGAAGGGCAGATTGGCATGTCCATCTGATTGAACGGGACTTGGACAATGAGACAGACCAGGAGTTTCCTGGGAAGCGTGATCTGAGCCAGTGCAGTGGGCAGTGGCACAGGAGATTGCATGGATCCCAGTGCCCTATCGGCAGGCTACTGGGGTGACACTGAGAGAGTCAACCTTTCAGCTTGAGGAGAGGAAGAGAGAGATAGAGAGGACAAATTCTGAGGCAGGGAGCTGGTTTTTTGAGCTTGGCGGGTCTCACCCACATGGGGACAAGCAGGGCAGCGAGTGGAGGCGCTCAGAGCTGAGAGTTTTGCTGCTGGCATGTAGGACAGTGCAGCCCAGTGAGGGAGGGGCGTCCGCCATTACTGACACAATCCACCCCTACTGAATTACTGCCCAGGGCTGACGCAGCCTGCCATTGCCGAGGCTACCTGCCATAACAGAGAGACTCTGCCAGGAGGGGAAAGTGCTCCACAGCAGAACGGAGCTTGGCAGCAACAGGGCAGACCCGTGCTAGCAGGGCAGAGCCTCGGTAGGCAAATAGTAAATAGACTGCCTCCTAGTGGGGCAGGACAGTGCAACAGATACTCATAAAGAGAGCCCCAACTCCCTGAGACAGAGCATCTAAGGGAAAAAAAAGGGTGGTGCCTTATGAGTTCTGTTGCAGCAGATATAAACAAATTCCCAACAACCCTGAATGAACAACAGAGCTCACAGCTCAGCACTGGAGCTCCTATAAAGCACAGACTGTCTCCTCAAGCAGTTCTCTGACCACTGTATATCCAAAGAGTCACCCCATAAAAGGACTAATCAGACTGACATTTGCTGGGCATCATTCTGAAACAAAGAAAGCAGAAGAAGAAACTGGTATCATCCCTCACTGCACCACAGCTGCTACAGGTAAACCCCATAAAAGCAGGGCCTGGAGTAAACCTCAGCACTCAGAAAGCAGAGGGGCTAGACCACTAGAAGAAAAGCTAAGTAACAGAAATACTTCATCATCAACAATCACAGCGTCCACACAGAGACCCAATTGAAAAATCAGCAACTACTAAGATGACAGGCGGATAAATTCATAAAGATGGAAAGAAACCAGAGCAAAAAAAAAAAAAAAAAACACCTGAAACACAAACACCTCACCTCCTACAAAAAACCAAAACTCCTCACCAGCAAGGGAACAAAGCTGGACGGGAATGAGTGTGAAAAAATGACGGAATCAGACTTCAGAAAGTGGATAATGAAAAACTTCAGTGAGCTAAAAGAACTTGTTCTAAATCAGTGCAAAGGAACTAAGAACCTTGAAAAAAGATTTGAAAAAATATTCAAGGAATTGATAACAAGAATGGACAACTTAGAGAGGAATATGAATAAATTGAAGAAGATGAAAAACACAACACAAGAACTTTGCAAAGCATGCACAAGTTTCAACAGCCAAATTGACCAAGCTGAAGAAAGAATATCAGAAGTCAAAGATCAAATCAATGAAATAAAACGAGAAAACAAGATTAAAGATAAAAGTACAAAAAGGAATGAACAAAATCTCCAAGAAATGGGGCTATGTGAAGAGACCCAACCTACGTTTGATAGGTGTACCAGAATGTGATGAAGAGAATGAATCCAAGCTGGAAAACACTCTTCAGTATATTATCCAGAAATTATTCCCCAACCTAGCAAGACAGGTCAATACTCAACTCCAGGAAATACAGAGAACACCACAAGGATACTCCACAAGAAGAGCAACCCCAAGGCACATAATCGTCAAATTCACCAGGGTTGAAATGAAGGAGAAAATACTAAGGGCAGCCAGAGAGAAAGGTCGGGTAACCCACAAAGGGAAGCCCATCAGACTCACAGCAGATCTCTCCGTAGAGACTCTACAAGCAAGAAGAGAGTGGGGGCCAATATTCAACATCCTTAAAGAAAATAACTTTCAACCCAGAATTTCATATCCAGCCAAACTGAGCTTCATACGTGAAGGAAAAATAAAATCCTTCATGAACAAGCAAGTACTCAGAGATTTTGTCACCATTAGGCCTGCTTTACAAGAGCTCCTGAAAGAGGCACTACACATAGAAAGAAACAACGAGTACCAGCCAACCTGAAAGCATACCAAATGCTAAGGAGCATCAACAAAATGAAGAATCTACATGAAACAATGGGCAAAACAGCCAGTTAGCATTAAAATGGCAGTATCAAATTCACACATAACAATATTAACCCTAAATGTAAATGGGCTAAATGCACCAATCAAAAAACACAGACTGGCAAATTGGATAAAAATCCAAAACCCATCGGTGTGCTGTATCCAGGAAACCCACCTCACCCACAAGGATACACAAAGGCTCAAAATAAAGGGATGGAGGAAGATTTATCAAGCAAATGGAGAGCAAAAAAAGCAGGAGTTGCCATTCTTGTCTCTGATAAACTAGACTTTAAAGCAACAAATATCAAAAGGGACAAAGAAGGTCATTACATAATGGTAAAAGGATCCATACAACAAGAAGAGCTAACGATTCTAAATATATATGGACCCAATGCAGGAGCACGCAGATATATAAGGCAAGTTCTTAATGACGTACAAAGAGACTTAGACTCTCACATAATAATAGTGGGAATCTTTAACACTCCATTATCAATATCAAACAGATCAACCAGACAGAAAATTAACAAGGATATCCAGGACTTGAACTCAGACCTGGAACAAGCAAACCTGATAGACATTTACAGAACTCTCCACCTCAAATCCACAGAATATACATTCTTCTCAACACCACATCACACCTACTTTAAAATTGACAACATAATTGGAAGTAAAGCACTCCTCAGCAAATGCAAAACAACTGAAATCATAACAAACAGTCTCTCAGATCATAGTGCAGTCAAGTTGAAACTCAGAATTCAGAAAATAACTCAGAACCGCACAGCTTCATGAAAACTGAACAACTGGCTCTTGAATGTTGATTGGATAAACAATGAAATGAAGGCAGAAAAAAGAAGTTTTTTGAAACCAACGAGAATGAAGACACAATGTACCAGAATCTCTGGGACACATTTAAAGCAGTCTGTAGAGGAAAATATATAGCAATAAGTGCCCACATGAGAAGAGTGGAGAGATCCAAAATTGACACCCTATCATCAAAATTGAAAGAGCTAGAGGAGCAAGATCAAAAAAGCTCAAAACCTAGCCGAAGACAAGAAATAACTAAGATCAGAGCAGAACTGAAGGAGATAGAGACAAGAAAAACCCTTCAAAAAATCAATAAATCCAAGAGCTGGTTATTCGAAAAGATCAACAAAATAGACAGACCACTAGCCAGACTGATAAAAAAGAAAAGAGAGTAAAACCAAATAGATGCAATAAAAAAATGGTAATGGAGAAGTCGCCACAGATTCCACAGCAATTCAAACCATCATCAGAGAATACTACAAAAATCTGTATGCACATGTACTAGTAAACCAGGAATAAATGGATTAATTCCTGGACGCTTGTGTCCTCCCAAGCCTAAACCAGGAGGAAGCCGAAACTATGAATACATAATAACAAGGTCTGAAGTAGAGGCAGCAATTAAGAGCCTACCACACAAAAAAAGCCCAGGTCCAGATGGGTTCACAGCTGAATTCTACCAGAGACACAAAGAGGATTTGGTACCATTTCTTCTGAAACTATTCCAAATAATTCAAAAAGAGGAAATGCTTCCCAAATCGTTTTATGAGACCAACATCATCCTGATACCAAAACCTGACAGAGACTCAACAAGAAAACTACAGGCCAATATTTATTATGAACATAGATGCAAAAATCTTCAATAAAATACTGACAAACCTATTGCAACAGCACATTAAAAAACCTATCCATCATGACCAAGTAGGATTCATCCCGGTGATGCAAGGCTGGTTCAACATACGCAAGTCTATAAATGTAATTCACCACATAAACAGAAGCAAAAACAAAAACCACATGATTATCTCAATTGATGCAGAGAAGGCATTTGACAAAATTCAACAGCCCTTTATGCTAAAAACCCTCAATAAACATGGTATTGATGGAACATATCTCAAAATAATAAAAGCTATTTACGACAAACCAACAGCCAATATCATACTGAATGGGCAAAAACTGGAAGCATTCCCTTTGAAATCCGGCACTAGACAAGGATGCCCTCTCTCACCACTCCTATTCAACATAGTACTGGAAGTTCTAGCCAGAGCAATCAGGCAAGAAAAAGAAATAACGGATATTCGAATAGGAAAAGTGGAAGCCAAATTGTCTCTATTTGCAGACGACATGATTGTATACTTAGAAGACCCCATCACCTCAGCCCAAAAGCTATTGAAACTGATAAGCAACTTCAGCAAAGTCTCAGGATATAAAATAAATGTGCAAGAATCTCAGGATATAAAATAAATGTGTTATTCCTATGCACCAATAAAAGAGTTAAAAAGAACCAAATCAAGAACGAACTGCCATTTACAATTGCTACAAAGAAAATAAAATACCTAGGAATACAACTCACAAGGAACGTAAGGGACCTCTTTAAGAAAAACTACAATCCACTGCTCAATGAAATAAGAGAGGACACAAACAGATGGAGAAACATTCCATGTTCGTGCTTAGAAAGAATCAATATCGTGAAAATGGCTATACTGCCCAAAGTAATTTACACAATCGATGCTATCCCCATCAAACTACCATTGAATTTCATCACAGAACTGAAAAAAACCACCATGAATTTCATATGGAACCAAAAAAGAACCCGCATAGCCAAGTAAATTCTAAGCAAAAAGAACACAGCGGGAGGCATCACACTTTCAGAATTCAAAGTATAATACAAGGCTACAATAATGGAAACAGCATGGTACTGGTACTAAAACAGAGATATAGACCAATGGAACAGAAAAGAGGCATCGGAGGCAACACAACATATCTACAACCATATTATGTTTGATAAACCAGACAAAAACAAGCAATGGGGAAAGAATTTCCTATTTAATAAATGATGCTGGGAAAACTGGCTAGCCATGTGCAGAAAGTAGAAACTGGACCCCTTCCTGACACCTTACACTAAAATTAACTCCGGATGGATTAAAGACTTAAACGTAAGACCTGACACCATAAGAATCCTAGAAGAAAATCTAGGCAAAAACATTCAGGACATAGGAGTAGGCAAGAACTTGATGAACAAAACACCAAAAGCACTGGCAACAAAAGCCAAAATAGACAAATGGGACCTAATCAAACTCCACAGCTTCTGCACGGCAAAAGAAACAGTCACTAGAGTGAATCAGCAACCATCAGAATGGGAAGAAATCTTTGCAGTTTACAAATCTGTCAAAGGGCTGATATCCAGAATTTACAAAGAACTCAAACAGATTTACAGAAAGAAAACAAACAAGCCCATTCAAAAATGGGCAAAGGATATGAACAGACACTTTACAAAACAAGACATACATGAGGCCAACAAACATATGAAAAAGTGCTCATCATCACTGGTCGTTAGAGAGATGCAAATCAAAACCACATATAGATACCATCTCATGCAAGTTAGAATGGCGATCATTAAAAAATCTGGAGACAGCAGAAGCTGGAGAGGTTGCGGAGAAATAGGAACACTCTTACACTGTTGGTCGGAGCCTAAATTAGTTCAACCATTGTGGAAGACAGTGTAGCGATTCCTCAAGGACCTATAAATAGTAATTCCATTTGACCCAGCAATGCCATTACTGGGTATATATCCAAAGGATTATAAATCGTTCTACTATAAGGACACATGCACACGAATGTTCATTGCAGTACTGTTTACCATAGCAAAGAACTGGAACCAACCCAAATGCCCAACGATGATAGACTGGACTGGGAAATGTGGCACATATACACCATGGAATATTATGCAGCAGTCAAAAATGATGTGTTTGTTTCGTTTGTAAGGACATGGGTGAATCTTGAGAACATCATTCTCAGCAAACTGAAACAAGAACAGAAGAAGAAATACCGCATATACTCACTCATAGGTGGGTGAGTAAAATGAGAACACATGGACACAGAGAGGGAGTCTACTACACACTGGGGTCTATTTGGAGGAATGGGGGAGGGACAGTGGGGGTTTCTGGCGAGGGATAGCCTGGGGATGAATGCCAAGTGTGGGTGAAGGGAGGAAGGCAGCAAAACACACTGCCATGTGTGTACCTATGCAACTATCTTGCATGTTCTGCACATGTACCCCAAAACCTATAATGCAATAAAAATTAAGAAAAAAAAAGATTTTATTCTTGCTTCACTTATGAAGCTTAGTTTGGCTGGATATGAAATTCTGGGTTGAAATTTCTTTTCTTTAAAGATGTTGAATATTCGCCCTCATTCTCTTTTGGCTTGTAGAGTTTCTGCCGAAATATCTGCTGTGAGTCTGATGGGCTTCCTTTTGTGGGTGACCCGACCCTTCTCTCTGCCTGCTGTTAGTGTTTTCTCCTTTATTTCAACCCTGGAGAATCTGAGGATTATTTGCCTTGGGGTTGATCTTTTTGCAGAATATCTTTGTGGTGTTCTCTGTATTTCCTGGAGTTGAGTATTGACCTGTCTTGCTAGGTTGGGGAAATTTTCCTGGATAATATCCTGAAGAGTGTTTTCCAGCTTGGATTCATTCTCTTCATCACATTCAGGTACACCTATCAATCCTAGGCTAGGTCTCTTCACATAGTCTCACATTTCTTGGAGGTTTTGTTCATTCCTCTTTGCACTTTTTTCTCTAATCTTGGTTTCACGTTTTATTTCATTGAGTTGATCTTCGACTTCTGATATTCTTTCTTCTGCTTGGTCAATTCGGCTGTTGAAACTTGTGCATGCTTCACGAAGTTCTCGTGTTGTGTTTTTCAGCTCCATCAATTCATTCATATTCCTCTCTAAGTTGTCCATTCTTGTTATCATTTCCTCGAATCTTTTTTCAAAGTTCTTAGTTTCTTTGTACTGATTTAGAACATGTTCTTTTAGCTCACTGAAGTTTCTCATTATCCACTTTCTGAAGTCTGATTCCATCATTTCGTCACACTCATTCTCCATCCAGCTTTGTTCCCTTGCTGGTAAGGAGTTTTGGTCCTTTTTCGGAGGTGAGGTGTTTTGGTTTCGGGTGTTTTCCTCCTTTTTGCACTGGTTTCTTCCCGTCTTTATGGATTTATCCACCTGTCATCTTAGTAGTTGCTGATTTTTCAATTGGGTCTCTGTGTGGATGCCCAAATTGTTGATGATAAAGTATTTCTGTTACTTAGTTTTCCTTTTAATTTTCTAGCCCCTCTGCTGTACGAGTGCTGAGGTCCACTCAAGGCTCTGCTTGTCTGGGGTACACCTGTAGCAGCTGCGGAACAGTGAGGGATGCTACAAGTTTCTTCTGCTATCTTTGTTCCAGAATGATGCCCGCCAAATATCAGTCTGATTAGTCCTTTTTTGGGGTGACTCTTTGGATATACAGAGGTCAGGGAGCTGCTTGAGGAGATGGTCTGTGCTTTTCAGGAACTCCAGTGCTGAGCTGTAAGCTCCGTTGTTCATTCAGGGTTGTTGGGAGAATGTGTTTATGTTTGCTGCAACAGAACTCATAAACCCCCCCTTTTTTCCCCCCTAAGATGCTCTCTCTCAGGGACTTGAGGCTTTCTTTATGAGTATCTGTTGCACTGTCCTGCCCAGCTAGGAGGCAGTCTATTCACTATTTGCCTGCTGGGTTTCCGCCCTGCTAGCGTGGGTCCGCCCTGCTGCCATGGGGCTCCATTCTGCTGTGGTGCACTCCACCCTGCTGGCAGAGTCTCTCTGTTATGCCGGGTTGCCTCAGCAATGGCAGGCTGCGTCAGCCCTGGGCAGTACATCAGTAGGGGCAGATTGCATCTGTAGTGGTGGATGTTTTTCCCCCACCAGGCTGCACCATGCTAGATGCCTGCAGCAAAACTCTCAGCACCGAGTGCCTCCAATTGCTGCCCTGCTTGTCCCTGTGAGGGTGTAACCCACTGAGCCCAGTCACCCGGCTCCCAGCCTCAGAATCCATCCTCTCTCTCTCTCTCTTCCTCTCCCCAAGCTGAACCATCGACTGTCTCACTGGCGCCCCAGTATCCTGCTGATAGGGCACTGGGATCCGTGCAATCTCCCATACTGCTGCCCACTGCATCAGCTCAGATCACGTTTCCCAGGAATCTCCTGGTCTGGCTCATTGTCCAAGTTTCGTTCAATCAGATGTACATTCCAATCTGCCCTTCCAAATCTCAGATTGCCAGTTTAACAGGGCACCCAGACCTGTGAGTTTTGTGCCAGGTGCCACTGCACTGCGGCGCTGACTGAATTGGCTGTTCCAACGGCCTGCGCTAGCGTCCCGTGTCTCTCCCACACCTGGAACTTTCAACGTTCTGTGCACAAACAAGGTGTGTCCGAGGATGTGGCTAGGACTCACCCCCTGCGCATTCTCTGAGAGCTGCAATGCTGAGTCTCCTCTATGACGCCATCTTGGAAGCAAGTCCTCATTAGTATATTTTACATGGCCACTAATTTAGAACATCATTGAAGAATCATAAATATGTGGAAAATACTCAGGATTCTATTATATATAGCAACTTATTCAGAGACTTACTGAATAATGCACACCTGGGGAATAGTCTGGAGAATATTTAATATGACCGTTCTCATAGTGACTCAGTGAAAAATGCACAGCTGAGAAATAGTCAAGAGGATAGAGTCATGAGTCTATTTTCTTTGGTAACTCGTTCAGAATCTCACTGAATAATACCCATTTTGGAAATAGTCAGAGTCCAGGTCATACGGCCACTCAATCAAAGCATTAAAGAATAATGTACAATGGGGCAACAGTAAAATGTCTAGTTTATATGGCCTCTCATTGAGAGCTTCAGTGCATAATAAACAGCTGTGGAGTATTCAGGACCCTGTTTAAGGTAGCCACAAATTACACAGCGATGTGAATAATACACACATGTGTGATAGTCAGGAGACTCTTTGATGTGGACACTGATACAGCACATCTTCTAATACTGCACATTTGGAGAATAATCAGTAGTCTATTTCATATGGTGATTTGTTTGGAGAGTCAAAATATAATGGACACCTGTGGAGTAAAATGTGGTCTATTACATAAGGCCACTCTTTCAGTGTTTCAGGGAATAATACGTATATCTGATAAATCAGGAATCTCTTTCACATGGCCACTCGTTGAGAGCCTCAGTGCATAATACTGCCCTAAGAAATAGTTTAGGGTGAATTTCAAATAAGTACACATTCAGAGTATCTGTAAGTAATTCACACATGGGCAATAAACAAGACTCTTTTCTATGATTATTTAGTCAGAGTTGCATTCAATTATACACACCTGGGGAAAAGTTAAGAGTCTATTTCATGTAGCCACTCATTTAGAGCCTCAATGAATAATTCACAACGGAGAAATAGTCGAGAATTTTTTATATGGCCACTCACTATATGCCTCCCTTAATGATATCCACCTGGGGAATCCTCAGAATTCTATTTCATACTACCACACATTTAGTACCTTATTGAATAATTTACAATGGAGCAGTAGTCACGTGTCTATTCTTTCTGACCTCTCATTCAAAGATTCAGTAAATAATAAACTTCTATGGAGTAATCAGGGCACTGTTTAAGATAGCCACAAAATAAGTGCCTCCATGAGTGATACACACCTCGGTGATAGTCAGAGTTTATTTCATATGAACTCTAATTCTGGGTCTTGCTGAGTAATACACAACTGGAGGAGTGTCAGGAGGCTATTTGGTGTGGACACTCATACAGGTCCTGTTTGAATAATGCACACATGGAGAATAATCAGGAGTCTATGTCATGCGGCTACTCATTCAGAAAAACAGTGAATAATGCACATGTGGAGTAATGATAAGTCTGTTTTGCATGTCCGTTCTTTCACAGCCTCACTGGATATTACACTTGTGACATAGTCTGGAGTCTATTGTTCATGGCCACTTATTCAGAGAATCACTGAATAATGCACACCTGCGGAATGGTATGAAGTCTCTATTCTATGGCCTCTCATTGAGAGGCTCACTAAATGTACACACCCGGGAAAATAGTCAGAATTTACTTATATCCCCTCATTTAGAGTCTCACTCAATAATGCACACCTGTAAAAGAAGACGTTTTCATTTGGCTTCTCATACAGAGTGTCAATGAATAATGTGGTGTAGTCAGGAGTCTATTACAGGTAGACACTTTTTCAGAGACTAAGTGAATAAGTGAGACCCTTGCTATAGTAAGGCATCAAATTAATATGGCCACATCTTGTAAGCCTCACTGAATAATACACACCTGGAGAATAATTTGGAGTCTATTATTTTTTTTTTTTAGAATTAATTTAATCAATGTGCTATACTGACCCATTTTAGAGTCCATGGGGGTAAAAATAAACCACTGTCCACCAGCATCTCAGAACAGCCGTGGTTGGTGTTGGAGGGATAATGTTTTGAAGATGGGATGAGGATTGCCCAAGTAGATTTTTTTTTTTATTGCATTATAGGTTTTGGGGTACATGTGCAGAACGTGCAAGATAGTTGCATAGGTACACACATGGCAGTGTGTTTTGCTGCCTTCCTCCCCCTCACCCACACTTGGTATTCATCCCCAGGCTATCCCCCACAGCCCCCCCCGCTGTCCCTCCCCCATTTCCCCCAACAGTCCCCAGTGTATAGTAGACCGCCTCTCTGTGTCCATGTGTTCTCATTTCTCTCACCCGCCTATGAGTGAGTATATGCGGTATTTCTTTTTCTGTTCTTGTGTCAGTTTGCTGAGAATGATGTTCTCCAGATTCATCCATGTCCCTACAAAGGACACAAACTCATCATTTCTGATTGCTGCATAATATTCCATGGTGTATATGTGCCACATTTTCCCAGTCCAGTCTATCATCGATGGGCATTTGGGTTGGTTCCAGGTCTTTGCTATTGTAAACAGTGCTGCAATGAACATTCGTCTGCATGTGTCCTTAGAGTAGAACGATTCACAGTCTTTTGGATAGATACCCAGTAATGGGATTGCTGGGTCAAATGGAATTTCTATTTCTAGGTCCCTGAGGAATCGCCACACTGTCTTCCACAATGGTTGAACTAATTTACACTCCCACCAACAGTGTAAGAGTGTTCCTATTTCTCCACATCCTCTCCAGCATCTGCTGTCTCCAGATATTTTAATGATCGCCATTCTAACTGGTGTGAGATGATATCTCAATGTGGTTTTGATTTGCATCTCTCTAATGACCAATGATGATGAGAACTTTTTCATATGTTTGTTGGCCTCATGTATGTCTTCTATTGTAAAGTGTCTGTTCATATCCTTTGCCCATTTTTGAATGGGCTTGTTTGTTTTCTTTCTGTAAATCTGTTTGAGTTCTTTGTAAATTCTGGATATCAGCCCTTTGTCTGATGCATAAACTGCAAAGATTTTTTCCCATTCTGAGGGTTGTCGATTCACTCTAGTGACTGTTTCTTTTGCTGTGCAGAAGCTGTGGAGTTTGATTAGGTCCCATTTGTCTATTTTGGCTTTTGTTGCCAATGCTTTTGGTGTTTTGGTCATGAAGTCCTTGCCTACTCCTATGTCCTGAACGGTTTTGCCTAGATTTTCTTCTAGGGTTTTTATGGTGTCAGGTCTTACATTTAAGTCTTTAATCCATCTGGAGTTAATTTTAGTGTAAGGTGTCAGGAAGGGGTCCAGTTTCTGCTTTCTGCACATGGCTAGCCAGTTTTCCCAACACCATTTATTAAATAGGGAATCCTTTCCCCATTGCCTGTTTTTGTCTGGTTTATCAAAGATGATATGGTTGTAGATATGTTGTGTTGCCTCCGATGTTTCTGTTCTGTTCCTTTTGTCTATATCTCTGTTTTGGTACCAGTACCATGCTGTTTTGATTACTGTAGCCTTGTAGTATAGTTTGAAGTCTGGTAGCGTGATGCCTCCCGCTGTGTTCTTTTTGCTTAGAATTGACTTGGCTATGCGGGCTCTTTTTTGGTTCCATATGAAATTCATGGTGGTTTTCTCCAGTTCTATGAAGAAATTCAATGGTAGTTTGATGGGGATAGCATTGAATGTGTAAATTACTTTGGGCAGTATAGCCATTTTCACAATATTGATTCTTCCTAACCACGAACATGGAATGTTTCTCCATCTGTTTGTGTCCTCTCTTATTTCATTGAGCAGGTGTTTGTAGTTTTCCTTAAAGAGATCCCTTACATTCCTAGTGAGGTGTATTCCTAGATATTTTATTTTCTTTGTAGCGATTGTGAATGGCAGTTCGTTCTTAATTTGGTTCTCTTTAAGTCTGTTATTGGTGTATAGGAATGCTTGTGATTTTTGCACATTGATTTTATATCCTGAGACTTTGCTGAAGTTGCTTATCAGTTGCAGGAGCTTTTGGGATGAGGTGATGGGGTCTTCTAGGTATACTATCATGTCGTCTGCAAATAGAGACAATTTGGCTTCCACCTTTCCTATTTGAATACCCTTTATTTCTTTTTCTTGCCTGATTGCTCTGGCTAGAACTTCCAGTACTATGTTGAATAGAAGTGGTGAGAGAGGGCATCCTTGTCTAGTGCCAGATTTCAAAGGTTATGCTTCCAGTTTTTGCCCATTAAGTATGATATTGGCTGTTGGTTTGTGGTAAATAGCTTTTATTCCTTTGAGATATGTTCCATCAATACCAAGTTTATTGAGGGTTTTTAGTATAACGGGCTGTTGAATTTTGTCAAATGCCTTCTCTGCGTCAATTGAGATAATCATGTGGTTTTTGTTTTTGCTTCTGTTTATGTGGTGAATTACATTTATAGACTTGCGTATGTTGAACCAGCCTTGCATGCCCGGGATGAATCCAACTTGATCATGATGGATAAGTTTTTTAATGTGCTGTTGCAATCGATTTGCCAGTATTTTATTGAAGATTTTTGCATCTATGTTCATCATGAATATTGGCCTGAAGCTTTCTTTTCTTGTGGAGTCTCTGCCAGGTTTTGGTATCAGGATGATGTTGGTCTCATAAAATGATTTGGGAAGGGTTCCCTCTTTTTGGATTATTTGGAATAGTTTCAGAAGGAATGGTACCAGATCCTCTTTGTGTGTCTGGTAGAATTCAGCTGTGAACCCGTCTGGACCTGGGCTTATTTTGTGTGGTAGGCTCTTAATTGCTGCCTCAACTTCTGACCTTGTTATTGGTCTATTCATAGTTTTGGCTTCCTCCTGGTTTAGGCTTGGGAGGACACAGGCATCCAGGAATTTATCCATTTCTTCCTGATTTACTAGTTTGTGTGCATAGAGTTGTTTGTAGTATTCTCTGATGATGGTTTGAATTTCTGTGGAATCTCTGGTGATTTCCCCTTTATCGTTTTTTATTGCATCTATTTGGTTGTTCTCTCTTTTCTTTTTTATCAGTCTGGCTAGTGGTCTGTCTATTTTGTTGATCTTTTCAAAAAACCAGCTCTTAGATTTATTGATTTTTTGAAGGGTTTTTCTTGTCTCTATCTCCTTCAGTTCTGCTCTGATCTTAGTTATTTCTTGTCTTCGCCTAGGTTTTGAGCTTTCTTGATTTTGCTCCTCTAGCTCTTTCAATTTTGACGATAGGGTGTCAATTTTGGATCTCTCCACTCTTCTCATCTGGGCACTTATTGCTATATATTTTCCTCTACAGACTGCTTTAAATGTGTCCCAGAGATTCTGGTATGTTGTGTCTTCATTCTCGTTGGTTTCAAAGAACTTCTTTATTTCTGCCTTCATTTCATTGTTTATCCAATCAACATTCAGGAGCCAGTTGTTCAATTTCCATGAAGCTGTGCGGTTCTGAGTTATTTTCTGAATTCTGCGTTCCACCTTGATTGAACTATGGTCTGAGAGACTGTTTGTTATGATTTCCGTTGTTTTGCATTTGCTGAGGAGTGCTTTACTTCCAATTATGTGGTCAGTTTTGGAGTAGGTGTGATGTGGTGCTGAGAAGAATGTATATTCTGTGGATTTGGGGTGGAGAGTTCTGTAAATGTCTATCAGGTTTTCTTGTTCCAGGTCTGAGTATCCTTGTTAATTTTCTGTCTGGTTGATCTGTCTGCTATTGACAGTGGAGTGTTAAAGTCTCCCACTATAATTGTGTGGGAGTCTAAGTCTCTTTGTAAGTCATTAAGAACTTGCCTTATATATCTGGGTGCTCCTGTTTTGGGTCCATATATATTTAGAATCGTTAGCTCTTCTTGTTGTATCGATCCTTTTACCATTATGTAGTGACCTTCTTTGTCCCTTTTGATCTTTGTTACTTTAAAGTCTATTTTATCAGAGATGAGAATTGCAACTCCTGCTTATTTCTGCTCTCCATTTGCTTGGTAAATCTTCCTCCATCCTTTTATTTTGAGCCTTTGTGTATCTTTGTGTGTGAGGTGGGTTTCCTGGATACAGCACACTGATGGGTTTTGGTTTTTTATCCAATTTGCCAGTCTGTGTCTTTTGATTGGTGCATTTAGCCCATTTACATTCAGGGTTAATATTGTTATGTGTGAATTTGATACTGCCATTTTGATGCTATCTGGCTGTTTTGCCCATTGGTTCATGTACATTCTTCATTTTGTTGATGGTCTTTAGCATTTGGTATGCTTTTAGGATGGCTGGAACTGGTTGTTTCTTTCTATGTGTAGTGCCTCTTTCAGGAGCTCTTGTAAAGCAGGCCTAGTGGTGACAAAATCTCTGAGTACTTGCTTGTTCGTGAAGGATTTTATTTTTGCTTCACTTATGAAGCTCAGTTTCGCTGGATATGAAATTCTGGGTTGAAAGCTCTTTTCTTTAAGGATGTTGAATATTGGCCCCCACTCTCTTCTGGCTTGTAGAGTCTCTGCTGAGAGATCTGCTGTGAGTCTGATGGGCTTCCCTTTGTGGGTGACCCGACCTTTCTCTCTGGCTGCCCTTAGTATTTTCTCCTTCGTTTCAACCCTGGTGAATCTGACGATTATGTGCCTTGGGGTTGCTCTTCTTGTGGAGTATCTTTGTGGTGTTCTCTGTATTTCCTGGAGTTCAGTATTGACCTGTGTTGCTAGGTTGGGGAAATTTTCCTGGATAATATCCTGAAGAGTGTTTTCCAGCTTAGATTCATTCTCTTGATCACATTCTGGTACACCTATCAAACATAGGTTGGGTCTCTTCACATAGTCCCACATTTCTTGGAGATTTTGTTCATTCCTTTTCGTGCTTTTTTCTTTAATCTTGGTTTCACGTTTTATTTCATTGAGTTGATCTTCAATTTCTGATATTCTTTCTTCTGCTTGGTCTATTCGGCTGTTGAAACTTGTGCATGCTTCACGAAGTTCTCGTGTTGTGTTTTTCAGCTCCTTCAATTCATTCATATTCCTCTCTAAGTTTTCCATTCTTGTTATCAATTCCTCGAATTTTTTTTCATCTCTTTTGTCAAGGTTCTTAGTTTCTTTGCACTGATTTAGAACATGTTCTTTTAGCTCAATGAAGTTTCTCATTATCCACTTTCTGAAGTCTGATTCCGTCATTTCGTCACACTCATTCTCCGTCCAGCTTTGTTCCCTTGCTGGTGAGGAGTTTTGGTCCTTTGTAGGAGGTGAGGTGTTTTGGTTTCGGGTGTTTTCCTCCTTTTTGCGCTGGTTTCTTCCCATCTTTATGGATTTATCCGCCTGTCGTCTTTGTAGTTGCTGATTTTTCAATTGGGTCTCTGTGTGGATGCTGAGATTGTTGATGGTGAAGTATTTCTGTTACTTAGTTTTCCTTCTAGTGGTCTAGCCCCTCTGCTGTATGAGTGCTGAGGTCCACTCCAGGCCCCGTTTATCTGAAGTATACCTGTAGCAGCTGTGGAAGAGTGAGGGATGATACCAGTTTCTTCTTCTGCTGTCTTTGTTCCAGAATGATGCCCGCCAAATGTCAGTCTGATTAGTCCTTTTTTTGCGGTGACTCTTTGGATATACAGGGGTCAGGAAGCTGCTTAAGGAGACGGTTTGTGCTTTATAGTAGCTCCAGTGCTGAGCTGTGAGCTCCGTTGTTCATTCAGGGTTGTTGGGAGGTTGTTTATGTCTGCTGTAATAGAACTCATAAAACACCACCCTTTTATTTCCCCCCCCCCTTATATGCACTGTTTCAGGGAGTTGGTGCTTTCTTTATGAGTATCTGTTGCACTGTCCTGCCCCACTATGTGGCCGTCTATTCACTATTTGCCTGCCGGGGCTCTGACCCACTAGCGCCGTTCTGCCAGGTTGCTGCTGGGCTCCCTTCTGCTGTGGAGAGCTCCCGTCTCCTGGGAGTCTCTCTGTTATGGCAGGTTGCCTCGGCAACGGCAGGCTGCTTTGGCCCTGGGCGGTACTTCAATAGGGGCGGATTGTGTCAGCGGTGGTGGACGCCCCTCTCTCACCGGGCTGCACCGTCCTAGATGCTGGCCACAAAACTCTCAGCGCCAAGCGTCTCCAGTCATTGCCCTGCTTGTCCCTGTGAGGGTGGTACCCGCTGAGCCCGATTACCCAGCTCCCTGCCTCAGAGTCCGTCCTCTCTCTCTCTCCCTGCCTCTCCGCAAGCTTAAAGTTCGACTCTCACTGGCGCCCCAGGAGCCTGCCGATAGGGCACTGGGATCTGTGTGATCTCCCGTGCCACTGCCCACTTCACCGGCTCAGATCACGCTTCCCTGGAAACTCCCAGGAAACTCCTAGTCTGGCTCACTGTCCAAGTCCCGTTCAATCAGATGGATGCGCCAATCTGCCCTTCAAACTCTCAGATTGCCGGTTTAACAGGGCGCCCAGACCAGTGAGTTCCGTGCCGGGTCCTGCTGCGGCGCCGGTCTAAGCGGCGCCGGCCGAAGCGGCCGCGCCAGAGGGCTGCGTTAGCCGGTTTTAATTTACTAGCGTCCTGTGGGACTTTCAACGCTCTGTGGGCTAGAAAAGTTCATTCGAGGATGCGGCTAGGACTCACCCTCTGCGCCGTCACTGAGAGCTGCAATTCTGAGTCGCTTCTACGACGCCATCTTGCCGGGCTCCCCCTGCCCAAGTCTGGAGTCTATTTTTTAAGAACATTCATTCAGAGCTTTGGTGAATAATGCACACCTGTGTGTTAGCAATAGTGTATTTCATATGGACACTCATTCATAAACTCAGTGGATAATATGAATGTGTGGATTAGTCAGGATTTCATTTTATATGAACACTGACTCGTAATTTCAGTGAATAATTCACAAATTTAAAGTATTCAGCAGTCTATTTCATAGAGCCACTCATTCAGAGATTCACTGAATAATACAAATATTTAAGATAGACGGAAACGTTGGGAGTCAACTTTATATAGCCTCTCATTTACAGCCTCAGCGAGTAATGCACACGTGTATAATAGACATTAGTCTATTTTAAACAGCCACAAAGTCAAAGCCTGAGTGAGAAATACACAACATTAGAATAGTCACTAATCTATTCCATCTGCACAAATATTCAAATCAGAATCAATAATACACACCTGTGGACTAGTCAAAAAAAATTCATATGGCCAAAATTTTAGAGCCTCAGTTAATAATACAAACCTGGGGAATACTCATGACGCTATTACATATGGCTTCTATTTCAGAGATTCATTGAATAGGAAAATTCGGTATTGCAATCAGAATTGTATTTCGTGTAGATACATATTCATAACGTAAATGAATGACATACACCTGCTGGAAGTCAGAATTCTATTTCATAAAGCAACATATTCAGAACCTTACTGAATAACATACTCCTTTGGAAAAGTCAGGATTCTATTTCGTATAGCCAGTCATTTAGATATCTAATATAAAAACGCACACCTGTGGAGTATTCAGGAGTGTCTGTTTTATGGCCACTCATTCAGATCCTCACAGATTAATAGAGAACTATAGAAATTCAGGAGTGTATTTTCCATGGCCACTTATTCAGAACCTCATTGAAGAATCACATATATCTGGAAAACACTCAGGACTCTATTATATATAGCCGGTTCTTCAGAGACTCACTGAATAATGCACACCTTGGGAATAGTCTGGAGATGATTTCTTTTGACCATTCACCCATCGACTCAGTGAAAAACGCACAGCTGAGAAATAGTCAAGTGGACAGAGTCATGAGTCTATTTTCTGTGGTAACTTGTTCAGAAACTCACTGAAAAATACCCACCTTGGAAATAGTCAGAGTCCAGGTCATATGGCAACTCAATCTAAGCATTACTGAATAATGCACAATGGGGCAATAGTAAGGAGTCTACTTCATATGGTCTCTCATTGAGAGGCTCAGTGCGTAATAAACAGCTGTGGAGTAGTCAGGAACCTCTTTAAGTTAGCCCCAAATTACGCAGCTACGTGAATGATACACACATGTGTGATAGTCAGGAGACTCTTTCATATTGACACTCATACGGTACCTCTTCGAATACTGCACATTTGGGGAATAAACACTAGTCTATTTCATATGGTGATTCGTTTGGAGAGTCAAAAAATATCGCACAGCTGTGGAGTAAAATGGGACTATTATATAGGGACACTTTTTCAGTGTTTCAGTGAATAATATTTATATCTGATAAGTCGGGAATCTCTTTCACATGGCCACTCATTCAGAGCCTCAGTGCATAATAGTCTGCTCCGAAAAAGTCAAGGATCTACTTCAAGTAAATACACATTAGGAGTCTCTGTAAGTAATGCACACATGGGCAATACACAAGAGTCTGTTTTCTATGCCCACTTAGTCAGAGTCTCATTCAATAATACACAACTGTGGAAGAGTTAAGAGTCTACTTCATGTAGCCACTCATTTAGAGCCTCAGTGAATAATTCTCACCGAAGTAATACTCGAGCATTTTTAATATGACCACTCACTATGTGCCTCCCTGAATGATACACACCTGGGGAATCCTCAAAATTCTATTATATTTTGCCACACAATTAGAACCTTATTGAATAATTTACAATGGATCAATAGTTAGGTGTCTATTCTTTCTGGCCTCTCATTCAAAATTTCAGTGAAAAATAAACTTCTATGGAGTAGTCAGAGCACTGTTTATGACAGCCACGAATTAAGTGCCTTCCTGAGTGATACACACCTGGGTGATAGTCAGGACGTAATTTAATATGAACTCTAATTCTGCGTATTGCTGAGTAATACACAACTGGGTGAGTGTCAGGAGTCTATTTGTTATGGACACTCATACAGAACCTGTTTTAATAATGCACACACGGAGAATAATCAGGAGTCTATGTCATAGGGCTACTCATTCAGACAACTGAAAAACGCACATGTGAAGTAATGAGATGTCTGTTTTATATGGCTATTCTTTCACAGCCTCACTCAATATTACACACTTGTGATATAGTCTGGAGTCCATTGTTTATGGCAACTCATTCAGAGAATTACTGAATAATGCACACCTGCGGAATAGTTAGAAGCCTCTATTCTTTTTTTTATTTTTTTATTTTTTTAAAATTTTTATTGCATTGTAGGTTTTGGGATACATGTGCAGAACGTGCAAGATAGTTGCATAGGTACACACATGGCAGTGTTTTGCTGCCTTCCTCCCCTTCACCCACACTTGGGATTCATCCCCAGGCTATCCCCCCAGCCCCCCACGCTGTCCCTCCCCCATTTCCCGCAACAGTCCCCAGTGTATAGTAGACCGCCTCTCTGTGTCCATGTGTTCTCATTTTTCTCACCGACCTATGAGTGAGTATATGCGGTATTTCTTTTTCTGTTCTTGTGTCAGTTTGCTGAGAATGATGTTCTCCAGATTCATCCACGTCCTTACAAAGGACACAAACTCATCATTTTTGATTGCTGCATAATATTCTATGGCCTCTCATTGAGAGCCTTACTAAATTTACACACATTGGAAAATAGTCAGGATTTCCTTATATCCCCTCATTTAGACTCTCAATCAATATAGCTCACCTGTGGAATGGTAAAGAGACTTTTACATGTGGGCTCTCATTTGGAGTGTCACTGAATAATGTGGTGTAGTCAGGAGTCTATTTCATGTACACATTTTCAGAGCGTCAGTGTATAAGAGAGACCCTTGGTATAGTAAGGCATCTAATTAATATGGCCACATCTTGTAAGACTCACTGAATAATACACACCTGAAGAATAATTTGGAGTCTATTTGTGATGGTCATTCATTCAGAGCCTCGGTCAATAATGCACACCCATGGGGTAGCCAGGAGACTAGTTCATTTGGACACTCATTTATAGCCTAATTGGATAATATGCACGTGTGGATTAGTCAGGATTTTATTTCATATGGCCAATGAATCATAATTTTAGTGAATAATTCACAAATGTAAAGTACTCAGCAGTCTATTTCATAGAGCCACTCATTCAGAGATTCACTGAATAATACAAATATTTAAGATAGACAGAATCCTGTTTCATATGGTCACACAATCAGAGCTTCACTGAGTAACACACACCTGGGGAACGGTTAGGAGTCTACTTTATATAGCCTCACATTTACAGCCACAGCGAATAATGCACATGTGTGGAATAGACACTAGTCTATTTTATATGGCCAAAAAATCAAAGCCTGAGTGTTTAATACACAACTTGAGAATAGTCACTTGTCTATTCCATATGCCCAAATATTCAAATTTAGAGTCAATAGTACACACCTGTGGACTAGTCAAAAAACAATTTCATATGGCTAAAGTTTTAGAGCCTGAGAGAATAATTCATACCTGAGGAATATTCTGGACGCTATTCCAGATGGCATCTATTTCAGAGATTCATTGAATAAGGAACCCCTGTATTGTAGTCAGAATTCTATTTCGTATAGCCCCATATTCAGAACCTAACACCATGACATACACCTTGGAAAAAGTCAGGATTCCATTTCTTATAGCCACTCATTTAGATACTGAATGTGAAAACGCACACCTGCAGAGTATTCAGGGGTCTCTGTTTTATTGCCACTCATTCAGATCCTCACAGAATAATAAAGAACTATGGAAATTTTGGAAGCTATTTTACATGGCCACTTATTCAGAACCTCATTGAAGAATCATATATATCTGGACAATACTCAGGATTCTATTATATACAGCCACTTATTCAGAGACTCACTGAATAATGCACACCTAGGGAATAGTCTGGAGAGTATTTGATATGACCGTTCACCCAGTGACTCAGTGAAAAAGGCACAGCTCAGAAATAGAAAAGAAAATAGAGTCATGAGTCTATTTTATGTGGTGACTAGTTCAGAAATTCACTGAAGAATACCAACTTCGGAAATAGTCAGAGTCCAGATCATATGGCCACTCAATAAAAGCATTACCGGATAATGCAAAATGAGGCAATAGTAAGGAGTCTGTTTTATATGGCCCCTCACTGAGAGCTTCAGCACATAATAAACACTTGTGGAGTAGTCAGGACCCTATTTAAGGTAGCCCTAAATTACGCAGCTACGTGAATGATAAACACATGTGTGATAGTCACGAGACTACTTGATATGGACACTCATAAAGCACCTCTTCGAATACTGCACATTTGGGGAATAATCACTAGTCTCTTTCATATGGTGATTCGATTGGAGAGTCAAAACATACTGCACACCTATGGAGTAAAATGGGGTCAAATACATAAGGAAACTCTTTCAGTGTTTCAGTGAATAATATGTATATCTGATAAGTCAGGAATCTCTTTCACATAATCACTCGTTCAGGGCCTCAGTGTATAATACTCCCCTCAGAAATAGTCAAGGGTTTTCTTAAAATAAGTACACATTCAGAGTCTCTGTAAGTAATGCATACATGGGCAATACACAAGAGTCTCTTTTCTATGCCCACGTAGTCAGAGTCTCATTCAATAATACACACCTGAATAAGAGTTAAGATTCTACGTCATGCAGCCACTCATTAAGAACCTCAGTGAATAATTCACACCGAAGTAATAGTCTAGGATTCTTTATATGGCCACTCACTATGTGCCTCCCTGAATGATACACACCTGGGGAATTCTCAGGATTCTATTTCATACTACCACACGTTTAGAACCTTATTGAATAATACACAAATGAGCAATAGTCAAATGTCTATTCTTTCTGGCCTCTCATTCAAAGATTTAGTGAATAATAAACTTCTATGGAGTAATCAGGGTACTGTTTAAGATAGCCACAAATTATTGGCCTTCCAGAGTGATACACAACTGGATGATATTCAGGAGTTTATTTCATATGAACTTTAATTTTGTGTATTGCTGTGTAATACACAACTGGTGGCGTGTCAGGAATCTCTTTGGTTTGGACACTCATAGAGAACCTGTTTGAATAATGCACACACGGAGAATAATCAGGAGTCTCTGTCATATGGCTACTCATTTAGACAAACACTGATAACTCACATGTGGAATAATGAGAATTCTCTTTCATACGGCAGTAAAAGTACTACTGTATGAAAGAGTACCTTCACAACCTCACTGAATATTACACACGTGATATAGTCAGGACTCTATTGTTTATGGCCATTCATTCATAGAATCACTGAATGATGCACACATGCGGAATAGTTAGAAGTCTCTATTCTATGGCCACTCATTGAGAGCCTCCGTAAATGTACACACCTGGAAAAATAGTCAGAATTTACTTATATCCACTCATTTATTGTCTCACTCAATAATGCACACCCGTGGAATAGTAAGGAGACTTTTTCATGTGGCCTCTCATTCGGAGTGTCACTGAATAATGTGGTGTAGTCAGCAGTCTATTTCATGTAAACACATTTCCAGAGACTCAGTGAATAAGAGAGACACTTGCTATATTAAGGCATCTAATTAATATGGCCACATTTGTAAGCCTCACTGAATAATATACACCTGGAGAATAATTTGGAGCCTATTTGCGATGGACATTCATTCAGAGCCTCGGTGAATAATGCACATCCTTGGGGTATCCAGGAGTCTATTTCATTTGTACACTCATTCATAGCCTCAGTGGATAATATGCACATATGGATTAGTCAGGATTTAATTTCATATGGCCACAGACTCATAATTTCAGTGAATAATGCACAAATGTAAAGTACTCAGCAGTATATTTCATAGAGCCACTCATTCAGAGATTCACTGAATAATACAAATATTTAAGATAGACAGAATCCTGTTTTATATGGTCACACAATCAGAGCCTCACTGAGTAACACACACCTGGGGAAGCGTTAGGAGTCTACTTTATATAGCCTCTCATTTACAGCCTCAGTGAATAATGCAAATGTTTGGAATAAACACTAGTCAATTATATATGGCCACAAAATCAAAGCCAGAGTGAGTAATACACAACTTTAGAATAGTCACTAGTCTTTTCCATATGCCAAAATATTCAAAGTCATAGTCAACAATACACACGTGTGGACTAGTTAAAAAACAATTTCACATGGCCAAAGTTTTAGAGCTTCAGTGAATAATACATACCTGGGGAATACTCAGGACTCTATTTCATATGGCATATCTTTCAGAGATTCATTGAATAAGGAACACCTCTATTGTAGTCAGAATTCTAATTCATATAGCCACATATTCAGAACCTAACTGAATGACATACACCTTGGGAACAGTCAGAATTCTATTTCGTATAGCCTCTCATTGAGTTACCAAATATAAAAACGCACACCTGTGGAGTATTCAGGAGTCTCTGTTTTATGGCTACACATTCAGAGGCTCGCAGAATAATAGAGAACTATGAAAATTCAGGAGTGCATTTTACATGGCCACTTACTCAGAACCTCATTAAAGAATCATATATATCTGGAAAATTCTCAGAATTCTATTACATATAGCCACTTATTCAGAGACTCACTGAATAATGCACAACTGGGTAATAGTCTGGAGATTATTTGATATGACCATTTACCCAGTGACTCAGTGAAAAATGCACATCTGAGAAATATTCAAGAGGATAGAGTCATGAGTCTATTTTATGTGGTAACTCATTCAGAAACTCACGGAAGAATATCCACATTGGAAATTGTCAGAGTCCAGTTCATATGGCCACTCAGTTAAAGCATTAACTAATAAGGCACAATGGGCCAATAGTAAGGAGTCTATTTCATAGGGCCTCTCATTGAGAGCCTCAGTGCATAATAAACAGCTGTGGAGTAGTCAGGACCCTTTTTAAAGAAGCCCCCAATTACACACCTACATGAATGATACCCACATGTGTGATAGGAGACTATTTGATATGGACACTCACACAGCACCTCTTCAAATACTGCACTTTTGGGGAATAATCACTAGTCTATTTCATATGGTGATTTGTTTTGAGAGTGAAAAACTAACACACACCTGTGGAGTAAAAAGGGGTCTATTACATAAGGCCACTCTTTCAGTGTTTTAGTGAATAATATGTATATCTGATAAGTCTGGAATCACTTTCACATGGCCACTCATTCAGGGCCTCAGTGCATAATACTCCCCTAAGAAACAGTCAAGGGTCTACTTCAAATAAGTGCACATGAAGAGTCTCTGTAAGTAATGCAAACATGGGCAATACACAAGAGTCTCTTTTTAGGCCCACTTAGTCAGAGTATCAATCAATAATACACACCTGGGAAAGATTTAAGAGTCTACTTCATGTAGCCACTCATTTAGAGCCTCAGTGAATAATTCACACTGGAGTAATATTCAAGATTTTTTTTTTTTTTTGATCATAAGGACTTGAGTCCTTTTATTTATTTATTTATTTATTTATTTATTTTTATTTTATTTTTATTTTTTAATTTTTATTGCATTATAGGTTTGGGGGTACATGTGCAGAACGAGCAAGATAGTTGCATAGGTACACACATGGCAGTGTGCTTTACTGCTTTCCTCCCCTTCACTCAAACTTGGTATTCATCCCAAGGCTATACCCCCCAGCCCCCCTGCTGTCCCTCCCTCATTCCCCCCAACAGTCCCCAGTGTATAGTAGACCGCCTCTCTGTGTCCACGTGTTCTCATTTTTCTCACCCACCTATGAGTGAGTATATGCGGTATTACTTTTTCTGTTCTTGTGTCAATTTGCTGAGAATGATGTTCTCCAGATTCAACCATGTCCCTACAAAGGACACAAACTCATCATTTTTGATTGCTGCATAATATTCCATGGTGTATATGTGCCACATTTTCCCAGTCCAGTCTATCATCGTTGGGCATTTGGGTTGGTTCCAGGTCTTTGCTATTGTAAACAGTGCTGCAATGAACATTCGTGTGCATGTGTCCTTATAGTAGAACGATTTATAATCCTTTGGATAGATACCCAGTAATGGGATTGCTGGGTCAAATGGAATTTCTATTTCTAGGTCCCTGAGGAATCGCCACACTGTCTTCCACAATGGTTGAACTAATTTACACTCCCACCAACAGTGTAAGAGTGTTCCTATTTCTCCACATCCTCTCCAGCATCTGCTGTCTCCAGATTTTTTAATGATCGCCATTCTAACTGGTGTGAGATGGTATCTCAATGTGGTTTTGATTTGCATCTCTCTAATGACCAATGACGATGAGCACTTTTTCATATGTTTGCTGGCCTCATGTATGTCTGCTTTCTTAAAGTTTCTGTTCATATCCTTTGCCCATTTGTGAATGGGCTTGTTTGTTTTTTTCCTGTAAATCGGTTTGAGTTTTTTGTAAATTCTGGATATCAGCCTTTTGTCAGATGCATAAACTGCAAAGATTTTTTCCCATTCTGATGGTTGCCGATTCACTCTAGTGACTGTTTCTTTTGCCGTTCAGAATCTGTGGAGTTTGATTAGGTCCCATTTGTCTATTTTGGCTTTTGTTGCCAATGCTTTTGGTGTTTTGTTCATGAAGTCCTTGCCTACTCATATGTCCTGAATGGTTTTGCCTAGATTTTCTTCTAGGGTTTTTATGGTGTCAGGTCTTACGTTTAAGTCTTTAATCCATCTGGAGTTAATTTTAGTGTAAGGTGTCAGGAAGGGGTCCAGTTTCTGCTTTCTGCACATGGCTAGCCAGTTTTCCCAACACCATTTATTAAATAGGGAATCCTTTCCCCATTGCCCGTTTTTGTCTGGTTTATCAAAGATAATATGGTTGTAGATGTGTTGTGTTGCCTCCGATGCCTCTATTCTGTTCCATTGGTCTATATCTCTGTTTTGGTACCAGTACCATGCTGTTTTGATTACTGTAGCCTTGTAGTATAGTTTGAAGTCTGGTAGCGTGATGCCTCCTGCTGTGTTCTTTTTGCTTAGAATTGACTTGGCTATGCGGGCTCTTTTTTGGTTCCATATGAAATTCATGGTGTTTTTTTCCAGTTCTGTGAAGAAATTCAATGGTAGTTTGATGGGGATAGCATTGATTGTGTGAATTACTTTGGGCAGTATAGCCATTTTCACGATATTGATTCTTCCTAACCACGAACATGGAATGTTTCTCCATCTATTTGTGTCCTCTCTTATTTCGTTGAGCAGTTGTTTGTAGTTTTCCTTAAAGAGGTCCCTTACATTCCTAGTGAGTTGTATTCCTAGGTATTTTATTTTTTTGTAGCAATTGTGAATGGCAGTTCGTTCTTGATTTGGTTCTCTTTAAGTCTGTTATTGTTGTATAGGAATGCTTGTGATTTTTGAACATTGATTTTATATCCTGAGACTTTGCTGAAGTTGCTTATCAGTTGCAGGAGCTTTTGGGCTGAGGTGATGGGGTCTTCTAGGTATACTATCATGTCGTCTGCAAATAGAGACAATTTGGCTTCCACCTTTCCTATTTGAATACCCTTTATTTCTTTTTCTTGCCTGATTGCTCTGGCTAGAACTTCCAGTACTATGTTGAATAGAAGTGGTGAGAGAGGGCATCCTTGTCTAGTGACAGATTTCAAAGGGAATGCTTCCAGTTTTTGCCCATTAAGTATGATATTGGCTGTTGGTTTGTCATAAATAGCTTTTATTACTTTGAGATATGTTCCATCAATACCATGTTTATTGAGGGTTTTTAGCATAAAGTGCTGTTGAATTTTGTCAAATGCCTTCTCTGCATCAATTGAGATAATCATGTGGTTTTTGTTTTTGCTTCTGTTTATGTGGTGAATTACATTTATAGACTTGCGTATGTTGAACCAGCCTTGCATCCCCGGGATGAATCCTACTTTATCATGATAGATAAATTTTTTAATGTGCTGTTGCAATCGGTTTGCCAGTATTTTATTGAAGATTTTTTCATCTATGTTCATCATGGATATTGGCCTGAAGTTTTCTTTTCTTGTTGAGTCTCTGCCAGGTTTTGGTATCAGGATGATGTTGGTCTCATAAAATGATTTGGGAAGGGTTCCCTCTTTTTGGATTATTTGGTATAGTTTCAGAAGGAATGGTACCAGATCCTCTTTGTGTGTCTGGTAGAATTCGGCTGTGGACCCATCTGGACCTGGGCTTTTTTTGTGTGGTAGGCTCTTAATTGCTGCCTCAACTTCAGACCTTGTTATTGGTCTATTCATAGTTTTGGCTTCCTCCTGGTTTAGGCTTGGGAGGACACAGGCATCCAGGAATTTATCCATTTCTTCCGCATTTACTGGTTTATGTGCATAGAGTTGTTTGTAGTATTCTCTGATGATGGTTTGAATTTCTGTGGAATCTGTGGTGATTTCCCCTTTATCGTTTTTTATTGCATCTATTTGGTTGTTCTCTCTCTTCTTTTTTATCAGTCTGGCTAGTGGTCTGTCTATTTTGTTGATCTTTTCGAAAAACCAGCTCTTAGATTTATTGATTTTTTGAAGGGTTTTTCTTGTCTGTATCTCCTTCAGTTCTGCTCTGATCTTAGTTATTTCTTGTCTTCGGCTAGGTTTTGAGCTTTTTTGATCTTGCTCCTCTAGCTCTTTCAATTTTGACGATAGGGTGTCAATTTTGGATCTCTCCACTCTTCTCATGTGGGCACTTATTGCTATATATTTTCCTCTACAGACTGCTTTAAATGTGTCCCAGAGATTCTGGTATGTTTTGTCTTCATTCTCGTTGGTTTCAAATAACTTCTTTATTTCTGCCTTCATTTCATTGTTTATCCAATCAACATTCAAGAGCCAATTGTTCAGTTTCCATGAAGCTGTGCGGTTCTGAGTTATTTTCTGAATTCTGAGTTCCAACTTGATTGCACTATGGTCTGAGAGACTGTTTGTTATGATTTCAGTTGTTTTGCATTTGCTGAGGAGTGCTTTACTTCCAATTATGTGGTCAATTTTGGAGTATGTGTGATGTGGTGCTGAGAAGAATGTATATTCTGTGGATTTGGGGTGGAGAGTTCTGTAAATGTCTATCAGGTTTGCTTGTTCCAGGTCTGAGTTCAAGTCCTGTATATCCTTGTTGATTTTCTGTCTGTTTGATCTGTCTGCTATTGACAGTGGAGTGTTAAAGTCTCCCACTATTATTGTGTGGGAGTCTAAGTCTCTTTGTAAGTCTTTAAGAACTTGCCTTATATATCTGGGTGCTCCTACATTGGGTCCATATATATTTAGAATCGTTATCTCTTCTTGTTGTATCAATCCTTTTACCATTATGTAATGACCTTCTTTGTCCCTTTTGATCTTTGTTACTTTAAAGTCTATTTTATCAGAGATGAGAATTGCAACTCCTGCTTATTTTTGCTCTCCATTTGCTTGGTAAATCTTCTTCCATCCCTTTATTTTGAGCCTTTTTGTATCTTTCCATGTGAGGTGGGTTTCCTGGATACAGCACACCGATGGGTTTTGGTTTTTTATCCAATTTGCCAGTCTGTGTCTTTTGATTGGTGCATTTAGCCCATTTACATTCAGGGTTAATATTGTTATGTGTGAATTTGATACTGCCATTTTGATGCTAGCTGGCTGTTTTTCCCGTTGGTTCATGTACATTCTTTATTTTGTTGATGGTCTTTAGCATTTGGTATGCTTTTAGGATGGCTGGAACTGGTTGTTTCTTTCTATATGTAGTGCCTCTTTCAGGAGCTCTTGTAAAGCAGGCCTAGTGGTGACAAAATCTCTGAGTACTTGCTTGTTCATGAAGGATTTTATTTTTCCTTCACTTATGAAGCTCAGTTTCGCTGGATTTGAAATTCTGGGTTGAAAGCTCTTTTCTTTCAGGATGTTGAATATTGGCCCCCACTCTCTTCTGGCTTGTAGAGTCTCTGCCGAGAGATCTGCTGTGAGTCCGATGGGCTTCCCTTTGTGGGTAACCTGACCTTTCTCTCTGGCTGCCCTTAGTATTTTCTCCTTCATTTCAACCCTGGTGAAACTGACTATTATGTGCCTTGGGGTTGCTCTTCTTGCAGTGTATCTTTTTGGTGTTCTCTGTATTTCCTGGAGTTGAGTATTGACCTGTCTTGCTAGGTTGGGGAAATTTTCCTGGATAATATCCTGAAGGGTGTTTTCCAGCTTGGATTCATTCTCTTCGTCACATTCTCTTACACGTATCAAACGTAGGTTGGGTCTCTTCACATAGTCCCACATTTCTTGGAGATTTTCTTCATTCCTTTTTGTGCTTTTTTCTTTAATCTTGGTTTCTCATTTTATTTCATTGAGTTGATCTTCAACTTCTGATATTCTTTCTTCTGCTTGGTCAATTCCGCTGTTGAAACTTGTGCATGCTTTGCGAAGTTCTCGTGTTGTGTTTTTCAGCTCCTTCAATTCATTCATATTCCTCTCTAAGTTGTCCATTCTCTTTATCAATTCCTCAAATCTTTTTTCAAATCTTTTTTCAAGGTTCTTAGGTTCTTTGCAGTGGTTTATAACATGTTCCTTTAGCTCACTGACGTTTCTCATTATCCACTTTCTGAAGTCTGATTCCCTCATTTCGTCACATTCATTCTCCGTCCAGCTTTGTTCTCTTGCTGGTGAGGAGTTTTGTTCCTTTTTTGGAGGTGAGGTGTTTTGGTTTCGGGTGCTTTCCTCCTTTTTGCGCTGGTTTCTTCCCATCTTTATGGATTTATCCACCTGTCGTCTTAGTAGTGGCTGATTTTTCAATTGGGTCTCTGTGTGGATGCTGAGATTGTTGATGATGAAGTATTTCTGTTACTTAGTTTTCCCTCTAATGATCTATCCTCTCTGCTGTATGAGTGCTGAGGTCCACTCCAGGCCCTGCTTGTCTGGGGTACACCTGCAGCAGCTGCAGAACAGTGAGGGATGTTATCAGTTTCTTTTTCTTCTGCCCTTGTTCCAGAATGATGCCAGCCAAATGTCAGTCTGATTAGTCCTTTTCTGGGGTGACTCCTTGGATATACAGTTGTCAGGGAGCTGCTTGAGGAGACAGTCTGTGCTTTATAGGAGCTCCAGTGCTGAGCTGTGAGGTCCGTTGTTCATTCAGGGTTGTTGGGAGGTTATGTCTGCTGCAATAGAACTCATGAAACACCACTCGTTTTTTTTTTCACCCTTAGATGCTCTGTCTCAGGGAGTTGGGGCTTTCTTTATGAGTATCTGTTGCACTGTCCTGCCCCACTAGGTGGCAGTCTATTCACTATTTGCCTGCCAGGGCTCTGACCTGCTAACGTGGGTCCGCCCTGTTGCTGCCTGTCAGACTCTCTCTGTTATGGCAGGTTGCCTCAGCAATGGCAGGCTGCATCAGTCCTGGGCAGTACTTAAGTGTGGGTACACTTCATCAGAAATGGTGGACTCCCCTCCCTGACCGGGCTGCACCGTTCTAAATGCCGGCAACAAAACTCTCAGCCCCAAGTGCCTCCAGTCGCCGCCCTCCTTGTCCCTGTGAGCGTGGGACCCGCCAAGCCCGATCACCCAGCTCCCTGCCTCAGAGTCCATCCTCTCTCTCTCTCTCTTCCTCTCCCCAAGCTGAAAGGTCGACTCTCTCACTGGCGCCCCAGGGGACTGCCGATAGGGCACTGGGATCCGTGCAATCTCCCGTGCCTCTGCCCACTACCCCGGCTCAGATCACGCTTCCCAGGAAACTCCTGGTCTGGCTCATTGTCCAAGTCCCGTTCAATCAGATGGACATGCCAATCTGCCCTTCCAAATCTCAGATTGCCGGTTTAACAGGGCACCCAGACCAGTGAGTTCTGCACCGTGTCCCACTGCGGCGCCGGCCAAAGAGGCAGCGGGAGCCGGTTGCATTAGCTGGCTGCTAGCATCCCGTGTCTCTTCCACACCTGGGACTTTCAACGCTCTGTGGGCATAAAAGGAACATCCGAGAATGCGGCTAGGACTCACCCTCTGCGCCTTCACCGAGAGCTGCAATCCTGAGTCACGTCTATGACGCCATCTTGCCTCCTCCCCTATTTATTTTTAAATTTTTATTGCATTGTAGGTTTTGGAGTACATGTGCAGAACATGCAAGATCGTTGCATAGGTACCAACAACAGACTTAAAGAGGACCAAATCAAGAACGAACTGCCATTCACAATTGCTACAAAGAAAATAAAATACCTAGAAATACAACTCACAAGGAATGTAAGGGACCTCTTTAAGGAAAACTACAAACCACTGCTCAACAAAGTAAGAGAGGACACAAACAGATGGAGAAACATTCCATGTTCGTGGTTAGGAAGAATCAATATCGTGAAAATGGCTATACTGCCCAAAGTAATTTACACAATCAATGCTATCCCCATCAAACTACCATTGAATTTCTTCACAGAACTGGAAAAAACCACCATGAATTTCATATGGAACCAAAAAAGAGCCCGCATAGCCAAGTCAAAAAGAACACAGTGGGAGGCATCACACTACCAGACTTCAAACTATACCACAAGCTACAGTAATCAAAACAGTATGGTACTGGTATCAAGAATTTTTTATATGGCCACTCACTATGTGCCTCCCTGAATGATAAACACCTGGGAAATCCTCAGAATCTTATTTCATACTACCACACATTTAGAACATTATAGAATAATTCACAATGGGGCAATAATCAGGTGTCTATTCTTTATGGCCTCTCATTCAGATATTCAGTGAATAGTAAACCTCAATGGAGTAATCAGAGCTCTGTCTAAGATAGCCACAAATTGTGTGCCTTCCTGAGTGATACACACCTGGGTGATAGGAGTTTATTTAATATAAACTCTAATTCTGGGTATTGCTGTGTAATACACAACTGGGGGTGTGTCAGGGGTCTATTTGGTAAGGACAATCATACAGAACCTGCTTGAATAATGCACACATGGAGAATAATCAGGAGACTATGTCATATGTCTACTCATTCAGAAAAACACTGATAATTCACATATGGAATAATGAGAAGTCTCTTTCATATGGCCGTTTCTTCACGGCCTCACTGAATATTACACACTTGTGATATAGTCAGGAGTCTAATGTTTATGACCATTCATTCATATAATCACTGAATCATGCACACCTGCGCAATAGTCAGAAGTCTCTATCCTATGGCCTTTCATTGAGATCCTCACTAAATGTACACACCTGGGAAAATAGTCAGGATTTACTTATATCCACTCATTTAGAGTCTCACTCAATAATGCACACCTGTGGAATAATAAGGAGACTTTTTCGTTTGGCCTCTCATTCAGAGTGTCACTGAATAACGTGGTGTAGTCAGTAGTCTATTTCATGTAAACACATTTTCGGGGACTCAGTGAATAAGAGAGATCCTTGCTATAGTAATGCATCTAATTAATATGGCCACATCAGGTCTCCGTTTTCCTTTGTGGCTCCCCCGCCCTTTCACGTCCGCCTCTTTCTCCAACCAGACGCGGCTCCGAAGGCGCTCGACCTCCTGCTCTTCGGGATCCCCGGCTCTGCCCGCAGCGTGCGTCGCCTGGTCGCTCATCGCCTGGTGTCCGCCGGCCCGGCGCGGGCGCCTCACCCCAGGCGAGCGGCGGTAATGCCGCTGCCGCCCTTGCGGCCGGGCAGGCAGGTGGCGGCGGCCGCAGTCGGGAGCGCGTTCGCCGGGACGCCGCCCTGGTCTGTGCTCAGCTCCCGCGGCGGCGTGGGGCGCCGGGTCCCGGCGCGGCATGAGGAGGAGGAGGCTCAGTACAGGCGAGCACCCAGCTCCTCGACCCCCAGGGCCCCCGCGGGTCCCTTCGCGTCGCGCGCACCGGTCGCGGCCCCGGCGCCCACGCTAGCCCCGCGCAGGCACTAGACGCCGCTGCCCGGAGCAGGAAGCGGCGCAGGCCTGCCGAGAGGACGCGGGCGGCCGGGACCCTGAGCGCGGGGCTTCGCTGCTGGATCCCACCGGGCGCGGGCAGCGGAGCCGGGCGTGCTGCAGTTCGCTGTCCCTCTCCGCAGGGGCGCCACGGCGTGCAGCCTGCGCTTCTCCGCACCTGCAGCCCCTCCTCCCGCCGCTGCCTGGCGGAGAAAACGCGCCTCCTTGCCCTTCCCAGGCCTCCTTGGATCCCCCCGTCCCCTCTCCCCGCTCCACCTCTTCCCTCCTCTGCCTCCGCGCCTCCCCTCCCCCGACTCTCCGGCCTCCCATTTATTCCATCAGCTCATTCCCATTGCCTCATTTCCGCTCGGTCCCTGTCCCCAGAGCCTCCCCGCGTGGACCCCGCTGCAGTGTCGGGGTTCTCAGCACATTTATGGAAGTTTAGGGCCTGGACAGTGGCCCTGAGTCCGGCCTACGAGCGCAGTCTGGGCTGCTTGCCGGGAAGAGGAAGATGTCTGTGCTCAGGCGGATGATGCGGGTTTCCAATCGCTCCCTTCTCGCCTTCATCTTCTTCTTCTCCCTCTCTTCGTCCTGTCTGTACTTCATCTATGTGGCCCCGGGCATCGCCAACACATATCTCTTTATGGTACAAGCTCGAGGTATAATGTTGAGAGAAAATGTGAAAACAATAGGTCATATGATTAGACTGTACACAAATAAAAACAGTAGGCTCAACGGTACAGATTATCCTGAAGGCAATAATTCAAGTGATTATCTTGTTCCAACAACAACGTATCTTCTGGAAAACTTCCCGTATTTACCATACCTCCCCTGTCCAGAAAAACTGCCTTACATGCGAGGATTTCTCAATGTCAATGTAAGTGAAGTCAGTTTTTGATGAAATTCATCAGCTCTTCTCCAAGGATTTAGAAATCGAGCTAGGGGGTCATTGGAGGCCAAAAGACTGTAAACCCAGATGGAAGGTGGCAGTTCTCATTCCTTTCCATAACCGCCATGAACATCTTCCAATTTTTTTCTTACATCTGATTCCAATGCTCCAGAAACAAAGACTGGAATTTGCCAATTATGTCATTGAACAGACTGGCACACAACCTTTTAATCATGCGATGCTCTTCAATGTGGGCTTCAAAGAGGCCATGAAAGACAGTATCTGGGACTGTGTGATCTTCCACGATGTGGATCATCTACCTGAAAATGACCGGAACTATTACGGTTGTGGAGAAATGCCACGTCATTTTGCTGCAAAGCTGGATAAATACATGTATATTCTTCCATATAAAGAGTTTTTGGTGGTGTAAGTGGGCTGACAGTGGAACAATTTAGAAAGATCAATGGTTTTCCTAATGCCTTCTGGGGATGGGGAGAAGATGATGACCTTTGGAACAGAGTTCACTATGCTGGATATAATGCAACCAGACCAGAGGGAGACTTAGGAAAATACAAGTCAATTCCTCATCACCATAGAGGTGAAGTCCAGTTTTTAGGACGGTATAAACTACTAAGGTATTCCAAGGAGCGTCAGTACATTGATGGGTTGAACAATTTAATATATAGGCCAAAAATACTGGTTGATAGGTTGTATACAAACATATCTGTAAACCTCATGCCAGAGTTAGCTCCAATCGAAGACTATTAAAAGAAGTGGCTCTCATGGCAACATAGACCACAATGCTGGATCATAAATTTGGAGTGTACTCTTAGTGGAGGTCCGTGATTGGCTGTGTCACAGTGCCATTTTTTCCTGAGAAGAGCCATCTGTCCTCAATGTTTACAGAGTGGGACTATATACAGTCACCCTTCTCTCACCCATCCTCCCTGCTCTGACACATACCCCCAAGGTGAGCACCACAGAAACTAGAAGCCACTACTTAAGATTGGAAGTTAAGAGAGCTCCCTATAAAGAGAAAATTTTTATACTAAAATCTATAATTTAATTCAAGAGAATGCTTTTATTTCCATTTAAACATGTGGACACAGAGAGGCAGTCTACTATACACTGGGGACTGTTGGGGGGAATGGGGGAGGGACAGCAGGGGGGGGCTGGGGGGGATAGCCTGGGGATGAATACCAAGTGTGGGTGAAGGGGAGGAAAGCAGCAAAGCACACTGCCATGTGTGTACCTATGCAACTATCTTGCTCGTTCTGCACATGTACCCCCAAACCTATAATGCAATAAAAAAAAAAAAAAAATACAGAAAAAAACAGAGAAAAAAAAAAAAAAAAAAAAAAAAAACATATTTTGTATATGTGTGATATAAATTAATGTGTGCAAATTGTTAAAAAATAAGATGTGTTGCAATTTTGCATGTAATTCGTTATATCTTTATTGGACTTTTATAGGCATTTTTTATTTGCATGAAAGAAACCTCACTAAATTTATGTCACTAAACAAAGGTTAACCCTTGTGTGAAATAAAGAAACTGTCAATAATTGACAGCCAACTAATACAGTAAACTGTTATACTAGTTTTGAGCTTTAGACCTCAGCCTTTTGCGTTGAAGAAGTCACAGCTTTCTTAGGCTTTAAAGGGAAAGAAGAAAAAACGTAAACAGCTTTTCTTCCTACCAGGATTACCTATGTTTTTCCTTGCTTGCAATCTTGTCTGATTTTGCTAGAAATCACAACCATATTGTTTATGCATATTGCATGAGTATTACCAAGAAAATCTTAAAAGTTGTGATGTGACATGATATAAAGGACTTCTTTATGTTAAATGTCTTTCATGTACCTCTGGTGTTTCAGGGATTTTGTGCCTCAAAAAATGTTTCCAAGGTTGTGTGTTTATACTCTGTATATTTTTTAAATTCACAGTGAACAGCACTTTTATTATTTCCAGTTTAGAAGAGCCAAAAAAAGTATCTTCATTTAAAAAGAAATCAAGTCAGTTTTTTTAAAAGAATGATCTATGGAAGAAAACCCAATAATGCTTATGATATACAAATGAATTATACTATTAGATAAGAATAAAATGTTGTATTTTTATGAAGATAAATACTTAGCAGATAAAAACAAATTTTAAGTTTAGTTGTCAGACATAGAATTTCGCTTTTGGAGGGGACCCTTGAATGTTAGTCAGTTTCATTCAAACTATATATATATATTTTTTTTCACTTTTAAGAGATTATATATCTGGTGTTAATTACTAAAATTTCCTTTCTAAAAGTATACTTTAATAATCTTAAAATACATGATCAGTTATTAAGTGCACTGATACTATAATGTCTTCTATAAGTAGTATCTTGTATATTTCCATGAGTATCAGGCTTTGTCCAGTTATCTTCATATGACAGTTCTCTGAAAAATGTCTTACTACCTGATACCAAATACATATCTTAATTTTGGATGAAGTTTTCCACAGCGAAGCCAAACAGTATTCTTTTTTGAAAATTAGCAATTATAAAGATTCTTTAAAATATCTTGATATTTTCACAAATTTAAAACAAGAAAATAAAATGACTCTTCCACTACAATAAGAATCTATATGTGAGAGATGTTTGTATAATGTTTGCCTCAAAGATTGTTTACCTGAAACAGAACTATGGTTATTTATCTCAGATTGTAAGTTTTATTTTGAATGGCAATATTGATAACACATATGACCACAAAATAAATTATAAAATAATTGAAATTCTTATACACTTTGAGAAAATGGATAGCTTCTATGTTATGATACCCAACAAAATATTTTCATATTTATTTAATAGAAATATTTCCAAAATATTTATCTTTTATGGTACTCAATAATGAAAAATCAAACTTTCTGAAAATTACAATATTTGTACCTTAAAAAAAATATGGCCACATCTTGTAAGCCTCACTGGATAATACACACCTGAAGAATGATTTGGAGTCTATTTGTGATGGACATTCATTCAGAGCCACGGTGAAAAATGCACACCCGTGGGGAAGCCAGGAGTCTATTTCATTTGGACACTCATTCATAGCCTCAGTGGATAATATGCACGTGTGGATTAGTCAGGATTTCATTTCATATAGCCACTGACTCATAATTTCAGTAAATAATGCACAAATGGAAAGTACTCAGCAGTCTATTTCATAGAGCCACTCATTCAGAGATTCACTGAATAATACAAATATTTAAAATAGACAGAATCCTGTTTCATATCTTCACACAATCAGAGCCTCACTGAGTAATACACACGTGGGGAAGCGCTAGGAGTCTCCTTTATATACCCTCTGATTTACAGCCACAGCGAATAAAGCACACATGTGGAATAGACACTAATCTCTTTTATATGGCCACAAAATCAAAGCCTGAGTGAGTAATACAAAACTTTAGAATAGTCACAAGTCTATTCCATATGCCCAAATATTCAAAGTCAGAGTCAATAATACACACCTGTGGACTAGTCAAAAAACAATTTTATATGGCCAAAGTTTTAGAGCCTCAGTGAATAATACATACCTGGGAAATACTCAGGATGCTATTGCATATGGCATCTATTTCAGAGATTCATTGAATAAAGAACACCTCTAGTGTACTCAGAATTCTATTTCATGTAGCCAAATATTCAGAACCTAACTGAATGACATACACCATGTGGAAAGCCAGGATTCTACTTTATATATCCACATATTCAGAACCTAACTGAGTCACATACATCTTGTGGAAAGTCAGAATTCTATTTCGTATAGCCACTCATTTAGATACCGAATGTAAAAACGCACACCTGCAAATTATTCAGGAGTCTCTGTTTTATGGCCACTCATTCAGAGCCTCACAGATTAATACAGAACTATGGAAATTCAGAAGTGTATTTTACATGGCCACTTATTCAGAACCTCATTGAAGAATTATATATATCTGCAAAATACTCGGGATTCTATTATATATAGCCACTTATTCAGAGACTCGCTGAATAATGCACACCTGGGGAATGGTCTAGAGACTATTTGATATGACCGTTCACCCAGTGATTCAGTGAAAAATGCACAGCTGAGAAATAGTCAAGAGGATGGAGTCATGAGCCTATTTTTTGTGGTAACTCTTTCAGAAATGCACTGAAGAATACCCACCTTGGATATAGGCAGAGTCCAAATCATATGGCCAATCCATCAAAGCATTACCGAATAATGCACAATGGGGCAACAGTAAGGAGTCTATTTCATATGGCCTCTCACTGAGAGCTTCAGTGCGTAATAAACAGCTGTGGAGTTCTCAGGATCCTCTTTAAGGTAGCCACAAATTGCACAGCTACGTACATGGTACACTTATGTGTGATAGTCAAGAGACTAATTGATATGGACACTCACACAACACCTCTTCAAATACTGCACATTTGAGGAATAATCACCAGTCTATTTCAAATGTTGATACGTTTGGAGAGTCAAAGAATAATGCACACCTGTGGAGTAAAATGGGATCTATTACATAAGGCCACACTTTCTGTGTTTCAGTGAATAATATGTATATCTGAGAAGTCTGGGATCTCTTTCACATGGCCACTCGTTCATGGCTTCAGTACATAATACTCTCCTCAGAAATAGTCAAGGGTCTACTTCAAATAAGTACACAATCAGAGTCTCTGTAAGTAATGTACACATGGGCAATACACAAGAGTCTGTTTTCTATGCCCACTTAGTCAGAGTCTGATTCAAAAATGCATACCTGGGGAAGAATTAAGATTGTTCTTCATGTAGCCACTTATTCAGACGCTCAGTGAATAATTCACACTGGAGAAATAGTTGAGCATTTTTTATATTGCCACTCATTATGTACCTTTCTGTATGATACACACCTGGGTAATCCTCACGATTTTATTGCATATTAATAGAAGCTAATTGAATAATTAACAATGAAAAAATAGTCAGGTGTCTATTCTTTCTGGCCTCTCATTGAAAGTTTCTGTGAAAAATAAACTTTTATGGAGTAATCAGGGCACTGTTTATGATAGCCACAAATTAAGTGTTTTCCTGATTGATACACACCTGGGAGATAGTCATGAGTCTATTTCATATGAACTCTAATTCTGGGTATTGCTGTGTAATACACTACTGTGGGAGTTCCAGGAGTCTATTTGGTATGGACACTCATAGAGAACCTGTTTCAATTATGCACACATGGAGAATAATCAGGAGTCTATGTCATACAGCTACTCATTCAGACAATCAGTGAATAACGCACATGTGGAGTAATGAGTTGTCCGTTTCATATGACCGTTCTTTCAGAGCCTCACTGAATATTACACACTTGTGATATAGTCTTCAGTCTATTGTTTATGGCCACTCATTCAGAGAATCACTGTATAATGCACACCTGCGGAATAGTCAGAAGTCTCTATCCTATGGCCTCTCATTGAGAGCCTCACTAAGTATACACACATGGGAAAATAGTCAGGATTTAATTATATCTGCTCATTTAGTGTCTCACTCAATAAAGCACACCTGTAGAATAGTAAGGAGACATTTTCATGTGGCCTCTCATTCGGAGTGTCACTGAATAATGTGGTGTAGTCAGGAGTCTACTTCATGTAGACACATTTTTAGAGCCTCAGTGAATAAGAGAACCTTGCTATAGTAAGCCATATAATTAATATGGCCACATCTTGTAAACCTCCCTGAATAATACACACCTGGAGAATAATTTGGAGTCTGTTTTGGATAAACATTCATTCAAAACTTCAGTGAATAATGCACACCCATGGGGTAGCCTGGAGTCTATTTCATTTGGACACTCATTCATAGCCTCAGTGGATCATACACACTTGTGGGTTAGTCAGGATTTCAGTTCAGAATTCCACTGACTCGAAATTTCAGTGAATAATGCACAAATGTAAAGTACTCTGGTAGTCTATTTCATAGAGCCATTCATTTAGATATTCACTGAAAAATACAAATATTTAAGATAGACAGAATCCTGTTTCATATGGTCACACAATCAGAGCCTCACTGAGTAACAAACATTTGGGGTAGCGTTAGGAGTCTTCTTTATATAGCCTCTCATTTATAGCCTCAGCGAATTAAACACACATGTGGAATAGACACGAATCTATTTTATTTTATTTTATTTTTAATTTTTATTGCATTATAGGTTTGGGGGTACATGTGCAGATATCCAGAATTTAAAAAGAACTCAAACAGATTTACACGAGTCTATTTTATATGGCCACATAATCAAAGCCTGAGGAAGTAATATTCAACTTTAAAATAGTCACTTTTTTATTCTGTATGCCCAAATATTCAAAGGCAGAGTCAATAATACACAGTGGACTAGTCAAAAAACTATTTAATATGGCCAAAGTTTTAGAGTCAATAATACACAGTGGACTAGTCAAAAAAACTATTTAATATGGCCAAAGTTTTAGAGCCTCAGTTAAAATACATACCTGGTGAATACTCAGGACGCTATTACATATGGCATCTATTTCGGAGATTCATTGAATAAAGAAGACCTGTATTGCAGTCAGAATTCTATTTCGTATAGCCAAATATTCAGAACCTAACTGAATAACATACACCTTGGGGAAACTCAGGATTCTATTTCGTATAGCCACTCATATAGAAACTGAATGTAAAAACGCACACCTTCGGAGTATTCAGGAGTCTCTCTCTTATGGCCACACATTCAGAGCATCACAGAATAATATAGAACTATGAAAATTCAGAAGTGTATTTTACATGGCCACTTATTCAGAACCTCATTGAAGAATCATGTATATTTGTAATTGACTCCTGATTCTATTATATATAGCCACTTATTCAGAGACTCACTGAATAATGCACACCTGGGGAATAGTCTTGAGATTATTTGATATGACCGTTAACCCAGTGACTCAGTGAAAAACGTACAGCTGATAAATAGTCAAGAGGATAGAGTCATGAGTCTATTTTATGTGGTAACTCGTTCAGAAACTCACTGAAGAATACTCACCTTGGAAATAATCAGAGTCCATGTCATGTGGCCACTCAATCAAAACATTACCGAATAATGCACAATGGGGCAATAGTAAGGAGTCTATTTCATATGGCCTCTCATTGAGAGCTTCCGTGCATAATAAACAGCTGTGAAGTAGTAAGGACCCTATTTAAGGTAGCCCCAAATTACACAGCACCGTCAATGATACACACATGTGTGATAGTCAAGAGACTATTTGATATGGACACTCATACAGCACATCTTTGAATACTGCACATGTGGGGAATAATCACTAGTCTATTTCATATGTTGATTTGTTTGGAGAGTCAAAGAATAATGCACAGTTGTGGAGTATAATGAGTTCTGTTACAGAAGGTCACTCTTTCAGTGATTCAGTGAATAATATGTATATCTGATAAGTCAGGAGTCTCTTTTATATGGCCACTCGTTCAGGGCCTCAGTGCATAATAGTCCCCTCAGAAATCATCAGGGGTCTACTTCAAATAAGTATACATTCAGAGTCTCCGTAATTAATGCACACATGGGCAATACACAAGAGTCTCCTATCTATGCCCACTTTGTCAGAGTCTCATTCAATAATACACACCTGGGGAAGAGTTAAGAGTCTACTTCATGTAGCCACTCATTTAGATCCTCAGTGAATAATTCACACTGGAGTAATATTTGAGCATTGTTTGGAGGATGTTCCAAGTTGGTCCCATAGAAACAACTCAGGATTGAAGCTCTCAGGGAAGGCCCAGAGGGTGAGTCCTAGCTGCGTTTTCAGAGGGACTTTTGTTGCCCACAGAACTGTCAAATTCCCAGGTGTAGGAGAGACACAGGAGACCAGTGCAGCCCTCTTGCATGGCCGTTTCTGCCAACGTCGCGCTGCAGTGCAGCGGCAGACATTGCAAACCTCACTGGTCAGAGTGCCCTGTTAAACCGGCAATCTGAGTTTTGGGAGGGCAGATTGACATGTCCATTTGATTGAAGGGGACTTGGATAATGAGCCAGAACAGGAGATTCCTGGTAAGAGCGATTTGTGCAGATGCAGTGGGCCACCGCAGGGGAGATCGCACTGATCCCAGTGGCCAATCAGCAGGTGACTGGGTTGCCTGTGAGAGAGTCAACGATTCAATTTGGAAAGAAAAAGAGAGAGAGAGAGAGGAGGGATTCTGAGGCAGAGAGCCAGGTGATCAGGCTCAGCGGGTCCCACCCTCATGGGGACAAGCAGTGCAGCGATTCCAGGCGCTTGGGGTTGAAAGTTTTGCTGCAGGGTCAGCTGAATTCAGGACAGTGCAGCTAGGTGGAGGAGGGGCGTCCACCAATAAGGACGCAATACACCCCTACTGAGGTACAGCCCACTGCTGACGCAGCCTGCCGTTGCTGAGGCAACCAGCCATAACAGAGAGACACTGCCAACAGGGCAGAGCGCACCATATTATAATGAAGCCACACAGCAGCAGGGCGGACCCGCGCTAGCAGGGCGGAGCCCCAGCAGGCAAATAGTGAATAAACTGTCTCCTAGCTTGGCAAGACAGTGAAACAGATACTCATAAAGAAAGCCGCAACTCCCTGAGACAGAGCATCTGAGGGAAGAAAAAATGAGGGCTTTTATAAGTTCTGCTGCAGAAGACACATCTGCCCAGCAACGCTGAAGGAACATCAAAGCTCACAGCTCAGAACTGGAACTCCTATAAAGTACAGACCATCTCCTCAAGCAGCTCCCTGACCCCTGTATATTCAAAGAGCCACCTCAAAAAAGGACCAATCAGACTGAGAATTGGCGGGCATCATTCTGGGACATAGATAGCAAAAGAAGAAACTGGTAGCATCCCTCACTGTTTTACAGTGGCTACAGGTGTACCCCAGACAAGCAGGGCCTGGAGTGGACCTCAGCACTCGTATAGCAGAGGGGCCAAACTGTTAGAAGGAAAGCTAAGTAACAAAAATACTTTATCATCAGCAAGCTGGGCATCCACTCAGGGTCCCAATCGAAAAGTCAGCAACTACTAAGACAACAGGTGAATAAATCCACAAAGATGGAAAGAAACCAGCGCAAAAGGAGAAAAACACCCAAAACCAAAACACCTCACCTCCTACAAAGGACCAAAACTCCTCACCAGCAAGGGAACAAAGCTGGATGGAGAATGAGAGTGATGGAATGATGGAATCAGACTTCAGAAGGTGGATAATGAGAAACTTCAGTGAGCTAAAAGAACATGTTCTAAATCAATGCAAAGAAACTAAGAACCTTGAAAAAAGATTTGAAAAAAAAATATGAGGAAATGATAACAAGAATGGACAACTTAGAGAGGAATATGAATGAATTGAAGGAGCTGAAAAACACAACATGAGAACTTCATGAAGCAGGCACAAGTTTCGACAGCAGAATTGACCAGGCAGAAGAAAGAATATCGGAAGTCGAAGATGAATTCAATGAAATAAAAAGAGAAACCAGCATTAGAGAAAAATGCGCAGAAAGGAATGAACAAAACCTCCAAGAAATGTGGGACTATGTGAAGAGACCTAACCTATGTTTGATAGATGTACCAGATTGTAACGAAGAGAATGAATCCAAGCTGAAAAACACTCTTCAGTATATTATCCACGAAAATTTCCCCAACCTAGCAAGGCAGGCCAATATGCAACTCCAGGAAATAGAGAGAACACCACAAAGATATTCTGCAAGAAGAGCAACCCCAAGGCACATAATCATCAGATTCACCAGGGTTGACAGGAAGGATAAAATACAAAGGGAAGCCAGAGAAAAGTGTCGGGTCACCCCCAAAGGGAAGCCCATCAGACTCACAGCAGATCTCTCAGCAGAAACTATACAACCCAGAAGAGAGTGGGGGCCAATATTCAACATCCTTAAAGAAAAGATCTTTCAACCCAGAATTTCATATCCAGCCAAACTGAGCTTCATAAGTGAAGGAAGAATAAAATCTTTTGCCAACAAGCAAGAACTAAGAGATATTGTCCCAACCAGGCCTGCTTTAAAAGAGCTCCTGAAAGAGGCACGACACATAGAAAGGCACAACCAGTACCAGCCATTCTAAAAATATACCAAATGCTAAAGAGCATCAAAAAAATGAAGAATCTGCATCAACTAAAAAACAAAACATCCAGATAGCATCAAAATGGCAGTATCAAACTCATGCATAACAATATTAACCCTAAATTTAAATGGACTAAATGCACCAATCAAAAGACACAGACTGGCAAATTGGATAAAAAAAACCAAAACCCATCGGTGTGCTGTATCCAGGAAACCCATCTCACATGCAATGATTCAAGAAGGCTCAAAATAAACGGATGGAGGAAGATTTACCAAGCAAATGGAGAGCAAAAAAACCAGGAGTTGCAATTCTCATCTATGATAAAATAGACTTTAAAGAAACAAAAATCAAAATAGACAAAGAAGGTCATTACATAATGGTAAAAGGATTAATACAACAAGTAGAGCTAACAATCCTAAAGATATATGGACGAAATACAGGAGCACCCAGATATATAAGGCAAGTTCGTAATGACTTATAAAGAGACTTAGGCTCCCACACAATCGTAGTGAAAAACTTTAACACTCCACTGTCAATATCAGATAGATAAACCAGACAGAAAATAAACAAGGATATACAGGGCTTGAACTAAGACCTGGAACAAGCAAATCTGATAGACAGTCACAGAATTCTCCATCCCAAATCCACAGAATATGCATTCTTCTCAGCACCACATCACACCTACTCCAAAATTGACCACATAATTGGAAGTAAAGCACCCCTTAGCAAATGCAAAACAACTGAAATCATAACAAACAGTCTTTCAGATCATAGTGCAATCAAGTTAGAACTCAGAATTCAAAAACGAACTCAGAACCACAGAGCTTCATGGAAACTGAACAACTGGCTCTTGAATGTTGATTAGATAAACAATGAAATGAAGTCAGAAATAAAGAACTTCATCGAAACCAACGTGAATGAAGACAAAACATACCAGAATCTCTGGGACACATTTAAAGCAGTCTGTAGAGGAAAATATATAGCAATGAGTGCCCACATGAGAAGAGTGGAGATATCCAAATTTGACACCCTATCATCAAAATTAAAATAGCTAGAGGAGCAAGATCAAAAAAACTCAAAACCTAGCCAAAAACAGGAAATAACTAAGATCAGAGCAGAACTGAAGGAGATAGAGGCAAGAAAAACCCTTCAAAAAATCAATAAATCCAAGAAGTGGTTTTTTGAAAAGATCAACAAAATAGACAGACCACTAGCCAGACTGATAAAAAAGAAGAGAGAGAACAACCAAATGGATGTAATAAATAACGATAAAGTGGAAATCACCACAGATTCCACAGAAATTCAAACCATCATCAGAGAATAATACAAACAACTCTATGCACATAAACTAGTAAACCAGGAAGAAATGGATATATTCCCGGACACCTGTGTTCTCGTAAGCCTAAACCACGAGGAAGCCAAAGCTATGAATAGACCAATAACAAGGTCTGAAGCCGAGGGCGCAATTAAGAGCCTACCACACAAAAAAAGCCCAGGTCCAGATGGGTTCACAGCCGAGTTCTACCAGACAAACAAAGAGGAGCTGGTAAAATTCCTTCTGAAACTCTTCCAAATAATTCAAAGAGAGGGAACCCTTCCAAAATCATTTTATGAGACCAACATCATCCTGATACCAAAACCAGGCAGAGAATCAACAAGAAAAGAAAACTTCAGGCCAATATCCATGATGAACATAGATACAAAAATCTTCAATACAGTACTGGCAAACCGATTGCAATAGCACATTTAAAAACGTATTCATCATGATCAAGTAGAATTCATCCCGGGGATGCAAGGCTGGTTCAACATATGCAAGTCTATAAACGTCATTCACCACATTAACAGAACAAAAAACAAAAACGACATGATTATCTCAATTGACGCAGAGAAGGCATTTGACAAAATTCAACAGCCCTTCATGCTAAAAACTCTCAATAAACTCAGTATTGATAGAACGTATCTCAAAGTAATAAAAGCTATTTACGACAAACCAACAGCCAATATCATACTTAATGATCAAAAATTGGAAGCATTCCCTTTAAAATCCGGCACTAGACAAGGATGCCCTCTCTCACCATTCCTATTAAAAATAGTACTAGAAGTTCTAGCCAGAGCAATCAGGCAAGAACAAGAAATAAAGTGTATTCGAAAAAGAAAGAAGGAAGCCAAATTGTCTCTATTCGCAGATGACATGATAGTATACCTAGAAGACAACATCACCTAAGCCAAAAAACTCCTGATACTGATAAGCAACTTCAGCAAAGTCTCAGGATATAAAATCAATATGCAAAAATCACAAGCATTCCTATAAACCAATAACAGAGTTAAAGAGAACCAAATCAAGAACGAACTCTATTCACAATTGCTACAAAGAGAATAAAATACCTAGGAATACAACTTACAAGGAACGTAAGTGACCTCTTCCAGGAAAACTACAAACCACTGCTCAACGAAATAAGAGAGGAAACAAACAGATGGAGAAATATTCCATGTTCATGGTTAGGAAGAATCGATATTGTGAAAATGGCTATACTGCCCAAAGTAATTTACAGAATCAATGCTATCCCCATCAAGCTACCATTGAATTTCCTCACAGAATTAGAAGAAAACCACCATGAACTTTATATGAAACCAAAAGAAAGCCAGCATAGCCAAGTCAATTCTAAGCAAAAAGAACACAGCGGGAGGCATCACACTACCAGACTTCAAACTATACTACAAGGCTACAGTACTCAAAACAGCATGGTACTGGTAGCAAAACAGAGATATAGACCAATGGGACAGAACAGAGGCAATGGAGTCAGATCAACATATCTACAACCATATAATCTTTGATAAACCAGACAAAAACAAGCAATGAAAAACGGATTCACTGTATAACAAATGGTGTTCGAAAAACTGGCTACCGATGTGCAGAAAGCAGAAACTGATCCCCTTCCTGACACCTTGCACTAAAGTTAACTCCAGATGGATTAAAGACTTAAACATAAGACCTGGCACCATAAAAACCCTAGAAGAAAATCTAGGCAGAACAATTCAGGACATAGGAGTAGGCAAGGACTTCATAACCAAAACACTAAAAGCATTGGAAACGAAAGCCAAAATAGACAAATGGGACCTAATCAAATTCCACAGCTTTTGCACGGCAAAGAAACAGTCACTAGACTGAATCGGCAACCAACAGGTTGGGAAAAAATCTTTGCAGTTTATGCACCTGAAAAAGGAATGATATCCAGAATTAACAAAGAACTTAAACAGATTTACAGGAAAAAAACAAACAAGCCCATTCAAAAATGGGCATATGACATGAACCAACACTTTACAAAAGAAGACATACATCAGGACAACAAACAAATAAAAAAATACTCATCATCACTTGTCATTAGAGAGATGCAAATCAAAACCACATTGAGATACCATCTCACGCTGGTTAGAATGGCAATCATAAAAAAATTCCTGAGACAACAGATACTGGAGAGGATGTGGAGAAATAGGAACACTCTTACACTGTTGGTGGGAGTGTAAATTAGTTCAACCATTGTGGAAGACAGTGTGGCGATTCCACAAGGGCCTAGAAATAGAAATTCCATTTGACCCAGCAATCCAATAACTGGGTATATATCCAAAGAAATATAAATCGTTCTACTATAAGGACATATGCACATAAATGTTCATTGCAGCACAGTTTACAATAGCAAAGAACTGAAACCAACCCAAACGCCCATAGATGACAGACTGGACTGGGAAAATGTGGCACATATACACCATGGAATATTATGCAGCAATCAAAAATGGCGAGTTTATATCCTTTGTAAGGACATGGAGGAATCTGGAGAACATCATTCTCAGCAATCTGACACAAGAACAGAAATGGAAATACCACATATTCTCACTCACAGGCCTGTGAGAAAAATGAGAACATTGAAACACAGGGAAGGGGTACTGCACATCGGGGTGTATTGGGGGAAATAGGGGAGGGACAGTGGAAGGGGAAGCTAAGGAGGGGTAGCCTGGGGAGGAATGCCAAATGTGGGTTAAAGGGAGGAAGGCAGAAAAACACACTGCCATGTGTGTACCTATGCAACTATCTTGCACGTTTTGTTCATGTAACCCAAAATATAAAATGAAATAAAAAAATATTCGAGCATTTTTTATATGGACACTCACTATTTGCCTCCCTGAATGATACACACCTGGGGAATCCTCAGGATTCTATTTCATACTACCAGACATTTAGAAACTCATTGAATAATTCACAATGGAGCAATAGTCAGGTGTCTATTCTTTCTGGCCTCTCATTGAAAGTTTCAGTGAATAATAAATTTCTTTGGAGTAATCTGGGCACTGTTTATGATAGCAATGAATTAAGTGCCTTCCTGAGTGATACACACCTGGGTGATAGTCAGGAGTTTATTTCACATGAACTCTAATTCTTGGTATTGCTGAGTAATACACAACTGGGTGAGTGCCAGGAGTCTATTTGCTCTGGACACTCATACAGAACCTGTTTTAATAATGCACACATGGAGAATAATCAGGAGTCTATGTCACACGGCTACTCATTCAGACAAACAGTGAAAAACGCACATGGGGAGTAATGAGAAGTCTGTTTCATATAGCCGTTCTTTCACAGCCTCACTGAATATTACACACTTGTAATATAGTGTGGAGTCTATTGTTTATGGCCACTCATTCAGAGAATCACTGAATAATGCACAGCTGCGGAATAGTCAGAAGTCTCTATCCTATGGCCTCACATTAAGAGCCTCACTAAATCTACACACCTGAGAAAATAGTCAGGATTAACTTACATAACCTCATTTAGAGTCTCTCTCAATAATGCACACATGTGGAATGGTAAGGAGACTTTTTCATGTGGCCTCTCATTTGGAGTGTCACTGAATAATGTGTTGCAGTCAGGAGTCTATTTAATGTAGACACATTTTCAGAGCCTCAGTGAATAAGTGAGAACCTTGCTATAGTAAGGCATCTAGTTAGTATGGCCACATCTTGTAAGCCTCACTGAATAATACACACGTGGAGAATAATTTGGAGTTCATTATCGATGGACATTCATTCAGAGCCTTGGTGAATAATGCACACGCGTGGGGTAGCCAAGAGTCAATTTCATTTGGACACTCATTCATAGGCTCAGTGGATAATATGCACGTGTGGTTTAGTCAGGATTTTATTTCATATGGCCAATGTTTCGTAATTTCAATGAATAATGCACAAATGTAAAGTACTCAGCAGTCTATTTCATAGAGGCACGCATTCAGAGATTCACTGAATAATACAAATATTTAAGATAGAAAGAATCCTGTTTGATATGGTCACCAATCAGAGCCTCACTTAGTAACACACACCTGGGGAAGCATTAGGAGTCTACTTTATACAGCTTCTCATTTACAGCCTCAGCGAATAATGCACACGTGTGGAATAGACACTAGTCTATTTTATATGGCCACAAAATCAAAGCCTGAGTGAGTAATACACAACTTTAGAATAGTCACTAATCTATTCCATATGCCCAAATATTCAAAGTCAGAGTCAATAATACACACCTGTGGACTAGTCAAAAAACAGTTTCATATGGCCAAAGTTTTAGAGCCTCAGTGAATAATACATACCTGGGGAATACTCAGGACGCTATTACATATGGCATACAGTTCAGAGATTCATAGAATAAGGAACACCTGTATTGTAGTCAGAAATCTATTTCATATAGCCACATATTCAGAACCTAGCTGAATGACATACACCTTGGAAAAAGTCAGGATTCTGTTTGGTATAGCTAAATATTCTGAAACTAACTGAAGAGCATACACCTTGGGGAAAGTCAAGATTCTATTTCGCATAGTCACTCATTTAAACACCAAATGTAAAAACGCACACCTGCTTAGAATTCAGGAGTCTCTTTTTGATGGCTGTTTATTCAGAGTTTTACAGAATAATACAGAACTATGGAAATTCAGGAGTGTATTTCACATGGCCACTTACTCAGAACCTCATTGAAGAATCATATATATCTGGAAAATACTCAGGATTCTATTATATATAACCACTTATTCAGAGACTCACTAAATAATGCACACCTGGGAAATAGTCTGGAGATTATTTGATATGACCGTTCACCCAGTGACTCAGTGAATAATGCACAGCTAAGAAATACTCAAGAGGATGGAGTCATGAGTCTATTTTCTGAGGTGATGCATTCAGAAACTCACTGAAGAATAAACAAATTGGTAATTGTCAGAGTCTATGTCATACGGTCACTCAATCAAATCATTTCCAAATAATGCACAATGGGGCAATAGTAAGGAGTCTATTTCACATGGCCTCTCATTGAGGGGTACAGTGTGTAATAAACAGCTGTGAAGTAGTCAGGATCCTCTATAAAGTAGCCCCAAATTATGCAGCTACGTGAATGATACACACGTGTGATAGGAGACTCTTTGATATGGACACTCATACAGCACCTCTTCAAACACTGCACATTTGGGGAATAAACACTCATCTATTTCAAATGGTGATTCGTTTGGAGAGTCAAAAAATAACGCACACCTTTGGAGTAAAATGGGGTCTATTATATAGTGACACTCTTTCAGTGTTTCCGGGAATAATATTGATATCTGATAAGTCGGGAATCTCTTTCACATTGATTCTCATTCAGGGCCTCAGTGCATAATACTCCCCTGAGAAACAGTCATAAGCCTACATCAAATAAGTACACATTAAGAGACTCTGTAAGAAATGCACACATGGGCAATACACAAGAGTCTCTTTTCTATGTCCACATAGTAAGAGTCCATTCAATAATACACACCTGGGGAAGAGTTAAGTGTACCTCGTGTAGCCACTCATTTAGAGCCTCAGTGAATAATTCACACTGGAGTGAAAGTCGAGCATTTTTCATATGGCCACTCACTATGTGCCTCCCTGAATGATACAGACCTGGATAATCCTCACGGTTCTATTTCATATTACCACACATTTAGAACCTTATTGAATAATTCACAATGGAGCAATAGTCAGCTGTCTATTCTTTCTGGACTCTCATTCAAAATTTCAGTGAATAATAAACATCTATGAAGTAAGCAGGGCACTTTTTAAGATAGCCACGAATTAAGTGCCTTCCTGAGTAACAAACACCTGGGTGACAGTCAGGAGTTTATTTCATGTAAACGCTAATTCTGGATATTGCTGAGTAATACACAACTGGGGGAGTGTCAGGAGTCTCTTTTGTATGGACACTCATACAGAACCTGTTTGAATTATGCACACATGAAGAATAATCAGGAGTCTATGTCATATGGCTACTCATTCAGACAAACAGTGAATAACCCACATGTGATGTAATGAGAAGTCTGATTTATATGTCCTTTCTTTCACAGCATCACTGAATATTACACAACTGTGATATAATCTGGAGTCTATTGTTTATGGCCACTCATTCAGAGCATCACTGAATAATGCACACCTGGGAAATAATCAGAAGTCTCTATCCTATGGCCTCTCATCGAGAGCCTCACTAAATGTAAACACCTTGGAAAATAGTCAGGATTTACTTATATCACCTCATTAAGAGTCTAACTCAATAATACACACCTGTGGAAGTGTATTGAGACTTTTTCATGTGGCTACTCTTTGGGAGTGCCAGTGACTAATATGGTGAATTCATGAGTCTATTTTATGTAGACAAACTTTCAGAAGCTCAGTGAATAAAAGAGACTCTTGCTATAGTAAGGCATCTAATTAGTATGGCCACATCTTGTAAGACTTACTAAATAATACACACCTGCGGAATAATTTGGAGTCTATTTTTGATGGATATTCATTCAGAGCCACGGTGAATAATGCACACCCGTGTGGTAGACAGGTGTCTATTTCATTTGGATACTATTCATAGCCTCAGTAGAAAATATGCACCTGTGGCTTAGTCAGGATTTTATTTCATATGGCCACTGACTCTTAATTTCATTGAATAATCACAAATGTAAAGTACTCCGCAGTCTATTTCACAGAGCCACTCATTCAGAGATTCACTGAATAATACAAATATTTAAGATAGCCAGAATCCTGTTTCCTATGTTCACAAAATCAGAGCCTTACTGATTAACACACACATGGGTAAAGGTTAGGAGTCTAATTTATATAGCCTCTCATTTGCTGCCTCAGCGAATAATGCACACGTATGGAATAGACACTATTCTATTTTACATGGCCACAAAATAAAAGCCTGAGTGAGTAATACACAACTTCAGAATAGTCACAAGACTATGTCATATGCCCAAATATTCAAAGTCAGAGTCAATAATACACACCTGTGGACTAGTCAAAAAACAATTCCATATAGCCAAAGTTTTAGAGCCTCAGTGAATAATACATACCTGGGCAATACTCAGGACGCTATTCCATATGGCACCTATTTCAGAGATTCATTGAATAAGGAACACATGTATTGTAGTCAGAATTCTATTTTGTATAGCCACAAATTCAGAAAGTAACTTAAAGACATACACATTGGGGAAAGTCTGGATTCTATTTCCTATAGCCACCCATTTAGATGCCAAATGTAAAAACGCACACCTGCAGAGTATTCAGGACTGTCTGATTTATGGCCCCTCATTCAGAGCCTCATAGAATAATACAGAACTATGGAAATTCACGAGTGTATTTTACATCACCAGTTATTCAGATTCTCATTGAAAAATCATGTATATCTGGAAAATACTCAGCATTCCATTATACATAGCCACTTATTCAGAGACTCACCGAATAATGCACACCTGGGGAATAGTCCGGAGACTATTTGATATTACCGTTCACCCAGTGACTCAGTGAAAAATGCACAGCTGAGATAGAATCAAGAGAATAAAGTGATGAGTCTATTTTCTGTGGTGACACATTCAGAAACTCACTGAAGAATACCCAGTGGAAATAGTCAGAGTCCATGTCATAAGGCCACTCAATCAAAGCATTACTGAATAATGCACAATGGGGCAATAGTAGGAAGTCTATTACATATGGCATTTTATTGAGAGCTTCAGTGCATAATAAAGAGCTGTGGAGTAGTCAGGACCCTCTTTTTGGTAGCCCCAAGTTACGCAGATACGTGCATGATACATACATGTGTGATAGTCAGGAGACTATATGGACAATCGTACAGTACCTCTTTGAATACTGCTCATTTGGGGAACAATCACTAGTCTATTTCATATGGTGATTCGTTTGGAGAGTCAAAAATTAATGCACACTTGTGGAGTAAAATGGGGTCTATTAGCAAAGGCTACTCATTCAGAGTTTCAGTGAATAATATGTATATCTGATAAGTCAGGAACGTCTTTCACATAGGCACTCTTTCAGGGCCTCACTGCATAATACTCCCCTAAGAAATAGTCAAGGGTCTACTCCAAAAAAGTACACATTCAGAGTCTCTGTAAGTAACGCACACATGGGCAATACACAAGAGTCTCTTTTCTATGCCCACTTAGTCAGCGTTTCCTTCAATAATACACACCTGTGAAAGGGTTAAGAGTCCACTTCATGTAGCCACTCATTTAGCGCCTCAGTGAATAATTCACACCTGAGTAAGAGTTGAGAATTTGTTATATGGCCACTCACGATGTAACTCACTGAGTGATACAAACCTGGGGAATCCTCACATTCCATGTTATAATAGCCCACATTAAGAACCTTATTGAATCACTCACAATGGAGCAATAGTCAGGTGTCTATTTTTTCTGGCCTCTCATTCAACGTTTCAGTGAATAAAAAACTTCTGTGCAGTAATCAGGGCACCGTTTAAGATAGCCACGAATTAAGTGCCATTCTGAGTAATAAACACCTGGGTGATAGTCAGGAGTTTATTTCATATAAACGCTAATTCTGGGTATTGCTGAGTAATACACAACTGAGGGAGTGTCAGGAGTCTATTTGGTATGGACACTCATACAGAACCTGTTTGAATTATGCACACATGGAGAATAATCAAAAGTCTATGTCACAGGGCTACTTATTCTGACAGTGAATAACAAACAGGTGAAGTAATGAGAAGTCTGATTTATATGGCCTTTCTTTCACAGCCTCATTGAATATTACAAGGCTGTGATATAGTCTGGAGTCTATTGTTTATGGCCACTCATTCAGAGCATCACTGAATAAGGCACACCTGAAGAATAGTCAGAAGTCTCTATCCTATGGCCTCTCATCGAGAGCCTCACTAAAGATACACACCTGGAAATATAGTCAGGATTTACTTATATCACCTCATTTAGGGTCTCACTCAATAAGACACACCTGTGGAAGGGTATTGTGAGTTTTCCATGTGGCTACTCTTTCAGAGTGCCACTGAATAATGTGGTGAATTCACGAATCTATTTTATGTAGACAAATTTTCAGAACCTCAGTGTATAAAAGAGACTCTTGCTATAGCAGGGCATCTAATTAAAATGACCACATCTTGTAAGCCTTACTAAATAAAACACACCTGCTGAATAATTTGGAGTCTATATTTGATGGACATTCATTCAGAGCCATGGTGAATAATGCACACCCGTGTGGTAGCCAGGTGTCTATTTCATTTGGACACTATTCATAGCCTCAGTGAAAAATATGCACGTGTGGATTAGTCAGGATTTTATTTCATATGGCCACTGACTCTTAATTTCATTGAATAATCACAAATGTAATGTACTCCGCAGTCTATTTCACAGAGCCACTCATTCAGAGATTCACTGAATAATACAAATATTTAAGATAGCCAGTATCCTGTTTCCTATGTTCACAAAATCAGTGCCTCACTGATTAACAAACACCTGGGTAAACGTTAGGAGTCTACTTTATATAGCCTCTCATTTGCAGCCTCAGCGAATAATGCACACGTGTGGAATAGACACTATTCTATTTTACATGGCCACAAAATCAAAGCCTGAGTGAGTAATACACAACTTTAGAATAGTCACAAGTCTATTAAATATGCCCAAATATTCAGTCAGTGTCAATAATACCCACCTGTGTACTAGTCAAGAAACAATTTCATATGGCCAAAGTTTTAGAGCCTCAGTGAATAATACATACTTGGGTAATACTCAGGACGCTATTACATATTGCACCTATTTCAGAGATTCATTGAATAAGAAACATCTGTATTGTAGTCAGTATTCTATTTTGTATAGCCACACATTCAGAAAGTATCTTAAAGACATACACATTGGGGAAGTCAGGATTCTATTTTCTATAGCCACACATTCAGAACCTAACTGAATAACATACACCTTGGATAAAGTCAGGATTCTGTTTCCTATAGCCACCCATTTAGATACCAAATGTAAAAACGCACACCTGCAGAGTATTCAGGAGTGTCTGTTTTATGGCCACTCATTCAGAGCCTCACAGAAAAATACAGAACCATGGAAATTCACGAGTGTATTTTACATTGCCAGTTATTCAGAACCTCATTGAAGAATCATGTATATCTGGAAAATACTCAGCATTCTATAATACATAGCCACTTATTCAGAGACTCACCGAATAATGCACACCTGTGGAATAGTCCAGAGACTATTTGATATGACCGTTCACCCAGTGACTCAGTGAAAAAGGCACAGCTGAGATAGAGTCAAAATAATAGAGTCATGAATCTATTTTCTGTGGTGACACATTCAGAAACTAACTGAACAATACCCACCTTGGAAATAGTCAGAGTCCATGACATAAGGCCACTCAATCAAAGTATTACCGAATAATGCACAATGGGGCAATAATAAAAATTCTATTATATATGGCCTTTCATTGAGAGCTTCAGTGCATAATAAAGAGCTGTGGAGTAGTCAGGAACCTCTTTTAGGTATTCCAAAGTTATGCAGCTACGAGAATGATACACACATGTGTGATAGTCAGGAGACTATTTGATATGGACAATCGTACAGCACCTCTTGGAATACTGCACATTTGGGGAACAACCACTAGTCTATTTCATATGGTGATTCGTTTGGAGAGTCAAAAATTAACGCACACTTCTGGAGTAAAACGGGGTCTATTATCTAAGGCCACTCTTTCAGAGTTTCAGTGAATAATATGTATATCTGATATGTCAGGAATGTCTTTCACATGGACACTCATTCACGGCCTCACTGCATAATACTCACCTCAGAAATAGTTAAGGGTCTACTTCAAAAAAGTACACATTCAGAGTCTCTGTAAGTAAATCACACATGGGCAATACACAAGAGTCCCTTTTTTATGCCCACTTAGTCAGCGTTTCATTCAATAATACACCCCTGGGAAAGAGTTAAGTGTCCACTTCATGTAGCCACTCATTTAGCGCCTCAGTGAATAATTCACACCTGAGTAACAGTCGAGAATTTGTTATATGGCCACTCACTATGTGACTCACTGAATGATACAAACCTGGGGAATCCTCACATTCCATGTCATAATAGCCCAAATTTAGAACCTTATTGAATCACTCACAATGGAGCAATAGTCAGGTGTCTATTTTTTCTGGCCTCTCATTCAAATTTTAGGTGAATGAAAAACTTCTGTGCAGTAATCAGGACACCGTTTAAGATAGCCACGAATTAAGTGCCTTTCTGAGTAATAAACACCTGAGTGATAGTCAGAAGTTTATTTTATATAAACGCTAATTCTGGGTATTGCTGAGTAATACACAACTGGGGGAGTGTCAGGAGTCTATTTGGTATGGACACTCATACAGAACCTGTTTGAATTATGCACACATGGAGAATAATCAGGAGTCTATGTCATAGGGCTACTCATTCTGACAAACAGTGAATAACACACATGTGATGTTATGAGAAGTCTGTTTTATATGACTTTTCTTTCACAGCCTCAATGGATATTACACAGCTGTGATATAGTCTGGAGTCTATTGTTTATGGCCACTCATTCAGAGTATCACGGAATAATGAACACCTGAAGAATAATCAGAAGTCTCTATTCTATGGCCTCTCATCGAGAGCCTCACTAAACGTACAGACCTGGGAAAATAGTCAGGATTTACTTATATCACCTCATTTAGGGTCTCACTCAATAAGACACACCTGTGGAAGGGTATTGTGAGTTTTCCATGTGGCTACCCTTTCGGAGTGCCACTGAATAATGTGGTGAATTTATGAGTCTATTTTATGTAAACAAATTTTTAGAAGCTCAGTGAATAAAAGAGACTCTTGCTATAGTAGGGCATCTAATTAATATGGCCACATCTTGTAAGCCTTAGTAAATACAACACACATGCGGAATAATTTGGAGGCTATTTTTGATGTACATTCATTCAGAGCCACGGTGAATAATGCACACCTGTGTGCTATCCAGGTGTCTATTTCATTTGGACACTATTCTTAGCCTCAGGGGAAAATATGCACCTATGAATGAGTCAGGATTTTATTTTATATGGCCACTGACTCTTAATTTCAATGAATAATGCACAAGTGTTAAGTACTCCGCAGTCTATTTCACAGAGCTACTCATTCAGAGATTCACTGAATAATAAAATAATTAAAGATAACCAGAATCCTGTTTCCTATGGTCACAAAATCAGAGCCTCACTGATTAACACACACATGGGTAAACGTTAGGAGTCTACTTTATATAGCCTCTCATTTGCAGCCTCAGCGAATAATGAACACGTGTCGAATAGACACTATTCTATTTTATATGGCCACAAAATCAAAGCCTTAGTGAGTAATACACAACTTTAGAATAGTCACAAGTCTATTCCATATGCTCAAATATTCAAAGTCAGAGTCAATAATACACACCTGTGGAGTAGTCAAAAAACAATTTCATATGGCCAAAATTTTAGAGCCTCAGTTAATAATACATACCTGGGGAATACTCAGGACGCTATTACATATGGCACCTATTTCAGAGATTCATTGAATAAAGAACATTTGTATTGTAGTCAGAATTCTATTTTCTATAGCCACAAATTCAGAAAGTAACTTAAAGACATACACATTGTGGAAAGTCCGAATTCTATTTCCTATAGCCACATATTCAGAACCTAACTGAATAACATACACCTTGGGGAAAGTCAGCATTCTATTTCCTATAGCCACACATTTAGATACCAGATATCAAATTGCACACTTGCAGAGTATTCAGGAGTGCCTGTTTTATGTCCCCTCATTCAGAGACTCACAGCATAATACAGAACTATGTACATTCAGAAGTGTATTTTACATCGCCATTTATTCAGAACGTCATTGAAGAATCATTTATATCTGGAAAATACTCAGCATTCTATTATACATAGCCACTTATTCAGAGACTCACCGAATAATGCACACCTGGGGAATTGTCTGGAGTCTATTTTATAAGACCGCTCACCCAGTGACTCAATGAAAAATGCACAGCTGAGATAGAGTCAAGAGAATAGAGTCATGAGTCTATTTTCTGTGGTGACACATTCAGAAACTCACTGAAGAATACCCAGTGGAAATAGTCAGAGTCCATGTCATAAGGCCACTCAATCAAAGCATTACTGAATAATGCACAATGGGGCAATAGTAGGAAGTCTATTACATATGGCATTTTATTGAGAGCTTCAGTGCATAATAAAGAGCTGTGGAGTAGTCAGGACTCTCTTTTCGCTATCCACAAGTTACGCAGATACGTGAATGATACATACATGTGTGATAGTCAGGATACTATTTTATATGGACAATCGTACAGCATCTCTTCAAATACTGCACATTTGGGGAACAATCACTAGTCTATTTCATATGGTGATTCGTTTGGAGAGTCAAAAATTAACGCACACTTGTGGAGTAAAATGGGGTCTCTTAACTAAGGCCACTCTTTCAGAGTTTCAGTGAATAACATGTATATCTGATATGTCAGGAATGTCTTTCACATGGCAACTCGTTCAGGGCCTCATTGTTTAATATGCCTCTGAGAAATAGTCAAGCGTCTTCTTCCAATAAGTACGCATTCAGAGTCTCTGTTTGTATTCCACACATAGGCAACACACAAGAGTTTCTTTTCTATGCCCACTTAGAGTCTCATTCAATAATGCACAGCTGGGGAAGAGTTAAGGGTCTACTTCATGTAGCCACTCATTTAGAGCCTCGGTGAATAGTTCACACCGGTTTAATAGTCGAGCATTTTTTTTTAATTTTTGTTGCATTATAGGTTTTCGGGTACATGTGCAGAACGTGCAAGATATTTGCATAGGTACACACATGGCAGTGTGTTTTGCTGCCTTCCTCCCCTTCACCCACACTTGGTATTCATCCCCAGGCTATCCTCCCAGCCCCCCCCCGCTGTCCCTCCCCCATTTCCCCCAACAGTCCCCAGTGTATAGTAGACCACCTCTCTGTGTCGAGCATTTTTTATATGGCCACTCACTATGTGCCTTCCTGAATGATGCACACCTGGGGAATCCTCTGGATTCTATTTCATACTATCACACATTTAGAACCTTATTGAATAATTTACAATTGGCAATAGTCAGGTGTCTATTCTTTCTGTCCTCTCATTCAAAGTTTCAGTAAATAATAAACTTCTATGGAGTAATCAGGGAACTGCTTTAGATAGCCAGGTATTAAGTGCCTTCCTGGGTGATACACACCTGTGTGGTAGTCAGTAGTTCATTTCATATGAACTGTAATTCTGAGTATTGCTGAGTAATACACAAATGGGGGAGTGCAAGGAGTCTATTTGATGTGCGCACTCATACAGAACAAGTTTGAATAATGCACACATGAAGAATAATCAGGAGTTTATGTCATGCAGCTACTCTTTCAGACAAACAGTGAAAAACACACATGTGGAGTAATGAAAAGTTTGTTTCATATGGCCGTTCTTTCACAGCCTCACTGAATATTACACACTTGTGATATAGTCTGGAATCTATTGTTTATGGCTACTCATTCAGAGAATCACTGAATAATGCACACCTGCGAAATGGTAAGAAATCTATCGTATGGCCTCTCAGTGAGAGCCTCACTAAATGGACACATCTGGGAAAATAGTCAGGATTCACTTATATCCCCTCATTTAGAGTGTCACTCAGTATTGCACACCTGTGGAATAGTAAGGAGACTTTTTTATGTGGCCTCTCATTCTGCGTGTCACTCAATTATGTGGTGTAGTCAAGGAGTCAATTTCATGTAGACAGTTTTTCAGAGCATCAGTGAATAAGAGAGATCCTTGCTATAGTAAGGCATCAAATTAATATGGCCACATCTTGTAAGCCTCACTATATAATACACACCTGGAGAATAATTTGGAGTCTATTCTCGATGGGCATTCATTGAGAGCCTCCGTGAATAATGCACACCCGTGTGGTAGCCAGGAGACTATTTCATTTGGACACTCATTCATAGCCTCAGTGGATAATATGCACGAGAGTATTAGTCAGGATTTTATTTCATATGGCCACTGACTTACAATTTCAGTGAATAAAGCACAAATGTAAAGTACTCAGCAGTCTTTTTCATAGAGCCACTCATTCAGAGATTCACTGAATAATGCAAATATTTAAGATAGAAAGAATCCTGTTTCATATGGTCACACAATCAGAGCCTCACTGAGTAACACACACCTGGGTAAACTTTAGGAGTCTACTTTATATAGCCTCTCATTTACAGCCTCAGCAAATAATGCACACGTGTGGAATAGACACTAGTCTATTTTATATGGCCACAAAATCAAAGCCTGAGTGAGTAATACACAACTTTAGAATAGTCACTAGTCTATTCCATATGCCCAAATATTCAAAGTCAGAGTCAATAACACACCTGTGGACTAGTCCAAAAGAAATTTCATATGGCCAATGTCTTAGAGCCTCAGTGAATAATACATTCCTGGGGAATACTGAGGACGCTATTTCATATGGCATCTATTTCAGAGATTCATTGAATAAGGAACACCTGTATTGCAGTCAGAATTATATTTCATATAGCCACATATTCGGAACTTAACTGGTTGACATACACCTTGGGGAAAGTCAGGATTCTATTTCATATAGCCACTCATTTAGATAACTAATGTAAAAAGGCACACCTGCGTTGTATTCAGGAGTCTCTATTTTATGGCCAAACATTCAGAGCCTCACAGAATAATGCAGAACTATGGAAATTCAGGAGTGTATTTTACATGGCCACTTATTCAGAACTTCATTGAAGAATCACATATATCTGGAAAATAGTCAGGATTCTATTATCTATAGCCACTTATTCAGAGACTCACTGAATAATGCACACATGGGGAATAGTCTATAGACTATTTGATATGACCATTTACCCAGGGACTCAGTGAAAAATGTAGAGCTGTGAAATAATCAAAAGGATGGTGTCATGAATCTATATTCTGTGGTAACTCGTTCAGAAACTCACTGAAAAATACCTACCTTGGACATAGTCAGAGTCCATGTCATATGGCCACTCAATCAAAGCATTACCTCATAATGCACAAGGGGGAAATTGTAAGAAGTCTATTTCATATGGCCTCTCATTGAGAGCTTCAGTGCATAATAAACAGCAGTGGAGTAGTCAGGACCCTCTTTTAGGTAGCCCCAAATTCCACTGCTACGTGAATGATACACACATGTGTGATAGTCAAAAGACTCTTTCATATGGACACTCATACAGCAACTCTTGGAATATCGCACATTTGGGGAATGATCACTAGTCTATTTTATATGGTGATTCGGTTGGAGAGTCAAAAAATAACCCACACCTGTGAAGTAAAATGGAGTCTATTACATAAGACCACTCTTTCAGTGTTTCAGTGAATAATATGTATATCTGATAAATCAAAAATCTCTTTAACATGGCAACTCATTCAGGGCTTCAGTGTATAATACTCCCCTCAGAAATAGTCAAGGGTCTACTTCAAATAAGTACGCATTCAGAGTCTCTGTATGTATTGCACACATCGGCAATACGTAAGAGTTTCTTTTCTATGCCCACTTAGTCAGAGTCTCATTCAATAATGCACAGCTAGGGAAGAGTTAAGGGTCTACTTCATGTAGCCACTCATTTAGAGCCTTGGTAAATAGTTCACACCGGTGTAATAGTCGAGCATTTTTTATATGGCCACTCACTATGTGACTCCCTGAATGATACACACCTGGGGAATCCTCAGGATTCTATTTTATACTACCACACATTTAGAACCTTACTGAGTAATACACAATGCAGCAATAGTCAAGTGTCTATTCTTTCTGGGCTCTCATTCAAACTTTCAGTGAATAATAAACTTCTATGGAGTAATCAGGTGACTGTTTATGATAGCCATGAATTAAGTGCCTTCCAGAGTGATACACACCTGGGTGATAGGAGTTTATTTTATATGAACCCTAATTCTGGGTATTACTGAGTAATACACAACTGGGGGAGTGTCAGGAGTCTATATGGTGTGAACAATGATACAGAACCTTTTGGAAAAATGCACACATGGAGAATAATCAGCACTCTATGTTATACGGCTACTCATTCAAACAAACAGTAAATAACTCACATGTGGAGAAATGAGAAATCTGTTTCATATGGCCGTTACTTCACAGCCTCACTGAATATTACACACTTGTGATATAGTCTGGAGTCTATTGTTTATGACCAATCATTCAAAGAATCACAGAATAATGCACACCTGCAAAATGGTAAGAAGTCTCTATTCTATGGCCTCTCATTGAGAGCCTCACTAAATGTACACACATGGGAAAATAGTCAGGATTTACTTATATCCCCTAATTTAGAGTCTCACTCAATAATGCACACCTGTGGAATAGTAAGGAGACTTTATCATGTGGCCTCTTATTTGGAGTGTCTCTGAATTATGTGATGTAGTCAGGAGTCTATTTCATGTAGACACATTTTCCGCGCCTCAGTGAAGAAGAGAAACCCTTGCTACAGTAAGGCAACTAATTAACATGGCCACATCTTGTAAGCCTCACTGAATAATACACACCTGGAGAATAATTTGGAATCTATTTTCGATGAACATTCATTCAGAGCCTCGGTGAATAATGCACACCCTTGGGGTAGCCATGAGTCTATTTCATTTGAAAACTCATTCATAGCCACAGTGGATAATATGTACGTGTGGATTTGTCAGGAGTTTATTTAGTATGGCCACTGACTCGTAATATCAGTGAATAATGCACAAATGTAAAGTACTTCTCAGTCTATTTTATAGAGCCACTCATTCAGAGATTCACTGAATAATACAAATATTTAAGATAGACAGAATCCTGTTTCATGTGGGCGCACAATTAGAGCCTCACGGAGTAACACACACCTGGAAAAACGTTAGGAGTCTACTTTATATAGCCTCTCATTTTGAGCCTCAGAGAATAATGCACACGTGTGGAATAGACACTAGTCTATTTTATATGGCCACAAAATCAAAGCCTGAGTGAGGAATACACAACTTTAGAATAGTCACAAGTCTATTCCACATGCCTAAATATTCAAAGTCAGAGTCAATAATACACACCTGTGGACTAGTCAAAAAACAATTTCATATGGCCAAAGTTTTAGAGCCTCAGTGAATAATACATACCTGGGGAATTCTCAGGATGCTATTACATATGGCACCTATTTCAGAGATTCATTGAATAAGGAACATCTAATTTGTAGTCAGAATTCTATTTTGTATAGCCACATATTCAGAAGGTAACTGAATAACATATACCTTGGGGAAAGTCAGGATTCTATTTCCTACAGCCACCCATTTAGATATCAAATGTAAAAACGCACACCTGCAGAGTATTCAGGAGTGTCTGTTTTATGGCCACTCATTCAGAGCCTCACAGAATAATACAGAACTATTGAAATTCAGGAGTGTATTTTACATCATCAGTTATTCAGAACCCCATTGAAGAATCATGTATATCTGAAAAGTACTCAGCATTCTATTATACTTAGCCACTTATTCAGACTCACTGAATAATGCACACCTGGGGAATAGTCTGGAGAATATTTGATATGACCGTTCACCCAGTGACTCAGTTAAAAATGCACAGCTGAGAAATAGTCAAGAGGATAGAGTCATGTGTCTATTTTCTGTGGTAACTTGCTCAGAAACTCACTGAAGAATACCCATTTTGGAAATAGTCAGAGTCCAAGTCACATGGCCATTCAATCAAAGCATTACCGAATAATGCACAATGGGGCAATAGTAAGGAGTCTATTTCATATGTCCTCTCATTGAGAGCTTCAGTGGGTTATAAACAGCTGTCGAGTAGTCATGACTCTAGCCCCAAATTACACAGCTACGTGAATGATTCACACATGTGTGATAGTCAGGAGACTATTTCATATGAACACTCATACAGCACCTTTTCCAATTCTGAACAATTGCAGAATAATCACTACTCTATTTCATATGGTGATTCATTTGGAGAGTCAAAAATAGGGGGATTTCCAAGATGGTGCCATAGAATCAACTCAGGTTTGCAGCTCTCAGTGAAGGAATAGAGGGTGAGTCCTAGCTGCATTTTCAGATGGACCTTTTTTGCCCACAGGACGAGGATATTCGCAGGTGTAGGAGAGACACCAGACGCCATCGCAGCCAGTGCTTTGGCTCCCATGGCTGTTTCTGCCTGAGCCACAATGCAGCGGCACCCAGAACAAAACTCAGTGGTCTGGGTGCCCTGTTAAACTGGCAATCTAAGATCTGGATGGGAAGATTGACATGTCCATCTGATTAAACGGGACTTGGACAATGAGCCAGACCAGAAGATTCCTGGGAAGCATTATTTGAGCCAGTGCAGTGGGCAAAGGCACGAGAGATCGCACGGATCCAAGTGTCCTATCAGCAGCCTCCTGGGGCGCCAAAGAGAGAGTTAACCGTTCATATTGGGGAGAAAATGAGAGAGAGAGAGAGAGAGGACGGACTCTGAGGCAGGGAGCTAGATTATTGGGATCGGTGGGTCCCACCCTAACGAGAACAAGCTGGGTGGCAATTGGAGTCACTCTGGGTTGAGAGTTTTGCTGTGTGTTCAGCTGAATCAAGCACAGTGCAGCTCGGTGGGGGAGGGGCGTCCACCGCTATGGACGCAATTCACACCTACTGAGGTACACGCCCATTGCTGAGGCACCATCCCGTTGCCGAGGCAACCCGCCATAACAAAGATACTCTGTCAACAGGGCGGAATGCAACACAGTAGAACGGAGCCCCGCAGCAGCAGGGCAGACCCGCGATAGCAGGACGGAGCCTCGGCAGGCAAATAGTGAATAGACTGCCACCTACTGTGGCAGGACAGTGCAACAGATACTCATAAAGAAAGCTCCAACTCACTGAGACAGAGCATCTTAGGGAAAAAAAGTGGGGGTGCAGAGAAGCTAGACGTTTAGAAAAAAAACTAAGTAACAGAAATACTTCATCATCAACAGTCCGGGCGTCCACTCAGAGACCAAATAGAAAAGTCGGTAACTACTAAGATGACAGATGGATAAATCCACAAAGATGGGAAGAAACCAACGCAAAAAGGAGGAAAACACCAGAAACCAAAACACCTCACCTCCTACAAGAACCAAAACTCATCAGCAAGGGAACAAAACTGGACGGAGAATGAGTGTGACGAAATGACGGAATCAGACTTCAGAAGGTGGACAATGAGAAACTTCAGTGAGCTAAAAGAACATGTTCTAAATCAATGCAAATAAAATAAGAACCTTGAAAAAAGATTCGAGGAAATGATAACAAGAATGGACAACTTAGAAAGGAGTATGAATGCATTAAAGGAGCTGAAAAACACAACAGGAGTACTTCGTGAAACATGCACAAGTTTCAACGCAGAATTGACAAAGCAGAAGAAAGAATATCAGAAGTCGAAGATCAACTCAATGAAATAAAATGAGAAACCAAGATTAGAAAAAAAAGCACAAAAAGGAATGAACAAAATCTCCAGGAAATATGGGACTATGTGAGGAGACCAAACCTATGTTTGATAGGTGTACCATAATATGATGAAGAGAATGGGCAAAGGATATGAACAGACACTTTACAAAAGAAGACACACATGAGGCCAACAAACACATGAAAAAATGCTCATCATCACTGGTCATTAGAGAGATGCAAATCAAAACCACATTGAGATACCATCTCACGCCTGTTAGAATGGAGATTATTAAAATATCTGGAGACAAAAGATGCTGAAGAGGATGTGCAGAAATAGGAACACTTCTACACTGTTGATGGGAGTGTAAATTAGTTAAATCATTGTGTAAGACAGTGTGGCGATTCCTCAAGGACCTAGAAATAGAAATTCAATTTGACCCAGCAATAACTTTACTGGGTATATATCCAAAGGACTATAAATCTTTCTACTATATGGACACATGCACAGGAATGTTCACTGCAGCACTGTTTACAGTACCAAAGACCTGAAACCAACCCAAATGCCCATCGATGATAGAAAGGACTGGGAAAATGTGGCAGATATACACCATGGAATATTATGCAGCAATCAAAAATGATGAGTTTGTGTCCTTTGTAAGGACATGAATGAATCTTGAGAACATCATTCTCAGCAAAGTGACACAAGAAGAGGAAAGGAAATACTGCATATTCTCACTCATAGGCGGGTGAAAAAAATGAGAACACATGGACACAGGGAGGGGGTCTACTACACACAGGGGTCTATTGGGGAACATGGGGGAGGGACAGTGGTGGGGGCAGATGCGGATGGATAGCTGGGGGGAAAAATGCCAAGTGTGGGTGAAGGGGAGAAAGAGAGCAAAATGCACTGCCATGTGTGTAACTATGCAAGAATCTTGCACGTTTTGCACATGTACCCCAAAACCAAATATGCAATAAAAATTAAAGAAAAATAACACACACCTGTGGAGTAAAATGGGGTCTATTACATAAGGCCACTATTTCAGTGTTTCAGTGAATAATATTTATATCTGATAAGTCAGGAATGTCTTTCACATGGTCACTCAATCAGGGCCTCAGTGCTTAATACTCCCCTCAGAAATAGTCAAGGGTCTACTTCAAATATGTACACATTAATAGTCTCTGTAAGTAATGCACAAAAGGGCAATACACAAGAGTCTCTTTTCTATACCCACTCAGTCAGAGTCTCATGCAATAATACACACATGGGAAAAAGTTAATTGTCTACTTCATGTAGCCACTCATTTAGAGCTTCAGTGAATAATTCACACCGGCATAATAGTCGAGGATTTTTTATATGGCCACTCATTATGTGACTCCCTGAATGATACAAACCTGGGGAATCCTCAGGATACTAATACATATTAACACACATTTAGAACCTTATTGAATAATTCACAAAGGAGCAATAGTGAGGTGTCTATTTTTTCTGGCCTCTCATTCAACGTTTCAGTGAATAAAAAACTTCTATGGAGTAATCAGGGCACTGTTTAAGATAGCCACGAATTAAGTGCCTTCCTGAGTGATACACACCTGGGTGATAGTCAGGAGTTCATGTCACATGAACTCTAATTCTGGGTATTGCTAAGAAATACACAACTGGGGGAGTGTCAGGAGTCTTTTTGGTATGGACACTCATACAGAACCTGTTTGAATTATGCACACATGTAGAATAATCAGGAGTCTATGTCATATGGCTACTCATTCAGACAAACAGTGAATAACCCACATGTGGATTAATGAGATGTCTGTTTTATATGGCCGTTCTTTCACAGCCTCACTGAATATTACACACTTGTGATATAGTCTGGAGTCTATTGTTTATGGCAACTCATTCAGAGCATCACTGAATAATGCAAACCTGGGGAATGGTCAGAAGTCTCTATTTTAAGGCCTCTCATCGAGAGCATCACTAAATGTACACACCTGGGAAAATAGTCAGGATTTACTTGTGTAACCTCATTTAGAGTCTCACTCAATAATACACACCCGTGGAAGAGTATGGAGACTTTTTCATGTGGCTACTCATTTGGAGTGCCACTGAATTATGTGGTGAATTCAGCAGTCTGTTTTATGTAGACAAATTTTCGGAACCTCAGTGAATAAAAGAGAGTCTTGTTATAGTAAGGCATCTAATTAATATGGCCACATCTTGTAAGCCTTATGAAATAATACACACTTGGAAAATAATTTGGAGTCTATTTCTGATGGACATTCATTGAGAGCCACGGTGAATAATGCACACTCATGGGGTAGCCAGGTGTCTATTTCATTTGGACACTATTCATAGCCTCAGTGGATAATAAGCTCGTGTGGATTAGACAGAATTTCACTTCATATTGCCACTGACTCGTAATTTCAGTGAATAGTGCACAAATGTAAAGTACTCAGCAGTCTATTTCACAGAGCCACTCATTCCGAGATTCGCTGAATAATGCAAATATTTAAGATAGACAGAATCCTGTTTCATATGGTCCCACAATCAGAGCCTCACTGAGTAACACACACCTGGGGAAACGTTTGGAGTCTACTTTATATAGCCTCTCATTTGCAGCCCAAGCTAATAATGCACAAGTTTGGAATAGACACTAGTCTATTTTATATGGCCACAAACTCAAACCCTGAGTGAGTAATACACAAATTAAGAATAGTCACAACTCTATTCGATATGCCCAAATATTCAAAGTCAGAGTCAATAATACATACCTGTGGACTAGTCGAAAAAAAATTTTTATATGGCCAAAGTTTTAGAGCCTGAGTGAATAATACATACCTGGGGAATACTCAGGACGCTATTACATATGGCACCTATTTCAGAGATTAATTGAATAAGAAACAGCTCTTTTGTAGTCAGAATTCAATTTTGTTGAGCCACAACAGAAAGTAACTTAAAGACATACACATTGGGAAAAGTCAGGATTCTTTTTCAGATAGCCACATATGCAGAACATAACTGAATAACACACACCTTGGGGAAAGTCAGCATTCTATTTCTATAGCCACCCATTTAGATACCAAATGTAAAAACGCGCATCTGCAGGGGATTCAGGAGTGTCTGTTTTGTGGCCACTCATTCAGAGCCTCACAGAATAATACAGAACTATTGAAATTCAGGAGTGTATTTTACATTGCCAGTTATTCAGAACCTCATTGAAGAATCATGTATATCTGGAAAATACTCAGCATTCAATTATACATAGCCACTTATTCAGAGACTCGCCGAATAATGCACACCTGGGCAATAGTCTGGAGACTATTTGATATGACCGTTCACCAAGTGACTCAGTGAAAAATGCACAGCTGAGATAGAGTCAAGAGAATAGAGTCATGGGTCTATTTTCTGTGGTGACACATTCAGAAACTAACTGAAGAATACCCACCTTGGAAATAGTCAGAGTCCAGGTCATAAGGCCACTCAATCAAAGCATTACCGAATAATGAACGATGGGGCAATAGTAAAAAGTCTATTACATATGGCCTTTCATTGAGACCTTCAGTGCATAATAAAAAGCTGTGGAGTAGTCAGGACCCTCTTTGCCGTAGCGCCAAGTTACGCATATACGTGAATGATACCTACCTACGTGTGTGATAGTCAGGAGAATATTTGATATGGACAATCGTACAGCACCTCTTGGAATACTGCACATTTGGGGAACAATCACTAGTCTATTTCATATGATGATTCGTTTGGAGAGTCAAAAATTAACGCACACGTGTGGAGTAAAATGGGGTCTATTAGCTAAGGCCACTCCGTCAGAGTTTCAGTGAATAATATGTATATCTGATAAGTCAGGAATGTCTTTCACATGGACACTCGTTCAGGGCCTCACTGCATAATACTTCCCTCCGAAATAGTCAAGGGTGTACTTCATAAAAGTACACATTCAGCGCCTCTGTAAGTAACGCACACACGGGCAATACACAAGAGGCTCTTTTTGATGCGCACTTAGTCAGCGTTTCATTCAATAGTACACACCTGGAAATGAGTTGAGTGTCTACTTCATTTAGCCACTCATTTGGCGCCACGGTGAATAATTCACACCCGATTAACAGTCGAGAATTTTTTATATGGCCACTCACTATGTGACTCCCTGAATAAAAGACACCTGGGGATTCCTCACATTTTATGTCATAATAGCACACATTTAGAACCTTATTGAATAATTCACAATGGAGCAATGGTCAGGTGTCTATTCTTTCTGGCCTCTCACTCATCGTTTCAGTGAATAAAAAACTTCTGTGGAGTAATCAGGGCACTGTTTAAGATAGCCACGAATTAAGTGCCTTCCTGAGTAATACACACCTGGGTGATAGTCAGGAGATTATTTCATATAAACGCTAATTCTGGCTATTGCTGAGTAGTACACAACTGGGGGAGTCTCAGGAGTCTATTTGATATGGACACTCATACAGAACCTCTTTGAATTAAGCACACATGCAGAATAATCAGGAGTCTATGTCATATGGCTACTCATTCAGGCAAACAGTGAATAACCCACATGTGATGAAACGAGAAGTCTGTTTTATATGGCCTTTCTTTCACAGCCCCACTGAATATTACACACCTGTGATATAGTCTGGAGTCTATTGTTTATGACCACTCATTCAGAGCATCACTGAATAATGCACACCTGGGGAAGAATCAGAAGTCTCTCTCCTATGGCCTCTCATCGAGAGCCTCACTAAATGTACACACCTGGGAAAGTAGTCAGGATTTACTTATATCACCACATTTAGAGTCTCACTCAATAATACACACCTGTGGAAGTGTATTGATAATTTTTCATGTGGCTACTCTTTCGGAGTGCCACGGAATAATGTGGTGAATTCATGAGTCAATTTTATATAGACAAGTTTTCCGAACCTCACTGAATAAAAGAGACTCTTGCTATAGTAAGGAATCTAATTAATATGGCCACACCTTGTAAGCCTTACTAAATAATACACACCTTCTGAATAATTTGGAGTCCATTTTTGATGGACATTCATTCAGAGACACGGTGAATAATGAACACCCGTGTGGTAGCCAGGTGTCTATTTCATGTGGACACTATTCATAACCTCAGTGGAAAATATGCACGTGTGGATTAGTCAGGATATTATTTCATATGGCCACTGACTTGTAATTTCAGTGAATAATGCATAAATGTAAAGTACTCCGCAGACTATTTCACAGAGCCACTCATTCAGAGATTCACTGAATAATACAAATATTTAAGATAGCCAGAATCCTGTTTCCTATGGTCACACAATCAGAGCCTCACTGATTAACACACACCTGGGTAAAAGTTAGGAGTCTACTTTATATAGCTTCTCATTTGCAGCCTCAGAAAAAAATGCACACCTGTGAAATAGACACTATTCTATTTTATATGGCCACAAAATCAAAGCCTTAGTGAGTAATACACAACTTTAGAATAGTCACAAGTCTATTCCATATGCCCAAATATTCAAAGTCACAGTCAGTAATACACACCTGTGGACTAGTCAAAAAAACAATTTTATATGACCAAAGTTTTAGAGCCTAAGTGAATAATACATACCTGGGGAATACTCAGGACGCTATTACATATGGCACCTCTTTCAGAGATTCATTGAATAAGGAACACCTGTATTGTAGTCAGAATTCTATTTTGTATAGCCACAAATTCAGAAAGTAACTTAAAGTCATACACATTGGGGAAAGCCAGGATTCTATTTCCTATAGCCACATATTCAGAACCTAACTAGTAACATACACCTTGGGGAAAGTCAGCATTCTATTTCCTATAGCCACCCATTTAGATACCAAATGTAAAAACGCACATCTGCAGAGGATTCAGGAGTGTCTGTTTTATGGCCACTCATTCAGAGCCTCACAGAATAATACAGAACTATTGAAATTCAGGAGTGTATTTTACATTGCCAGTTATTCAGAACCTCATTGAAGAATCATGTATATCTGGAAAATACTCAGCATTCAATTATACATAGCCACTTATTCAGAGACTCACCTAATAATGCACACCTGGGCAATAGTCGGGAGACTATTTGATATGACCGTATATCCAGTGACTCTGTGAAAAATGCACAGCTGAGATAGAGTCAAGAGAAAAGAGTCATGAGTCTATTTTCTGTGGTGACACATTCAGAAACTAACTGAAGAATACCCACCTTGGAAATAGTCAAGTCCATGTCATAAGGCCACTCAATCAAAGCATTACTGAATAATGCACGATGGGGCAATAGTAAAAAGTCTATTACATATGGCCTTTCATTGAGAGCGTCAGTGCATAATAAAGAGCAGTGGAGTAGTCAGGACCCTCTTTTCGGTAGCGCCAAGTTACGCATATACGTGAATGATACCTACCTACGTGTGTGATAGTCAGGAGAATATTTGATATGGACAATCGTACAGCACCTCTTGGAATACTGCACATTTGGGGAACAATCACTAGTCTATTTCATATGATGATTCGTTTGGAGAGTCAAAAATTAACGCACACGTGTGGAGTAAAATGGGGTCTATTAGCTAAGGCCACTCCGTCAGAGTTTCAGTGAATAATATGTATATCTGACAAGTCAGGAATGTCTTTCACATGGACACTCGTTCAGGGCCTCACTGCATAATACTCCCCTCCGAAATAGTCAAGGGTGTACTTCATAAAAGTACACATTCAGCGTCTCTGTTAGTAACGCACACACGGGCAATACACAGGAGGCTCTTTTCGATGCGCACTTTGTCAGCGTTCCATTCAATAGTACACACCTGGAAATGAGTTAAGAGTCTACTTCATTTAGCCACTCATTTGGCGCCACGGTGAATAATTCACACCTGATTAACAGTCGAGAATTTTTTATATGGCCACTCACTATGTGACTCCCTGAATAAAAGACACCTGGGGATTCCTCACATTTTATGTCATAATAGCACACATTTAGAACCTTATTGAATAATTCACAATGGAGCAATGGTCAGGTGTCTATTCTTTCTGGCCTCTCATTCAACGTTTCAGTGAATAAAAAACTTCTGTGGAGTAATCAGGGCACTGTTTAAGATAGCCACGAATTAAGTGCCTTCCTGAGTAATACACACCTGGGTGATAGTCAGGAGTTTATTCCATATAAACGCTAATTCTGGCTATTGCTGAGTAATACACAACTGGGGGAGTCTCAGGAGTCTATTTGGTATGGACACTCATACAGAACCTGTTTGAATTATGCACACATGCAGAATAATCAGGAATCTATGTCATATGGCTACTCATTCAGGCAAACAGTTAATAACCCTCATGTGATTTACTGAGAAGTCTGTTTTATATGGCCTTTCTTTCACAGCCTCAGTAAATATTACCCACCTGTGATGTAGTCTGGAGTCTATTGTTTATGGCCACTTATTCAGAGAAACACTGAATAATGCACACTTGGGAGAAAACCAGAAGGCTCTATCATATACCCTCTCATCGAGAGCCTCACTTTATGTACACACCTTGGAAAACAATCAGGAATTACTTATATCACCTCATTTAGAGTCTCACTCAATAATACACACCTGTGTAATGGTATGGAGACTTTTTATGTGGCTACTCTTTTGGAGTGCCACTGAATAATGTGGTGAATTCAGGAGTCTATTTTATGCAGACAAATTTTCAGAACTTCAGTCAATAAAAGAGACTCTTGCTGTAGTAGGCATCTAATTAATGTGGCCACATCGTTTGAGCCTTACTAAATAATACACACCTGGAGAAAAATTTGGAGTCTCTTTTTGATGGAAATTTATTCAGAGACATGGTGAATAATTCACACCTGTGTGGTAGCCAAATGTCTATTTCATTTGTACACTATTCATTGCCTCAGTGGATAATATGCATGTGTGGATTAGTCCGGATTTTATTTCATATGGACACTGACTCATAATTTCAGTGAATAATGCACAGACGTAAAGTACTCATCAGTCTTTTTCACAGAGCCACTCATTCAGAGATTCACTGAATAATACAAATATTTAAGATAGAAAGAATCCTGTTTCATATGGTCACACAATCAGAGCCTCACTGATTAACACACACCTGGGTAAACGTTAGGAGTCTACTTTATATAGCCTCTCATTTGCATCCTCAACAAATAATCTACACGTATGGAGTAGACACTATTCTATTTTATATGGCCACAAAATCAAAGCCTGAGTGAGTAATACACAACCTTAGAATAGTCACATGTGTATTCCATATGCCCAAATATACAAAGTCAGAGTCAATAATACACACCTGTGGACTGGTAAAAAACAATTTTATATGGCTAAAGTTTTAGAGCCTTAGTGAATACTACATCCCTGGGGAATACTCAGGACGCTATTACATATGGCACCGATTTCAGAGATTCATTGAATAAGGAACACCTGTATTGTAGTCAGAATTCTATTTCATATAGCCACATATTCAGAACCTAACTGTCAGACATACACCTTGGCTAAAGTCAGGACTCTATTTTGTATGGCCACATATTCAGAACCTAACTGAATAACATACACCTTGGGGAAAGTCAGGATTGTATATCCTATAGCCACCCATTTAGATACCAAATGTAAAAACGCACACCTGCGGAGTATTCATGAGTGTCTGTTTTATGGCCACTCATTCAGAGCCTCACAGAATAATACAGAACTATTGAAATTCAGGAGTGTATTTTGCATTGCCAGTTATTCAGAAACACAATGAAGAATCATGTATATCTGGAAAATACTCGGGATTCAATTATATATAGCCACTTATTCAGAGACTCACCGAATAATGCACACCTTGGAATCGTCCAGAGACTATTTGATATGACCGTTCACCCCGTGACTCAGTGAAAAATGCACAGCTGAGATAGAGTCAAGAGAATAGAGTCTTGAGTCTATTTTCTGTGGTGACACATTCAGAAACTAACTGAAAAATAACCACCGTGGAAATAGTCATGGTCCGAGTCATAAGGCCACTCAATCAAAGCATTACCGGATAATTCACAATGGGGCAATAGTAAGGAGTCTATTACATATGGGCGCTCATTGAGAGCTTCAGTGCATAATAAAGATCTGTGCAGTAGTCAGGACCCTCTTTTAGGTAGCCCCAATTTACGCAGCTACGTGAATGATACACACGTGTGTTATAATCAGGAGAATATTTGATATGGACACTCCTAGAGCACCTCTTCAAATACTGCACATTTTGGGAATAATCACTAGTCTATTTCATATGGTGATTCGTTTGGAGAGTTAAAAAATAACGCACACCTGTGGAGTAAAATGGGGTCTATTACATAATGCCACTCATTCATTGTCTCAGTGAATAATATGTATATCTGATAAGTCAGGAATGCCTTTCACATGGTCACTCATTCAGGGCTTCAGTGCATAATACTCCCCTCTGAAATAGTCAAGGGTCTACTTCACAAAAGTACACATTCAGAGTCTCTGTAAGTAAAGCACACATGGGCAATACACAAGAGAGTTTTTTCTATGCACACTTAGTCAGAGTTTTCTTCAATAATACACAACTGGAAAAGAGTTAAGAGTCTACCTCATGTAGCCACTCATTTAGCGCCTCAGTGAATAATTCACACCGGAGTATCAGTGGAGAATTTTTTATATGGCCACTCACTATGTGACTCCCTGAATAAAAGACACCTGGGGATTCCTCACATTTTATGTCATAATAACACAAATTTAGAACCTTATTGAATAATTCAAAATGGAGCAATGATCAGGTGTCTATTCTTTCTGGCCTCTCATTCAAAGTTTCAGTGAATAATAAACTTCTGTGGAGTAATCATTGCACGGTTTAAGATACCCACGAATTAAGTGCCTTCTTGAGTAATACACACCTGGGTGATAGTCAGGAGTTTATTTCATATAAACGCTAATTCTGGCTATTGCTGAGTAATACACAACTGGCGGAGTGTCAGGAGTCTGCTTGGTATGGACACTCATACAGAACCTGTTTGAATTATGCACACATGGAGAATAATCAGGAGTCTATGTCATATGGCTACTCATTCCGACAAACAGTGAATAAACCACATGTGATGTAATGAGAAGTCTGTTTTATATGGCCTTTCTTTCACAGCTTCACTGAATATTACAAACCTGTGATATAGTCTGGAGTCTATTGTTTATGGCCACTCATTCAGAGCATCACTGAATAATGCACACCTGGGGAAGAATCAGAAGTCTCTATCCTATGGCCTCTCATTGAGAGCCTCACTAATTGTACACACGTGGGAAAATAGTCAGGATTTACTTATATCACCTCATTTAGAGTCTCACTCAATAATACACACCTGTGGAAGAGTATGGAGGCTTTTTTCATGAGGCTACACTTTCAGAGTGCCACATAATAGTGTGGTTAATTCAGGAGGCTATTTTATGTGGACAAATTTTCAGAACCTCAGTGAATAAAAGAAACTCTTGCTATAGTAAGGCATCTAATTAATATGGCCACATCTTGTAAGCCTTACTAAATAAGTCACACCTTCAGAATAATTTGGAATCTATTTTTGATGGACATTCATTTAGAGACACATTGAATAATGCACACCCGTGTGGTAGCCAGGTGTCTATTTCATTTGGACACTATTCATAGCCTCAGTGGATAATATGCTCTTGTGCATTAATCAGGATTACATTTCATATGGCCACTGACTCATAACTTCAGGGAATAATGCACAAATATAAAGTACTCAGCAGTCTATTTCAAAGAGCCACTCATTCAGAGATTCACTGAAAAATAGAAATATTTAAGACAGACAGAATCCTGTTTCATATTGTCACACAATCAGAGCCTCACTGAGTAACACACACCTGGGAAAACATGAGGAGTATACTTTATATAGCCTCTCATTTGCAGCCTCAGCGAATAGTGCACACGTGTGTAATAGACACTAGTCTATTTGATATGGCCACAAAATCAAAGACTGAGTGGGTAACACACAACATTGGAATAGTCACAATTCTATTTCATATGCCCAAATACTCAAAGTCAATAATACACACCTGTGGACTAGTCAAATAACAATTTCATATGGGCAAAGATTTAGAGCCTCATTGAATAATACACACCTGGGCAATAACAGGACGCTATTACATATGGCACCTATTTCAGAGATTCATTGAATAAGGAACACCTGTATTGCAGTCAGAATTCTATTTTGTATAGCCACATATTCAGAACCTAACTGAAAGACATACAACTTGGGGAAATTTAGGATTCTATTTCGCATAGCTACATATTCAGAACCTAACTGAAAGACATACTCCTTGGGGAAAGTCAGGATTCTATTTCCTATAGCTACCCAATTAGATACCGAATGTAAATACGCACACCTGCAGAGTATTCTGGAGTGTCTGTTTTATGGCCACTCATTCAGAGCCTCACAGAATAATACAGAACTATGGAAATTCAGGAGTGTATATTATTTTATTTTATTTTTTTAATTTTTATTGCATTATATGTTTTGGGGTACATGTGCAGAACGTGCAAGATAGTTGAATAGGTACACACATGAAAGTTTGCTTTGTTGTCTTCCTCCCCTTCACCCACACTTGGCATTTATTTTCAGGCTATCATTCCCTAGCCCCCCCGCTCCGTGATGTCGCTCTCCCATTTCCCCAATAAACCCCTGTGTGTAGTAGACCCTGTCCCTGTGTACATGTGTTCTCTGTTTTCTCACCCGCCTTTGAGTGAGAATATGTGGTACTTCTTCTTCTGTTCTTGTGTCAGATTGCTGAGAATGATGTTCTCCAGATTCATCCATGTCCTTGTAAAAGACAAAAAGTCATCATTTTTTTTTGCTGCATAATATTCCATGGTGTATATGTGCCACATTTTCCCAGTCCAGTCTATCATTGATGGGCATTTGCGTTGGTTCCAGGTCTTTGATATTGTTAACAGTGTTGCAATGAACATTCGTGTGCATGTGTTCTTAGAGTAGAACGATTTATATTCCTTTGGATATATACCCAGTAATGGGATTGCTGGGTCAAATGGAATTTCTATTTCTAGGTCTTTGAGGAATCGCCACACTGTCTTACACAATGGTTGAACTAATTTACACTCCCACTAAAAGTGTAAGAGTGTTCCTATTTCTTCACATCCTCTCCAGCATCTGCTGTCTCCAGATTTTTTAATGATAGCCATTCTACCAGGCGTGAGATTGTATCTCAATGTGGTTTTGATTTGCATCTCTCTACTAACCAGTGATGATGAGCATTTTTTTCATGTGTTTGTTGGCCTCATGTATGTCTTCTTTTGTAAACTGTCTGTTCGCATCCTTTGCCCATTTTTGAATGGGCTTGTTTGTTTTTTTCCTGTAAATCTGTTTGAGTTCTTTGTAAATTCTGGATATCAGCCCTTTGTCAGATGTGTAAACTGCAAAGATTTTTTCCCATTCCGATGGTTGCTGATTCACTCTAGTGACTGTTTCTTTTGCCGTGCAGAAGCTGTGGAGTTTGATTAGGCCCCATTTGTCTATTTTGGCTTTTGTTGCCAATGATTTAGATGTTTTGGTCATGAATTTCTTGCCTACTCTGAGGTCCTTAATGGTTTTGCCTAGATTTTCTTCTAGGGTTTTTATGGTGTCAGGTCTTATGTTTAAGTCTTTAATCCATCTGGAGTTAATTTTAGTGTAAGGTGTCAGGAAGGGGTCCAGTTTCTGCTTTCTGCACATGGCTAGCCAGTTTTCCCAACACCATTTATTAGACAGGAAATCCTTTCCCCATTGCTTATTTTTGTCTTGTTTATAAAAGATTATATGGTTGTAGATATGTTGTGCTGCCTCAGATTCCTCTGTTCTGTTCCATTGGTCTATATCTCTGTTTTGGTACCAGTATCATGCTGTTTTGATTACTGTAGCCTTGTAGTATAGTTTGAAGTCTGGTAGTGTGATGCCTCCCGCTGTGTTCTTTTTGCTTAGATTTGACTTAAATATGCGGGCTCTCTTTTGGTTCCATATGAAGTTCATGATTGTTTTTTCCAGTTCTGTGAAGAAATTCAATGGTAGTTTGATGGGGATGGCATTGATTGTGTAAATTACTTTGGACAGTATACCCATTTTCACGATATTGATTCTTCCTAACCATGAACATGGAATGTTTCTCCATCTGTTTGTGTCCTCTCTTATTTCATAGAGCAGTGGTTTGTAGTTTTCCTTAAAGAGGTCTCTTACCTAGATTTTCTGGTAGGCAAGGATTTCATGAACAAAACACCAAAAGCATTGGCAACAAAAGCCAATATAGACAAATGGGACCTAATCAAACTCCACAGCTTCTGCACGGCAAAAGAAACAGTCACTAGAATGAATCGGCAACCATCAGAATGGAAAAAAATCTTTGCAGTTTACACATCTGACAAAGGGCTGATATCCAGAATTTACAAAGAACTCAAACAGATTTACAGAAAATCAAACAAGCCCATTCAAAAACGGGCAAAGGATATGAACAGAAACTTTACAAAAGAAGACATACATGAGGCAAACAAACATATGAAAAAGTGCTCATCATCATTGGTCATTAGAGAGATGCAAATCAAAACCACATTGAGATATCATCTCACACCAGTTAGAATGGCGATCATTAAAATATCTGGAGACAGCAGATGCTGGAGAGGATGTGGAGAAATAGGAACACTCTTACACTGTTGGTGGGAGTGTAAATTAGTTCAACCATTGTGGAAGACAGTGTGGCGATTCCTCAGGGACCTAGAAATAGAAATTCCATTTGACCCAGCAATCCCACTACTGGGTATCTATCCAAAAGACTATAAATCGTTCTACTATAAGGACACATGCACACGAATGTTCATTGCAGCTCTGTTTACAATAGCAAAGACCTGGGTTCAACCCAAATGCCCATCGATGATAGACTGGACTGGGAAAATGTGGCACATATACACCATGGAATATTTTGCAGCAATCAAAAATGATGAGTTTGTGTCCTTTGTAGGGACATGGATGAATCTGGAGAACATCATTCTCAGCAAACTGACACAAGAACAGTAAAAGAAATACCGCATATACTCACTAATAGGTGGGTGAGAAAAATGAGAACACATGGACACAGAGAGGCGGTCTACTATACACTGGGGACTGTTGGGGGAAATGGGGGAGGGACAGCGGGGGGGGCCTGGGGGGATAGCCTTGGGATGAATACCAAGTGTGGGTGAGGGGGAGGAAGGCAGCAAAACACACTGCCATGTGTGTACCTATGCAACTATCTTGCATGTTCTGCACATGTACCCCAAAACCTATAATGCAATAAAAATTAAAAAAAAATTAAAATAAAAATAAAAAACTTTAAAAAAAAATTTAAAAAAAAGAGGTCCCTTACCTTCCTTGTGAGTTGTATTCCTAGGTGTTTTATTTTCTTTGCAGCAATTGTGAATGGCAGTTCGTTCTTGATTTGGTTCTCTTTAAGTCTGTTATTGGTGTATAGGAATGCTGTGATTTTTGCACATTTATTTTATATCCTGAGACTTTGCTGAAGTTGTTTATCAGTTTCAGGAGTTTTTGCGCTGAGGTGATGGGGTCTTATAAGTATACTATCATGTCGTCTGCAATAGAGACAATTTGGCTTCCACCTTTCCTATTTGAATACCCTTTATTTCTTTTTCTTGCCTGATTGCTCTCGCTAGAACATCCAGTACTATGTGGAATACTAGTGGTGAGAGAAGGCATCCTTGTCTAGTGCCGGATTTCAAAGGGAATGCTTCCAGTTTTTGCCCGTTAAGTATGATGTTGGCTGTTGGTTTGTCGTAAATAGCTTTTATTACTTTGAGATATGTTCCATCAATACCAACTTTATTGAGGGTTTTTAGCATAAAGGGCTGTTGAATTTTGTCAAATGCCTTCTCTGCATCAATTGAGATAATCATGTGGTTTTTCTTTTTGCTTCTGTTTATGCGGTGGATTACATTTATAGACTTGCATATGTTGAACCAACCTTGCATTCTGGGGATGAATCCTACTTGATCATGATGGATAAGTTTTTTAATGTGCTGTTGCAATCGGTTTGCCAGTATTTTATTGAAGATTTTTGCATCTATGTTCATCATGGATATTGGCCTGAAGTTTTCTTTTCTTGTTGAGTCTCTGCCAGGTTTTGGTATCAGGATGATGTTTGTCTCATAAAAGGATTTGGGAAGGGTTCCCTCTTTTTGGATTATTTGGAATAGTTTCATAAGGAATGGTACCAGATCCTCTTTGTGTGTCTGGTAGAATTTAGCTGTGAACCCATCTGGACCTGAGCTTTTTTTGTGTGGTAGGCTCTTAATTGCTGCCTCAACTTCAGACCTTGTTATTGGTCTATTCATAGTTCCGGCTTCCTTTTTTTTTTAGACATGGGAGGACACAGGCCTCCAGAAATTTATTCATTTCTTCCTGGTTTACTAGTTTATGTGCATAGAGTTGTTTGTAGTATTCTCTGATGATGGTTTAAATTTCTGTGGAATCTGTGGTGATTTCCCCATTATCGTTTTTCATTGCATCTATGTGGTTGTGCTCTCTTTTCTTTTTTATCAGTCTGGCTAGTGGTCTGTCTATTTTGTTCATGTTTTCAAAAAAACAGCTCTTGGATTTTTTGATTATTTGAAGGGTTTTTCTTGTCTTTATCTCCTTCAGTTCTGCTCTGATCTTCGTTATTTCCTGTCTTTGGCTAGGTCTTGAGCCTTTTTGATCTTCCTCCTCTAGCTCTTTCAATTTTGACGTTAGGGTGTCCATTTTGGATCTCTCCTCTCTTCTCATGTGGGCAGTTATTGCTATATATTTTCCTCTACAGACTGCTTTAAATGTGTCCCAGAGATTCTTGTACGTTGTGTCTTCATTTTCATTGCTTTTGAAGAACTTCTTTATTTCTGCCTTCATTTCATTCTTTATCCAATCAACATTCAAGAGCCAGTTGTTCAGTTTCCATGAAGCTGTGTGGTTCTGAGTTATTTTCTGAATTCTGAGCTCCAACTTGACTGCACTATTTTCTGATAGACTGTTATGGTTTCAGTTGTTTTGCATTTGCGGAGGAGTGCTTTACTTCCAGTTATGTGGTCAATTTTGGAGTAGGTGTGATGTGGTGCCGAGAAGAATGTATATTCTGTGGATTTGGGGTGGAGAGTTCTGTAAATGTCTATCAGGTTTGCTTGTTCGAGGACTGAGTTCAAGTCCTGGATGTCCTTGTTAATTTTCTGTTTGGTTGAACTGTCTGATATTGACAGTGGAGTGTTAAAGTCTCCCATTCCTATTTTGTGGGAGTCTAAGTCTCCTTGTAAGTCATTAAAAACTTGCCTTATATATCTGGGTGCTCCTGCATTGTGTCCATATATATTTAGAATCGTTAGCTCTTCTTGTTGTATCAAAACTTTTACCATTATGTAATGACCTTCTTTGTTTCTTTTGATCTTTGTTGCTTTAAAGTCTATTTGATCAGAGTTGAGAATTGCAATTCCTTCATTTTTTTTTTTGCTCTCCATTTGCTTGGTAAATCTTCCTCCATCTTTTTATTTTGAGCCTTTGTGTATCCTTGGGTATGAGGTGGGTTTTCTGGATACAGCACACCGATGGGTTTTGGATTTTATCCAATTTGCCATTCTGTGTGTTTTGATGGGTGATGTTAGCCCATTTACATTTAGGGTTAATATTATGTGTGAATTTGATACTGCCATTTTGATGCCAGCTGGGTGTTGTTCCCATTGGTTCATGTAGATTCTTCATTTTGTTGATGCTCTTTAGCGTTTGTTATGCATTTGGGATGGCTGGTACTGGTTGTTTCTTTCTATGTGTAGTGCCTCTTTCAGGAGCTCTTGTAAAGCTAGCCTAGTGGTGACAAATTATCTGAGTACTTGCTTGTCCATGAAGGGTTTTATTTTTCCTTCACTTATGAAGCTCAGTTTTGCTGGATATGAAATTCTGGGTTGAATATTCTTTTCTTTAAGGATGTTGAATATTGGCCCCCACTCTCTTCTGGCTTGTAAAGTCTCTGCCGAGAGATATGCTGTGAGTCTGATGGGCTTCCCTTTGTGGGTGACCCGACCTTTATCTCTGGCTGCCCTTAGTATTTTCTCCTTCATTTCAACCCTGGTGAATCTGACGATTATGTGCCTTGGGCTTGCTCTTCTTGCAGAGTATTTTTGTGGTGTTCTCTGTATTTCCTCAGTTGAGTTTTTACCTGTCTTGCTTGGTTGGGGAAATTTTCCTGGGTAATATCCTGAAGAGTGTTTTCCAGCTTGAATTCATTCTCTTTATCACATTCTGGTACACCTATCATACGTAGGTTGGGTCTCTTTACGTAGTCCCACATTTCTTGGAGATTTTGTTCATTCCTTTTTGTGCTTTTTTCTTTAATCTTGGTTTCACGTTTTATTTCATTGAGTTGATCTTCAACTTCTGATATTCTTTCTTCTGCTTGGTCAATTCGGCTGTTGAAACTTGTGCATGCTTCACGAAGTTCTCGTGTTGTGTTTTTCAGCTCCTTCACTTCATTCATATTCCTCTCTAAGTTGTCTATTCTTGTAATCATTTCCTCGAATCTTTTTTCAAATCTTTTTTTAAGGTTCTTAGTTTCTTTGCACTGATTTAGAACATATTCTTTTGGCTCACTGAAATTTCTCATTATCCACTTTCTGAGGTCTGATTCTATCATTTCGTCACCCTCATTCTCTGCCCAGCTTTGTTCCCTTGCTGGTGAGAAAGTTTGGTCCTTTGTAGGAGGTGAGGCATTTTGGTTTCGGGTGTTTTCCTCCTTTTTGCACTGGTTTCTTTCCATCTTTATGGATTTATCAAACTGTCGTCTTAGTCGTTGCTGATTTTTCAATTGGGTCTCTGATTGGATGCCCAGATTGTTGATCATGAAGTATTTCTGTTATTTAGTTTACCTTATACTGGTCAAGCCCCTCTGCTGTATGAGTGCTGACGTCCACTCCCAGACCTGCTTGTCTAGGGTACACCTGTAGCAGCTGCGGAACAGTGAGGGATGCTACCACTTTCTTCTTCTGCTATCTTTGTTCCAGAATGATGCCCAGCAAATGTCAGTCTGATTAGTCCTTTTTTGGGGTGATGACTCTTTGGATATACAGGGGTCAGGGAGCTGCTTGAGGAGACGGTCTGTGCTTTATAGGAGCTTCACTGATGAGATGCGAGCTCCGTTGTTCATTCAGGGTTGTTGGGAGGTTGTGTTTATGTCTGCTGCCACAGAACACATAATCCCCCCCATTTGTTTCCCCTTGGATGCTCTGTCTCAGGCAGTTGGGGCTTTCTTTATGAGTATCTGTTGCACTGTACTGCCCAGCTAGGAGGCAGTCTATTCACTATTTGCCTGCCGGGGCTCCGCCCTGCTTGCATGGGTCTGCCCTGCTGCCACAGGTTCCATTCTGCTGTGGTGCGCTCTGCCCTGCTGGTGAAGTCTTTCTGTCATGGCAGGTTGCCTCGGCAATGGCAGGCTGCATCAGCCCTGGGCGTTACTTCAGTAGGGGCAGATTGCGTCCATAGTTGCAGATGCCCCTCCCCCACCGGGCTGTCCCGTCCTAGATGCCAGCAGCAAAATTCTCATCCTCGAGCACCTCCAGTCGCCACCCTGCTTGTCCCCGTGAGGGTGAGACCCGCCGAACATGATCATCCAGCTCCCTGCCTCACAGTCCATCGTGTCTCTCTCTCTTTTCCTCTACCCAAGCTGAATGGTCGACTCTCTCACTGGCGCCCCAGTAGCCTACCGATAGGGCATTGGGATCCGTGCAATATCCCATGCCACTGCCCACTGCACTGGCATGGATCACATTTCCCAGGAATCTCCTGGTCTGGCTCATTGTCCAAGTCCTGTTCAATCAGATGGACATGCTAATCTGCCCTTCCAAATCTCAGATTGCCGGTTTAACAGGGCACCAAGACCAGTGAGTTTTGTGCCAGGTCCTGCTGCACTGTGGCGCCGGCCAGGCCAAACCAGCCGTGAGAATCGGCTGTGCTAGCATCCTGTGTCTATCTGAAACCTGGGACTTTCAATGTTCTGTGGGCATAAAATGTTCGTCTGAGAATGCTTCTAGGAATCACCCCGTGTGCATTCACTGAGAGCTGCAATCCTGAGTCAGCTCTACGATGCCATCTTCCTCTCCATAGAAAAACATTTAAATAGGAGTGTATTTTACAGGGCCATTTATACAGCACCTCAATGAAGAATCATGTATGCCTGGAAGATACTCAGGATTCTATGATATATAGCAACTTATTCAGAGACTCACCGAATAATGCACACCTGGGGAATAGTCCGGAGATGATTTGATATGACCGTTCACCCAGTGACTCAGTGAAAAATGCCCAGCTGACATATAGTCAAGGGAACAGGGTCATGAGTCTGTTTTCTGTGGTGACACATTCAGAAACTAACTGAAGAATACACACCTTGGAAATAGAGTCCATGTCATAAGGCCACTAAATCAAAGCATTATCGAATACTGCACAAAGGGGAAATAGTAAGGAGTCTATTACAAATGGCCTCTCATTGACAGCTTCAGTGCATAATAAAGAGCTGTGGAGTAGTCAGGACCCTCTTTTAGGTAGCCCCAAGTTACGCATCTACGTGAAAGATACACACATGTGTGATAGTCAGGAGACTATTTGATATGGACACTCATACAGCACCTCTTTGAATACTGCACATTTGGGGAATAATCACTAGTCTATTTCATATGTTGATTCGTTCAGAGAGTCAAAAAATAACGCACACCTGTGAAGAAAAATGAGGTCTATTACATAAGGCCACTCTTTCAGTGTTTCAGTGAATAATATGTATATCTGATAAGTCAGGAATGTCTTTCACATGGCCACTAGTTCAGGGCCTCAGTGCATAATACTCCCCTCAGAAATAGTCAAGGGTTTATTTCAAAAAAGGACACATTCAGAGTCTCTGTAAGTAATGCACACATGGACAATATGCAAGAGTCTCTTTTCTGTTCCCACTTAGTCAGTGTTTCATTCAATGATACACACCTGGGAAAGAGTTAAGAGTCTACTTCATGTAGCCACTCATTTAGCGCCTCAGTGAATAATTCACACCTGATTAACAGTCGAGAATTTTTTGTATGGCCACTCACTATGTGACTCCCTGAATGATACAAACCTGGGGAATCCTCACATTCTATTTCATAATAGCACATATTTAGAACCTTATTGAATAATTCACAATGGAGCAATAGTCAGGTGTCTATTCTTTCTGGCCTCTCATTCAGAGTTTCAGTGAATAATAAACTTCTATGGAGTAATCAGGGCACTGTTTAAGATAGCCACGAATTAAGTGCCTTCCTGCATAATACACACCTGGGTGATAGTCGTTTTTTTTTATATAAACGCTAATTCTGGGTATTGTTGAGTAATACACAACTGGGGGAGTGTCCGGAATCTATTTGGTATGAGCACTCATACAGAACCTGTTTGAATTATGCACACATGGAGAATAATCAGGAGTCTATGTCATATGGCTACTCATTCAAACAGTGAATAACCCACATGTGGATTAATGAGAAGTCTGTTTTATATGGCCTTTCTTTCACAGCCTCCCTGAATATTACACACCTTTGATATACTCTGGAGTCTATTGTTTATGGCAACTCATTCACAGCATCACTGAATAATGCACACCTGGGGAATAATCAGAAGTCTCTATCCTATGGCTTCTCATTGAGAGCCACACTAAATGTACACAGCTGGCAAAATAGTCAGGACTTACTTATATCAACTCATTTAGAGTCTCACTCAATAATACACACCTCTGGAAGAATATGGAGACTTTTTCATTTGGCTACTCCTTCGGATACACATCTGGAGAATAATTTGGAATCTATTTGTGATTGACATTCATTCAGAGTCATAGTGAATAATGCACACCCGTGGGGTAGCCAGTTGTCTATTTTATTTGGGAACTATTCATAGCCTCAGTGGTTAACATGCAAGTGAGAATTAGTCAGGATTTCATTTTATATGGCCACTGACTCATAATTTCAGTGAATAATGCACAAATGTAAAGTAATCAGCAGTCTATTTTATAGAGCAACTCATTCAAAGATTCACTGATTAATACAAATATTTAAGATAGAGAGAATCCTGTTTCATATGGTCCCACAATCAGAGCCTCCCTGAGTAACACACACCTGTGGAAGCGTTAGAAGTCTACTTTATATAGCCTCTCATTTACAGCCTCAGGGTATAATGCACACGTTTTGGATAGACACTACTCTATTTTATATGGCCACAAAATCAAAGCCTGAGTGAGTAATACACAACTTTAGAATAGTCACTAGTATATTCCATATGCCCAAATATTCAAAATCAGAGTCAATAATACACACCTGTGGACTATTCATAAAACAATTTCATATGGCCAAAGTTTTAGAGCCTCAGTGAATAATACATACCTGGGGAATATGCTGGACCCTATTACATATGGCATCTATTTCAGAGATTCATTTAATAAAAACCATCTTTATTGTAGTCAGAATTCTATTTCATATAGCCACATTTTCAGAACCTAAGTGAATGACATTCACCTTGGGGAAAGTCAGGATTGTCTTTTGTATAGCGATATATTAAGAACCTAACTGAATACCATACACCGTGGTGAAAGTTAGGATTCTATTTTTGTATAGCCACTCATTTAAATACCGAATGTAAAAACGCACACCTGCAGAGTATTCAGGGGTCTCTGTTTTATGGCCACTCATTCAGAGCCTCACAGAATAATAGAGAACTATGGAAAATCAGGAGTGTATTTTACATGGCCACTTATTCATAGCCTCATTGAAGAATTATATATATCTGGAAAATACTCAGGATTCTATTATATATAGCCACTTATTCAGAGTCTCACAGAATAATGCACACCTGGGTAATAGTCTGGAGATTATTTGATATGATCGTTCATCCAGTGACTCAGTGAAAAATGAACAGATGTGAAATATTCAAGAGAATAGAGTCATGAGTCTATTTTCTGTTGTAACTCGTTTAGAAACTCACTGAAGAATACCCACCTTGGAACTAGTCAGAGTCCAGTTCATAAGGCCACTCAATCAAAGCATTAACGAATAATGCACAATGGGGAAATAATAAGGTGTCTATTGCATATGGCCTCTCATTGAGGCTTCAGTGCATAATAAACAGCTGTGGAGTAATCAGAACCCTCTTCAAGATAGCCCTAAGTTACTCAGATACATGAATGATACACACATGTTTGATAGTCAGGACTCTATTTAATATGGATCCTTTTACAGCACCTCTTCGAATACTGCAAATCTGGGGAATGATCACTAGTCAATTTTATATGGTGAATCGTTTGGAGAGTCAAAAAGTAACACATACCTCTGAAGTTAAATGGGGTCTATTACAAAAAGCCACTCTGTCAGTGTTTCAGTAAATTATATGTATATTTGATAAGTCAGGAATATTTTTCACATGGCCACTTGTTCAGGACCTCAGTGGATAATACTCCCTTCAGAAAGAGTCAAGGGTCTACTTTAAATAAGGACACATTCAGAGTCTCTGTAAGTAATGCACATATGGGCAATACACAAGAGTCTCTTTTTTATGCCCACTTAGTCAGAGTCTCATTCAATAATACACACCGAGGGAAAAGTTAAGAATCTACTTCATGTAGCCACTCATTTAGCGCCTCAGTGAATAATTCACACCTAAGTAATAGTCGAGCATTTTTTATATGGCCTCTCACTATGTGCCTCCTTGAATGATACAAACCTGGGGAATCCTCAGCATTCTATTTTATACTACCACACATTTAGATCCTTATTTAATAATACACAATGGGGCAATAGTCTGGTGTCTATTCTTTCTGGCCTCTCATTCAAAGTTTCGGTGAATAATAAACTTCTATGGAGCAATCAGGGCACTGCTTAAGATAGCCACGAATTAAGTGCCTTCCTGCGTGATACACACCTGGGTGATTGTCAGGACTTTATTTCATATGAACTCTAATTCTGGGTATTGCTGAGTAATACACAACTGGGTGAGTGTCAGGATTCTATTTGGTATGGACACTCATACAGAACTTGTTTGAATAATGCACACATGGAGAATAATCAGGAGTCTATGTCATACGGCTACTCATTCAGAAAAACAGTGAAAAATGGAAATATGGAATAATGAGAAGTCTGTTTCATATAGCCGTTCTTTAACAGGCTCACTGAATATTACACACTTGTGATATAGTCTGGACTCTATGGTTTATGGCCACTTATTCAGAGAATCACTGAATAATGCACACCTGCGGAACAGTCAGAAGTATCTATCCTATGGCCTCTCATTGAGAGATACACTAAATGTACACTCCTGGGAAAATAATCAGGATTTACTTATATGCCCTCATTTAGAGTCTCTCTCAATAATACACACCTGTGGAATAGTAAGGAGACTTTTTCATGTGGCCTCTCATTCAGAGTGTCACTGAGTAATGTGGTGTAGTCAGGAGTCTATTTCATATAGACACATTTTCAGAGCCTTAGTGAATAAGAGAGACCCTTGTTATACTAACGCATCTAATTAATATGGCCACATCTGGTAACCCTCACTGAATAATACACACCTGGAGAATGATTTCGAGTTTATTTTTGATGGACATTAATTCAGAGCATCGGTAAATAATGCACACCCGTGAAGTAGCCAGGAGTCTATTTCATTTGGACACTCATTCATAGCCTCAGTGGATAATATGCACGTGTAGATTATTCAGGAATTTATTTCATATGGCCACTGACTTGTAATTTCAGTGAATAAAGCACAACTGTAAAGTACTAAGCAGTCTATTTCATAGAGCTACTCATTTAGAGATTCACTGAATAATACAAATATTTAAGATAAACAGAATCCTGTATCATATGGTCACACAATCAGAGACTCACTGAGTAAAACACACCGGGTGAAGTGTTAGGAGTCTAGGTTATATAGCCTCTCATTTACAGCATCAGCGAATAATTACACGTATGGAATAGACACTACTTTATTTTATATGTCCACAGAATCAAAGCCAGAGTGAGTAATACACAACTTTAGAATAGTCAAAAGTCAATTCTGTCCGACCCACTCTCCACGGAGAAACAAAGTTCGCTCGAATAAACCGGATTGCAGGCTGGAAGAAAGTCCTTAAGTTCAGGCTTTATTGAGAAGAAAGAGCCTCCGGGCGGACCAGAGGGGAAAGCAGAAAGATGGCCGCGCTGAGCCTAGAGAGTTAGAGCTTTTTATAGGGGTGGAAACAGGAGGGCTTGGGGGGATGCTGACTCGGCGGGTGGTGGTTGGTCAGGCCGGCTGTTGGGCAGGAAGTCTTCCGGGGGGAAGAGCTTGTTGGGCAGGAAGTCATTAGGGAGCTGATAGGGCAGATGGTGATTGGTTCAGCCGGTCGCTAGGCGGGAGGTGGCTGTAGCCAGGCGGGAAGGCCAGAACAGCATGTAGAGGGCGAACTTCCTCATCGGGAAGTTAGACTTTTCCCATGCGGCCAGGGTGGCTGGTTGTCTGGGCCGGCTTTCTAACAGGGGCAGATCTTTTCCAAACATTCCCGACTCCTTAAAGAAAAGAAAAAGAGGGGGTCAGGGGCGTCAGTTGTCTTTCTCTGGCTACTTCCTGCTGACAAGGGTCGTCGTAGGGGGCTTGAAGAGATTTTCTCTTCCTAAGGAGTCCGGGTGTCCGGGGAAAGATCTGCTTCTAGCACTTGTTCATAAGGTTGGAGTAGCATCTGGTGGATGGTGACTTGGGTTAATTCTTGAAAGCGCCATTGTAGGAACTGCAAGAGACAAGGAGCAATAAGCAAGATTAAACAAACTGCTATTAGGGGCCCAAGCAGTGGGGACAAGAGGGTATACATGGAGGAAGACCACCACGCCGTGGCTTCGGCTGAGAATTTTTGATTCTGCAGGTTAGCTTTGATCTTCTGGAGGCTTTCAATTCGGGTCTCCACTAGGCCGGATTCATTGATGTAGTAGCAGCACTCTTCTTGTAAAGATACAGGTCCCTCCCTGTTCAGCAGTTAGCAGGTCTAGGGCTCTTCAATTCTGCAAGGCAACTTGGGCAACTGAGGTGATCTGTCGTTGGAGTGATGCTAAAGACTCAGTAGAGTCATCAATAGCAGCTTGAAATTGTGAGGTTAGTCAGGCTATACCCAGGTTTGAGTGAGTTAGTGCCCCTCCTCCTAATCCTACTGCAAGTGCTGAGCTAGCAAGGGGGATTCCAATGGCAATGGGTAGGAAGGCAGCTCGTTGGACTCGGTGATGGGGAATTTGCAACATCTGGAATTCGGCTGGGGAATATATAGTGAGCCAAGGGACTAGGGTTACTGGGAGGCATAAAAGAGATGAGGATAGGCTAGTGTAGAGAGTTTTTGTTAAGGTCCTATTGCACCAAAAGAACGTTCCCCATGGGGCTGTTATATTAGTGGTTACCAGTATGGTTTTGTTACAACTAGGATAATTTTGACCTAGGGAATAGCATATTGGTAGCTGTGTAAAGTCAGGTGGAGTATAGAGATTTACTTCCCTGATGGGGGAGAAAGAAGAGGTTGTGGGTGTCGAATTGAGAGGGATAGGAAAAGGAACTGCCACAAAAGGGGTCTGACCTAAAGAGGCACACATGAGGCATGAGGTTAGGTCGGTCAATCCTGAGATGTTAGCTAATTTGATTCCTTCTTTAAGGAAGGTTAGCCAGGAAAAGGGTGACGAGTGTGGTTGCAGTTGGCTATTTAGAGATTGTTCTTGTTGGTTAATAGCAGAGTGGATTTGGTGGGCTGTACGTACGTATGCCCGTTAGATGCACAGGTGGGAAGAGGGGTATCTGGTGTCTATGTATTCATACAGGGCAGCTTTCTGGGGGCTTTTCCACCGGTTATCCCAGGGGTCAGGTATGAGAAGAGAATACCGTGTAGAACTGATAATGGTGTTTCCTTCATCATCTATATCTGGGAAGATTTGGAACAAAGATCGAGTAGGTGGTTTGACAGGTACATGCATTCGATAGCTCATCCAAGTACAACCCATGCAGGAGCACCAAGAGGTGTCATTACATGCTCCTGATGGTTGGTCATGGTTGAAGCACAGGACCGGTTTATCATGGATGTTGCAGAATTTGGTGAAGTTCAGATATATGGCGCTGCTGCATCCGGCTGCAGGGCAGTTGGAAGTTGCAAGAAAATGATTGTGGCTGTATGGGGGAGTATTACAAATGAAGGTGGTCTTTGCATAGTTTTCAGTGAGGTAGAATCTCCATACGTAAGGAGTTGGACTGCTAGGCCTTAGTAAATTTGATAGATAGAGGCCCAGTAGGAGCAGCTTTCCAGCATGAGTGGGATCTATGGGGGGCCTTTTTCACTCGGGACAGGTGAATCCAAGACGGGACTTCAGCAATTCTTATAGCTGATGGAGTGGTAAGGAGGACTGTGTATGGTCCCTCCCACCTGGGGGCAAGGGGCTTTGGGGAGAGGGACCTGATAAGAACTGAGTCCCCGGGGGAGACTCTCTGTGTGTCTTCAGATGGCTGGGTAGGTTGAGGAAGAGAAGCGTTGGCGTGCTCCCGGAGGAGGCTTCGAAGGAGAGTGAAGTAAGGAAGGTAACTATCTAGTGGTGTGGTTTCTGGCGGTGGGGGAGTTGAGAGTAGGAAAGGGCGACTATACAGCAGCTCAAACGGACTAAGCTGCGATGGGCTCCGAGGGCTTGCTCTTAGCCTGGCGAGGGCAATGGGGAGCAAGGTGACCCAAGATTGGCGGAGCTCAAGCATAAGTTTGGTTAGATGTTCTTTGATGAGGCCATTGGCCCGTTCTACCTTACCAGAGGACTGAGGATGGTAGGCGGCGTGTAGCTTCCACCCAATCCCTAGAGAGGTAGAAACAGCATTAGTAACTTTGGAGATGAAAGCTGGGCCGTTGTCCGACTGTATGGTGGCTGGGAGTCTAAAGCGTGGTATGATGTCTTGAATGAGATGAGTGGCTACCGTCCCTGCAGACTCAGAGGCTGTGGGGTAAGTTTCGATCTAGCCTGAAAAAGTGTCAACAATAGTTAACAGATATCGGTATTGTTTATGCTTTGGCATGTGGGTGAAATCGATTTGCCAGTCCTGGCCCGGTAGGAACCCGCATAGTTGATGGAGCTGCTTGTGGGTGTGGCAAGATCCCTGAGGATTAGCCTTGGCACAGATTAGGTAATCGGCGTGGACCTTGTGGATGGTGTGGGTGAGGTTGTGTGGATGAAACAGTGGACTGAGAAACTGGAATAAGGCTTTGGGCCCGATGTGGAGGGAATTGTGTATGTCTTGGATTATTTGGTGTTGTTGTTGCTCTGGAAGGATGAGGAGGTTATGTTTATCCTAGACTTGGGGGTGGATTTCAGGGAGTAGTTCGGATAGGGCCTTTTGAGGATCAGTATCCGAGGTGAGGGCTAGGAGAAAGAGGCAGTGTGGGTTGGTGGTGGGGAAAGTTATGACAGTTTTTAACTTTGAAAGGATGTCTCGCCCTAGGAGGGGCACCAGGCAGGTGGGAATGACTAGAAAGGAGTGGGTAAAAATGGAAGGGCCAAACAGGCAGGTTAAGGGTGGAGTTTGGTGATGAGTGGAGGGAGACCCATTAATGCCCATAACAGACTTGGGAAGGAGTGTTTTTGCCTGAATATGAGGGAAGTACAGAGTAGGTAGCCCCCATGTCTAAAAAAGGAGACACTCTTACCCACTACCTGAAGCTTAACCCTGGGCTCGGCAAGGGTAACTGGAGTTGGGGAGCCAGGGCACCGCTAATCGTCCATAAACCCTAGTAGCTCTGGGAATGGGTTTTCCTGAGCACCTGACTTCTGACCAGTATGGACAGGAGTCTGGTTTTCAGAAACGCGTCCTTGCTGCTCTCCAGTGCGTCAGTTTGGAGAAACTGAGTCCCTGGGGAATCTTGGACAATCAGACTTCCAGTGTCCCATGAGCTGACAATTAGGGCAGGGCTTGGTAGAAGGCTGTGGCTGGGGGTAGACTCTTGACCAGTGCCCTTCCTTCTCACATTTGAAACATGCCCCGGGAGGGGTGTGTTTGTTTGTTTTACCCTTGTTAGTTTCTACCGAGCGAAGGGCTGCTGCTAAGGCTTGGGTTTGTAGAGTGACTTTTTGTTTCATACGCGCTTGGCGGGCTGCCTCAGCTGTGTCTTCCCTGGCATTAAACACTTTAAAGACCATTTTTACCAAGTCCTGTATGGGGGTTGCAGGGCCATCCTCCACTTTCTTTAGTTTTTTCCAGATGTCAGGGGCTGATTGAGAGATGAAGTGTGATGCTAGGACAGTGGCTCCGTTTTGGGAGGCTGGATCTAGCCGGGTGTAGCGGACTAATGCTTCTTGCAAGCGAGTTAGAAAGAGGGCAGGGTTTTTATCTGGTAATTGGGTGATTTCTCTTAGCTTGTCATAGTTTACTACTTTGTTAGACACTACATCCATGCCTTTAAGGAGGTATCGGACCATGCAGTCTCTGCAGGGTATGTCGGACCCCCGGCCTGCCTGATAATCCCATTGGGGGTCTTCATTAGAAATTACTTCGGGGCCCAGGGGGATCTGGTTATCTATAGCATGATCTTTATCTGCCTGGTGTCTGGCTGCAGCGAGGATACGCTCGTGCTCTTCTGCAGTGAGGGTGGAAGTGCAGACAACTCAAATATCATCCCAAGTAAGGTTGTATGCCTGAGTGAGGTATTGGAATTCTTTAATATAGGTGGACGGGTCGGCTGAGAAGAATCCTAAACGTTTCTCAATTTGGGACAGGTCTTGGAGTGAAAAAGAAACATGGACTCTGACTAAGCCTTCAGTGCCTGCTACTTCTCAGAGAGGGGCTAGGATAGTTGGTTGGTGAGAGCGGGTGTGGGCTGCTACCGGCGAGGTAAGAGGAAGTGTGGCCTCTGAGGAAGGAGGCCTGGAGGGGGTGGGGGAGGAAGGGCGAGTGGCTGATGGCGGCTGGTTGCCGAGGTTGGTGGGAGGGGATAGATGTTCAGGCAGATCCTCTGGTGAAGAGTAGGGAGGGGGAGAAGTAATGGAGAAAGATTTATGAGGGGCGTGAGCTAAGAGGATTTGGTGGGTGGAGCAGGTAGAACAAAGATCAGGGTGGGTACGGAGGTCCCAAGAAGCCTGAACGTAAGGAATTTCATTGTCCTTGCCCGTGCGGCAACAGAAATTGTCGAGGGTTTGGAGGGTATTGAAATCGAAAGTACCAGTCGGGGGCCAATGTGACCGGTTATCGAGTTCGTATTGGGGCCAAGCCACCTGGGACAGAAAGATAAGTTTTTTCCTTCTGAGGGTTTGAGAATATCCCAATCTGGCAAAATTTCACAGTAAGCACCAAAGGGGGGTGTTAGTTGGAATTTTGGACTCTGAATTCCATGACGGGTGTAGCTACAGACCATCCAGCGCGGTCGGGTAATGCAAAGAAAAGGCATCCCACTTCGTTGCAAATTCCCGGGAGTACAGTTAGGTACTGTTAGGGAGGCGGTCAGAGGGGTGTCCCCCGTCTGGCAGCAACCCTTTGGAAGGCTCCTGGAGCCGGAATGGAGGACTACCTCAGCTCGGCCTAGTCTAGGCGAGGAGTCCATGCAGAACGCCGGAGGGGAGCCACTGCACCCGTGCCATGGGGGGGTGGTGAAGGTAAAGCAAAAAATTGGACTTACCTTAATCGGAGTGTAGCAGTGGCAGGGCCTGTGTTGGACAGGTCGGGGGAGGGGGCCGCGGCCTGGCCAGCGGCCCATGCTCCTGGTGGGTCGGGGGGAGGGGGCCGCAGCCTGGCCAGTGGCCCACGCTCCCGGGTTTCGGCACCACTTGTCCGACCCACTGTCCAACCCACTCTCCACAGAGAAACAAAGTTCGCTTGAATAAACCGGATTGCAGGCTGGAAGAAAGTCCTTAAGTTCAGGCTTTATTGAGAAGAAAGAGCCTCCGGGCGGACCAGAGGGGAAAGCAGAAAGATGGCCGCGCCGAGCCTAGAGAGTTAGAGCTTTTTATAGGGGTGGGAACAGGAGGGCTTGGGGGGATGCTGACTCGGCGGGTGGTGGTTGGTCAGGCCGGCTGTTGGGCAGGAAGTCTTCCGGGGCGAAGAGCTTGTTGGGCAGGAAGTCAATAGAGAGCTGATAGGGCAGATGGTGATTGGTTCAGCCGGTCGCTAGGCGGGAGGTGGCTGTAGCCAGGCGGGAAGGCCAGAGTGGCATGTAGAGGGCGAACTTCCTCATCGGGAAGTTAGATTTTTCCCATGCGGCCAGGGTGGCTGGTTGTCTGGGCCGGCTTTCTAACAGGGGCAGATCTTTTCCAAATATATTCCATATGCCCAAATATTCAAAGTCAGAGTCAACAATACAAAGCTGTGAACTAAACTTTTTTTTTATTTTTATTTTTATTTTTTATTTTTTTATTTTTTTTATTTTTTAATTTTTATTGCATTATAGGTTTGGGGGTACATGTGCAGAACGAGCAAGATAGTGGCATAGGTACACACATGGCAGTGTGCTTTGCTGCCTTCCTCCCCTTCACCCACACTTGGTATTCATCCCCAGGCTATCCCCCCCAGCCCGCCCCTGTTGTCCCTCCCCCATTCCCCCAACAGTCCCCAGTGTATAGTAGACCGCCTCTCTGTGTCCACGTGTTCTCATTTTTCTCACCCACTTATGAGTGAGTATATGCGGTATTTCTTTTACTGTTCTTGTGTCAGTTTGCTGAGAATGATGTTCTCCAGATTCATCCATGTCCCTACAAAGGACACAAACTCATCATTTTTGATTGCTGCATAATATTCCATGGTGTATATGTGCCACATTTTCCCAGTCCAGTCTATCATCGTTGGGCATTTGGGTTGGTTCCAGGTCTTTGCTATTGTAAACAGTGCTGCAATGAACATTCGTGTGCATGTGTCCTTATAGTAGAACGATTTATAGTCCTTTGGATAGATACCCAGTAATGAGATTGCTGGGTCAAATGGAATTTCTATTTCTAGGTCCCTGAGGAATCGCCACAGTGTCTTCCACAATGGTTGAACTAATTTACACTCCCACCAACAGTGTAAGAGTGTTCCTATTTCTCCACATCCTCTCCAGCATCTGCTGTCTCCAGATTTTTTAATGATTGCCATTCTAACTGGTGTGAGATGGTATCTCAATGTGGTTTTGATTTGCATCTCTCTAATGACCAATGACGATGAGCACTTTTTCATATGTTTGCTGGCCTCATGTATGTCTGCTTTCGTAAAGTTTCTGTTCATATCCTTTGCCCATTTTTGAGTGGGCTTGTTTGTTTTTTTCCTGTAAATCTGTTTGAGTTCTTTGTAAATTCTGGATATCAGCCCTTTGTCAGATGCGTAAACTGCAAAGATTTTTTCCCATTCTGATGGTTGCCGATTCACTCTAGTGACTGTTTCTTTTGCCGTGCAGAAGCTGTGGAGTTTGATTAGGTCCCATTTGTCTATTTTGGCTTTTGTTGCCAATGCTTTTGGTGTTTTGGTCATGAAATCCTTGCCTACTCCTATGTCCTGAACGGTTTTGCCTAGATTTTCTTCTAGGGTTTTTATGGTGTCAGGTCTTATGTTTAAGTCTTTAATCCATCTGGAGTTAATTTTAGTGTAAGGTGTCAGGAAGGGATCCAGTTTCTGCTTTCTGCACATGGCTAGCTAGTTTTCCCAACACCATTTATTAAATAGGGAATCCTTTCCCCATTGCCTGTTTTTGTCTGGTTTATCAAAGATAATATAATTATAGATGTTTTGTGTTGCCTCCGATGCCTCTGTTCTGTTCCATTGGTCTATATCTTTGTTTTGGTACCAGTACCATGCTGTTTTGATTACTGTAGCCTTGTAGTATAGTTTGAAGTCTGGTAGCGTGATACCTCCTGCTGTGTTCTTTTTGCTTAGAATTGACTTGGCTATGCGGGCTCTTTTTTGGTTCCATATGAAATTCATGGTGGTTTTTTCCAGTTCTGTGAAGAAATTCAATGGTAGTTTGATGGGGATAGCATTGATTGTGTAAATTACTTTGGGCAGTATAGCCATTTGCTTTGAACTAAACTTAAAACAATTTCAGATTTTTTTTTTAATTTTTATTGCATTATAGGTTTTGGAGTAAATGTGCAGAACGTGCAAGATAGTTGCATAGGTACCCACATGGCAGTGTGTTTTGCTGCCTTCCTCCCCTTCACCCACCCTTGGCATTCATCCCCAGGTTATCACTCCCCAGCCCCCCCATGCTTTCCCTCCCCCATTGCCTCCAATAGACCCCAGAGTGTAGTAGACCCACTCTCTGTGTCCATGTGTTCTCATTTTTCTCACCCACCTATGAGTGAGTATATGTGGTATTTCTTTTTTCTTTTTTTTTAAATTTTTATTGCATTATAGATTTTGGGGTACATGTGCAGAGCGTGCGAGATAGTTGCATAGGTACGGACACGGCAGTGTGTTTTGCTGCCTTCCTCCCCGTCACCCACACTTGGTATTCATCCCCAGGCTATCCCCCCCCAGCCCCCCTCGCTGTTTCTTTCCCATTTCCCCCAACAGTCCCTAGTGTATAGTAGACCACCTCTCTGTGTCCATGTGTTCTCATTTTTCTCACCCACTTATGAGTGAGTATATGCAGTATTTCTTTTTCTGTTCTTGTGTCAGTTTGCTGAGAATGATGTTCTCCAGATTCATCCATGTCCTTACAAAGGACACAAACTCATCATTTTTGATTGCTGCATAATATTCCATGGTGTATATGTGCCACATTTTCCCAGTCCAGTCTATCATTGATGGGCATTTGAGTTGGTTCCAGGTCTTTGCTATTGTAAACAGTGCTACAATGAACATTCGTGTGCTTGTGTCCTTATAGTAGAAAGATTTATAGTCCTTCGGATATATACCCAGTAATGAGATTGCTGGGTCAAATGGAATTTCTATTTCTAGGTCCTTGAGGAAGCGCCACACTGTCTTCCACAATGGCTGAACTAATATACACTCCCACCAACCATGTAAGAGTGTTCCTCTTTCTCCACATCCTCTCCGGCATCTGTTGTCTCCAGATTTTTTAATGATCACCATTCTAACTGGCGTGAGATGGTATCACAATGTGGTTTTGATTTGCATCTCTCTAATGACCAGTGATGATGAGCATTTTTTTCATATGTTTGTTGGCCTCATGTATGTCTTCTTTTGTAAAGTTTCTGTTCATATCCTTTGCTCATTTTGAAAGGGCTTGTTTGCTTTTTTCCTGTAAATCTGTTTGAGTTCTTTGTAAATTCTGGATATCAGCCCTTTGTCAGATGTGTAAACTGCAAAGATTTTTTTCCATTCTGATGGTTGCCGATTCACTCTAGTGACTGTTTCTCTTGCCTTTCAGAAGCTGTGGAGTTTGATTAGGTCCCATTTGTCTATTTTGGCTTTCGTTGCCAATGCTTTTGGTGTTTTATTCATGAAGTCCTTGCCTACTCCTATGTCCTAAATGGTTTTGCATAGATTTTCTTCTAGGGTTTTTATGGTGTCAGGAAATATGTTTAAGTCTTTAATCCATCTGGAGTTAATTTTAGTGTAAGGTGTCAGAAAGGGTTTCAGTTTCTGCTTTCTGCACATGGCTAGCCAGTTTTCCCAACACCATTTATTAAATAGGGAATCCTTTCCCCATTGGTTGTTTTTGTCTGGTTTATCAATGATAATATGGTTATAGATATGTTGTGCTGCCTCCGTTGCTTCTGTTCTGTTCCATTGGTCTATATCTCTGTTTTGGTACCAGTAACATGCTGTTTTGATTACTGTAGCCTTGTAGTATAGTTTGAAGTCTGGTAGCGTGATGCCTCCCGCTGTGTTGTTTTTGCTTAGAATTGACTTGGCTATGCGGGCTCTTTTTTGGTTCCATATGAAATTCATGGTGGTTTTTTCCAGTTCTGTGAAGAAATTCAATGGTAGTTTGATGGGGATAGCATTGAATGTGTAAATTAGTTTGGGCAGTATAGCCATTTTTACGATATTGATTCTTGCTAACAACGAACATTGAATGTTTCTCCATCTGTTTGTGTCCTCTCTTATTTCGTTGAGCAGTGGTTTGTAGTTTTCCTTAAAGAGGTCCCTTACGTTCCTTGTGAGTTGTATTCCTAGGTATTTTATTTTCTTTGTAGCAATTGTAAATGGCAGTTCGTTCTTGATTTGGTTCTCTTTAAGTCTGTTATTGGTGTATAGGAAGGCTTGTGATTTTTGCACATTGATTTTATATCCTGAGACTTTGCTGAAGTTGCTTATCAGTTTCAGGAGCTTTTGGGCTGAGGTAATGGGGTCTTCTAGGTATACTATCATGTCGTATGCAAATAGAGACATTTTGGCTTCCACCTTTCCTGGTTGAATACCCCTTATTTCTTTTTCTTGCCTGATTGCTCTGGCTAGAACTTCCAGTACTATGTTGAGTAGGAGTGTTGAGAGAGAGCATCCTTGTCTAGTGCCAGATTTCAAAGGGAATGCTTCCAGTTTTTGCCCATTAATATGATATTGGCTGTTGGTTTGTCCTAAATAGCTTTTATTACTTTGAGATATGTTCCATCAATATCAACTTTATCGAGGGTTTTTAGCATAAAAAGTTGTTGAATTTTGTCAAATGTCTTCTCTGCGTCAATTGAGATAACCATATGGTGTTTGTTTTTGCTTCTGTTTATGTGGTGAATTACATTTATAGACTTGCATATGTTGAACCAGCCTTGCATCCCTGGGATAAATCCTACTTGGTCATGATTTATAAGTTTTTTAATGTGCTGTTGCAATCGGTTTGCCAGTATTTTATTGAAGATTTTTGCGTCTATGTTCATCATGGATATTGGCCTGAAGTTTTCTTTTCTTGTTGAGTCTCTGCCGCGTTTTAGTATCAGGATGTTGTTGGTCTCATAAAATGATTTGGGAAGGGTTCCCTCTTTTTGAATTATTTGGAATAGTTTCAGAAGGAATGGTACCAGATCTTCTTTGTGTGTCTGCTAGAATTCGGCTGTGAACCCATCTGGCCCTGGGCTTTTTTTGCTTGGTAGGCTCTTAATTGCTGCCTCAACTTCAGACCTTGTTATTGGTCTATTTATAGTTTCGGTTTCCTTCGGGTTTAGGATTGGGAGGACACAAGCGTCCAGGAATTTATCCATTTCTTCCTGGTTTACTAGTTTATGTGCATAGAGTTGTTTGTAGTATTATCTGATGATGGTTTGAATTTCTGTGGAATCTGTGGCGATTTCCCCATTATCATTTTTTATTGCATCTGTTTGGTTGTTCTCTCTTTTATTTTTTATCAGTCTGGCTAGTGGTCTATTTTGTTGATGTTTTCGAAAAACCAGCTTTTGGATTTATTGATTATTTGAAGGGTTTTTCTTGTCTTTATCTCCTTCAGTTCTGCTCTGATCTTAGTTATTTCTTGTCTTCGGCTAGGTTTTGAGCTTTTTTGATCTTGCTCTTCTAGCTCTTTCAATTTTGACAATAGGGTGTCAATTTTGGATCTCTCCTCTCCTCTCATGTGGGCACTTATTGCTACATATGTTCCTCTACAGACTTCTTTAAATGTGTCCCAGAGATTCTGGCATGTTGTGTCTTCGTTCTTCTTGGTTTCAAATAACTTCTGTATTCTGCCTTCATTTCATTGTTTATCCAATCAACATTCAAGAGCCAGTTGTTCAGTTTCCATGAAGCTGTGCGGTTCTGAGTTATTTTCTGAAATCTGAGTTTCAGCTTGACTGCACTATGGTCTGAGAGACTGTTTTTTATGATTTCAGTTGTTTTGCATTTGCTGAGAAGTGCTTTACTTCCAATTATTTGGCCAATTTTGGAGTAGGTGTGATGTGGTGCTGAGAAGAATGTATATTCTGTGGATTTGGGGTGGAGAGTTCTGTAAATGTCTATCAGGTTTGCTTGTTCCAGGTCTGAGTTCAAGTCCTGGATATCCTTGTGAATTTTCTGTCTTGTTGATCTATCTAATATTGACAGTGGAGTGTTAAAGTCTCCCAATATTATTATGTGGGAGTTTAAGTCTCTTCGTAAATCATTAAGAACTTGCCTTATATATCTGGGTGCTCCTGCATTCGGTCCATATATATTTAGAATCGTTTGCTCTTCCTGTTATTTCGACCATTTTACCAGTATGTAATGAGCTTCTTTGTCCCTTTTGATCTTTTCTGCTTTAAAGTCTATTTTATCAGAGATGAGAATTGCAACTCCTGCTTTTTTTTTGCTCTCCATTTGCTTGGTAAATCTTCCTTCATCCCTTTATTTTGAACCTTTGTGTATCCTTGCATGTGAGGTGGGTTTTCTGAATACAGCACACCGATGGGTTTTGGTATTTTATCCAGTTTGCCAGTCTGTGTCTTTTGATTGGAGCAGTTAGCCCATTTACATTTAGGGTTAATATTGTTATGTATAAAATTGATACTGCCAGTTTGATGCCAGCTGGCTGTTTTGCTCATTGGTTCATGTAGATCCTTCATTTTGTTGATGCTCTTTAGCATTTGGTATGCTTTTAGGATGGCTGGTACTGGTTGTTTCTTTCTATGTGTAGTGCCTCTTTCAGGAGCTCTTGTAGAGCAGGCCTACTGGTGACAAAATCTCTGAGTAGTTGCTTGTTCATGAAGAATTTTATTTTTCCTTCACTTATAAAGCTCAGTTTGGTTGGATATGAACTTCTGGGTTGAAAGTTCTTTTCTTTAAGAATGTTAAATATTGTCCCCCACTCTCTTCTGGCTTGTAGCGTCTCTGCGGAGAGATCTGCTTTGAATCTGATGGGCTTCTCTTTGTGTGTGACCCGACCTTTCTCTCTGAATGCCCTTAGTATTTTCTCCTTCGTTTCAATCCTGGTGAATCTGACGATTATGTGCCTTGGGGTTTCTCTGCTTGAGGAGTATATTTGCGGTGTTCTCTGTATTTCTTGGAGATGAGTATTGGCCTGTCTTGTTAGGTTGGGGAAATTTTTCTGGATAATATCCTGAAGAGTATTTTCCAGCTTGGATTCCTTCTCTTCATCACATCCTGGGACACCTATCAAACGTATGTTGAGTCTCTTCACATAGGCCCTCATTTCTTGCAGATTTTGTTCTTTCCTTTTTGCACTTTTTTCTTTAATCTTGGTTTCTCATTTTATTTCATTGAGTTGATCTTCGACTTCTGATATTCTTTCTTCTGCTTCGTCAATTCGGCTGTTGAAACTTGTGCATGCTTCGTGAAATTCTCATGTTGTGTATTTCAGCTCCATCAATTCATTCATATTCTTCTCTAAGTTGTCCATTTTTGTTATCATTTCCTCGAATCTTCTTTCAAACTTCTTAGTTTCTTTGCACTGATTTAAAACATGTTCTTTTAGCTCACTGAAGTTTCTAATTATCCCCTTTCTGAAGTCTGATTCCGTCATTTTGTCACGCTCATTCTCCGCCCAGCTTTGTTACCTTGCTGGTGAGGAGTTTTGGTCCTTTGTAGGAGGTGAGGTGTTTTGGTTTCGGGTGTTTTCCTCCTTTTTGGGATGGTTTCTTCCCATCTTTATGGATTTATCCACCTTTCGTCTTAGTAGTTGCTGATTTTTCAATGGGGTGTCTGTGTAGACGCTGGTATTGTTGATGATGAAGTATTTTTGTTACTTAGTTTTCCTTCTAATGGTCTAGACCCTCTTCTGTACGAGTGCTGAGGTCCACTCCAGACCCTGCTTGTCTGGGGTACACCTGTAGCAGCTGCGGGACAGTGAGTGATGCTGCCAGTTTCTTCTTCTGCTATCTTTGTTCCAGAATGATGCCCGCCAAATGTCAGTCTGATTAGTTTTTTTGGGGGGGTGACTCTTTGTATATACAGGGGTCAGGGAGCTGCTTGAGGCGACGGTCTGTGCTTTATAGGAGCTCCAGTGCTGAGCTGTGAGCTCCGTTATTCATTCAGAGTTGTTGGGAGAATGTGTTTATGTCTGCTGCAACAGAACTCATAACCCCCCCTTTTTTCCCTTTGATGCTCTGTCTCAGGGAGTTGGGGCTTTCTCTATGAGTATTTGTTGCACTGTCCTGCCCAGCTAGGAGGCAGTCTATGCACTATTTGCCTGCTGGGTCTCTGCCCTGCTAGTGTGGGTCCACCCTGCTGCCACATGGCTCCATTCTGCTGTGGTGCACTCTGCCCTGCTGGCAGAGTCTCTCTGTTATGGTGGGTTGCCTCAGCAATGGCAGGCTGCATCAGTCCTGGGAGGTATATCAGTAGAGGTGGATTGCATCTGTAGTGATGGACGTCCCTCCCCCAATGGGCTGTAACGTCCTAGATTCTGGCAGCAAAATTCTTAGCCCCAAGTGCCTCCAATTGCCACCCCGCTTGTCCCTGTGATGGTGGAACCCACCGATCCCAATCACCCAGCTCCCTGCCTCAGAGTCTGTCTTCTCTCTCTCTTCCTTTCCCCAAGCTTAACGGTTGACTCTCTCACTGGCGCCCCAGTAGCCTGCTGATAGGGTATGGGGTTCCGTGCAATCTCCCGTGCCACTGCCCACTGCACTGGCTCAGATCACGTTTCCCAGTCTGGCTCATTGTCCAAATTCCCTTCAATCAGATGTCCATGCCAATCTGCCCTTCCAAATCTCAGATTGCCTGTTTAACAGGGAACCCAAACCAGTGAGTTTTGTGCTGGGTTCCACTGCGCTGAGACGCTGACCGAATTGGCAGTGCAAGCCACCTGTGCTAGCGTCCCGTGTCTCTCCCACACCTGGGACTTTCAACATTCTGTTCACAAACAAGGTGCGTCCGAGAATGTGGCTAGGACTCACTGAATAATGCACACCTCGGGAACAGTCTGGAGAATATTTGACATGACCATTCACCCAGTGATTCAGTGAAAAATCCACAGCTGAGAAATAGTCAAGAGGATAGAGTCTCATGAGTATTTTCTTTGGTAACTCGTTCAGAATCTCACTGAAGAATACCCAGCTTGGAAATAGTCAGAGTCTAGGTCATACGGCCACTCAGTCAAAGCATTAAAGAATAATATACAATGGGGCATCAGTAAGGAGTCTATTTCATATGGCATCTCATTGAGACCTTCAGTGCATAATAAAGAGCTGTGGAGTAGTCAGGACCCTGTTTAAGTTAGCCCCAAATAACGCAACTACGTGAATGTTACACACATGCATGATAGTCAGGATCCTCTTTGATATGGACACTGATACAGCACCTCTTTGAATACTGCACATTTGGAGAATAACCAGTAGTCTATTTCATATGGTGAGTCGTTTGGAGAGTGAAAAAATAAGGCACACCTGTAAAGTAAAATGTGGTCTATTACATAAGGCCACTCTTTCAGTGTTTCAGGGAATAATATGTATATCTGATAAATCAGGAATTTTTTTCACATGGCCACTCGTTCAGAGCCTCAGTACATAATAGTCCCGTCAGAAACAGTTTAGGGTGTATTTCAAATAAGGACACAATCAGAGTCTCTGTAAGTAATGCACACATGGGCAATACACTAGAGTTTGTTTCTATGCCCACTTACTCAGAGTCTCATTCAATAATACACACCTGGGGAAGAATTAGGAGTCTACTTTATGTAGCCACTCATTCAGAGTTTCAGTGAATAATTCACATTGGAGAAATACTCGAGCATTTTTTTATGGCCACGCACAATGTGCCTCCATGAATGATACACTCCTGGGGAATCCTCAGGATTTTATTGCATATTACCACACATTTACAACCTTACTGAATAATTCACAATGGAACAATGGTCAGGTGTTTATTCTTTCTGACCTCTCATTTAAAGTTTCTGTGAATTATAAACTTTATGAAGTAATCAGGGCACTGCTTAAGATAGCCAGAAATTAAGTGCTTTCCTGAGTGATACACACCTGTGTGATAGTCAGTAGTTTATTTTATATGAACTCTAATTCTGGGTATTGCTGAGTAATACACAAATTGGGGAGTGCCAGGAGTCTATTTGGTATGGACACTCATACAGAACAAGTTTGAATAGAGTCAAAAATACACACCCTTGGACTAGTCAAAAAACAATTTCATATGTCCAAAGTTTTAGAGCCTCAGAGAGTAATAAATACCTGGGGAATACTCAGGACGCTATTACATATGGCATTTATTTCAGAGATTCATTGACTAAGAAACACCTTTATTGTAGTCATAATTCTATTTCTTATAGCCACATATTCAGCACCTAACTGAATTACATACACTTTAAGGAAAGTCAGGATTCTTTTTTTTATAGCCACTCATTTAGATACAGAGTGTAAAAATGCACACTGGCAAAGAATTCAGAAGTCTCTGTTTTATGGCCAATCATTCAGAGCCTCACAGAATAATACAGAACTATGAAAATCCAGGAGTGTATTTTACATGGCCACTTATTCAGAACCTCATTGAAGAATTATATGTATCTGGAAAATACTCAGGATTCTACTATATATAGCCACTTATTCAGAGACTCACTGAATAATGCACAGCTGGGGAATAGTCTGGAGACTATTTGATATTACCGTCCACCCAGTGACTCAGTGAACAATGCACAGCTGATAAATAATCAATAAAATAGGGTCATGAGTCTAATTTCTGTGGTGACTCATTCAGAAACTCGTGGAAGAATACCCAGCTTGGAAGTAGTCGAAGTCCAGGTCGTATGGACACTCAATCAAAGCATTACAGAATACTATGCAATGGGACAATAGTAAGGAGTCTACTTCATATGGCCTTTCATTGAGAAATTCAGTGCATAATATAATACCTGTGGAGTAGTCAGGACCGTATTTGCGGTATTCCCAAAATATGCAGTTATGTGAATGATACACACGTGTGTGATAGTCAGGAGACTATTTGATATGGACACTCATACAGCACCTCTTTGAATACAGCACATTTGAGGAGTAATAACCACTCTATTTCATATGTTGATTCATTTGGAGAGTAAAAAAATAACGCACACCTGTGGAAAAAAATGGGGTCTATTACATAAGGCCACACTTTCAGTGTTTCAGTGAATAATATGTATATCTGATAAGTCTGGGATCTCTTCCACATGTCCACTCGTTCATGGCATCAGTGCATAATATTCACCTCAGAAATAGTCAAGGGTCTACTTCAAATAAATACACAATCAGAGTCTCTGTAAGTAATAAACACATGAATAATACACAGGAGTGTGTTTTCTATGCCCACTTAGTCAGTCTCATTCAATAATACACACCTGGGAAAGAATTAAGAGTCTACTTCATGTAGCCACTCATTCAGAGGCTCAGTGAATAATTCACACAGGAGAAATAGTCAAGAATTTTTATATGGCCACTCACTATGTGCCTCCCTAAATGATAAACACCTGGGGGATCCTCAGAATTTTATTGCATATTACCACACATTTAGAACTTTATTGTATAACTCACAATGGAACAATAGTCAGGTGTATATTCTTTCTGGCCTCTCATTCAATGTTTCTGTGAATTATAAACTTTACAGAGTAATAAAGGCACTGTTTAGGATAGCCAGGAATTAAGTGCCTTCTAGAGTGATACACACCTGGATGATAGTCAGGAGTTTATTTCATATGAACTCTAATTCTGTGTAGTGCTGAGTAACACAAAACAGGTGAAGGGTCAGGAGTCTATTTGGTGTGGACAATCATACAGAACCTGTTGGAATAATGGACACATGGAGATCAATCAGCACTCTATATCATACGGCTATTCATTCAAACAATGAATAATGTACATGTGGAGAAATGAGAAGTCTGTTTCATATGGCCGTTCCTTCACAGCATCACTGAACATTACACACCTGTGATATAGTCTGGAGTCTATTGTTTATGGCCACTCAAACAAAGAATCACTGAATAATGCACACGTGCAAAATGGTAAGGAGTCTCTATTCTATGGCCTCTCATTGAGAGCCTCACTAAATGTACAAACCTGGAAAATTGTCAGGATTTACTTATATCCCCTCATTTAGAGTCTCACTCAATAAGGCACACCTGTGGAATAGTAAAGAGACTTTTTCATGTGGCCTGTTATTCGGAGTGTCACTGAATAATGTGCTGTAGTAAGAAGTCTATTTCATGTAGACACATTTTCTGAGACTCAGTGAATAAGAGAAACCCTTGCTACAGTAAGGCATCTAATTAATATGGTCACATCTTGTAAGCCTCACTGAATTTTACACACCTGGAGAATAATTTGGAATCTATTATCGATGGACATTCATTCAGAGACTCGGTGAAGAATGCACACCCTTGGGGTAGCCATGAATCTATTTCATTTGGAAACACATTCATAGCCACAGTGGATAATATGTACGTGTGGATTAGGCAAGAGTTTATTTAGTATGGCCACTGACTCATAATATCAGTGAATAATGCAGAAATATAAAGTACTCATCAGTCTATCTCATAGAGCCACTCATTCAGAGATTCACTGAATAATACAAATATTTAAAATAGACAGAATTCTGTTTCACATGGTAACACAATCAGAGCCTCACTGAGTAACACACCCCTGGTGAAGCGTTAGTAGTCTACTTTATATAGCCTCTCATTTACAGCCTCAGCGAATAATGCACACGTGTGGAATAGACCCTAGTCTATTTTATATGGCCACAAAATAAAATTCTGAGTGAGTAATACACAACTTTAGAATACTCACTAGTCTATTCCATATGTCCAAATATTCAAAGTCAGAGTCAAGAATACACACCTGTGGACTAGTAAAAAACAATTTTATATGGCCAAAGTTTTAGAGCTTCAGTGAATAATACATTCCTGGGGAAAATTCAGGACACTATTACATAAGGCATCTATTTCAGAGATTTATTGAATAAGGGACACCGGTATTGTAGTCAGAATTCTATTTTGCATAGCCACATATTCAGAAAGTAACTGAATGACATACGCCTTGGGGAAAGTCAGGATTCTATTTGGTATAGCAACATATTCAGAACTTAACTGAATAAAATACACCTTGGGGAAAGTCAGCATTCTATTTCGTATAGCCACTCATTTAGATACCGAATGTGAAAACGCATACCTGCGGAGTATTCAGGAGTCTCTGTTTTATTGCCACTAATTCAGAGCCTCACAGAATAATACAAAACTATGGAAATTCAGGAGTGTATTCTACATGGCCACTTATTCAGAACCTCATTGAAGATTCATATATAACTGGAAAATACTTAGGGATTTATTATATATAGCCACTTATTCAGAGACTCACTGAATAATGTACACGTGGGGAATAGTCTGGAGACCATTTGATATGACTGTTCACCCAGTGACTCGGTGAAAAATGCAGAGCTGAGAAATAATCAAGAGGATGGAGTCATGAGTCTATTTTCTGTAGTAACTCGATCAGAAACTCACAGAAAAATACCCAAATTGAAAATTGTCAGAGTCCATGTCATATGGCCACTCAATCAAAGCATTACCGAATAATGCATAATGAGGCAATAGAAAGGAGTCTATTTAATATGGCCTCTCATTGAGAGCTTCAGGGCATAATAAAAAGCTGCTGAGTAGTCAGGACCCTATTTAAAGTAGCCCCAAATTACGCAGCTACGTGAATGATACACATATGTGTGATTGTCAGGAGACAATTTGATATGGACACTCATACAGCACCTCTTCAAATACTGCACATTTTTGAATAATCACTAGTCTATTTCATATGGTGATTCGTTTGGAGAGTCAAAAAATATCAAGCAAGAAATGGGGAAAGCATTCCCTGTTTAATAAATGGTGTTGGGAAAACTGGCTAGCCATGTGCAGAAAGCAGAAACTGGACCCCTTCCTGACACCTTACACTAAAATTAACTCCAGAGGGATTAAAGACTTAAACATAAGACCTGGCACCATAAAAACCCCAGAAGAAAATCTAGGCAAAACAATTCAGGACATAAAAGTAGGCAAGGACTTAATGACCAAAACACCAAAAGCAGTGGCAACAAAAGTCAAAATAGACAAATGGGACCTAATACAACTGCATGGCTTTTGCACGGCAAAAGACACCATCACTAGAGTGAGTCGGTAACCAACAGATTGGGAAAAAATCTTTGCATTTTGGCCAACTGACATAGGGCTGATATCCGAATTTTACAAAGAATTCAATCAGATTTACAGGAATAAAACAAACAAGCAGATTCAAAAAAAAGCAAAGGACATGAACAGACACTTTACAAAAGAAGACATACATGAGGCCAACAAACACTTGAAAAAATGTTCATCATCACTGGTTATCAGAGAGATGCAAATCAAAATTACACTGAGATACCATCTCACGCCGGTTAGAATGGCGATCATTAAAAATTCTGGAGACAGCAGATGCTGGAGAGGATGTGGAGAAATAGGAACACTCTTACACTGTTAGTGGGAGTGTAAATTAGTTCAACCATTGTGGAAGACAGTGTGGCGATTCCTCAGGGACCAAGAAATAGAAATTCCATTTGACTCAGCAATCCCATTACTGGGTATATATCCAAAGGACTATAAATCGTTCTACTATAAGGACACATGCACACGAATTTTTATTGCAGCACTGTTTACAATAGCAAAGAACTGGAACCAACCCAAATGCCCAACGATGATAGGCTGGACTGGGAAAATGTGGCATATATACACCATGGAATATTATGCAGCAATCAAAAATGATAAGTTTGTGTCCTTTGTAAGGACATGGATGAATCTGGAGAACATCATTCTCAGCAAACTGACACAAGAACAGAAAAAGAAATACCGCATATATTCACTCATTGGTGGGTGAGAAAAATGAGAACACATGGACACAGAGAGGGGGTCTACTACACTCTGGGGTCTATTGGGGGAATGCGGGAGGGACAGCGTGGGGGGGCTGGGGAGGGATAGACTGGGGATGAATGCCGAGTGTGGGTGAAGGGGAGGAAGGCAGCAAAACACACTGCCATGTGTGTACCTATGCAACTATCATTCACGTTCCGCACATGTACCCCCAAACCTATAATGCAATAAAAATTAAAAAAAAAATCTGGAGACAACAGATGTTGGAGAGAATGTGGAGAAAGAGGAACACTCTTACACTGTTGGTGGGAGTGTAAATTAGTTCAACCATTGTGGAAGACAGTGTGGCGATTCCTCAAGGATATAGAAATAGAAATTCCATTTGACCCAGCAATCCTAGTACTGGGTATATATCCAAAGGAAAATAAATCTTTCTACCATAAGGACATATGCACATGAATGTTAATTGTAGCACTGTTTACAATAGCAAAGAACTGGAACCAACCCAAATGCCCATCGATGATAGACTAGACTGGAAAAATGTGGCACATATACTCCATGCAATATTATGCAACAATCAAAAATGACGAGTTTATGTCCTTTTTAAGAACATGGATGAATCTGGAGAACATCATTCTCAGCAAACTGACACAAGAACAGAAAAGGAAATACCACATATTCTCACTCATAGGCCTGTGAGAAAAATGGGAACACAGGGACAAAGGGAGGGTGCTACTACACACTAAGATCTATTGAGGGTAATAGGGGAGGGACAGCGGGGGAGGTGCTGGGGAGGGATAGCCTGGGGAGAAATGCCAAATGTGGGTAAGGGGAGGAAGGCAGCACAACACACTGCCATGTGTGTACCTATGCAAAAATCTTGCACGTTCTGCATATGAACCCCAAAACCTAAAATGCAATAAATAATAGTAAATAAAAAAAATAAGGCACAGCTGTGGAGTAAAATGGGGTCTATTACGTAAGTCCACTCTTTCGGTGTTTCAGTGAATAATATGTATATCTGATAAGTCAGGAATGTCTTTCAAATGGGCACTCAATCATAGCGTCAGTGCATAATACTCCACTCAGAAATAGTCGAGGGCCTACTTCAAATAGGTACACATTCAGAGTCTGTAAGTAATGCACACATGGGCAATACACAAGAGTCTCTTTTATTTGCCCACTTAGTCACAGTCTTATTCAATAATAGACACCTGGGAAGAATTATGGGTCTACTTCATGTAGCCACTCATTTAGAGCCTCAGTGAATTATTAACACCAGAGTAATAGTCGAGAATTTTTTATATGACCACTCACTATGTGCCTCCCTGAATGATACACACCTGGGGAATCCTCAGGATTCTATTTCATACTACCACACATTTAAAACCTTACTGAATAATACACAATGGAGCAATAGTCAGGTGTCTATTCTTTCTGGCCTCTCATTCAAACTTTCAGTGAATAATAAACTTCTATGGAGTAATCAGGTCACTGTTTAAGATAGCCAAGAATTAAGTGCCTTCCAGAGTGATACACACCTGGGTGATAGGAGTTTATTTCATATGAACTCTAATTCTGTGTAGTGCTGAGTAATACACAACTCTGGGAGTGTCAGGAGTCTATTTGTTGTGGACAATCATACAGAACCTGTTGGAATAATGCACACATGGAGAATAATCAGCACTCTATATCATATGGCTACTCATTCAAGCAAACAGTGAATAACGCACATGTGGAGAAATGAGAAGTCTGATTCATATGGACGTTCCTTCACAGCCTCACTGAATATTACACACTTGTGATATAGTCTGGAGTCTATTGTTTATGGCCACTCATTCAAAGAATCACTGAATAATGCACACCTGCAAAAGATTAAGAAGTCTCTATTCTATGGCCTCTCATTGAGAGCCTCACTAAATGTACACACCTGGGAAAATAGTCAGGATTTACTTATATCCCCTCATTTAGAGTCTCACTCAATGATGCACACCTGTGGAATAGTAAGGAGACTTTTTCATGTGGCCTCTTATTCAGAGTGTCACTGAATTATGTGGTGTAGTCAGGAGTCTATTTCATGTAGACACATTTTCCGCGCCTCAGTGAATAAGAGAAACCCTTGCTACAGTAAGGCATCTAATTAATATGGCCACATCTTGTAAGCCTCACTGAATAACACACACCTGGAGAATAATTTGGAATCTATTTTCGATGGATATTCATTCAGATCCTCAGTGAATAATGCACACCCTTGGGGTAGCCATGAGTCTATTTCATTTGGAAACTTATTCACAGCCACAGTGGATAATATGTACGTGTGGATTACTCAGGAGTTTATTCAGTATGGCCACTAACTCGTAATATCAGTAAATAATGCACAAATGTAAAGTACTCATCAGTCTATTTCATAGAGCCATTCATTCAGAGATTCACTGAATGATACAAATATTTAAGATAGACAGAATTCTGTTTCATATGGTAAGACAGTCAGAGCCTCACTGAGTAACACAAACCTGGGGAAGTGTTATGAGTCTCCTTTTTATAATCTCTCATTTACAGCCTCAGCAAATAATGCACACGTGTGGAATAGACACTACTCTATTTTATATGGCCACAAAATCAAAGCCTGAGTGAGTGATACACAACTTTACAATAGTCACTAGTCTATTCCCTGTGCCCAAATAATCAGTCAGTGTCAATAATACACACCGGTGGACTAGTCAAAAAAGAATTTTATATGACCAAAGCTTTATAGCCTCAGTGAATAATACATCCCTGGGGAAAACTCAGGACGCTATTACATATGGCATCTATTTTAGAGATTCACGAATAAGGAACACCTGTATTGTAGTCAGAATTCTATTTCGTATAGCCACATATTCAGAACCTAACTGAATGACATACCCCTTGGGAACAGTCAGGATTCAATTTGGTATAGCAACATCTTCAAAACTTAACTGAATAACATACACCTTGGGGAAAGTCAGCATGCTATTTTGTACAGCCATGCAATTAGATACCGAATGTGAAAACGCATATCTGCGGAGTATTCCAGAGTCTCTGTTTTATGGCCACTAATTCAGAGCCTCACAAAATAATACAAAACTATGCAAATTCAGAAGTGTATTCTCCATGGTCACTTATTCAGAACCTCATTGAAGATTCATATATATCTGGAAAATACTTAGGGTTTTATTATATATAGTCACTTATTCAGAGACTCACTGAATAATGTACACCTGGGGAATAGTCTGGAGACTATTTGATATGACTGTTCACCCAGTGACTCGGGGAAAAATGCACAGCTGAGAAATAGTCAAGAGGATGGAGTCATGAGTCTATCTTCTGTAGTAAGTCAATCAGAAACACACAGAAGAATACCCAACGTGGAAATTGTAAGAATCCATGTCATATGGCCACTCAATCAAAGCATTATGGAATAATGCATAATGAGGCCATAGAAAGGAGTCTATTTAATATGGCCTCTCCTTTAGAAATTCAGCGTATAATTCACACCTGTGGAATAGTAAGAAGACTTTTCCATGTGGCCTTTTATTCGGAGTGTCACTGAATTATGTGGTGTAGTCAGGAGTCTATTTCATGTAGACACACTTTCCGTGCCTCAGTGAATAAGAGAAACCCTTGCAACTGTAAGGCATCTAATTAATATGGCCAAATCTTGTAAGCCTCACTGAATAACACACACCTGGAGTATAATTTGGAATCTATTTTCGATGGACATTCATTCAGATTCTCAGTGAATAATGCACACCCTTGGGGTAGCCATGAGTCTTTTTCATTTGGAAACTTATTCTTAGCAACAGTGGATAATATGTACGTGTGGATTAGTCAGGAGTTTATTTAGTATGGCCACTGACTGGTAATATCAGTGAATAATGCACAAATGTAAAGTACTCATCAGTCCATTTCATAGAGCCACTCATTCAGTGATTCACTGAATAAATCAAATATTTAAGATAGACAGAATTCTATTTCATATGGTAACACAGTCAGAGCCTCACTGAGTAAGACAAACCTGGGGAAGTATTAGGAGTCTCCTTTTAAAACCTCGCAGATACAACCTCAGCAAATATTGCACACGTGTGGAATAGACACTAGTCTATTTTATATAGCCACAAAATCAAAGCCCAAGTGAGTAATACACAACATTAGAATAGTCACTAGTCTATTCCATGTGCCTAAATAATCAACATCAGTTTCAATAATACACTCCTGTGGACTAGTCAAAAAAGAATTTTATATGGCCAAAGCTTTAGAGCTTCAGTGATTAATACATACCTGGGGAAAATTCAGGACGCTATTACATATGGCATCTATTTCAGAGATTCATTGAATAAGGAACACCTGTATTGTAGCCAGAATTCTATTTCATATAGCCACATATTCAGAACCTAACTGAATGACATACACCTTGGGGAAAGTCAGGATTCTATTTGGTATAGCAACATATTCAGAACTTAACTGAATAAAATACACCTTGGGGAAAGTCAGCATTCTATTTCGTATAGCCACTCATTTAGATACCGAATGTGAAAACGCATACCTGTGGAGTATTCAAAAGTCTATGTTTTATGGCCACTAATTCAGAGCCTCACGGAATAATACAAAACTATGGAAATTCAGGATTGAATTCTCCATGGCCACTTATTCAGAACCTCATTGAAGAATCATATATATCTGGAAAATACTTAGGGTTTTATTATATATAGCCACTTATTCAGAGACTCACTGAATAATGTACAGGTGGGGAATAGTCTGGACACTATTAGATATGACTGTTCACCCAGTGATTCGGTGAAAAATGGACAGCTGAGAAATAGTCAAGGGGATGGAGTCATCAGTCTAATTTCTGTAGTAACTCGATCAGAAACTCACAGAATACCCAAATTGAAAATTGTCCTAGAGTTCTATATTTCTACATAGTTGAATTATTTTATCATGCTGTTGCTGGGGAATATGACTAACCCTTTTGAAGCTACTAATTTTATGTCGAGCTTTAAAGTCCATAATTGTTATCTTCAGAAAATATTATTTGACCTACAGTATGTCCAAATCAATTTAATAAAATCACTTTATAACAGGAAAAAAAAAAAAAAAAAAGAAAATTGTCAGAGTCCATGCCATATGGCCACTCAATCAAAGCATTACCAAATAATGCATAATGAGGCAATAGAAAGGAGTCTATTTAATATGCCCTCTCATTGAGAGTTTCAGGGCATAATAAACAGCTGTGGAGTAGTCAGGACCCTATTTAAAGTAGCCCCAAATTACGCAGCTACATGAATGATACACATATGTGTGGTAGTCAGGAGACACTTTGATATGGGCAGTTATGCAGCACCTCTTCTAATACTGCACATTTGGGGAATAATCACTCGTCTATTTCATATGGTGATTCACTTGGAGAGTCAAGAATATCAAACTAGCAATGGGGAAATGATTCCCTGTTTAGTAAATGGTGTTGGGAAAACTGGCTAGCCATGTGCAGAAAGCAGAACCTGGACCACTTCCTGACACCTTACAGTAAAATTAACTCCAGATGGATTAAATACTTAAACATAAGTCTTGGCACCATAAAAACCCCAGAAGAAAATCTAGGCAAAACCATTCAGGACATAAAAATAGGCAAGAACTTCATGACCAAAACACCAAAAGCATTGGCAACAAAAGTCAAAATAGACAAATGAGACCTAATCAAACTCAACAGCTTTTGCATGCAAAAGAAACCGTAATTTGAGTGAATAGGCAACCAACAGATTGGGAAGAAATCTTTGCAGTTTGCCCAACTGACAAAAGGCTGATATCCGGAATTTACAAAGAACTCAAACAGATTTACAGGAAAAAAACAAACAAGAAGATTCAAAAATGGGCAAAGGACATGAACACACACTTTACAAAAAAAGACATACATGAGGACAACAAACACATGAAAAAATGCTCATCATCACTGGTCAATAGAAAGATGCAAATCAAAACTACATTGAGATACCATCTCACGCCGGTTAGAATGGTGATCATTAAAAAATCTGGAGACAACAGATGCTGGAGAGAATGTGGAGAAAGAGGAACACTCTTACACTGTTGGTGGGAGTGTAAATTAGTTCAACCATTGTGGAAGACAGTGTGGCGATTCCTCAAGGATATAGAAATAGAAATTCCATTTGACCCAGCAATCCTAGTACTGGGTATATATCCAAAGGAAAATAAATCTTTCTACTATAAGGACACATGCACACGAATGTTAATTGTAGCACTGTTTACAATAGCAAAGAACTGGAACCAACCCAAATGCCCATCGATGATAGACTGGACTGGAAAATGTGGCACATATACTCCATGCAATATTATTCAGCAATCAAAAATGACGATTTTATGTCCTTTGTAAGGACATGGATGAATCTGGAGAACATCATCCTCAGCAAACTGACACAAGAACAGAAAAGAAAATACCACATATTCTCACTCATAGGCCTGTGAGAAAAATGGAAATGCACGGACACAGGGAGGGTGGTACTACACACTGAGATCTATTGAGGGTAATAGGGGAGGGACAGTGGGGGAGGTGCTGGGGAGGGATAGCCTGGGGAGAAATGCCAAATGTGGGTTAAGGGGAGGAAGACAGTAAAACACGCTGCCATGTGTGTACCTATGCAACTACCTTGCACGTTCTGCACATGAACCCCAAAACCTAAAATGCAACAAAAATAGTAAATAGGGGGACTCGCAAGATGGTGTCATAGAAGCGACTCAGGATTGCAGCTCTCAGTGAAGGCACAGAGAATGAGTCTTAGCCGCATTCTTGGATGGATCTTTTTTTATCCAAAGAACTTTGAAAGTCCCCGGTATGGGAGAGACACGGGACGCTAGTACAGCCTGCTAGTGCAGCCTGCTCATGCGGCCACTTTGGCCGGTGCCACAGCGGGACCCAAAACAGAACCCACTGGTCTAGGTCCCCTGTTAAACCGGCAATCTGAGATTTGGAAGGGCAGATTGGCATGTCCATCTGATTGAACGGGACTTCCACAATGAGCAAGACCAGGAGTTTCCTGGGAAGGGTGATCTGAGTCAGTGCAGTGGGCAGTGGCACAGGGGATCGCAGGGATCCCAGTGCCCTCTCAGCAGGTTACTGGGGCGCCAGTGAGAGAGTCGACGTTTCAGCTTGTGGAGAGGAAGAGAGAGAGAGAGGACGGACTCTGAGGCAGGGAGCTGGGTGATCAGGCTCCACGGGTTCCACACTCATGGAGACAAGCAGGGCAGCGATTGTAGGTGCTTGGGGCTGAGAGTTTTGCTGCTGGCATCTAGGATGGTGCAGTCCAGTGAGGAAGGGGCGTCCACCACTACAAACCCAATCTGCCCCTACTGAAATACCGCCCAGGGCTGACGCAGCCTGCCGTTGCTGAGGCAACCTGCCATACCAGGGAGATTCCGCAAGGAGCGGGGAGCGCTCCACAGCAGAACACAGCCCAGCAGAAATATGGTGGACCTGCGCCAGCAGGGCAGAGCCCCAGCAGGCAAATAGTGAATAGACTGCCTCCTAGTGGGGCAGGACAGTGCAACAGATACTCATAAAGAAAGCCCCAACTCTCTGAGACAGAGCATCTAAGGGGGGAAAAAAGGTGTTGTTTTATGAGTTCTGTTGCAGCAGACATAAACAACCTCCCAAAAACCCTGAATGAACAACGAAGCTTATAGCCCAGCACTGGAGCTCCAATAAAGCACAGACCGTTTCCTCAAGCAGCTCTCTGACCCCTGTATATCCAAAGAGTCACCCCCAAAAAAGACTAATCAGACTGACATTTGTTGGGCATCATTCCAGAACAAAGACAGCAGAAAAAGAAACTGGTATCATCCCTCACTGTTACGCAGGTGCTACAGGTATACTCCAGACAAGCAGGGCCTGGAGTGGACCTCAGCACTCATAAAGCAGAGGGGATAGACCATTGGATGAAAAACTAAGTAATAGAAATAATTCATCATCAACAATCTCAGCGGTCACCCAGAGACCCAATTGAAAAATCAGCAACTACTAAGACGACAGGCGGATAAATCCATAAAGATGGGAAGAAACCAGCGCAAAAAGGAGGAAAACATCCAAAACCAAAACAACTCACCTCCGAACAAAAAAGGAAAACTCCTCACCAGCAAGGGAACAAAGGTGGAATGAGAATGAGTGTGAGGAAATGATTGAATCACAGTTCAGAAAGTGGATAAACATGTTCTAAATCAGTGCAAAGAAACAAAGAACGTTGAAAAAAGATTTGGAAACAGATTCGAGGAATTGATAACAAAAATTGACAACTTAGAGAGGAATATGAATGAATTGAAGAAGCTGCAAAACACAACATGAGAACTTCACGAAGCATGCACAAGTTTCCACAGCCGAACTGACCAAGGAGAAGAAAGAATATCAGAAGCTGAAGATCAACTCAATGAAATAAAATGAGAAAACAAGATTAAAGTAAAAAGCACAAAAAGGAATGAACAAAATCTCCAAGAAATGTGGGACTATGTGAAGAGACAGCCTACGTTTGATAGGTGTACGAGAATGTGATGAAGAGAATGAATCCAAGCTGGAAAACACTCTTCAGGATATTATCCAGGAAAATTTCCCCAACCTAGCAAGACAGGTCAATACTCAACTCCAGGAAATACAGAGAACACCACAAAGATACTCCACAAGAAGAGCAACCCCAAGGCACATAATCGTCAGATTCACCAGGGTTGAAATGAAGAAAATACTAAAAGCAAACAGAGAGAAAGGTCGGGTCACCCACAAAGCAAAGCCCATCAGTCTCACAGTAGGTCTCTCGGCAGAGACTCTACAAGCCAGAAGACAGTGGGGGCCAATATTCAACATCCTTAAAGAAAAGAACTTTCAACCCAGAATTTCATATCCAGCCAAACTGAGCTTCATAAGTGAAGGAAAAATAAAATCCTTCATGAACAAGCAAGTACTCAGAGATTTTGTCACCACTAGGCCTGCTTTACAAAAGCTCCTGAAAGAGGCACTACACATAGAAAGAAACAAGCAGTACCAGCCATCCTAAAAGCATACCAAATGCTAAAGAGAATCAACAAAATGAAGAAAGTACATGAACAAATGGGCAAAGAAGCCGGCTAGAAAATGGCAGTATCAAATTCACAAATAACAATATTGACCCTAAATGTAAATGGGCTAAATGCACCAATCAAAAGATACAGACTGGAAAATTGGATAAAAAACCAAAACTCATCGGTGTGCTGTATTCAGGAAACCCACCTCACATGCAAGGATACACAAAGGCTCAAAATAAAGGGATGGAGGAAGATTTACCAAGCAAATGGAGAGCAAAAAAAAGCAGGAGTTCCAATTCTCGTCTCTGATAAAATAGACTTTAAAGGAACAAAGATCAAAAGGGACAAAGAAGGTCATAAAATAATGGTCAAAGGATCAATACAGGAAGATGAGCTAACGATTCTAAATATATATGAACCCAATGCAGAAGCACCCAGATATATAAGGCAAGTTCTTAATGACTAATAAAAAGTCTTAGACTCACACACAGTAATAGTGGGAGACTTTAACACTCCTCTGTCAATATCAGACAGATCAACCAGAGAGAAAATTAACAAGGATATCCAGGACTTGAACTCAGACCAGGAACAAGAAAACCTGATAGATATTTAAAACTCTCCACAGCAAATACACAGAATATACATTCTTCTCAGCACCACATTACACTTCTCCAAAATTGACCACATAATTGGAAGTAAAGCAATCCACAGCAAATGCAAAACAACTGAAATCATAACAAACAGTCTCTGAAACCATAGTGCAATCAAGGTGGAACTCCGAATTCAGAAAATAACTCAGAACCGCAGAGCTTCATGGACACTGAACAACTGGCTGTTGCATGTTGGTTGGATAAACAAAGAAATGAAGGGAGAAATAACGAAGTTCTTTGAAACCAAAGAGAATGAAGACAAAATGTACGAGAATCTCTGGAACACATTTAAAGCAGTTTGTAGAGGAAAATATATAGCAATAAGCGCCCAAATGAGAAGAGTGGAGAGATCCAAAATTGACACCCTATCATCAAAATCGAAAGAGCTTGAGGAGAAAGATCAAAAAAGCTCAAAACCTAGCCGAAGACAAGAAAAAACTAAGATCAGAGCAGAACTGAAGGAGATAGAGACAAGAAAAACCCTTCAAAAATCAATAAATACACAATGGTTGAACTAATTTACACTCCCACCAACAGTGTAAGAGTGTTCCTATTTCTCCACATCCTCTCCAGCATCTGCTGTCTCCAGATTTTTTAATGATCGCCATCCTAAATGGTGTGAGATGGTATCTCAATGTGGTTTTGATTTGCATCTCTCTAATGACCAATGATGATGAGCACTTTTTCATATGTTTGTTGGCCTCATGTATGTCTGCTTTTGTAAAGTTCCTTTTCATATCCTTTGCCCATTTTTGAATGGGTTTGTTTGTTTTTTCCTGTAAATCTGTTTGAGTTCTTTGTAAATTCTGGATATCAGCCCTTTGTCAGATGTGTAAACTGCAAAGATTTTTTCCCATTCTGATGGTTGCCGATTCACTCTAGTGACGGTCTCTTTTGCCATGCAGAAGCTGTGGAGTTTGATTAGGTCCCATTTGTCTATTTTGGCTTTTGTTGCCAATGCTTTTGGTGTTTTGGTCATGAAGTCCTTGCCTACTCCTATGTCCTGAATGGGAAGAAAGTGTGGCGATTCCTCAGGGACCTAGAAATAGAAATTCCATTTGACCCAGCAATCACATTACTGGGTATCTATCCAAAGGACTATAAATCGTTCTACTATAAGGACACATGCACACGAATGTTCATTGCAGCACTGTTTACAATAGCAAGGACCTGAATCCAACCCAAATGCCCAACGATGATAGACTGGACTGGGAAAATGTGGCACATATACACCATGGAATATTATGCAGCAATCAAAAATGATGAGTTTGTGTCCTTTGTAGGGACATGGATGAATCTGGAGAACATCATTCTCAGCAAACTGACACAAGAACAGAAAAAGAAATACCGCATATACTCACTCATAGGTGGGTGAGAAAAAAGAGAACACATGGACACAGAGAGGCGGTCTACTATACACTGGGGACTGTTGGGGGGAATGGGGGAGGGACAGCAGGGGGGGCTGGGGGGATGACCTGGGGATGACTACCAAGTGTGGGTGAAGGGGAGGAAGGCAGCAAAGCACACTGCCATATGTGTATCTATGCAACTATCTTGCACATTCTGCACATGTACCCCCAAACCTATAATGCAGTAAAAATTAAAAAAAATCAATAAATCTAACAGCTGGTTTTTCAAAAAGATCCACAAAATAGACAGACCACTAGCCAGACTGATAAAAAAGAAAACAGAGAACAACCAAATAGATGCAATAAAAAACGATAATGGGGAAATCACCACAGATTCCACAGAAATTCAAACCATCATCAGAGAATACTACAAACAACTCTGTGCACATAAACTAGTAAACCAGGAAGGAATGGATAATTTCCTGGACGCCTGTGTCCTCCCAAGCCTAAACCAGGAGAAAGCCGAAACTATGAATAGACCAAAAACAAGGTCTGAAGTTGAGGCAGCAATTAAGAGCCTACCACACAAAAAAAGCCCAGGTCCAGATGGGTTCACAGCCGAATTCTACCAGACACAGAAAGAGGATCTGGTACCATTTCTTCTGAAACTATTCCAAATAATCCAAAAAGAGGGAGCCCTTCCCAAATCATTTTATGAGACCAACATCATCCTGATACTGAAACCCGGCAGAGACTCAACAAGAAAAGAAAACTTCAGGCCAATATCCATGATGAACATAGATGCAAAAATCTTCAATAAAATACTGGCAAACCGATTGCAACAGCACATTAAAAAACTTATCCATCATGATCAAGTAGGATTCATCCCGGGGATGCAAGCCTGGTTCAACATACGCAAGTCTATAAATGTAATTCACCACATAAACAGAAGCAAAAACAAAACCACATGATTATCTCAATTGAGGCAGAGAAGGCATTTGACAAAATTCAACAGCACTTTATGCTAAAAACCATCATTAAATTTGGTACTGATGGAACATACCTCAAAGTAATAAAAGCTATTTATGACAAACCAACAGCCAATATCATACTGAATGGGCAGAAACTGGAAGCATTCCCTTTGAAATCTGGCACTAGACATGGATACCCTCTCTCACCACTCCTATTCAACATAGTACTGGAAGTTCTAGCCAGAGCAATCAGGAAAGAAAAAGAAATAAAAGATATTCAAATAGGAAAGGTGGAAGCCAAATTGTCTCTATTTGCAGACGACATGATAGTATACCTAGAAGACCCCATCCCCTCAGGCCAAAAGATCCTGAAACTGATAGGCAACTTCAGCAAAGTTTCAGGATATAAAATCAATGTTAAAAAATCTCAAGCATTCCTATACACCAATAACAGACTTAAAGAGAGCCAAATCAAGAAAAAACTGCCATTCACAATTGCTACAAAGAAAATAAAATACCTCGGAATACAACTCAGAAGGAATGTAAGGGACCTCTTAAAGGAAAACTACAAACCACTGCTCAAGGAAATAAGAGGGGACACAAACAGATGGAGAAACATTTCATGTTCGTGGTTAGGAAGAATCAATATCGTGAAAATGGCTATCCTGCCCAAAGTAATTTACACAATCAATGCTATCCCCATCAAACTGCCATTGAATTTCTTCACAGAACTGGAAAAAACCACCATGAATTTCATATGGAACCAAAAAAGAGCCACATAGCCAAGTCAGTTCTAAGCAAAAAGAACACAGCGGGAGGCATCACACTACCAGACTTCAAACTATACTACAAGGCTACAGTAATCAAAACAGCATGGTACTGGTACCAAAACAGAGATATAGACCAACGGAACAGAACAGAAGCATCGGAGGTAACACAACATATCTACAACCATATTATCTTTGATAAACCAGACAAAAACAAGCAATGGGGACAATATTCCCTATTTAGTAAATGGTGTTGGGAAAACTGGCTAGCCATGTGCAGAAAGCATAAACTGGACCCCTTCCTGACACCTTACACTAAAGTTAACTCCAGATGGATTAAAGACTTAAACATAAGACCTGACACCATAAAAACCCTAGAAGAAAATCTAGGCAAAACCATTCAGGACATAGGAGTAGGCAAGGACTTCATGACCAAAACATCAAAAGCATTGGCAACAAAGGCCAAAATAGACAAATGGGACCTAATGAAACTCCACAGCTTCTGCATGGCAATAGAAACCGTCACTAGAGTGAATCGGCAACCATCAAAATGGGAAAAAATCTTTGCAGTTTACACATTTGACAAAGGGCTGATATCCAGAATTTACAATGAACTCAAGCAGATTTAAAATAGAAAAACAAAAAGCCCATTCAAAAATGGGCAAAGGATATGAACAGACACTTTAAAAAAGAAGTCATACATGAGGCCGCCAAATATATGAAAAAATGCTCATCATCACTGGTCATTAGAGAGATGCAAATCAAAACCACATTGAGATACCATCTCACGCCATTTAGAATGGCGATCATTAAAAAATCTGGAGACAGCAGATGCTGGAGAGGATGTGGAGAAATAGGAACACTCTTACACTGTTGGTGAGAGTGTCAATTAGTTCAACCATTGTGAAAGCCAGTGTGGCGATTTTTCAAGGACCTGGAGATAGAAATTCCATTTGACCCAGCAATCCCATTACTGGGTATATATCCAAAGGACTATAAATCTTTCTACTCTAAGGACACATGCACACGAATGTTCCTTGCAGCACTGTTTACAATAGCAAAGACCTGGAACCAACCCACATGCCCATCGATGATAGACTGGACTGGGAAAATGTGGCACATATACACCATGGAATAGTATGCAGCAATCAAAAATGGTGAGTTTGTGTCCTTTGTAAGGACATGAATGAATCTGAAGAACATCATTCTCAGCAAACTGACACAAGAACAGAAAAAGAAATACCGCATATACTCACTCATAGGTGGGTGAGAAAAATGAGAACACATGGACAAATAGAGGGTGCCTACTACACACTGGGGTCTATTGGGGGAATGGGGGAGGGACAGTGGGGGGCACAGGGGAGGGATAGCCTGGGGATGAATGCCAAGTGTGGGTGAAGGGGAGGAAGGCAGAAAAACACACTGCCATGTGTGAACATATGCAATGATTTTGCACGTTCTGCACATGTATCCCAAAACCTATAATGCAAAAAGAAAAAAATAGTAAATTAAAAAATAACGCACAGCTGTGGAGTAAAATGGGGTCTATTACATAAGTCCACTCTTTCATTGCTTCAGGGAATAATATGTATATCTGATAAGTCAGGAATCTCTTTCAGAGGGCACTCAGTCATGGCCTCAGTGCATAATACTTCACTCAGAAATAGTCAAGGGCCTACTTCAAATACGTACACATTCAGAGTCTCTGTAAGTAATGCACACATGGACAATACACAAGAGTCTCTTTTATTTTGCCCACTTAGTCACAGTCTCATTCAAAATTACACACCTGGGGAAGAGTTTTGGGTCTACTTCATGTAGCCACTCATTTAGAGCCTCAGTGAATAATTCACACCAGAGTAATAGTCGAGAATTTTTTATATGACCACTCACTATGTGCCTCCCTGAATCATACTCATCTGAGGAATCCTCAGGATTCTATATCATACTACCACACATTTAAAACCTTACTGAATAATACACAATGGAGCAATAGTCAGGTGTCTATTCTTTCTGACCTCTCATTCAAACTTTCAGTAAATAATAAACTTTTATGTAGTAATCATGTCACTATTTAAGATAGCCAAGAATTAAGTGCCTTTCAGAGTGATACACATCTGAGTGATAGTCAGGAGTTTATTTCATATGAACTCTTATTCTGCGTGTTGCTGAGTAATACACAACTCGGGGAGTGTCAGGAGTCTATTTGGTGTGGACATTCGTACAGAACCTGTCGGAAAAATGCACACATAGAGAATAATCAGCACTCTATGTCATATGGCTACTCACTCAAGCAAACAGTGAAGAACGCACATGTGGAGAAATGAGAAGTCTGATTCATATGGACGTTCCTTCACAGCCTCACTGAATATTACACACTTGTGATATAGTCTGGTGTCTATTGTTTATGGCCACTCATTCAGAGCATCACTGAATAATGCACACCTGCAAAGTGGTAAGAAGTCTCTATTCTATGGCCTCTCATTGAGAGCCTCACTAAATGTACACACCTGGGAAAATAGTCAGAATTTACTTATATCCCCTCATTTAGAGTCTCACTCAATAATGCAAACCTGTGGAATAGTAAGGAGACTTTTTCATGTGGCCTCTTTTTCGGAGTGTCACTGAATTATGTATTGTAGTCAGGAGTCTATTTCATGTAGACACATTTTCCGCGCCTCAGTGAATAAGAGAAACCCTTGCTACAGTAAGGCATCTAATTAATATGGCCATATCTTGTAAACCTCACTGAATAATTCACACCTGGAGAATAATTTGGAATCTATTTTCGATGGACATTCATTCAGATCCTCAGTGAGTAATGCACACCCTTGGGGTAGGCATGAGTCCATTTCATTTGGAAACTCTTTCATAGCCACAGTGGATAATATGTACGTGTGGATTATTCAGGAGTTTATATAGTATGGCCACTGACTCGTAATATCAGTGAATAATGCACAAATGTAAAGTACTCATCAGTCTATTTCATAGAGTCACTCATTCAGAGATTCACTGAATAATACAAATATTTAAGATAGAGAGAATTCTGTTTCATATGGTAACACAATCAGAGCCTCACTGAGTTACACAAACTTGGGGAAGTGTTAGGTGTCTCCTTTTTATAACCTCTCATTTACAGCCTCAGCCAATAATGCACACGTGTGGAATAGATACTATTCTATTTTTTATGTCCACAAAATCAAAGCCTGAGTGAGTAATACACAACTTTAGAATAGTCACTAGTCTATTCCATGTGCCCAAATAATCAAAGTCAGTGTCAATAATACACAACTGTGGACTATAAAATAATTTCATATGGCCAAAGCTTTAGAGCCTCAGTGAATAATACATACCTGGGGAAAACTCAGGACGCTATTATATATGGCATCTATTTGAAAGATTCATTGAATAAAGAACACCTGTATTGTAGTCAGAATTCTATTTCATATAGCCACATATTCAGAACCTAACTGAATGAAATACACCTTGGGGAAAGTCAAGATTCTATTTCGTATAGCAACATATTCGAAACCTAACTGAATAACATACACCTTGGGTAAAGTCAGCATTCTATTTCGTAACGCCACGCATTTAGATACAGAATGTGAAAACGCATACCTGCGGAGTATTTAGGAGTCTCTGTTTTTTGGCCACTAATTCAAAGCCTCACAGAATAATACAAAACTATGAAAATTCACGAGTGTATTCTACATGGCCACTTATTCAGAACCTCATTGAAGAATTATATATATCTGAAAAATACTTTGAATTTTATTATATATAGTCACTTTTTCAGAGACTCACTGAATAATGTACACCTGGGGAATAGTCTGGAGACTATTTGATATGGCTTTTCACCAAGTGACTCGGTGAAAAATGCACAGCTGAGAAATAGTCAAGAGGATGGAATCATGAGTCTAGTTTCTGTGGTATCTCGATCAGAAACTTACAGAAGAATACCCAACTTGGAAATTGTCAGAGTCCATGTCATATGGCCATTCAATCAAAGCATTACCGAATAATGAATAAACAGGCAATAGTAAGGAGTCTATTTAATATGGCCTCTCATTGAGAGCTTCAGTGCATAATAAACGGCTGTGAAGTAGTCAGGACCCTATTTAAATTAGCACCAAATTATGCAACTACGTGAATGATACACATATGTGTGATAGTCAGGAGAAACTTTGATATGGACACTTATGCAGCACCTCTTTGAATACTGCACATTTGGATAATAATCACTAGTCTATTTCATATGGTGATTCATTTTCAGAGTCAAAAAATATCAAACTAGCAATGGGGAAAGGATTCCCTGTTTAATAAATGGTGTTAAGAAAACTGGCTAGCTATGTGCAGAAAGCAGAACCTGGACCCCTGCCTGACACCTTACACTAAAATTAACTCCAGATGGATTAAATACTTAAACATAAGTCCTGGCTCCATAAAAACCCCAGAAGAAAACCTAGGCAAAACCATTCAGGACATAAAAGTAGGCAAGGACTTCATGACCAAAACACCAAAAGCATTGGCAAAAAAGTCAAAATAGATAAATGCACCCAATTAAACTCCACAGATTTTGCATGGCAAAAGAAACCGCAACTAGAGTGAATCGGCAACCAACAGATTGGGAAAAAATTTTTGCAGTTTGCCCAACTGACAAAGGGCTGATATCCGGAATTTAAAAGAACTCAAACAGATTTACAGGAATACAACAAACAAGAAGATTCAAAAATGGGCAAAGGACATTAACAGACACTTTACAAAAGAAGAAATACATGAGGCCAACAAACTCATGAAAAATGATCATCATCACTGGTCATTAGAGAGATGCAAATCAAAACCACATTGAGATATCATCTCACGCCAGTTAGAATGGCGATCATTAAAAAACCTGGAGACAACAGATGCTGGAGAGTATGTGGAGAAAAAGGAACACTCTTACACTGTTGGTGGGAGTGTAAATTAGTTCAACCATTGTGGAAGACAGTGTGGCGATTCCTCAAGGATCTAGAAATAGAAATTCCATTTGACCCAGCAATCCCATTACTGGGTATATATCCAAAGGACTATAAATGGTTCTATTATAAGAACACATGCACACGAATGTTAATTTCAGCACTGTTTACAATAGCAAAGACCTGGGTTCAACCCAAATGCCCATCGATGATAGACTGGACTGGAAAATGTGGCACATATACATCATGCAATATTATGCAGCAATCAAAAATGACAAGTTTATGTCCTTTGTAAGGACATGGATGAATCTGGAGAACATCATTCTCAGCAAACTGACACAAGAACAGAAAAGAAAATACCACATATTCTCACTCATAGGCCTGTGAGAAAAATGGAAACACACGGACACAGGGAGGGTGGTACTACACACTGAGATCTATTGAGGGTAATAGGGGAGGGACAGCGGGGGAGGTGCTGGGAAGGGATAGCCTGGGGAGAAATGCCAAATGTGGGTTAAGGGGAGGAAGGCAGAAAAACACACTGCCATGTGTGTACCTATGCAACTATCTTGCACGTTCTGCACATGAACCCCAAAATCTAAAATGCAATAAAAAAAAGTAAATAAAAAAATAATGCACAGCTGTGGAGTAAAATGGGGTCTATTACATAAGTCCACTCTTTCAGTGTTTCAGTGAATAATATGTATATCTGATAAGTCAGGAATCTCTTTCAAATGGGCACTCATTCATGGCCTCAGTGCATAATACTCCACTCAGAAATAGTCAAGGGCCTACTTCAAATATGTACACATTCAGAGTCTCTGTAAGTTATGCACACATGGGCAATACACAAGAGTCTCTTTTCTTTGCCCACTTAGTCACAGTCTCATTCAATAATACACACCTGGGAAAGAGTTATGGGTTTACTTCTTGTAGCCACTATTTAGAGCCTCAGTGAATAATTCACACCAGAGTAATAGTCGAGAATTTTTTATATGACCACTCACTATGTGCCTCCCTGAATGATACACACCTGGGGATTTTTCAGAATTCTATTTCATACTACCACACATTTAGAACCTTACTGAATAATACACAATGGAGCAATAGTCAGGTGTCTATTCTTTCTGGCCTATCATTCAAACTTTCAGTGAATAATAAAATTCTATGGAGTAATCAGGTCACTGTTTAAGATAGCCAAGAATTAAGTGCCTTCCAGAGTGATACACACCTTGGTGATAGACAGAACTTTATGTCATATGAACTCTAATTCTGTGTATTGCTGAGTAATACACAACTGGGGCAGTGTCAGGAGTTTATTTGGTGTGGACAATCATAGAGAACCTGTTGGAATAATGCACACATGGAGAATAATCAGCACTCTATGCCATACAGCTACTCATTCAAACAAACAGTGAATAACGCACTTGTGGAGAAATGAGAATTCTGATTCATATGGGCGTTCCTTCACAGCCTCACTGAATATTACACACTTGTGATATAGTCTGGAGTCTATTGTTTATGGCCACTCATTCAAAGAATCACTGAATAATGCACACCTGCAAAGTGGTAAGAAATCTCTATTCTATGGCCTCTCATTGAGAGCCTCACTAAATGCACACACCTGGGAAAATAGTCAGGATTTACTTATATCCCCTCATTTAGAGTCTCACTCAATAACGCACACCTGTGGAATAGTAAGGAGACTTTTTCATGTGGCCTCTTATTCGGAGTGTCACTGAATAATGTGGTGTAGTCAGGAGTCTATTTCATGTGGACACATTTTCCAAGCGTCAGTGAATAAGAGAAACCCTTGCTACAGTAAGGCATCTAATTAATATGGCCACATCTTGTAAGCCTCACTGAATAATACACACCTGGAGAATAATTTGGAATCTATTTTCGATGGACATTCATTCAGATCCTCAGTGAATAATGCACACCCTTGGGGTAGCCATGAGTCTATTTCATTTGCAAACTGATTCATAGCCACAGTGGATAATATGTATGTGTGGATTATTCAGGAGTTTATTTAGTATGTCCACTGACTCGTAATATCAGTGAATAATGCACAAATGTAAAGTAATCATCAGTCTATTTCATAGAGCCACTCATTCAGAGATTCACTGAATAATACAAATATTTAAGATAGACAGAATTCTGTTTCATATGGTAACACAATCAGAGCCTCACTGAGTTACACAAACCTGGGGACGTGTTAGGGGTCTCCTTTTTATAACCTTTCATTTACAGCCTCAGCCAATAATGCACACGTGTGGAATAGACACTAGTCTATTTTATATGGCCACAAAATCAAAGCATGAGTGAGTAATACAGAACTTTAGAATAGTCACTAGTCTATTCCATGTGCCCAAATAATCAAAGTCAGTGTCAATAACACACAAGTGTGAACTAGTCAAAAAAGAATTTCATATGGCCAAAGCTTTAGAGCCTCAGTGAATAATACATACCTGGAGAAATCTCAGGACGCTATTACATATGGCATCTATTTCAGATATTCACTGAATAAGGAACACCTGTATTGTAGTCAGAATTCTATTTCGTATAGCCACATAGTCAGAACCTAACTGAATGACATACACCTTGGGGAAAGTCAGGATTCAATTTGGTATAGCAACATCTTCAGAACTTAACTGAATAACATACACCTTGGGGAAAGTCAGCATGCTATTTCGTACAACCACGCATTTAGATACAGAATGTGAAAACGCATACCTGCGAAGTATTCAGGAGTCTCTGTTTTATGGCCACTAAATCAGAGCCTCACAGAATAATACAAAACTATGGAAATTCAGGAGTGTATTCTCCTTGGCCACTTACTCAAAACCTCATTGAAGAATCATATATATCTGTAAAATTCTTAGGATTTTATTATATATAGCCACTTATTCGGAGACTCACTGAATAATGTACACAAGGGGAATATTCTGGAGGCTATTTGATATGACCGTTCACCCAGTGACTCAGTGAAAAATCGCAGCTGAGAAATAGTCAAGTGGATAGAGTCATGAGTCTATTTTCTATGGTAACTCGTTCAGAGACTCACTGAAGATTACACAGCTTGGAAATAGTCAGAGTCCAAGTCATATGGCTACTCATTCAAACATTACCGAATAATGCACAATGGCGCAATAGTAAGGAGTCTATTTCATATGGCCTCTCATTGAGAGCTTCAGTGCATAATAAACAGCTGTGGAGTAGTCAGGACTCTGTTTAAGGTATACTCAAATTACGCAGTTATGTGAATGATACACACAGGTTTGATAATCCGGAGACTCTTTGATATGGACACACATACAGCACCTCTTGGAATACTGCACATTTTGGGAATAATCACTAGTCTATTTCATATGGTGATTAGTTTGGAGAGTCAAAAAATAACGCACACCTGTGGAGTAAAATGGAGTCTATTACATAAGGCCACACTTTCAGTGCTTCAGTGAGTAATATGTATATCTGATAAGTCTGTAATCCCTTTCACTTGGCCACTTGTTCAGGGCCTCAGTGCATAATACTTCTTTCAGAAGTAGTCAAGGGTCTACTTCAAATAAGTTCACATTTAGAGTCTCTGTAAGTAATGCATACATGGGCAATTCACAAGTGTCTCTTTTCTCTGCCCACTTAATCAGAGTCTCATTCATTAATACACAACTGGAGAAGATTTAAGAGTCTACTTCATGTAGCCACTCATTTAGAGCCTCAGCGAATTATTCACCCAGGAGTAATAGTCGAGCATTTTTTATATGGCCACTCACTATGTGCCTCCCTAAAAGATACACCCCTGGGGATTCCCCAGGATTCTATTTCATAGTACCGCACATTTCGAACCTTATTGAATAATAGACAATGGAGTAATAGTCAGGTGTCTATTCTTTCTTGCCTCTCATTCAAAGTTTCAGTGAATAATAAACTTCTATGGAGTAATCAGGGCACTGTTTAAAATAGCCATGAATAAAGTGCCTTGCTGAGTGATACACACCTGGGTGGTAGTCTGGAGTTTATTTTATATGAACTCTAATTCTGGGTACTGCTGAGTAATACAAAACTGGGGGAGTGTCAGGAATCTATTTGGTATGGACACTCATACAGGACCTGTTTGAAAAATGCACACATGTAGAATAATCAGGAGTCTTGGTCATATGACTACTCATTCAGACAAAGAGTGAATAACGCACATGTGAAGTATTGAGTAATTGGTTTCAAATGGCCGTTCTTTCTCAGTCTCACTGAATATTACACACTTGTGATACAGTCCGGAGTCTCTTGGTTATGGCTACTCATTCAGAGAATCACTGAATAATGCACACCTACGGAATTGTTAGAAGTATCTATCCTATGTCCTCTCATTGAGAGTCTCACTATATGTACTCACCTGGGAAAATAGTATGGATTTACTTATGTCCTTTCATTTAGAGACTCATTCAATAATGCACACCTTTATAATAGTAAGTAGATATTCTCATATGGCCTGTCATTTGGGGTGTCACTGAATAATGTGGTGGAGTCCGGAGTCTATTTCATGTAGACACATTTTCAGAACCTCAGTGAATAAGAGAGACCCTTGCTATAGTAAGACATCTAATTAATATGGCCATATCTTGTAAGCCTCACTGAATATTACACACCTGTGACATAGTCTGAAGTCTATTGTTTATGGCCACTCATTCAAAGAATCACTGAATAATGCACACCTGAGGAATAATCAGAAGTCTCTATCCTATGGTCTCTCATGGAAAGCCTCACTAAATGTACACACCTGGGAAAATAGTCAGGATTTACTTATATCACCTCATTCAGTGTCTCACTCAATAATACACACCTGTGGAAGAGTATGGAGACTTTTTTATTTGGCTACTCTTTCAGAGTGCCTCTGAATAACGTGGTGAATTCAGGAGTCAATTTTTTTTTTTTTGGAGATGCAGTTTCGCTCTTGTTACCCAGGCTGGAGTGCAATGGCGTGATCTCGGCTCACCGCAACCTTCCCCTTCTGGGTTCAGGCAATTCTGCTGCCTCAGCCTGCTGAGTAGCTGGAATTACAGGCACACGCCACCATGCCCAGATAATTTTTTGTATCTTTAGTAGAGACGGGGTTTCACCATGTTGACCAGGACGGTCTCGATATCATGACATTGTGATCCACCCACCTTGGCCTCCCAAAGTGCTGGGATTACAGGCTTGAGCCACGGCGACGGGCCCAGGAGTATATTTTATGTAGACAAATTTTCGGAACCTGAGTGAATAAAATAGACTCTTGCTATAGTAAGGCATCTAATTAATATGGCTACACCTTGTGAGCCTTACTAAATAATACACACCTGGATAATAATTTGGAGTCTGTTTTTGATGGACATTCATTCAGAGCCACGGTGAATAATGCACAACCGTGGGGTAGCCAGGTGTCTATTTCATTTGGACACTATTCATAGCCTCAATGGATAATATGCACCTGTGGATTAGTCAGGATTTCATTTCATATGGCCACTGACTCGTAATTTCAGTGTATAATGCACAACTGTAAAGTACTCAGCAGTCAATTTCACAGAGCCACTCATTCCGTTATTCACTGAATAATACAAATATTTAAGATATACAGAATACTGTTTCATGTGGTCACACAATCAGAGCCTCACAGAGTAACGCAAACCTGAAGAAAAGTTAGGAGTCTACTTTATATAGCCCCTTATGTGCAACCACGGAGAATAATGTACACATGTGGAATAGGCAATAGTCTCTTTATATGGCCACAAAAAAAACACCTGAGTGTGTAATACACAACTTTAGAATAGTCACAAGTCTATTCCATATGCCCAAATATTCAAAGTCAGAGTCAATAATACACACCTGTGGACTAGTCAAAAACAATTTCATATGGCCAAACTTTTAGAGCCTACGTGAATAATACATACCTGGGGAATACTCAGGACGCTATTACACATGGCACCTATTTTAGAGATTCAATGAATAAGGAGCACCTGTATTGTAGTCAGAATTCTATTTTGTATAGCCACATATTCAGAACCTAACTGAATAACATACACCTTGGGAAAAGTCAGGATTGTACTTCCTATAGCCATCCATTTAGATACCGAATGTGAAAACACACACCTGCGGAGTATTCAGGAGTGTGTTTTATGGCCACTCATTCAGAGCCTCACAGAATTATACAGAACTATGGAAATTCAGGAGTGTATTTTACATGGCCACTTATTCAGAACCTCATTGAAGAATAATGTATATCTGAAAAATACTCAGGATTCTATTATATGTAGCCACTTATTCAGAGACTCACCGAATAATACACACCTGGGGAATAGTCCGGAGACTATTTGATATGACCATTCACCCAGTGACTCAGTGAAAAATGCACAACTGAGATAGAGTCAAGAGAATAGAGTCTTGAGTCTCTTTTCGGTGGTGACACATTCAGAAACTAACTGAAGAATACCCACATTGGAAATAGTCAAAGTCTAGGTCATATGGCCACTCAATCAAAGCATTACTGAATAATGCACACTGGGGAAATAGTAAAGAATCTTTTATATATGGCCTCTCATTGAGAGCTTCAGTGCATAATAAAGAGCTGTGGAGTAGTCAGGACCCTCTTTTAGGTAGCCCCAAGTTACACAGCTAAGTGAATGATACACACATGTATGATAGTCAGGAGACTATTTGATATGGACACTCATACAGGACCTCTTCGAATACCGCACATTTGGGTAATAATCACTAGTCTATTTTGCACACCTGTGGAGTAAAATGGGGTCTAGTACATAAGGCCACTCTTTCAGTGTTTAAGTGAATAATATGTATATCTGTTAAGTCAGGAATGTCTATCACATGGCCACTCGTTCAGGGCCTCAGCGCATAATACTTCCCACAGAAATAGTCAAGGGTCTACTTCAAAAAAGTACACATTCAGAGTCTCTGTAAGTAACGCACACATGGACAATACACAAGAGTCTCTTTTCTATGCCGACTTAGTCAGAGTTTCATTCAATAATACACACCACGGAAACAGTTAAGTGTCTACTTCATGTAGCCACTTATTAAGCTCCTCAGTGAGTGATTCACACTGGAGTAACAGTCGAGAATTTTTTTTTCGAATTTTTATTGCATTATAGGTTTTGGGGTACATGTGCAGAATGTGCAAGATAGTTGCATAAGTACACACATGGCAGTGTGTTTCGCTGTCTTCCTCCCCCTCACCCACACTTGGCATTCATCCCCAGGCTATCCCTCCCCAGACCCCACCGCTGTCCCTCCTTCATTCCCCCCAACAGACCCCAGTGTATAGTAGACCGCCTCTCTGTGTCCATGGGTTCTCATTTTTCTCACCCACCTATGAGAGAGTATATGCGGTATTTCTTTTTCTGTTCTTGTGTCAGTGTGCTGAGAATGATGTTCTCCAGATTCATCCATGTCCTTACAAAGGACACAAACTCATCATTTTTGATTGCTGCATAATATTCCATGGTGTATATGTGCCACATTTTTCCAGTCCAGTCTATCCTCGTTGGGCATTTGGGTTGGTTCCAGTTCTTTGCTATTGTAAACAGTGCTGCAATGAACATTCGTGTGCATGTGTCCTTATAGTAGAACGATTTATAGTCCTTTGGATATATACCCAGTAATGGGATTGCTGGGTCAAATGAAATTGCCATTTCTAGGTCCCCGAGGAATTGCCACACTGTCCTCCACAATGGCTGAACTAATTTACACTCCCACCAACAGTGTAAGACTGTTCCTATTTCTCCACATCTTTCCAGCATCTGCTGTCTCCAGATTTTTTAATGATCGCCATTCTAACTGGCGTGAGATGGTATCTCAATGTGGTTTTGATTTGCATCTCTCTAATAACCAGTGATGATGAGCACTTTCTCATATGTTTCTTGGCCTCATGTATGTCTTCTTTTGTAAAGTGTCTGTTCATATCCTTTGCCCATTTTTGAATGGGCTTGTTTGTTTATTTTTCCTGTGAATCTGTTAGCGTTCTTTTTAAAATCTGGATATTAGTCGTTTGTCAGATGTGTAAACTGCAAAGATTTTTTCCCATTCTGATGGTTTCCGATTCAAAGTAGTGACTGTTTCTTTTGCTGTGCAGAAGCTTTGGAGTTTGATTAGGTCCCATTTGTCTATTTTGGCTTCTGTTGCCAATGCTTTTGGTGTTTTGTTCATGAAGTCCTTGCCTACTCCTATGTCCTGAATGGTTTTGCCAGATTTTGCTCTGGGTTTTTATGGTGTCAGGTCTTACATTTAAGTCTTTAATCCATCTGGAGTTAATTTTAGTGTAAGGTGTCAGGAAGGGGTCCAGTTTCTGCTTTCTGCACATGGCTAGCCAGTTTTCCCAACACCATTTATTAAATAAGGAATCCTTTCCCCTTTGCCGGTTTTAGTCTGGTTTATCAAATATACTATGGTTGTAGATATGTTATGTTGCCTCCAATGCTTCTATTCTGTTCCATTGTTCTATATCTCTGTTTTGGTACCAGTACCATGCTGTTTTGATTACTGTAGCCTTGTAGTATAGTTTGAAGTTTGGTAGTGTGGTGCCTCCCGCTGTGTTCTTTTTTCTTAGAATTGACTTGGCTATGCGGGCTCTCTTTTGGTTCCATATGAAGTTCTTTTTGGATTTTTCCAGTTCTGTGAAGAAATGCAATGGTAGTTTGATGGGGATAGCATTGACTGTGTAAATTACTTTGGGCAGTATAGCCATTTTCTCGATATTGATTCTTCCTAACCACGAACATGGAATGTTTCTCCATCTGTTTGTTTCCTCTCTTATTTCGTTGAGCAGTGGTTTGTAGTTTTCCTTAAAGAGGTCCCTTACGTTCCTTGTGAGTTGTATTCCTAGGTATTTTATTTCCTTTGCAGCAATTGTGAATGGCAGTTCGTTCTTAATTTGGTTCTCTTTAAGTCTGTTATTGGTGTATAGGAATGCTTGTGATTTTTCCACATTAATTTTGTATTCTGAGACTTTTGTGAATTTGCTTATCAGTTTCAGGAGTATTTGGGCTGCGGTGATGGGGTCTTCTAAGTATACTATTATGTAGTCTGCAAATAAAGATAATTTGGCTTCCACATTTCCTATTTGAATACCATTTATTTTTTTTTTTCTTGTCTGATTGCTCTGGCTAGAACTTCCAGAACCCTGTTGAATAGGAGTGGTGAGAGAGGACATCCTTGTCTAGTGCCGCATTTCAAAGGGAATGCTTCCAGTTTTTGCCCGTTAAGTATGATATTGGCTGTTTGTTTGTTGTAAATAGCTCTTATTACTTTATGATATGTTCCATCAATACCAAGTTTATTGAGGGTTTTTAGCATAAAGGGCTGTTGAATTTTGTCAAATGCCTTCTCTGCGTCAATTGAGATTATCATGTGGTTTTTGTTTTTGCTTCTGTTTATGTGGTGAATTACATTTATAGACTTCCGTATGTTGAACCAGCCTTGCATCCCTGGGATGAATCCTATTTGATCATGATGAATAAGTTTTTTAATGTGCTGTTGCAATCGGCTTGCTAGTATTTTATTGAAGATTTTTACATCTATATTCATCATGTATTTTGGCCTGAAGTTTTCTTTTCTTGTTGAGTCTCTGTCAGGTTTTGGTATCAGGATGATGTTGGTTTCATAAAATGATTTGTGAAGACTTCCCTCTTTTTGGATTAATTGGAACAGTTTTAGATGGAATAGTACCAGATCCTCTTTGTATATCTGGTAGAATTCAGCTGTGAACCCGTCTGGCCCTGGGCTTTTTTTGTGTGGTAGGCTCTTAATTGCTGCCTCAACCTCAGACCTTGTTATTGGTCTATTCATAGTTTCGGCTTCCTCCTGGTTTAGATTTGGGAGTACACAGGCGTCCAGGAATTTATCCATTTCTTCCTGATTTACTAGTTTATGTGCATAGAGTTGTTTGTAGTATTCTCTGATGATGGTTTGAATTTCTGTGGAATCTGTGGTGATTTCCCTATTATCGTTTTTTATTGCATCTATTTGGTTGTTCTCTCTTTTTTTTATCAGTCTCGCTAATTGTCTGCCAATTTTGTTGATCTTTTCGAAAAACCAACTCTTAGATTTATTGATTTTTTGAAGGTGTTTTCTTGTCTCTATCTCCTTCAGTTCTGCTCTGATCTTAGTTATTTCTTGTCTTCGGCTAGGTTTTGAGCTTTTTTGATCTTGCTCCTCTAGCTCTTTCAATTTTGACGATAGGGTGTCAATTTTGGATCTCTCCACTCTTCTCATGTGGGCACTTATTGCTGTATAATTTTCTCTACAGACTGGTTTAAATTTGTCCCAGAGATTCTGGTATGTTGTGTCTTCATTCTCGTTGGTTTCAAAGAACATCTTTATTTCTGCCTTCCTTTCATTGTTTATCCAATCAACATTCAAGAGCCAGTTGTTCAGTGTCCATGAAGCTGTGCGGTTCTGAGTTATTTTCTGAATTCTGAGTTCCACCTTGATTGCACTATGGTCTGAGAGACTGTTTGTTATGATTTCAGTTGTTTTGCATTTGCTGAGGAGTGCTTTACTTCCAATTATGTGGTCAAATTTGGAGTAGGTGTAATGTGGTGCTGAGAAGAATGTATATTCTGTGGTTTTGGGGTGGAGATTTCTGTAAATGTCTATCAGGTTTGCTTGTTCCCGGTCTGAGTTCAAGTCCTGAATATCCTTGTTAATTTTCTGTCTGGTTGATCTTTCTGCTATTGACAGAGGAGTGTTAAAGTCTCCCACTATTATTGTGTGGGAGTCTAAGTCTCTTTGTAAGTCGTTAAGAACTTGCCTTATATATCTGGGTGCTCCTACATTGGGTCCATATATATTTAGAGTCGTTAGATCTTCTTGTTGTATCGATCCTTTACCCATTATGTCATCACCTTCTTAGTCCCTTTTAATCTTTGTTGCTTTAAAATCTATTTTATCAGAGACGAGAATTGCAACTCCTGCTTTTTTTGGTCTCCATTTGCTTTGTAAATTTCCTCCATTCTTTTATTTTGAGCCTTTGTGTATCTTTGCCTGTGAGGTGGGTTTCCTGGATACAGCACACCGAGGGGTTTTGGTGTTTTATCCAATTTGCCAGTCTGTGTCTTTTGATTGGTGCATTTAGCCCATTTACATTTAGGGTTAATATTGTTATGTGTGAATTTGATAATGCCATTTTGATGCTAGCTGGCTGTTTTGTCCATTGGTTCATGTAGATTCTTCATTTTGTTGATGGTCTTTAGCATTTGGTATGCTTTTAGGATGGCTGGTACTGGTTGTTTCTTTCTATGTGTAGTGCCTCTTTCAGGATCTCTTGTAATGCAGTCCTAGTGGTGACAAAATCTCTGAGTACTTGCTTGTTCATGAAGGATTTTATTTTTCCTTCACTTATGAAGCTCAGTTTGGCTGGATATGAAATTCTGGGATGAAAATTCTTTTCTTTAAGGATGTTGAATATTGGCCCCCACTCTCTTCTGGCTTGTAGAGTCTCTGCCGAGAGATCTGCTGTGAGACTGATGGGCTTCCCTTTGTGGGTGACCTGACCTTTCTCTCTGGCTGCCCTTAGTATTTTCTCCTTCATTTCAACCCTGGTGAATCTGATGATTATGTGCCTTGTGGTTGCTCTTCTTGTGGAGTATCTTTGTGGTGTTCTCTGTATTTCCTGGAGTTGAGTATTGACCTGTCTTGCTAGGTTGGGGAAATTTTCCTGGATAATATTCTGAAGATTGTTTTCCAGCTTGAATTCATTCTCTTCATCACATTCTGGTACACCTATGAAACATAGGTTGGGTCTCTTCACATAGTCCCACATTTCTTGGAGATTTTGTTCATTCCTTTTTGTGCTTTTCTCTTTACTCTTGGTTTCACGTTTCATTTCATTGAGTTGATCTTCAACTTCTGATATTCTTTCTTCTGCTTGGTCAATTCGGCTGTTGAAACTTGTGCATGCTTCATGAAGTTCTCATGTTGTGTTTTTCAGCTCCTTCAATTCATTCATATTCCTCTCTAAGTTTTCCATTCTTGTTATCATTTCCTCGAATCTTTTTTCAAATCTATTTTAAGGTTCTTGGTTTCTTTGCACTGGTTTATAACATGTTCTTTTAGCTCACTGAAGTTTCTCATTATCCACTTTCTGAAGTCTGATTTTGTCATTTTATCACACTCATTCTCCATCCGTCTTTGTTTCCTTGCTGGTGAGGAGTTTTGGTCTTTTTTTGGAGGTGAGGTGTTTGGGTTTCGGGTGTTTTTCTCCTTTTTTCGCTGGTTTCTTCTCATGTTTATGGATTTATCCTCCTGTCGTCTTAGTAGTTGCTGATTTTTCAGTTGGGTCTCTGTGTGGACGCTGAGATTGTTGATGATGTAGTATTTCTGTTACTTAGTTTTCCTTCTAATGGTCTAGCCCCTCTGTTATATGAGTGCTGAAGTCCACTCCAGGCCCTGCTTGTCTGGGGTATACCTGTAGCAGCTGCGGAACAGTGAGGGATGATACCAGTTTCTTCTTCTTCTGTCTTTGTTCTAGAATGATGCTTGCCAAATGTCATTCTGATTAGTCCTTTTTTGGGGTTACTCTTTGGATATACAGGGGTCAGGGAGCTGCTTGAGGAGACGGTCTGTGCTTTATCAGAGCTCCAGTGCTGAGCTGTGAGCTCTGTTGTTCATTCAGGGTTGTTTGGAGGTTGTTTATGTCTGCTGCAATAGAACTCATAAAACACCACCTTCCCCCCCCTTAGATGCTCTGTCTCAGGGAGTTGGGGCTTTCTTTATGAGTATCTGTTACACTGTTCTGCCCCACTAGGCGGCAGTCTATTCACTATTTGCCTGCCGGGGCTCTGACCTACTAGCGCGGGTCCGCCCTGTTGCTGCTGGGCTCCCTTCTGCTGTGGAGCACTCGCCCCTCCTGGCGGAGTCTCTCTGTTATGGCAGGTTGCCTCGGCAATGGCCTGCTGCATCAGCCCTGTGCGGTACTTCAGTAGGGGCGGATTGCATCATTAATTGCAGACGCCCCTCCCTCACTGGGCTGCACTGTCCTAGATGCTGGCAGCAAAACTCTCAGCCCCAAGTGCTTCCAATCACCGCCCTGCTTGTCCACATGAGGGTGGGACCCGCGGAGCCCGATCACCGCACTCCCTTCCTCAGAGTCCATCCTCTCTTTCTTTTCCTCTCAGCAAGCTGAAAGTTCGACTCTCTCACTGGCGCCTCAGTAGCCTGCCGATAGGTCACTGGGATCCATGTGATCTCCCATGCTGCTGCCCCCTAGACTGGCTCAGATCACACTTCCCAGGAAACTCGTGGTCTGGCTCATTGTCCAAGTCCCGTTCAATCAGATGGACATGCCAATCCGCCCTTCCAAATTTCAGATTGCCAGTTTAAGAGGGCACCCAGACCAGTGAGTTCCTTGCTGGGTCCCACTGTGGCACCGCGTGAGTCAACTGCACTAGCCGGCTGTACTAGCGTCCCGTGTCTCTCCCACACCTGGGACTTTCAACGCTCTGTGGGCCAAAAAGATCCATCTGAGAATGTGGCTAGGACTCACCCTCTGCACCTTCACTGAGAGCTGCAATGCTGAGTCGCTTCTACAATGCCATGTTGCCCCGGACTTCGAGAATTTTTTATATGGCCACTCACTATGTGCCTCACTGAATGATACACACCTGGGAAATTCTGAGGATTCTATTTCATACTACCACATATTTAGATCCTTATTGAATAATTCTCAATGCTGCAATAGTCAGGTGTCTATTCTTTCTGGCTTCTCATTCATAGTTTCGGTGAATAATAAAATTCTATGGAGTAATCAGGGCACTGTTTATGATAGCCATGAATTAAGTGACTTCTAGAGTTATAGACACCTGGGTGATAGTCAGGAGTTTATTTCATATGGACTCTAATTCTGAGTATTGTTGAGTAATACACAACAGGAGGAGTATCAGGAGTCAATTTGGTGTGGACACTGATACAGAACCTGTTTGAATAATGCACACATGAAGAATAATCATGAGTCTATGTCATACGGCTATTCGTTCAGACAAACAGTAAATAATGCACATGTGGAGTAATGAGAAGCCTGTTTTATTTGGCTGTTCTTTCACAACCTCACTTAATATTACACACCTGTGATACAGTCTGGAGTGTATTGTTTATGGCCACTGATTCAGAGAATCACTGAATTATGCACATCTGCCAAATGGTAAGAGGTCTTTATACTATGGCCTCTCATTGAGAGCCTTACTAAATGTACACACCTGGAATAATAGTCAGCATTTATTTTTATCCCCTCATATAGAGTCTCACTCAATACTACACACCTGTGGAATAGTAAGAACACTTTACATGTGGCCTCTCATTCGGTGTGTCCCTGAATAATGTGGTGTAGTCAGGAGTCTATATCATGTAGACAATTTTTCAGAGCCTCAATAAATTACAGAGACCCTTGCTATAATAAGGCATCTAGTTAATATCGCCAAATCTTGTAAGCCTCTCTCAATAGTACACACCTAGAGAATAATTTAGAGTCTATTCCCGATAGACATTCATTCAGAGCCTTGGTGAATAATGCACACCCATGGGGTAGACAGGACGCTATTTAATTTAGGCACTCATTCATTGCCTCAGTGGATAATATGCACGTGTATATTAGTCAGGATTTCATTTCATATGGCCACTGACTTGTAATTTCTATGAATAATGCACAAATTTAAAGTACTCATTAGTGTTTTTCATAGAGCCACTTATTCAGAGATTCACTGTATGATAAAAATATTTAAGATAGGAAGAATCCTGTTTCATATGTTCACACAATCAGAGCCTCACTGAGTAACAAACACCTGGGCAAGCATTAGGAGTCTAATTTTTATAGCCTCTCATTTACAGCCTCAGCAAACAATGCACACGTGTGGAAAAGACACTAGTCTATTTTATATGGCCACAAAATCAAAGCCTGAGTGAGTAATACACAACTTTAGAATAGACAATAGTCTATTCCATGTGCCCAAATACTTAAAGTCAGAGTCAATAATACACACCTGTGGACTAGTCCAAAGAGAATTTTATTTGGCCAAAATTTTAGAGCCTCAGTGAATAGTATATACCTGGGAAATACTCAGGACCCTATTACATAAGGCATCTATTTCAGGAATTCATTAAATAAGGAACAATTTTATTGTACACAGAATTCTACTTCCTATAGCCAAATATTCAGAACTTTACTGAATGACATACTCCTTGGTGAAAGTCAGGATTCTATTTCATATAGCCACATATTCAGAACCTAGCTGAATAACATACACCTTGGGGGAAGTCAGGATTCTATTTCGTATAGCCACTCATTTAGATATCGAATGTAAAAACGCACACCAAGGGGGTATTCAGGAGTCTCTGTTTTATGGCCACTCATTCAGAATTTCACAGAATAGTACAGAACTATGGAAATTCAGGAGTGTATTTTCCATGGCCACTTATTCAAAACCTCATTGAAGAATCATCTATATCTGGAAAATACTCAGGATTCTATTATATATAGCCACTTATTCAGAAACTCACCGAATAATGCACACCTGGGCAATAGTCTGAAGACTATTTGATATGACCGTTCACCCAGTGACTCAGTGAAAAATGCACAGTTGAAAAATAGTAAGAGGATAGAGTCATGAGTCTATTTTCTGGGTAACTCGCTCAGAAACTCACAGAAGAATACCCAACTTGGAAATAGTCAGAGTCCAACTCATATGGCCACTCAATCAAAGAATTACAGAATAATGCACAATGGGGCAATATTAAGGAGTCTACTTGATATGGACTCTCATTGAGAGCTTCTGTGCGTAATAAACAGCTGTGGAGTAGTCAGCAACCTGTTAAAGATAGCCCCAAATTTTGCAGCTACGTGAATGATACACACATGTGTGATAGTCAGGAGACTCTTTGATATGGACACTCATACAGCACCTCTTCGAATACTTCACATTTGGGGAATAATCACTAGTCTATTTCATATGGTGATTCGTTTGGATAGTCAAAAAATAACGCACACCTGTGGAGTAAAATGGGGTCTATTACATAAGGCCACTATTTCAGTGTTTCAGTTAATAATATGTATATCTAATAAGCCAGGAATCTGTTTCACATGAACACTCATTAAGGGCCTCAGTGCATAATACTCCCCTCAGAAAGAGTCAAGTGTCTACTTCAAATAAGTACAAATTTGGAGTCCCTGTAAGTATTGCACACGTGGGCAATAAAAAAGAGGCTTTTTTTCTATGACCAATTAGTCAGAGTCTCATTCAATAATACACACCTGGGGAAGAGTTAATAGTCTACTTTATGTAGCCACTTATTTAGAGCCTCAGTGAATAATTCACACTGGGGTAATAGTCGAGCATATTTTATAAGCCCACTTACTATGTGCCTCCCTGAATGATCCTCACCTGTGGAATCCTCAGGATTCTATTTCATAGTACCACACATTTAGATCCTTATTGAATAATTCACAATGGAGCAATAGTCAGGTGTCTATTCTTTCTGGCCTGTCATTCAAAGTTTCAGTGAATTATAAACTTCTATGGAGTAATCAGGGCACTGTTTAAGATAGCCACGAATTAAGTGCCTTCCAGAGTTATACACAACTGGGTGATAGTCAGGAGTTTATTTCATATGGACTCTAATTCTGCGAATTGCGTAGTAATACACAACAGGGGGAGTCTCAGGTGTCAGTTTGGTGTGGACACTCATACAGAAACTGTTTGAATAATGCAAACATGAAGAATATTCATGAGTCTATTTCGTACGGCTGTTCTTTCAGACAATTAGTGGATAACGCACATGTGGAGTAATGAGAAGTCTGTTTCATATGGATGTTCTTTCACAGCCTCACTGAATATTACACAGTTGTGATATAGTCTGGAGTCTACTCTTTATGGCCACTCATTCAGAAAATCGATGAATAATGCACACCTGTGGAATGTTAAGAATTCTACCCTATGACGTCTCAGTGAGAGCCTCACTAAGTGTACACACCTGGAAAAATAGTCAGGATTTACTTATATTTCCTCATTTAGAGTCTCACTCAATAATGCACACCTGCGGAATAGTAAGGAGACTTTTTTTATGTGGCCTATTATTTGGCGTGTCACTGAATTATGTGGCGTAGTCAAGGAGTCAATTTCATTAGACACTTTTTTAGAACCTCAGTGAATAAGAGAAAACCTTGCTATAATAAGGCATCTAACTAACATGGCCATATCTTGTAAGCCTCACTGAATAATACACACCTGGAGAATTATTTGTAGTCTATTCTTGATGTGAATTCATTCATATCCTCGGTGAATAATGCACACCCGTGGGGTAGCCAGGAGTCTATTTCATTTGGACACTTATTCATAGCCTCAGTGGATAATATGCACGAGTTTATTAGTCAGTATTTTATTTCATATGGCCACTGACCTACAATTTAACTGAATAATGCACAAATGTAAAATACTCAGCAGTCTTTTTCATAGAGCCACTCATTCAGAGATTCACTGAATAATACAAATATTTAAGATAGAAAGAATCCTGTTTTTTATGGTCACATAATCAGAGCCTCACAGAGTAACACACACCTGGGGAAGCGTTAGGAGTCTACTTTATATAGCCTCTCATTTACAGACTCAGAAAATATTGCAAACGTGTGGAATAGACACTAGTCTATTTTATATTGCCACAAAATCAAAGACTGAGTGAGTAATACACAACTTTAGAATAGTCACTAGCCTATTCCATGTGCCCAAATATTCAAAGTCAGAGTCAGTAATACACACTTGTGTACTAGTCCAAAAAGAATTTTATATGGCCAAAGTTTTAGAGTCTCAGTGAATAATGCATACCTCAAGGATACTGAGGACGCGATTACATATGGCATCTATTTCAGAGATTCATTGAATAAGGAAAACCTGTACTTTAGTCAAAATCCTATTTCGTATAACCGCATATTCAGGACCTAACTAAATGACGTACACCTTGGGGAAAGTCAGGATTCTATTTCGTATAGCCCCTCATTTAGATACCGAATGTGGAAACGCACACCTGAGGAGTATTCAGGAGTCTCTGTTTTATGGCCACTCAATCAGAGCCTCACAGAATAATACACAACTATGAAAATTAAGGAGTGTATTTTGCATGGCCACTTATTCAGAACCTCATTGAAGAATCATATATATCTGGAAAATACTCAGGATGCTATTATATATAGCCAATTATTCAGAGACTCACTGAATAATATACTCCTGAGGAATAGTCTGTAGACTGTGATATGACCATTCACCCAGTGACTCAGTGAAAAATACACAGCTGAGAAAGAGTTAAGAGGATAGAGTCATGAGTCTATTTTCTTTTTTCTTTATTTTGTTAATTTTTTAAATTTTTATTGCATTATAGGTTTTGGGGTACATGTGCAGAATGTGCAAGACAGTTGCATAGGTACACACATGTCAGTGTAATTTGCTGCCTTCCTCCTTCTCACCCACACTTGGCATTTATCCCCAGGCTATTCTTCCCCAGATCCCCCCACTGTCCCTCCCCACTTCACCCCAATAGACCCCAGTTTGTAGTAGACCCCCTCCATGGGTCCATATGTTCTCATTTTTCTCACCCGCCTATGAGTGAGAATATGCGGTATTTGTTTTTCTGTTCTTGTGTCAGTTTGCTGAGAATGATGTTCTCCAAATTAATCCATGTCCTTACAAAGGAAACAAACTCATCATTTTTGATTGCTGCATAATATTCCATGGTGTATATGTGCCACATTTTCCCAGTCCAGTCTATCATCGATGGGTATTTGGGTTAATTGCAGGTCTCCACTATTGTAAACAGTGCTGCAATGAACATTCGTGTGCATGTGTCCTTATAGTAGAAAGATTTATAATCCTTTGGATATATACTGACTAATGGGATTGCTGGGTCAAATGGAATTTCTATTTCCAGGTCCTTGAGGAATCGCCACACTGTCTTCCACAATGGTTGAACTAATTTACACTCCGACCAACAGTGTAAGAGTGTTCCTATTTCTCCACATTCTCTCCAGCATCTGCTGTCTCCAGATTTTTTAATGATCGCCATTCTAACTGGCGTGAGATGGTATCTCAATGTGGTTTTGATTTGCATCTCTCTAATGACCAGTGATGATGAGCATTTTTTCATGTGTTTGTTGGCCTCATGTATGTCTTCTTTTGTAAAGTGTCTGTTCATATCCTTTGCCCATTTTTGAATGGGCTTGTTTGTTATTTTTTTCCTGTAAATCTGTTTGAGTTCTTTGTAAATTCTGGATATCAGCCCTTTGTCAGATGGGTAAACTGCAAAGATTTTTTCTCATTCTGATGGTTGCTGATTCACTCTAGTGACTGTTTCTTTTGCCGTGCAGAATCTGTGGAGTTTGATTAGGTCCCATTTGTCTATTTTGGCTTTTGTTGCCAATGCTTTTTGTGTTTTGGTCATGAAGTCCTTGCCTACTCCTATGTCCTGAATGGTTTTGCCTAGATTTTCTCCTAGGGTTTTTATGGGGTCAGGTCTTATGTTTAAGTCTTTAATCCATCTGGAGTTAATTTTAGTTTTAGTTGTCAGGAAGGGGTCCAGTTTCTTCTTTCCACACATGGCAAACCAGTTTTCCCAACACCATTTATTAAACAGGGAATCGTTTTCCCATTCTTGTTTTTTTCTGGTTTATCAAAGATTATATGGTTGTAGATATGTTGTGTTGCCTCCGATGCCTCTGTTCTGTTCCATTGGTCTATATCTCTGTTTTGGTACCAGAAACATGCTGTTTTGATTTCTTTAGCCTTGTAGTATAGTTTGAAGTCTGGTAGTGTGATGCCTCCCGCTGTGTTCTTTTTGCTTAGAATTTACTTGGCTTTGTGGGCTCTCTTTTGGTTCCTTATGAAGTTCATGGTGGTTTCTTCCAGTTCTGTGAAAAAATTCAATGTTAGTTTGATGGGGATAGCACTGATTGTGTAAATTACTTTGGGAAGTATAGCCATTTTCACGATATAGATTCTTCCTAACCACGAACATGGAATGTTTCTCCATCTGTTTGTGTCCTTTCTTATTTCGTTGACCAGTGGTTTGCAGTTTTCCTTAAAGAGTTCCCTTACATTCCTGGTGACTTGTATTCCTAGGTATTTTATTTTCTTTGTAGCAATTGTGAATGGCAGTTCGTTCTTGATTTCGTTCTCTTTTAGTCTGTTTTTGGGGTATAGGAATGCTTGTGATTTTTGCACACTGATTTTATATCTTGAGACTTTACTGATATTTCTTATCAGTTTCAGGAGCTTTCGGGCTTAGGTGGTGGGGTCTTCTAGGTATACTATCATGTCTTCTGCAAAAAAGACAATTTGGCTTCCACCTTTTCTATTTGAATACACTTTATTTCTTTTTCTTGCCTGATTGCTCTGGCTAGAACTTCCAGTACTATGTTGAATAGGAGTGTTGAGAGAGTGCATCCTTGTCTAGTGCCAGATTTCAAAGGGAATGCTTCCAGTTTTTGCCCATTAAGTATGATATTGGCTCTTGGTTTGTCATAAATAGCTTTTATTTCATTGAGATATGTTCCATCAATACCAAGTTTATTGAGGATTTTTAGCATAAAGGGCTGCTGAATTTTGTCAAATGCCTTCTCGGCGTCGATTGATATAATCATGTAATTTTTGTTTTTGCTTCTGTTTATGTGGTGAATTACACTTATAGACTTGCGTATGTTGAACCAGACTTGCATCCCCGGGCTGAATCCTACTTGATCATGATGGATAAGTTTTTTAATGTGCTGTTACAATCTGTTTGCCAGTATTTTATTGAAGATTTTTGCATCTATGTTCATCATGGATATTGGCCTGAAGTTTTCTTTTCTTGTTGAGTCTCTGCCGGGTTTCAGTATCAGGATGATGTTGGTCTCATAAAATGATTTGGGAAGGGTTCCCTCTTTTTAAATTATTTGGAATAGTTTCAGAAGGAATGGTACTAGATCCTCTTTGTGTGTCTGGTAGAATTCGGCTGTGAACCCATCTGGACCTGGGCTTTTTTTGTGTGTGGTAGGCCCTTAATTGCTGCCTCAACTTCAGACCTTGTTATTGGTCAATTCATAGTTTCAGCTTCCTCCTGTTTTAGGCTTGGGAGGACACACGCGTCCAGGAATTTATCCATTTCTTCCTGGTTTACTGGTTTATGTGCATAGAGTTGTTTGTAGCATTCTCTGATGATGGTTTAAATTTCTGTGGAATCTGTGGTGATTTCCCCTTTATTGTTTTTTATTGCCTCTATTTGGTTGTTCTCTCTTTTTTTTTTTTATCAGTCTGGCTAGTGGTCTGTCTGTTTTGTTGATCTTTTTGAAAAACCAGCTCTTGGATTTGTTGATTTTTTGAAGGGCTTTTCTTGTCTCTATCTCCTTCAGTTTCGCTCTGATCTTAGTTATTTCTCGTCTTCAGCTATGCTTTGAGCTTTTTTGATCTTGCTCCTCTAGCTCTTCCAATTTTATTGATAGGGTTTCATTTTGAATCTCTCCACTCTTCTCATGTTTGCACTTATTCCTGTATATTTTCCTTTACAGACTGCATTAAATGTGTCCCAGAGATTCTGGTATGTTGTGTCTTCGTTCTCGTTGGTTTCAAAGAACTTCTTTATTTCTGCCTTCATTTCATTGTTTATCCAATCAACATTCAAGAGCCAGTTGTTCAGTTTTTATGAAGCTGTGAGGTTCTGAGTTCTTTTATAAATTCTGAGTTCCAACTTGATTGCCCTATTGTCTGAGAGACTGTTTGTTATGATTTCAGTTGTTTTGCATTTGCTGAGGAGTGCTTTACTTCCAATTATGTGGTCAATTTTGGAGTAGGTGTGATGTGGTGCTGAGAAGAATGTATATTCTGTGGATTTGGGGTGGAGAGTTCTGTAAATATCTCTCAGGTTTGCTTTTTCCAGGTCTGAGTTCATGTCCTGGATATTCTTGTTAATTTTCTGTCTGGTTGATCTGTCTGATATTGACAGTGGAGTGTTAAAGTCTCCCACTATTATTGTGTGGCAGTCTAGGTCTCTTTGTAAGTCTTTAAGAACTTGCCTTATATATCAGGGTGCTCCTCCATTGGGTCCATATATATTTAGAATCGTTAGTTCTTCTTGTTGTATCGATCCTTTTAGCATTATGTAATGACCTTCTTTGTACCTTTTGATCTTTGTTGCTTTAAAGTCTATTTTGTCAGAGACGAGAACTGCAACTCCTGCTTTTTTTGTGCTTTATTTGCTTGGTAAATCTTCCTCCGTCTTTTTATTTTGAGCCTTTGTGTATCTTTGCATGTGAGATGGGTTTCCTGAATACAGCACACCGACAGGTTTTGAGTTTTTATCCAATTTGCCAATCTCTGTCTTTTTATTGGTGCATATAGCCCATTTACGTTTAGGGTTAATATTGTTATGTGTGAATTTCATACTGCCATTTTGATGCTAGCCGGCTGTTTTCCTCATTGGTTCATGTAGATTCTTCATTTTGTTGATGCTCTTTAGCATTTGGTGTGTTTTTAGACTGGTTGTTACTGGTTGTTTCTTTCTAAGTGTAGTGCCTCTTTCAGGAGCTCTGGTAAAGCAGGCCTGGTGGGGAGTAAATCTCTGAGTTCTTGCTTGTTGGCAATAGATTTTATTCGTTCTTTTTTTTATGAAGCTCCGTTTGGCTGGATATTAAATTCTCGGTTGAAAGTTCTTTTCTTTAAGGATGTTGAATATTGGGCCCCACTCTCTTCTGGCTTGTAGAGTCTCTGCCAAGAGATCTGCTGTGATTCTGATGGGTTTCCCTTTGTGGGTGACCCGACCCTTCTCTTTGGCTGCTCTTAGTATTTTCTCCTTCATTTCAACCCTGACGAATCTGAAGATTATGTGCCTTGGGGTTGCTCTTCTTGCAGAATATCTTTGTGGTGTTCTCTGTATTTCCTGAAGTTGAGTATTGGCCTGCCTTGCTAGATTGTGGAAATTTTTATCGATAATATTGTGAAGAGTGTTTTCCAGCTTGGATTTATTCTCTTCATCACATTCTGGTACACCTATCAAACGTAAGTTAGGTCTCTTCACATAGTCCCACATTTCTTGGAGATTTTGTTCATTTCCCTTTGTGCTTTTTTCTCTAATCTTGGTTTCTCTTTTTATTTCATTGAGTTGATCTTCGATTTCTGATATTCTTTCTTCTGCTTGATCAATTCGGCTGTTGAAACTTGTGCATGCTTCATGAATTTCTCATGTTTTGTTTTTCTGCTCCTCCAATTCATTCATATTCCTCTCAAAGTTGTCCATTCTTGTTACCATTTCCTCGAATCTTTTTTCAAGTCTTTTTTCAAGCTTCTTACCTTCTTTGCATTGATTTAGAACATATTATTTTAGCTCACTGAAGTGTCTCATTATCCCCCTTCTGAAGTCTTATTCCATAATTTCATCACAGTCATTCTTTGTCCAGCTTTGTTCCCTTGCTGGTGAGGAGCTTTGGTCCTTTGTAGGAGGTAAGGTGTTTTGGTTTCTGGTGTTTTCCTCTTTTTTGCGCTGGTTTCTTCCCATCTTTGTGGATTTATCCACCTGTCGTCTTAGTAGTTGCTGCCTTTTCAATTGGGTCTCTGAGTAGACTCCTAGATTTTTAATAATGAAAAATTTCTGTTACTTAGTTTTTCTTTTGAAGGTTTAGCCCCTCTGCTGTACAAGTGCTGAGGTCCACTCCAGGCCCTGCTTGTCTGGGGTACACCTGTAGCAGCTGCAGAATAGTGAGGGATACTACCAGTTTTTTCTTTTGCCGTCTTTGTCCCGGAATGATGCCCTCGAAATGTCAGTCTGATTGGTCCTTTTTTGAGGTGGGTCTTTGAATATAGAGGGGTCAGGGAGCTGCTTGAGGAGACGGTCTGTACATTATAGGAGCTCCATTGCTGAGCTGTAAGTTCCGTTGTTTATTCAAGGTTGCTGGGCGAATGTGTTTGTGTCTACTGCAGCAGAACTTATAAACCCCACTTTTTTTTCCCTCAGATGCTCTGTCTTAGGGAGTTGGGGCTTTCTTAATGAGTATCTGTTGCACCATCCTGCCCAGCTAGGAGGCAGTCTATTCACAATTTGCCTGCTGTGTATCAGCCCTGCTAGCTGCTGTGGGGCTCCATTCTGCTGTGGTGCACTCCACCCTGTTGGCAGCATCTCTCTGTTATGGCTGGTTGCCTCGGCAACAGCAGGCTGCATCAACAGTGGGTGGTGCCTCAGTATTGGTGAATTGCATCCGTAGTGTCTGACGCTCCTCCCCCACTGAGCTGCATCGTTCGGGATTCAGCTGATCCAGCAGCAAATCTCTCAACCCTGAGTGCCTCCAATCGCCATGCTGCTTGTACCCATGAGGGTAGGACCCGCCGAGCCCGATCACCTCGCTCCCTGCCTCAGATTCCCTCCTCTCTCTCTTTTTTGTTCAAAATTGAATGGATGACTCTCTCTCAGGCGCCCCAGTCGCCTACTGATTGGCCACTGGGATCCATGCGATCTCCACTTAGGCAGCCCACTGCACTGGCACAAATCAATCTTTCCAGGGATCTCCTGGTTTGGCTCACCATTCAAGTCCCACTCTGCTCTCTGGTGTCTCTACTACACCTTGGAATTTCACCGTTCTGTGGGCAACAAAGGTCCGTCTAAAAATGCATCTAGGACTCACCGTCTGTGCCTTCACTGAGAGCTGCAATCCTAAGTTGTTTTACGGTGCCATCTTGGAACATTTCTTGGTCAGGAGTCTATTTTATGTGGCCTATAATTGAGAGCTTCAGTGAATAATAAACAGCTGTGGAGTAGTCAGGACCCTCTTTAAGGTAGTCCCAAATTAGGCAACTACGTGAATGATACACACATGTGTGATAGTCAGGAGACTCTTTGATATGGACACTCATACAACACCTTTTCGAATACTGCACATTTGGAGAATAATCAGTAGTCTATTTCATATAGTGATTCGTTTAGTGAGTAAAAAAATAACGCACACATGTGGAGTAAAATGGGGTGAATTACATAAGGCCACTCTTTCAGTGTTTCAGTGAATAATATGTATATCTGATAATTCAGGAATCTCTTTCACATGTCCACTTGTTCACGGCCTCAGTGCATAATACTCACCTCAGAAATAGTCAAGGATCTACTTCAAATAAGTACACATTCAAAGTCTCTGTAAATAATGCACACATGAGCAATACACAAGAGTCTCTTTTCTATGTACATTTAGTTAGTCTCATTCAGTAATATACAACTGGGAAAGAGTTAAGAGTGTACTTCATGTAGCCACTCATTTAGAGCCTCAGTGAATAATTCACACGAGAGTAATAGTTGAGCATTTTTTATATGGCCACTCACTATGTGCGTCCCTGAATGATACACACCTGGGGAATCCTCGGGATTCTATTCAAAACTACCACATACTTAGAACCTTATTGAATAATTCAAAATGAAGCAATAGTCATGTGTCTATTCTTTCTGGCCTCTCCTTCAAAGTTTCAGTGAATAATAAACTTCTATGAAGTAATCACGGCACTGTTTAAATAGCCACAAATTAAGTGCTTTCCTGAGTTATACACACCTGTCTGATAGTCAGGAGATTATTGCAAATAAACTCTAATTCTGAGTATTGCTGAGGAATTCACAACTGTGGGAGTGGCACGTCTCTACTTGTTATGGACACTCATACAGAACCTTTCTAAATAACTCACACATTGAGAATAATATGGAATCTATGTCATACTGCTATTCATTCAGACAAACAGTGAATAACGCACATGTTGAGTAATGAGAAGTCTGTTTCATATGGGCGTTCTTTCACAGCCTCACTGAATATTACACACTTGTGATATAGTCTGGAGTCTATTGTTTATGGCCACTCATTCAGAGAATCACTGAATAATGCACACCTGCGGAATAGCCAAAAGTCTCTATCCAATGGCCTCACATTTAGCCTCACTAAATGTATACACCCGGAAAAATAGTCAGGATTTATATATATCCCTTCATTTAGAGTCTCACTCAATAATGCACACCTGTGGAATAGTAAGGAGACTTTTTCATGTGGCCTCTCATTCGGAATGTCACTGAATAATGTGGTGTAGTCAGAAGTCTATTTCATGTAGACACATTTTCCGAGCCTCAGTGAATAAGAGAGACCCTTACTATAGTAAGGCATCTAATTAATATGGCCATATCTTGTAAGCCTCACTGAAGAATACACACCTGGAGAATAATTTGGAGTCTATGTGCGATGGACATTCATTAAGAGCCTCGGTGAATAATGCACACCTGTGGGGTAGCCAGAAGTCTATTTCATTTGGACACCCATTCATAGCCTCATTGGATCATATGCACGTGTGGATTAGTAATGATTTTATTTCATATGGCCACTGACTCATAATTTCAGTGAATAATGCACAAATATAAAGTACTCAGCAGTCTACTTCATAGAGCCACTCATTCAGAGATTCACTGAATAATACAAATATTTAAAATAGCCAGAATCCTGTTTCCTATGGTCACACAATCAGAGCCTCACTGATTAATACACACCTGGGTAAACGGAGTCTACTTTATATAACCTCTCATTTGCAGCCTCACAAAATAATGCACACGTGTGGAATAGACACTATTCTATTTTATATGGCCACAAAATCAAAGCCTGAGTGAGTAATACACAACTTTAGAATAGTCACAAGTCTATTCCATATGCCCAATATTCAAAGTCAGAGTCAATAATACACAACTGTGGAATAGTCAAAAAAAATTTTATATGGCCAAAGATTTAGAGCCTCAGTGAATAGTACATACTAGGGGAATACTCAGGACGCTATTACATATGGCATCTATTTCAGAGATTCATTGAATAAGGAACACCTCTATTGTAGTCAGAATTCTATTACGTATAGCCACATATTCAGAACATAACTGAATGACATACACCTTGGGGAAAGTCAGGATTCTTTTTCTTATAGCTACATATTCAGAACCAAACTGAATAACATACACCTTGGGGAAAATCAGGATTCTATTTCGTATAGCAACTCATTTAGATACCGAATGTAAAAATGCACACCTTCGGAGTATTCAGGAGTGTCTATTTTATGGCCACTCATTCAGAGCCTCACAGAATAATACAGAACCATGTAACTTCAGGAGTGTATTTTTCATGGCCACTTATTCCGAACCTAATTGAAGAATCATGTATATCTGCAAAACACCCAGGACTGTATTATATATAGCCGCTCCTTCAGAGAGTCACTGAATAATGCACACCTGTAGAATAGTCTGGAGATTATTTGATATGACCATTCACCCAGTGACTCAGTGAAAAATGCACAGCTGATAAATAGTCAAGAGGATAGAGTCCTGAGTCTATTTTCAGTGGTAACGTGTTCACAAACTCACTGAAGAATACCCACGTTGGAAATAGAGTCCATGTCATATGGCCACTCAATCAAAGTATTACCAAATAATGCACAATGGGGCAATAGTAAGGAGTCTATTTTATATGGCCTCTCATTGAGTCATCAGTGTGTAATAAACAGCTGTGGAGTAGTCAGGACCCTTTTTAAGTTAGCCGCAAAATACGACGCTAAGTGAATTATAGACACATGTTTGATAGTCAGGAGAATATTTGATATAGACAGTTTTACAGCACCTCTTCGAATACTGCATATTTGGGGAATGATCACTAGTGTATTTTATATGTTGATTCGTTTGAAGAGTCAAAAAAATAACGCCACACCTATGAAGTAAAATGGGGTTTATTACATAAGGTCACTCTTTCAGTGTTTCCATGAATAATATGTATATCTGATAAGTCAGGAATCGCTTTCACATGGCCATTCCTTTAGGGCCTCAGTGCATAATATTCTTCTAAGAAATAGTCAAGGGTCTACTTCAAATAAGTACCCACTCAGCGTCTCTGTAATTATTGCACACATGGGCAATACACAAGAGTCTCTTTTCTATGACCACTTAGTCAGAGTCTCATTCAATAATACACACCGAAGCAAGAGTTAAGAGTCTACTTCATGTAGCCACTCATTTAGAGCCTCGGTGAATAATTCACACTGGAGTAATAGTCGAGCATTTTTTATATGGCTACTCCGTATGTGCCTCCCAGAATGATACACACCTGGGGAATCCTCAGGATTCTATTTCATACTACCACACATTTAGAACCTTATTGAATAATTCACAATGGAGCAATAGCCAGGTGTCTATTCTTTCTGGCATCTTATTCAAAGTTTCAGTGAATAATAAACTTCTATGGAGTAATCAGGGCACTGTTTAAGATAGCCACGAATTAAGTGCCTTGCTGAGTGATACACAGGTGGGTGATAGTCAGGAGTTTATTTTATATGAACTCTAATTCTGGGTATTCCTGAGTAATACACAACTGGGTGAGTGTCAAAATTCTATTTGGTATGGACACTCATACAGAACCTGTTTGAATAATGCACACATGGAGAATATTCAGAAGTGTATGCCATATGTCTACGCATTCAGACAAACAGTGAATAACGCACATGTGGAGTAAAGAGATGTCTGTTCCATATGGCGGTATTTTACAGCCTCACTGAATACTACACACTTGAGATATAGTCTGGATTCTATTGTTTATGACCACTCATTCAGAGAATCACTGAATAATGCACACCTGCGGAATCGTCAGAAATCTCTATCCTATAGCCTCCCATTAAAAGCATCACTAAATGTACACACCTGGGAAAATAGTCAGGATTTACTTATATCCCCTTATTTAGAGTCTCACTCAATAATGCACACCTGTGGAATAGTAAGGAGACTTTTTTAATGTGGTCTCTCATTCGGAGTGTCACTGAATAATGTGTTGTAGTCAGGAGTCTATTTCATGTAGACACATTTTCAGAGCCTTAGTGAATAAGAGACACCCTTGTTATAGTAAGGCAACTAATTAATATGGCCACATCTGGTAAGCCTCAATGAATAATACACACCTGAATAATAATTTGGAGTCTCTTTTGGATGAACATTCATTCAGAGCCTCGGTGAATAATGCACACCCGTGGGGTAGCCAAGAGTCTATTTCGTAGCCTCAGTGAATAATATGCACATGTGGATTAGTCAGGATTTCATTTCATATGGCCACTGATTCTTAATCTCAGTGAATAATGTACAAATGTAAAGTACTCAGCAGTCTATTTCATAGAGCAGCTCATTTAGAAATTCACTGAATAATAAAAATATTTAAGATAGACAAAATCCTGTATTATAAGTCACACAATTAGAGCCTCACTGAGTAACACACACCTGGGGACGTGTTAGGAGTGTACATTATATAGCCTCTCTTTTATAGCCTCATTGAATAATGCACACGTGTGGAATAGACACTAGTGTATTTATATGACCACAAAATCAAAGCCTCTGTGAGTAATACAAAACTTTAGAATAGCCACTAGTCTATTCTATATGCCCAAATATTCAAAGTCAGAGTCAATAATACACACCTGAGGAGTAGTCAAAAAACAATTTAATATGGCCAATATTTTAGAGCCTCAGTGAATAATACATATCTGGGGAATACGCAGGATGCTATTTCATATGGCATTTATTTCAGAGATTGATTGAATACGGAACACCTGTATTGAAGGCAAAATTCTATTTCACATAGCCACGTATTCAGTACTTAACTGAATGACATACCACTTGGGAAAAGTCAGATTTCTATTTCGTATAGCTACATATTCAGAACCTAACTTAATAACGTAAACATTGAAGAAAGTCAGAATTCTATTTTGTATAGCCAACCATATAGATACCAAATGTAAATACACACACCCGCGGAGTATTCAGGAGTCTCTATTATATGGTCACTCATTCAGAGCCTCACAGAATAATACAGAACTATGGAAATTCAGGAGTGTATTTTACATGGCCACTTATTCAGAACCAAATTGAAGAGTCATATATATCTGGAAAATACTCAGGATTCTATTATATATAGCCACTTATTCAGAGACTCACAGAATAATGCAAACCTGTGGAATAGTCTGGAGACTATTTGATATGACCCTTCACCCAATGACTCAATGAAAAATGCACAGCTGATAAATAGTGAAGAGGATAGAGTCATGAGTCTATTTTCTGAGGTAACTCATTCATAAACTCACTGAGTAATACCCACCTTAGAAAAAGTCAGAGTCCATGTCATATGGCCACTCAATCAAAGCATTACCAAATAATGCACAATGGTTCAATAGTCAGGAGTCTATTTCATGTGGCGTCTGACTGAGAGCTTCAGTGCATTATAAACAGCTGTGGAGTAGTCAGGACCCTCTTTAAGGTAGCCCCAAATTTCGCAGCTACGTGAATGATATACACATGTGTGATAATCAGGAGACTATTTGATATGGGCCCTCATACAGCACCACTTCGAATACTGCACATTTGGGGAATCATCACTAGTCTATTTTATATGCTGATTCGTTTGGAGAGTCCAAAAAAAAGCACACCTGTGAAGTAAAATGGTGTCTATTACATAGGGCCTCTCTTTCAGTGTTTCAGTGAATAATATGTATATCTGATAAATCAGGAAGCTCTTTCACATGGCCACTCGTTCAGGCCCTCAGTGCATAATACTCACCTCAAAAATAGTTAAGGGTCTACTTCAAATAAGTACGCATTCAGAGTCTCTGTAAGTAATGCACACATGGGCAATACACAAGTGTATCTTTTCTATGACCACTTAGAGTCTCATTCAATAATACACAACTGAGGATAGGTTAAGAGGCTACTTCATGTAGCCACTATTTTAGATCCTCATTGAATAATTCACACTGGAGTAATATTCGAGCATTTTTTTATAACCACACACTATGTGCCTCCCTGAATGATACACACCTGGGGAATCCTCAGAATTCTATTTCATACTACCACACATTTCGAACTCATTGAATGATTCACAATGGAGCAATAGTCAGGTGTCTATTTTTTCTGGCATCTCATTCAAAGTTTCCATGAATACTAAACTGCTAAGGAGTAATCAGGGTACTGTTTAAGATAGCCCGAATTAAGTGCCTTTCTGAGTGACACACATCTGGGTGATAGTCAGGAGTTTACTTCATAGGAACTCTAATTATGGGTATTGCTGAGTAATACACAACTGTGGGAGTGTCAGGAGTCTATTTGGTATGGACACTCATACAGAATCTGTTTGAATAATGCACACATGGACAATAATCAGGAGTCTATATCATACGCCAACTCATTCAGACGAACAGTGAATAATGCACATGTGGAGTAATGAGCAGTCTTTTTCATATGGCAGTTCTTTTACAACATCACTGAATATTACACACTTGTGATATAGTCTGGAGTCTATTGTTTATGGCCACTCATTCAGAGAATCACTGAATAATGCACATCTGCAGAATGGTAAGAAGTCTTTATCCTATAGCCTCTCATTGGAGCCTCACTAAATGTACACACCTGGAAAAATAGTCAGGATTTACTTATATCACCTCATTTAGAGTCTCATTCAATAATGCAAACCTGGAGAATAGTAAGGAGACTTTTTCATGTGGCCTCTCATTCGGAGTTTCACTGACTAACGTGGTGCAGTCAGGAGTATATTTCATGTAGACACATTTTCAGAGCCTCGGTGAATAAGAGAGACCCTTGCTATAGTAAGGCATCTAATTAATATGGACACACCTTGTAAGCCACTCTGAATAATACACCTGGAGAATAGTTTGGAGTCCATTTTCGAAGGACATTCATTCAGAGCCTCGTTGCATAATGCACACCCGTGCGGTAGACAGAAGTCTATTTCATTTTCACACTCATTCATAGCCTCAGTGGATAATGTGCATGTGTGGATTAGTGAGGATTAGATTTCATATGGGCGCTAACTCATAATTTCTGTGAATAATGCACAAATGTAAAGCAATCATCACTATTTCATAGAGCCACGCATTCAGAAATTCACTGAATAAGACAAATATTTAAGATAGACAGGATCCTGTTTCATATGGCAACACAATCAGAGCCTCACTGAGTAACACACCCCTGGGGAAGCGTTAGGAGTATACTTCATATAGCCTCTCATTTACAGCCTCAGCGAATAATACACACGTGTGGAATAGATATTAGTCTATTTTATATGGCTACAAAATCAAAACCTGAGTGAGTAATACAAAACTGTAGAATAGTCAGTAGTCTATTCTATATGCCCAAATATACAAAGTCAGAGTCAACAATAAACACCTGTGTACTAGTCAAAAACAATTTCATATGGCCAAAATTTTAAAGCCTCAGTGAATAATACATACGTGGGGAATACTCAGGACGCTATTACATATGGCAACTATTTCAGAGATTCATTGAATAAGGAACACCTCTATTGTAGTCACAATCTATTCCATATAGCCACATATTTAGAACCTAACTGAATAAAATACACCTTGCAGAAAGTCAGGATTCTTCTTGATATAGCCACTCATTTAGATAAGGAATGTGAAAACGCACACCTGCAGAGTATACAGGAGTCTCTGTTTTATGGCCACTCATTTAGAGCCTCACAGAATAATACAATACAAAGAAAATTCAGGAGTTTATTTTACATGGCCATTTATTCAGAACCTCATTGAAGAATCATATATATCTGGAAAATACTCAAGATTCTATTATAAGTAGCCACTTATTCAGAGACTGACTGAATAATGCACACCTGGGGAATAGTCTGGAGACTATTTGATATGACTGTTCACCCAGTGACTCAGTGAAAAATGCACAGCTGATAAATAGTCAAGAGGATAGAGTCATGCGTCTATTTACTGTGGTAACTCGTTCAGAAACTCATTGAAGAAAACCCAACTTTGAAATTGTCAGAGTCCATATCATATGGCCACTCAATCAAAGCATTACCGAATAATGCATAATAGGGCAATAGTAAGGAGTCTATTTCATATGGCCTCTCATTGAGAGCTTCAGTGCGTAATAAACAGCTGTGGAGTAGTCAGGACCCTCTTTAAGGTAGCCCCAAGTTACACAGCTACGTGAATGACACACACATGTGTAATAGCCAGGAGACTATTTAATATAAACACTCATACAGCTCCTCTTCGGATCCTGCACATTTGTAGAATAATCACTAGTCTATTTCAGATGGTGATTCATTTGAAGAGTCAAAAAATAACGCAAACATGTTGAGTAAAATGGGGCCTATTACATAAGGCCACTCTTTCAGTGTTTCATTGAATTATATGTACATCTGATAAGTCTGGAATCCCTTTCACGTGGCCACTCGTTTAGAGCCTCAGTGCATAATACTCCCCCAGAAATAGTCAAGGGTCTACTTCAAATAACTAAACATTCAGAGTCTCCGTAAGTAATGCACACATGGGCAGTGCACAAGAGTCTCTTTTCTATGTCCACTTAGTCAGAGTCTCATTCAATAATACACACCTGGGGAAGAGTTAAGAGTCTATTTCATGGAGCCACTAATTGAGAGCCTCAGTGAATAATTCACAACAGAGTAATAGTCGAGCATTTATTATATGGCCACTCACTATGTGCCTCCCTGAATGATGCACACCTGTGTAATTCTGAGGATTCTCTTTCTACTACGACACATTTAGATCCTTATTGAATAATTCACAATAACGCAATAGTCAGGTGTCTATTCATTTTGGCCTCTCATTCAAAATTTTAGTGAGTAATAAACTTCTATGGAGTAATCAGGGCACTGTTTAAGATAGACACGAATTAAGTGCCTTTCTGAGTGATACACTTCTGGGTGATAATCAGGAGTTTATTTCATATGAACTCTAATTCTGGGTATTGCTGAGTAATGCACAACTGGAAGAGTGTTAAGAGTGTATTTGGTATGGACACTCATACAGAACCTGTTTGAATAACGTACACATGGAGAATAATCAGGAGTCTATGTCATATGGCTACTCATTCAGACAAACAGTGAAAAATGCACATGTGAAATAATGAGAAGTCAGTTTCATCTGGCTGTTCTTTCACAGCCTCACTGAATATTACACACTTGTGATACAGTCTGGAGTCTATTGTTTATGGCCGCTCATTCAGAGAATCACTGAATAATGCACACCTGCAGAAGGGTCAGAAGTCTCTATCCTATGGCCTCTCATTGAGAGCCTCACTAAATGTACACACCTGGGAAAATAGTCAGGATTTACTTATATGCCCTCATTTAGAGTCTCTCTCAATAATGCACATCTGTGGAATAGCAAGGAGACTTTTTTAATGTGGCCTCTCATTCGGAGTGTCACTGAATAATGTGTTGTAGTCAGGAGTCTATTTCGTGTAGACATATTTTCAGAGACTCAGTGAATAAGAGAGACCCTTACTATAGTAAGGCATCTAATTAATATGGCCACACCTTGTAAGCCTCACTGAATAATTTACACCTGGGGAATAATTTGGAGTCTATTTGCGATGGACATTCATTCGGAGCCTCGGTGAATAATGCCTGGGGTAGCCAGGAGTCTGTTTCATTTGGGCACTCATTCATAGCCTCAGTTGATAATATGCACGGGTGAATTAGTCAGAATTTCACTTCATATGGCCACTGACTCGGCCTTTCTGTGAATAATGCACAAATGTAAGGTACTCACCAGTCTATTTCATAGAGCCACTCATTCAGAGATTCACTGAATAATAAAAATATTTAAGCCTTCTGGAAGAATCTCTGGAGGGAGAGATCGAAGATGGCTGATCGCTAACAGCTCGGGATTGTAGCTCCCAGTGAAGGCTCAGAAAACGTGAGAACCCCACATTTTCAGAAAAATTTTTGTCACCCACGTATCAGAAGATTTCCAGTGGAGGAGCCCCGCGGGTCGCCAGCGTGACTTCTGTGGACAGCACAGGGATTTTGTCATCGCCTCAGCGCGGCAGCTCTTTATGCACAGTGAGCGGGACTGGTTCCCCTACTGACCGGTTTTTGAAGCTCCGGGAAGGCAGAGCTGCTTGTTGCAGACTCAAGTAGGAAGCCAGACTGGAGATTCCCAGGCAGAAGAGCACCATCAGTCTTATCGCTGCTGTTTTGGCTGGCGCAGAGGGTTGCTCAGATTCCAGCACTGGGAATCAATAAATTGGACATCCTCTCAGGAACTTAATCAGAAAGGCGCTAATTGTAAAGACAATAGATGGATAAAATCACAATAAAGGGGAAAAACAGCCTTAAAAGGCCGAGAATACTGAAAGTCAGAACCTCTCTCCCTCTACAGGGGATTGCAATTCCTCATCAGCAATGGAACAAGCCCTAATTGAAGACGGCTGTGTTCCAGTATCTGCAGGAGCCTTTAGAAGGTGGATGGTATAAAACTTCTGGGAATTGAAACAACTTGTACTACCCCAATGTAAAGAAACTAAAAACTTTGAAAAAAGGTTAGACAAAATGTTAAAAAGAATGGACAAGAAAGAAAGAAATATAAATGGGAGACACGAGGCAAGATGGCGTCGTAGAGGTGACTCAGGATTGCAGCTCTCGGTGAAGGCGCAGAGGGTGAGTCCTAGCCGCATTCTCGGATGTTCCTTTTATGCCCACAGAGCGTTGAAAGTCCCAGGTGTGGGAGAGACACGGGACGCTAGCAGCCGGCTAACGCAACCGGCTCCCGCCGCCTCTTCGGCCGGCGCCGCAGCGGGACCCGGCGCGGAACTCACTGGTCTGGGTGCCCTGTTAAACCGGCAATCTGAGATTTGGAAGGGCAGATTGGCATGTCCATCTGATTGAACGGGACTTGGACAATGAGCCAGACCAGGAGTTTCCTGGGAAACGTGATCTGAGCCGGGGTAGTGGGCAGCGGCACGGGAGATCGCACGGATCCCAGTGCCCTATCGGCAGGCTCCTGGGGCGCCAGTGAGAGAGTCGACCTTTCAGCTTGGGGAGAGGAAGAGAGAGAGAGAGAGGACGGACTCTGAGGCAGGGAGCAGGGTGATCGGGCTCGGCGGGTCCCACGCTCACGGGGACAAGCAGGGCGGCGACTGGAGGCGCTTGGGGCTGAGAGTTTTGTTGCCGGCATTTAGGACGGTGCAGCCCGGTCAGGGAGGGGCGTCCACCATTCCTGACAAAGTGCACCCCCACTTAAGTACCGCCCAGGACTGACGCAGCCTGCCGTTGCCGAGGCAACCTGCCATAACAGAGAGAGTCCGCCGGGCCGCAACAGGGCGGACCCGCCTTAGGAGGTCAGAGCCCCGGCAAGCAAATAGTGAATAGACTGCCACCTAGTGGGGCAGGACAGTGCAACAGATACTCATAAAGAAAGCCCCAACTCCCTGAGACAGAGCATCTAAGGGTGAAAAAAAAAAAAAAAAAAAAAAAAAGAGTGGTGCTTTATGAGTTCTATTGCAGCAAACATAACCTCCCAACAACCCTGAATGAACAACGGAGCTCACAGCTCAGCACTGGAGCTCCTATAAAGCACAGACTGTCTCCTCAAGCAGCTCCCTGACCTCTGTATATCCAAGGAGTCACCCCAGAAAAGGACTAATCAGACTGACATTTGGCTGGCATCATTCTGGAACAAGGGCAGCAGAAAAAGAAACTGATATCATCCCTCACTGTTCTGCAGCTGCCTCAGCACTCATACAGCAAAGAGGATAGATCATTAGAGGGAAAACTAAGTAACAGAAATACTTCATCATCAACAATCTCAGTGTCCACACAGAGACCCAATTGAAAAATCAGCCACTACTAAGACAACAGGCGGATAAATCCATAAAGATGGGAAGAAACCAGCGCAAAAAGGAGGAAAGCACCCGAAACCAAAACACCTCACCTCCAAAAAAGGACCAAAACTCCTCACCAGCAAGGGAACAAAGCTGGACGGAGAATGAATGTGACGAAATGACGGAATCAGACTTCAGAAAGTGGATAATGAGAAACTTCAGTGAGCTAAAGGAACATGTTCTAAACCAGTGCAAAGAAACTAAGAACCTTGAAAAAAGATTTGAAAAAAGATTCGAGGAATTGATAACGAGAATGGACAACTTAGAGAGGAATATGAATGAATTGAAGGAGCTGAAAAACTCAACACGAGAACTTCGCGAAGCATGCACAAGTTTCAACAGCCGAATTGACCAAGCAGAAGAAAGAATATCAGAAGTTGAAGATCAACTCAATGAAATAAAACGAGAAACCAAGATTAAAGAAAAAAGCACAAAAAGGAATGAACAAAATCTCCAAGAAATGTGGGACTATGTGAAGAGACCCAACCTACGTTTGATAGGTGTACCAGAATGTGACGAAGAGAATGAATCCAAGCTGGAAAACACTCTTCAGGATATTATCCAGGAAAATTTCCCCAACCTAGCAAGACAGGTCAATACTCAACTCCAGGAAATACAGAGAACACCACAAAGATACTCTGCAAGAAGAGCAACCCCAAGGCACATAATCGTCAGATTCACCAGGGTTGAAACGAAGGAGAAAATACTAAGGGCAGCCAGAGAGAAAGGTCGGGTCACCCACAAAGGGAAGCCCATCAGACTCACAGCAGATCTCTCAGCAGAGACTCTACAAGCCAGAAGAGAGTGGGGGCCAATATTCAACATCCTTAAAGAAAAGAGCTTTCAACCCAGAATTTCATATCCAGCCAAACTGAGCTTCATAAGTGAAGGAAAAATAAAATCCTTCACGAACAAGCAAGTACTCAGAGATTTTGTCACCACTAGGCCTGCTTTACAAGAGCTCCTGAAAGAGGCACTACACATAGAAAGAAACAACCAGTTCCAGCCATCCTAAAAGCATACCAAATGCTAAAGACCATCAACAAAATGAAGAATGTACATGAACCAACGAGCAAAACAGCCAGCTAGCATCAAAATGGCAGTATCAAATTCACACATAACAATATTAACCCTGAATGTAAATGGGCTAAATGCACCAATCAAAAGACACAGGCTGGCAAATTGGATAAAAAACCAAAACCCATCGGTGTGCTGTATCCAGGAAACCCACCTCACATGCAAAGATACACAAAGGCTCAAAATAAAGGGATGGAGGAAGATTTACCAAGCAAATGGAGAGCAAAAAAAAGCAGGAGTTGCAATTCTCATCTCTGATAAAATAGACTTTAAAGTAACAAAGATCAAAAGGGACAAAGAAGGTCATTACATAATGGTAAAAGGATCGATACAACAAGAAGAGATAACGATTCTAAATATATATGGACCCAATGTAGGAGCACCCAAATATATAAGGCAAGTTCTTAATGACTTACAAAGGGACTTAGACTCCCACACAATAATAGTGGGAGACTTTAACACTCCACTGTCAATAGCAGACAGATCAACCAGACAGAAAATTAACAAGGATATCCAGGACTTGAACTCAGACCTGGAACAAGCAAACCTGATAGACATTTACAGAACTCTCCACCCCAAATCCACAGAATATACATTCTTCTCAGTACCACATCACACCTACTCCAAAATTGACCACATAATTGGAAGTAAAGCACTCCTCAGCAAATGCAAAACAACTGAAATCATAACAAACAGTCTCTCAGACCATAGTGCAATCAAGTTGGAACTCAGAATTCAGAAAATAACTCAGAACCGCACAGCTTCATGGAAACTGAGCAATTGGCTCTTGAATGTTGATTGGATAAACAATGAAATGAAGGCAGAAATAAAGAAGTTCTTTGAAACCAATGAGAATGAAGACACAACGTACCAGAATCTCTGGGACACATTTAAAGCAGTCTGTAGAGGAAAATATATAGCAATAAGTGCCCACATGAGAAGAATGGAGAGATCCAAAATTGACACCCTATCGTCAAAATTGAAAGAGCTAGAGGAGCAAGATCAAAAAAGCTCAAAACCTAGCCGAAGACAAGAAATAACTAAGATCAGAGCAGAACTGAAGGAGATAGAGACAAGAAAAACCCTTCAAAAAATCAATAAATCTAAGAGCTGGTTTTTCGAAAAGATCAACAAAATAGACAGACCACTAGCCAGACTGATAAAAAAGAAGAGAGAGAACAACCAAATAGATGCAATAAAAAACGATAAAGGGGAAATCACCACAGATTCCACAGAAATTCAAACCATCATCAGAGAATACTACAAACAACTCTATGCACATAAACCAGTAAATCAGGAAGAAATGGATAAATTCCTGGATGCCTGTGTCCTCCCAAGCCTAAACCAGGAGGAAGCCGAAACTATGAATAGACCAATAACAAGGTCTGAAGTTGAGGCAGCAATTAAGAGCCTACCACACAAAAAAAGCCCAGGTCCAGATGGGTTCACAGCCGAATTCTACCAGACACACAAAGAGGATCTGGTACCATTCCTCCTGAAACTATTCCAAATAATCCAAAAAGAGGGAACCCTTCCCAAATCATTTTATGAGACCAACATCATCCTGATACCAAAACCTGGCAGAGACTCAACAAGAAAAGAAAACTTCAGGCCAATATCCATGATGAACATAGATGCAAAAATCTTCAATAAAATACTGGCAAACCGATTGCAACAGCACATTAAAAAACTTATCCATCATGATCAAGTAGGATTTATCCCGGGGATGCAAGGCTGGTTCAACATACGCAAGTCTATAAATGTAATTCACCACATAAACAGAAGCAAAAACAAAAACCACATGATTATCTCAATTGATGCAGAGAAGGCATTTGACAAAATTCAACAGCCCTTTATGCTAAAAACCCTCAATAAACTTGGTATTGATGGAACATATCTCAAAGTAATAAAAGCTATTTATGACAAACCAACAGCCAATATCATACTTAATGGGCAAAAACTGGAAGCATTCCCTTTGAAATCTGGCACTAGACAAGGATGCCCTCTCTCACCACTTCTATTCAACATAGTACTGGAAGTTCTAGCCAGAGCAATCAGGCAAGAAAAAGAAATAAAGGGTATTCAAATAGGAAAGGTGGAAGCCAAATTGTCTCTATTTGCAGACGACATGATAGTATACCTAGAAGACCCCATCACCTCAGCCCAAAAGCTCCTGCAACTGATAAGCAACTTCAGCAAAGTCTCAGGATATAAAATCAATGTGCAAAAATCACAAGCATTCCTATACACCAATAACAGACTTAAAGAGAACCAAATCAAGAACGAACTGCCATTCACAATTGCTACAAAGAAAATAAAATACCTAGGAATACAACTCACTAGGAATGTAAGAGACCTCTTTAAGGAAAACTACAAACAACTGCTCAATGAAATAAGAGAGGACACAAACAGATGGAGAAACATTCCATGTTCATGGTTAGGAAGAATCAATATCGTGAAAATGGCTATACTGCCCAAAGTAATTTACACAATCAATGCTATCCCCATCAAACTACCATTGAATTTCTTCACAGAACTGGAAAAAACCACCATGAATTTCATATGGAACCAAAAAAGAGCCCGCATAGCCAAGTCAATTCTAAGCAAAAAGAACACAGCGGGAGGCATCACACTACCAGACTTCAAACTATACTACAAGGCTACAGTAATCAAAACAGCATGGTACTGGTACCAAAACAGAGATATAGACCAATGGAACAGAACAGAGGCATCGGAGGCAACACAACACATCTACAACCATATTATCTTTGATAAACCAGACAAAAACAGGCAATGGGGAAAGGATTCCCTATTTAATAAATGGTGTTGGGAAAACTGGCTAGCCATGTGCAGAAAGCAGAAATTGGACCCCTTCCTGACACCTTACACTAAAATTAACTCCAGATGGATTAAAGACTTAAACGTAAGACCCGACACCATAAAAACCCTAGAGGAAAATCTAGGCAAAACCATTCAGGACATAGGAGTAGGCAAGGACTTCATGAACAAAACTCCCAAAGCATTGGCAACAAAAGCCAAAATAGACAAATGGGACCTAATCAAACTCCACAGCTTCTGCACAGCAAAACAAACAGTCACTAGAGTGAATCGGCAACCATCAGAATGGGAAAAAATCTTTGCAGTTTACGCATCTGACAAAGGGCTGATATCCAGAATTTACAAAGAACTCAAACAGATTTACAGGAAAAAAACAAACAAGCCCATTCAAAAATGGGCAAAGGATATGAACAGAAACTTTACGAAAGCAGACATACATGAGGCCAGCAAACATATGAAAAAGTGCTCATCGTCATTGGTCATTAGAGAGATGCAAATCAAAACCACATTGAGATACCATCTCACACCAGTTAGAATGGCGATCATTAAAAAATCTGGAGACAGCAGATGCTGGAGAGGATGTGGAGAAATAGGAACACTCTTACACTGTTGGTGGGCGTGTAAATTAGTTCAACCATTGTGGAAGACAGTGTGGCGATTTCTCAGGGACCTAGAAATAGAAATTCCATTTGACCCAGCAATCCCATTACTGGGTATCTATCCAAAGGATTATAAATCGTTCTACTATAAGGACACATGCACACGAATGTTCATTGCAGCACTGTTTACAATAGCAAAGACCTGGAACCAACCCAAATGCCCAACGATGATAGACTGGACTGGGAAAATGTGGCACATATACACCATGGAATATTATGCAGCAATCAAAAATGATGAGTTTGTGTCCTTTGTAAGGACATGGATGAATCTGGAGAACACCATTCTCAGCAAACTGACACAAGAACAGAAAAAGAAATACCGCATATACTCACTCATAGGTGGGTGAGAAAAATGAGAACACGTGGACACAGAGAGGCGGTCTACTATACACTGGGGACTGTTGGGGGGAATGGGGGAGGGACAGCAGGGGGGGGCTGGGGGGGATAGCCTGGGGATGAATACCAAGTGTGGGTGAAGGGGAGGAAAGCAGCAAAGCACAGTGCCATGTGTGTACCTATGCAACTATCTTGCTTGTTCTGCACATGTACCCCCAAACCTATAATGCAATAAAAATTAAAAAAAAAAAAAAAAAAAAAAAAAAAAAAAAAAGATTTACCTTAATCATAGCCTGTACTCAACATTATTTTTTGAATTTATTTGAAATTTTATTGTCATCAATTCGAAGGAAGTGTCTGAATTATATTGTCAGCATTTGGTTACAATAAATTTTTTATAAGACCAAAAAAAAAAAAAAAAAAAAAAAAAACAAAAAAAAAAAAAAAAAAAAAAAAGAAATATAAATGAACTAATTGAGTTGAAAAATACAACACGAGAACTTAGTGAAATATGCACAAGTTTGAATAGCCGAATTGATCAAGCAAAAGAAAGGATATAAGAGGTCGAAGACCGACTTATTGAAATGAAATGAGAAGACAAAAATAGAGAAAAAAGGATAAAAAGGAATGAGCAAAGTCTCCAAGAACTATGGGACTATGTGAAAAGACCTAATCTACGTTTGATAGGTGTACCTGAATGTGATGGAGAGAATGAATTCCAGCTGGAAAATACTCTTCAGGATATTATCCAGGAGAATTTTCCCAATCTAGCAAAGCAGGATACCATTCAACCTCAGGTAATACAGGGAACACCACAAAGATATTCCTTAAGAAGAGCAACCCCAAGACACATAATCATTAGATTCACCAGTTTTGAAACAAAGGACAAAATACTAAGGGCAGCCAGAGAGAAAGGTCAGGTTACCCACAAAGGGAAGCCTATTAGACTTACAGCAGATCTCTCAGCAGAAACCCTACAAGCCAGAAGAGAGTGGGGGCCGATATTTAACATCCTCAAAGAACAGAACTTTCAGCCCAGAATTTCATATCCTGCCAAACTAAGCTTCACAATTGAAGAAAAAATAAAATCTTTTATGAACAAGCAAGTACTCAGAGATTTTATTACCGCCAGGCCTGCTTTACAAAAACTTCTGAAAGAAGCATTATACACAGAAAGGAACAACCAGTATTAGCCTTTCTAAAAATATACCAAAAAGTAAAGAGCATCAAAATAAAGAAGAATTTACATCAACAAATGGATAAAATAGCCAGTTAACATCAAATGGCAGTAATCTTAAATTGAAATCGACTAAATTTTCTAATTAAAAGATACAGCCCAAACCTAACAGTATACTATATCCAGACACATTTCATATCCAAAGATACACAAAGACTAAAAAAAAGGGTTGGAGAAAGATTTACCAACCAAATAGAGTACAAAACAAATAAATAAACAAAAAGGAGTTGCAATTCATGCATTTGATAAAACAGGTTTCAAACCAACAAAGATAGAGTGGTATAAGGATTAATGCATCCTAACGCCCAGATATATAAGACCCATAAAGAGATTCGGACTCAACGGAACAGAAAATTAATAAGGATATCCAGAATCTGAACTCAGATCAGTAACAAGTAAACTTAATTAGCACTTGTAGAACTCTGCACTTTAGATAAATAAAATATACATTCTCCATTTTAAATACACAAAATAATGTTCGGCCATTATTAATACCCATTCATAGAATAAAGCAATATCCCTGTTCTCTCTCCCTCTTTTTCTTCCTCTCTTCTCCTTTCCTAAAAAAAAAAGAAAAAGAAAAAAAAGAAAAAGCATAATCGTTAAGTGGGTAAAAAGAAACTCAGAGGCCATGTGACAACCTGCAGAACACAGAAATTTAAACAACAAACAAGCAAAAAAGCAGGACATCACTCCTTAGGGGTGTCATGCTCCAGAGATGATGAGAAGATATCCAGGAAAATAACAAGGTGTGAAGAAAGTGAATTCAGATAATAAGAATAAAACATTGAAAACTGAAAAGAAATATTTAAGATAGACAGAATCCTGTTTCATATGGTCAAACAATCAGAGCCTCACTGAGTAACACACACCTGGAAAAGCATTAGGAGTCTACTTTATAGAGATTCTCATTTACAGCCTCAGCGAATAATGTACACGTGTGGAATAGACACTAGTCTATTTTATATGGCCACAAAAAATCAAAACCTGAGTGAGTAATACACGATTTTAGAATAGTCACTCGTCTATTCCATATGCTCAAATATTCAAAGCCAGAGTCAATAATACACACCTGCGGACTAGTCAAAAAACAATTTAATATGGCCAAAGTTTTAGAGCCAAAGTGAATAATACATACCTGGGGAATACTCAGGACGCTATTACATATGGGAACTATTTCAGAGATTTATTGAATAAGGAACGCCTGTATTGTAGTCAGAATTATATTTCGTATAGCCACATGTTCAGAACCTAACAGAATGACATACACCTTGGGGAAACTCAAAATTATATTTTGCATAGTCACATATTCAGAACCTATCTGAATAATATACACCTTGTGGAAATTCAAGATTCTATTTCTTATAGCCACTCATTGAGATACCGAATGTAAAAACAGACACCTGCAGAGTATTCAGGAGGCTTCGTTTTATGACCACTCATTCAGAGCCTCACAGAATAATACAGAATTATGAAAATTCAGGAGTGTATTTTACATGTCCACTTATACAGAACCTCATTGAAGAATCATATATATCTAGAAAATACTCAGGATTCTATTATATATAACCACTTATTCAGAGACTCACTGAATAATGCACACCCGGGGAATAGTCTGGAGACTATTGGATATGACCATTCACCCAGTGACTCAATGAAAAATTCACAGTTGAATAAGAGTCAAGAGGATAGAGTCATGAGTGTTTTTTCTGTGGTAACTCGTTCAGAAACACACTGAAGAATACCCACCTTGGAAATAGGCAGAGTCCAGGTCATATGGCCACTCAATCAAAGCATTACCGAATAATGCACAATGGAGCAATAGTATGAAGTCTATTTCATATGGCCTCTCATTGAGAGCTTCGGTGCATTATAAACAGCTGTGGAGTAGTCAGGACCCTCTTTAAGGTAGCCTCAAATTACGCAGCTACGTGAATGATACACACATGTGGGATAGCCAGGAGACTCTACTATATGGACACTCATACAGCACCTCTTTGAATACTGCACATTTGGGGAATAATCACTAGTCTATTTTATATTGTGACTTGTTTGGAGAGTCAAAAATAACGCACACCTGTGGAGTAAAATTGGGTCAATTACATAAGGCCACCCTTTCAGTGTTTCAGCGCATAATATGTATATCTGATAAGTTTGGTATCCCTTTCACATGGCCACTCGTTCCGGGCCTCAGTGCTTAATACTGCCCTCAGAAATAGTCAAGGGTGTACTTTAAATAAGTACACATTCAGAGTCTCTGTAAGTAATGCACACATGGGAAATACACAAGAGTCATTTTTTTTTTTAGTATAGTTTGAAGTCTGGTAGTGTGATGCCTCCCACTGTGTTCTTTTTGCTTAGAATTGACTTGGCTATGCTGGATCTCTTTTGGTTCCATATGAAGTTCATGGTGGTTTTCTCAGTTCTGTGAAGAACCTCGATGACACTTTGATGTGGATATCAATGATTGTGTACATTACTCTGGGCAGTGTAGCCATTTTCAGGTTATTGATTATCTCTAACCATGAACATGGAATATTTCTCCATCTGTTTGTGTTCTCTTTTATTTCGTTGAGCAGTGGTTTGTAGTTTTCCTTAAAGAGGTCCTTTACGTTCTTTGTGAGTTGTATTTCTAGGTATTTTTTTCTCTTTGTAGTAATTGTGAATGGCAGTTTGTTCTCGATTTGGTTCTGTTTAAGTCTGTTATTGGTGTATAGGAATGCTTGTGATTTTTTCACATTGATTTTATATCCTGAGACTTTGCTGAAGTTGCTTTTTTGTTTCAGGAGTTTTTGGGCTGAGGTGATGGGGTCTTCTAGGTATACTATTATGTAGTCTGCAAATAGAGACAATTTGGTTTCCAGCTTTCCTATTCGAATACTCTTTATTTCTTTTCTTGCCTGATTGCTCTGGCTAGAACTTCCAGTACTATGTTAAATAGGAGTGGTGAGAGAGGGCATCCTTGTCTAGTGCAGAATGTCAAAGGGAATGCTTCCAGTTTTTGCCCATTAAGTATGATATTGGCTGTTGGTTTGTTGTAAATAGCTTTTATTACTCTGAGATATTTTCCATCAATACCAAGGTTATTGAGGGTTTTTAGCATAAATGCCTGTTGAATTTTGTCAAATTCCTTCTCTGCATCAATTGAGATAATCTACAGTAATCAAAACAGCATGGTACTGGTAACAAAACAGAGATATAGACCAATGGAAAAGAACAGAGGCATAGGAGGTAACACAACATATCTACAACCATATAATCCTTGGTAAACTAGACAAAAACAAGCAATGGGGAAAGGATTCCCTGTTTAATAAATGATGTTGGGAAAAACTGGCTAGCTAAGTGAAGAAAGCAGAAACTGGACCCGTTCCTGACACCTTACACTAAAATTAACTCCAGATGGATTAAATACTTAAACATAAGACCTGGCACCATAAAAACCCTAGAAGAAAATCTACGGAAAACCATTCAGGACATAGGTGTAGGAAAGGACTTCATGACCAAAACACCAAAGGCATTGGCAACAAAGGCCAAAATATACAAATGGGAACTAATCAAACTCCACAGCTTCTGCACGGCAAAGAAAACCGTCACTAGAGTGAATCGGCAACCAAAAGAATGGGAAAAAATCTTTGCAGTTTACCCATCTGACAAAGGGCTGATATCCAGAATTTACAAAGAACTTAAACAGATTTACAGGACAAAAACAAACAAGCCCATTCAAAAATGGGCAAAGGACATGAACAGACACTTTATAAAAGAAGGCATACATGAGGTCAACAAATATATGAAAAAATGCTCATCATCACTGGTCATTAGAGAGATGCAAATCAAAACCACATTGGGATAAAATCTCATGCCAGTTAGAATGGCGATCATTAAAAAATCTGAAGACAACAGATGCTGGAGAGGATGTGGAGAAATAAGATCACTCTTACACTGTTGGTGAGAGTATACATTAGTTTTACCATTATGGAAGACAGTGTGGCGATTGCTCAAAAATCTAGGAATAGAAATTCCGTTTGACCCAGCAATCCCATTACTGGGTATATATCCAAAGGACTATAAATCGTTCTACTATAAGGACACAAGCACCCGAATGTTCATTGCAGCACTGTTTACAACAGCAAAGACCTGGAACCAACCCAAATGCCCATCGATGATAAACTGGACTGGAAAAATGTGGCACATATGCACCATGGAATATTAGGCAGCAATCAAAAATGATGTTTTTTTTTCCTTTGAATGGACATGGATGAATCTGGAGAACATCATTCTCAATAAACTGACACAAGAAGAGAAAAGAAAATACTGCATATTCTCACTCATATCCAGGTGAGAAAAATGAGAACACATGGACACAGGAAGGGGGTCTACTACACAGTGGGGTCTATTGGGTGGAATCGGGGAGGGACAGTGAGGGGAGGAGTTGGGTAAGGATAGCCTGGGGAGAAATGACAAGTATGGGTGAAGGGGAGGAAGGCAGCAAAACACACTTCCATGTGTGTACCTATGAAAGTATATTGCACGTTCTGCACATGTACCACAAAACCTAAAATGCAATAAAAATTTTTTTTAAAAAAAGAGTCTCTCTTCTATGCCCACCTAGTCAGAGTCTCATTCAAAAATACACACCTGGGGAAGAGTTTTGGGTCTACTTCATGTAGCCACTCATTTAGAGCCTCAGTGAATAATTCACACCAGAATAATAGTCGAGCATTTTTTTATATGGCCACTCACTATGTGCCTCCTTGAACGATACACACCTGGGGAATCCTCAGGATTCCATTTCATACTACCACACATTTAAAACCTTACTGAATAATACACAATGGAGCAATAGTCAGGTGTCTATTCTTTCTGGCCTCTCATTCAAAGTTTCAGTGAATAAAAACGTCTATGGTGTAATCAGGGCAGTGTTTAAGATAACCACTAATTAAGTGCCTTTTTGAGTGATACCCACCTGGGTGATAGTTAGGAGTTTATTGCATATGAACTCTAATTCTGGGTATTGCTGAGTAATACACAACTGGGGGAGTTTCAGCAGTCTATTTGGTATGGACGCTCATACAGAAACTGTTTGAATAATGCACACATGGAGAATAATCAGGAGTAGATATCATACGACTACTCATTCAGACAAACAGTGAGTAACGCCCATGTGGAGTCATGAGAAGTCTGTTTCATATGACCATTCATTCACAGCCTCACTGAATATTACACACTTGTGATATAGTCTGGAGTCTATTGTTTATGGCCACTGATTCAGAGAATCACTGAATAATGCACACTTGCGAAATGCTTCGAAGTCTGTACCCTATGAGCTCTAATTGAGAGCCTCACTAAATGTACACACCTGGAAAAATAGTCAGGATTTACTTATGTCCTTTCATTTAGAGTCTCACTCAATAATGCACACCTGTGTAATCGTAAGAGGACACTTTCTTGTGGCCTCTCATTCGGAGTGTCACTGAATTATGTGGTGTAGTCAGGAGTCTATTTCATGTAGACACATTTTCAGAGCCTCAGTGAATAAGAGAGACCCTTGCTATACTAAGGCATTTAATTAATATGTCCAAGTCTTGTAAGCCTCAATGAATAATACACACCTGGAGAATAATTCATAGTCTATTTTCGATGGACATTCATTCAGAGCTTCGGTGAATAATGCACACGCGTGGGGTAGCCAGGAGTCTCTTTTAGATGGACAACCATTCATAACCTCAGTGGATAATATGCACGTGGGGATTAGTCAGAATTTCATTTCATATGGCCACTGACTCGTCATTTCAGTGAATAATGCACAAATGTAAAGTACTCATCAGTCTATTTCATAGAGCAACTCATTCAGAGATTCACTGAATAAAACAAATATTTAAGATAGACAGAATCTTGTTTCATATGGTCACACAATCAGAGCCTCACTGAGTAACACACACCTGGGGAGTGTTAGGCATCTGCGTTATATAGCCTCTCATTTACAGCCTCAGCAAATAATGTAAAGGTGTCGAATAGACACTATTCTATTTTATATGCCCACAAAATAAAAGCTTGAGTGAGTAATACACAACTTGTGTATAGTCACTTGTATATTCCATATGCCCAAATATTCAAAGTCAGAGTCAATAATACACAACTGTAGGCTAGTCAAAAAATAATTTAATATAGCCAAAGTTCTAGATCCTCAGCAAATAATACATACCTGGGGATTACTCAGGACGCTATTACATATGACATCTATTTCAAAGATTCATTGAATAAGCAACACCTGTATTGTACTCAGAATTCTATTTCATATAGCCACATATTCAGAACATAACTGAATGACATACACCTTGGAGAAAGTCAGGATTCTATTTCGTACAGCCACTAATTTGGATATCGAATGTAAAAACACACACCTGCCGAGTGTTCAGGAGTCTCTGTTTTATGGCCAATCATTCAGAGCCTCACAAAATAATACAAAACTATGAAAATTCAGGAGTGTATTTTACATGGCCAATTATTCAGAACATGATTGAAGAATCATATGTATCTGGAAAATACTCAGGATATTATTACATATAGCCACTTATTCAGAGACTCCCTGAATAATGCACAGCTGGAGAATAGTCTGGAGACTATTTGATATGACCGATCACCCAGTGACTCAGTGAAAAATGCACAACAGAGAACGATCCAAGAGGATAGAGTCATGAGTCTATTTTATGTGGTATATCGTGCTGAAACTCACTGAAGAATACCAACTTGGAAATTGTCAGATTCCAGGTCATATTGCCACACGATCAAAGCATTACAGAATAATGCACAACGGGGCAATAGTAAGGAGTCTATTTCATATGGCCTCTCATTGAGAGCTTCAGTGCATAATAAACAGCTGTGGAGTAGTCAGGACCCTCTTTAAGGTAGACGCAAATTACACAGCTACGTGAATGATACACACATGTGTGATAGTCAGTAGACTCTTTGATATGGACACTAATACAACACCTCTTTGAATACTGCACATTTGGGGAATAATCACTAGTCTATTTCATATAGTGATTCGTTTGGAGAGTCCAAAAATAACGCACAGCTCTGTAGTAAAATGGGGTCTATTACATAAGGCCACTCTTTCAGTGTTTCAGTGAATAATATGTATATCTGATAAGTCAGGAATATCTTTCACATGGCCACTCGTTCAGGGCCTCAGTGCATAATACTCCCCTCAAAAATACTCAAGGGTCTACTTCAAATAAGGACACATTCAGAGTCTCTGTAAGTAATGCACATATGGGCAATACACAGGAGTCGCTTTTCTATCCCCACTTAGTCAGAGTCTCATTCAATAATACACACACAAATGCCCAACGATGATAGACTGGACTGGGAAAACGTGGCACATATACACCATGGAATATTATGCAGCAATCAAAAATGATGAGTTTGTGTCCTTTGTAAGGACATGGATGAATCTGGAGAACATCATTCTCAGCAAACTGACACAAGAACAGAAAAAGAAATATCACATATACTCACTCATAGGCGGGTGAGAAAAATGAGAACACATGGACACAGAGAGGCGGTCTACTATACACTGGGGTCTATTGGGGGGAATGGGGGAGGGACAGCGGAGGGGGCTGGGGAGGGATAACCTGAGGATGAATGCCAAGTGTTGGTGTAAAGGAGGAAGGCAGCAAAACACACTGCCACGTGTGTACCTATGCAACTATATTGCACGTTCTGCACATGTACCCCAAAACCTATAATGCAATAAAAATTAAAAAAAAAATAATACACACCGAGGCAAGAGTTAAGAGTCTACTTCATGTAGCCACTAATTTAGAGCCTCGGTGTATAATTCACAACGGAGTAATAATCGAGCATTTTTTATATTGTCACACACTATATGCCTCCCTGAATGATACACACCTGCGGAATCCTCAGGATTTTATTTCATACTACCACACATTTAGAACCTTACTGAATAATTCACAATGGAGCAGCAATCAGGTGTCTATACTTTCTGGCCTCTCATTCAAAGTTTCGTGAATAATAAACTTCTATAAAATAATCAGGGTACTGCTTATGATAGCCACAAATTAAGTGCCTTTCTGAGTGATACACACCTGGGTGATAGTCAGGAGTTTATTTTATATGAACTGTAATTCTGGGTATTGCTGTATAATACACAACTGGAAAAGTTTCAGGAGTCTATTTGGTATTGACACTCATACAGAACCTGTTTAAATAACGCACACATAGAGAATAATCAGGAGTCTATGTCACACGGCTACTCATTGAGACAAACAGTGAATTACGCTCATGTGGAGTAATGAGACGTCTGTTTCATATGGCCGTTCTTTCACAGCCTCACTGAATATTACACACTTGTGGTATAGCCTGGAGTCTATTGTTTATGGCCACTCATTCAGAGAATCACTGAATAATGCACACCTGAGGAATAGTCAGAAGTCTCTATCCTATGGCCTCTCATTGAGAGCCTCACTAAACGTACACACCTGGGAAAATAGTCATGATTTACTTATATCCCCTCTTTTAGAGTCTCACTCAATAATGCACACCTGTGGTATAATAAGGAGACTTTTTCATGTTGCCTGTCATTCGTAGTGTCTCTGAATAATGTGGTTTAGTCAGGAGTCTATTTTATGTAGACACATTTTCAGAGCCTCAGTGAATAAGAGAGGCCCTTGCTATAGTAAGGTATCTAATTAATATGGCCACATCTTGTAAGCCTCACTGAATAATACACACCTGGAGAATAATTTGGACTCTATTTTGGATGGACATTCATTCAGGGCCTCGGTGAATAATCCACACCCATGGGGTAATTCGGAGTCTATTTCATTTGGACACTCATTCATAGCCTCAGTGGATAATATTTAATTCTGGATTAGTCAAAATTTTATTTCGTATGGCCACTGACTAGTAATTTCAGTGAATAATGCACAATTGTAAAGTACTCAGCAGTCTATTTCATAGAGCCACTCATTCAGAGATTCACTGAATAATAAAAATATTTAAGATAGACAGAATCCTGTTTCATATGGTCACACAATGAGAGCCGCACTGAGTAACACACACCTGGGGAAACATTAGAAGTCTACTTTATATAGCCTCTTATTTACAGACTCAGTGAATAATGCACACGTGTGGACTAGACACTAGTCTATTTTATATTGTCACAAAATCAAAACCTGAGTGTGTAATACACAACTATAAAATAGTCACTAGTCTATTCCATATGCCGAATTATTTAAAGTCAGTGTCAATAATACACACCTGTGGACTAGTCAAAAAACAATTTCTTATGGCCAAAGTTATAGAACCTCAGTGAATAATACCTTCCTGGAGAATACTCTGGAAACTATTAAATATGGTATCTATTTCAGAGATTCATTGAATAAGGAACACCTGTATTGTAGTCCGAATTCTATTTCGTATACCCACATATGCAGAACTTAATAGAATGACATACACCTTGGGGAAAGGCAGGATTCTATTTCGTATAGCCACATATTCAGAACCAAACTGAATAACATACACCTTGGGGAAAGTCAAAATTCTATTTCCTATAGCCACTCATTTAGATACGGAATGTAAAAACGCACACCTGCGGAGTATTCAAGAGTATCTGTTTTATGGCCACTCATTCAGAGCCTCACAGAATAATATGAAACTATGGAAATTCAAGAGTATATTTTACATGGCTACTTATTCACAACCTGATTGAAGAATCATATCTATCTAGAAAATACTGAGGATTCTATAATATATAGCCACTTATTCCGAGACTCACTGAATAATGCACACCTGGGGAATATTCTGGAGAGTATTTGATATGACCGTTTATCAAGTGACTCAGTGAAAAATTCACAGCTGAGAAATAGTCAAGAGGATAGGGTGATGAGTCTATTTTATGTGGTAACTCATTCAGAATCTCACTGAAAAATATCCACCTTGGAAATAGAGTCCAGGTCATATGGCCACTCAATTAAAGCATTACTGAATCATGCAAAATGGGGCAATAGTAAGGAGTCTATTTCATATGGCCGCTAATTGAGAGCTTCAGTGGGTAATAAACAGCTGTGGAGTAGTCAGTACCCTCTTTAAGGTAAACGCAAATTACACAGCTACGTGAATTATACACACATGTGTGATAGTCAGGAGACTATTTGATATGGACACTCATACAACACCTCTTTGAATAGTGCACATTTGGGGAATAATCACTAATCTATTTCATATGGTGATTCATTTGGAGAGTCAAAAATTAACGCACACCTGTGGAGTACAATGGGGTCTATTACATAAGGCCACTCTTTCAATGTTTCAGTGAATAATATGTGTATCTGATAAGTTAGAAATCCCTTTCACATGGCCACTCGTTCAGTGCCTCAGTGCATAATACTACCCTCAGAAATAGTCACGGTTCTACTTGAAATAAATACATATTTAGAGTCTCTGTAAGTAATGCACACATGGGCAATACACAAGAGTCTCTTTTCTATGCCCACTTAGTCAGAGTCTCATTCAATAATACACACCTGAGGAAGAGTTAAGAGTCTACTTCATGGAGCCACTCATTTAGAGCCTCAGTGAATAATTCACACCAAAGTAATTGACGAGCATTTTTTATATGGTCACTCACTATGTGCCTCCCTGAATTATACACACCAGGGAAATCCTCAGGATTCTCTTTCATACTACCAAACATTTAGAACCATATTGAATTATTCACAATGGAGAAATAGTCAGGTGTCTATTCTTTCTTGCCTCTCATTCATAGTTTCTGTGAATTATAAACTTCTATGGAGTAATCAGGGCACTGTTTAAGGTAGCCAAGAATGAAGTGTCTTTCTGAGTGATACACACCTGGGTAATAGTCAGGAATTTATTTCTTATGAACTCTAATTCTGCATATTGCTGTGTAATGCACAACTGAGGGAGTGTCAGGAGTCTACTTGGTATGGACCCTCATACAGAACCTGTTTGAATAATGCACACATAGAGAATAATCAGGAGTCTATGTCATATGGCTACTCATTCAGAAAAACAGTGAATAATGCACATGTGAAATAATGAGAAGTCTGTTTCATATGGCCGTTATTTCACAGCCTCACTGATTATTACACACTTGTGATATAGTCTCTAGAGTATTGTTTATGGCCACTCATTCAGAGAATCACTGAATAATGCACACCTGCGGAATAGTCAGAAGTCTCTATCCCATGGCCTCTGATTGGGGGCCTCACTAAATGTACACACCTGGGAAAACAGTCAGGATTTACATATATCCCTTAATTTACAGTCCCACTCAATAATGCACACCTGTGGAAAAGTAAGGAGACTTTTTTATGTGGCCTCTCATTCGGAGTGTCACTGAATTATGTGATGTAGTCATGAGTCTATTTCATGTAGACACATTTTCAGAGCCTCAGTGAATACAAGAGACCCTTGCTTTAGTATGACATCTAATTAATATGGCCACACCTTGTAAACCTCACTGAATAAAACACACCTGGAAAAAAATTTGGAGTCTATTTCCGATGAACATTTATTCAGAGCCAGGGCGAAGAATGCACATCCGTGGGGTAGCCAGGAGTCTATTTCATTTGGATACTCATTCGTAACCTCAGTCGATAATACACACGTGTGCATTAGTCAGGATTTCATTTCATATGGCCACTGACTCATAATTCCAGTGAATAATGCACAAATGTAAAGTATTCAGCAGTCTATTTCATAGAGACACTCAATCAGAGATTCACTGAATGATAAAAATATTTAGGATAGACAGAATCCTGTTTCATATGGTCACACAATCAGAGCCTCACTGAGAAACACACACCTGGGGAAAGGTTAGGAGTCTACTTTATATAGCCTCTCATTTACAGCCTAAGCGAATAATGCACACGTGTGAAATAGAGAGTAGTCTATTTTATGTGGCCACAAAATCAAAGTCTGAGTGAGTAATAAACAACTTTATAATAGTCACTAGTCTATTCCACATACCCAAATATTGAAAGTCAGAGTCAATAATACACACCTGTGGACTAGTCAAAAAACAATTTTATATGGCCAAAGTTTTAGAGCCTCGGTGAATAATACATACCTGGGGAATACTCTGGACGTTATGAGATATGGCATCTATTTCAGAGATTCGTTGAATAAGGAACACCTGAATTGTAGTCAGAATTCTATTTCATATAAGCACATATTCAGAACCTAACTGAATGACATACGCCTTGGGGAGAGTCAGGATTCTATTTCGTATAGCCACATATTCTGAAAGTAACTGAATAGCATATACCTTGGGGAAAGTCAGGATTATATTTCCTATAGCCACTTATTTAGATATCAATTGTGAAACTGCACACCTTCGGAGTACTCAGGAGTCTCTATTTTATGGCCACTCATTCAGAGCCTCACAGAATAATACAGAACTATGGAAAATCAGGAGTGTATATTACATGGCCATTTATTCAGAAACTCATTGAAGAGTCATATATATCTGGAAAATACTGAGGATTTTATTTTATATAGCCAATTTTTCAGAGACTTACTGAATAATGCACACCTGGGGAATAGTCTGGAGACTATTTGATATGACCCTTTACCCAGTGACTCAGTGAAAAATGCACAACTGAGAAATAGTCAAGAGGATAGAGTCATGAGTTTATGTTCTGTGGTAACTCGTTCAGGAACTCACTGAAGAATACCCACCTTGGAAATGGTCAGAGTAAAAGTCATGTGGCCATTTAATCAAAGCATTACTGAATAATTCACAATGGGGCAATATCAAGGTGTCTATTTCTTATGGCCTCTCATTGAGGGCTACAGTGCATAATAAACAGCTATGGATTAGTCAGGACCCTCTTTTTTTTTTCATTAAGAGGGTGAGAGAACAGGATATTCCTTTATTCTATGAATGGGTATTAATGATGGCCGATCTATATTTTGTGTATTTAAAGTGGAGAATGTATATTTTATGTATTTAAAGTGGAGAGCTCTATAAGTACTTATTAAGATTACTTGTTCTGGATATGAATTCAAGTTCTGGATATCCTTATTAATTTTCTGTCTCTTTGAGTCTAAATCTCTTTATGGGTCTTATGTATCTGGGTGTTAGAATGCATTGATCCTTTTACCCTCTATCTTTGTTGTTTGAAATCTGTTTTATCAAGTGCATGAATTGCAACTCCTAATTTTTGTTTATTTATTTATTTTTGCTCTCCATTTGGTTGGTAAATCTTTCTTCAACCCTTTGTTTTGAGTCTTTGTGTATCTTTGGATATAAAATGGGTCTGGATGTAGTATACCGTTAAGGTTTGGCTGTATCTTTTGATTGGGGGATTTAGTCGATTTAAATTTAGGATTACTGCCATTTGATGTTAACTGGCTATTTTATTCATTCGTTGATGTAAATTCTTCTTTATGTTGTTGCTCTTTACTTTTTGGTAAATTTTTAGAAAGGTTATTGTTGATTGTTTCTTTCTGTGTATAACACTTTTTTCAGAAGTTTTTGTAAAGCAGGCCTGGTGGTAATAAAGTCTCTGAGTACTCGCTTGTTTATAAAAAATTTTATTCTTTCTTCAATTGTGAAGCTTAGTTTGGCAGGATATGAAATTCTGGGCTGAAAGTTCTGTTCTTTAAGGATGTTAAATATTGGCCCCACTCTTTTCTGGCTTGTACGGTTTCTGCTGAGAGATCTTCTCTAAGTATAATAGGCTTCCCTTTGTGGGAAACATGACCTTTCTCTCTGGCTGCTCTTAGTGTTTTCTCCTTCGTTTCAACCCAGGTGAATCTAATTATTATGTGCCTTGGGGTTGCTCTTCTTGAGGAATGTCATTGTGGTGTTCTCTGTATTACCTGGGGTTGAATAGTGTCCTGCTTTAATAGATTTGAAAAATTCTCCTGGAAAATATGCTGAAGAGTATTTTCCAACTTGGATTAATTCTCTCCATCACATTCAGGTACACTTATCAAATGTAAAATAGGTCTTTTCACATAGTCCCATATTTTCTGGAGACTTTGCTCATCCTTTTTATCCTTTTTTCTCTATTTCTGTCTTCTCGTTTCATTTCAATAAGTTGGTCTTCGACCTCTGATATCCTTTCTCCTGCTTGATCAATTCGGCTATTCAAACTTGTGCATATTTCACTAAGTTTTCATGTTGTAGTTTTCAACTCTGTTAGTTCATTTATATTCCTCTCTATATTTTCATATTTTTAACATATCCTCAAACCTTTTTTCAAAGTTTTTAGTTTCTTAACATTGGGTTAGAACGAGTTCTTTCAATTCCCAAAAATTTCTTATCATCCACCTTCTGAAGCCTACTTCAGATAATGGAAAACAGTCCTTTTCCATCAGGGCTTGTTCCGTTGCTGCTGAGAAATTGCAATCCCCTGTAGAGGGAGAGGGGTTCTGATGTTCGGTATTCTTGGCCTTTTAAGGCTGTTTTTTTCCTTTTATGTGGATTTTTCCATTTGTTGTCTTTACAATTACCACCTTTCTAATTAGGCTACTGAAAGGACGTCCAATTTATGAATTCCCAGTGCTGGAATCCGAGCAACCCACTGCGCCGGCCAAAACTGCAGCGATAAGACTGTTGGTGCACTTCTGCCTGGGAATCTCTGGTCTGGCTTCCTTCTTGAGTCCGAAACAAATGGCTCTGCCTTCCCGGAGCTCCAAACACCATTCAGTAGGGGAACCAATCCCGTTTACTGTGCACGAAGCGCTGCCACACCTAGGCGATGCACAACCGCTGCACTAGCCACAAGAGTGGCGCTGGCGACACGCGGGGCTCCTCTACTAGAAATCTTATGGTCCGTGAGAGACAAAAATTTGTCTGAAGTGTGGCTTCCTCGTGTTTTCTGAGCTTTCAATGGGAGCTAAAATCCAAAGCTGTTAACAAACAGCCATCTTGGATCCGATCAGGACCTTCTTAAAGTTAGCCCCAAATTACGCAGCTATGTGAATGAAACACACATGTGTGATAGTCAGGAGACTCTTTGATAGGGACACTCATACAGCACCTCTTCAAATACTGCACATTTGGGGAATAATCACTCGTCTATTTCATATGGTGATTCGTTTGGAGAGTCCAAAAATAACACACAACTGTGGAGTAAAATGGGGTCTATTAAATAAGGCAACTATTTCAGTGTTTCAGCGAATAATGTGAATATCTGATGAGTCAGAAATCTCTTTCACGTGGCCACTCGTTCACGGCCTCAGTGCATAAAACTCCCCTCAGAAATAGTCAAGGGTCTACTTCAAATAAGTACATAATCAGAGTCTCTGTAAGTAATGCACACATGGGCAATACACAAGAGTCTCTTTTCTATGCCCACTTAGTCAGAGTCTCATTCAATAATAGACACCTGGGAAAGAGTTAAAAGTATACTTCATATAGCCACTCATTTAGAGCCTCAGTGAGTAATTCACACCTGACTAATTGTCAAGCATTTTTTATATGGCCACTCACTATGTGCCCCCCTGAATGATACACACCTGGGGAATCCTCAGGATTCTATTTCATACTACCACACATTTAGAACCTTATTGAATAATTCACAATGGAGCAATAGTCAGGTGTCTATTCTTTCTGGCCTCACATTCAAAGTTTCAGTGAATAATAAACTTCTATGGAGTAATCAGGGCACTGTTTAAGATAGCCACGAATTAAGTGCCTTCCTGAGTGATACACACCTTGGTGATAGTCAGGAATTTATTTCATATAAATTCTAATTCTGCGTATTGCAGAGTAACACACAACTGGGGGACTGTCAGGAGTCTATTTGGTATGGACAGTCATACAGAACCTGTTTGACAGAGATCAATCCAAGATGGCTGATCGCTAACAGCTCGGAATTGTAGCTCCCAGTGAAAGATCAGAAAATGTGAGGACGTCACACTTTCAGAGAAATTTTCGTCGCTTACGGACCAAAATATTTTCTTTGGAGGAGCCCCGCGTGTCGCCAGCGCGACTTTGGGGCCGGCGCAGCGGTTTTGTCATAGAGCCAGCGCGGCAGCTCTTCCTGCACAGTAAAGGGGACTGGTTTTCCTACTGACTGGTGTTTCGAGCTTCGGGAAGGCAGAGCCGCTTGTTGCGGACTCAAGAAGGAATCCAGACCAGAGATTCCAAGGCAGAAGAGCACCATCAAAATTATCACTGCTGTTTTGGATGGCGCAGAGGGTTTCTCGGATTCCAGCACTGGGAATCAATAAATTGGACATCCATTCAGGAACCCAATAAGAAAGGCGCTAATTGTAAAGACAACAGATGGATAAAATCACAATAAAAATAAAAAAAAGTGTAAAAAGGCAGAGAATACCGAAAATCAGAACCCCTTTTCCTCTACAGGTGATATCAATTCCTCATCAACAACAGAACAAGCCCTGATGGAAAAGAACTGTGATCCATTATCTGAAACGGGCTTCAAAATGTGGATGATAAAAAAATTTTGGGAGTTGAAAGAACTTGTTCTAACCCAATGTAAAGAAACTAAGATCTTTGAAAAAAGGTTTGACAAAATGTTAAAAAGAATGGACAATATAGAGAGGAACATAAATGAACTAACAGAGTTGAAAAATACAAGAGGATAACTTAGTGAAATATGCACAAGTTTGAATAGCCGAATTGATCAAGCAAAAGAAAGAATATCAGAGTTCGAAGACCAACATAATGAAATAAAACGAGATGACAAGAATAGAGATAAAAAAATGAAAAGGAATGAGCAAAGTCTCCAAGAAATATGGGACTATGTGAAAAGACCTAATCTACGTTTGATAGGTGTACCTGAATGTGATGGAGAGAATGATTCCAAGCTGGAAAATACTCTTCAGGATATTATCCAGGAGAATTTTCCCAATCTAGTAAAGCAGGACACTATTCACTCTCAGGTTATACAGAGAACACCACAAAGACATTTCTCAAGAAGAGCAACCCCAAGGCACATAATTCTTAGATTCACCAGGGTTGAAAGGAAGGAGAAAATACTAAGGGCAGCCAGAGAGAAAGATCAGGTTACCCACAAAGGGAAGCACATCAGACTTACAGAAGATCTCTCAGCAGAAAACCTACAAGCCAGAAGAGAGTGGGGGCCGATGTTTAACATCCTAGAAGAACAGGATTTTCAGCCGAGAATTTCATATCCTGCCAAACTAAGCTTCACAAATGAAGGAAAAATAAAATTTTTTATGAATAAGCAAGTACTCACAGATTTTATTACCACCAGGCCTGCTTTACAAAAATGCCTGAAAGAAGCATTACACACAGGAAGAAACAACCAGTATTAGCCTTTCTAAAAATATACCAAAAAGTAAAGAGTATCAACATAAAGAAAATTTACATCATCGAATTGATAAAATAGCCAGTTAGCATCAAATGGCAGTAATTTTAAATTTAAATCGACTAAATTCCCCAATCAAAAGATACAGCCAAAACCTAACGGTATACTACATCCAGACCTATTTTATATCCAGGGATACACAAAGACTAAAAACAAAGGGTTGGAGAAAGATTTACCAACAAAATGGAGAGCAAAAATAAATAAATAAATAAATAAATAAATAAAAAGAGTTGGAATTCATGCATTTGATAAAACAGATTTCAAAGCAACAAGACAAGGTGGTATAAAGATCAATGCATCCTAACACCCAGATACATAAGACCCATAAAGAGATTTAGACTCGAGGACGGGAGGCAAGATGGCGTCAGAGAGGTGACTCAGGATTGCAGCTCTCGGTGAAGGCGCAGAGGGTGAGTCCTAGCCGCATCCTCGGATGTTCCTTTTATGCCCACAGAGCATTGAAAGTCCCAGGTGTGGGAGAGACACGAAACGCTAGCAGCCGCTAACGCAGCCGGCTCCCGCCGCCTCTTCGGCCGGCGCCGCAGCAGGACCCGGCGCGGAACTCACTGGTCTGGGTGCCCTGTTAAACCGGCAATCTGAGATTTGGAAGGGCAGATTGGCATGTCCAGCTGATTGAACGGGACTTGGACAATGAGGCAGACCAGGAGTTTCCTGGGAAGCGTGATCTGAGCCGGGGTAGTGGGCAGCGGCACAGGAGATCGCACGGATCCCGGTGCCCTATCGGCAGGCTCCTGGGGTGCCAGTGAGAGAGTCGACCTTTCAGCTTGGGGAGAGGAAGAGAGAGAGAGAGAGGACGGACTCTGAGGCAGGGAGCTGGGTGATTGGGCTCGGCGGGTCCCACGCTCACGGGACAAGCAGGGCGGCGACTGGAGGCGCTTGGGGCTGAGAGTTTTGTTGCCGGCATCTAGGACGGTGCAGCGGTCAGGGAGGGGCGTCCACCATTGATGACGAAGTGCACCCCCACTTAAGTACCGCCCAGGACTGCCTGCCGTTGCCGAGGCAACCTGCCATAATAGAGAGACTCCGCCAGGCAGCAACAGCGCAGGTCAGAGCCCCGGCAGGCAAATAGTGAATAGACTGCCATCTAGTGGGGCAGGACAGTGCAACAAATACTCATAAACAAAGCCCCAACTCCCTGACACAGAGCATCTAAGGGTGAAAAAAAAAAAAAAAAAGAGTGGTGTTTTATGAGCTCTATTGCAGCAGACATAAACAACCTCCCAACAACCCTGAATGAACAACGGAGCTCACAGCTCAGCACTGGAGCTCCTATAAAGCACAGACTGTCTCCTCAAGCAGCTCCCTGACCCCTGTATATCCAAGGAGTCACCCCAGAAAAGGACTAATCAGACTGACATTTGGCTGGCATCATTCTGGAACAAGGGCAGCAGAAAAAGAAACTGATATCATCCCTCACTGTTCTGCAGCTGCTGCAGGTATACCCCAGACAAGCAGGGCCTGGAGTGGACCTCAGCACTCATACAGCAGAGTTTTACTCATTAGAGGGAAAACTAAGTAACAGAAATACTTCATCATCAACAATCTCAGTGTCCACACAGAGACCCAATTGAAAAATCAGCCAATACTAAGACGACAGGCGGATAAATCCATAAAGATGGGAAGAAACCAGCGCAAAAAGGAGGAAAACACCCGAAACCAAAACACCTCACCTCCAAAAAAGGACCAAAACTCCTCACCAGCAAGGGAACAAAGCTGGACGGAGAATGAATGTGACGAAATGACGGAATCAGACTTCAGAAAGTGGATAATGAGAAACTTCAGTGAGCTAAAGGAACATGTTCTAAACCAGTGCAAAGAAACTAAGAACCTAGAAAAAAGATTTGAAAAAAGATTCGAGGAATTGATAACGAGAATGGACAACTTAGAGAGGAATATGAATGAATTGAAGGAGCTGAAAAACACAACACGAGAACTTCGTGAAGCATGCACAAGTTTCAACAGCCGAATTGACCAAGCAGAAGAAAGAATATCAGAAGTTGAAGATCAACTCAATGAAATAAAACGAGAAACCAAGATTAAAGAAAAAAGCGCAAAAAGGAATGAACAAAATCTCCAAGAAATGTGGGACTATGTGAAGAGACCCAACCTACGTTTGATAGGTGTACCAGAATGTGACGAAGAGAATGAATCCAAGCTGGAAAACACTCTTCAGGATATTATCCAGGAAAATTTCCCCAACCTAGCAAGACAGGTCAATACTCAACTCCAGGAAATACAGAGAACACCACAAAGATACTCTGCAAGAAGAGCAACCCCAAGGCACATAATCGTCAGATTCAATAGGGTTGAAATGAAGGAGAAAATACTAAGGGCAGCCAGAGAGAAAGGTCGGGTCACCCACAAAGGGAAGCCCATCAGACTCACAGCAGATCTCTCGGCAGAGACTCTACAAGCCAGAAGAGAGTGGGGGCCAATATTCAACATCCTTAAAGAAAAGAGCTTTCAACCCAGAATTTCATATCCAGCCAAACTGAGCTTCATAAGTGAAGGAAAAATAAAATCCTTCACGAACAAGCAAGTACTCAGAGATTTTGTCACCACTAGGCCTGCTTTACAAGAGCTCCTGAAAGAGGCACTACACATAGAAAGAAACAACCAGTTCCAGCCATCCTAAAAGCATACCAAATGCTAAAGACCATCAACAAAATGAAGAATGTACATGAACCAACGGGCAAAACAGCCAGCTAGCATCAAAATGGCAGTATCAAATTCACACATAACAATATTAACTCTGAATGTAAATGGGCTAAATGCACCAATCAAAAGACACAGACTGGCAAATTGGATAAAAAAACAAAACCCATAGGTGTGCTGTATCCAGGAAACCCACCTCACATGCAAAGATACACAAAGGCTCAAAATAAAGGGATGGAGGAAGATTTACCAAGCAAATGGAGAGCAAAAAAAAGCAGGAGTTGCAATTCTCATCTCTGATAAAATAGACTTTAAAGTAACAAAGATCAAAAGGGACAAAGAAGGTCATTACATAATGGTAGGAGGATCGATACAACAAGAAGAGATAACGATTCTAAATATATATGGACCCAATGTAGGAGCACCCAGATATATAAGGCAAGTTCTTAAAGACTTACAAAGGGACGTAGACTGCCACACAATAATAGTGGGAGACTTTAACACTCCACTGTCAATAGCAGACAGATCAACCAGGCAGAAAATTAACAAGGATATCCAGGACTTGAACTCAGACCTGGAACAAGCAAACCTGATAGACATTTACAGAACTCTCCACCCCAAATCCACAGAATATACATTCTTCTCAGCACCACATCACACCTACTCCAAAATTGACCACATAATTGGAAGTAAAGCACTCCTCAGCAAATGCAAAACAACGGAAATCATAACAAACAGTCTCTCAGACCATAGTGCAATCAAGTTGGAACTCAGAATTCAGAAAGTAACTCAGAACCGCACAGCTTCATGGAAACTGAACAACTGGCTCTTGAATGTTGATTGGATAAACAATGAAATGAAGGCAGAAATAAAGAAGTTCTTTGAAACCAACGAGAATGAAGACACAACATACCAGAATCTCTGGGACACATTTAAAGCAGTCTGTAGAGGAAAATATATAGCAATAAGTGCCCACATGAGAAGAGTGGAGAGATCCAAAATTGACACCCTATCATCAAAATTGAAAGAGCTAGAGGAGCAAGATCAAAAAAGCTCAAAACCTAGCCGAAGACAAGAAATAACTAAGATCAGAGCAGAACTGAAGGAGATAGAGACAAGAAAAACCCTTCAAAAAATCAATAAATCTAAGAGCTGGTTTTTCGAAAAGATCAACAAAATAGACAGACCACTAGCCAGACTGATAAAAAAGAAGAGAGAGAACAACCAAATAGATGCAATAAAAAACGATAAAGGGTAAATCACCACAGATTCCACAGAAATTCAAACCATCATCAGAGAATACTACAAACAACTCTATGCACATAAACTAGTAAATCAGGAAGAAATGGATAAATTCCTGGACGCCTGTGTCCTCCCAAGCCTAAACCAGGAGGAAGCCGAAACTATGAATAGACCAATAACAAGGTCTGAAGTTGAGGCAGCAATTAAGAGCCTACCACACAAAAAAAGCCCAGGTCCAGATGGGTTCACAGCTGAATTCTACCAGACACACAAAGAGGATCTGGTACCATTCCTTCTGAAACTATTCCAAATAATCCAAAAAGAGGGAACCCTTCCCAAATCATTTTATGAGACCAACATCATCCTGATACCAAAACCTGGCAGAGACTCAACAAGAAAAGAAAACTTCAGGCCAATATCCATGATGAACATAGATGCAAAAATCTTCAATAAAATACTGGCAAACCGATTGCAACAGCACATTAAAAAACTTATCCATCATGATCAAGTAGGATTCATCCCGGGGAGGCAAGGCTGGTTCAACATACGCAAGTCTATAAATGTAATTCACCACATAAACAGAAGCAAAATCAAAAATCACATGATTATCTCAATTGACCCAGAGAAGGCATTTGACAAAATTCAACAGCCCTTTATGCTAAAAACCCTCAATAAACTTGGTATTGATGGAACATATCTCAAAGTAATAAAAGCTATTTACCACAAACCAACAGCCAATATCATACTTAATGGGCAAAAACTGGAAGCATTCCCTTTGAAATCCGGCACTAGACAAGGATGCCCTCTCTCACCACTTCTATTCAACATAGTACTGGAAGTTCTAGCCAGAGCAATCAGGCAAGAAAAAGAAATAAAGGGTATTCAAATAGGAAAGGTGGAAGCCAAATTGTCTCTATTTGCAGACGACATGATAGTATACCTAGAAGACCCCATCACCTCAGCCCAAAAGCTCCTGCAACTGATAAGCAACTTCAGCAAAGTCTCAGGATATAAAATCAATGTTCAAAAATCACAAGCATTCCTATACACCAATAACAGACTTAAAGAGAACCAAATTAAGAACGAACTGCCATTCACAATTGCTACAAAGAAAATAAAATACCTAGGAATACAACTCACTAGGAATGTAAGGGACCTCTTTAAGGAAAACTACAAACAACTGCTCAATGAAATAAGAGAGGACACAAACAGATGGAGAAACATTCCATGTTCGTGGTTAGGAAGAATCAATATCGTGAAAATGGCTATACTGCCCAAAGTAATTTACACAATCAATGCTATCCCCATCAAACTACCATTGAATTTCTTCAAAGAACTGGAAAAAACCACCATGAATTTCATATGGAACCAAAAAAGAGCCCGCATAGCCAAGTCAATTCTAAGCAAAAAGAACACAGCGGGAGGCATCACGCTACCAGACTTCAAACTATACTACAAGGCTACAGTAATCAAAACAGCATGGTACTGGTACCAAAACAGAGATATAGACCAATGGAACAGAACAGAGGCATCGGAGGCAACACAACACATCTACAACCATATTATCTTTGATAAACCAGACAAAAACAGGCAATGGGGAAAGGATTCCCTATTTAATAAATGGTGTTGGGAAAACTGGCTAGCCATGTGCAGAAAGCAGAAACTGGACCCCTTCCTGACACCTTACACTAAAATTAACTCCAGATGGATTAAAGACTTAAATGTAAGACCTGACACCATAAAAACCCTAGAAGAAAATCTAGGCAAAACCATTCAGGACATAGCAGTAGGCAAGGACTTCATGAACAAAACACCAAAAGCACTGGCAACAAAAGCCAAAATAGACAAATGGGATCTAATCAAACTCCACAGCTTCTGCACGGCAAAAGAAACAGTCACTAGAGTGAATCGGCAACCATCAGAATGGGAAAAAATCTTTGCAGTTTACACATCTGACAAGGGGTTGATATCCAGAATTTACAAAGAACTCAAACAGATTTACAGGAAAAAAACAAACAAGCCCATTCAAAAATGGGCAAAGGATATGAACAGAAACTTTACAAAAGAAGACATACATGAGGCCAACAAACATATGAAAAAGTGCTCATCGTCATTGGTCATTAGAGAGATGCAAATCAAAACCACATTGAGATACCATCTCACACCAGTTAGAATGGCGATCATTAAAAAATCTGGAGACAACAGATGCTGGAGACGATGTGGAGAAATAGGAACACTCTTACACTGTTGGTGGGAGTGTAAATTAGTCCAACCATTGTGGAAGACAGTGTGGCGATTCCTCAGGGACCTAGAAATAGAAATTCCATTTGACCCAGCAATCCCATTACTGGGTATCTATCCAAAGGACTATATATCGTTCTACTATAAGGACACATGCACACGAATGTTCATTGCAGCACTGTTTACAATAGCAAAGACCTGGAACCAACCCAAATGCCCAACGATGATAGACTGGACTGGGAAAATGTGGCACATATACACCATGGAATATTATGCAGCAATCAAAAATGATGAGTTTGTGTCCTTTGTGGGGACATGGATGAATCTGGAGAACATCATTCTCAGCAAACTGACACAAGAACAGAAAAAGAAATACCGCATATACTCACTCATAGGTGGGTGAGAAAAATAAGAACACATGGACACAGAGAGGCGGTCTACTATACACTGGGGACTGTTGGGGGGAATGGGGGAGGGACAGTGGGGGGGACTGGGGGGGATAGCCTGGGGATGAATGCCAAGTGTGGGTGAGGGGGAGGAAGGCAGCAAAGCACACTGCCATGTGTGTACCTATGCAACTATCTTGCTCGTTCTGCACATGTACCCCCAAACCTATAATGCAATAAAAATTAAAAAAAAAAAAAAAAAAAAAAAAAAAAAGAGATTTAGACTCAACAAGACAGAAAATTAATAAGGATATCCAAAATTAGAACTCAGAACTGGAACAAGTAAACTTAATAAGTCCATATAGAGCTCTTCACTTTAGAAACGTAAAATATACATTCTCCAATTTAAACACACAAAATATTGATCAGAAATTATTAATACCCACACATAGAATAAAGCAATATTCTTGTTTTCTCTCACTCTTTTTTTCCTCTATTTTCCTCTCCTTCTTAAAAAAAAAACCTGTTTGAATAATGCACACATGGAGAATAATCAGGAGTCTATGTCATACGGCTACTCATTCATACAAACAGTGAATAATGCACATGGGGAGTAATGAGAAGACTCTTTCATATGGCCGTTCCTTCACAGCCGCGCTGAATATTACACGCTTGTGATATAGTCTGAAGTCTATCGTTTATGACCACTCATTCAGAGAATCATTGAATAGTGCACATCTGCAGAATAATCAGAAGTCTCTATCCTATGGCCTTTCGTTGAGATCCTCACTAAATGTACACACCTGGGAAAATAGTCAGGATTTACTTATATTCCCTCATTTAGAGTCTCACTCAATAATGCACACCTGTGGAAGAGGAAGGAGACTTTTTCATGTTGCCTCTCATTTGGAGTGTCACTGAATAATGTGGTGTAGTCAGGGGTCTATTTCATGTAGACACATTTTCAGAGCCTCAGTGAATAAGAGAGACCCTTGCTATAGTAAGGAATCTAATTAATATGGCCACATCTTGTAAGCCTCACTGGAGAATAATTTGGATTCTACTTGTGGTGGACATTCAATCAGAGCCTCGGGGAATAAGTCACACCCGTGGGGTAGCCAGGAGTCTATTTTACTTGGGCACACATTCATAGCCTCAGTGGATAAAATGCACATGTGGATTAGCCAGGATTACATTTCATATGGCCACTGACTGGTAATTTCAGTGAATAATGCACAAATATAAAGTACTCAGCAGTCTATTTTCTAGAGCCACTCATTCAGAGATTCACTGAATAATAAAAATGTTTAAGATAGACAGAATTCTGCTTTATATGGTCACACAATCAGAGCCTCACTGAGTAACAGACACCTGGGGAAGTGTTAGGAGTCTACTTTATATAGCTTCTCATTTACTGCCTCAGCAAATAATACACACGTGTAAAATAGACACTAGTCTATTTTATATGGCCACAAAATCAGAGCCTGAGTGAGTAACACACAACTTGAGAATAGTCACTTGTCTATTCCATATGCCCAAATAATTAAAGTCAGAGTCAATAATACATACCTGTGGACTAGTCAAAAAAATTTCATACTGCAAAAGTTTAAGAGCCTCAGTGAATAATACATACCTGGGGAATACTCTGCTTGCTGTAACATATGGCATCTCTTTCAGAGATTCATTGAATAAGGAACACTTCTATTGTACTCAGAATTCTATTTCGTATAGCCACATATTCAGAACGTAACTGAATGACATACACCTTGGGAAAAGTCAGGATTCTATTTCGTATAGACACTCATTTGGATACTGAATGTGAAAACGCACACCTGGGGAATATTCAGTAGTCTCTGTTTTATGGTCACTCATTCAGAGCTTCACAGAATAATACAGAACTATGGAAATTCAAGAGTGTATTTTACATGGCCACTTATTCAGAACCTCATTGAAGAATCATATGTATCAGGAAAATACTCAGGATTCTATTATATATTGGTACATATTCAGAGACTCACTGAATAATGCATACCTGGGAAATAGTCTGGCGACTATTTGATATGACTGTTCACCCAGTGACGCAGTGCAATATGCACAGCTGAAATAGAGTCAAGAAGGTAGTGTCATGAGTCTATTTTCTGTGGTAACTCGTTCAGAAACCCACTGAGGTATACCCCCTTTGGAAATAGTCAGAGTCCAGGTCATATGGCTACTCAATCAAAGCATTACCGAATAATGCACAATTGGGCAATAATAAGGAGTCTATTTCATATGGCCTCTCATTGAGAGCTTCAGTGTATAATAAACAGCTGTGGAGTAGTCAGGACCCTATTTAAGGTAGCCCCAAATTACGCAGATACATGAATGATACACCCATGTGTGACAGTCAGAAGACGCTTTGATATGGACACTCATACAGCAACTCTTTGAATACTGCACATTTGGAAAATAATCAGTAGCCTATTTCATATGGTGATTCGTTTTGAGAGTCAAAAAATAACGCACACCTGTGGAGGAAAAGAGGGTCTATTACATAAGGCCACTATTTCAGTGTTTCAGTGAATAATATGTATATCTGATAAGTCAGGAATTTCTTTCACATGGCCACTCGTTCACGGCCTCAGTGCATAAAACTCCCCTCAGAAATAGTCAAGGGTCTACTTCAAATAAGTAGACATTCAGAGTCTCTGTAAATAATGCACACATGGGCAATACACAAGAGTCTCTTTTCTATGCCCACTTAGTCAGAGTCTCATTCAATAGTAGACACCTGGGGAAAAGTTAAAAGTATACTTCATGTAGCCACTCATTTAGAGCCTCAGTGAGTAATTCACACCGAACTAATTGTCAAGCATTTTTTATATGGCCACTCACTATGTGCCCCCCTGAATGATACACACCTGGGGAATCCTCAGGATTCTATTTCATACTGCCACACATTTAGAACCTTATTGAATAATTCACAATTAAGCAATAGTCAGGTGTCTATTCTTTCTGGCCTCTCATTCAAAGTTTCAGTAAATAATAAACTTCTACGGAGTAATCAGGGCACTGTTAAGATGACCACAAATTAAGTGCCTTCCTGAGTGATACACACCTTGGTGATAGTCAGGAATTTATTTCATATAAATTCTAATTCTGCGTATTGCCGAGTAACACACAACTGGGGGACTGTCAGAAGTTTATTTGGTATGGACAGTCATACAGAACCTGTTTGACAGAGATCAATCCAAGATGGCTGATCGCTAACAGCTCAGGATTGTAGCTCCCAGTGAAAGATCAGAAAATGTGAGGACGTCACACTTTCAGAAAAGTTTTCGTCGCTTACGGACCAAAATATTTCCTTTGGAGGAGCCCCGCGTGTCGCCAGCGCGACTTTTGTGGCCCGCGCAGCGGTTTTGTTGTCGAGCCAGCGCGGCAGCTATTCCTGCACAGTAAAGGGGACTGGTTTCCCTACTGACTGGTGTTTGGAGCTACGGGAAGGCAGAGCCGCTTGTTGCGGACTCAAGAAGAAATCCAGACCAGAGATTCCCAGGCAGAAGAGCACCATCAATCTTATCGCTGCTGTTTTGGCTGGCGCAGAGGGTTTCTCGGATTCCAGCACTGGGAATCAATAAATTGGACATCCACTCAGGAACCCAATAAGAAAGGCGCTAATTGTAAAGACAACAGATGGATAAAATCACAATTAAAAAAAAGTTTAAAAAGGTCGAGAATACCGAAAATCAGAATCCCTTTTCCTCTAGAGGTGATAGCAATTCCTCATCAGCAATGGAACAAGCCCTGATGGAAAAGGACTGTGTTCCATTATCTGAAATGGGCTTCAAAATGTGGATGATAAAAAATATTTGGGAGTTGAAAGAACTTGTTCTAACCCAATGTAAAGGAACTAAGATCTTTGAAAAAAGGTTTGACAAAATGTTAAAAAGAATGGACAATATAGAGAGAAATATAAATGAACTAACAGAGTTGAAAAATACAATAGAAGAACTTAGTGAAATATGCACAAGTTTGAATAGCCGAATTGATCAAGCAGAAAAAAGAATATCAGAGTTCAAAAACCAACATAATGCAAAAAAAAACGAGATGACAAGAATAGAGAAAAAAGGATAAAAAGGAATGAGCAAAGTCTCCAAGAATTATGGGACTATGTGAAAAGACCTAATCTACGTTTGATAGGTGTACCTGAATGGAGAGAATGATTCCAAGCTGGAAAATACTCTTCAGGATATTATCCAGGAGAATTTTCCCAATCTAGTAAAGCAGGACACTATTCACCCTCAGGTTATACAGAGAGCACCACAAAGACATTCCTCAAAACGAGCAACCCCAAGGCACATAATTGTTAGATTCACCAGGGCTGAAACGAAGGAGAAAATACTAAGGGCATCCAGAGAGAAAGGTCAGGTTACCCACAAAGGGAAGCCCATCAGACTTACAGCAGATCTCTCAGCAGAAAACCTACAAGCCAGAAGAGAGTGGGGGCCGATGTTTAACATCCTTGAAGAACAGAATTTTCAGCCCAGAATTTCATATCCTGCCAAACTAAGCTTCACAATTCAAGGAAAAATAAAATCTTTTATGAACAAGCAAGTACTCAGAGATTTTATTACCACCAGGCCTGCTTTACAATAACACCTAAGAGAAGCATTACACACAGAAAGAAACAACCAGTATTAGTCTTTATAAAAATATACCAAAAAGTAAAGAGCATCAACATAAAGAAGAATTTACATCAACGAATGGATAAAATAGCCAGTTAGCATCAAATGGCAGTAATTTTAAATTTAAATCGACTAAATTCCCCAATCAAAAGATACAGCCAAAACCTAATGGTGTACTACATCCAGACCCATTTTATATTCAAGGATACACAAAGACTAAAAACAAATGGTTGGAGAAAGATTTATCAACAAAATGGAGGGCAAAAATAAGTAAATAAATAAATGAATAAATAAATAAAAAGAGTTGCAATTCATGCATTTGATAAAACAGATTTCAAAGCAACAAGACAGAGTGGTATAAAGATCAATGCATCCTAACACCCAGATACATAAGACGCATAAAGAGATTTAGACTCAACAAGACAGAAAATTAATAAGGATATCCAAAATTAGAACTCAGAACTGGAACAAGTAAACTTAATAAGTCCATATAGATTTCCCCACTTTAGATACATAAAATATACATTCTCCAATTTAAATACACAAAATATTGATCTGTAATTATTCATACCCACACATAAAATAAAGCAATATTCTTTCTCTCTCTCACTTTTTTTCTTCCTCTATTTTCCTCTCCTTCTTAAAAAAAAGAGAACCTTTTTGAATAATGCACACATGGAGAATAATCAGGAGTCTATGTCATATGGCTACTTATTCATGCAAACAGTGAATAACGCACATGGGGAGTAATGAGAAGTCTGTTTCATATGGCCGTTCTTTCACAGCCTCACTGAATATTACACACTTGTGATATAGTCTGAAGTCTATTGTTTATGGCCACTCATTCAGAGAATCATTGAATAATGCACATCCGCGGAATAGTCAGATGTCTTTATCCTATGGCCTCTCATTGAGAGCCTCACTAAATGTATACACTTTGGAAAATATTCCGGATTTACTAATATCCCCTCATTTAGAGTCTCACTCAATAATGCACACCTGTGGAAGAGGAAGGAGACTTTTTCATTTTGCCTCTCATTCGGAGTGTCACTGAGTAATGTGGTGTAGTCAGGATTCTATTTCATGTAGACACATTTTCAGAGCCTCAGTGAATAAGAGAGACTCTTGCTATAGTAAGGCATCTAATTCATATGGCCACATCTTGTAATCCTCACTGAATAACACACACCTGGAGAGTAATTTGGAGTCTACTTGTGATGGACATTCAATCAGAGCCTCGGGGAATAAGGCACACACGTGGAGTAGCCAGGAGTCTATTTTACTTGGGCACTTGTTCATAGCCTCAGTGGATAAAATGCACATGTGGATTAGTCAGGATTACATTTCATATGGCCACTGACTCGTAAATTCAGTGAATAATGCACAAATATAAAGTACTCAGCAGTCCATTTTTTAGAGCCACTCATTCAGAGATTCACTGAATAATAAAAATTTTTAAGATAGACAGAATTCTGTTTCATATGTTCACACAATCACAGCCTCACTGAGTAACAGACACCTGGAGAAGCATTAGGAGTCTATTTTATATAGCTTCTCATTTACTGTCTCAGCGAATAATACACACGTGTAAAATAGACACTAGTCTATTTTATGTGGCCACAAAATCAAAGCCTGAGCGAGTAATACACAACTTGAGAATAGTCACTTGTCTATTCCATATGCCCAAATATTTAAAATCAGAGTCAATAATACAAACCTGTGGACTAGTCAAAAATATTTTATATGGCAAAAGTTTTAGATCCTCAGTGAATAATACATACCTGGGGAATACTCTGCATGCTATAACATATGGCATCTATTTCAGAGATTCATTGAATAAGGAACCCTTGTATTGTACTCAGAATTCTATTTCATATAGCCACATATTCAGAACCTAACTCTATGACATACACCTTGGGAAAAGTCAGGATTCTATTTCGTATAGCCACATATTCAGAACCTAACTGAACAACATACACCTTGGGGAAAGTCAGGATTCTATTTTGTATAGACACTCATTTAGATACCAAATGTGAAAACGCACACCTGGGGAGTATTCAGTAGTCTCTGTTTTATGGCCACTCATTCAGAACCTCACAGAATAATAGAGAACTATGGAAATTCAGGAGTGTACTTTACATGGCCACTTACTCAGAACCTCATTGAAGAATCATATGTATCAGGAAAATACTCAGGATTCTATTATATATTGGCACATATTCAGAGACTCACTGAATAATGCACACCTGGGGAATAGTCTGGCGACTATTTGATATGACCATTCACCCAGTGACGCAGTGCAATATGAACAGCTGAAAAAGAGTCAAGAAGATAGTGTCATGAGTCTATTTTCTGTGGTAACTCGTTCAGAAACCCACTGAGGTATACCCACCTTGGAAATAGTCAGAGTCCAGGTCATATGGCTACTCAATCAAAGCATTACCGAATAATGCAAAATTGGGCAATAGTAAGGAGTCTATTTCATATGGCCTCTCATTGAGAGCTTCAGTGCATAATAAACAGCTGTGGAGTAGTCAGGACCTTATTTAAGGTAGCCCCAAATTACGCAGATACATGAATGATACACCCATGTGTGATAGTCAGGAGACTCTTTGATATGGACACTCATACAGCAACTCTTCGAATATTGCACATTTGAAAAATAATCAGTAGCCTATTTCATATGGTGATTCATTTGGAGAGTCAAAAAATAACGCACACCTGTGGAGGAAAAGAGGGTCTATTACATAAGGCCACTATTTCAGTGTTTCAGTGAATAATATGTATATCTGATAAGTCAGAAATTTCTTTCACATGGCCACTAGTTCAGGGCCTCAGAAATAGTCAAGGGTCTACTTCAAATAAGTTGACATTCAGAGTCTCTGTAAGTAATGCACACATGGGCAATACACAAGAGTCTCTTTTCTATGCCCACTTAGTCAGAGTCTCATTCAATAATACACACCTGGGGAAGAGTTAAGAGTCTACTTTATGTAGCCACTCATTTAGAGTCTCAGTGAATAATTCACACCAGAGTAATAGCCGAGCATTTTTTATATGGCCACTCACTATGTGCCTCTCTGAATGATACACACCTGGGGAATCCTTAGGATTCAATTTCATACTAACACACATTTAGGACCTTAGTGAATAATTCACAATGGAGCAACAGGCAGGTGTCTATTTTTTCTGGCCTCTCATTCAAAGTTTCAGTGAATAATAAACTTCTATGGTGTAATGAGGACACTGTGTAAGATAACCACAAATTAAGTGCCTTCCTGAGTGATACCCAGCTGGGTGATAGTCAGGAGTTTATTTTATATGAAGTCTAATTTTGGGTATGGCTGAGTAATACACAACTAGTGGAGTGTCAGGAACCTATTTGGACACTGAAACAGAACCTGTTTCAATAATGCACACATGGAGAAAACTCAGGAGTCTATGTCATATGGCTGCTCATTCAGAAAAACAGTGAATAATTCACATATGGATTACTGAGACGACAATTGCATAACAGTCTCCTCAGAAAGAGTCAAGGGTCTACTTCAAATAAGTACACATTCATAGTATATGTAAGTAATGCACACATGGGCAATACACAAGAGTGTCTTTTCTATGCCCACTTAGTCAGTGTCTCACTCAATAATACACACCTGGGGAAGAGTTAAGAGTCTACTTTATGTAGCCACTCATTTAGAGCCCCAGTGAATAATTCACACCAGAGTAATAGCTGAGCATTTTTTATATGGCCACTCACTATGTGCCTCCCTGAATGATACACACCTGGTGAATCCTTAGGATTCAATTTCATACTAACACACATTTATGACCTTAGTGAATAATTCACAATGGAGCAATAGGCAGGTGTCTATTTTTTCTGGCCTCTCATCCAAAGTTTCAGTGAATAATAAACTTCTATGGTGTAATGAGGACACTGTGTAAGATAACCACAAATTAAGTGCCTTCCTGAGTGATACCCAGCTGGGTGATAGTCAGGAGTTTATTTTATATGAAGTCTAATTTTGGGTATGGCTGAGTAATACACAACTAGTGGAGTGTCAGGAATCTATTTGGACACTGAAACAGAACCTGTTTCAATAATGCACACATGGGGAAAAATCGGGAGTCTACGTCATATGGCTACTCATTCAGACAAACAGTGAATAATTCACATATGGATTAATGAGACGACTATTGCATATGGCCATTCTTTCCCAGCCTCACTGAATATTACACACTTGTGATATAGTATGGAGTCTATTGTTTGTGGCCACTCATTCAGAGAATCACTGAATAATGCAGAGCTGCGGAATAGTCAGAAGTCTCTATCCTATTGCCTCTCATTTAGATCCTCACTAAATGTACACACCTGGGAAAATAGTAGGATTTTTCTTATATCCCCTCATTTAGAGTCTCACACAATAATGCACACCTGTGGAAGAGGAAGGAGACTTTTTCATGTGGCCTCTCATTCGGAGTGTCACTGAATAATGTGGTGTAGTCAGGAGTCTATTTCAAGTTGACACATTTTCAGAAACTCAGTGAATAAGAGAGACACTTGCTATAGTATGGCATCTAATTAATGTGGCCACATCTTGTTAGCCTCACTGAATAATACAAACCTGGAAAAAAAATTGGAGTCTATTTGCGATAGACATTCATTCGGAGACTCGGTAAATAATGCACACCGTGGGGCAGCCAGCAGTGTATTTAATTTGGACTCTCATTCATAGCCGCAGTGGATAATATGCATATGTGGATTAGTCAGGATTTCATTTTATATGGCCACTGACTCGAAATTTTAGTGAATAATGAACAAATGAAAAGTACTCAGCAGACTATTTCATAGAGCCACTCATTCAGAGATTCACTGAGTAATATAAATATTTCAGATAGACAGAAACCTGTTTCATATGGTAACACAATCAGAGCCTCACTGTGTAACAAACACCTAGGGAAGCGTTAGGAGTCTACTTTATATAGCCTCTCAATTACAGCCTCAGCAAATAATGCACAAGTGTGGAATAGACACTAGTCTATTTTATATGGCCACAAAATCAAAGCTGCAGGGAGTAATACACAGCTTTAGAATAGTCACTAGTCTATTCCATATGACCAAATATTCAGTCAGAGTCAATAATACACACCTGTGGACTAGTCAAAAAACAATTTTATATGGCCAAAGATTTATAGCCTCAGTGAATAGTACATACCTGGGGACTCAGGACACTATTACATATGGCATCTATTTCAGAGATTCATTGAATAAGGAACACCTGTATTGTAGTCAGAATTCTATTTCATATAGCCACATATTCAGAATCTAACTGAAAGACATACACCTTGGGAAAAGTCAGGATTTTATTTCGTATAGCCACGTATTCTGAACCTAACAGAATAACATACACGTTGGGGAAGTCAGGATTCTATTTCGTATATTCGGTATCTAAATCCACTCATTTAGATACCGAATATAAAAACGCACACCTGCGGAGTATACAGGAGTCTCTGTTTCACCGCCACTCATTAAGAGCCTCACAGAATAATACAGAACTATGGAAATTCAGGAGTGTATTTTACATGGCCACTTATTCAGAAACTCATTGAAGAATCATCTATATCTGGAAAATACTCAGGATTCTATTATATATAGCCACTTATTCAGAAACACACTGAATAATGCACACCTGGGGATTAGTCTGAAGACCCAGTGACTCAGTGAAAAATGCACAGCTGATAAATAGTCAAAAGGATAGAGTCATGAATCTATTTTCTGAGGTAACACGTTCAGAAACTCACTGAAGAATACCCAGCTTAAAAATTGTCAGAGTCCAGGTCATATGGCCACTCAATCAAAGCATTACTGAATAATGCACAAGGGGGCAATAGTAAGGAGTCTGTTTCATATGGCCTCTCATTGAAAGCTGCAGTGCGTAATAAACTGCTGTGGAGTAGTCAGGACCCCCTTTAAGGTAGCCCCAAATTACACAGCTATGTGAATGATACACTCATGTGTTATAGTTAGGAGACTTTTATATGGACACTCATACAGCACCTCTTCGAATACTGCACATGTGGGGAATAGTCACCAGTTTATTTCATATGGTAATTTATTTTCAGAGTCAAAAAATAACGCACACCTCTGGAGTAAAATGGGGTCTTTTACATAAGGGCACTCTTTCAGTGTTTCAGTTAATAATATGTATATTTTATAAGTCAGGAATCTCTTTCACATGGCCACTTGTTCAGGGCATCAGTGCATAACATTCTCCTCAGAAAGAGTCAAGGTTCTACTTCAAATAAGTACACATTCATAGTATATGTAAGTAGTGCACACATGGGCAATACACAAGAGTGTCTTTTCTATGCCCACTTAGTCATAGTCTCATTTAATAATACACACCTAGGGAAGAATTAAGGGTCTACATTATGTAGCCACTCATTTAAAGCTTCAGTGAATTTTTCAAAATGGTGTAATAGTCGAGAATTTTTTATAAGGCCACTCACTATGTGCCTCCTTGAATGATACACACCTGGGAATCCTCAGGATTCTATTTAATACTACCACACATTTAAAACCTTATTGAATAATTCACAATGGAGCAATAATCTGGTGTCTATTCTTTATGACCTCTCACTCAAAGTTTCAGTGAATAATAAACTTCTATGGTGTAATCAGTGCACTGTTTAAGATAGCCATGAATTCAGTGCCTTCCTGAGTGATAAACACCTGGGTGATAATCAGGAGTTTATTTCATATGAACTCTAATTCTGTGTATTGCTGAGTAATACACAACTAGGGGAGTGTCAGGAGTCCATTTGTTATGGACACTCATAAATAACCTGTTTCAATAATGCACACATGTCGAATAATGAGGAGTCTATGTCATACTGCTACTCATTCAGACAAACAGTGAATAACGCACATGTGGAGTAATGCGAAGTCTGTTTTATGTGACCGTTCTTACACAGCTTCACAGAATATTGCACACTTGTGATATTGTCTGAAGTCTATTTGTTATCGCCACTCATTTAGAGAAGCACTGAATAATGCACAACAGCGGAATTGACAGAAGTCTCTATCCTATGTCGTCTTATTGAGAGCCTCACTGAATGTACACATCTGGAAAAATACTCAGGATTTACTTATATCCCCTCATTTCGAGTTTCACTCAATAATGCACACATGTAAGGAGAGTTTTTCATGTGGGCTCTCATTCGGAGTTTCACGGAAGAATGTGGTGTAGTCATGAGTCAATTTCATGTAGACACATTTTCAGAGCCTCAGTGAATAAGATAGACCCTTGCTATAGTAGGGCATCTAATTAATATGGCTACATCTTGTAAGCCTCACTGAATAATACACAACTGGGAAATAATTTGGAGTGTATTTTCGATGGACATTCATTCAGAATCTCGGTGAATAATGCACACCCGTGGGGTAGCCAGGAGTCTATTTCATTTGGACACTCATTCATAGCCTCAGTGGATAATATGCACGTGTGGATTAGTAAGAATTTTATTTCATATGGCCATTGACTTGTAATTTCAGTGAATAATGCACAAATAAAAAGTTCTCAGCAGTGTATTTCATAGAGCCACTCATTCAGAGATTCACTGAATAATATAAATATTTAAGATAGACAGAATTCTGTTTCATAAGGTAACACTATCAGAGCCTCAGTTATTAACACACTTCTGGGGAAGCATTAGGAGTCTACTTTACACAGCTTCTCATTTACTGCCTCAGCGAATAATGCACACGTGTGGAATAGACACTAGTCTATTTTATATGGCCAGAAAATCAAAGCCTGAATGAGTAATACACAACTTTAGAATAGTCACAAGTCTATTGCATATGCCCAAATATTCAAAGTCAGAGTCAATAATACATACCTGTGGACTAGTCAAAAAACAATTTCATATGGCCAAAGTTTTAGAGCCTCAGTGAATAATGCATACCTGGGAAATACTCAGGGCGCTATTACACATGGCATCTATTTCAGAGATTCATTGAATAGGAAACACCTGTATTGTAGTCAGAATTCTATTTCATATAGCCACATATTCAATATCTAACTGAATGACATACACCTTGGGGAAAGTCAGGATGCTATATCATATAGCTACATATTCAGAACCTTACTGAATAACATACACCTTAAAGAAGTCAGGATTCTATTTCGTATAGCCACTCATTTAGATACCGAATGTAAAAACGCACACTTGCGGAGTATTCAGGAGTCCCTGTTTTATGGTCACTCCTTCAGAGCCTCACAGTATAATACAGAACTGTGGAAATTCAGGAGTATATTTTACATATCCTCTTATTCAAAACGTCATTGAAGAATCATATATATCTGTAAAATACTCAGGATTCTATTATATATAGCCACTTATTCCTAGATTCACTGAATAATGTACACCTGGGGAATAGTCTGGAGACTATTAGATATGACCGTTCACCCAGTTACTCAGTGAAAAATGCACCGCTGAGAAATAGACAAAAGGGTGGAGTCATCAGTCTATTTCTGTGGTAATTCGTTCAGAAAATCACTGAAGAATACCCACCTTGGAAATATTCAGAGTCCAGGTCATATGGACACTCAATCAAAGCATTACTGAATAATGCATAATGGGGCAATAGTAAGGAGTCTGTTTCATATGGCCTCTCTTTGAGAGCTTCAGTGTGTAATAAACAGCTGTGGAGTAATAAGGACCATATTTAAATTAGCCCCAAATTACACAGCTACGTGAATGATAGACCCATGTGTGATAGTCAGGAGACTCTTTGATTTGGATCCTCATACAACACCTCTTTGAATACTGCACATTTGGGGAATAATCACTAGTCTATTTCATATGGTGATTCGTTTGGAGAGTCAAAAAATTACGCACAGCTGTGGAGTAAAATGGGGTCAATTACATAAGGACACTTTTTCAGTATTTCAGTGAATAATATGTATATCTGATAAGTCAGGAATCTCTTTCACATGGCCTTTCGTTCAGGACCTCAGTGCATAATATCCTTCTCAGAAATAGTCAGGTGTCTACTTCAAAGAAGTACACATTCAGAGTCTCTGTAAGTAATGCACACATGGGAAATACACGAGTCTCTTTTCTATGCCCACTTACTCAGAGTCTTATTCAATAATACATACCTGGGGAAGAGATAAGAGTTTGCTTCATGTAGCCACTCATTTAGAGCCTCACTGAATAATTCACACCGGAGTGATCGTCGAGCATTTTTTATATGGCTACTCACTATGTGCCTCCCTGAATGATACACACCTGGGGAATCCTCAGGATTTTATTTCCTACTACGACACATTTAGAACCTTACTGAATAAATCACAATGGAGCAATAGTTTCGTGTCTATTCTTGCTGGCCTCTCATTTAATGTTTCAGTGAATCATAATTTCTATGGAGTAATAAGGGCACTGTTCAACATAGCCACGAATTAAGTGCTTTCCTGAGTGATAGTCAGGAATTTATTTCATATGAACTCCAATTCTGGTTATTGCTGAGTAATACATAACATGGGGAATGTATGGAGTCTATTTGGTATGGACACTTATACAGAACCTGTTAGAATAATGGACACATGGAGCATAATCTGGAGTCTATTTCAAACGACTACTCATTCAGACTAACAGTGAATAACGGAAATGTGGAGTAATGAGAAGTCTGTTTCATATGGCCGCTCATTTATAGCCTCACTGAATATTACACACTTGTGATATCTTCTGGAGTCTATTGTTTATGGCCATTCATTCAGAGAATCACGGAATAATTCACACCTACGGAATTGTAAGAAGTCTCTTTCCTATGGCCTCTCATTGAGAGCCTCAGTAAATGTACACACATGGGAAAATAGTCAGGATTTACATATATCCCCTCATTTAGAGTCTCACTCGAAAATGCACACCTGTGGAATAGTAAGGAGACTTTTTTATGTGGCCTCTCATTCGGAGAGTCACTGAATAAAGTGGTGTATTCAGTAGTCTATTTTATGTAGACACATTTTCAGAGCCTCAGTGAATAAGGGAGACCCTTGCTATAGTAAGGCATCTAATTAATATGGTCACATCTTGTAAACCTCACTGAATAATACACACCTGGAGCATAATTTGGAGTCTATTTTCGATGGACATTCATTCAGAGCCTCGGTGAATAATGCATACCCTTGGGATAGCCAGGAGTCTATTTCATATGCACACTCATTAATAGCTTCAGTGAATCATATGCATGAACGCTTTAGTCAGGATTTTACTTCATATGGCCACTGACTCATAATATTTATAATGCACAAATGGAAAGTAATCAGCAGTGTATTTCATAGAGTCACTCATATAAAGATTCACTGAATAAAGCAAATATTTCAGATAGACAGAATCCTGTTTCATATGGTCACACAATTAGAGCCTTACTGTGTAACACACACTTGGGGAAGCGTTAGGAGTCTACTTTATATAGCCTCTCATTTATAGCCTCAGCGAATAATGCACACGTGTGGAATAGACACTAGTCTATTTTATATGGCCACAAAATCAAAACCTGAGAGAGTAATACACAACTTTAGAATAGTCACTAGTCTAATCCATATGCCCAAATATTCAAAATCAGAGTCAATAATACACGCCTGTGGACTAGGCAAAAAACAATTTCATATGGCCAAAGGTTTAGAGCCTCAGTGAATAATACATACCTGGGGAATATTCAGGACGCTATTACGTATGGCATCTATTTCAGAGATTCATTGAATAAGGAACACCAGTATTGTAGTCAGAATTCTATTTTGTATAGCCACATATTCAGAGCCTAACAGAATGACATACACCTTGGGGAAAGTCAGGATTCTATTTCGTATAGCCACATATTCGGAACCTACCTGAATAATGTACACCTCGGGGAAAGTCAGAATTCTATTTCATATAGCCACTTATTTAGATACCCAATATAAAAATGCAAACTTGTGGAGTATTCAGGAGTTTCAGCTTTATGGCCACTCATTCAGAGCCTCACAAAATAATACAGAACTATGGAAATTTAGGAGTGTATTTTACATGGGTACATAGTCAGAACCTCATTGAAGAATCATATGTATCTGGAAAATACTCAGGATTCTAATATATATAGCCACTTATTCAGAGACTCACTGAATAATGCACACCTGGGGAATACTCTGGAGAGTATTTGATATGACCATTAACCCAGCGACTCAGTGAAATATGCACAGCTGGGAAATATTCAAGAGTATAGAGTGATGAGTTTGTTTTCTGTGGTAACTCATTCAGAAACTCACTGAAAAATACCCACCTTGGAAATAGTCAGAGTCCAGGTCATATGGCCACTCAATCAAAGCATTATGGAATAATGCACAATGGAGCAATAGTAAGAAGTCTATTTTATATGGCCTCTCATTGAGAGCTTCAGTGCATAATAAACGGCTATGGAGTAGTCAGGACCCTCTTTAGGGTATCCCCAAATTACGTAGCTACATGAGTGATACACACATGTGTGATAGTCAGGAGACTATTTGATATGGACACTCATACAGCACCTCTTCGAATACTGCACATTTGGAAATTAATCACTAGTCTATTTCATATGGTGATTCGTTTGGAGAGTCAAAAAATAACTCACTCCTGTGTAGTAAAATGGGATCTATTACATAAGGCCATTCTTTCAGTGTTTCAGTGAATAATATGTATATCTGATAAGTCAGTAATATCTTTTACATGGCCACATGTTCAGGGACTCAGTGCATAATACTTCCCTCAGAAATAGTCAATGGTCGGAATTGGACTTGGATGGTGAGGAAGACCAGGAGATTCCCGGGAAGAGTGATTTGTGTTAGTGCAGTGGGCTGCTGCAGAGGAGATTGCACCAATCCCAGTGGCCAATCAGTAGGCGACTGGGGCGCCTGTGAGAGAGTCAACAATTCAATTTGGAAAGAAAAAGAGAGAGAGAGGAGGGACTCTGAGGCAGGGAGCCAGGTATTTTGGCTCGGCAGTCCTCACCCTCACAAGGACAAGCAGTGCTGGTGACTCGAGGAGCTCGGCATTGAGTGATTTGCTGTGGGGTCAGCAGAAACCAGGACTGTGCAGCTCAGTGGGGGAGGGGCGTCCACCACAGCGGAGGCAATTCTCCCCTACTTAAGTACTGCCCACTGCTGAGGCAGCCTGCCATTGCTGAGACAACCAGCCATAACAGAGAGATGCCACCAACAGGGTGGAGTGCACCACAGTAGAATGAAGCCCTGTGGCAGCAGGGCAGACCCGCACTAGTAGGGTGGAGCCCCAGCAGGCAAAGAGTGAATAAACTGCCTCCTACCCGGGAAGAACAGTGCAACAGATACTCATAAAGAAAGTCCCAACTCCCTGAGACAAAGCATCTGAGGGAAAAAAAGGGGGGGTTATAAGTTCTCCTGTCACAGACATAAACACATGCGCCCAGCAACCCTGAATGAACAACAGAACTCATCACTCAGAACTGGAGCTCCTATAAAGTACAAACCATCTCCTCAAGCAGCTCACTGACCCCTGTATATCCAAAGAGCCACCTCAAAGAAACACTAATCAGACTGACATTTGGCGGGCACCATTCTGGGACAAAGATAGCAGAAGAAGAAACTGGTAGCATCCCTCACTGTTCTGCAGCTGCTACAGGTGTACCCCAGACAAGCAGAGCCTGGAGTGGACCCCACCACTCGTACAGCAGAGGGGTTAAACCATTAGAATTAAAACTGAGTAACAGAAATACTTCATCATCAACAATCTGAGTGTCCGCTCAGAGACCCAATCGAAAAGTCAGCAACTACTAAGACGACAGGTGGATAAATCCACAAAGATGGGAAGAAACCAGTGCAAAAAGGAGGAAAACACCCAAAACCAAAACACCTCACCTCCTACAAAGGACCAAAACTCTTCACCAGCAAGGGAACAAAGCTGAACGGAGAATGAGAGTGACGAAATGAAGAAATCAGACTTCAGAAGTCGGATAATGAGAAACTTCAGCGAGCTAAAAGAACATGTTCTAAATCAATGCAAAGAAACTAAGAACCTTGAAAAAAGATTTGAAAAAGGATTCGAAGAAATGATAACAAGAATGAACAATTTAGAGAGGAATATGAAGGAATTGAAGGAGCTGAAAAACACAACAGGAAATCTTCATGAAGCATGCACAAGTTTCAACAGCCGAATTGACCAGGCAAAAGAAAGAATATCAGAAGTCGAAGATCAACTCAATGAAATAAAAAGAGAAACCAAAATTAGAGAAAAAAGCACAAAAAGGAATGGATAAAATCTTCAAGAAATGTGGGACTATGTGAATAGACCTAACCTACGTTTGATAGGTGTACTTAAATGTGATGAAGACAGTGAATCCAAGGTGGAAAACACTCTTCAGGATATTATCCATGAAAATTTCCCCAATCTAGCAAGGCAGTCCAATACTCAACTCAAGAAAATACAGAGAACCCCGCAGACATTCTGCAAAAAGAGCAACCCCAAGGCACATAATCGTCAGATTCACCAGTGTTGAAATGAAGGAGAAAATACTAAGGGCAGTCAGAGAGAAGGGTCTGGTTACCCACAAAGGGAAGCCCATCAGACGCACAGCAGATCTCTTGGCAGAAACTCTACAAGTCAAAAGAGAGTGGGGGCCAATATTCAACATTCTTAAAGAAAAGAACTTTCAACCCAGAATTTTATACCCAGCCAAACTGAGCTTCATAAGTGAAGGAAGAATAAAATCTTTTGCCAACAAGCAAGAACTCAGAGATTTTGTCCCCACCAGGCCTGCTTTACAAGAGCTCCTGAAAGAGGCAATACACATAGAAAGGAACAACAAGTACTAGCCTTTCTAGAAACATACCAAATGCTAAAAAGCATCAACAAAATGAAGAATCTGCATCAACCAAGGGACAAAACAGCCAGCTAGCAAAAAAAAATGGCAGTATAAAACTCACACATAACAATATTAACCCTAAATATAAATGGGCTAAATGCACCAATCAAAAGACACAGACTGGCAAACTCGATGAAAAACCAAAACCCATCGGTGTGTGGTATCCAGGAAACCCATCTCACATGCAAATGTTCAAAGAGGTTCAAAATAAAGGGTTGGAGGAAGATTTACCAAGCAAATGGAGAGCAAAAAAAAAGCAGGAGTTGCAATTCTCATCTCTGATAAAATAGACTTTAAAGCAACAAATATTAAAAAACACAAAGAAGGTCATTATATAATGGTAAAAGGATGGAAACAACAAGAAGAGCTAACGATTCTAAATATATATGGACCCAATACAGGAGCACCCAGATATATAAGGCAAGTTCTTAATGACTAACAAAGAGACTTAGACTCCCACACAATAATAATGGGAGACTTTAACACTCCACTGTCAATATCAGACAGATCAACCAAACAGAAAATTAACAAGGATATCCAGGGCTTGAACTCAGACCTGGAACAAGCAAATCTGATAAACAGAACTCTACATCCCAAATCCACAGAATATACATTCTTCTCAGCACCACATCACACCTACTGCAAAATTGACCACATAATGGGAAGTAAAGCACTCCTCAGCAAATGCAAAACAACTGACATTATAACAAACAGTCTTTCAGACTGTAGTGCAATCAAGTTAAAACAGAATTCAGAAATTAACTCAGAAGCGCACAGCTTCATGGGAACTGAACAACTGGCTCTTGAATGTTGATTGCATAAACAATGAAATGAAAGCGGAAATAAAGAAGTTCTTTGAAACCAATGAGAACGAAGACACAACATACCAGAATCTCTGGGACACATTTAAAGCAGTCTGTAGAAGAAAATATATAGCAATAAGTGCCCACATGAGAAGAGTGGAGAAATCCAAAATTGGCACCTTATCGTCAAAATTGAAAGAGCTAGAGGAGTAAGATCAACAAAACAAAAAACCTAGCAGAAGACAAGAAATAACTAAAATCAGAGCAGAACTGAAGAAGATACAGACACGAAACACACTTGAAACAATCAATATAACAAAGAGGTGGTTTTTAGAAAAGACCAACAAAGTAGACAGACAACTAGCCAGCCTGATAAAAAAGAAGAGAGAGAACAACCAAATAGATGCAATAAAAAATGATAAAGTGGAAGTCAACACAGATTCCACACAAATTCAAACCATCATCAGAGAATACTACAAACAACTCTATGCACATAAACTGGTAAACCAGGAAGAATTGGATAAATTCCTGGACACCTGTGTCCTCCCAAGCATAAACCATGAGGAAGCCGAAACTATGAATAGACAAATAACAAGGTCTGAAGTCGAGGGAGCAATTAAGAGCCTACCGCACACAAAAAGCCCTGGTCCATATGGGTTCACAGCCAAATTATACCAGACACACAAAGAGGAGCTGGTACCATTTCTTCTGAAACTATTCCAAATAATCCAAAAAGAGAGAACTCTTCCCAAATCATTTTATGAGACCAACATCATCCTGATACCAAAACCCGGCAGAGACTCAAAAAGAAAAGGAAACTTCAGGCCAATATCCATGATGAACATAGATGCAAAAATCTTCAATAAAATACTGGCAAACAGATTGCAACAGCACATTAAAAACATTATCCATCATGATCAAGTAGGATTCATCCCGGGCATGCAAGGCTGGTTCAACATATGCAAGTCTATAAACGTCGTTCACCACATTAACAGAAGCAAAAACAAAAACCACATGATTATCTCAATTGACACAGAGAAGGCATTTGACAAAATTCAACAGCCCTTTATGCTAAAAACTCTCAATAAACTCGGTATTGATAGAACATATTTCAAAGTAATAAAAGCTATTTATGACAAACGAACAGCCAATATCATACTTAATGGGCAAAAACTGGAATCATTCCTTTTGAAATCCGTCACGAGACAAGAATGCCCTCTCTCACCACTCCTATTCAACATAGTACTGGAAGTTCTAGCCAGATAAATCAGGCAAGAAATAGAAATAAAGGGTATCCAAATAGGAAAGTTGGAAGCCAAATTGTCTTTATTTGCAGACGACATGATAGTATACCTAGAAGACCCACCACCTCAGCCCAAAAATTTCTGTAACTGATAAGCAAATTCAGCAAAGTCTCAGGATATAAAATCAATGTGCAAAAATCACAAGCATTCCTATACACCAATAACAGACTTAAAGAGAACCAAATCAAGAATGAACTGCCGGGGGAGGAGGCAAGATGGCGTCGTAGAGGCGACTCAGGATTGCAGCTGTCAGTGAAGGTGCAGAGGCTGAGTCCTAGCCGCATTCTTGGATGTTCCTTTTATGCCCACAGAGCATTGAAAGTCCCAGGTGTGGGAGAGACACGGGACGCTAGCGCAACCGGCTAACGCAGCCAGCTCCCGCTGCCTCTTTGGCTGGCGCCACAACGGGACCCGGCGTGGAACTCACTGGTCTGGGTGCCCTGTTAAACCGGCAATCTGAGATTTGGAGGGGCAGATTGGCATGTTCATCTGATTGAACGGGACTTGGGCAATGAGCCAGACCAGGAGTTTCCTTGGAAGCGTGATCTGAGCCGGGGTAGTGGGCAGAGGCACAGGAGATTGCATGGATCCCAGTGCCCTATTGGCAGGCTACTGGGGCGCCAGGGAGAGAGCCGACCTTTCAGCTTGGGGAGAGGAAGAGAGAGAGAGAGGACGGACTCTGAGGCAGGGAGCTGGGTGATCGGGCTCGGCGGGTCCCACGATCATGGGGACAAGCAGGGTGGCGACTGGAGATGCTTGGGGCTGAGAGTTTTGCTGCCGGCTTCTAGGACGGTGCAGCCCAGTGAGGGAGGGGCGTCCACCATGGCTGATGCAGTCCACCCCCACTGAAGAACAGCCCAGGACTGATGCAACCTGCCATTGCCGAGGCAACCTGCCATAACAAAGAGACTCCGTGCTCCACAGCAGAAGGGAGCCCAGCAGCAACAGGGCGGACCCGTGCTAGCAGGTCAGAGTCCCGGCAGGCAAATAGTGAATAGACTGCCGCCTAGTGGGGCAGGACAGTGCAACAGATACTCATGAAGAAAGCCCCAACTCCCTGAGACAGAGCAACTAAGGGGGGGAAAAAAAGGGTGGTGTTTTATGAGTTCTATAGCAGCAGACATAAACAACCTCCCAACAACGCTGAATGAACAACAAAGCTCACAGCTCAGCACTGGAGCTCCTATAAAGCACAGACTGTCTCCTCAAGCAGCTCCCTGACCCCTGTATATCCAAGGAGTCACCCCAGAAAAGGACAAATCAGGCTGCTATTTGGCTGGCATTATTCTGGAACAAGCACAGCAGAAGAACAAACTGGTATCATCCCTCACTGTTCCGCAGCTGCTGCAGGTATACCCCAGACAAGCAGGGCCTGGAGTGGACCTCAGCACTCATACAGCAGAGGTGATAGACCATTAGAAGAAAAACTAAGTAACAGAAATACTTCATCATCAACAATCTCAGCGTCCACACAGAGACCCAATTGAAAAATCAGCAACTACTAAGACGACAGGCGGATAAATCCATAAAGATGGGAAGAAACCAGCGCAAAAAGGAGGAAAGCACCCGAAACCAAAACACCTCACCTCCAAAAAAGGCCCAAAACTCCTCACCAGCAAGGGAACAAAGCTGGACGGAGAATGAATGTGACAAAATGATGGAATCAGACTTCAGAAACTGGATAATGAGAAACTTCAGTTAGCTAAAGGAACATGTACTAAACCAGTGCAAAGAAACTAAGAACCTTGAAACAAAATTTGGAAAAAGATTCGAGGAATTGATAACAAGAATGGAGAACTTAGAGAGGAATATGAATGAATTGAAGGAGCTGAAAAACACAACACGAGAACTTCGCAAAGCATGCACAAGTTTCAACAGCCGAATAGACCAAGCAGAAGAAAGAATATCAGAAGTTGAAGATCAACTCAATGAAATAAAACGAGAAACCAAGATTAAAGAAGAAAGTACAAAAAGGAATGAACAAAATCTCCGGGAAATGTGGGACTATGTGAAGAGACCCAAGCTACGTTTGATAGGTGTACCAGAATGTGATGAAGAGAATGAATCCAAGCTGGAAAACACTCTTCAGGATATTATCCAGGAAAATTTCCCCAACCTAGCAAGACAGGTCAATACTCAACTCCAGGAAAGAAAGAGAATACCACAAAGATACTCCAAAAGAAGAACAACCCCTAGGCACATAATCGTCAGATTCAGCAGGGGTGAAACGAAGGAGAAAATACTAAGAACAGCCAGAGAGAAAGGTTGGGTCACCCACAAAGGGAAGCCCATCAGACTCACAGCAGATCTCTCTAAAGAGACTCTACAAGCCAGAAGAGAGTGGGGGCCAATATTCAACATCCTTAAGGAAAAGAGCTTTAAACCCAGAATTTCATATCCAGCCAAACTGAGCTTCGTAAGTGAAGGAAAAATAAAATCCTTCACGAACAAACAAGTACTCAGAGATTTTGTCACCACTAGGCCTGCTTTACAAGAGCTCCTGAAAGAGGCACTACATATAGAAATAAACAACCAGTTCCAGCCATCCTAAAAGCATCCCAAATGCTAAAGACCATCAACAAAATGAAGAATGTACATGAGCCAATGGGCAAAACAGCCAGCTAACATCAAAATGGCAGTATCAATTTCACAGATAACAATCTTAACCCTGAATGTAAATGGGCTAAACTCACCAATCAAAAGACACAGACTGGCAAATTGGATAAAAAAAGAAAACCCATCAGTGTGCTGTATCCAGGAAACCCACCTCACACGCAAAGATACACAGAGGCTCAAAATAAAAGGATGGAGGAAGATTTACCAAGAAAATGGAGAGCAAAAAAAAGCAGGAGTTGCAATTCTCATCTCTGATAAAATAGACTTTAAAGGAACAAAGATCAAAAGGGACAAAGAAGGTCATTACGTAATGGTAAAATGATCGATTCAGCAAGAAGAACTAACGATTCTAAATATATATGGACCCAATGTAGGAGCACCCAGATATATAAGGCAAGTTCTTAATGACTTACAAAGAGACTTAGACTCCCACACAATAATAGTGGAGACTTTACCACTCCAATGTCAATAGCAGACAGATCAACCAGACAGAAAATTAACAAGGATATCCAGGACTTGAACTCAGACCTGGAACAAGCAAACCTGATAGACATTTACAGAACTCTCCACCCCAAATCCACAGCATATACATTCTTCTCAGCACCTCATCACACCTACTCCAAAATGGACCACATAATTGGAAGTAAAGCACTCCTCAGCAAATGCAAAACAACGGAAATCATAACAAACAGTCTCTCAGACCATAGTGCATTCAAGTTGGAACTCAGAATTCAGAAAATAACTCAGAACTGCACAGCTTCATGGAAATTGAACAACTGGCTCTTGAATGGTGATTGGATAAACAATGAAATGAAGGCAGAAATAAAGAAGTTCTTTAAATCCAAGGAGAATAAAGACACAACGTACTAGAATCTCTGGGACACATTTAAAGCAGTCTGTAGAGGAAAATATATAGCAATAAGTGCCCACATGAGAACAGTGGAGAGATCCAAAATTCACACCCTGTCGTCAAAATTGAAAGAGCTAGAGGAGCAAGATCAAAAAATCTCAAAACCTAGCCGAAGACAAGAAATAACTAAGATCAGAGCAGAACTGAAGGAGATAGAGACAAGAAAAACCCTTCAAAAAATCAATAAATCTAAGAGCTGGTTTTTTTGAAAAGATCAACAAAATAGACAGACCACTAGCCAGACTGATAAAAAAGAAAAGAGAGAACAACCAAATAGAAGCGATAAAAAACGATAAAGGGGAAATCACCACAGATTCCACAGAAATTCAAGCCATCATCAGAGAATACTACAAACAACTCTATGCACACAAACTAGTAAATCAGGAAGAAATGGATAAATTCCTGGACGCCTGTGTCCTCCCAAGCCTAAACCAGGAGGAAGCCGAAACTATGAATAGACCAATAACAAGGTCAGAAGTTGAGGCAGCAATTAAGAGCCTACCACACAAAAAAAGCCCAGGTCCGGATGGGTTCACAGCTGAGTTCTACCAGACACACAAAGAGGATCTGGTACCATTCCTTCTGTAACTATTCCAAATAATCCAAATAGAGGGAACCCTTCCCAAATCATTTTATGAGACCAACATAATCCTGATACCAAAACCTGGCAGAGATTCAACAAGAGAAGAAAACTTCAGGTGAATATCCATGATGAACATAGATGCAATACTCTTCAATAAAATACTGGCAAATCGATTGTAACAGCACATTAAAAAACTTATCCATCAGGATCAATAGGATTCATCCCGGGGATGCAAGGCTGGTTCAACATATGCAAGTCTATAAATGTAATTCACCACATAAACAGAATCAAAAACAAAAACCACATGATAATCTCAATTGACGCAGAGAAGGCAATTGACAAAATTCAACAGCCCTTTATGCTAAAAACCCTCAATAAACTTGCTATTGATGGAACATATCTCAAAGTAATAAAAGCTATTTACAAGAAACCAACAGCCAATATCATACTTAATGGGCAAAAACTAAAAGCATTCCCTTTGAAATACGGCACTAGACAAGGATACCCTCTCTCACCGCTTCTATTCAACATAGTACTGGAAATTCTAGCCAGAGAAATCAGGCAAGAAAAAGAAATAAAGCGTATTCAAATAAAAAAAGTGGAAGCCAAATTGTCTCTATTTGCAGACGACATGACAGTATACCTAGAAGACCCCATCACCTCAGCCCAAAAGCTCCTGCAACTGATAAGCAACTTCAGCAAATTCTCAGGATATAAAATCAATGTGCAGAAACCACAAGCATTTCTGTACACCAATAATAGACGTAAAGAGAACCAAATTAAGAACGAACTGCCATTCACAATTGCTACAAAGAAAATAAAATACCTAGGAATACAACTCACAAGGAATATAAGGGACCTCTTTAAGGAAAACTACAAACAACTGCTCAACGAAATAAGAGAGGACACAAACAGATGGGGAAACATTCCATGTTGGTTGTTAGGAAGAATCAATATTGTGAAAATGGCTATACTGCCCAAAGTAATTTACACAATCAACGCTATCCCCATCAAACTACCCTTGAATATCTTCACAGAACTGAAAAAATCTACCATGAAATTCATATGGAACCAAAAGGGAGCCCGCATAGCCAAGTCAATTCTAAGCAAGAAGAACACAGCGGGAGGCATCACGCTACCAGACTTCAAACTATACTACAAGGCTACAGTAATCAAACCAGCATGGTACTGGTACCAAAACAGAAATATAGACCAATGGAACAGAACAGAAGCATCGGTGGCAACACAACATATCTACAACCATATTATCTTTGATAAACCAGATAAAACCAGACAATGGGGAAGGGATTCCCTATTTAATAAATGGTTTTTGGAAAACTGGCTAGCCATGTGCAGAAAGCAGAAACTGGACCCCTTTCTGACACCTTACACTAAGATTAACTCCAGATGAATTAAAGACTTAAACGTTAGATCTGACACCATAAAAACCCTAGAAGAACATCTAGGCGAAGCCGTTCAGGACATAGGAGTAGGCAGAGACTTCATGAACAAAACACAAAAAGCATTGGCAACAAAAGCCAAAATAGACAAATGGGACCTAATCAAACTCCACAGCTTCTGCACGGCAAAAGAAACAGTCACTAGAGTGAATCGGCAACCATCAGAATGGGAAAAAATCTTTGCAGTTTACACATCTGACAAAGGGCTGATATCCAGAATTTCCAAAAACTCAAACAGATTTACAGAAAAAAAACAAACAAGCCCATTCAAAAATGGGCAAAGGATATGAACAGAAACTTTCCAAAAGAAGACATACATGAGGCCAACAAACATATGAAAAAGTGCTCATCATCATTGGTCATTAGAGAGATGCAAATCAAAAGCACATTGAGATATCATCTCACACCAGTTAGAATGGTGATCATTAAAAATCTGGAGACAGCAGATGCTGGAGAGGATGTGGAGAATTAGGAACACTCTTGTACTGTTGGTGGGAGTGTAAATTAGTTCAACCATTGTGGAAGACAGTGTGGCGATTCTTCAGGGACCTAGAAATAAAAATTCCATTTGACCCAGCAATCCCATTACTGGGTATCTATCCAAAAGACTATAAATCGTTCCACTATAAGGACACATGCACACGAATGTTCATTGCAGCACTGTTTACAATAGCAAAGAACTGGAACCAACCCAAATGCCCATTGATGATAGACTGGACTGGAAAATGTGGCACATATACACCATGGAATATTATGCAGCAATCAAAAATGATGAGTTTGTGTCCTTTGTAAAGACATGGATGAATCTGGAGAACATCATTCTCAGCAAACTGACACAAGAACAGAAAAAGAAATACTGCATATACTCACTCATAGTTGGGTGAGAAAAATGAGAACACATGGACACAGAGAGGTGGTGTACTATACACTGGGGACAGTTGTGGGAAATGGGGGAGGGACAGTGGGGGGTACTGGGTGGGATAGCCTGGGGATGAATACCAAGTGTGGGTGAAGGGGAGGAAGGCAGCAAAACACACTGCCATGTGTGTACCTATGCAACTATCTTGCACGTTCTGCACATATACCCCACAACCTATAATGCAATAAAAATTAAAAAATACCTGGAAATCCAACTTACAAGAAACAAAAGGGACCTCTTCAAGGAAAACAACAAACCACTGCTCAATGAAATAAGAGAAGACACAAACAAAAAAGAAACATTCCATGTTCATGGTTAGGAAGAATCAATATCGTGAAAATGGCTATACTGCCCAAAGTAACTTACGAAACCAACACTATCCCCATCAAGCTAACATTGAATTTTCTCACAGAACTGGAAATAACAACCCTGAATTTCATAAGGAAACAAAAAAGAGCTTTCATAGCAAAGTCAATTCTAAGCAAAGAGAACACAGCGGGAGGCATCACACTACCAGACTTCAAACTATACTACAAGGCTACAGCAATCAAAACAGCATGGTACTGGTACCAAAACAGAGATATAGACCAATGGAACAGAACAGAGGCATCGGAGGCAAATCAACATATCTACAACCATATAATCTTTGATGAACCAGGCAAAAACTAGCGATGGGGAAAGGATTCCCTATTTAATAGATGGTTTTGGGAAAACTGGCTAGCCATGTGCAGAAAGCAGAAACTGGACCCCTTCCTGACACCTTACACTAAAATTAACTCCAGATGTATTAAACACTTAAAGATAAGATCTGGCACCACAAAAACCCTAGAATAAAATCTAGGCAAAACCATTCTGGACATAGGAGTAGGCAAGGCCTTCATGACCAAAACACCGAAAGCATTGGCAACAAAAGCCAAAATAGACAAATGGGAGCTAATCAACCTCCACCGTCAACAGAGTGAATCGGCAACCAACAGATTGGAAAGCAATCTTTGCAGTTTACCCAACTGACAACGGGCTGATATCCAGAATTTACAAAGAACTCAAACAGATTTACAGGAAAAAAAAAAAACAAACAAGTCCGTTCAAAAATGGGCAAAGGACATGAACAGACATTTTACAAAAGAAGACTTACATGAGGCCAACAAACACATGAAAAAATGCTCATCATCACTGGTCATTAGAGAGATGCAAATCAAAATCACTTTGAGATACCATCTCACGCCAGTTAGAATGGTGATCATTAAAAAATCTGGAGACAGCAGATGCTGAATAGGATGTTGAGAAATAGGACCACTCTTACACTGTTGGTGGGAGTGTAAATTAGTTCAACCATTGTGGAAGACAGTGTGGCGATTCCTCAAGGACCTAGAACTAGAAATTCCATTTGACCCCGCAATCCCATTACTGGGTATATAGCCAAAGGAATATAAATCATTCTACTATAAAGACACATGCACAGGAATGTTCATTGCAGCACTGTTTACAATGGCAAACAACTGAAACCAACCCAAATGCCCATCGATGATAGACTGGACTGGGAAAATGTGGCACATATACACCATGGAATATTATGCAGCAATCAAAAAGGACGAGTTTATGTCCTTTGTAAGGACATGCATGAATCTGGAGAACATCATTTTCAGCAATCTGACACAAGAACAGAAAAGGAAATGCAACATATTCTCACTCATAGGCGGGTGAGAAAAATGAGAACACATGGACCAAGGGAGGGGGATACTACACACTGGTATCTATTGGGGAAAATAGGGGAGGGACTGGGGGGGTGTTTAAGAGGGATAGCCTGGGGATAAATGCCAAATGTGGGTGAAGGGGAGGAAGGCAGCAAAACACACTGCCATGTGTGTACCTAGGCAACTATCTTACACGTTGTGCACATGTACCCCAAAACCGAAAATGCAATAAAAATGGAATAGTAATAAAAAAAATAACTCACATCTGTGGAGTAAAATGGCGTCCAATACATAAGGCCACCCTTTCAGTTTTCAGTGAATAATATGTATATCTGATAAGTCAGGACTTTCAGGGCCTCAGTGTATAATACTCGTCTCAAAAAATAGTCAAGTGTCTACTTCAAAAAAGTACACATTCAGAGTCTCTGTAAGTAATGCACACATGGGCAATACACAAGAGTCTCTTTTCTTTGCCCACCTAGTCACAGTCTCATTCAATAATACACACCAGGGGAAAAGTTTGGGGTCTACTTCATGTAGCCACACATTTAGAGCCTCAGTGAATAATTCACACCAGAGTAATAGTGGAGCATTTTTTATATGGCCACTCACTATGTGCCTCCCTGAAAGATACAAACCTGGGGAATCCTCAGGATTCTTTTTCATTCCAGCACAGATTTAGAACCTTTTTGAATAATAAACAATGGTTCAATAGTCAGGTATCTATTCTTTCTGGCCCCTCATTCAAAGTTTCAGTGAATAATCAACCTCCATGTAGTAATCAGGGCACTGTTTATGAGAGACACGACCTAAGTGCCTTCCTGAGTGATATACACCTGGGTGATAATCAGGAGTTTATTTCTTATGAACTCTAATTCTGGGTATTGCTGAGTAATACACAACTGGAAGAGTGTCAAGAGTCTATTAGGTATGGGCACTCATACAGAACCTGTTTGAATAATGCACACATGGAGAATAATCAGGAGTCTATGTCATATGACTCACTCATTCAGACAAACAGTGAATAACGCACATGTGGAGTAATGAGAAGTCAGTTTCATCTGGCCGTTCTTTCACAGCCTCACTGAATATTACACACTTGTAATATAGACTAGAATCTATTTTTTATGGCCACTCATTCAGAGAATCACTGAATAATGTACACCTGCAGAAGTGTCAGAAATTTCTACCTTATGGCCTCTCATTGAGAGCCTCACTAAATGTACACACCTAAGAAAATATACAGAATTTACTTGTATCCCCTCATTTATAGTCACACTCAATAATGCACACCTGTGGAATAGAAAGGAGACTTTCTTGTGGCCTCTTATTAAGAGTGTCACTGAATAATATGGTGTAGTCAGGAGTCCATTTTATGCAGACATATTTTATGTAGACATATTTTAAGAGCCTCAGTGAATAAGAGAGACCCTTGCTATAAGAAGGCATCTAATTAATATGGCCACATCTTGTAAGCCTCACTGAATAATGCACACCTGGACAATAATTTGGAGTCTATTTTCAATGGACATGCATTCAGAGCCTCGGTAAAAATGTACACCCTTGGGGTAGTCATCTGTCTATTTCATTTGGAAACTAATTCATAGCTTCAGTGGATAATATGCACGTGTGGATAAGTCTGGATTTTATTTCATATGGCACTGACTCGTAATTTCAGTGAATAATGCACAATTGTAAACTACTCAGCAGTCTATTTCACAGAGCCACTCATTCAGAGATTCACTGAATAATACAAAAGTTTAATATAGAGAGAATCCTGTTTTATATGGTCACACAATCAGAGCCTCACTGAGTAACTCACACCTGGGGAATCATTAGGAGTCTACTTTATATAGCCTCTCATTTACAGCCTCAGTGAATAATGCACACGTGTGGAATAGACACTAGTCTATTTTATATGGCCACAAAATCAAAGCCTGTGTGAGTAATACACAATTTTAGAATAGTCACTAGTCTATTCCATATGCCCAAATATTCAAAGTCAGAGTCAATAATACACACCTGTGGACTAGTCAAAAAACAATTTAATATGGCCAAATTTTTAGCGCCAAAGTGAGTAATACATACCTGGGTAATACTCAGGACGCTATTAAATATGGAATCTATTTCAGAGATTCATTGAATGAAGAACACCTGTATTGTCGTCGGAATTCTATTTTCTATAGCCACACATTCAGAAACTAACTGAATAACATACACCTTGGGGAAAGTCAGGATTCTATTTCGTATAGCCACTTATTTAGATACGGAATGTTAAAAGGCACACCTGCGGGGTATTCAGGCGTCTCTGTTTTATGGCCACTCATTCAGAGCCTCACAGAATAATACAGAACTATGGATATTCAGGAGTGTATTTTACATGGCCACCTATTTAGAACTGACACAAAAACAGAAAAAGAAATACCGCATATACTGACTCATAGGTGGGTGAGAAAAATGAGAACACAGGGACACAGAGAGGGGGTTTACTACACACTGGGGTCTATTGGGGGGAATGGGGGAGGGACACCGGGGGGGGGCTGGGGAGGGATAGCCTGAGGATGAATGCCAAGTGTGGCTGAAGGGGAGGAAGGCAGCAAAACACACTGCCATGTGTGTACCTATGCAACTATCTTGCACGTTCTGCACATGTACCCCAAAACCTATAATGCAATAAAAACTAAAAAGAAAATCAAATATATCTGGAATATACTCAGGATTATACTATATATAGCCACTTATTCAGAGACTCAATGAATAATGCATACCTGGAAAATATTCTGGAGACTATTTGATTTGACTGTTCACACAGTGACGCAGTGAAATATGCACAGCTGTGAAAGACTCAATAGGATAGTGTTAAGAGTTTATTTCATGTGGTAACCCGTTCAGAAACTCACTGAAGAATCCCCACCTTGCAAATTGTCAAAGTCCAGGTCATATTGCCACTCAATCAAAGCATTACCGAACAATGCACAATGGGGAAATAGTAAGAAGTCTATTCCATATGGCCTTTCTTTAAGAGGTTCAGTGCGTAATAAACTGCTGTGGAGTAGTCAGGACCCTCTTTAAGGTAGCCCCAAATTACGCAGCTATGTGAATGATACATACATTGGTGATAGTCAGGAGACTATTTGATATGGACATTCATACAGCACCTCTTTGAATACTGCACATTTGTGGAATAATCACTAGTCTATTGCATATGGTAATTCGTTTGGAGAGTCAAAAAATAACGGACACCTCTGAAGTAAAATGCGGTCTATTACATAAGGCCTCTCTTTCAGAGTTTCAGCGAATTATATGTATAGCTGATAAGTCAGGAATTTCTTTCACATGGAAACTCATTCAGGGCCTCAGTGCATAACACTCCCCTAAGAAAGAGCCAAGGGTCTACTTCAAATAAGTACACACTCAGAGTCTCTGTAAGTAATGCACACATGGGCAATACACAAGAATCTCTTTTCTATGCCCACTTAGTCATAGTCTCATTCAATAAACCACACCTGAGGAAGAGTTAAGAGTCTATTTTATGTAGCCAAACATGAAGATCCTCAGTGAATATTTCACACCAAAGTAATAGTCCAGCAATTTTTATATGACCACCCACCATGTGCCTCCCTGAATAATACACACCTGAAAAATCCTCGGGATTCTATTTCATACTAATACACATTTAGAAACTTATTGAATAACTGACAACTGAACAATAGTCAGGTGTCTATTTTTTCTGGCCTCTCATTCAAAGTTTCAGTGAATAATAAACTTCTATGGAGTAATCAGGGTACTGTTTAAGATAGCCATGAATTAAGTGTCTTCCTGAGTGATACACACTGTGGTGATAGTCAGGGGTTCATTTCATATGAACTCTAATTCTGGATATTGCTGAGTAATACACAACTGTGACAGTGTCAGGAGTCTATTAGGTATGGACACTCAAACAGAACCTGTGTGAATAATGCACACATGGAGAATAATCAGGAGTCTGTGTCATACGGCTACTCATTCAGACAAACAGTGAATAACGCACATGTGAAGTAAGGAGAAGTCTGTTTCATATGGCCGTTCTTTCACAGCCTCACTGAATATTACACACTTGTGGTATAGTCTGGAGTCCATTGTTTATGGCCACTCATTCAGAGAATCACTGAATAATGCACACCTGTAGAAGGGTCAGAAATCTCTATCCTATGACCTCTCATTGAGATCCTCACTAAATGTACACACCTGGGAAAATAGTCAGGATTTACTTATATCCCCTCATTTAGAGTCTCACTCAATAAGGCACACCTGTGGAATAGTAAGGAGACTTTTTCATGTGGCCTCTCATTCGGAGTGTCACTGAGTAATTTGGTGCAGTCAGGAGTCTATATCATGTAGACATATTTTCAGAGCCTCAGTGAATAAGAGAGACCCTTGCTATAGTAAGGCATCTAATTAATATGGACAAAACTTGTAATCCTCACTGAATAATACACACCTGGAGAAGAAATTGGAGTCTATTTGAGATGGACATTCATGTAGAGCCTCGGTTAATAATGCACACCCGTGGGGTAGTCAGGAGTCTATTTCATTTGGACACTCATTCATAGCCTCAATGGAAAATATGCACATGTGTATTAGTCAGAACTTCACTTCGTAAGGCCACTGACTCGTCATTTCAGTGAATAATGCACAAATGTAAAGTACACAGCAGTCTACTTCCTAGAGCCACTCATTCAGAGATTCACTGAATAATACAAATATTTAAGATAGACAGAATCCTGTTTCATATTGTCAAACAATCTGAGCCTAACTGAGTAACACACACCTGGGGAAGCGTTAGGAGTCTACTTTATATAGCCTCTCATTTACAGCCTCAGCGAATAATGCACACGTGTGGAATAGACACTAGCCTATTTTATATGCCACAAAATCAAAGCCTGTGTGAGTAATACACAATTTTAGAATAGTCACTAGTCTATTCCATATGCCCAAATATTCAAAGTCAGAGTCAATACTACACACCTGTGGACTAGTCAAAAAACAATTTAATATGGCCAACGTTTTAGAGCCAAAGTGAATAATACATACATGGAGAACACTCAGGATGCTATTACATATGGAATCTATTTCAGAGGTTCATTGAATAAGGAACACCTGTATTGTCGTCAGAATTCTATTTCATATAGCCACACATTCAGAGCCTAACTGAATGATATACACCTTGGGGCAAGTCAGAATTCTGTTTCGTATAGCCACCTATTCAGAACCTAACTGAATAACATACACTTTGGGGAAAGTCAGGATTCTATTTAATACAGCCACTCCTTTAGATACTGAACGTTAAAACGCACACCTGCGGAGTATTCAGGAGTCTCTCTCTTTTTTTTTTTTTTTTCCAATCAATCAGAGCTTGTAAGGTTGCTGAAGTTGGTTGGCCTTGAACTCTTGGCCTCGCCTTCGCAAGCGCCACGACATCCGGCCGGAGCCACTTTGGGCCCCAGGAGTCTCCATTTTATGGCCACTCATTCAGAACCCAACAGAATAATACAAAACTATGGTTATTCAGGAGTGTATTTTACATGGCAACCTATTCAGAACCTTATTGAGGAATCATGTATATCTGGAAAATACTCAGGATTCTTTTATATATAGCCGCTTATTCAGAGACTCAATGAATAATGCATATCTGGAAAATATTCTGGAGACTATTTGATATGACCGTTTACACAGTGATGCAGTGAAATATGCACAGCTGAGAAAGAGTCAAGAGGATAGAATTGAGTCTATTTCATGTGGTAACCCGTTCAGAAACTCACTGAAGTAACCCCACCTTGCAAATTGTCAGAGTCCAGGTCATATGGTGTTGTGCTAACTGCGCGTACCAAGCTTGGGTTTTTTTTTCTTTCCTTTAACAGGCAGGTTTGTGGGAAGAAAACACCAGACCGAGAACAATAATAAAGTGATAGAAAATTTTAATGAGAGAAGTAGGAGGATGGAAAGACGATAGTTTTATATATATATATATATATATATATATACACACACACACACACACACACACACACACACAGAAACCACTCTACCTCAGCACCGGCAAAATAGCAGCATGGGCGATTCGAAAGTCACATCTGGAAGTCGCTCTGATCCAATGTCTCTGTGTTCCTCTGCTCCTTTATGGTATCAGCTTACATAACTAATTTACGTACTCATCTTTGGGTCAGTCGGTAAACAGGGAAGATCTGCTTCATAAGTGCCCTGTCCTTGACTGTTTCTTGGGCACCGGGAGTTGGCCAGACTCCCAGCCTCCAAGATATCGTTCTGAAATGCCAAGAGCTCTTAGCGCCCCAGAACAGTTTATGGACAGTTCATGGGCTCACAGATCCTTCCCTGCCCACTTCCCCACCCTAAACACTCTTTACAAGCAAGCTTTTTTACAAAACAGGACTTCTACAAAACAGGACTTCTACAGTATAATCTTACATTTCAGCCCTCAGGCCTGTTTTTGTAAATAAGAAAATTGATTTCTCAAATATACATCATACATATACCTAATATGCATGTACATGCAAATATTACAACAACAAATAATGGTTAATACAGAGATGCAACAAAATACAATAACGTACAAGGGAACAAAACGATAAGTCATCCGAGGGTGTGAGAATAGCCAATCATACCAGTTATGATTGGCATCTGTAGCAATAAAATGGGAATATTCTTGTAATTTATTAGCTAAAGTCGGGTGTGTGATTGAATAATTTGATTTAATAATGACATGCATATAGTCTGCCCAATCAGATCTATTAGAAATTTCACTTGTGTTATGGCATAAAAGATATGTACTAATATTAAAAAGGAAATTAGACATAGAATTCTTACATACACTCATTTGAGTTCGTAGAAGCTGCTTATAATCTTCATTAGTCATGTACATAATATGCTTCAGATCTACTTGACAACAAGAAACATTAACAATAGTAGCTATAGTAACAATTACTTGTCCTATGCTATATAAAATGCGTCTAACGCGACCAGTACCTCGCCAGGTTGTCATATTTTCACCTTGTACTGTGAAATTCATGAAATAACAAATTTCATTGGGAAGACAGGTATAATTATCTTGTTGTTGTTGATATGATGAGTTTTTTCAGCCCCAACGTAATAATATCTCAGAAGAGTTGGATTCAGAAGTTGGGCTCAGGGAAGTCTTGGCCGTTAATGTCCATCCATATGTGGAAACAGTATTCCATATCCATAGGCTGATACCTACATAAAGACACTATGGTCGTTCAAATAAATGATTAGTATGAATTAACTTTGGGGTGTCATTGGGGGTATCATGACATATACACAATTATCTTTGCCTTTAGCTATAATTTCCCTAGCTTGTATAGGTTGATGTGGGGCAGTCTGAACCCAGACATGTTCATTGGTGCTTTCACATCTCATATGGGGTATTGAATCAGGGGGTTCCTTTAGCAAAGCCCAATTTGAAGTATGTAAGCAAGGAAAGAAAAGTATTTGCGCAATTCGACTTTCTTTTGGGAGTACAATATCAGAATCACTAATATTATAACACAAGACTTTTATCTCTCCATAATAATCAGAATCAATAATTCCTCCAAGAATTACCATTCCCTTCAGAGCTAAACTAGACCTAGCAGCTATTTGACCATAATATCCATAAGGTATTTGCATACCTATCCCTGTGGCAATCACTTGCTGTGTAGAACTAGTTAATTTAGTATCCAAATAAGTAAATAAATCATATCCTGCACCAGAATTAGTGGCATTCCATGGTCTAAATGCAGCAGGATGGAATTTCCACCAAGATATAGTTAATTCATTGGAAGTGGTTGCTTGTTGTCGTACTTCCATGGTGGGAGTCATCATTCGCTGTAAGGGCGTTTGATGATTGGATAATACTCTGTTATTTAATTGCCACAAGGCGGTAAGCAAATGATCTTTCCATCTATGATAGGAATTATTCCCTAGTTTCCTTAATTTCTCTTTAAGCAGCCCATTCATTCGTTCTATTAATCCTGCAGCCTGGGGATAATAGGGTATATGATATATCCATTCAATATTATTAGTTGTGCAATAATCAATTACTAACTTACCTTTAAAATGTGATCCATTATCACTTTGTATTTGCAAAGGGGTTTCATAGTATAAAATAATAAAATCTAATGTTTTAATGGTATTAATCTGAGTAGCACGTTTGAATGGGCAGCCAATTAACACTCCTGAGTACGTATCTACTATGGTACAAATATATGCACAACCTTTAGACATAGGTAAAGGCCCTATATAATCGATTTGCCAAATTTGAGCTGGTTGTTTTCCTCGTGATAATTCCCCTGTCACTATTTGGGGAGCAAATTGCAATCTATCTTGATTACAAATGGAGCATTGACGAACCACAGTTTTACAAGCATCTAAAGGCACATAGATTCCTCTCTTTTGTGCCCACCTGTACATAGACTGAGCTCCCGTATGACCTGTTTGTTCGTGTATCCATTGTGCACACTTTAAATCTTCTGAACTGGTTGCTGCAACATTAATTCGTGTCAACTCATCAGCCTTTTTATTATATAATTTTTCAGCTGAATCTACTGCAGTATGGGCGTCTACATGGAAAACAGAAACATTAGTGCATTGCAAGAATACCCAAATGTCTTGCCATAAAGTAGCCCCCCACAAAGTTTTATCCCGTATTTTCCAATCATTGGCATGCCATTGTTCAATCCAAGTTACCAAGCACATATATACTGACCAAGAGTCAGTAAAAATATGGCATTCTTGTCCTTGTTCCTTTTTTAAACACAACCAAACAGCGTATAGTTCAGCATATTGGCTGCTCCCTCCTTCTCCATGATGCTTCAAAACAATATCAGTTGAAGGATTATATGAAATTGCTTTCCAGTATCTTTTAGCTCCTATGTATTTAGCTGAGCCATGAGTAAACCAGGCATGTGTCTTCTGAGATGGTGTAAGAGAGTCATATCCATTATTAACAATAACTTTACTTGCAATGTGCTTAATAGTCAGAGGTGTAGAATCATCAGTATTAATTGGACAAAAAATACCTTTTCATGTAATTGTAATGTACCCTGTGGGCCTGCTTTGGCTCTATTCTGAAGATACCATTTCCATTTAATAATATTTGCTTCCTGGGCATGACCTATCTTATGTGACATTGGGTCAGAAAGCACCCATTGCATAATTGGCATTTGAGGTCGAATGATAACCTCATGCTCTAAGGTCAGAAATACAGTTTCACTTAAAGCCCAATAAGCAGCTAACAATTGTTGTTCGAATTCAGTATATGGTTGTTTAGTACTAGGCAATTTACGAGACCAAAATCATAAGGGCACTCATTTTCCTTCCTGTTTTTGCCAAAGACTCCAGTTAGCATATTGGTTTTCTGTACTAACCATAAATTCAATTGGCCCCTCCTTCACAGGTCACAGATCCAAGGCCTGTTGTACAGCTTCTTCTTTTTTCTTTTTTATTTTTATTGCATTATAGGTTTTGGGGTACATGTGCAGAACGTGCAAGATAGTTGCATAGGTACACACATGGCAGTGTGTTGTGCTGCCTTCCTCCCATTCACCCACACTTGGCATTCATCCCCATGCTATCCCTCCCCAGCCCCCCCCGCTGTCCCTCCCCCATTCCCCCAATAGACCCCAGTGTATAGTAGACTGACTCTCTGTGTCCATGTGTTCTCATTTTTCTCAACCGCCTATGAGTGAGTATACGTGGTATTTCTTTTTCTGTTCTTGTGTCAGTTTGCTGAGAATGATGTTCTCCAGATTCACCCATGTCTTTACAAAGGACACAAACTCATCATTTTTGATTGCTGCATAATATTCCATGGTGTATATATGCCACATTTTCCCAGTCCAGTCTATCATCATTGGGCATTTGGGTTGGTTTCAGGTCTTTGCTATTGTAAACAGTGCTGCAATGAACATTCGTGGGAATGTGTCCTTATAGTAGAATGATTTTTTTTTTTTTTTTTTTTTTTTTTAGGGGTTAGTTAGTTCTTTTTTTTTTTTTTTTTTTTTTTAATTTTTATTGCATTATAGGTTTGGGGGTACATGTGCAGAACAAGCAAGATAGTTGCATAGGTACACACATGGCACTGTGCTTTGCTGCTTTCCTCCCCTTCACCCACACTTGGTATTCATCCCCAGGCTATCCCCCCCAGCCCCCCCCTGCTGTCCCTCCCCCATTCCCCCCAACAGTCCCCAGTGTATAGTAGACCGCCTCTCTGTGTCCACGTGTTCTCATTTTTCTCACCCACCTATGAGTGAGTATATGCGGTATTTCTTTTTCTGTTCTTGTGTCAGTTTGCTGAGAATGATGTTCTCCAGATTCATCCATGTCCCTACAAAGGACACAAACTCATCATTTTTGATTGCTGCATAATATTCCATGGTGTATATGTGCCACATTTTCCCAGTCCAGTCTATCATCGTTGGGCATTTGGGTTGGTTCCAGGTCTTTGCTATTGTAAACAGTGCTGCAATGAACATTCGTGTGCATGTGTCCTTATAGTAGAACGATTTATAATCCTTTGGATAGATACCCAGTAATGGGATTGCTGGGTCAAATGGAATTTCTATTTCTAGGTCCCTGAGAAATCGCCACACTGTCTTCCACAATGGTTGAACTAATTTACACTCCCACCAACAGTGTAAGAGTGTTCCTATTTCTCCACATCCTCTCCAGCATCTGCTGTCTCCAGATTTTTTAATGATCGCCATTCTAACTGGTGTGAGATGGTATCTCAATGTGGTTTTGATTTGCATCTCTCTAATGACCAATGACGATGAGCACTTTTTCATATGTTTGCTGGCCTCATGTATGTCTGCTTTCGTAAAGTTTCTGTTCATATCCTTTGCCCATTTTTGAATGGGCTTGTTTGTTTTTTTCCTGTAAATCTGTTTGAGTTCTTTGTAAATTCTGGATATCAGCCCTTTGTCAGATGCGTAAACTGCAAAGATTTTTTCCCATTCTGATGGTTGCCGATTCACTCTAGTGACTGTTTTGCTGTGCAGAAGCTGTGGAGTTTGATTAGGTCCCATTTGTCTATTTTGGCTTTTGTTGCCAATGCTTTGGGAGTTTTGTTCATGAAGTCCTTGCCTACTCCTATGTCCTGAATGGTTTTGCCTAGATTTTCCTCTAGGGTTTTTATGGTGTCGGGTCTTACGTTTAAGTCTTTAATCCATCTGGAGTTAATTTTAGTGTAAGGTGTCAGGAAGGGGTCCAATTTCTGCTTTCTGCACATGGCTAGCCAGTTTTCCCAACACCATTTATTAAATAGGGAATCCTTTCCCCATTGCCTGTTTTTGTCTGGTTTATCAAAGATAATATGGTTGTAGATGTGTTGTGTTGCCTCCGATGCCTCTGTTCTGTTCCATTGGTCTATATCTCTGTTTTGGTACCAGTACCATGCTGTTTTGATTACTGTAGCCTTGTAGTATAGTTTGAAGTCTGGTAGCGTGATGCCTCCCGCTGTGTTCTTTTTGCTTAGAATTGACTTGGCTATGCGGGCTCTTTTTTGGTTCCATATGAAATTCATGGTGGTTTTTTCCAGTTCTGTGAAGAAATTCAATGGTAGTTTGATGGGGATAGCATTGATTGTGTAAATTACTTTGGGCAGTATAGCCATTTTCACGATATTGATTCTTCCTAACCACGAACATGGAATGTTTCTCCATCTGTTTGTGTCCTCTCTTATTTCATTGAGCAGTTGTTTGTAGTTTTCCTTAAAGAGGTCCCTTACATTCCTAGTGAGTTGTATTCCTAGGTATTTTATTTTCTTTGTAGCAATTGTGAATGGCAGTTCGTTCTTGATTTGGTTCTCTTTAAGTCTGTTATTGGTGTATAGGAATGCTTGTGATTTTTGCACATTGATTTTATATCCTGAGACTTTGCTGAAGTTGCTTATCAGTTGCAGGAGCTTTTGGGCTGAGGTGATGGGGTCTTCTAGGTATACTATCATGTCGTCTGCAAATAGAGACAATTTGGCTTCCACCTTTCCTATTTGAATACCCTTTATTTCTTTTTCTTGCCTGATTGCTCTGGCTAGAACTTCCAGTACTATGTTGAATAGAAGTGGTGAGAGAGGGCATCCTTGTCTAGTGCCAGATTTCAAAGGGAATGCTTCCAGTTTTTGCCCATTAAGTATGATATTGGCTGTTGGTTTGTCATAAATAGCTTTTATTACTTTGAGATATGTTCCATCAATACCAAGTTTATTGAGGGTTTTTAGCATAAAGGGCTGTTGAATTTTGTCAAATGCCTTCTCTGCATCAATTGAGATAATCATGTGGTTTTTGTTTTTGCTTCTGTTTATGTGGTGAATTACATTTATAGACTTGCGTATGTTGAACCAGCCTTGCATCCCCGGGATAAATCCTACTTGATCATGATGGATAAGTTTTTTAATGTGCTGTTGCAATCGGTTTGCCAGTATTTTATTGAAGATTTTTGCATCTATGTTCATCATGGATATTGGCCTGAAGTTTTCTTTTCTTGTTGAGTCTCTGCCAGGTTTTGGTATCAGGATGATGTTGGTCTCATAAAATGATTTGGGAAGGGTTCCCTCTTTTTGGATTATTTGGAATAGTTTCAGGAGGAATGGTACCAGATCCTCTTTGTGTGTCTGGTAGAATTCGGCTGTGAACCCATCTGGACCTGGGCTTTTTTTGTGTGGTAGGCTCTTAATTGCTGCCTCAACTTCAGACCTTGTTATTGGTCTATTCATAGTTTCGGCTTCCTCCTGGTTTAGGCTTGGGAGGACACAGGCATCCAGGAATTTATCCATTTCTTCCTGATTTACTGGTTTATGTGCATAGAGTTGTTTGTAGTATTCTCTGATGATGGTTTGAATTTCTGTGGAATCTGTGGTGATTTCCCCTTTATCGTTTTTTATTGCATCTATTTGGTTGTTCTCTCTCTTCTTTTTTATCAGTCTGGCTAGTGGTCTGTCTATTTTGTTGATCTTTTCGAAAAACCAGCTCTTAGATTTATTGATTTTTTGAAGGGTTTTTCTTGTCTCTATCTCCTTCAGTTCTGCTCTGATCTTAGTTATTTCTTGTCTTCGGCTAGGTTTTGAGCTTTTTTGATCTTGCTCCTCTAGCTCTTTCAATTTTGACGATAGGGTGTCAATTTTGGATCTCTCCATTCTTCTCATGTGGGCACTTATTGCTATATATTTTCCTCTACAGACTGCTTTAAATGTGTCCCAGAGATTCTGGTACGTTGTGTCTTCATTCTCATTGGTTTCAAAGAACTTCTTTATTTCTGCCTTCATTTCATTGTTTATCCAATCAACATTCAAGAGCCAATTGCTCAGTTTCCATGAAGCTGTGCGGTTCTGAGTTATTTTCTGAATTCTGAGTTCCAACTTGATTGCACTATGGTCTGAGAGACTGTTTGTTATGATTTCAGTTGTTTTGCATTTGCTGAGGAGTGCTTTACTTCCAATTATGTGGTCAATTTTGGAGTAGGTGTGATGTGGTACTGAGAAGAATGTATATTCTGTGGATTTGGGGTGGAGAGTTCTGTAAATGTCTATCAGGTTTGCTTGTTCCAGGTCTGAGTTCAAGTCCTGGATATCCTTGTTAATTTTCTGTCTGGTTGATCTGTCTGCTATTGACAGTGGAGTGTTAAAGTCTCCCACTATTATTGTGTGGGAGTCTAAGTCCCTTTGTAAGTCATTAAGAACTTGCCTTATATATTTGGGTGCTCCTACATTGGGTCCATATATATTTAGAATCGTTATCTCTTCTTGTTGTATCGATCCTTTTACCATTATGTAATGACCTTCTTTGTCCCTTTTGATCTTTGTTACTTTAAAGTCTATTTTATCAGAGATGAGAATTGCAACTCCTGCTTTTTTTTGCTCTCCATTTGCTTGGTAAATCTTCCTCCATCCCTTTATTTTGAGCCTTTGTGTATCTTTGCATGTGAGGTGGGTTTCCTGGATACAGCACACCGATGGGTTTTGGTTTTTTATCCAATTTGCCAGCCTGTGTCTTTTGATTGGTGCATTTAGCCCATTTACATTCAGGGTTAATATTGTTATGTGTGAATTTGATACTGCCATTTTGATGCTAGCTGGCTGTTTTGCTCGTTGGTTCATGTACATTCTTCATTTTGTTGATGGTCTTTAGCATTTGGTATGCTTTTAGGATGGCTGGAACTGGTTGTTTCTTTCTATGTGTAGTGCCTCTTTCAGGAGCTCTTGTAAAGCAGGCCTAGTGGTGACAAAATCTCTGAGTACTTGCTTGTTCGTGAAGGATTTTATTTTTCCTTCACTTATGAAGCTCAGTTTGGCTGGATATGAAATTCTGGGTTGAAAGCTCTTTTCTTTAAGGATGTTGAATATTGGCCCCCACTCTCTTCTGGCTTGTAGAGTCTCTGCTGAGAGATCTGCTGTGAGTCTGATGGGCTTCCCTTTGTGGGTGACCCGACCTTTCTCTCTGGCTGCCCTTAGTATTTTCTCCTTCGTTTCAACCCTGGTGAATCTGACGATTATGTGCCTTGGGGTTGCTCTTCTTGCAGAGTATCTTTGTGGTGTTCTCTGTATTTCCTGGAGTTGAGTATTGACCTGTCTTGCTAGGTTGGGGAAATTTTCCTGGATAATATCCTGAAGAGTGTTTTCCAGCTTGGATTCATTCTCTTCGTCACATTCTGGTACACCTATCAAACGTAGGTTGGGTCTCTTCACATAGTCCCACATTTCTTGGAGATTTTGTTCATTCCTTTTTGTGCTTTTTTCTTTAATCTTGGTTTCTCGTTTTATTTCATTGAGTTGATCTTCAACTTCTGATATTCTTTCTTCTGCTTGGTCAATTCGGCTGTTGAAACTTGTGCATGCTTCGCGAAGTTCTCGTGTTGAGTTTTTCAGCTCCTTCAATTCATTCATATTCCTCTCTAAGTTGTCCATTCTCGTTATCAATTCCTCGAATCTTTTTTCAAATCTTTTTTCAAGGTTCTTAGTTTCTTTGCACTGGTTTAGAACATGTTCCTTTAGCTCACTGAAGTTTCTCATTATCCACTTTCTGAAGTCTGATTCCGTCATTTCGTCACATTCATTCTCCGTCCAGCTTTGTTCCCTTGCTGGTGAGGAGTTTTGGTCCTTTTTTGGAGGTGAGGTGTTTTGGTTTCGGGTGCTTTCCTCCTTTTTGCGCTGGTTTCTTCCCATCTTTATGGATTTATCCGCCTGTTGTCTTAGTAGTGGCTGATTTTTCAATTGGGTCTCTGTGTGGACCCTGAGATTGTTGATGATGAAGTATTTCTGTTACTTAGTTTTCCCTCTAATGATCTATCCTCTCTGCTGTATGAGTGCTGAGGTCCACTCCAGGCCCTGCTTGTCTGGGGTATACCTGCAGCAGCTGCAGAACAGTGAGGGATGATATCAGTTTCTTTTTCTGCTGCCCTTGTTCCAGAATGATGCCAGCCAAATGTCAGTCTGATTAGTCCTTTTCTGGGGTGACTCCTTGGATATACAGAGGTCAGGGAGCTGCTTGAGGAGACAGTCTGTGCTTTATAGGAGCTCCAGTGCTGAGCTGTGAGCTCCGTTGTTCATTCAGGGTTGTTGGGAGGTTATGTCTGCTGCAATAGAACTCATAAAACACCACTCTTTTTTTTTTTTTTTCACCCTTAGATGCTCTGTCTCAGGGAGTTGGGGCTTTCTTTATGAGTATCTCTTGCACTGTCCTGCCCCACTAGGTGGCAGTCTATTCACTATTTGCCTGCCGGGGCTCTGACCTCCTAAGGCGGGTCCGCCCTGTTGCGGCCCGGCGGACTCTCTCTGTTATGGCAGGTTGCCTCGGCAACGGCAGGCTGCGTCAGTCCTGGGCGGTACTTAAGTGGGGGTGCACTTTGTCAGGAATGGTGAACGCCCCTCCCTGACCGGGCTGCACCGTCCTAAATGCCGGCAACAAAACTCTCAGCCCCAAGCGCCTCCAGTCGCCGCCCTGCTTGTCCCCATGAGCGTGGGACCCGCCGAGCCCGATCACCCTGCTCCCTGCCTCAGAGTCCGTCCTCTCTCTCTCTCTCTCTTCCTCTCCCCAAGCTGAAAGGTCGACTCTCTCACTGGCGCCCCAGGAGCCTGCCGATAGGGCACTGGGATCCGTGCGATCTCCCGTGCCGCTGCCCACTACCCCGGCTCAGATCACGCTTCCCAGGAAACTCCTGGTCTGGCTCATTGTCCAAGTCCTGTTCAATCAGATGGACATGCCAATCTGCCCTTCCAAATCTCAGATTGCCGGTTTAACAGGGCACCCAGACCAGTGAGTTCCACGCCGGGTCCCGCTGCGGCGCCGGCCGAAGAGGCGGCGGGAGCCGGTTGCGTTAGCCGGCTGCTAGCGTCCCGTGTCTCTCCCACACCTGGGACTTTCAACGCTCTGTGGGCATAAAAGGAACATCCGAGAATGCGGCTAGGACTCACCCTCTGCACCTTCACTGAGAGCTGCAATCCTGAGTCACCTCTACGACGCCATCTTGCCTCCCTCCTCTCCAGGATTCCCTTTTTAATAAATGGTGTTGGGAAAACTGGCTAGCCATGTGCAGAAAGCAGAAACTGGACCCCTTCCTGACACCTTACACTAAAATTAACTCCAGATGGATTAAAGACTTAAACATATGACCTGGGACCATAAAAACCCTAGAAGAAAATATAGGCAAAACCATTCAGGACATAGGAGTAGGCAAGGACTTCAAGACCAAAACACAAAAAGCATTGGCAACAAAGGCCCAAATAGACAAATGGAAACTAACCAAACTCCACAGATTTGCATGGCAAAGAAAACAGTCACAAGAGTGAATCGGCAACCAACAGAATGAGAAAAAGTCTTTTCAGTTCACCCATCTGACAAAGGGCTGATATCCAGAATTTACAAAGAACTCAAACAGATTTACAGGAAGAAAAACAAACAAGCCCATTCAAAAATGGGCAAAAAATATGAACAGACACTTTATAAAGAAGACATACATGAGGCCAACAAACACATGAAAAAATGCTCATCATCACTGTCATTAGAGAGCTGCAAATCAAAACCACATTGAGATACCATCTCACGCCAGTTAGCATGGCGATCATAAAAAATCTGGAGACAACAGATGCTGGAGAGGATATGGAGAAAAAGGAAGACTCTTACACTGTTGGTGAGAGTGTTAATTAGTTAAATCATTGTGGAAGACAGTGTGGCGATTCCTCAAGGATCTAGAAATATAAATTCCATTTGACCCAGCAATCCCTTTACTGGATATTTATCCAAAGGAATATAAATCGTTCTACTATAAGGACACATGCACACGGACGTTCATTGCAGCACTGTTTACAATAACAAAGACCTGGAACCAACATAAATGCCCATCAATGATAGACTGGACTGGAAAATGTGGCCCATATACACCATGGAATTTTATGCAGCAATCAAAAATGATGAGTTTGTGTCCTTTGTAAGGACGTGTATGAATCTGGAGAACATCATTCTCAGCAAACTGACACAAAAACCGAAAAAGAAATACCGCATATACTCACTCATAGGCGGGTGAGAAAAATGAGAACACATGGACACAGAGAGGCGGTCTACTATTCACTGGGGTCTATTGGGGGGAATGGGGGAGGTACAGTGGCGGGGGGCTGGGGAGGGATAGCCTGGGGATGAATGCCAAGTGTGGGTGAAGGGGAGGAAGGCAGCAAAACACACTGCCATGTGTGTACCTATGCAACTATCTTGCACGTTCTGCACATGTACCCCAAAACCTATAATGCAATAAAATTAAAAAAAAATAAAAATAAATAAAAATAAAAATAAAAAGACAGACAGAATCCTGTTTTATATGGTCACACAATCAGAGCCTCACTGAGTAACATACACCTGGGGAAGATTTAGGAGTCTACTTTATATAGCATCTCATTTACAGCCTCAGTGAATAATGCACTTGTGCGAAATAGAAAATAGTTTATTTTATATGGATAGAAAATCAAAGCCTGAGTCAGTAATACACAATTTTAGAATAGTCACTAGTCTATACCATATGCCCAATATTCAAAGTCAGAGTCAATAATACACACCTGTGGTCTAGTCAAAAAACAATTTTATATGGCCAGAGATTTAGAGGCTCAGTGAATAGTACATACCTGTGGAATAATCAGGACGCTATTACATATGGCATCTATTTCAGAGATTCATTGAACAAGGAACACATGTGTTGTAGTCAGAATTCTATTTCGTATAGCCCCATATTCAGAACCTAACTGAATGACATACACCTTGGGGAATGTCAGGATTCTATTTCCTATAACCACATACTCAGAACCTAACTGAATAACCTACACCTTGTGGAAAGTCAGGATCCTCTTTCATATAGCCACTCATTTAGATACCGAATGTAAAAACGCACACCTACGGAGTGGTCAGAAGTCTATTTTATGGTCATTTACTCAGAGCCTCAAAGAACTATACAGAACTATGGAAATTCATGAGTGTATTTTACAAGGCCAATTATTCAGAACCTCATTGACAAATCATGTATATCTGGAAAATTCTCAGGATTCTATTATATATAGCCAATTATTCAGAGACTCACTGAATAATGCACACCTGGAAATAGTATGAAGACTATTTGATATGATATTACACCCAGTGATTCAGTGAAAAATGCACACCTGAGAAATGGTCAAGAGTATAGAGTCATGAGTCTATTTTCTGTGGTAACTCGTTCAGAAACTCAATGAAAAATACCCACCTTGGAAATTGTCAGAATCCAGGTCATATGGCCACTCAAACAAACCATTACCGAATCATGAACAAAGGGGCAATAGTAAAGAGTCTACTTCATATGGCTTCTCATTGAGAGTTTCAGTGCGTAATAAACAACAGTGGAGTAGTCAGGACCTTATTTAAGATAGCCCCAAATTACGCAGCTACGTGAATGATACACAAGTGTGTGATAGTCAGAAGACTAATTGATATGGACACTCATACAGCATCTTTTCGAATACTGCACATGTGGCGAATAATCACTGGTCTATTTCATATGGTGATTCATTTAAAGAGTGAAAAAATAACACACAGCTGTGGAGTAAAATGGGGTCTATAACATAAGGCCACTCTTTCAGTGTTTAAGTGAATAATATGTATACATGATAAGTCAGAAATCTCTTTCAAAAAGCCACTCGTTCAGGGCCACAGTGCAAAAAACTACCCTCAGAAATAGTCAAGGGTGCACTTCAAATAAGTACACATTCAGATTCTCTGTAAGGGATGCACACATGGGCAATACACAAGAGTCTATTTACTATGACCACTTAGTCAGAGTCTCATTCAATAATACACACATGGGGAAGAGTTAAGAGTCTACTTCATGTAGTCACTCATTTAGAGCCTCAGTGAAAAATTCACACCGGAGTAATGGTCGAGGATTTTTCATATGGCCACTCACTATGTGACTCACTGAATAATACAAACCTGGAAAATCCTCGAGATTCTATTTCATACTACCACACATATAGAACAGTATTGAATAATTCACAATCGAGCAATAGTCAGGTGTCTATTCTTTCTGGCCTCTCATTCAAATTTTCGGTGAATAATAAACTTCTATGGAGTAATCAGGGCACTGTTTAAGACAGCCACGGATTAAGTGCATTCCTGAGTGATACACTCGTGGGTGGTAATCAGAAGTTTATTTCATATGAACTCTAATTCTGGGTATTGCTGAGGAATACACAGCTGGAAGAGTGTCAGGAGTCTATTTGGTATGGACACTCATACAGAACCTGTTTCAATAATGCACACATGGAGAATAATCAGGAGTCTATGTCATACGGCTACTCATTCAGACAAACAGTGAATAACGCACATGTGGAGTATTGAGAAGTCAGTTTCACATGGCCGTTCTTTCACAGCCTCACTGAATATTACACACTTGTGATGTAGTCTGGAGTCTATTTTTTATGGCCACTCTTTCAGAGAATCACTGATTAATGCACACCTGCAGAAGGGTCAGAAGTCTCTATCCTATGGCCTCTCATTGAGATTCTCACTTAATGTACACCCCTGAAAAAATAGTCAAGATTTACTTATATGTCCTCATTTAGAGTCTTACTCAATAATGCACACCTGTGGAATAGTAAGGAGACTTTTTCATGTGGCCTCTCATTCGGAGTGTCACTGAATAATGTGGTGTAGTCAGGAGTCTATTTCATGTAGACATATTTTCAGAGCCTCAGTGAGTAAGAGAGACACTTGCTATAGTAAGGCATCTAATTAATATGGACACATCTTGAAAGCCTCACTGAATAATACACACCTGGAAAATAACTTGGAGTCTATTTTCGATGGACATTCATTCAGAGCCTCGGTGAATAATGCATACCTGTGGGGTAGCCAGGAGTCTATTTCATTTGGGCACTCATTCATAGCCTCAGTGGATAATATGCACGTGTGGATTAGTCAGGATTTCACTTCATATGGCCACTGACTCGTCATTTCAGTGGATAATGCACAAATATAAAGTACTCAGCAGTCTATTTCATAGAGCCACTCATTCAGAAATTCACTGAATAGTAAAAATATTTAAGATAGACAGAATCCTGTTTCATATGGTCAAACAATCAGAGCCTCACTGAGTAACATACACCTGAGGAAGCATTAGGAGTCTTCTTTATATAGCCTCTCACTTACAGCCTCAGTGAATAATGCACATGTGTGGAATAGACACTAGTCTATTTTATATGGCCACAAAATCAAAACCTCAGTGAGTAATACACAATTTTAGAATAGTCACTAGTCTATTCCATATGCCCAAATATTCAAAGTCAGAGTCAATAATACACACCTGTGGCCTAGTCCAAAAACAATTTAATATTGCCAACGTTTTAGAGATAGAGTCAATAATACATAACTGGGGAATACTCAGAACGCTATTAAATATGGAATCTATTTCAGAGATTCATTGAATAAGAAACACCTGTATTGTCGTCAGAGTTCTATTTCATATAGCCACACATTCAGAATCTAACTGAATGACATACACGTTGAGGAAAGTCAGATTTCTATTTCGTATAGCCACGTATTCAGAACCTAACTGAATAACATACACCTTGGAGAAATTCAGGATTCTATTTCGTATAGCCACTCATTTAGATACCGAATGTTAAAACCAACACCCGTGGAGTATTCAGGAGTCTCTGTTTTATGGCCACTCATTCAGAGCCTCACAGAATAATACAAAACTATTGATATCCATGAGTGTATATTACATGGCCACCTATTCAGAACCACATTGAAGAATAGTGTGTATCTGGAAAATACTCAGGATTCTAGTATATATAGCCACTTATTCAGAGACTCACTGAATATTGCACACCTGGGGAATATTCTGGAGACTATTTGATATGACAGTTTTCCCAGTGACTCAGTGAAATATGCACAGCTGTGAAAGCTTCAAGAGGATAAAGTCATGAGTCCATTTTATGTGGTAACTTGTCAGAAATTCACTGAAGGATCCCCACCTTGGAAATTGTCAGAGTCCAGGCCATATGGCCCCTCAATCAAAGCATTACGGAATAATGCACAATGGGACAATAGTAAGGAGTCTATTTTATATGGCCTCTCATTGAGAGGTTCAGTGCATAATAAACTGCTGTGGAGTAGTCAGGATACTCTTTAAAATAGCCCCAAATTACGCAGCTATGTAAATGATACATACGTGTGTGATAGTCAGGAGACTATTTGATATGGACACTCATACAGCACCTCTTTGAATACTGCACATTTGTCGAATAATTACTAGTCCATTGCATACGTTGATACGTTTGGAGAGAAAGAAAATAACGCAGACTTCTGAAGTAAAATGGGGTCTATTACATAAGGCCTCTCTTTCAGTGTTTCAGTAAATAATACGTATATCTAGTAAGTCAGGAATTTCTTTCACATGGAAACTCGTTCAGGGCCTCAGTGCATAATACTCCCCTCAGAAATAATCAAGCATCTACTTCAAATAAGAACACATTCAGAGTCTCGGTAAGTAATGCACACATGAGCAATACACAATAGTCACTTTTCTTTGCCCTCTTAGTCAGAGTCTCATTCAATAATACACACCAGGGGAAGAGTTAAGAGTCTACTTCATGTAGCCACTCATTTAGAGCCTTACTGTATAATTCCCACTGGAGTAATAGAGGAGCATTTTTCATATGGCCACTAACTATGTGACTCACTGAATGATACAAACCTGGAAAATCCTCAGGATTCTATTTTATACTACCACACATATAGAACAGTATTGAATAATTCACAATCGAGCAATAGTCAGGTTACTATTCTTTCTGGCAGCTCATTCAAAGTTTCAGTGAATAATAAACTTCTATGGAGGGATCAGGGCACTGTTTAAGAGAGCCACGTTTTAAGTGCCTTCTTGAGTGGTACACTCGTGGGGGGTAATCAGGATTTTATTTCGTATGAACTCTAATTCTGGGTATTGCTGAGTAATACACAAGTGGAAGAGTGTCAGGAGTCTTTTTGGTATGGACACTCATACAGAACCTGTTTGAATAATGCACACATGGAGAATAATCAGGAGTCTATGTCATATGGCTACTCATTCAGACAAACAGTGAATAAGGCACATGTGGAGTATTGAGAAGTCAGTTTCACATGGCCGTTCTTTCACAGCCTCATTGAATATTTCACACATGTGATATAGTCTGGAGTCTATTGTTTATGGCCACTGATTCAGAGAATCACTGAATAATGCACACCTGCAGAAGGGTCAGAAGTCTCTATCTTATGGCCTCTCATTGAGGTCCTCACTTAATGTACACACCTGGGAAAATAGTCAGGATTTACTTATATGTCCTCATTTAGAGTCTCACTCAATAATGCACACCTGTGGAATAGTAAGGAGACTTTTCCCTGGGGCCTCTCATTCGGAGTGTCACTGAATAATGTGGTGTAGTCTGGAGTCTATTTCATGTAGACATATTTTGAGAGCCTCAGTGAATAAGAGAGACCCTTGCTATAGTAAGGCATCTAATTAATATGGCCACATCTTGAAAGCGTCACTGAATAATACACACCTGGAAAATAATTTGGAGTCTATTTGCAATGTACATTTATTCAGAGCCTCGGTGAATAATGCACACCTGTGGGGTAGCCAGGAGTCTATTTCATTTGTGCACTCATTCATAGCCTCAGTGTTTAATATGCACGTGTAGATTAGTCAGAATTTCACTTCATATGGCCACTGACTCATCATTTCAGTGGATAATGCACGAATCTAAAGTACTCAGCAGTCTATTTCATAGAGCCACTCATTCAGAGATTCACTGAATAATAAAAATACCTAAGATAGACAGAATCCTGTTTCATATGGTCAAACAATCAGAGCCTCGCTGAGTAACACACACCTTGGGAAGTGTTAGGAGTCTACTTTATATAGCCTTTCATTTATAGCCTCAGTGAATAATGCACACGTGTGGAATAGACACTAGTCTATTTTTTTTGTGAATTTTTATTGCATTATAGGTTTTAAGGTACATGTGCAGAACGTGCAAGATAGTTGCATAGGTACACATATGGCAGTGTGTTTTGCTGCTTTCCTCCCCTTCACCCACATTTGGCCTTCAACCCCAGGCTATCCCTCCCCAGCCCACCCCGCTGTCCCTCCCCCATTCCCCCCAACAGACCCCAGTGTATAGTAGACCGCCTCTCTGTGTCCATGTGTTCTCATTTTTCTCACCCACCTATGAGTGAGTATATGCGGTATTTCTTTTTCTGTTCTTGTGTCAGTTTGCTGAGAATGATGCTCTCCAGATTCATCCATGTCCTTACAAAGGACACAAACTCATCATTTTTGTTTTTTTTTTTTTTTTAATTTTTATTGCATTATAGGTTTGGGGGTACATGTGCAGAACAAGCAAGATAGTTGCATAGGTACACACATGGCAGTGTGCTTTGCTGCTTTCCTCCCCTTCACCCACACTTGGTATTCATCCCCAGGCTATCCCCCCCAGCCCCCCCCTGCTGTCCCTCCCCCATTCCCCCCAACAGTCCCCAGTGTATAGTAGACCGCCTCTCTGTGTCCACGTGTTCTCATTTTTCTCACCCACCTATGAGTGAGTATATGCGGTATTTCTTTTTCTGTTCTTGTGTCAGTTTGCTGAGAATGATGTTCTCCAGATTCATCCATGTCCCTACAAAGGACACAAACTCATCATTTTTGATTGCTGCATAATATTCCATGGTGTATATGTGCCACATTTTCCCAGTCCAGTCTATCATCGTTGGGCATTTGGGTTGGTTCCAGGTCTTTGCTATTGTAAACAGTGCTGCAATGAACATTCGTGTGCATGTGTCCTTATAGTAGAACGATTTATAGTCCTTTGGATATATAGCAAGTAATGGGATTGCTGGGTCAAATGGAATTTCTATTACTAGGTCCCTGAGGAATCGCCACACTGTCTTCCACAATGGTTGAACTAATTTACACTCCCACCAACAGTGTAAGAGTGTTCCTATTTCTCCACATCCTCTCCAGCATCCGCTGTCTCCACATTTTTTAATGATCGCCATTCTAATTGGAGTGAGATGGTATCTCAATGTGGTTTTGATTTGCATCTCTCTAATGACCAGTGATGATGATCGTTTTTTCATATGTTTGTTGGCCTCATGTATATCTTCTTTTGTAAAGTGTCTGTTCATATCCTTTGTCCATTTTTGAATGGGCTTGATTGTTTTTTTCCTGTAAATCTGTTTGAGTTCTTTGTAAATTCTGGATATCAGCCCTTTGTCAGATGTGTAAACTGCAAAGATGTTTTCCCATTCTGATGGTTGCCGATTCACTCTAGTGACGGTTTCTTTTGGCGTGCAGAAGCTGTGGAGTTTGATTAGGTCCCATTTGTCTATTTTGGCTTTTGTTGCCAATGCTTTTGGTGTTTTACTCATGAAGTCCTTGCCTACTCCTATGTCCTGAATGGTTTTGCCTAGATTTTCTTCTAGGGTTTTTATGGTGTCAGGTCTTACATTTAAGTCTTTAATCCATCTGGAGTTAATTTTAGTGTAAGGTGTCAGGAAAGGGTCCAGTTTCTGCTTTCTGCACATGGCTAGCCAGTTTTCCCAACACCATTTATTAAATAGGGAATCCTTTCTCCATTGCTTGTTTTTGTCTGGTTTATCAAAGATAATATGGTTGTAGATATGTTGTGTTGCCTCCGATGCTTCTGTTCTGTTCCGTTGGTCTATATCTCTGTTTTGGTACCAGTACCATGCTGTTTTGATTACTGTAGCCTTGTAGTATAGTTTGAAGTCTGGTAGCGTGATGCCTCCCGCTGTGTTCTTTTTGCTTAGAATTGACTTGTCTATGCGGGCTCTTTTTTGGTTCCATATGATATTCATGGTGGTTTTTTCCAGTTCTGTGAAGAAATTCAATGGTAGTTTGATGGAGATAGCATTGACTGTGTAAATTACTTTGGGCAGTATTGCCATTTTCACGATATTGACTCTCCCTAACCACGAACATGGAATGTTTCACCATCTGTTTGTGTCCTCTCTTATTTCGTTGAGCAGTGGTTTATAGTTTTCCTTAAAGAGGTCCGTTACATTCCTTGTGAGTTGTATTCCTAGGTATTTTATTTTCTTTGTAGCCATTGTGAATGGCAGTTCGTTCTTGATTTGGTTCTCTTTAACTCTGTTATTGGTGTATAGGAATGCTTGTGATTTTTGAACATTGATTTTATATCCTGAGACTTTGCTGAAGTTGCTTATCAGTTTCAGGAGGTTTTGGGCTGAGGTGATGGGGTCTTCTAGGTATACTATCATGTCGTCTGCAAATAGAGACAATTTGGCTTCCACCTTTCCTATTTGAATACCCTTTATTTCTTTTTCTTGCCTGATTGCTCTGGCTAGAACTTCCAGTACTATTTTTAATAGGAGTGGTGAGAGAGGGCATCCTTTTCTAGTGCCCGATTTTAAAGGGAATGCTTCCAGTTTTTGCCCATTAAGTATGATATTGGCTGTTGGTTTGTCGTAAATATCTTTTATTACTTTGAGGTATGTTCCATCAATACCAAGTTTATTGAGGGTTTTTAGCATAAAAGGCTGTTGAATTTTGTCAAATGCCTTCTCTGCGTCAATTGAGATAATCATGTGATTTTTGTTTTTGCTTCGGTTTGTGTGGTGAATTACATTTATAGACTTGTGTGTGTTGAACTAGCCTTGCATCCCAGGGATGAATCCTAATTAATCATGATGGATAAGTTTTTTAATGTGCTGTTGCAATCGGTTTGCCAGTATTTTATTGAAGATATTTGCATCTATGTTCATCATGGATATTGGCCTGAAGTTTTCTTTTCTTGTTGAGTCTCTGCCGGGTTCTGGTATCAGGATGATGTTGGTCTCATAAAATGATTTGGGAAGGGTTCCCTTTTTTTGGATTCTTTGGAATAGTTTTAGAAGAAATGGTACCAGATTTTCTTTGTGTGTCTGGTAGAATTCAGCTTTGAACCCATCTGGAACTGGGCTTTTTTTGTGTGTGGTAGGCTCTTAATTGCTGTTTCAACTTCAGACCTCGTTATTGGTCTATTCATAGTTTTGGCTTCTTCCTGGTTTAGGCTTGGGAGGACACAGGAGTCCAGGAATTTATCCATTTCTTCCTGATTTACTAGTTTATGTGCATAGAGTTGTTTGTAGTTTTCTCTGATGATGGTTTGAATTTCTGTGGAATCTGTGGTGATTTCCCCATTATCTTTTTTATTGCATCTATTTGGTTGTTCTCTCTTTTCTTTCTTATCAGTCTGGCTAGCGGTCTGTCTATTTTGTTGATCTTTTCGAAAAACCAGCTCTTAGATTTATTGATTTTTTGAAGGGTTTTTCTTGTCTGTATCTCCTTCAGTTCTGCTCTGATCTTAGTTATTTCTTGTCTTTGGCTAGGTTTTGAGATTTTTTGATCTTGCTCCTCTAGCTCTTTCAATTTTGACGATAGGGTGTCAATTTTGGATCTCTCCACTCTTCTCATGTGGGCACTTATTGCTATATATTTTCCTCTACAGACTGCTTTAAATGTGTCCCAGAGGTTCTGAAACGTTGTGTCTTCATTTTCACTGGTTTCAAAGAACTTCTTTATTTCTGCCTTCATTTCATTGTTTATCCAATCAACATTCAAGAGCCAGTTGTTCAGTTTCCATGAAGCTGTGCGGGTCTGAGTTATTTTCTGAATTCTGAGTTGTAACTTGATTTCACTATGGTCTGAGAGACTGTTTGTTATGATTTCAGTTGTTTTGCATTTGCCGAGGAGTGCTTTACTTCCAATTATGTGGTCAATTTTGGAGTAGGTGTGATGAGGTGCTGAGAAGAATGTATATTCTGTGGATTTGGGGTGGAGAGTTCTGTAAATGTCTATCAGGTTTGCTTGTTCCAGGTCTGAGTTCAAGTCCTTGATATCCTTGTTAATTTTCTGTCTGGTTGATCTATCTGCTATTGACAGTGGAGTGTTAAAATCTCCCACTAGTATTGTGTGGGAGTCTAAGTCTCTTTGTAAGTCCCTACGAACTTGCCTTATATATCTGGGTGCTCCTACATTGGGTCCATATATATTTAGAATCATTAGCTCTTCTTTTTGTATCGATCCTTTTACCATTATGTGATGACCTTCTTTGTCCCTTTTGATCTTTGTTGCTTTGAAGTCTATTTTATAAGTGACGAGAATTGCAACTCCTGCTTTTTTTTGCTCTCCATTTGCTTGGTAAATCTTCCTCCATCCTTTTATTTTGAGCCTTTGTGTATCTTTGCCTGTGAGGTGGGTTTCCTGGATACAGCACACCGATGGGTTTTGGTTTTTTATTCAATTTGCCAGTCTGTGTCTTTTGATTGGTGCATTTAGCCCAGTTACATTTAGGGTTAATATTGTTATGTGTGAATTTGATACTGCCATTGTGATGTTAGCTGGCTGTTTTGCCTATTGGTTCATGTAGATTCTTCATTTTGTTGATGGTCTTTAGCATTTTGTATGCTTTTCGGATGGCTGGTACTGGTTGTTTCTTTCTATGTGTAGTGCCTCTTTCAGTAGCACTTGTAAAGCAGGCCTAGTGGTGACAAAATCTCTGAGTACTTGCTTGTTCGTGAAGGAATTTATTTTTCCTTCACTTATGAAACTCAGTTTGGCTGGATATGAAATTCTGGGTTGAAAGTTCTTTTCTTTAAGGATGTTGAATATTGGCCCCCACTCTCTTCTGGTTTGTAGATTCTCTGCCGAGAGATCTTCTGTGAGTCTGATGGGCTTCCCTTTGTGGGTGACCCCACCTTTCTCTCTGGCTGCCCTTAGTATTTTCTCCTTCATTTCAACCCTGGTGAATCTAATAATTATGTGCCTTGCGGTTGCTCTTCTTGTGGAGTATCTTTGTGGTGTTCTCTGTATTTCCTGGAGTTGAGTATTGACCTGTCTTGCTAGGTTGGGGAAATTTTCCTGGATAATATCCTGAAGAGTGTTTTCCAGCTTAGATTCATTCTCTTCATCACATTCTGGTACACCTATCAAACGTAGGTTAGGTCTCTTCACATAGTCCCACATTTCTTGGAGATTTTGTTCATTCCTTTTTGTGCTTTCTTCTTTAATCTTGGTTTCACATTTTATTTCATTGAGTTGATCTTCAATTTCAGGTATTCTTTCTTCTGCTTGGTCAATTCGGCTGTTGAAACTTGTGCATGCTTCACGAAGTTCTCGTGTTGTGTTTTTCAGCTCCTTCAATTCATTCATATTCCTCTCTAAGTTTTCCATTCTTGTTATCAATTCCTCAAATTGTTTTTCAAATCTTTTTTCAAGGTTCTTAGTTTCTTTGCCCTGATTTAGAACATGTTCTTTTTGCTCAATGAAGTTTCTCATTATCCACTTTCTGAAACCTGATTCTGTCATTTCGTCACACTCATTCTCTGTCCAGCTTTGTTCCCTTGCTGGTGAGGAGTTTTGGTCCTTTGTAGGAGGTGAAGTGTTTTGGTTTCCGTTGTTTTCCTCCTTTTTGCTCTGGTTTCTTCCCATCTTCATGGATTTATATGCCTGTCGTCTTAGTAGTTGCTGATTTTTCAATTGGATCTCTGTGTGGATGCTGAGATTGTTGATGATGAAGTATTTCTGTTACTTAGTTTTTCTTCTAGTGGTCTAGCCCCTCTGCTGTATGAGTGCTGAGGTCCACTCCAGGCCCTGTTTGTCTGGAGTATACCTGTAGCAGCTGTGGAACAGTGAGGGATGATACCAGTTTCTTCTTCTGCTGTCTTTGTTCCAGAATGATGCCCGCCAAATGTCAGTCTGATTAGTCCTTTTTTCGCGGTGACTCTTTGGATATACAGGGGTCAGGGAGCTGCTTAAGGAGACGGTTTGTGCTTTATAGTAGCTCCAGTGCTGAGCTGTGAGCTCCGTTGTTCATTCAGGGTTGTTGGGAGTTTGTTTATGTCTGCTGCAATAGAACTCATAAAACACCACCCTTTTTCCCCCCACCTTATATGCTCTGTTTCAGGGAGTTGGGGCTTTCTTTATGAGTATCTGTTGCACTGTCCTGCCCCACTAGGTGGCAGTCTATTCACTATTTGCCTGCCGGGGCTCTGACCTGCTAGCGCGGTTCTGCCCTGTTGCTGCTGGGCTCCCTTCTGCTGTGGAGAGCTCCCATCTCCTGGGAGTCTCTCTGTTATGGCAGGTTGCCTCGGCAACGGCAGGCTGCATCAGCCCTGGGCAGTACTTCAATAGGGGCGGATTGTGTTAACAATGGCGGACGCCCCTCCCTCACCAGGCTTCACCGTCCTAGATGCCGGCAGCAAAACTCTCAGCCCCAAGCGTCTCCAGTCACTGCCCTGCTTGTCCCTGTGAGGGTGGGACCCTCTGAGCCCGATCACCCAGCTCCCTGCCTCAGAGTCCGTCCCCTCTCTCTCTCTCTCTCCCTCTCCACTAACTGAAAGGTCGACTCTCTCACTGGCGCCCCAGGAGCCTGCCGATAGGGCACTGGGATCCATGCAATCTCCCGTGCCACTGCCCACTTCACCGGCTCAGATTACGCTTCCCAGGAAAATCCCAGGAAACTCCTGGTCTGGCTCACTGTCCAAGTCCCGTTCAATCAGATGGACGCACCAATCTGCCCTTCAAACTCTCAGATTGCCGGTTTAACAGGGCACCCAGATCAGTGAGTTCCGTGCCGGGTCCCACAGCAGCACCGGCCGAAGTGGCGTCAGGGCCGAAGCGGCCGCGCGAGCCGGCTGCATTAGCCGGCTTTACTTTACTAGCGTCCTGTGGGACTTTCAACGCTCTGTGGGCTAGAGAGGTCCATCCGAGAATGCGGCTAGGACTCACCCTCTGTGCTGTCACTGAGAGCTGCAATCCTGAGTCACTTCTATGCGCCATCTTGCCTCGATCCCCGATACTAGTCTATTTTATATGGCCACAAAATCAAAACCTGAGTGAGTAATACACAATTTTAGAATAGTCACTAGTCTATTCCATAAGCCCAAATATGCAAAGTCAGAGTTAATAATACACACCTGTGGACTAGTCAAAAAACAATTTAATATGACCAAAGTTTTAGAGCCTCAGTGAATAATACATACCTGGGGAATACTCAGGACGCTATTACATATGGAATCTATTTCAGAGATTCATTGAATAAGGAACACCAGTATTGTTGTCAGAATTCTATTTCGTATAGCCACACATTCAGAACCTAACTGAGTGACATACACCTCGGTGAAAGTCAGAATTCTATTTTGTATAGCCACGTATTCAGAACCTAACTGAATAACATACACCTTGGAGAAATTCATTATTCTATTTCGTATAGCCACTCATTTAGATACTGAATATTAAAACGCACACCCGCGGAGTATTCAGGAGTCTCTGTTTTATGGCCACTCATTCAGAGCCTCACAGAATAATACAAAACTATGGATATCCAGGAGTGTATTTTACATGGCCACCTATTCAGAACCTCATTGAAGAATCGTGTATATCTGGAAAATACTCAGGATTCTCATATATATATAGCCACATATTCAGAGACTCACTGAATAATGCACACCTGGGAAATATTCTGGAGACTGTTTGATATGACAGTTTACCCAGTGACACAGTCAAATATGCACAGCTGAGAAAGCTTCAGAAGGATAGAGTCATGAGTCTATTCTATGTGGTAACTTGTCCAGAAACTCTCTGAAGAATCCCCACCTTGGAAATTATCGGAGTCCAAGTCATATGGCCACTCAATCAAAGCATTACCGAATAATGTACAATGGGGCAATAGTAAGGAGTTTATTTCATATGGCCTTTCATTGAGAGCTTCAGTGCATAATAAACTGCCATGGAGTTGTCAGGACCCTCTTTAAGGTAGCCCCATATTACGCAGCTATGTGAACTATTCATACAAGTGTGGTAGTCAGGAGACTATTTGATATGGACACTCATACAGCACCTCTTCAAATACTGCATATTTGTGGAATATTCTCTAGTTTATTCATTACGGTGATTCTTTTGGGGAGTCAGAAAATAATGCACACCTCTGAAGTAAAATGGGGTCTATTACATAAGGCCTCTCTTTCAGCGTTTCATTGAATAATTTGTATATCTGATAAGTCAGGAAGATCTTTCACATGGCCACTCGTTCTGGGCCTCTGTTCATAATACTTTCCTCAGAAACAGTCAAGGGTCTACTTCAAATAAGTACACATTTAGAGTCTCTGTAAGTAATGCACACATGGTCAATACACAAGAGTCTCTTTTCTATGCCAACGTAGTCAGTGTCTCATTCAATAAAGCACACCTGGGAATGCGTTATACGTCTACTTTATATAACCAATCATTTAAATCCTCAGTGAATAATTTACACTGGAGTAATTGTCGAGCTTTTCTTATATGGCCACTCACTATGTGCCTCCCTGAATGATACACACCTGGGGAATCCTCAGGATTGTATATTTTACTACCACACATTTAGAACCTTATTGTATAATTCACAATGAAGCAGTAGTCTGGTGTCTATTCTTTCTTGTCCTTCATTCAAATATTCAGTGAATAATAAACTTCTATTGAGTAATCAGGGCACTCCTTAAGATATCCACGAATTAAGTGCCTTCCTGAGTCATACACACCTGGGTGATAGTCAGTAATTTATATCATATGAACTCTAATTCTGGGTATTGCTGAGTAATACACAACTGGGGGAGTGTCAGGAGACTAATTGGTATGGACACTCGTACAGAACCTGTTTGAATAATGCACGCATGGAGAATAATCAGGAGTCTATGTCATACGGCTTCTCATTCAGACAAACAGTGAATAACACACATGTGGAGTAATGAGCAGTCTGTTTTATATGGCCATTTTTTCACAGCCTTACTGAATATAACACCCTTGTGATATAGTCTGGAGTGTATTGTTTATGGCCACTCATTCGGAGAATCACTGAATAATTCACACCTGCAAAATAATCAAGTGTCTCTATCCTATGGCCTCTCATTCAGAGCCTCACTAAATGTACAAACCTGAGAAAATTGTCAGGATTTTCTTATATCCCCTCATTTAGAGTTTCACTCAATAATGCACACCTGTGGAATAGTAAGGAGAGTTTTTCATGTGGCCTCTCATTTGGAATGTCACTGAATAATGTGGTGTAGTCAGGAGTCTATTGCATGTGGACACATTTTCAGAGCCTCAGTGAATATGGGAGACCCTTGCTATGGTAAGACCTCTAATTAATATGGCTACATTTTGTAAACCTCATTAAATAATACACACCTGGAGAATTATTTGGAGTCCATTTGTGATGGACATTCATTCAGAGCCTCAGTGAATAATGTGCACCCGTGGGGTAACCAGGAATTTATTTTATTTGGACACTCATTCATAGTCTCAGTGGATAATATTCACGTGTGTATTAGTACTTATTTCATTTCATATCCAATGACTCATAATTTCAGTGAATAATGCACAATTGTAAAGCAATCAGCAGTCTATCTCATAAAGCCACTCATTCAGAGATTCACTTAATAATACAAATATTTACGATAGACAGAATCCTTTTTTCACATGGTCAAACAATCAGAGCCTCTCTGAGTAACACACACCTGGGGAAGCGTTAGGAGTCTACTTTATATAGCCTCTCATTTACAGCCTCAGCAAATAATACACACGTGTGGAGTAGACACTAGTCTGATTTAAATGGCCACAAAGTCAAAGCCTGAGTGAGTAATTCACGACTTTAGAATAGTCACTAGTCTTCTCCATATGCCCAAATATTCAAAGTCAGAGTCAATAACACACACCTGTGGGCTAGTCAAAAATCAATTTCTCATGTCCAAAGATTTAGAGCCTCAGTGAAAAATACATACTTGGGGAATACTCAGGACGCCATTACATATGGCATCTATTTCAGAAATTCATTGATTAAGGAACACATGTATTGTAGTCAAAATTCTATTTTGTATAGCCACATATTCACAAACTACGTGAAGGACGAACTCCTTGGGAAAAGTCAGGATTCTATTTCATATAGTCACATATTCAGAACCTAACTGCATAACATACACCATGGGGAAATTCAGCACTCTAGTTAGTGTAGCCACTCATTTAGAAACCAAATGTAGAAACGCACACCTGCTGAGTATTCAGGAGTCTCTATTTTATGGCCACTCATTCAGAGCCTCACAGAATAATACAGAAATATGGAAATTCAGGAGTGTATTTTACATGGCCACTTATTCAGAACCTCATTGAAGAATCATATACATCTAAAAAATACTCAGGATTCTATTATATATAACCACTTATTCAGAGACTCACTGAATAATGCACACCTGGGGAATAGTCTGGAAACTATTTGATATGACCGTTCACCTAGTGACTCTGTGAAAAATGAACAGCTGAGAAATAGTCAAGAGGATAGAGTCATGAGTCTATTTTCTGTGGTAACTCGTTCAGAAACTCACTGAAGAATGCCCACCTTGGAAATAGTCAGAGTCCAGGTCATATGTCCACTCAATCAAAGCATTACCGAATAATGCACAAATGGGCAATAGCAAGGAGTCTATTTCATATAGCCTCTCATTTAGAGCTTCAGTGCATAATAAACAGCTGTGGAGTAGTCATGTCCTTATTTAAGGTATCCCCAAATTACCCATCTATGTGAATGATACACACATGTGTGATAGTCAGGAGACTATTTGATATGGACACTCATACAGCACCTCTTCCAATACTGCACATTTTTGGAATAATCACTAGTGTATTTCATATGGTGATTCATTTGAAGGGTCAAAAAAATAGGGGGATTTCCAAGATGGTGCCATAGAAACAACTCGGATTGCAGCTCTCAGTGAAGGCACAGAGAGTTAGTCCTTGCTGCATTTTTAGACGGTTCTTTGTTTCCCACAGAAAGAGGATATTTGCAAGTGTAGGAGAGACACCAGATGCCAGCGCAGCCAGTGCTTTGGCTCCCGCGGTTTATTCCGCCAGCGCCACAGTGCAGTGGCTCCCAGCACAAAACTCACTGGTCTGGGTGCCCTGTTAAACCGGCAATCTGAGATCTGGAAGGGCAGATTGACATGTCCATCTGATTAAACGGGACTTTGAAAATGAGCCAGACCAGGAGATTCCTGGAAAGCGTTATTTGAGCTGGTGCAATGGGAAGCGGCATGGGAGATCACACGGATCCCAGTGTCCTATCACCACGCTACTGGGGCGCCAGAAAGACAGAGAGTCAACCGCTCAAATTGGGGAGAAAAAGAAATAGAGAGAGAGGATGGACTCTGAGGCAGGGAGCCAAGTGATCGGGCTTGGTGGGTCCCACCCTAATGGGAACAAGCTGGGCGGTAATTGGAGGTGCTCGGGGTTGAGAGTTTTGCTGTGGGTTGAGCTGAATCAAGCACAGTGCAGCTCAGTGGGGTAGGGGCGTCCACCACTATGTATGCAATTCGCCCCTTCTGAAGTACACACCCATTGCTGACATAGCATCCGTTGCCGAGGCAACCCTCCATAACAAAGAGACTCTGCCAACAGGGTGGAGCGCACCACAGAAGAACGGAGCCCCGCGGTAGTAGGGCGGACCCTCACTAGCAGGACGGAGCCTCAGCAGGCAAATAGTGAACAGACTGCCACCTAGCGGGGCAGGACAGTGCAACAGATAGTCATAATAAAAGCCCCAACTCACTGAGACAGAGAATCTGAGGGAAAGAAAGGGGGTGCAGAGTGGGTAGACCATTGGAAGGAAAACTAAGTAACAGAAATACTTCATCATCAACAATCCAGGCATACACTCAAAGACAAAATTGAAAAGTCAGTAACTACTAAGATGACAGGTGGATAAATCCACAAAGATGAAAAGAGACCAGCGCAAAAAGAAGGAAAACACCCGAAACCAAAACACCTCACCTCCTACAAAGGAACAAAACTCCTCACCAGCAAGGGAACAAAGCTGGATGGAGAATGACTGTGACGAAATGATGGAATCAGAATTGAGCAAGTGGATAATGAGAAACTTCACTGAGCTAAAAGAACATGTTCTAAATCAATGCAATGAAACTAAGAACCTTGACAAATTATTCGAGGAAATGATAACAAGAATGGACAACTTAGATAGGAAAACGAATGAATTCAAGGAGCTGAAAAACACAACACGAGAACTTCACAAAGCATGCACAAGTTTCAACAGCGGAATTGACGAAGCAGAAGAAAGAATATCAGAAGTCGAAGATCAACTCAATGAAATAAAATGAGAAACCAAGATTAGAGAAAAAAGCAGAAAAAGAATGAACAAAATCTCCAGGAACTGTGGGACTATGTGAAGAGACCCAACCTACGTTTGAGACGTGTACCAGAATGTGATGAAGAGAATGAATCCAAGCTGGAAAACACTCTTCAGGATATTATCCAGGAAAATTTCCCCAAACTAGCAAGGCAGGTTAATACTCAACTCCAGGAAGTACAAAGAACACCACAAAGATACTCCGGAAAAAGAGAAACCCCCAAGGCACATAATCATCAGATTCACCAGGGTTGAAATGAAGGAGAAAATACTAAGGGCAGACAGAGAGAAAGGTCGGGTCACCCACAAAGGGAAGCCCATCAGAGTCACAGCAGATCTCTCGGCAGAAACTCTACAAGCCAGAAGAGAGTGGGGTCCAATATTCAACATTCTAAAAGAAAAGAACTTTCTGGCCGGGCACGGTGGTTCAAGCCTGTAATGCTAGAACTTTGTGGGGCTGAGGCCGGTGGATCACAAGGTCAAGAGATCGAGACCATGCTGGTCAACATGGTGAAACCCCATCTGTACTAAAAATACAAAAAAGAAATTGCTGGGAATGGTGCTGCGTGCCTGTAGTACCAGATACACAGGAGGCTGAGGCAGGAGAATTGCCTGAACCCAGGAGGCGGAGACTGTGGTGAGTCAAGATCACGCCATTGCACTCCAGCCTGGGTAACAAAAGTGAAACTCCATCTCAAAAAAATAAAAAAGGAAAAGAAAAGACCTTTCAACCCAGAATTTTATATCCAGCCAAACTGAGCTTCATAAGTGAAGAAAAAATAAAATCCTTCACGAACTAGCAAGTATTCAGAGATTTTGTCACCACTAGACCTGCTTTACAAGAGCTTCTGAAATAGGCACTACACATAGAAAGAAACAAGTACCAGCCATCCTAAAAGCACACCAAATGCTAAAGACCATCAACAAAATGAAGAATCTACATGAACCAATGGGCAAGACAGCCAGCTAGCATCAAAATGGCAGTATCAAATTCACACATAACAATATTAATGCTAAATGTAAATGGGATAAATGCACCAATTAAAGGACACAGACTGGCAAATTGGATAAAAAACCAAAACCAATCGGTGTGCTGTATCCAGGAAACCCATCTCACATGCAAAGATTCACAAAGGCTCAAAATAAAGGGATGGAGGAAGATTACCAAGCAAATGGAGAGCAAAGAAAAAGAAGGAGCTGCAATTCTCCTCTCTGATAAAATAGACTTTAAAGCAACAAAGATCAAAAGGGACAAAGAAGGTCATTACATAATGGTAAAAGGATTGATAGAACAAGAAGAGCTAATGATCCTAAATATATATGGACCTAATGCCGGAGCACTCAGATATATAAGGCAAGTTCTTAAAGACGTACAAAGAAACTTAGACTCCCACACAATAATAGTGGGAGACTTTAACACTCCCCTGTTAATATCAGACAGATCAACCAGACAGAAAGTTAACAAGTATATCCAGGACTTGAACTCAGACCTGGAACAAGAAAACCTGATAAACATCTACAGAACCCTCCACCCCAAATCCACAGAATATACATTCTTCTCAGCACCACAATACACCTACTCCAAAATTGACCACATAATTGGAAGTAAAGCACTCCTCAGCAAATGCAAAACAATTGAAATCATTAGAAACAGTCTCTCAGACCATGCTGCAATCAAGTTAGAACTCAGAATTCAGAAACTAACTCAGAACCACACAGCTTCATGGAAACTGAACAACTGGCTCCTGAATGTCGATTGGATAAACAATGAAATGAAGGCAGAAATAAAGACGTTCTTCGAAACCAACGAGAACAAATACACAACATACCAGAATCTCTGGGACACATTTAAAGCAGTCTGTAGAGGAAAATATATAGCGATAAGTGCCCACATGAGAAGAGTGGAGAGATCCAAAATTGACATCCTATCGTCAAAATTGAAAGAGCTAAAGGAGCAAGATCAAAAAAGCTCAAAACCTAGCAGAAGACAAGAAATAACTAAGATCAGAGCAGAACTGAAGGAGATAGAGACACGAAAAACCACTCAAAAAATCAATAAATCCAAGAGCTGCTTTTGTGAAAAGATCAACAAAATAGACAAACCACTAGCCAGACTGATAAAAAAGAAAGGAGAGAACAACCAAATAGATGCAATAAAAAAACGATAAAGGGGAAATCAACACACATGCCACACAAATTCAAACTATCATCAGGGAATATTGCAAACAACACTGTGCATATAAACTAGTAAAACAGGAAGAAATGGATAAATTTCTGGACACATGTGTCTTCCCAAACCTAAACCAGGAGGAAGTTGAAACAATGAATAGACCGATAACAAGGTCTAAAGGTGAGGCAGCAATTAAGAGCCTACTGAAGAAAAAAAGCCCAGGTCCAGATGGGTTCACTGCCGAATTCTACCAGACACACAAAGGGGATCTGGTACAACTTCTACTGAAACTATTCCAATAAAGTCAAGAAGAGGGAACCCTTCCCAAATCATTTTATGAGACCAATATCATTCTAATAGCAAAACCCGGCAGAGACTCAACAAGAAAAGAAAACTTCAGGCCAATATCAATGATGAACATAGATGCGAAAATCTTCAATAAAATACTGGCAAATAGACTGCAACAGCACATTAAAAAACTTATCCATCATGATCAAGAGGGATTCATCCCGGGGATGCAAGGCTGGTTCAACATACAGTAGTCTATAAATGTAATTCACTACATAAACAGAAGCAGAAACAAAAACCACATGATTATCTCAATTGATGCAGAGAAGGTAATTGACAAAATTCAACAGCCCTTTATGCTAAAAACCCTCAATAAACTCGGTAATGATGGAACATATCTCAAAGTAATAAAAGCTATTTATGACAAACCAACAGCCAATATCATACTTAATGGGCAAAAACTGGAAGCATTCCCTTTGAAATCCAGCACTAGACAAGAATGCCCTCTGTCACCACTCCTATTTAACATAGTACTGGATGTTCTAGCCAGAGCAATCAGGAAAGTAAAAGAAATATAGTGTATTCAAATAGGAAAGGTGGAAGCAAAATTGTCTCTATTCGCAGATGACATGATAGTATACCTAGAAGAGTGCATCACCTCAGCCCAAAAGCTCCTGAAACTGATAAGCAACTTCAGCAATGTCTCAGGATATAAAATCAATGTGCAATAATCACAAGCATTCCTATACACCAATAACAGACTTAAAGAGAATCAAATCAAAAACAAAATGCCATTCACAATTGCTACAAAGAAAATAAAATACCTAGGAATACAACTCACAGAGAATGTAAGGGACCTCTTTAAGGAACACTACAAACCACTGCTCAATGAAATAAGAGAGGACATAAACAGATGGAGAAACATTTCATGTTCGTGGTTAGGAAGAATCAATATCGTGGAAATGGCTATACTGCCAAAGTAATTTACACAGTCAATGCAATTCCGATCAAACTACCATTGAATTTCTTCACAGAACTGGAAAAACCACCATAAATTTTATGGGACTAAAAGAGAGCCCGCATAGCCAAGTCAATTCTAAGAAAAAAGAACACAGCGGGAGGCATCACACTACCAGTCTTCAAACTATACTACAAGGCTACAGTAATCAAAATAGCATGGTACTGGTAACAAAACAGAGATATAGACCAATGGAACAGAACGGAGGTATCGGAGGCAACACAACATATCTACAACCATATAATCTTTGATAAACCAAACAAAAACAAGCAATGGGGAAAGGAATCCCTGTTTAATAAATGGTGTTGGGAAAACTGGCTATCCTTGTGCAGAAAGCAGAAACTGGACCCCTTCCTGACACCTTACACTAAAATTAACTCCAGATGGATTAAAGACTTAAACTTCAGTCCAGGCACCATAAAAACCCTAGAAAAAAATCTAGACAAAACCATTTAGGACATAGGAGTAGGCAAGGACTTCATGACCAAAATACCAAAAGCATTGGCAACAAAAGCCAAAATAGACAAATGGGACCTAATCATACTCCACAGCTTTTGCGCGATAAAACAAACAGTCACCAGAGTGAATCAGCAACCATCACAATAGGAAAAAGTCTTTGTCAGAGACAAAGGGTTGATATCCAGAATTTACAAAGAACTCAAACAGATTTACAGGAAAAAACAATCAAGCCCATTCAAAAATGGGCAAAGGATATGAACAGACACTTTACAAAAGAAGACATACATGAGGCCAACAAACAGATGAATAAATGTTCATCATCACTGGTCATTAGAGAAATGCAAATCAAAACCACATTGAGATACCGTCTCTCGCCAGTTAGAATGGTGATCATTAAAAAATCTGGAGACAACAGATGCTGGAGAGGATGTGGAGAAATAGGAACACTCTTACACTGTTGGTGGGAGTGTAAATTAGTTCAACCATTTTGGAAGACAGTGTGGTGATTCCTCAGGGACCTAGAAATAGAAATTCCATTTGACCAAGCAATCCCTTTACTGGGTATATATCCAAAGGAGTATAAATCTTTCTGCTATAAGGACACATGCACACGAATGTTCATTGCAGCACTATTTACAATAGCAAAGACCTGGATCCAACCCAAATGCCCATCGATGATAGACTGGACTGGAAAAATGTGGCACATATACACCATGGAATATTATGCAGCAATCAAAAATGATGAGTTTGTGTCCTTTGTAAGGAAATGGATGAATCTGGCGAACATCATTCTCAGCAAACTGACACAAGAAGACATAAGGAAATACCGCATATTATCACTCATAGGCGGGTGAGAAAAATGAGAACACAAGGACATAGGGAGTGGGTGTGCTACACACAGGGTTCTCTTGGGCGGAATGGGGGAGGGAGAGCGGGGGGAGCTGTGGAGGGATTGCCAGGGAAATAATGCCAAGTGTGGTTGAAGTGGAGAAAGGAAGCAAAACGCACTGCCATGTGTGTACCTATGCAACTAACTTGCACGTTCTGCACATATACCCCAAAACCTAAAATGAAATAAAATTTTTTTAAAAAAATACCGCAAACCTGTGGAGTATACTGGGGTCTATTACATAAGGCCACTCTTTCAGTGTTTCAGTCAATAATATGTATATCCGATAAGTCAGAAATCTCTTTCACATGGACACTCGTTCAGGGACTCAGTGCATAATACTTCCCTCAAAAATAGTCAAGGGTATACTTCAAATAAGTACACATTCAGAGTTTCTGTAAGTAATGCGCACATGGGCAATACACAAGAGTCACTTTTTTTTTTTTAGAATTGTATATGTATTTTATATATATACATATATATATGAGATTATATTGTGTGTGTATACATATGAAATTGTATGTATACATACATATATGCATACATAAATTTACATAATATATGTATATATGCTTCTGTACTGCCATTAGACAGACGTAAAGGAAAGCTAAATAAGAACAGTGTTTGTAGCATTTAAAAGTAAGTTGTTTGCAGAAATAGACTATAAAGAGGTGCAGATTGAGCACTTTTACAGAATGCCCCTCTTTGGCTTTTCTTTTTTTTTTTTTTTTTGATTCTTTTCCCATCTCTATTTTTTATTTTTATTTTTATTGCATTATAGGTTTTGGGGTACATGTGCAGAACGTGCAAGATAGTTGCATAGGTACACACATGGCAGTGTGTTTTGCTGCCTTCCTCCCCCTCACCCAAACTTGGTATTCATCCCCAGGTTATCCCCCACAGCCCCCCCCGCTGTCCCTCCCCCATTTCCCCCAACAGTCCCCAATGTATAGTAGCCCGACTCTCTGTGTCCATGTGTTCTCATTTTTCTCACCCGCCTATGAGTGAGTATATGCGGTATTTCTTTTTCTGTTCTTGTGTCAGTTTGCTGAGAATGATGTTCTCCAGATTCATCCATGTCCCTACAAAGGACACAAACTCATCATTTCTGATTGCTGCATAATATTCCATGGTGTATATGTGCCACATTTTCCCAGTCCAGTCTATCATCGATGGGCATTTGGGTTGGTTCCAGGTCTTTGCTATTGTAAACAGTGCTGCAATGAACATTCGTGTGCATGTGTCCTTATAGTAGAACGATTCACAGTCTTTTGGATAGATACCCAGTAATGGGATTGCTGGGTCAAATGGAATTTCTATTTCTAGGTCCCTGAGGAATCGCCACACTGTCTTCCACAATGGTTGAACTAATTTACACTCCCACCAACAGTGTAAGAGTGTTCCTATTTCTCCACATCCTCTCCAGCATCTGCTGTCTCCAGATTTTTTAATGATCGCCATTCTAACTGGTGTGAGATGATATCTCAATGTGGTTTTGATTTGCATCTCTCTAATGACCAATGATGATGAGCACTTTTTCATATGTTTGTTGGCCTCATGTATGTCTTCTTTTGTAAAGTGTCTGTTCATATCCTTTGCCCATTTTTGAATGGGCTTGTTTGTTTTCTTTCTGTAAATCTGTTTGAGTTCTTTGTAAATTCTGGATATCAGCCCTTTGTCTGATGTGTAAACTGCAAAGATTTTTTCCCATTCTGATGGTTGTCGATTCACTCTAGTGACTGTTTCTTTTGCCGTGCAGAAGCTGTGGAGTTTGATTAGGTCCCATTTGTCTATTTTGGCTTTTGTTGCCAATGCTTTTGGTGTTTTGGTCATGAAGTCCTTGCCTACTCCTATGTCCTGAACGGTTTTGCCTAGAATTTCTTCTAGGGTTTTTATGGTGTCAGGTCTTACATTTAAGTCTTTAATCAATCTGGAGTTAATTTTAGTGTAAGGTGTCAGGAAAGGGTCCAGTTTCTGCTTTCTGCACATGGCTAGCCAGTTTTCCCAACACCATTTATTAAATAGGGAATCCTTTCCCCATTGCCTGTTTTTGTCTGGTTTATCAAAGATGATATGGTTGTAGATATGTTGTGTTGCCTCCGATGTTTCTGTTCTGTTCCATTGGTCTATATCTCTGTTTTGGTACCAGTACCATGCTGTTTTGATTACTGTAGCCTTGTAGTATAGTTTGAAGTCTGGTAGCGTGATGCCTCCCGCTGTGTTCTTTTTGCTTAGAATTGACTTGGCTATGCGGGCTCTTTTTTGGTTCCATATGAAATTCATGGTGGTTTTTTTCCAGTTCTATGAAGAAATTCAATGGTAGTTTGATGAGGATAGCATTGAATGTGTAAATTACTTTGGGCAGTATAGCCATTTTCACAATATTGATTCTTCCTAACCACGATCATGGAATGTTTCTCCATGTTTGTGTCCTCTCTTATTTCTTTGAGCAGGTGTTTGTAGTTTTCCTTAAAGAGGTCCCTTACATTCCTAGTGAGTTGTATTCCTAGGTATTTTATTTTCTTTGTAGCGATTGTGAATGGCAGTTCGTTCTTAATTTGGTTCTCTTTAAGTCTGTTATTGGTGTATAGGAATGCTTGTGATTTTTGCACATGGATTTTATATCCTGAGACTTTGCTGAAGTTGCTTATCAGTTGCAGGAGCTTTTGGGCTGAGGTGATGGGGTCTTCTAGGTATACTATCATGTCGTCTGCAAATAGAGACAATTTGGCTTCCACCTTTCCTATTTGAATACCCTTTATTTATTTTTCTTGCCTGATTGCTCTGGCTAGAACTTCCAGTGCTATGTTGCATAGAAGTGGTGAGAGAGGGCATCCTTGTCTAGTGCCGGATTTCAAAGGGAATGCTTCCAGTTTTTGCCCATTAAGTATGATATTGGCTGTTGGTTTGTCGTAAATAGCTTTTATTCCTTTGAGATATGTTCCATCAATACCAAGTTTATTGAGGGTTTTTAGCATAAAGGGCTGTTGAATTTTGTCAAATGCCTTCTCTGCGTCAATTCAGATAATCATGTGGTTTTTGTTTTTGCTTCTGTTTATGTGATGAATTACATTTATAAACTTGCGTATGTTGAACCAGCCTTGCATGCCTGGGATGAATCCTACTTGATCATGATGGATAAGTTTTTTAATGTGCTGTTGCAATCGATTTGCCAGTATTTTATTGAAGATTTTTGCATCTATGTTCATCATGGATATTGGCCTGAAGTTTTCTTTACTTGTTTAGTCTCTGCCAGGTTTTGGTATCAGGATGATGTTGGTTCTCATAAAATGATTTGGGAAGGGTTCCCGCTTTTTGGATTATTTGGAATAGTTTCAGAAGGAATGGTACCAGATCCTCTTTGTGTGTCTGGTAGAATTCAGCTGTGAACCCATCTGGACCTGGGCTTTTTTTGTGTGGTAGGCTCTTAATTGCTGCCTCAACTTCAGACCTTGTTATTGGTCTATTCATAGTTTCGGCTTCCTCCTGGTTTAGGCTTGGGAGGACACAGGCATCCAGAAATTTATCCATTTCTTCCTGATTTACTAGTTTGTGTACATAGAGTTGTTTGTAGTATTCTCTGATGATGGTTTGAATTTCTGTGGAATCTGTGGTGATTTCCCCTTTATCGTTTTTTATTGCATCTATTTGGTTGTTCTCTCTTTTCTTTTTTATCAGTCTGGCTAGTGGTCTGTCTATTTTGTTGATCTTTTCAAAAAACCAGCTCTTAGATTTGTTGATTTTTTGAAGGGTTTTTCTTGTCTCTATCTCCTTCAGTTCTGCTCTGATCTTAGTTATTTCTTGTCTTCGGCTAGGTTTTGAGCTTTTTTGATTTTGCTCCTCTAGCTCTTTCAATTTTGACGATAGGGTGTCAATTTTGGATCTCTCCACTTTTCTCATGTGGGCACTTATTGCTATATATTTTCCTCTACAGACTGCTTTAAATGTGTCCCAGAGATTCTGGTACATTGTGTCTTCATTCTCGTTGGTTTCAAAGAACTTTATTTCTTCCTTCATTTCATTGTTTATCCAATCAACATTCAAGAGCCAGTTGTTCAGTTTCCATGAAGCTGTGCGGTTCTGAGTTATTTTCTGAATTCTGAGTTCCAACTTGATTGCACTATGGTCTGAGAGATTGTTTGTTATGATTTCCGTTGTTTTGCATTTGCTGAGGAGAGCTTTACTTCCAATTATATGGTCAATTTTGGAGTAGGTGTGATGTGGTGCTCAGAAGAATGTATATTCTGTGGATTTGGGGTTGAGAGTTCTGTAAATGTCTATCAGGTTTGCTTGTTCCAGGTCTGAGTTCAAGTCCTGGATATCCTTGTTAATTTTCTGTCTGGTTGATCTGTCTGCTATTGACAGTGGAGTGTTAAAGTCTCCCACTATTATTGTGTGGGAGTCTAAGTCTCTTTGTAAGTCATTAAGAACTTGCCTTATATATCTGGGTGCTCCTACATTGGGTCCATATATATTTAGAATCGTTAGCTCTTCTTGTTGTATCGATCATTTTACCATTATGTAGTGAACTTCTTTGTCCCTTTTGATCTTTGTTACTTTAAAGTCTATTTTATCAGAGATGAGAATTGCAACTCCTGCTTTTTTTGGCTCTCCATTTGCTTGGTAAATCTTCCTCAATCCTATTATTTTGAGCCGTTGTGTATCTTTGTGTGTGAGGTGGGTTTCCTGTATACAGCACACTGATGGGTTTTGGTTTTTTATCCAATTTGCCAGTCTGTGTCTTTTGACTGGTGCATTTAGCCCATTTACATTCAGGGTTAATATTGTTATGTGTGAATTTGATACTGTCATTTTGATGCTATCTGGCTGTTTTGCGTATTGGTTCATGTATATTCTTCATTTTGTTGATGGTCTTTAGCATTTTGTATCCTTTTAGGATTGCTGGAACTGGTTGTTTCTTTCTATGTGTAGTGCCTCTTTTAGGAGCTCTTGTAAAGCAGGCCTAGTGGTGACAAAATCTCTGAGTACTTGCTTGTTCGTGAAGGATTTTATTTTCCCTTCACTTATGAAGCTCAGTTTGGCTGGATATAAAATTCTGGGTTGAAAGCTCTTTTCTTTAAGGATGTTGAATATTGGCCCCCACTCTCTTCTGGCTTGTAGAGTCTCTGCCGAGAGATCTCCTGTGAGTCTGATGGGCTTCCCTTTGTGGGTGACCTGACCTTTCTCTCTGGCTGCCCTTAGTATTTTCTCCTTCGTTTCAACCCTGGTGAATCTGACGATTATGTGCCTTGGCGTTGCTCTTCTTGTGGAGTATCTTTGTGGTGTTCTCTGTATATCCTGGAGTTCAGTATTGACCTGTCTTGCTAGGTTGGGGAAATTTTCCTGGATAATATCCTGAAGAGTGTTTTCCAGCTTAGATTCATTCTCTTGATCACATTCTGGTACACCTATCAAACGTAGGTTGTTTCTCTTCACATAGTCCCACATTTCTTGGATATTTTGTTCATTCCTTTTTGTGCTTTTTTCTTTAATCTTGGTTTCACTTTTTATTTCATTGAGTTGATCTTCAACTTCTGATATTCTTTCTTCTGCTTGGTCAATTCGGCTGTTGAAACTTGTGCATGCTTCACGAAGTTCTCCTGTTGTGTTTTTCAGCTCCTTCAATTCATTCATATTCCTCTCTAAGTTGTCCATTCTTGTTATCAATTCCTCGAATTTTTTTTCAAATCTTTTGTCAAGTTTCTTAGTTTCTTTGCACTGATTTAGAACATGTTCTTTTAGCTCAATGAAGTTTCTCATTATCCACTTTCTGAAGTCTGATTCCGTCATTTCGTCACACTCATTCTCCGTCCAGCTTTGTTCCCTTGCTGGTGAGGAGTTTTGGTCCTTTGTAGGAGGTGAGGTGTTTTGGTTTCGGGTGTTTTCCTCCTTTTTGCGCTGGTTTCTTCCCATCTTTATGGATTTATCCGCCTGTCGTCTTTGTAGTTGCTGATTTTTCAATTGGGTCTCTGTGTGGATGCTGAGATTGTTGATGATGAAGTATTTCTGTTACTTAGTTTTCCTTCTAGTGGTCTAGCCCCTCTGGTGTATGAGTGCTGAGGTCCACTCCAGGCCCCGTTTGTCTGGAGTATACCTGTGGCAGCTGTGGAAGAGTGAGGGATGATACCAGTTTCTTCTTCTGCTGTCTTTGTTCCAGAATGATGCCCGCCAAATGTCAGTCTGATTAGTCCTTTTGTTGCGGTGACTCTTTGGATATACAGGGGTCAGGGAGCTGCTTAAGGAGACGGTTTGTGCTTTATAGTAGCTCCAGTGCTGAGCCGTGAGCTCCGTTTTTCATTCAGGGTTGTTGGGAGGTTGTTTATGTCTTCTGTAATAGAACTCATAAAACACCACCCTTTTATTTCCCCCCCTTATATGCACTGTTTCAGGCAGTTGGGGCTTTCTTTATGAGTATCTGTTGCACTGTCCTGCCCCACTAGGTGGCAGACTATTCACTATTTGCCTGCCGGGGCTCTGACCCACTAGCGCGGTTCTGCCCTGTTGCTGCTGGGCTCCCTTCTGCTGTGGAGAGCTCCCATCTCCTGGGAGTCTCTCTGTTATGGCAGGTTGCCTCATCAATGGCAGGCTGCTTCGGCCCTGGGCGGTACTTCAATAGGGGCAGATTGTGTCAGCGGTGGTGGATGCCCCTCCCTCACTGGGCTGCACCGTCCTAGATGCCGGCAGCAAAACTCTCAGCGCCAAGCGTCTCCAGTCATTGCCCTGCTTGTCCTTGTGAGGGTGGGACCCGCTGAGCCCGATTACCCAGCTCTCTGCCTCAGAGTCCGTCCTCTCTCTCTCTCCCTGCCTCTCTGCAAGCTTAAAGTTCGACTCTCTCACTGGCGCCCCAGGAGCCTGCCGATAGGGCACGGGGATCCGTGCGATCTCCCGTGCCACTGCCCACTTCACCGGCTCAGATCATGCTTCCCAGGAAACTCCCTGGAAAGTCCTAGTCTGGCTCACTGTTCAAGTCCTGTTCAATCAGATGCACGCGCCAATCTGCCCTTCAAACTCTCAGATTGCCGGTTTAACAGGGCGCCCAGACCAGTGAGTTCCATGCTGGGTCCTGCTGTGGCGCCGGCCTAAGTGGCGCTGGCCGAAGCGGCCGCGCTAGAGGGCTGCGTTAGCCGGTTTTACTTTACTAGCGTCCTGTGGGACTTTCAACGCTCTGTGGGCTAGAAAAGTCCATCCGAGAATGCGGCTAGGACTCACCCTCTGCGCCGTCACTGAGAGCTGCAATCCTGAGTCGCTTCTACTAGGCCATCTTGCCGGGCCTCCAAGAGTCACTTTTCTATGCCCAATTAGTCAGAGTCTCATTCAATAATACACACCTGGGGAAGAGTTAAGACTCTAATTCATGTAGCCACTCATTTAGAGCCTAAGTGAATAATTCACAACAGTGTAATAGTCGACCACTTTTTATATGGCCCCTCATTATGTGCCTTCCTGAATGATAAAATCCTGGGGAATCCTCAGGATTCTATTTCCTACTACCACACATTTAGAAACTTATTGAATAATTCACAATGGAGCAATAGTCAGGTGTCTATTCTTTCTGGTGTCTCATTCACAGTTTCAGTGAATAACAAACTTCTATGGAGTAATTAGGGCACTGTTTAAGTTAGCCACGAATTAAGTGCCTTAATGAGTGATTCACATCTGGGTGATAGGAGTTTATTTCATATGAACTCTAATTCTGGGTATTGCACTGTAATACACAACTGGGGGAGTTTCAGGAATCTATTTGGTATGGACATTCATACAGAACCTGTTTGAATAATGCACACATGGAGAATAATTAGGAGTCTATGTCATACGGCTACTCATTCAGACAAACAGGGAATAACGCACATGTGGAGTAATGAGAAGTCTGTTTCATATGGTCATTCCTTCACAGATTCACTGAATATTACACACCTGTGATATAGTCTGGAGTCTATTGTTCATGGCCACTCATTCAGAGAATCACTGAATAATGCACACCTGCAGAAGGGTCAGAAGTCTCTATCAAATGGCCTCTCATTGAGAGCCTCACTTAATGTACACACCTGGGAAAATAGTCAGGATTTACTTATAATCCCCTCATTTAGAGTCTCACTCAATCATGCACACCTGTGCAATAGTTAGGAGACTTTTCCATGTGGCCTCTCATTCTGAGTGTCACTGAATAATGCGGTGTATTCAGGAGTCTATTTCCCATAGACACATTTTCAGAGCCTCAGTGAATAAGAGAGATCCTTGCTATAATAAGGCATCTAATTAATATGGCCATATCCTGTAAGCCTAATGAATAATACACACCTGGAGAATAATTTGGAGTCTATTTTCGATGGACATTCTTTCAGAGCCTCGGTGAATAATGCACACTTCTGGGCTAGCCAGGAGTCTCTTTTGTTTGGACAGCCATTCATAGCCTCAGTGAATAATATGCACGTTTGGATTAGTCAGAATTTCATTTTATATGGCCACTGACTCGTGATTTCTGTGAATAATTCAAAAATGTAAAGTAATCAGCAGCCTACTTCATAGAGCCACTCATTCAGAGATTCACTGAATAATACAAATATTTAAGATAGACAGAATCCTGTTTCATATGGTCACACAATCAGAGCCTCACTGAGTAACACACACGTGGGGAAGGGTTAGAGGTCTATTTTATATAGCCTCTCATATACAACCTCAGTGAATAATGCACACTTGTGGAATAGACACTAGTCTATTTTATATGGCCACAAAATCAAAACCTGAGTGAGTAATACACAATTTCAGAATAGTCACTGGTCTATTCCATATGCCCAAATAGTCAAAGTCAGAGTGAATAGAACACACCTGTGGACTAGTCAAAAAACAATTTTATATGGCCAAAATTCTACAACCTCAGTGTATAATACATACCTGGGGAATACTCAGGACACTATTACATATGGCATCTATTTCAGAGATTTATTGAGTAAGGAACACGTGTATTGTAGTCAGAATTGTATTTCGTACAGCAACATATTCAGAACTTTAATGAATAACATACACCTTTAAAAAAGTCAGGATTCTATTTTGTATAGCCACTCATTTAGATACCGAATGTAAAAACGCACACCTGCGAAGTATTCAGGAGTCACTATTTTATGCAACGCATTCAGAGCCTCTCAGAATAATACAGAACTATGGAAATACAGGAGTGCATTTAACATGGCCACTTATTTATAACCTCATTGAAGAATCATATATATCTAAAAAATACTCAAGATTCTATTATATAAAGCCACTTATTCAGAGACTCACTGAATAATGTACACCTTCTGAATAATCTGAAGACTATTAGATATGACCATTCACCCAGTGACTCAGTGACATATGAACAGCTGATAAATAGTCAAGAGGGTAGAGTCATGAGTCTATTTTCTGTGGTAACTGGTTCAGTAACTCACTGAAGAATACCCACCTTGGAAACAGTCAGAGTCCAGGACACTCAATCAAAGCATTAACAAATAATGCAATATGTGGCAATAGTAAGGAGTCTATTTCATAAGTCCTCTGATTGAGAGCTTCAGTTCATAATAAACAGCTGTGGAGTAGTCAGGACCCTCTTTAAGTTAGCCCCAAATTACGCAGCTACGTGAAAGGTACACACATGTGTGATAGTCAGGAGACTATTTTATATGGACACTCATACAGCACCTCTACGAATACTGCACGTTTGGGGAATTATCACTCGTCTATTTCACATGGTGATTCGTTTGGGAAGTCAAATAATAACGCACACTTGTGGAGTAAATTGGGGTCTATTATATAAGGCCACTCTTTCAGTGTTTCAGTGAGTAATGTTTGTATCTGATAAGTCATGAATCTCTTTCACATGGCCCCATGTTCATGGCTTCAGTGGATAATATTCCTCTCAGAAACAGTCAAGGGTCTACTTCAAATAAGTACACATTCAGAGTCTCTGTCGGTAATGCACCCATGGGCAATACAAAAGACTCTCTTTTCTATGCCAATTTAGTCAGGGTCTCATTCCATAATACACACCTGGGGAAGAGTTAAGTGTCTACTTCATGTAGCCACACATATAGACCCTCAGTTAATAGTTCACACCGGAATAATAATTGAGTATTTTTATATGTCCACTCACTATGTGCTTCCCTGAATGATCCAAACCTGGGGAATCCTCAGGATGCTATTTCATACTACCACACATTTAGAACCTTATTGAATAATTCACAATGGAGCAATAGTCAGGTGTCTATTCTTTCTGGCCTCTCATTCAAAGTTTCAGTGAATAATAACATTCTATGCAGTAATCAGTGCAATGTTTAAGATAGCCACGAAATAAGTGCCTTCCTGAGTGATACTCACCTTGGTGATAGTCAGGAGTTTATTTCATATTAACTCTAATTCTGGGTATTTCTGAGTAATACACAACTGGGACAGTTTCAGGAGTCTATTTGGTATGGACACTCATAGAGAACATGTTTGAATAATGCACACATGGAGAATAATCAGGAGTCTATGTCATATGGCTAATCATTCAGAAAAACAGTCAATAACACACATGTGGAATAATGAGAAGTCTCTTTAATATGGTCGTTCTTTCACAGCCTCACTGAATATTACACACTTGTGATATAGTCTGGAGTCTATTGTTTATGACCACTCATTCAGAGAATCACTGAATAATGCACACCTGCGGAATAGTCAGAAGTCTCTATCCAATGGCCTCTCATTGAGAGCCTAACTTAATGTACCCAACTGGGAAAATAGTCAGGATTTACTTATATCCCCTCATTTAGAGTCTCACTCAATCATGCACACGTGTGGAATAGTAAGAAGAGTTTTCCATGTGGCCTCTCATTCGGAGGGTCACTGAATAATGTGGTGTAGTCAGGAGTATATTTCCTGTAGACACATTTTCAGAGCCTCAGTGAATAAAAGAGATTCTTTCTATAGTAAGGCAGCTAACTGATATGGCCACATCCTGTAAGCCTAATTGAATAATACACACGTGGAGAATAATTTGGAGTCTATTTTCGATGGACATTCATTCAGAGCCTCGGTGAATAATGCACACCCGTGGCTTAGCCAAGAGTCTATTTTATTTGGACACTCATTAATAGCCTCAGTGGATAACATGCACGTATGGATTAGTCAGGATTTCATTTCACATGGCCACTGACTCGTAATTTCTGCAAATAATGCAAAAATGTAAGGTACTCAGCAGTCTATTTCATAGAGCCACTCATTCAGAGATTCACTGAATAATACAAATACTTAAGATATACAGAATCCTGTTTCATATTATTACACAATCAGAGCCTCACTGAGTAACACTCACCTGGGGAAGCCTTAGGAGTCTACTTTATATAGCCTCTCATTTACAGCCTCAGTGAATAATGCACACGTGTGGAATAGACACTTGTCTGTTTTATATGGCCAAAAAATCAAAGCCTGAGTGAGTAATACACAACAATATAATAGTCACTAGTCTATGCCCTATGCCCAAATATTCAAAGTCAGAGTCAATAATACACACCTGTAAACTAGTCAAAAAAACAGTTTCATATGGCCAAAGCTTTAGAGCCTCAGTAAATAATACATACCTAGGGAATACTCAGGACGCTATTACATATGGCATCTATTTCAGAGATTCATTGAATAAGGAACACCTGTATTGTAGTCAGAATTCTATTTCGTATAGCCACATATTCAGAACCTAACTGAATTACATACACCTTGGGGAAAGTCAGGATTCTATTTTCTATACCCACTCATTTAGATACCGAATGTAAAAACGCACACCTGCGAAGAATTCAGGAGTCACTATTTTATGTCCACTCATTCAGAGCCTCACAGAATAATACAGAACTATGGAAATTCAGGAGTGTATTTTACATGGCCACTTATTCAGAACCTCATTGAAGAGTCATATAGATCTGGAAAATACTCAGGATTCTATTATATATAGCCACTTATTCAGAGACTCACTGAATAATGTACACCTTTGGAATAATCTGGAGACTATTTGATATGACCGTTCACCCAGTTACTCAGTTAAAAGTCCACAGCTGAGAAATAGTCAAGAGGATAGAGTCTTGAGTCTATTTTGTGTGGCAAATCGTTTCAAAACTCAGTGAATTATACCAACCCTGGAAATAATCAGAGTCCAGGTTCTATGGCCACTCAATCAAAGCATTACCGAATAATGCAATATGTGGCAATAGTAACGAATCTGTTTCATATGACCTCTCATTGAGTGTTTCAGTGCATAAGAAACAGCTGTGGAGTAGTCAGGACCCTCTTTATGGTAGCCCCAAACTATGCAGCTACGTGAATGATACACACATATAAGATAGTCAGGAGACTATTTGATATGGACACTCATACAGCACCTCTACAAATACTGCACATTTGGGGAATAATCACTAGTCTATTTCACATGGTGATCCACTTGGAGAGTAAAAAAATAATGCATACCTGTGGAGTAAAATGGGGTATATTACATAACGCCTCACTTTCAGTGTTTCAGTGAATAATATGTGTTTCTGAGAACTCAGGAATCTTTTTCACATGGCAACTTGTTCAGGGCCTCAGTGCATAATACCACCCTCAGAAATAAACAACGGTCTACTTCAAATAAGTACACATTCAGAGTCTCTGTAAGTAATGCACACATGGGCAATGCACAAGAGTCTCTTTTCTATGCCCACTTAGTCAGAGCCTCATTCAGTAATACACACCTGGGGAAGAGATTTTAGTCTACTTCATGTAGCCACTCATTTAGAGCCTCAGTGACTAATTCACACCGGTGTAATAGTCGAGAATTTTTTATATGGCAACACAGTATATGCCTCCCTGAATGAAACTAACCTGGGAAATTCTCAGAATTCTATTTGATATTACCACACATTTAAAACCTTATTTAATAATTCAAAATGTAGCAATAGTCAGGTGTCTATTATTTCTGCCCTCTCATTCAAAGATTCAGTGAATAATAAATTTTTATGGAGTAATCAGGGCACTGTTTAAGATAGCCAGGAATTTAGTGCCTTCCTGAGTGATACACACCTGGGTGATAGTCAGAATTTTATTTCATATGAACTCTAATTCTTGGTATTGCTGAGTAAGACACAACTGTGGAAGTTTCAGGAGTCTATTTGTTATGGACCCTCCTACAGAAACTGTGTGAATAATGCACACATGGAGAATGATCAGGAGTCTATGTCATATGGCTCCTCATTCAGACAAACGGTGAATAAGGCACATGTGGAGTAAGGAGAAGTGTGATTCATATGGCCGTTCCTTCACAGACTTACTGAATATTACACACTTGAGATATAGTCTGGAGTCTATTGTTTATGGCAACTCATTGAGAGATTCACTGAATAATGCACAGCTGCAGAATTGTCAGAAGTCTCTATCCTATGACCTTACATTGAGAGCCTCACTAAATGTACACAACTGGGAAAAAAGTCAGGATTTACTTATATTCCCTCATTTAGAGTCTCGCTCAATAATGCATACATGTGATATAGTAAGGAGAGTTTTTCATGTGGCCTCTCATTCGGAGTGTCACTGAATAATTTGATGTAGTCAGGAGTCTATTTCATGTAGACACATTTTCAGAGCCTCAGTGAATAAGAGAGACCCTTGCTATAGTAAGGCCTCTAATTAATATGGCCACATCTTGTAAGCCTCACTGAATAGTACACACCTGGAAAATAATTTGGAGTCTATTTGCGATGGACATTCATTCAGATCCTTGGTGAATAATGCACACCCGTGGGGTATCCATGAGTCTATTTCATTTGGACACTCATTCATAGCCTCTGTGGATAATATGCACGTGTGGATTAGTCAGGATTTCATTTCATATGGCCACTGACTCGTAATTTCAGTTAATAATACACAAATGTAAATTACTCAGCAGTCTATTTCATAAAGCCACTTATTCAGAGATTCACTGAATAATACAAATATTTAAGATAGACAGAATCCTGTTTCGCATGGTCACAAAATTAGAGCCTCACTCAGTAACAGACCCCTTGCAAGGAATTAGGAGTCTACTTTATATAGCCTCTCATTTACAGCCTTGGCAAATAATGCACACGTGTGGAACAGACACTAGTCTCTTTTATATGGCCACAAAATCAAAGCCTCAGTGAGTAATACACAACTTTAGAATAGTCACTAGTCTATTCCATATGCCCAAATATTCAAAGTCTGAGTCAATAATACACACTTGTAAACTAGTCAAAAAAGAACTTCATATGGCCAAGGTTTTAGACCCTCAGTGAATAATACATACCTGGGGAATACTCAGGACGCTATTACATATGACATCTATTTCAGAGATTCATCGTATAAGGAACACCTGGATTGTAGTCATAATTCTATTTGGTATAGGAATATATTCAGAACATAACTGAATGATATACGCCTTGGGGAACGTCAGGATTTTATTTGGTATAGCCAGATATTCAGAACCTAACTGAATAACATACACCTTGGGGAAAATCAGGATTCTATTTCGTATAGCCACTCATTTAGATACCGAATGTAAAAACTCACACCTGCGGAGTATTCAGGAGTCACTGTTTTACGGCCACTCATTCAGAGCCTCACAGAATAATACAGAACTATGGAAATTCAGAAGTGTATTTTACATGGCCACTTATTCTGAACTTCATTTAAGAATTATATATATCTGAAAAATACTTCGGATTCTATTATATATAACCACTTATTTAAAGACTCACTGAATAATGCACACCTGGGAAATAGTCTGGAGATTATTTGATATGACTGTTCACCCAGTGACTCAGTGAAACATGCACAGTTGGGAAAGAGTCAAGGGGATAGAGTCATGAGTCTATTTTCTGTGGTAACTCGTTCAGAAACTCACTGAAGAATCCCCACCTTGGAAATTTTCAGATTCCAGTTCATATGGCTCCTCAATCAAAGCATTACCGAAAAATTCACAGTGGGGCAATAGTAAGGAGTCTATTTCATATGTCCTCTCATTGAGAGCTTCAGTGCATATTAAACAGCTGTGGGTTAGTGAAGTCCCTGTTTAAGGTAGCCCCAAATAACGCAGCTACGTGAATGATACACACATGTGTGATAGTCAGGAGACTATTTGATATGGACATTCATACAGCACCTCTTAAAATACTGCACAGTTGGGGAATAATCACTAGTCTATTCCATATGGTGATTCGTTTGGAGAGTCAAAAAATATCGCACACCTGTGGAGTAAAATGGGTCCATTACATAGGCCCACTCTTTCAGTGTTTCAGTGAATAATATGCATATATGATAAGTCAGGAATCTCTTTCACGTAGTCACTCATTCAGGGCCTCAGTGCATAATACTCCCCTCAGGAATAGTCAAGTGTCTACTTCAAATAAGTAAACATTCAGAGTCTCTGTAAGTAATACACACATGGGCAATACACAAGTGTCTCTATTCTATGCCCACTTATTCAGAGTCTCATTCAATACACCCCTGGAGAAGTGTTAAGAATCTACTTCATGTAGCCATTCATTTAGAGCCTCAGTGAATAATTCACACAGGCGGAATAGTCAAGCACTTTATATATGGCCACTCACTATTTGCCGCCCTGAGTGATACAAACCTGGGGAATCCTCAGAATTCTATTTCATACTGCCTCACATTTAGAACCTTATTGAATAATTCACAATGCAGCAATAGTCAGGTGTCTATTCTTTCTGGCGTCTCATTCACAGTTTCAGTGAATAAAAAACTTCTATGGAGTAATCACAGCACTGTTTAAGATAGCAACAAATTAAGTGCCTTTCTCAGTTATACACACCTGGGTGATAGTCAGGAGTTTATTTCATATGAACTCTAATTCTGGGTATTGCTGAGTAATACGCAACTGGGGGAGTGTCAGGAATTTATTTGGTATGGAAACTCATACAGAACCTGTTTGAATAATGTACACATGGAGAATAATCAGGAGTCTCTGTCATAGGGCTATTCATTCAGACAAACAGTGAATAACGCACATGAGGAGTAACGAGAAGTCTGTTTCATATGGCCGTTACACACTTGTGATATTCTCTGAAGTCTATTGTTTATGGCCACTCATTCAGAGAATCACTGAATAATGCACACCTGCAGAATAGTCAGAAGCCTCTATCCTATGGCCTCTCATTGAGAGCCTCACTAAATGTACACACCTGGGAAAATAGTCAGGATTTACTTATATCCCCTCATTTAGAGTCTCATTCAATAATGCACACCTGTGGAATTGTAAGTAGACTTTTTCATGTGGCCTCTCATTCGAAGTGTCAGTGAATAATGTGGTGTAGTCAGGAGTCTATTTCATGTAGACACATTTTCAGAGCCTCAGTGAATAAGAGAGACCCTTGCTATAATAAGGAATCTAATTAATATGGCCACATCTTTTAAGCCTCACTGAATAATACACACCTGGAGAATAGTTTGTTGTCTATTTTCGATGGACATTCATCCAGATCCTGGGTGAATAATGCACACCCGTTGGGTAGCCAGGATTCTATTTAATTTGTTCACTCATTCATACCCTCAATAGATAATATGCACGTGTGGATTAGTCAGAATTTCATTTCACATGGCCACTGACTGGTAATTTCAATGAATAATGCACAAGTGTAAAGTACTCAGCAGTCAATTTCATAGAGCCACTCATTCAGAGATTCACCGAGTAATACAAATATTTAAGATAGAAAGAATCCTGTTTCATATGGTCACACAATCAAAGCCTCACTGAGTAAAACACACCTGTCGAAGAATTAGAAGTCTATATAGCCTCTTATTTACAGCCTCAGCGAATAATGTTCACGTGTGGAATAGACACTAGTCTATTTTTTTTTAATTTTTCTTGCATTTTAGGTTTTGGGGTACATGTTCAGAACGTGCAAGATAGTTCTATAAGTACACACATAGCAGTGTGTTTGTTCCCTTCCCTCCCTTAACCCACATTTCAAATTTTTTTCCCAGCCTATGCCTCCCCAACTTCCCCCAAATAGATCCCTGTGTGTAGTACCCCCCTCACTCTGTCCATATGTTCTCATTTTTCTCACCTGCCTATGAGTGAGAATATGTGGTGTTTCCTTTTCTGTTCTTGGGTCAGTTTGCTGAGAATGCTTTAGATTCATTCATGTCCTTATAAAGAACAAAAACTCATCATTTTTGATTGCTGCATAATATTCCATGGTGTATATGTGCCACATTTTCCCAGTCCATTCTATCATCGATGAACATTTGGGTTGCATCCAGGTCTTTCCTATTGTAAACAGTGCTGCAATGAACATTCGTGTGCATGTGTCCTTATAGTGGAACGATTTATTTCCTTAAATATATAGGCAGTAATGGGATTGCTGGGTCAAATGGAATTTCTAGTTCTAGATCCTTGAGGTATCGTCACACTATCTTCCAGAATGGTTGAACTAATTTATACTCCCCCCAACAGTGTAAGAGGTTTCCTACTTCTTCACAACCTCTCCAGCATCTGTTGTCTCCAGATTTTCTAATGATCGCCATTATAACTGGCGTGAGATGGTATCTCAATGTGGTTTTGATTTGCATCTCTCTAATGAACAGTGATGATGAGCATTTTTTCTTGTGTTTGTTGACCTCATGTATGTCTTCATTTTTTTTTTTTAATTTTTATTGCATTATAGGTTTGGGGGTACATGTGCAGAATGAGCAAGATAGTTGCATAGGTACACACATGGCAGTGTGCTTTGCTGCTTTCCTCCCCTTCACCCACACTTGGTATTCATCCACAGGCTATACCCCCCAGCCCCCCCCGCTGTCCCTCCCCCATTCCCCCCAACAGTCCCCAGTGTATAGTAGACCACCTCTCTGTGTCCACGTGTTCTCATTTTTCTCACCCACCTATGAGTGAGTATATGCGGTATTTCTTTTTCTGTTCTTGTGTCAGTTTGCTGAGAATGATGTTCTCCAGATTCATCCATATCCCTACAAAGGACACAAACTCATCATTTTTGATTGCTGCATAATACTCCATGGTGTATATGTGCCACATTTTCCCAGTCCAGTCTATCATTGTTGGGCATTTGGGTTGGTTCCAGGTCTTTGCTATTGTGAACAGTGCTGCAATGAACATTCGTGTGCATGTGTCCTTATAGTAGAACGATTTATAGTCCTTTGGATAGATACCCAGTAATGGGATTGCTGGGTCAAATGGAATTTCTATTTCTAGGTCCCTGAGGAATCGTCACACTGTCTTCCACAATGGTTGAACTAATTTACACTCCCACCAACAGTGTAAGAGTGTTCCTATTTCTCCACATCCTCTCCAGGATCTGCTGTCTCCAGATTTTTTAATGATCGCCATTCTAACTGGTGTGAGATGGTATCACAATGTGGTTTTGATTTGCATCTCTCTAATGACCAATGACGATGAGCACTTTTTCATATGTTTGCTGGCCTCATGTATGTCTGCTTTCGTAAAGTTTCTGTTCATATCCTTTGCCCATTTTTGAATGGGCTTGTTTGATTTTTCCTGTAAATCTGTTTGAGTTCTTTGTAAATTCTGGATATCAGGCCTTTGTCAGATGCGTAAACTGCAAAGATTTTTTTCCATTCTGATGGTTGCCGATTCACTCTAGTGACTGTTTGTTTTGCCGTGCAGAAGCTGTGGAGTTTGATTAGGTCCCATTTGTCTATTTTGGCTTTTGTTGCCAATGCTTTTGGTGTTTTGTTCATGAAGTCCTTGCCTACTCCTATGTCCTGAATGGTTTTGCCTAGATTTTCTTCTAGGGTTTTTATGGTGTCAGGTCTTACGTTTAAGTCTTTAATCCATCTGGAGTTAATTTTAGTGTAAGGTGTCAGGAAGGGGTCCAGTTTCTGCTTTCTGCACATGGCTAGCCAGTTTTCCCAACACCATTTATTAAATAGGGAATCCTTTCCCCATTGCCTGTTTTTGTCTGGTTTATCCAAGATAATATGGTTGTAGATGTGTTGTGTTGCCTCTGATGCCTCTGTTCTGTTCCATTGGTCTATATCTCTGTTTTGGTACCAGTACCATGCTGTTTTGATTACTGTAGCTTGTAGTATAGTTTGAAGTCTGGTAGCGAGATGCCTCCTGCTGTGTTCTTTTTGCTTAGAATTGGCTTGGCTATGCGGGCTCTTTTTTGGTTCCATATGAAATTCATGGTGGTTTTTTCCAGCTCTGTGAAGAAATTCAATGGTAGTTTGATGGGGATAGCATTGATTGTGTAAATTACTTTGGGCAGTATAGCCATTTTCACGATATTGATTCTTCCTAATCACGAACATGGAATGTTTCTCCATCTGTTTGTGTCTTCTCTTATTTCGTTGAGCAGTTGTTTGTAGTTTTTCTTAAAGAGGTCCCTTACATTCCTGGTGAGTTGTATTCCTAGGTATTTTATTTTCTTTGTAGCAATTGTGAATGGCAATTAGTTCTTGATTTAGTTCTCTTTAAGTCTGTTATTGGTGTATAGGAATGCTTGTGATTTTTGAACATTGATTTTATATCCTGAGACTTTGCTGAAGTTGCTTATCAGTTGCAGGAGCTTTTGGGCTGAGGTGATGGGGTCTTCTAGGTATACTATCATGTCGTCTGCAAATAGAGACAATTTGGCTTCCAGCTTTCCTATTTGAATACCCTTTATTTCTTTTTCTTGCCTGATTGCTCTGGCTAGAACTTCCAGTACTATGTTGAATAGAAGTGGTGAGAGAGGGCATCCTTGTCTAGTGCCAGATTTCGAAGGGAATTCTTCCAGTTTTTGCCCATTAAGTATGATATTGGATGTTGGTTTGTCATAAATAGCTTTTATTACTTTGTGATATGTTCCATAAATACCAAGTTTATTGAGGCTTTTTAGCATAAAGGACTGTTGAATTTTGTCAAATGCCTTCTCTGCATCAATTGAGATAATCATGTGGTTTTTGTTTTTGCTTCTGTTTATGTGGTGAATTACATTTATAGACTTGCGTATGTTGAACCAGCCTTGCATCCCCGGGATGAATCCTACTTGATCATGATGGATAAGTTTTTTAATGTGCTGTTGCAATCGGTTTGCCAGTATTTTATTGAAGATATTTGCATCTATATTCATCATGGATATTGGCCTGAAGTTTTCTTTTCTTGTTGAGTCTCTGCCAGGTTTTGGTATCAGGATGATGTTGGTCTCATAAAATGTCTTGGGAAGGGTTCCCGCTTTTTGGATTATTTGGAATAGTTTCAGAAGGAATGGTACCAGATCCTCTTTGTGTGTCTGGTAGAATTCGGCTGTGAACCCATCTGGACCTGGGCTTTTTTTGTGTGGTAGGCTCTTAATTGCTGCCTCAACTTCAGACCTTGTTATTGGTCTATTCATAGTTTCGTCTTCCTCCTGGTTTAGGCTTGGGAGGACACAGGCGTCCAGGAATTTATCCATTTCTTCCTGATTTACTGGTTTATGTGCATAGAGTTGTTTGTAGTATTCTCTGATGATGGTTTGAATTTCTGTGGAATCTGTGGTGATTTCCCATTTATCGTTTTTTATTACATCTATTTGGTTGTTCTCTCTCTTCTTTTTTATCAGTCTGGCTAGTGGTCTGTCTATTTTGTTGATCTTTTCGAAAAACCAGCTCTTAGATTTATTGATTTTTTTTAAGGGTTTTTCTTGTCTCTATCTCCTTCAGTTCTGCTCTGATCTTAGTTATTTCTTGTCTTCGGCTAGGTTTTGAGCTTTTTTGATCTTGCTCCTCCAGCTTTTTCAATTTTGACGATAGGGTGTCAATTTTGGATCTCTGCACTCTTCTCATGTGGGCACTTATTGCTATATATTTTCCTCTAGAGACTGCTTTAAATGTGTCCCAGAGATTCTGGTACGTTGTGTCTTCATTCTCGTTGGTTTCAAAGAACTTCTTTATTTCTTCCTTCATTTCATTGTTTATCCAATCAACATTCAAGAGCCAATTGTTCAGTTTCCATGAAGCTGTGTGGTTCTGAGTTATTTTCTGAATTCTGAGTTCCAACTTGATTGCACTATGGTCTGAGAGACTGTTTGTTATGATTTCAGTTGTTTTGCATTTGCTGAGGAGTGCTTTACTTTCAATTATGTGGTCAGTTTTGGAGTAGGTGTGATGTGGTGCTCAGAAGAATGTATATTCTGTGGATTTGGGGTTGAGAGTTCTGTAAATGTCTATCAGGTTTGCTTGTTCTAGGTCTGAGTTCATGTCCTGGTTATCCTTGTTAATTTTCTGTCTGGTTGATCTGTCTGCTATTGACAGTGGAGTGTTAAAGTCTCCCACTATTATTGTGTGGGAGTCTAAGTCCCTTTGTAAGTCATTAAGAACTTGCCTTATATATCTGGGTACTCCTACATTGGGTCCATATATATTTAGAATCGTTATCTCTTCTTGTTGTATGGATCCTTTTACCATTATGTAATGACCTTCTTTGTCCCTTTTGATCTTTGTTACTTTAAAGTCTATTTTATCAGAGATGAGAATTGCAACTCCTGCTTTTTTTTGCTCTCCATTTGCTTGGTAAATCTTCCTCCATCCCTTTATTTTGAGCCTTTGTGTATCTTTGCATGTGAGGTGGGTTTCCTGGATACAGCACACCGATGGGTTTTGGTTTTTTATCCAATTTTCCAGTCTGTGTCTTTTGATTGGTGCATTTAGCCAATTTACATTCAGGGTTAATATTGTTATGTGTGAATTTGATACTGCCATTTTGATGCTAGCTGGCTGTTTTACCCGTTGGTTCATGTACATTCTTCATTTTGTTGATGGTCTTTAGCATTTGGTATGCTTTTAGGATGGCTGGAACTGGTTGTTTCTTTCTAAGTGTAGTGCCTCTTTCAGGAGCTCTTGTAAAGCAGGCCTAGTGGTGACAAAATCTCTGAGTACTTGCTTGTTCGTGAAGGATTTTATTTTTCCTTCACTTATGAAGCTCAGTTTCGCTGGATATGAAATTCTGGGTTGAAAGCTCTTTTCTTTAAGGATGTTGAATATTGGCCCCCACTCTCTTCTGGCTTGTAGAGTCTCTGCCGGGAGATCTGCTGTGAGTCTGATGGGCTTCCCTTTGTGGGTGACCTGACCTTTGTCTCTGGCTGCCCTTAGTATTTTCTCCTTCGTTTCAACCCTGGTGAATCTGACGGTTATGTGCCTTGGGGTTGCTCTTCTTGCAGAGTATCTTTGTGGTGTTCTCTGTATTTCCTGGAGTTGAGTATTGACCTGTCTTGCTAGGTTGGGGAAATTTTCCTGGATAATATCCTGAAGAGTGTTTTCCAGCTTGGCTTCATTCTCTTCGTCACATTCTGGTACACCTATCAAACGTAGATTGGGTCTCTTCACATAGTCCCACATTTCTTGGCAATTTTGTTCATTCCTTTTTGTGCTTTTTTCTTTAATCTTGGTTTCTCGTTTTATTTCATTGAGTTGATCTTCAACTTCTGATATTCTTTCTTCTGCTTGGTCAATTCGGCTGTTGAATCTTGTGCATGCTTCGCGAAGTTCTCGTGTTGTGTTTTTCAGCTCCTTCAATTCATTCATATTCCTCTCTAAGTTGTCCATTCTCGTTATCAATTCCTCAAATCTTTTTTCAAATCTTTTTTCAAGGTTCTTAGTTTCTTTGCACTGGTTTAGAACATGTTCCTTTAGCTCACTGAAGTTTCTCTTTATCCACTTTCTGAAGTCTGATTCCATCATTTCGTCACTTTCATTCTCCGTCCAGCTTTGTTCCCTTGCTGGTGAGGAGTTTTGGTCCTTTTTTGGAGATGAGGTGTTTTGGTTTCGGGTGCTTTCCTCCTTTTTGAGCTGGTTTCTTCCCGTCTTTATGGATTTATCCACCTGTCGTCTTAGTAGTGGCTGATTTTTTAATTGGGTCTCTGTGTGGACACTGAGATTGTTGATGATGAAGTATTTCTGTTACTTAGTTTTCCCTCTAATGATCTATCCTCTCTGCTGTATGAGTGCTGAGGTCCACTCCAGGCCCTGCTTTTCTGGTGTATACCTGCAGCAGCCTCTGTGCCTTCACCAAGAGCTGCAATCCTGAGTCACCTCTATGACGCCATCTTGCCTCCTCCCTCTCACCAAACTTTATGTCTTCATTTTCAAAGTGTCTGTTCATATCCTTTGCCCATTTTTGAATGGGCTTGATTTTTTTTTTTCTGTAAATCTGTTTGAGTTCTTTGTAAATTCTGGATATCAGCCCTTTGTCAGTTGGGTAAACTGCAAAGATTTTTTCCCAATCTGTTGGTTGCCAATTCACTCTAGTTACTGTTTCTTTTGCCATACAAAATCTGTGGAGTTTGATTAGGTCCCATTTGTCTATTTTGTCTTTTGTTTCCAATTCTTTTTGTGTTTTGGTCATGAAGTTTTTGCCTACTCCTATGTCCTGAATGGTTTTGCCTAGATTTTCTTCTAGGGTTTTTATGGTGCCAGGTCTTGTGTTTAAGTCTTTAATCCATCTGGAGTTAATTTTAGTGTAAGGTGTCAGAAAGGCGTCCAGTTTCTGCTTTCTGCACATGGCTAACCAGTTTTGCTAACACCATTTGTTAAACAGAAAATCCTTTCCCCATTGCTTGTTTTTGTCTGGTTTAGAAAAGATTATATGATTGTGGATATGTTGATTTGCCTCTGATGCCTCTGTTCTGTTACATTGGTCTATATCTCTGTTTCAGTACCAGAACCATGCAGTTTTGATTACTGTATACTGGTAGTATAGTTTGAAGTCTGGCAGTGTGATGCCTCCTGCTGCGTTCTTTTCCCTTAGAATTGACTTGGCTATGCGGGATCTCTTTTGGTTCCATATGAAGTTCATGGTGGTTTTTTCCAGTTCTTTGAGAAAATTCAATGGGAGCTCGATGGGGATAGCGTTGATTGTGTAAATTACTTTGGGTAGTATAGCTATTTTCACGATATTGATTCTTCCTAACCATGAACATGGAATGTTTCTCCATCTGTTTGTGTCCTCTCTTATTCCGTTGAGCAGTGGTTTGTAGTTTTTCTTGAAGAGGTCCCTTACGTTCCTTGTAAGATGTATTCCTAGGTATGTTATTCCCTTTGTAGCAATTGTGAATGGTAGTTCGTTCTTGATTTGGTTCTCTTTAAGTCTGTTATTGGTGTATAGGAATGCTTGTGATTTTTGTACATTGATATTATATCCTGAGACATTGCTGAAGTTGCTTATCAGTTTCAGGAGTTTTGGCACTGAGGTCATGGGGTCTTCCAGGTATAGTATCATGTCCTCTGCAAATAGAGACATTTTGGATTCCTCCTTTATTTTATTTTATTTATTTTTTATTTTTTTTTTAAATTTTTATTGCATTATAGGTTTGGGGTACATGTGCAGAACGTGCAAGATAGTTGCATAGGTACACACATGACAGTGTGTTTTGCTGCCTTCCTCCCCCTCACCCACACCTGGTATTCATCCCCAGGCTATACCCCCCAGCCCCCCCCCACGCTGTCCCTCCCCCATTTCCCCCAACAGTCCCCAGGGTATAGTAGACCGCCTCACTGTGTCCATGTGTTCTTATTTTTCTCACCCACCTATGAGTGAGTATATGCAGTATTTCTTTTTCTATTCTTGTGTCAGTTTGCTGAGAATGATGTTCTCCAGATTCATCCATGTCCTTACAAAGGACACAAACTCATCATTTTTGATTACTGCATAATATTCCATGGTGTATATGTGCCACATTTTCCCAGTCCGGTCTATCATCAATGGGCATTTTGGTTGGTTCAATGTCTTTGCTATTGTAAACAGTGCTGCAATGAACATTCGTGTGCATGTGTTCTTGTAGTAGAACAATTTATACTCTTTTGGATAGATACCCAGTAATGGGATTGCTGGGTCAAATGGAATTTCTATTTCTAGGTCCCTGAGGAATTGCCACACTGTCTTCCACAATGGTTAAACTAATTTACACTTTCACCAACAGTGTAAGAGTGTTCCTATTTCTCCACATCCTCTCCAGCATCTGCTGTCTCCAGATTTTTTAATGATCGCCATTCTAACTGGTGTGAGATGATATCTCAATGTGGTTTTGATTTGCATCTCTCTAATGGCCAATGATGATGAGCACCTTTTCATATGTTTCTTGGCCTCATGTATGTCTGCTTTCGTAAAGTTTCTGTTCATAACCTTTGCCCATTTTTGAATGGGCTTGTTTTCTTTCTGTAAATCTGTTTGAGTTTTTGTAAATTCTGGATATCAGCCCTTTGTCAGATGTGTAAACTGCAAAGATTTTCTTCCCATTCTGATGGTTGCCGATTCACTCTAGTGACTGTTTCTTTTGCCGTGCAGAAGCTGTGGAGTTTCATTAGGTCCCATTTGTCTATTTTGACTTTTGTTGCCAATGCCTTTTGTGTTTTGTTCATGAAGTCCTTGCCTACTCCTATGTCCTGAATGGTTTTGCCTAGATTTTTTTCTAGGGTTTTTATGGTGTCAGGTCTTACGTTTAAGTCTTTAATCCATCTGGAGTTAATTTTAGTGTAAGGTGTCTGAAAGGGGTCCAGTTTCTGCTTTCTGCACATGGCTAGCCAGTTTTTCCAACACCATTTATTAAATAGGGAATCCTTTCCCCATTGCCTGTTTTTGTCTGGTTTATCAAAGATAATATGGTTGTAGATAGGTTGTGTTGCCTCCGATGCTTCTGTTCTGTTCCATTGGTCTATATCTCTGTTTTGGAACAAGTACCATGCTGTTTTGATTACTGTAGCCTTGTAGTATAGTTTGAAGCCTGGTAGCGTGATGCCTCACTCTGTGTTCTTTTTGCTTAGAATTGACTTGGCTATGCGGGCTCTTTTTTGGTTACATATGAAATTCATGGTGGTTTTTTCCAGTACTGTGAAGAAATTCAATGGTAGTTTGATGGAGATAGCATTGAATGTGTAAATTACTTTGGGCAGTATAGCCATTTTCACGATATTGATTCTTCCTAACCACGAACATGGAATGTTTCTCCGTCTGTATGTGTCCTCCCTTATTTCGTTGACCAGTTGTTTGTAGTTTTCCTTAAAGAGGTTCCTTACATTCCTGGTGAGTTGTATTCCTAGGTATTTTATTTTTTTTGGAGCAATTGTTAATGGCAGTTTGTTCTTAATTTGGTTCTCTTTAAGTCTGTTATTGGTGTGTAGGAATGCTTGTGATTTTTGAACATTGATTTTATATCTTGAGACTTTGCTGAAGTTGCTTATCACTTGCAGGAGGTTTTGGGCTGAGGTGATGGGGTCTTCTAGGTATACTATCATGTCGTCTGCAAATAGAGACAATTTGGCTTCCACCTTTCCTATTTGAATACCTATATTTCTTTTTCTTGCCTGATTGCTCTGGCTAGGTCTTTCAGTACTATGTTGAATAGAAGTGGTCAGAGAGGGCATCCTTGTCTAGTGTCGGATTTCAAAGGGAATGCTTCCTGTTTTTGCCCATTAAATATGATATTGGATGTTGGTTTGTCATCAATAGCTTTTATTACTTTGAGATATGTTCCATCAAAACCAAGTTTATTGAGGGTTTTTAGCATAAAGGGCTGTTGAATTTTGTCAAATGCCTTCACTGCGTCAATTGAGATAATCATGTGGTTTTTGTTTTTCTTCTGTTTATGTGGTGAATTACATTTATAGACTTGCGTATGTTGAACCAGCCTTGCATCCCCGGGATGAATCCTACTTGATCATGATGGATAAGTTTTTTATTGTGCTGTTGCAATCGATTTGCCACTATTTTATTGAAGATTATTGCATTTATGTTCATCATGGATATTGGCCTGAAGTTTTCTTTTCTTGTTGAGTCTCTGCCAGGTTTTGGTATCAGGATGATGTTGGTCTCATAAAATGATTTGGGAAGGGTTCCCTCTTTTTGGATTATTTGGAATAGTTTCAGAAGGAATGGTACCAGATCCTCTTTGTGTGTCTGGTAGAATTCAGCTGTGAACCCATTTGGACCTGGGCTTTTTTTGTGTGGTAGGCTCTTAATTGCTGCCTCAACTTCTGACCTTGTTATTGTTCTATTCATAGGTTCAGCTTCCTCCTGGTTTAGGCTTGGGAGGACACAGGCATCCAGAAATTTATCCATTTCTTTCTGATTTATTAGTTTGTGTGCATAGAGGTTTTTTAGTATTCTCTGATGATGGTTTGAATTTCTGTGGAATCTGTGGTGATTTCCCCTTTATCGTTTTTTATTGCATCTATTTGGTTGTTCTCCCTTTTCTTTTTTGTCAGTCTGGCTAGTGGTCTGTCTATTTTGTTGATCTTTTCAAGAAACTGGCTCTTAGATTTATTGATGTTTTGAAGGGTTTTTCTTGTCTCTATCTCCTTCAGTTCTGCTCTCATCTTAGTTATTTCTTATCTTTGGCTAGATTTTGAGCTTTTTTGATTTGGCTTCTCTAGCTCTTTCAATTTTGAAGATAGGGTGTCAATTTTGGATCTCTCCACTCTTCTCATGTGGGCACTTATTGCTATATATTTTCCTCCACAGACTGCTTTAAATGTGTCCCAGAGATTCTGGTATGTTGTGTCTTCATTCTCGTTGGATTCAAAGAACTTCTTTATTTCTGTCTTCATTTCATTGTTTATCCAATCAACATTGAAGAGCCAGTTGTTCAGTTTCCATGAAGCTGTGCAGTTCTGAGTTATTTTCTGAATTCTGAGTTCCAGCTTGATTGCACTATGGTTTGAGAGACTGTTTGTTATGATTTCCGTTGTTTTGCATTTGCTGAGGAGTGCTTTACTTCCAATTATGTGGTCAATTTTGGAGTAGGTGTGATGTGGTGCTGAGAAGAATGTATATTCTGTGGATTTGGGGTGGAGAGCTCTGTAAATGTCTATCAGGTTATTTTCTTCCAGATCTGAGTTCAAGTCCTGGATATCCTTGTTAATTTTCTGTCTTGTTGATCTGTCTGCTATTGACAGTGGAGTGTTAAAGTTTCCCACTCTTATTGTTTGGGAGTCTACGTCTCTTTGTAAGTCATTAAGAACTTGCCTTATATATCTGGGTGCTCCTACATTGGGTCCATATATATTTAGAATCGTTAGCTCTTCTTGTTGTATCGATCCTTGTACCATTATGTAATGACCTTCTTTGTCCCTTTTGATCTTTGTTGCTTTAAAGTCTATTTTATCAGAGATGAGAATTGCAACTCCTGCTTTTCTTTGCTCTCCCTTTGCTTGTTAAATCTTCCTCCATCCTTTTATTTTGAGCCTTTGTGTATATTTGCGTGTGAGGTGAGTTTCAAGGATACAGCATTCTGAACGGTTTTGTATTTTTATCCAATTTTCCAGTCTGTGTCTTTTGATTGGTGCATTTAGCCCATTTACATTCAGGGTTAATATTGTTATGTGTGAATTTGATACTGCCATTTTGATGCTAGCTTTCTGTTTTGCCCGTTTGTTCATGTACATTCTTCATTTTGTTGATGGTCTTTAGAATTTGGTATGCTTTTAGGATGGCTGGAACTGGTTGTTTCTTTCTATGTATAGTGCCTCTTTCAGGAGCTCTTGTAAAGCAGGCTTAGTGGTGACAAAATCTCTGAGTACTTGCTTGTTCATGAAGGATTTTATTTTTCCTTCACTTATGAAGCTCAGTTTGGCTGGATGTGAAATTCTGGGTGTAAAGCTCTTTTCTTTAAGGATGTTGAATATTGGCCCCCACTCTCTTCTGGCTTGTAGAGTCTCTGTCGAGAGATCTGCTGTGAGTCTGATGGGCTTCCCTTTGTGGGTGACCCGACCTTTCTCTCTGGCTGCCCTTAGTATTTTCTCCTTCGTTTCAACCCTGGTGAATCTGACGGTTATGTGCCTTGGCGTTGCTCTTCTTGCGGAGTATCTTTGTGGTGTTCTCTGTATTTCCTGGAGTTGAGTATTGACCTGTCTTGCTAGATTGGGGAAATTTTCCTGGATAATATCCTGAAGAGTGTTTTCCAGCTTGGATTCATTCTCTTCGTCACATTCAGCTACACCTATGAAACATAGGTTGGGTCTCTTCACATAGTCCCATATTTCTTGTAGATTTTGTTCATTCCTTTTTGTACTTTTTTCTTTAATCTTGGTTTCTCATTTTATTTCATTGAGTTTATCTTAAACTTCTGATATTCTTTCTTCTGCTTGGTCAATTCGGCTGTTGAAACTTGTGCATGCTTCGCGTATTTCTCGTGTTGTGTTTTTCAGCTCCTTCAATACATTCATATTCCTCTCTAAGTTGTCCATTCTTGTTATCTATTCCTCGAATCGTTTTTCAAATCTTTTTTCAAGGTTCTTAGTTTCTTTGCACTGGTTTAGTACATGTTCCTTTAGCTCACTGAAGTTTCTCATTATCCACTTTCTGAAGTCTGATTCCATCATTTCGTCACATTCATTCTCCGTCCAGCTTTGTTGTCTTGCTGGTGAGGAGTTTTGGTCCTTTTTTGGAGGTGAGGTGTTTTGGTTTTGGGTGCTTTCCTCCTTTTTGCGCTGGTTTCTTCCTATCTTTATGGATTTATCCGCCTTTCGTCTTAGTAGTTGCTGATTTTTCACTTGGGTGTTTGTGTGGACGGTGAGATTGTTGATGATGAAGTATTTCTGTTACTTAGTTTTCCCTCTAATGGTCTATCCCCTCTGCTGTATGAGTGCTGAGGTCCACTCCAGGCCCTGCTTGGCTGGGGTATACCTGCAGCAGCTGCGGAACAGTGAGGGATGATACCAGTTTCTTTTTCTGCTGTCCTTGTTCCAGAATAATTCCAGCCAAATGTCAGTCTGATTAGTCATTTTCTGGGGTGACTCCTTGGATATACAGCGGTCAGGGAGCTGCTTGAGGAGACAGTCTGTGCTTTATAGGAGCTCCAGTGCTGAGCTGTGAGCTCCGTTGTTCATTCAGCGTTGTTTGGAGGTTGTTTATGTCTGCTGCTTTAGAACTCACAAAACACCACCCTTTATTTTCCCCCCTTAGTTGCTCTGTCTCAGGGAGTTGGGGCTTTCTTTATGAGTATCTGTTGCACTGTCCTGCCCCACTAGGCGGCAGTCTATTCACTATTTGCCTGCCCGGACTCTGACCTGCTAGCGCGGGTCTGCCCTTTTGCTGCTGGGCTCTCTTCTGCTGTGAAGCTTAGAGTCTCTCTGTTATGGCAGGTTGCCTCGGCAATGGCAGGCTGCGTCAATCCTGGGCGGTACTTCAGTGGGGGTGGACTGTGTCAGCAATGGTGGACGCCCCTCTCTCACCGGGCTGTACCGTGCTAGATGCCGGCAGCAAAACTTTCAGCCCCAAGCATCTCCAGTCGCTGCCCTGCTTGTCCCCGTGAGCGTGGGACCCGCCGAACCCGATCACCCAGCTTCCTGTCTCAGAGTCCGTCCTCTCTCTCTCTGTTCCTCTCCCCAAGCTTAAAGGTTGACTCTCTCACTGGCGCCCCAGTAGCCTGCCGAAAGGGCACTGGGATCTGTGCGATCTCCGGTGCTGCTTCCCACTACCCTGGCTCAGATCACGCTTCCAAGGAAACTCCTGGTCTGGCTCATTGTCCAAGTCCCGTTCAATTAGATGAACATGCCAATCTGCCCTTCCAAATCTCAGATTGCCGGTTTAACAGGGCACCCAGACCAGTTAGTTCCGCGCCGGGTCCCGCTGCAGCACCGGCCGAAGAAGCGGCGTGAGCCAGCTGCATTAGCCGGCTGTGCATCTCTCCCACACCTGGGACTTTCAACGCTCTATGGGCATAAAAGAAACATCCGAGAATGAGGCTAGGACTCACCCTCTGCGCCTTCACTGAGAGTTGCAATCCTGAGTCGCCTCTACGACGCCATCTTGCCTCCTCCTAGTCGAGCATTTTTTATATGTCCACTCTCTATGTGCCTCCCTGAATGAAACACACCTGAAGAATCCTCAGGATTCCATTTCATGCTACCACACATTTAGAACATTATTGAATAATTCAAAATGGAGCAATAGTCAGGTGTCTATTTTTTCTGGCCTCTCATTTAAAGTTTCAGTGAATAATAAACTTCTATGGAGTAATCAGCACACTGTTTAAGATAGTCACGAATTAAGTGCCTTCCTGAGTGATACACACCTTAGTGATATTCAGGGGTTTCTTTCATATGAACTCTAATGCTGGGTATTGCTGAGTAACACACAACTGGGTGAGTGTCAGGATTCTATTTGGTATGGACACTCATACAGAACCTGTTTGAATAATGCACACATGGAGAATAATCAGGAGTCTCTATCATATGTCTACTCATTCAGAAAAACAGTGAATAACGCACATGTGGAGTAATGATAAGTCTGTTTCATATGGCCGTTCTTTCACAGCCTTACTGAGTACTAAACACTTCTGATATAGTCTAGAGTCTTTCCTGTATCGACACCCACTCAAATAATCACTGAATTATGCACACCTGTGAAATAGTCAGAAGTCTCTCTCCTATGGCCTCTCATTGAGAGCCTCATTAAATGTACACACCAAGGAAAATAGTCCTGATTTACTTATATTCCCTCATTTAGAGTCTCACTCATTAATGCACACCTGTGGAATAGTACGGATAATTTTTCATGTGGCCTCTCATTCGGAATGTCACTGAATAATGTGGTTTAGTCAGGAGTCTATTTCATGTAGACACATTTTCAAAGCCTCAATGAATAAGCAGACCCTTGCTATAGGAAGGAATCTAATTATTATGGCCACATCTTGTAAGCCTCACTGAATAATAAACACCTGGAGAAAAATCTGGAGTCTATTTGTGATGGACATTCAATCAGAGCCTCGGTGAATTAGGCACACCCTTGGGGTAGCCAGGAGTCTATTTTACTTGAACACTCATTCACCGACTGAGTGGATAAAATGCACATGTGGATTAGTCAGGATTTTATTTCATATGGCCACTGACTAGAGATTTCAATGAATAATGCACAAACATAAAGTACTCAGCAGTCTATTTCATAGAGACACTCATTCAGAGATTCACTGAATAATATAAATATTTAAGATAGACCGAATCTTGTTTCATATGGTCACAGAATCAGAGCCTCACTGAGTAACAGAAACCTGGGGAAGCGCTAGGAGTCTACTTTATACAGCCTCTCATTTACAGCCTCAGCGAATAATGCACACGTGTGGAATAGACACTAGTCTATTTTATATGGCCACAAAATTAAAGCCTGAGTGAGTAATACACAACTTGAGAACAGTCACTTGTCTATTTCATATGCCCAAATATTTATAGTCAGAGTCAAAAATACACACCTGTGGACTAGTCAAAAAAAATTTTTATATGGCAAAAGGTTTTGAGCCTCAGTGAATAATACATACCTGGGGAATACTCTAGATGCTATTACATATGCCATCTATTTTAGAGATTCATTGAATAAGGAACACATGTATTGTAATCAGAATTCAATTTTGTATAGCCACATATTCAGAACCTAACTGAATGACATACACCTTGGGGAAAGTCAGGATTCTATTTTGTATAGCCACTCATTTAGATGCCCAATGTAAAAACGCACACCTGTGGAGAATTCAGGAGTCTCTGTTTTATGGCCACTCATTCAGAGCCTCACAGAATAATACATAACTATGAAAATTCAGGAGTATATTTTACATGGCTACTTATTCAGATCCTCATTGAATAATCATATGTATCAGGAAAATACTCAGTATTCTATCATATATTGCCACTTATTCAGAGACTCACTGAATAATGCACATCTTGGGAATAGTCTGGAGACTATTTGATATGAGCATTCACCCAGTGACTCAGTGAAAAATGCACAGCAGAGAAATAGTCAAGAAGATAGTGCCATGAGTCTATTTTCTGTGGTCACTTGTTCAGAAACTCACTAAAGAATACCCATCTTGGAAATAGAGTCCAGGTCATATGGCCACTCAATCAAAGCATTAACGAATAATGCACAATGGGGCAATAGTAAGAAGTCTATTTCGTATGGCCTCTCATTGAGAGCTTCAGTGCATAATAAACAGCTGTGGAGTAGTGAGGACCCTATTTAAGGTATCCACAAATTACGCAGGTACGTGAATGATACACACATGTGTGATAATCAGGAGACTATTTGATACGGACACTCATACAGCACCTCTTCAAATACTGCAAATTTGGGGAATAATCAGTAGTCTATTTCATATGGTGACTCGTTTGGAGAGTCAAAACATAACGCACACATGTGAAGTAAAATAGGGTCCATTACATCAGGCCACTCTTTCAGTGCTTCAGTTAATAATATGTATATCTGATAAGTCAAGAAACTCTTTCACATGTGCACTCGTTCAGGGCCTCAGTGCATAAAACTTTCCTCAGAAATAGTCAAGGGTCTACTTCAAATAAGTACACATTCAGAGTCTCTGTAAGTAAGGCATACATGGGCAGTACAAAAGAGTCTCTTTTCTATGCCCACTTTGTCAGAGTCTCATTCAATAATAGACAGCTGGGGAAGAGTTAAAGGTCTACTTCGTGTAGCCACTCATTTAGAGCCTCAGTGAGTAATTCACACCAGACTAAAATTCGAGCATTTTTTATATGGCCACTCACTATGTGCCTCTTTGAATGATACACACCTGGGGAATCCTCAGGATTCTATTTTATACTACCACACATTTAGAAGCTTATTGAATAATTCACAATGGAACAATAGTCAGGTGTCTATTCTTTCTGGCCTCTCATTCAAAGTTTCAGTGAATAATAAACTTCTACAGAGTAATCAGGGCACCGTTTAAGATAGCCACGAATTAAGTGCCTTCCTGAGTGTTACACTACTGGGTGATAGTCAGAAGTTTATTTCATATGAACTCTAATACTGGGTCTTGCTGAGTAATACACAACTGGTGGTGTAACAGGAGTGTATTTAGTATGGACACTCATACAGAACCTGATTGAGGGAGATAAATCCAAGGGGCTGATCGCTAGCAGCTCGGGATTGTAGCTCCCAGTGAAAGCTCAGCAAACCTGAGGACGTCACACTTTCAGAGAAATTTTTTTCGCCTACCGACCAAAAGATTTCCAGTGGAGGAGCCCCGCCGGTCACCAGCATGACTTTTGTGGCTGGCATAACGTTTTTGTCGTCACTTCAGTGCGGCAGCTCTTCGTGCACACTAAACTGAACTGGTTCCCCGACTGACTGGTGTTTGGGGCTATGGGAAGGCAGAGCCGCTTGTTGCAGACTCAAGAAGCAAGCCAGACCGGAGATTCTCAGGTAGAAGAGCACCATAAATCTTATCGCTGCTGTTTTGGCTGGCGCAGAGGGTTGCTCAAATTCCAGCACTGGGAATCAATAAATTGGACGTCCACTCAGGAACCCAATCTGAAAGGCGCTAATTGTAAATACAACAGATGGATTAAATCACAATAAAGCGAAAAAACAGCCTAAAAATGCTGAGAATACAGAAAATCAGAACCCCTCTTCCTCTACAGGGTATAGCAATTCCTCATCAGCAACAGAACAAGCCCTGATGGGAAAGGACTCTGTTCCATTATCTGAAGTAGGCTTCAAAAGGTGAATAATAAAAAATTTTGGGGAGTTGAAAGAACTTGCTCTAACACAATGTAAAGAAACTAAGAACTTTGACAAAAGGTTTGACAAAATGTTAAAAATAATGGACAATATAGAGAGGAATATAAATGAACTAACAGAGTTGAAAAGTACAACTAGAGAAATAATTGAATTATGGACAAGTTTGAATAGCTGAATTGATCAAACAGAAGAAAGAGTATCAAAGGGCCAAAACCAACTTAACAAAATAAAACAAAAAGACAAGAATAAAGATAAAAGGATAAAAAGGAATGAGCAAAGTCTCCAAAAAATAAGGGACTATGTGAAAAGGCCTAATCTATGTTCCATAGGTGTACCTGAATGTGATGGAGAGAATGAATCCAAGCTGAAAAATACTCTTCAGTACATTATTCCAGAGAATTTACCCAATCTAGTAAAGCAGGACACTATTCAACCTCAGGTAATAGAGAGAACACCACAAAGATATTCCTTAAGAAGAGCAACCCCAAGGCACATAATCTTTAGATTCACCACGGTTGAAATGAAGGAGAAAACACTAAGGGCAGCCAGAGAGAAAGGTCAGGTTACCCACACAGGGAAGCCTATCAGACTTACAGCAGATTTCTCAGAAGAAACCCTACAAGCCAGAAGAGGGTGGGGGCCGATGTTTAACATCCTTAAAGAACAGAACTTTCAGCCCAGAATTTCATATCCTGCCAAACTAAGATTCACAATTGAAGAAAAAGTACAATCTTTTATGAACAAGCAAGTACTCAGAGATATTATTACCACCAGGCCTGCTTTACAAAAACTTCTGCAAGAAGCATTACACACAGAAAGGAACAACCAGTATTAGCCTTTCTAAAAATATACCAAAAGGTAAAGAGCATCAACATAAAGAAGAATTTACATCAACGAATGGATAAAATAGCCAGTTAACATCAAATGGCAGTAATTTTAAATTTAAATCGACTAAATACCCCAATCAAAAGATACAGCCAAACCCTAACGGTATACTACATCCAGACCCATTTTATATCCAAAGATACACAAAGACTAAAAACAAAGTGTTGGAGAAAGATTTACCAACCAAATGGAGAGCAAAAATAAATAAATATTCAAAAAAGAGTTGCAATTCATTCTTTTGATAAAACAGATTTCAAAGCAGCAATGACAGAGTGGTATAAGTATCAATGCACCGTAACACCCAGATACATAAGACCCATAAAGAGATTTAGACTCAACGAGACAGAAATTTAATAAGGATATCCAGAATTAGAACTCAGATCAGGAACAAGTAAACGTAATAAGTATTTATAGAACTCTCCGATTTAGATACATAAAATATACATTCTCCACGTTAAATACACAAAATATTGATTGGCAATTATTAATAGCCACACATAGAATAAAGCAATATTCCTGTTTCCTCTCCCTCTTTTTCTTCCTCTCTTTTCCACTCCTTCTTAAATAAAAAATCCTGTCTGAATAATACCCACATGGAGAATAATCAGGAGTCTATGTCATAGGGCTACTCATTCATGCAAACAGTGAATAACGCACATTTGGAGTAATGAGAAGTCTGTTTCATATGGCCGTTCTTTCACAGCCTCATTGAACATTAAACACTTGTGATATAGTCTGGAGTCTATTGTTTATGGCCACTCATTCAGGGAATCACTGAATAATGCACACCTGTGGAAGAGTCAGAAGTCTCTATCCTAAGGTTTCTCATTGAGAGCCTCACTAAATATACACACCTGGGAAAATAGTCTGGATTTACTTATATTTCCTTATTTAGAGTCTCACTCAATAATGCACACGTGTGGAATAGTAAGGAGACTTTTTCATGTGGCCTCTCATTCGGAGTGTCACTGAATAATGTGGTGTAGTCGGGAGTCTCTTTCATGTAGACACATTTTCAGAGCCTCAGTGAATAAGAGAGACCCTTGCTATAATAAAGCATCTAATTAATATGGCCACGTCTTGTAAGCCTCACTGAATAATAAACACCTGGAGAATAATCTGGAGTCTATTTGTGATGGACATTCAATCAGAGCCTCGGCGAATAAGGCACATGCTTGGGGTAGCCAGGAGTCTATTTTACTTGGACACTCATTCATCGACTAAGTGGATAAAATGCACATATGGATTAGTCAGGATTTCATTTCATATGGCCACTGACTAGTAATTTCAGTGAATAATGCACAAATATAAAGTACTGGGCAGTCTATTTCATAAAGACACTCATTCAGAGATTCACTGAATAATATAAATACTTAAGATAGACAAAATCTTGTTTCATATGGTCACACAATCAGAGCCTCACTGAGTAACAAAATCCTGGGGAAGCGTTAGGAGTCTACTTTACACAGCCTCTCATTTACAGCCTTGGCGAATAATGCACACGTGTAGAATAGACACTAGTCTATTTTATATGGCCACAAAATCAAAGCCTGAGTGAGTAATACACAACGTGAGAACAGTCACTTGTCTATTTCATATGCCCAAATATTGAAAGTCAGAGTCAAAAATACACACTTGTGGACTAGTCAAAAAAAATTCATATGGCAAAGGTTTTAGAGCCTCAGTGAATAATACACACCAGGGGAATCCTGTGGACGCTATTACATATTCCATCTATTTCAGAGATTCATTGAATAAGGAACACCTGTATTGTACTCAAAATTCTATTTCGTATAGTCACATATTCAGAACCTAACTGAATGACATACATCTTGGGAAAAGTCAGGATTCCATTTCGTAGAGCCACATATTCAGAACCTACCTGAATAACGTATACCTTGGGGAAAGTCAGGATTCTATTTCATATAGCCACTCATTTAGATACCCAAAGTAAAAACGCACACTTGCGGAGAATTCAGGAGTCTCTGTTTTATGGCCACTCATTCAGAGCCTCACAGAATAATACATAAGATTGGAAATTCAGGAGTGTATTTTACATGGCCACTTATTCAGACCCTCATTGAAGAATCATATGTGTCAGGAAAATACTCAGGATTCTATCATATATTGCCACTTATTCTGAGACTCACTGAATAATGCACACCTAAGGAATAGTCTGGAGACTATTTGATATGACCGCTCACCCAGTGACTCAGTGATAAATAAACAGCAAAGAAATAGTCAAGAAGATAGTGTCATGAGTCTATTTTCTTTTTTTTTTAATTTTTATTACATTATAAATTTCGGGGTACATGTGCAGAAGGTGAATGATAGTTGCATAGGTACACACATGGCAGTGTGTTCTGTTCCCTTCCTTCCCTTCACCCACACTTGGCATTTGTCCCCAGACTATTTATCCCCAGCCCCCACCCTCCCCCATTACCCCCAATAGACCCCAGTGTGCAGTAGACCCTCTCCCTATGTCAATGTGTTCTCATTTTTCTCACCCGCCTATGAGTGAGAATATGAGGTATTTACTTTTCTGTTCTTGTGTCAGTTTGCTGAGAATGATGTTCTCCAGATTCATCCATGTCCTTACAAAGGACATAAACTCATCATTTTTTATTGCTGCGTAATATTCCGTGGTGTATATGTGCCACATTTTCCCAGTCCAGTCTATCATCAATGGGCATTTGGGTTGGTTCCAGGTCTTTGCTATTGTAAACAGTGCTGCAATGAACATTCGCGTGCATGTGTCCTTATAGTAGAATGATTTATAGTCCTTTGGATATATGCCCAGTAATGGGATTGCTGGGTCAAATGGAATTTCTATATCTAGGTCCTTCAGGAATCGCCACACTGTCCTCCACAATGGTTGAACTAATTTACACTCCCACCAAGAGTATAAGAGTGGTCCTCTTTCTCCACATCCTCTCCTGCATCTGCTGTCCCTAGATTTTTTAATGATCACCATTCTAACTGGCTTGAGATGGTATCTCAATGTGGTTTTGATTTGCATCTCTCTAATGACCAGTCATGATGAGCATTTTTTCATATGTTTATTGGCCTCATGTATGTCTTCTTTTGTAAAGTGTCTTTTCATATCATTTGCCCATTTTTGAATGGGCTTGTTTGTTTTTTTCTGTAAATTTGTTTGAGTTCTTTGTAAATTCTGGATATCAGCCCTGTGTCAGATGCGTAGAAACCACTGCTCAACGAAATAAGAGAGGACACAAACAGACGGAGAAACATTCCATGTTCGTGGGTAGGAAGAATCAATATTGTGAAAATGGCTATACTGCCCAAAGTAATTTACACAATCAACGCTATCCCCATCAAACTACCATTTAATTTCTTCACAGAACTGGAAAAATCTACCATGAACTTTATATGGAACCAAAAGGGAGCCCGCATAGCCAAGTCAATTCTAAGCAAAAAGAACACAGCGGGAGGCATCACACTACCAGACTTCAAACTATACCACAAGACTACAGTAATCAAAACAGCATGGTACTGGTACCAAAACAAAGATATAGACCAATGAAACAGAACAGAGGCATCAGAGGCAACACAACATATCTACAACCATATCATCTCTGATAAACCAGAGAAAAACAAGGAATGGAGAAATAATTCCCTGTTTAATAAATGGTGTTTGGAAAACTGGCTAGCCATGTGCAGAAAGCAGAAACTGGACCCCTTCCTGACACCTTACACTAAAATTAACTCCAGATGGGTTTAAGACTTAAACGTAAGAACTGACACCATAAAAACCCTAGAAGAAAATCAAGGCAAAACCATTCAGGACATAGGAGTAGGCAAGGACTTCATGACCAAAACATCAAAAGCATTGGCAACAAAAGCCAAAATAGACAAATTGGACTTAAACAAACTCCACAGCTTCTGCAGGGCAAAAGAAACCGTCACTAGATTGAATCGGCAGCCATCAGAATGGGAAAAAAATCTTTGCAGTTTACGCATCTAACATGAGTCTATTTTCTGTGGTAACTTGTTCAGAAACTCACTGAAGAATACCCATCGTGGAAATAGTCATAGTCCAGGTCATATGGCCACTCAATCAAAGCATTACCGAATAATGCACAATGGGGCAATAGTAATGAGTCTACCTGATATGGACTCTCCTTGAGAGCTTCAGTGCATAATAAACAGCTGTGGAATAGTCAGGACCCTATTTAAGGTAGCTGCAAATTACACAGGTATGTAAATAATACACACATGTGTGATAATCAGGAGACTATTTGATACGGACACTCATACAGCACCTCTTCGAATACTGCACATTTGGGGAGTAATCAGTACTGTATTTCATATGGTGATTCATTTGGAGAGTCAGAACATAATGCACACCTGTGAAGTAAAATAGGGTCCATTACATAAGGCCCCTCTTTCAGTGTTTCAGTGAATAATATGTATATCTGGTAAGTCAAGAATCTCTTTCACATGGCCACTCGTTCAGGGCCTCAGTGCATAAAACTTTTCTCAGAAATAGTGAAGGGTCTACTTCAAATAAGTACACATTCAGAGTCTCTGTAAGTAATGCACACATGGTCAATACACAAGAGTCTCTTTTCTATGCCCACGTTGTCAGAGTCTCATTCAATAATAGACAGCTGGGGAAGAGTTAAGGGTCTACTTCGTGTAGCCACTCATGTAAAGCCTCAGTGAGTAATTCACAGCAAACTTATAGTCGAGCATCTTTTATATGGCCACTCACTATGTGCCTCCTTGAATGATACACACCTGGGAAATCCTCAGAATTCTATTTCATACTACCACACATTTAGAAGCTTATTGAATATTTCACAGTGGAAAAATAGTCAGGTTTCTATTCTTTCTGGCCTCTCCTTCAAAGTTTCAGGGAATAATAAAGTTCTACGGAGTAATCAGGGCACTGTTTAAGATAGCCACGAATTAAGTGCCTTCCTGAGTAATACACACCTGGGTGTTAGTCAGGAAATTATTTCATATGAACTCTAATACTGGGTATTGCTGAGTAATACACAACTGGTGGTGTCTCAGGAGTCAATTTGGTATGGACACTCATACAGAACCTGTTTGACGGAGATCAATCCAAGATGGCTGATCGCTAGCAGCTCGGGATTGTAGCTCCCAGTGAAAGCTCAGCAAACCTGAGGACATCACATTTTCAGAGAAATTTTTTCGCTTACAGACTAAAAGATTTCCTGTGGAGGAGCCCCGCGGGTCACCAGCGTGACTTTTGTGGCTGGCACAGCGTTTTTGTCATCACTTCAGTGCGGCAGTTTGTCATTCACAGTAAACGGGACTGGTTCCCCTGCTGACTGGTGTTTGGAGCTACGGGAAGGCAGAGCCGCTTGTTGCAGACTCAAGAAGGAAGCCAGACCGGAGATTCCCAGGAAGAAGAGCACCATCAATCTTATCGCTGCTGTTTTGGCCAGCGCAGAGGGTTGCTCGGATTCCAGCACTGGGAATCAATAAATTGGAAGTCCACTCAGGAACCCAATCTGAAAGGCTCTAATTGTAAATACAACAGATGGATAAAATCAAAATAAAGGGGAAAAAACCAGCCTATAAAGACTGAGAATACAGAAATTCAGAACCCCTCTTTCTCTACAGGGTATAGCAATTCCTCATCGGCAACGGAACAAGCCCTGATGGGAAAGGACTCTGTTCCATTATCTGAAGTAGGCTTCAAAGGTGGATAATGTAAAATTTTGGGGAGTTGAAAGAACTTGTTCTAACACAATGTAAAGAAACTAAGAACTTTGAAAAAAGGTTTGACAAAATGTAAAAAATAATGGACAATATAGAGAGGAATATAAATGAACTAACAGAGTTGAAAATACAACATGAGAACTTATTGAAATATGCACAAGTTTGAAAAGCCGAATTGATCAAGCAGAAGAAAGAATATCAGAGGTCGAAAACCAACTTAACAAAATAAAACGAGAAGACAAGAATAGAGAAAAAAGAATAAAAAGGAATTAGCTAAGTCTCCAAGAAATATGGGACTACGTGAAAAGACCTAATCTACATTTGATACGTGTACCTGAATGTGATGGAGAGAATAAATCCAAGCTGAAAAATACTCTGCAGGACATTACCGAGGAGAATTTTCCCAATCTAGTAAAGCAGGACACTATTCAATCTCACGTAATACAGAGAACACCACAAAGGTATTCCTTAAGAAGAGCAACCCCAAGGCACAGAATCGTTAGATTCACCAGGGTTGAAACGAAGAAGAAAACACTAAGGGCAGCCAGAGAGAAAGGTCAGGTTACCCACACAGGGAAGCCTATCGGACTTACAGCAGATCTCTCAGCAGAAACCCTGCAAGACAGAAGAGAGTGGGGTCCGATGATTAACATCCTTAAAGAACAGAACTTTCAGCCCATAATTTCATATCCTGCCAAACTAAGATTCACAATTGAAGGAAAAGTAAAATCTTTTATGAACAAGCAAGTACTCAAAGATTTTATTACCACCAGGCCTGCTTTACAAAAACTTCTGCAAGAAGCATTACACACAGAAAGGAACAACCAGTATTAGCCTTTCTAAAAATATACCAAAAAGTAAAGAGCATCAATATAAAGAAGAATTTACATCAACGAATGCATAAAATAGCCAGTTAACATCAAATGGCAGTAATTTTAAATTTAAATCGACTAAATCCCTTAATCAAAAGATACAGCCAAACCCTAACGGTACACTACATCCTGACCAATTTTATATGCAAAGATACACAAAGACAAAGACAAAGGGTTGGAGAAAGATTTACCAAAAAAATGGAGAGCAAAAATAAATAAATAATCAAATAAGAGTTGAAATGTATGCATTTGATAAAACAGATTTCAAAGCAACAAAGACAGAGTGGTATAAATATCAATGCATCCTAACTACCAGATACTTAAGACCCATAAATAGATTTAGACTCAACGAGACAGAAAATTAATAAGGATATCCAGAATTAGAACTCAGATCTGGAACAAGTAAATGTAATAAGTACTTATAGAGCTCTCCACTTTAGATACATAAAATACACATTCTCCACTTTAAATACACAAAATATTGATTGGCAATTTTTAATACCCACACAGAGAATAAAGCAATATTCCTGTTTTCTCTCCCTCGTTTTCTTCATCTCTTTTCCACTCCTTCTTAGAAAGAAGAACCTGTCTGAATAATGCACACATGGAGAATAATCAGGGGTCTATGTGTCATAGGGCTACTCATTCATGCAAACATTGAATATCGCAAATTTGGAATAATGAGAAGTCTGTTTCATATGGCCGTTCTTTCACAGCATCACTGAACATTACACACTTGTGATATAGTCTGGAGTCTATTGTTTATGGCCACTCATTCAGAGAATCACTGAATAATTTACACCGGAGGAATAGTCAGAAGTCTCTATCCTATGGCTTCTCATTGAGAGCCTCACTAAATGTACCCACCTGGGAAAATAGTCAGGATTTATTTATATCTCCTCATTTAGAGTTTCACTCAATAATGCACACCTGTGGAATAGTACGGAGACTTTTTCATGTGGCCTCTCATTCGGACTGTCACTAAATAATGTGGTGTAGTCAGGAGTCTATTTTATGTAGACACATTTTCGGAGCCCCAGTGAATAAGAGAGACCCTTGAAATAGTAAGGCATCTAATTAATATGGCCACATCTTGTAACCCTCACTGAATAGTACATATCTGGAAAATAATTTGGAGTCTATTTGAGATGTATAGTCATTCAGAGCCGTGGTGAATAATGCACATCAGTGGGGTAGACAGGGGTCTATGTCTTTTTGACACTCATTCATAGCGTCAGTGGATAATATGCACGTGTGAATTAGTCAGGATTTCATTTTATATAGCCACTGACTTGTAATTTCAGTGAATAATGCACAAGTGTAAAGTACTCAGCAGTCCATTTCATAGAGCAATTCATTCAGAGAATCACTGAATAATAAAAATATTTAAGATAGACAGAATCCTGTTTCATATGGTCACACAATCAGAGCCTCACGAGTAACACACACCGGGGGACGCGTTAGAAGTCTACTTTATATAGCCTCTCATTTAAAACCTCAGCAAATAATGCACACGTGTGAAACAGACACTAGTCTATTTTATATGACCACAAAATCAAAGCATGAGTGTGTAATACACAACCTGTGAATAGTCACTTGTCTATTACATATGCCAAAATATTTAAAGTCAGAGTCAATAATACACACCTGTGGACTAGTCAAAAAAATTTCATATGGCCAAAGTTTTAGAGTCTCAGTGAATAATACATACCTGGGGAATACTCAGGACACTATTACATATGCCATCTATTTCAGAGATTCATTGAATAAGGAACACCTGTATTGTACTCAGAAGTCTATTTCATATAGCCACATATTCAGAACCTAACTGAATGACATACACCTTAGGAAAAGTCAGGATTCTATTTCGTAGAGCCACATATTCAGAATCTAACTTAATAACGTACACCTTGGGGAAAGTCAGGATTCTATTTGTATAGACACTCATTTAGATACCGAATTTAAAAACGCACACCTGCGGAGAATTCAGGAGTCTCTGTTTTATGGCCACTCATTCAGAGCCTCACAGAATAATACAGAACTATGGAAATTCAGGAGTGTATTTTACATGACCACTTATTCTGAAGCTCATTAAAGAATTATATGTGTCAGGAAAATACTCAGGATTTTATTATATATAGCCACTTATTCAGAGACTCACTGAATAATGCACACATGGGGAATAGTCTGGAGATTATTTGATATGACCATTCACCCAGTGACTCAGTGAAAAATGCACAGCTGAAAAATCGTCAAGAAGATAAAGTCATGAGTCTATTTTATGTGGTATCTCGTTCAGAATCTCACTGAAGAATACCACCATGGAAATAGTCAGAGTCCAGGTCATATGGCCACTCAATGAAAGCGTTATGGAATAATGCACAATGGGGCAATAGTAAGGAGTATATTTCATATTACCTCTCATTGAGAGTTTTGGTGCATAATAAACAGCTGTGGAGTAGTCAGGAACCTTTTAAGGTAGACGCAAATTATGCAGCTATGTGAATGATACCCACATGTGTGACAGTCAGGAGACAATTTGATACGGACACTCATACAGCACCTCTTCAAATACTGCACATTTGGAAAATAATCAGTAGTCTATTTCATATGGTGATTCTTTTGTAGAGTCAATAAATAACGCACACATGTGGAGTAAAACGGGGTCATTCCATAAGGCTACACTTTCACTGTTTCAGTGAATAATATGTATATCTGATAAGTCAGAAATCTCTTACACATGGCCACTCGTTAAGGGCTTCAGTGCATAATACTCCCCTCATAAATAGTCTAGGGTCTCCTTAAAATAAGTACACATTCAGAGTCCTTGTAAGTAATGCACACGTGGGCAATACACAAGAGTCTCTTTTCTATGTCCACTTAGTCAGAGTCTCATTTCATCTTAGTTTTCACTTTAAGACTGGTGATATTTATATCCTTTTATGTTACACATAGTTAACTGTGTTTTGCTTTCTGTATAGCTTGATCCTAAAAGTTGAAAATAAAACATTGGTTTATCATTAAAAATAATAATAATAACAATAATAATACACACCTGTGGAAGAGTTAAGAGTCTACTTCGTGTAGCCACTCATTTAGAGCCTCAGTGAATAATTCACACTGGAGTAATAGTCAAACATTTTTTATATGGCCACTTACTATGTGCCTCCCTGAATGATACACACCTGGGAAATCATCAGGATTCTATTTCATACTACCACACATTTAGAATCTTATTGAATAATTCACAATGGAGCGATAGTTTCTCAGGATTCTATTTCATACTACCACACATTTAGAACCTTATTGAATAATTCACAATGGAACAAGAGTCAGGGATCTATTTTTTTTGGCCTCTCATTCAAAGATTCAGTGAATAAAAAATTATATGGAGTAATCCGGTCATTGTTTAAGATAGCCACGAATTAAGTGCCTTCCTGAATGATACACACCTGGGTGATAGTCAGTATTTTATTTCATATGAACTCTAATTCTGGGTATTGCTGAGTAATACACAACTGGGGTAGTGTCAGGAGTCTATTTGGTATGGACACTCATACAGAACCTATTTAAATAATGCACACATGGAGAATAATCAGGAGTACATGTCATAGGTCTACTCATTCAGGCAAACAGTGAATAACACACATGTGGAGTAAGGAGAAGTCTGTTTTATATGGTCGTGCTTTCACAGCCTCACTGAATATTACACACTTGTGATATAGTCTGGAGTCTATTTTTTATGGCCACTCATTCAGATAATCACCGAATAATGCACACCTGTGGAATAGTCAGAAGTCTCTATCTTATGGCCTCTCATTGAGAGACTCACTAAATGTACACACATGGGAAAATAGTAAGGATTTACTTATATCCCCTCATATAGGGTCTCACTAAATAATGCACACCTTTGGAATAGTAAGGAGACTTTTTCATGTGCCCTCTCTTTCAGAGTCTCACTAAATAAGATAGTGTACTCAGGTGTCCATTTCATGTAGACACATTTTCAGAGCCTCAGGAAATAAGAGAGACCCTTGCTATAGTAAGGCATCTAATTAATATGGCAACATCTTTTAAGCTTCACTGAATAATACACACCTGGAGAATAATTTTGAGTCTATGTTGGATGGACATTCATTCAGAACCACGGTGAATAAAGCACATACGTGGGAAAGCCAGAAGTCTATTTCATTTGGACACTCATTCATAGCCTCAGTGGATAATATGCACGTGTGGATTAGTCAGGATTTCATTTCATATGGCCATTCACTTGTAATTTCTGTGAATAATGCACAAATATAAAGAACTCAGCAGTTTATTTCATAGAGTCACTCATTTAGAGATTCACTGAATAATATAAATATTTAAGATGGAAAGAATCCTGTTTCATGTAGTCACACAATGAGAGCCTCACTGAGTAACACACACCTGGGGAAGCATTAAGAGTCTACTTTAGGCTGGACTCGCAAGATGGCATCATAGAAGCGACTCAGGATTGTAGCTCTCAGTGAAGGCACAGAGGGTGAGTCCTAGCGGCATTCTCAGATGGACCTTTTTTGCCCACAGAGTGTTGAAAGTCCCAGGTGTGGGAGAGACACGGGATTCTAGTACAGCCGGCTGGCACAACCGGCGCCGCAGCGTGACCCCGCATGGAACTCACTGGTCTGGGTGCCCTGTTAAACCGGCAATCTGAGATTTGGAAGGGCAGAATGGCATGCCCATCTGATTGAACGGGACTTGGACAATGAGCCAGACCAGGAGTTTCCTGGGAAGCGTGATCTGAGCTTGTGCAGTGAGAAGCTGCACGGGAGATTGCACAAATCCCAGTGCCCTATCGGCAGGCTACTGGGGCGCCAGTGAGAGAGTCGACCTTTCAGCTTGCTGACAGGAAGAGAGAGAGAGAGAGGACGGACTGTGAGGCAGGGAGCTGGGTAATCGGGCTCGGCAGGTCCCACCCTCACGGGGACAAGCAGGCCGGCGACTGGAGGCACTTGGGGCTAAGAGTTTTCCTGCCAGCAACTAGGACGGAGCAGGCTGGTGAGGGAGGGGCATCCGCCATTACTGACGCAATCCACCCCTACTGAAGTACCACCCAGGGCTGAGGCAGCCTGCCATTGCTGAGGCAACCTGCCATAAGAGAGACTCCACCAGGCAGGGAAAGTGCTCCACAGCAGAAGGGAGCCCAGCAGCAACAGGGCAGACCCATGCTAGCAGATCAGAGCCCCGGCAGGCAAATAGTGAATAGACTGCCTCCTAGTGGGGCAGGACAGTGCAACAGATACTCATAAATAAAGCCCCAACTCCCTGAGACAGAGCATCTAAGGGGGGAGGAAAAGGGGTGGTGTTTTATGAGTTCAATTGCAGCAGACATGAACAAGGTCCCAACAACCCTGAATGAACAACGGAGCTCACAGCTCAGAACAGGAGATCCTATAAAGAACAGACCGTCTCCTCAAGCAGCTCCCTGACCCCTGTATATACAAAGAGTCACCCCCCCAAAAAACTAATCAGACTGACATTTGGTGGGCATCATTCTGGAACAAAGACGGAAGAAGAAGAAACTGGTATGACGCATCACTGTTCCGCAGCTCCTACAGGTATACCCCAGACAAGCAGGGCCTGGAGTGGACCTCAGCACTCATACAGCAGAGGGGCTAGACCATTAGAAGAAAAACTAAGTAACAAATACTTCATCATCAACAAACTCAGCGTCCACACAGAGACCCAAAATTGAAAAATCAGCAACTACTAAGACGACAGGCGGATAAATCCATAAAGATGGGAAGAAATCAGCGCAAAAAGGAGAAAAATACCCGAAACCAAAACAACTCACCTCCAAAAACAAAGCCAAATCCCCTCACCAGAAAGGGAAAAAAGCTGGACGGAGAATGACTGTGATGAAATGATGGAACCAGACTTCAGAAAGTGGATAATGAGAAACTTCAGTGAAATAAAAGAACATGTTCCAAATCACTGCAAAGAAACTAAGAACCTTGAAAAAAAATTGAAAAAAGATTCGAGGAATTGATAACAAGACTGGACAACATAGAAAGGAATAAGAATGAATTGAAGGAGTTGAAAAACACAACACGAGAACTTCGCGAAGCATGCACAAGTTCCAACATCGGAATTGACCAAGCAGAAGAAAGAATATCAGAAGTTGAAGATCAACTCAATGAAATAAAAGGAGAAACCAAGATTAAAGAAAAAAGCACAAAAAGGAATGAACAAAATCTCGAAGAAATGTGGGACTATGTGAAGAGACCCAACCTACGTTTGCTAGGTGTATCAGAATGTGATGAAGAGAATGAATCCAAGCTGGAAAACACTCTTCAGGATATTATCCAGGAAAATTTCCCCAATCTAGCAAAACAGGTCAATACTCAACTCCAGGAAATACAGAGAACACCGCAGAGATACTCCGCAAGAAGAACAACCCCAAGGCAAATAATCGTCAGATTCACCAGGGTTGAAATGAAGGAGAAAATACTAAGGGCAGCCAGAGAGAAAGGTCGGGTCACCCACAAAGAAAAGCCCATCAGACTCACAGCGGATCTCTCGGCAGAGACGCTAAAAGAGAGAAGAGAGTGGGGGGACAATATTCAACATCCTTAAAGAAAAGAACGTTCAACCCAGAATTTCATATCCAGCCAAACAGAGCTTCAGAAGTGAAGGAAAAATAAAATCTTTCATGAACAAGCAAGTACTCAGAGATTCCGTCACCACTAGGCCTCCTTTAAAAGAGCTCCTGAAAGAGACACTACACATAGAAAGAAACAACCAGTACCAGCCATCCTAAAATCATACCAAATGCTAAAGACCATCAACAAAATGAAGAATATACATGAATCAATGGGCAAAACAGCCAGCTAGCATCAAAATGGCAGTATCAAATTCACACATAACAATATTAACCCTAAATGTAAATGGGCTAAATGCAGCAATCAAAAGAAACAGACTGGCAAATTGGATAAAAAACCAAAACCCATTGGTGTGCTGTATCCAGGAAACCCACTCACACGCAAAGATACACAAAGGATCAAAATAAAAGAATGGAGGAAGATTTACCAAGAAAATGGAGACCAAAAGAAAGCAGGAGTTGCAATTCTCATCTCTGATAAAATAGACTTTAAAGCAACAAAGATCAAAAGGGACAAAGAAGGTCATTACATAATGGTAAAATGATCCATACAACAAGAAGAGCTAACCATTCTAAATATATATGGACCCAATGTAGGAGCACCCACATATATAAGGCAAGTTCCTAATGACTTACAAAGAGATTAGACTCCCAGAAAATAATAGTGGGAGACTTTAACACTCCACTGTCAATAGAAGACAGATCAACCAGACAGAAAATTAACAAGGATATCCAGGATTTGACCTCAGACCTGGAACAAGCAAACCTGATAGACATTTACAGATCTCTCCATCCCAAATCCACAGAATATACATTCTTCTCAGCACCACATCACACCTACTCCAAAATTGACCACATAATTGGAAGTGAAGCACTCCTCAGCAAATGCAGAGCAACTGAAATTATAACAAACAGTCTCTCAGAGCATAGTGCAATCAAGTTGGAACTCAGAATTCAGAAAATAACTCAGAACCGCACAGCTTCATGGAAACTGAACAACTGGCTCTTGAATGTTGATTGGATAAACAATGAAATGAAGGCAGAAATAAAGAAGTCCTTTGAAACCAACGAGAATGAAGACACAACGTACCAGAATCTCTGGGACAGATTTAAAGCAGTGTGTAGAGGAAAATATATAGCAATAAGTGCCCACATGAGAAGAGTGGAGAGATCCAAAATTGACACCCTATCGTCAAAATAGAAAGAGCTAGAAGAACAAGATCAAAAAAGCTCAAAACCTAGCCGAAGACAAGAAATAACTAAGATCAGACAAGAACTGAAGGAGATAGAGACAAGAAAAACTCTTTAAAAAATCAATAAATCTAAGAGCTGGTTTTTCGAAAAGATCAACAGAATAGACAGAGTAGTAGCGAGACTGATATAAAACAAAAGAGAGAACAACCAAATGGTTGCAATAAAAAACGATGATGAGGAAATCACCACAGATTCCACAGAAATTCAAACCATCGCAAGAGAATACTACAAACAACTCTATGCACATAAACTAGTAAATCAGGAAGAAATGGATAAATTCTTGGCCGCCTGTGTCCTCCCAAGCCTAAACCAGGAGGAAGCAGAAACTATGAATAGACCAATTACAAGGTCTGAAGTTGAGGCAGCAATTAAGAGCCTACCACACAAAAAAAGCCCAGGTCCGGATGGGTTCACAGCTGAATTCTACCAGACACACAAACAGGATATGGTAACATTCCTTCTGAAACTATTCCAAATAATCGAAAAAGAGGGAACCCTTTCCAAATCATTTTATGAGACCAACATCATCCTGATACCAAAACCTGACAGAGACTCAACAAGAAAAGAAAACTTTAGGCCAATATCCATGATGAACATAGATGCAAAAATCTTCAATAAAATACTGGCAAACCGATTGCAACAGCACATTAAAAAACGTATCTATCATGATCAAGTAGGATTCATTCCGGGGATGCAAGGCTGGTTCAACATATGCAAGTCTATAAATGTAATTCACCACATAAACAGAAGCAAAAACAAAAACCAAATGATTATCTCAATTGACCCAGAGAAGGCATTTGACAAAATTCAACAGGCCTTTATGCTAAAAATCTTCAATAAACTTGGCATTGATGGAGCATATCTCAAAGTAATAAAAGCTATTTACGACAAAACAACAGCCAATATTATACTGAATAAGCAAAAACTGGAAGCATTCCCTTTGAAATACGGCACTAGACAAGGATGCCCTCTCTCACCACTCCTATTCAACATAGTACTGGAAGTTCTAGCCAGAGCAATCAGGCAAGAAAAAGAAATAAAGGGTATTCAAATAGAAAACGTGGAAGCCAAATTGTCTCTATTTGCAGACAACATGATAGTATACTTAGAAGACCCCATCACCTCAGCCGAAAAGCTCCTGAAACTGATAAGCAACTTCAGCAAAGTCTCAGGATATAAAATCAATGTGCAGAAATCACAAACATTCTTATACACCAATAATAGACTTAAAGAGAACCAAATCAAGAACGAACTGCCATTCACAATCGCTACAAAGAAAATAAAATACCTAGGAATACAACTCACAAGGAACGTAAGGGAACTCTTTAAGGAAAACTACAAACCACTGCTCAACGAAATAAGAGAGGACACAAACAGATGGAGAAACATTCCATGTTCGTGGTTAGGAAGAATCAATATCGTGAAAATGGCTATACTGCCCAAAGTAATTTACACAATCAATGCTATCCCCATCAAACTGCCACTGAATTTCTTCACAGAATTGGAAAAAACCACCATGAATTTCATATGGAACCGAAAAAGAGCCCGCATAGCCAAGTCAATTCTAAGCAAAAGGAACACAGCGGGAGGCATCACACTACCAGACTTCAAATTATACTACAAGGCTACAGTAATCAAAACAGCATGGTACTGGTACCAAAACAGAGATATAGACCAATGGAACAGAACAGAAGCATCGGAGGCAACACAACATATCCACAACCATATTACCTTTGATAATCCAGACTGAAACAAGCAATGGGGAAAGGATTCCCTATTTAATAAATAGTGTTGGGAAAACTGGCTAGCCATGTGCAGAAAGCAGATACTGGACCCCTTCCTGACACCTTACACTAAAGTTAACTCCAGATGGATTAAAGACTTAAACGTTAGACCTGACACCATAAAAACCCTAGAAGAAAATCTAGTCAAAACCATTCAGGAGATAGGAGTAGGCAAGGACTTCATGACCAAAACACCAAAAGCATTGGCAACAAAAGCCAAAATAGACAAATGGGACCTAATCAATCTCCACAGCTTCTGCACGGCAAAAGAGACAGTCACTAGAGTGAATCAGCAACCATCAGAATGGGAAAAATTCTTTGCAGTTTATGCATCGGACAAAGGGCTGATATCCAGAATTTACAAAGAACTCAAACAGATTTACAGGAAAAAAAAACAAACTAACCCATTCAAAAATGGGCAAAGGATATGAACAGACACTTTACAAAAGAAGACATACATGAGGCCAACAAACATATGAAAAAGTGCTCATCATCAGTGTTCATTAGAGAGGTGCAAATCAAAACCACATTGAGATACCATCTCATGCCAATTAGAATGGCGATCTTTAAAAAATCTGGAGACAGCAGATGCTGGAGAGGATGTGGAGAAATAGCAACACTCTTACACTGTTGGTGGGAGTGTAAATTGGTTCAACCATTGTGGAAGACAGTGTCGCGATTCCTCAGGGACCTAGAAATAGAAATTTTATTTGACTCAGCAATCCCATTACTGGGTATATATCCAAAGGACTATAAATCTTTTCACCATAAGGACACTTGCATACGAATGTTCATTGCAGCACTGTTTACAATAGCAAAGAACTGGAACCAACCCAAATGCCCAATGATGATAGACTGGACTGGGAAAATGTGGCACATATACACCATGGAATATTATGCAGCAATCAAAAATGATGAGTTTGTGTCCTTTGTAAGGATATGGATGAATCTGGAGAACATCATTCTCAGCAAACTGACACAAGAACAGAAAAAGTAATACCGCATATGCTCACTCATAGGTGGGTGAGAAAAATGAGAACACATGGACACAGAGAGGCGGTCTACTATACACTGCGGTCTATTGGGGGCTAAGGGGGAGGGACAGCGGGGGGGCTGGGGAGGGATAGCCTTGGGATGAATTCCAAGTGTGGGTGAAGGGGAGGAAGGCAGCGGGACACACTGCCATGTGTGTACCTATGCAACTATCTTGCACGTTCTGCACATGTACCCCCAAACCTATAATGCAATAAAAATTAAAAGAAAGAGTCTACTTTATATAGCCTCTCATTTAAAGCCTCAGCGAATAATGCACACGTGTGGAATAGACACTAGTTTTTTTATATGGCCACAAAGTCAAAGCCTGAGTGAGTACTACACAGCTTTAGAATAGTCAGTTGTGTATTCCATATGCCCAAATATTAAAAGTCAGAGTCAATAATACACACCTGTAGACTAGTCATGAAACAATTTTATATGGCAAAAGTTTTAGAGCCTCAGTGAATAATACATACCTGGGGAATATTCTGGACGCTATTACATAAGGCATCTCTTTCAGAGATTCGTTGAATAAGAAACACCTGTATTGTACACAGAATTCTATTTCATATAGCCACATACTCAGAACCTAGATGAATGACACACCCCTTGGGTAAAGTCAGGATTCTATTTCGGATAGCCACATATTAAGAACCTAACTGAATAACATACACCTTGGGGAAAGTCAGGATTCTCTTTGGTATAGCCCCTCGTTTAGATACTGAATGTAAAAACGCTCACCTGCGGAATATTCAGGAGTCTCTATGTTATGGCCACTCATTCAGAGCCTCACAGAATAATACAGAACTATGGAAATTCAGGAGTGTATTTTACATGGCCACTTATTTAGAACCGTATTGAAGAATCTTATATATCTATAAAATACTCAGAATTCTATTGTAGATAGCCACTTATTCAGAGACTCACAGAATAATGCACACATGGGGAATAGTCTGAACACTATTTGATATGAGCGTTCACCCAGTGACTCAGTGAAAAATGCAGTTGAGAAATAGTCAAGAAGATAGAGTCATGAGTCTATTTTATGTAGTAACTCGTTCAGAAGCTCACTGAGGAATACCAACCTTGGAAATTGTCAGAGTCCAGGTCATATGGACAATCTGAGCTTTACCGAATAATGCACAATGGGACAATAGTAAGGAGTCTATTTCATATGGCCTCTCATTGAGAGCTTCAGTGCCTAATAAAGAGCTGTGGAGCAGTCTAGCCCCTATTTAACGTAGCCCCAAATTTCGCAGCTAAGTGAATTATACACACATGTGTGATAATCAGGAGACTCTTTGATATGGACACTCATCCAGCACCTGTTCGAATACTGCATATTTGGGTAATAATCACTAGTCTATTTCATATGGTTATTCGTTTGGGGAGTCAAAACTTAACGCACACCTGTGGAGTAAAATGGGATCTATTACATAAGGCCACTCTTTCAGTGTTTCAGTGAATAATATGTATAGCAGATAAGTCAGGAATGTCTTTCACATGGCCACTCGTTCAGGGCCTCAGGGCCCTCAGAAACAGTCAAGGGTCTACTTCAAATAAGCACACATTCAGAGTCTCTGTAAGTAATGCACACGTGGGCAATACACAAGAGTCTCTTTTCTATGCCCACTTAGTAAGAGTCTCATTCAATAATACACACGTGGGGAAGAGTAAGGAGTCTACTTCATGCAGCCACTCATTTAGAGCCTCAGTGAATAATTCACACTGTAGTAATTGTCGAGAATTTTTTATATGGCCACTCACTATGTGACTCCCTAAAAGATACACACCTGCGGAATCTTCTGGATTCTATTTCATACTACCACACATTTAGAACCTTATTGAATAACACACAACAAAGCAATAGTCAATTGTCTATTTTTTGTGGACTCTCATTCAACGTTTCAGTGAATAATAACCTTCTATGGAGTAATCAGGGCCCTGTTTAATGTAGCCACGAATTAAGTGCCTTCCTGAGTGATACACACCTGGGTGTTAGTCAGGATCTTATTTCATATGAACTCTAATTCTGGGTATTGCTGAGCAATACACAACTGTGGGAGTGTTATGAGTCTATTTGGTATGTACACTTATACGGAACCTGTTTGAATAATGCACACATGGAGAATAATCAGGAGTCTATGTCATACGGCTGCTCTTTCAGGCAAACAGTGAATAATGCACACGTGGAGTAATGAGAAGTCTGTTTCATATAGTCGTGTTTTCACAGCCTCACTGAATATTACACGCTTGTTATATAGTCTGGAGTCTATTGTTTATGGCCACTCATTCAGAGAATCACTGAAAAATGCAAACCTGCGGAATAGTCAGAAGTCTCTATCCTATGGCCTCTCATTGAGAGCCTCATTAATGTACACATTTGGAAAAATAGTCAGGATTTACTTATATTCCCTCATTTAGAGTCCCACTCAATAACGCACACCTGTGGAATAGTAAGGAGACTTTTTCATGTGGCCTCTCATTCAGATTGTCACTGAATAATGTGGTGTAGTCAGGAGTCTATTTCATGTAGACACATTTTCAGAGCCTCAGTGAATAAGAGACACCCTTGCTATAGTAAGGCATCTAATTAATATGGACAAAACTTGTAAGTCTCACTGAATAATACACACCTGGAAAATAATTTGGAGTCTATTTTCGATGGACATTCATTCAGAGCCTCGGTGAATAATGCACACTCGTGGGGTATCCATGTGTCTATTTCATTTGGACACTCATTCAGAGCCTCAGTGGATAATACTCACGTGCAAATTATTCAGGATTTCATTTCATGTGGCCACTGACTTGTAATTTCAGTGAATAATTTACTAATATAAAGTACTCAGTAGTCTATTTCATAGAGCCACTCATTCGGATATTTATTGAATAATACAAATTTTTAAGATAGAAAGAATCCTGTTTCATATGGTCACACAATCAGAGCCTCACTGAGTAACACATACCTGGGGAAGCTTTAGGAGTCTTCTTTATATAGCCTCTCATTTACAGCCTCAGTGAATAATGCACACGTGTGGAATAGACACTCGTCTCTTTTATATGGCCACAAAATCAAAGCCTGAGTGAGTAAGACACAATTTTTTTTTAATTTTTATTGCATTTTAGGTTTTGGGGTACACGTGCAGAACGTGCAAGATAGGTGCATAGGTATACACATGTCCATTTGTTTTGCTGCCTTCCACCCCTTAACCCACATTAGGTATTTCTCCCCAGGCTATTCCTCCCTAGTTCCCCTTCCCGCTGTTCCTCCCATATTCCCCCCAAGTGACCACATTGTGTAGTACCCCCCTCACTGTGTCCATGTATTCTCATTTTTCTCACCCGCCTATTAGTGAGAATATGTGGTATGTCCTTTTCTGTTCTTGTGTCAGTTTGCTAAGATTGATGTTCTTCACATTCATCCATGTCCTTACAAAGACATAAACTCGTCATCTTTGATTGCTGCATAATATTCCATGGTGTATATGGGCCACATTTTCCCAGTCCAGTCTATCATCGATGGGCATTTGGTTTTGTTCCAGGTCTTTGCTATTGTAAACAGTGCTGCAATGAACATTCGTGTTCATGTGTCCTTATAGTAGAACGATTTATATTGCTTTGGATATATACCCAGTAATGGGATTGTTGGGTCAAATGGAATGTCTATTTCTAGGTCCTTGAGGAATCACCACACTGTCTTTTACAAAGTTTGAACTAATTTACACTCCCACCAACTGTGTATGAGTGTTTCTATTTCTCCACATCCTCTCCAGCATCTGTTTTCTCCAGCTTTTTTAATGATTTCCATTCTAACCAGCATGAGATGGTATCTCAATGTGGTATTGAATTGCATCTCTCTAATGACCAGTAATGATGAGCATTTTTTCATGTGTTTTTTGGCTTCATGTAGGTCTTCTTTTGTAAAGTGTCTGTTCATGTCCTTTGCCCATTTTTGAATGGGCTTGTTTGATTTTTTCCTGTAAATCTGTTTGAGTTCTTTGTAAATTCTGGATATCAGCCCTTTTTCAGATGGGTAAACTGCAAAGATTTTTTCCCAATCTGTAGGTTGCTGATTCACTCTAGTGACTGTCTCTTTTGCAATGCAAAAGCTGTGGAGTTTCATTAGTTCCCATTAGTCTATTTTGGCTTTTGTTGCCAATGCTTTTGGTGTTTTGTTCATGAAGTCCTTGCCTATTTCTATGTCCTGAATGATTTTCCCTAGATTTTCTTCTAGGGTTTTTATGGTGCCCGGTCTTTTGTTTAAGTCTTTAATCCATCTGGAGTTAATTTTAGTGTAAGGTGTCGGGAAGGGGTCGAGTTTCTGCTTTCTGCACATGGCTAACCAGTTTTCACAACACCATTTATTAAACAGGGAATCCTTTCCCCATTGCTTGTTTTTGTCTGGTTTATTAAAGATTACATAGTTGTAGATATGTTGATTTGCCTAAGATGCCTCTATTCTGTTCCACTGGTCTATATCTCTGTATTTGTACCAGTACCATGCTGTTTTGATTACTGTAGCCTTGTAGTATAGTTTAAAGTGTGGTAGTGTGATGCCTCCCGCTGTGTTCTTTTTGCTTAGAATTGACTTGGCTATGCGGGCTGTCTTTTGGTTCCCTATGAAGTTCATGGTGGTTTTTTCCAGTTCTCAGAGGAAATTCAATGGTAGCTTGATGGGGATAGCGTTGATTCTGTACAATACTTTCAGCAGTATAGTCATTTTCATGATATTGATTCTTCCTAACCATGAATATGGAATGTTTCTCCATGTGTTTGTTTCCTCTCTTATTTCGTTGAGCAGTGGTTTGTAGTTTTTCTTGAAGAGGTCCCTTACGTTCCTTGTAAGTTGTATTCATAGGTATTTTATTGCCTTTGTAGCAATTGTGAATGGCAGTTCGTTCTTGATTTGGTTCTCTTTAAGTCTGTTATTGGTGTATAGGAATGCTTGTGATTTTTACACTGATTTTTTTATCTTGAGACTTTCCTGAAGTTGCTTATCAATTTGAGGAGTTTTTGGGCTGACGTGATGGGGTCTTCTAGGTATACTATCATGTCGTCTGTAAATAGAGACAATTTGACTTCCTCCTTTCCTATTCGAATACACTTTATTTTTTTTTTCTTGCCTGATTGTTCGGGCTAGAACTTCCAGTACTATGTTAAGTAGCAGTGCTGAGAGAGGGCATCTTTGTCTAGTACCAGATTTCAAAGGAAATGCTTCCAGTTTTTTCACATTAAGTATGATATTGGCTGTTGTTTTGTCATAAATAGCTTTTATTACTCTGAGATATGTTCCTTCAATACCGAGTTTATTGAGAGTTTTTAGCATAAGAGGCTGTTGAATTTTGTCAAATTTCTTCTCTGCGTCAATTGAGATAAACATGCGGTTTTTGTTTTTGGTTCTGTTAATGTGGTGAATGACGTTTATAGACTTGTGTATGTTGAACGAGGCTTGCATGCCCAGGATGAATCCTATTTGATCATGATGGATAAGTTTTTTAATGTGTTGTTGATATCGGTTTTCCAGTATTTAATTGAAGAATTTTGCGTCTATGTTCATCATGGATATTGGCCTGAAGTTTGCTTTTCTTTTTGAGTCTCTGCCGGGTTTTGGTATCAGGATGATGTTGGTCTCATAAAATAATTTGGAAAGGGTTCCCTCATTATGGATTATTTGGAATAGTTTCAGAAGAAATTGTACCAGCTCCTCTTTGTGTGTCTTGTAGAATTCGGCTGTGAATCCATCTAGTCCAGGGCTTCTTTTGTGTGGTAGGCTATTAATTTCTCCCTCGACTTCAGATATTGTTATTGGTCTATTCATAGTTTCAGCTTCCTCGTGCTTTAGGCTTGGGAGGACACAGGCATCCAGGAATTTATCCATTTCTTCCTGGTTTACTAGTTTATGTGCATAGAGTTGTTTGTAGTATTCTCTGATGATGGTTTGAATTTCTGTAGAATCTGTGGTGATTTCCCCTTTATAGTTTTTAATTGAATCTATTTGGTTGTTCTTTTTCTTCTATTTTTTCAGTCTGGCTATTGGTCTGTATATTTTGTTGATCTTTTCGAAAAACCAGTTGTTGGATTTATTGATTTTTTAAGGGTTTTTGTGTCTGTATCTCCTTCAGTTCTGCTCTGATCTTAGTTATTTCTTGTCTTCAGGTAAGTTTTGAGTTTTTTAAATCTTCCTCCTCTAGCTCTTTCAATTTTTCCGATAGGGTGTCAATTTTGGATCTCTTCACTCTTCTCATGTGGGCACTTATTGCTATATATTTTCCTCTACAGACTCCTTTAAATGTGTCCCAGAGATTCTGGTATGTTGTGTCTTCGTTCTCGTTGGTTTCAAAAAACTTCTTTATTTCTGCCTTCATTTCATTGTTTATCCAATCAACATTCAAGAGCCAATTGTTCAGTTTCCATGAAGCTGTGCAGTTCTGAGTTATTTTCTGAATTCTGAGTTCCAACTTGATTGCACTATGGTCTGAGAGACTGTTTGTTATGATTTCAGTTGTTTTGCATTTGCTGAGGAGTGCTTTACTTCCAATTATGTAGTCAATTTTGGATTAGGTGGGCTGTGGTGCTGAGAAGAATGTATATTCTGTGGATTTGAAATGGAAATTTCTGTAAATGTCTATCAGGTTTGCTTGTTCTAGTTCTGAGTTCAAGCCCTGAATATCCTTGTTAATTTTCTGTCTGGTTGATCGGTCTGATATTAAGAGTGGAGTGTTAAAATCTCCCACTATTATTGTGTGGGAGTCTTAGTCTCTTTTTAAGTCTTTAAGAACTTGCCTTATATATCTGGGTGCTCCTGTGTTGGGTCCATATATATTTAAGATTGGTAGCTCTTCTTGTTGTATCTATACTTTTACCATTATGTAATGACCTTCTTTGTCTTTTTTGATCTTTGTTGCTTTAAAGTCTATTTTAACAGAGATGAGAATTCCAACTCCTGCTTTTTTTTGCTCTCCATTTGCTTGGTAAATCTTCATGAATCTCTTTATTTTGAGCCTTTGTGAATCTTTGTATGTGAGATTGGTTTCCTTGATACAGCACACCGATGGGTTTTAGTATTTTATCCAATTTCCCAGTTTGTGTCTTTTGATTGGTTCATTTAGCCCATTTACATTTAGGGTTAATATTGTTCTGTGTGAGTTTATACCGCCATTTTGATGCTATCTGGCCGTTTTGTTTCTTGGTTGATTTAGATTCTTCATTTTGTTGATGCTCTTTAGCATTTGGTATGTTTTCAGAATGGCTGGTACTGGTTGCTCCTTACTATATGTAGTGCCTCTTTCAGGAGCTCTTGTAAAGGCAGCCTGGTGTGGACAAAATCTCTTCCTTCACTTATGAAGCTTATAAAAGATTTTATTCTTCCTTCACTTATGAAGCTCAGTTTGGCTGGATATCAAATTCTGGGTTGAAAGTTCTTTCCATTAAGAATGTTGAATATTGGCCCCCACCCTCTTCTGGCTTATAGTGTCTCTGCCGAGAGATCTTCTGTGAGTCTGATGGGCTTCGCTTTGTGGGTGACCCGACCCTACTCTCTGGCTGCCCTTAGTATTTTCTCCTTTATTTCGACCCTGGTGAATCTGACGATTATGTGCCTTGGGGTTGCTCTTTTTGCAGAATATCTTTGTGGTGTTCTCTGTATTTTCTGGAGTTAAGTATTGGCCTAACTTGCTATGTTGGGGAAATTTTCCTAGATAATATTCTCAAGAGTGTTTTCCGGCTTGGATTCATTCTCTTCATCACATTCTGGTACGCCTATTAAACGTAGGTTAGGTCTCTTCACATAGTCCCACATTTCTTGGAGATTTTGTTCATTCCTCTTTGTGCTTTTTTTCTCTAGTCTTGGTTTCTTTTTTTATTTCATTGAGTTGATCTTCGACTTCTGATACTGTTTCTTCTGCCTGGTCCATTCGGCTGTTGGAACTTGTGCATGCTTTGCGAAGTTCTCATGTTTCTCAGCTCCCTCAACTCATTCATATTCCTCTCTAAGTTTTCCATTCTTGTTATCATTTCCTCAAATCTTTTATCTTTTTTTCAAGGTTCTTTGTTTCTTTGCATTGATTTAGAACATATTCTTTTACCTCACTGAAGTTTCTCATTGTCCACCTTCTGAAGTCTGATTCCGTCATTTCATCACTCTCATTCTCCGTCCAGCTTTGTTCCCTTGTTGGTGAGAAGTTTTGGTCCTTTGTAGGAGGTGAGGTGTTTTGGTTTCGGGTGTTTTCCTCCTTTTTGCGCTGGTTTCTTTCCATCTTTGTGGATTTATCCACTTGTCGTCTTAGTAGTTGCTGACTTTTGATTGGGTCTCTGAGTGGATGCCCAGATTGTTGATGACAAAGTCTATCTGTTATTTAGTTTTCCTTCTAATGGTTTAGCCCCTCTGCTGTATGAGTGCTGAGGTCCACTCCAGGCCCTGCTTGTCTGGGGTACACCTGTAGCAGCTGTGGAACAGTGAGGGATGCTACCAGTTTCTTCTTCTGCTATCTTTGATCCAGAATGATGCCCGCCAAATATCAGTCTGATTAGTTTTTTATTGCGGTGGCTCTTTGGATATACAGGGGTCAGGGTGCTGCTTGAGGAGATGGTCTGTACTTTATAGGAGCTTCAGTGCTGAGCTTTGAGCTCCCTTGTGCATTTAGGGTTGCTGGGCGAATGTGTCTGCTGCAGCAGAGCTTATAAAAGCCCACTCCCCCTTTTTTTTCTTCAGATGCTCTGTCTGAGGAAGTTGGGGCTTTCTTTATGAGTGTCTGTTGCACTGTCCGGCCCAGCAAGGAGGCAGTCTATTCACTATTTGCCTGCAGGGGCTCTGCCCTGCTAGCGTGGTTTCACCCTGCTGCCACGTGGCTCCATTCTACTGTGGTGCACTGTGCCATGTTGGTGGCGTCTCTTTGTTATGGCTGGTTGCCTCAGCAACGGCAGTCTGCATCAGCAGTGGGCAGTACCTCAGTAGAGGTGGATTGTGTCCATAGTGGCAGACGCCCTTCCCCACTGAGCTGCACCGTTTGGATTCAGCTGAGCCTGGAGCAAAACTCTCAACCCTGATCGCCTCAAATCACTGTGCTGCTTTTCCTTGTGAGAGTGGGACCTGCCAATCCTGATCACCTGGCTCCCTGCCACAGAGTCCCTCCTCTCTATCTCTCTCTCTTTTTCTTTCCAAATTGAATATTTGACTCTCTCACAGGCGCCCCAGTCGCCTGCTTATTGGCCACTGGGATCCATGCGATTTCCCCTGCAGTGGCCCACTGCACTGGAACAAATCGCTCTTCCCAGGAATCTCATGGTCTGGCTCACCATCCAAGTCCCGTTCAATCAAATGGAAATGTTAATCTGCCCTCCCAAAACTCAGATTGCCTATTTAACAGGGCACCCAGACCAGAGAGCTTTGTGTGGGAAGCCATGGCCTCAGGGCGGGATGTCGACCAAAATGGCCAGGCAAGCAGGCTGCGCTGCTCTCCTGTGTATGTCCTAAACCTGATAATTGGCCAGTCCTGTGGGCTACAAAAGTCCGTTTGAAAATGCAGCTAGGACTCACCCTCTGTGCCTTCACTGACAGCAGCAATCCTGAGTTGTTTCTATGGTGGCATCTTTTAACGGATCCCCCAGAATTCTATTATATATAACCACTTCTTCAGAGACTAACTGAATAATGCACACCTGGGGAATACTCTGGAGACTATTTGATATGACCATTCACCCAGTGACTCAGTGAAAATTGCACAGCTGAGAAATAGTCAAGAGGATAGAGTCATGAGTCTATTTAATGTGGTAACTCGTTCAGAATCTCACTGAAGAATACCCAACTTGGAAATAGTCAGAGTCCAGGTCATATGGCCACTCAATCAAAGCATTACTGAATAATGCACAATGTGGCAATAGTAAGGAGTCTATTTAATATGGCCTCTCATTGAGAGCTTCAGTGCGTAATAAACAGCTGTGGAGTAGTCAGGACCCTATTTAAAATAGCCACAAATTATGCAGGTACATGAATAATAAACACATGTGTGATAGGAGACTCTTTCATATGGACACTCATAAAGCACCTCTTTGAAAACTGCACATTTGCAGAATAATCACTAGTCTATTTCATATGATGATTCGTTTGGAGAATCAAAAAATAATGCACACCTGTGGGGGAAAATGGGGTCTATTACGTAAGGCCACTCTTTCAGTGTTTCAATGAATAATATGTATATCTGATAAGTCAGGAATTTCTTTCACGGGCCACTCATTCAGGGACACAGTGCATAATACTCCCCTCAGAAATAGTCAAGGGTCTACTTCAAAAAAGTACACATTCAGAGTCTCTGTAAGTAACGCACACATTGGCAATACAAAAGAGTCTCTTTTCTCTGCCCACTTAGTCAGAGTTTCATTCAGTAATACACACCTGGGAAAGAGTTAAGTGTCTACTTCATGTAGCCATTGTTTTTTAATTTTTATTGCATTATAGGTTTTGGGGTACATGTGCAGAACGTGCAAGACAGTTGCATAGGTACACACATGGTAGTGTGTTTTGCTGCCTTCCTCCCCTCATGTAGCCATTTATTAAGAGCCTCAGTGAAAAATTCACACCATAGTAATTGATGAGAATTTTTTATATGGCCACTCACTATGTAACTCCCTAAATGATACACACTTGTGGAATCCTCTGGATTCTATTTAATACTACCACAAATTTAGAGCCTTATTGAATAACTCACAATAAAGCAATAGTCAAGTGTGTATTCCTTCTGGCCTCTCATTCAACGTTTCAGTGAATAGTAAACTCCTATGGAGCAATCAGCGCACTGTTTAAGATAGCCACGAATTAAGTGCCTTCCTGTGGGATACACACCTGGGTGATAGTCAGGATTTTATTTCATATGAACTCTAATTCTGGGAATGGCTCTGTAATACACAACTGGGGGAGTCTCAGGAGTCTAATTGGTATAGACAACAATACAGAACCTGTTTGAATAAAGGACACATAGAGAATAATCAGGAGCCTATGTCATATGGCTACTCATTCAGACAAACAGTGAATAATGCACATGTGCAGTAATGAGAAGTCTGTTTCATATGGCGGTTCTTTCACAGCCTCACTGAACATAACACACTTCTAATATAGTCTGGAATCTATTGTTTATCATCACTCATTAGAAGAATCATTGAATAATGCACAGATGTGGAATAGTCAGAAGTATATATACTATGTCCTCTCATCGAGAGCTTCACTAAATGTACACACCTGAGAAAATAGAATTTACTTATATCCACTCATTTTGAGTCTCATTCAATAATGCACACTTGTGGAATAGTAAGGAGACTTTTTCATATGGCCTCTAATTCGGCCTGTCACTGAATAATGTGGTGTAGTCAAGGAGTTTATTTCATGTAGACACTTTTTCAGAGCCTCAGTGAATAAGACAAACCCTTGCTATAGAAAGGCATCTAATTAATATGGCCACATCTTGTAAGCCTCACTGAATAATACACAACTGGAGAATAATTTGGAGTCTATTCTCAATGGACATTCAATCAGAGCCTCGGTGAATAATACACACCTGTGGGGTAGCCAGGAGTCTATTTCATTTGGAAATGAATTCATAGCCTCAGTGAATAATATGCACGTGTGGATTAGTCAGGATTTTATTTCATATCGCCATTGACTTGTAATTTCAGTGAATAATGCACAAAGGTAAAGCAATCAGCAGTCTTCTTCTTAGATCCAGTCATTCAGAGATTCACTGAATAATACAAATATTTAATATAGAAAGAATTCTGTTTCATATGGTCACAGAATCAGAGCCTCAAAGAGTAACACACACCTTGGGAAGCGTTAGGGGTCTACTTTATACAGCCTCTCATTTACAGCCTGAGCAAACAATGCACACGCGTGGAATAGACACTAGTCTATTTAATATGGCCACAAAATAAAAGCCTGAGTGAGTAATACACAAATTTAGAAGTCACTAGTCTTTTCATTGTGCCCAAATATTCAAAGTCAGATTCTATAATACACACCTGTAGACTAGTCCAAAAAGAATTTATATGGCCAAAGTTTTAGAGCCTCAGTGAATAATACATACCTCGGGGATACTCAGGACCCTATTTCATAGGGCATTTATTTCACAGATTCATTGAATAAGGAACACCTGTATTGTAATCCAAATTTGATTTCGTATAGCCACATATTCAGAACCTAACTGAATGACATACACCTTGGGGAAATTCAGGATTCTATTTCGTATAGCCACTCATTTAGATACCGAATGTGAAAACGCACATCTGCGGAGTATTCAGGAGTATCTGTCTTATGGCCACTAATTCAGAGATTCACAGAATAATACAGAACTATCACATGTGCGATAGTCAGGAGACTCTTTGATATGGACACTCATAGAGCACCTCTTGGAATACTGCACATTTGGAGAATAATCACTAGTCTATTTTATATGATGATTCGTTTGAAGAGTCAAAAAATAACGCACAGCTATGGAGTAAAATGGGGTCTATTACATAAGGCCACTCTTTCAGGGTTTCCGTGAATAATATGAATATCTGATAAGTCAGGAATCTCTTTCACATGGCCACCCGTTCAGGGGCTGAGGGCATAATACTACCCTCAGAAATAGTCAAGAGTCTACTTAAAATAAGTACACATTTAGAGTCTCTGTAAATAATGCGCATGTGGGCAATACACAATAGTCTCTTTTCTATGCCCACATAGTCAGAGTCTCATTCAATAATACACACCTGCGTAAGTATTAAGAGTCTTCTTCATGTAGCTACTCATTTAGAGCCTCAGTGAATAATTCACACCGGAGTAATAGTCGAGCATTTGTTATATGGCCACTCACTATGTTCCTCCCTGTATGATACACACCTGGGGAATCCTCAGGATTCTATTTCATACTACCACACATTTAGAAACTTATTGAGTAATTTACAATGAAACAATAGTCAGGTGTATATATATATATATTTGCCTCTCATTCAAATTTCAGTGAATGATAAACTTCTATGGAGTAATCAGGGCACTGTTTATGATAGGCACTGCCTTCCTGAGTAATACACACCTGGGTGATAGTGAGGAGTTTATTTCATATGAACTCTAATTCTGGGTATTGCTGAGTAATACACAACTGGGGGAGTATCAGGAGTCTATTTGGTATGGACACTCATGCACAACTTGTTTGAACAATGCACACATGGAGAATAATCAGGAGTCTATATCACATGGCTACTCATTCAGACAAACAGTAAATAAAGCACGTGGAGTATTGAGAAGTCTGTTTCATATGGCCATTCTTTCACAACCTCACTGAATATTACACACTTGTGATATCGTCTGGAGTCTATTTTTTATGGCCACTAATTTAGAGAATCACTGAATAATGCACACCTACGGAATGGTAAGAAGTCTTTATCTGATGGCCTCCCATTGAGAGCCTCACGAAATGTACACACCTGGAAAAGTAAACAGGATTTACTTATATCTGCTCATTTAGAGTCTCACTCAATAATGCACACCTGTGGAATAGTAAGGAGCCTTTTTCATGTGGCCTCTAATTCGGCCTGTCACTCAATAATGTGGTGCAGTCAAGGAGTTTATTTCATGTAGAAACATTTTCAGAGCCTCAGTGAATAACAGAAACCCTTTCTATACAAAGGTATCTAATTAATGTGGCTATATTTTGTAAGCCTCACTGAATAATACACACCTGGAGAGTAATTTGAAGTCTATTCTCAATGGACATTCAATCAAAGCTTCGGTGAGTAATGCACACCCATGGGGTAGCCAGGAGTCTATTTCATTTGGACACGCATTCATAGCCTCAGTGAATAATATGCACGTGTGGATTAGTCAGGATTTCATTTCATATGGCAACTGACTTGTAATTTCAGTGAATAATGCACAAAGGTAAAGTACTCAGCAGTCTTTTTCTTAGAGCCACTCATTCAGAGTTTCACTGAATAATACAAATATTTAAGATAGAAAGAATCCTGTTTCATATGGTCACACAAGCAGAGCCTCACTGAGTAACATACAACTGGGGAAGCGTTAGGGGGCTACTTTATACAGCCTCTCATTTACAGCCTCAACAAACAATGCACACGCGTGGAATAGACACTAGTCTATTTTATATGACCACAAAATCAAAGCCCGAGTGAGTAATGCACAACTTTAGAATAGTCACTAGTCTATTCAATGTGCCCAAATATTCAAAGTCAGATTCAATAATACACACCTGTGGACTAGTCCAAAAAGAATTTATATGGCCAAAGTTTTAGAGCCTCAATGAGTAATACATACCTCGGGGATACTCAGGACCCTATTACATATGGCATTTATTTCAGAGATTCATTGTACAACGAACACCTGTATTGTAAACAAAATTCTATTTCGTATAGCCCCATATTCAGAACCTAGCTGAATGACATACACCATGGAAAACTTCAGGATTCTATTTCGTATAGCCACTCATTTAGACACCAAACGTGAAAACGCACAGCTGCAGAGTATTCAGGAGTCTCTGTTTTATGGCAAATCATTCAGAGCCTCACAGAATAATACAGAACTATGGAAACTCAGGAGTGTATTTTACATGGCCCATTATTCAGAACTTCATTGAAGAATCATATATATCTGGAAAATACTCAGGATTCTATTATATATAGCCACTTATTCAGAGACTCACTGAATAATGTACACCTGGGGAATTTTCTGGAGACTATTTGATATGACCTTTCACCCAGTGACTCAGTGAAAAATGCACCCCTGTGAATTTTAGTCAAGAGGATGGAGTCATGAGTCTATTTTATGTGGGAACGCGTTCAGAAACTCACTCAAGTATAACCAAACTGGAAATAGTCACAGTCCATGTCATATGGCCACTCAATAAAAGCATTACCGAATAATGCATAATGGGGCAATAGTAAGGAGTCTATTTCATATGGCCTCTCATTGAGGGCTTCAGTGCATAATAAACAGCTGTGGAGTAGTCAGGACCCTATTTAAAATAAACCCAAATTATGCAGCTACGTGAATGATACACTCATGTGTGATAGTCAGGAGACTCTTTGATATGGACACTCATACAGCACCTCTTCAAATACTGCACATTTGGGGAATAATCACTAGTCTATTTCATATGGTTATTCGTTTGGAGAGTCAAAAAATAACGCACAGCTATGGAGTAAAATGGGGTCTATTACATAAGGCCACTCATTAAGTGTTTCCGTGAATAATATAAATATCTGATAAGTCAGGAATCTATTTCACATGGCCACCCGTTCAGGGCCTCAGGGCATACTACTACACTCATAAATAGTCAAGAGTCTACTTAAAATACGTACACATTCAGAGTCTCTGTAAGTAATGCGCATGTGGGCAACACACATGAGTCTCTTTTCTATGCCCACTTAGTCAGAGTCTCATTCAATAATACACACCTGGGTAAGTATTAAGAGTCTTCTTCATGTAGCCACTCATTTAGAGCCTCAGTGAATAATTCACACCGGAGTAATAGTCGAGCATTTGTTATATGGCCACTCACTATGTGCCTCACTGAATGATACCCACCTGGGGAATCCTCAGGTTTCTTTTTCATACTACCACATATTTAGAAACTTATTGAATAACTCACAATGGAACAATCGTCAGGTGTATATTTTTTCTTGCCTCTCATTCAAATTTCAGTGAATAACAAACTTCTATGGAGTAATCAGGGCACTGCTTTAGATAGCCACGAATTAAGTGCCTTCCTGAGTAATACACACCTGGGTGATAGTGAGGAGTTTATTTCATATGAACTCTAATTCTGGGTATTGCTGAGCAATACACAACTGGAGAATGTTTAGGAGTCTATTTGGTATGGACACTCATACACAACTTGTTTGAATAATGTACACATGGAGAATTATCTGGAGTCTATGTCACACGGTTACTCATTCACACAAAGAATAAATAAAGCACATGTGGAGTAATGAGAAGTCTGTTTCATATGGCCGTTCTTTCACAACCTCACTGAATATTACTCACTTGTGATATCGTCTGGAGTCTATTTTTTATGGCCACTCATTCAGAGAATCACTGAATAATGCACACCTGCTGAATGGAAAGAAGTCTTTATCCTATAGGCTCGCATTGAGAGCCTCACCAAATGTACACACGTAGAGAAATAGTCAGGATTTACTTATATTCCCTCATTTAGAGTCTCACTCAATAATGCACACCTGTGGAATAGTAAGGAGGCTTTTCCATGTGGCCTCTAATTCGGCCTGTCACTGAATAATGTGGTGTAGTCAAGGAGTTTATTTCATGTAGACACATTTTCAGAGCCTCAGTGAATAAGAGAAACTTTTTCTATAGAAAGGTATCTAATTTATATGGCCACGTCTTGTAAGCCTCACTGAATAATAAACACCTGGAGAATCATTTAAAGTCTATTCATGATGGACATTCATTCACAGCCTCGGTGAATACTGCACACCCTTGGAATAGCCAGGAGTCTATTTCATTTGGACACTCATTGATTGCCTCAGTGGATAATATGCACGTGTGGACTAGTCAGGATTTCATTTCATATGACCATTGACTTGTAATTTCAGTGAATAATGCGCAAATGTAAAGTACTCAGCAGTGTCTTTCATATTGCCACTCATTCAGAGATTCACTGAATAATACAAATATTTAAGATAGAAAGAATCCTGTTTCATATGGTCACACAAGCAGAGCCTCACTGAGTAACACACAACTGGGGAAGCGTTAGGAGTCTACTTTATACAGCCTCTCTTTTACAGCCTCAGCAAATAATGCACACGTGTGGAATAGACACTATTCTATTTTATATGGCCACAAAATCAAAGCCTGAGTGAGTAATACACAACTTTAGAAGAGTCACTAGTCTATTCAATGTGCCCAAATATTCAAAGTCAGATTCAAAAATACACATTTTAGGACTAGTCCAAAATGACTTTCATATTGCCAAAGATTTAGAGCCTCAGTGAATAATACATACCTCGGGGATACTCACGACCCTATTTCATATGGCATTTCTTTCAGAGATTCATTGAATAAGGAACACCCGTATTGTACTCAGAATTGTATTTCATATAGCCACATATTCAGAACGTAACTGAATGACATACACCTTGAAGAAATTCAGGATTTTATTTCGTATAGCCACTCATTTAGATACCGAATATGAAAACGCACACCTGTGGAGTATTCAAGAGTCTCTATTTTATGGCCAATAATTGAGAGCCTCACAGAATAATACAGAACTATGGAATCTCAGGAGTGTATTTTACATGGTCCATTATTCAGAACCTCATTGAAGAATCATATATATCTGTAAAATACTCAGGATTCTATTATATATAGCCACTTATTCAGAGACTCACTGAATAATGTACACCTGGGGAATTGTCTGGAGACTATTTGATATGACCTTTCACCCAGTGACTCAGTGAAAAATGCACAGCTGAGAAATAGTCAGGAGGATGGAGTCATGAGTCTATTTTCTGTGGTAACGCCTTCAGAAACACACTCAAGTATAACCAACTTGGAAATAGTCACAGTCCATGTCATATGGCCACTCAATCAAAGCATTACCGAATAATGCATAATGGGGCAATAGTAAGGAGTCTATTTCATATGGCCTCTCATTGAGAGCTTCAGTGCGTAATAAACAGCTGTGGAGTAGTCAGGACCCTATTTAAAATAAACCCAAATTATGCAGCTATGTGAATGATACACACATGTGTGATAGTCAGGAAACTCTTTGATATGGACACTCCTCCAACAACACTTAGAATACTGCACATTTGGGGAATAATCACTAGTCTATTTTATATGGTTATTCGACAGAAGAGTTAAAAATTAACGCACAGTTATGGAGTAAATGGGGTCTATTACATAAGGACACTCTTTCAGTGTATCCGTGAATAATAAAAATATCTGATAAGTCAGGAATCTCTTTCAGATAGCCACCCGTTCAAGGACTCAGGGCTTAATACTACCCTCAGAAATAGTCAAGGGTCTACTTAAAATATGTACACATTCAGAGTCTCTGTAAGTAATGCGCATGTGGGCAATACACATGAGTCTCTTTTCTATGCCCACTTAGTCAGAGTCTCATTCAATAATACACACCTGGGTAAGTATTAAGAGTCTTCTTCATGTAGCCACTCATTTAGAGCCTCAGTGAATAATTCACACCGGAGTAATAGTCGAGCATTTGTTATATGGCCACTCACTATGTGCCTCACTGAATGATACCCACCTGGGGAATCCTCAGGATTCTATTTCATACTACCACATATTTAGAAACTTATTGAATAATTCACAATGGAACGATAGTCAGGTGTATATTTTTCTTGCCTCTCATTCAAATTTCAGTGAATGATAAACTTCTATAGAGTAATCAGGGCACTGCTTTAGATAGCCACGAATTAAGTGCCTTCCTGAGTAATACACACCTGGGTGATAGTGAGGAGTTTATTTCATATGAACTCTAATTCTGGGTATTGCTGAGCAATACACAACTGGGGGAGTGTCAGGAGTCTATTTGGTATGGACACTCATACACAACTTCTTTGAATAATGCACACGTGGGGAATAATCCGGAGTCAATGTCACATGGCTACTGATTAAAACAAACAGTAAATAAAGCACATGTAAAGTAATGAGAAGTCTGTTTCATATGGCCGTTCTTTCACAACCTCACTGAATATTACTCACTTGTGATATCGTCTGGAGTCTATTTTTTATGGCCACTCATTCAGAGAATAACTGAGTAATGCACACCTGCGGAATGGTAAGAAGTCTTTATCCTATGGGCTCTCATTGAGAGCCTCACCAAATGTACACATGTAGAGAAATAGTCAGGATTTACTTATATTCCCTCATGTAGAGTCTCACTCAATAATGCACACCTGTGAAATAGTAAGGAGATTTTTCCATGTAGCCTCTAATTCGGCGTGTCACTGAATAATGTGGTGTAGTTAAGGAGTCTATTTCATGTAGACACGTTTTCAGAGCCTCAGTGAATAAGAGAAACCCTTGCTATAGAAAAGCATCTAATTACTATGGCCACATCTTGTAAGCCTCACTGAATAATACACACGTGGAGAATAATTTGGAGGCTATTCACGATGGACTTTCATTCAGAGCCTTGGTGAATACTGCACACCCATGGGGTAGCCAGTAGTCTATTTCATTTGGACACTCATTCATAGCCTCAGTGGATAATATGCACGTGTGGATTAGTCAGGATTTCATGTCAAATGGCCACTGAGTTGTAATTTCAGTGAATAATGCACAATGGTAAAGAAATCAGCAGTGTCTTTCATATTGCCACTCATTCAGAGATTCACTGAATAATACAAATACTTAAGATAGAAAGAATTCTGTTTCATATGGTCACACAAGCAGAGCCTCACTGAGTAACACACAACTGGGGAAGCGTTAGGAGTCTACTTTATACAGCCTCAGCAAATAATGCACACATGTGGAATAGACACTATTCTATTTTATATGGCCACAAAATCAAAGCCTGAGTGAGTAATACACAACTTTAGAAGAGTCACTAGTCTATTCAATGTGCCCAAATATTCAAAGTCAGATTCAATAATACACACCTTTGGACTAGTCCAAGAAGAATTTCATATGGCCTAAGATTTACAGCCTCAGTGAATAATACATACCTCGGGGATACTCAGGACCCTATTTCATATGGCATTTCTTTTAGAGATTCATTGAATAAGGAACACCTGTATTGTACTCTGAATTCTATTTCGTATAGCCACATATTAGGAACCTAACTGAATGACGTACACTTTGGGGAGAGTAGGATTCTATTTCGTATAGCCACATATTTAGAAACTAACTCAATAACATACGGCTTCTGGTAAGTCAGGATTCTATTTCGTATAGCCACTTTTTTAGATACCGAATGTAAAAAGGTACTTTTGCGAAGTATTCAAAAGTCCCTGTTTTATGGCCACTCATTCAGAGCCTCACAGAATATTATAGAACTATGGAAATTCAGGAGTGTATTTTACATGGCCACTTATTCAGAACCTCATTGAAGAATCATATATATCAGGATTATACTCAGGATTTTATTATATATAGCCACTTATTCAGAGACTCACTGAATAATGCACACCTGGGGAATTGTCTGGAGACTATTTTATATGACCATTCACACAGTGACTCAGTGAAACATCCAGAGCTTATAAATAGTCGAGATTATAGAGACATGAGTCTATTTTCTGTGGTAACTTGTTCAGAATCTAAATGAAGAATAGCGACCTTAAAAATAGGCAGTGTCAAGGTCACACGGCCACTCAATCAAAGCATTACCGAATAATGCAGAATGGGGCAATAGTAAGAAGTCTATTTCATATGGCCTTTCATATGGCTGAGGTGATGGGGTATTCTAGGTATACTATCATATCGTCTGCAAATAAAGACAATTTATCTTTCAACTTTCCTATTCGAATACCCTTTATTTCTTTTTCTTTCCTGATTGCTCTGGCTAGAACTTTCAGTACTATGTTGAATAGGAGTGCTTAGAGAGAACATCCTTGTCTAGTGCCGGATTTCAAAGGGAATGCTTCCATATTTTGCCCATTAAGGATGATATTGGCTGTTGGTTTGTCATAAATAGCTTTTATTACTTTCAGATATGTTCCATGAATACCGAGTTTATTGAGAGTTTTTAGCATAAAAGCTGTTGAATTTTGTCAAATGCCTTCTCTGCATCAATTGAGATAATCATGTGGTTTTTGTTTTTGATTCTGTTAATGTGGTGAATGACCTTTATAGACTTGTGTATGTTGAACCAGCCTTGCATGCCTGGGATGAATCTTACTTGATCATGATGGATAAGTTTTTTAATGTGCTGTTGCAATTGGTATGCCAGTATTTTATTGAAGTTTGCCTCTATGTTCATCATGGATATTGGCCTGAAGTTTTCTTTTCTTGTTGAGTCTCTGCCGGGTTTTGGTATCAGGATGATGTTGGTCTCAGAAAATGATTTGGGAAGGGTACCCTCTTTTTGGATTATTTGGAAGAGTTGCAGAGGTAATTCTACCAGCTCCTCTTTGTGTGTCTGGTAGAATTCGGCTGTGAACCCATCTGGACGAGAGATTTTTTTGTGTGGTAGGCTCTTAATTCCTGCCTCGACTTCAGACCTTGTTATTGGTCTATTCATGGTTTTGGCTTCCTCGTTGTTTAGGCTTTGGAGGGCACAGGTGTCCAGGAATTTATCCATTTCTTCCTGGTTTAATAGTTTATGTGCATAGAGTTGTTTGTAGTATTCTCTGATGATGGTTTGAATTTCTGTGGAATCTGTGGTGATTTTCCCTTTATCCTTTTTTATTGCATCTATTTGGTTGTTCTCTTTTTTCTTTGTTATCAATCTGGCTAGTGGTCTGTCTATTTTGTTGATCTTTTCGAAAAACCAGCTCTTGGATTTATAGATTTTTTGAAGGGTTTGTCTTTTCTCTATCTTTTTCAGTTCTGATCTGATGTTAGTTATTTATTGTCTTCGGCTAGGTTTTGAATATTTTTGATCTTTCTCCTCTAGCTCTTTCAATGTTGACGATATGGTGTCAATTTCAGATCTCTCCACTCTTCTCATCTGGGCACTTATTGCTATATATTTTTCTCTACAGACTGCTTTAAATGTGTCCCAGAGATTCTGGTATGTTGTGTCTTCATTCTCGTTGCTTTTGAAGAACTTCTTTATTTCTGCCTTAATTTCATTGTTCATCCAATCAACATTCAAGAGCCAGTTGTTCAGTTTCCATGAAGCTGTGAGGTTCTGAGTTAGTTTCTGAGTTCTGAGTTCTAACTTGATTGCACTATGGTCTGAGAGACTGTTTGTTATGATTTCAGTTGTTTTGCATTTGCTGAGGAGTGCTTTACCTCCAATTATGTGGTCAATTTTGGAGTAGGTTTAATGTGGTGCTGAGAAGAATGTATATTCTGTGGATTAGGGATGGAGAGTTCTGTAAATGTCTATCAAGTTTGCTTGCTCCAGGTCAGAGTTCAAGCCCTGGGTATCCTTGTTAATTTTCTGCCTGGTTGATCTGTCTGCTATTGACAATGGAGTGTTAAAGTCTCCCACTATTATACTGTGGGAGTTTAAGTCTCTTTGTAAGTCGTTAAGAACTTGCCTTATATATCTGGGTGCTCCTGTATTGGGTCTATATATATTTAGGATTGTTAGCTCTTCTTGATGTATCGATCCTTTTACTATTATGTAATGACCTTCTTTGTCTTTTTTGATATTTGTTGCTTTAAATTCTATTCTATCAGAGATGAGAATTGCAACTCCTCCTTCTTTTTGCTCTCCGTTTGCTTGGTAAATCTTCTTCCATCCCTTTATTTTGAGCCTTTGTGAATCTTTGCATGTAAGATGGGTTTCCTTGATACAGCACAGCGATGGGTTTTGGTTTTTTATCCAATTTGCCAGTCTGTGTCTTTTGATTTGTGCATTTAGTCCATTTACATTTAGGGTTAATATTGTTATGTGTAAGTTAGATACTGCCCCTTTGATGCTAGCTGGCTGTTTTGTTTCTTGGTTGATGCAGATTATTCATTTTGTTGATGCTCTTCAGCATTTTGTATGTTTTTAGACTGGCTATTACTGGTTGTTCCTTTCTATGTGTAGTGCCTCTTTCAGGAGCTCTTGTAAAGCAGGCCTGGTGGGGACAAAATCTCTGAGTTTTTGTTTCTTGGCAAAAGATTTTATTCTTTCTTCACTTATGAAGCTCAGTTGGACTGGATATGAAATTCTGTGTTGAAAGTTCTTTTCCTTAAGGATGTTGAATATTGGTCTTCACTCTCTTCTGGCTTGTAGACATTCTGCCGAGAGATCTGCTGTTAGTCTGATGGGCTTCCCTTTGTGGGTGACCCGACCCCTCTCTGGCTGCCCTTAGTATTTTATCCTTCATTTCAACCCAGGCTAATCTGATGATTATATGCCTTGGGGTTGCTCTTCTTGCAGAATACCTTTGTGGTGTTCTCTGTATTTCCTGAAGTTGAGTATTGGCCTGCCTTGCTAGGTTGGTGAAATCTTGGTGAATAATATCGTGAAGAGTGTTTTCCAGCTTGGATTTATTCTCTTCATCACATTCTTGTACACCTATAAAACGTAGGTTAGAGGAGGCAAGATGGCGTCGTAGAGGTGACTCAGGATTGCAGCTCTCAGTGAAGGCGCAGAGGGTGAGTCCTAGCCGCATTCTCGGATGTTCCTTTTATGCCCACAGAGCGTTGAATGTCCCAGGTGTGGGAGAGACACAGGACGCTAGTGCAGCCGGCTAACGCAGCCAGGTCCTGCCGCCTCTTCGGCCGGTGCCGCAGCGGGACCCGGCGTGGAACTCACTGGTCTGGGTGCCCTGTTAAATTGGCAATCTGAGATTTAAAAGGGCAGATTGGCATGTTCATCTGATTGAACGGGACTTGAACAATGAGACAGACCAGGAGTTTCCTTGGAAGCGTGATCTGAGCCAGGGTAGTGGGCAGTGGCATGGGAGATTGCATGGATCCCAGTGCCCTATCGGCAGGCTACTGGGGCGCCAGGGAGAGAGTCGACCTTTCAGCTTGGGGAGAGGAAGAGAGAGAGAGAGAGGACGGACTCTGAGGCAGGGAGTTGGGTGATCGGGCTTGGCGGGTCCCACGCTCATGGGGACAAGCAGGGCTGCGACTGGAGATACTTGGGTCTGAGAGTTTTACTGCCGGTATCTAGGACAGTGCAGGCCAGTGAGGGAGGGGCGTCCACCATTGCTGACACAGTCCACCACAACTGAAGTACCACCCAGGACTGATGAGGCCTGCCATTGCCGAGGCAACCTGCCATAACAGAGAGACTCCGCACTCCACAGCAGAAGGGAGCCCAGCAGCAACAGGGCGGAACCACGCTAGCAGTTCAGAGCCCCGGCAGGCAAATAGTGAATAGACTGCCGCCTACTGGGGCAGGATAGTGCAACAGATACTCATAAAAAAGCCCCAACTCCCTGAGACAGAGCATCTAAGGGGGGAGAAAAAGGTGGTGTTTTATGAGTTCTATAGCAGCAGACATAAACAACTTCCAAACAACGCTGAATGAACAACGGAGCTCACAGCTCAGCACTGGAGCTCCTATAAAGCAAAGACGGTCTCCTCAAGCAGCTCCCTGACCCCTGTATATCCAAGGAGTCACCCCAGAAAAGGACTAATCAGACTGACATTTGGCTGGCATTATTCTGGAACTAGGACAGCAGAAGAAGAAACTGGTATCATCCCTCACTGTTCTGCAGCTGCTGCAGTTACACCCCAGACAAGCAGGGCCTGGAGTGGACCTCAGCACTCATACAGCAGAGGGGATAGACCATTAGAGGGAAAACTAAGTAACAAATACTTCATCATCAACAATCTCAGCGTCCACACAGAGACCCAAGTGAAAAATTAGCCACTACTAAGACGAAAGGCGGATAAATCCATAATGATGGAAAGAAACCAGCGAAAAAAGAAGGAAAGCACCCGAAACCAAAAAACCTCACCTCCAAAAAGGACCAAAACTCCTCACCAGCAAGGGAACAAAGCTGGACGGAGAATGAATGTGAAGAAATGACGGAATCAGACTTCAGAAAGTGGATAATGAGAAACTTCAGTGAGCTAAAGGAACATGTACTAAACCAGTGCAAAGAAACTAAGAACCTTGGAAAAAGATTTGAAAAAAGATTCGAGGAATTGATAACAAGAATGGACAACTTAGAGTGGAATATGAATGAATTGAAGGAGCTGAAAAACACAACACGAGAACTTCGTGAAGCATGCACAAGTTTCAACAGCCGAATTGACCAAGCAGAAGAAAGAATATCAGAAGTTGAAGATTAACTCAATGAAATAAAATGAGAAACAAAGATTAAAGAAAAAAGTACAAAAAGGAAGGAACAAAATCTCCAAGAAATGTGGGACTATGTGAAGAGACCCAACCTACGTTTGATAGGTGTACCAGAATGAGATGAAGAGAATGAATCCAAGCTGGAAAACACTCTTCAGGATATTATCCAGGAAAATTTCCCCAACCTAGCAAGACAGGTCAATACTCAACTCCAGGAAACACAGAGAACACCACAAAGATACTCTGCAAGAAGAGCAACCCCAAGGCACATAATCGTCAGATTCACCAGGGTTGAAACGAAGGAGAAAATACCAAGGGCAGCCAGAGAGAAAGGTCAGGTCACCCACAAAGGGAAGCCCATCAGACTCACAGTAAATCTCTCGGCAGAGACTCTACAAGCAAGAAGAGAGTGGGGGCCAATATTCAACATTCTTAAAGAAAAGAGCTTTCATACCCAGAATTTCATATCCAGCCAAACTGGGCTTCATAAGTGAAGAAAAAATAAAATCTTTCACGAACAAGCAAGTACTCAGAGATTTTGTCACCACTAGGCCTGCTTTACAAGAGCTCCTGAAAGAGGAACTACACATAGAAAGAAACAACCAGTTCCAGCCATCTTAAAAGTATACCAAATGGTAAAGACCATCAAAAAAATAAAGCATGTACATGAATCAATGGGGAAAACAGCCAGCTAGCATCAAAATGGCAGTATCAAATTCACACATAACAATATTAACCCTGAATGTAAATGGGCTAAATGCACCAATCAAAAGACACAGACTGGCAAATTGGATAAAAAACCAAAACCCATCAGTATGCTTTATCCAGGAAACCCACCTCACACGCAAAGATACAGAAAGGCTCAAAATAAAATGATGGAGGAAGATTTGCCAAGCAAATGGAGAGCAAAAAAAAGCAGGAGTTGCAATTCTCATCTCTGATAAAATAGACTTTAAAGCAACAAAGATCAAAAGGGACAAAGAAGGTCATTACATAATGGTTAAAGGATCGATAAAACAAGAAGAGATAACGATTCTAAATATATATGGACCCAATGTAGGAGCACCCAGATATATAAGGCAAGCTCTTAATGACTTACAAAGAGACTTAGATTCCCACACAATAATAGTGGGAGACTTTAACACTCCACTGTCAATAGCAGACAGATCAACCAGACAGAAAATTAACAAGGATATCCAGGACCTGAAAGCAGACTTGGAACAAGCAAACCTCATAGACATTTACAGAACTCTCCACCCCATATCCACAGAATATACATTCTTCTCAGCACCCCGTCACACCTACTCCAAAACTGACCACATAATTGGAAGTAAAGCACTCCTCAGCAAATGCAAAACAATGGAAATCATAAAAAAAAATCTCTCAGACCATAGTGCAATCACTTTGGAACTCAGAATTCAGAAAATAACTCAGAACCACACAGCTTTATGGAAACTGAACAACTGGCTCTTGAATGTTGATTGGATAAACAATGAAATGAAGGCAGAAATAAAGAAGTTCTTTGAAACCAACGAAAATGAAGACCCAACGTACCAGAATCTCTGGGACACATTTAAATCAGTCTGTAGAGGAAAATATAGAGCAATAAGTGCACACATGAGAAGAGTAGAGAGATCCAAAATTGACACCCTACGTCAAAATTGAAAGAGCTGGAGGAGCAAGATCAAAAAAAGCTCAATACCTAGCCGAAGACAAGAAATAACTAAGATCAGACAAGAACTGAAGGAGATAGAGACAAGAGAAACCCTTCAAAAAATCAATAAATCTAAGAGCTGGTTTTTCAAAACGATCAACAAAATAGAGAGACTACTAGCCAGACTGATAAAAAAGAAAAGAGAGAACAACCAAATAGATGCAATAAAAAACGATAATGGGGAAATCACCACAGATTCCACAGAAATTCAAACCATCATCAGAGAATACTGCAAACAACTGTATGCACACAAACTAGGAAATCAGGAAGAAATGAATGAATTCCTGGACGCCTGTGTCCTCCCAAGACTAAACCAGGAGGAAGCCGAAACTATGAATAGACCAATAACAAGCTCAGAAGTTGAGGCAGCAATTAAGAGCCTACCACACAAAAAAAGCCCAGGTCTAGATGGGCTCACAGCTGAATTCTACCAGACACACAAAGAGGATCTGGTACCATTCCTTATGAAACTATTCCAAATAATCCAAAAAGACAGAACCCTTCCCAAATCATTTTATGAGACCAACATCATCCTGATACCAAAACATGGCAGAGACTCAACAAGAAAAATAACCTTCAGGCCAATATCCATGATGAACATAGTTGCAAAAATCTTCAATAAAATACTGGCAATCCGATTGCAACAGCACATTAAAAAACTTATCCATCATGATCAAGTCGGATTCATCCCGGGGATGCAAGGCTGGTTCAACATACGCAAGTCTATAAATGTAAATCACCACATACAGAAGCAAAAACAAAAACCACATGATTATCTCAATTGATGCAGAGAAGGCATTTGATAAAATTCAACAGCCCTTTATGCTAAACACCCTCAATAAACTTGGTATTGATGGAACATATCTCAAAGTAATAAAAGCTATTTACGACAAACCAACAGCCAATATCATAGTTCATGGGCAAAAACTGGAAACATTCCCTTTGAAATCCGGCACTCGACAAGGATGCCCTCTCTCACCACTTCTATGCAACATAGCACTGGAAGTTCTAATCAGAGCAATCAGGCAAGAAAAAGAAATAAAGGGTATTCAAATAGGAAAGGTGGAAGCCAAATTGTCTCTATTTGCAGACGATATGATAGTCTTCCTAGAAGACCCCATCACCTCAGCCCAAAAGCTCCTGCAACTGATAAGCAACTTCAGCAAAGTCTCAGGATATAAAATCAATGTTCAAAAATCACAAGCATTCCTACACACCAATAACAGACTTAAAGAGAACCAAATCAAGAACGAACTGCCATTCACAATTGCTACAAAGAAAATAAAACACCTAGGAATACAACTTACTAGGAATGTAAGTGACCTCTTTTAGGAAAACTACAAACAACTGCCCAACGAAATAAGAGAGGACCCAAACAGATGGAGAAACATTCCATGTTTGTGGTTAGAAAGAATCAATATTGTGAAAATGGCTATACTGCCCAAAGTAATTTACACATTCAATGCTATCCCCATCAAACTATCATTGAATTTCTCCACAGAACTGGAAGAAACCACCATGAATTTTATATGGAACCAAAAAAGAGCCCGCATAGCCAAGTGAATTCTAAGCAAAAAGAACACAGCGGGAGGCATCACGCTACCCGACTTCAAAGTATACTACAAGGCTACAGTAATCAAAACAGCATGGTACTGGTACCAAAACAGAGATATAGACCAATGGAACAAAACAGAGGCATCAGAGGCAACACAACATACCTACATCCATATAATCTTTGATAAACCAGACAAAAACAAGCAATGGGGAAAGGATTCCCTGTTTAATAAATGGTGTTGGGAGAACTGGCTAGCCATGTGCAGAAAGCAGAAACTGGACCCCTTTCTGACACCTTACACTAAAATTAACTCCAGATGGATTAAAGACTTAAACCTAAGACCTGACACCATAAAAACCCTAGAAGAAAATTTAGGCAAACCCGTTCAGGACATAGGAGTAGGCAAGGACTTCATGAACAAAAGACCAAAAGCATTGGCAACAAAAGCCAAAATAGACAAATGGGACCTAATGAAACTCCACAGCTTCTGCAGGGCAAAAGAAACAGTCACTAGAGTGAATCGTAAACCATCAGAATGGAATATAATCTTTGCAGTTTACACATCTGACAAAGGGCTGATATCCAGAATTTACAAAGAACTCAAACATATTTACAGATAAAAATCAAACAAGCCCATTCAAAATTGGGCAAAGGATATGAACAGAAACTTTACAAAAGAAGACATACATGAGGCCAACAAACAGATGAAAAAGTGCTCATCATCATTGGTCATTAGAGAGATGCAAATCAAAACCACATTGAGATATCATCTCATACCCGTTAGAATGGAGATCATTAAAAAATCTGGAGACAGCAGATGCTGGAGAGGATGTGGAGAAATAGGAACACTCTTACACTGTTGGTGGAAGTGTAAATTAGTTCAACCATTGTGGAAGACAGTGTGGCAATTCCTCAGGGACCTAGAAATAGAAATTCCATTCGACCCAGCAATCCCATTACTGGGTATGTATCCAAAAGACTATAAATCGTTCTACTATAAGGACACATGCACACGAATGTTCATTGAAGTACTGTTTACAATAGCAAAGACCTGGAACCTACCCAAATGCCCATCGATGATAGACTTGACTGGGAAAATGTGGCACATATACACCATGGAATATTATGCAGCAATCAAAAATGATGAGTTTGTGTCCTTTGTAAGGACATGGATGAATCTGGAGAACATCATTCTCAGCAAAGTGACACAAGAACAGAAAAAGAATTACTGCATATACTCACTCATAGGTGGGTGAGAAAAGTGAGAACACATGGACACAGAGAGGCGGTCTACTATACACTGGGGACTGTTGGGGGAAATGGGGGAGGGACAGCGGGGGGGCTGGGGGGAATAGCCTGGGGATGAATACCAAGTGTGGGTGAAGGGGAGGAAGGCAGCATAACACACTGCCATGTGTATACCTATGCAACTATCTTGCACGTTCTCCACATGTACCCCAAAACCTATAATGCAATAAAAATAAAAAATAAAAAAAAAGTAGGTTAAGTCTCTTCACATAGTCCCACATTTCTTGTTGATTTTGTTCATTTCTCTTTGTGCTTTTTTCTGTAATCTTGGTTTTTCTTTTTATTTCATTGAGTTGATCTTCGACTTCTGATATTCTTTTTTCTGCCTGGTCAATTCGGGTTTTAAAACTTGTGCATGCTTCATGAAGTTTTTGTGTTGTGTTTTTCAGCTCCTTCAATTCACTCATATTCCTCTCTAAGTTTTCCATTCTTGTTATCATTTCCTCGAATTTTTTTCAAGTCTTTTTTCAAAGTTCTTGGCTTCTTTGCATTGATTTAGAACATGTTTTTTTTAGCTCACTGAAGTTTCTCATTATCCACCTTCTGAAGTCTTATTCCATCATTTCATCACAGTCATTCTTTGTCCAGCTTTGTTCACTTGTTGGTGATGAGTTTTGGTTTTTTTGTAGGAGGTGAGGTGTTTTGGTTTCGGGTGTTTTCCTCCTTTTTGCCCTGGTTTCTTCCCATCTTTATGTATTTATCCACCTGTCGTCTTAGTAGTTGCTGCCTTTTCAGTTGGGTCTCTGAGTTGATGCCTAGATTGTTGATAATGAAGTATTTCTGTTACTTTGTTTTCCTTTTAACGGTTTAGCCCCTCTGCTGTATGAGTGCTGAGGTCCACTCCAGGCCCTGCTTGTCTGGGGTACACCTGTAGCCGCTGAGGAATAGTGAGGGATGCTATCAGTTTTTTCTTCTGCTATCTTTGTCCCAGAATGATGCCCACCAAATGTCTGTCTGATTGGACCTTTTTGAGGTGGGACTTTGGATATAGAGGGGTCAGGGAGCTGCTTGAGGAGATGGTCTGTACTTTATAGGAGCTCCAGTGCTGATCTGTGAGCTCCGTTGTTCATTCAAGGTTTCTGGGCGAATGTGTTTGTGTCTTCTGCAGCAGAACTTATAAACCCCCCTTTTTTTTCCCTCAGATGCTCCGTCTCAGGAAGTTGGGGCTTTCTTTATGAGTATCTTTTGCACTGTCCTGCCCAGCTAAAAGGCAGTCTATACACTATTTTCCTGCTGGGGATCATCCCTGCTAGCTGCCATGGGGCTCCATTCTGCTGTGGTGCGCTCCGCCCTGTTGGTAACATCTCTCTGTTATGACTGGTTGCCTCAGCAACCGCAGGCTGTGTCAACAGTTGGCAGTACCTCAGTAGGGGTGGATTGCATCCATAGTGTCAGACGCCCCTCCCCCACTGAGGTGCACCATTCTAGATTCAGCTGACCCAGCAGCAAAACTCTCAAACATGAGTGCCTCCAATCGCCACGCTGCTAGTTTCCATGAGGGTGGGACCCGCCGAGCCTGATCACCTGGCTCCCTGCCTCAGAGTCCTTCCTCTCTCTCTTTTTCGTTCCAAATTGAATGGTTGACTCTCTCACAGCCACCCCATTCGCCTACTGATTGACCACTGGAATTCATGTGATCTCAAACGAGGAAGCCTACTGCACCGGCACAAATCAATCTTCCCAGTAATTTCCTGGTCTGGTTCACCATCCAAGTCCCACTTTGCTCCCTGGTGTCTCTCCTACACCTTGGAATTTCACCGTTCTGTGGGCAACAAAGGTCCGTCTAAAAATGGGGCTAGGACTCACCCTCTGCGCCTTCACTGAGAGCTGCAAACCTCAGTGGTTTTTATGGTGCCATCTTAAAACATCCCTCGGTCATGAGTCTATATCTTATGGCCTATCATTGAGAGCTACAGGGCATAATAAACAGCTGTGGAGTAGTCAGGACCCTGTTTAAGGTAGCCGCAAATTAGGCAGCTACGTGATTGATAAACACATGTGTGATAGTCAGGAGATTCTTTGATATGTAAACTCATAGAGCACCTTTTCGAATTCTGCACAATTGGAAAATAATCACTAGTCTATTTCATATGGTGATTCGTTTGGTGAGTGAAAAAATAACACACACCTGTGGAGGAAAACGGGGTGTATTACATAAGTCCACTCTGTCAGGGTTTCAGTGAATAATATGTATATCTGATAAGTCAAGAATCTATTTCACGTGTCCACTCGTTCAGGGCCTCAGTGCATAATACTACCATCAGAGGAGAGGGAGGCAAGATGCCGTCATAGAGGTGACTCAGGATTGCAGCTCTCGGTGAAGGCACAGAGAGTGAGTCCTAGCCGCATTCTCGGATGTTCCTTTTATGCCCACAGAGCGTTGAAAGTCCCAGGTGTGGGAGAGACATGGGACACTAGCAGCCGGCTAACGCAGCCGGTTCCCGCCGCCTCTTCAGCCGGTGCCGCAGCGGGACCCGGCGCGGAACTCACTGGTCTGGGTGCCCTGTTAAACCGGCAATCTGAGATTTGGAAGGGCAGATTGTCATGTCCATCTGATTGAACGGGACTTGGACAATGAGCCAGACCAGGAGTTTCCTGGGAAGCGTGATCTGAGCCGGGGTAGTGGGCAGTGGCACGGGAGATCCATGGATCCCAGTGCCCTATCGGCAGGCTCCTGGGGCGCCAGTGAGAGAGTCGACCTTTCAGCTTGGGAAGAGGAAGAGAGAGAGAGAGAGAGGACAAACTCTGAGGCAGGGAGCTCGGTGATCGGGCTCGGCGGGTCCCACGCTCACGGGGACAAGCAGGGCAGCGACTGGAGGCACTTGGGTCTGAGAGTTTTGTTGCCGGCATTTAGGATGGTGCAGCCTGGTCGGGGGGGGCGTCCACCATTGCAGATGAAGTGCACCCTCACTTAAGTACCGCCCAGGACTGATGCAGCCTGCCATTGCCGAGGCAACCTGCCATAACAGAGAGACTCCACCAGGCAGCAACAGGGTGGACCCGCGCTAGCAGGTCAGAGCCCCAGCAGGCAAAGAGTGAATAGACTGCCACCTAGTGGGGCAGGACAGTGCAACAGATACTCATAAAGAAAGTCCCAACTCCCTGAGACAGAGCATCTAAGGGTGAAAAAAAAGAGTGGTGTTTTATGAGTTCTATTGCAGCAGACATAACCTCGCAACAACCCTGAATGAACAACGGAGCTCACAGCTCAGCACTGGAGCTCCTATAAAGCACAGACTGTCTCCTCAAGCAGCTCCCTGACCCCTGTATATCCAAGGAGTCACCACAGAAAAGGACTAATCAGACTGACATTTGGCTGGCATCATTCTAGAACAAGTGCAGCAGAAGAAGAAACTGGTATCATCCCTCACTGTTCTGCAGCTGCTGCAGGTATACCCCAGACAACCAGGGCCTGGAGTGAACCTCAGCACTCATAGAGCAGAGAGGATAGATCATTAGAGGGAAAACTAAGTAACAGAAATACTTCATCATCAACAATCTCAGTGTCCACACAGAGACCCAATTGAAAAATCAGCCACTACTAAGACGACAGGCGGATAAATCCATAAAGATGGGAAGAAACCAGCGCATAAAGGAGGAAAGCACCCGAAACCAAAACACCTCACCTCCAAAAAAGGACCAAAACTCCTCACCAGCAAGGGAACAAAGCTGGACGGAGAATGAATGTGATGAAATGACGGAATCAGACTTCAGAAAGTGGATAATGAGAAACTTCAGTGAGCTAAAGGAACATGTTCTAAACCAGTGCAAAGAAACTAAGAACCTTGAAAAAAGATTTGAAAAAAGATTCGAGGAATTGATAATGAGAATGGACAACTTAGAGAGGAATATGAATGAATTGAAGGAGCTGAAAAACACAACAGGAGAACTTCGCGAAGCATGCACAAGTTTCAACAGCCGAATTGACCAAGCAGAAGAAAGAATATCAGAAGTTGAAGATCAACTCAATGAAATAAAACAAGAAACCAAGATTAAAGAAAAAAGCACAAAAAGGAATGAACAAAATCTCCAAGAAATGTGGGACTATGTGAAGAGACCCAACCTATGTTTGATAGGTGTACCAGAATGTGACGAAGAGAATGAATCCAAGCTGGAAAACACTCTTCAGGATATTATCAAGGAAAATTTCCCCAACTTACCAAGACAGGTCAATACTCAACTCCAGGAAATACAGAGAACACCACAAAGATACTCTGCAAGAAGAGGAACCCCAAGGCACATAATCGTCAGATTCACCAGGGTTGAAACGAAGGAGAAAATACTAAGGGCAGCCAGAGAGAAAGGTCAGGTCACCCACAAAGGGAAGCCCATCAGACTCACAGCAGATCTCTCGGCAGAGACTCTACAAGCCAGAAGAGAGTGGGGGCCAATATTCAACATCCTTAAAGAAAAGAGCTTTCAACCCAGAATTTCATATCCAGCGAAACTGAGCTTCATAAGTGAAAGAAAAATAAAATCCTTCATGAACAAGCAAGTACTCAGAGACTTTGTCATAACTAGGCCTGCTTTACAAGGGCTCCTGAAAGAGGCACTACACATAGAAAGAAACAACCAGTTCCAGCCATCCTAAAAGCATATCAAATGCTAAAGACCATCAACAAAATGAAGAATGTACATGAACCAACCGGCAAAACAGCCAGCTAGCATCAAAATGGCAGTATCAAATTCACACATAACAATATTAACCCTGAATGTAAATGGGCTAAATGCACCAATCAAAAGACACAGACTGGCAAATTGGATAAGAATCCAAAACCCATCGGTGTGCTGTATCCAGGAAACCCACCTCACATGCAAAGATACACAAAGGCTCAAAATAAGGGGATGGAGGAAGATTTACCAAGTAAATGGAGAGCAAAAAAAAAGCAGGAGTTGCAATTCTCATCTCTGATAAAATAGACTTTAAAGCAACAAAGATAAAAAGGGACAAAGAAGGTCACTACATAATGGTAAAAGGATCGATACAACAAGAAGAGCTAACGATTCTAAATATATATGGACCCAATGTAGGAGCACCCAGATATATAAGGCAAGTTCTTAATGAGTTACAAAGGGACTTAGACTCCCACACAATAATAGTGGGGGACTTTAACACTCCACTGTCAATAGAAGACAGATCAACCAGACAGAAAATTAACAAGGATATCCAGGACTTGAACTCAGACCTGGAACAAGCAAACCTGATAGACATTTACAGAACTCTCCACCCCAAATCCACAGAATATACATTCTTCTCAGCACCACATCACACCTACTCCAAAATTGACCACATAATTGGAAGTACAGCACTCCTCAGTAAATGCAAAACAACTGAAATCATAACAAACTGTCTCTCAGACCATAGTGCAATCAAGTTGGAACTCAGAATTTAGAAAATAACTCAGAACCGCACAGCTTCATGGAAACTGAACAACTGGCTCTTGAATGTTGATTGGATAAACAATGAAATGAAGGCAGAAATAAAGAAGTTCTTTGAAACCAATGAGAATGAAGACACAACGTACCAGAATCTCTGGGACACATGTAAAGCAGTCTGTAGAGGAAAATATATAGCAATAAGTGCCCACATGAGAAGAGTGGAGAGATCCAAAATTGACACCCTATCATCAAAATTGAAAGAGCTAGAGGAGCAAGATCAAAAAAGCTCAAAACCTAGCCGAAGACAAGAAATAACTAAGATCAGAGAAGAACTGAAGGAGATAGAGACAAGAAAAGCCCTTCAAAAAATCAATAAATCTAAGAGCTGGTTTTTCGAAAAGATCAACAAAATATACAGACCACTAGCCAGACTGATAAAAAAGAAGAGAGAGAACAACCAAATAGATGCAATAAAAAACGATAAATGGGAAATCACCACAGATTCCACAGAAATTCAAACCATCATCAGAGAATACTACAAACAACTCTATGCACATAAACTAGTAAATCAGGGAGAAATGGATAAATTCCTGGATGCCTGTGTCCTCCCAAGCCTAAACCAGGAGGAAGCTGAAACTATGAATAGACCAATAAAAAGGTCTGAAATTGAGGCAGCAATTAAGAGCCTACCACACAAAATAAGCCCAGGTCCAGATGGGTTCACAGCTGAATTCTACCAGACACACAAAGAGGATCTGGTACCATTCCTTCTGAAACTATTCCAAATAATCCAAAAAGAGGGATCCCTTTCCAAATCATTTTGTGAGACCAACATCATCCTGATACCAAAACCTGGCAGAGACTCAACAAGAAAAGAAAACTTCAGGCCAATATCCATGATGAATATAGATGCAAAAATCTTCAATAAAATACTGGTAAACCGATTGCAACAGCACATTAAAAAACTTATCCATCGAAACTAGAGACCCGGCAAGATGGCGTCGTAGAAGCGACTCAGGATTGCAGCTCTCAGTGACGGCGCAGAGGGTGAGTCCTAGCCGCATTCTCGGATGGACTTTTCTAGCCCACAGAGCGTTGAAAGTCCCACAGGACGCTAGTAAAGTAAAACCGGCTAACGCAGCCCTTTGGCGCGGCCGCTTCGGCCGGCGCCGCTTCGGCCGGCGCCGCAGCAGGACCCGGCAGGGAACTCACTGGTCTGGGCGCCCTGTTAAACCAGCAATCTGAGAGTTTGAAGGGCAGATTGGCGCGTCCATCTGATTGAACGGAACTTGGACAGTGAGCCAGACCAGGAGTTTCCTGGGAAGCGTGATCTGAGCCGGTGAAGTGGGCAGCGGCACGGGAGATCGCACGGATCCCAGTGCCCTATCGGCAGGCTCCTGGGGCGCCAGTGAGAGAGTCGAACTTTAAGCTTGCGGAGAGGGAGGGAGAGAGAGAGAGGACGGACTCTGAGGCAGGGAGCTGGGTAATCGGGCTCAGCGAGTCCCACCCTCACAGGGACAAGCAGGGCAATGACTGGAGATGCTTGGCGCTGAGAGTTTTGCTGCCGGCATCTAGGACGGTGCAGCCCGGTGAGGGAGGGGCGTCCACCACCGCTGACACAATCCGCCCCTATTGAAGCACCGCCCAGGGCCGAAGCAGCCTGCCGTTGCCGAGGCAACCTGCCATAACAGAGAGACTCCCAGGAGACGGGAGCTCTCCACAGCAGAAGGGAGTCCAGCAGCAACAGGGCAGAACCGCGCTAGTGGGTCAGAGCCCCAGCAGGCAAATAGTGAATAGACTGCCACCTAGTGGGGCAGGACAGTGCAACAGATACTCATAAAGAAAGCCCCAACTCCCTGAAACAGTGCATATAAGGGGGGGAAATAAAAGGGTGGTGTTTTATGAGTTCTATTACAGCAGACATAAACAACCTCCCAACAACACTGAATGAACAACGGAGCTCACAGCTCAGCACTGGAGCTACTATAAAGCACAAACCGTCTCCTTAAGCAGCTCCCTGACCCCTGTATATCCAAAGAGTCACCGCAAAAAAAGGACTAATCAGACTGACATTTGGCGGGCATCATTCTGGAACAAAGACAGCAGAAGAAGAAACTGGTATCATCCCTCACTCTTCCACAGCTGCTACAGGTATACTCCAGACAAACGGGGCCTGGAGTGGACCTCAGAACTCATACAGCAGAGGGGCTAGACCACTAGAAGGAAAACTAAGTAACAAAAATACTTCATCATCAACAATCTCAGCATCCACACAGAGACCCAATTGAAAAATCAGCAACTACAAAGACGACAGGCGGATAAATCCATAAAGATGGGAAGAAACCAGCGCAAAAAGGAGGAAAACACCCGAAACCAAAACACCTCACCTCCTACAGAGGACCAAAACTCCTCACCAGCAAGGGAACAAAGCTGGACGGAGAATGAGTGTGACGAAATGACGGAATCAGACTTCAGAAAGTGGATAATGAGAAACTTCATTGAGCTAAAAGAACATGTTCTAAATCAGTGCAAAGAAACTAAGAACCTTGAAAAAAGATTTGAAAAAAAATTCGAGGAATTGATAACAAGAATGGAAAACTTAGAGAGGAATATGAATGAATTGAAGGAGCTGAAAAACACAACACGAGAACTTCGTGAAGCATGCACAAGTTTCAACAGCCGAATTGACCAAGCAGAAGAAAGAATATCAGAAATTGAAGATCAACTCAATGAAATAAAACGTGAAACCAAGATTAAAGAAAAAAGCACAAAAAGGAATGAACAAAATCTCCAAGAAATGTGGGACTATGTGAAGAGACCCAACCTACGTTTGATAGGTGTACCAGAATGTGATCAAGAGAATGAAACTAAGCTGGAAAACACTCTTCAGGATATTATCCAGGAAAATTTCCCCAACCTAGCAAGACAGGTCAATACTGAACTCCAGGAAATACAGAGAACACCACAAAGATACTCCGCAAGAAGAGCAACCCCAAGGCACATAATCGTCAGATTCACCAGGGTTGAAACGAAGGAGAAAATACTTAGGGCAGCCAGAGAGAAAGGTCAGGTCACCCACAAAGGGAAGCCCATCAGACTCACAGCAGATCTCTCGGCAGAGACTCTACAAGCCAGAAGAGAGTGGGGGCCAATATTCAACATCCTTAAAGAAAAGAGCTTTCAACCCAGAATTTCATATCCAGCCAAACTGAGCTTCATAAGTGAAGGAAAAATAAAATCCTTCACGAACAAGCAAGTACTCAGAGATTTTGTTACCACTAGGCCTGCTTTACAAGAGCTCCTGAAAGAGGCACTACACATAGAAAGAAACAACCAGTTCCAGCCATCCTAAAAGCATACCAAATGCTAAAGACCATCAACAAAATGAAGAATGTACATGAACCAATGGGCAAAACAGCCAGATAGCATCAAAATGGCAGTATCAAATTCACACATAACAATATTAACCCTGAATGTAAATGGGCTAAATGCACCAATCAAAAGACACAAACTGGCAAATTGGATAAAAAACCAAAACCCATCAGTGTGCTGTATTCAGGAAACCCACCTCACACACAAAGATACACAAAGGCTCAAAATAAAAGGATGGAGGAAGATTTACCAAGCAAATGGAGAGCAAAAAAAAGCAGGAGTTGCAATTCTCATCTCTGATAAAATAGACTTTAAAGCAACAAAGATCAAAAGGGACAAAGAAGGTCACTACATAATGGTAAAAGGATCAATACAACAAGAAGAGCTAACGATTCTAAATATATATGGACCCAATGTAGGAGCACCCAGATATATAAGGCAAGTTCTTAATGACTTACAAAGAGACTTAGACTCCCACACAATAATAGTGGGAGACTTTAACACTCCACTGTCAATAGCAGACAGATCAACCAGACAGAAAATTAACAAGGATATCCAGGACTTGAACTCAGACCTGGAACAAGCAAACCTGATAGACATTTACAGAACTCTCCACCCCAAATCCACAGAATATACATTCTTCTCAGCACCACATCACACCTACTCCAAAATTGACCACATAATTGGAAGTAAAGCACTCCTCAGCAAATGCAAAACAACGGAAATCATAACAAACAGTCTCTCAGACCATAGTGCAATCAAGTTGGAACTCAGAATTCAGAAAATAACTCAGAACCGCACAGCTTCATGGAAACTGAACAACTGGCTCTTGAATGTTGATTGGATAAACAATGAAATGAAGGCAGAAATAAAGAAGTTCTTTGAAACCAACGAGAACGAAGACACAACGTACCAGAATCTCTGGGACACATTTAAAGCAGTCTGTAGAGGAAAATATATAGCAATAAGTGCCCACATGAGAAGAGTGGAGAGATCCAAAATTGACACCCTATCGTCAAAATTGAAAGAGCTAGAGGAGCAAGATCAAAAAAGCTCAAAACCTAGCCGAAGACAAGAAATAACTAAGATCAGAGCAGAACTGAAGGAGATAGAGACAAGAAAAACCCTTCAAAAAATCAACAAATCTAAGAGCTGGTTTTTTGAAAAGATCAACAAAATAGACAGACCACTAGCCAGACTGATAAAAAAGAAAAGAGAGAACAACCAAATAGATGCAATAAAAAACGATAAAGGGGAAATCACCACAGATTCCACAGAAATTCAAACCATCATCAGAGAATACTACAAACAACTCTATGCACACAAACTAGTAAATCAGGAAGAAATGGATAAATTCCTGGATGGCTGTGTCCTCCCAAGCCTAAACCAGGAGGAAGCTGAAACTATGAATAGACCAATAACAAGGTCAGAAGTTGAGGCAGCAATTAAGAGCCTACCACACAAAAAAAGCCCAGGTCCAGATGGGTTCACAGCTGAATTCTACCAGACACACAAAGAGGATCTGGTACCATTCCTTCTGAAACTATTCCAAATAATCCAAAAAGAGGGAACCCTTCCCAAATCATTTTATGAGACCAACATCATCCTGATACCAAAACCCGGCAGAGACTCAACAAGAAAAGAAAACTTCAGGCCAATATCCATGATGAACATAGATGCAAAAATCTTCAATAAAATACTGGCAAATCGATTGCAACAGCACATTAAAAAACTTATCCATCATGATCAAGTAGGATTCATCCCGGGCATGCAAGGCTGGTTCAACATACGCAAGTCTATAAATGTAATTCACCACATAAACAGAAGCAAAAACAAAAACCTCATGATTATCTCAATTGACGCAGAGAAGGCATTTGACAAAATTCAACAGCCCTTTATGCTAAAAACCCTCAATAAACTTGGTATTGATGGAACATATCTCAAAGTAATAAAAGCTATTTATGACAAACCAACAGCCAATATCATACTTAATGGGCAAAAACTGGAAGCATTCCCTTTGAAATCCGGCACTAGACAAGGATGCCCTCTCTCACCACTTCTATTCAACATAGTACTGGAAGTTCTAGCCAGAGCAATAAGGCAAGAAAAAGAAATAAAGGGTATTCAAATAGGAAAGGTGGAAGCCAAATTGTCTCTATTTGCAGACGACATGATAGTATACCTAGAAGACCCCATCACCTCAGCCCAAAAGCTCCTGCAACTGATAAGCAACTTCAGCAAAGTCTCAGGATATAAAATCAATGTGCAAAAATCACAAGCATTCCTATACACCAATAACAGACTTAAAGAGAACCAAATTAAGAACGAACTGCCATTCACAATCGCTACAAAGAAAATAAAATACCTAGGAATACAACTCACTAGGAATGTAAGGGACCTCTTTAAGGAAAACTACAAACACCTGCTCAACGAAATAAGAGAGGACACAAACAGATGGAGAAACGTTCCATGTTCGTGGTTAGGAAGAATCAATATTGTGAAAATGGCTATACTGCCCAAAGTAATTTACACATTCAATGCTATCCCCATCAAACTACCATTGAATTTCTTCATAGAACTGGAAAAAACCACCATGAATTTCATATGGAACCAAAAAAGAGCCCGCATAGCCAAGTCAATTCTAAGCAAAAAGAACACAGCGGGAGGCATCACGCTACCAGACTTCAAACTATACTACAAGGCTACAGTAATCAAAACAGCATGGTACTGGTACCAAAACAGAGATATAGACCAATGGAACAGAACAGAAACATCGGAGGCAACACAACATATCTACAACCATATCATCTTTGATAAACCAGACAAAAGCAGGCAATGGGGAAAGGATTCCCTATTTAATAAATGGTGTTGGGAAAACTGGCTAGCCATGTGCAGAAAGCAGAAACTGGACCCCTTCCTGACACCTTACACTAAAATTAACTCCAGATGGATTAAAGACTTAAATGTAAGACCTGACACCATAAAAACCCTAGAAGAAAATCTAGGCAAAACCGTTCAGGACATAGGAGTAGGCAAGGACTTCATGAACAAAACACCAAAAGCATTGGCAACAAAAGCCAAAATAGACAAATGGGACCTAATCAAACTCCACAGCTTCTGCACGGCAAAAGAAACAGTCACTAGAGTGAATCGACAACCATCAGAATGGGAAAAAATCTTTGCAGTTTACACATCTGACAAAGGGCTGATATCCAGAATTTACAAAGAACTCAAACAGATTTACAGAAAAAAAACAAACAAGCCCATTCAAAAATGGGCAAAGGATATGAACAGACACTTTACAAAAGAAGACATACATGAGGCCAACAAACATATGAAAAAGTGCTCATCATCATTGGTCATTAGAGAGATGCAAATCAAAACCACATTGAGATATCATCTCACACCAGTTAGAATGGCGATCATTAAAAAATCTGGAGATAGCAGATGCTGGAGAGGATGTGGAGAAATAGGAACACTCTTACACTGTTGGTGGGAGTGTAAATTAGTTCAACCATTGTGGAAGACAGTGTGGCGATTCCTCAGGGACCTAGAAATAGAAATTCCATTTGACCCAGCAATCCCATTACTGGGTATCTATCCAAAAGACTGTGAATCGTTCTACTATAAGGACACATGCACACGAATGTTCATTGCAGCACTGTTTACAATAGCAAAGACCTGGAACCAACCCAAATGCCCATCGATAATAGACTGGACTGGGAAAATGTGGCACATATACACCATGGAATATTATGCAGCAATCAGAAATGATGAGTTTGTGTCCTTTGTAGGGACATGGATGAATCTGGAGAACATCATTCTCAGCAAACTGACACAAGAACAGAAAAAGAAATACCGCATATACTCACTCATAGGCGGGTGAGAAAAATGAGAACGCATGGACACAGAGAGGCGGTCTACTATACACTGGGGACTGTTGGGGGAAATGGGGGAGGGACAGCGGGGGGGCTGGGGGGGGATAGCCTGGGGATGAATACCAAGTGTGGGTGAGGGGGAGGAAGGCAGCAAAACACACTGCCATGTGTGTACCTATGCAACTATCTTGCACGTTCTGCACATGTACCCCAAAACCTATAATGCAATAAAAATTAAAAAAAAAAAAAAAAAAAAAAAAAAAAAAAAAAAAAAAAAAAAAAAAACTTATCCATCATGATCAAGTAGGATTCATCCCGGGGATGCAAGGCTGGTTCAACATAAGCAAGTCTATAAATGTAATTCACCACATAAACAGAAGCAAAAACAAAAACCTCATGATTATCTCAATTGATGCAGAGAAAGCATTTGACAAAATTCAACAGCCCTTTATGCTAAAAACCCTCAATAAACTTGGTATTGATGGAACATGTCTCAAAGTAATAACAGCTATTTATGACAAACCGACAGCCAATATCATACTTAATGGGCAAAAACTGGAAGCATTCCCTTTGAAATCTGGCACTAGACAAGGATGCCCTCTCTCACCACTTCTATTCAACATAGTACTGGAAGTTCTAGCCAGAGGAATCAAGCAAGAAAAAGAAATAAAGGGTATTCAAATAGGAAAGGTGGAAGCCAAATTGTCTCTATTTGCAGACGACATGATAGTATACCTACAAGACCCTATCACCTTAGCCCAAAAGCTCCTGCAACTGATAAGCAACTTCAGCACAGTCTCAGGATATAAAATCAATGTGCAAAAATCACAAGCATTCCTATACACCAATAACAGACTTAAAGAGAACGAAATCAAGAACGAACTGCCATTCACAATTGCTGCAAAGAAAATAAAACACCTAGGAATACAACTCACTAGGAATGTTAGGGACCTCTTTAAGGAAAACTACAAACAACTGCTCAACGAAATAAGAGAGGACACAAACAGATGGAGAAACATTCCATGTTCGTGGTTAGGAAGAATCAATATCGTGAAAATGGCTATACTGCCCAAAGTAATTTACACAATCAATGCTATCCCCATCAAACTACCATTGAATTTCTTCACAGAACTGGAAAAAACCACCATCAATTTCATATGGAACCAAAGAAGAGCCCGCATAGCCAAGTCAATTCTAAGCAAAAATAACACAGCGGGAGGCATCACGCTACCAGACTTCAAACTATACTTCAAGGCTACAGTAATCAAAACAGCATGGTACTGGTACCAAAACAGAGATATAGACCAATGGAACAGAACAGAGGCATCGGAGGCAACCCAACACATCTACAACCATATTATCTTTGATAAACCAGACAAAAACAGGCAAGGGGGAAAGGATTCCCTATTTAATAAATGGTGTTGGGAAAACTGGCTAGCCATGTGCAGAAAGCAGAAACTGGACCCCTTCCTGACACCTTACACTAAAATTAACTCCAGATGGATTAGAGACTTAAATGTAAGACCTGACACCATAAAAACCCTAGAAGAAAATCTAGGCAAAACCATTCAGGACATAGGAGTAGGCAAGGACTTCATGAACAAAACACCAAAAGCATTGGCAACAAAAGCCAAAATAGACAAATGGGACATAATCAAACACCACAGCTTCTGCATGGCAAAACAAACAGTCACTAGAGTGAATCGGCAACCATCAGAATGGGAAAAAATCTTTGCAGTTTACGCATCTGACAAAGGGCTGATATCCAGAATTTACAAAGAACTCAAACAGATTTACAGGAAAAAAACAAACAAGCCCATTCAAAAATGGGCAAAGGATATGAACAGAAACTTTACGAAAGCAGACATACATGAGGCCAGCAAACATATGAAAAAGTGCTCATCGTCATTGGTCATTAGAGAGATGCAAATCAAAACCACATTGAGATACCATCTCACACCAGTTAGAATGGCGATCATTAAAAAATCTGGAGACAGCAGATGCTGGAGAGGATGTGGAGAAATAGGAACACTCTTACACTGTTGGTGGGAGTGTAAATTAGTTCAACCATTGTGGAAGACAGTGTGGCGATTTCTCAGGGACCTAGAAATAGAAATTCCATTTGACCCAGCAATCCCATTACTGGGTATCTATCCAAAGGATTATAAATCGTTCTACTATAAGGACACATGCACACGAATGTTCATTGCAGCACTGTTTACAATAGCAAAGACCTGGAACCAACCCAAATGCCCAACGATGATAGACTGGACTGGGAAAATGTGGCACATATACACCATGGAATATTATGCAGCAATCAAAAATGATGAGTTTGTGTCCCTTGTAGGGACATGGATGAATCTGGAGAACATCATTCTCAGCAAACTGACACAAGAACAGAAAAAGAAATACCGCATATACTCACTCATAGGTGGGTGAGAAAAATGAGAACACGTGGACACAGAGAGGCGGTCTACTATACACTGGGGACTGTTGGGGGGAATGGGGGAGGGACGGCGGGGGGGGCTGGGGGGGATAGCCTGGGGATGAATACCAAGTGTGGGTGAAGGGGAGGAAAGCAGCAAAGCACACTGCCATGTGTGTACCTATGCAACTATCTTGCTCGTTCTGCACATGTACCCCCAAACCTATAATGCAATAAAAAAAAAAATTAAAAAAAAAAAAAAAAAAAAAAAAAAAAAAAAAAAAAAAAAAGAAACAGTCACTAGAGTGAATCGGCAACCATCAGAATGGGAAAAAAATCTCTGCAGTTTACACATCTGACAAAGGGCTGATATCCATAATTTACAAAGAACTCAAACAGATTTACAGGAAAAATACAAACAAGCCCATTCAAAAATGGGCAAAGGATATGAACAGACACTTTACGAAAGCAGACATACATGAGGCCAACAAACATATGAAAAAGTGCTCATCGTCATTGGTCATTAGAGAGATGCAAATGAAAACCACATTGACATACCATCTCACACCTGTTAGAATGGCGATCATTAAAATATCTGGAGACAGCAGATGCTGGATAGGATGTGGAGAAATAGGAACACTCTTACACTGTTGGTGGGAGTGTAAATTAGTTCAACCATTGTGGAAGACAGTGTGGCGATTCCTCAGGGACCTAGAAATAGAAATTCCATTTGACCCAGCAATCCCATTACTGGGTTTCTATCCAAAGGACTATAAATCGTTCTACTATAAGGACACATGCACACGAATGTTCATTGCAGCACTGTTTACAATAGCAAAGACCTGGAACCAACCCAAATGCCCATCGATGATAGACTGGACTGGGAAAATGTGGCACATATACACCATGGAATATTATGCAGCAATCAAAAATGACGAGTTTGTGTCCTTTGTAGGGACATGGATGAATCTGGAGAACATCATTCTCAGCAAACTGACACAAGAACAGAAAAAGAAATACCGCATATACTCACTCATAGGTCGGTGAGAAAAATGTGAACACGTGGACACAGAGAGGCGGTCTACTATACACTGGGGACTGTTGGGGGGAATGGGGGAGGTACAGCAGGGTGGCTGGGGAAAAAATAAATCTTAATAGAGCAGTAGGAAGAAGAGTTAAATAAATACTACCCTCAGAAATAGTCAAGGGTCTACTTCAAATAAGAACACATTCAGAGTCTCTGTAAGTAATGCACACATGGGAAATACACAAGAGTCTATTTTCTATGTCCACTTAGTCAGAGTCTCATTCAGTAATATATACGTGGGAAAGAGTTAAGAGTCTACTTCATGTAGCCACTCCTTTAGAACTTCAGTGAATAATTCACACCGGAGTAATAGTCGATCATTTTTTATATGGCCACTCACTATGTGCCTCCCTGAAAGAAACACACCTGGGGAATCCTCAAATTCTATGTCATAATAGCACACATTTAGAACCTTATTGAATAATTCACAATGGAGCAATAGTCATGTGTTTATTCTTTCTGCCCTCTACTTCAAAGTTTCAGTGAATAATAAACTTCTATGGAATAATCACGGAACTGTTTAAGATAGCCAAAAATAAAGTGCTTTCCCGAGATATACACACCTGTGTGATACTCAGGAGTTTATTTCATATGAACTCTAATTCTGAGTATTGCTGAGGAATACACAACTGGGTGAGTGTCAGGAGTCTATTTGGTATAGACACTCATACAGAACCTGTTTGAATAAAGCACACATGGAGTATAATCAGGAGTCTATCTTTTATGACTACTCATTCAGAAAAACAGTGAGTAACGCACATGTGGAGTAATGAGAAGTCTGTTTCATATGGTCGTTTTTTCACAGCCCCACTGAGTATTGCACACTTGTGATATAGTCTGGAGTCTATTGTTTATGGACACTCATTCAGAGAATCACTGAATAATGCACAATTGTGGAATAGTCAGAAGTCTCTATCCTATGGCCTCTCATTTAGAGTCTCACTCAATAGTGCACAACTGTGGAATAGTAAGGAGGCTTTTTCATGTGACCTCTCATTCAGAGTGTCACTGAATAATGTGGAGTAGTCAGGAGTCTATTTCTTGTAGACACATTTTCGGAGCCTCAGTGAATAAGAGAGACCCTTGCTATAGTAAGGCATCTAATTAATATGGCCACATCTTGTAAGCCTCACTCAATAGTACACACCTGGAATCATTTGGAGTCTAATTGTGATGGACATTCATTCAGAGCCTCGGTTAATAATGCACACCAGTGGAATAGCCAGGAGTCCATGTCATTTTGACACTTATTCATAGCCTCAGTGGATAATATGCACCTGTGAATGAGTCAGGATTTTATTTCATATGGCCACTGACTCATAATTGCACTGAATAATGCACAAATTTAAAGTACTCAGCAGTCTATTTCATAGAGCTACTCATTCAGAGATTCACTGAATAATACAAATATTTAAGATAGACAGAATCCTGTTTCATATGGTCACACAATCAGAGCTTCACTGAGTAACACACACCTGGGGAAGCGTTAGGAGTCTACTTTATATAGCCTCTCATTTACAGCCTCAGTGAATAATGCACACGTGTGGAATAAACACTAATATATTTTATATGGCCACAAAATCAAAGCTTGAGTGAGTAATACACAACTTTAGAATAGTCACTTGTCTATTCCATATGCCCAATTATTGAAAGTCAGAGTCAATAAAACACACCTGTGAACAAGTCAAAAAACAATTTCATATGGCCAAAGTTTTAGAGCCTCAGTGAATAATACATACCTGGGGAATACTCAGGACACTATTACATATGGCATCTATTTCAGAGATTCATTGAATAAGGAACACCTTTATTGTACTAAGAAATCTATTTCGTATAGCCCCATATTCAGAATTTAACAGAATGACATACACCTAGAGGAAATTCAGGATTCTATTTTATATAGCCACATATTCAGAAGCTAACTGAATAACATACACCTTGGGGAAATTCAGAATTCTATTTTGTATAGCCATTCATTTAGATATCAAATGTAAAAACGCACACCTGTGGAGTATTCATGAGTCTCTGTTTTATGGACACTCATTCAGAGCCTCACAGGATAATACAGAATTAGGGAAATTCAGGAGTGTATTTTACATGGCCACTTATTCACAACCTCATTGAAGAATCATATATATCTGGAAAATACTCAGGATTCTATTATATATAGCCAATTATTCAGGGACTCACTGAATAATGCACACCTTGGGAATAGTCTGGAGACTACTTGATATCCCTGTTCACCCATTTACTCAGTGAAAAATGCACAGCTGAGAAAGTGACAAGAGGATAGATTCATGAGTCAATTTTTTGATGTAACGCGTTCAGAAACTCACTGAAGATTACGCACCTTGGAAATAGTCAGGGTCCAGGTCGTATGGCCACTCTATCTAAGCATTACCGAATAATGCACAATGGGACAATAGTAAGGAGTCTATTTCATATGGCCTCTCATTGAGAGACTCAGTGCATAATAAACAGCTGTTGAGTAGTCAGGACCCTATTTAAGGTAGCACCAAATTATTCAGCTACCTGAATGATACACACATGTGTGATAGTCAGGAGACTATTTGATATGGACACATATACAGCATCTCTTCGAATACTGCACATTTGAGGAATAATCACCAGTCTATTTCATATGATGATTCCTTGGGAGAGTCAAAAAATAACGTACATTTGTGGAGTAAAATTGAGTATATTACATAAGGGCACTCCTTAAGTGTTTCAGTGAATAATATGTATATCTGATAAGTCAGGAATCTTTTTTACATGGCCACTCGTTCAGGGCCTAAGTGCATAATAGAGAAAACGAGTGGCCCCTCAGAAATAGTCAATAATCTACTTCAAATAAGTACAGATTCAGAGTCTCTGTAAGAAATGCATACATGGGCAATACACATGAGTCTTTTTTCTATGCCCACTTAGTCAGACTCTCATTCAATATTACACACTTGGGGAAGAGTTAAGGGTCTACTTCCTGTAGCCACTCATTTAGAGCCTCAGTGAATAATTCACACCGGAGTTACAGTCGAGCATTTTTTATATGGCCACACACTATGTGCCTTCCTGAATGATATAAACCTGGGGAATCCTCATGATTCTATTTCATACTACCACACATTAAGAACCTTATTGAATAATTCACAACAGAGCAATAGTCAGGTGTATATTCTTTCTGGCCTTTCATTCAACGTTTCAGTGAATAATAAAATTCTATGGAGTTATCAGGGCACTGTTTAAGATAGCCACGAATTAAGTGTCTTCCTGAGTGATACACACCTGGGTGATTGTCAAGGGTTTACTTCATATGAACTCTCATTCTGGGTATTGCTGTGTAATACACAACTGAGGGAGTGTAAGGAGTCTATTTGGTATGGACACTCATACAAGACCTGTTTGAATAATGCACACAGGTAGAATATTCAGGAGTCTATGTCATACGGTTACTCATTCAGACAAACAATGAATAACGCACATGTGGAGTAATGAGAAGTCTGTTTCATATGGCCATAATTTCACAGCCACACTGAATATTACACACCTGTGATATATTCTGGAGTCTTTTGTTTATGGCCACTCATTCAAAGAATCACTGAATGATGCACACCTGCGGAATAGTCAGAACTCTTTATTCTATGGCCTCTCATTGAGAGCCTCACTAAATGTATACACCTGGGAAAATAGTCAGGATTTACTTACATCACCTCATTTAGAGTCTCACTCAATAATGCACACTTGTGGAATAGTAGGGAGAATTTTTTATGTGGTCGCTCATTCGGAATGTCACTGAAAAATGTGGTGTAGTCAGGAGTCTATTTCATGTAGACACCTTTTCAGAGCATCAGTGAATAAGAGAGACCCTTGCTATAGGGTCTCTAATTTATATGGCCACATCTTGTAAGCCTCACTGAATAATAAACCCCTGGAGAATAATTTGATGTCTATTTTCGATGGACATTCATTCAGAGCCTCGTTGAATAATGCACACCCGTGGAATAGCCAGGAGTATATTTCATTGGACATTCATTCATAGCCTCAGTGGATAATATTCACGTGTGGATTAGTCAGTATTTCATTTCATATGGCCACTGACTCATAATTTTAGTGAATAGTGTCAAATGTAAAGTACTCAGCAGTATATTTCATAGAGCCTCTCATTCAGAGATTCACTGAGTAATACAAATATTTAAGATATACAGAATCCTGTTTCATATGGTCACACAATCAGATCCTCACTGAGTAACAAACACCTGGAGAAGCGTTAGGAATCTACTTTATATAGCCTCTCATTTACAGCCTCAGCGAATAATGCACACGTGTGGAATATACACTAGTCTATTTTATATGGCCACAAAACCACAGCCTGAGTGAGTAATACACAACGTTAGAATAGTCAGTAGTCTATTCCCACATGCCCAAATATTCAAATTCAGAGTCAATAATACACACCTGTGCATTAGTCAAAAGACAATTTCATATGGCCAAAGTTTTATCATCTCAGTGAATAATACATACCTGGGGAATACTCAGGACGCTATTACATATGGCATCTAATTCAGAGATTCATTGAATAAGAAACATCTGTATTGTACTCAGAATTCTATTTCGTATGGATACATATTCAGCACCTAACTAGATAACATACACCTTGGGGAAAGTCAGGATTCTATTTCGTATAGCCACTCATTTACATACTGAACGTAAATACCATAACTCCGGAGTATTCATGAGTCTCTGTTTTATGGCCACTCATTCAGAGCCTCACAGAATAATATAGAACTATGGTAATTCAGGAGTGTATCTTACATGGCTACTTATTAAGAACATCATTGAAGAATCATATAAATGTGGGAAACACTCAGGATTCTATTATACATAGCCACTTATTCAGAGACTCACTGAATAATGCACACCTGGGAAATAGTCTGGAGACTATTTGATGTGACCGTTCACCCAGTTTCTCAGTGAAAAATGCATATCTGAGAAATAGTCAAGAAAATAGAGTCTTGAGACTATTTTATGTGGTAACTCGTTCAGAAACTCACTGAAGAATAACCACCTTGGAAATAGTCAGAGTCCAGGTCATATGGCCACTCAATCAAAGCATTACCAAATAATGCACAATGGGGCAATTGTAAGGAGTCTATTTCATATGGCCTTTAATTGAGAGCTTCAGTGTGCAATAAACATCTGTGGAGTAATCAGCACCCTATTTAATGTAACCGCAAATTACACAGCTAGGTGAATGATACACACATGTGTGATAGTCAGGAGACTCTTTGATATGGACACTCATACAGCACCTCTTCAAATAATGCGTATTTGGAGAATATTCACTAGTCAATTTTATATGGAGAATCGTTTGGAGAGTCAAAAAATAACGCACACCTGTGGAATATAATGGGGTCTATTACATGAGGCCACTCTTTCAGTGTTTCAGTGAATAATATGTATATCTGATAAGTCAGGAATCTATTTCCCAAGGCCACTCTTTCAGAGCCTCAGTGCATAATACTCCCCTCAGAAATAGTCAAGGGTCTACTTCAAACAAGTACACATTCAGAGTCTCTGTAATTAATGCACACATGGGCAATACACAAGAGTCTTTTTTCTATGCCCAAGTATTCAGAGTCTCATTCAATAATACACACCTGGGAAATAATTAAGATTCTACTTCATGAAGACACTCATTTAGAGCTTCGGTAAATAATTCAAACAAGACTAATAGTCGAGCATTTTTTAAACGGCCTCTCACTATGTGCCTCCCTGAATGATACAGACCTGGGAAATCCTCAGGATTCTATTTCATACTACCACACATTTAGAACCTTATTCAATAATTCACAATGGAGCAATAGTAAGGTGTCTACTCTTTCTGGCTTCTCATTTAAAGTTTCAATGAATAATAAACTTCTATGGTGAAAACAGGGCACTGTTCAAGATAGCTACAAATTAAGTGTCTTTCTGAGTGATACACACCTGGATGATAGTCAGGAGTTCATTTTACATGAACTCTAATTCTGGGTATTGCTGAGTAATACACAAACTGGAAGAGTATCAGGAGTCTGTTTGGTATGGACACTCATACAGAACCTGTTCAGATAATGCACACATGGAGAATAATCAAGAGCCAATGTCACAGGGCTACTCATTCAGACAAACTGTGAATAACGCACATGTGGGGAAATGAGATGTCTGTTTTATATGGCTGTTCTTTCAAAGCCTCACTGAATATTACACACTTGTGATATAGTCTGGAGTCTATTGTTTATGGCCACTCATTCAGAGAATCACGGAATAATGCACACCTGCGGAATAGTCAGAAGTCTCTATCCTATGGACTCCCATTGAGAGCCTCACTAAATGTTCACACCTGAGAAAATGGTCAGGATTTACTTATACCCCCTCATTTAGAGTCTCACTCAGTAGTGCACACCTGTGGAAGGAGATGATTTAATGTTGCCTCTCATTGGGAGTGTCGCTGAATAATGTGGTGTTGTCAGGTGTCTATTTAATGGAAACAAATTTTCAGAGTCTCAGTGAATAAGAGAAACCCTTGCTATGGTAAGGCAACTAATTAATATGGCCACATCTTGTAAGCCTCACTGAATAATACACACCTGGAGAATAATTTGGAGTATATTTTTGATCAAACTTTATTCAGAGCCTCATTGAATAATGCACACTCGTGGGGTAGCCAGGACTCTAATTCAATTGGACACTCATTCATAGCCTCAGTGGATAATATGCATGTGTGGATTATTCAGAATTTCATTTTATACGGACACTGACTCCTAATTTCAGTGAATAATGCACAAATGTAAGGTACTCAGCAGTCTATTTCATAGAGCCACTCATTCAGAGATTCACTGAATAATAAAAATATTTAAGATAGACAGAATCCTGTTTCATGTGGTGACACAATCAGAACCTCACTGCGTAACACAAACCTGGGGAAGTGTTAGGAGGGTACTTTACATAGCCTCTCATTTACAGCCTCAACGAATAATGCACACCTGTGGAATAGACACTAGTCTATTTTATATGGCCACAAAATCAAAGCCTGAATGAGTAATACACAAATTTAAAATAGTCACTAGTCTATTCCATATGCCCAAATATTCAAAGTCAGAATCAATAATACACACTTTTGGACAAGTCAATAAACAATTTCATATGGCCAAAGTTTTAGCGCCTCTGTGAATAATACATACTTGGGGAACACCCAGGACGCTATTACATATGGGATCTATTTCTGAGATTCATTGAATAAGGAGCACCTGTATTGTAGTCAGAATTCTATTTCGTATAGCCACATATTCAGAACCTAACAAAATGACATACACCTTGGGGTAAGTCAGGATTCTATTGCATATAGCCACATATTCAGAACCTAACTGAACAACAGACACCTTGGTGAATGTCAGGATTCTTTTCATATAGCCACTCATTTAGATACCGAATGTGAAAATGCACACCTGCGGAGTATTCAGGAGTCTCTATTATATGGCTACTCATTAAGAGCCTCACAGAATAATACAGAACTATGGAAATTCAGGAGTGCATTTTACATGGCCACTTATACAGATGGTCATTGCAGAATCATATATATAAGGAAAATACTCAGGATTCTATTATACATAGCCACTTATTCAGAGACTAACTGGGTAATGCACACCTGGGGAATAGTCTTGAAACTATTTGATATGACCATTCACCCAGTGACTCAGTGAAAATGCACAGCTGAGAAATAGTCAAGAGGATAGTCATGAATGTATTTTCTGTGGTAAATTATTCAGAAACTCACTGAAGAATACCCACCTTGGAAATAGTCAGAGTCCATGTCATATGGCCACTCAATCAAAGCATTACCAAATAATGCACAATGGGGCAATAGTAAGAAGTCTATTGCTTATGGCCTCTCATTGAGAGCTTCAGTGCATAAAAAACTGCTGTGGAGTAGTCAAGACCCTCATTAAGCTAGCCAAAAGGGGAGAGGCCCAAGAGGGCATCGTAGAGGTAACTCAGGATCACAGCTCTCAGTGAAGGTGCAGACGGTGAGTCCTAGCCGCATTCTCAGATGGACGTTTTTTGCCCACAGAACGTTGAAAGTCCCAGGTGTGGGAGAGATACGGGACGCTAGCACAGCCGGCTTGCAGGGCTGGTTTGGCTGGTGCCACACTGCAGTGGCACCGGGCACAAAACTCACTGCTCCGGGTGCCCTGTTAAACGGGCAATATGAGATTTGGAAGGGCAGACTGGCATGTCCATCTGATTGAACGGGACTTGGACAATTAGCCAGACCAGGAGATTCCTGGGAAACATGATCTGATCCGGTGCAGTGGGCAGCAGCAAGGGAGATCGCACGGATCCCAGTGCCCTATCAGCAGGCTACTGGGGCGCCAGTGAGAGAGTCAACCGTTCAGCTTGGGAAGAGGAAGAGATAGAGAGAGAGAGAGAGAGAGAGAGAGAGGACGGACGCTGAGTCAGGGACCTGGGTGATTGGGCTCGGCCGGTCCTACCCTCACAGGGACAAGCAGGGCGGCGATTGGAGAAACTCGGGGCTGAGAGTTTTACTTCCGGCATCTAGGACGGTGCAGCCCAGTGAAGGAGGGGCGTCCGCCACTTCAGAAGCAATCTGCACCTACTGAAGTACCGCCCAGGGCTGACACAGCCTGCTGTTGTCGAGGCAACCTGCCATAACAGAGAGAATCCGCCAGCAGGGCGGAGCATGCCACAGCAGAATGAAGCCTAGCAGCAACAGGGCAGACCCGCGCTAGCTGGGTGGAGCCCCAGGTAGGCAAATAGTGAATAGACTGCGTCCTAGCTGGGCAGGACAGTACAACAGATACTAACAAAGAAACCCCCAACTCCCTAAGACAGAGCATCTAAGGTGGAAAAAAAAGGGGGGTGTTTTATGAGTTCTGTTTCAGCAGACATAAACACATTCTCCCAACAACTCTGAATGAAAAACGGAGCTCACAGCACAGCACTGGAGCTCCTGTAAACCACAGACTGTCTCCTCAAGCAGCTCCCTGACCCCTGTATATCCAAAGAGTCATCCCAGAAAAGAAATAATCAGACTGACATTTGGCGGGCATCATTCTGAAACAAAGATAGCAGAAGTAGAAACTGGTAGAATCCCTCACTCTTCTGCTGCTGCTACAGGTGTACCCAAGACGAGCAGTGCCTGGAGTGGACCTCAGCACTTGTACAGCAGAGGGGCTAGACCTTTAGAAGAAAAACTAAGTAACAGAAATACCACCTCATCATCAACAATCTGGGCGTCCACACAGAGACCCAATTGAAAAATAAGCAACTACTAAGACGACAGGTGGATAAATTCATAAAGATGGGGAGAAACCAGCGCACAAAGAAGGAAAACACGCGAAACCAAAACACTTCACCTCCTACAAAGAACCAAAACTCCTCACCAGCAAGGAAACAAAGCTGGACGGAGAATGGGTGTGACGAAATGATGGAAACAGACTTCAGAAAGTGGATAATGAGAAACTTTGGTGAGCTAAAAGAACATGTTCTAAATCAGTGCAAAGAAACTAAGAACCTTGAAAAATGATTTGAAGAAAGATTCGAGGAAAATGATAACAAGAATGGAAAACATAGAGAGGAATATGAATGAATTGAAGGAGCTGAAAAACCCAACACGTGAACTTCATGAAGCATGCACAAGTTTCAACAGCCGAAATGACCAACCAGAAGCAGGAATATCAGAAGACGAAGATCAACTCAATGAAATAAAATGAGAAACCAAAATTAGAGAAAAAAGCCCAAAAAGGAATGAACAAAATCTCCAAGAAATGTAAGACTATGTGAAGAGACCCAAACTACGTTTGATAGGTGTAACAGATTGTGATGAAGAGAATGAATCCAAGCTGGAAAACACTCTTCAGAATATTATCCAGGAAATTTTCCCCAAGCTAGCAAGACAGGTCAATACTCAACTCCAGGAAATCCAGAGAACCCCACAGAGATACTCTGAAAGTAGAGCAACCCCAAGGCACATAATCATCAGATTCACTAGGGTTGAAATGAAGGAGAAAATACTAAGGGCAGCCAGAGAGTAAGGTCAGTTCAACCACAAAGGGAAGCCCATCAGACTCACTGCAGATCTCTCAGCAGAGATGCTACAAGCCAGAAGAGAGTGAAGGCCAATATTCAACATCCTTAAAGAAAAGAACTTTCAACCCAGAATTTTATATCCAGCCAAAATGAGCTTCATAAGTGAAGGAAAAATAAAATCCTTCAGGAACAAGCAAGTACTCAGAGATTTTGTCACCACTAGGCCTGCTTTACAAGAGCTTCTGAAAGAGGCACTACACATAGAAAGAAACAACCAGTACCAGCCATCCTAAAAGCATACCACATGCTAAAGAGAATCAACAAAATGAAGAATTTACACGAAACAATGGGCAAAACAGCCAGCTACCATCAAATTGGCAGTATCAAATTCACACATAACAATATTAACCCTAAATGCAAATGGGCTAAATGCAACAACAAAAGACACAGACTGGCAAATTGGATAAAAATCCAAAACCCATCGGTGTGCTGTATCCAGGAAACCCACGTCACACGAAAAGATACGCAAAGGATCAAAATAAAAGAATGGAGGAAGATTTACCAATAAAATGGAGACCAAAAAAAAGCAGGAGTTGCAATTCTCATCTCTGATAAAATAGACTTTAAAGCAACAAAGATCAAAAAAGACAAAGTAGGTCATTACATAATGGTAAAAGGATCGATACAAGAAGAAGAGCTAACGAATTTAATCACTGCTAGATATCCTTACGTGTGTAACTCATGTTTAAAGTGTTTTTGGTTTGTCTGTTTATCTGTTAACAAAGAGGCAGATTAACAGTTTAAAATGATGTATTTGTATTTACTTCAAAAGAGTATTTCTTTAATTGGAATTAGCTTATATTTGCATACTGATAGCCCTACCTCCACCAAGGAAAATAAAATGTTGTGAAACTTAAAAAAAAAAAAGAAGAGCTAACAATTCTAAATATATATAGACGCAATGCAGAAGCTCCCAGATATATAAGGCAAGTTCTTCATGACTTACAAAGAGACTTAGACTCCCACACAATAATAGTGGGAGATTTCAACACTCCACTGTCAATATCAGACAGATCAACCAGAAAGAAAATTAACAAGAATATGCAGAACTTGAACTCACACCTGGAACAAGCAAACCTGATAGACATTTACAGTACTCTTAACCCCAAATCCACAGAATATACATTCTTATCAGCACCACATCACACTTACTCCAAAATTGACCACATAATTGGAAGTAAAGCACTCCTCCGCAAATGCAAAACAACTGAAATCATAACAAACAGTCTCTCAGACCATAGTGCAATCAAGTTAGAACTCAGAATTCAGAAAATAACTCGGAACTGCACAGCTTCATGGAAACTGAACAATTGGCTCTTGAATGTTGATTGGATAAATAATGAAATGAAGGCAGAAATAAAGAAGTTATTTGAAACAAACGAGAACGAAGACACAACATACCAGAATCTCTGGGACACATTTAAAGCAGTCTGTAGAGGAAAATATATAGCAATAAGTGCCCACATGAGAAGAGTGGAGAGATCCAAAATTGACACCCTATCGTCAAAATTGAAAGAGCTAGAGGAGTAAGATCAAAAAAGATCAAAACCTAACTGAAGACAAGAAATAAATAAGATCAGAGCAGAACTGAAGGAGATAGAGACAAGAAAAACCCTTCAAAAAATCAATAAAAGCAAGAGCTAGTTTTTCGAAAAGATCAACAAAATAGACAGACCACTAGCCAGACTGATTAAAAAGAAAAGAGAGAACAGCCAAATAGATGCAATGAAAAACGATAAAGGTAAATCACCACAGATTCCACAGAAATTCAAACCATCATCAGAGAATACTACAAACAACTCTATGCACATAAACTGGTAAACCAGAAAGAAATGGATAAATTTCTGGAACCCGGTGTCCTCCCAATCCTAAACCGGGAGGAAGCCGAAACTATGAATAGACCAATAACAAGGTCTGAAGTTGAGGCAGCAATTAAGAATCTACCACACAAAAAAAGCCCAGTTCCAGGTGGGTTCACAGCCGAATTCTACCAGAAACACAAACAGGATCTGGTACGATTCCATCTTAAACTCTTCCAAATAATTCAAAAAGAGGAAACCCTTCCCAAATCATTTTATGAGACCAACATCATCCTGATACCAAAACCCGGCAGAGACTCAACAAGAAAAGAAAACTTCAGGCCAATATTCATGATGAACATAGATGCAAAAATCTTCAGTAAAGTACTGGCAAACCGATTGCAACAGCACATTAAAAAACTTATCCATCATGATCAATAGGATTCATTCCAAGGATGCAAGGCTGGTTAAACACACGCAAGGGGAGGAAAGCAGCAAAGCACACTGCCATGTGTGTACCAATGCAACTATCTTGCTCGTTCTGCACATGTACCCCCAAATCCATAATGCAATAAAAATTAAAAATAAAAATAAAAAAAAATAAAGGTAATTCACCACGTAAACAGAAGCAAAAACATAAGAAACATGACTATCTCAATTGATGCAGAGAAGGCATTTGACAAAATTCAACAGGCCTTTATGCTAAAAACCCTCAATAAATTTGATATTCATGGAACATATCTCAAAGTAATAAAAGCTATTTATGACAAACCAACAGCCAATATCATACTTAATGGGCAAAAACTGGAAGCATTCCTTTGAAATCCGGTACGAGAAAAGGATGCGCTCTCTCACCACTCCTATTCAACATAGTACTGGAAGTTCTAGCCAGAGCAATCAGGCAAGAAAAAGAAATAAAGGGTATTCAAATAAAAAAACTGGGAGCCAAATTGTCTCTATTTGCAGACGACATGATAGTATACGTAGAAGTCCCCATCAACTGAGCCCAAAAGCTCCTGAAACTGATAAGCTAGCACTGGCTAGCCATGTGCAGAAAGCAAAAACTGGACCCCTTACTGACACGTTACAGTAAAATTAACTCCGGATGGATTAAAGACTTAAACATAAGACCTGACACCATAAAAACCCTAGAAGAAAATGTAGGCAAAACCTTTCAGGACATAGGAGTAGGCAAAAACTTCATTACCAAAACACCAAAAGCATTGGCAACAAAAGCCAAAATAGACAAATGGGACCTAATCAAACTCCATAGCTTCTGCACGGCAAAAGAAACAGTCATTAGAGTGAATTGGCAAACATCAGAATGAGAAAAAATCTTTGCACTTTACACATCTGACAAAGGGCTGACATCCAGAATTTACAAAGAACTCAAACAGATTTCCAAGGGAAAAAAAAAAAAACAAGCCCATTCAAAAATGGGCAAATGATATGAACAGACCCTTTACAAAAGAAGACATACATGAGGCCAACAAACATATGAAAAAATGCTCATCATCACTGGTCGTTAGAGAGATGCAAATCAAAACCACATTGAGATACCATCTCACGCCAGTTAGAATGGCAATCATTAAAAAATCTGGAGAGAGCAGATGCTGGAGAGGATGTGGAGAAATAGGAACACTCTTACACTGTTGGTGGGAGTGTAAATTAGTTCAACCATTGTGGAAGACAGTGTGGCGATTCCTCAAGGACCTAGAAATAGAAATTCCATTTGACCCAGCAATCCCATTACTGGGTATATATCCAAAGGACTATAAATCGTTCTACTATAAGGACACATGCACAGGAATGTTCATTGCAGAACTGTTTACAATAGCAAAGACCTGGAAACAACCCAAATGACCATCGATGATAGACTGGACTGGGAAAATGTGGCACATCTACACCATGGAATACTATGCAGCAATCAAAAATGATGAGTTTTTGTCCGTTGTCAGGACATGGATGAATCTGGAGAACATCATTCTCAGCAAACTGACACAAGAACAGAAAAGGAAATACCGCATATTCTCACTCATAGGCGGGTGAGAAAAATGAGAACACATGGACACAGGGAGGGGGTCTAATACACACTGGGGTCTATGGGGGGAATGGGGGATGGACAGTGGGAGGGGCTGGGAAGGGATAGCGTAAGGATAAATTCCAAGTGTGGGTGAAGGGGGGGAAGGCAGCAAAACACACTGCCATGTGTGTACCAATGCAACTCCCTTGCACGTTCTGCATATGTACCCCGAAACCTATAATGCAATAAAAATAAAAAAAAACTAAAAAAAACTAGCCAAATATTATGCAGCTACGTGAATGATACACACATGTGTGATAGTCAAGAGACTCTTTGATATGGACACTCATACAGCAACTCTTCAAATACTGCACATTTGGGGAATATTCACTAGTCTATTTTATATGGTGATTCGTTTAGAGAGTCAAAAATAACGCACACCTGTAGGGTATAATGGGGTCTATTACATGAGGCCACTCTTTCACTGTTTCAGTGAATAATATGTATATCTGATAAGTCTGGAATCTATTTCCCATGGCCACTCTTTCAGTCTCAGTGCTTAATACTCCTCTCAGAAATAGTCAAGGGTCTACTTCAAACAAGTACACATTCAGAGTCTCTGTAATTAATACCCAAATGGGCAATACACAAGAGTCTCTTTTCTATGCCCACTTAATCAGAGTCTCATTCAATAATACACACCTGGGGAAGAGTTACGTGTCCACTTCATGTAGACACTCATTTAGAGCCTCGGTGAATAATTCACACCAAACTAATAGTCGAGCATTTTCTAAACGGCCACTCACTATGTGACTCCCTGAATGATACACACCTGGGGAATCCTCAGGATTCTATTTCATACTACTACATATTTAGAACCTTATTCAATAATTCACAATGGAGCAATAGTAAGGTGTCTACTCTTTCTGGCCTCTCATTTAACGTTTCAATGAATAATAAATTTCTATGGAGTAAACAGAGCACTGTTTAAGATACCACGAATTAAGTGTCTTCCTGAGTGATACACATCTGGGTGATAGGAGTTCATTTTATACAAACTCTAATTCTGGGTATTGCTGACTAATACACAACTGGAAGAGTATCGGGAGTCTATTTGGTATGGACACTCATACAGAACCTGTTTGAATTATGCACAGATGGAGTATAATCAGAAGTCTATGTCATATGGCTACTCATTCAGAAAAACAGTGAGTAACCCACTTGTGGAGTAATGAGAAGTCTGGTTTATATGGCCGTCCTTTCACAGACTCACTGAATATTACACATTTTGGATATAGTCTGGAGTCTATTTTTCAAGGCCACTCATTCAGAGCATCACTGAATAATGAACGCATGGGGAATAATCAGAAGTCTCTGTCCTATGGCCTCTCATCGGGAGCCTCACTAAATGTAAACACCTGGGAAAATAGTCAGGATTTCTTTATATCACCTCATTTAGAGTCTTACTCAATAATACACACCTGTGGAAGAGTATGAAGAGTTTTTCATGTGTCCTCTCATTTGGAGAGCCACTGAAATAATGTGGTGAATTCAGGAGTCTATTTTATGTAGACAAATTTTCAGAGCCTCAGTGAATAAAACAGACTCTTGCTATAGAAAGGCATCTAATTAATATGGCCATATATTGTAAGCCTCACTGAATAATACACACCTGGAGAATAATTTTGTGTTCTTTTTTGATGGGCATTCATTCAGAGCCTCGGTGAATAATGCACGCCCTTGTGGTAGCCAGGAGTCTATTTTATTTGGACACTCATTCATAGCCTCAGTGGATAGTATGCTCTTGTGGATCAGTCAGGATTTCATTTCATATGGCCACTTACTCGTAATTTCAGTGAATAATGCACAAATGTAAAGTACTCACCAGTCTATTTCTTAGAGCCACTCATTCAGAGATCCACTGAATAATACATATATTTAAGATAGACACCATCCTGTTTCATATGGTCAGACAATCAGAGCCACACAGAGTAACACACACCTGGGGAAGCATTAGGAGTCTACTTTATATAGCCTCTCATTTACAGCCTCAGCGTATAATGCACATGTGTGGAATAGACACTAGTCTATTTTGTATGGCCACAAAATCACAGCCTGAGTGTGTAATACACAATTTGGGAATAGTCACTAGTCTATACTGACATGCCCAAATATTCATGGTAAGAGTCAATAATACACACCTGTGGACTAGTGAAAAAATAATTTCATATGGCCAAAGTTTTAGAGCCTCAGTGAATAATAAATACCTGGGAAAAACCCAGGACGCTATTACATATGGCATCTATTAAGGAGATTCATTGAATAAGGAACACCTGTATTGTACTCAGAATTCTATTTTGTATAGCCGCATATTCAGAACCTAAATGAGTGACATAAACCTTGGGGAAAGTCAGGATTCTATTTCGTATAGCCACATATTCAGAACCTAACTGAATAACATACACCTTGGGGAAAGTCAAAATTCTATTTCGCATAGCCACTCATTTAAATACCTAATGTAAAAACGCACACATGCGGAGTATTCAGGAGTCTCTGTTTTATGGCCACTCATTCAGAGCCTCCCAGAACAATACAGAACTATGGAAATTCAGCAGTGTATTTTACATAGCCACTTATTCAGAACCTAATTGAAGAATCATATATATCTGGAAAATACACAGGATTCTATTATACATAGCCACTTATTGAGATACTCACTGAATAATGCACACCTGGAGAATAGTCTGGAGACTATTCGCTATGACTGTACACACTGAGACTCAGTGAAAAATGCACAGCTGAGAAATAGTGAAGAGGATAGAGTCCTGTGTCTATTTTATGTGGTACTTCGTTCAGAAACTCACTAAAGAATACCCACCTTGGTAATAGTCAGAGTCCAGGTCATATGGCCACTCAATCAAAGCATTATGAAATAACGCACAATGGGGCAATAGTAAAAAGTGTATTTCATATGGCCTCTCGTTGAGAGCTTCCGTGTGTAATAAACTGCTGTGGAGTAGTCAAGACCCTCTTGAAGGTAGCCAAAAATTACGCAGCTACTTGAATGACGCACACATGTGTGATAGTCAGGATACTCTTTGATATTGACACTCATACAGCACCTTTTCAAATACTGCACATTTGAAGAATAATCACTAGTCTGTTTCATATGGTGATTCGTTCATAGAGACAAAAAGTAACGCACACCTGTGTAGTAAAATGGGGTCTATTACATAAGGCCACTCTTTCAGTGATTCAGTCAATAATATGTATAGCTGATAAGTCAGGAATATCTTTCACATGGCCACTCCTTCAGGGACTCACTGCATAAAACTCCCCCCAGAAATATTCAAGGTTCTATTTCTTTTTTTATCCTTTTTTTTGTTAATTTTTATTGCATTATAGGTTTGGGGGTACATGTGAAGAACGTGCAAGATAGTTGCATAGGTACACACATGGCAGTGTGTTTTGCTACCTTCCTCCCCTTCACCCTCACTTGGCATTCATCCCCAGGCTATCTCTCCCCAGACCCCCGGCTGTCCCTCCCCCATTCCCCCCAATAAACCCCAGTGTATAGTAGACCACCTCTCTGTGTCCATGTGCTCTCATTTTTCTCACCCACCTATGAGTGAGTACATGCGGTATTTCTTTTTCTGTTCTTGTGACAGTTCGCTGAGAATGATGTTCTCCAGATTCATCCATGTCCTTACAAAGGACACAAACTCATCATTTTTGATTGCTGCATAATATTCCATGGTGTATATGTGCCACATTTTCCCAGTCCAGTCTATCATTGATGGGCATTTGGCTTGGGTCCAGTTCTTTCCTATTGTAAACAGTTCTGCAATGAACATTCGTGTGCATGTGTCCTTATAGTAGAACGATTTATAGTCCTTTGGATATATACCCAGTAATGGGATTGCTGGGTCAAATGGAATTTCTATTTCTAGGTCCCTGAGGAATCGCCACACTGTCTTCCACAATGGTTGAACTAATTTACACTCCCACCAACAGTGTAAGAGTGTTCCTATTTCTCCACATCCTCTCCAGCATCTGCTCTCTCCAGATTTTTTAATGATCGCCATTCTAACTGGCGTGAGATGGTATCTCAATGTGGTTTTGATTTGCATCTCTCTAATGACCAGTGATGATGAGCATTTTTTCATATGTTTGTTGGCCTCATGTATGTCTTCTTTTGTAAAGTGTCTGTTCATATCCTTTGCCCATTTTTGAATGGGCTTGTTTGTTTTTTTTTTTTTTTTTTTTTTTTTTTTTATTTTTTTCTTTTTTTTTTATTGCATTATAGGTTTGGGGGTACATGTGCAGAACGAGCAAGATAGTTGCATAGGTACACACATGGCAGTGTGCTTTGCTGCTTTCCTCCCCTTCACCCACACTTGGTATTCATCCCCAGGCTATCCCCCCCAGCCCCCCCCTGCTGTCCCTCCCCCATTCCCCCCAACAGTCCCCAGTGTATAGTAGACCGCCTCTCTGTGTCCACATGTTCTCATTTTTCTCACCCACCTATGAGCGAGTATATGCGGTATTTCTTTTTCTGTTCTTGTGTCAGTTTGCTGAGAATGATGTTCTCCAGATTCATCCATGTCCCTACAAAGGACACAAACTCATCATTTTTGATTGCTGCATAATATTCCATGGTGTATATGTGCCACATTTTCCCAGTCCAGTCTATCATCGTTGGGCATTTGGGTTCGTTCCAGGTCTTTGCTCTTGTAAACAGTGCTGCAATGAACATTCGTGTGCATGTGTCCTTATAGTAGAACGATTTATAATCCTTTGGATAGATACCCAGTAATGGGATTGCTGGGTCAAATGGAATTTCTATTTCTAGGTCCCTGAGGAATCGCCACACTGTCTTCCACAATGGTTGAACTAATTTACACTCCCACCAACAGTGTAAGAGTGTTCCTATTTCTCCACATCCTCTCCAGCATCTGCTGTCTCCAGATTTTTTAATGATCGCCATTCTAACTGGTGTGAGATGGTATCTCAATGTGGTTTTGATTTGCATCTCTCTAATGACCAATGACGATGAGCACTTTTTCATATGTTTGCTGGCCTCATGTATGTCTGCTTTTGTAAAGTTTCTGTTCATATCCTTTGCCCATTTTTGAATGGGCTTGTTTGTTTTTTTCCTGTAAATCTGTTTGAGTTCTTTGTAAATTCTGGATATCAGCCCTTTGTCGGATGCATAAACTGCAAAGATTATTTCCCATTCTGATGGTTGCCGATTCACTCTAGTGACTGTTTGTTTTGCTGTGCAGAAGCTGTGGAGTTTGATTAGGTCCCATTTGTCTATTTTGGCTTTTGTTGCCAATGCTTTGGGAGTTTTGTTCATGAAGTCCTTGCCTACTCCTATGTCCTGAATGGTTTTGCCTAGATTTTCTTCTAGGGTTTTTATGGTGTCGGGTCTTACGTTTAAGTCTTTAATCCATCTGGAGTTAATTTTAGTGTAAGGTGTCAGGAAGGGGTCCAATTTCTGCTTTCTGCACATGGCTAGCCAGTTTTCCCAACACCATTTATTAAATAGGGAATCCTTTCCCCATTGCCTGTTTTTGTCTGGTTTATCAAAGATAATATGGTTGTAGATGTGTTGTGTTGCCTCCGATGCCTCTGTTCTGTTCCATTGGTCTATATCTCTGTTTTGGTACCATTACCATGCTGTTTTGATTACTGTAGCCTTGTAGTATAGTTTGAAGTCTGGTAGCGTGATGCCTCCCGCTGTGTTCTTTTTGCTTAGAATTGACTTGGCTATGCGGGCTCTTTTTTGGTTCCATATGAAATTCATGGTGGTTTTTTCCAGTTCTGTGAAGAAATTCAATGGTAGTTTGATGGGGATAGCATTGATTGTGTAAATTACTTTGGGCAGTATAGCCATTTTCACGATATTGATTCTTCCTAACCACGAACATGGAATGTTTCTCCATCTGTTTGTGTCCTCTCTTATTTCATTGAGCAGTTGTTTGTAGTTTTCCTTAAAGAGGTCCCTTACATTCCTAGTGAGTTGTATTCCTAGGTATTTTATTTTATTTGTAGCAATTGTGAATGGCAGTTCGTTCTTGATTTGGTTCTCTTTAAGTCTGTTATTGGTGTATAGGAATGCTTGTGATTTTTCAACATTGATTTTATATCCTGAGACTTTGCTGAAGTTGCTTATCAGTTGCAGGAGCTTTTGGGCTGAGGTGATGGGGTCTTCTAGGTATACTATCATGTCGTCTGCAAATAGAGACAATTTGGCTTCCACCTTTCCTATTTGAATACCCTTTATTTCTTTTTCTTGCCTGATTGCTCTGGCTAGAACTTCCAGTACTATGTTGAATAGAAGTGGTGAGAGAGGGCATCCTTGTCTAGTGCCAGATTTCAAAGGGAATGCTTCCAGTTTTTGCCCATTAAGTATGATATTGGCTGTTGGTTTGTCATAAATAGCTTTTATTACTTTGAGATATGTTCCATCAATACCAAGTTTATTGAGGGTTTTTAGCATAAAGGGCTGTTGAATTTTGTCAAATGCCTTCTCTGCATCAATTGAGGTAATCATGTGGTTTTTGTTTTTGCTTCTGTTTATGTGGTGAATTACATTTATAGACTTGCGTATGTTGAACCAGCCTTGCATCCCCGGGATAAATCCTACTTGATCATGATGGATAAGTTTTTCAATGTGCTGTTGCAATCGGTTTGCCAGTATTTTATTGAAGATTTTTGCATCTATGTTCATCATGGATATTGGCCTGAAGTTTTCTTTTCTTGTTGAGTCTCTGCCAGGTTTTGGTATCAGGATGATGTTGGTCTCATAAAATGATTTGGGAAGGGTTCCCTCTTTTTGGATTATTTGGAATAGTTTCAGAAGGAATGGTACCAGATCCTCTTTGTGTGTCTGGTAGAATTCGGCTGTGAACCCATCTGGACCTGGGCTTTTTTTGTGTGGTAGGCTCTTAATTGCTGCCTCAACTTCAGACCTTGTTATTGGTCTATTCATAGTTTCGGCTTCCTCCTGGTTTAGGCTTGGGAGGACACAGGCATCCAGGAATTTATCCATTTCTTCCTGATTTACTGGTTTATGTGCATAGAGTTGTTTGTAGTATTCTCTGATGATGGTTTGAATTTCTGTGGAATCTGTGGTGATTTCCCCTTTATCGTTTTTTATTGCATCTATTTGGTTGTTCTCTCTCTTCTTTTTTATCAGTCTGGCTAGTGGTCTGTCTATTTTGTTGATCTTTTCGAAAAACCAGCTCTTAGATTTATTGATTTTTTGAAGGGTTTTTCTTGTCTCTATCTCCTTCAGTTCTGCTCTGATCTTAGTTATTTCTTGTCTTCGGCTAGGTTTTGAGCTTTTTTGATCTTGCTCCTCTAGCTCTTTCAATTTTGACGATAGGGTGTCAATTTTGGATCTCTCCACTCTTCTCATGTGGGCACTTATTGCTATATATTTTCCTCTACAGACTGCTTTAAATGTGTCCCAGAGATTCTGGTACGTTGTGTCTTCATTCTCATTGGTTTCAAAGAACTTCTTTATTTCTGCCTTCATTTCATTGTTTATCCAATCAACATTCAAGAGCCAGTTGTTCAGTTTCCATGAAGCTGTGCGGTTCTGAGTTATTTTCTGAATTCTGAGTTCCAACTTGATTGCACTATGGTCTGAGAGACTGTTTGTTATGATTTCAGTTGTTTTGCATTTGCTGAGGAGTGCTTTACTTCCAATTATGTGGTCAATTTTGGAGTAGGTGTGATGTGGTGCTGAGAAGAATGTATATTCTGTGGATTTGGGGTGGAGAGTTCTGTAAATGTCTATCAGGTTTGCTTGTTCCAGGTCTGAGTTCAAGTCCTGGATATCCTTGTTAATTTTCTGTCTGGTTGATCTGTCTGCTATTGACAGTGGAGTGTTAAAGTCTCCCACTATTATTGTGTGGGAGTCTAAGTCCCTTTGTAAGTCATTAAGAACTTGCCTTATATATCTGGGTGCTCCTACATTGGGTCCATATATATTTAGAATCGTTATCTCTTCTTGTTGTATCGATCCTTTTACCATTATGTAATGACCTTCTTTGTCCCTTTTGATCTTTGTTACTTTAAAGTCTATTTTATCAGAGATGAGAATTGCAACTCCTGCTTTTTTTTGCTCTCCATTTGCTTGGTAAATCTTCCTCCATCCCTTTATTTTGAGCCTTTGTGTATCTTTGCATGTGAGGTGGGTTTCCTGGATACAGCACACCGATGGGTTTTGGTTTTTTATCCAATTTGCCAGTCTGTGTCTTTTGATTGGTGCATTTAGCCCATTTACATTCAGGGTTAATATTGTTATGTGTGAATTTGATACTGCCATTTTGATGCTAGCTGGCTGTTTTGCCCGTTGGTTCATGTACATTCTTCATTTTGTTGATGGTCTTTAGCATTTGGTATGCTTTTAGGATGGCTGGAACTGGTTGTTTCTTTCTATGTGTAGTGCCTCTTTCAGGAGCTCTTGTAAAGCAGGCCTAGTGGTGACAAAATCTCTGAGTACTTGCTTGTTCGTGAAGGATTTTATTTTTCCTTCACTTATGAAGCTCAGTTTCGCTGGATATGAAATTCTGGGTTGAAAGCTCTTTTCTTTAAGGATGTTGAATATTGGCCCCCACTCTCTTCTGGCTTGTAGAGTCTCTGCTGAGAGATCTGCTGTGAGTCTGATGGGCTTCCCTTTGTGGGTGACCCGACCTTTCTCTCTGGCTGCCCTTAGTATTTTCTCCTTCGTTTCAACCCTGGTGAATCTGACGATTATGTGCCTTGTGGTTGCTCTTCTTGCAGAGTATCTTTGTGGTGTTCTCTGTATTTCCTGGAGTTGAGTATTGACCTGTCTTGCTAGGTTGGGGAAATTTTCCTGGATAATATCCTGAAGAGTGTTTTCCAGCTTGGATTCATTCTCTTCGTCACATTCTGGTACACCTATCAAACGTAGGTTGGGTCTCTTCACATAGTCCCACATTTCTTGGAGATTTTGTTCATTCCTTTTTGTGCTTTTTTCTTTAATCTTGGTTTCTCGTTTTATTTCATTGAGTTGATCTTCAACTTCTGATATTCTTTCTTCTGCTTGGTCAATTCGGCTGTTGATACTTGTGCATGCTTCGCGAAGTTCTCGTGTTGAGTTTTTCAGCTCCTTCAATTCATTCATATTCCTCTCTAAGTTGTCCATTCTCGTTATCAATTCCTCGAATCTTTTTTCAAATCTTTTTTCAAGGTTCTTAGTTTCTTTGCACTGGTTTAGAACATGTTCCTTTAGCTCACTGAAGTTTCTCATTATCCACTTTCTGAAGTCTGATTCCGTCATTTCGTCACATTCATTCTCCGTCCAGCTTTGTTCCCTTGCTGGTGAGGAGTTTTGGTCCTTTTTTGGAGGTGAGGTGTTTTGGTTTCGGGTGCTTTCCTCCTTTTTGCGCTGGTTTCTTCCCATCTTTATGGATTTATCCGCCTGTTGTCTTAGTAGTGGCTGATTTTTCAATTGGGTCTCTGTGTGGACACTGAGATTGTTGATGATGAAGTATTTCTGTTACTTAGTTTTCCCTCTAATGATCTATCCTCTCTGCTGTATGAGTGCTGAGGTCCACTCCAGGCCCTTCTTGTCTGGGGTATACCTGCAGCAGCTGCAGAACAGTGAGGGATGATATCAGTTTCTTTTTCTGCTGCCCTTGTTCCAGAATGATGCCAGCCAAATGTCAGTCTGATTAGTCCTTTTCTGGGGTGACTCCTTGGATATACAGAGGTCAGGGAGCTGCTTGAGGAGACAGTCTGTGCTTTATTGGAGCTCCAGTGCTGAGCTGTGAGCTCCGTTGTTCATTCAGGGTTGTTGGGAGGTTATGTCTGCTGCAATAGAACTCATAAAACACCACTCTTTTTTTTTTTTTTCACCCTTAGATGCTCTCCCTCAGGGAGTTGGGGCTTTCTTTATGAGTATCTGTTGCACTGTCCTGCCCCACTAGGTGGCAGTCTATTCACTATTTGCCTGCCTGGGGTCTGACCTCCTAAGGCGGGTCCGCCCTGTTGCGGCCCGGCGGACTCTCTCTGTTATGGCAGGTTGCCTCGGCAACGGCAGGCTGCGTCAGTCCTGGGCGGTACTTAAGTGGGGGTGCACTTTGTCAGGAATGGTGGACGCCCCTCCCTGACCGGGCTGCACCGTCCTAAATGCCGGCAACAAAACTCTCAGCCCCAAGCGCCTCCAGTCGCCGCCCTGCTTGTCCCCGTGAGCGTGGGACCCGCCGAGCCCGATCACCCTGCTCCCTGCCTCAGAGTCCGTCCTCTCTCTCTCTCTCTCTTCCTCTCCCCAAGCTGAAAGGTCGACTCTCTCACTGGCGCCCCAGGAGCCTGCCGATAGGGCACTGGGATCCGTGCGATCTCCCGTGCCGCTGCCCACTACCCCGGCTCAGATCACGCTTCCCAGGAAACTCCTGGTCTGGCTCATTGTCCAAGTCCTGTTCAATCAGATGGACATGCCAATCTGCCCTTCCAAATCTCAGATTGCCGGTTTAACAGGGCACCCAGACCAGTGAGTTCCGCGCCGGGTCCCGCTGTGGCGCCGGCCGAAGAGGCGGCCGGAGCCGGTTGCGTTAGCCGGCTGCTAGCGTCCCGTGTCTCTCCCACACCTGGGACTTTCAACGCTCTGTGGGCATAAAAGGAACATCCGAGAATGCGGCTAGGACTCACCCTCTGCGCCTTCACCGAGAGCTGCAATCCTGAGTCACCTCTACGACGCCATCTTGCCTCCCTCCCTCGGGCTTGTTTGTTTTTTTCCTGAAAATCTGTTTGAGTTCTTTGTAAATTCTGGATATCAGCCCTTTGTCAGATGTGTAGACTGCAAAGATTTTCTCCCATTCTGATGGTTGCCGATTTACTCTAGTGACTGTTTCTTTTGCCATGCAGAAGCTGTGGAGTTTGATTAGGTCCCATTTTTCTATTTTGGCTTTTGTTGCCAAAGCTATTGGTGTTTCATTTATGAAGTCCTTGCCTACTCCTATGTCCTGAATGGTTTTGCCAAAATTTTCTTCTAGGGTTTTAATGGTGTCAGGTCTTACGTTTAAGTCTTTAATCCATCTGGAGTTAATTTTAGTGAAAGGTGTCAGGAAAGGGTCCAGTTTCTGCTTTCTGCACATGGCTAGCCAGTTTTCCCAACACCATTTATTAAATAGGAAATCCTTTCCCCATTGATGGTTTTTGTCTGGTTTATCAAAGATAATATGGTTGTAGATATGTTGTGTTGCCTCCGATGCCTCTGTTCTGTTCCATTGGTCTATATCTCTGTTTTGGTACCAGTACCATGCTGTTTTGATTACTGTAGCCTTGTAGTGTTGTTTGAAGTCTGGTAGTGTGGTGCCTCCCACTGTGTTCTTTTTGCTTAGAATTGAATTGGCTATGCGGGCTCTTTTATGGTTCCATATGAAATTGATGGTGGTTTTTTCCAGTTCTGTGAAGAAATTCAATGGTAGTTTGATGGGGATAGCATTGATAATGTAAATTACTTTGGGCAGTATAGCCATTTTCACGATATTGATTCTTCCTAACCATGAACATGGAATGTTTCTCCATCTGTTTGTGTCCTCTCTTATTTCGTTGAGCAGTGGTTTGTAGTTTTCCTTAAAGAGGTCCCTTATATTCCTTGTGAGTTGTATTCCTATGTATTTTATTTTCTTTGTAGCAATTGTGAATGGCAGTTTGTTATTGATTTGTTTGTCTTTAAGTCTGTTATTGGTGTATAGGAATGCTTGTGATTTTTGAACATTGATTTTATATCCTGAGACTTTGCTGAAGTTACTTATCAGTTGCAGGAGCTTTTGGGCTGAGGTGATGGGTTCTTCTAGGTATACTATCATGTCATTTGCAAATAGAGACAATTTGGCTTCCACCTTTCCTATTTGAATAAACTTTATTTCTTTTTCTTGCCTGATTGCTCTGGCTAGAACTTCCAGTACTATGTTGAATAGGAATGGTGAGAGAGGGCATCCTTGTCTAGTGCCAGATTTCAAAAGGAGTGCTTCCAGTTTTTGCCCTTTAAGTATGATATTGGCTGATTGGTTTGTCATAAATAGCTTTTATTACTTTGAGATATGTTCCATCAATACTAAGTTTATTGAGGGTTTTTAGCATAAAACGCTGTTGAATTTTGCCAAATGCCTTCTCTGCGTCGATTGAGATAATCATGTGGTTTTTGTTTTTGCTTCTGTTTATGTGGTGAATTACATTTATGGACTTGCATATGTTGAACCAGTCTTGCATCCCCGGGATGAATCCTACTTGATCATGATGGATAAGTTTTTTAATGTGCTGTTGCATTCGGTTTGCCAGTATTTTATTGAAGATTTTTGCATCTATGTTCATCATGGATATTGGCCTGAAGTTTTCTTTTCTTGTTGAGTCTCTGTCAGGTTTTGGTATCAGGATGATGTGGGTCTCATAAAATGATTTGGGAAGGGTTCCCTCTTTTTGGATTATTTGGAATAGTTTCAGAAGGAATGGTACCAGATCCTCTTTGTGTGTCTGGTAGAATTCAGCTGTGAACAAATCTGGACCTGGGCTTTTTTGTGTGGTAGGCTCTTAATTGCTGCCTCAACTTCAGACCTTGTTATTGGTCTATTCATAGTTTCGGCTTCCTCCTGGTTTAGGATTGGGAGGACACAGGCTTTTAGGAATTTATCCATTTCTTCCTGATTTACTAGTTTATGTGCATAGAGTTGTTTGTAGTATTCTCTCATGATGGTTTGAATTTCTGTGGAATCTGTGGTGATTTTCTCTTTATCGTTTTTTATTGCATCTATTTGGTTGTTCTTTCTTTTCTTTTTTATCAGTCTGGCTAGTGGTCTGTCTATTTTGTTGATCTTTTTGAGAAACCAGCTCTTAGATTTATTGAGTTTTTGAAGGGTTTTTCTTGTCTCTATCTCCTTCAGTTCTGCTCTGATCTTAGTTGTTTCTTGTCTTTGGCTAGGTTTTGAGCTTTATTGATCTTGAATGTCTACCTCTTTCAATTTTGACGATAGGGTGTCAAATTTGGATATTTCCACTTTTCTCATGTGGGAACTTATTGCTATATATTTTCTTCTACAGAATGCTTTAAATGGGTCCCAGAGATTCTGGTACGCTGTGTCTTCACTTTCGTTGGTTTCAAAGAACTTCTTTATTTCTGCCTTCATTTTCTTGTTTATCCAATCAACATTCAAGAGCCAGTTGTTCAGTTTCCATGAAGCTGTGCAGTTCTGAGTTATTTTCTGAATTCTGAGTTTCAACTCGATTGCACTATGGTCTGAGAGACTGTTTGTTATGATTTCAGTTGTTTTGCATTTGCTGAGGAGTGCTTTACTTCCAATTATGTGGTCAATTTTGGAGCAGGTGTGATGTGGTGCTGAGAAGAATGTATATTCTGTGGATTTGGGGTGGAGATTTCTTTATGTGTCTATCAAGTTTGCTTGTTCGAGGTCTGAGATCACGTCCTGGATATCCTTGTTAATTTTCTGTCTGGTTGATATGTCTGCTATTGACAGTGGAGTGTTAAAGTCTCCAACTATTATTGTGTGGGAGTCTAAGTCTCTTTGCAAGTCATTAAGAACTTGCCTTATATATCTGGGTGCTCCTACATTGGGTCCATATATATTTAGAGTCGTTAACTCTTCTTGTTGTATCGATCCTTTTACCATTGTATAATGACCTTCTTTGTCCCTTTTGATCTTTGTTGCTTTAAATTCTCTTTTATCAGAGATGAGAATTGCAACTCTTGCTTTTTTTTTGCTCTCCATTTGCTTGATAAGTCTTCCTCCATCCTTTTATTTTGAGCCTTTGTGTATCTTTGCGGGTGAGGTGGGTTTTCTGGATATAGCACACCGGTGGATTTTGTTTTTTAGCCAATTTTCCAGTCGTGTCTTTTGATTGGTGCATTGAGCCCATTTACATTTAGGGTTATTATTGTTATGTGTGAATTTGATACTGCCATTTTGATGCTAGCTGGCTGTTTTGCCCGTTGGTTCATGTAGATTCTTCATTTTGTTGATGGTCTTTAGCATTTGGTATGCTTTTAGGATGGCTGGTACTGGTTGTTTCTTTCTATGTCTAGTGCCTCTTTCAGTAGCTCTTGTAAAGCAGGCCTAGTGGTGACAAAATCTCTGAGTACTTGCTTGTTCATGAAGGATTTTATTTTTCCTTCACTAATGATGCTCAGTTTGGCTGGATATGAAATTCTGGGTTGAAATTTCTTTTCTTTAAGGATGTTGAATATTGGCCTCCACTCTCTTCTGGCTTGTAGAGTCTCTGCCAAGAGATCTGCTGTGAGTCTAATGGGCTTCCCTTTGTGGGTGACCCGACCTTTCTCTCTGGTTGCCCTTAGTATTTTCTCCTTCATTTCAACCCTGGTGAATCTGACGATTATGTTCCTTGGGGTTGCTCTTCTTGCGGAGTATCTTTGTGGTGTTCCCTGTATTTCCTGGAGTTGAGTATTGACCTGTCTTGCTAGGTTGGGGAAATTTTCCTGGATAATATCCTGAAGAGTGTTTTCCATCTTTGATTCATTCTCTTCATCACATTCTGGTACACCTATCAAACGTAGGTTGGGTCTCTTCACATAGTCCCACATTTCTTGGAGATTTTGTTCATTCCTTTTTGTGCTTTTTTCTCTAATCTTGGTTTCACGTTTTATTTCATTGAGTTGATCTTCAACTTCTGATATTCTTTCTTCAGCTTGGTCAATTCGGCTGTTGAAACTTGTGCATGCTTCACGATGTTCTCGTGTTGTGTTTTTCAGCTTCTTCAATTCATTCATATTCCTCTCTAAGTTGTCTATTCTTGTTATCAATTCCTCGAATCTTTTTTCAAATGTTTTTTTCAAGGTTCTTAGTTTCTTTGCACTGATTTAGAACATGTTCTTTTAGCTGAATGAAGTTTCTCATTATCCACTTTCTGAAATCTGATTCTGTCATTTCATCACACTCCTTCTCCGTCCAGCTTGGTTCCCTTGCTGGTGAGGAGTTTTGGTCCTTTTTAGGAGGTGAGGTGTTTTGGTTTCGGTTGTTTTCCTCCTTTTTGTGCTGGTTTCTTTTCATCTTTATGGATTTATCCGCCTGTCGTCTTAGTAGTTGTTGCTTTTTCAATGGGGTCTCTGTGTGGATGCTGAGTTTGTTGATGATGAAGTATTTCTGTTACTTATGTATTTTTCTAATGGTCTAGCCCCTCTGCTGTATGAGTGCTGAGGTCCACTCCAGGCCCTGCTTGTCTGGAGTATACCTGTAGCAGCTGTGGAACAGTGAGAGATGATACCAGTTTCTTCTTCTTCTGTCTTTGTTCCAGAATGATGCCCGCCAAATATCAGTCTGATTAGTCCTTTTTTGGGGGTGCCTCTTTGGATATACAGGGGTCAGGGAGCTGCTATAGGAGACGGTCTGTGCTTTATAGGAGCTCCAGTCCTGAGCTGTGAGCTCCGTTGTTCATTCAGTGTTGTTGGGAGGTTGTTTGTGTCTGCTGCAATAGAACTCATAAAACACCATCCTTTCCCCCCCACAGATGCTCTGTCTCAGGGAGTTGGGGCTTTCTTTATGAGTATCTGTTGCACTGTCCTGCCCCACTAGGAGGTGGTCTATTCACTATTTGCCTACCGGGACTGTGACCTGCTAGCCCGGGTCCGCCCTGTTTCTGCTGCTCTCTCTTCTGCTGTGTAGTGCTCCCCCCTTCTGGCGGAGTCTCTCTGTTATGGCAGGTTGCCTCGGCAACAGAAGGCTGCGTCAGCCCTGGGCAGTACTTCAGTAGGGGCGGATTGCCTCAGCAATGATGGACGCCCCTCCGTCACTGGGCTGCACCGTCCTAGATGCTGGCAGCAAAACTCTCAGCCCCAAGCCCCTCCAGTTGCTGCCCTTCTTGTCCCCATGAGGGTGGGACCCGCTGAGCCCGATCACCCAGCTCCCTGCCTCAGAGTCCGTCCTCTCTTTCTCTCCCTCTCTGCAAGCTGAAATGTCGACTGTCTCCCTGGCGCCCCAGGAGCCTGCCGTTAGGGCACTGGGATCCGTGGGATCTCCCGTGCTGCTGCCCACTGCACTGGCTCAGGTCACGCTTCCCAGGAAACTCCTGGTCTGGCTCACTGTCAAAGTCCCGTTCAATCAGATGGCCATGCTAATCTGCCCTTCCAAATCTCAGATTGCCGGTTTAACAGGGCACCGAGACCAGTGAGTTCCGTGCTGGGTCCTGCTGCGGCGCTGGCCGAAGCGGCCGCGTGAGCTGGCTGCCTTAGCCGGATTTGCTAGCGTCCCGTGTCTCTCTCACACCTGGGACTTTCAACGCTCTGTGGGCCAAAAAGATCCATCCGAGAATGCAGCTAGGACTCACCCTCTGCGCCTTCACTGAGAGCTGCAATCCTGAGTCACTTCTACGATGCCATCTTGTGAGAGCTCCTCGGTTCTATTTCAAATAAGTACATATTCAGAGTTTCTGTAAGTAATGCGTGCAGGAGAAATAAACAAGAGTCTCTTTTCTATGCCCACTTTGTCAGAGTCTCATTCAGTAATACACACCTGTGGAAGACTTAAACGTCTACTTAATGTAGCCACTCATTTAGAGCCTCAGTGAATAATTCACCCCGGAGTAATAGTCGAGCTTTTTTTATATGGCCACTCACTATGTGCCTTCCTGAATGATACACACCTGGAAAATCCTCTGGATTCTATTTCATTTTACCATACAATTAGAACCTTATTGAATAATTCACAATGGATCAATAGTCAGGTGTCTATTCTTTCTGGCCTCTAATTCAATATATCAGTGAATAATGAACTTCTATGGAGTAATCAGAGCACTCTTTAAGATAGCAATGAATTAAGTTTCTTCCTGAGTGATACACACCTGGGTGATAGTCAGGAGGTTATTTAATATGAACTCACATTCTTGGTACTGCTGTGTAATACACAACTGGGGGAGTGTCAGGAGTCTATTTGGTATGGACACTCATACAGGACCTCTTTTAATAATGCACACATGGAGAGTAATCAGGAATCTATGTCATATGGCTACTCATTCCCACAAACAGTGAATAACGCACATGTGGAGTAATGTTTAGTCTGTTTCATGTGGCCGTTCGTTCACAGCCTCACTGAATATTACACACTTCTGATATAGTCTGGAGTCTATTGTTTATGACCACTCATTCAGAGAATCACTGAATAATGCACACCTGCAGAATAGTCAGATGTTTGTATCCTATGGCCTCTCATTGAAAGCCTCACTAAATGTACACACCTGGAAAAATAGTCAGGATTTACTTATATCCCCTCATTGAGAATCTCACTCAATTAAGCACACCTGTGGAATAGTAAGGAGGCTTTTTCTTGTGGCCTCTCATTCGGAGTGTCACTGAATAACGTGGTGTAGTCAGGAGTCTATTTCATGTAGACACATTTTCAGAGCCTCAGTGCACAAGAGAGACCCTTGCTAAAGTAAGACGTCTAATTAACATGGCCACATCTTCTAAGCCTCACTGAATAATACACACCTGGAGAATAATTTGTAGTCTATTTTCGATGGACATTCATTCAGAGCCTCGGTGAATAATGCCAACCCGTGTGGTAGCAAGGAGTCTATTTCATTTGGACTCTCATTCTTAGCCTCAGTGGATAATATTCACGTGTAGATTAGTCAGGATTTCATTTCATATTGCCACTGACTCGTAATTTCAGTGAATATTGCACAAATGTAATGTACTCAGCAGTCTATTTTATACAGCCACTCATTCAGAGATTCACTGAATAATTTATATATTTAAGATAGACTGAATCCTGTTTCATATGCTCACACAATCAGAGCCTAACTGAGTAACACACAACTGGGGAAGCGTTAGGAGTCTACTTTATATAGCCTCTCATTTACAGCCTCAGCGAATAACGCACACATGTGGAATAAACACTAATCTATTTTATATGGCCACAAAATCAAAGCCTGAGTGAATAATACACAACTTTAGAATAGTCACTTGTCTATTCAATATGCCCAAGTATTCAATGTCAGAGTCAATAATATACAACTGTGGACTAGTGAAAAAAAATTTTATATGGCCAAAGTTTTAGAGCTTCAGTGAATAATACATACCTGGGTTATTCTCAGGACGCTATTACATATGGCATCTATTTCAGAGATTCATTGAATAAGAAACACTTCTCTTGAAGTCAGAATTCTATTTCATATAGCCATATATTAAGAAACTAACTGAATGACATACACCTTGGAAAAGGTCAGGAATCTATTTCATAAAGCCACATATTTAGAAACTAACTGAATAACATTCACCTTGTTGAAAGTCAGGATTCTATTTTGTATAGTCGCTCAATTAGATACCAAATGTAAAAATGTACACCTGTGGATTATACAGCAGTCTCGGTTTTATGGCCATTCATTCAGAGCCTCACAGAGTAATACAGAACTATGGAAATTCAGGAGTGTATTTTACATGGCCATTTATACAGAACCTCATTGAAGAATCTTATATATATGGAAAATACTCAGGATTTTATTACATATAGACACTTATACAGAGACTCACTGAATAATGCATACCTGGGGAATAGTCTGGGGTCTATTTGATATGACCATTCACCCAGTGACTCAGTGAAAAATGTAGAGCAGTAAATGAGCCAAGCTGATAGAGTCATGAGTCTATTTTCTGTGGTAAATAGTTCAGAAATTCACTGAAGAATACCACCTTGGAAATAGTCAAAGTCCAGGTCATATTGCCACTCAATCAAAGCATTACTGAATAATGCACAATGGGGAAATAGTAAGGAATCTATTACATATGGCCTCTCATTGAGAGTTTCAGTGCATAATAAACAGCTGTGGAGTAGTCAGGACGCTCTTTTGGGTAACCCCAAATAACGCAGCTACGTGAATGATACACACATGTGTGATAGTCAGGAGACTATTTGATATGGACACCCATACAGCACCACTTGAATACTGCACATTTGGAGAATAATCACTAGTCTATTTCATATGGTGATACGTTTGGAGATTCAAAAGTAACGCACACCTGTGGAGTAAAATGGGGTCTATTACATAAGGCCACTCTTTCACTGATTCAGTTAATAATATGTATATCTGATAAGTCAGGAAGCTCTTTCACATGGCCACTCGTTCAGGGCCTCAGTGCATAATACTCCCCTCAGAAATAGTCAAGGGTCTACTTCAAATAAGTACACATTCATAGTCTCTGTAAGTAATGCACACATGGACAATACACAAGAGTCTCCTTTCTATGCCCACTTAGTCAGAGTCTCATTCAATATTACACACCTGGGGAAGAGCAAAGAGTCTACTTCATGTAGCCACTCATTTAGAGCCTCAGTGAATAATTTACAAAGGAGTAATAGTCAAGCATTTTTTATATGGCCACACACTATGTGCGTCCCTGAATGATACACACCTGTGGAATCGTCAGGATTCTATTTTATACTACCATACCTTTAGAACGTTATTGAATAATTCACAATCGTGCAATTGTCAGGTGTACATTCTTTCTAGATTCTCATTCAAAGTTTCAGTGCATAATAAATCTCTATGGAGTAATCAGGGCACTGTTTAAGATATCCACGAATTAAGTGCCTTCATGAGTGATACACACCTTGGTGATAGTCAGGAGTTTATTTCATATGAACTCTAACTCTGGGTATTGCTGAGTAATACAAAACTGGGGGACTGTCAGAAGTCTATTTGGTATGGACATTCATAAAGAAACTGTTTGAATAATGCACACATAAAAAATAATCAGGAGTGTGTGTCATATTGCTACTCATTCAGACAAACAGTGAATAACGAAAATGTAAAGTAAGGAGAAGTGTGATTCATATAGCCATTCTTTCACAGCCTCACTGAATATTACACACCTGTGATATAGTCTGGATTCTATTGTTTATGGCTACTCATTTAGAGAATCACTGAATAATGCACACCTGCGGAATAGTCAGAAGTCTCTATCCTATGGCCTCTCATTGAGAGCCTCACTAAATGTACACATCTGGGAAAATAGTCAGGATTTACATATATCCGCTAATTTAGTGCGTCATGCAATAATGCAAACCTGTGGAAGGAGACTTTTCCATGTGGCCTCTCATTCGGAGTGTCACAGAATAATGTGGTGTAGTCAGGAATCTATTTCATGTAGACACATTTTCAGAGACTCAGTGAATAAGAGAGACCCTTGGTATAATAAGGAATCTAATTAATATGGCCGCATCTTGTAAGCCTCACTGAATAATACACACCTGGAGAATAATTTGTAGTCTATTTTCAATGTATATACATTCAGAGCCTCGGTGAATAATGCACACCCGTGGGGTAGCCAGTAGTCTATTTTATTTAGACACTCCGTCATAGTCTCAGTGGAAAATATACAATTCTGGATTAGTCAGAATTTCATTTCATATGGCCGCTGACTCGTAATTTCAGTGAATAATTCACAAATGTAAAGTACGAAGCATTCTATTTCATAGAGCTTCTCTTTCAGAGATTCACTAAATAATACAAATATTTAAGATAGACAGAATCCTGTTGCATATGGTCACACAATCAGAGTCTCACTGAGTAACACACACCTGCGAAGGCATTAGGAGTCTACCTTATATAGCCTCTAATTTACAGCCTCAGCGAATAATGCATGCATGTGTAATAGACACTAGTCTATTTTATATGGCCTCAAAATCAAAGCCTGAGTGAGTAATAAACAACTTTAGAATAGTCACTAGTCTATTCCATATGCCCAAATATTCAAAGTCACAATGAATAATAAACACCTGTTGACTAGTCAAAAACAATTTCATATGGCCAAAGGTTTAGAGCCTCAGTGAATAATATATACCTGGGGAATTCTCAGGACGCTTTTACATATAACATCTGTTTCAGAAATTCATTGAATAATAAACAACTGTATTGTAATCAGAATTTTATTTTGTATAGCCACATATTCAGAACCTAACTGAATAACATACACCTCGGGAAAGTCAGGATTCTATTTCGTATAGCCACATATATTTTTTTAAATTTTTATTACATTATAGGTTTTGGGGTACATGTGCAGAACGTGCAAGATAGTTGCATAGGTACACACATGGCAGTATGTTTTGCTGCCTTCCTCCCCTTCACCCACACTTGGCATTCATCCCCAGGCTATCCCTCCCCAGCCCCCCGCCGGTGTCCCTCCCCCATTCCCCCAATAGTCCCCAGTGTATAGTAGATCGCCTCTCTGTGTCCATGTGTTCTCATTTTTCTCACCCACCTATGAGTGAGTATATGCGGTATTTCAGTTTCTGTTCTTGTGTCAGTTTGCTGAAAATGATGTTCTCCAGATATTAATAACCTAACTGAATAACATACACCTTGAGGAAAATCAGAATTCTATTTCGTATAGCAACTCATTTAGACACCAGATGTAAACACGCACACCTGCGGAGTATTCAGGAGTCTCTGTTATATGGCCACTCATTCAGAGCCTCACCGAATCATACAGAACTATGGAAATTCAAGAGTGTATTTTACATGGCCACTTATTCAGAACCTCATTGAAGAATCATATATATCTATAAAATACTCAGGATTCTATTATATATAGCCACTTATTTAGAGACTCACTGAATAATGCACACCTGGGGAATAGTCTGGAGACTATTTGATATGACCATTCACCCAGTTACTCAGTGCAAAATGCACAGCTGATAAATACTCAAGAGGATAGAGACATGAGTCTATTTTCTGTGGCAACTCGTTCAGAAACTCACTAAAGAATACCCACCATGGAAATGGTCAGAGTCCACGCCATAGGAACACCCAATCAAAGCATTACCGAATAATGCACAATTTGGCAATAGTAAGGAGTCTATTTCATATGGCCTTGCATTGAGAGCTTCAGTGCATAATAAACAGCTGTGGAGTAGTCAGGACCCTCTTTCAGGTAGCCCCAAATTACACAGCTACGTGAATGATACACACATGTTTGATAGTCAGGAGACTATTTGATACGGACACTCATACATCATCGCTTCGAATACTGCACATTTGGGAAATAATGCCTAGTCTATATCATATGGTGATTTATTTGAAGAGTCAAAAATAACGCACACCTGTGGAGTAAATTGTGGTCTATTATTTATGGCCACTCTTTCAGGGTTTCAGTTAATCATATGTATATCTGATAGATGAGGAATCTCTTTCACCCTTGTTCAGGGCCTCAGTGCATAATACTCCCCTCAGAAATATTCAAGGGTCTACTTCAAAGAAGGACACATTTAGAGTCTCTCTAAGTAATGCACACAGGGACAATACACAAGAGTCTCTTTTCAATGCTAGATTAGTCACAGTCTCATTTAGTAATACACACCTGGGGAAGAGTTAAGACTCTACTTCATGTAGCCCCTCATTTAAAGCCTCAGTGAATAATTCACATCGGAGTAATAGTCGAGCATTTATTATATGGCCACTCACCATGTGCCTTCCTGAATGATACACACCTGGGGAATCCTCAGGATTCTATTTCATACTACCACACATTTAGAACCTCATTTAATACTTAACAATGGAGCAATAGCCAGGGTTCTATTCTTTCTGGCCTCTCATTCAAAGTTTCTGTGAATAATAAACTTCTATTAAGTAATCAGGGCACTGTTTAAGATATCCACGAATTAAGTACTTTCCTGAATGATACACAGCTCAGTGATAGTCAGGATATTATTTCATATGAACTCTATTTCTGGGTATTGCTGAGTAATTCAAACTGCTGTAGTGTCAGGAGTTTATGTGGCATGGACACTCATAGAGAACCTGTCTGAATAATGCACACATGTAGAATAATCAGGAGTCTATGTCATATGGCTACTCATTCAGAAAAACAGTGAATAACCCACATTTGGAATAATGAGAAGTCTGTTTCATATGGCCGTTCTTTCACAGCATTAATGAATATTACACACTTGTGATATAGTCTGGAGTCTATTTTTTTATAACCACTCATTCAGAAAATCTCTGAATAATGCACACCTTCGGAATGTTCAGAAGTCTCTATATTATGGCCTCTCATTGAGAGCCTAACTAAATGTACACACGTGGGAAAATAGACAGGATTTACTTATATTTCCTCATTTAGAGTCTCAATAATGCACACCTGTGGAAGGAGACTTTTTTATGTGACCTCTCATTCGGAGTGTCACTGAATAATGTGGTGTAGTCAGGAGTCTATTTCATGTCAACACGTTTTCAGAGCCTCAGTGAATAAGAGAGACCCTTGTTATAGTAAAACATCTAATTGAAGTGGCCACATCTTGTAAGCCTCACTGAATAATACCCACCTGGAGAATAATTTGGAGTATATTTTCGATGGACATTCATTCAGAGTCTCGGTGAATAATGCACACTTGTGGGTTAAACAGGAGTCTATTTCATTTGGACACTCCTTCATAGCCTTAGTGTATAATATGTACGTGTGGATTAGTCAGGATTTCAATTCATATGGCCACTGACTCATAATTTCAGTGAATAATGCACAAATGTAAAGTACTCAGCAGTCTATTTCATAGAGCCACTCATTCAGAGATTCACTGGATAATACAAATAATTAAGATAGACAGAATCCTGTTTCATATAGTCACACAAGAGTCTCACTGAGTAGCAAACACCTGGGAAAGCATTAGAAGTCTACTTTATATATCCTCTCATTAACAACCTCAGTAAATAATGCACACGTGTGGAATAGAGACTAGCCTATTTTATATGGCCCCAAAATCAAAGCCTGAGTGAGTAATACACAACTTTAGAATAGTCACAATCTTCCAAGCTGGCGACATAGAGGTGACTCAGGATTGCAGCTCTCAGTGAAGGCACAGAGGGTGAGTCCTAGCCGCATTCTCGGACGGACATTTTTTGCCCACAGAATGTTGAAATTCCCAGGTGTGGGAGAGACACGGGACGCCAGCGCATCCTGCTCATGCGGCCGGCTTGTCCAGCGCCACAGCGCAGCATAATCTGGCACAAAACTCACTGGTCTCAGTGCCCCGTTAAACCGGCAATCTGATATTTCGAAGGACAGATTGGCATGTCCATCTGATTGAATGGGACTTGGACAATGAGCCTGACCAGTAGATTCCTGGGAAGCTTGATCTGAGCTGGTGCAGTGGGCAGCAGCATGGGAGATCACACAGATCCCAGGGCCTTGTCAGCAGGCTACTGGTGCTCCAGTGAGAGAGTCAACCATTCAGCTTGGGGAGAGGAAGAGAGAGGATGGACTCTGAGACAGGGAGCTGGGTGATTGGGCTCAGCGTGTCCCACCCTCACAGGGAGAAGCAGGGCGGCGATTGGAGGTGCTCAGGGCTGAGAGTATTTTCTGCCAGCACAGTTGAATCTAGGACGGTGCAGTCAGGTGGGGAAGGGGCGTCGACCACTAAGGACGCAATCCACTTTTACTGAAGTACCGCCCAGTGCTGATGCAGTCTGCCATTGCTGAGGCAAAGCGCCATAACAGAGAGACTCCGTCAGCAGCGTGGAGTGCACAACAGCAGAACGGAGCCCTTCAGCAGCAGGTCAGACCTGTGCTAGTAGGGAAAAGCCTCGGTAGGCAAATAGTGAATAGACTACCTCCTAGCCGGGCTGGATAGTGCAACAGATAATCATAAAGAAAGCACCAACTCCCTGAGACAGAGCATCTAAGGGGAGGGGAAAAAAGTGAGGGTTTCATGAGTTCTGTTTCAGCAGACATAAACACATCCTCCCAACAATGCTGAATGAACAACGAAGCTCACAGCTCAGCACTGGAGCTCCTATGAAGCACAGACCATCCCCTCAAGCAGCTCCCTGACCCATGTATATCCAAAAAGTCACTCCAGAAAAGGACTAATCAGACTGAAATTTGGTGGGCACCATTCTGGAACAAAGATAGCGGAAGAAGAAACTGGTAGCATCCCTTACTGTTCTGCAGCTGCTACAGGTGTACCCCAGAAAAACAGGGCCTGGAGTGGACCTCAGCACTCGTACAACAGAGGGGATAGATAATTAAAAGGAAAACTAAGTATAAGAATTACTTCATCATCAACAATCTGGGCGTCCACTCAGAGCCAAAATTGAAAAATCAGCAACTATTAAGACGACAGGTGGATAAATCCATAAATATAGAAAGAAACCAGCGCAAAAAGGAGGAAAACACCCGAAATCAAAACACCTCACCTCCTACAAAGGACCAAATCTCCTCACCAGCAAGGGAAAAAAGCTGGAAAGAGAATGACTGTGACAAAATGACGGAAACAGACTTCAGAAAGTGGATAATGAGAAATTTCAGTGAGCTAAAAGAACATGTTCTAAATCAGTGCAAAGAAACTAAGAACCTTGAAAAAAAACATTTGAAAAAAGATTCGAGGAAATGATAACAAGAATTGACAACTTAGAGAGAAAGATGAATAAATTGAAGGAGCTGAAAAAAAAAAACACGAGAACTTCACGAAGCATGCACAAGTTTCAACAGCCGAATTGACCACGCAGAGGAAAGAATATCAGAGGTCGAAGATCAACTCAATGAAATAAAACGAGAAACCAAGATTAAAGAAAAAAGCACAAAAAGGAATGAAGAAAATCTCCATGAAATATGGGACTATGTGAATAGACCCAAAGTACGTTTGATAGGTGTACCAGAATGTGATGAAGAGAAAAAAACCAAGCTGGAAAATACTCTTCAGGACATTATCCAGTAAAATTTTCTCAACCTAGCAAGGCAGGTCAATACTCAACTCCAGGAAATACAGAGAACACCACAAAGATACTCCGCAAGAAGAGCAACACCAAGGCACAAAATCGTCAGATTCACCAGGGTTGAAATGAAAAAGAAAATACTAAGGGCAGCCCGAGAGAAAGGTCGGGTCACCCACAAAGGGAAGCCCATCAGAATCACCGCAGATTTCTCGGAAGAGACTCTACAAGCCAGAAGAGAGTGGGGGCCAATAGTCAACATCATTAAAGAAAAGAATTTTCAACCCATAATTTCATATCCATCCAAACTAAGCTTTATAAGTGAAGAAAACATAAAATCTTTGCCAACAAGCAAGAATTCAGGAATTTTGTCACCAACAGGCCTGCTTTACAAGAGCTCCTGAAAGAGGCACTACAAATAGGGAGAAAAAACCAGTACCAGCCATTCTAAATGTATAACAAATGCTAAAGACCATAAACAAAATGAATAATCTACATGAACCAATGGGCAAAACAACTGGCTAGCATCAATATGGCAGTATAAAATTTACACATAACTATATTAACCCTAAAAGCAAAGAGGCTAAATGCACCAATCAAAAGAAAGACTGGCAAATTGGATAAAACAACAAAACCCATCAGTGTGCTGTATCAAGAAACCCACCTCAGAGGCAAGGATACACAAAGGCTCAAAATAAAATGATGGAGGAAGATTTACCAAGCAAGTGGAGAGCAAAAAATAGCAGGAGTTGCAATTTTCGTCTCTGATAAAATAGGCTTTAAAGCAACAAAGATCAAAAGGGACAAAGAAGGTCATTACATAATGGTAAAATGCTTGATACAACAAGAAGAGTTAAAGATTCTAAACATTTATGAACCCAAGGCAGAAGCACCCAGATATATAAGGCAAGTTCTTAATGATTTACAAAGAGACTTAGACTTTCACACAATAATAGTGGGAGACTTTAACACTCCAGTGTCAATAGCAGACAGATCAACCAGACAAAAAATTAACAAGGAAATCCAGGACTTGAACTCAGACCAGGAACAAGCAAACCTGATAGACATTTACAGAACTCTCCACCCCAAATCCACAGAATATACATTCTTCTCAGAACCACATCACACCTACTCCAAAACTGACAATATATTGGAAGTAAAGCACTCCTCAGCAAATGCAAAACAACTGAAATCATAACAAACAGTCTCTCAGATCATAGTGCAATCAAGTTGGAACTCAATTCAGAAAATAACTCAGAACCTCACATCTACATGAAAACTGAACAACTGGCTCATGAATGAAGACAGGATAAACAATGAAATGAAGACAGAGGGAAAGGTCTTCGAAACTAACGAGAACAGAGACACAACGTACCAGAATGTCAGGGACACATTTAAAGCAGTCTGTAGAAGAAAATATATAGCAATAAGTGCCCACATGAGAAGAGTGGATAGGTCCAAAATTGACACCCTATCGTCAAAATTAAAAGAGCTAGAGGAGCAAGATCAAGAATGCTCAAAACCTAGTCGAAGACAAGGAATAACTAAGATCAGAGCAGAACTGAAGGAGATAAAGACAAGAAAAACCCTTCAAATAATCAAGAAATTCAAGAACTGGTTGTTCAAGAAGATATACAAAATATACAGACCGCTAGCCAAACTGATAGAAAAGAAAAGTGAGAACAACCAAATAGATGCAATGAAAAACGATAAAAGATTCCACAGAAATTCAAACCATCATCAGAGAATACTACAAACAACTCTATGCACATAAACTTGTAAACCAGGAAGAAATGGATAAATTCCTGGACGCCTGTGTCCTCCCAAGCCTAAACAGGGAGGAATCAGAAACTATGAATAGACCAATAACAAGGTCTGAAGGTGAGGCAGCAATTAAGAGCCTACCACACAAATAAAGCCCAGGTCCAGATAAATTCACAGCCGAATTCTACCAGACACACAAAGAAGATCTGGTACCATTCCTTCTGGAACAATTCCAAATAATTCAAAAAGAGGGAACCCTTCCCAAATCATTTTATGCGACCAATATCATCCTGATGCCAAAAGCAAGCAGAGACTCAAAAAAAAAAAAAAAAAAAAAAGAAAAGAAAAGAAAAGAAAACTTCAGGCCAATATCCATGATGAACATAGATGCAAAAGTCTTCAATAAAATTCTGGCAAACTGATTGCAACAGCACATTAAAAAACTTATCTATCATGATCAAGTAGGATTCATCCCGGGGATGCAAGGCTGGTTCAACATACGCAAGTCTATAAATGTAATTCACCACATAAACAGAAGCAAAACCAAAAACCACATGATTATCTCAATTGATGCAGAGAAGGCATTTGACAAAATTCAGCAGACATTTATGCTAAAAACCCTCAATAAACTTGGTATTGATGGAACATATCTCAAAGTAATAAAAGCTATTTATGACAAACCAACAGCCAACATCATACTGAATGGGCAAAAACTGGAAGCATTCCCTTTGAAATCTGGCACTAAACAAGGATGAGCTCTCTCACCGCTCCTATTCAACATAGTACTGGAAGTTCTAGCCAGAGCAATCAGGCAAGAAAAAGAAATAAAGGGTATTCAAATAGGAAAGGTGGAAGCCAAATTGTCTCTATTTGCAGACGACATGACAGTATACCTAGAAGACCCCATCACCTCAGCCCAAAAGCTCCTGCAACTGATAAGCAACTTCAGCAGAGTCTCAGGATATAAAATCAATGTGCAAAAATCACAAGCATTTCTATACACCAATAACAGACTTAAAGAGAACCAAATTAAGAACAAACTACCATTCACAATTGCTACAAAGAAAATAAAATACCTAGGAATACAACTTACTAGGAATGTAAGGGACCTCTTTAAAAAAAACTACAAACCACAGCTCAACGAAATAAGAGAGGACACAAACAGATGGAGAAACATTCCATGTTCGTGGTTAGGAAGAATCAATATTATGAAAATGGCTATACTGCCCAAAGTAATTTACCCATTCAATGTTATCCCCATCAAACTACCATTGAATTTCTTCACAGAACTGGAAAAAAACACCATGAATTTTATATGGAACCAAAAAAGAGCCCACATAGCCAAGTCAATTCTAAGCAAAAAGAACACAGCGGGAGGCATCACGCTACCAGACTTCAAACTATACTACAAGGCTACAGTAATCAAAACAGCATGGTACTGGTACCAAAACAGAGATATAGACCAATGGGACAGAACAGAAGCATCGGAGGCAACACAACATATCTACAACCATATTATCTTTGATAAACCAGACAAAAACAGGCAATGGGTAAAGGATTCCCTATTTAATAAATGGTGTTGGGGAAACTGACTAGCCATGTGCAGAAAGCAGAAACTGGACCCCTTTCTGACACCTTACACTAAAGTTAACTCCAGATGGATTAAAGACTTAAATGTAAGACCTGACACCATTAAAACCCTAGAAGAAAATCTAGGCAAAACCGTTCAGGACATAGGAGTAGGCAAGGACTTCATGACCAAAACACCAAAAGCATTGGCAACAAAAGCCAAATAGACAAAAGAGACCTAATCAAACTCCACAGCTTCTGCACCACAAAAGAAACAGTCACTAGATTGAATAGGCAATCATCAGAAAGGGAAAAAATCTTTGCAGTTTACGCACCTGACAAACGGCTGATATCCAGAATTTACAAAGAACTCAAACAGATTTACAGGAAAAAAAAACAAACAAGCCCATTGAAAAATGGGCAAAGGATATGAACAGACACTTTACAAAAGAAGACATACATGAGGCCAACAAACACATGAGAAAATGCTCATCATCACTGGTCATTAGAGAGATGCAAATCAAAACCACATTGAGATACCATCTCACGCCAGTTAGAAGGGCAATCATTAAAAAATCTGGAGACAGCAGATGCTGGAGAGCATGTGGAGAAATAGGAACACTCTTACCCTGTTGGTGAGAGTGTACATTTGTTCAACCATTGTGGAAGACAGTGTGGCGATTCCTCAGGGACCTAGAAATAGAAATTCCATTTGACTCAGCAATCCCATTACTGGGTATATATCGAAAGGAGTATAAATCGTTCTACTATAAGGACAGATGCACACGAATATTCATTGCAGCACTGTTTACAATAGCAAAGACCTGGAACCAACCCAAATGCCCATCGACGATAAACTGGGATGGGAAAATGTGGCACATTTACACCATGGAATATTATGCAGCAATCAAAAATGATGAGTTTTTGTCCTTTGTAAGATCATGGATAAATCTTAAGAACATCATTCTCAGCAAACAGACACAAGAACAGAAAAGGAAATACCACATATTGTCACTCATAAGTGAGTGAGAAAAATGAAAACACACGGACACAGGGAGTGGGTCCACTACACACTGTGGTCCATAGTGGAGAACTGGGGAAGGGACAGCGGGGCGGGGCTGAGAAGGGATAGCCTGGGTATAAATGTAAAGTGTGGGTGAAGAAAAGAAAGGCAGCAAAACACACTGCTTTGTGTGTACCTATGCAACTATCTTGCATGTTCTGCACATGTACCCCAAAATCTATAATACAATAAAAATTTAAAAAATTAAAAGAAAGTTTTTAATGAATAATAAACTTCTATGAACTAATCAGGGCACCGTTTAAGATAGCCACAAATTAAGTGCCTTGATGAGTGATACACACCTGGGTGATAGTCAGGAGTTTATATCATATGAATTTTAATTCTGGGTATTGCTGAGTAATACACAACTGGGGGAGTATAAGGAGTCTATTTGGTATGGACACTCATACAGAACGGGTTTGAATAATGCATACATGTAGAATAATCAGGAGTCTATGTCATATGGCTACTCATTCAGACAGTGAATAACACAGATGTGGATTAATGAGATGTCTGTTTCATATGGCCGTTCTTTCACAGGATCATTGAATATTACACACTTGGATATAATCTGGAGTCTATTTTTTATTTATTTATTTATTTTTTAAAATTTTTGTTGCATTATACGTTTTGGGGTACATGAGCAGAACGTGCAATATAGTTGCATAGGTACACACACGGCAGTGTGTTTTGCTGCCTTCCTCCCCTTCACCCATACTTGGCATTCATCCCCAGGATATTCCTCCCCACCCCCCCCCGCTGTCCCTCCCCCATTCCCCCGAATAGACCCCAGTTTATAGTAGACCGCCTCTCTGTGTCCATGTGTTCTCATTTTTCTCACCCGCCTATGAGTGAGTATATGCGGTATTTCTTTATCTGTTCTTGTGTCAGCTTGCTGAGAATGATGTTCTCCAGATTCATCCATGTCCTTACAAAGGACACAAACTCATCATTTTTGATTGCTGCATAATATTCCATGGTGCATATGTGCCACATTTTCCCAGTCCAGTCTATCATCGTTGGGCATTTGGGTTGGTTCCAGTTCTTTGCTATTGTAAACAGTGTTGCAATGAACATTCGTGTGCATGTGTCCTTATAGTAGAACGATTTATACTCCTTTCGATATATACCCAGTAATGGGATAGCTGGGTCAAATGGAATTTCTATTTTTATGTCCCTGAGGAATCGCCACACTGTCTTCCACAATGGTTGAACTAATTTACACTCCCACCAACAGTGTAAGAGTTTTCCTATTTCTCCACATCCTCTCCAGCATCTGCTATCTCCGGATTTTTTAATGATCGCCATTCTAATTGGCATGAGATGGTATCTGAATGTGGTTTTGATTTGCATCTCTCTAATGACCAGTGATGATGAGCATTTTTTCATATGTTTGTTGGCCTCATGTATGTCTTCTTTTGTAAAGTGTCTGTTCATATCCTTTTCCCATTTTTGAATGGGCTTGTTTGTTTTTTTCCTGTAAATCTGTTTGAGTTCTTTGTAAATTCTGGATATCAGCCCTTTGTCTGATGTGTAAACTGCAAAGATTTTTTCCCATTGTGATGGTTGCCGATTCACTCTAGTGACTGTTTCTTTTGCCATGCAGAAGCTATGGAGTTTCATTAGGTCCCATTTGTCTATTTTGGCTTTTGTTGCCAATTCTTTTGGTGTTTTGGTCATGAAGTCCTTGTCTACTCCTATGTCCTGAATGGTTTTGCCTAGATTTTCTTCTAGGGTTTTTATGGTGTCAGGTCTTAGGTTCAAGTCTTTAATCCATCTGAAGTTAATTTTAGTGTAAGGTATCAGGAAGTAGTCCAGTTTCTGTTTTCTGCACATGGCTAGCTAGTTTTCCCAACACCATTTATTAAACAGGGAATCCTTTCCCCATTGCTTGTTTTTGTCTGGTTTATCAAAGATAATATGGCCGTAGATAGGTTGTGTTGCCTCCGATGCTTCTGTTCTGTTCCATTGGTCTATATCTCTGTTTTGGTACCAGTAACATGCTGTTTTGATTACTGTAGCCTTGTAGTATAGTTTGAAGTCTGGTAGCGTGATGCCTCCCGCTGTGTTCTTTTTGCTTAGAGTTGACTTAGCTATGCGAACTCCTTTTTGGTTCCATATGAAATTCATGGTGATTTTTTCAGTTCTGTGAAGAAATTCAATGGTAGTTTGATGGGGATAGCATTAATTATGTAAATTACTTTTGGCATTATAGCCATTTTCCCGATATTAATTCTTCCTAACTACGAACATGGAATGTTTCTCCATCTGTTTGTGTCCTCTCTTATTTCGTTGAGCAGTGGTTTGTAATTTTCCTTAAAGAGGTCCGTTACATTCCTAGTGAGTTGTTTTCCTAGGTATTTTATTTTCTTTGTAGCAATTGTGAATGGCAGTTCGTTCTTGATTTGGTTCTCTTTAACTCTGTTATTGGTGTATAGGAATGCTTGTGATTTATGCACATTGATTTTATATCCTGAGACTCTGCTGAAGTTGCTTATCAGTTGCAGGAGCTTTTGGGTTGAGATGATGGGGTCTTCTAGGTATACTATCATGTCGTCTGCAAATAGAGACAATTTTCCTTCCACCTTTCCTATTTGAATACCCTTTATCTCTTTTTCTTGCCTGATTTCTCTGGCTAGATCTTCCAGTAATATGTTGAACAGGAGTGGTGAGAGAGGGCATCCTTGACTAGTGCCAGATTTCAAAGGGAATGCTTCCATTATTTGCCCGTTCAGTATGATATTGGCTGTTGGTTTGTCGTAAATAGCTTTTATTACTTTGAAGATATGTTCCATCAATACCAAGTTTATTGAGGGTTTTTAGCATAAAGCGCTGTTGAATTTTGTCAAATGCCTTCTCTGCTTCGATTGAGATAATCATGTGGTTTTTGTTTTTGCTTCTGTTTATGTGGTGAATTACATTTACAGACTTGCGTATGTTGAACCAGCCTTGCATTCCCGGGATGAATCCTACTTGATCATGATGGATAAGTTTCTTAATGTGCTGTTGCAATCGGTTTGCCAGTATTTTATTGAAGATTTTTGCATCTATGTTCATCATGGATATTGGCCTGACGTTTTCTTTTCTTGTTGAGTCTCTGTCAGGTTTTGGTATCAGAATGATGTTGGTCTCATAAAATGATTTGGGAAGGGTTCCCTCTTTTTGGATTATTTGGAATAGTTTCAGAAGGAATGGTACCAGATCCTCTTTGTGTGTCTGGTAGAATTCAGCTGTGAACCCATCTGGACCTGGGCTTTTTTTGTTTGGTAGGCTCTTAATTGCTGCCTCAACTTCAGACCTTGTTATTGGTCTATTCATAGTTTCGGCTTCCTTCTGGTTTAGGCTTGGGAGGACACAGGCATCCAGAAATTTATCAATTTCTTCCTGATTTACTAGTTTATGTGCATAGAGTTTTTGTAGTATTCTCTGATGATGATTTGAATTTCTCCAGAATCTGTGGTGATTTTCCCTTTATCGTTTTTTATTGCATCTATTTAGTTGTTCTCTCTTTTCTTTTTTATCAGTCTGGCTTGTGGTCTGTCTATTTTGTTGAACTTTTCAAAAAACCAGCTCTTAGATTTATTGATTTTTTCAAGTGTTTTTCTTGTCTCTATCTCCTTCAGTTCCGCTCTGATCTTAGTTGTTTCTTGTCTTTGGCTAGGTTTTGAGCTTTTTGATCTTGCTCCTCTAGCTCTTTCAATTTTGACGATAGGGTGTCCATCTTGGATCTCTCCACTCTTCTCATGTGGGCACTTATTGCTATATATTTTCCCCTACAGACTGTTTTAAATGTTTCCCCGAGATTCTGGCACGTTGTGTCTTCATTTTTGTTGGTTTCACAGAACTTCTTTATTTCTGCCTTCGTTTCATTGTTTATCCAATCAACATTCAAGAGCCAGTTGTTTAGTTTCCAAGAAGCTGTGCGGTTCTGAGTTATTTACTGAATTCTGAGTTTCAACTTGATTGCTCTATGGTCGGAGAGACTGTTTGTTATGATTTCAGTTGTTTTGCATTTGCTGAGGAGTGCTTTACTTCCAATTATGTGATCAATTTTTGAGTAGGTGTGATGTGGTGCTGGGAAGAATGTATATTCTGTGAATTTGGGGTGGAGAGTTCTGTAAATGTCTATCAGGTTTGCTTGCTCCAGGTCTGAGTTCAAGTCCTGGATATCCTTGTTAATTTTCTGTTTGATTGATCTGTCTGCTATTGACAGTGGAGTTTTAAAGTCTCCCACTATCATTTTGTGGCAGTCCAAGTCTCTTTATAAGTCTTTAAGAACTTGCATATATCTGAGTGCCCCTGCATTGCGTCCATATATATTTAGAATCGTTAGCTCTTCTTGTTGAATCGATCCTATTACCATTATGTAATGACCCTCCTTGTCCCTTTTGACCTTTGTTGCTTTAAAGTCTATCTTATCAGAGACGAGAATTGCAACTCCTGCTTTTTTCACTCTCCATTTGCTTGGTAAATCTTCCTCCATCCTTTTATTTTGAGCCTTTGTATATCTTTGCGTGTGAGGTGGGTTTTCTGGATACAGCACACCGATAAGTTTTGGTTATTTATCCAATTTGCCAGTCTGTGTCTTTTGATTGGTGCATTTAGCCCATTTCCATTTAGGGTTAATATTGTTATGTGTGAATTTGATACTGCCATTTTGATGCTAGCTTGCTGTTTTGCCCGTTGGTTCATGTACATTCTTCATTTTGTTGATGGTCTTTAGCATTTGGTATGCTTTTAGGATGGCTGGTACTGGTTGTTTCTTTCTATGTGTAGTGCCTCTTTAAGGAGCTCTTGTAAAGCAGGCCTAGTGGTTACAAAATCTCTGAGTACTTGCTTGTTCATGAAGCATTTTATTTTCCCTTCACGTATGAAGTTCAGTTTGGCTGGATATGAAATTCTGGGTTGAAAGTTCTTTTCTTTGATGATGTTGAATATTGGCCCCCACTTTTTTCTGGCTTGTAGAGTCTCTGTCAAGAGATCTGCTGTGAATCTGATGGGCTTCCCTTTGTGGGTGACCCGACATTTCTCTCTGGCTGCCCTTAGTATTTTCTCCTTCATTTCAACCCTGGTGAATCTGAGGATTATGTGCCTTTTGGTTACTCTTCTTGCGGAGTATCGTTGTGGTGTTCTCTGTATTTTCTGGAGTTGAGTATTGACCTGTCTTGCTAGGTTGGGGAAATTTTCCTGGATAATATCCTGAAGAGTGTTTTCCAGCTTGGATTCATTCTCTTCATCACATTCTGGTACACCTATCAAACGTAGGTTGGGTCTCTTCACATATTCCCATATTTCTTGGAGATTTTGTTCATTCCTTTTTGTGCTTTTTTCTTTAATCTTGGTTTCACGTTTTATTTCATTGAGTTGATCTTCAACTTCTGATATTCTTTATTCTGCTGGTCAATTCGGCTGTTGAAACTTGTGCATGCTTCACGAAGTTCTCGTGTTGTGTTTTTCACCTTCTTCATTTCATTCATATTCCTCTCTAATTTGTCCATTCTTGTTATCAATTCCTCGAATCTTATTTCAAATCTTTTTTCAAGGTTCTTTGTTTCTTTGCACTGATTTAGAACATATTCTTTTAGCTCAATGATGTTTCTCATTATCCACTTTCTGAAGTCTGATTCCGTCATTTCAGCACACTCATTCTCTGTCTAGCTTGTTTCCCTTGATGGTGAGGAGTTTTGGTCCTTTGTAGGAGGTGAGGTGTTTTGGTTTCGGGTGTTTTTCTCCTTTTTGCGCTGGTTTCTTTCCATCTTTTTGTATTTTTCCTCCTGTCGTCTTAGTAGTTGCTGATGTTTCAATTTGGTCTCTGTGTGGATGCTGAGATTGTTGATGATGAAGTATTTCTGTTACTTAGTTTTCCTTCTAATGGTCTAGCCCCTTTGCTGTATGAGTGCTGAGGTCCACTTCAGGCCCTGCTTCTCTGGAGTATACCTGTAGCAGCTGTGGAACAGTGAGGGATGATGCCAGTTTCTTCTTCTGCTGTCTTTGTTCCAGAATGATGACCGCCAAATGTCAATCTGATTATTCCTTTTCTGGGGTGACTGTTTGGATGTACAGGGGTCAGGGAGCTACTTAAGGAAACGGTCTGTGCTTTATAGGAGCTCCAGTACTGAGCTGTGAGCTCCGTTTTTCATTCAGGGTTGTTGGGAGGTTGTTTATGTCTGCTGCAATAGAACTCATAAAACACCACCCATTTTTTTCCCCTTAGATGCTCTGTCTCAGGGAGTTGGGGCTTTCTTTATGAGTATCTGTTGCACTGTCCTGCCCCACTAGGTGTCAGTCTATTCACTATTTGCCTGCCGGGGCTCTGACCTGCTAGCGTGGTTCTGACCTGTTGCTGCTGGGCTCCCTTCTGCTGTGGAGCACTCCCCCCTCCTGGCAGAGTCTCTCTGTTATGGCAGGTTGCCTTGGCAATGGCAGGCTGCATCAGCCCTGGGCGGTACTTCAGTAGGGGTGGATTGTGTCAGCAATGGCGGACGCCCCTCCCTCACTGGGCTGAACCGTCCTAGATGCCGGCAGCAAAACTCTCAGCCCCAAACTCCTCCAGTCGCCGCCATGCTGGTCCCCATGAGGGTGGGACCCCCTGGGCCCAATCACCCAGCTCCCTGCCTCAGAGTCCGTCCTCTCTCTCTCTCTCTTTCTCTCTGCAAGCTGAAAATTCGACTCTCTCACTGGCGCCCCAGTAGCCTGCCAATAGGGCACTGGGATCCGTGTGATCTCCCATGCTGCTGCCCACTGCACCGGCTCAAATCACGCTTCCCAGGTAACTCCTCGTCTGGCTCACTGTCCAAGTCCCGTTCAGTCAGATGGACATGTCAACCTGCCCTTCCAAATCTCAGATTGCCGGTTTAACAGGGCACCCAGACCAGTGAGTTCCGTGCCTGGTCCCACTGCGGCGCCAGCAGAAGCGGCTGCGTGACCCAGCTGTGTTAGCTGGCTTTTCTAATGTCCCATGTCTCTCCCACACCTGGGACTTTCAACGATCTGTGGGCAAAAAAGGTCCATCTGAGAATGCGGCTAGGACTCACCCTCTGTGCCTTCACTGAGATCTGCAATCCTGAGTTGCTTCTACGACGCCATCTTGTGAGTCTCCCTGGAGTCTATGTTTTATGACCACTCATTCAGAGAATCACTGAATAATGGACACCTGCCGAATAATCAGAAATCTCTATTCTATGGCCTCTCATTGAGAGCCTCAATAAATGTACACAGCTGGGAAAATAGCCAGGATTTACTTATTTTCATAGCCTCAGCGGATGATATGCATGTGTGGAATAGTCAGGATTTTATATTATATGTCCAGTGACTCGTAATTTCACTGAATAATTCTCAAATGTAAAGTACTCAGCAGTCTATTTTATAGAGCCACTCATTCAGACATTCACTGAATAATACAAATATTTAAGACAGACAGAATCCTGTTTTATATGGTCACACAATCAGAGCCTCACTGAGTAACACACACCTGGGGAAGTTTTAGGAGTCTACTTTATATTGCCTCTCATTGACAGCCTCAGCGCATAATGCACTCGTGCTGAAAAGACAATAGTGTATTTTATATGGCCACAAAATCAAAGCCTGAGTCAGTAATACACAACTTTAGATAGTCACTAGTCTATTTCATATGCCCAAATATTCAAAGTCAGAGTCAATAATACACACCTGTTGACTAGTGAAAAAACAATTTCATGTGGCCAAAGTTTTAGAGCCTCAGTGAATAGTACATAATTGTGGAATACTCAGGACGCTATTACATATGGCATCTACTTCAGAGATTCATTGCTTAAGGAACACTTGTATTGTAGTCAGAATTCTATTTCATATAGCCACATATTCAGAACCTAATTGAATGACATACACCTTGGGGCAAGTCAGAATTCTATTTCCTATAGCCACATATTCAGAACCTAACTGAATAACATACACCTTGTGGAAAGACAGGATCCTCTTTCATATAGCCAATCATATAGATACCGAATGTAAAAACGCACACCTATGGAGTATTCAGAAGTCCCTATTTTATGGTCACTTACACAGAGCCTCACAGAATTATACAGAACTATGAAAATTCAGGAGTGCATTTTACACGGCCACTTATTCAGAACCTCATTGAAAAATTACATATATCTAGAAAATACTAGGGTTCTATTAAATATAGTCAATTATTGAGAGACTCACTGAATAACGCACAATTGAAAAATTTTCCGGAGTCTATTTGATATGACGGTACACCCAGTGACTCAGTGAAAAATGCACCCCTGAGAAATAGTCAAGAGTATAGAGTCATGAATCTATTTTCTGTGGTAACTTGTTCAGAAACTCACTGAAGAATACCCACCTTGGAAAATGTCAGAATCCAGGTCATATGGTCACTCAATCAAAGCATTACCGAATCATGAACAAAGGGGAAATAGTAAAGAGTCTACTTTATATGGCCTCTCATTGAGAGCTTCAGTGCATACTAAACAGCTGTGAAGTAGTCAGACCGTATTTAAGGTAGCCTCAAATTACGCAGCTACGTGAATGATACACAAATGTGTGATAATCAGGAGACTCTTCGGTATGGACACTCATACAGCACCTCTTCGAATACTGCACATTTGAGGAAAAATTACTAGTCTATTTCATATGGTGATTCCTTTGGATAGTCAAAAAATAAGGCACACCTGTGGAGTTAAATTGAGTCTATTACAGTAGGCAATTCTTGAAGTGTTTCAGTGAAAAATATGTATATCAGATCAGTCAGGAATCTCACTCACATGCCCACTGGTTTAGGGCCTCAGTGCATAATACTCCACTCAGAAATAGTCAAGGGTCTACTTCAAATAAGTACACATTCGGAGTCTCTGTAAGTAATGCACACATGGGCAATACAAGAGTCTCTTTTCTATGCCCACTTAGTCAGAGTCTCATTCAATAATACACACCTGGGGAAGAGTTAGGAGTCTCATTCTTGTAGCCAAACATTTAGAGCGTCGGTGAATAATTTACACCGGAATAATAGACGAGAAATTTTAATATGGCCACTCACTATGTGCCTGCCTGAATGATACACACCTGTGGAATCCTCAGGATTCTATTTCATATACCACACATTTAGAAACTTATTGAATAATTCACAATGGAGGAATAGTGAGGTGTCTATTCTTTCTGGCATTTCATTCAAATTTTCAGTGAATAATAAACTTCTATGGGGTAATCAGGGCACTGCTTATGATAGCCACGAATTAAGTGACTTTCAGAGTGTTACACACCTGGGTGATTGTCAGGAGTTTATTTCATATGAACTCTAATTCTGGGTATTGCTGAGTAATACACAACTGGAGGAGTGTCAGGAGTCTATTTGGTATGGACACTCATACAGAACCTGTTTGAATAATGCACACATGGAGAATAATCAGGAGTCCATTTCATACATCTACTCATTCAGACAAACAGTGAATAAGGCACATGTGGTGTAATGAGAAGTCTGTTTCATATGGCCTTTCTTTCACACCCTTACTGAATATTACACACTTGCAATATAGTCTGTAATCTATTGTTTATGGCCACTAATTCAGAGAATCACTGAATAATGCACACCTGTGGAATGGTCAGAAGTCTCTATCCTATGGCCTCTCATTGAGAGCCTCACTAAATGTACAAATCTGGGATAATAGGATTTTCTTACATCCCCTCATTTAGGGTCCCACTCAATAATGCACACCTGTGGAATAGTAAGAACACTTTTTCTTTTGTTAATTTTTATTGCATTTTATGTTTTGGTTTAAATGTGCAGAACTTGCAAGATAGTTGCATAGGTACACACATGCAGTGTGTTTTGCTGCCTTCCTCTCCTTCACCCACACTTGGCATTCATCCCCAGGCTATCCCTCCCCAACCCCTCCGTCCCTCCCCCATTTCCCCAAATAGTCCCCAGTGTGTAGTAGACCCCCTCCCTGTGTCCATGTGTTCTTCTTTTTCTCACCCGCTTATGAGTTAGAATATGCGGTATTTCTTTTTCTGTTCTTGTGTCAGTTTGCTGAGAATGATGTTCTCCAGATTCCTCCAATTCCTTACAAAGAACAAGAACTCATCATTTTTGATTGATGCATAGTATTCCATGGTGTATATGTGCCACATTTTTCCAGGCGAATCTATCATCGATGGGCATTTGGATTGGTTCCATGTCTTTGCTATTGTAAACAGTGCTTCAATGAACATTCTTGTGCATGTGTCCTTATAGTAGAATGATTTATAGTTCTTTGGATATACACCCAGTAATGCGATTGCTGGGTCAAATGGAATTTCTATTTCTAGGTCCTTGAGGAATCGCCACACTGTCTTCCACAATGGTTGAACTAATTTACACTCCCACCAACAGGGTAAGTAAGAGTGTTCCTATTTCTCCACATGCTCTCCAGCATCTGCTGTCTCCAGAATTTTTAATGATCGCCATTCTGACTGGTGTGAGATGGTATCTCAATGTTGTTTTAATTTGCATCTCTCAATGACCAGTGATGCTGAGCATTTTTTTATGTGTTTGATGGCCTCATGTATGTCTTCTTTTGTAAAGTGTCTGTTCATATCCTTTGCCCATTTTTGAATGGGCTTGTTTGTTTTTTTCCTGTAAATCTGTTTGAGTTCTTTGTTAATTCTGGATATCAGCCCTTTGTCAGATGCATCAACTGCAAAGATTTTTTCCCATTCTGATGGTTGCCGATTCACTCTAGTGACTGTTTCTTTTGTGGTGCAGAAGCTGTGGAGTTTGATTAGGTCCCATTTGTCTATTTTGGCTTTTGTTGCCAATGCTTTTGGTGTTTTGGTCATAAAGTCCTTGCCTACTCCTATGTTCTGAATGGTTTTGCCTAGATTTTCTTCTAAGGTTTTTATGGTGAAAGTTCTTATGTTTAAGTCTTTAATCCATCTGGAGTTAATTTTAGTGTAAGGTGTCAGGAAGGGGTCCCGTTTCTGCTTTCTTCACATGGCTAGCCAGTTTTCCCAACATGATTTATTGAACAGGGAATTCTTTCCCCATTGACTGTTTTTGTCTGGTTTATCAAATATTATATTATTTTAGATGTTTTGTTGCCTCTGATGCCTCTGTTCTGTGCCATTGATGTATATATCTGTTTTGGTACCAGTACCATGCTGTTTTGTTTACTGTAGCCTTGTAGTATAGTATGAAGTCTGGTTGTGTGATACTTCCCGCTGTTTTCTTTTTGCTTAGAATTGACTTGGCTATGAGGGCTCTCTTTTGGTTCCATATGAAGTTCATTGTGGGTTTTTCCAGTTCTATGAAGAAATTCAGTTGTAGTGTGATGAGGATAGTATTGATTGTGTAAAATACTTTGGGCAGTACAGCCATTTTCACGATATTCATTCTTCCTAACCACGACATTGGAATGTTTCTCAAACTGTTTGTGTCCTCTCTTATTTCGTTGAGCAGTGGTTTGTAGTTTTCCTTGAAGAGGTCCGTTATGATCCTTGTGAGTTGTATTCCTAGGTATTTTATTTTTTTTGTAGCAATTGGGAATGGCAGTTCGTTATTGATTTGGTTCATTTGAAGTCTGTTATTGGTGGATAGGAATGCTTGTGATTTTTGCACATTGGTTTTATATCCCGAGAATTGCTGCAGTTGCTTATCAGTTTCAGAAATTTTTGGGCTGAGATGATGGGGTTTTCTAGGTATACAATCATGTCTTCTGCAAATAGAGACAATTTGCCTTCCACCTTTCCTATTTGAATACACTTTATTTCTTTTTCTCGCCTGATTGCTCTGGCTAGAACTTGAAATAATATGTTGAATCGGAGTGGTGAGAGAGGCTATTCTTTTCTAGTGCGGGATTTCGGAAGGAATGCTTCCAGTTTTTGCCCATTAAGTATGATACTGGCTGTTGATTGTCATAAATGGCTTTTATTACTTTGAAACATGTTCCATAAATACCAAGTTTATTGAGGGTTTTTAGCGTAAAGGGCTGCTGAATTTTGTCAAATGCCTTCTCTGCATCAATTGAGATAATCATGTGGTTTTTGTTTTTGCTTCTGTTTATGTGGTGAATTACATTTATAGACTTGCATATGTTGAAACAGCCTTGCATCCCCGTAACGAATCCTACTTGATCATGATGGATAAGTTTTTCCATGTGCTGTTGCAATCGGTTTGCCAGTATCTTATTGAAGATTTTTGCATCTATGTTTATCGTGGATATTGGTCTGAAGATTTCTTTTCTTGTTGAGTCTCTGCCGGGTTTTGGTATCAGGATGATGTTGGTCTCATAAAATGATTTGGGAGGGGTTCTCTATTTTTGAATTATTTGGAACAGTTTTAGAAGGAATGCTACCGGATCCTCTTTGTTTGTCTGGTAGAACTCGGCTGTGAACCCATCTGGACCTGGGCTTTTTTTGTGAGGTAGGCTCTTAATTTCTGCCTTAACTTCAGAACCTGTTATTGGTCTATTCATAGTTTCTACTTACTCCCGGTTTAGGCTTTGTAGGACACAGGTGTCCAGGAATTCATCCATTTCTTCCTCGTTTACTAGTTTATGTGTATAGAGTTGTTTGTAGTATTCTCTGATTATGGTTTGAATTTCTGTGAAATCTGTGGTGATTTCCCTTTTATCGTTTTTTATTGCATCTATTTGGTTCTTTTCTCTTTTCTTTTTTGTCAGTCTTGCTAGTGGCCTGTCTATTTTGTTGATCATTTTGAAAAACCAGCTCTTGTATTTATTGATTTTTTGAAGGGTTTTTCTTGTCTCTATGTCCTTCAGTTCTGCTCTGATCTTAGTTATTTCTTGTCTTCGGCTAGGTTTTGGGCTTGTTTGATCTTGCTCCTCTAGCTCTTTCAATTTTGATGATAGGGTGTCAATTTTGGATCTCTTCACTCTTTTCATCTGGGCACTTATTGCTATATATTTTCCTCTACAGAATGCGTTAAATGTGTCCCAGAGATTCTGGTATGTTGTGTCTTCATTCTCATTGGTTTCAAATAAATTCTTTATTTCTGTATTTATTTCATTGTTTATCCAATCGACATTCAAGAGCCAGTTGTTCAGTTTCCATGAAGGTGTGCGGTTTTGAGTCAGTTTCTGAATTCTGAGTTCTAACTTGATTGCACTGTGGTCTGAGAGATTGTTTGTTATGATTTCAGTTGTTTTGCATTTGCTGAGGAGTGCTTTACTTCCAATTATGTGGTCAATTTTGGAGTAGGTGTGTTGTGGTGCTGAGAAGAATGTACATTCTGTGGATTTGGGGTGGAGAGTTCTGTAAATGTCTTTCAGGTTTGCTTGTTCCAGGTCTGAGTTCAAGTCCTGGATATCCTTGTTAATTTTCTGTCTGGTTGATCTGTCTGATATTGACAGTGGAGTGTCAAAGTCTCAAACTATTATTTTGTGGGAGTCTAAGTCTCTTTGTAAGTCATTAAGAACTTGCCTTATATATCTGGGTTCTCCTGCATTGTGTCCATTTATATTTAGTGTCATTAGCTCTTCTTGTTGTATCAATCATTTTACCATTATGTAATGACCTTCTTTGTCTCTTTTGATCTTTGTTGCTTTAAAGTCTATTTTATCAGAGACGAGAATTGCAACTCCTGTTTTTCTTTGCTTTTCATTTGCTTGGTAAATCTTCCTCCATCCCTTTATTTTAAGCCTTTTTGTATTCTTGTGGTTGAGTTAGGTTTCCTGGATACAGCACACTCATGGGTTTTGGTTTTTTATCCAACTTGCCAGTCTGTGTCTTTTGATTGGTGCATTTACCCCATTTACATTTAGGGTTAATATTGTTATGTGTGAAGTTCATACTGCCATTTTGATGCTAGCCGGCTTTTTTGCCCATTGGTTTATGTAGGTTTGGTATGGACACTCATACAGGTCCTGTTTGAATAATGCGCACATGGAGAATAATCAGGAGTCAATATCATACGGCTACTCATTCAGACAGAAAGTGAATAATGCACATGTGGAGTAATGAGAAATCTGTTTCATATGGCCGTTTTTTCACAGCATCACTGAATATTACACACATGTCATATAGTCTGGAGTCTTTCTTGTATGGTCACTCATTTAAATAATCACTGAATAATGCACAACTGAGGAATAATCATAAGTCTCTATTCTATGACCTCTCATTGAGAGCCTCACTAAATGTACACAAATGGGAAAATAGTCAGGATTTACTTATATCCCCTCATTTAGAGTCTCACTCAATAATGCACACCTGTGGAATAGTAAGAAGACTTTTTCTTGTGGTCTTTCATTCGGAGTGTCACTGAAGAATGTTTTGTATTCAGGAGTCTATTTCATGTAGACACATTTTCAGAGCCTCAGTGAATAAGAGAGACACTTTTTATAGTAAGGCATCTAATTAATATGGCCACATCTTGTAAGCCTCACTGAATAATACACACCTGCAGAATAATTTGGAGTCTATTTGCGATGGACATTCATTCAGAGCCTTGGTGAAAAATGCACACCCGTATATTAGCCAGGAGTCTATTTCATTTTGACACTCATGCATAGCCTCAGTGAATAATATGCATGTGTGGATTAGTCAGGATTTCATTTCATATGGCCACAGACTCATAATTTAAGTAAATAATGAACAAATGTAAAGTACTCAGCAATCTATTTCATAAAGCCACTCATTCAGAGATTCACTGAATAATACAAATATTTAAGATAGACAGAATCCTGTTTCATATGGTCACACAATCAGAGCCTCACTGAGTAACACACACCTGGGGAAGCATTAGGAGTCTGTTTTGTGCCCTCTCATTTACAGCCTCAGCGAATAATGCACACGTGTGGAATAGACACTAGTCTATTTTATATGGCCACAAAATCAAAGTCTGAGTGAGTAGTACACAAATTTAGAATAGTCACTAATCTATTACATATCGACAAATATTCAAAGTCAGAGTCAGTAATACACACCTGTGGACTAGTCAAAAAACAATTTTATATGGGCAAAGTTTTAGAGCCTCAGTGAATAATACATACCTGGGTAATACTCAGGACGCTATTACAAATGACATCTATTTCAGAGATTCATTGAATAAGGAACACCTGTATTGTAGTCAGAATTCGATTTGCTATAATCACATATTCAGAACCTAACTGAATGACATACACCTTGGGGAAAGTCAGGATTCTATTTTATATAGCCACATATTAAGGACCTATCTGAATAACATACATGTTCGGGAAAGTCAGGATTCTATTTCATATAGCCACTCATTTAGATAGAGTTTGTAAAAACGCACGCCTGCGGAGAATTCAGGAGTCTCTGTTTTATGGCCACTCATTCAGAGCCTCACAGAATAATACAGAACAATGAAAATTCAGGAGAGTATTTTGCATGGCCACCTATTCAGAACCTCATTGAACAATCATATATATCTGGAAAATACTCAGGATTCTATTATATATACCCACTTATTCAGAGACACACTGAATAATGCACACTTGGGGAATAGTCTGAATAGAATTTGATATGATCGGTCACCCAGTGACTCAGTGAAAAATGCACAGCAGAGAAATAGTCAAGAGAATAGAGTCATGAGTCTATTTTATGTGGTAACTCATTCAGAATCTCACTGAAGAATACCCACCTTGGAAATAGAGTCCAGGTCATAAGGCCATTCAATCAAAGCATTACTGAATAATGCACAATGGGGTAATAGTAAAGCATCTATTTCATATGGCCTCTCATTGAGAGCTTCAGTGTGTAGTAAACAGCTGTGGAGTAGTCAGGACCCTATTTAAGGTAGCCCCGAATTATGCAGCTACGTGAATGATACACACATTTCTGATAGTGAGGAGACTATTTGATATGGATACTCATACAGCACCTCTTTGAATAGTGCACATTTGGGAAATACTCACAAGTCTATTTCATATGGTGATTTGCTGGGGAGTCAAAAATAATGCACACCTGTGGAGTAAAATGGGGTCAATTATACAAGGCTACACTTTCAAGGTTTCAGTGAATAATATGTATATCTGATAAGTCAGGAATCTCTTTCACATGGCCACTCGTTCAGGGCCTCAGTGCATAACACTCCCATCATAAAGAGTCAAGGGTCTACTTCAAATAAGTACACATTCAGAGTCTCTGTTGGTAATGCACACATGGACAATACACAAGAGTCTCTTCCCTATGCCCATTTAGTCAGCGTCTCATTCAATAATACACACCTGGGGAAGACTTAAGAGTCTACGTCATGTAGCCACACATTTAGAACCTCAGGGAATAATTCATACCGGAGTAATAGTCTAACATTTTTTTATATGGCCACTCTCTCTGTGCCTCCCTGAATGATACACACCAGGGGAATCCTCAGGATTCTATTTCATACTACCCCACATTTAGAACCTTATTGAATAATTCACAAGTGAGCAATAGTCAGGTGTCTATTCTTTCTGGCCTCTCATTCAAAGTTTCAGTGAATAATAAACTTCTATGGAGTCATCAGGGCACTGTTTAAAATAGCCATGAATTAAGGGCCTTCCTGAGTGATACACACCTTGGTGATAGTAAGGGGTTTATTTCATATAAACTCTAATTCTTGGTATTGCTGAGTAATATACAACTGGGGGAGTTTCAGGAGTCTATTTGGTATGTACACTCATACAGGACCTGTTTGAATAATGCACACATGGAGAATAATCAGGAGTCTATATCATACGGCTACTCATTCAGACAGAAAGTGAATAATGCATGTGGAGTAATGAGAAATCTGTTTCATATGGCCGTTCTTTCACAGCATCACTGAATATTACACACATGTCATATAGTCTGGAGTCTTTCTTATATGGCCCTTCATTCAAATAATCACTGAATAATGCACACCTGTGGAATAGTCAAAAGTCTCTATCCTATGGCCTCTCATTGAGAGCCTCACTAAATGTACACACCTGGGAAAATAGTCAGGATTTACTGATGTCTTTTCATTTAGAGTCTCACTCAATAATGCACACCTGTCGAATAGTAAGGAGACTTTTTTGTGCTGCCTCTCATTCGGTGTGTCACTGAATAATGTGGTGTAATCAGGAGTCTATTTCATGTAGACACTTTTTTATAGACTCAGAGAATAAGAAAACCCTTGCTATTGTAAGACATCTAATTAATATGGCCACATCTTGTAAGCATCACTGAATATTACACAACTGGAGAATAATTTGGAGTCTCTTTTTGATGGACATTCTTTCACAGCCTAGGTGAATAACACACACCCGTGGGGTAGCCAGGAGTCTATTTCATTTGGACACTCCTTCTTAGCCTCAGTGGATAATATGCACGTGTGGATTAGTCAGGATTTCATTTCATATGGCCACTGACTCGTAATTTCTGTGAATAATGCAAAAATTGACAGTACTCAGCAGTCTTTCATAGAGCCACTCATTCAGAGATTTACTGAATAACACAAATATTTAAGAGAGACAGAATCCTGTTTCATATGGTCACACAATCAGAGCCTCACTGAGTAACACACACCTGGGGAAGCGTCAGGAGTCTACTTTATATAGGCTCTCTTTTACATCCTCAGCGAATAATGCCCACGTGTGGAATAGACACTAGTGTATTTTATATGGACACAAAATCAAAGCCTGAGTGAGTAATACACAGCGTTAGAATAGTCACTAGTCTATTCCATGTGCCTAAATATTCAAACTCAAAATCATTAATAGACACCTGTGGACTGGTCGAAAAAGAGTTTTTCATGGCCAAATCTTTAGAGCCTCAGTGAATAATACATACCTGGGGAATACTCAGGATGCTATTACATATGGCATCTATTTCAGAGATTCATTGAATAAGGAACACTTGTGTTGTACTCAGAATTCTATTTCGTATAGCCACATATACAGAACCTAACTGAATGACATACACTTGGGGAAAGTCAGGATTCTATTTCCTATAGCAACATATGCAGAACCTAATTGAATATGAAATAGACTAGTGATTATTCCCAAAATATGCAGTATTAGAAGATGTGCTGTATGAGCGTCCATATGAAAGAGTCTCCTGACTATCACACATGTGTCTATCATTCATGTAGCTGCGTAATTTGGGGCTACCTTAAAAAGGGTCCTGATCGGTTCCAAGATGGCTGATTGCTAACAGCTCAGGATTGTAGCTCCCAGTAAAAGCTCAGAAAACGTGAGGACGCCATGCTTTCAGACAAATATTCACGGTTCACGCACCAGAAGATTTTTAGTTGAGGATCCCCGAGGGTCGCCAGTGCGACTCTTGTGGCTGGCGCAGCGGTTTTGCCGTCGCCTAGGCGCGGCAGCTTTTTGTGCACAGTAAACGGGACTGGTTCCCCTACTGACTGGTGTTTGGAGCTCCGGGAAGGCAGAGCCACTTGTTGCAAACTCAAGAAGGAAGCCAGACCAGAGATTCCCAGGCAGAACAGCACCAGTCATCTTATCACTGATGTTTTGGTCGGCGCAGTGGGTTGCTCAGATTCCAGCACTGGGAATCAATAAATTGGACGTCCTCTCAGTAGCCTAATAAGAAAGGCGGCAATTGTAAAGACAACAAATGAAAATATCCACAAAAAAGGGACAAAACAGCCTAAAAATGCCGAGAATACCGAAAATTAAAACCCCTCTCACTCTACAGGGGATTGCAATTCCTCAGCAGCAACGGAACAAGCCCTGATGGAAAAGGACAGTGTTCCATTATCTGAAGTAGGCTTCAGAAGGTGAATGATAAGAAATTTTTGGGAATTGAAAGAGCTTGTTCTAACCCAATGTGAAGAAACTAAGAACTTTAAAAAAACGTTTGACAAAATGTTAAAAAGAATGGACAATATAGAGAGGAATATAAATGAACTAACGGAGTTGAAAAATACAACATGAGAACTTAGTGAAATATGCACACGTTTGAATAGCCTAATTGATCCAGCAGAAGAAAGGATATCAGAGGTTGAAGACCAACTTAATGAAATAAAACGAGAAGACAAGAATAGAGAAAAAAGGATAAAAAGGAATGAGCAAAGTCTCCAAGAAATATGGGACTATGTGAAAAGACCTAATCTACGTTTGATAGGTGTACCTGAATGTGATGGACAAAATGAATTCAAGTTGAAAATTACTCTTCAGGATATTATCCAGGAGAATTTTCCCAATCTAGTAAAGCAGGACACTATTCAACCTCAGGTAACACAGAGAACACCACAAAGACATTCCTCAAGAAGAGCAACCCCAAGGCACATAATCGTTACATTCACCAGGGTTGAAACGAAGGAGAAAATACTAAGGGAAGCCAGAGAGAAAGGTCAGGTTACCCACAAAGGGAAGCCTATTAGACTTAGAGAAGATCTCTCGGCAGAAACCCTCCAAGCCAGAAGAGAGTGGGGGCCGATGTTTAACATCCTTAAAGAACAGAACTTTCAGCGCAGAATTTCATATCCTGCCAAACTAAGCTTCACAATTGAAGAAAAAATAAAATCTTCTATGAAAAAGCAAGTACTCGGAGACTTTATTACCACCAGGCCTGCTTTACAAAAACTTCTGAAAGAAGCATTATACAAAGAAATGAATAACCGGTATTAGCCTTTCTAAAAATATACCAAAAAGTAAAGAGCATCAACATAAAGAAGAATTTACATCAACGAATGGATAAAATAGCCAGTTAACATTAAATGGCAGTAATCCTAAATTTAAATTGACTAAATCCCCCAATCAAAAGATAAACCCAAAACCTAACGTTATACTATATCCAGACCCATTTTATATCCAAAGATACAAAAAGACTCAAAATAAAGGGTTGGAGAAAGATTTACCAACCAAATGGAGAGCAAAAATACATAAATAAACAAAAAGTAGGAGTTGCAATTCACGCACTTGATAAAACAGATTTCAAAACAGCAATGATAGAGTGGTGAAAGGACCAATGCATCCTAACACCCAGATACATAAGACCCATAAAGATATTGAGAATCAACGAGACAGAAAAGTAATAAAGATATCCAGAACTTGAACTCAGACCCTAAACAAGTAAACTTAATAAGTACTTATAGAGCTCTCCACTTTAAATACACAAAATATACATCAGCCATCATTAATACCCATTCAAAGAATAAAGGAATATTTCTGTTAACTCTCCCTCTTAATGAAAATAAAAGAGGGTCCTGACTACTCCACAGCTGTTTATTACGCACTGAAGCCCTCAATGAAAGGCCATATGAAATAGACACCTTACAATTGCCCCATTGTGAATTATTCGGTAATGCTTTGATTATGTGGCCATATGACTTTTACTCTGACTATTTCCAAGGTGGGTATTCTTCAGTAAGTCTCTGAACGAGTTACCACAGAACATAGACTCATGACTCTATCCTCTTGATTATTTCTCAGCTGTGCATTTTTCACTGAGTAACTGGGTGAACGGTCATATCAAATAATCTCCAGACTATTTCCCAGGTGTGCATTATTCAGTGAGTCTGTAAAAAATTGTCTATATATAATAAAATTCTGAGTATTTTCCAGATATATATGACTCTTCAATGAGGTTCTGAATAAGTGGCCATGTAAAATACACTCCTGAATTTCCATAGTTCTTTATTATTCTGTGAGTCTCTGAAAGAATGGCCATGAAATAGAGACCCCTGAATACTCTGAAGGTGTGCATTTTTACATTCGGTATCTAAATGAGGGGCTATAGGAAATAGAATCCTGATTTTCCCCAAAGTGTATGCTATTCAGTTACTTTAAGAATATGTGGCTATACAAAATAGAATTCTGACTACAATACAGGAGTTCCTTATTCAATGAATCTGTGAAAGAGATGCCATATGTAATAGCGTCCTGAGTATTGCCCAGGTATGTATTATTTACTGAGGCTCTAAAACTTTGGCCATATGAAATTGTTTTTTGACTAGTCCACAGGTGTGTATTATTGACTCTGACTCTGAATATTTGGGCATATGGAATAGACTAGTGACTATTCTAAAGATGTTTATTACTCACTTAGACTTTGATTTTGTGGCCATATAAAATAGACTAGTGTCTATTCCACACATGTGCATTATTAGCTGAGGCTGTAAATGAGAGGCTATATAAAGTAGATTCCTAACGCTTCCCCAGGTGTGTGTTACTCAGTGAGGCTCTGATTGTGTGACCATATGAAACAGGATTCTGTCTATCTTAAATATTTGTATCATTCAGTGAATCTCTGGATGAGTGTCTCTATGAAATAGACTGCTGAATACTTTACATTTGTGCATTATTCACTGAAATTATGAGTCAGTGGCCCTATGAAATGAAATCCTGACAAATGCTCACGTGTGTATTATCGACTGGGGTTAGGAATGAGTGTCCAAATTAAATAGACTCTTGGCTACCCCACGGGTGTGCATTATTCACCGAGGCTCTGAATGAATGTTCATTGGAAATAGACTCCAAATTTTTCTCCAGGTATGCTTTATTCAGAGAGGTTTACAAGGTGTGGCCATATTAATTAGATGCCTTACTACAGAAAAGGGTCTCTTTTATTCACTGAGGCTCTAAAAATGTGTCTACATGAAATAGATTCCTGACTACACCACATTATTCAGTGACACGCCTAATGAGAGGCCACATGAAAATGTCTCCTTACTATTACACATGTGTGCATTATTGAGTGGAACCCTAAATGAGGGGATATAAGTAAATCCTGACTATTTTCCCAGGTGTGTACATTTAGTGAGGCTCTCAATCCGAGGCCATGCAATAGAGACTTTTGACTATTCCACAGGTGTGCATTATTCAGTGATTCTCTGAATGAGTGGCCATAAACAATAGACTAGAGACTATCTCATAATTGTGTAATATTCAGTGAGGCTGTAAAGAATGGCCATATGAAACAGACATCTCATTAATCCACATGTGCGTTATTTACTGTTTGTCTGAATGAGTAGCCATATGACATAGACTCCTGATTATTCTCCATGTGTGCATTATTCAAACAGGTTCTGTGTGAGTGTCCATACCAAATAGACTCCCGATACTCTTCCAGTTGTGTATTAGTCAGCAATACCCAGAATTAGAGTTTGTATAAAATGAACTCCTATCACCCAGGTGTGTATCACTCAGGAAGGCATTTAATTCGTGGCTATCTTAAGCAGTGCCCTGATTAATCCATAGAAGTTTATTATTCATTGAAACATTTTTTTTTTAATTTTTAAAATATTTATTGCATTATAGGTTTGGGGGTACATGTGCAGAACGTACAAGATAGTTGCATAGGTACACACATAGCAGTGTGTTTTACTGCCTTCCTCCCCTTCACCAACACTTTGCATTTATCTCCAGGCTATAACTTCCAAGCCCCTCTCCGCTGTCTTTTCTCCAGGTCCCCACTGTAGACCCCAGTATGTAGTAGATCCCCTCCCTTTGTCCATGTGTTCTTATTTTTCTCACCCGCCTATGAGTCAGACTATGCGATATTTCTTTTTCTGTTCTTGTGAAAGTTTTCTGAGAATGATGTTCTTCAGATTCATCCACGTCCTTACAAAGGACACAAACTCATCATTTTTGATTGCTGCATAATATTCCATGGAGTATTTGTGCCACATTTTCCCAGTCCAGTCTATCATCCATGGGCTTTTGGGTTGGTTCCAGGTCTTTGCTATTGTAAACAGTGCTGCAATGAACATTTGTGTGCTTTCTTTTTTTTTTTTTTTTCAGACGGAGTTTCACTCTTGTTACCCAAAATGGAGTGCCATGGCGTGAACTCAGCTCACCACAACCTCTGCCTCCTGGGTTCAGGCAATTCTCCTGCCTCAGCCTCCTGAGTAGCTGGGATTACAGAAACACGCCACAATGCCCAGCTAATTTTTTGTATTTTTAATAGAGACGGGGTTTCACCATCTTAACCAGGGTGGTCTGGATCTTTTAACCTCGTGATCCACCCACCTTGGCCTCCCAAAGTGCTGAGATTACAGGCTTGAGCCACCGCGCCTGGCCGAACATTTGTGTGCATGTGTCCTTATAGTAGAACGATTTATAGTCCTTTGGATATATACCCAGTAATGGGATTGCTGGGTCAAATGGAATTTCTATTTCTAGGTCCTTGAGGAATCGCCACACCAACACTGTCTTCCACAATGGTTGAACTAATTTACACTCCCACCAACAGTGTAAGAGTGTTCCTATTTCTCCACATCCTCTCCAGCATCCGCTGTCTCCAGATTTTTAATGATCGCCATTCTAACTGGTGTGAGATGGTATCTAAATTTGCTTTTGATTTGCATCTCTCTAATGACCAGTGATGATGGGCATTTCTTCATGTGTTTGTTGGCCTCATGTATGTCTTCTTTTGTAAAGTGTCTGTTCATATCCTTTGCCCATTTTTGAATGGGCTTGTTTGTTTTTTATTCCTGTAAATCTGTTTGAGTTCTTTGTAAATTCTGGATATCAGCTGATTGTTCGATGCATAAACTGCAAAGATTTTTTCCCATTCTGATGGTTGCCTTTTCACTCTAGTGACTGTTTCTTTTGCCATGCAGAAGCTGTGGAGTTTGATTAGGTCCCATTTGTCTATTTTGGCTTTTGTTGCCTATGCTTTTGGTGATTTGGTCATGAATTTCTTGCCTACTCCTATGTCCTGAATGGTTTTGCCTAGAATTTCTTCTAGGGTTTTTATGGTGCCAGGTCTTATGTTTAAGTCTTTAATCTATCTGGAGTTAATTTTCATGTAAGTTGTCAGGAAGGGTTCCAGTTTCTGCTTTCTGCACATAGCTAGCCAGTTTTCTCAACACAATTTATTAAACAGGGAATCCTTTCCCCGTTGCTTGTTTTTGTCTGCTTTATCAAAGATTATATGGTTGTAGATATGCTGTGTTGCCTCCGATGCCTCCGTTCTGTTCCATTGGTCTATATCTCTGTTTTAGTACCAGTACCATGCTGTTTTGATTACTGTAGCCTTGTAGTAAAATTTGAAGACTTGTAGTGTGATGCCTCCCGCTGTGTTCTTTTTGCTTAGATTAGACTTGGCTATGTGGGCTCTCCTTTGGTTCCATATTAAGTTCATGGTGTTTTTTTCCAGTTCTGTGAAGAAATTTCATGGTAGTTTGATGGGGATAGCATCGATTGTGTAAATTACTTTGGGCAGTATAGCCATTTTCACGATATTGATTCTTCGTAACCAAGAACATGGAATGTTTCTTCATCCGTTTGTGTCCTCTCTTATTTTGTTGAGCAGTGGTTTGTAGTTTCCCTTAAAGAGGTCCCTTATGTTCCTTGTGAGTTGTATTCATAGGTATTTTATTTATTTTTTTGCAATTGTTAATGGCAGTTCGTTCTTGATTTGCTTCTCTTTAAATCTGTTATTGGTGTTTAGAAATGCTTGTGATATTTGCACATTGAATTTATATCCTGAGGCTTTGCTGAAGTTGTTTATCAGTTTCAGGAGCTTTTGGGCTGAGGTGATGGGGACTTCCAGGTATACTATCATTTCGTCTGCGAATAGAGACAATTTAGCTTCCACCTTTTCTATTTGAATACCCTTTATTTCTTTTTCTTGCCTGATTGCTCTGGCTAGAACTTCCAGTATTATGTTAAATAGGAGAGGTGTGAGAGCGTATCATTTTCTAGTGCTGGATTTCAAAAAGAATGCTTCCACTTTTTGCCCATTAAGTATGATATTGGCTGTCGGTTTGTCATAAATAGCTTTTATTACTTTGAGATATGTTTCATCAATACCAAGTTTATTGAGGGTTTTTAGCATAAAGGGCTGTTGAATTTTGTCAAATGCCTTCTCTGCGTCAATTGAGATAATCATGTGGTTTTTGTTTTTGCTTTTGTTTATGTGGTGAATTACATTTATAGACTTATGTATGTTGAACCAGCCTTGCACGCCCGGGATGAATCCTAATTGATCATGATGGATAAGTTTTTTAATCGGTTTGCCAGTATTTTATTGAAAATTTTTGTATCTATGTTCATCATGGATATTGTTCTGAAGTTTTCTTTTCTTGTTGAGTCTCTGCCGGGTTTTGTACCGGATGATGTTGGTCTCATAAAATGATTTGGGAAGGCTTTCCTCTTTTTTAACTATTTGAAATAGTTTCAGAAGAAATGGTACAAGATCCCCTTTGTGTGTCTGGTAGAATTCAGCTGTGAACCCATCTGGACCTGGGCTTTTTTTTGTGTGGTAGGCTCTTAATTGCTGCCTCAACTTCAGACCTTATTATTGGTCTCTTCATAGTTTCTGCTTCCTCCTTGTTTATGCATGGGAGGTCACAGGCGTCCAAGAATTTATCCATTTCTTCCTGGTTTACAAGTTTATGTGCATAGAGTTGTTTGTAGTATTCTCTGATGATGGTTTGAATTTCTGTGGAATCTGTGGTCATTTCCCCATTATTGTTTTTTATTGCATCTATTTGGTTGTTCTCTCTTCTCTTTTTTATCAGTCTGGCTAGTGGTCTGTCTATTTTGATGATCTATTCAAAAAACCACCTCTTGGATTTCTTCATTCTTTGAAGAATTTTTCTTTTCTCTATCTCTTTCAGTTCTGCTCTGAGCTGAGTTATTTCTTGTCTTCAGCTAGGTTTTGAGCTTTTTTGATCTTGCTCCTCTAGCTCTTTCAATTTTGACAATAGGGTGTCAATTTTGGATCTCTCCACTCTTCTCATGTGGGTACTTATTCGTATATATTTTCCTCTACAGACTGCTTTAAATGTGTCCCAGAGATTCTGGTATGTTGTGTCTTCGTTCTCATTGCTTTCAAATAACTTCTTTATTTCTGCCTTCATTTCATTGTTTATCCAATCGACTTTCAAGAGCCAGTTGTTCAGTTTCCATGAAGCTGTGTGGTTCTCAGTTATTTTCTGAATTCTGAGTTTCAACTTGATTGCACTATTGTCTGAGAGACTGTTTGTTATGATTTCAGTTGTTTTGCATTTGCTGAGGAGTGCTGTACTTCCAATTATGTGGTCAATTTTGGAGTAGGCGTGATGTGGTGCTGAGAAAAATGTATATTCTGTGGGCTTGGGGTGGAGAGTTCTGTAAATATCTTTCAGGTTTGCTTGTTCCAGGTCTGAGTTCACGTCCTGGATATCCTTGTTAATTTTCTGTCTGGTTGATCTATCTGACATTGACAGTGGAGTGTTAAAATCGTCCACTATTATTTTGTGGGAGTCTAATTCTCATTGTAAGTCGTGAATAACTTGCCTTATATATCTGGGTGCTCCTGCATTGGGTCCATATATATTTAGAATGTTTAGCTCTTCTTGTTGTATAGATCCTTTTACCATTATGTAATGACCTTCTTTGTCCCTTTTGATCTTTGTTGCTTTAAAGTCTGTTTTATCAGAGACGAGAATTGAAACTCCTCCTTTTATTTGCTCTCCATTTGCTTGTTAAATCTTCCTCCATCCCTTTATTTTGAGCCTTTGTGTATCCTTGCGTGTCACGTGGGTATTCTGAATATAGCACACTGATGGATTTTGGTTTTTTATCCAAGTTGCCAGTCTGTGTCTTTTCATTGGTTTATTTAGCCCATTTACATTTAGGGTTAGTATTGTTTTCTGTGAATTTGATACTGACATTTTGATGGTATCTGGCTGTTTTTCCCATTGGTTCATGTAGATTCTTCATTTTGTTGATGTTCTTTAGCATTTGGTATGCTTTTTCGATGGCTGGTACTTGTTGTTTCTTTGTTTTTTTTTTAATTTTTTAAATTTTTATTGCATTATAGGTTTTGGGGTACATGTGAAGATCGTGCAAGATAGTTGCATAGGTACACACATGGCAGTGTGTTTTCTTGTTGTGTTTTTCTATGTGTAGTGCCTCTTCCAGGATCTCTTGTAAAGCATGCCTAGTGGTGACAAAATCTCTGAGTACTGGCTTGTTCATGAAGAATTTTATTTTTCCTTCACTTATGAAGCTCAGATTGGCTGGATATGAAATTCTGGGTTGAAAGTTCTTTTCTTTAAGAATGTTGAATATTTGCCCCCACTCTCTTCTGGCCTGCAGAGTCTTTGCCGAGAGATCTGCAGTGAGTCTGATGGGCTTCCCTTTGTGGGTGACCTGACCTTCCTCTCTGGCTGCCCTTAGTATTTTCTACTTCATTTCAACCCTGGTGAATCTGACGATTATGTGCCTTAGGGTTGCTCTTCTTGTGGAGTATCTTTGTGGCGTTCTCTGTATTTTCTGGAGTTGAGAATTGACCTGTCCTGCTAGGTTGGGAAAATTTTTCTGGATAATATCCTGAAGAGTATTTTCCAGATAGATTCATTCTCTTCATTACATTCTGGTACACTTATCAAACGTAGTTTGGGTCTTTTCACATAGTCCCACATTTCTTGGAGATTTTGTTATTCCTTTTTGTCTTTTTTATCTAATCTTGGTTTCTCGTTTTATTTCATTGAGTTGATCTTCGACTTCTGATATTCTTTCTTCTGCGTGGTCAGTTCGGCTGTAGAAACTTGTGCATGTTTCGCGAAATTCTCGTGTTGTGTTTTTCAGCTCCTTCAATTCATTCATATTCCTCTCGAAGTTGTCCATTCTTGTTATCATTTCCTCGAATATTTTCAAATATTTCTTCAACGTTCTTAGTTTGTTTGTACTGATTTAGAACAGTAAAAATTCACAATGGAGCAATAGTAAGTTTTATATTCTTTCTGGCCTTTCATTCAACGTTTCAGTGAATAATAAACTTCTATTGGGTAATCAGGGCACTGCTTATGATAGCCACGAATTAAGTGGCTTTCAGAGTGTTACACACCTGGGTGATTTTCAGGAGTTTATTTTATATGAACTCTAATTTTGGGTATTGCTGAGTAATACAGAACTGGGGTGTGTCAGGAGTCTATTTGGTATGGACACTCATACCGAACCTGTGTGAATAATGCACACATGGAGAATAATCAGGAGTCTATGCCATATGGCTAAAAATTAAGAGAAACAGTGAAAAAGGCACATGTGGAGTAATGAGAAGTTTTTTTTTTTTTTTTTTTTAAATTTTTATTGCATTATAGGTTTTGGGGTACATGTGCAGAACGTGCAAGATAGTTGCATAGGTACACACATGGCAGTGTGTTTTGCTGCCTTCCTCCCCCTCACCCACACTTGGTATTCATCCACAGGCTATCCCCCCCCAGCCCCCCCTGCTGTCCCTCCCCCATTTCCCCCAACAGTCCCCAGTGTATAGTAGACCGCCTCTCTGTGTCCATGTGTTCTCATTTTTCTCACCCGCCTATGAGTGAGTATATGCGGTATTTCTTTTTCTGTTCTTGTGTCAGTTTGCTGAGAATGATGTTCTCCAGATTCATCCATGTCCCTACAAAGGACACAAACTCATCATTTCTGATTGCTGCATAATATTCCATGGTGTATATGTGCCACATTTTCCCAGTCCAGTCTATCATCGATGGGCATTTGGGTTGGTTCCAGGTCTTTGCTATTGTAAACAGTGCTGCAATGAACATTCGTGTGCATGTGTCCTTATAGTAGAACGATTCACAGTCTTTTGGATAGATACCCAGTAATGGGATTGCTGGGTCAAATGGAATTTCTATTTCTAGGTCCCTGAGGAATCGCCACACTGTCTTCCACAATGGTTGAACTAATTTACACTCCCACCAACAGTGTAAGAGTGTTCCTATTTCTCCACATCCTCTCCAGCATCTGCTATCTCCAGATTTTTTAATGATCGCCATTCTAACTGGTGTGAGATGATATCTCAATGTGGTTTTGATTTGCATCTCTCTAATGACCAATGATGATGAGCACTTTTTCATATGTTTGTTGGCCTCATGTATGTCTTCTTTTGTAAAGTGTCTGTTCATATCCTTTGCCCATTTTTGAATGGGCTCGTTTGTTTTTTTTTCTGTAAATCTGTTTGAGTTCTTTGTAAATTCTGGATATCAGCCCTTTGTCAGATGTGTAAACTGCAAAGATTTTTTCCCATTCTGATGGTTGTCGATTCACTCTAGTGACTGTTTCTTTTGCCGTGCAGAAGCTGTGGAGTTTGATTAGGTCCCATTTGTCTATTTTGGCTTTTGTTGCCAATGCTTTTGGTGTTTTGTTCATGAAGTCCTTGCCTACACCTATGTCCTGAACGGTTTTGCCTAGATTTTCTTCTAGGGTTTTTATGGTGTCAGGTCTTACATTTAAGTCTTTAATCCATCTGGAGTTAATTTTAGTGTAAGGTGTCAGGAAGGGGTCCAGTTTCTGCTTTCTGCACATGGCTAGCCAGTTTTCCCAACACCATTTATTAAATAGGGAATCCTTTCCCCATTGCCTGTTTTTGTCTGGTTTATCAAAGATGATATGGTTGTAGATATGTTGTGTTGCCTCCGATGTTTCTGTTCTGTTCCATTGGTCTATATCTCTGTTTTGGTACCAGTACCATGCTGTTTTGATTACTGTAGCCTTGTAGTATAGTTTGAAGTCTGGTAGCGTGATGCCTCCCGCTGTGTTCTTTTTGCTTAGAATTGACTTGGCTATGCGGGCTCTTTTTTGGTTCCATATGAAATTCATGGTGGTTTTTTCCAGTTCTATGAAGAAATTCAATGGTAGTTTGATGGGGATAGCATTGAATGTGTAAATTACTTTGGGCAGTATAGCCATTTTCACAATATTGATTCTTCCTAACCATGAACATGGAACGTTTCTCCATCTGTTTGTGTCCTCTCTTATTTCGTTGAGCAGGTGTTTGTAGTTTTCCTTAAAGAGGTCCCTTACATTCCTAGTGAGTTGTATTCCTAGGTATTTTATTTTCTTTGTAGCGATTGTGAATGGCAGTTCGTTCTTAATTTGGTTCTCTTTAAGTCTGTTATTGGTGTATAGGAATGCTTGTGATTTTTGCACATTGATTTTATATCCCGAGACTTTGCTGAAGTTGCTTATCAGTTGCAGGAGCTTTTGGGCTGAGGTGATGGGGTCTTCTAGGTATACTATCATGTCGTCTGCAAATAGAGACAATTTGGCTTCCACCTTTCCTATTTGAATACCCTTTATTTCTTTTTCTTGCCTTATTGCTCTGGCTAGAACTTCCAGTACTATGTTGAATATAAGTGGTGAGAGAGGGCATCCTTGTCTAGTGCCGGATTTCAAAGGGAATGCTTCCAGTTTTTGCCCATTAAGTATGATATTGGCTGTTGGTTTGTCATAAATAGCTTTTATTACTTTGAGATATGTTCCATCAATACCAAGTTTATTGAGGGTTTTTAGCATAAAGGGCTGTTGAATTTTGTCAAATGCCTTCTCTGCGTCAATTGAGATAATCATGTGGTTTTTGTTTTTGCTTCTGTTTATGTGGTGAATTACATTTATAGACTTGCGTATGTTGAACCAGCCTTGCATGCCCGGGATGAATCCTACTTGATCATGATGGATAAGTTTTTTAATGTGCTGTTGCAATCGATTTGCCAGTATTTTATTGAAGATTTTTGCATCTATGTTCATCATGGATATTGGCCTGAAGTTTTCAGAAATAAAGAAGTTCTTTGAAACCAACGAGAACGAAGACACAATGTACCAGAATCTCTGGGACACATTTAAAGCAGTCTGTAGAGGAAAATATATAGCAATAAGTGCCCACATGAGAAAAGTGGAGAGATCCAAAATTGACACCCTATCATCAAAATTGAAAGAGCTAGAGGAGCAAGATCAAAAAAGCTCAAAACCTAGCCGAAGACAAGAAATAACTAAGATCAGAGCAGAACTGAAGGAGATAGATACAAGAAAAACCCTTCAAAAAATCACCAAATCTAAGAGCTGGTTTTTTGAAAAGATCAACAAAATAGACAGACCACTAGCCAGACTGATAAAAAAGAAAAGAGAGAACAACCAAATAGATGCAATAAAAAACGATAAAGGGGAAATCACCACAGATTCCACAGAAATTCAAACCATCATCAGAGAATACTACAAACAACTCTATGCACACAAACTAGTAAATCAGGAAGAAATGGATAAATTCCTGGATGCCTGTGTCCTCCCAAGCCTAAACCAGGAGGAAGCTGAAACTATGAATAGACCAATAACAAGGTCAGAAGTTGAGGCAGCAATTAAGAGCCTACCACACAAAAGAAGCCCAGGTCCAGATGGGTTCACAGCTGAATTCTACCAGACACACAAAGAGGATCTGGTACCATTCCTTCTGAAACTATTCCAAATAATCCAAAAAGAGGGAACCCTTCCCAAATCATTTTGTGAGACCAACATCATCCTGATACCAAAACCTGGCAGAGACTCAACAAGAAGAGAAGTTTTTTTCATATGGTCGTTCCTTCACAGTCTCACTGAATATTAAACACTTGTGATATTGTCTGGAGTCTATTGTTTATGGCCACTCATTCAGAGAATCATGGAATAATGCACACCTGTGGAATAGTCAGAAGTCTCTATCCTATTGAGACTTCTCTCATTGAGAGCCTCACTAAATGTACACACCTGGAATAATAGTCAGTATTTATGTATATCTCTTCATTTAGAGTCTCACTCAATAATGCACAAATGTGGAATAGTAAGGAGACTCTTTCATGTGGCCTCTCATTCAGAGTGTCAGTAAATAATGTGTTGTAGTCAGGAGTCTATTTCATGTAGACACATTTTCAGAGCCTCAGTGAATAAGAGAGACCCTTGCTATAGTAAGACATCTAATCAATATGGCCACATCTTGTAAGGCTCACTGAATAATACACACCTGGAGAATAATTTGGAGTCTATTTTTGATGGCCATTTATACAAAGCCTCGGTGAATAATGCACACCGTGGGGTAACCCGATGTCTCTTTCATTTGAACACTCATTCATAGCCTCAGTGGATAATATGCACGTGTGGATTAGTCAGGATTTCATTTCATATGGCCACGGACTCCTAATTTCAGTGAATAATGTACGAATGTAAAGTACCCAGCAGTCCCTTTCATAGTGCCACTCATTCAGAGATTCACTGAATAATACAAATATTTAAGATAGACAAAACCCTGTTTCATATGGTCACTCAATCAGAGCCTCACTGAGTAACAGACACCTGGGAAAGCGTTAGGAGTCTACTTTATATAGCCTCTCATTTACAACCTCAGCAAATAATGCACACGTGTGGAACAGACACTCGACTATTTTATATGGCCACAAAATCGAAGCCTGAGTGAGTAATACACAACTTTAGAATAGTTACTTGTCTATTCCATATGCCCAAATATTCAAGGTCAGGGTCAATAATACGCACCAGTGGACTAGTCAAAACACAATTTCATATAGCCAAAGTTTTAGAGCCTCAATTAATAATACAAACATTGCGAATAGTCAGGACGCTATTACATATGGCATATATTTCACAGATGCATTGAATAAGGAACACCTGTATTGTAGTCAGAATTTCATTTTATATAGCCACATATTCAGAACCTAACAGAATGACGTACTCCTTGGCAAAAGTGAGGATTCTATTTCGTATAGCCACTCATTTCGATACCGAATGTAAAAACGCACACCTGCCGAATATTCAGAAGTCTCTGTTTAATGGCCACTCATTGAGAGCCTCACAGAATAATACAGAACTATGGAAATTCAGGAGTGTATTTTACATGGCCACTTATTCATAACCTCATTGAAGAATCATATATATCTGGATAATACTCAGGATTCTATTATATATAGCCACTTATTCAGAGAATCACTAAAGAATGTACACCTGGGAAATAGTCTGGAGACTATTTGATATGACCGTTCATCCAGGGACTCAGTGAAAAATCCACAGCTGAGAAATAGTCAAGAGGATGGGGTCATGAGTTTATTTTCTGTGGTAACTCGTTCAGAACTTCACTGAAGAATACCCACGTTGGGGTATTAGTCAGCCTCCAGGTCATATGGCCACTCAATCAATTCATTACAGAATAATGCACAATATGGCAATAGTTAGGGGTCTATTTCATATGACCTCTCATTGAGAGCTTCAGTGCGTAATAAACAGCTGTGGAGTAGTCAGGACCCTATTTAAAGTAGCCCCAAATTACGTAGCTATGTGAATGATACACACATGTGTGATAGTCAGGAGACTATTTGATATGGATAGTCATATAGCACTTCTTTGAATACTGCACATTTGGGGAATAATCACTAGTCTATTTTATATGGTGATTCGTTTGGAGAGTCAAAAAATAACGCACCCCTCTGGAGTAAAATAAGGTGTATTACATAAGGCCACTCTTTCAGTGTTTCAGTGAGTAATATGTAAATCTGATAAGACAGGAATATCTTTCACATGGCCACTTGTTCATGGCCTCAGTGCATAATCCTCCCCTCAGAAATAGTCAAGGGTCTACTTCAAATAAGTACACATTCAGAGTCTCTGTATGTTAAGCACACCTGGGCAACACAGAGGAGTCTCTTTTCTATGCCCACTTAGTAAGAGTCTCATTCAATAATACATATCTGTGGAAGAGTTAAGAGTCTACCTCATGTAGCGACTCATTTAGAGCCTCGGTGAATAATTCACACAGGAGTAATACTCGAGCATTTTTTACCTGGCCACTCACTATGTGCCTCCCTTAATGATACACACCTGGGGAATCATCAGGATTCTATTTCGTACTACTGCACGTTTGGAATCCTATTGAATAATTCACAATGGAGCAATAGTCTAAGGTCTATTCTTTCTGGCCTCTCATTCAGTGTTTCCTTGAATAACAAACTTTTATAGAGTAATCAGGGAACTGATTAAGATAGCCATGAATTAGGTGCCTTCCGGAGTGATACACACTGGGTGATAGTCAGTAGTTTATTTCATATGAACACTAATTCTGGGTATTGCTGAGTAATACACAACTGGGGGAGTTTAATGTGTCTATTTGGTGTGGAAAATCATAGAGAACCTGTTTTAATAATACACACATGGAGAATAATCAGGAGTCTATGTCATATGGCTACTCATTCAGACAAAAAGTAAATAACGCACATGTGGAGTAATGAGAAGACTGTTTAATATGCCGTTCTTTCACAGCCTCACTGAATATTACACACTTGTGATATAGTCTGGAGTCTATTGTTTATGGCCACTCATTCAGATAATCATTGAATAATGCACACCTGCGGAATGGTCGGAAGTCTCTGTCCTATGGCCTCTCATTGAGAGACTCACTAAGTGTACACACCTGGGAAAATAGTCAGGATTTTCTTATAACCCCTCATTTATATTCTCCCTCAATAATGCTCACCTGTGCAATAGTAAGGAGACTTTTTCATGCGGCCTCTCTTTCGGAGTGTCACTGAATAATGTGGTGTAGTCAGGAGTCTATTTTATGTTGACACATTTTTATAGACTCAGGAAATAAGAGAAACCCTTTCTATTGTAAGGTATCTAATTAATATGTCCACATCTTGTAAGCCTCACTGAATATTACACACCTGTATAATAATTTGGAGTCTATTTTCGATGGACATTCATTCAGAGCCTCGGTGAATAATACACAGCCGTGGGGTAGCCAGGAATCTGTATCATTTGGTCACTCCTTCATAGCCTAAGTGGATAATACACACGTGTGGATTAGTCAGGATTTCATTTTATATGGCCAATGACTCGTAATTTCAGTGAATAATACACAAATTTAAAGTGCTAAGCAGTCTATTTCATAGATACACTGATTCAGAAATTCACTGAATAATACAAATATTTAAGATAGACAGAATCCTGCTTCAAATAGTCACACAATCAGAGACTCACTGAGTAACACAAACGTGGGGAAGTCTTAGGAGTCTACTTTATATAGCCTTTCATTTACAGCCTCAGCAAATAATGCACACGTGTGGAATAGACACTGGTCCATTTTATATGGCCACAAAATCAAAGCCTGAGTGAGTAATACACAACGTTAGAATAGTCACTAGTCTATTCCATGCGCCCAAATTTTCAAAGTCAAAGTCATTAATACACACCTGTGGACTAGTCAAAAGAGAGTTTCATATGGACAAAGCTTTAGAGCCTCAGTAATAATACATACCTGGGGAATACTCAGGATGCTATTACATATGGCCTCTATTTCAGAGATTCTTTGAATAAGGAACACCTCTATTTTAGGGAGAATTCTATTTCGTATAGCCACATATTCAGAACCTACCTTAATGATATACAACTTGGGGAAATTCAGGATTGTATTTCCTATAGCAACATATACAGAACCTAACAGAATAACATACACCTTGGGGAAAGTCAGGATTCTGTTTTGTATAGCCATTCATTTAGATACCGAATGTGAAAACGCACACCTGCGAAGTATTCAGAAGTCTGTTTTATGGCCACTAATTCAGAGCCTCATAGAATAATACAGAACTATGGAAATGCAGGAGTGTATTTTACATGGCCACTTATTTAGAACCTCATTTAAGAAACATATGTATCTGGAAAATACTCAGGATTCTATTATATATAGCCACTTATTCAGAGCCTTACTAAATAATGTACACCTGGGGAATAGTCTGAAATCTATTTGATATGACCGTTCACCCAGTGACTCAGTGAAAATTTTACAGCTAATAAATAGTCAAGAAGATGGAGTCCTGAGTCTATTTTCTGTGGTAATTTGTTCAGAAACTCACTGAATAATACCCAAATTTGAAATAGTGAGAGTCCAGGTCATATGGCCACTCAATCAAGGCATTACCAAATAATGCATAATGGGGCAATAGTCAGGAGTCTATTACATATGGCCTCTCATTGAGAGGTTCAGTGCATAACAAACAGCTGTGGAGTAGTCAGGACCCTATTTAAAGTAGCCCCATATTACACAGCTATGTGAATGATACTAACATGTGTGTTGTCAGGAGACTATTTGATATGGATAGTCATACAGCACCTCTTCGAATACTGCACATTTGGGAAATAATCACTAGTCCATTTCAAATGGTGATTCTTATGGAGAGTCAAAAATAATGCACACCTGTGGAGTAAATTGGGGTGTATTACATAAGGCCACACTTTCAGTGTCTCAGTGAGTAATATATATATCTGATAAGTCAGGAATCTCTTTCACATGACCACTCTTTCATGGCCTCAGTGCATAATCCTCCCCTCAGAAATAGTCAAGGGTCTACTTCAAATATGTACATATTCAGAGTCTCTGTATGTAAAGCACACATGGGCAATACACAAGAGTCTCTTTTCTATGCCCACTTATTCAGAGTGTCATTCAATAGTACAAGCCTGTGGAAGAGTTAAGAGTCTACTTCATGTAGCCACTCATTAAGAGCCTCGGTGAATAATTCACACCGGAGTAATAGTCGAGCATTTTTTATACGGCCACTCACTATGTGCCTCCTGGAATGATACATACCTGGGGAATCCTCAGGATTCTATTTCATACTGCCACACATTTAGAACCTTATTAAATAATTTACAATGGAGCAATAGTCAGGGGTCTATTCTTTCTGGCCTCTCATTCAGTGTTTCCATGAATAACAAACTTCTATGGAGTAATCAGGGCACTGATTAAGATAGCCACGAAATAAGTGCCTTCTGGAGTGATACAAACCTGTGTGATAGTCAGGATTTTATTTTATATGAACGCTAATTCTGGGTATTGCTGAGTAATACACAACTGGGGGAGTGTCCGAAATCTATTTGGTATAGACACTCATACAGAACCTTTTACAGTAATGCACACATGGAGAATAATCAGGAGTCTATGTCATAAGGCTACTCATTCAGACAAACAGTGAATAACGCACATGAAAATAAATAAGAATTCTGTTTCATATGGCCATTCTTTCACATCTTCACTGAATATAACACACTTGTGATATAGTCTGCAGTCTATTGTTTATGGCCACTCTTTCAGAGAATCACTGAATAATGCACACCTGCAGAATAGTCAGAAGTCTTTATTTTATGGCCTCTCTTTAAGAGCCTCACTACATGTACACACCTGGGGAAATAGTCAGGATTTACTTAAATCCCCTCATTTAGAGTCTCACTTAATAATGCACAACTGTGGAATAGTAAGGATATTTTTTAATGTGGCCTCTCATTTGGAGTGTCACTGAATAATGTGGTGTAGTCAGGAGTCTATTTCAAGTAGACATTTTCAGAACCTCAGTGAATAAGAGAGACCCTTCTTATGGTAAGGCATCTAATTAATATAGTCACATCTTGTAACCCTCACTGAATAATACACACCTGGATAATAATTTGGAGACTGTTTTCGATGGACATTGATTCAGACCCTCGGTGAATAATGTATACCCGTGGGGTAGCCAGGAGTCTATTTTATTTGGACACTCATTCATAGCCTTATTGGATAATATGCACATGTGGATTAGTCAGGATTTCATTTCATATGGTCACTGACTCGTAATTTTAGGGAATAATGGACAAATGTAAAGAACTAACAATTATATTTCATAGAGCCACTAATTCCGACATTCACTGAATAATAAAAATATTTTAGATAGACAGAATACTGTTTTATATGGTCACACAATGAGTGCCTCACTGAGTAACACACACCTGGAAAAAATTTTGGAGTCTACTTTACAGCTTCATAAAGCTTCATAAGCTGTCTCATTTACAGCTTCAGCGAATAATGCACACGTGTGGAACAGACATTAGTCTATTTTATATGGCCACAAAATCAAAGCCTGAGTGAGTAATACACAACTTTAGAATAGTCACTAGTCTATTCCATATGCCCATTTATTCAAAGTGAGAGTCAACAATGCACACCTGTGTACTAGCAAAGAAACAATTTTATATGGCAGAAGTTATACAGCCTCAGTGAATAATACATACCTGGGGAACACTCTGAACGCTATTACATATGGCATCTATTTCAGAGGTTCATTGAATAAGGAACACCTGTATTGTAGTCAGAATTCTATTCCGAATAGCCACATTTTCAGAACCTAACTTAATGACATACACTTTAGGGGAAAGTCAGGATTCTTTTTTGTATGGCCACTCATTTAGATACTGAATGTAAAAATGCACACCTGCAGAGTATTCAGGAGTCTCTGTTTCATGGCCAATCATTCAGGGCCTCACAGAATAATAAAGAACTATGGAAATTCAGGAGTGTATTTTTCATGGCCACTTATTCAGAACCTCATTGACGAATCATATATATCTGGAAAATTCTCAGGATTCTATAATATGTAGCCACTTATTCAGAGACTCACTGAATAGTGCATACCTGGATAATAGTCTGGAGACTATTTGATATGACCGTTTACCCAGTGACTCAGTGAAAAATGCATAGATGAGAAATAGTCAAAGGATAGAGTCATGAGTTTATTTACTGTGGAAACTCGTTCAGAAACTCACTGAAGAATACCCAAATTGGAAAGAGTCAGAGTCCAGATCATATGGCCAATCAATCAAAGCATTACCGAGTAATGCACAATGGTTCAATAGTAAGGAGTCCATTTCATATGGCCTCTCATTGAGAGCTTCAGTGCGTAATAAACAGCTGTGGAGTAGTCAGGACCCTCTTGAAGGTAGTCCCAAATTACGCAGTTACGTGAATTATACACAAGTGTGAAAGTCAGGAGACTCTTTGATATGGACACTCATCCAGCAAATCACTGGTCTATTTCATGTGGTGATTCGTTTAGAGAGTCAAAAAATAACGCAAACCTGTGGAGTAAAATAAGGTCTATTACATAAGGACACTCTTTCAGTGTTTTAGTGAATAATATATATCTCTGATAAATCAGGAATCTCTTTCACATGGCCAATCGTTTAGGGCCTCCGTGCATAATACTGCTCTCAGAAATAGTCAATGGTCTACTTCAAATAAGTACACATTCAGAGTCTCTGAAAGTAATGCACACATGGGCAATATACAACAGTCTCTTTTCTATGTCCAATTAGTCAGAGTCTCATTCAATAATACACACCTGGGGAAGAGTTAAGAGGCTACTTAATGTAGCCACTCATTTAGAACCTCAGTGAGTAATTCACACCTAAGTAATAGTAGAGCATTTCTTATATGGCCACTCACTATATGACTCCCTAAATGATACACGCCTGGGGAATCCACAAGATTCTGTTTCATACTACCACACATTTAGAACCTTATTGAATAATTTACAATGGAGCAATAGTCAGGTGTCTATACTTTCTGGCCTCTCATTCAAAGTTTCAGTGAATAATAAACTTTTATGAAATAATCAAGGCATGGTTAAAAATAGCCACAAAAGAAGAGTTTTCCTGAGTGATACACACCAGTGTGATAGTCAGGAGTTTATTTTATATGAACTCTAATTCTGGGTATTGCTGAGTAATACACAACTGGGGGAGTGTCCGGAGTCTATTTGGTATGGACACTCATACAGAAACTGTTTGAATAATGCACACATGGAGAATAATCAGGAGTCTATGTCATTAGGCTAGTCATTCAGACAAACATTGAGTGATGCACATGTAGACTAAGGAGAAGTCTGTTTCATATGGCCGTTCTTTTACAGCCTCACTGAATATTACACACCTGTGATATAGTGTGGAGGCTATTGTTTATGGCCACTCATTCAGAGAATCACTGAATAATGCACAACTGTGGAATAGTCAGATGTCTCTATCCCATGGCCTCTCATTGAGATCCCCTCTATATGTACACACCTGGAAAAATAGTCAGAATTTACTTATATCCCCTCATTCAGAGTCTCACTCAATAATGCACACCTGTGGTATAGTACAGAGCCTTTTCCATGTGGCCTCTCATTCGGAGTGTCACTGAATAATGTGGTGTAGTCAGGAGTCTATTTCATGTAGAAAAATTTTCAGAACCTCAATGAATAAGAGAAACCCATGCTATAGTAAGGCATCTAATTAATATGGCCAAATTTTGTAAGCCTCACTGAATAAAACACACCTGGAAAATAATTTGGAGTCTATATTTGATGGACATTCATTCAGATCCTCTGTGAATAATGCACACCCTTGTGGTAGCCAGGAGTCTATTTCATTTGGACACTCATTTATAGCCTCAGTGGATAATATGCACGTGTGGATTATTCAGGATTTTATTTCATATGGCCACTGACTCCTAATTTCAGTGAACAATGCACAAGTGTAAAGTACTCAGCAGTCTATTTCATAGAGCCACTCATTCAGAGATTCACTGAATAATACAAATATTTACGGTAGACAGAATCCTGTTTTATATGATCACACAATCAGTGCCTCACTGAGTAACACACACCTGGGGAAGCGTTAGGAGTCTACTTTATATAGCCTCTCAATGACTTCCTCAGTGAATAATGCAAACGTGTGAAATAGACAGTAGTATATATTACATGACCACAAAATCAAAGCCTAAGTGAGTAATACACAACTTTAGAATAGTCACTATTCTATTCCATATACCTAAATATTCAAAGTCAGAGTCAATAATACACACCTGTGAACTGGTCAAAAAACAATTGCGTATGGCCAAATTTTAGAGCCTCAGTGAATAATACATACCTCGGGAATACTCAGGACGCTATTACATATGGCCTCTATTTCAGAAATTTATTAAATAAGGAACACCTGTATTGTAGTCAGAATTCTATTTCGTATAGCCACATATTCAGAACCTAACTGAATGACATACACCTTGGGGTAAGTCAGAATTCTATTTCGTATAGCCACATATTCAGAACCTAACTGAATAACATAGACCTTGTGGAAACTCAGGATTCTATTTCGTAAAGCCACTCATTTAGATACCAAATGTAAAAACTCGCACCTGTGAAGTATTCAGGAGTCTCTGTGTTATGACCACTCATTCAGAGCCTCACAGAATAATACAGAACTATGGAAATTCAGGAGTCTATTTTACATGGCCATTTATTCAGAACTTTATTGAAGTATCAAATACATCTGGAAAATACTCAGAATTCTATTGTATATAGCCACTTATTCAGAGTCACTGAATAATATACACCTGGGGAATAGTCTGGAGACTATTTGATATGACCGTTCACCCAGTGACTCAGTGAAAAATGCACAGCTGAGAAATAGTCAAGAGGATAAAGTCAAGAGTCTACTTTATGTGGTAACTCATTCAGAAACTCACTGAAGAATACCCACCTTAGAAATAGTCAGAGTCCAGGTCATATGGCCACTCAATCAAAGCATTACCGTATAATGCGCAATGGGGCAATAGTAAGGAGTCTATTTCATATAGCCTCTCATTGACAGCTTCAGTGCCTAATAAACTGTTGTGTAGTAGTCAGGACCCTATTCAAGGTAGCCCCAAATGACGCAGCTACGTGAATGATACACACATGTGTAATAGTCAGGAGACTGATATGGACACTCATACGGCACCTCTTTGAATACTACACATTTGAGATATAAACACTAGTCTATTTCATATGGTGATTCATTAGGAGAGTCAAAAAATAACGCACACCTGTGGAATAAATTGGGGTCTATTACATAAGGCCACTCTTTCAGTGTTTCAGTGACTAATATGTACATCTGATAAGTCTGGAAGCTCTTTCACATGACCACTTGTTCAGGGCCTCAGTGCATAATACTCCCCTCAGAAACGGTCAAGGATCTGCTACAAAGAAGTAGACATTTAGAGTCTCTGTAAGTAATGCACACATGGGCAATACACAAGAGTCTCTTTTCTATGACCACTTAGTCAGTGTCTCATTCAATAATACACACCTGGGGAAGAGTTAAGAGTCTACTTCATATAGCCACTCATTTAAAGCCTCAGTGAATAATTCACCCCGGAGTAATAATCGAGCACTTTTTTATATGGCCACTCACTATGTGCCTCACTGAATGACACACATCTGGGGAATCCTCAGGATTCTATTTCATACTACCACACATTTAGAAACTTATTGAATAATTCACAACAGAGCAATAGTCAGGGGTCTATTCTTTCTGGCCTCTCATTCAGTGTTTTCTTGAATAACAAACATCTATGGAGTAATCAGGGCACTGATTAAGATCGTCACGAATTAAGTGCCTTCTGGAGTGATACACACCTGGGTGATAGTCAGGAGTTTATTTCATATAAACTATAATTCTGGGTATTTCTGAGTAATACACAACTGGGGGAGTGTCAGGAGTCTATTTGGTATGGACACTCATACAGAACCTGTTTGAATAATGCAAGCATGAAGAATAATCAAGAGTCTATGTCAAATGTCTTCTCATTCAGACAAACAGTGAATAAAACACATGTGGAGTAATGAGAAGTCTGTTTCATATGGCCGTTCTTTTACAGCTGCACTGAATATAACACCCTTGTGATATAGTCTGGAGTCTGTTGTTTATGGCCACTAATTCAGAGAATCACTGAATAATGCACACCTGCAGAATGGTAAGAAGTCTCTATCCTATGTCCTCTCACTGAGAGCCTCACTAAATGTACAAACATGGGAAAATTGTCAGGATTTACTAATATCCCCTCATTTAGAGTCTCACTCTATAATGCAAACCTGTGGAATAGTAAGGAAACTTTTTCATGTTGCCTCTCATTCGGCGTGTCACTGAATAATGTGGTGTGGTCAGTAGTCTATTTCATGTAGACACATTTTTAGAGCCACAGTGAATAAGAGACACCCTTTCTATGATAAGGCATCTACTTCATATGGTCACATATTGTAAACCTAACTGAATAATACTCACCTGGGGAATAATTTGGAATTTCTTTTCGATGGACATTCATTCAGAGCCTCGGTGAATAATGCACACCCGTGGGGGTAGCCAGGAGTCTATTTTATTTTGACACCCATTCATAGTCTCAGTGGATAATATGCACGTGTGGATTAGTCAGGATTTCATTCCATATGGCCACTGACACGTAATTTCAGTGAATAATGCACGAATGTAAAGTAATCAGCTGTCTATCTCATAAAGCCACTCATTCAGAGATTCACTGAATAATACAAATATTTAAGATAGACGAAATCCTGTTTCATATGGTCACACAATCAGAGCCTCACTTAGTAACACACACCTGGGGAACCGTTATGAGTCTACTTTATATAGCCTTTCATTTACAGCCTCAGCGAAGAATGCACACATGTGGAGTAGACACTAGCCTGATTTATATGGCCACAAAGTCAAAGCCTGAGTGAGTAATGCACAACTTTAGAATAGTCACTAGTCTTTTTCATATGCCCTAATATTTAAAGTCAGAGTCAATAATACACACCTGTGGGCTAGTCAAAAATCAATTTCTTATTGCCAAAGATTTAGAGTCTCAGTGAATAATACATACCTGGGGAATACTCAGGATGCTATTACATATAGCATCTGTTTCAGAGATTCATTGAATAAGGAACACCTGTATTGTAGTCAAAATTCTATTTTGTATAGCCACATATTCAGAACCTAACTGAAGGACAAACACCTTGGGGAAAGTCAGGATTCCATTTCTTATAGCCACACATTCAGAACCTAACTGAATAACATACACCATGGGGAAAGTCAGCGTTCTATTTCGTATAGCAACTCATTTAGATACTGAATATAGAAACGCACACCTGCTGAGTATTCAGGAGTCTCTATTTTATGGCCACTCATTCGGAGACTCACAGAATAATACAGAACTATAAAAATTCAGGAGTGTATTTTACATGGCCAGTTATTCAGAACCTCTTTGAAGAATCATATATATCTAAAAAATACTCAGGATTCTATTATATATAGCCCCTGTTTCAGAGTCTCACTGAATAATGCACACCTGGGGAATAGTCTGGAAACTATTTGATATGACCATTCACCCAGTGACTCAGTGAAAAATGCACAGCTGAGAAATAGTCAAGAGGATAGAGTCATGAGTCTATTTTCTGTGGTAACTCATTCAGAAACTCACTGAAGAATTCCCACCTTGGAAATAATCAGAGTCCAGGTCATATGGCCACTCAATCAAAGCATTACCGTATAATGCACAATTGGAAAATAGTAAGGAGTCTATGTCATATGGCCTCCCATTGAGAGTTTCAGTGTGTAATAAACTGCTGTGGAGTAGTCATGACCTTATTTAAGGTAGCCCCAAATTACACAGCTAAATGAATGATACACACATGTGTGATAGGAGACTATTTGATATGGACACTCATAAAGCACCTCTTCCAATAGTTCACATTTGTGGAATTATCACTATTCTATTTCATATGGTGATTCATTTGGATTGTTAAAAAATAGGGGGATTTCCCAGATGATGCCATAGAAACAACTCAGGGTTGCAGCTCTCAGTGAAGGCACAGAGGGTGAGTCCTAGCCACATGTTCAGAGGGTCCTTTGTTGCCCACAGAAAGAGGATATTTGCAATGTAGGAGAGACAGCGGATGCCAGCACAGCCAGTACTTTGGCTCCGGCAACTTGTTTTTCCGGCGCCGCAGTGCAGCGGCTCCCGGCACAAAACTCACTGGTCTGGGTGCCCTTTTAAAGCGGCAATCTGAGATCCAGAAGGGCAGATTGACATGTCCATCTGATTAAACGGGACTTGGAAAATGAGCCAGACCAGGAGATTCCTGGAAAGCGTTATTTGACCCGGTGCAGTGGGCAGTGGCACGGAAGATCGCACGGATTCCAGTTTCTTATCAGCAGGCTACTGGGTCACCATACAGAGAGTCAACCATTCAAATTGGGGAAAAAATGAGAGAGAGACAGAGGACATCCTCTGAGGCAGGGAGCCAGGTGATCGGGCTTGGCCGGTCCCACCCTAATGGGAACAAGCTGGGCAGCGATTGGAGGCATTCGAGGTTGAGAGTTTTGCTTTGGGTTCAGCTGAATCAAGCACAATGCAGCTCGGTGGGGGAGGGGCGTCCACCACTACGTATGCAATTTGCCCCTTCTGAGGTACACGCCCATTGCTCATGCAGCATCCCGTTGCTGAGGCAACCCGCAATAACAAAGAAACTCTGCCAAAAGGACGGAGCACACCACAGTAGACCAGAGACCCGGGGCAGAAGGGCGGACCCATGCTAGCAGGATGGAGCCTCGGCAGGCAAATAGTGAATAGACTGCCACCTAGTGAGGCAGGACAATGCAACAGATACTCATAAAGAAAGCCCCAACTCACTGAGACAGAGCATCTGAGGGGAAAAAAGGGGGGTGCAGAGTGGCTAGACCGTTAGAAGGAAAACTAAGTAACAGACATACTTTATCATCAACAATCTGGGCGTCCACACAGAGACCAAATTGAAAAGTCAGTAACTACTAAGACGATAGGTGGATGAATCCACAAAGATGGAAAGAAACCAGCGAAAAAAGGAGGGAAACACCCAAAACCAAAACACCTCACCTCCTACAAAGGACCAAAACTCCTCACCAGCAAGGAAACAAAGCTGGACGGAGAATGAGTGTAACGAAATGACAGAATCAGAATTGAGAAAGTGGATAATGAGAAACCTCAGTGAGCTAAAAGAACATGTTCTAACTCAATGCAATGAAACTAAGAACCTTGAAAATTATTTGAGGAAATGATAACAAGAATGGACAACTTAGAGAGGATTATGAATGAATTGAAGGAGCTGAAAAACACAACATGAGAACTTCACGAAGCATGCACAAGTTTCAACAGCCGAATTGACCAAGCAGAAGAAAGAATATCAGAAGTCGAAGATCAACCCAATGAAATAAAACGTGAAACCAAGATTAAACAAAAAAGCACAAAAAGGAATGAACAAAATCTCCAGGAACTGTGTGACTATATGAAGAGACCCAACCTACATTTGATAGGTGTACCAAAATGTGAGGAAGAGAATGAATCCAAGCAGGAAAATACTCTTCAGGATATTATACAAGAAAATTTCCCCAACCTAACAAGGCAGGTCAATACTCAATTCCAGGAAATACAGAGAACACCACAAAGATACTCTGCAAGAAGAGCAACCCCAAGGCATATAATCGTCAGATTCACCAGGGTTGAAATGAAGGAGAAAATACTAAGGGAAGCCAGAGAGAAAGGTCGGGTCACCCACTAAAGGAAGCCCATCAGACTCACAGCAGATCTCTTGGCAGAGACTCTACAATCCAGAAGAGAGTGGGGTCCAATATTCAACATTCTAAAAGAAAAGAACTTTCTGGCCAGGCACGGTGATTCAATCTTGTAATCCCAGCACTTTGGGAGGGTGAGGCGGGTGGATCACGAGGTCAAAAGATCAAGACCATGCTGGTCAAAATGGTGAAACCACGTCTCTAATAAAAATACAAAAAAAAATAGCTGGGCATGGTGCTATGTGCCTGTAGTCCCAGCTACACGGAAGGCTGAGGCAAGAGAATTGCCTGAACCCAGTAGGCGGAGACTGTGGTGAGCCGAGATCACACCATTGCACTCCAGCCTGGGTAATGAAAGTGAAACTCCATCTCAGAAAAAAAAAGAACTTTCAACCCAAAATTTCATATCCAGCCAAACTGAGCTTCATAACTGAAGGAAAAATAAAATCCTTCATGAAAAAGCAAGTACTCAGAGATTTTGTCACTACTAGGCCTGCTTTACAAGAGCTCCTGAAAGAGGCACTACACATGGAAAGAAACAACCAGTACCAGCCATCCTAAAAGCATACCAAACGCTAAAGAGCATCAACAAAATGAAGAATCTACATGAACCAATGGGATAAACAACCAGCTAGCATTAAAGTGGCAGAATCAAATTCAAATATAACAATATTAGCCCTAAATTTAAATGGGCTAAATGCACCAATCAAAAGACAAAGACTGGCAAATTGGATAAAAAGACAAAATCCATCGGTGTGATGTATACAGGAAATCCATCTCACATGCAAGAATAAACAAAGGCTAAAAATAAAGGGACGGAGGAAGATTTCCCAAGCAAATGGAGAGCAAAAAAGAAGAAAAAGTTGCAATTCTCGTCTCTGATAAAATGGACGTTAAACAACAAAGATCAAAAGAGACAAAGAAGGTCATTACATAATGGGAAAAGACTCGATACAACAAGAAGAGGTAACAATCCTAAATATATATGGACCCAATGCAGGAGCACCCAAATATATAAGGCAAGTTCTTAATGACTTACAAAGAGACTTAGACTCCCACACAATAATAGTGGGAGACTTTAACACTCCACTGTCAATATCAGATACATCAACCAGACAGAAATTTAACAAGGATATCCAGGACTTGAACTCAGACCTGGAACAAGCAAACCTGATATACATTTACAGAACTCTCCACCACAAATCCATAGAATATACGTTCTTCTCAGCACCACATCACACCTACTCCAAAATTGACCACATAACTGGAAGTAAAGCACTCCTCAACAAATGCAAAACAACTGAAATCATAACAAATAGTCTCTCAGACCATAGTGCAATCAAGTTGGAACTCAGAATTCAGAAAATAACTCAGAACCGCACAGCTTTATTGAAACTGAAAAACTGGCTCTTGAATGTCGATTTGATAAACAATTGAAAGAAGGCAGAAATAAAGAAGTTCTTCAAAACCAACGAGAACGAAGACAAAACATACCAGAATCTCTGGGCCACATTTAAAGCAGACTGTAGAGGAAAATATATAGCAATAGGTGCTCACATGAGAAGAGAGGAGAGATCCAAAATTGACACCCTATCATCAAAATTGAAAGAGCTACAGGAGAAAGATCAAAAAAGCTCAAAACCTAGCCAAAGACAAGAAACAACTAAGATCAGAGCAGAACTGAAAAAGATAGAGACACAAAAAACCCTTCAAAAAATCAAAAAATACAAGAGCTGGTTTTTTGAAAAGATCAACATAATAGACAACCACTAGCCAGATTGATAAAAAAGAAAACAGAGAACAACAAATAAGATGCAATAAAAATAGATAAAGGGGAAAGAATCACAGAAGCCACAGAAATTCAAACCATCATCAGAGAATGCTGCAAACAACTCTATGCACAAAAACTAGTAAACCAGGAAGAAATGGATAAATTCATGGACGCCTGTGTCCTCCCAAGCCTAAACCAGGAGGAAGCCGAAACTACGAATAGACCAATAACAAGGTCTGAAGTTGAGGCAGCAGTTAAGAGCCTACCACACAAAAAGCCCAGGTCCAGATGGATTCACAGCCGAATTCTACCAGACAAACAAAGAGGATCTGGTACCATTCCTTCTGAAACTATTCCAAATAATTCAAAAAGACGAAACCCTTCCCAAATCACTTTATGAGACCAACATCATCCTGATACCACAACCTGACAGAGACTCAACAAGAAAAGAAAACTTAAGGCCAATAACCATGATGAACATAGATGCAAATATCTTCAATAAAATACTGGCAAACCGACTGCAACAGCACATTAAAAAACTTATCCATCATGATCAAGTAGGATTCATCCAGGGGACGCAAGTCTGGTTCAACATACACAACTGTATAAATGTAATTCACCACGTAAACAGAAGCAAAAACAAAAACCACATGATTATCTCAATTGACACAGAGAAGGCATTTGACAAAATTCAACAGCGATTTATGCTAAAAACCCTCAATCAACTTGGTATTGATGGAACATAACTCAAAGTAATAAAAGCTATTTACGACAAACCAACAGACAATATCATACTTAACGGGCAAAAACTGGAAGCATTCCCTTTGAAATCTGGCACTAGAAAAGGATGTCCTCTATCACCACTCCTATTCAACATAGTACTGGAAGTTCTAGCCAGAGCAATCAGGCAAGAAAAAGAAATAAAGGGTATTCAAATAGGAAAGGTGGAAGCCAAATTGTCTCTATTTGCAGACGACATGATAGTATACCTAGAAGACCCCATCACCTCAGCCCAAAAACTCCTGAAACTGATAAGCAACTTCAGCAATGTCTCAGGATATAAAATCAATGTGCAAAAATCACCAGCATTCCTATACACCAATAACAGACTTAAAGAGAACCATATCAAGAACGAACTGCCACTCACAATTGCTACAAAGAAAATAAAATACCTAGGAATACAACTCACAAGGAACATAAGGTACCTCTTTAAGGAAAACTACAAACCACTGCTCAACGAAATAAGAGAGGACACAAACAGATGGAGAAACATTCCATGTTCATGGTTAGGAAGAATTAATATCGTGAAAATTGCTATAATGCCCAAAGTAATTTACACAATCAATGCTATCCCCATCAAACTACCATTGAATTTCTTCACAGAACTGGAAAAAAACAGCATGAACTTCATATAGAACCAAAAGAGAGCCCGCATAGCCAAGTCAATTCTAAGCAAAAAGAACATAGCGGGAGGCATCACACTACCAGGCTTCAAAATATACTACAAGGCTACAGTAATCAAAACAGCATGGTACTGGTACCAAGACAGATATAAACCAATGGAACAGAACAGAGACATTGGAGGCAACACAGCATATCTACAACCATATAATTTTGATAAACCTGGCAAGAAAAAGCAATGCGGAAAGGATTCCTTGTTTAATAAATGGTGTTGGGAAAACTGGCTAGCCATGTGCAGAAAGCAGAAACTGGACCCCTTCCTGACACCTTTCACTAAAATTAACTCCAGATGGTTTAAAGACTTAAACATAAGAACTGACACCATAAAAACGCTAGAAGAAAATCTAGGCAAAACCATTCAGGACATAGGAGTATGCAAGGGCTTCATGACCAAAACACCAAAAGCATTGGCAACAAAAGCCAAAATAGACAAATGGGACCTATTCAAACTCCACAGCTTCTGCACGGCAAAGGAAACAGTCACTAGAGTGAATCGGCAACCATCAGAATGGGAAAAAATCTTTGCAGTTTACACTTCAGACAAAGGGCTGATATCCGGAATTTACAAAGAACTCAAACAGATTTACAGGAAAAAAACAAACAAGCCCATTCAAAAATGGGCAAAGGATATGAACAGACACTTTACAAAAGAAGACATACATGAGGCCAACAAACACATGAAAAAATGCTAATCATCACTGGTCGTTAGAGAGATGCAAATCAAAACCACATTGAGATACCATCTCAGGCCAGTTAGAATGGTGATCATTAAGAAATCTGGAGACAACAGATGCTGGAGAGGATGTGGAGAGATAGTAACACTCTTACACTGTTGGTGGGAGTGTAAATTAGTTCAACCATTGTGGAAGACAGTGTGGCGATTTCTCAAGGCCCTAGAAATAGAATTCCCATTTGACCCAGCAATCCCATTACTGGGTATATATCCAAAGGAGTATAAATCGTTCTACTATAAGGACACATGCATACTTATGTTCATTGCAGCACTGTTTACAATAGCAAAGAACTGGAACCAACCCAAATCCCCATCAATGATAGACTGAATTGGAAAAATGTGGCACATATACACCATGGAATATTATGCAGCAATCAAAAATGATGAGTTTGTGTCCTTTGTAAGGACATGGATGAATCTGGAGAACATCTTTCTCAGCAAACTGACACAAGAACAGAAAACAAAATACCGCATATTCTCACTAATAGGCGGGTGAGAAAACTGAGAACACATGGACACAGGGAGGGGGTCTACTACACACTGGGGACTATTGGGGGGAATGGGGGAGGGACTGCGTGTGGGCTGGGGATGGATAGCCTGGGGATAAATGCCAAGTGTGGGTCAAGGGGAGAAAGGCAGCAAAACACACTGCCATGTGTGTACCTATGCAACTACCTTGCACGTTGTGTACAAGTACACCAAAAGCTATAATGCAATAAAAATTTAAAAAAAATTAAAAAAAAAGAAAATGCAGAGCTGAGAAATAGTCAAGAGGATAGAGTATTTAGTCTATTTTCTGTGGTAACTCGTTCAGAAACTCACTGAGGAATACCCACCTGGGAAATAGTCAGAGTCCAGGTCATATGGCCACTCAATCAAAGCATTACAGAAGAATGCGCAATGGGGCAATAGTAAGTAGTCTATTTCATATGGCCTCTAATTGAGAGCTTCATTTCGTAATGAACAGCTGTGGAGTAGTCAGGACCCTCTTTTTTTTTTCATTAAGAGGGATAGAAAACAGGAACATTGCTTGATTCTATGAATGGGTATTAATGATGGCCCATGTATATTTTGTGTATTTAAAATGGAGAATATATATTTTGTGTATTTCAAGTGGAGAGCTCTATAAGTACTTATTATGTTTACTTGTTCCGGATCTGAGTTCAAGTTCTGTATATCCTTATTAATTTTCTCTCTCATTGAGTCTAAATATCTTTATGGGTCTTATGTATCTGGGTGTTAGGATGCATTGATCCTTTTACCACTCTATCATTGTTGTTTTGAATTCTGTTTTATCAAATCCATAAATTGCAACTCCTAGTTTTGGTTTATTTATTTTTGCTCTCCATTTGGTTGGTAAATCTTTCTCCAAAACTTTGTTTTGAGTCGTTGTGTAGTTTTGGATATAAAATGTGTGTGGATGTGGTATACCATTAGGTTTTGGCTGTGTCTTTTGATTGGGGAATTTAGTCGATTTACATTTAGGATTACTGCCATTTGATGTTAACTGGCTATTTTATTCATTCATTGATGTAAGTTCTTCTTTATGTTGACGCTCTTTATGTTTTGATATATTTTTAGAAAGGCTATTACTGGTTGTTCCTTTCTGTGTATAATGCTTCTTTCAGAAGTTTTTGTAAAGCAGGCCTGGTGGTAATAAAGTCTCTAAGTACTTGCTTGTTCATAAACGATTTTATTTTTCCTGCAATTGTGAAGCTTAGTTTGGCAGGATATAAAATTCTGGGCTGAAAGTTCTGTTCTTTAAGGATGTTAAATATCAGCCGCCACTCTCTTCTGGCTTGTAGTGTTTCTGTAAGTCTAATAGGCTTTCCTATGTGGGTAACCTGACCTTTCTCTCTGCCTGCCGTAGTATTTTCTCCTTCGTTTCAACCCTGGTGAATCTAACGATTATGTGCCTTGGGGTTGCTCTTCTTGAGGAATGTCTTTGTGGTGTTCTCTGTATTACCTGGGGTTGAATAGTGTACTGCTTTGCTAGATTGGGAAAATTCTCCTAGATAATATCCTGAAGAGTATTTTCCAAATTGAATTCATTCTCTCCATCACATTCAGGTACACCTATCAAACGAAGATTAGGTCTTTTCACATAGTCCCATATTTCTTGGAGATTTTGCTCATTCCTTTTTATCCTTTTTTCTCTATTCTTGTCTTCTCATTTCATTTCATTAAGTTGGTCTTCGACCTCCGATATCCTTTCTTCTGCTTGATCAATTCAGCTATTCAAACTTGTGCATATTTTACTAAGTTCTCATGTTGTATTTTTCAACGCCTTTAGTTGATATATATTCCTATCTATATTGTCCATTCTTATAAACATTTTGTCAAACCTTTTTTCAAAGTTCTTAGTTTCTTCACATTGGGTTAGAACAAGTTCTTTCAATTCCCAAAAATTTATCATCCACCTTCTGAAGCCTACTTCAGATAATGGAACACAGTCCTTTTCCATCAGGGCTTGTTCTGTTGCTGCTGAGGAATTGCAATCCCCTGTAGAGTGAGAGGGGTTCTGATTTTCAGTGTTCTCGGCATTTTGAGGCTGCTTTTTCCCTTTTTTGTGGATTTTTTCATTTGTTCTCTTTACAATTACCGCCTTTCTAATTTGGCTACAGAGAGGACGTCCAATTTATTGATTCCCAGTGCTGGAATCCGAGCAACTCACTGCACCGACCAAAACAGCAGCGATAAGATGGATGGTGCTGTTCTGCCTGGGAATCTCTGGTCTGGCTTCCTTCTTCAGTCCACAACAAGCGGCTCTGCCTTCCTGGAGCTCCAAACACCAGTCAGTAGGGGAACGAGTCCTGTTTACTGTGCACAAAAACTGCCACCCCTCGGCGATGGCAAAACCTCTGTGCCAGCCACAAGAGTCACGCTGGCGACCCGCGGGGCTCCTCCACTGAAAATCTTCTGGTCCGTGAGCGATGAACATTTGTCCGAAAGTGTGGAATTCTCAAGTTTTCTGAGTTTCACTGGGAGCTACAATCCCGAGCTGTAAGCAATCAGCCATCTTGGAAGCGATCAGGACCTTCTTTAAGGTAGCCACAAATTATGCAGTTAGCTGAATGATACACACATGTGTGATAGTCAGGAGTCTCTATCATATGGACACTCATACACCACCTCTTCAAACAATGAATATTTGGGAAATAATCAGTAGTCTATTTTATATGATGATCCGTTTGGGGTGTCAAAGGTAAGGCACACCTGTGGAGTAAAATATGGTCTATTATATAAGGTCACTCTTTCAGTGTTTCAGTGAATAATAAGTATATCTGATAAGTCAGGAATCTCTTTCACATGGCCAGTCGTTCAGGGCCTCAGTGCATAATACTCCCCTCAGAAATAGTCAAGGGTCTACTTCAAATAATTACACATTCAGACTCTCTGTAAGTAATGCACACATGGGCAATACACAAGAGTCTATTTTTTATGCCCACTTAGTCAGAGTCTCATTCAATAATACACACCTGGGGAAGAATTAAGTGTCTACTTCATGTAGCCACTCATTTAGAGTCTCAGTGAATAATTCAAACCGGAGTAATAGTTGGGCACCTTTAATATGGCCACCCACTGTGTGCCTCCCTGAAAGATACACACCTGGGGAATCCTCAGGATTCTATTTTATACTACCACACATTTAGAACCTTATTGAATAATTCACAATGGAGCAATAATCAGGTGTCTATTGTTTTTTGATTCTCATTCAAAGTTTCAGTGAATAATAAACTTCTATGGAGTAATCAGGGCACTGTTTAAGATAGCCGCGAATTAAGTGCCTTCCTGAGTGATACACAACTGGGTGATAGTCAGTAATTTATTTCATATGAACTCTAATTCTGGGTATTGCTGAGTAATACACAAAAGGGGAAGTGTCAGGAGTCTATTTGGTATAGACACTCAAACGGAACCTGTTAGAATAATGCACACATGGAGAATAATCAGGAGCCTATATCAAACGGCTACTCATTCAGACAGTGAATAACGCACATGTGGAGTAATGAGGAGTCTGTTTAATAAGGCAGTTCTTTCACAGCCTCACTGAATATTACACACTTGTAATACAGTCTGGAATCTACTGTTTATGGCCACTCATTCAGAGATTCAGTGAATAATGCAAATCTGTGAAATAGTCAGAAGTCTCTATCCTATGGCCTCTCATTGAGAGCCTCAATAAATGTACACACCTGGGAAAATAGTCAGAATTTAATTAAATCCTCTCGTTTAGAATCCCACACAGTAATGCACACCTGTGGTATGGTAAAGAGTCTTTTTTATGTGGCCTCACATTTGGAGTGTCACTGAATAATGTGGTGTAGTCAGGAGTCTATTTCATGTAGACATATTTTCAGGGCCTCAGTGAATGAGAGACCCTTGCTATATTAAGGCATCTAATTAATATGGCCACAACTTGTAAGCCTCACTGAACAATACACACCTGGAAAATAATTTGGAGTCTATTTCCGATGGAAATTCATTTAGAGCCTCGGTGAATAATGCACACCCATGGGGTAGCCAGGAGTCTATGTCATTTGAACACTCATTCATAGCTTCAGTATATAATATGCACATGTGGATTAGTCAGAATTTCATTTCATATGGCCACTGACTTATAATTTCAATGAATAATTCACAAATGTACAGTACTCAGCACTCTATTTCATAGAGCCACTCATTCAGAGATTAACTGAATAATACAAATATTTAAGATAGACACAATCCTCTTTCATATGATCACACAATCAGAGCCTAACCGAGTAACACACACCTGAGGAAGCATTAGAAGTCTACTTTATATAGCCTCTCATTTACAGCCTCAGTGAAGAATGCACACGTGTGAAATAGACACTAGTCTATTTTATATGGGCACAGAAAAAAAGCCTGAGTGAGTAATACACTTTAGAATAGTCACTAGTCTATTCCATATGCCCAAATATTCAAAGTCAGAGTCAAAAATACACACCTGTGGACTAGTCTAAAAACAATTTTTTATGGCCAAAGTTTTAGAGCCTCAGTGAATAATACATACCTGCGGGATACTCAGGACGCTATTACATATGTCATCTATTTCAGAGATTCATTGAATAAGGAACACATGTATTGTAGTCAGAAATATATTTCGTACAGCCACATATTAAGAACCTAACTGAATGACATACACCTTGGGGAAAGTCAGGATTCTATTTTGTATAGCCACTCATTTAGATATCGAATTTAAAAACGCACACCTGCGGAGTATTCAGGATTCTCTATTTTATGGCCACTCATTGAGAGCCTCACAGAATAATACAGATATATGGAAATCCAAGAGTGTATTTTACATGGAAACTTATTCAGAACCTCATTGAAGAATCATGTATATCTGGAAAATACTCAGAATTCTATTACATATAGTCAATTATTCAGAGACTCACTGAATAATGAACCCCTGGGGAATAGTCTGGAGACTATTTGATATGACCTTTCACACAGTAACTCAGAGAAAAATGCACAGCTGAGAAATAGTCAAGAGGATAGAGTCACGAGTCTATGTTCTGTGGTAGTTTGTTCAGAAACTGCCTGAATAATACTCACCTTGGAAATAGTCAGAGTCCATGTCGTATGTCCACTCAATCAAAGCATATCAAATAATACACAATAAGGCAATAGTACAGAGTCTATTTTATGTTGCCTCTCATTGACGGCTTCAGTGCATAATGAACAGCTGTGGAGTAGTCTGGACCCTCTCTAATGTAGCTCAAATTACGCAGCTATGTGAGTGATACACACATGTGTGATAGTCAAGAAACTCTTTGATAAGGACACTCATACAGCACCTCTTCAAATACTGCACATTTGGGAAAATATCACTAGTCTATTTCACATGCTGATTCTTTGGGACAGTCAAAAAATAACGCACACCTGTGGAGTAAAATGTGGTCTATTACATAATGCCACTCTTTCAGCGTTTCAGTGAATAATATGTATATCCGATAAGGATGTCAGGAATCTCTTTCACAGGGCCACTCGTTCAGGGCCTCAGTGCATAATGCTCCCCTCAGAAAGAGCCAAGGGTCTACTTCAAATAAGTCTACATTCAGAGTCTCTGTAAGTAATGCACACATGGGCAATTTACAAGAGTCTGTTTTCTATGCCCACTTTGTCAGAGTTTCATTCAATAATAAACAACTGGGGAAGAGTTAAGTGTATACTTTATGTAGCCACTCATTTAGAGCTTCAGTGAATAATTTATACCAGAGTAATAGTCGAGCATTTTTTATACGGCCACTCACTATGTACCGCCCTGAATGATACACACCTGGGGAATCCTCAGAATTCTATTTCATACTATTACACATTTAGAACCTTATCGAATAATTCACAATTGAGCAATAGTCAGGTGTCTATTGTTTTTGGCCTCTCATTTAAAGTTTCAGTGAATAATAACCTTCTATGGAGTAATCAGGGCACTGTTTAAGATAGCCACGAATTAAGTGCCTTCCTGAGTGATACACACCTGGATGATAGTCTGGAGTTTATTTCATATGAACTCTAATTCTGGGTATTGCTGAGTAATACACAAGTGGGGGAGTGTCAGGAGTCTATTTGGTATGGACACTCATACAGAACCTGTTTGAATAATGCACACATGGAGAATAATCATGAGTCTATGTCATACGGCTCCTCATTCAGACACACAGTGAATAATGCACATGTGGAGTAAAGAGAAGTGTGTTTCATATGGCCATTCTTTCACAGCCGCACTGAATATTACACACTTGTGATATAGTCTGAAGTCTATTGTTTATGGCCACTGATTCAGAGTATTAGTGAATAATGCACACCTTCGGAACAGTGAGAAGTCTCTATCCTATGTCCTCTCATTGAGAGCCTCACAAAATATACACACCTGGGAAAATAGTCAGGATTTACTTACATCCCCTAATTTAGTGTTTCACTCAATAATGCACACCTGTGAAATAGTAAGAAGACGTTTTCTTTTCTTTTTTTTTAATTTTTATTGCATTTTAGCTTTTGGGGTACCTGTGCAGAACGTGCAAGATATTTGCATTGGTACACCCATGGCAGTGTGTTTTGATGTCTTCCTCACCTTAAACCACATTTGGCATTTCTCCCCAGGCTATCCATCCCCAGCTCACCCCCCCCCGTTGTCCCTCCTCTATTCTCCACAATAGACCCCACTGTGTAGTACCCCCCTCCATTTGTACATGTGTTCTTATTTTTCTCACCCGCCTATGAGTGATAACATGTGGTATTTCTTTTTCTGTTCTTGTATTAGTTTGCTGAGAATGATGTTCTCCTGATTCTTCCATATCCTTACAAAGAACATAAACTTGTCATTTTTGATTGCTGCATGATATTTCATGGTGTATATGTGCCACATTTTCCCAGTCCAGTCTATCATCCTTGGGCATTTGTGTTGGTTCCAGTTCTTTGCTCTTGTATACAGTGCTGCAATGAACATTCGTGTGCATGTGTTCTTATAGTAGAACGATTTATATTTTTTTGGATATATACCCAGTAATGGGATTGCTGGGTCAAATAGAATTTCTATTTATAGGTGTGGAATTTCTATTTCTAGACTTTTGAGGAATCGCCACACTGTCGTCCACAATGGTTAAAATAATTTACACTCCCACCAACAGTGTAAGAGTGTTTCTAATTCTCCACATCCTCTCCAGCATCTATTCTCTCCAGATTTTAAAACGATCGCCATTCTAAGCGGAGTGAGACGGTATCTCAGTGTGGTTTTGATTTGCATCTCTCTAATGACCAGTGATGATGAGCATTTTTTTATGTGTTTGTTGGCTTCATGTATGTCTTCTTTCGTAAAGTGTCTGTTCATGTCCTTTGCCCATTTTTGAATGGGCTTGTTTGTTTTTTTCCTGTAAATCTGTTTGAGTTCTTTGTAAATTCTGGGTATTATCTCTTTGTCAGTTGTGCAAACTGCAAAGATATTTCCCCAATATTTTGGTTGCCGATTAAATCTGGTGACTATTTCTTTTGCCATGCAGAAGCTGTGGAGTTTGATTAGGTCCCATTTGTCTATTTTGGCTTTTGTTGCCAATGCTTTTGGTGTTTTGTTCATGAAGTCCTTGCCTACTCCTATGTCCTGAATGGTTTTGCCTAGATTTTCTTCTAGGGTTTCTATGGTGTCAGGTCTTACGTTTAAGTCTTTAATCCATCTGGAGTTAATTTTAGTGTAAGGTGTCAGGAAGGGGTCCAGTTTCTGCTTTCTGCACATGGCTAGCCAGTTTTCCCAACACCATTTATTAAATAGGGAATCCTTTCCCCATTGCCTGTTTTTGTCTGGTTTATCAAAGATAATATGGTTGTAGATGTGTTGTGTTGCCTCCGATGCCTCTGTTCTGTTCCATTGGTCTATATCTCTGTTTTGGTACCAGTACCATGCTGTTTTGATTACTGTAGCCTTGTAGTATAGTTTGAAGTCTGGTAGCGTGATGCCTCCTGCTGTGTTCTTTTTGCTTAGAATTGACTTGGCTATGCGGGCTCTTTTTTGGTTCCATATGAAATTCATGGTGGTTTTTTCCAGTTCTGTGAAGAAATTCAATGGTAGTTTGATGGGGATAGCATTGATTGTGTAAATTACTTTGGGCAGTATAGCCATTTTCACGATATTGATTCTTCCTAACCACGAACATGGAACGTTTCTCCATCTGTTTGTGTCCTCTCTTATTTCGTTGAGCAGTTGTTTGTAGTTTTCCTTAAAGAGGTCCCTTACATTCCTAGTGAGTTGTATTCCTAGGTATTTTATTTTCTTTGTAGCAATTGTGAATGGCAGTTCGTTCTTGATTTGGTTCTCTTTAAGTCTGTTATTGGTGTGTAGGAATGCTTGTGATTTTTGCACATTGAGTTTATATCCTGAGACTTTGCTGAAGTTGCTTATCAGTTGCAGGAGCTTTTGGGCTGAGGTGATGGCGTCTTCTAGGTATACTATCATGTCGTCTGCAAATAGAGACAATTTGGCTTCCACCTTTCCTATTTGAATACCCTTTATTTCTTTTTCTTGCCTGATTGCTCTGGCTAGAACTTCCAGTACTATGTTGAATAGAAGTGGTGAGAGAGGGCATCCTTGTCTAGTGCGAGATTTCAAAGGGAATGCTTCCAGTGTTTGCCCATTAAGTATGATATTGGCTGTTGGTTTGTCATAAATAGCTTTTATTACTTTGAGATATGTTCCATCAATACCAAGTTTATTGAGGGTTTTAGCATAAAGGGCTGTTGAATTTTGTCAAATGCCTTCTGTGCATCAATTGAGATAGTCATGTGGTTTTTGTTTTTGGGTTTCTTAATGTGGTTAATGATATTTATAAACTTTTTTGGTCTTCCTCCTATAGCTCTTTCAGTTTTGACGATAGGGTGTCAATTTTGGATCTCTCCTCTCTTCTCGTGTGGGTACTCATTGCTATATATTTTCCTCTACAGACTGCTTTAAATGTGTCCCAGAGATTCTGATATTCTCTGTCTTTGTTCTTGTTGGTTTCAAAGAACTTATTTATTTCTGCCTTCATTTTATTGTTTATCCAATCAGCATTCAAGAGCCAGTTGTTCAGTTTCCATAAAGCTGTGTGTTTCTGAGTTATTTTCTGAATTCCGAGTTCCCACTTGATTGCACCATGGTCTGAGAGACTGTTTGTTATGATTTCAGTTGTTTTGCATTTGCTGAGGAGTGCTTTACTTCCAACTGTGTGGCCAATTTTGGAGTAGGTGTGATGTGGTGCTGAGAAGAATGTATATTCTGTGGATTTTGCGTGGAGAGTTCTGTAAATTTCTATAAGGTTTGTATGTTCCATGTCTGAGTTCAAGTCCTGGATATTCTTGTTAATTTTCTGTCTGGTAGTTCTGTCTGATATTGACAGTGGAGTGTTAAAGGCTCCCACTATTATTGTGTGGGAGTCTAAGTGTCTTTGTAAGTCGTTAAGAACTTGCCTTATGTATCTAGGTGCTTCTGTATTGGGTCCATATATATATTTAGGATTCTTAGCTCTTTTTGTTGTATCGATCCTTTTACCATTATGTAATGACCTTCTTTGTCTCTTTTGATATTTGTTGCTTTAATGTCTATTTTATCAGAGATGAGAATTGCAACTCCTTTTTTTCTGCTCTCCATTTTATTGGTAAATCTTCCTCAACTCCTTTATTTTAATCCTTTGTGTATTTGTGCGTGTGAGGTGGGTTTCCTGGATACGGCACACCAATGGGTTTTGTTTTTTTATCCAATTTGCCAGTCTGTGTCTTTTGATTGGTGCATTTATCCCATTTACATTTAGGGTTAATATTGTTATGTGTGAGTTTTTGATACTGCCATTTTGATGCTATTTGGCTGTTTTTTCCCTTGGTTGATGCAGATTCTTCACTTTGTTGACGCTCTTTAGCATTTGGTATGGTTTTAGAATGGCTGGTACTGGTTGTTTCTTTCTATGTGTAGTGCCTCTTTCAGGAGCTCTTGTAAAGCAGGCCTTGTGGTGACAAAATATCTGAGTTCTTGCTTGTTGGCAAAAGATTTTATTCTTTCTTCACTTATGAAGCTTATTTTGGCTGGATATGAAATTCTGGCTTGACAGTTGTTTCCTTTTATAACGTTGAATATTTGCCCCCACTCTCTTCTGGCTTGTAGAGTTTCTTCCAAGAGATCTTCTGTGAGTCTGATGGGCTTCCATTTGTGCGTGACCCGACCCTTCTCTCTGGCTGCCCTTCGTATTTTCTCCTTCATTTCAACCCTGGTTAATCTGATGATTATGTGCCTTGGGATTGCTCTTCTTGCAGAATGTCTTTATGGTGTTCTCTGTATTTCCTGGAGTTGAGTATTAGCCTGCCTTGCTAGGTTGGGGAAATTTTCGTGGATAATATCCTGAATAGTGTTTTCCAGCTTGGATTCATTCTCTTCATCTCATTCAGGTACACCTATCAAACGTAGGTTAGGTCTCTTTACATAGTCCCACATTTCTTGGAGATTTTGTTCCTTCCTCTTTGTGCTTTTTCTCTTATCTTGGTTTTTCTTTTTATTTCATTGAGTTGATCTTCAACTTCTGATATTCTTTCTTCTCCCTCGTCAATTCGGCTGTTGAAATTGTTGCATGCTTCGTGAATTTCTCATGTTGTGTTTTCAGCTCCTTCAATTCATTCATATTCCTCTCTAAGTTGTCCATTCTTGTTATCATTTCCTCGAATCTTTTTTCAAATCTTTTTTCAAGGTTCTTAATTTCTTTGCATTGATTTAGAACATGTTTCTTTAGTTCACTGAAGTTTCTCATTATCCACCTTCTGAAGTCTGATTCCATCATTTCATCACTCTCATTTTCTGTCCGACTTTGTTCCCTTGCTGGTGAGGGGTTTTGGTCCTTTGTAGGAAGTGAGGTGTTTTAGTTTCGGGTGTTTTCCTCCTTTTTTGCGCTGGTTTATTCACATCTCTGTGGATTTATCCGCCTGTTGTCTTAGTAGTTGCTGACTTTTCGACTGGGTCTTTGAGTGGATGCCCAGATTGTTGATGATGAAGTATTTCTGTTACTTAGTTTTCTTTTTAACGGTTTAGCCTCTCTGCTGTATGAGGGCTGAAGTCTACTCCAGGCACTGCTTCTCTGGTATACACCTGTAGCAGCTGTGGAGCAGTGAGGGATGCAACCAGTTTCTTATTCTGCTATCCTTGTCCCAGAATGATGCCCGCCAAATGTCAGTCTGATTAGACCTTTTTTTGAGGTGGCTCTTTGGATATACAGGGATCACGGAGCTGCTTCAGGAGACGGTGTGTACTTTATAGGAGCTCCAGTACTGAGCTGTGAGCTCCATTTTTCATTCAGGGTTGCTGGGCATATGTGTTTACATCTGCTGCAGGAGAACTTATAAAACACCCCCTTTTTTCCCCTCAGATGCTCTGTCTCAGGGAGTTGGGGCTTTCTTTATGAGTATCTGTTGCACTGTCCTGCCCAGATAGGAGGCAGTCTATCAATTATTTGCCTGCCGGGGCTCTGCCTTGCTAGCGCGGGTTCTTCCTGCTTCTGCAGTCTCCATTCTACAGTGGTGTGCTCTGCCATGTTGGTGGCATATCTCTGTTATGGCTGGTTGCCTCAGCAATGGCAGGGTGCGTCATCAGTGGGTGGTACCTCAGTAGGGGTGTATTGTTTCTGCAGTGGTGGACGCCCCACCCCACCGAGATGCATCATCCTGGTTTCAGCTGACCAAGTAGCAAATCTCTCAACCTCGAGCACCTGGGATTGAAGCGCTTCTTGTCCCTGTGAAGGTGGGACTGGCCCAGCCCAAACACATGGATCCCTGCCTCAGAGTCCCTCCTCTCCCTCTGTCTCTTTTTCTTTCCAAATTGAATGGTTGACTCACTCACAGTCGCTTCAGTCGCCTGTGGATTGACCACTGGGATGCATGCGATCTCCCCTGCAGCAGCCCACTGCACAGGCACAAATCGCAATTCCCGGGAATCTCCTGGTCTGGCTCACTATCCAAGTCCCGTTCAATCAAATGGTCATGTCAATCTGCCCTCATAAAACTCAGATTGCTGGTTTAACAGGGCACCCATACCAGTGAGCTTTGTGCGAACTGCCGCTGCACTGTGACTCAGCGCCAGCCAAAACGGCCATGCAAGTGGGCTGCCCTGCTGTCCTGTGACTCTCCTACACCTGGCAATTTGCCAGTTTTCTGGGCAACAAAAATCCGACTGAAAATGCAGCTAAGACTCACCCTCTGCGCCTTCACTGAGAGCTGCAATACTGAGTTCTTTCTATGTCGCCATCTTGGGACTTCTCTCATAAGGAGACTTTTTCATGTGGCCTCTCATTAGGAGTGTCAATGAATAATGTGGTGTAGTCAGGAGTCTATTTGATGTAGACATATTTTCAGAACCTCAGTGAATAAGAGAGACCCTTGCTATAGTAAGGCATCTAATTAACATGGACACACCTTGTAAGCCTCACTGAATAAAACATACCTGGGGAATAATTTGGAGCCTATTTTTGATGCACATTCTTTCAGAGCCTCGGTGAATAATGCACACCCGTGTAGTAGCCAGGAGTCTATTTCATTTGGACACTCATTCATAGCCTCAGTCGATAATATGCATGTGTGGATTAGTCAGGATTTCATTTCATATGGCCACTGACTCATAATTTTAGTGAATAATGCACAAATGTAAAGTACTCAACAGTCTAATTCATAGAGCCACTCATTCAGAGACTCACTGAATGATACAAATATTTAAGATAGACAGAATCCTGTTTCATATGGTCACACAATCAGAGCCTCACTGAGTAACACACACCTGGGGAAGCGTTAGGAGTCTACTTTATATTGCCTCTCATTTACAGCCTCAGCGATAAATTCACACGTGTGGAATAGACGCTAGTCTATTTTATATGGCCACAAAATTAAAGCCTGAGTAATACACAACTTGAGAATAGTCAATAGTCTATACCATGTGCCCAAATATTCAAAGTCAGACTCAATAATAATCATCTGTGGACTAGTCAAAAAACAATTTTATATTGCCAAGGTTTTACAGCCTCAGTGAATAATACATACTTAGTGATTACACAGGATGCTATTTCATATGGCATCTATTTCAGAGATTCATTGAATAAGGAACACCTGTATTGTAGTCAGAATTATATTTTGTATAGCCACATATTAAAACCTAAATAAATGACATACACCTTGGGGAAAGTCAGGATTCCTTGTCATATAGCCACATATTTCAAAAGTAACTGAATAGCATACACCTTGGTGAAAGTCAGGATTCTATTTTCTATAGCCACTCATTTAGATTCCAAATATAAAAACGCACACCTGCGGAGAATTCATGAGTATCTGTTTTATGGCCATTAATTCAGAGCCTCACAGAATAATACAGAACTATGAAAATTCAGGAGTGTATTTTACATGGCCACTTATTCAGAACCTCATTGAAGAATCATGTATATCTGGAAAATACTAAGGATTCTATTATATATAGCCACTTAATCAGAAACAAACTGAATAATGCACACCTGGGGAATAATCTGGAGATTCCTTGATATGACCGTTCACCCAGTGACTAAATGAAAAATGCACAGCTGAGAAATAGTCAAGGGGATAGAGTCATGAGTCAATTTTCTTTAGTAACTCGTTCAGAAACTCACTGAAGAATACCCAGCTTGGAAATAGTCAGAGTAAAGGTCATATGGCCACTCAATCAAAGCACTACAGAATAATGCACAATGGGGAAATATTAAGGAGTCTGCTTCATATGGCCTTTCATTTAGGGCTTCAGTGCATAATAAACAGCTGTGTAGTATCCAGAACCCTATTAAAGGTAGCAACAAATTACGCAGCTGCGTGAATGATACACACATGTGTGATAGTCAGGAGAATATTTGATATCGACACTCATAGGGAACCTCTTGGAATACTGCACATTTGAGGAATAATCAATGATCAATTTAATATGGTGACTCGTTTGGAGAATCAAAAAATAACGCACACATGTGGAGCAAAATAGGGTCTATTACATAAGGCCACTATTTCAGTGTTTCAGTGAATAATATGTATATCTGATAAGTCAGGAATTTCTTTCAAATGGCCACTCGTTCAGGGTCTCAGTGCATAATAATCCCCTCAGAAATAGTCAAGTGTCTACTTCAAATAAGTACACATTTAGAGTCACTGTAAGTAATGCACACATGGGCAAAACACAAGAGTCTCTTTTCTATGCCCACATAATCAGAGTCTCATTCAATATTTCACACCTGGGGAAGAATTATGAGTCTACTTCATGTAGCCACACATTTAGAGCCTCAGTGAATAATTCACACCAGAGTAAGAGTCGAGCATTTTTATATGGCCACTCGCTATGTGCCTCCCTGAATGATACACACCTGGGGAATCCTCAGGATTCTATTTCATACCAGTATACATTTAGAACCGTATTGAATAATTCACAATGGAACCAGAGAGAGATCCAAGATGGCTGATCCCTAACAGCTCGGGATTGTAGCTCCCAGTGAAAGCTCGGAAAACGTGAAGATGCCACATTTTCAGATAAATTTTCGTCGCCCACGACCAGAAGATTTCCAGTGGAGGAGCCGCGCATGTCGCCAGCGCGACTTCTGTGGCCAGCGCAGCAGTTTTGTAGTCGCCTCGGCGCGGCAGCTCTTCGTGCACAGTGAGCGGGAATGGTTCCTCTACTGACTGGTGTTTGGAGCTCTGGGAAGGCAGAGCCGCTTGTTGTGGACTCAAGAAGGAAGCCAGACCAGACATTCCCATGCAGAAGAGCACCATCAGTCATATCGCTGCTGTTTTGGCTGGCACAGTGGGTTGCTTGGATTCCAGCACTGGGAATCAATAAATTGGACATCCTCTCAGGAACTTAATCAGAAAGGCGCTAATTGTAAAGACATAAGATGGATAAAATCACAATAAAGGAAAAAAACAGCCTAAAAATGCCTAGGAAACCGAAAGTCAGAACCCCTCTCCCTCTACAGGGGATAGCAATTCCTCATTAGCAATGGAACAAGCCCTAATGGAAAAGGACTGTGATCCAGTATCTGAAGTAGGCTTTAAAAGGTGGACGATAAAAAATTTTTGGAAGTTGAAACAACTTGTTCTAACTCAATGTAAAGAAACTAAGAACTTTGAAAAAAGGTTTGACGAAATGTTAAAAAGAATGGACAATATAGAGAGGAATATAAATGAACTAATGGAATTGAAAAATACAACACGAGAACTTAGTGAAATATGCACAAGTTTGAATAGCTGAATTGATCAAGCAGAAGAAAGGATATCAGAGGTCGAAGACCAAATTAATGAAACGGAACGAGAAGACAAGAATAGAGAAAAAAGGCTAAAAAGGAATGAGCAAAGTCTCCAAGAATTATGGGACTATGTGAAAAGACCTAATTTACGTTTGATAGGTGTACCTGAATGTGATGGAGAGAATGAATCCAAGCTGGAAAATACTCTTCAGTATATTATCCAGGAGAATTTTCCCAATCTAGCAAACCAGGATACTATTCAACCTAAGGTAATAAAGAGAACACCACAAAGATATTCATTAAGAAGAGCAACCCCAAGACACATAATCACTGGATTCACCAGGATTGAAACGAAGGAGAAAATACTAAGGGCAGCCAGAGAGAAAGGTCAGGTTACCCACAAAGGGAAGCCCATCAGACTTACAGCAGATCTCTCAGCAGAAACCCTACAAGCCAGAAGAGAGTTGGGGCCGATATTTAACATTCTCAAAGAACAGAACTTTCAGCCCAGAATTTCATATCCTGCCAAACTAAGCTTCAAAATTGAAGGAAAAATAAAATCTTTTATGAACAAGCAAGTATTCAGAGATTTTATTACCACCAGGCCTGCTTTACAAAAACTTCTGAAAGAAGCATTACACACAGAAAGGAACAACCAGTATTACCCTTTCTAAAAATATACCAAAAAGTAAAGAGCATCAGCATAAAGAATTCACTGTTGGGGGAAATGGGGGAGGGACAGCGTGGGGGGGCTGGGGGGATAGCCTGGGGATGAATACCAAGTGTGGGTGAGAGAGAGGAAGGCAACAAAACACACTGCCATGTGTTTACCTATGCAACTATCTTGCACGTTCTGCACATGTACCCCAAAACCTATAATGCAATAAAAATTTTTTAAAAAAAGAATTCTCATAAACGAATGTATAAAATAAACAGTTAACATCAAATAGCAGTAATATTAAATTGAAATCGACTAAATTTCCCAATCAAAAGATACAGCCAAAACCTAACGGTATACTACATCCAGACCCATTTCATATCCAAAGATACACAAAGACTAAAAACAAAGGGTTGGAGAAAGATTCACCAACCAAATGGAGAACAAAAACAAATAAATAAACAAAAAGGAGTTGCAATTTATACATTTGATAAAACAGATTTTAAATGAAAAAAGATATAGTGGTATAAGGATCAATGCATCCTAACACCCAGATACATAAGACCCATAACGAGATTTAGACTCAATGAGACAGAAAATTAATGAGGATATCCAGAATCTGAACTCAGATCAGTAACAAGTAAATTTAATAAGCACTTGTAGAGCTCTCCACTTTAGATACATAAAATAAACATTCTCCACTTTAAATACACAAAATAATGATCGGCCATTATTGATACTCATTCATAGAATAAAGCAATATTCCTGTTCTCTCTCCCTCTTTTTTTTCCTCTCTTTTCCTTTCCTTCTAAAAATAAAATCACAATTGAACAATAGTCAGGTGTCTATTTTTTCTGGCCTCTCTTTCAAAGTTTCAGTGAATAATAAATTTCCATGGAGTAATCAGGGCAATGTTTAAGATAGCCCCGAATTAAGTGCCTTCCTGAGTGATACATACCTGGGTGATATTCAAGAGTTTATTTCATATGAACTCTAATTCTGGGTATGGTTTAGTAATACAAAACTTGGGGAGTGTCAGGAGTTTATTTGGTATGGACACTCATACAGAACCTGTTTGAATAATGCACACATTGAGAATAAACAAGAGTCTATGTCATAAGGCTACTCATTCAGACAAACAGTGAATAAAGCACATGTGGAGTAATGAGATGTCTGTTTAAAATGGAAGTTCTTTCACAACATCACTGAATATTACACACTTGTGATATAGTCTGGAGTCTATTGTTTATGGCCACTCATTCAGAGCATCACTGAATAATGCACATCTGCAGAATGTTCAGAAGTCTTTATCCTATGGCCTCTCATTGAGAGCCTCACGAAATGAACACACCTGGAAAAATAGTCAAGATTTTCTTATATCCCCTTATTTAGTGTCTCACTCAATAATGCACACCTGTGGAATAGTAAGGAGACTTTTTCATGTGGCCTCTCATTCGGAGTGTCACTGAGAAATGTGGTGTAGTCAGGAGTCTATTTTATGTTGACACATTTTCAGAGCCTCAGTGAATAAGAGAAACCCTTGCTATAGTAAGGCATATAATTAATATGGCCACACCTTGAAAGCCTCACTGAATAAAAGACACCTGGTGAATAATTTGGAGTCTATTTCCAATGGGCATTCATTCAGAGATTCGGTGAATAATGCACACCCGTGGGGAAGCCAGGAGTCTATTTCATTTGGAGACTCATTCATAGCCTCAGTCAGTAATATGCACGTGTGAATTAGTCATGATTTAATTTCATTTGGCCACTGACTCATAATTTCAGTGAATAATGCAAAAATGTAAAGTACTCTGCAGTCTAATTCATAGAGTGACTCATTCAAAGATTCACTAAATGATACAAATATTTAACACAGACAGAATCCTGTTTCATATGGTCACACAATCAGAGCCTCCCTGAGGAACACATACCTGGGGAAGTGATATGAGTCTACTTTATATGGCCTCTCATTTACAGACTCAGGGATTAATGCACACGTGTGGAATAGACATTAGTCTATTTTATATGGCCACAAAATCAAAGCCTGAGTGAGTAATATAGAACTTAAGAATAGTCACTAGTATATTACATATGAACAAATATTCAAAGTCAGAGTCAATAATACACACCTGTGGACTAGTCAAAAAACAGTTTCATATGGCCAAAGTTTTAGAGCCTCAGTGAATAATACATACCTAGGCAATACACAGGACGCTATTTCATAAGGCATCTAATTCAGAGATTCATTGAATAAGGAACACTTGTATTGTAGACAGAATTTTATTTTGTATAGCCACATATTCAGAACCTAACTGAATGACATACACCTTGGGGAAAGTCAGGAGTCTTTTTCATATAGCCACATATTATGAAAGTAACTGAATAGCATACACCTTGGGGAAAGTCAGGATTCTATTTCGTATAGCCACTCATTTAGATACCAAATGTAAAAACGCACACCTGCGGAGTATTCAGGAGTCTCTATTTTATGGCCACTCATTCAGAATCTCACAGAATAATACAGAACTATGGAAATTCAGGAGTGTATATTACATGGCCACTTATTCAGATCCTCATTGAAAAATCATGTATATCTGGAAAACACTCTGGATTCTATTTTATATACCCACTTATTCAGAGACTAACTGAATAATGCACACCTAAGGAGTAATCTGGAGATTCTTTGATATGACCGTTAATCCCGTGACTAAGTGAAAGAATCACAGCTGAGAAACAGTCAAGAGGATAGAGTCATGAGTCTATTTTCTGTAGTAACTTGTTCAGAAACTCACTGAAGAATACCAGCTTGGAAATAGTCAATGTAAAGGTCATATGGCCACTCAATCAAAGCATTACCGAATAATGCATAATGGGGAAATAGTAAGGAGTCTGTTTCATATGGCCTTTCATTGAGGGCTTCAGTGCATAATAAACAGCTGTGGAGTAGCCAAGACCCTATTTAAGGTAGCCCCAAATTACATAGCTACGTGAATGATACACACATGTGTGATAGTTAAAAGAATATTTGATATGAACATTCATAGGGCACATCTTGGAATACTGCACATTTGAGGAATAATCACTAGTCTATTTCATATGGTGATTCGTTTGGAGAGTCAAAAAATAATGCACATATGTGGAGTAAAATAGGGTCTATTACATAAGGCCACTCTTTCAGTGTTTCAGTGACTAATATGTATATCTGATAAGTCAGGAATCTCTTTCAAATGGCCACTGGTTCAGGGTCTCAGTGCATAATACTCCCCTCAGAAATAGTCAAGTGTCTACTTCAAATAAGTACACATTTAGAGTCTCTGTAAGTAATGCACACATGGGCAATAAATAAGAGTCTCTTTTCTATGCCCACATAGTCAGAGTCTCATTCAATATTTCACACCTGGGGGAGAGTTATGAGACTACTTCATGTAGCCACACATTTAGAGACACAGTGAATAATTCACACCGGAGTAATAGTTGAGCACTATTTATATGGCCACTCGCTATGTGCCTCCCTGAATGATACACACCTGGGGAATCCTCAGGATTCTATTTCATACTAGGACACATTTAGAACCATATTGAATAATCCACAGTGAAAAAATAGTCAGGTGTCTATTCTTTCTGGCCTCTCATTCAAAGTTTCAGTGAATAATAAACTTCCATGGAGTAATCCGGGCAATGTTTTAGATAGCCTCGAATTAAATGCCTTCCTGTGTGATACACACCTGAGTGATATTCAAGAGTTTATTTCATATGAACTCTAATTCTGGGTATGGTTTAGTAATACAAAACTTGGGGAGTGTCAGGAGTTTATTTGGTATAGACACTCATACAGAACCTGTTTGAATAATGCACACATGGAGAATAATCAGGAGTCTATGTCATAAGGCTACTCATACTGACAAACAGTGAATAACACACATGTGGAGTAATGAGACGTCTGTTTAATATAGCCGATCTTTCACAGCCTCACTGAATATTACACACTTGTCATATATTCTGGAGTGTATTGTTTATGGCCACTCATTCAGAGCATCACTGAATAATGCACACCTGCAGAATGTTCAGATGTCTCTACCCTATGGCCTCTCATTGAGGGACTCACTAAATGTACACACCTGGAAAAATAGTCAAGATTTGCTTATATCCCCTCATTTAGAGTCTCACTCAAAAATGCACAACTGTGGAATAGAAAGGAGACTTTTTCATTTGTCCTCTCATTCAGAGTGTCACTGAAGAATGTGGTGTAGTCAGGAGTCTATTTTATGTCGACACATTTTCAGAGCCTCAGTGAATAAGTGAAAACCTTGCTATAGTAAGAAATCTAATTCATATGGAGACACTTTGTAAGCCTCACTGAATAAAACACACCTGGAGAATAATTTGGAGTCTATTTCCGATGCAAATTCATTCAGAGCCTCGGTGAATAATGCACACTCGTGGAGTAGCCAGGAGTCTATTTCATTTGGACACTCATTCATAGTCTCAGTCAATAATATGCAAGTGTGGTTTAGTAAGGATTTAATTTCATATGGCCAATGGCTCATAATTTCAGTGAATAATGCACAAGTGTAAAGTACTCGGCAGTCTATTTCATAGAGCAACTCATTCAGAGGTTCACTGAATAATCCAAATATTTAAGATAGACAGAATCCTGTTTCATATGGTCACACAATCAGTGCCTCACTGACTAACACACAACTTTGGAAGAGTTAGGAGTCTACTTTATATAGCCTTTCATTTACAGCCTCAGCAAATAATGCACACATGTAGAATAGACACTAGTCTGTTGTATATGGCCATAAAATCAAAGCCTGAGTGAGTAATACACAACTTTAGAATAGTCACTAGTCTATTCCATATGCCCAAATATTCAAAGTCCGAGTCAACAATACACTCCAGTACACTAGAAAAAAAACAATTTTATATAACCAAATTTTAGATCCTCAGTGAATAATACATACCTGGGAAATACTCAGGACGCTGTTACATATGGCATCTATTTCAGAGATTCATTGAATAAGAAACACCTGTATTGTAGTCAGAATTGTATTTTGTATAGACATATATTCAGAACCTAACTGAATGACATACACCTTGTGGAAAGACTGGATTCTATTTTATATAGCCAAATATTCAGAACGTATCTGAATAACATACACCTACGGGAATGTCAGAATTCTTTTTTGTATAGCCACTCATTTAGATACAGTGTGTAAAAAAGCACACCTGTGGAGTATTCAGGAGTCTCTGTTTTATGGCCAGTCATTCAGAGCCTCACAGAGTAATACAGAACTATGGAAATTCAGGAGTTTATTTTACATGGTCACTTATTCATAACCTCATTGAAGAATCATATATATCTGTAAAATACTCAGGATTCAATTATATATAGCCATTTATTCAGAGACTCACTGAATAATTCACACCTGGGGAATAATCTGGAGACTATTTTATATGACCGTTCACCTAGTGACTCAATGAAAAATGGAAAGCTGAGAAATAGTCAAGAGGATGGAGTCATGAGCCTATTTTCTGTGGTAACTTGTTCAGAAACTTACTGAAGAGTACCCACCTTGGAAATAGTCAGAGTCCAGGTCATATGGCCACTCAATCAAAGCATTAATGAATAATGCACAATGGGGCAATAGTAAGGAGTCTATTTCATATGGCCCCTCATTGAGAGCTTCAGTGCATAATAAAAAGATGTGGAGTGCTCAGGACCCTCTTTATGGTAGCCCCAAATTATGCAGCTAAGTGAATGATACACCGATGTGTGATAGTCAGGAGACTATTTGATATGGATACTAATACAGCACCTTTTCGAATACTGCACATTTTGGGGAATAATCACTAGTCTATTTTACATGGTGATTCATTTGTGGAGTCAAAAATCAACGCACACCGGTGGAGTAAAATGGTTTCTCTTACATAAGGCCACTCTTTGATTGTTTTGGGGAATAATATGTATATCTGAAAAGGAAGAAATATCTTTCACATGGCCACTCGTTCAGGAACTCAGTGCATAAAAATATCCTCAGAGAGGAGCAAGATGGCGTCGTAGAGGTGACTCAGGATTGCAGCTCTCATTGAAGGTGCAGTGTGAGTTTTAGCCGCATTCTCGGAATGGACCTTTTTTGCCCACAGAACTTTGAAAGTCCCAGGTGTGGGAGAGACACGGGACGCAAGCGCAGCTGGCTTGTGCAGCCTCGGTATGGCCGGGCTGGTGCCACAGTGCAGGGAGACACCCAGCACAAAACTCACAGGTCTGGGTACCCTATAAACTGGCAATATAAGATTTGGAAGGACAGATTGGCATGTCCATCTGATTGAACGGGACTTGGACAATAAGCCAGAGCAGAAGATTCCTGGGAAATGTTATTTGAGCCAGTGCAGTGGGCAGCAGCACGGGAGATTGAAAGGATGCCAGTGCCCTATCAGCAGGCTACTGGGGCACCAGTGAGAGATTCGACCATTCAGCTTGGGGAGAGGAAGAGAGAGAGAGAGGACGGACTCTGAGGCAGGGAGCTGCGTGATCAGGCTCGGCGGGTCCCACCCTCATGGGGACAAGCAGGGCAGAAATTGTGGGTGCTCGGGGCTGAGAGTTTTGCTGCCAGCATCTAGAACAGTGCAGCCCAGTGGGAGAGGTGCGTCCGCCACTACAAACGCAATCCCCCCATACTGAATTACTGCCCAGGGCTGACTCAGACTGTCGTTGCCAAGGCAACCTGCCATAACAGAGACTCCACCAAAAGGGCGGAGCTCACAACAGCAGAAAGGATCCCGTGACAGCAGGGCGGACCCGTGCTAGGAGGGTGGAGCTCCGGCAGGCAAATAGTGAATAGACTGCCTCCTAGCTGGGCAGGACAGTGCAACAGATACTCATAAAGAAAGCCCCAACTCCCTGAGACAGAGCATCTAAGGGGGAAAAAAACGGGGGGTGTTTTATGAGTTCTGTTGCAGCAGACATAGACACATCCTCCCAAAATTCCTGAATAAACAATGGAGCTCAGAGCTCAGCACTGGAGCTCCTATAAAGCACAGACCCTCCCCTCAAGCAGCTCCTTGACCCACCCATGTATATGTAAAGAGTCACGCCAAAAAAGGAGTAATCAGACTGACATTTGGCGGGCAACATTCTGGAACAAAGATAGCAGAAGAAAAAACTGGTAGCATCCCTCATTGTTCCACAGCTGCTACAGGTGTACCCCAGAGAAGCAGGGCCCAGAGTGGACCTCAGCACTTATACAGCAGAGAGGCTAGACCATTAGAAGAAAAACTAAGTAACAGAAATACTGCATCATCAACAATCTGGGCATCCACTGAGAAACCCAATTGAAAAATCAGCACTTACTAAGAAGACAGGTGGATAAATCCACAAAGATGGGAAGAAACCAGCGCAAAAAGGAGGAAAACACCCAAAACCAAAACACCTCACCTCCAAAAAAGGAACAAAACTCCTCACCAACAAGGGAACAAAGCTGGACGGAGAATGACTGTCACGAAATTATGGAATCAGACTTCAAAAAGTGGATAATGAGAAACTTCAGTGAGCTAAAAGAACAAGTTCTAAATAAGTGCAAAGAAACAAAGAACCTTGAAAAAAGATTTGAAAAAAGATTTCAGGAAATGATAACAAGAATGGACAAATTAAAGAGGAACATGAATGAATTGAAGAAGCTGAAAAACACAACACGAGAACTTCACGAAGCATGCACAAGTTTCAACAGCCGAATTGACCAAGCAGAAGAAAAAATACCAGAAGTCGAAGATCAACTCAATGAAATAAAAGGAAAAATCAGGATTGGAGAAAAAAAGCACAAAAAGGAATGAACAAAATCTCCAAGAAATGTGGGACTATGTGAAGAGACCCAACCTACGTTTGATAGGTGTACCAGAATGTGATGAAGAGAATGAATCCAAGCTGGAAAATACTCTTCAGAATATTATCCAGGAAAATTTATCCAACCTAGCAAGACAGATCAATACTCAAATCCAAGAAATACAGAGAACACCACAAAGATACTCCACAAGAAGAGCAACCCCAAGGCACATAATCCTCAGATTCACCAGGATTGAAATGAAGAAGAAAATACTAAAGGCAACCAGAGAGGAAGGTCGGGTCACCCACAAAGGGAAGCCCATCAGACTCACAGCAGATCTCTTGGCAGAGACTCTACAAGCCAGAAGAGAGTGGGGGCCAATATTCAACATCTTTAAAGAAAAGAACTTTCAATCCAGAATTTCATATCCAGTCAAACTGAGCCTCATAAGTGAAGGAAAAATAAAATCCTTCATGAACAAGCAAGTATTCAAAGATTTTGTCACCACTAGGCCTGCTTTACAAGAGCTCCTGAAAGAGGCACTACACATAGAGAAAAACAACCAGTACCAGCCATCCTAAAAGCATACCAAATGCTAAAGAGCATCAACAAAATGAAGAACCTACATGAACCAATGGGCAAAACAGCCAGCTAACATCAAAATGTCAGTATCAAATTCAAACATAACAATATTAACACTAAATATAAATGGGATAAATGCACCAATCAAAAGACACAGACTGGCAAATTGGATAAAAATCCAAAACCAATCCGTGTGCTGTATCCAGGAAACCCACCTCACATGCAAGGATACACAAAGGCTCAAAATAAAGGGATGGAGGAAGACTTACCAAGCAAATGGAGAGCAAAAAAAAAAAGCAGGAGTTGCAATTCTCATCTCTGATAAAATAGAATTTAAAGCAACAAAGTTCAAAGGGGACAAAGAAGGTCATTACATAATGGGAAAAGGCTCGATACTACAGGAAGAGCTAACGATCCTAAATATTTATGGACCCAATGCAGGAGCACACAGATATATAAGGCAAGTTCTTAATGACTTACAAAGAGACATAGACTCCCACACAGTAATAGTGGGAGACTTTAACACTCCACTGTCAATATAAGACAGAACAAACAGACAGAAAACTAACAAGGATATCCAGGACTTGAATTCAGACCTGGAATAAGCAAACCTGATAGACATTTACAGAACTCTCCACACCAAACCCACAGAATATACATTCTTCTCAGCACCACATCACGCCTACTCCAAAATTGACCACATAATTGGAAGTAAAGCACTCCTCAGCAAATGCAAAACAACTGAAATCATAACAAACAGTCTCTCCGACCATAGTGCAATCAAGTTAGAACTCAGAATTCAGAAAATAACCCAGAACCGCAGAGCTTCATGGAAACCGAAAAACTGGCTCTTGAATGTTGACTGGATAAACAATGAAATGAAGGCAGAATTAAAGAAGTTCTTTGAAACCAACGAGAACGAAGACACAACATGTCAGAATCTATGGGATACATTTAAAGCAGTCTGTAGAGGAAAATATATAGCAATAAGTGCCCACATGAGAAGAGTGAAAAGATCCAAAATTGACACACTATCGTCAAAATTGAAACAGCCAGAGGAGAAAGATCAAAAAAGCTCAAAACCTAGCCGAAGACAAGAAATAACTAAGATCAGAGCAGAACTGAAAGAGATAGAGACAAGAAAAACCCTTCAAAAAATCAATAAATGCAAGAGCTGGTTTTTCGAAAAGATCAACAAAATAGGCAGACCACTAGCCAGACTGATAAAAAAGAAAAGAGAGAATAACCAAATAGATGCAAAACAAACGATAAAGGGGAAACCACCACAGATTTCACAGAAATTCAAACCATCATCAGAGAATACTACAAACAACTCTATGCACATAAAGTAGTAAACCAGGAAGAAATGAATAAATTCATCGACGCCTGTGTCCTCCCAAGCCTAAACCAGCAGGAAGCCGAAACTATGAATAGACCAATAATAAGGTCTGAAGTTCAGGCAGCAATTAAGAGCCTACCACACAAAAAAAGCCCAGGTCAAGATGGGTTCACAGCCGAATTCTAACAGACACATAAAGAGGATCTGGAACCATTCCTTCTGAAACTATTCAAAATAATTCAAAAAGAGGGAATCCTTCCCAAATCATTTTATGAGACCAAAATCATCCTGATACCGAAACCCGGCAGAGACTCAACAAGGAAAGACAACTTCAGGCCAATATCCATGATGAAAATAGATTCAAAAATCTTGAATAAAATACTGGCGAACAGATTGCTACAACACACTAAAAAACTTATCCATCATGATCAAGTAGAATTCATCCTGTGGATGCAAGGCTGGTTCAACATACGCAAGTCTATAAATGTAATTCACCACATAAACAGAAGCAAAAACAAGAATCACATGATTACCTTAATCGACACAGAGAAGGCATTTGACAAAATTAAACAGTGCTTTATGCTAAAAACCCTCAATAAACTTGGTATTGATGGAACATATCTCAAAGTAATAAAAGCTATTTACGACAAACCAACAGCCAACATAATAATGAATGGGCAAAAAATGGAAGCATTCCCTTTGAAACCTGACACTAGACAAGGATGCCCTCTCTCACCACTTCTATTCAACATAGTACTGGAATTTCAAGCCAGAGCAATCAGGCAAGAAAAAGAAATAAAGAGTATTCAAATAGGAAAAGTGGAAGCCAAATTGACTCTATTTGCAGACGACGTGATAGTATACCTAGAAGACCCCATCAACTCACCCCAAAAACTACTGAAACTGATAAGCAACGTCAGCAAAGGCTAAGTATATAAAATCAATGTGCAAAAATTACAAGCATTCCTAGACACCAATAACAGACTTAAAGAGCACCAAATCAAAAATGAACTGCCATTCACAAGTGCTACAAAGGAAATAAAATACCTAGGAATACAACTCACAAGGAACGTAAGGGACCTCTTTAAAAAAAACTACAAACCACTGCTTAACGAAATAAGATAGGACACAAGCAGATGGAGATACATTCCATGTTTATGGTTGGGAAGAATAAATATCGTAAAAATGGCTATACTGCCCAAAGTTATTTACACAATCAATGCTATTCCATCAAACTACCATTGAATTTCTTCACAGAACTGGAAAAAAACATCATGAACCTTATATGGAACCAAAAGAGAGCCCGCATAGTAAGTCAATTCTAAGCACAAAGAACACAGCGGGAGGCATCATACTACCAAACTTCAAACTATACTACAAAGCTACAGTGATCAAAACAGCATGGTACTGGTACCAAAAGAGAGATATAGACCAATGGAACAGAACAGAAGCATCGGAGGCAACACAACATAACTACAACCATATTATCTTTGATAAACCAGACAAAAACAAGCAATGGGGAAAGGATTCCCTATTTAATAAATGGTGTTGGGAAACCTGGCTAGCCATGTGCATAAAGCAGAAACTGGACCCCTTCCTGACACCTTACACTAAAATTAACTCCAGATGGATTAAAGACTTAAACGTAAGACCTGACACCATAAAAACCCTAGAAGAAAATCTAGGCAAAACCATTCAGGACAGAGGAGTAGGCAAGGACTTCATGAACAAAACACCAAAAGCATTGGCAACAAAAGCCAAAATAGACAAATGGGACCTAATCAAACTCCACAGCTTCTGCACGGCAAAACAAACAGTCACTAGAGTGAATCGGCAACCATCAGAATGGGAAAAAATCTTTGCAGTTTACGCATCTGACAAAGGGCTGATATCCAGAATTTACAAAGAACTCAAACAGATTTACAGGAAAAAAACAAACAAGCCCATTCAAAAATGGGCAAAGGATATGAACAGAAACTTTACGAAAGCAGACATACATGAGGCCAGCAAACATATGAAAAAGTACTCATCGTCATTGGTCATTAGAGAGATGCAAATCAAAACCACATTGAGATACCATCTCACACCAGTTAGAATGGCGATCATTAAAAAATCTGGAGACAGCAGATGCTGGAGAGAATGTGGAGAAATAGGAACACTCTTACACTGTTGGTGGGAGTGTAAATTAGTTCAACCATTGTGGAAGACAGTGTGGCGATTCCTCAGGGACCTAGAAATGGAAATTCCATTTGACCCAGCAATCCCATTACTGGGTATCTATCCAAAGGACTATAAATCGTTCTACTATAAGGACACATGCACACGAATGTTCATTGCAGCACTGTTTACAATAGCAAAGACCTGGAACCAACCCAAATGCCCAACGATGATAGACTGGACTGGGAAAATGTGGCACATATACACCATGGAATATTATGCAGCAATCAAAAATGATGAGTTTGTATCCTTTGTAGGGACATGGATGAATCTGGAGAACATCATTCTCAGCAAACTGACACAAGAACAGAAAAAGAAATACCGCATATACTCACTCATAGGTGGGTGAGAAAAATGAGAACACGTGGAGACAGAGAGGCGGTCTACTATACACTGGGGACTGTGGGGGAGAATGGGGGAGGGACAGCAGGGGGGGGCTGGGGAGGATAGCCTGGGGATGAATACCAAGTGTGGCTGAAGGGGAGGAAAGCAGCAAAGCACACTGCCATCTGTGTACCTATGCAACTATCTTGCTCGTTCTGCACATGTACCCCCAAACCTATAATGCAATAAAAATTAAAAAAAAAATTAACTCCAGATGGATTAAAGACTTAAACATAAGACCTGACACCATTAAAACCCTAGAAGATAATCTAGGCAAAACCATTCAGGACATAGGAGTAGGCAAGTACTTTATGACCAAAACACTAAAAGCATTAGTAACAAAAGCCAAAATAGACAAATGGGACCTAATCAAACTCCACAGCTTCTGCACGGGAAAAGAAACAGTCACTAGAGTGAATCGGCAACCATCAGAATGGGAAAAAAATCTTTGCAGTTTACGCATTGGACACAGGGCTGATATCCAGAATTTACAAAGAACTCAAACAGATTTACAGGAAAAAACAAACAAGTCCATTCAAAAATGTGCAAAGGATATGAACAGACACTTTACAAAAGAAGACATACATGAGGCCAACAAACACATGAGAAAATGCTCATCATCACTGGTCATTAGAGAGATTCAAATCAAAACCACATTGAGATACCATCTCACGCCAGTTAGAATGGTGATCATTAAAAAATCTAGAGACAGCACATGCTGGAGTGGATGTGGAGAAATAGGAACACTCTTACACTGTTGGTGGGAGTGGAAATTAGTTCAACCATTGAGGAAGACAGTGTGGCGATTCCTCAAGGACTTAGAAATAGGAATTCCATTTGACCCAGCAATCCCATTACTGGGTATATATCCAAAGGAATATAAATCGTTCTACTATAAGGACACATGCACACGAATGTTCATTGCAGCACTGTTTACAATAGCAAAGAACTGGAACCAACCCAAATGCCCAACAATGATAGACTGGACTGGGAAGATGTGGCACATATACACCATGGAATATTATGCAGCAATCAAAAATGATGAGTTTGTGTCCTTTGTAAGGACATGGATGAATCTGGAGAACATCATTCTCAGCAAACTGACACAGGAACAGAAAAAAAATACCGCATATACTCACTCATAGGTGGGTGAGAAAAATGAGAACACATGGACAGAGAGAGGGGTCTACTACACACTGGGGTCTATTGGGGGGAATGTGGGTGGGACAGCGGTGGGGGCTGGGGAGGGATAGCCTGGGGATGAATGCCAAGTGTGGGTGAAGGGGAATAAGGCAGCAAACACACTGCCATGTGTGTACCTATGCTACTATTTTGCACGTTCTGCACATGTACCCCAAAACCTATAATGCAATAAAAATTTAAAAAAAAGAAAGCTGGCAGAAAAAAAAACATGAAGCCAATGCTGAGAAAGAGAGATACAACATTTAACGTGGGTCTAAAAGAAGAAATGGTTGCATAAAAAGTCAACTTGATAGGACTCATTTCCTATATTATGCTGTATAAGATTCAGACAAGTAAAATGCACAATTGAGAAAAAAAAGAAAAAATGCTCATCATCACTTGTCATCAGAGAAATGCAAATCAAAACTACCTTGAGATACCATCTCATGCCAGTTAGAATGGTGATCATTAAAAAATCTTGAGACAACAGATACTGGAGAGGATGTGGAGAAATAGGAACACTTTTACACTGCTGGTGGGAGTGTAAATTAGTTAAACCATTGTGGAAGACAGCGTGGCGATTTCTTAAAGGCCTAGAAATAGAAATTCCATTTTACCCAACAATCCCATTACTGGGTATATATCCAAAGGAGTATAAATCGTTCTACTTTAAGGACACATGCACACGAATGTTTACTGCAGCACCGTTTACAATAGCAAAGACTTGGAACCAACCCAAATGCCCATCGATGATAGACTGGACTGGAAAAATGTGGCACATATACACCATGGATTATTATGCGGTAATCAAAAACGATGAATTCGTGTCCTTTGTAGGGACGTGGATGAATCTGGAGAATATCATTATCAGCAAACTGACACAAAACAGAAAATGATATACCACATATTCTCACTCATAGGTGGGTGATGAACAATGAGAACACATGGACACAGGGAGGGGAGCATTACACACTGGGGTCTATTGGGAGGAATAGTGGAGGGACAGCAGCGGGGTTGAGCTGGGGAGGAATATCATGGGGAGAAATGTCAGATGTTGGTGAAGGGAAGGACGACAGCAAATCACACTGCCACCTGTGTACCTATGTAACTATCTTGCAAGTTATGCACATGTACCCCAAAACCTAAAATGCAATAAAAAAATATACACTGAAAAGAAAAAAGGAATGGCCATCATTAAAAAATCTGGAGAAACAGATGCTGGAGAGCATGTGGAGAAATAGGAACACTCTTACACTGTTGGTGGGAGTGTAAATTAGTTCAACCATTGTGAAAGACAGTGTTGCGATTCCTCAAGGACCTAGAACTAGAAATTCCATTTGACCCAGCAATCCCATTACTTGGTATATATCAAAAGGACTATAAATCCTTCTACTATAAGGACACATGGACACGAATGTTCATTGCAGCACTGTTTACAATAGGAAAGACCTGGAACCAACACAAATGCCCATCGATGATAGACTGGACTGGGAATATGTGGCACATATACACCATGGAATACTATGCAGTAATGAAAAATGATGAGTTTCTGTCCTTTGTAAGAATTGGAGGAATCTGGAGAAAATCATTCTCAGCAAACTGACACAAGAACAGAAAAGGAAAAACCGCATATTCTCACTCATAGGCGGGTGAGAAGAATGAGAACACATGGACACAGGGAGGGGGTATACTACACATTGGGGTCTATAGGGGGCAATGGGGGAGGCACCGTGGGAGGGCTGGGGAGGAATAGCCTGGGAACAAATGCCAAGTGTGGGTAAAGGGGAGGAAGGCAACAAAACGCACTGCCATGTGTGTACCTATGCAACTATCTTTCATGCTCTGCACATGTACTCCAAAACCTATAATTCAATAAAAATGAAAATAAATAAATAAATAAATAAATTGATTTAAAAAATCCCCTCAGAAATAGTCAAGGGTCTATTTCAAATAAGTACACATTCAGAGTCTCTGTAAGTAGTGCACACATGGGCAATACACAAGAGTCTCTTTTCTATGCCCACTTAGTTAGAGTCTCATTCAATAATACACACCTGGGGAACAGTTATGAGTCTACTTTATTTAGTGACTCATTTAGAGTCTCAGTGAATAATTCACACCGGAGAGATATTCGGGCAGTTTTTATATTGTCACTCTCTATATGCATACCTGAAAGATACACACCTGGGGAATCCTCAGGATTCTATTTCATACTGCCTCACATTTAGAACATTATTGAATAATTCACAATGGAGCAATAGTCAAGTGTCTATTATTTCTGTGCTCTCATTCAAAGTTTCAGTGAATACTAAACTTCTATGTAGCAATCAGTGCACTGTTTAAGATAGTCACAAATTAAGTGCCTTCCTGAGTGATACACACCTGGGTGATTATCAGGAATTTATTTCATATGAACTCGAATTCTGGGTATTGCTGAGTAATACACAATTGTTGGAGTGTCAGGAGTCTATTTAGTGTGGACAGTCACAGAGAAACTATTTGAATAATGCACACATGCAGAATAATCAGGAGTCTATGTCATACGGCTACTCACTCAGACAAATAGTAAATAACGCCCATGTGGAGTAAAGAGATGTCAGTTTCATATGGCCATTCTTTCACAGCCTCACTGAATATTACACACTTGTGATATAGTCTGTAGTCTATTGTTTATGGCCACTCATTCAGAGAATCACTGAATAATGCGCACCTGCGGAATGGTCAGCAGTCTCTATCCTATGGCCTCTCATTGAGACCCTTACTAAATGTACAAACCTGAGAAAATAGTCAGGATTTACTTGTATCCCCTCATTTACAGTCTCACTGAGTAATGCACACCTGTGAAAATGTAAGGAGACTTTTTCATGTGGCCTCTCATTCGAAGTGTCACTGCAGAATGTGGTGTAGTCAGGAGTCTATTTCAGGTAGACACATTTTCAGAGCCTCAATGAATAAGAGAGACCCTTTCTAAAGTAAGGCATCTAATTAATATGGCCACATCTTGTAAGCCTCACTGAAAAATACACACCTGGAAAATAATTTGGAGTCTCTTTTCAATGGACATTCATTCAGAGCCACGGTGAATAATGCACAGCCGTGGCATAACCAGGAGTCTACTTCATTTGGACACTCATTCATAGCCTCAGTGAATAATATGCACATGTGAATTAGTCAGGATTTCATTTCATATGACCACTGACTCGTAATTTTAGTGAATAATGCACATATGTAAGTACACGGCAGTCTATTTCATAGAGCCACTTATTCAGAGATTCACGGAATAATACAAATATTTAAGTTAGACAGAATCCTGTTTCATATGTTCACACAATCAGATCCTGATTGAGTAACACACACCTGGGGAAGCGTTAGGAGTCTACTTTATATAGACTCTCATTTACAGCCTCACCAAATAATGCACACATGTTGAATAGACACTAGTCTGGTTTATATTGCCACAAAATCAAAGCCTGAGTGAGTAATACACAACTTTAGAATAGTCACTAGTCTATTCCATATGCCCAATTATTCAAAGTAAGAGTCAACAATACACACCTGTCGACTAGTCAAAAAACATTTCATATAACCGAAGTTTTAGAAACTCAGTGAATAATACATACCTGGAAAATACTCAGGACGCTATTACATATGGCATCTATTTCAGAGACTCATTGAATAAGGAACACCTGTATTGTACTCAGAATTTTATTTCATATAGCCATATATTCAGAAAATAACCGAATGACATACAAAATGTGGAAAGTATGGATTCTATTCCATATCGCCACATATTCAGAACCTAGCTGAATAACATACACCTTGAGGAAAGTCAGGATTCTATTTCGTATAGCCACTCATTTAGATACCGAATGTAAAAACGCACACCTGCAGAATATTCAGGAGTCTCTGTTTTATGGCCATTCATTCAAAGCCTCACAGAGTAATACAGAACCCTGGAAATTCAGGAGAGTATTTTACATGGCCACTTATTCAGAACCTCATTGAAGAATCATATATATCTGTACAATACTCAGGGTTCAAATATATATGGCCACTTATTCAGAGACTCACCGAATAATGCACACATGGGGAATAATCTGGAAACTATTTGATATGACCGTACACCAAGAGACTCAGTGAGAAATGCACAGCTGAGATAGAGTCAAGAGAATAGAGTCATGAGTCTATTTTCTGTGGTGACACATGCAGAAACTAACTGAAGAATATTCACCTTGGTAATAGAGTCCAGGTCATAAGGCCACTCAATCAAAGCATTACCAAATAATGCACAATGGGGCAATAATAAGGAGTCTATTACATAGGGCCTCTCATTGCGAGCTTCATGCATATTAAAGAATTGTGGAGTCGTCAGGACACTCTATCAGGTAGCCCCAGGTTATGCAGCAACATGAATGATACACACATGTGTGATAGTCAGGAGACTATTTGATATGGAGACTCGTACAGTACCTCTTTGAATACTGCATATTTGGGGAATAATCACTAGTCTATTTCATATGGTGATTCGTTTGGAGAGTCAAAAATTAACGCACACCTGTGGAGTAAAATGGGGTCTATTATATAAGGCCCCTCTTTGAGTGTTTCAGTGAAAAATATGTATATCTGTTAATTCAGGAATGTGTTTCACATGGCCACCCGTTCAGGGCCTCACTGCATAATACTCCCCTCAGAAATAGTCAAGGGTCTACTTCAAAAAAGTACACATTCAAGTCACTGTATGTAATGCACACATGGGCAATACACAAGAGTCTCTTTTCTATGCCCACTTAGTCAGAGTTTCCTTCAATAATACAAACCTGGGAAACAGTTAAGAGTCTACTTCATGTAGCCACTCATTTACCGCCTCAGTGAATAATTCACACTGGAGTAACAGTCGAGAATTTTGTATATGGCCCCTCACTATGTGACTCCCTGAATGATCCACAACTTGGGAATCCTCACATTCTATGTCATAATATCACACATTTAGAACCTTATTGAATAATTCAAAATAGAGCAATAGTCAGGTGCCTATTTTTTCTGGCCTCTCATTCAATGTTTCAATGAATAAAAAACTTTTATGGAGTAATCAGAGCACTGTTTAAGATAGCCACAAATTAAGTGCCTTCCTGAGTAATACACCCCTGGGTGATAGTCGGAATTTATTTCAGATAAATGCTAATTCTGGGTATTGCTGTGTAATACACAACTGTGGGAGTGTCAGGGGTCAATTTGGTATGAACACTCATACAGAACCTGTTTGAATTATGCACACATGGAGAATAATCAGGAGTCTATGTCATATGGCTACTCATTCAGACAAACAGTGAATAACCCACATGTGGAGTAATGAGAAGTCTGTTTTATATGGCCTTTCTTTCACGGCCTCACTAAATATTACACACCTGTGATATAGCCTGGAGTTCATTGTTTAGGGTCACTCATTCAGAGCATCACTGAATAATGCACACTTGTGGAATAATTGGAAGTCTCTATCCTATGGCCTCTAATTAAGAGCCTCACTAAATGTACACACCTGGGAAAATAGTCAGAATTTACTTATATCATCTCATTTAGAGTCTCACTCAATTATACACACCTGTGGAAGAGGATGGAGACTTTTTCATGTGTCTACACTTTTGGATTGCCACTGAATAATGTGGTGAATTCAGGAGTCTATTTTATGTAGACAAATTTTCAGAACCTCAGTGAATAAAAAAGACTCTTGCTATAGTAAGGCATCTAATTAATATGGCCACATCTTGTAAGCCTTACTAAATAATACACACCTGCAGAATGATTTTGAGTCTATTTTTGATGGATATTCATTCAGAGCCACGGTGAATAAAGTACACCCTTGGGGTAGCCAGGTTTCTATTTCATTTGGACACTATTCATAGCCTCAGTGGATAATATGCACGTTTGGATTAGTCAGGATTTCATTTCATATGGCCACTGACGCATAATTTCAGTGAATAATGCACAAATGTAAAGTACTCAGCAGTCTATTTCACAGAGCCACTCATTCCAAAATTCACTGAATAATAAAAATATTTAAGAAAGCCAGAATCCTGTTTCCTATGGTCACACAATCAGAGCCCTCACTGATTAACACACACCTGGGTAATCCTTAGGAGTCTACTTTATATAGCCTCTCATTTTCAGCCCCAGCAAATAATGCACACGTGAGAAATAGACACTAGTTTAATTTATATGGCCACAAAATCAAAGCATGAGTGAGTAATACACAACTTTAGAATAGTCACAAGTCTATTCCATATGCCCAAATATTCAAAGTCAGAGTCGATAATACACACCTGAGGACTAGTCAATAAACAATTTCATATGGCCGAAGTTTTAGAGCCTCAGTGAATACTACATACCTGGGAAATACTCAGGACGCTATTACATATGGCACCTATTTCAGAGATTCATTGAATAAGGAACACCTGTATTGTAGTCAAAATTCAATTTTGTATAGCAACATATTCAGAACCTAACTGAAAGACATACACCTTGGGGAAATTCAGGATTCTATTTCCCATAGCCACATATTCAGAACATAACTGAATAACATACACCTTGGGGAAAGTCAGCATTCTATTTTTTATAGCCACCCATTTAGATACCAAATTAAAGACTCACATCTGCAGAGTATTCAGGAGTGTCTGTTTTATGGCCACTCATTCAGAGCCTCACAGAATAATACAGAGCTATTAAAATTTAGGAGTGTATTTTACATGGCCACTTATTCAGAACCTCATTGAAGAATCATGTATATCTGGAAAATACTCATGATTCTATTATACATAGCCACTTATTCAGAGACTCACCAAATAATGCACACCTGGGGAATAGTCCGGAGATTATTTGATATGACTGTTCACCCAGTGATTCAGTGAAAAATGCACACCTGAAGTAGAGTCAAGAGAATAGAGTCATGAGTGTATTTTCTGTGGTGACACATTCAGAAACTAACTGAAGAATACCCACTTTGGAAATAGTCAGAGTCCATGTCATAAGGCCACTCAATCGAAGCATTACCGAATAATGCACGATGGCGCAATAGTAAAAAGTCTATTACATATGGCCTTTCATTGAGAGCTTCAGTGAATAATAAAGAGCTGTGGAGTAGTCAGGACCCTCTTTTAGGTAGCCCCAAGTTACGCAGATACGTGAATTATACATACATTTGTGATAGTCAGGAGACTATTTGATATGGGCAGTCGTACAGCACCTCTTCGAATACTGCACATTTGGGGAACAATCACTAGTCTATTTCATATGGTGATTCATTTGGAGAGTCAAACATTAACGCACACTTGTGGAGTAAAATGGGGTCTATTTGCTAAGGCCACTCTTTCAGAGTTTCAGTGAATAATATGTATATCTGAAAAGTCAGGAATGTCTTTCACATGGAAACTCGTTCAGGGCCTCACTGCATAATTCTCCCCTCAGAAATAGTCAATGGTCTACTTCGAAAAAGTACACATTCAGAGTCTCTGTCAGTAATGCATACATGGGCAATACACAATAGTCTCTTTCCTATGCCCAGTAAGTCAGCGTTTCATTCAATAATACACACCTGGGAAAGAGTTAAGAGTCTACTTCATGTAGCCAGTCATTTAGCGCCTTAGTGAATAATTCACACCTGAGTAACAGTAGATAATTTTTTCTATGGCCACTCACTATGTGACTCCCTGAATGATAAACACCTGGGAAATCCTCAAATTCTATGTCATAATAGCACACATTTAGAACCTTATTGAATAATTCACAATGGAGCAATAGTCAGGTGTCTATTTTTTCTGGCCTCTCATTCAATGTTTCAGTGAATAAAAAACTTCTGTGGAGTAATCAGGGCACTATTTAAGATAGCCACGAATTAAGTGCCTTCCTGAGTAATACATACCTGGGTGATAGTCAGGAGTTTATTTCATATAAACGCTAATTCTGGGTATTACTGAGTAATACACAACTGGGGGAGTGTTAGGAGTCTATTTGGTATGGACACTCATACAGAACCTGTTTGAATTATGCGCACATGGAGAATCATCAGGAGTCTATGCCATAGGGCTACTCATTCCGACAAACAGTGAATAACCCACATGTGATGTAATGAGAAGTCTGTTTTATATGGCCTTCCTTTCACAGTCTCACTGAATATTACACACCTGTGATATAGTCTGGACTCCATTGTTTATGGCCACTCATTCAGAGCGTCACTGATTAATGCACACTTGGGGAATAATCAGAAGTCTCTTTCCTGTGGCATCTCACCGAGAGCCTCATTAAATGTACACACCTGGGAAAATAATCAGGATTTACTTATATCACCTCATTTAGAGTCTCACTCAATAATACAGACCTGTGGAAGGGGATTGAGAGTTTTTCATGTGGCTACCCTTTCGGTGTGCCACTGAATAATGTGGTGAATTTATAAGTCTATTTTATGTAGACAAATTTTCAGAAGCTCAGTGAATAAAAGAGACTCTTGCTATAGTAAGGCATCTAATTAATATGGCCACATCTTGTAAGCCTTACAAAATAATACACACCTGCGGAATAATTTGGAGTCTATTTTTGGTGGACATTCGTTCAGAGCCAGGCTGAAAAATGCACACGAATGTTCATTGCAGCACTGTTTACAATAGCAAAGACCTGGAACCAACCCAAATGCCCAACGATGATAGACTGGACTGGGAAAATGTGGCACATATACACCATGGAATATTATGCAGCAATCAAAAATGATGAGTTTGTGTCCTTTGTAGGGACATGGATGAATCTGGAGAACATCATTCTCAGCAAACTGACACAAGAACAGAAAAAGAAATACCGCATATACTCGCTCATAGGTGGGTGAGAAAAATGAGAACATGTGGACACAGAGAGGCAGTCTACTATACACTGGGGACTGTTGGGGGGAATGGGGGAGGGACAGCAGGGGGGGGCAGGGGGGGATAGCCTGGGGATGAATACCAGGTGTGGGTGAAGGGGAGGAAAGCAGCAAAGCACACTGCCATGTGTGTACCTATGCAACTATCTTGCTCGTTCTGCACATGTACCCCCAAACCTATAATGCAATAAAAATAAATAAATAAATAAATAAAAAAAAAAAAAAAATGCACACCCGTTTGGTAGCCAGGTGTCTATTTCATTTAGACACTATTCATAGCCTCAGTGGAAAATATGCACGTGTGGATTAGTCAGGATTTCATTTCATATGGCCACTGGCTCTTAATTTCAGTGAATAATGCACAAATGTAAAGTATTCCACAGTCTGTTTCACAGAGCCACTCATTCAGAGATTCACTGAATAATACAAATATTTAAGATAGCCAGAATTCTGTTTCCTATGGTCACAAAATCAGAGCCTCACTGTTTGACATACACCTGGGTAGAAATTCAATGTTACTTTGATGGGGATAGCATTGATTGTGTAAATTACTTTGGGCAGTATAGCCATTTTCACGATATTGATTCTTCCTAACCACGAACATGGAATATTTTCCATCTGTTTGTGTCCTCTCTTATTTTGTTGAGCAGTGGTTTGTAGTTTTCCTTGAAGAGGTCCCTTATGTTTCTTGTGAGTTGTATTCCTAGGTATTTTATTTTCTTTGTAGCAATTGTGAATGACAGTTCATTCTTGATTTGGTTATCTTTTAATCTGTTATTGGTGTATAGGAATGCTTGTAATTTTTGCACATTGAATTTATATCCTGATACTTTGCTGAAGTTGCTTATCAGTTTCAGGAGCTTTTGGGCTGAGGTGATGGGGTCTTCTAGGTATACTATCATATCGTCTACAAATAGAGACAATTTGGCTTCCACCTTTCCTATTTGAATACCCTTTATTTCTTTTTCTTGCCTGATTGCTCTGGCTTGAAATTCCAGTACTATGTTGAATAGAAGTGGTGAGAGAGGGCATCCTTGTCTAGTGCCAGGTTTCAAAGGGAATGCTTCCATTTTTTGCCCATTCATTATTATATTGGCTGTTGGTTTGTCGTAAATAGCTTTTATTACTTTGAGATATGTTCCATCAATACCAAGTTTATTGAGGGTTTTTAGCATAAAGGGCTGTTGAATTTTGTCAAATGCCTTCTCTGCGTCAATTGAGATAATCACGTGGTTTTTGTTTTTGCTTCTGTTTATGTGGTGAATTACATTTATAGACTTGTGTATGTTGAACCAGCCTTGCATCCCCGGGATGAATCCTACTTGATCATGGTGGATAAGTTTTTTAATGTGCTGTTGCAATCGGTTTGCCAGTATTTTATTGACAAATGTTCACTGCAGCACTGTTTACAATAGCAAAGACCTGGAACCAACCCAAATGCTTATCGATGATAGACTGGAGTAGGAAAATGTGGCACATATACACCATGGAATATTATGCAGCAATCAAAAATTATGAGTTTGTGTCCTTTGTATGGACATGGATAAATCTGGAGAACATCATTCTCAGCAAACTGAAACAAGAACAGAAAAAGAAATACCGCATATTCTCACTCATAGGCGTGTGAGAAAAATGAGAACACATGGACACAGGTAGGGGGTTTACTACAGACTGGGGCCTATTTGGGGGAATGGGAGGGACAATGGGGGGCTTGGGAGGGATAGCCTGGGGATAAATGCCAAGTGTGGGTAAGGGGGAGGAAGACAGCAAAACACACTGCCATGTGTGTACCTATGGAACTATCTTGAAGGTTCTGCATATGTACCGCAAAATCTTTAATTCAATAAAAATTAAAAACACACACACACACACACCTGGGGAAACGTTAGGAGTCTACTTTATATAGCCTCTCATTTTCAGCCTCAGCAAATAATGCAAACGTGTGGAATAGACACTATTCTATTTTATATGGCCACAAAATCAAAGCCTGAGTGAGTAATACACACCTTTAGAATAGTCGCAAGACTATTCCATATGCCCAAATATTCAAAGTCAGAGTCAATAATACACACCTGTGGACTGGTCAAATAACAATTTCATATAGCCAAAGTTTTAGAGCCTCAGAGAATAATACATACCTGGGGAATACTCAGGACGGTATTACATATGGCACCTATTTCAGAGATTCATTAAATAAGGAACACCTGTATTGTAGTCAGAATTCTATATTGTATAGACAGAAATTCAGAAAGTAACTTAAAGACAGAAACATTGAGGAAAGTCAGGATTCTGTTTCCCATAGACACATATTCAGAACATAACTGAATAACATACACCTTGGGGAAAGTCAGGATTGTATTTCCTATAGCCACCCATTTAGATACCAAATGTAAAAACGCACACATGCTGAGTATTCAGGAGTGTCTGTTTTATGGCCACTCATTCAGAGCCTCACAGAATAATACAGAACTATTGAAATTCAGGAGTGTATTTTACATTGCCAGTTATTCAGATGCTCATTGAGGGATCATGTTTATCTGGAAAATACTCAGCATTCTATTATACATAGCCACTTCTTCAGAGACTCACCGAATAATGCACACCAGGGGAATAGTCCAAAGATTATATGATATGACCGTTCACCCAGTGACTCAGTGAAAATTGCACAACTGAGAAATAGCCAAGAGGGTAGAATCCTGAGTCTATTTTCTGTGGTGACACATTCAGAAACTAACTGAAGAATACCAAGCTTGGAAATAGTCAGAGTCCATGTCATGTGGCCAGTCAATCCAAGTATTACCGAATTATGCACAATGAAGCAATAGTAAGGATTCTATTTCATATGGCCTCTCATTCAGGCTTCAGTGCATAATAAACAGCTGTGGAGTAGTCATGACCCTCTTTAAGGAAGCCCCAAATTACTCAGCTACGTGAATGATACACACATGTTTGATAGTCAGGAGACTATCTGATATGGACCCTTTTATAGCACCTCTTGGAATACTGCACATTTGGGGAATGATCACTAGTCAATTTTATATGGTGATTCGTTTGAAGAGTCCAAAAATAAAGCACACCTGTGGAGTAAAATGGGGTCTATTACATAAAGCCACTCTATCAGTGTTTCAATGAGTTATATGTATATCTGATAATTCAGGACTCTCTTTCACATGGCCACTCATTCAGGGCCTCTGGGCATAATATTACCCTCAGAAATAGTCAAGGTTCTACTTCAAATAAGGACACATTCAGAGTCTCTGTAAGTCATGCACACATGGGAAATACAAAAGAGTCTCTTTTCTATGCCCACTTAGAGTCTCATTCAATAATACACACCAAGGTAAGAGTTAAGAGTCTACTTCATGTAGCAAATCATGTAGAGCCTCGGTGAATAATTCACACCGGATTAATAGTCGAGCATTTTTTATATGGCCACTCACAATGTGCCTCCCTAAATGATACACACCTGGGGAATCCTCAGGATTCTATTTCACACAACCACACGTTTAGAACCTTATTGAATAAATTAAAATGGAGCAACAGTCAGGTGTCTATTCTTTCTCGCCTCTCATTCAAATTTTCAGTGAATAATAAACTTCTATGAAGTAATCAGGGCACTGCTTAAGATAGCCACGAACTAAGTGTCTTCCTGAGTGATACACACCTAGGTGATAGTCAGGAATTTATTTCATATGAACTCTAATTCTTGGTATTTCTGAGTAATACACAACTGTGGAGTGTCAGCAGTCTTTTTGGTATGGATACTCATACAGAACCTGTTTGAATAATGCACACATGGAGAATAATCATGAGTCTATGTCATACGGCTACTCATTCAGATAAACAGTGAATAACGCACATGTGGAGTAATGAGAAGTCTGTTTCATATCGCCGTTCTTTCACAGCCTCACTGAATATGACACACTTGTGATATAGTCTTGAGTCTATTGTTTATGGTCACTCATTTAGAGAATCACTGAATAATGCACACCTGCGGAATAGTCAGAAGTCTATATCCTATGGCCTCTCATTGAGAGACGCACTAAATGTAAACACCTGGGAAAATAGTCAGGATTTACTTATATCCCATAATTTAGAGTCTCACTCAATAACGCCCACCTGTGGAATAGTAAGGAGAGTTTTTCATGTGGCCTCTCTTTCGGAGTGTCACTGAATAATCTGGTGTAGTCAGGAGTCCATTTTATGTAGACACATTTTCAGAGCATCAGTGAGTAAGAGAGACCCGTGCTATTGTAAGGCATCTAATTAATATGTCAACATCTTGTAAACCTCAACAAATAATACACACCTGGAGAATAATTTGGAATCTATTTGCGAGGGACATTCATTCAGAGCCTTGGTGAATCATGCACACCCTTGGGGTAGCCAGGAGTCTATTTCATGTGGACACACATTCATAGCCTCAATAAATAACATGCACGTGTGGATTAATCAGGATTTCATTTCATATGGCCACTGAATTGTAATTTCAGTGAATAATGAACAAATGTAAAGTACTCAGCAGTCTGTTTCATAGAGCCACTCATTTAGGGATTCACTGAATAATACAAATATTTCAGATAGACAGAATCCTGTTTCATATGGTCACAAAATCAGAGCCTTACTGAGTAATACACACCTGGGGAAGCGTTAGGAGTCTACTTTATATAGCCTCTCATTTGCAGCCTCAGCGAATAATGCACACGTGTGGAATAGACACTAGTCTATTTTATATGGCCACAAAATCAAAGCCTTAGTGAGTAATACACAACTTTAGAATAGTCACTAGTCTATTACATATGCCCAAATATTTAAAGTCAGAGTCAATAATACACACCTGTGGACTAGTCAAAAACAATTTTATATGTCCAAAGTTTTAGAGCCTCAGTGAATAATACATACCTGGGGAATACTCAGGATGCTATTACATATAGCAAATATTTCAAAGATTCATTGAATAAGGATCTCCTGTATTGCAGGCAGAATTCTATTTCGTATAGCCACAGATTTAGAACCTAACTGAATGACTTACACCTTGGAGAAAGTCAGGATTCTATTCCGTATAGCCACATATTCAGAACCTAACTGAATAACATACACCTTAAGGAATGTCAGGATTCTATTTCGCATAGCCACACATTTAGATACCGAATGTAAAAACGCACACCTGCGGAGTATTCAGGAGTCTATATTTTATAGCAACTCATTCGGATCCTCACAGAATCATACAGAACTATGGAAATTCAGGAGCGTATTTTACATGGACACTTATTCAGAACCTCATTGAAGAATAACATATATCTGGAAAACACTCAGGATTCTATTATATATAGCCACTTATTCAGAGACTCAATAAATAATGCACACCTGGGGAATCGTCTGGAGATTATTTGATATGACTGTTCACCCAGTGACCCAGTGAAAAATGCACAGCTGAGAAATAGTGAAAAGGATAGAGTCATGAGTCTATTTTCTGTGTTAACTCATTCAGAATCTCACTAAAGAATATTCACCTTGGAAATAGTCAGAGTCCAGGTTATATGGCCACTCAATCAAAGCATGATCGAATAATGCACAATGGGGCATTAGTAAGGAGTCTATTTCATATATCCTCTCATTGAGAACTTTAGTGCCTAATAAACATGTGTGAAGTAGTCAGAACCCTCTTTAAGGTAGCCCCAAATAACACAGCTACGTGAATGATACACACATGTGTGATAATCAGGAGACTATTTGATATGGAACTTCATACAGCACCTTTTCGAATACTGAACATTTGGAAAATGATTACTAGTCTATTTTATATGGTGATTCATTTCGAGAGTCAAAAAATAACGCACACCTGTGAAGTAAAACGGAGTCTATTTCATAAGGCCACAATTTCAGAGTTTCAGTGAATAATATGTATATCTCACAAGTCAGGAATCTCTTTCACATGGCCATTCCTTCAGGGCCTCAGTGCATAATACTCCCCTCAGAAATACTCAAGGGTCTACTTCAAATAAGTACACATTCAGAATCTCTGTAAGTAATGCACACATGGGAAATACACAAGAGTCTCTTTTCTATGCTCGTTTAGTCAGAGTCTCATTCAATATTACGCACCTGGGGAAGCGTTATGGGTATACATCATGTAGCCACTCATTTATCGCCTCAGTGAATAATTCACACTGGAGTAACAGTCGAGCATTTTTTACATGGCCACTCACTATATGCCTCCCTGAATGGTACACACCTGGGGAATCCTGAAAATTCTATTTTATACTACCACATATTTAGAACTTTATTGAATAGTTCACAGTGGAGCAATAGTCTGGTGTCTATTTTTTCTGGACTCTCCTTCAATGTTTCAGTGAATAAAAAACTTTTATGGAGTAATCAGGGCACTGTTTAAGATAGCCACGAATTAAGTGCCTTCCTGAGTGATACACACCTGGATGATAGTCAGGACTTTATTTCATATGAACTCTAATTCTGGTTACTGCTGAGTAATTAACAACTGAAAGAGTGTCAGGAGTCTATTTGGTGTGGACACTCATACAGAACCTTTTTAAATAATGCACACATGGAGAATAATTAGGAGTCTATGTCATACGGCTACTCATTCAGACAAAGAGTGAATAACACATTTGTGGAGTAAAGAGAAGTGTGTTTCATATGGCCATTCTTTCACAGCCTCACTGAATATTACACGCTTGTGATATAGTATGGAGTCCATTGTTTATGGCCACTCATTCAGGGAATCACTGAATTATGCACACCTGCACAATGGTAAGAAGTCTATCCTATGGCCTCTCAGTGAGAGCCTCACTAAATGTACACACCTGGGAAAAAAGTCAGGATTTACTTATATCCCCTCATTTAGAGTCTCACTCAATAATGTACACCTGTGGAATAGTAAGGAGACTTTTTGATGAGGCCTCTCATTCAGTGTGTCACTGAATTATGTGGTGTAGTCAAGGAGTCTATTTTATGTATACAATTTTTCAGAGCCTCAGTGAATAAGAGAAAACCTTTCTATAGTAAGGCATCTAATTAATATGGCCACATCTTGTAAGCCTCACTGAATAAAAGACCCCTGGAGAATAATTTGGAGTCTATTGTCTATGGATATTTATTCAGAGCCTCGGTGAATAATGCACACCCGTGGGGTATTCAGGAGTCTATTTCATTGGACACTCTTCCTCAGTGGATAAAATGCACGTGTGTGTTAGTCAGGATTTCAATACATATGGCCACTGACATAATTTCTGTGAATAAAGCAAAAATGTAAAGTACTCAGCAGTCTTTTTTATAGAGCCACTCATTCAGAGATTCACTGAATAATACAAATATTTAAGATAGAAAGAAACCTGTTTCATATGGTCACAAAATCAGAGGCTCACTGAGTAACACACACCTGGGGAAGCGTTAAGAGTCTACTTAATATAGCCTCTAATTTACAGCCTCAGCAAGTAATGCACACGTGTGGAATAGACACTAGTCTATTTTATATGGCCAGAAAATTAAAGCCTGAGTGAGTAATACACAACTTTAGAATAGTCACTAATCTATTACATATGCCCAAATATTCAAAGTCAGTATCAATAATACACACCTGTGTACTAGTCCAAGAAGAAATTCATATGGCCAAAGCTTTAGAGCCTCAGTGAATAACACATACCTCGGGGATACTCAGGACGCTATTCCACATGGCATCTATTTCAGAGTTCCATTGAATAAGAAACACCTGTATTGTAGTAAAAATTCTATTTCCTATAGCCACATACTCAGAACCTAACTAAGTGACATACACCTTGGGGAAAGTCAGGATTCTATTTCGTGCAGCCACTGATTTAGATACCGAATATGAAAACGCACACCTGCGGAGTATTCAGGTGTCTCTGTTTTATGGCCACTAATTCAGAGCCTCACAGAATAATACAGAACTATGGAAATTCAGGAGTGTATTTTCCATGGCCACTTATTCAGAACCTCATTGAAGAATCACATATATCTCGAAAATACTCAGGATTCTATTATATATAGCCACTTATTCAGAGACTCACTGAATAATGTGCACCTGGGGAATCGTCTGGAGACTATTTGATATGACCATTCACCAAGTGACTCAGTGAAAAATGCAAAGCTGAGAAATCGTCAAGAGCATGGAGTTATGAGTCTATTTTCCGTGGTAACACGTTCAGAAACTCACTGAAGAATACCCAACTTTGAAATAGTAAGAGTCCAGGTCATATGGAAACTCAATCAAAGCATTACCGAGTAATGCATAATGGGGCAATAGTAAGGAGTCTATAGTAAGAGTCCATGTCATATGGCCTCACATTGAGAGCTCCAGTGCATAATAAACAGCTGTGAAGTAGTCAAGACCCGATTTAAAGTAGCCCCAAATTCCACTGCTACCGGAATGATACACACATGTGTAATAGTCAGGAGACCCTTTGATATGGACACTCATACAGCAACTCTTGGAATACCGCACATTTGGGGAAAGATCACTAGTCTATTTTATATGGTGATTCGATTGGAGAGTCAAAAAATAACGCACACCTGTGAAGTAAAATGGAGTCTGTTACATATGGCCACTGTTTCAGTGTTTCAGTGAATAATATGTATATCTGATAAATCAGAAATCTCTTTCACATGGCAACTCGTTCAGGGCCTCAGTGTATAATTCTCTCCTCAGAAATAGTCAAGGGTCTACTTCAAATAAGTACACATTCAGAGTCTCTATATGTAATGCACGCATTTGCAATACACAAGAATTTCTTTTCTATGCCCACTTAGTCAGAGTCTCATTCAATAATGCACAGCTGGGGAAGAGTTAAGGGTCTACTTCATGTAGCCACACATTTAGAGCCTCGGTGAATAGTTCACACCGGAGTAATAGTCGAGCATTTTTTATATGGCCACTCACTATGTGCCTCCCTGAATGATACACACCTGGGTAATCCTCAGGATTCTATTTCATATTACCACACATTTAGAAACTTATTGAATAATTTACAACGGGCAATAGTCTGGTGTCTATTATTTCTGACCTCTCATTCAAAGTTTCAGTAAATAATAAACTATGGAGTAATCAGGGCACTGCTTAAGATAGCCACGAATTAAGTGCCTTTCTGAGTGATACACACCTGGGTGATAGTCAGGAGTTAATTTCATATGAACTCTAATTCTGGGTATTACTGAGTAATACACAACTCGGTAAGTGTCAGGATTCTATTTGGTATGGACACTCATACAGAACCTGTTTGAATAATGCACACATGGAGAATAATCAGGAGTCTATGTCATATGGCTACTCATTCAGACAAACAGTGAATAACGCACATGTGGAGTAATGAGAAGTCTGATTCATATGGCGGTTTCTTCACAGCCTCACTGATTATTACACACTTGTGATATAGTCTGGAGTATATTGTTTATGGCCACTCATTCAGAGAATCACTGAATAATGAACAGCTGCGGAATTGTAAGAAGTCTCTATCCTATGGCCTCTCATTTAGAGCCTCACTAAATGTACACACCTGGAAAAATAGTCAGGATTTACTTATATCCCCTCATTTAGAGTCTCACTCAAGAATACACACCTGTGGAAGGAGACTTTTTCATGTGGCCTCTCATTCGGAGTGTCACTGAATAATGTGGTGTTGTCAGGAGTGTATTTCATATAGACACATTTTCAGAACCTCAGTTAATAAGAGAGACGCTTGCTATAATAAGGCATCTTATTAATATGGCCACATCTTGTAAACCTCACTGAATAATACACACCTGGAGAATAATTTGGAGTGTATTTTCGACGAACATTCATTCAGAGCCTCGGTAAATAATGCCCACTAGTGTGGTAGCAAGAGTCTCTTTCATTTTGACACTCATTCATAAACTTAGTGGATAATATGCACGTTTGGATTAGTCAGAATTTTATTTTATTTTTTATTTATTTATATTTTTATTTTTCAAACCTTTGTGTCAAGGAGGGAAAAAGACTTCAATAGTGTATATAGCTAAACTCATGTTCATTTCTATTTTTTTTGAAAGTTTCTCCTCACTTTTATTTATTTATTTTTAATTTTTATTGCATTATTGATTTTGGGGTACATGTGCAGAACATGAAAATTAGTTGCATAAGTACACACATGGCAGTGTGTTTTGATGCCATCCTCTCCTTCATCCACATTTGGCATTTATCCCCAGGCTATCCCTTCCCAGCCCCTCCCGCTGTCCCTCCCCCATTCCCCCCAATAGACCCCAGTGTGTAGTAGGCCCCCTCCCTGTGTCCATATGTTCTCATTATTCTCACCCGCATATGAGTGGGAATATGCGGTATTACTTTTTCTGTCCTTGTCTCAGTTTGCTGAGAATGATGTTCTCCAGATTCATCCATGTTTTTACGAAGGACACAAACTCATCATATTTGATTGCTGCATAATATTCCCTGGTGTATATGTGCCATGTTTTCCCTGTCCAGTCTATCATTGATGGGCATTTGGGTTCGTTCCAGGTCTTTGCTATTGTAAACAGTGCTGCAATGAACATTCGTGTGCATGTGTCCTTATAGTAGAACGATTTATAGTCCTTTGGATATATACCCAGTAATGGGGTTGCTGGGTCAAATGGAATTTCTAGTTCTAGGTCCTTGAGGAATCGCCACACTGTCTTCCGCAATGGTTGAACTAATTTACACTCCCACAAACAGTGTAAGAGTGTTCCTATTTCTACACATTTCTGTTCAGCGTCTGCTGTCTCCAGATTTTTTAATGATCGTCATTCTAACTGGCGTGAGATGGTATCTCAATGTGGTTTTGATTTGCATCTCTCTAATGACCAGCGATGTTGAGCATTTTTTCATGTGTTTGTGGGCCTCATGTATGTCTTATTTTGTTAAGTGTCTGTTCATATCCTTTGCCCATTTTTGAATGGGCTTGTTAGTTTTTATTCTGTAAATCTGTTTGAGTTCTTTGTAAATTCTGGATATCAGCCCTTTGTCCGATGTGTAAACTGCAAAGATTTTTTCCCATGCTGATGGTTGCCGATTCACTCTAGTGACTGTTTCTTTTGCCCTGTAGAAGCTGTGGAGTTTGATTAGGTACCATTTGTCTATTTTGGCTTTTGTTGCCAATGCTTTTGGTGTTTTGGTCATGAAGTCCTTGCCTACTCCTATGTCCTGAATGGTTTTGCCTAGATTTTCTTCTAGGGTTTTTTTGGTGTCAGGTCTTATGTTTAAGTCTTCAATCCATCTGGAGTTAATTTTAGTGTAAGGTGTCAGGAAGGGGTCCAGTTTCTGCTTTCTGCACATGACTAGCCAGTTTTCCCAACACCATATATTAAATAGGGAATCCTTTCCCCATTGCTTGTTTTTGTCTGATTTATCAAAGATTATATATTTGTAGATATTTTTTGTTGACTCCGATGCCTCTGTTCTGTTCCATTGGTCTATATCTCTGTTTTGTTACCAGTACCATTCTGTTTTGATTGCTGTAGCCTTGTAGTATAGTTTGAAGTCCGGTAGTGTGATGCCTCCCTCTGTGTTCTTTTTGCTTAGGATTTACTTGGTTATGCGGTCTCTCTTTTGGTTCCATATGAAGTTCATGGCGGTTTTTTCCAGTTCTGTGCACAAATTCAATGGTAGTTTGATGGGGATAGCATTGGTTGTGTAAATTACTTTGGGCAGTATAGCCATTTTCACGATATTAATTCTTCCTAACCACGAACATGGAATGTTTCCCCATCTGTTTGTGTCCTCTCCTATTTCGTTGAGCTGTGGTTTGTAGTTTTCCTTGAAGAGGTCCCTTACGTTTTTTGTGAGTTGTATTCCTAGGTATTTTATTTTCTTTGTAGAAATTGTGAATGGCAGTTCGTTCTTGATATGGTTCTCTTGAAGTCTGTTATTGGTGTATAGCAATGCTTGTGATTTTTGCACATTTTTTTTAATATCCTGAGACTTTGCTGAAGTTGCTTATCAGTTTCAGAAGTTTTTGGGCTGAGGTGATGGTGTTTTCTAGGTATACTATCATGTCGCCTGCAAATAAAGACAATTTGGCTTTCTCCTTTCCTATTTGAATACACTTTATTTCTTTTTCTTGCCTGATTGCTCTGGCTAGAACTTCCAGTACTATGTTGAATAGGAGTGGTGAGAGAGGGCATCCTTATCTAGTGCCAGATTTCAAAGGGAATGCTTCCAGTTTTTGCCCATTAAATTAGCTGCTGGTTTGTCATAAATAGCTTTTATTACTTTGAGATATGTTCCATCAATACCAAGTTTATTGAGGGTTTTTAGCATAAAGGGCTGTTGAATTTTTCAAATGCCTTCTCTGTATCAATGGAGATAATCATGTGGTTTTTGTTTTTGCTTCTGTTTATGTGGTGAATTACATTTATAGACTTGCCTAGGTTGAACCAGGCTTGCATCCCCAGGATGAATCCTACTTGATCATGGTGGATAAGCTTTTTGATGTGCTGTTGCAGTCGGCTTGCCAATATTTTATTGAAGATTTTTGCATCTATGTTCATCATGGATATTGGCCTGAAGTTTTCTTTTCTTGTTGAGTCTCTGCCGGGTTTTGGTATCAGGATGATGTTGTCTCATAAAATGATTTCGGAAGGATTCCCCCTTTTTGAATTATTTGGAATAGTTTCAGAAGGAATGGTACCAGATCCTCTTTGTGTGTCTGGTAGAATTCAGCTATGAACCCATCTGGACCTGGGCTTTTTTTGTGTGGTAGGCTCTTAATTGCTGCCTCAACTTCTGACCTTGTTATTGGTCTATTCATAGTTTCGGCTTCCTCCTGGTTTAGGCTTGTGAGGACACAGGCGTCCAGGAATTTATCCATTTCTTCCTGTTTTACTAGTTTATGTGCATAGAGTTGTTTGTAGTATTCTCTGATCATGGTTTGAATTTCTGTGGAATCTGTGATGATTCTACCATTATTGTTTTTTATTGCATCTATTTGGTTGTTCTCTCTTTTCTTTTTTATCAGTCTGGCTACTGATCTCTCTATTTTGTTGATCTCTTTGAAAAACCAGCTCTTGGATTTATTGATTTTTTGAAGGGTTTTTCTTGTCTCTATCTCCTTCAGTTCTGCTCTGATCTTAGTTTTTTTTTTTTTTTGAATTTGGCTAGGTTTTGAGCTTTTTTGATCTTGCTCCTCTAGCTCCATCAATTTTGACGGTAGAATGTCAATGTTGGATCTCCCCACTCTTTTCATGTGGGCACTTATTGCTATATATTTTTCTCTACCGACTGCTTTAAATGTGTTTCAGAGATTCTGGTACGTTGTGTCGTCGTTCTTGTTGGTTTTGAGGAACTTCTTTATTTCTTCCTTCATTTCATTGTTTATCTCATCAACATTCAAGAGCCAGTTTTTCAGTTTCCATGAAGCTGTGCAGTTCTGAGTCATTTTCTAAATTCTGAGTTCCAACTTGATTGCACTATGGTCTGAGAGACTGTTTGTTATGATTTCAATTGTTTTGAATTTTTTCAGGAGTGCTTTACTTCCAATTATGTAGTCAATTTTGGAGTAGGTGTGATGTGGTGCTGAGAAGAATGTACATTCTGTGGATTTGGGGTGGAGAGTTCTGTAAATGTTTATCATGTTTGCTTGTTCCAGGTCTTAGTTCAAGTTCTGGATATCCTTGTTAATTTTCTGTCTGGTTGATCTGTCTGATATTGACAGTGGAGTGTTAAAGTCTCCCTATATTTTTATGTGGGAGTCTAAGTCTCTTCATAAGTCATTAAGAACTTGCCTTATATATCTGGGTGCTTCTGCATTGGGTGCATATATATTTAGAATTATTAGCTCTTCTTGTTCTATCGATCATTTTACCATTATGTAATGACCTTCTTTGTCCCTTTTTATCTTTGTTGCTTTAAAGTCTATTTTTTCAGAGAAGAGAGTTGCAATTCCTACTTTTTTCTGCTCTCCATTTGCTTGGTAAATCTTCTTCCATCCCTTCTTTTTAAGCCTTTGTGTATTTTTGCGTGTGAGGTGTGTTTCCTGAATACATCACTCTGATGGGGTTTGGTTTTTTATCCAATTTGCCAGTCTGTGTCTTTTGATTGGTGCATTTAGCCCATTTACATTTAAGGTTAGTATTGTAATGTTTGAATTTGATACTGCCATTTTGATGCCAGCTGGCTGTTTTGCCCATTGGTTCATGTAGATTTTTCATTTTGTTGATGCTCTTTAGCATTTGGTATGCTTTTAGGATGGCTGGTACTGGTTGTTTCTTTCCATGTGTAGTGCCTCTTTCCAGAGCTCTTGTAAAGCAGACCTAGTGGTGACAAAATCTCTGAGTACTTGCTTGTTCATGAAGGATTTTATTTTTCCTTCACTTATGAAGCTCAGTTTGGCTGGATATGAAATTCTGGGTTGAAAGTTTTTTTCTTTTAATAGGATGTTGAATATTGGCCCCCACTCTCTTCTAGCTTGTAGAGTTTCTGCCGAGAGATCTGCTGTGAGTTTGATGTGCTTCCCTTTGTGAATGACCCGACCTTTCTGTCTGGTTTCCGTTAGTATTTTCTCCTTTATTTCAACCCTGGTGAATCTGACGATTATTTGCCTTGGGGTTGCTCTTTTTGCGGAGTATCTTTGTGGTGTTCTCTGTATTTCTTGGAGTTGAGTATTGACCTAACTTGCTAGGTTGGGGAAATTTTCCTGGATAATATCCTGAAGAGTGTTTTCCAACTTGGATTCATTCTCTTCATCACATTCTGGTACACCTATCAAACGTAGGTTTGGTCTCTTCTCATAGTCCCAAATTTCTTGGAGATTTTGTTCATTCCTTTTTGCGCTTTTTTCTCTAATCTTGGTTTCTCATTTTATTTCATTGAGTTGATCTTCGACTTCTGATATTCTTTCTTCTGCTTGGTCAATTCGGCTGTTGAAACTTGTGCATGCTTCATGAAGTTCTCCTGTTGTGTTTTTCAGCTCCTTCAATTCATTCGTATTCCTCTCTAAGTTGTCCATTCTTGTTATCATTTCCTCGAATCTTTTTTCAAATCTTTTTTTAAGGTTCTTAGTTTCTTTGCACTGATTTACAACATGTTCTTTTAGCTCACTGAAATTTCTCATTATCCCCTTTCTGAAGTCTGATTCCATCTTTTTGTCACACTCATTCTACACCCAGTTTTGTTCCCTTGCTGGTGAAGAGTTTTTGTCCTTTGCAGGAAGTGAGTTGTTTTGGTTTTGGGTGTTTTCCTCCTTTTTGCACTGGTTTCTTCCCATCTTTCTGGATTTATCCACCTTTCATCTTAGTAGTTGCTGATTTTTCAGTTGGGTCTGTTTGTGGACACCCAGATTTTTGATGAGGAAGTATTTTTGTTACTTAGTTTTTCTTCTAATATTCTAGCCCCTCTGCTGTACGAGTGCTGAGATCCACTCCAGGCCCTCTTTGTCTGGGGTACACCTGTAGCAGCTGTGGAACAGTGAAGGATGCTACCAGTTTCTTCTGCTATCTTTGTTCCAGAATGATGCCCGCCAAATGTTAGTTTGATTAGTCCTTTTTTGTGTTGACTCTTTGGATATACATGGGTCAAGGAGCTGCTTGAGGGGACGGTTTGTGCTTTATAGTAGCTTCAGTTCTGAGCTGTGAGCTCCATTGTTCATTCAGGGTTGTTGGGAGGATGTGTTTATGTCTGTTGCAACAGAACTCATAAATCCCCCTTTTTTTTCCCCTTAGATGCTCTGTATCAGGGAATTGGGGCTTTCTTTTTTTCAGACATACAACAGTCTTACATTACCTTATTGACTTTGGCTTTTTTCCCTTCTTCAACAGATATTTGCAGAGTTCTAAATACATTTCATTCTGAAAAAAAAATGATTGATTCAAACAGGAATATATCATGATAGTAATTCCCATGTCTTAAGCTCAACCACCCAGCAGCCTTAATTACTGAAAATATACTTGAAAACCCATAAGTAAGTTAAAATATCCCCTAAAATATTAAAGTTCTCTGACTACAAGAGAATAGCTCAGGCTTATTATTATTTTTTTTTTTTTTAGGAAAGGAAAAGAGAGAAAGAAAAAGAGGGAGAGAGAACAGGAATATTGCTTTACTCTATAAATCGGTATTAATAATTGCTGATCATTATTTTTTGTATTTAAAATGGAGAATGTATATTTTATTTATCTTAAGTGGAGAGTTCTACAAGTGCTTATTAAGTTTACTTGTAACTGATCTGATTTCAGATTCTGGATATCCTTATTAATTTTCTGTTTCGTTGAGTCTGATTGTCTTTATGGGTCTTATGTATCTGGGTGTTATGATGCATTGATCCTTATACCACTCTATCTTTGTTGGTTTGAAATCTGTTTTATCAAATGCATGAACTGAAACTTCTTTTTGTTTATTTATTTGTTTTTTTTTTTTTGTTCTCTATTTGGTTGGTAAATCTTTCTCCAACCCTTTATTTTTAGTATTTATGTATCTTTGGATATAAAATGGGTCTGTATATAGTATACCGTTAGGTTTTGGCTGTATCTTTTAACTAGAAAATTTAGTCTATTTCAATTTAAGATTACTGCCATTTGATATTGACTGGCGATTTTATCCATTTGTTGATGTAAATTCTTCTTTCTGTTGATGCTCTTTACTTTTTGGTATATTTTTAGAAAGGCTAATACTGGTTGTTCCTTTCTGTGTGTAATGCTTCTTTCAGAAGTTTTTGTAAAGCAGGCCTGGTTGTAATAAAATCTCTGAGTACTTGTTTGTTCATAAAAGATTTTATTTTTCCTTCAATTGTGAAGCTTAGTTTGGCAGGATATGAAATTCTGGGCTGAAAGTTCTGTTCTTTGAGGATGTTAAATATCGGCCCCCACTCTCTTCTGGCTTGTAGGGTTTCTACTGAGAGATCTGCTGTAAGTCTAATAGGCTTCCCTTTATGGGTAACCTGACCTTTCTCTCTGGCTGCCCTTAGTATTTTCTCCTTCGTTTCAACCTTGGTGAATCCAATGATTATGTGTCTTGGGGTTGCTCTTCTTAATGAATATCTTTGTGGTGTTCTCTTTATTACCTGAGGTTGAATAGTATCCTGCTTTGCTAGATTGGGAAAATTCTCCTGGATAATATCCTGAAGAGTATTTTCCAGCTGGGATTCATTCTCTCCATCACATTCAGGTACACCTATCAAACGTAGATTAGGTCTTTTCACATAGTCCCATAATTCTTGGAGACTTTGCTCATTCCCTTTTATTCTTTTTTCTCTATTCCTGTCTTCTCGTTCCATTTCATTAAGTCCGTCTTCGACCTCTGATCTCCTTTCTTCTGCTTGATCAATTTGGCTATTCAAACTTGTGCAAATTTCACTCAGTTCTTGTGTTGTATTTTTCAACTCCATTAGTTCATTTATATTCCTTTCTATATTGTCCTTTTTTTTTAACATTTCATCTAACTTTTTTCAAAGTTCTTAGTTTCTTTACATTGGGTTAGAACAAGTTGTTTCAGTTCCCAAAAGATTTTTACCATCCACCATCTAAAGCCTCCTTCAGACACTGGAACACAGTCCTCTTCCATTAGGGCTTGTTCCCTTGCTGATGAGGAATTACTATCCCCTGTAGAGGGAGAGGGGTTCTGACTTTCGGTTTTCTCGGCCTTTTTAGGCTGTTTTTTTTTTTCCCTTTATTGTGAATGTATCCATCTGATGTCTTTACAATTAGCGCCTTTCTGATTAAGTTCCTGAGAGGATGTCCAATTTATTGATTCCCAGTGCTGGAATCTGAGCAACCCTCTGCGCCGGCCAAAACAGCAGCGATAAGACTGATGGTGCTCTTCTGCCTGGGAATCTCCGGTCTGGCTTCCTACTTGAGTCTGCAACAAGCAGCTCTGCCTTCCCGGAGCTCCAAACACTAGTCAGTAGGGGAACCAGTCCCGCTCACTGTGCACGAAAAGCTGCTGCACCGAGGCGACGACAAAACCGCTGCGCCGGCCACAGAAGTCACGCTGGCGACCCGTGGGGCTCCTCCACTTGAAATCTTCTGGTCCGTGGGCAATGAAAATTCCTCTGGAAATGTGGTGTCCTCACGTTTTCTGAGCTTTCACTGGGAGCTACAATCCCAAGCTGTTAGCAATCAGCCATCTTGGATCTCTCTCAAGAAATGGGGAGTTGGGGCTTTCTTTATGAGTATCTGTTGCACTGTCCTGCCCAGCTAGGAGGCAGTCTATTTACTATTTGCCTGCTGGGCCTCCACCCTGCTTGCGTGGGTCCACCCTGCTGCCACAGGGCTACATTCTGCTGTGGTGCACTCCGCCCTGCTGGTGGAATCTCTCTGTAATGGTGGGTTGCCTCAGCAGTGGCAGGCTGCATCAGCCCTGGGTGGCATATCAGTAGGGGTGGATTGTGTCTGTAGTGGTGGACATCCCTCTCCCACTGGGCTGCACGGTCCTAGATGCTGGCAGCAAAATTCTCAGCCCCAAGTGCCTCCAATTGCCACCCTGCTTGTCCCTGTGAGGGTGGAACCCACCGAGCCCATTCACCCAGCTCCTTGCCTCAGAATCCATCCTCTCTCTCTCTTCCTCTCCCCAAGCTGAATGGCCGACTCTCTCACTGGCGCCCAAGTAGCCTGCTGATAGGGCACTGGGATCCGTGCAATCTCCCGTGCCGCTGCCCACTGCACCAGATCAGATCACGTTTCCCAGTCTGGCTCATTGTCCAAGTCCCCTTCAATCAGATGTACATGCCAATATGCCATTCCAAATCTCAGATTGCCTGTTTAACAGGGCACTGAGACCAGTGAGTTTTGTGCCGGGTGTGGCTGCACTGTAGCACCAACTGAATCGGCAGTGTGAGCCACCTGCACTAGCGTCCCATGCCTCTCCCACACCTGGGACTTTCAACGTTATGTGCACAAACAAGGTGTGTCTCAGAATGTGGCTAGGACTCACCCTCTGTGCAATCACTGAGAGCTGCAATGCTGAGTCTCCTCTATGACGCCATCTTGGAAGCAAGTCCTCATTAGTATATTTTACATGGCCACTTATTCAGAACATCATTGAAGAATCATACATATATATGGAAAATACTTAGGATTCTATTATATATAGCAACTTATTCAGAGACTCACTGAATAATGCACACCTGGGGAACAGTCTGGAGAATATTTGATATGACCGTTCACCCAGTGACTCAGTGAAAAATGCACAGCTGAAAAATAGTCAACAGGATAGAGTCTCATGAGTCTATTTTCTTTGGTAACTCGTTCAGAAAGTCACTGAAGAATAACCAGCTTGGAAATAGTCAGAGTCCAGGTCATACGGCCACTTAATCAAAGCATTAAAGAATAATGCACAATGGGGCATCAGTAAGGAGTCTATTTCATATGGCATCTCGTTGAGACCTTCAGTGCTTAATAAACAGCTGTGGAGTAGTCAGGACCCTGTTTAATTTAGCCCCAAATTACGCAACTATGTGAATGATACACACATGCGTGATAGTCAGGAGACTCTTTGATATGGACACTGATACAGCACCTCTTTGAATACTGCACATTTGGAGAATAATGAGTAGTCTATTTCATAAGGTGAGTCGTTTGGAGAGTCAAAAAATAACGCGCACCTGTAAAGTAAAATGTGGTCTATTACATAAGGCCACTCTTTCAGTGTTTCAGGGAATGATACGTATATCTGATAAATCAGGAATTTCTTTCACATGGCCACTAGTTCAGAGCCTCAGTGCATAATACTCCCCTCAGAAACAGTTTAGGGTGTATTTCAAATAAGGACACAATCAGAGTCTCTGTAAGTAATGAACACATGGGTAATCCACTAGTTTGTTTCTATGCTCACTTACTCAGAGTCTCATTCAATAATACACACCATGGGAAGAATTAGGAGTCTACTTCATGTAGCCACTCATTCAGAGGTTCAGTGAATAATTCACATTGGAGAAATACTCGAGCATTTTTTTTATATGGCCACGCACTATGTGCCTCCCTGAATGATAGACACCTGGGGAATCCTCAGGATTTTATTGCATATTATCACACATTAAAAACCTTTTTGAATAATTCACAATGGAACAATGGTTAGGTGTCTATTCTTTCTGGCCTCTCATTCAAAGTTTATGTGAATTATAAACTTTATGGATTAATCAGGGCACTGTTTAAGATAGCCAGGAATTAAGTGATTTTCTGAGTGATACACACCTGTGTGATAGTCAGTAGTTTATTTTATATGAACTCTAATTCTGGGTATTGCTGTGTAATACACAAATTGGTGAGTGCCAGGAGTCTATTTTGTATGGAAACTCATACAGAACAAGTATGAATAGAGTCAAGAATACACACCCGTGGACTATGCAAAAAACAATTTCATATGGTTAAAGTTTTAGAGCCTCAGAGAATAATACATACCTGGGGAATACCCAGGACGCTATAACATATGACATTTATTGCATAGATTCATTGAATAAGGAACACCTTTATTGTAGACATAATACTATTTCGTATAGCCACATATTCAGCACCGAACTGAATTACATACACTTTGGGAAAAGTCAGGATTCTTTTTTGTATAGCCACTCATTTAAATACGGAATGTAAAAATGCACACCGGCGGAAAATTCAGAAGTCTCTGCTTTATGGCCAATTATTCAGAGCCTCGCAGAATAATACAGAACTATGAAAATTCAGGAGTGTATTTTACATGGCCACTTATTTAGAACCTCATTGAAGAATTATATATATCTGGAAAATACTCAGGATTCTACTATATATAGCCCCTTATTCAGAGACTCACTGAATAATGCACAGCTGGGGAATAGTCTGGAGACTATTTGATATGACCGTTCACCCAGTGACTCAGTGAAAAATGCAAAGCTGATAAATAATTAAGAGGATAAGTCATGAGTCTATTTTCTGTGGTGACTTCTTCAGAAACTCATGGAAGAATACCCAGCTTGGAAATAGTCAAGGTCCACGTCGCATGGACACTCAATCAAAGCATTACCAAATAATACACAATGGGGCAAGAGTAAGGAGTCAATTTTATATGGCTTTTCATTGAGAACTTCAGTGCATAATAAATAGCTGTGGAGTAGTCAGGACCCTATTTATGGTATTCCCAAATTATGCAGTTATGTGAATGATACAAACATGTGTGATAGTAAGGAGACTATTTGATATGAACACTCATACAGCACCTCTTTGAATACAGAATATTTGAGGAGTAATCACCAGTCTATTTTATATGTTGTCTCGTTTGGAGAGTAAAAAAATAATGCACACCTGTGGAGTAAAATGGGGTCTATTACATAAGGCCACACTTTCAGTGTTTCAGTGAATAATATGTATATCTGATAAGTCTGGGATCTCTTTCACATGGTCACTCGTACATGGCGTCAGTGCATAATACTCACCTCAGAAATAGTCTACGGTCTACTTCAAATACGTACACATTCAGAGTCTCTGTAAAAAATGCACACATGGGCAATACACAAGAGTCTGTTTGCTTTGCCCACTTAGTCACAGTCTCATTCAATAATACACAGCTGGGGAAGAATTGAGAGTCTACTTCACACAGCCACTCATTTAGAGCCTCACTGAATAATTCACACCAGAGTAATAGTCGAGCATTTTTTATATGGCCACTCAATATGTGCCTCCCTGAATGTTACACACCTGGGGAATCCTCAGGATTCTATTTCATACTGCCACACATTTAGAACCTTACTGAATAATACACAATGGAGCAATAGTCAGGTGTCTATTCTTTCTGGCCTCTCATTCAAACTTTCAGTGAATAATAAACTACTATGGAGTAATCAGGTCACTGATTAAGATAGCCACGAATTAAGTGCCTTAAAGAGTGATACACACCTGGGTGATAGTCAGGAGTTTATTTTATATGAACTCTAATTCTGGGTATTGCTGAGTAATACACAACTGGGGGAGTGTCAGGAGTCTATCTGGTGTGGACAATCATACAGAACCTGTTGGAATAATGCACACATAAAGAATAATCAGCACTCTATGTCATATGGCTACTCATTCAAACAAACAGTGAATAACGCACATGTGGAGGAATGAGATGTCTGTTTCATATGGCCATTCCTTCACAGCCTCACTGAATATTGCACACTTGTGATATAGTCTGGAGTCTATTGTTTATGGCCACTCAATCAAAGAATCACTGAATAATTCACACCTGAGCCTCGGTGAATAATGCACACCCTTAAGGTAGCCATCAGTCTATTTCATTTGGAAACACATTCATAGCCACAGTGGATAATATGTACGTGTGGATTAATCAGGAGTTTATTTAGTATGGCCACTGACTCGTAATATCAGTGAATAATGCACAATTGTAAAGTAATAATCAGTCTATTTTAGAGAGACACTCATTCAGAGATTCACTGAAGAATACAAATATTTAAGATAGACATAATTCTGTTTCATATGGTAACACAATCAGAGCCTCACTGAGTAACACATACCTGGGGAAATGTTAGGAGTCTACTTTATATAACCTCTCATTTACAGCCTCAGCAAATAAAGCACACGTGCAGAATAGACACTAGTCTATTTTATATGGCCACAAAATCAAAGCCAGAGTGAGTAATACACAACTTTAGAATAGTCACTAGTCTATTCCATGTGCCCAAATATTCAAAGGCAGAGTCAATAATACACACCTGTGGACTAGTTCAAAAAGAATTTCCTATGGCCAAAGCTTTAGAGCCTCAGTGAAAAATACATACCTGGGGAAAACTCAAAACGCGATTACATATGGCATCGATTTCAGAGATTCATTGAATAAGGAACACCTGTATTGTAGTCAGAATTCTATTTCGTATACCCACATATTCAGAAGCTAACTGAATGACATACACTTTGGGGAAAGTCAAAATTCTATTTCATTTAGCAACATATTTAGAACTTAACTGAATTACATACACCTTGGGGAAAGTCAGAATTCTATTTCGTATAGCCACTCATTTAGAAACAATCGCACACCTGCGGAGTATTCAGGCATCTCTGTTTTATGGCAATTCATTCAGAGCCTCACAGACTCATACAGAATTATGAAAATTCAGGAGTGAATTTTACATGGCCACTTATTCGGGACCTCATTGAATAATCATATGTATTTGGAAAATACTCAGGTTTCTATTATATACAGCCACTTATTCAGAGACTCATTAAATAATGTACAGAAGGGGAATATTGTGGAAACTATTTGATATGACCGTTCACCCAGGGACTCAGTGAAAATTGCAGCTGAGAAATAGTCAAGTGGATAGCGTCATGAGTTTATTTACTATGGTAACTCCTTCAGAAACTCGCTGAAGAATACACAGCTTGGAAATAGTCAGAGTCTAAGTCATATGGCTACTCATTCAAATATTACCGAATAATGCACAATGGGGCAATAGTAAGGAGTCTATTTCATATGGCCTCTCATTGAGATCTTCAGTGAATAATAAACAGCTGTGGAGTAGTCAGGACCCTCTTAAAGGTAGACGCAAATTACTCAGCTACGTGAATGATACACACAGGTTTGATAATCCGGAGACTCTTTGATATGGACACTCATACAGCACCTCTTTGAATACTGCACATTTTGGGAATAATAACTAGTCTATTTCATATGGTGATTCGTTTGGAGAGTCAAAAAATAACGCACCTGTGGAGTACAATGGAGTCTATTACATAAGGCCACACTTTCAGTGTATCAGTGAGTAATATGTATATCTGATAAGTCTGTAATCCCTTTTACTTGGCCACTTGTTCAGGGCCTCAGTGCATAATACTACTTTCAGAAGTAGTCAAGGGTCTACTTCAAATAAGTTCACATTTAGAGTCTCTGTAAGTAATGCACACATGGGCAATTCACAAGAGTCTCTTTTCTCTGCCCACTTAGTCAGACTCTCATTCATTAATACACAACTGGAGAAGATTTAAGAGTCTACTTCATGTAGCCACTCACTTAGAGCCTCAGTGAATTATTCACACAGGAGCAATAGTCGAGCATTTTTTATATAGCCACTCACTATGTGCCTCCCTGAATAATACACACCTGTGGAATCCTCAGGATTCTATTTCATACTACCGCACATTTCGAACCTTATTGAATAATTGACAATGGAGCAATAGTCAGGTGTCTATTCTCTCTGGACTCTCATTCAAAGTTTCAGTGAATAATAAACTTCTATGGAGTAATCAGGGCACTGTTTAAAATAGCCATGAATAAAGTGCCTTCCTGAGTGATACACACCTGGGTTATACTCAGGAGTTTATTTTATATGAACTCTAATTCTGGGTATTGCTGAGTAATACAAAACAGGGGGAGCGTCAGGAGTCTATTTGGTATGGACACTCATACAGAACCTGTTTGAATAATGCACACATGTAGAATAATCAGGAGTCATGGTCATATGACTACTCATTCAGACAAACAGTGAATAACGCACATGTGAAGTGTTCAGAAATCGGTTTCAAATGGCCGTTCTTTCTCAGCCTCACTGAATATTACACACTTGTGATACAATCTGGAGTCTCTTGGTTATGGCCACTCATTCAGAGAATCACTGTATAATGCACACCTACGAAATGGTTAGAAGTCTCTATCCTATGTCTACTAATTGAGAGCCTCACTATATGTACTCACCTGGGAAAATAGTATGGATTTACTTATGTCATTTCATTTAGAGTCTCATTCAATAATGCGCACCTTTGTAATAGTAAGGAGATTTTTTTTTCATGTGGCCTGTCATTTGGAGTGTCACTGAATAATGTGGTGGAGTCAGGAGTCTATTTCATGTGGACACATTTTCAGAACCTCAGTGAATAAGAGAGACCCTGGCTATAGTAAGGCATCTAATTAATATGGCCATTTCTTGTAAGCCTCACTGAATAATACACACTTGGAGAATAATTTGGAGTCTATTTTCCATGGACATTCATTCAGAGCCTCAGTGAATAAGCACACCCGTGGGGTAACCAGGAGTCTATTTCATTTGGACACTATTCATAGCCTCAGTGGATAATCTGCACGTGTGGATTAGTCAGGGTTTAATTTCATATGGCCACTGACTTGTAATTTCAGTGAATAATGCACAAATTTAAATTACTCAACAGTCTATTTCACAGAGCCACTCATTCATAGATTCACTGAATAATGCAAATATTTAAGATAGACAGAATCTTGTTTCATATGGTCACACAATCAGAGACTCGCTGAGTAACACACACCTGGGGAAGCGTTAGGAGTCTACTTTATATAGCCTCTCATTTACAGCCACAGCGAATAATGCACAAGTGTGAAATAGACATTAGTCTATTTTATATGGCCACAAAATCAAAGCCTGAGTGAGTAATACACAACTTTAGAATACTCACTAGTCTATTCCATATGCGAAAATATTCAAAGTCAGAGTCAATAATACACACCTGTGGACTCGTCAAAAAACAATTTCATGTGGCCAAAGTTTCAGAGCCTCAGTGAATAATGCATACATTCGGAATACTCCAGAAACTATTACATATGGCATCTATTTCAGAGATTCATTGAATAAGTAACACCTGTATTGTAGTCAGAATTCTATATCGTATACCCACATATTCAGAACCTAACTGAATGACATACACTATGGGGAAAGTCAGGATTCTATTTTGTATAGCCACTCATTTAGATACCGAATGTAAAAACGCACATCTTCAGAGTATTCAGGAGTCTCTGTTTTATGGCAACTCATTTAGAGCCTCACAGAATAATACAAAACTATGAAAATCCAGGAGTGTATTTTACATGGCCACTTATTCAGAACCTCATTGAAGAATAATATATATCTGCAAAATACTGAGGATAATTTTTTTTAATTTTTATCGCATTTTAGGTTTTGGTGTACATGTGCGGAACGTGCAAGATAGTTGCATAGGTACACACATGGCAGTGTGTTTTGCTGTCTTCCTTCCCTTAACCCACATTTGGCATTTCTCCCCAGGTTATCTCTCCCCAGCTCTCCCCGCACTGTCCTTTCCCTATTCACGCCAATAGACCCCAGTGTGTTGTACCCCACTCTGTGTCCATGTGTTCTCATTTTATCACCCACCTATGAGTGAGAATATGTGGTATCTTCTTTTCTGTTCTTGTGTCAGTTTGCTGAGAATGATGTTCTCAAGATTCATCCATGTCCTTACAAAGACATTAACTCGTCATTTTTGGTTGCTGCATAATATTCCATGGTGTATATGTGCCTCATTTTCCCAGTCCAGTCTATCATCAATGGGCATTTGCGTTGATTCCAGTTCTTTGCTATTGTAAACAGTGCTGCAATGAACATTCGTGTGCCTGTGTCCTTATAGTAGAACGATTTATAGTCCTTTGGGTATATACCCAGTAATGGGATTGCTGGGTCAAAAGGAATTTCTATTTCTAGGTCCTTGAGAAATAGCCACACTATCTTCCACAATGGTTGAACTAATTTACACTCCCACCAACAGTGTAAGAGTGTTCCTATTTCTCCACATCCTCTCCAGCATCTGTTGTCTCCAGATTTTTTAAAGATCGCCATTCTAACCATCGTGAGATGGTATCACAATGTGGTTTTGATTTGCATCTCTCTAATGACTAGTGATGATGAGCATTTTTTTATGTGTTTGTCTGCCTCATGTTTGTCTTCTTTTGTAAAGTGTCTGTTCATATCCTTTTCCCATTTTTCAATGGGCTTGTTGGTTTTTTTCCTGTAAATCTGTTTGAGGTCTTTGTAAATTCTGTATATCAGCCCTTGGTCAGTTGTGTAACCTGCAAAGATTTTTTCCCAATCTGTTGGTTTCCGATTCACTCTAGTGACTGTTTATTTTTCCGTGCAAAAGCTGTGGAGTTTTATTAAGTCCCATTTGTTTATTTTGGCTTTTGTTGCCATTGCTTTTGGAGTTTTGGTCATGATAACCTTGCCTAATTCTATGTCCTGAATGGTTTTGCCTAGATTTTCTTCGAGGGTCTTTACAGTGCCAGGTCTTATGTTTAAGTATTTAATCCATCTCGAGTTAATTTTAGTGTAAGGTGTCAGGAAGGGGTGCAGGTTCTGGTTTCTGCACATGGCTAACCTGTTTTTCAGACATCATTTGGTAAACAGGGAATTCTTTCCCCATTGCTTGTTTTTGTCTGGTTTATAAAAGATTGTATGGTTGTAGTTATGTTGATATGCCTCTGATGCCTCTGTTTGGTTCCATTGGTCTATATCTCTGGTTTGGTACCAGTCCCATGCTGTTTTGATTACTGTAGCCTTCTAGTATAGTTTGAAGTCTGGTAGTGTGATGCCTCCGGCTGTGTTCTTTTTGCTTAGAATTGACTTGGCTATGTGTTCTCTCTTTTGTTTCTATATGATGTTCATAGTGGTTTTTTCCAGGTCTGTGTGGAAATTCAATGGTAGCTTGATTGGTATACTGTTAATTCTGTAAATAACTTAGGGCAGAATAGCCATTTTCACAATGTTTATTCTTCCTAACCAAGAAAATGGAATATTTTTCCATCTGTTTCTGTCCTCTCTTATTTTGTTGAGCAGTGGTTTGTAGTTTTTCTTGAAGAGGTACCTTACGTTCCTTGTAATTTGTATTCCTAGGTATTTTATTCTCTTTGTAGCAATTGTGAATGGCAGTTCATTCTTGATTTGGTTCTCTTTATGTCTGTTATTGGTGTATAGTATTGCTTGTGATTTTTGCACATTGATTTTATATCCTGAGTCTTTGCTGAAGTTGCTTATCAGTTTCAGGAGCTTTTGGGCTGAGGTGATGGGGTCCTCTGTCATGTCGTCTGCGAATACAGACAATTTGGCCTCCTCCTTTCCTATTCGAATACGCTTTATTTCTTTTTCTTGCCTTGTTTCTCTGGCTAGAACTTCCAGTACTATGTTGAGTAGGAGTGGTGAGAGAGGGCATCATTGTCTCATGCCGGATTTCAAAGGGAATGCTTCCAGTTCTTGCCCATTATGTATAATATTTGCTGTTGGTTTGTCGTAAGTAGCTTTTATTACTTTGAGATATTTTCCATCAATACCGAGTTTATTGAGGGTTTTTAGCATAAAGGGCTGTTGAATTTTGTCAAATGCATTCTCTGCATCAATTGAGATAATCATGTGGTTTTTGTTTTTGGTTCTGTTATTGCGGTGAATGATGTTTATAGACTTGCATATGTTAAACCAGCCTTGCATGCCCGGGATGAATCCTACTTGATTATGATGGATAAGTTTTTTAATGTGCAGTTGCAATCTGTTTGCCAGTATTTTATTGAAGATTTTTGCATCCATGTTCATCATGGATATGGGCCTGAAATTTTCTTTTTTGTTGAGTCTCTGCCTGATATTGGTATCAGGATGATGTTGGTCTCATAAAATGATTTGGGAAGGATTTCCTCTTTTTGGATTATTTGGAATAGTTTCAGAAAGAATGGTACCAGATCCTCTATGTGTGTCTGGTAGAATTCGGCTTTGAACCCATCTGGACCAGGGCTTTTTTTGAGTGGTAGGCTCTTAATTGCTCCGTCGACTTCAGGCCTTGTTATTGGTCTACTTATATTTTCAGCTTCTATGTGGTTTAGGCTTGGGAGGACACAGATGTCCAGGAATATATCCATTTCTTCCTGGTTTACTAGTTTATGTGCATAGAGTTGTTTGTAGTATTCTCTGATGATGGTTTGAATTTCTGTAGAATCTGTTATGATTTCCTCTTTATTGTTTTTTATTGCATCTATTTGGTTGTTCTCTCTCTTTTTTTTTAATCAGTCTGGCTAGTGGTCTGTCTATTTTGTTGATCTTTTCTAAAAAACAGCTCTTAGATTTATTGATTTCTTGAAGAAATTTTCGTGTCTCTATCTCTTTCAGTTCTGCTCTGATCTTAGTTATTTCTTGTCTTCAGCTAGGTTTTGAGCTTTTTTGATCTTGCTCCTCTAGCTCCATCAATTTTGACGATAGGGTGTCAATTTTGAATCTCTCCACTCTTCTCATGTGGGCACTTATTGCTATATATTTTCCTCTAGAGACTGCTTTAAATGTGTCCCAGAGATTCTGGTATGTTTTGTCTTTGTTCTCATAGGTTTTGAAGAACTTCCTTATTTCTGCCTTCATTTCATTGTTTATCCAATCAACATTCAAGAGCCAGTTGTTCAGTTTTCATGAAGCTGTGCGATTCTGAGTTAGTTTCTTAATTCTGAGTTTTAACTTGATTGCACTATTGTCTGAGAGACTGTTTGTTATGATTTCAGTTGTTTTGCATTTGCTGAGCAGTGCTTTACTTCCAATTATGTGGTCAATTTGGGAGTAGTTGTGATGTGGTGCTGAGAAGAATGTATATTCTGTGGATTTGTGGTGGAGAGTTCTGTCTATCAAGTTTTCATGTTTCAGGTCTGAGTTCAAGCCCTGGATATCCTTGTTAATTTTCTGTCTGGTTGATCAGTCTGATATTGACAGTGGAGTGTTAAAGTCTCCCATTATTGTTGTGTGGGAGTCTAAGTCTTTTTGTAAGTCGATAAGAACTTTTCTTATATACCTGGCTGCTCCTGTATTGGGTTTATATATATTTAGGATCGTTAGCTCTTCTTATTGTGTCTATCCTTTTGACATTATGTAACGACCTTCTTTGTCTCTTTTGCTCTTTGTTGCTTTTAAGTCTATTTTATCAGAGATGATAATTGCAACTCCTGCCTTTTTTTCTCTCCATTTGCTTGGTAAATCTTTCTCCATCCCTTTATTTTGAGCCTTTGAGAATCTTTCCTTGTGAGATTGGTTTCCTGGATACAGCACACAGATGGGTTTTGGTTTTTATCCAATTTGCCAGTCTGTGTGTTTTGATTGGTGTGTTAAGCCCATTTACATTTAGGGTTAATATTGTTATGTGTGAGTTTGATAATGCCATTTTGATGCTATCTGGTTGTTTTGTCCTTGGTTGATGGAGATTTCTCATTTTGTTGATGCTCTTTAGCATTTGGTTTGTTTTTAGAATGGCTGGTACTGGTTGTTTTTTTCTATGTGTAGTGCCTCTTTCAGGAGATCTTGTAAAGCAGGCCTGGTGGTGACAAAATCTCTGAGTTCTTGCTTGTTGATAAAAGATTTTATTCTTCCTTTACTTATGAAGCTCAGTTTGGCTGGATATGAAATTCTGAATTGAAATTTCTTTTCTTTAAGGATGTTGAATATTGGCCCCCACTCTCTTCTGGCTTGTAGAGTTTCTGCCGAGAGATCTGCTGTGAGTCTAATAGGCTTCCCTTTGTGGGTGACCCGACCCTTCTCTCTGGCTACCCTTAGTATTTTCTCCTTCATTTCACCCTGGTGAATGTGACGATTATGTGCCTTGGGTTTGCTCTTCTTGCAAAATATCTTTGTGGTGTTCTCTGTATTTCCTGGAGTTGAGTATTGGCCTGCCTTGCTAGGTTGGGGAAATTTTCATGGATAATATCCTGAATAGTGTTTTCCAGCTTGGATTCATTCTCTTCGTCACATTATGGTACGTCTATCAAACGTAGGTTAAGTCTCTTCACACAGTCTCACATTTCTTGAAAATTTTGATCATTCCTTTTTGTGCTTATTTCTCTAATCTTTGTTTCTCTTTTTATTTCATTGAGTTGTTCTTCGACTTCTGATATTCTTTCTTCTGCCTGGTCAATTCCGCTCTTGAATCTTGTGCATGCTTCATGAAGATATCGTGTTGTGTTTTTCAGCTCCTTCAATTCATTCATATTCCTCTCTAAGTTGTCCATTCTTGTTATCATTTCCTCGAATCTTTTTTCAAATCTTTTTTCAAGGTTCTTAGTTTCTTTGTATTGATTTAGAACATGTTCTTTTAGCTCACTGAAGTTTCTCATTATCCACCTTCTGAAGTCTGATTCCGTCATTTCATGACAGTCATTCTCCATCCAGCTTTGTTCCCTTGCTGGTGAGGAGTTTTGGTCCTTTGTAGGAGGTGAGGTGTTTTGGTTTTGTGTGTTTTCCTCCTTTTAGCGCTGGTTTCTTCCCATGTTTGTGGATTTATCTACCTGTCGTCTTAGTAGTTGCTGACTTTTCGATTGGGTCTGTTTGTGGATGCCCAGATTGTTGATGATGAAGTATTTCTGTTACTTACTTTTCTTTCTAATGGTCTAGCCCCTCTGCTGTATGAGGACTGAGGTTCACTCCAGGCCCTGCTTATCTCGAGTACACCTGTAACAACTGTGGAACAGTGAGGGATGCTACCAGTTTCTTATTCTGCTATCTTTGACCCAGAATGATGCCCGCCAAATGTCAGTCTGATTAGTTTTTTATTGAGGTGTGTCTTTGGATATACAGGGGTCAGCAATCTTCTTAAGGAGATGGCCTGTACTTTATAGGAGCTCCAGTGCTTAGCTTTGAACTCCGTGGTTCATTCAGGTTTGCTGGGCGAATGTGTCTGCTGCAGCAGAAATTACAAAAGCCCCCCCCTTTTTTTCTCAGATGCTCTGTCTCGGGGAGTTGGGGCTTTCTTTATGAGTATCTGTTGCACTGTCCTGCCCAGCAAGGAGGCAGTCTATTCACTATTTGCCTGCCTGGACTCCGTCCTGCTAGTGCATGTCCACCCTGCTGCTGCATGGTCCCGTCCTACTGTGGTGCACTATGCCCTGTTGGCGGCATCTCTCTGTTATGGCTGGTTGCCTCAGCAACGGCAGGCTGTATCAGCAGTGGGTGGTACCTCCGTAAGGGTGGATTGCGTCCATAGTGGTGGACGCCCCTCCTCCACTGAGCTGCACATTTTGGATTCAGCTGAACCCAGAGCAAAACTCTCAAGGCCAATTGCATTGAATCACCACGCTGCTTGTCAGCCTGAGGGTAAGACTTGCCGAGCACCATCACCTGGCTTCCTGCCTCAGAGTCCCTCCTCTCTCTCTCTCTCTTTTTTTTCAAATTGAAGAGTTGACTCTCTCACAGGCGACCAAGTCGTCTGAAGATTGGCCACTGGGATCCGTGCGATCTCCCCTGTGGCGGCCCACTGCACTGGAGCAAATTGCACTTCCCAGGAATCTCCTCGTCTGGCTCACCATTCCAGTCCCGTTCAGTCAAATGGACATGTCAATCAGCACTCCCAAAACTCATATTGCCTGTTTAACAGGGCACCCAGACCAGTGAGCTTTGTGCATGCTGCCACTGTGTCGCAGCGCGGTGCCGGCCAAAAAGGCCATGCAAGCAAGCTGCACTGCTCTCCTATGTCTGTCCTAAACCTGGGAATTTGCCAGTTCTGTGGGCTACAAAAGTCCGTTGAAAATGCAGCTAGGACTCACCCTCTGTGCCTTCACTGAGAGCAGCAATCCTGAGTTGTTTCTATGGCAGCATCCTGGAACTAATTCCCAAGGATTCTCTTATATATAGCCACTTATTCAGAGACTCACTGAATAATGCACACCTGGGGAATAGTCTGGAGACTTTTTGATATGAGCATTCACCCAGTAACTCAGTGAAAAATGTACAGCAGAGACAGAGTCAAGAGAATAGAGTCATGAGTCTATTTTCTGTGGAGACACAATCAGAAACTAACTGAAGAATACCCACCTTGGAAATAGTCAGAGTCCAGGTCATATGGCCACTCAATCAAAGCATTACCAAATAATGCACGATGCGGCAGTTTTAAGGAGTCTATTTCATATGGCCTCTCATTGAGAGTTTCAGGGAGTAATAAACAGCTGTGGAGTAGTCAGGAACCTATTTAAGGTAGCCCCAAATTACGCAGCTAAGCGAATGATACACACATGAGTGATAGGAAACTCTTTGATATGTACACTCATACAGCACTTCTTCGAATACTGCACATTTGCGGAATAATCACTAGTCTATTACATATTGTGATTCATTTGGAGAGTCAAAAAATAACGCACACCTGTGGAGTAAAATGGGGTCTATTACATAAGGCCACTCTTTCACTGTTTCAGTCAACAATATGTATATCTGATAAGACAGGAATCTCTTTCACATTGCCACTCGTTCAGGGACTCAGTGCATAATACTCCCCTCAGAAATAGTCAAGGGTCTACTTCAAAAAAGTACACATTCAGAGTCTCTGTAATAAACACACGCATGGACAATATGCAAGAGTCTCTTTTCTATGCCCTCTGAGTCAAAGCCTCATTCAATAATATACCCCTTGGAAAGAATTAAGAGTCTACTTCATGTAGCCACTCATTTAGAGTCTCAGTGAATAATTCACACCAGAGTAATAGTCGAGCATTTTTTATATGGCCACTCACTATGTGACTCCCTGAATGATACACATTTGGGGAATCCTCAAATTCTATTTCATGCTACCACACAATTTGACCCATACTGAATAATTTACAATGGAGCCTTAGTCATGTGTCTATACTTTCTGGCCTCTCATTCAAAGATTCAGTGAATAATAAACTTCTATGGAGTAATCAGGGCACTGTTTAAGATAGCCACGAATTAAGTGAATTCCTGTGTGATATGCACCTGGGTGATACTGAGAAGATTATTTCATATGAACTCTAATTCTGGGTAATGCTGATTAATACACAACTGGGGGAGTGTCAGGAGTCTATTTAATATGGACACTCATACAGAACCTGTTTGAATTATGCACACATGGAGAATAATCAGGAGTCTATGTCATACGGCTACTCATTCAGACAAAAAGTGAATAACGCACATGTGAAGTAATGATTAGTATGTTTCATATGGACGTTATTTTACAGCCTCACGGAATATTACACACTTGTGATATAGTCTGGAGTCTATTGTTTATGGTCACCCATTCAGAGAATTACTCAATAAGGCACACCTGCGGAATAGTCAGAAGTTTCTATCCTATGGCCTCTCATTGACAGCCTCCAGAAATGTACACACCTTGGAAAATAGTCAGGATTTACTTATATCCCCTCATGTAGAGTCCCACTCAATAATGCCTACCTGTGGAATAGTAACGAGACTATTTCATGTGGCCTCTCATTCGGAGTGTCACTGAATTATGTGGTGTAGTCAGGAGTCTATTTCATGTAGACACATTTTCAGAGCCTCAGTGAATAAGAGAGACCCTTGTTATAGTAAGGCATCTAATTAATATGGCCACATCTTGTAAGCCTCACTGAATAATACACACCTGGACAATAATTTGTAGTATAATTTTGATGGACATTTATTCACAGCCTCAGTGAATAATGCCCACCCGTGTGGTAGCAAGGAATATCTTTTATTTGGACACTCATTCATAGCCTCAGTGAATCATATGCACGTGTGGATTAGTCAGAATTTCATTTCATACGGCCACTCACTCATAATTTCGGTGAATAATGCACAAATGTAATGTACTCAGGAGTCAATCTTAAAGAGCCACTCACTCAGAGATTCACTGAATAATACAAATATTTAAGATAGACCGAATCCTGTTTTATATGGTCACTCAATCAGAGCCTCACGGAGTAACACACACCTGGGAAAGCGTTAGGAGTATACATTATATAGCCTCTCAGTTAGAGCCTCTGCGAATAATACACATGTGTGGAATAAACACTGATCTATTTTATATGGCCACAAAATCATAGCCTGAGTGAGTAATACAAAACTTTATAATAGTCTCTAGTCTATTCCATATGCCAAAATATTCAAAGTCAGAATCAATAATACACAAATGTGGACAAGTCAAAAAATAATTTCATCTGGCCAAAGTTTTAGAGCCTTAGTGAATAATACATACCTGGGGAATACTCATGACGCTATTACTTATGGCATCTATTAAAGAGATTCATTGAATATTGAACAGCTGTATTGTACTCAGAATTCTACCTCATATAGCCCCATATTCAGAACCTAATTGAATGACATACTCCTTGAGGAAAGTCAGAATTTTATTTCGTATAACCACATATTCAGAATCTAACTGAATAACATACACCTTGGGGAAAGTCAGTATTCTATTTCGTGTAGCCACTATTTTGATATCGAATGTAAAAACGCACATCTGCAGAGTATTCAGGAGTCTCTGTTTTATGGCCACTCATTTAGAGCCTCGCAGAATAATACAGAACTATGGAAATTCAGGTGTGTTTTTTTCCATAGCCACTTATTCAGAACCTCATTGAAGAATCATATATATCTGAAAAACACAGAAGATTCTATTATATATAGCCTCTTATTCAGAGACTCATTGAATAATGCACACCTGCGGAATAGTCTGGAGACTATTTGATATGACCGTTCACCCAGTGATGCAGTGAAAAATGCACAGCTGAGAAATAGTAAAGAGGATAGAGTCATGCGTTTATTTTCTGTGGTAACACGTTCAGAAACTCACTGAAGAATACCCACCTTGGAATGAGTCAGAGTCCAGGTCATATGGCCAATCAATCAAAGCCTTACCAAATAATGCACAATGGGGCAATAGTAAGGAGTATATTTTGTATGGCCTCTCATTGAGAGCTTCAGTGTTTAACACACTGCTGAGGAGAAGTCAGGACCCTCTTTAAGGGAGCCAAACATTATGCAACTACGTGAATGATACACACATGTGTTATAGTCAGGACACGCTTTGATATGGAAACTCATACAGCACCTCTTCTAATACTGGGCATTTGGGGAATAATCACTTGTTTATTTCAGATGGTTATTCATTTGGAAAGTCAAAGAGTAACGCACACCTGTGGAGTAAAATGGGGTCATTTACATAAGGCCACTCTTTCACAGTTTTAATCAATAATATATATATCTGATAAGCCAAAAACCTCTTTCACATGGCCACTCGTTCAGGGCCTCACGGCATAAAACTCCCTTCAGAGAGTCAAGGTTCTACTTCAAATAAGTACATATTCAGAGTCTCTGTAAGTAATGCACACAGGAGAAATACACAAGAGTCTCTTGTCTATGCCCATTTAGTCAGAGTCTCATTCAATAATACAAACCTGGGAAAGAGTTAAGAGTCTACTTCATGTAGCCACTCATTTAGAGCCTCAGTGAATAATTCACACCGGAGAAAGAGTGAGCATTTTTTATAAGGCCACTCACTAGGTGACTCCCTGAATGAAGCACACCTGGGGAATACTCAGGTTTCTATTTCATAGTACCTCACATTTAGATCCTTATTGAATAATTCACAGTGGAGTAATAGTCAGGTGTCTATTCTTTCTGGCTTCTCATTCAAAGTTTCAGTGAATAATAAACTTCTGTGGAGTAATCAGGGCACTTTATAGGATAGCCACGAATTAAGTGCCTTGCAGAGTTATACACACCAGGGTGATAGTCAGGAGTTTATTTTATATGAAATCTAATTCTGGGTATTGCTGAGTAATACACAACAGGTGGAGTGTCAGGAGTCAATTTGGTTTGGACACTTATACGGAACCTGTTTGAATAATGCACACATGGAGAATAATCAGGAGTCTATGTCATACAGCTGCTCTTTCAGACAAAGAGTGAATAATGCACATGTGGAGTAATGAGAAGCCTGTTTCATATGGTCGTTCTTTTACAGCCTCACTGAATATTGCACACTTGTGATATAGTCTGGAGTCTATTGTTTATGGCCACTCATTCAGACAATCACGGAATAATGCACACCTGTGGAATGGTAAGAAGTCTATCCTATGGCATCTCAGTGAGAGCCCCACTAAGTGTACACACCTGGGAATATAGGATTTACTTATATCCCCTCATTTAGTGTCTCACTCAATAATGCACACCTGTGGAATAGTAAGGAGACTTTTTCTTGTGGCCTCTCATTTGGCGAGTCACTGAATTATGTGGTGTAATCAAGGAGTCAATTTTATGTAGACACTTTTTCAGAGCCTCAGTGAATAAGAGAAAACCTTGCTATAATAAGGCATCTAATTAGTGTGGCCATTTCTTGTAAGGCTCACTGAATAATACACACCTGGAGAATAATTTGTAGTCTATTCTCGATGGGCATTTATTCAGATCCTCGGTGAATAATGCACACCCGTGGGGTATCCAGGAGTCTATTTCATTTGGACACTTATGCACAGCCTCAGTGTATAATATGCATAAGTGTATTAGTCAGGATTTCATTTCATATGGCCACTGACTTACAATTTAACTGCATAATGCACAAATGTAAAGTACTCAGCTTTATTTTTCATAGAGCCACTCATTCAGAGATTCACTGAATAATACAAATATTTTAGATAGAAAGAATCCTGTATTTTATGGTCACATAATCAGAGCCTCACAGAGTAACACACACCTGGGGAAGCGTTAGGAGTCTACTTTATACAGCCTCTCATTTACAGCCTCAGCAAATAATGCACACGTGTGGAATAGACACCAGTCTATATTATATGACCACAAAATCAAAGCCTGAGGGAGTAATACACAACATTAGAATAGTCACTAGTATATTCCATGTGCCCAAATATTCAAAGTCAGAGTCAATAATACACACCTGTGGACTAGTTCAAAAATAATTTTATATGGCCAAAGTTTTAGAGCCTTAGTGAATAATGCATACCTCAAGGATACTCAGGACGCGCTTACATATGGCATCTATTTCAGAGATTCATTGAATAAGGAACACCTGTATTGTAGTCAAAATCCTATTTCGTATAACCGCATATTAAGGACCTAACTAAATGACATACACCTTGGGGAAACTCAGGATTCTATTTTGTATAGCCTCTCATTTAGATACCGAATGTGGAAAGGCACACCTGGGGAGTATTCACGAGTCTCTGTTTTATGGCCACTCATTCAGAGCCTCACAGAATAATACAGAACTATGGAAATTCAGGAGTGTATTTTACATGGCCACTTATTCAGAACCTCATTGAAGAGTCATAAATATCTGGAAAATACTCAGGATGCTATTATATATAGCCACTTCTTCAGAGACTCACTGAATAATATACACCTGGGGAATAGTCTGGAGACTCTTTGATATGACGGTTCACCCAGTGACTGAGTGAAAAATGCACAGCTGAGAAATAGTCAAGAGGATGGAGTCATGAGTCTATTTTCTGTGGTAACGTGTTCAGAAACTCACTGAAGAATACCCAACTTGGACATAGTCAGAGTCAAAATCATATGGCCACTCAATCAAAACATTACCGAATAATGCATAATGGGGAAATAGTAAGGAGTGTCTTTCATATGTCCTCTAATTGAGAGCTTCAGTGCCTAATAAACAGCTGTGGAGTATTCAGGTCCCTATTAAAGGTAGCTTAAATTTTGCAGCTACGTGAATGATACACACGTGTGTGATAGTCAGGAGACTCTTTGATATGGACACTCATACAGCACCTTTTCGAATACTGCACATATGGGGAATAATCACTAGTCTATTTCATATAGTGATTCGTTTGGAGAGTCAAAAATTAACGCACACCTGCGGAGTAAAATGGGGTCTATTACATAAGGCCACTATTTCAGTGTTTCAGTGAATAATATATATCTAATAAGTCAGGAATCTCTTTCACATGGACACCCTTAAGGGCCTCAGTGCATAATACTCCCCTCAGAAAGAGTCAAGGGTCTACTTCAAATAAGTACATATTCAGAGTCCCTGTAAGTAATTCACACGTGGGCAATACACAAGAGGCTCTTTTCTATGCCCACTTAGTCAGAGTTTCATTCAATAATACACATCTGGGGAAGAGTTAAGAGTCTACTTTATGTAGCCAATCATTTTGAGCCTCAGTGAATAATTCACACCAGAGTAATAGTCCAGCATTTTTTACATGGCCACTCACTATGTGCCTCCCTGAATGAAGCACACCTGGGGAATACTCAGGATTCTATTTCTTAGTACCTCACATTTAGATCCTTATTGAATAATTCACAATGGAGCAATAGTCAGGTGTCTATTCTTTCTGGCTTCTCATTCAAAGTTTCAGTGAATAACAAACTTTTATGGAGTAATCAGGGCACTGTATATAATAGCCATGAATTAAGTGCCTTGCAGAGTTATACACACCAGGGTGATAGTCAGGAGTTTATTTTATATGAAATCTAATTCTGGGTATTGCTGAGTAACACACAACAGGTGGTGTGTCAGGAGTCAATTTGGTTTGGACACTTATACGGAAACTGTTTGAATAATGCACACATGGAGAATAATCAGGAGTCTATGTCATATGGCTGCTCTTTCAGACAAAGAGTGAATAACGCACATGTGGAGTAATGAGAAGTCTGTTTTATCTGCCTTTTCTTTCACAGGCTCTATGAATATTACACACTTGTGATATAGTCTGGAGGCTAGTGTTAATGGCCACTCATTCAGAGAATCACTGAAAAATTCACACCTGCAGAAGAGTAACAAGTCTATCCTATGGCCTCTCAGTGAGAGCCTCACTAATTGTACACACCTGGAAAAATAGTCAGAATTTACTTATATCTCCTCATTTAGAGTCTCACTCAATAATGCACACCTGTGGAATAGTAGGGAGACTTTTTCATGTGGCCTCTCATTCGGCGTGTCAGTGAATTATGTGGTGTATTCAAGGAGTCTATTTCATGTGGACACTTTTTCAGAGCCTCAGTGAATAAGAGAAAACCTTGCTATTGTAAGGCATCTTATTAATATGGCCATATCTTGTAAACCTCACTGAATAATACACACCTGGAGAACAATTTGGAGTCTATTTGCGATGGACATTTATTCAGAGCCTCGGCGAATAATGCACACCCGTGGGTTAGCCAGGAGACTATTTCATTTGGACACTCATTCATCGCCTCAGTGGATGATAGGCACGTGTGCATTGGTCAGGATTTTATTTCATATTGCCACTGACATGTAACTTCTGTGAAAAATGCACAAATGTAAAGTACTCAGCAGTGTTTTTCGTAGAACCACTCATTCAGAGATTCACTGAATAATACAACTATTTAAGATAGAATGAATCCTGTTTCACATGGTACCACAATCAGAACCTCACTGAGTAACACGAACCTGGGAAGCATTAGGAGGCTACTTTATATAGCCTCTCATTTACAGCCTCAGAAAATAATGCACACGTGTTAAATAGACACCAGTCTATTTTATATGCCCAGAAAAATGAAAGCCTGAGTAATATACAACTTGACAAAAGTCACTTGTCTATTCCATATGCCCAAATATTCAAAGTCAACGTCAATAATACACACCTGTGGACAGTCAAAAAACAATTTTGTATGGTAAACGTTTTAGAGCCTCAGTGAATAATACATACCTGGGGAATTTTCAGGACCATATTACATAAGGCCTCTATTTCAGAGATTCATTGAGTAAGGAACACTTGTACACATAATTCTATTTTCTATTGCCAAATATTCAGAACTTAACTGAATGGCATACTCCTTGGTGAAAGTCAGGATTCTATTTCATATAGCCACATATTCAGAGCCTAACTGAATAACATACACCTTGGGGAATGTCAGGATTCTATTTCGTATAGCCACTAATTTACATACCGAAAGTAAAAACGCATACCTTGAGGAGTATTCAGGAGTGTCTGTTTTATGGCCAATCGTTCAGAACCACACAGAATAATACAGAACTATGAAAATTCAGGAGTGTATTTTACATGGCCACTTATTCAGAACCTCATTGAAGAATCATGTATATCTGGAAAATACTCAGGATTCTATTATATATAGCCACTTATTCAGAAACTCACTGATTAATGCACACCTGGGGAATAGTCCGGAGACTATTTGATATGACCGTTCACCCAGTGACTCAGTGAAGAATGCACAGCTGGGATAGAGTCAAGAGAATGGAGTCATGTGTCTATTTTCTGTGGTGACACATTCAGAAACTAACTGAGTTATACGTACCTTGGAAATAGTCAGAATCCAGGTCATAAGGCCACTCAATCAAAGCATTACCGAATAATGCACAATGGACCAATAGTAAGGAGTGTATTACATATGGACTCTCATTGAGAGCTTCAGTGCATAATAAAGAGCTGTGGAGTATTCAGGACCCTCTTTAGGTAGCCCCAAGTTATGCAGCTACGTGAATGAGACACACATGTGTCATAGTCAGGAGACTATTTTTTATGGAAACTCACACAACACCTCTTTGAATACTGCATATTTGTGGAATAATCACTAGTCTATTTCATATGGTGATTCGTTTGGAGAGTCAAAAAATAACGCACACCTGTGGAGTAAAATGAGGTCTATTACATAAGGCCACTCTTGTTTCAGTGAATAATATGTATATCTGATAAGTCAGGAATGTCTTTCACATGGCCACTCGTTCAGGGCCTCAGTGCATAATACTCCCCTCAGAAATAGTCAAGGGTCTACTTCAAAAAAGTACACATTCAGAGTCTCTGTAAGTATCGCACACATGGGCAATACACAAGAGTCCCTTTTCTATGCACACTTTGACAGAGTTTCATTCAATAATACACACCTGGGAAAGAGTTCAGAGTCTACTTCATATAGCCACTGATTTATCGCCTCAGTGAGTAATTCACACCGAAGTAACAGTCGAGAATTTTTTATATGGCCACTCACTATGTGACTCCCTGAATTATACACACGTGGGGAATCCTCATATTCTATGTCATAATAGCACACATTTAGAACCTTAATCTATAATTCACAATGGAACAATAGTCAGGTGTCTATTCCTCCTGTCCTCTCTTTCAACCTTTCAGTGAATAAAAAGCTGCTATGGTGTAATCAGGGCACTGTTTAAGATAGCCACGAATTAAGTGCCTTCCTGAGTAATACGCATTTGGGTGATAGTCAGAAGTTCATTTTATATAAACGCTAATACCGGGTATTGCTGAGTAGTACACAACTGGGAGAGTGTCAGGAGTCTATTTGTTATGGACACTCATACAGAAACTGTTTGAATTATTCACACATGGAGAATAATCAGGAGTCTATTTCATAAGGTTACTCATTCACACATACAGTGAATAACCCACATGTGGAGTAATGAGAAGTCTGTTATATCTGACATTTCTTTCAGAGCCTCACTGAATATTACACACCTGTGATATAGTTTGGAGTCTATTGATTTTGGCCACTCATTCAGAGAATCACTGAATAATGCACACCAGGGGAATAGTCAGAAATCTCTATCCTATGATATCTCATAGAGAGCCTCACTAAATGTACACACCTGGGAAAATAGTCAGGATTTACTTATATCACCTCACTTAGAGTCTCACTCAATAATACACACCTGTGGAAGAGTATGGAGACTTTTTCATGTGGCTACTCTTTCGAAGTGGACTGAATAATGTGGTGAATTCAGGAGTCTATTTTATGTAGACAAATTCTCGGAACCTCAGTGAATAAAATAGACTCTTTCTACAGTAAGGCATCTAATTAATATTGCCACATCTTTTAAGCCTTACTAAATAATACACACCTGGAGAATAATTTGGAGTCTATTTTTGATGGACATTCATTCAGAGCCACAGTGAATAATGCACACCCGTGGGGTAGCTAGGTGTCTATTTCATTTGGACACTATTCATAGCCTCAATGTATAATATGCACCTGTGGATTAATCAGAATTTCATTTCATATGGCCACCGACTCGTAATTACGTTGAATAATGCACAAATATAAAGTACTCAGCAGTCTATTTCACAGAGCCACTCATTCCAAGATTCACTGAATAATAAAAACATTTAAGATAGACTGAATCCTGTTTCATGTAGTCACACAATTAGAGCCTCACTGAGTAACACACACCTGGGGAAACGTTAGGAGTCTACTTTATATAGCCTCTCAATTGAAGCCTCAGCGAATAATGCACAAGTGTGGAATAGACACTACTCTCTTTTATATGGCTACAAAATCAAAGCCTGAGTGAGTAATACACAACTTTAGAATAGTCACAAGTCTATTCCATATGCCCAAATATTCAAAGTCAGAGTCAATAATACACACCTGTGGACTATTCAAAAAACAATTTTATATGGCCAAAGTTTTAGAGCCTCCGTGAAAAATACATATCTGGGGAACGCTCAGGACGCTATTACATATGGCACCTATTTCAGAGATTCATTGAATAAGGAACACCTTATTGTAGTCAGAATTCTATCTTGTATAGCCACATACTCAGAACCTAACTGAAAGATATACACCCTGGGGAAAGTCAGGAGTCTCGTTCAAATAACCACATATTCAGAACCTAACTGAATAACAGTTAGGTTATTCAGTTAATCCTGACACCTTGGGGGAAGTCAGGACTCTATTTCCTATAGCCACACATTTAGATACCAAATGTAAAAACGCACACCCGTGGAGGATTCAGGAGTGTTTGTTTTATGGCCACTCATTCAGAGCCTCACAGAATAATACAGAACTATAGAAATTCAGGAGTGTATTTTACATGGCCACTTATTGAGAACCTCATTAAAGAATCATGTATATCTGGAAAATACTCAGGATTCTATTATACATAGCGGCTTATTCAGTGACTCACCTAATAATGCACCCCTGGGGAAGTCTGGAGACTATTTGATATGACCGTTCACCCAGTGACTCAGTGAAAAATGTGCAGCTGAGATAGAGTCAAGAGAATGGAGTCATGAGTCTATTTTCTGTGGTGACACATTCAGAAACTAACTGAAGAATACCCAACGTGGAAATAGTCAGAGTCCAGGTCATAAGGCCGCTCAATCAAAGCATTACCAAATAATGCACAATGGAGCAATAGTAAGGAGTCTATTACATATGGCCTCTCATTGAGAGCTTCAGTGCATAATAAAGAGCTGTGGAGTAGTCAGGACCCTACTTTAGGTAGCCCCAAGTTATGCAGCTATGTGAATGATACACACATGTGTGATATTCAGGAAATTAGTTGATATGGACACTCATACAGCACCTTTTTGAATACTGCACATTTGGGGAATAAACACTAGTCTATTTCATATGGTGATTCGTTTGGAGAGTCAAAAATTAACGCACAAGTGTGGAGTAAAATGGGGTCTACTAGCTAAGGCCACTCCGTCAGAGTTTCAGTGAATAATATGTATATCTGATAAGTCAGGAATATCTTTCACATGGACACTCGTTCAGGGACTCACTGTATAATACTTCCCTCAGAAATAGTCAAAGGTCTACTTCAAAAAAGTACACATTCAGAGTCTCTGTAAGTATCGCACACATGGGCAATACACTGGAGTCCCTTTTCTATGCACACTTTGACAGAGTTTCATTCAATAATACACACCTGGGAAAGAGTTTAGAGTCTACTTCCTGTAGCCACTCATTTAGTGCCTCAGTGAATAATTCCCACCAGAGTAACAGTCGAGAATTTTTTATATGGCCACTCAATATGTGACTCCCTGAATGATACACACCTGGGGAATCCCCATGTTCTATGTCATAATAGCACACATTTAGAACCTTATTGTATAATTTACAATGGAGCAATAGTCAGGTGTCTATTCTTTCTGGCCTCTCATTCAACGTTTCAGTGAATAAAATACTTCAATGGAGTAATAAGGGCACTGTTTAAAATAGCCAGAAATTAAGTGCCTTCCTGAGTAAAACACACCTGGGTGATAGTCAGGAGTTTATTTCATATAAACGCTAATTCTGGGTATTGCTGAGTAACACACAACTGTGCGAGTGTCAGGAGTCTATTTGGTATGGAAATTCATACCTAAACTGTTTGAATTATGCACACATGGAGAATAATCAGGAGTCTATGTCATATGGCTACTCATTCAGACAAACAGTGAATAACCCACATGTGATGTAATGAGAAGTCTGTTTTATATGGCCTTTCTTTCACAGCCTCACTGAATATTACACAAATGTGATATAGTCTGGAGTCAATTGCTTAAGGCCACTCTTTCAGAGAATCACTGATTAATGCATACCAAATGAATAATCAGAAGTCTCTATCCTATGGCCTCTCATCGAGAGCCTCACTAAATGTACACTCATGGGAAAATTGTCAGGATTTACTTATATCACCTCATTTAGAGTCTCACCCAATGATACACACATGTGGAAGAGTATGGAGAATTTTTCATGTGGCTACTCTTTCGGAGTGCCAGTGAATAATGTGTTGAATTCAGGAGTGTATTTTATGTAGACAAGTTTTCAGAACTTCAATGAATAAAAGACACTCTTGCTACAGTAAGGCATCTAATTAATATGACCACATCTTGTAAGACGTCCAAAATAACACACATCTTTAGAATAATCTGGAGCATATTTTTGATGGACATTCATTCAGAGCCACGGTAAATATTGCACACCCGTGGGGTAGCCAGGTGTCTATTTCATTTGGACATTATTTATAGCCTCAATGTATAATATGAAAGTGTGGATTAGTCAGAATTTCATTTCTTATGGACACCGACTCGTAATTTCAGTGAATAATGCACAAATATAAAGTACTCAGCAGTCTATTTCACAGAGCCACTCATTCCGAGATTCACTGAATAATAAAAATACTTAAGATAGACAGAATCCTGTTTCATGTGGTCACACAATCAGAGCCTCTCTGAGTAACACACACCTGGGGAAATTTTAGGAGTCTACTTTATATAGCCTCTCAAATTCAGCCTCAGCGAATAATGCACAAGTGTGGAGTAGACGCTAGTCTCTTTTATATGGCTAGAAAAGCAAAGCCTGAGTGAGTAATACACAACTTTAGAATAGTCACTAATCTATTCCATATGCCCAAATATTCAAAGTCACAGTCAGTAATACACACCTGTGGACTCTTCTTAAAACAGTTTTATATGGACAAAATTTTAGAGCCTCCGTGAAAAATACATATCTGGGGAACAGTCAGGACGCTATTACATATGGCACCTATTTCAGAGATTTATTGAATAAGGAAAATCTGTATTGTAGTCAGAATTCTATCTTGTATAGCCACATATTGAGAACCTAACTGAAAGACATACACCTTGGGGAAAGTTAGGATTCTATTTCCAATTGCCACATATTCAGAACCTAACTGAATAACATACACCTTGGAGAAAGTCAAAATTCTATTTCCTATAGCCAGCCATTTAGATACTAAATGTAAAATCGCACACCTTCGGAGTATTCAGGAGTGCCTATGTAATGGCCACTCATTCAGAGCCTCACAGAATAATACAAAACTATGGAAATTCAGGAGTGTATTTTTTTTTAATTTTTATTGCATTATAGCTTTGGGGGTACATGTGCAGAACGTGCAAGATAGTTGCATAGGTACACATATGGCAGTGTGCTTTGCTGCCTTCCTCCCCTTCACCCACACTTGGTATTTTACATGGGCACTTAATCAGAACCTCATTGAAGAATCATGTATATCTGAAAAGTACTCAGGATTCTATTATATATAGCCACTTATTCAGAGACTCACCGAATAATGCACCCCTGGGGAATAGTCTGGAGACTATTTGATATGACCGTTCACCCAGTGACTCAGTGAAGAATGCACAGCTGAGATAGAGTCAAGAGAATGGAGTCATGAGTCTATTTGCTGTGGTGACACATTCAGAAACTAACTGAAGAATACCCACCTTGAAAATAGTCAGAGTCCAGGTCATAAGGCCACTGAATCAAAGCATTACCAAAGAATGCACAATGGAGCAATAGCAAGGAGTCTATTACATATGGCCACTCATTGAGAGCTTCAGTGCATAATAAATAGCTGCGGAGTAGTCAGGACCCTCTTTTAGGTAGCCCCAAGTTACACAGCTACGTGAATGATACACACATGTGTGATAGTCAGGAGATTATTTGATATGGACTCTCAGACAGAACCTCTTCAAATACTGTGCATTTGGGGAATAATCACTAGTCTATTTCATATGGTGATTCGATTGGAGAGTCAAAAAATAATGCACACCAGTGGAGTAAAATGAGGTCTATTACATAAGGCCACTCTTTCAGTGTTTCAGTGAATAATATGTATATCTGATAAGTCAGGAATGTCTTTCACATAGCCACTCGTTCAGGGCCTCAGTGCATAATACTCCCCTCAGAAATAGTCAAGGGTCTACTTCAAAAAAGTACACATTCAGAGTCTCTGTAAGTATTGCACACATGGGCAATACACAAAAGTCTCTTCTATGCCCACTTTGTAAGAGTTTCATTCAATAATACACACCTGGGAAAGAGTTAAGTATCTACTTCAAATAGCCACTCATTTATCACCTCAGTGAATAATTCACACTGGAGTAACAGTCGAGAATTTTTTCTATGGCCACTCACTATGTAACTCCCTGAATGATACACACCTTGGGAATTTTCATGTTCTATGTCATAATAGCACACATTTGGAAACTTATTGAATAATTTTTAATGGAGCAATAGTCAGGTGTCTATTCTTTCTGGCCTCTCATTCAACGTTTCAGTTGATAAAAAACTTCTATGGAGTAATTAGGGCACTGTTTCAGATAGCCACGAATTAAGTGCCTTCCGGAGTAAAACACCCCTGTGTGATAGTCAGGAGCTCATTTCATATAAACGCTAATTCTGGGTATTGCTGAATAATACACAACTGGGGGAGTGTCAGGAGTCTATTTGTTATGGACACTCATACTGAACGTGTTTGAATTATGCACACATGGAGAATAATCAGGAATCTATGTCATATGGCTACTCATTCACACAAACAGTGAATAACTCACATGTGGAGTAATGAAAAGTCTATTTTATATGGCCTTTCTTTCACAGCCTCACTGAATATTACACAAATGTGATATAGTCTGGAGCCTATTTCTTATGGCCACTCATTCAGAGCATCACTGAATAATGCACACCAGGGGAATAATCATAAGTCTCTATCCTATGGCCTCTCATCGAGAGCCTCACTCAATGTACACACCTAGAAAAATAGTCAGGATTTACTTATATCACCTCATTTAGAGTCTCACTCAATAATACACACCTGTGGAAGAGTATGGAGAATTTTTTATGTGGCTACTCTTTCGGAGTGTCATTGAATAATGTGTTGAATTCAGGAGTCTGTTTCATGTAGAAAAGTTTTCAGAACTTCAATGAATAAAAGACAATATTGCTATAGTAAGGTATCTAATTATTATGGCCACATCTTGTAAGACGTACGAAATAATACACCTCTGGAGAATAAACTGGAATATATTTTTGATGGACATTCATTCAGAGCCACGGTGAATAGTGCACACCCGTGGGGTAGCCAGGTGTCTATTTCAGTTGGACACTATTCATAGCCTCAATGGATAATATGCACGTGTAGATTAGTCAGAATTTCATTTCTTATGGTCAACGACTCGTAATTTCAGTGAATAATGCACAAATATAAAGTACTCAGCTGTCTATTTCAGAGCCACTCATTCCGAGATTCACTGAATAATACAAGTATTTAAGATAGACAGAATCCTGTTTCATGTGGTCACACAATCAGAGCCTCGCTGAGTAACACACACCTGGGGAAACGTTAGGAGTCTACTTTATATAGCCTCTCAAATTCAGACTGAGTGAAAAATGCACACGTGTGGAATAGACACTAGTCTCTTTTATATGGCTAGAAAATCAAAGACTGAGTGAGTAATAAACAACTTTAGAATAGTCACAAGTCTATTCCATATGCCCAAATATTCAAAGTCACAGTCAGTAATACACACCTGTGGACTCTTCAAAAAACAATTTTGTATGGCCAAAATTTTAGAGCCTCCGTGAAAAATACATATCTAGGGAACACTCAGGACGCTATTACATATGGCACCTATTTCAGAGATTCATTGAATAAGGAACACCTGTATTGTAATCAGAATTCTATCTTGTATAGACACATATTCCGCACCTAACTGAAAGACATACACCTTGGGGAAAGTCAGGATTCTATTTCCAATAGTCACCCATTTAAGGGACAGCGGGGGGGGCTGGGGGGGATAGCCTGGGGATGAATACCAAGTGTGGGTGAAGGGGAGGAAAGCAGCAAAGCACACTGCCATGTGTGTACCTATGCAACTATCTTGCTCGTTCTGCACATGTACCCCCAAACCTATAATGCAATAAAAAAAAAAAAAATACAAAAAAAAAAAAAAAAAAAAAGATACCAAATGTAAAAACGCACACCTGCAGAGTTTTCAGGAGTGTCTGTTTTATGGCCACTCATTCAGAGCCTCACAGAATAATACAAAACTATGGAAATTCAGGAGTGTATTTTACATGCCCACTTATTCAGAACCTCATTGAAGTATCATATATATCTGGAAAATACTCAGGATTCTATTATATATAGTCACTTATTCAGAGACTCACCAAATAATGCACCCCTGGGGAATAGTCCGAAGACTATTTGATATGACTGTTCACCCAGTGACTCAGTGAAGAATGCACAGGTGAGACAGAGTCAAGAGAATGGAGTCATGAGTCTATTTCTGTGGTGAAATATTCAGAAACTAACTGAAGAATACCCACCTTGGAAATAGTCAAAGTCCATGTCATAAGGCCACTCAATCAAAGCATTACCGAATAATGCACAATGGAGCAATAGCAAAATGTCTATTACATATGGCCTCTCATTGAGAGATTCAGTGCATAATAAAGAGCTGTGGAGTAGTCAGGACCCTCTTTTAGGTAGCCCCAAGTTACACAGCTACGTGAATGATACACACCTGTGTGATAGGAGATTATTTTATATGGACACTCATTCAGCACCTCTTCAAATACTGCACATTTGGGGAATAATCACTAGTCTATTTCATGTGGTAATTCGTTTTGAGAGTCAAAAATTACGCACTACTCTGGAGAAAAATGGGGTCTCTTACATAAGGCCACTCTTTCAGTGTTTCAGTGAATAATATGTATATCTGATAAGTCAAGAATGTCTTTCACAGGGACACTCGTTCAGGGCCTCAGTGCATAATACTCCCCTCAGAAACAGTCAATGGTCTACTTCAAAAAAGTACACATTCAGAGTCTCTGTAAGTAATGCACTCATGGGCAATACACAAGACTCTCTTTTCTATGCCCACTTAGTCAGAGTTTTATTGACTAATACACACCTGGGAAAGAGTTAAGAGTCTACTTTATATAGCCACTCATTTAGCGCCTAAGTGAATAATTGACACCGGAGTAACAGTCGAGAATTTTTTAAATGGCCACTACCTATGTAACTCCATGAATGATACACACCTGGGGAATCCTCATATTCTATGTCATAATAGCACACATTTAGAACCTTATTGAATAATTCACAATGGAGCAATGGTCAGGTGTCTATTTTTTCTGGCCTATCATCCAACGTTTCAGTGAATAAAAAACTTCTATGGAGTAATCAGGGCACTGTTTTAGATAGCCATGAATTAAGTGCCTTATTGAGTAAAACACACCTTGGTGATAGTCAAGAATTAATTTCATATAAACGCTATTTCTCCGTATTGCTGAGTAATACACAACTGGGGGAGTGTCAGGAGTCTATTTTTTATGGACACTCATACCGAACCTGTTTGAATTATGCACACATGGAGAATAATCAGGAGTCTATGTCATTCAGCTACTCATTCACACAAACAGTGAATAACCCACATGTGGAGTAATAAGAAGTCTTTTTTATATGACCTTACTTTCACAGCCTCACTGAATTTTACAAATCTGTGATATAGTCTGGAGTCTATTGTTTATGGCCACTCATTCAGAGCATCACTGAATAATGCACACCAGGGGAATAATCATAAGTCTCTATCCTATGGCCTCTCATCGAGAGCCTCACTAAATGTACACACCTGGGAAAATAGTCAGTATTTACTTATATTACCTCATTTAGAGTCTCACTCAATAATACACACCTGAGGAAGATTATGGAGACATTTTCATGTGGCTACTCTTTCCGAGTGCCACTGAATAATTTGGTGAATTCAGGAGTACATTTTATGTAGACAAATTTTCGGAACCTAAGTGGATAAAATAGATTCTACAGTAAGACATCTAATAAATATTGCCATATCTTTTAAGCCTTACTAAATAAGACACACCTGGAGAGTAATTTGGAGTCTATTTTTGATGGACATTCATTCAAAGCTATGGTGAATAATGCACACCCGTGGGGTAACCAGGTGACTATTTCACTTGGACACTATTCATATTCTCAATGGATAATATGCACCTGTGTATTAGTCAGAATTTCATTTCATATGGCCACTGACTCGTAATTTTAGTGAATAATGCACAAATATAAAGTACTCAGCAGTCTACTTCACAGAGACACTCATTCCGAGATTCACTGAATAATACAAATATTTAAGATAGAGAGAGTCCGGTTTCATGTGGTCACACAATCAGAGCCTCACTGAGTAACACACACCTGGGGAAACGTTAGGAGTCTACTTTATATAGCCTCTCAATTGCAGCCTCAGCGAATAACGCACAAGTGTGGTATAGACACTAGTCTATTTTATATAATTACAAAATCAAAGCCTGAGTGTGTAATGTACAACTTTAGAATAGTCAGAAGTCTATTCTATATGCCCAGATATTCAAAGTCAGAGTCAATAATAAACACCTGTGGACTAATAAAAAAATTTATATGGCCAAACTTTTAGAGCCTCCGTGAATAATACATACCTGGGGAATACTCAGGACCCTATTACATATGGCACCTATTTCAGAGATTCATTGAATAAGGAACACCTCTATTGTAGTCAGATTTCTATTTCGTATAGCCACATATTCATAACCTAACTGTAAGACATACAGCTTGAGGAATGTCAGGATCCTATTTCATATTGCCACATATTCAGAACCTAACTGAATATCATCCACCTTGCATAAAGTCCGGATTCTATTTTCTATAGCCAGCCATTTAGATACCAAATGTAAAAACGAACACCTGAGGAGTATTCTTGAGTGTCTGTTTTATGGCCACTCATTCAGAGCCTCACAGAATAATACAGAACTATGGAAATTCAGGAGTATATTTTACATGGCCACTTATTCAGAACCTCATTGAAGAATCATATATATCTGGAAAACACTAAGGGTTCTTTTTTTTTTTTGGCATTCGGTAATTTTTTTTAAATTTTTATTGCATTATAGGTTTGGGGGTACATGTGCAGAACGAGCAAGTTAGTTGCATAGAAACACACATGGCAGTGTGCTTTGCTGCTTTCCTCCCCTTCACCCACACTTGGTATTCATCCCCAAGCTATCCCCCACAGCTCCCCCCTGCTGTACCTCCCCCGTCCCCCCCAACAGTCCCCAGTGTATAGTAGACCGCCTCTCTGTGTCCACGTGTTCTCATTTTTCTCACGCACCTATGAGTGAGTATATGCTGTATTTCTTTTTCTGTTCTTGTGTCAGTTTGCTGAGAATGATGTTCTCCAGATTCATCCATGTCCCTACAAAGGACACAAACTCATCATTTTTGATTGCTGCATAATATTCCATGGTGTATATGTGCCACATTTTCCCAGTCCAGTCTATCATCGTTGGGCATTTGGGTTGCTTCCAGGTCTTTGCTACTGTAAACAGTGCTGCAATGAACATTCGTGTGCATGTGTCCTTATAGTAGAACGATTTATAGTCCTTTGGATAGATACCCAGTAATGGGATTGCTGGGTCAAATGGAATCTCTATTTCTAGGTCCCTGAGGAATCGCCACACTGTCTTCCACAATGGTTGAACTAATTTACACTCCCACCAACAGTGTAAGAGTGTTCCTATTTCTCCACATCCTCTCCAGCATCTGCTGTCTCCAGATATTTTAATGATCGCCATTCTAACTGGTGTGAGATGGTATCTCAATGTGGTTTTGATTTGCATCTCTCTAATGACCAATGACGATGAGCACTTTTTCATATGTTTGCTGGCCTCATGTATGTCTGCTTTCGTGAAGATTCTGTTCATATCCTTTGCCCATTTGTGAATGGGCTTGTTTGTTTTTTTTCCTGTAAATCTGTTTGAGTTCTTTGTAAATTCTGGATATCAGCCCTTTGTCAGATGCGTAAACTGCAAAGATTTTTTCCCATTCTGATGGTTGCCAATTCACTCTAGTGACTGTTTGTTTTGCCGTGCAGAAGCTGTGGAGTTTTATTAGGTCCCATTTGTCTATTTTGGCTTTTGTTGCCAATGCTTTTGATGTTTTGTTCATGAAGTCCTTGCCTACTCCTATGTCCTGAATGGTTTTGCCTAGATATTCTTCTAGGGTTTCTATGGTGTCAGGTCTTACGTTTAAGTCTTTAATCCATCTGGAGTTAATTTTAGTGTAAGGTGTCAGGAAGGGGTCCAGTTTCTGCTTTCTGCACATGGCTAGCCAGTTTTCCCAACACCATTTATTAAATAGGGAATCCTTTCCCCATTGCCTGTTTTTGTCTGGTTTATCAAAGATAATATGGTTGTAGATGTGTTGTGTTGCCTCCGATGCCTCTGTTCTGTTCCATTGGTCTATATCTCTGTTTTGGTACCAGTACCATGCTGTTTTGATTACTGTAGCCTTGTAGTATAGTTTGAAGTCTGGTAGCGTGATGCCTCCTGCTGTGTTCTTTTTGCTTAGAATTGACTTGGCTATGCGGGCTCTTTTTTGGTTCCATATGAAATTCATGGTGGTTTTTTCCAGTTCTGTGAAGAAATTCAATGGTAGTTTGATGGGGATAGCATTGATTGTGTAAATTACTTTGGGCAGTATAGACATTTTCACGATATTGACTCTTCCTAACCACGAACATGGAACGTTTCTCCATCTATTTGTGTCCTCTCTTATTTCGTTGAGCAGTTGTTTGTAGTTTTCCTTAAAGAGGTCCCTTACATTCCTAGTGAGTTCTATTCCTAGGTATTTTATTTTCTTTGTAGCAATTGAGAATGGCAGTTCGTTCTTGATTTGGTTCTCTTTAAGTCTGTTATTGGTGTATAGGAATGCTTGTGATTTTTGCACATTGAGTTTATATCCTGAGACTTTGCTGAAGTTGCTTATCAGTTGCAGGAGCTTTTGGGCTGAGGTGATGGCGTCTTCTAGGTATACTATCATGTCGTCTGCAAATAGAGACAATTTGGCTTCCACCTTTCCTATTTGAATACCCTTTATTTCTTTTTCTTGCCTAATTGCTCTGGCTAGAACTTCCAGTACTATGTTGAATAGAAGTGGTGAGAGAGGGCATCCTTGTCTAGTGCAAGATTTCAAAGGGAATACTTCCAGTGTTTGCCCATTAAGTATGATATTGGCTGTTGGTTTGTCATAAATAGCTTTTATTACTTTGAGATATGTTCCATCAATACCAAGTTTATTGAGGGTTTTTAGCAAAAAGGTCTGTTGAATTTTGTCAAATGCCTTCTCTGCATCAATTGAGATAATCATGTGGTTTTTGTTTTTGCTTCTGTTTATGTGGTGAATTACATTTACAGACTTGCGTATGTTGAACCTGCCTTGCATCCCCGGGATGAATCCTACTTGATCATGATGGATAAGTTTTTTTAATGTGCTGTTGCAATCGGTTTGCCAGTATTTTATTGAAGATTTTTGCATCTATGTTCATCATGGATATTGGCCTGAAGTATTCCTTTCTTGTTGAGTCTCTGCCAGGTTTTGGTATCAGGATGATGTTAGTCTCATAAAATGATTTGGGAAGGGTTCCCTCTTTTTGGATTATTTGGAATAGTTTCAGAAGGAATGGTACCAGATCCTCTTTGTGTGTCTGGTGGAAATCAGCTGTGAACCCATCTGGACCTGGGCTTTTTTTGTGTGGTAGGCTCTTAATTGCTGCCTCAACTTCAGACCTTGTTATTGGTCTATTCATAGTTTCGGCTTCCTCCTGGTTTAGGCTTGGGAGGATACAGGCGTCCAGGAATTTATCCATTTCTTCCTGATTTAATAGTTTATGTGCTTAGAGTTGTTTGTAGTATTCTCTGATGATGGTTTGAATTTCTGTGGAATCTGTGGTGATTTCCCCTTTATCGTTTTTTATTGCATCTATTTGGTTGTTCTCTCTCTTCTTTTTTATGAGTCTGGCTAGTGGTCTGTCTATTTTGTTGATCTATTCGAAAAACCAGCTCTTAGATTTATTGATGTTTTGAAGGGTTTTTCTTGCCTCTATCTTCTTCAGTTCTGCTCTGATCTTAGTTATTTCTTGTCTTCGGCTAGGTTTTGAGCTTTTTTGATCTTGCTCCTCTAGCTCTTTCAATTTTGATGATAGGGTGTCAATTTTGGATCTCTCCACTCTTCTCATGTGGGCACTTATTGCTATATATTTTCCTCTACAGACTGCTTTAAATGTGTCCCAGAGATTCCGGTACGTTGTGTCTTCATTCTCGTTGGTTTCAAAGAACTTCCTTATTTCTGCCTTCATTTCATTGTTTATCCAATCAACATTCAAGAGCCAGTTGTTCAGTTTCCATGAAGCTGTGCGGTTCTGAGTTATTTTCTGAATTCTGAGTTCCAACTTGATTGCACTATGGTCTGAGAGACTGTTTGTTATGATTTCAGTTGTTTTGCATTTGCTGAGGAGTGCTTTACTTCCAATTATGTGGTCAATTTTGGAGTAGGTGTGATGTGGTGCTGAGAAGAATGTATATTCTGTGGATTTGGGGTGGAGAGTTCTGTAAATGTCTATCAGGTTTGCTTGTTCTAGGTCTGAGTTCAAGTCCTGGATATCGTTGTTAATTTTCTGTCTGGTTGATCTGTCTGCTATTGACAGTGGAGTGTTAAAGTCTCCCACTATTATTGTGTGGGAGTCTAAGTCCCTTTGTAAGTCATTAAGAACTTGCCTTATATATCTGGGTGCTCCTACATTGGGTCCATATATATTTAGAATCGTTATCTCTTCTTGTTGTATCGATCCTTTTACCATTATGTAATGACCTTCTTTGTCCCTTTTGATCTTTGTTACTTTAAAGTCTATTTTATCAGAGATGAGAATTGCAACTCCTGCTTTTTTTTTGCTCTCCATTTGCTTGGTAAATCTTCCTCCATCCCTTTATTTTGAGCCTTTGTGTATATTTGCATGTGAGGTGGGTTTCCTGGATACAGCACACCGATGGGTTTTGCTTTTTTATCCAATTTGCCAGTCTGTGTCTTTTGATTGGTGCATTTAGCCCATTTACATTCAGGGTTAATATTGTTATGTGTGAATTTGATACTGCCATTTTGATGCTAGCTGGCTGTTTTTCCCGTTGGTTCATGTACATTCTTCATTTTGTTGATGGTCTTTAGCATTTGGTATGCTTTTAGGATGGCTGGAACTGGTTGTTTCTTTCTATGTGTAGTGCCTCTTTCAGGAGCTCTTGTAAAGCAGGCCTAGTGGTGACAAAATCTCTGAGTACTTGCTTGTTCGTGAAGGATTTTATTTTTCCTTCACTTATGAAGCTCAGTTTTGCTGGATATGAAATTCTGGGTTGAAAGCTCTTTTCCTTAAGGATGTTGAATATTGGCCCCCACTCTCTTCTGGCTTGTAGAGTCTCTGCCAAGAGATCTGCTGTGAGTCTGATGGGCTTCCCTTTGTGGGTGACCTGATCTTTCTCTCTGGCTGCCCTTAGTATTTTCTCCTTCGTTTCAACCCTGGTGAATCTGACGATTATGTGACTTGGGGTTGCTCTTCTTGCAGAGTATCTTTGTGGTGTTCTCTGTATTTCCTGGAGTTGAGTATTTACCTGTCTTGCTAGGTTTGGGAAATTTTCCTGGATAATATCCTGAAGAGTGTTTTCCAGCTTGGATTCATTCTCTTCGTCACATTCTGGTGCACCTATCAAACGTAGGTTGGGTCTCTTCACATAGTCCCACATTTCATGGAGATTTTGTTCATTCCTTTTTGTGCTTTTTTCTTTAATCTTGGTTTCTCCTTTTATTTCATTGAGTTGATCTTCAACTTCTGATATTCTTTCTTCTGCTTGGTCAATTCGGCTGTTGAAACTTGTACATGCTTCGCGAAGTTCTCTTGTTGTGTTTTTCAGCTCCTTCAATTCATTCATATTCCTCTCTAAGTTGTCCATTCTCGTTATCAGTTCTTCGAATCTTTTTTCAAATCTTTTTTCAAGGTTCTTAGTTTCTTTGCACTGGGTTAGAACGTGTTCCTTTAGCTCACTGAAGTTTCTCATTATCCACTTTCTGAAGTCTGATTTCGTCATTTCGTCACATTCATTCTCCATCCAGCTTTATTCCCTTGCTGGTGAGGAGTTTTATTCCTTTTTTCGAGGTGACGTGTTTTGGTTTTTGGTGCTTTCCTCCTTTTTGCGCTGGTTTCTTCCCATCTTTATGGATTTATCCGCCTGTCGTCTTAGTAGTGGCTGATTTTTCAATTGGGTCTCTGTGTGGACACTGAGATTGTTGATGATGAAGTATTTCTGTTACTTAGTTTTCCCTCTAATGATCTATCCTCTCTGCTGTATGAGTGCTGAGGTCCACTCGAGGCCCTGCTTCTCTGGGGTATACCTGCAGCAGCTGCAGAACAGTGAGGGATGATACCAGTTTCTCCTTCTGCTGCCCTTGTTCCAGAATAATGCCAGCCAAATGTCAGTCTGATTAGTCCTTTTCTGGGGTGACTCCTTGGATATACAGGGGTCAGGGAGCTGCTTGAGGAGACAGTCTGTGCTTTATATGAGCTCCAGTGCTGAGCTGTGAGCTCCGTTGTTCATTCAGGGTTGTTGGGAGGTTGTTTATGTCTGCTGCAATAGAACTCATAAAACACCACTCTTTTTTTTTTTTTCACCCTTAGATGCTCTGTCTCAGGGAGTTGGGGCTTTCTTTATGAGTATCTGTTGCACTGTCCTGCCCCACTAGGTGGCAGTCTATTCACTATTTGCCTGCCAGGGCGCTGACCTGCTAGCGCTGGTCCGCCCTGTTGCTGCTGGGCTCCCTTCTGCTGTGGAGCGCAGAGTCTCTCTTTTATGGCAGGTTGCCTTGGCAATGGCAGGCTGCGTCAGTCCTGGGTGGTACTTAAGTGAGGGTGCACTTCATCAGCAATGGTGGACGCCCCTCCCTGACTGGGCTGCACCGTCCTAAATTCCGGCAACAAAACCCTCAGCCCCAAGCGCCTCCAGTCGCCGCCCTGCTTGTCCCCGTGAGCGTGGGACCCGCCGAGCCCAATCACCCAGCTCCCTGCCTCTGAGTCCGTCCTCTCTCTCTCTCTCTTCCTCTCCCCAAGCTGAAAGGTCGACTCTCTCACTGGCGCCCCAGGAGCCTGCCGATAGGGCACTGGGATCCGTGCGATCTCCCATGCCGCTGCCCACTACCCCGGCTCAGATTATGCGTCCCAGGAAACTCCTGGTCTGGCACATTGTCCAAGTCCCGTTCAATCAGATGGACATGCCAATCTGCCCTTCCAAATCTCAGATTGCCGGTTTAACAGGGCACCCAGACCAGTGAGTTCCGCGCTGGGTCCCACTGCGGCGCCGGCCGAAGAGGCAGCGGGAGCCGGCTGCGTTACCCGGCTGCTAGCGTCCCGTGTCTCTCCCACACCTGGGACTTTCAACGCTCCGTGGGCATAAAAGGTACATCCGAGAATGTGGCTAGGACTCACCCTCTGCGCCTTCACAGAGACCTGCAATCCTGAGTCACCTCTATGACGCCATCTTGCCTCCGATTTGGTTCCTTTTTTAAAAAATAAATTTTTATTGCATTTTATGTTTTGGGGTACATGTGCAGAACGTGCAAGATAGTTGCATAGGGACAAACATGGCTATGTGTTTTTCTGCCTTCCTCCCCTTAACCCACATTTGGCATTTGTCTTCAGGCTATCCCTCCACAGCTCCACCCTGCTCTCCCTCCCCTATTACCCCCAATAAAACCCAGTGTGTAGTACCCCCTCCCGGTGTCCATTTGTGATTCATTTTTTTTTTTTAATTTTTATTGCATTTTAGGTTTTGGGGTACATGTGAAGAACAGGCAAGATTGTTGCATAGGTACACACATGGCAGTGTGTTTTGGTACCTTCCTCTCATTAACGCACATTTGGCATTTCTTTTTCGGCTATTTCTTTCCAACTTCCCACCCCCCCACCCGCTGTCCCTCCCCAATTTTTCGCAATAGGCCCCAGTTTGTAGTACCCCCCTCACAGTGTCCATCTGTTCTCATTTTTCTTACCCGCCTATGAGTGAGAATATGTGGCATTTCCTTTTCTGTTCTTGTGTCAATTTACTGAGAATGATGTTCTCCAGATTCATCCATTTCCTTACAATGGACATAACCTCGTCATTTTTGATTGCTGCATAATATTCCATTGTGTATATGTGCCACATTTTCCTAGTCCAGTCTATCATCTATGGCATTTGCATTGGTTCCAGTTCTTTGCTATTGTAAATAGTGCTGCAATGAACATTCGTGTGCTTGTGTTTTTATAGAAGAACGATTTCTATTCCTTTGGATATATACCCAGTAATGGGATTGCTGGGTTAAATGGAATTTCTGTTTCTATGTCCTTGAGGAATCGCCACAATGTCTTCCCCAATGTTTGAACTAATATGCACTCCCACCAACAGTGTAAGAGTGTTCCTATTTCTCCACATTCACTCCAGCATCTGTTGTCTCCAGATTTTTTAATGATTGCCATTCTAACCGGCCTGAGACGGTACCTCAATGTGGTTTTGATTTGCATCTCTCTAATGACCAGCGATTATGAGCAATTTTTTATGTGTTTGTTGGCCACATGTATGTCTTCTTTTGTAAAGTGTCTGTTCATATTATTTTCCCATTTTTACATGGGCTTGTTTGTTTTTTTCCTGTAAATCTGTTTGAGTTCTTTGTAAATTCTGGATATCAGCTCTTTATCAGATGCCTCAACTGCAAAGATTTTTTCCCAATCTGTTGTTTGCCAATTCACTCTAGTGACTGTTTCTTTTGTCGTGAAGAAGCTGTGGAGTTTGATTAGGTCCGATTTGTCTATTTTGGCTTTTGTTGCCAATGCTTTTGGTGTTTTGGTCATGATGTCCTTGCCTACTTCTATGTCCTGAATGGTTTTGCCTAGATTTTCTTCTAGGGTTTTTAAGGTGCCAGGTCTTATGTTTAAGTCTTTAATACATCTTGAGTTAATTTTAGTGTAAGGTGTCAGGAAGCGGTCCAGTTTCTGCTTTCTGCACATGGCTAATCAGTTTTCCCAACATCATTTGGTAATCAGGGAATCCTTTTCCCATTGCTTGTTTTTGTCTGGTTTATCAAATATTATATGGTTGTAGATATGTTGATTGGCCTCTGATGCCTGTGTTCTGTTTCATTGGTCTATATCTCTGTTTTGGTACCAGTACCATGCTGTTTTGATTACTGTAGCCTTGTAGTATAGTTTGAAGTCTTGTAGTGTGATGCCTCCCACTGTGTTATTTTTGCTTAGAATTGACTTGGCTATGCATGCTCTCTTTCAGTTCCATATGAAGTTCATGGTGGATTTTTCCAGTTCTGTGAGAAAATTCAATGTTAGCTTGATGGGGATGTTGTTGATTCTGTAAATTACTTTGGGCAGCATAGCCATTTTCACGATATTGATTCTTCCTAACCATGCACATGGAATGTTTCTCCATCTGTTTGTGTCCTCTCTTATTTCATTGAGCAGTGGTTTGTAGTTTTCCTTGAAGAGATCTTGTACGTTACTTGTAAATTGTAATCCTAGGTATTTTATTCTCTCTGTAGCAATTGTGAATGGCAGCTCATTCTTGATTTGGTTTTCTTTAAGTCTGTTATTGGTGTATAGGAATTCTTGTAATTTTTGCACATTGATTTTATATCCTGAGACATTGCTGAAGTTGCTTATCAGTTTCAGGAGTTTTTGGGCTGAGGTGATATGGTCTTCTACGTATACTATCATGTCATCTGCGAATAGAGACAATCTGGCTTCCTCCTTTTCTATTCTAATACCTTTTATTTCTTTTTCTTTCCTGATTTCTCTGGCTAGAAATTCCAGTACTATGTTGAATAGGAGTGGTGAGAGAGAGCATCCTTGTCTAGTGCCGGATTTCAAAGGGAATGCTTCCAGTTTTTGCCCATTAAGGATGATATTGGCTGTTGGTTTGTCATAAATAGCTTTTATTACTTTGAGATATGTTCCATCAATACCCAGTTTATGGGGAGTTTTTAGCAAAAAAAGCTGTTGAATTATGTCAAATGCCTTGTCTGCATCAATTGAGATAATCATGCCGTTTATGTTTTTGGTTTTGTTAATATGGTAAATGACGTTTATAGACTTGCGTATGTTGAACCAGCCTTGCATGCCAGGGATGAATCCTACTTGATCATGATGGATAAGGTTTATAATGTGCTGTTGCCATCGGTTTGCCAGTATTTTATTGAAGATTTTTGCATCTATGTTCATCATGGATATTTTCCTGAAATTTTCCTTTTTGTTGAGTCTCTGCCTGGTTTTGGTATCAGGATGATGTTAGTCTCATAAAATCATTTGGGAAGAATTCCCTCTTTTTGGATTATTGTAATAGTTTCAGAAGGAATGGTTCCAGCTCCTCTTTGTGTGTCTGGTAGAATTCGGCTGTGAACCCATTTAAACCAGTGCTTTTTTTGACTGGTAGGCTCTTAATTGTTCTTTGGATTTCAAACCTTGTTATTGGTGTATTGTTAGTTTTGAATTCCTCGTGGTTTAGGCTTGGGAGGACACAAGTGTCCAGGAATTTATCCATTTCTTCCTGGTTTACTACTTTATGTGCATAGAGTTGTTTGTAGTATTCTCCGATGATGGTTTGAATTTCTGCAGAAGCTGTGTTGATTTCCCCTTTATCATTTTTTATTGCATCAAATTCTAAATATCAGCCCTTAGTCAGATGCGTAAACTGCAATGATTTTTTCTCATCCTGATGGTTGCCGATTCACTCTAGTGACAGTTTCTTTTGCTGTGCAGAAGCTGTGGAGTTTTATTAGGCACCATTTGTCTATTTTGGATTTGGTTGCCAATGCTTTTGGTGTTTTGGTCATAAATTCTTTGCCTACTCCTATGTCCTGAATTGTTTTGCCTAGATTTTCTTCTAGGGTTTTTATGGTGTCAGGTCTTATGTTTAAATCATTAATCCATCTGAAGTTAATTTTAGTTTAACGTGTCCGGAAGAGGTCCAGTTTCTGCTTTCTGCACATGGCTAGCCACTTTTTCCAACACCATTTATTAAACACAGAATACTTTTTCCATTGCTTGTTTTTGTCTGGTTTATCAAAGATTATATGGTTGTAGGTATGTTGTGTTTCCTCCGATGCGTCTGTTGTGTTCTATTGGTCTATTTCTCTGTTTTGGTACCAGTACCATGATGTTTTGATTACTGTAGCCTTGTAGTATAATTTGAAGTCTGGTAGTGTGATGCCTCCTTCTGTGTTCTTTTTGCTTAGAATTGACTTGGCTATGCGTGCTCTCTTTTGGTTCCATATGAAGTTCATGGCGGTTTTTCCAGTTCAGTGAAGAAATTCAATGGTAGTTTGATGGGGATAGCATTGGTTCTGTAAATTACTTTGGGCAGTATGGCCACTTTCACAATATTGAGTCTTTCTAACCATGAACATGGAATATTTCTCCATCTGTTTGTGTCCTCTCCTATTTCGCTGAGCAGTGGTTTGTAGTTTTCCTTAAATAGGTCCCTTATGTTCCTTGTGAGTTGTATTCCTAGGTATTTCATTTTCTTTGTGCCAATTGTGAATGGCAGTTTGTTTTTGATTTGGTTCTCTTTAAGTCTGTTATTGGTGTATAGAAATGCTTGTGATTTTTGCCCATTGATTTTATATCCTGAGACTTTGCTGAAGTTGCTTATAACTTTCCAGAGCTTTTGGGCTGAGGTGATGGGGTCTTCTAGGTATACTATCATGTCGACTGTAAATAGAGACAATTTGGCTTCCACCTTTCCTATTTGAATAACCATTATTTCTTTTTCTTGCCTGATTGCTCTGACTAGAACTTCCAGTAATATGTTGACTACGAATGGTGAGAGAGGGCATCCTTTTCTCGTGCTGGATTTCAAAGGGAATTCTTCCTGTTTTTGCACATTCAATACGATATTGGCTGTTGCTTTGTCATAAATAGCTTTTATTACTTGGAGATATGTTCCATCAATACCAAGTTTATTGAGGGTTTTTAGCATAAAGGGCTATTGAATTTTTCAAATGCCTTCTCTTCATCAATTGAGATATTCATGTGGTTTCTGTTTTTGCTTCTGTTTTTGTTTTGAATGACATTTATAGACTTGTGTATTTTGAACCAGCCTTGCATCCCAGGGATGATTCCTACTTGATCATGATGAATAAATTTTTTAATGTGCTTTTGCAATTGGTTTGCCAGTAATTTATTGAAGATTTTTGCATCTATGTTCATCATGGACATTGGCCTGAAGTTTTCTTTTCTTTTTGAGTCTCTGCCGGGTTTTGGTATCAGGATGATGTTGGTCTCATAAAAGGGTTTGGGAAGAATTCCCCCTTTTTGAATTATTTGGAATAGTTTCAGAAGGAATGGTACCAGATCCTCTATGTGTGTCTGGTTGAATTTGGCTGTGAACCCCTCTGGACCTGGGCTTTTTTTGTGTGGTTGGCTCTTAATTGCTGCCTCAACTTCAGACCTTGTTATTGGTCTATTCATAGTTTCAGCTTCCTCCTGGTTTAGGTTTGGGAGGATACAGGCATCCAGGGATTTATCCATTTCTTTATGGTTTACTAGTTTATGTGCATAGAGTTGTTTGTAGTATTCTCTGATGAAGGTTTGAATTTCTGTGGAAACTGTGGGGATTCTACCATTATTGTTTTTTATTGCATCTATTTGGTTGTTCTCTCTTTTCTTTTTTATCAGTCTGGCTACTGGTCTGTCTATTTTGTTGATCTTTTTGAAAAACCAGCTCTTGGATTTATTGATTTTTTGAAGGGTTTTTCTTGTCTCTATCCCCTTCTGTTCTGCTCTGATCTTAGTTATTTCTTGTCTTTGGCTAGGTTTTGAGCTTTTTTGATCTTCCTCCTCTAGCTCTTTCAATTTTGACGATAGAGTGTCAATGTTGGATCTCTCCACTCTTCTCATGTGGGCACTTATTGCTATATATTTTCCTCTATAGACTGCTTTAAATGTGTCCCAGAGATTCTGGTACATTTTGTCTTTGATCTTGTTGGTTTCTAAGAACTTCTTTATTTCTGCCTTCATTTCATTGTTTATCCAATCAACATTCAAGAGCCAGTTGTTCAGTTTCCATGAAGCTGTGCAGTTCTGAGTTATTTTCTGAATTCTGAGTTCTAACCTGATTGCACTATGGTCTGAGAGACTGTTTGTTATGATTTCAGTTGTTTTGCATTTGCTGAGGATTGCTTTGCTTCCAATTATGTGGTCAATTTTGGAGTAGGTGTGATGTGGTGCTGAGAAGAATGTATATTCTGTGGATTTGGGGTGAAGAGTTCTGTAAATGTCTTTCAGGTTTGCTTGTTCCAGGTCTGAGTTCAAGGCCTGGATATCCTTGTTAATTTTATGTCTGGTTGATCTTTCTGATATTGACAGTGGAGTGTTAAAGTCTCCCACTATTATTGTGTGAAAGTCTAAGTCTCTTCGTAAGTCATTCAGATCTTGGCGTATATATCTGGGTGCTCCTGCATTGGGTCCATATATATTTAGAATCATTAGCTCTTCTTGTTGTATTGATCATTTTACCATTATGTAATGACCTTTTTTGTCTCTTTTGATCTTTGTTGCCTTAAAGTCTATTTCATCAGAGACGAGGATTGCAACTCCTGCTTTTTTGCTCTCCATTTGCTTAGTAAATCTTCCTCCATTCCTTTATTTTGAGACTGTGTATCCCAGCCTGTGAGGCGGGTTTTCTGGATACAGCGCACCGATGGGTTTTGGTTTTTTATCCAATTTGACAGTCTGTGTTTTTTGATTGGTGCATTTAGCCCATTTACATTTATGGTTAATATTGTTATGTGTGAATTTGATACTGCCATTTTGATGCCAGCTGGCTGTTTTGCCCATTGGTTCATGTAGATTCTTCATTTTGTTGATGCTCTTTAGCATTAGGTATGCTTTTAGGATGGCTGGTATTAGTTGTTTCTTTCTATGTGTAGTTCCTGTTTCAGAAGCTCTTGTAGAGCAGGCCTAGTGGTGACAAAATCTCTGAGTACTTGCTTGTTTATGAAGAATTTTATTTTTCCTTCACTTATGAAGCTCAGTTTGTTTGGATATGAAATTCTGGGTTGAAAGTTCTTTTCTTTAAGGATGTTGAATATTGGCCCTAACTCTCTTCTGGCTTGTAGAGTCTCCCGAGAGATCTGCTGTGAGTCTGATGGGCTTCTCTTTTTGGGTAACCAACCTTTCTCTCTAGCTGCCCTTAGTATTTTCTCCTTCATTTCAACCCTGGTGAATCTGACGATTATGTGCCTTGGGGTTTCTCTTTCTGCGCAGTATATTTGCAGTGTTCTTTGTATTTTCTTGAGATGAGTATTGACCTGTCTTGCTAGGTTGGAGAAATTTTCCTGGATAATATCCTGAAGAATATTTACCAGCTTGTAGTCATTCTATTCATCACATTCTGGTACCCCTATCAAACGTAGGTTGGGTCTGTTCATATAGTCCCACATATCTTGGAGATTTTGTTCATTCTTTTTTGCACTTTTTTCTTTAATCTTGGTTTCTCATTTTATTTCATTGAGTTGATCTTCGACTTCTTATATTCTTTCTTCTGCTTCGTCAATTCGGCTGTTGAAACTTGTGCATGCTTCGTGAAGTTCTCGTCTTGTGTTTCTCAGCTCCATCAATTCATTCATATTCCTCTCCACGTTGTCCATTCTTGTTATCATTTCCTCGAATCTTTTTCAAAGTTCTTAGTTTCTTTGCACTGATTTAGAACATGTTCTTTTATCTCACTGAATTTTCTTATTATTCCCTTTCTGAAGTCTGATTCTGTCATTTTGTCACACTCATTCTCTGCCCAGCTTTGTTCCATTGCTGGTGAGGAGTTTTTATCCTTTGTAGGACGTGAGGTGTTTTGGTTTCGGGTGTTTTCTTCCTTTTTGCCCTCGTTTCTTCCCATCCTTCTGGATTTATCCACCTGTTGTCTTAGTAGTTGCTGATTTTTCAATTGGGTCTCTGTGTGGACGTCCAGATTGTTGATGATGAAGTATTTCTGTTACTTATTTTTTCTTCTAATGGTCTGGCCTCTCTGCTGTACGAGTGCTGAGGTCCACTGCAGACCCTGCTTCTCTGGGGTACACCTGTAGTAGCTGCAAAACTGTGAGGCATGTTACCAGTTTCTTCTTCTCCTATCTTTGTTCCAGAATGGTGCCCACCAAATGTCAGTCTGATTAGTCCTTTTTTGGGGTGACTCTTTGGATATACAAGGGTCAGAGAGCTGCTTGAGGAGAAGGTCTGTGCTTTATAATAGCTCCAGTGCTGAGCTGTGAGCTCCGTTGTTCATTCAGGGTTGTTGGGAGTATGTGTTAATGCCTGCTGCAACAGAACTCATAAACCCCCTTTTTTTTCCCTTAGATGCTTTGTCTCAGAGAGTTGGGGCTTTCTTTCTAAGTATCTGTTGCACTGTCCTGCTTAGCTAGGAGGCACTCTATTCACTATTTGCCTGCTGGGTCTCTGCCCTGCTAGTGTGGTTCCACCCTGCTGCTGCAGCGCTCTGTTCTGCTGTGGTGCACTCCGCCCTACTGGCGGAGTCTCTCTGTTATGGTCGGTTGCCTCAGCAACAGCAGGCTGCGTCATCCCTGGGTGGTACATCTGTAGGGGCAGATTGTGTCTGTAGTGGTGGACGTCCCTTCCTCACCAGGCTGCACCGTTCTAGATGCTGGCAGCAAAATTCTCAGCCCCAAATGCCTCCAATTTTCACCCTGCTTGTCCCTGTGAGGGTGGAACCCACCGAGCCCAATCCCCAGCTCCTTGCCTCAGAGTCTGTCCTCTCTCTCTCTTCCTCTTCCCAACCTGAACGGTCGACTCTCTCACTGGCGCCCCAGGAACTTGCTGATAGGGCACTGAGATCTGTGCAATCTCCCATGCCGCTGCCCTCTGCAACAGCTCAGATCACGTTTCCCAGGAATCTCCTGGTCTGGCTCATTGTCCAAGTCCCCTTCAATCAGATGTACATGCCAATCTACCCTTCCAAATTTCAGATTTCCTGTTTAACAGGGCACCCAGACCAGTGAGTTTTGTGCCAGGAGCCACTGCACTGTGGCGCCGACAGTATCAGCAGTGTGAGCCACCTGCGCTAGCATCCCATGTCTCTCCCACACCTAGGACTTTCAACGTTCTGTGCACAAACATGGTGTGTCCAAGAATGTGGCTAGGACTCACCCTCTGCGCAATCACTGAGAGCTGCAATGCTGACTCTCCTTTATGATGCCATTTTGGAAGCAAGTCCTCATTAGTATATTTTACATGGACTCTTATTCATAACATCATTGAAGAATCATATATATATGAAAAATACTCAGGATTCTATTATATATAGCAACTTATTTAGAGACTCACTGAAACATGCACACCTGGGGAACAGCCTGGAAAATATTTGATATGACCGTTCACCCAGTGAGTGACTCAGTGAAGAATGCACAGCTGAGAAATAGTCAAGAGGATAGAGTCTCATGAGTCTATTTTCTGGGGAAACTCGTTCAGAAACTCACTGAAGAATACCTAGCTTGGAAATAGTCAGAGTCTCGGTCATACGGCCACTCAATCAAAGCATTAAAGAATAGTGCACAATGGGCCATCAGTAAGGAGTCTATTTCATATGGCATCTCATTGACAGCTTCAGTGCGAAATAAACAGCTGTGGAGTAGTCAGGACCCTGTTTAAGTTAGCCCCAAATTACACAACTACGTGAATGATACACACATGAGTGATAGTCAGGAGACTCTTTGATATGGACACTGATACAGCACCTCTTCGAATACTGCACATTTAAAGAATAATCAGTAGTCTATTTTCATACGATGATTCGTTTGCAGAGTCAAAAAATAAAGCACACCTGTGGAGTAAAATGTGGTCTATTACATAAGGCCACTCTTTCAGTGATTCTGGGAATAATACGTATATCTGATAAATCAGGAATTTCTTTTACATGGCCCCTTGTTCAGAGCATCAGTGCTTAATATGCCCCACAGAAATAATTTAGGATGTATTTCAAATAAGGACACAATCAGAGTCTCTGTAAGTAACGCACAAATGGGCAATACACTAGAGTTTGTTTCTATGCCCACTTACTCAGAGTCTCATTCAATACTACACACCTGAGGAAGAATTAGGAATCTACTTCATGTAGCCACTCATTCAGAGGTTCAGTGAATAATTCACACTGGAGAAATACTCGAGTATTTTTTATATGGCAACGCACTATATGCCTCCCTGAATGATACACACCTGGGGAATCCTCAGGAATTTATTGCATATTACCACATATTTAGAACCTTATTGAATAATTCAAAATGAAACAATGGTCAGGTGTCTATTCTTTCTGACCTCTCATTCAAAGTTTCTGTGAATTATAAACTTTATGGAGTAATCAGGGCACTGTTTAAGATAGCCAGAAATTAAGTGCTTTCCTGAGTGATACACACCTGTGTGATAGTCAGTAGTTTAATTCATATGAACTCTAATTCTGGGTATTGCTGAGTAATACACAAATGGGGGAGTGCCAGGAGTTTATTTGGTATGCAAACTCATACAGAACAAGTTTGAATAATGCACACATGAAGAATAATCAGGAGTCAATGACATACGGCTACTCATTCAGACAAACAGTGAATAACGCACATGTGCAGTAATAAAAAGTCTGTTTCATATGGCCGTTTTTTCACATCCTCACTAAATATTACACACTTGTGATATATTCTGAAGTCTATTGTTCATGGCCACTCATTCAAAGAATCACTGAATAATGCACACCTGCAAAATGGTAAGAAGGCACTATTCTATGGCCTCTCATTGAGAGCCTCACTAAATGTACACACCTGGGAAAATTGTCAGGATTTACTTATATCCCCTCATTTAGAGTCTCACTCAATAATGCACACCTGTGAAATAGTAAGAAGACTTTTTCATGTGTCCGCTTATTCGGAGTGTCACTGAATAATGTGGTGTAGTCAGGAGTCTATTTCATGTAGACACATTTTCTGAGCCTCAGTGAATAAGAGAAACCCTTGCTACAGTAAGGCATCTAATTAATATGGCCATATCTTGTAAGCCTCACTGAATAATACACACCTGGAGAACAATTTGGAGCTTATTTTTGTGGACATTCATTCAGAGCCTCTGTGAATAATGCACACACTTGGGGTAGCCATGAGTCTATTTCATTTGAAAACTCATTCATAGCCACAGTGCATAATATGTACGTGTGGATTAGTCAGGAGTTTATTTAGTATGGCCACTGACTCGTAATATCAGTAAAAATGCACAAATGTAAAGTACTCATCAGTCTATTTCATAGAGCCACTCATTCAGAGATTCACTAAATAACACAAATATTTAAGATAGAGAGAATTCTGTTTCGTATGATAACACAATCAGAGCCTTACTGAGTAATACACACCTGGGGACGTGTTAGGAGTCTACTTTATATAACCTCTCATTTACAGCCTCAGCAAATAATGCACACGTGTGGAATAGACACTATTCTATTTTATATGGCCACAAAATCAAAGCCTGAGTAGTAATACACAACTTTAGAATAGTCACTAGTCTATTCCATGTGCACAAATGTTCAAAGTCAGTGTCAATAATAAACACCTGTGGACTAGTCAAAAAAGAATTTTATATGGCCAAAGCTTTAGAGCCTCAGTGAATAATACATACCTGGGTAAACCTCAGGACGCGATTACATATGGCATCTATTTCAGAGATTCATTGAATAAGGAACACCTGTATTGTAGTCAGAATTCTATTTCGTATAGCCACATATTCGGAACCTAACTGAATGACATACAACTTGGGGAAAGACAGAATTCTATTTGGTATAGCAACATATTTAGAACTTAACTGAATAACATACACCTTGGGGAAAGTCAGCATTCTATTTCGAACAGCCACTCATTTAGATACCGAATGTGACAGCGTACACCTGCAGAGTATTCAGGAGTCTCTGTTTTATGGCCACTAATTTAGAGCCTCACAGAATAATACAGAACTATGGAAATTCAGGAATGTATTCTACATGGCCACTTATTCAGAACCTCATTGAAGAATCATATATCTCTGGAAATACTTAGGATTTTCTTATATATAGCCACTTATTCAGAGACTCGCTGAATAATGTACAGCTGGGGAATAGTCTGGAGACTCTTTGATATGACCATTCACCCAGTGACTCGGTGAAAAATGCACAGCTGAGAAATAGTCAAGAGGATGGAGTCATGAGTCTATTTTCTGTGGTAACTCGAACAGAAACTCACTGAAAAATACCCAACTTGAAATTGTCAGAGTCCATGTCATATGGCCACTCAATCAAAGCATTACCGAATAATACATAATGACGCAATTATAAGGAGTCTTTTTAATATGGCCTCTCATTGAGAGCTTCAGTGCATCATAAACAGCTGTGGAGTAGTCAGGACCCTATTTAAAGTAGCCCCAAATTATGCAGCTACATGAATGATACACATATGTGTGATAGTCAGGAGACAATTTGATATGGACACTCATACAGCACCTCTTCGAATACTGCACATTTGCGGAATAATCACTAGTCTGTTTCATATGGTGATTCGTTTAAAGAGTCAAAAAATATCAAACAAATAATGGGGAAAGGATTCCCTGTTTAATAAATGGTGTTGGGACTATTGGCTAGCCATGTTCAGAAATCAGAAACTGGACTTCTTCCTGACACCTTATACTACAATTAACTCCAGATGGATTAAAGACTTAAACATAAGATCTGGCACCATAAAAACCCCAGAAGAAAATCTAGGCAAAACCATTCAGGACATAAGAGTAGGCAAGGACTTCATGACCGAAACACCAAAAGCATTGGCATCAAAAGTCAAAATAGACAAATGAAACCTAATCAAACTCCACAGCTTTTGCACGGCAAAAGAAACAGTCACTATAGTAAATCGGCAACCAACAGATTGGGAAAAAATCTTTGCAGTTTGACCAACTGAAAAAGGGCTGATTTCCAGAATTTACAAAGAACTCAAACAGATTTACAGGAATAAAACAAACAAGCGGATTCAAAAATGGGCAGAGGACATGAACAGACACTTTACAAAAGAAGACATACATGAGGCTGACAAACACATGAAAAAAATGCTCATTATCACTGGTCATTAGAGAGATGCAAATCAAAAGCACATTGAGATACCATCTCACTCGAGTTAGAATGGTGATCATTTAAATATCTGGAGAAAACAGAAGCTGGAGAGGATGTGGAGAAAAAGAAATACTCTTACACTGTTGGTGGGAGTGTAAATTAGTTCAACCATTGTTGAAGACAGTGTGGCGATTCCTCAAGGACCTAGAAATAGAAATTCCATTTGTCCCAGCAATCCCATTACTGGGTATATATCCAAAGGACTATAAATCGTTCTATTATAAGGACACATGCACACAAATGTTAATTGCAGCACTGTTTACAATAGCAAAGACCTGGAGCCAACCCAAATGCCCAACGATGATATACTGGACTGGGAAAATGTGGCACATATACACCATGCAATATTATGCAGCAATCAAAAATAAAGAGTTTATGTCCTTTGTAAGGACATGGATAAATCTGGAGAACATCATTCTCAGCAAACTGACACAAGAACATAAAAGAAAATACCACGTTTTCTCACTCAAAGGCCTGTGAGAAAAATAGGAACACACCGACACTGGGAGGGGGGTACTACACACTGAGTTTCTTTGGGGGAATAGGGGAGGGACAGACAGGCGGGTGCTGGAAAGGAATAGCCTGGAGAGAAAGGCCAAATGTGGGTTAAGGGGAGGAATGCAGCAAAACACACTGCCATGTGTGTACCTATGCAACTATCTTGCACGTTCTGAACATAAACTCCAAAACCTTAAATGCAATAAAATAATAGTAAATAAAAAAAATAACGCACAGCTGTGGAGTAAAATGGGGTCTATTACAAAAGTCCACTCTTTCAGTGTTTCAGTGAATAATATGTATATCTGATAAGTCAGGAATCTCTTTCACATGGGCATTCGTTCAGGGCCTCAGTGCATAATACTCCACTCAAAAATAGTGAAGGGTCTACTTCAAAAATGTACACATTCAGAGTCTCTGTAAGTAATGCACACATGGGCAATACACAAGAGTCTCTTTTCTTTGCCCACTTAGTCACAGTCTCATTCAGTAATACACACCTGGGGAAGAGTTATGGGTCTACTTCATGTAGCCACTCATTTAGAGCCTCAGTGAATAATTCACACCAGAGTAATAGTCGAGCATTTTTTATATGGCCACTTACTATGTGCCTCCCTGAATGATTCACACCTTGGGAATCCTCAGGATTCTATTTCATACTACCACACATTTAGAACCTTACTGAATAATACACAATGCAGCAATAGTCAGGTGTCTATTCTTTCTGGCCTCTCATTCAAACTTTCAGTGAATAATAAACTTCTATGGAGTAATCAGGTCACTGTTTAAGATAGCCATGAATAAAGTGCCTTTCAGAGTGATACACACCTTGGTGATAGTCAGGAGTTAATTTCCTATGAACTCTAATTCTGGGTATTGCTGAGTAATACACAACTGGGGGAGTGTCAGGAGTCTATTTGGTGAGGAAAATCATACATAACCTGTTGGAATAAGGCACACATGGAGAATTATCAGCACTTTATGTCATATGGCTACTCCTTCAAACAAACAGTGAATAACGCACATGTGGAGAAATGAGAAATCTGTTTCATATGGCCGTTCCTTCACAGCCTCACTGAATATTACACACTTGTGATATAGTCTGGAGTCTATGGTTTATGGCCACTCAATCAAAGAATCACTGAATAATGCACACCTATAAAATGGTAAGAAGTCTTTATTCTCTGGCCTCTCATTGAGAGTCTCACTAAATGTACACACCTGGGAAAATTGTCAGGATTTACTTATATCCCCTCATTTAGAGTCTCACTCAATAATTCACACCTGTGGAATAGTAAGGAGACTTTTTCATGTGGCCTCTTATTCGGAGTGTCACTGAATAATGTGGTGTAGTCAGGAGTCTATTTCATGTAGACACATTTTCCAAGCCTCAGTGAATAAGAGAAACCCTTGCTACAGTAAGGCATCTGATTAATATGGCCACATCTTGTAAGCCTCACTGAATAATACACACCTGGAGAATAAGTTGGAATCTATTTTCGATGTATATTCATTCAGAGCCTCTGTGAATAACGCACACCCTTGGGGTAGCCATGAGTCTATTTCATTTGAAAACTCATTCATAGCCACAGTGCATAATATGTACGTGTGGATTAGTCAGGAGTTTATTTAGTATGGCCACTGACTCGTAATATCAGTAAATAATGCACAAATGTAAAGTACTCATCACTCTATTTCATAGAGCCACTCATTTAGCGATTCACTGAATAATACAAATATTTAAGATAGACAGAATTCTGTTTCATATGGCAACACAATCAGAGAATCACTGAGTAACTCACACCTCGGGAAGTGTTAGGAGTCTACTTTATATAACCTCTCATTTACAATATCCTCAGCAAATAATGCACACGTGTGGAATAGACAATAGTCTGTTTTAAATGGCCACAAAATCAAAGCCTGATTGAGTAATGCACAACTTTAGAATAGTCACTAGTCTATTCCATGTGCCCAAATATTCAAAGTCAATGTCAATAATACAAACCTGTGGACTAGTAAAAAAATAATTTTATATGGCCAAAGCTTTAGAGCCTCAGTGAATAATACATACCTGGGGAAAACTCAGGACGCTATTACATATGGCATCTATTTCAGAGATTCATTGAATAAGGAACACCTGTATTTTATTCAGAATTCTATTTTGTATACCTACATATTCAGAAGCTAACTGAATGACATACACCTTGGGGAAAGTCTGGATTCTATTTCGTATAGCAACATATTTAGAATTTAACTGAATAACATACACCTTGGGGAAAGTCAGGATTCAGTTTCCTATAGCCACTCATTTAGATACCGAATGTAAAATTGCACACCTGCGGAGTATTCAGGCGTCTCTGTTATATGGCCCCTCATTCAGAGCCTCACAGAATAATACAGAACTATGGAAATTCAGGAATGTATTCTACATGGCCACTTATTCAGGACCTCATTGAAGTATCACATATATTTGGAAAATACTCAGGTTTCTATTATATACAGCCACTTATTCAGAGACTCACTGAATAATGTACACAAGGGAAATATTTTGGAGACTATTTGATATGACCGTTCACTTAGTGGCTCAGTGAAAAATCACAGCTGAGAAATAGTCAAGTGGATAGAGTCATGAGTCTATTTTCTATTGTACCTCATTCGGAAACTCACTGAAGACTACACAGCTTGGAAATAATCAGAGTCCAAGTCATATGGCTACTCATTCAAACATTACCAAATAATGCACAATGGGGCAATAGTAAGGAGTCTATTTAATATGGCCTCTCATTGAGAGCTTCAGTGAGTAATAAACAGCTGTGGAATAGTCAGGACCCGCTTTAAGGTAGACACAAATTACGCATCTACATGAATGATACACACAGATTTGATAATCTGGAGACTCTTTGACATGGACACTCATACAGCACCTCTTCGAATACTGCACATTTTGGTAATAATCACTAGTCTATTTCATATGGTGATTCGTTTGGAGAGTCAAAAAGTAACACACACCTGTGGATTAAAATGGGGTCTTTTACATAAGTCCACTCTTTCAGTGTTTCAGTGAGTAATATGTGTATCTGATAAGTCTATAGTCTCTTTCACTTCGCCACTTGTTCAGGGCCTCAGTGCATAATACTACTTTCAGAAGTAGTCAAGGGTCTACTTCAAAGAAGTCCACATTTAGAGTCTCTGTAAGTAATGCACACATGGGCAATACACAAGAGTCTCTTTTCTATGCCCACTTTGTCAGAGTCTCATTCAATAGTAGACAGCTGGGGACGATTTAAGAGTCTACTTCTTGTAGGCAGTCATTTAGAGCCTCAGTGAATTATTCACAAAGGAGTAAGAGTCAAGCATTTTTTATATGGCCACTCACTATGTGCCTCCCTGAAAGATACACCCCTGGGGAATCCTCAAGATTCTATTTCATACTACGGCACATTTAGAACCTTATTGAATAATTCACAATGGAGCAATACTCAGGTGTCTATTCTTTCTGGACTCTCATTCAAAGTTTCAGTGAATAATAAACTTCTATGGAGTAATCAGGGCACTGTTTAAAATAGCCATGAATAAAGTGCCTTCCTGAGTGATACACACCTGGGTGATAGGAGTTTATTTTATATAAACTCTAATTCTGGGTGTTGCTGAGGAATACACAACTGGGGGAGTTTCAGGAGTCTATTTGGTATGGACACTCATACAGAACCTGTTTGAATAATACACATATGTAGAATAATCAGGAATCTTGTTCATATGACTATTTATTCAGACAAAAAGTGAATAACTCACCTGTGAAGTATTGAGAAATCAGTTTCAAATGGCTGTTCTTTCACAGCCTCACTTAATATTCCACACTTGTGATACAGTCTGGAGTCTCTTGGTTATGGCCACTCATTCAGAGAAGCATCGAATAGTGCACACCTACGGAATGGTTAGAAGTCTCTATCCTATGTCCTCTCATTGAGAGCCTCACCATTTGTACACACCTGGGAAAATAGTATGGATTTTCTTATGTCCTTTCAGTTAGAGTCTCATTCAATAATGCACACCTTTGTAATAGTAAGGAGATTTTTTTTATGTGGCCTGTCATTTGGAGTGTCACTGAATAATGTGGTGAAGTCAGAAGTCTATTTCATGTAGACACATTTTCAAAACCTCAGTGAACAAGAGAGACCCTTGCTATAGTAAGGCATCTAATTAATATGGCCATATGCTGTAAGCCTCACTGAATAATACACATCTGGAGAATAATTTGAAGTCTGTTTTCCATGGACATTCATTCAGAGCCTCAGTGAATAATGCACACCCGTGGGGTAGCCAGGAGTCAATTTCATTTGGACACTCATTCATAGCCTCAGTGGATAATATGCACGTGGATTAGTCAGGATTTCATTTCATATGGCCACCGACTCATAATTTTAGTGAATAATGCACAAACGTAAAGTATTCAGCAGTCTATTTCATAGAGCCACTCATTCATAGATTCACTGAATAATACAAATATTTAAGATAGAGAGAAACCTGTTTCATATGGTCACAGAATCAGAGCCTCACTGAGTTACACACACCTGGTGAAGCATAAGGAGTCTACTTTATATAGCCTCTCATTTACAGCCTCAGCAAATAATGCACACGTGTGGAATAGACACTAGTCTATTTTATATGGCCACAAAATCAAAGCCTGAGTGAGTAATACACAACTTTAGAATAGTCACTAGTCTATTCCATATGCCCAAATATTCAAAGTCAGAGTTGATAATACACACCTGTGGGCTTGTCAAAAAAAATTATATGGCCAAAGTTTTAGAGCCTCATTGAATAATACATACCTGGCGAATACTCAGGATGCTACTACATATGACATCTATTTCAGAGATTCATTGAATAAGGAACACCTATTTTGTAGTCAAAATTCTATTTCATATAGCCACATAATCAGAACCGAACTGAATGACAACCACGTTGGGGAAAGTCAGAATTCTATTTCCTATAGCCACATATTCAGAACCTAACTGAATAACATACACCTTGGGGAAAGTCAGGATTCTATTTCTTATAGCCACTCTTATAAATACCGAATGTAAAAATGAACACCTTCCGGGTATTCAGGAGTATCTGTTTTATGGCCACTCATTCAGAGCCTCACAGAATAATACAGAACTACGGAAATTCAGGACTGTATTTTACATGGCCACTTATTCAGAAACTCATTGAAGAATCATATATATCTGGAAAATACTCAGGATTCTATTATATATAGCCACTTATTCAGAGACTCACTGAATAATTCACACATGGGGAATAGTCTGGATAATATTTGATATGACCATTCACCCAGTGACTCAGTGAAAAATGCACAGCTGAGAAATAGTCAAGAGAATAGAGTCATGAGTCTATTTTCTTTGGTAACTTGTTCAGAAACTCACTGAAGAATACCCACCTTGGAATGTGTCATAGTACAGTTCATATGGCCACTCAATCAAAGCATTACCGAATAAGGCACAATGGGGCAATAGTAAGGAGTCTATTTCATATGGACTCTTATTGAGAGCTTCAGTGCATAATAAACAGCTGTCGAGTGGTCATGACCCTATTTAAGGTAGCCCCAAATTGCACAGCAACTTGAATGATACACACATGTGTGATAATCAGGAGACTATTTCATATGGACACTCATACAGCACGTCTTCCAATTCTGAACATTTGTGGAATAATCACTAGCCTATTTTATATGGTGATTCATTTGGAGTGTCAAAAATAGGGGGATTTCCAAGATGGCGCCATAGAAGCAACTCAGGATTGCAGCTCTCAGTGAAGGAACAGAGAGTGAGTCCTAGCCCCATTTTCAGACGGACCTTTGTTGCCCACAGGACGAGGATATTCGCAGGTGTAGGAGAGACACCAGACACCATCGCAGCCAGTGCTTTGACTTCCATGGCTGTTTCTGCCAGAGCCACAGCGCAGCAGCACCCGGCACAAAACTCAGTGGTCTGGGTGCCCTGTTAAACGGGCAATCTAAGATCTGGACGGGCAGATTGACATGTCCATCTGATTAAAAGGGACTTGGACAATGAACCAGACCAGAAGATTCCTGGGAAGCGTGATTTGAGCCGGTGCAGTGGGCAGCGGCACGAGAGATCGCACGGATCCAAGTGTCCTATCAGCAGGCTACTGGGGCGCCAAAGAGAGAGTTAACCGTTCAAATTGGATAAAAAAAGAGATAGAGAGAGAGGACGGACTCTGAGGCAGGGAGCCAGGTGATCAGAATTGGCGGGTCCCACCCTAAGGGGAACAAGCTAGGCGGCAATTGGAGGTGCTCGGGTTTAATAGTTTTGCTGTGTGTTCAGGTGAATCAAGCACAGTGCAGCTCAGTGGGGGAGGAGCGTCCGCCACTATAGAACCAATTCGCCCCTACTGAGGTACACGCCCATTGCTGAGGCACCATCCCGTTGCCGAGGCAACCCACCATATCAAAGAGACTCTGTCAACAGGGCGGAATGCAACACAGTAGAATGCAGCCCTGCAGCAGCAGGGTGGACCCGCGATAGCAGGACGGAGCCTCGGCAGGCAAATAGTAAATAGACTGCCACCTACCGGGTCAGGACAGTGCAACAGATACTCATAACGAAAGCCCCAACTCGAAGATGGCGTCATAGAGGTGACTCAGGATTGCAGCTCTCGGTGCAGAGGGTGAGTCCTAGCCGCATTCTCGGATGTTCCTTTTATGCCCACAGAGCGTTGAAAGTCCCAGGTGTGGGAGAGACACGGGACGCTAGCAGCCGGCTGACGCAACTGGCTCCCACCGACTCTTTGGTCGGCGCTGCAGCGGGACCCGGCGAGGAACTCACTGGTCTGGGTTCCCTGTTAAACCGGCAATCTGAGATTTGGAAGGGCAGATTGGCATGTCCATCTGATTGAACGGGACTTGGACAATGAGCCAGACCAGGAGTTTCCTGGGAAGCGTGATCTGAGCCGGGGTAGTGGGCAGCAGCACGGGAGATCGCACAGATCCCAGTGCCCTATCAGCAGGCTCCTGAAGCGCCAGTGAGAGAGTCGACCTTTCAGCTTGGGGAGAGGAAGAGAGAGAGAGAGAGGACGGACTCTGAGGCAGGGAGCTGGGTGATCGGGCTCCACGGGTCCCACGCTCACGGGGACAAGCAGGGCGGCGACTGGAGGTGCTTGGGGCTGAGAGTTATGTTGCCGGCATTTAGGGCGGTGCAGCCCGGTCAGGGAGGGGCGTCCACCATTCCTGACGAAGTGCACCCCCACTTAAGTACCGCCCAGGACTGACACAGCCTGCCTTTGCCGAGGCAACCTGCCATAACAGAGAGAGTCCACCAGGCAGCAACAGGGTGGACCCACGTTAGCAGGTCAGAGACCCAACAGGCAAATAGTGAATAGACTGCCACCTAGTGGGGCAGGACAGTGCAACAGATACTCATAAAGAAAGCCCCAACTCCCTGAGACAGAGAAGCTAAGGGTGAAAAAAAAAAGGAGTGGTGTTTTATGAGATCTATTGCAGCAGACATAATCTCCCAACAACGCTGAATGAACAACAGAGCTCACAGCTCAGCACTGGAGCTCCTATAAAGCACAGACTGTCTCCTCAAGCAGCTCCCTGACCCCTGTATATCCAAGGAGTCACCCCAGAAAAGGACTAATCAGACTGACATTTGGCTGGCATCATTCTGGAACAAGGGCAGCAGAAAAAGAAACTGATATCTTCCATCACTGTTCTGCCGCTGCTGCAGGTATACCCCAGACGAGCGGGGCCTGGAGTGGACCTCAGCACTCATACAGCAGAGAGGATAGATCATAAGAGGGAAAACTAAATAACAGAAATACTTCATCATCAACAATCTCAGTGTCCACAGAGAGACCCAATTGAAAAATCAGCCACTACTAAGACGACAGGCGGAAAAATCCATAAAGATGGGAAGAAACCAGCGCAAAAAGGAGGAAAGCACCCAAAACCAAAACACCTCACCTCCAAAAAAGGACCAAAACTCCTCACCAGCAAGGGAACAAAGATGGACGGAGAATGAATGTGACGAAATGACGGAATCAGACTTCAGAAAGTGGATAATGAGAAACTTCAGTGAGCTAAAGGAACATGTTCTAAACCAGTGCAAAGAAACTAAGAACCTTGAAAAAAGATTTGAAAAAAGATTCGAGGAATTGATAACGAGAATGGACAACTTAGAGAGGAATAGGAATGAATTGAAGGAGCTGAAAAACACAACATGAGAACTTCTTGAAGCATGCACAAGTTTCAACAGCCGAATAGACCAAGCAGAAGAAAGAATATCAGAAGTCGAAGATCAACTCAATGAAATAAAAGGAGAAACCAAGATTAAAGAAAAAAGCACAAAAAGGAATGAACAAAATCTCCAAGAAATGTGCGACTATGTGAAGAGACCCAACCTACGTTTGATAGGTGTACCAGAATGTGACGAAGAGAATGAATCCAAGCTGGAAAACACTGTTCAGGATATTATCCAGGAAAATTTCCCAAACCTAGCAAGACAGGTCAATACTCAACTCCAGGAAATACAGAGAACACCACAAAGATACTCTGCAAGAAGAGCAACCCCAAGGCACATAATCGTCAGATTCACCAGGGCTGAAACGAAGGAGAAAATACTAAGGGCAGCCAGAGAGAACGGTGAGGTCACCCAAAAATGGAAGCCCATCAGACTCACAGCAGATCTCTCCGCAGAGACTCAACAAGCCAGAAGAGAGTGGGGGCCAATATTCAACATCCTTAAAGAAAAGAGCTTTCAACCCAGAATTTCATATCCAGCAAAACTGAGCTTCATAAGTGAAGGAAAAATAAAATCCTTCACGAACAAGCAAGTACTCAGAGATTTTGTCACCACTAGGCCTGCTTTACAAGAGCTCCTGAAAGAGGCACTACACATAGAAAGAAACAACCAGTTCCAGCCATCCTAAAAGCATACCAAATGCTAAAGACCATCAACAAAATGAAGAATGTAAATGAACCAACGGGAAAAACAGCCAGCTAGCATCAAAATGGCAGTATCAAATTCACACGTAACAATATTAACCCTGAATGTAAATGGGCTAAATGCACCAATCAAAAGACACAGACTGGCAAATTGGATAAAAAAGCAAAACCCATCGGTGTGCTGTATCCAGGAAACCCACCTCACATGCAAAGATACACAAAGGCTCAAAATAAAGGGATGGAAGAAGATTTACCAAGCAAATGGAGAGCAAAAAAAAGCAGGAGTTGCAATTCTCATCTCTGATAAAATAGACTTTAAAGTAACAAAGATCAAAAGGGACAAAGAAGGTCATTACATAATGGTAAAAGGATCGATACAACAAGAAGAGATAACGATTCTAAATATATATGGACCCAATGTAGGAGCACCCAGATATATAAGGCAAGTTCTTAATGACTTACAAAGGGACTTAGACTCCCACACAATAAGAGTGCGAGACTTTAACACTCCACTGTCAATAGCAGACAGATCAACCAGACAGAAAATTAACAAGGATATCCAGGACTTGAACTCAGACCTGGAACAAGCAAACCTGATAGACATTTACAGAACTCTCCACCCCAAATCCACAGAATATACATTCTTCTCAGCACCACATCACACCTACTCCAAAATTGAACACATAATTGGAAGTAAAGCACTCCTCAGCAAATGCAAAACCACGAAAATCATAACAAACAGTCTCTCAGACCATAGTGCAATCAAGTTGGAACTCAGAATTCAGAAAATAACTCAGAACCGCACAGCTTCATGGAAACTGAACAACTGGCTCTTGAATGTTGATTGGATAAACAATGAAATGAAGGCAGAAATAAAGAAGTTCTTTGAAACCAACGAGAATGAAGACACAACGTACCAGAATCTCTGGGACACATTTAAAGCAGTCTGTAGAGAAAAATATATAGCAATAAGTGCCCTCATGAGAAGAGTGGAGAGATCCAAAATTGACACCCTATCGTCAAAATTGAAAGAGCTAGAGGAGCAAGATCAAAAAAGCTCAAAACCTAGCCGAAGACAAGAAATAACTAAGATCAGAGCAGAACTGAAGGAGATAGAGACAAGAAAAACCCTTCAAAAAATCAATAAATCTAAGAGCTGGTTTTTCGAAAAGATCAACAAAATAGACAGACCACTAGCCAGACTGATAAAAAAGAAGAGAGAGAACAACCAAATAGATGCAATAAAAAACGATAAAGGGGAAATCACCACAGATTCCACAGAAATTCAAACCATCATCAGAGAATACTACAAACAACTCTATGCACATAAACCAGTAAATCAGGAAGAAATGGATAAATTCCTGGACGCCTGTTTCCTCCCAAGCCTAAACCAGGAGGAAGCCGAAACTATGAATAGACCAATAACAAGGTCTGAAGTTGAGGCAGAAATTAAGAGCCTACTACACAAAAAAAGCCCAGGTCCAGATGGGTTCACAGCCGAATTCTACCAGACACACAAAGAGGATCTGGTACCATTCCTTCTGAAACTATTCCAAATAATCCAAAAAGAGGGAACCCTTCCCAAATCATTTAATGAGACCAACATCATCCTGATACCAAAACCTGGCAGAGACTCAACAAGAAAGGAATACTTCAGGCCAATATCCATGATGAACATAGATGCAAAAATCTTCAATAAAATACTGGCAAACCGATTGCAACAGCACATTAAAAAACTTATCCATCATGATCAAGTAGGATTCATCCCGTGGATGCAAGGCTGGTTCAACACACGCAAGTCTATAAATGTAATTCACCACATAAACAGAAGCAAAAACAAAAACCACATGATTATCTCAATTGATGCAGAGAAGGCATTTGACAAAATTCAACAGCCCTTTATGCTAAAAACCCTCAATAAACTTGGTATTGTTGGAACATATCTCAAAGTAATAGAAGCTATTTATGACAAACCAACAGCCAATATCATACTTAATGGGCAAACACTGGAAGCATTCCCTTTGAAATCTCGCACTAGACAAGGATGCCCTCTCTCACCACTTCTATTCAACATAGTACTGGAAGTTCTAGCCAGAGCAATCAGACAAGAAAAAGAAATAAATGGTATTCAAATAGGAAAGGTGGAAGCCAAATTGTCTCTATTTGCAGACGACATGATAGTATACCTAGAAGACCCCATCACCTCAGCCCAAAAGCTCCTGCAACTGATAAGCAACTTCAGCAAAGTCTCAGGATATAAAATCAATGTGAAAAATCACAAGCATTCCTATACACCAATAACAGACTTAAAGAGAACCAAATCAAGAACGAACTGCCATTCACAATTGCAACAAAGAAAATAAAATACCTAGGAATAGAACTCACTAGAAATGTAAGGGACCTCTTTAAGAAAAACTACAAACAACTGCTCAACGAAATAAGAGAGGACACAAACAGATGGAGAAACATTCCATGTTCGTGGTTAGGAAGAATCAATATCGTGAAAATGGCTATACTGCCCAAAGTAATTTACACAATCAATGCTATCCCCATCAAACTACCATTGAATTTCTTCACAGAACTGGAAAAAACCACCATGAATTTCATATGGAACCAAAAAAGAGCCCGGATAGCCAAGTCAATTCTAAGCAAAAAGAACACAGCAGGAGGCATCACGCTACCAGACTTCAAACTATACTACAAGGCTACAGTAATCAAAACAGCATGGTACTGGTACCAAAACATAGATATAGACCAATGGAACAGAACAGAGGCATCGGAGGCAACACAACACATCTACAACCATATTATCTTTGATAAACCAGACAAAAACAGGCAATGGGGAAAGGATTCCCTATTTAATAAATGGTGTTGGGAAAACTGGCTAGCCATGTGCAGAAAGCAGAAACTGGACCCCTTCCTGACACCTTACACTAAAATTAACTCCAGATGGATTAAAGACTTAAACGTAAGACCTGACACCATAAAAACCCTAGAAGAAAATCTAGGCAAAACCATTCAGGACATAGGAGTAGGCAAGGACTTCATTAACAAAACACCAAAAGCATTGGCAACAAAAGCCAAAATAGACAAATGGGACCTAATCAAACTCCACAGCTTCTGCACAGCAAAACAAACAGTCACTAGAGTGAATTGGCAACCATCCGAATGGGAAAACATCTTTGCAGTTTACGCATCTGACAAAGGGCTGATATCCAGAATTTACAAAGAACTCAAAGAGATTTACAGGAAAAAAACAAACAAGCCCATTCAAAAATGGGCAAAGGATATGAACAGAAACTTTACGAAAGCAGACATACATGAGGCCAGCAAACATATGAAAAGGTGCTCATCGTCCTTGGTCATTAGAGAGATGCAAATCAAAACCACATTGAGATACCATCTCACACCAGTTAGAATGGGGATCATTAAAAAATCTGGAGACAGCAGATGCTGGAGAGGATGTGGAGAAATAGGAACACTCTTACACTGTTGGTGGGAGTGTAAATTAGTTCAACCATTGTGGAAGACAGTGTGGCGATTCCTCAGAGACCTAGAAATAGAAATTCCATTTGACCCAGCAATCCCATTTCTGGGTATCTATCCAAAGGAGTATAAATCGTTCTACTATAAGGACACATGCACACGAATGTTCATTTCAGCACTGTTTACAATAGCAAAGACCTGGAACCAACCCAAATGCCCAACGATGATAGACTGGACTGGGAAAATGTGGCACATATACACCATGGAATATTATGGAGCAATCAAAAATGATGAGTTTGTGTCCTTTGTAGGGCCATGGATGAATCTGGAGAACATCATTCTCAGCAAACTGACACAAGAACAGAAAAAGAAATACCGCATATACTCACTCATAGGTGGGTGAGAAAAATGAGAACACGTGGACACAGAGAGGCGGTCTACTATACACTGGAGACTGTTGGGGAGAATGGGGGAGGGACAGCATGGGGGTAGGGGAGGATAGCCTGGGGATGAATACCAAGTATGGGTGAAGGGGAGGAAAGCAGCAAAGCACACTGCCATGTGTGTACCTATGCAACTATCTTGCTCGTTCTGCACAATTACCCCCAAACCTATAATGCAATAAAAATTAAAAAAATAAAATAAAATAAAATAAAAAGAAAGCCCCAACTCACTGAGACAGAGCATCTTAGGTAAAAAAAACGGGGGGGGGTGCAGAGAAGCTAGGCGGTTAGAAGGAAAACTAAGTAACAGATATACTTCATTGTCAACAATCCGAGCGTCCACTCAGAGACCAAATTGAAAAGTCAGTAACTACTAAGACGACAGATGGATAAATCCACAAAGATGGGAAGAAACCAGTGCAAAAAGGAGAAAAACACCCGAAACCAAAACACCTCACCTCCTACAAGAACCAAAACTCCTCACCAGCAAGAGAAGAAAACTGGACAGAGAATGAGTGTGATGAAATGACAGAATCAGACTTCAGAAGATGGACAATGAGAAACTTCAGTGAGCTAAAAGAACATGTTCTAAATCAATGCAAATAAACTAAGAACCTGGAAAAAAGATTTGAGGAAATGATAACAAGAATGGACAACTTAGATAGGAATATCAATGAATTGAAGGAGCTGAAAAACACAACACGAGAACGTCGTGAAGCATGCACAAGTTTCAACAGCCGAACTGACGAAGCAGAAGAAAGAATATCAGAAGTCGAAGATCAACTCAATGAAATAAAACGAGAAACCAAGATTAGAGTAAAAGGCACAACAATGAATGAACAAAATCTCCAGGAAATATGGGACTATGTGAGGAGACCAAACGTATGTTTGATAGGTGTACCATAATGTGATGAAGAGAATGGGCAAAGGATATGAACAGACACTTTACAAAAGAAGACACACATGAGGCCAACAAACACATGAAAAAATGCTCATCATCACTGGTCATTAGAGAGATGCAAATCAAAACCACATTGAGATACCATCTCACGCCAGTTAAAATGGAGATTATTAAAACATCTGGAGACAACACATGCTGAAGACGATGTGGAGAAATAGGAACACTGCTACACTGATGCTGGGAGTGTAAATTAGTTAAACCATTGTGTAAGACAGTGTGGCGATTCCTCAAGGACTTAGAAATAAAAATTCAATATGACCCAGCAATCCCTTTAATGTGTATATATCCAAAGGACTATACATCTTTCTACTATAAGGACACATGCACACGAATGTTCACTGCAGCACTGTTTACAGTACTAAAGACCTGTAACCAACCCAAATACCCATCGATGATAGAAAGGACTGGGAAAATGTGGCAGATATACACCATGGAATATTATGCAGCAATCAAAAATGATAAGTTTGTGTCCTTTGTAAGAACATGGATGAATCTTGAGAACATCATTCTCAGCAAACTGACACAAGAAGAGAAAAGGAAATACAGCATATTCTCACTGATAGGCGGGTGAGAAAATGAGAACACACAGACACAGTGAGGGTGTCTACTACACACAGGGGTCTATTGGGGAACATGGGGGAGGAACAGAGGTGGGGGGAGCTGGGGATGGATACCCCGGGGGAAAAATGCCAAGTGTGGGTGAAGGGGAGGAAGAGAACAAAATGCACTGCCTTGTGTGTAACTATGCAAGAATCTTGCACGTTCTGCACACGTACCCCAAAACCTAAAATGCAATAAAAATAAAAAAAAATAACACACTCCTGTGGAGTAAAATGGGGTCTATTACATAAGGGCACTCTTCCAGTGTTTCAGTAAATAATATTTATATCTGATAAGTCAGGAATGACTTTCACGTGGTCACTCGATAAGGGCCTCAGAGAATAATACTCCCCTCAGAAATAGTCAAGGGTCTATATTAAATACGTACACATTCAGGGTCTCTGTAAGTAATGCACACATGGGGAATACACAAGAGTCTCTTTTCTATACCCACTTAGTCAGAGTCTCATTCAGTAATACACACGTGGGAAAGAGTTAAGAGTCTACTTCATGTAGCCACTCATTTAGAGCCTCAGTGAGTAATTCACACCGGCATAATAGTCGAGCATTTTTTATATGGCCACTCACTATGTGACTCCCTAAATGATACAAACCTGGGGAATCCTCAGGATTCTAATACATATTACCACACATTTAGAACCTTATTGAATAATTCACAATGGAGCAATAGTCAGGTGTCTATACTTTCTGGCCTCTCATTCAAAGTTTCAGTGAATAATAAACTTCTATTGAGTAATCAGGGCACTGTTTAAGATAGCCACAAATTAAGTGCCTTCCTGAGTGATACACACCTGGGTGAAATTAGAGTTCATTTCATATGAACTCTAATTCTGGGTATTGCTGAGAAATACACAACTGGGGGAGTTTCAGGAGTCTTTTTAGTATGGACACTCATACAGAACCTGTTTGAAATATGCACACATGGAGAATAATTAGGAGTCTATGTCATATGGCTACTCATTCAGACAAACAGTGAATAACCCACATGTGGATTAATGAGATGTCTGTTTTATATGGCCGTTCTTTCATAGCATAACTGGATATTACACACTTGTGATATAGTCTGGTGCCTATTATTTATGGCACCTCATTCAGACCATCACTGAACAACGCAAACCTGGGGAATGGTCAGAAATCTATCCTATGGCCTCTCATCGAGAGCCTCACTAAATGTACACACCTGGCAAAATAGTCAGAATTTATTTATATCCCCTCATTTAGAGTCTCACTTAATAATGCACACCTGTGGAACAGTATGGAGAGTTTTTGATGTAGCCTTTCATTCGTAGTGCCACAATATAATGTGGTTAATTCAGGAGTCTATTTTATGTAGACAAATTTTCAGAGCCTCGGTGAATAAAAGTAATCTTTGCTATAGAAAGGCACCTAATTAATATGGCCACATCTTGTAAGCCTCACTGAATAATACACAGCTGGAGAATAATTTGGAGTCTATTTTTGATGGATATTCATTCAGAGCCACGGTGAATAATGCACACACGTGGTGTAGCCAGGAGTATATTTCATTTGGACACTATTCATAGCCTCAGTAGATAATATGCACGTGAAGAGTAGTCAGGATTTCACTTCATATGGACACTGACTCGTAATTTCAGTGAATAATGCACAAATGTAAAGTACTAAGCAGTGTGTTTGACAGAGCCACTCATTCAGAGATTCACTGAATAATGCAAATATTTAAGATAGACAGAATCTTGTTTCATATGGTCACACAATCAGAGCCTCACTGAGTAACACACACCTGGGGAAAAGTTAGGAGTCTACGTTATATAGCCTCTCATTTACAGCGTCAGTGAATAATGCACACGTGTGAAGTACACATTAGTCTATTTTACATGGTCACAAAATCAAAGCCTGAGTGAGTAATACACAACTTTAGAATAGTCACTTGTCTATTCCATATGCCAAAATATTCAAAGTCAAAGTCAATAATACACCCCTGTGGACTCGTCAAAAAAGAATTTCATATGGCCAAAGTTTTAGAGCCTCAGTGAATAATGCATACATTCAGAATACTCCAGATGCTATTAAATATTGCATCTATTTCAGAGATTCATTGAATAAGTAACACCTGTATTGTAGTCAGAATTCTATATCGTATACCCACATATTCAGAAACTAACTGAATGACATACACTATGGGGAAAGTCAGGATTCTATTTCGTATAGCCACTCATTTAGATACCAAATGTAAAAATGCACACCTTCAGAGTATTCAGGAGTCTCTGTTTTATGGCCACTCATTTAGAGCCTCACAGAGTAAGAGAGAACTATGGAAATTCAGGAGTGTATTTTACATGATCACTTATTCAGAACCTCATTGAAGAATCATATATATCTGGAAAATACTGAGGATAACTTTTTTTTAAATTTTTATTGCATTTTACGTTTTGGTGTATATGTGCAGAACGTGAAAGGTAGTTGCATAGGTACACACATGGCAGTGTTTTGCTGTCTTCCTTCCCTTAACAGATATTTGGCATTTCTCCCCAGGGTATCTCTCCCCAGCTCCCCACGTGCTGTCCTTTCCCGATTACCCCCAATAGACCCCAGGGTTTTGTACCCCACTCCCTGTATCCATGTGTTCTCATTTTCTCACCCACCTATGAGTGAGAATATGTGGTATTTTCTTTTCTGTTCTTGTGTCAGTTTGCTGAGAATGATGTTATCCAGATTCATCCATGTCCTTACGAAGGACATAAACTCGTCATTTTTAATTGTTGCATAACATTCCATGTTGTATATGTGCCACATTTTCCCAGTCCAGTCTATCATCAATGGGCATTTGCGTTGGTTCCAGTTCTTTGCTATTGTAAACAGTGCTGCAATGAACATTCATGTGCCTGTGTCCTTATAGTAGAACGATTTATAGTCCTTTGGATATATACCCAGTAATGGGATTGCTGGGTCAAATGGAATTTCTATTTCTAGGTCCTTGAGGAATCGCCACACTGTCTTCCACAATGGTTGAACTAATTTACATTCCCACCAACAGTGTAGAAGTGTTCCTATTTCTCCACATCCTCTCCAGCATCTGTTTTATCCAGATATTTTAATGGTTGCCATTCTAACCGGCCTGAGATGGTATCACAATGTGGTTTTGATCTGCATCTCTCTAATGAACAGTGATGATGAGCATTTTTTCATGTGTTTGTCTGCCTCATGTATGTCTTCTTTTGTAAAGTGTCTGTTCATATCCTTTGCCCATTTTTGAATGGGCTTGTTGGTTTTTTTCCTGTAAATCTGTTTTGAGGTCTTTGTAAATTCTGGATATCAGCCCTTTGTCAGTTGGGTAAACTGCAAAGATATTTTCCCAATCTGTTGGTTGCCGATTCAGTGTAGTGACTGTTTCTTTTGCTGTACAAAAGCTGTGGAGTTTGATTAGGTCCCATTTGTCTATTTTGGCTTTTGTTGCCAATGATTTTGGTGTTTTTGTCATGATATCCTTGCCTAATTCTATGTCCTGAATGGTTTTGCCTAGATTTTCTTCTAGGGTCTTTATGGTGCCAGGTCTTATGTTTAAGTATTTAATCCATCTCGAGTTAATTTTAGTGTAAGTTGTCAGGAAGTGGTCCAGGTTCTGGTTTCTGCACATGGCTAACCTGTTTTCCCAACATCATTTGGTAAACAGGGAATCCTTTTCCCATTGCTTGTTTTTGTCTGGTTTATCAAAGATTGTATGGTTCCAGATATGTTGATTTGCCTCTGATGCCTCTATTTTGTTCCATTGGTCTATATCTCTGTTTTGGTACCAGTCCCATGCTGTTTTGATTACTGTAGCCTTTAGTATAGTTTGAAGTCTGGTAGTGTGATGCCTCCCGCTGTGTTCTTTTTGCTTAGAATTGACTTGGCTATGTGTTCTCTCTTTTGTTTCTATATGATGTTCATAGTGGTTTTTTCCAGGTCTGTGTGGAAATTCAATGGTAGCTTGATGGGTATAGTGTTAATTCTGTAAATAACTTAGGGCAGAATAGCCATTTTCACAATGTTTATTCTTCCTAACCAAGAAAATGGACTATTTTTCCATCTGTTTCTGTCCTCTATTTTGTTGAGCAGTGGTTTGTAGTTTTCCTTGAAGAGATCCCTTACGTTCCTTGTAATTTGTATTCCTAGGTATTTTATTCTCTTTGTATCAATTGTGAATGGCAGTTCATTCTTGATTTGGTTCTCTTTACGTCTGTTATTGGTGTATAGGAATGCTTGTGATTTTTCCACATTGATTTTATATCCTGAGACTTTGCTGAAGTTGCTTATCAGTTTCAGGAGCTTTTGGGCTGAAGTGATGGGGTCTTCTATGTATACTATCATGTCGTCTGCGAATAGAGACAATTTGGCTTCCTCCTTTCCTATTCGACTACACTTTATTTCTTTTTCTTGCCTGATTGCTCTGGCTGGAACTTCCAGTACTATGTTGAATGGGAGTGGTGAGAGAGGGCATCATTGTCTCGTGCCGGATTTCAAAGGGAATGCTTTCAGTTCTTGCCCATTAAGTATAATATTTGCTGTTGGTTTGTCATAAGTAGCTTTTATTACTTTGAGATATGTTCCATCAATACCGAGTTTATTGAGAATTCTTAGCATAAAAATCTGTTGAATTTTGTCAAACGCATTCTCTGCATCAATTGAGATAATCATGTGGTTTTTGTTTTCTGGTTCTGTTAATGTGGTGAATGACGTTTATAGACTTCTGTATGTTGAACCAGCCTTGCATGCCGGGGATGAATCCTACTTGATCATGATGGATAAGGTTTATAATGTGCTGTTGCAGTCGGTTTGCCAGTATTTTATCGAAGATTTTTGCATCTATGTTCATCATGGATATGGGCCTGAAATTTTCTTTTTTGTTGTGTCTCTGCCTGGTTTTGGTATCAGGATGATGTTGGTCTCATAAAATGATTTGGGAAGGGTTCCCTATTTTTGGATTATTTGGAAAAGTTTCAGAAGGGATGGTACCAGATCCTCTTTGTGTGTCTGGTAGAATTCGACTGTTAACCCATCTGGACCATGGCTTCTTTTGAGTGGTAGGCTCTTAATTGCTCCCGCGACCTCAGACCTTGTTATTGGTTTATTCATAGTTTCAGCTTCTTCTTGGTTTAGGCTTGGGAGGACACAGGCGTCCAGGAATTTATCCATTTCTTCCTGGTTTACTAGTTTATGTGCATAGAGTTGTTTGTAGTATTCTCTGATGATGGTGTAAATTTCTGTAGAATGTGTGATGATTTCCTCTTTATTGTTTTTTATTGAATTTATTTGGTTGTTCTCTCTTTTCTTCTTTATCAGTCTGGCTAGTGGTCTGTCTATTTTGTTGATCTTTTCGAAAAACCATCTCTTGGATATATTGATTTTTTTAAGGGTATTTTTTTGTCTCTATCTCCTTCAGTTCTGCTCTGATCTTAGTTATTTCTTGTCTTCGGCTAGGTTTTGAACTTTTTTGATCTAGCTCTTCTAGCTCTTTCAATTTTGACGGTAGGGTGCCAATTTTGGATCTCTCCACTCTTCTCATATGGGCACTTATTGCTATATATTTTCCTCTACAGACTGTTTTAAATGTGTCCCAGAGATTCTGGTATGTTGTGTCTTCGTTCTCGTTGCTTTCTAAGAACTTCTTTATTTCTGCCTACATTTCATTGTTTGTCCAATCAACGTTCAAGAGCCAGTTGTTCAGTTTTCCTGAAGCTGTGCAGTTCTGAGTTAGTTTCTGAATTCTGAGTTCTAACTTGTTTGCACTGTTGTCTGAGAGACTATTTGTTAGGATTTCAGTTGTTTTGCATTTGCTGAGGAGTGCTTTACTTCCAATTATGTGGTCAATTTTGGAGTAGTTGTGATGTGGTGCTGAGAAGAATGTATATTCTGTGGATTTGGGATGGAGAGTTCTGTGAATGTCTAACAGGTTTGCTTGTTCCTGGTCTGAATTCAAGCCCTGGATATTCTTGTTAATTTTCTATCTGGTTGATCTGTCTGATATTGACAGTGGAGTGTTAAAGTCTCCCACTATTATTGTGTGGGAGTCTAAGTCTCTTTGTAAGTCGTTAAGAACTTGCCTTATGTATCTGGGTGCTCCTGTATTGGGTCCATATTTTTTAGGATCGTTAGCTCTTCTTGTTTTATCGATCCCTTTAACATTATGTAATGATTTTTTTGTCTCTTTTGATCTTTGTTACTTTTAAGTCTATTTTATTAGAGATGATAATTGCAACTCCTCCTTTTTTTTTGCTCTCCATTTGCTTGGTAAATCTTCCTCCATCCCTTTATTTTGAGCCTTTGTGAATCTTTCCTTGTGAGATTGGTTTCCTGGATACAGCACACAGATTTGTTTTGGTTTTTATCCAATTTGCCAGTCTGTGTCTTTTGATTGGTGAATTTAGCCCATTTACATTTATGGTTAATATTATTATGTGTGAGTTTGATGCTGCCATTTTGATGCTATCTGGTTGTTTTTTCCCTTGGTTGATGTAGATTCTTCATTTTGTTGATGCTCTTTAGCATTTGGTATGTTTTTAGAATGGCTGGTACTGGTTGTTCCTTTCTATGTGTAGTGCCTCTTTTAGGAGCTCTTGTAAAACAGGCCTGGTGGTGAAAAAATCTCTGAGTTCTTGCTTGTTGGCAAAAGATTTTATTCTTCTTTCACTTATGAAGCTCAGTATGGCTGGATATGAAATTCTGGATTGAAATTTCTTTTCTTTAAGGATGTTGAATATTGGCCCCCACTCTCTTCTGGCTTGTAGAGTTTCTGCCAAGAGATCTGCTGTGAGTCTGATGGGCTTCCCTTTGTGAGTGACCCGACCCGGCTGCCCTTAGTATTTTCTTTTTCATTTCAACCCTGGTGATTCTGACGATTATGTGCCTTGGGTTTTCTCTTCTTGCAGAATATCTTTGTGGTGTTCTCTGTATTTCCTGGAGTTGAGTATTGGCCTGCCTTGCTAGGTTGGGAAAATTTTCGTGGATAATATTCTGAAGAGTGTTTTCCAGCTTGGATTCATTCCCTTCGTCACATTCTGGTACACCTATCAAACGTAGGTTAGGTCTCTTCACATAGTCCCACATTTCCTGAAGATTTTGATCAATCCTCTTTATGCTTTTTTCTCTAGTCTTTTTTTCTCTTTTTATTTCATTGTGTTGATCTTTGACCTCTGATATTCTTTCTTCTGCTTGGTCAATTCCGCTCTTGAAACTTGTGTATGCTTCACCAAGTTCTCGTGTTGTGTTTTTCAGCTCCTTCAATTCATTCATATTCCTCTCTAAGTTGTCCATTCTTGTTAGCATTTCATCGAATCTTTTTTCAAATCTTTTTTGAAGGTTCTTTGTTTCTTTGCATTGATTTAGAACATGTTCTTTTCGCTCACTGAAGTTTCTTATTATCTACTTTCTGAAGTCTGATTCCATCATTTCATCACAGTCATTCTCAGTCCAGCTTTGTTCCCTTGCTGGTGAGGAGTTTTGCTCCTTTGTAGGAGGTGAGGTGTTTTGGTTTGGGTGTTTTTCTCCTTTTAGCTGTGGTTTCTTCCCATCTTTGTGGATTTATCTACCTGTCGTCTTAGTAGTTGCTGACTTTTCGATTGGGTCTCTGAGCAGATGCCCAGATTGTTAATGATGAATATTTCTCTTATTTAGTTTTCCTTCTAATGGTTTAGCTTCTCTGCTGTACGAGTCCTGAGGTCTAATCCAGGTCCTGCTTGTTTGGAGTACACCTGTAGCAGCTGTGGAACAGTGAGGGATGCTACCAGTTTCTTATTCTGCTATCTTTGACCCAGAATGATGCCCACCAAATGTCAGACTGATTAGTCCTTTATTGAGGAGGTTCTTTGGATATACAGGGGTCAGGGAGCTGCTTGGGGAGATGGCCTGTACTTTTTCGGAGCTCCAGTGTTGAGCTTTGAACTCCGTTGTTCATTCAGGTTTGCTGGGCGAATGTGTCTGCTGCAGCAGAAATTATAAAAGCCCCCCCCTTTTTTTCCTCAGATGCTCTGTCTCGGGGATTTGGGGCTTTCTTTATGAATATCCGTTGCACTGTCCTGTCCGGCAAGGAGGCACTCTATTCACTATTTTCCTGAATGGGTTCTGCCCTGATAGCGTGGGTTTGCCCTGCTGCTGCAGGGCCCCGTTCTATTGTGGTGCACTGCGCCCTGTTGGTGGAATCTATCTGTTATGGCTGGTTGCCTCAGCAACGGCAGGCTGTGTCAGCAGTGGGCGGTTCCTCAGTAAGGATAGATTGCATACATAGTGGTGGAGACCCCTCCCTCACCGAGCTGCACATTTTGGATTCAGCTGATCCTGGAGCAAAACTCTCAAACCCGATTGCATTGAATCACCACGCTGCTTGTCAGTGTGAGGGTAAGACCCACTGAGCACCGTCACCTGGCTCCCTGCCTCAGAGTCCCTCCACTCTCTCTCTCTCTTTTTTTTCAAATTGAAGAGTTGACTCTCTCACAGGCTACAAAGTCGCCTGCAGATTGGCCGCTGGGATCCATGCGATCTCCCCTGTGGCGGCCCACTGCACTGGAGCAAATCACTCTTCCCAGGAATCTCCTCGTCTGGCTCATCATCCCAGTCCCGTTAAATCAAATGGACATGTCAATCTGCCCTCTCAAAACTCAGATTGCCAGTTTAACAGGACATTCAGACCAGCGAGTTTTGTGCAAGCTGCCACGGTGTCGTGGCGTGGCGCCAGCCAAAAAGTCCACACAAGTAAGCTGTGCTGCTCTCCTGTTTCTGTCCTAAACCTGGATATTTGCCAGTACTGTGGGCTACAAAAGTCCGTCTGAAAATGCACCTAGGACTCACCCTCTGCACCTTCACTGAGAGTGGCAATCCTGAGTTGTTTCTTTGGTGGCATCTTGGAAACAATCCCCAAGGATTCTATTATATATAGCCACTTACTCAGAGACTCACTGAATAATGCACACCTGGGGAATAGTCTGCAGACTTTTTGATATGAGTGTTCACCCAGTGACTCAGTGAAAAATGCACAACTGAGATAGAGTCAAGAGAATAGAGTCAGGGAGACTCGTAAGATGGCATCGTAGAAGCAACTCAGGATTGCAGCTCTCAGTGAAGGTGCAGAGGGTGAGTCCTAGCCGCATTCTCGGATGGACCTTTTTTGCCCACAGAGCATTGCAAGTCCCAGGTGTGGGAGAGACACGAGACGCTAGTAAAGCCGGTTAACACCGGCTCACGTGGCCACTTTGGCCGACACCGCAGCAGGACGCAGCATGGAACTCACTGGTCTGGATGCCCTGTTAAACAGGCAATCTGAGATTTGGAGGGGCAGATTGGCATGTCCAACTGATTGAACGGGACTTGGACAGGGAGCCAGACCAGGAGATTCCTGGGAAGCGTGATCTGAGCCGGTGAAGTGGGCAGTGGCATGGGAGATCACACGGATCCCAGTGCCCTAATGGCAGGCTACTGGGGCGCCAGTGAGAGAGTCGACCTTTCAGCTTGCGGAGAGGGAGAGAGAGGACAGACTCTGAGGCAGGGAGCTGGGTGATCATGCTCGGGGGGTCCCATCCTCACGGGGACAAGTAGAACGGTGACTGGAGATGCTTGGGGCTGAGAGTTTTGCTGCCAGCATCTAGGACAGTGCAGCCTGGTGAAGGAGGGCTGTCCCCCATTGCTGACGCAATCCACCCCTACTGAAGTACGGCCCAGGGCTGACGCAGCCTGCCATTGCCAAGGCAACCTGCCATAACAGAGAGACTCCACCAGGAGGGGGGAGTGCTCCACAGCAGAAGGGAGCACAGCAGCAACAGGGCGGACCCATGCTAGCAGGTCAGAACCCCAGCAGGAAAATAGTGATAGACTGACAACGAGTGGGGCAGGACAGTGCAACAGATACTCATAAAGAAAGCCCCAACTCCCTGAGACAGAGAATCTAAGGGGGGGAAAAAAGGGTGGTGTTTTATGAGTTTTATTGCAGCAAACATAAACAACCTCCCAACAACCCTGAATGAACAACGGAGCTCACAGCTCAGCACTGGAGCTCCTATAAAGCACAGACCGTCTCCATAAGCAGCCCTCTGACACCTGTACATCCAAAGAGTCACCCCAAAACAGGACTAATCAGACTGACATTTGGTGGGCATCATTCTGGAACAAAGACAGCAGAAGAAGTAACTGGTATCATTCCTCACTGTTCCACAGCGGCTACAGGTATACTCCAGACACGCAAGGCCTGGAGTGGACCTCAGGACTCATACAGCAGATGGACTAGACCATTAGAATGAAAACTAAGTAACTGAAATACTTCATCATCAACAATCTCAGCATCCACACAGAGGCCCAATTGAAAAATAAGCAACTACTAAGACGACAGGCGGATAAATCCATAAAGATGGAAAGAAACCAGCGCAAAAAGGAGGAAAACACCCGAAACCAAAACACCTCACCTCCTACAAAGGACCAAAACTCCTCATCAACAAGGGAAGCAAGCTGGACAGAGAATGAGTGTGACGAAATGACGGAATCAGACTTTAGAAAGTGGATACTGAGAAACTTCATTAAGCTAAAAGAACATGTTCTAAATCAGTGGAAAGAAACTAAGAATCTTGAAAAAATTTTGAAAAAAGATTCGAGGAATTAATCACAAGAATGAAAAACTTAGAGAGGAATATGAATGAATTGAAGGAGCTGAAAAACACAACACGAGAATTTCGTGAAGCATGCACAAGTTTCAACAGCCGAATTGACCAACCAGAAGAAAGAATATCAGAAGTTGAAGTTCAACTCAATGAAATAAAACGTGAAACAAAGATTAAAGAAAAAAGCACAAAAAGGAATGAACAAAATCTCCAAGAAATGTGGGACTATGTGAAGAGACGCAACCTACGTTTGATAGGGGTACCAGAATGTGATGAACAGAATGAATCCAAGATGGAAAACACTCTTCACGATATTATTCAGGAAAATTTCCCCAACCTAGAAAGACAGGTCAATACTCAACTCCAGGAAATACAGAGAACACCACAAAGATACTCCGCAAAAAGAGCAACCCCAAGGCACATAATCGTCAGGTTAACCGGGGTTGAAATGAAGGAGAAAATACTAAGGGCAGCCAGAGAGAAAAATCGGGTCATCCACAAAGGGAAGCCCATCAGACTCACAACAGATCTCTTGGCAGAGACTCTAAAGCCAGAAGAGAGTGGGGGCCAATATTCAACATCCTTAAAGAGAAAAACTTTCAACCCAGAATTTCATATCCAGCCGAACTGAGCTTCATAAGTGAAGGAAAAATAAAGTCCTTCATGAACAAGCAAGTACTCAGAGATTTTGTCACCACTAGGCCTGCTTTACAAGAGCTCCTGAAAGAGGCACTACACATAGAAAGAAACAACCAGTTCCAGCCATCCTAAAAGCATACCAAATGCTAAAGACCATCAACAAAATGAAGAATGTACGTGAACCAACGGGAAAAACAGCCAGCTAGCATCAAAATGGCAGTATCAAATTCACACATAAGAATATTAACCTTGAATATAAATGGGCTAAATGCACCAATCAAAAGACACAGACTGGCAAATTGGATAAAGAAACAAAACCCATCGGTGTGCTGTATCCAGGAAACCCACCTGACACGCAAAGATACACAAAGGCTCAAAATAAAAGGATGGAGGAAGTTTTACCAAGCAAATGGAGAGCAAAAAAATGCAGGAGTTGCAATTCTCGTCTCTGATAAGGTAGACTTTAAAGCAACAAAGATCAAAAGGGACAAGGAGAGTCATTACATAATGGTAAAAGGACCGATACAACAAGAAGACCTAAAGATTCTAAATATTTTTGGACCCAAGGCAGGAGCACCCAGATATATAAGGCAAGTTCTTAATGACTTACAAAGAGACTTGGACTCCCACACAATATTTGTGGGAGACTTTAACACTCCACTGTCAATAGAAGACAGATCAACCAGACAGAAAATTAACAAGGATATCCAGGACTTGAACTCAGACCTATAACAAGCAAACCTGATAGACATTTACAGAACTCTCCACCCCAAATCCACAGAATATAGATTGTTCTCAGCACCACATCACACCTACTCCAAAATTGACCACATAATTGGAAGTAAAGCACTCCTCAGCAAATGCAAAACAACTGAAATCATAACAAACAGTCTCTCAGACCATAGTGCAATCAAGTTGGAACTCACAATTCAGAAAATAACTGAAAACTACACAGCTTCATGGAAACTGAACAACTAGCTCTTGAATGTTGATTGGATAAACAATGAAATGAAGGCAGAAATAAATAAGTTCTTTGAAACCAACGGAAATGAAGACACAACATACCAGAATACCTGGAACACATTTAAAGCAGTCTGTAGAGGAAAATATATAGCAATAATTGCCCATATGAGAAGAGTGGAGACATCCAAAATGGACACCCTATCTCAAAATTGAAAGAGCTAGAGGAGGAAGATCAAAAAAGCTCAAAACCTAGCCGAAGACAAGAAATAACTAAGATCAGAGCAGAACTGAAGGAGATAGAGACAAGAAAAACCGTTCAAAAAATCAATAAATCTAAGAGCTGGTTTTTTGAAAAGATCAACAAAATAGACACACCACTAGCCAGACTGATAAAAAAGAAAAGAGAGAACAACCAAATAGAGGCAATAAAAAATAATAATGGGGAAATCACCACAGATTCCACAGAAATTCAAACCATCATCAGAGAATACTACAAACAACTCTATGCACATAAACTAATAAATCAGGAAGAAATTGATAAATTCCTGGACCCCTGTGTCCTCCCAAGCCTAAATCAGGACGAAGCCAAAACTATGAATAGACTAATAAAAAGGTATGAAGTTGAGTCAGCAACTAAGAGCCTACCACACAAAAAAAAGCCCAGGTCCAGATGGGTTCACAGCTGAGTTCTACCAGACACACAAAGAGGATCTGGTGCCATTCCTTCTGAAACTATTCCAAATAATCCAAAAAGAGGGACCCCTTCCCAAATCATTTTATGAGACCAACATCATCCTGATACCAAAACCTGACAGAGACTCAACAAGAAAAGAAAACTTCAGGCCAATATTCATGATGAACATAGATGCAAAAATCTACAATAAAATACTGGCAAACCGACGGCAACAGCACATTAAAGAACTTATCCATCATGATGAAGTAGGATTCATCCCGGGTATGCAAGGCTGGTTCAACATACGCAAGCCTATAAATGTAATTCACCACATAAACAGAAACAAAAACAAAAACCACATGATTATCTCAATTGACGCAGAGAAGGCATTTGACAAAATTCAACAGCCCTTTATGCTAAAAACCCTCAATACACTTGGTATTGATGGAACATATCTCAAAGTAATAAAAGCTATTTACGACAAACCAACAGCCAATATCATACTTAATGGGCAAAAACTGGAAGCATTCCCTTTGAAATCCGGCACTAGACAAGGATGCCCTCTCTCACCGCTCCTATTTAACATAGTACTGGAAGTTCTAGCCAGAGCAGTCAGGCAAGAAAAAAAATAAAGGGTATTCAAATAGAAAAGGTGGAAGCCAAATTGTCTCTATTTGCAGACGACATGATAGTATAACTAGAAGACCCCATCACCTCAGCCCAAAAGCTCTTGCAACTGATAAGCAACTTCAGCAAAGTCTCAGCATATAAAATCAATGTTTAAAAATCACAAGCATTCCTATACACCAATAACAGACTTAAAGGGAACCAAATCAAGAACGAACTGCCATTCACTATTGCTACAAAGAAAATAAAATACCTAGGAATACAACTCACAAGGAATGTAAGGGACCTCTTTAAGGAAAACTACAAACCACTGCTCAACGAAATAAGAGAGGACACAAACAGATGGAGAATCATTCCATGTTCGTGGTTAGGAAGAATCAATATCGTGAAAATGGCTATACTGCCCAAAGTAATTTAAACAATCAATGCTATCCCCATCAAACTACCATTAAATTTCTTCACAGAACTGGAAAAAAACACCATGAATTTCATATGGGACCAAGAAAGAGTCCGCATAGCCAAGTCAATTCTAATCAAAAAGAACACAGCGGGAGGCATCACACTACCAGACTTCAAAGTATACTACGAGGATACAGTAATCAAAACAGCATGATACTGGTACCAAAACAGAGATATAGACTAATGGAATAGAACAGAAGCATCGGAGGCAACACAACCTATCTACGGCGATATTATCTTTGATAAACCAGACAAAATCAAGCAATGGGGAAAGGATTCCCTATTCAATAAATGGTGTTGGGAAAACTGGCTAGCCATGTGCAGAAAGCAGAAACTGGACCCCTTCCTGACATCTTACACTAAAATAAACTCCAGATGGATTAAAGACTTAAACGTAAGACCTGACACCATAAAAACCCTAGAAGAAAGTCTAGGCAAAACCATTCAGGACATAGGAGTAGGCAAGGACTTCATGAATAAAACACGAAAAGCATTGGCAACAAAAGCCAAAATAGACAAATGGGACCTAATAAAACTCCACAGCTTTTGCACAGCAAAAGAAACTCTCACTAGAGTCAATCGGCAACCATCAGAATGGGAAAAAATCTTTGCAGTTTACACATCAGACAAAGGGCTGATATCCAGAATTTACAAAGAACTCAAACAGATTTACAGGAAAAAAGCAAACAAGCCCATTCAAAAATGGGCAAAGGATATGAACAGACACTTTACAAAAGATGACATACATGAGGCCAACAAATATATGAAAAAATGCTCATCATCACTGGTCATTAGAGAGATGCAAATCAAAACCACATTGAGATACCATCTCACGCCAGTTAGAATGGCAATCATTAAAAAATCTGGAGACAGCAGGTGCAGGAGAGGATGTGGAGAAAAAGAAACACTTTTACACTGTTGATGGGAGTGTAAATTAGTTCAACCATTGTGGAAGACAGTGTGGCGATTCCTCAGGGACCTAGAAATAAAAATTCCATTTGACCCAGGAATCCCATTTCTTGGTATCTATCCAAAGGTCTATAAATCTTTCTACTATAAGGACACATGCACACGAATGTTCATTGCAGCACTCTTTACAATAGCAAAGAACTGGAACCAACCCAAATACCCAACGATGATAGACTGGACTGGGAAAATGTGGCACATATACACCATGAAATATTATGCAGCAATCAAAAATGATGAGTTTGTGTCCTTTGTAAGGACATGGATGAATCTGGAGAACATCATTCTCAGCAAACTGACACAAGAACAGAAAAAGAAATACCGAATATACTCACTCATAGGCGGGTGAGAAAAATGAGAACACATGGACACAGAGAGGCGGTCTACTATACACTGGGGGCTATTGGGGGGAATGGGGGAGGGACAGCGGGGGGGACTGGGCAGGGATAGCCTGGGGATGAATGCCAAGTGTGGGTGAAGGGGAGGAAGGCAGCAAAACACACTGCCATGTGTGTACCTATGCAACTATCTTGCACGTTCTGCACATGTACCCCAAAAGCTATAATGCAATAAAACTTTAAAAAAGAAAAATAAAAAAATATAAAAAAGAGAATAGAGTCATGGGTCTATTTTCTGTGGAGACACATTCAGAAACTAACTGAATAATATCCATCTTGGAAATAGTCAAATTCCAGGTCATATGGCCACTCAATGAAATCATTATCAAATAATGCACCATGCAGCAATATTAAGGAGTCTATTTCATATGGCCTCTCATTGAGAGTTTCAGTGAGTAATAAACAGCTGTGGGGGAGTCAGGACCCTATTTGAGGTAGCTCCAAATTACGCAGCTAAGTGAATGATACACACATGTATGATAGGAGACTCTTTGATATGGACACTCATACAGCACTTCGAATACTGCACATTTGCTGAATAATCAGTAGTCTATTACATATTGTGATTTGTTTGGAGAGTCAAAAGAAAACGCACACGTGTGGAGTAAAATGGGGTCTATTACATAAGGCCACTCTTTCAGTGTTTTAGTGTACAATATGTATATCTGATAAGTCAGGAATCTCTTTCACATTGCCACTCGTTCAGGGACTCAGTGCATAATACTCCCCTCAGAAATAGTCAAGGGTCTACTTCAAAAAAGTACACATTCAGAGTCTCTGTAAGAAAGGCACGCATGGGCAATACACAAGAGTCTCTTTTCTATGCCCACTTAGTCAGAGCCTCATTCAATAATACACACGTTGAAAAGAGTTAAGAGTCTACTTCATGTAGCCACGCATTTAGAACCTCAGTGAATAATTCACACCAGAGTAATAGTTGAACATTTTTTATATGGCCACTCACTATGTGACTCCCTAAATGATACACACCTGGAAAATCCTCAAATTCTATTTCATACTACCACACAATTTGACCCATACTGAATAATTCACAACAAAGCCTTAGTCGTGTGTCTATACTTTCTAACCTCTCATTCAAAGATTCAGTGAATAATACACTTCTATGGAGTAATCAGGGCACTGTTTAAGATAGCCACGAATTAAGTGAATTCCTGTGTGATACACACCTGGGTGATAGTGAGGAGATTGTTTCATATGAACTCTAATTCTGGGTAATGCTGAGTAATACACAACTGTGGGAGTGTCAGGAGTCTATTTAATATGGACACTCATACATAACCTGTTTGAATTATGCACACATGGAGAATAATTAGGAGTCTATGTCATATGGCTACTCATTCAGAAAAACAGTGAATAATGCACATGTAAATTAATGATTAGTTTGTTTCATATGGCCGTTCTTTCACAGCCTCACGGAATATTACACACTTGTGATATAGTATGGAGTCTATTTTTCATGGCCACTCATTCAGAGAATCACTGAATAAGGCACACCTGCGGAATAGTGAGAAGTTTCTATCCTATTGCCTCTCATTGACAGCCTCCATAAATATACACACCTTGGAAAATAGTCAGGATTTACTTATATCCCCTTATTTAGAGTCTCACTCAATAATGCATACCTGTGGAATAGTAAGGAGACTTTTTCATGTGGCCTCTCATTCGGAGTGTCACTGAATTATGTGGTGGAGTCAGGAGTCTTTTTCATATAGACACATTTTCAAAGCCTCAGTGAATACGAGAGACCCTTGCTATAGTAAGGCATCTAATTAATATGGCCACAAATCTTGTAAGCTTCACTGAATAATACACACCTGGAGAATAATTTGTAGTATATTTTTGATGGACATTCATTCAGAGACTTAGTGAATAATGCCCACCCGCGGGGTAGCAAGAAATCTCTTTTATTTGTAAACTCATTCATAGCCTCAGTGGATAATATGCACGTGTGGATTAGTCAGAATTTCATTTCATATGACCACTCATTCGTAATTTCAGTGAATAATGCACAAATGTAATGTACTCTGCAGTCAATTTCATAGAGTCACTCACTCAGAGATTCACTGAATAATACAAATATTTAAGATAGACCTAATCCTGTTTCATATAATCACTCAATCAGAGCCTCACTGAGTAACACACACCTGGGAAACCGTTAAGAGTCTACATTATATAGCCTCTTATTTACAGCCTTTGTGAATAATACACAGGTGTGGAATAAACACTAGTCTATTTTATATGGCCACAAAATCATAGCCTGTGTGAGTAATACAAAACTTTAGAATAGTCACTAGTCTATTCCATATGTCCAAATATTCAAAGTCAGAATAAATAATACACAAATGTGGACTAGGCAAAAAATAATTTCATCTGGCCAAAGTTTTAGAGCTTCCGTGAATAATACATACCTGGGGAATACTCATGACACTATAACATGTGGCATCTATTAAAGAGATTCATTTAATATTGAACACCTGTATTGTACTCAGGATTCTATTTCATATGGCCACATATTCAGAACCTAATTGAGTGACATACTCCTTGGGGAAAGTCAGGATTTTATTTCGTATAGCCACATATTCAGAATCTAACTGAATAGGATAAACCTTGGGGAAAGTCAGTATTCTATTTCGGATAGCCACTTATTTTGATATCGAATGTAAAAACGCACACCTGTGTAGTATTCAGGAGTCTCTGTTTTATGGCCACTCATTTAGACTCTCCAACAATAATACAGAACTATGGAAATTCAGGTGTGTCTTTTCCACAGCCACTTATGCAGAACATCATTGAAGAATCATATATATCTGGAAAACACACAGGATTCTATTATATATAGCCCCTTATTCAGAGACTCACTGAATAATGCACACCTGAGGAATAGTCTGGAGACTATTTGATATGACTGTTCACCCAGTGACTCAGTGAAAAATGCACAGCTGAGAAATAGTCAAGAGGTTAGAGTCATGCATCTATTTTCTGTGGTAACACGTTCAGAAACTCACTGAAGAATACCCACCTTGGAATGAGTCAGAGTCCAGGTCATATGGCCAATCAATCAAAGCCTTACCAAATAATGCACAATGGGGCAATAGTAAGGAGTCTATTTTGTATGGCCTCTCATTGAGAGCTTCAGTGTGTAGCACACTGCTGTGGAGTAGTCAGAACCCTCTTTAAGGTAGCCAAAATTACGCTGCCACGTGAATGATACACACATGTGTTATAGTTAGGAGACTCTTTGATATGGACACTCATACAGCACCTCTTCTAATACTGCACATTTGGGGAATAATCACTAGTCTATTTCATATGGTGAGTCGTTTGGAGAGTCAATAAGTAACACACACCTGTGGATTAAAATGGGGTTTATTACATAAGGCCACTCTTTCACTGTTTCAGTCAATAATATGTATATCTGATAAGTCAGGAATTTTTTCACATGGCCACTCTTTCAGGGCCTCACTGAATAAAACTCCTCTCAGAAATAGTTAAGGTTCTACTTCAAATAAGTACACATTCAGAGTCTCTGTAAGTAATGCACACAGGAGAAATACACAAGAGTCTCTTTTCTATGCCCACTTAGTCAGAGTCTCATTCAATAATACACACCTGTGGAAGAGTTAAGAGTCTACTTCAGTTAGCCACTCATTTAGAACCTCAGTGAATAATTCATACCAGAGTAATAGTCGAGCATTTTTTATATTGCCACTCACTATGTGACTCCCTGAATGATACACACCTGGGGAATCCTCAGGATTCTCTTTCATACTACCACACTTTTAGAACCTCATTGAATAATTCACAATCGTGCAATAGTCAGGTGTCCATTCTTTCTGGCCTCTCATTCAAAGTTTCAGAGAATAATAAACTTCTATGGAATAATCAAAGCACTGTTTAAGATAGCCACGAATTAAGTAACTTTTGAGTGATACACACTTGGTTGATAGTCAGGAGTTCATTTCATTTGAACTCTAATTCTGGATAATGCTGAGTAATACACAACTGGCGGTGTGTCAGAATTCTATTTGGTATGGACACTCTTACAGAACCTGTTTGAATAATGCACACAATGGTGAATAATTAGGACTCTATGTCATATGGCTATTCATTCAGACAAACAGTGAATAATGCACATGTGGAGTAATGAGAAGTCTGTTTCATATGGCCGTTCTTTCACAGCCTCAATGAATATTACAAACTTGTGATATAGTCTGGAGTCTATTGTTTATGGCCACTCATTCAGAGAATCACTGAATAATGCACACCTGCGGAATGGTCAGAAATCTCTATCCTATGGCCTCTCATTGAGAGCCTCACTAAATATACACAACTGTGAAAATAGTCAGGATTTACTTATATCCCATCATATAGAGTCTCACTAATAATGCACACCTGTGGAATAGTAAGGAGACCTTTTCATGTGGCCTCTCATTCGGAGTGTCACTGAATAATGTGGTGTAGTCAGGAGTCTTTTTCATGTAGACATATTTTCTCAGCCTCAGTGAATAAGAAAGCCCCTTGCTCTAGTAAGGCATATAATTAATTTGGCCACATCTTATAAGCTTCACTGAATAATACACACCTGGAGAATAAATTGGAGTCTATTTTCGATGAGCATTCATTAAGAGTCTCGGTGAATAATGCACACCCATGGGGAAGCCAGGAGTCTATTTCATTTGGACACTCATTCATAGCCTCAGTGGGTAATATGCACGTGTGAATTAGTCAGGATTTCATTTCATATGTCCACTGACTCATAATTTCAGTGAATAATGCACAAATGGAATGTACCCAGCAGTCTATTTCATAGGGCCACTCATTTAGAGATTCACTGAATAATACAAACATTTAAGACAGAAAGAATTCTGTTTCATATGGTCACACAATCTGAGCCTCACTGAGTAACACACACCTGGGGAAGTGTTAGGAGTCTACTTTATATATCCTCACATTTACAGCTCATCGAATAATGCACATGTGTGGAATAGACATTAGTCTATTTTATATGACCACAAAATCAAAGTCTGTGTGAGTAATACACAACTTTAGAATAGTCACTACTGTATTCCATGTGCCAAAATATTCAAAGTCAGAGTCAATAATACACACCTGTGGTCTAGTAAAAAAACAATTTTTATGGCCAAAATTCTAGAGCCTCAGTGAATAATGCATACCTGGGGAATACTGAGGACGCTATTACATATGGCAACTATTTCAGAGATTCATTGAATAAGGAACACTTGTTTTGTAGTCAGAATTCTATTTCGTATAGCCACATATTCAGAACCTAACATAATGATATACACCTTGAGGAAACTCAGGATTCTATTTCGTATACCCGCATATTCAGAACCTAACTGAATAATATACACCGTGCAGAAAATTAGGATTCTATTTTGTATAGGCACTCATTTATATACTGAATGTAAATACACGCACCTCGGAGTATTCAGGAGTCTTTGTTTTATGGCCACTCATTCAGAACCTCACTCAATAATACAGAACTATGGAAATTCAGTAGTGTATTTTACATGGCCACTTATTCAGAACCTCATTGAAGAATCATATATTTTTGGAAAATACTCAGGATTCTATTATATATAGCCACTTATTCAGAGACTCACTAAAGAATTCACACCCGGGGAATAGTCTGGAGACTATTTGATAAGACCATTCACCGTGTGACTCAGCGAACAATGCACAGCTGAGACATAGTCAAGAGTATAGATTCATGAGTGTTTTTTTCTGTGTTAACTCGATCAGAATTTCCCTGAAGAATATCCACCTTGGAAATAGTCAGTGTCCAGGTCATATAGCCACTCAATCAAAGCATTACCAAATAATGCACAGTGTTGCAATAGTAATGAGTGTATTTCATGTGACCTCTCATTGAGAGCCTCAGTGCGTAATAAACAGCTGTGGAGTAGTCAGGACCCTCTCTAAGGTAGCCTCAAATTACGCAGCTACGTTAATGATACACACATGTGTGATACTCAGGAGACTCTACGATATGTTCACTCATACAGCGCCTCTTTGAATACTGCACATTTGGAAAATAATCACTAGTCTATTTCATATGGTGTTTCGTTTGGAGAGTCAAAAAATAACGCACACCTGTGGAGTAAAATTGGGTCAATTACATAAGACCACTTTTTCAGTATTTCAGTGAATAAAATGTATATCTGATAAGTCTGGAATCTCTTTCACATCGCCTCTCATTCGTGGCCTCCGTGCATAGTACTCCCCTCAGAAATATTAAAGGGTCTTCTTTAAAGAAGTACACATTCAGAGTCTCTGTATGTAATGCACACATGGGCAATACACAAGAGTCTCTTTTCTTTTAGTGTAGTTTGAAGTGTAGTAGTGTGATGCCTTCCACTGTGTTCTTTTTGCTTAGTATTGACTTGGCAATGCGGGCTCTCTTTTGGTTCCATATGAAGTTCATTGTGATTTTTTTCCAGTTCTGTGAAGAAATTCCACGGCAGTTTGATGGGGATAAAATTGATTGTGTACATTACTTTGGGCAGTGTAGCCATTTTCATGTTATTGATTCTTCCTAACCACGAACATGGAATGTTTCTCCATCTGTTTGTGTCCTCTCTTATATCGTTGAGCAGTGGTTTGTACTTTTTCTTAAACAGGTCACTTACGTTATTTGTGAGTTGTATTCCTAGGTATTTTTCTCTTTTTAGCAATTGTGAATGGCAGTTCGTTCTTGATTTGGTTCTCTTTTTTTTTTTTTTTTTTTTTTTAATTTATTTATTTATTTATTTTTATTGCATTATAGGTTTGGGGGTACATGTGCAGAACGAGCAAGATAGTTGCATAGGTACACACATGGCAGTGTGCTTTGCTGCTTTCCTCCCCTTCACCCACACTTGGTATTCATCCCCAGGCTATCCCCCCCAGCCCCCCCCTGCTGTCCCTCCCCCATTCCCCCCAAGAGTCCCCAGTGTATAGTAGATTGCCTCTCTGTGTCCACATGTTCTCATTTTTCTCACCCACCTATGAGCGAGTATATGCGGTATTTCTTTTTCTGTTCTTGTGTCAGTTTGCTGAGAATGATGTTCTCCAGATTCATCCATGTCCCTACAAAGGACACAAACTCATCATTTTTGATTGCTGCATAATATTCCATGGTGTATATGTGCCACATTTTCCCAGTCCAGTCTATCATCGTTGGGCATTTGGGTTGGTTCCAGGTCTTTGCTATTGTAAACAGTGCTGCAATGAACATTCGTGTGCATGTGTCCTTATAGTAGAACGATTTATAATCCTTTGGATAGATACCCAGTAATGGGATTGCTGGGTCAAATGGAATTTCTATTTCTAGGTCCCTGAGGAATCGCCACACTGTCTTCCACAATGGTTGAACTAATTTACACTCCCACCAACAGTGTAAGAGTGTTCCTATTTCTCCACATCCTCTCCAGCATCTGCTGTCTCCAGATTTTTTAATGATCGCCATTCTAACTGGTGTGAGATGGTATCTCAATGTGGTTTTGATTTGCATCTCTCTAATGACCAATGACGATGAGCACTTTTTCATATGTTTGCTGGCCTCATGTATGTCTGCTTTCGTAAAGTTTCTATTCATATCCTTTGCCCATTTTTGAATGGGCTTGTTTGTTTTTTTCCTGTAAATCTGTTTGAGTTCTTTGTAAATTCTGGATATCAGCCCTTTGTCGGATGCGTAAACTGCAAAGATTTTTTCCCATTCTGATGGTTGCCGATTCACTCTAGTGACTGTTTGTTTTGCTGTGCAGAAGCTGTGGAGTTTGATTAGGTCCCATTTGTCTATTTTGGCTTTTGTTGCCAATGCTTTTGATGTTTTGTTCATGAAGTCCTTGCCTACTCCTATGTCCTGAATGGTTTTGCCTAGATTTTCTTCTAGGGTTTTTATGGTGTCAGTTCTTATGTTTAAGTCTTTAATCCATCTGGAGTTAATTTTAGTGTAAGGTGTCAGGAAGGGGTCCAGTTTCTGCTTTCTGTACATGGCTAGCCAGTTTACCCAACACCATTTATTAAATAGAAAATCTTTTCCCCATTGCTTGTTTTTGTCTGGTTTATCAAAGATAATATGGTTGTAGATATGTTGTGTTACCTCTGATGCTTCTGTTCTGTTCCATTGGTCTATATCTCTGTTTTGGTACCAGTACCATGCTGTTTTGATTACTGTAGCCTTGTAGTATAGTTTGAAGTCTGGTAGCGTGATGCCTCCTGCTGTGTTCTTTTTGCTTAGAATTGACTTGGCTATCCGGGCTCTTTTTTGGTTCCATATGAAATTCATGGTGGTTTTTTCCAGTTCTGTGAAGAAATTCAATGGTAGTTTGATGGGGATAGCATTGATTGTGTAAATTACTTTGGGCAGTATAGCCATTTTCACGATATTGATTCTTCCTAACCACGAACATGGAATGTTTCTCCATCTGTTTGTGTCCTCTCTTATTTCGTTGAGCAGTTGTTTGTAGTTTTTCTTAAAGAGGTCCCTTACATTTCTAGTGAGTTCTATTCCTAGGTATTTTATTTTCTTTGTTGCAATTGTGAATGGCAGTTCGTTCTTGATTTGGTTCTCTTTAAGTCTGTTATTGGTGTATAGAAATGCTTGTGATTTTTGAACGTTGATTTTATATCCTGAGAATTTGCTGAAGTTGCATATCGGTTAAAGGAGTTTTTGGGCTGAGATGATGGGGTCTCCTAGGTATACTATCATGTCATCTGCAAATAGAGACAATTTGACTTCCAACTTTTTTATTTGAATACACCTTATTTCTTTTTCTTGCCTGATTGCTCTGGCTAGAACTTCCAGTACTGTCTTAAATAGGAGTGGTGACAGAGGGCATCCTTTTCTAGTGCCAAATTTCAAAAAGAATGCTTCCAGTTTTTGCCCATTAAGTATAATATTGGCTGTTGGTTTGTTGTAGATAGCTTTTATTACTTTGAGTTATGTTCCATCAATACCAAGTTTATTGAGGGTTTTTATCATAAAGGACTGTTGAATTTTGTCAAATGCCTTCTCTGCGTCAATTGAGATAATCTACAGTAATCAAAACAGCATGGTACTGATACCAAAACAGTAATATAGACCCATGGAAAAGAACAGAGTCATCAGAGGCAACACAACATATCTACAACCATATAATCTTTGGTAACCCAGACAAAGAAAAAGCAATGGGGAAATGTTTCCCTGTTTAATAAATGGTGTTAAGAAAACTGGCTAACCATGTGCCGAAAGCAGAAACTGGACCCCTTCCTGACACCCTAAAATTAATGCCAGATGGATTAAAGACTTAAACATAAGACCTGGAACCATAAAAACCCTAGAAGAAAATCTAGGCAAAACCATTCAGGACATAGGAGTAGGCAAGGACTTCATGACAAAAACACCAAAAGCATTGGCAACAAAAGTCAAAATAGACAAATGGGACCTAATCAAACTCCACAGCTTTTGCACAGCAAAGGAAACAGTCACCAGAGTGAATCGGCAACCAACAGATTGTGAAAAAATCTTTGCAGTTTGCCCATCTGACAAAGGGCTGATACCCAGAATTTACAAAGAACTTAAAGAGATTTTCAGGGTAAAATCTAACAAGCCCATTCAAAAATGGGCAAAGAATATGAACAGACACTTTACAGAAAAAGACATACATGAGGCCAACAAACACATGAAAAAATGCTCATCATAACTGGTCATTAGAGAGATGCAAACAAAACCGCATTGAGATACCATCTCACGCCAGTTAGAATGGGGATCATTAAAAAATCTGCCATGTGTGTACCTATGCAACTATCTTGCTCGTTCTGCACATGTACCCCCAAACCTATAAAGCAATAAAAATTAAAAATAAATAAATAAAAAAAATCTGGAGACAACAGATGCTGGAGAGGATGTGGAGAAATAGGATCACTCTTACACTCTTGGTGGGAGTGTAAATTAGTTCAACCATTATGGAAGACAGTGTGGCGATTCCTCAAGGATCTAGAAATAGAAATTTTATTTGACCCAGCAATCTCTTTACTGGGTATATATCCAAAGGACTATAAATCGTTCTACTGTAAGGACACGTGCACACGAATGTTCATTGCAGCACTGTTTACAATAGCAAAGAACTGGAACCAACCCAAATGCCCAACGATGATAGACTGGAGTGGAAAAATGTGGCAGATATACACCATGGAATATTATGCAGCAATCAAAAGTGATGATTTTTTGTCCTTTGTATGGACATGGATGAATCTGGACAACATCATTCTCAGTAAACTGACACAAGAAGAGAAAATGTAATACCGCATATTCACACTCATAGCCGGGTGATAAAAATGAGAACACATGGACAGAGGAAAGGGGTCTACTACACACTGGGGTCTATTGGGGGGATTGGGAAAGAGACAGCGAGGAGGGCAGTTGGGGAGGAATAGCCTGGGGAGAAATGCGAAGTGTGGGTGAAGGGGAGGAAAGTAGCAAAACTTACTGCCATGTGTGTACCTATGCCACTATATTGCACGTTCTGCACATGTACCCAAAAACCTAAAATGCAACAAAAATTAAAAAAGCACAGTCTTTTTTCTATGGCCACTTAGTCAGAGACTCATTCTATAATACACACCTGAGAAAGAGTTAAGAGTCTACTTCAGGTAGCCACTCATTTAGAGCCTCAGTGCATCATTCACACCGGAGTAAGAGTTTAACATTTTTTATATGGCCACTCACTGTGTGCCTCCCTGAATGATACACGCCTGGGGAATCCTCAAAATTCTGTTTTATACTACCACACATTTAGAACCTTATTGAACAATTTACAGTAGAGCCATAGTAAGGTGTGTATTATTTATGGCCCCTCATTCAAAGTTTCAGAGAATAATAAACTTCTATAAAGTAATCAGGGAACTGTTTAAGATAGCCGAGAATTAAGTGGCTTCCTGAGTGATACGCACCTTATTGAACAATTTACAGTAGGTGATAGTCAGGATTTCATTTCATATAATCTCTAATTCAGGGTATTGCTGAGTAATACACAACTGGAGGAGTATCCGGATTCTATTTGGTATGGAAATTCATACAGAACATGTTTGAATAATGCACACATGGAAACGTATAAGGAGTCTATGTCATACGGCTACTCATTCAGACAAACAGTGAATAACGAATATGTGGAGTAATGAGAAGTCTGTTTCATAGCGCCGTTTTTCACGGCATAACTGAATATTACACACTTGTGATATAGTCTGGAGTCTATTATTTATGGCCACTCATTCAGAGAATCTCTGAATAATGCACACCTGGGGAATAATCAGAAGTCTCTATCATTTGGCCTCTCATTGAGAGCCTCACCAAATGTACACAACTGGGAAAATAGGATTTACTTATTTCCCATCATATAGAGTATCACTCAATAACGCATACCTGTGGAATAGGAAGGAGACTTTTTCATGTGGCCTCTCATAGGGAGTGCCACTGAATAATGTGGCGTATTCAGGAGTCTATTTCACGTAGACACATTTCCAGAGCCCCAGTGAATAAGAGAGCCCCTTGCTGTACTAAGGCATCTAATTCATATGGCCACATCTTGTACGCCTCACTGAATAATACTCACCTGTAGAATAATTTGGAGTCTATTTTCGATGGATATTCATTCAGAGCCTCTTTGAATAATGGACACCAGTGGGGTAGCCAGGAGTCTATTTCATTTGGACACATATTCATAGCCTCAGTGAATTACTTGCACGTGAGAATTAGGATTTCATTTCACATGGCCACTGACTGGTAATTTCAATTAATAATGCACAAATGGAAAGTACTCAGCAATCTGTTTCATAGAGCCACTCATTCAGAGATTCACAGTAATACAAATATTTAAGACAGACAGAATCCTGTTTCACATGGTCACACAATCAGAGCCTCACTGAGTAACACACACCTGAGGAAGTTTAGGAGCCTATGTTATATAGCCTCTCATTTTCAGCCTCAGCAAACAATGCACACGTGTGTAATACACACTAGTCTATTTTATATGGCCAAAAAATCAAAGCCTGAGTGAGTAATACACATCTTTAGAATAGTCACTAGTCTATTCCATGTGCCCAAATATTCAAAGTCAGAGTCAATAATACACACGTGTGGACTAGTCAACCACCTATTTTATATGGCCAAACTTTTAGAGCCTCAGTGAATAATACATACCTGGGGAATACTCAGGACGCTGTTACATATGGCCCCTATTTAAGAGATTCGTTGAATAAGAAACACCTCTTTTGTACACAAAATCCTATTTTGTATAGCCATATATTCAGAACGTAACTAAAAGACATACTCCTTGGGGAAAGTCAGGATTCTATTTTATATAGCCACATATTCAAAACCTAACTGAATATCATACACCTTGGGGAAAGTCAGCATTCTATTTCCTAGAGCCACCCATTTAGATACCAAATGTAAAAACGCACACCTGCGGAGTAGTCAGGTGTGTCTGTTTTACGGCCATTCTTTCAGAGCCTCACAGAATAATACAGAACTATGGAAATTCAGGGGTGTATTTTACATGGCCACTTGTTCAGAACCTCATTAAAGAATCATGTATATCTGGAAAATACTCCGGATTCTATTATATAGAGCCACTTATTCAGAGACTCACCGAATAATTCACACCAGGCGAACATTCCAGAGACTATTTGGTTTGATCTTTTACCCAGTGACTCAGTGAAAAATTCACAGCTGAGATAGAGTCAAGAGAATAGAGTCATGAGTCTGTTTTCTGTGGTGACACATTCAGAAACTAGCTGAAGAATACCCATCTTGGAAATAGTCAGAGTCCAGGTCATAAGGCCACTCAATCAAAGCATAACCAAATAATGCACAATGGGGCAATAGTAAGGAATCTATTACATATGGCCTCTCATTGAGAGCTTCAGTGCATAATATAGAGTTGTGGAGTATTCAGGACACACTTTTAGGTAGCCCCATGTTACGCAGCTACATGAATGATACACACATGTGTGATAGGAGACTATTTGATATAAATACTCATACAGCACCTCTTTGAATACTGCACATTTGGGGAATAATCACTAGTCTATTTCATATGGCGATTCGTTTGGAGAGTCAAAAAATTACGCACACCTGTGGAGTAAAATGGATTCTATTACATAAGGCCACTCTTTCAGGGTTTCAGTGAATAATATGTATATCTGATAAGTCAGGAATGTCTTTCACATGGCCGCTCGTTCAGGGCCTCAGTGCATAATTCTCTTCTCATAAATAGTCAAGGGTCTACTTCAAAAAAGTACACATTCAGAGTCTATGTAAGTAACACACATATGGGCAATACACAAGAGTCTTTTTTCTATGCCCACTTAGTCAGAGTTTCATTCAATATTACACGCCTGGGAAAGAGTTAAGGGTCTACTTCATGTAGCCACTCATTTAGCGCCTCAGTGAATAATTCACATCGGAGTAAACATCGAGAATTTTTTATATGGCCACTTACTATGTGACTCGCTGAATGAAACACACCTGGGTAATCCTCATATTCTATGTCATAATAGAACACATTTAGAAACTTATTGAATAATTCACAATGGAGCAATAGTCAGGTGTCTATTCTTTCTGGCCTCTCATTCAATGTTTCAGTGAATAACAAACTTCTATGGATTAATAAGGGCACTGTTTAAGATAGCCACGAATTAAGTGCCTTCCTTAGTAATACACACCTGGGTGATAGTCAGGAGTTTATTTCATAAAAATCCTAATTCTGGGTATTGCTGAGTAATACACAACTGGGGGAGTGTCGGGAGGCTATTTGATATGGACACTCATAGAGAACCTGTTTGAATTATGCACACATGGGGAATAATCAGGAGTCTACGTAATATGGCTATTTATGCAGACAGTGAATAACCCACATGTGGAGTAATGAGAAGTCTGCTTTATATGGCTATTCCTTCAAAGCCTCACTGAATATTACACACCTGTGATATAGTCTGGAGTCTATTGTTTAAGGCCACTCATTCAGAGCATCACTGAATAATGCACACCTGGGGAATAATCAGAAGTCTCTATCCTATGGCCTCTCATCGGGAGCCTCACTAAATGTACACACCTGGGAAAATACTCAGGATTTACTTATATCACCTCATTTAGAGTCTCACTCTATAATACACACCTGTGGAAGGGCATGGAGACATTTTCATGTGGCTACTATTTCGCAGTGCCACTGAATAATGTGGTGAATTTATGAGTCTATTTTATGTAGACAAATGTTCAGAACCTCACTGAATAAAAGAGACTCCTGCTATAGTAAGGCATCCAATTAATATGGCCATATCTTGTAAGCCTAACTAAATAATCCACACCTGGAGAATAATTTGGAGTCTATTTTTGATGGATTTTCATTCAGAGCCACAGTGAATAACGCACACCCGTGGGGTAGCCAGCTGTCTATTTCATTTGGACACTATTCATAGCCTCAGTGGATAAGATGCACGTGTGTGTTCGTAAGAATTTCATTTCCTATGGCCACTGACTCATAATTTCAGTAAATAACGCACAAAAGTAAAGTACTCAGCAGTCTATTTTACAGTGCCACTCTTTCAGAGATTCACTGAATAATACAAATACTTAAGATAGACAGAATCCTGTCTCATATGGTCACACAATTAGATCCTCACTGAGTAACACACACCTGGGGAAATGTTAGGAGTCTACTTTATATAGCCTCATTTGCAGCCTCAGCGAATAATGCACACATGTGTAATACACACTAATCTATTTTATATGGCCACAAAATCAAAGCCTGAGTGAGTAATACACAACTTGTGAATAGTCACTAGTCTATTCCATATGCCCAAATATTCAAAGTCAGAGTCCATAGTACACACCTGTGGACTAGTCAAAAAACAATTTCATATGGCCAAAATTTTAGAGCCTCAGTGAATAATACATACCTGGGGAATACTCAGGATGCTATTACATATGGCACCTAATTCAGAGATGCACTGAATAAGGAACACCTGTACTGTAGACAAAATTGTATTGTGTATAGCCACATATTCAGAACCTAATTGAATATCATACATCTTGGGAAAAGTCAGGATTCTATTTTCTATAGCACCCATTTAGATACCAAATGTAAAAACGCACACCTGTGGTGTATTCAGGAGTGTCTGCTTTATGGCCACTCATTCAAAGCCTCACAGAATAATACAGAACTATGGAAATTGAGGAGTGTATTTTACATGGCCACTTATTCAGAGCCTCATGGAAGAATTATGTATATCTGAAAAATACTCAAGATTATATTATATATAGCAACTTATTCAGAGACTCACCGAATAATGCACACCTGGAAAATAGTTTGGAGACTGTTTGATATGACCGTTCACCCAGTGACTCAGTGAAAAATGCACAGCTGAGATAGAGTCAAGAGAAAAGAGTCAAGGGTCTATTTTCTGTGGTGACACATTCAGAAACTAACTGAAGAATACCCATCTTGGAAATAGTCAGAGTCCAGGTCATAAGGCCACTCAATCAAAGCATAACCGAATATTGCACAATGGGGCAATAGTAAGGAATCTATTACATATGGCCTCTCATTGAGAGCTTCAGTGCATAACATAGAGCTGTGGAGTAGTCAGGACACACTTTTTGGTAGCCCCATGTTATGCAGCTACATGAATGATACACACATGTGTGATAGTCAGGAGACTATTTGATATGGATACTCATACAGCACCTCTTCGAATACTGCACATTTGGGGAATAATCACTAGTCTATTTCATATGGTGATTCGTTTGGAGAGTCAAAAAATTACGCACACCTGTGGAGTAAAATGGATTCTATTACATAAGGCCACTCTTTCAGGGTTTCAGTGAATAATACGTATATCTGATAAGTCAGGAATGTCTTTCACATGGCCACTCGTTTAGGGCCTCAGAGCATAATACTCCCCTCAGAAATATTCAAGGGTCTACTTCAAAAAAGTACACATTCAGAGTCTCTGTAAGTACGGCACACAAGGGCAATACACAAGAGTCTCTTTTGTATGCCCACTTAGTCAGTTTCATTCAATAATACACACCTGGGAAAGAGTTATGAGTCTACTTCATGTAGCCACTCATTTCGCGCCTCAGTGAATAATTCACACTGGAGTAACATTTGAGAATTTTTTATATGGCCACTCACTATGTGACTCCCTTAATGATACACACCTGGGAAATCCTCACATTTTATGTCATAATAGCACACATTAAAACCTTATTCAGTAACTCACAATTCAGTTGTCTATTCTTTCTGGCCTCTCATTCACCATTTGAGTGAACAAAAAACTTTTATGGAGTAATCAGTGCACGGTTTAAGGTAGCCAAAAATTAAGTGGCTTCCTGAGTAATACATACCTGGGTGAAAATCAGGAGTTTATTTCATATAAATGATAATTCTGGGTATTGCTGGGTAATACACAACTGGGGGAGTGTCAGGAGTCTATTTGGTATGGACACTCATACAGAACCTGTTTGAATTATGCACACATGGAAAATAATCAGGAGTCTATGTCATATGGCTACTCATTCAGACAAACAGTGAATACCCCACATGTGGAGTAATGAGAAGTCTGTTTTATATGGCCTTTCTTTCACAGCCTCATTGAATATTACACACCTGTGATATAGTCTGGATTCTATGGTTTATGGCCACTCATTCAGAGAATCACTGAATAATGCACAGCTGGGGAATAATCAGAAGTCTCTATCCTATGGCCTCTCATCAAGAGCCTCACTAAATGTACACACCTGGGAAAATAGTCAGGATTTACTTATATCACCTCACTTAGAGTCTCCCTCGATAATACACACCTGTGTAAGAGTATGGAGACTTTTTCATGTGGCTACTCTTTCGGAGTGCCACTGAATAATGTGGTAAATTCGGGAGTCTATTTTAAGTAGACAAATTTTCAGAACCTCAGTGAATAAAAGACTCTTGCGTTAGAAAGGCATCCAATTTATATGGCCACACCTTGCAAGCCTAACTAAATAATACGCACCTGGAGAATAACTTGGAGTCTTGTTTTGATGGACATTCATTCATAGCCACGGGAATAATGCACACCCGTAGGGTAGCCAGGAGTCTATTTCATTTGGACACTATTCATAACACAAGTGGATAATATGCACATGTGGATTCATCAGGATTTCATTTCCTATGGCCACTGACTCGTAATTTCAGTGAATAATACACAAATGTAAAGTACTCAGCAGTCTATTGCACAGCGCCACTCATTCAGAGATTCACTGAATAATACAAATATTTAAGATAGACAGAATCCTGTTTATATGGTCACACAATCAGAGCCTCACTGAGTAACACAAACCTGGGAAAAAGTTAGGAGTCTACTTTATATAGCCTCTCATTTTCAACCTCAGGGAATAATGCACACGTGTGGAATAGACACTATTCTATTTTTTATGGTGACAAAATGAAAGCCTGAGTGAGTAATACACAACTTTAGAATAGTCACACGTCTATTCCATACACCCAAATATTCAAAGTCAGAGTCAATATTACACACCTGTGGACTAGTCAAAAATCAATTTTATATGGCCAAAGTTTTAGAGCCTCCGTGAATAATACATACTAGGGGAATACTCAGTACGCTATTACATATGGCACATATTTCAGAGATTCATTGAATAAGGAACACCTGTATTGTAGTCAGAATTCTATTTTGTACAGCCACATATTCAGAACCTAACTGAAAGACATACACCTTGGGGAAAGTCTGGATCCTATTTTGTATAGCCACATATTCAGAACCTAACTGAATATTTTCCACCTTGGGGAAAGTCAGGATTCTATTTTCTGTAGCCACCCATTTAGATAACAAATGTAAAACGCACACCTGTGGAGTACTCAGGAGTGTCTGTTTTATGACCACTCATTCACAGCCTCAGAGAATAATACAGAACTATGAAAACAGAGAAGTGTATTTTACATGGCCACTTATTCAGAACCTCATTGAAGAATTATGTATATCTGGAAAATACTCAGGATTCTATTATATGTAGCCACTTATTCAGAGACTCACGGAATAATGCACACCTGTGGAATAGTCTGGAGACTATTTGATATGACCGTTCACTCAGTGACTCAGTGAAAAATGCACAGTTGAGATAGAGTCAAGATAAAGGAGTCAAGAGTCTATTTTATGTGGTGACACATTCAGAAACTAACTGAAGAATACCCAACTTGGAAATTGTCAGTCAAGGTCATAAGGGCACTCATTCAAAGCATTACCGAATAATGCACAATGGGGCAATAGTGAGCAGTCTATTACATATGGCCTCTTATAGACAACTTCAGTGCATAGTAAAGAGCTGTGTAGTAGTCAGGACCCTCTTCTTGGTAGCCCCAAGTTTTGCAACTACTTGAATGATACACACATGTGGGATAGTCAGGAGACTATTTGATATGGACACTCATACAGCACCTCTTCACATACTGCACATTTGCGGAATAATCACTAGTTTCTTTCATATGGTGATTCCTTTGGAGTGTCAAAAAATAATCCACACCTGTGGAGTAAAATGGGGTCTATTACATAAGGCCACTCTTTCCGTGTTTCAGTGAATAATATGTATATCTGATAAGTCAGGAATGTCTTTCACATGGCCACTCGTTCAGGGCCTCACTGCATATTACTCCCCTCAGAAAGACTCAAGGGTCTACTTCAAATAAGTACACATTCAGAGTCTCTGTAAGTAACGCACACATGGGCAATACACAATATTCTCTTTACTATGCCCACTTAGTCAGGGTTTCATTCAATAATACACACCTGGGAAAGAGTTAAGTGTATACTTCATGTAGCCACTCATTTAGCGCCTCAGTGAATAATTCACGCTGGAGTTACAGTCGAGAATTTTTAACATGGCTACTAACTATGTGACTCCCTGAATGATACACACCTGGGGAATCGTCACATTCTATGTCATAATAGCACACATTTAGAACCTTATTGAATAATTCACAATGGAGCAATAGTCAGGTGTCTATTCTTTCTGGCCTCTCATTCAACGTTTCAGTGAAGAAAAATCTTCTGTAGAGTAATCAGGGCACTGTTTAAGATATCCACGAATTAAGTGCCTTCCTGAGTAATACACAGCTGGATGATAGTCAGGAGTTTATTTCATATAAACGCTAATTCTGGGTATTGCTGAGTAATATACAACTGGGGGAGTGTTAGGAGTCTATTTCGTATGGACACTCATACAGAACCTGTTTGAATTATGCACACATGGAGAATAGTCAGGAGTCTATGTCATAGGGCTACTCATTCAGACAAATAGTGAATAACCCACATGTGGAGTAATGAGAAGTCTTTTTTACATGGCCTTTCTTTCACAGCCTCACTGAATATTACACACCTGTGATATAGTCTGGAGTCTATTTTTTTATGGCCACTCATTCAGAGCATCACTGAATAATGCACACCAGGGGAACAATCAGAAGTCTCTATTCTATGGCCTCTCATCGAGAGCCTCACTAAATGTACACACCTGGGAAAATAGTCAGGATTTACTTATATCACCTCATTTAGAGTCTCCCTCGATAATACACACCTGTGGAAGTGTATAGAGAGTTTTTCTTTTGGCTACTCTTTTGAAGGGCCACTGAATAATGTGGTGAATTCAGGATTCTATTTTATGTAGAATCCTGAATTCAAGTTTTCGGGACCTCAGGGAATAAAAGAAACTCTTGCTATAGTAAGGCATCTAATTAATATGGCCACATCTTGTTAGCCTTTCTAAATAATACACACCTGGGGAATAATTTGAAGTCTATTTTTGATGGACATTCTTTCAGAGCCACGGTGAATAATGCACACCCGTGGGGTAGCCAGGTGTCTATTTTATTTGGACACTATTCATAGCCTCAGTGGATAATATGCACGTGTGGATTAGTCAGGATTTCATTTCGTATGGCCACTGACTCATAATTTCAGTGAATAATGCACAAATTTAAAGTACTCAGCAGTCTATTTCACAGAGCAACTCATTCAATGATTCACTGAATAATACAAATATTTAAGATAGACAGAATCCTGTTTCATGTGGTCACACAATCAGAGCCTCACTGAATAACACACACCTGGGAAAACCTTAGGAGTCGACTTTATATAGCCTCTCATTTGCAGCCTCGGCGAATAATGCACACATGTGTAATACACACTAGTCTATTTTATATGGCCACAAAATCAAAGCCTGAGTGAGTAATACACAACTTGTGAATAGTCACTAGTCTATGCCATATGCCCAAATATTCAAAGTCAGAGTCCATAATACACACCTGTGGACTCATATGGCCAAAATTTTAGAGCCTTAGTGAATAATACATACCTGGGGAATACTCAGGACCCTATTACATAAGGCATCTATTTCAGAGATTCATTTAATATGGAACAATTGTATTGTACACAGAATAATATTTTGTATAGCCAAATATTCAGAACTTAACTGAATGACATACTCCTTGGTGAAAGTCAGGATTCTATTTCGTATAGCCACATATTCAGAACCTAGCTGAATAACATGCACCATGGGGAATGTCAGGATTCTTTTTCTTATAGCCACTCATTTACATACCAAAAGTAAAAACGCATACCTGCGGATTGTTCAGGAGTCTCTGTTTTATGGCCACTCATTCAGAACCTCACAGGATAATACACAATTATGGAAAATGTATTTTACATGGCCACTTATTCAGAGCCTTATTGAAGAATCATCGATATTTGGAAAATCCTCAGGATTCTATTATATATAGCCACTGAATCAGAAATTCACTGAATAATTCGCCACTGGGCAATAGTCTGAAGACTATTTGATATGACCGTTAACCCAGTGACTCAATGAAAAATGCACAGCTGATCAATAGACAAAAGGATGGATTCATGAGTCTATTTTCTGTGGTGACTGGTTCAGCAACTCTCTGAAAAATACCCACCTTGGAAATAGTCAAAGTCCAGGTCATAAGGCAACTCAATCAAAACATTACCGAATAATGCACAATCGGGCAATAGTAAGGAGTATATTTCATATGGAGTTTCATTGAGAACTTCAGTGCATAATAAACAGCTGTGGAGTAGTGAGGACCCTATTTATGGTATTCCCAAACTATGCAGTTATGTGAATGATACACACATGTGTGATAGTCAGGAGACTATTGGATATGGACATTCACACAGCACCTCTTCGAATACTGCACATTTGAGGAATAATCACCAGTCTATTTCGTATGTTGATTCGTTTGGAGAGTCAAAAAATAACGCACACCTTTGGAGTAAAATGGGGTCTATTACATAAGGCCACACTTTCAGTGTTTTAGCAAATAATATGTATATCTGATAAGTCTGGGATCTCTTTCACATGGCCACTCATTCATGGCAAAAGTGCATAATACTCACCTCAGAAATAGTCAAAAGTTTACTTCAAATAAGTACAAAATCAGAGTCTCTGTAACTAATGAACACATGGGCAATACACAAGAGACTGTTTTCTGTGCCCACTTAGTCAGAGTCTAATTCAATAATACACACCTGGGGAAGAATTAAGAGTCTACTTCATGTAGCCACTCAGAGGCTCTGTGAATAATTCACACTGGAGAAATAGTCGAGCATTTTTTAACATGGCCACTCACTATGTGCCTCCCTGAATGATATATACCTGGGGAATCCTCAGGATTATCTTGTTTATTAACACACATTTACAACCTTATTTAATAATTCACAATTTAACAATAGTCAGGTGTCTATTATTTCTGGCCTCTCATTCAATGTTTCTGTGAATTATAAACTTTATGGAGTAATCAGGGCACTGTTTAAGATAGCCAGGAATAAAGGGTTTTCCTGTGTGATACATACCTGTGTGATAGTCAGTAGTTTATTTCATATTAACTCTTATTCTGGGTATTTCTGAGTAAAAAACAAATGGGGGAGTGTCAGGAGTCTATTCGGTATGGACACTAATACAGAACAAGTTTGAATAATGCACACATGAAGAATAATCAGGAGTCTATGTCACATGGCTACTCATTCAGACAAACAGTGAATAACGCACATGTGGAGTAATGAGAGGTCTGTTTCATATGGTCGTTCTTTCCCAGCCTCACTGAATATAACACACTTGTGATATAGTCTGGAATGTATTTATTTTTCTCCACTCATTAGGAGAATCACTGAATAATGCACAGCTGCGGAATAGTCAGAAGTCTCTATCATTTGGCCTCTCATTGAGAGCCTCAGTAAATGTAAACACCGGGGAAAATAGTCAGGATTTCCTTATATCTCCACATTTAGAGTCTCACTCAAAAATGCACACCTGTGGAATAGTAAGGAGACATTTTCTTGTGGCCTCTCAGTCGCAGTGTCATCGAATAATGTGGTGTAGTCCGGAATCTACTTCATGTAGACATATTTTCAGAGCGTCAGTAAATAAGAGAGTCCCTTTCTATAGTAAGGCATCTAATTAATACTGCCACATCTTGTAAGCCTCACTGAATAATAAACACCTGGAGAATAATTTGGAGTCTATTAGTGATGGACATTCATTCAGAGCCTCAGTGAATAATGCACACCCGTGGGGTAGCCAGGAGTCTATTTCATTTGAATACTCATTCATAGCCTCAGTGGATAATATGCACGTGTGGATTAGTCGGAATTTCATTGTATATGGCCACTGACTCATAATTTCAGTGAATAATGCACAAATGTAAAGTACTCAGCAGTCTATTTCATAGAGCCACTCATTCGGAGATTCATTGAATAATACAAATATTTAAGATAGATAGAATCCTGTTTCATGTGGTCACAAAATCAGAAAATCACTAAGTAACACACACCAGGTGAGGCGTTAGGAGTCTACTTTATATGGCCTCTCACTTACCGCCTCAGCGAATAATGCACACGTGTGGAATAGACACTAGTCTATTTTATATGGCCACAAAATCAAAGCCTGAGTGAGTAATACAGAACTTTCGAATAGTCACTAGTCTATTCCATATGCCCAAATATTCAAAGTCAGAGTCAAAAATACACACCTGTGAACTAGTCAAAAAACTATTTAATATGGCCAAAGTTTTAGAACCTCAGTGAATAATACATACCTGGGGAATACTCAGGACGCTATTACATATGGCATTTATTCTAGAGATTCATTGAATAAGGAACACCTGTATTGTTGTCAAGATTCTATTTTGTATAGCCACATATTCAGCACCTAACTGAATTACATACACTTTGGGGAAAGTCAGGGTTCTTTTTGGTATAGCCACTCATTTAGATACCGAATGCAAAAATGAACACCGGCAGAATTCTGGAGTCTCCGTTTTATGGACAATCATTCAGTGACTCACAGAACAATATAGAAATATGAAAATTCAGGAGTGCATGTTACATGGCCACTTATTCAGAACCTCATTCAAGAATCATATATATCTGGAAAATACTCAGGATTCTATTATCTATAGCCACTTATTCAGAGACTACCTGAAAAATTCACCCCTGGGGAATAGTCTGGAGACTATTTGATATTGCCGTTCACCCATTGACACAGTGAAAAATGCACAGCTGATAAAGTCAAGAGGATTGAGTCATGAGTGTATTTTCTGTGATGACTCATTCACAAACTCACTGAAGAATACCCACCTTGGAAATAGTCAAAGTCCAGGTCATATGGCCACTCAATCAAAGCATTACTTAATAATGCACAATGGGGCAATAGTAAGGATTCTATTTCATATGGCCTTTCACTGAGAACTTCAATGAATAATAAACAGCTGTGGAGTAGTCTGGACCCTATTTACGGTGTTCCCAAATTATGCAGTTATGTGAGTGATACACACATGTGTGTTAGTCAGGAGACTATTTGATATGGACACTCACACAGCACCTCTTTGAATACTGCATATTTGAGAAATAATTACCAGTCTCTTTCATATGTTGATTCGTTTGGAGAGTCAAAAATAACGCACACCTTTGGAGTAAAATGGGGTCTATTACATAAGGCCACACGTTCAGTGTTTCAGTGAATAATATGTATATCTGATAAGTCTGGGATCTCTTTCCCACGGCCAATCAATCATGGCGTCAGTGCATAATACTCACGTGAGAAATAGTCAAAGGCCTACTTCAAATAAGTACACAATCAGAGTCTCTGTAGGTAATGCACACATGTGCAATACATAAGAGTCTCTTTTCTATGCCCACTTAGTCAGAGTCGCATTCAATAATACACACATTGGGAAGAATTAAGAGTCTACTTAATATAGCCACTCATTCAGAGGCTCAGTGAATAATTCACACTGGAGAAATAGTCGAGCATTTTTTATATGGCCACTCACTGTGTGCCTCCCTTAATGATACACACCTTGGGAATTCTGAGGATTCTATTTCATACTACAACACATTTAGAACCTTACTGAATAATTTACAATGGTGCAATAGTCAGGTGTCTATTCTTTCTGGCCTATCATTTAAAGTTTCAGTGAACAAAAAACTTCTATGTAGGAATCAGGGCACTGCTTAAGATAGCCACGAATTAAGTTTCTTCCTGAGAGATACAAACCTGGGTGATAGACAGGAGTTTATTTCATATGAACTCTAACTTTGGGTATTGCTGAGTAATACACAACTGGGGGAGTGTCAGGATTCTATTTGGTATGGACACTCATACAGAACCTCTTTTAATAATGCACACATGGAGAATAATCAGGAGTCTATGTCATATTGCTACTCATTCAGAAAACAGTGAAAAACGGATATGTGGAATAATGAGAAGTCTTCTTATAGCTGTTCTTTCACACCCTCACTGAATATTACACACTTTTGATATAGTCTGGAGTCGCTTGTTTATGGACACTCATTCGGAGAATCACTGAATAATGCACACTTGCAGAATAGTCAGAAGTCTCTATCCTATGGCCTCTCATCAAGAGACTCACTAAATCTACACACCTGAGAAAATATTCAGGATTAACTTTTATCCCCTGATTTAGAGTCTCACTCTATAATGCACACCTGTGGAATAGTAAGGAGACTTTTTCATGTGGCCTTTCATTCGTAGTGTCACTTAATAATGTGGTGTAGTCAGGAATCTATTTCATGTAGACAATTTTTAAGAGCCTCAGTAAATTAGAAAGACCCTTGCTATAGTAAGATTTCTAATTAATTTGGCCACATCTTGTAAGCCTCTCTGAATAGTACACACCTGGAGAGTAATTTGGAGTCTATTCCCGATGGACATTCATTCAGTGCCTCAGTGAATAACGCACACCCATGGGGTAGCCAGGAGACTATTTAATTTGGACAATCATTCATTGCCTCAGTGGATAATATGCACGTGTATATTAGTCAGGATTTCATTTCATATGGCAACTGACTTGTAATTTCTATGAATAATGCACAAATGTAAAGTACTCAGCAGTGTTTTTCATACAGCCCCTCATTCAGAGATTCACTGCATGATACAAATATTAAAGATAGAAAGAATCCTGTTTCATATGGTCACACAATTAGAGACTCACAGAGTAACACACACCTGGGGAAGCGTTAGGAGTCTACTTTTTATAGCCTCTCACTTACAGCCTCAGCAAATAATGCACACGTGTGGAATAGACACTATTCTATTTTATATGGCCACAAAACCGAAGGCTGAGTGAGTAATACACAACTTTAGAATAGTCACAAGTCTATAACATGTGCCCAAATATTCAAAGTCAGAGTCAATAATACACACCGGTGGACTATTCCAAAGAGAATTTCATATGGCCACAGTTTTAGAGCCTCAGTGAATAACACATACCTGTGGAATACTCAGGACCCTATTATATAAGGCATTTATTTCAGGGATTCATTGAATAAGAAACATTTGGATTGTACACACAATTCTATTACCTATAGCCAAATATTCAGAATTTAACTGAATGACATACTCCTTGGTGAAATTCAGGATTCTATTTCGTATAGCCACATATTCAGAACCTAATTGAATAACATACACCTTGGTAAATATCAGGATTCTATTTCGTATAGCCGCTCATTTACATACCAAAAGTAAAAACGCATACCTGCGAAGTATTCAGGAGTCTCTCTTTTATGGCCACTCATTCAGAATTTTACAGAATAATACAGAACTATGGAAATTCACAAGTGTGTTTTACATGGCCACTTATTCAGAACCTCATTGAAGAATCATCTATATCTGGATAATACTCAGGATTCTATTATATATAGCCACTTATTCAGAAACTCACTGAATAATGCACACCTGGGCAATAGTCTGAACACTATTTGATATGACCGTTCACCCAGTGACTCAGTGAAAAATGCACAGCTGAAAAATAGTCAAGGGTATAGAGTCATGAGTCTATCTTCTGTGGTAACTCGCTCAGAAACTCAATGAAGAATACCCAAATTGGAAATAGTCAGAGTCCAGGTCATATGGCCACTCAATCAAAGCATTACCGAATAATGCACAATGGGGCAATAGTAATGAGTCTACCTGATATGGACTCTCCTTGAGAGCTTCAGTGCATAATAAACAGCTGTGGAGTATTCAGGAGACTATTAAAGGTAGCCCCAAATTTTGCAACTACGTGAATGATACACAGGTGTGTGGTAGTCAGGAGACTCTTACATATGGACACTCATACAGCACCTCTTCAAATACTGCTTTTTTAGGGTATAAGCACTAGTCTATTTCATATGCTGATTCATTTGGAGAGTCAAAAAATAACGCACACCTGTGGAGTAAAATGGGGTCTATTACATAAGGCCACTATTTCAGTGTTTCAGTGAATAGTATGTATATTTAATAAGTCAGGAATCTCTTTCACATGGACACTCCTTAAGGGCCTCAGTTCATAATACTCCCCTCAGAAAGAGTCAAGGGTCTACTTCAAATAAGTACAAATTCAGAGTCTCTGTAAGTAATGCACACGTGGGCAATACACAAGAGTCTCTTTTCTATGCCCACTTAGACAGAGTCTAATTCAATAATACACAACTGGGGAAGAGTTAAGAGTCTACTTTATGTAGCCAATCATTTTGAGCCTCAGTGAATAATTCACACGGAAGTAATAGTCGAGCATTTTTTATATGGCCACTCACTATGTGCCTCCCTGAATGAAGCACGCCTGGGATATCCTCAGAATTCTATTTCATAGTACCACACATTTAGATTTTTATTGAATAATTCGCAATGGAGAAATAGTCAGGCGTCTATTCTTTATGGCCTCTCATTCAAAGTTTCAGTGAATAATAAACTTCTATAGAGTAATCAGGGCACTGTTTAAGACAGCCACGATTTAAGTGACTTGCAGAGTTATACACACCTGGGTGATAGGAGTTTATTTTATATGAACTCTAATTCTGGGTATTACTGAGTAATACACAACAGGGGGAGTGTCTGGAGTCAATTTGGTTTGGACACTTATACAGAACCTGTTTGAATAATGCACACATGGAGAATAATCAGGAGTCTATGTCATACAGCTGCTCTTTCAGACAAACAGTGAATAACGCACATGTGGAGTAATGAGAAGTTTGTTTCATATGACCGTTCTTTCTCAGCCTCACTGAATATTACACATTTGTGATATAGTCTGAAGTCTATTGTTTATGGCTACTCATTCAGAGAATCACTGAATAATGCACACCTGTGGAATGGTAAGAAGTCCATCTATGGCCTCTCATTGAGAGTCTCAATAAACGTACACACCTGGGAAAATAGACAGGATTTACTTATATCACCTCATTTAAAGTCACACTCAATAATGCACACCTGTGGAATAGTAAGGAGACTTTTATGTGGCCTCTCTTTTGGCATGTCACTGAATTATGTGGTGTAGTCAAGGAGTCAATTTCATGTAGACACTTTTTCAGAGCCTCTGTGAATAAGAGAAAACCTTGATATAGTAAGGCATCAAATTAATATCGCCACATCTTGTAAGCCTCATTGAATAATACACACCTGGAGAATAATTTGTCATCTGTTCTCGATGGGCATTCATTCAGAACCTCGGTGAATAATGCACACCCTTGTGGTAGCCAGGAGTCTATTTCATTTGAACATTCATTCATAGCCTCAGTGGATAATATGCACGAGTGTATTAGTCAGGATTTCATTTCATATGGCCACTGACTTACAATTTAAGTGAATAATGCACAATCGTAAAGTACTCTGCCGTGTTTTTCATAGAGCCACTCATTCAGAGATTCACTGAATAATACAAATATTTAAGATAGAAAGAATCCTCTTTCATATGGTCACACAATCAGAGCCACACAGAGTAACACACACCTGGGGAAGCGTTAGGAGTCTACTTTATATAGCCTCTCATTTAGAGCCTCAGCAAATAATGCACAGGTGTGGAATAGACACTAGTCTATTTTATACGACCACAAAATCAAAGCCTGAGTGAGTAATGCGCAACTTTAGAATAGTCACTAGTCTATTCCCTGTGCCCAAATATTCAAAGTCAGAGTCAATAAGACACACCTGTGGACTAGTCCAAAAAGAATTTCATATGGCCAATGGTTTACAGCCTCAGTGATTAATACATTCCTGGGGAATACTGAGGACGCTATTACATATGGCATCTATTTCAGAGATTCATTGAATTTGGAACACCTGTATTGCAGTCAGAATTCTATTTTATTTAGCGACATATTCAGAACTTAACTGAATGACATAGACCTTGGGGAACATCAGTATTCTATTTCGTATAGCCACTCATTTAGATAACGAATATAAAAACGTACACCTGCGGTGTGCTAAGGAGTCTCTATTTTATGGCCAAACATTCAGAGCCTCACAGAATAATACAGAACTATGGAAATTCATAAGTGTATTTTACATGGCCACTTATTCACATCTTCATTGAAGAATCATATATATCTGGAAAATACTCAGGATTCTCTTATATATAACCACTTTTCAGGGACTAACTAAATAATGCACACCTGGGGAATAGCCTGGAGACTATTTGATATGACCGTTCACCCAGTGACTCAGTCAAAAATGCATAGCTGAGAAATAGTCAAGAGGATAGAGTCATGGGTCTATTTTCTGTGGTAACTCATTCAGAAACTCACTGAAAAATACCCATCTTGGAAATAGTCAGAGTCTATGTCATACGGACACTCAAACAAAGCATTACCTAATAATTCACCATGGGGCAATAGTAAGGAATCTATTTCATATGGCCTCGCATTGAGAGCTTCAGTGCATAATAAACAGCTGTGGAGTAGTCAGGACCCTCTTTAAGGTAGCCCCAAATTTTACAGCTATGCGAATGATACACACATTTGTGATAGTCAGGAGACACTTTGATATAGACACTCATACAGCACCTCTTTGAATACTGCACATTTAGGAAAAAATCACTAGTCTATTTCATATGGAGATTCGTTTGGAGATTCAAAAAATAACGCACACCTGTGGAGTAAAATGGGGTCTATTACATAAAGCCCCTCTTTCAGTGTTTCACTGAATTATATGTATATCTGATAAGTCAGGAATATCTTTCTCATGGCCACTCGTTCAGGGCCTCAGTGCATAATACTTCCCTCAGAAATAGTCAAGGGTCTACTTCAAACAAGTACACATTCAGAGTCTCTGTAATTAATGTACAAATGGGCAATACACAGGAGTCTCTTTTCTATGCACACTTAGTCAGAGTCTCATTCAATAATACACATCTGGGGAAGAGTTAAGAGTCTACTTCATGTAGCCACTCATTTAGAGCCTCGGTGAATAATTCACACCAGAGTAATAGTCGGGCATTTTTTATATTGCTACTCACTATGTGACTCCCTGAATGGTAGACACCTGGGGAATCTTCATGATTCTATTTCGTACTACCACACATTTGAACATTATTGCATAATTCACAATGGAGCAATAGTCTGGTGTCTATTCTTTCTGGCCTCTCATTCAATGTTTCAGTGAATAATAAAATTCTATGTAGTAATCAGGGGACTGCTTAATATAGCCATGAATTAAGTGCCTTCCTGAGTGATACATACCTGGGTGATAGTCAGGAGTTTATTTTATATGAACTCTAATTCTGGTTATTGCTGAGTAATACACAACTGGGGGAGTGTCAGGAGTCTATTTGACATGGACACTCATATAGAAACTTTTTGAGTAATACACACATGGAGAATAATCAGGAGTCTATGTTATATGGCTACTCATTCAGATAGACTGTGAATAACGCACATGTGGATTAATGAGATGTCTGTTTCATATTGCCATTCTTTCACAACCTCACTGAATATTACACACTTGTTATATAGTCTGGTGTCTATTGTTTCTGGCCACTCATTCAGAGAATCATTGAATATTGCACACCTGCGGAATAATCAGAAATCTCTATCCTATGGCCTGTCATCGAGAGCCTCACTAAATGTACACACCTGGGAAAGTAGTCAGGATTTACTTCTATCACCTCACTTAGAGTCTCACTCTATAATGCACACCTGTGGAATAGTAAGGAGACATTTTCATTCGGAGTGTCACTGAATAATGTGGTGTAGTCAGGAGTCTATTTCATGTAGACACATTTTGAGAGCCTCAGTGAATAAGAGAAACCCTTGCTTTAGTAAGGCCTGTAATTGATATAGATACATCTTGTAAGCCTCAGTGGAAAATACACACCTGGAGAATAATTTGGAGTCTATTTTCCATAAACATTCATTCAGAGCCTCGGGTAATAATGCACACCCGTGTGCTAGCAAGTGTCTGTTTCATTTGGACACCCATTTATAACCTCAGTGGATTATAAGAATTTGCTGATTAGTCAGGATTTCATTTCATAAGGCCACTGACTCGTAATTTTAGTGAATAATGCACAAATGTATAGTACTCAGCAGTCTATTTCATAGATCTACTCATTCAGAGATTCACTGAATAATACAATTATTTAAGATAGACAGAATCTTGTTTCATGTGGTCACACAATCAAAGCCTCACTGAGTAACACACACCTGGGAAAGCATTAGGAGTCTACTTTATATAGCCTCTCATTTACAGCCTCAGCGAATAATGCACACGTGTGGAACAGACATTAGTCAATTTTATGTGACCACAAAATCAAAGGCTGAGTGAGTTATACACAACTTTAGAATAGTCACTAGTCTATTCCATATGCCCAAATATTCAAATGCAGAGTCAATAATACACACCTGTGGACTATTCTAAAAACAATTTCACATGACCAAAGTTTTAGAGCCTCAGTGAATAATACATACCTGGGGAAAACTCAGGATGCTATTACATATGGCATCTAATTCATAGATTCATTGAATAACAAACACCTGTATTGTAGTCAGAATTCTATTTTGTATAGCCACATATTCAGAACCTAACTGAATGACATACACCTTGGGGAAAGTCAGGATTTTTTTTCGTATAGCCACATATTCAGAACCTAACTGAATAACATACGACTTGTGGAACGTCAGGATTCTATGTTGTATAGCCACTCATTTAGATACGGAATGTAAAAACGCACACATTCGGAGTATTTAGGAGTCTCTGTTTTATGGCCACTCATTCAGAGCCTAACAGAATGGTACAGAATTTTGGAAATTCAGCATTATATTTTACATGGACACTTATTCAGAAACTCATTGAAAAATTATATATATATATATATATATATATATCTGAAAAATACTCAGGATTCTATTATATATAGCCACTAATTCAGAGACTCAATGATTAATGCACACATGGAAAATAGTCTGGAGAATATTTTCTATGACTGTTCACCCAGGGACTCAGTGAAAAATGCAGACCTGTGAAATAGTCAAGAGGATAGAGTCATGAATCTATATTCTGTGGTAACTTGTTCAGAAACTCACTGAAGATTACCTACCTTGGAAATAGTCAGAGTCCATGTCATATGGCCACTCAATCAAAGCATTACCTCATAATGCACAATGGGGCAATAGTAAGGAATCTATTCCATATGCTCTCTCATTGAGAGCTTCAGTGCATAAAAAACAGCAGTGGAGTAGTCAGGACCCTCTTTAAGTTAGCCCCAAATTCCGCTGCTACGTGAATGATACACACATGTGTGATAGTCAGGAGACTCTTTGATAAAGACACTCATACAGCAACTCTTGGAATACCGCACATTTGGGAAATAATCACTAGTCTATTTTATATGGTGATTCTATTAGAGAGTCAAAAAATAACCCACACCTGTTAAGTAAAATGGAGTGTATTACGCAAGGCCACTCTTTCAGTGTTTCAGTGAATAATATGTATATCTGATAAGTCAGAAATCTCTTTCACATGACCACTCATTCAGGGCCTCAGTGTATAATACTCCCTCCGAAATATTCAAGGTTCTACTTCAAATAAGTACACATTCAGAGTCTCTGTATGTAAAGCACACATGGGCAATACACAAGAGTTTCTTTCCCATGCCCACTTAGCCAGAGTCTCATTCAATAGTACACAGCTGGGGAAGAGTTAAGGGTTAACCTCATGTAGCCACTCATTTAGAGCCTCGGTGAATACTTCACACCGGGGTAATAGTCGAGCATTTTTTATATGGCCACTCACTATGTGCCTCCCTGAATAATACACACCTGGGGAATCCTCAGGATTCTATTTCATACTACCACATATTTAGAACCTTATTGAATAATTTACAATGGGCAATAGTCAGGAGTCTATTCTTTTTGTCCTCTCAAAGTTTCATTAAATAATAAACTTCAATGGAGTAATCAGGGCACTACTTAAGATAGCCACGAAATAAGTGCCTTTCTGAGTGATACACACCTGGGTGATAGTCAGGAGTTTATTTCATATGAACTCTAATTCTGGGGATTGCTGAGTAATACACAACTGGGGGAGTGTCAGGAATCTATTTGGTATGGTCACTCATACAGAACCTGTTTGAATAATACACACATGAAGAATAATAAGGAGTCTATGTCATATGGCTACTCATTCAGAAAAACAGTGAATAACGCACATGTGGAGTAATGAGAAGTCTGATTCATATGGCCGCTCTTTCCCAGCCTCACTGAATATTAAACACTTGTGATATAGTCTGGAGTCTATTGTTTATGGCCACTCATTCAGAGAATCACTGAAAAATGCACACCTGTGGAATGGTAAGAAGTCTCTCTCCTATGGCCTCTCATTTAGAGCCTCACTAAATGTACACACCTGGGAAAATATTCAGGATTTACTGGTATCACCTCATTTAGAGTCTCACTCAATGATGCACACCTGTGAAAGAAGACTTTTTCATGTGTCCTCTCATTCGGAGTGTCACTGAATAATGTGGTGTAGTCAGTAGTGTATTTCATATAGACACATTTTCACAGCCTCAGTTAATGAGAGAGATCCAAGATGGCTGATCGCTAACAGCTTGGGATTGTAGCTCCCAGTGAAAGCTCGGAAAACGTAAGGATAACACATTTTCAGGGGAATTTTCGTCGCCCACGGACCAGAAGATTTCCAGTGGAGGAGCCCCACGGGTCGCCAGCGCGACTTCTGTGGCCGGTGCAGCGATTTTGTCATCACCTTGGCATGGCAGCTCTTCGTGCACCGTGAGCGGGACTGGTTCCCCTACTGACTGGTGTTTGGAGCTCCAGGAAGGCAGAGCCGCTTGTTGCGGACTCAAGAAAGAAGCCAGACCGGAGATTCCCAGGCAAAGGAGCACCATCAGTCTTATCGCTGCTGTTTTGGCCGGCGCAGTGGGTTGCTCGGATTCCAGCACTGGGAATCAATACATTGGACATCCTCTCAGGAACTTAATCAGAAAGGCGCTAATTGTAAAGATATCAGATGGATAAACTCACAATAAAGGGAAAAAAACCAGCCTAAAAAGGCAGAGAAAACAGAAAGTCAGAAACCCTCTCCTTCTACAGGGGATAGTAATTCCTCATCAGCAACGGAACAAGCCCTAATGGAAGAGGACTGTGTTTCAGTATCTGAAGGAGGCTTTAGAAAGTGGATGGTAAAAAACTTCTGGGAAGTGAAACAACTTGTTCTAACCCAATGTAAAGAAACTAAGAACTTTGAAAAAAGATTAGACAAAATGTTAAAAAGAACGGACAATATAGAGAGGAATATAAATGAAATAATGGAGTTGAAAAATACAACACGAGAACTTAGTGAAATATGCACAAGTTTGAATAGCCGAATTGATCAAGCAGAAGAAAGGATATCAGAGGTCGAAGACCAAATTAATGAAATGGAACGAGAAGACAAGAATAGAGAAAAAAGGATAAAAAGGAATGAGCAAAGTCTCCAAGAATTATGGGACTATGTGAAAAGACCTAATCTACGTTTGATAGGTGTACCTGAATGTGATGGACAGAATGAATTCCAGTTGGAAAATACTCTTCAGGATATTATCCAGGAGAATTTTTCCAATTTAGCAAAGCAGGATACCATTCAACCTCAGGTAATACAGAGAACACCACAAAGATATTCCTTAAGAAGAGCAACCCCAAGACGCATAATCATTATATTCACCAGGGTTGAAACAAAGGAGAAAATACTAAGGGCAGCCAGAGAGAAAGGTCAAGTTACCCACAAAGGGAAGCCTATTAGACTTACAGCTGATCTCTCAGTAGAAACCCTACAAGCCAGAAGAGAGTGGGGGCCGATATTTAACATCCTTAAAGAACAGAACTATCAACCCAGAATTTCATATCCTGCCAAACTAAGCTTCACAACTGAAGGAAAAATAAAATCTTTTATGAACAAGCAAGTACTCAGTGATTTTATTACCACCAGGCCTGCTTTACAAAAACTTCTGAAAGAAGCATTACACACAGAAAGGAACAATCAGTATTAGCCTTTCTAAAAATATACCAAAAAGTAAACAGCATCAACATAAAGAAGAATTTACATCAACAAATGGATAAAATAGCCAGTTAACATGAAATGGCAGTAATCTTAAATTGAAATTGACTCAATTTTCTAATTAAAAGTTACAGCCAAAACCTAACGGTATACTATATCCAGACCCATTTTATATCCAAAGATACACAAAGACTAAAAACAAAGGGTTGGAGAAAGATTTAGCAACCAAATAGAGAACAAAAACAAATAAATAAACAAAAAGGAGTTGCAATCCATGCATTTGATAAAACAGATTTCAAACCAACAAAGCTAGAGTGGTATCAGTATCAATACATCCTAACACCCAGATACATAAGACCCATAAAGAGATTCAGACTCAACGAAACAGAAAATTATTAAGGATATCTAGAATCTGAACTCAGATCAGTAACAAGTAACCTTAATAAGCACTTGTAGAGCTCTCCACTTTAGATAAATAAAATATATATTCTCCACTTTAAATACACAAAATAATGATCAGCCATTATTAATACCCATTAAAAGCAATATTCCTGTTCTCCCTTTTTTTCCTCTCTTTTCCTAAAAAAAAAAATCTCCTTTTTTCTCTTCTAAATTTATAGATCTTGTGTATTTTTTTAAATTAACACCTCCTAACTGTCCTCTCTGAAAAAAAAAAAAGAGAGAGACCCTTGGTATAATAAGGCATCTTATTAATATGGCCACATCTTGTAAGCCTCACTGAATAATACACACCTGGAGAATAATTTGGAGTCTATTTTCGATGGACATTCATTAAAAGCCTCGGTTATTAATGCACACCCGTGTGGTGGCAAGAGTCTATTTCATTTGTACACTCATTCATAACCTTAGTGGATAATATGAACGTGTGGATTAGTCAGAATTTTGTTTTATTATTTATTTATTTATTTATTTATTTTCAAACCTTTGTGAAAAGGAGGGAAAAAACCTTCAATACTGTATATACCAAAATTCATGTTTATTTTTTTTGAAAGTTTCTCCTCATTTATTTATTTATTTATTTATTTATTTATTTTTATTGCATTATAGGTTCTGGGGTACATGTGCAGAACGTGCAAGGTAGTTGCATAGGTACACACATCGCAGTCTGTTTTGCTGCCTTCCTCCTCTTCACCCACACTTGGCATTTATCCCCAGGCTATCCCTCCCCAGCCCCTCCCCCTGTCCCTTCCCCATTCCCCGCAATAGAGCCCAGTGTGTAGTAGACCCCCTCCCTGTCTTTATGTGTTCTCATTTTTCTCTCCAGCCTATGAATGGGAATATGCGGTATTACTTTTTCTGTTCTTGTGTGAGTTTGCTAAGAATGATGTTCCCCAGATTCATCCATGTCCTTAAAAAGGACATAAACTCATAATTTTTGATTGCTGCATAATATTTCATGGTGTATACATGCCACATTTTCCCAGTCCAGTCTATCATCGATGGGCATTTGGGTTGGTTCCAGTTCTTTGCTATTGTAAAGAGTGCTGCAATGAACATTCGTGTGCATGTGTCCTTATAGTAGAACAATTTATAGTCCTTTGAATATATACCCAGTAACGGGATTGCTGGGTCAAATGGAATTTCTCTTTCTAAGTCCTTGAGGAATCGCCACACTGTCTTCCACAATGGTTGAACTAATTTACACTCCCACCAACAGTGTAAGGGTGTTCCTATTTCTCCAAATCCTCTCCAGCATCTGCTGTCCCCAGATATTTTAATGATTGCCATTCTAACTGGCCTGAGATGGTATCTCAATGTGGTTTTGATTTGCATCTCTCTAATGACCAGTGATAATGTTCATTTATCATGTGTTTGTTGGCCTCATGTATGTCTTCTTTTCTAATGTGTCTTTTAATATCTTTTGCCCATTTTTGAATGGGCTTGTTTGTTTATTTCCTGTAAATCTGTTTGAGTTCTTTGTAAATTCTGGATATCAGCCCTTTGTCAGATGTGTAAAATGCAAAGATTTTTTTCCCATTCTGATGGTTGCCGATTCACTCTCGTGACGGTTTCTTTTGCCATGCAGAAGCTGTGGCATTTGATTAGGTCCCTTTTGTCTATTTTGGCTTTCGTTGCCAATGCTTTTGGTGTTTTGTTCATGAAGTACTTGCCTACTCCTATGTCCTGAATGGTTTTGCCTAGATTTTCTTCTAGGGTTTTTATGGTGTCAGGTCTTATGTTTAAGTCTTTAATCCATCTGGAGTTAACTTTAGTGTAAGGTGTCAGGAAGGGGTCCAGTTTCTGCTGTTTGAACATGGCTAGCCAGTTTTCCCAACACCATTTATTAAACAGGGAATTCTTTCCCCATTGCTTGTTTTTGTCTGGTTTATCAAAGATTATATGGTTGTAGATATGTTGTGTTTTCTCTGATGCCTCTGTTCTGTTCCATTGGTCTATATCTCTGTTTTGGTACCAGTACCATGCTGTTTTGATCACTGTAGCCTTGCAGTATAGTTTGAAGCCTGGTAGTTTGATGCCTCTCGCAGTGTTCTTTTTGCTTAGAATTGACTTGGCTATGCGGGCTCTCTTTTGGTTCCATATGAAGTTCATGGTGGTTCTTTGCAGTTCTGTGAAGAAATTCAATGGTAGTTTGATGGGGATAGCTTTGATTCTGCAAATTACTTTGGGCAGTATAGCCGTTTTCCCGATATTGATTCTTCCTAACCACGAATTTGTATCCACTCTTATTTCGTTGAGCAGTGGTTTGTAGTTTTCCTTAAAGAGGTCTCTTATGTGCCTTGTGAGTTGTATTCCTACGTATTTTACTTTCTTTGTAGCAATTGTAAATGGCAGTTCATTCTTGATTTGGTTCTATTTAAGTCTGTTATTGGTGTATAGGAATGCTTGTGATTTTTGCACATTGATTTTATATCCTTAGACTTTGATGAAGTTGCTTATCAGTTTCAGGAGCTTTTGGGCTTTGGTGATGGGGTCTTCTAAGTATACTATCATGTCGTCTGCAAATAGAGACAATGTGGCTTCCAACTTTCCTATTTGAATTCCCTTTATTTCTTTTTCTTGCATGACTGCTCTGGCTAGAACTTCCAGTACTATGTTGAATAGGAGTGGTGAGAGAGGGCATCCTTGTCTCGTGCCGGATGTCAAAGGGAATGCTTCCAGTTTTTGCCCATTCAGTATAATATTGGCTATTGGTTTGTCGTAAATAGATTTTATTACTTTGAGACATGTTCCATCAATACCAAGTTTATTGAGGGTTTTTAGCATAAACTGCTGTTGAATTTTGTCAAATGCCTTCTCTGCATCAATTGAGATAATCATGTGATTTTTGTTTTTGCTTCTGTTTACGTGGTGAATTACATTTATAAACTTGTGTTTGTTGAACCAGCCTTGCATGCCCGGGATGAATCCTACTTGGTCATGATGAATAAGTTTTTTAATGTGCTTTTGCAATCGGTTTGCCAGTATTTTATTGAAGATTTTTGCATCTATGTTCATCATGGATATTGGCCTGAAATTTTTTTTTGTTGTTGATTGTCTGCCGGGTTTTGATATCAGGATGATGTTGGTCTCATAAAATGATTTGGGAAGGGTTCCCTCTTTTTGAATTACTTGGAATAGTTTCAGAAGGAATGGTACCAGATCCTCTTTGTGTGTCTGGTAGAATTTGACTGTGAACCCATCTGGACCTGAGGTTTTTTTTTTGTGGTAGGCACTTAATTGCTGCCTCAACTTCACACCTTGTTATTGTTCTATTCATAGTTTCGGCTTCTTCCTGCTTTAGGCTTGGGAGGACACAGGCTTCCAGGAATTTATCCATTTCTTCCTGGTTTACTAGTTTATGTGCATAGAGTTGTTTGTAGTATTCTCTGATTATGGTTTGAATTTCTGTGTAATCTGTGGTGATTTACCCATTATCGTTTTTTATTGCATCTATTTGGTTGTTCTCTTTTTTCTTTTTTATCAGTCTGGCTAGTGGTCTGTCTATTTTGTTGATCGTTTCCCAACACCAGCTCTTGGATTTATTGACTTTTTGAACAGTTTTTCATGTCTCTATCTCCTTTAGTTCTGCTCTGATATTAGTTATTTCTTGACTTTGGCTAGGTTTTGACCTTTTTTGATCTTCCTCCTCTAGCTCTTTCAATTTTGACGATAGGGTGTCAATTTTGGATCTCTCCACTCTTCTCATGTGGGCACTTATTGCTATATATTTTTCTCTACAGACTGCTTTAAATGTGTCCCAGAGATTCTGGTATGTTGTGTCTTCCTTCTCTTTGGTTTCTAAGAACTTCTTTATTTCTGCCTTCATTTCATTGTTTATCCAGTCAACATTCAAGAGCCAGTTGTTCAGTTTCCATGAAGCTGTGCGGTTCTGAGTTAGTTTCTGAATTCTGAGTTCCATCTTGATTGAACTATGGTCTGAGAGACTGTTTGTTATGATTTCAGTTGTTTTGCATTTGCTGAGGAGTGCTTTACTTCCAATTATGTGGTCAAGTTTGGAGTAGGTGTGACGTGGTTCTAAGAAGAATGTATATTCTGTGGATTTGGGGTAGAGAGTTCTGTAAATGTCTATCAGGTTTGCTTGTTCTAGGTCTGAGTTCAAGTCCTGGATATCCTTGTTAATTTTCTGTCTGGTTGATCTGTCTGATATTGACAGTGGAGTGTTAAAGTCTTCCACTATTATTGTGTGGGAGTCTATGTCTCCTTGGAAGTCATTAAAAAGTTGCCTTATATGTCTGGGTGCTCCTGCGTTAGGTCCATATATGTTTAGAATTGTTAGCTCTTCTTGTTGTATCGATCCTTTTACCATTATGTAATGGCCTTATTTGTTTCTTTTGATCTCTGTTGCTTTAAAGTCTATTTTATCAAAGATGAGAATTGCAACTCCTGTTTTCTCTGCTCTCCATTTGCTTGGTAAATCTTCCTCCATCCCCTTATTTTGAGCCTTTGTTTATTCCTGCATGTGAGGTGGGTTTCCTGGATACAGCACACCGATGGGTTTTGTTTTTTTAATCCAATTTGCCAGTCTGTGTCTTTTGATTGGTGCATTTAGCCCATTTACATTTAGGGATAATATTGTTATGTGTGAATTTGATACTGCCATTTTGATGCTAGCTGGCTGTTTTGCCCGTTGGTTCATGTACATTCTTCATTTTGTTGATGCTCCTTAGCATTTGGTATGCTTTTAGGATGGCTGGTACTTGTTGTTTTTTTCCGTGTTTAGTGCCTCTTATTGGAGCTCTTGTAAAGCAGGCCTAGTGGTGACAAAATCTCTGATTACTTGCTTGTTCATGAAGGATTTTATTTTTCTTACACTTATGAAGCTCAGTTTGGCTGGATTTGAAATTCTGGGTTGAAAGTTCTTTTCTTTAAGGATTTTGAATATTGGCCCCCACTCTCTTTTGGCTTGTAGCGTCTCTGCCAAGAGTTCTGCGGTGAGTCTGACTGGCTTTCCTTTGTGGGTGACCCAACCTTTTTCTCTAAATGCCATTAGTATTTTCTCCCTCATTTCAACCCTGGTGAATCTGACGATTATGTTCCTTGCGGTTGCTCTTCTTGCAGAGTATCTCTGCGGTGTTCTCTGTATTTCCTGGAGTTGAGTACTGACCTGTCTTGCTAGGTTGGGTAAATTTTCCTGGATAATATCCAGAGGAGAGTTTTCCAGCTTGGATTTATTCTCTTCATCACATTCTGGTACACGTATCAAACGTAGGTTTGGTCTCTTCACATAGTCTCACATTTCTTGGAGATTTTTTTCATTCCTTTTTGCGCTTTTTTCTTTAATCTTTGTTTCTCGTTTTATTTCATTGATTGATCTTCGACTTCTGATATTCTTTCTTCTGCTTGGTCAATTCGGCTGTTGAAACTTGTTCATGCTTTGCGAAGTTCTCGTGTTATATTTTTCAGCTCCTTCAATTCATTCATATTCCTCTCTATGTTGTCCATTCTTGTTATCATTTCCTCAAATCGTTTTTCAAATCTTTTTTCAAGGTTCTTAGTTTCTTTGCACTGATTTAGAACATGTTCTTTAACTCACTGAAGTTTCTCATTATCCACTTTCTGAAGTCTTATTCTGTCGTTTTGTCACACTCATTCTCCGTCCAGCTTTGTTTCCTTGCTGGTGAGGAGTTTTGGTCCTTTGTACGAGGTGAAGTATTTTGGTTTCGGGTGTTTTCCTCCTTTTTGCGCTGGTTTCTTTCCCTCTTTATGGATTTGTCCACCTGTCGTGTTACTGGTTGTTGATTTTTCGATTGGGTTTCTGTGTGGACGCCCAGATTGTTGATGATGATGTATTTCTGTTACTTAGTTTTCCTTCTAATGGTCTAGCCCCTCTGCTGTATGAGTGCTGAGGTCCACTCCAGACCCTGCTTCTCTGGGGTACACCTGTAGCAGCTGCAGAACAATGAGGGATGCTACCAGTTTGTTCCAGAATGATGCCTGCGAAATGGCCGTCTGATTAGTTCCTTTTTGGGGTGACTCTTTGGATATACAGGCGTCAGGGAGCTGTTTGAAAAGACAGCCTGTGCTTTATGGGAACTTCAGTGCTGTGCTGTGAGCTCCGTTGTTCATTCAGGTCTGTTGGGAGGATGTGTTTATGTCTACTGCAACAGAACTCATAAACCGCCCCCGTTTTTTTCCCCCTGTTAGATGCTCTGTCTCAGGTAGTTGGGGCTTTCTTTATGAGTATCTATTGTACTGTCCTGAAAAGCTAGGAGGCAGTCTTTTCAGTATTTCCTGCTGGGGCTCCGCCCGGCTAGTGCGTGTCCGCCCTGTTGCTGGGAGGCTGCGTTCTGCTGTGGCATGCTCTGCACTCCTGGCGGAGTCTCTCTGTTATGGCAGGTTGCCTCGGCAACAGCAGGCTGCGTCAGCCCTAAGCATTAGTTCAGTAGGGGTGGATTGCGTCATTAGTGGCAGACGCCCCTCCCCCACCGCGCAGCACCTTCCTAGATACTGGCAGCAAAGCTCTCAGCCTAGAGCGCCTCCAATCGCCACCCTGCTTGTTCTTGTGAGGGTGGGACCCACTGAGCCAGATCCCCCAGCTCCCTAACTCAGAGTCCATCATCTCTCTTTCTCTCTTCCTCTCCCCAAGCTGTACAGTTGACTCTCTCACTGGTGCCCCCGTAGACTGCTGATAGGGCACTGGGATCTCTGCAATGTCTTGTGCAGCTGCCCACTGCACCAGCTAAGATCACGTTTCCCAGGGATCTCCTGGTCTGACTCATTTTCCAAGTCGTGTTCAATCAGATGGACATGCCAATCTGCCCTTCCAAATCTCAGATTGCCAGTTTAACAGGGCACCCGAACCAGGGTGTTTTGTGCCAGGTGCCACTGCAGTGTGGTGCCAGCCAAAGAGGATCGGTGAGCCGGCATTGCTAGAGCTAGCATCCCGTGTTTCTTCCACACCTGGGACTTTCAAAGTTCTGTGGGCAAAAAACGTTCGTCTGACAATGTGGCTAGGACTGACCCTCTGAGCCTTCACTGAGAGCTGCAATCCTGAGTCGCCTCTACAATTCTTGGGTCTCTCTCCAAGATTCTCTTTTCTATGCACACATAGTGAGAGTTTCATTCAATAATACACACCTGGGAAAAAGTTAAGAGTCTACTTCATGTAGCCACTCATTTAGATTCTCAGTGAATAATTCACACCGGAGTAACAGTCACTATTTGTGATGGACATTCATTCAGAGCCTAGGTGAATAATGCACACCCGTGGGGTAGCCAGGAGTCTATTTCATTTGGACACTAATTCATAGCCTCAGTGGATAATATGCACGTGTGCATTAGTCAGGATTTCATTTCATATGGCCACTGACTTGTAATTTCTGTGAATAATGCACAAATGTAAAGTACTCAGCAGTGATTTCATAGAGCCACTCATTCAGAGATTCACTAAATAATACAAATATATAAGATAGAAAAAATCCTGTCTCATATGGTCCCACAATCAGAGCCTCACTGAGTAACAGGAACCTGGGAAGGGCTAGGAGTCTACTTTATATAGCCTCTCATTTATAGCCTCATAAAATAATGCACACGTGTGGAATAGACACTATTCTATTTTATATGGCCACAAAATTAATGCCTGAGTGAGTATTATACAACTTGACAATAGTCAGTTGTCTATTCCATATGCCCAAATATTCAAAGTCAGAGTTGATAATACACACCTGTGGACTAGTCAAAAAACAATTTTATATGGCAAAAGCTTTAGAGCCTCAGTGAATAATACATACCTGGGGAATACTCAGGACCTTATTACCTAAGGCATCTATTTCAGAGATTCATTGAATAAGGAACAGTTGTATTGTACAGAGAATTTTATTTTGTATAGCCAAATATTCAGAACTTAACTGAATGACATACTCCTTGGTGAAAGTCAGGATTCTATTTCGTATAGCCACATATTCAGAACCTAACTGAATAACATGCACCGTCGGGAATGTCAGGATTCTATTTTGTATAGCCACTCGTTTAAAAACGCATACCTGTGGAGTATTCAGGAGTCTCTGTTTTATGGCCACTTATTGAGAACCTCACAGGATAATACAGAATTATGGAAATTCAGAAGTGTATTTTACATGGGCAGTTATTCATAACCTCATTGAAGAATCATCGATATTTGGAAAATACTCAGGATTCTATTAAACATAGTTACTTTTTCAGAAATTCACTGAATAATACACACCTGGGCAATAGTGTGAAGACTATTTGATATGACCATTCACCCAGTGACTCAGTGAAGAATGCACAGCTGAAAAATATTCAAGAGGATAGAGTCATGTGTCTATTTTATGTGGTAACTCGCTCAGAAACTCACTGAAGAATACCCAACCTGGAAATTGTCAGAGTCCAGGTCATATGGCCACTCAATCAAAGCATTACCGAATAATGCACAATGGGGCAATAGTAAAGAGTCTACTTGATATGGACTTTCATTGAGAGCTTCAGTGTGTAATAAACAGCTGTGGAGTATTCAGGACCCTATTAAAAGTAGCCCCAAATTACGCAGCTACATGAATGATATACACATGTGTGATAGTCAGGAGACTATTTTCTATGGACACTCATACAGCATCTCTTTGAATACTGCACGTTTTCGGAATATTCAGCAGTCTATTTCATATAGTGATTCGTTTGGTGAGTCAAAAGCTAATGCACACCTGTGGAATAAACTGGGGTCTATTACATAAGGCCACTCTTTCAGTTTTTTAGTCAATAATATACATATCTGAAAAGTCATGAATCTCTTTAACATGGCCACTCGTTCAGGGCCTCAGTGCATAATCCTCACCTCAGAATTAGGCAAGGGTCTACTTCATATAAGTACACATTCAGAGTCTATGTAAGTAATGCACACATGGTCAATACACAAGTGATTCTTTTCTATGCCCACTTAGTCAGAGTCTCTTTTAATAATACAAAACTGGGAAAGTTTTAAGAGTCTACTTCATGTAGTCACTCATTTAGAGCCTCAGTGAATAATTCACACGGGAATAATAGTCGAGAATTTTTATATGGCCACTCACTATGTGCTTCCCTGAATGATACACACATTAGGAATCCTCAGAATTCTATTTCATACTACCACACATTTAGAACCTTATTGAATACTTCACAATGTTGCAATAGTCAGGTGTCTATTCTTTCTGGCCTCTCAATCAAAGTTTCAGTGAATAATAAACTTCTATGGAGTAATCAGGGCACTGTTTAAGATAGCCACGAATTAAGTGCCTTTCTGAGTGATACACACCTGGGTGGTAATCAGGAGTTTATTTCATATGAACTCTAATTCTGGGTATTACTGAGTAATACACAACTGGGTGAGGGTCAGGAGTCCATTTTGTATGGAAACTCATACAGAACCTGTTTTAATAATGCACATATGGAGAATAATCAGGAGTCTATTTCATATGCCTACTCATTCAGAGAAACAGTGAGAAATGCACATGTGGATTAATGAGAAGTCTGTTTCATATAGCCGTTCTTTCACAGCCTCACTGAATATTACACTCTTGTGATATAGACTGGAGTCTATTGTTTAGGGCCACTCACTCAGAGAATCACTGAATAATGCCCACCTCTGGATTAGTGACAAATCTCAATCATATGGCCTCTCATTGAGAGGATCACTATATGTACACAGCTGAGAAAATAGTCAGGATTTACGTATATCCCCTCATTTAAAGTCTCACTCAATAATGCACACCTGTGGAATCGTAAGGAGACTCTTTCATGTGGCCTCTCATTCTGAGTGTCCCTGAATAATATGGGGTAGTAAGGAGTCTATATTATGTAGACACATTTTTAGAGCCTCAGTGAATATGAGAGACCCTTGATATAGTAATACTTGTAATTAATATCTCCACATCTTATAAGCCTCACTGAATAATACACACCGGGAGAATAATTAGGAGTCTATTTTCGATGGGCATTCATTAAGAGCCTCGGTGAATAATGCACATCCGTGGGGTAGCCAGGAATCTGTTTCATTTGGACACTCATTCCTAGCCTCAGTGGATAATATTTACGTGTGGATTCGTCAGGATTTCATTTCATATGGACACTGACACGAATTTCAGTGAATAATGCACAAATGGAAAGGAATCAGCAGTATATTTCATAGAGCCACTCATTTAAGATCCACTGAATAATATAAAATTTAAGATAGACAGAATCCTGTTTCATATGGTCCCACAATCAGAGCCTCACTGAGTAACACACACCTGGGAAGGCGTAAGGAGTCTACTTTATATAGCCTATCATTTACAGCCTTAGCGAATAATGCACATGTGTGGAATAGACACTATTCTATTTTATATTACCACAAAACAAAAGATTGAGTGAGTAACAAAAAACTTGAGAATAGTCACTTGTCTATTTCATATGCCCAAATATTCAAAGTCGGAGTCAATAATACACACCTGTGTACTAGTCAAAACAAAGTCATATGGCCAAAGTTTCAGAGCCTCAGTAAGTAATACATACCTTGGGAATACTCAGGACGCTATAACATATGTCACCTTTTTCAGAGATTCATTGAATAAGGAACACGGGTATTGTACTCAGAATTATATTTTGTATAGCCACATATTCAGAACCTTACTCTATGACATACCCCTTGGGAAAAGTCAGGATTCTATTTCGAATAGGCACCCATTAATAAACGGAATGTAAAAACGCACACCTGCGGAGTATTCAGGAGTCTCTTTTATGGCCACTGATTCAGAGCCTCACAGAATAATACAGAACTATGGAAATTCAGGAGTGTATTTTACATAGACACTTATTCAGACCCTCATTGAAGAATCATATATATCTGGAAAACACTCAGGGCTCTATTATATATATCCAATTCTTCAGAAACTCATTGAATAATGCACACCTGGAAAATAGTCTGGAGACTACTTGATATGACCGTTCACCCAGTGACTCAGTGAAAAATGCACAGCTGAGAAATAGTCAAAAGGGTAGAGTCCTGAGTCTATTTTCTGTGGTAACTCGTTCAGAAACTCACTGAAGAATACCCACCTTGGATATAGTCAGAGTCCATGTCATATGGTCACTCAATCAAAGAATTACCGAATAATGCACAATGGGGCAATAGTATGGAGTCTATTTCATACGGCCTCTCATTCAGGCTTCAGTGCATAATAAACAGCTGTGGAGTAGTCATGACCCTCTTTAAGGTAGCCCCAAATTGCGCAGCTATGTGAATGATACACACATGTTTGATATTCAGGAGACTATCTGATATGGACACTTTTACAGCACCTATTCGAATACTACACATTTGGGGAATGATCACTACTCTATTTTATACAGTGATTGGTTTGGAGAGTCAAAAATTAACACACACATGTGAAGTAAAATGGGGTCTAATACATAAAGCCACTCTATCAGTATTTCAGTGAATTATATGTATATCTGATAATTCAGGAAACTCTTTCACATGGCCACACATTCAGGGCCTCAGGGCATAATTCTACCCTCATAAATAGTCAAGGTTCTCCTTCAAACAAGGACACATTCAGAGTCTCTGTAAGTTATGCACACATGGGCAATACACAAGAGTCTCTTTTCTATGCCCATTTAGTCAGAGTCTCATTCAATAATACCCACCGAGGCAAGAGTTAAGAATCTACTTCATGTTTTCACTCATTTAGAGCCTCAGTGAATAATTCACAGGAGTAATAGTCGAGCATTTTTGTAAAATTTTATTGCATTATAGGTTTTGGGGTACATGTGCAGAATATGCAAGATAGTTGCATATGTATACACATGGCAGTGTGTTTTGTTTCCTTTCTCTCTTTCACCCACACTTGGCATTTATCCCCAGGTTATTCCTCCCCGTCCCCCTTCCACTGTTTCTCCCCGATTTCCCCCAATATACCCCAGCGTGTAATAGACCCCTTATCTTTGTCCATGTGTTCTCATTATTCTCACCCGCCTATGAGTGAGTGCATGCGGTATTTCTTTGTCTGTTCTTGTGTCAGTTTGCTGAGAAAGATGTTCTCCAGATTCATCCATGTCCTTAGGAAAAAAACAAACTCATCATTTTTTATTGCTGCACAATATTCCATGGTGTAAATGTGCCACATTTTCCCAATTCAGTCTATTATCGATGGGCATTTGGGTTTGTTGCAAGACTTTGTTATTGTAAACAGTGCTGCAATGAATATACGTGTGCATGTGTCCTTATAGTAGAACGATTTATAGTCCTTTAGATATATACCCAGTAAAGGGATTGCTGGGTCAAATGGAATTTCTATTTCTAGGTCCTTGAGAAATCGCCACACTGTATTCCACAATGGTTGAACTAATTTACACTCCCACCAACAGTGTAAAAGTGTTCCTCTTTCTCCACATCCTCTCCAGCATCTGCTGTCTCCAGATATTTTAATGATCGCCATTCTAACTGGCGTGAGATGGTATCTCAATGTGGTTTTGATTTGCATCTCTCTAATGACCAGTGATGATGAGCATTTTTTCATGTGTTTGTTGGCCTCATGTATGTCTTCTTTTGTAAAGTGTCTGTTCATATCCTTTGCCCATTTTTGAATGGGCTTGTTTGTTTATTTCCTGTAAATCTGTTTGAGTTCTTTGTAAATTCTGGATATCAGCCCCTTGTCAGATGTGTAAACTGCAAAGATTTTTTTCCCATTCTGATGGTTGCGGGTTCACTCTAGTGACTGTTTCTTTTGCCGTGCAGAATCTGTGGAGTTTTATTAGGTCCCATTTGTCTATTTTGGCTTTTGTTGCCAATGCTTTTGGTGTTTTGGTCATAAAGTCTTTGCCTACTCCTATGTCCTGAATGGTTTTGCCTAGATTTTCTTCTAGGGTTTTTATGGTGTCAGGTCTTATGTTTAAGTCTTTAATTCATCTGGAGTTAATTTTAGTGTAAGGCGTCAGGAAGGGGTCTAGTTTCTGCTTTCTGCACATGGCTAGTTAGTTTTCCCAACACCATTTATTAAACAGGGAATCCTTTCCCCATTGCTTGTTTTTGTCTGGTTTATCAAAGATTATATGGTTGTAGGTATGTTGTGTTGCCTCTGATACCTCTGTTCTGTTCCATTGGTCTATATCGCTGTTTTGGTACCAGTACCATGCTGTTTTGATCACTGTAGCCTTGTAGTATATTTTGAAGTCTGGTAGTGTGATGCCTCCCTCTGTGCTCTTTTTGCTTATTATTGACTTGGCTATGCGGGCTCTTTTTTGGTTCCATATGAAGTACATGGTGGTTTTGTCCAGTTCTGTGAAAAAATTCAATGGTAGTGTGATGGGGATAGCATTGATTGTGTAAATTACTTTGGGCAGTATAGTCATTTTCACGATATTGATTCTTCCCAACCATGAAAATGGAATGTTTCTCCATCTGTTTGTGTCTTCTCTTATTTCGTTGAGCAGTGGTTTGTAGTTTTCCTTAAAGAGGTCCCTTACATTCCTTGTGAGTTGTATCCCTAGTTATTTTATTTTCTTTGTAGCAATTGTGAATGGCAGTTCGTTCTTGATTTGGTACTCTTTAAGTCTGTTATTGGTGTATAGGAATGCTTGTGATTTTTGCCCATTGATTTTGTATCCTCAGACTTTGCTGAAGTTGCTTATCAGTTTCAGGAGTTTTGGGGCTGAGGTGATGGGGTCTTCTAGGTATACTATCATGTCGTCTGCAAATAGAGACAATTTGCCTTCCACCTTTCCTATTTCAATACCATTTATTTCTTTTTCTTGTCTGATTGCTCTGGCTAGAACTTCCAGTACTATGTTGAATAGGAGTGTTGAGAGAGGGCATCCTTGTCTAGTGCCGGATGTCAAAGAGAATGCTTCCAGTTTTTTCCTGTTAAGAATGATATTGGCTGTTGGTTTGTCGTACACAGATTTTATTACTTTGAGATGTGTTCCATCAATACCAAGTTTATTGAAGGTTTTTAGCATAAAGGGCTGTTGAATTTTGTCAAATGCCTTCTCTGCGTCAGTTGAGATAATCATGTGGTTTTTGTTTTTGCTTCTGTTTATGTGGTGAATTACATTTATAGACTTGTGTATGTTGAACCAGCCTTGCATCTTTGGGATAAATCCTACTGGATCATGATGGATAAGTTTTTTTAATGTGCTGTTGCAATCGGTTTGCCAGTATTTTATTGAAGATTTTTGCATCTATGTTCATCATGGATATTGGCCTGAAGTTTTCTTTTCTTGTTGAGTCTCTGCCGGGTTTTGGTATCAGGATGATGTTGGTCTCATAAAATGGTTTGGGAAGGTTTCCCTCTTTTTGAATTATTTGGAATAGTTTCAGAATGAATGTTACCACATCTTCTTTGTGTGTCTGGTAGAATTCCGCTGTGAACACATCTGGATTTGGGCTTTTTTTGTGTGGTGGGCTCATAATTGCTGCCTCAACTTCAGACCTTGTTATTGGTCTATTCATAGTTTCGGCTTCCTCCTGGTTTAGGCTTGGGAGGACAGAGGCGTCCAGGAATTTATCCATTTCTTCCTGATTTACTAGTTTGTGTGCATAAAGTTGTTTGTAGTGGTCTCTGATGATGGTTTCAATTTCTGTGGAATCTGTGGTGATTTCCCATTTATCGTTTTTTATTGCATCTATTTGGTTGTTCTCTCTTTTCTTTTTTATCAGATTGGCTAGTGGTCTGTCTATTTTGTTGATCTTTTCAAAAACCAGCTCTTAGATTTATTGATTTTTTGAAGGGTTTTTCTTGTCTCTATCTCCTTCAGTTCTGCTCTGATCTTAGTTATTTCTTGTCTTTGGCTAGGTTTTGAGCTTTTGTGATCTTGCTCCTCTAGCTCTTTCAATTTTGACGATAGGGTGTCAATTTTGGATCTCTCCACTCTTCTCATGTGGGCACTTATTGCCATATATTTTCCTCTACAGATTGCTTTAAATGTGTCCCAGAGATTCCGGTACGTTGTGTCTTCATTCTCGTTGGTTTCAAAGAACTTCTTTATTTCTGCCTTCATTTCATTGTTTATCCAATCAACATTCAAGAGCCAGTTGTTCAGTTTCCATGAAGCTGTGCGGTTCTGAGTTATTTTCTGAATTCTGAGTTCCAACTTGATTGCACTATGGTCTGAGAGACTGTTTTTTATGATTTCCGTTGTTTTGCATTTGCTGAGGAGTGCTTTACTTCCAATTATGTGGTCAATTTTGGAGAAGGTGTGATTTGGTGCTGAGAAGAATGTATATTGTGTGGATTTGGGGTGGAGAGTTCTGTAAATGTCTATCAGGTTTGCTTGTTCTAGGTCTGAGTTCAAGTCCTGGATATCCTTGTTAATTTTCTGTCTGGTTGATCTGTCTGCTATTGACCGTGGAGTGTTAAAGTCTCACACTATTATTGTGTGGGAGTCCAAGTCTCTTTGTAAGTCATTAAGAACTTGCCTTATATATCTGGGTGCTCCTACATTAGGTCCATATATATTTAGAATCGTTAGCTCTTCTTGTTGTATCGATCCTTTTACCATTATGTAATGACCTTCTTTGTCCCTTTTGATCTTCGTTGCTTTAAAGTCTATTTTATCAGAGATGAGAATTGCAACTCCTGCTTTACTTTACTCTCCATTTGCTTGGTAAATCTTTCTCCATCCTTTTATTTTGAGCCTTTGTGTATCTTTGCGTGTGAGGTGGGTTTCCTGGATACAGCATACTGATGGGTTTTGGTTTCTTATCCAATTTGCCAGTCTGTGTCTTTTGATTGGTGCATTTAGCCCATTTACATTCAGGGTTAATATTGTTATGTGTGAATTTGGTACTGCCATTTTGATGCTAGCTGGCTGTTTTGCCCATTGGTTCATGTACATTCTTCATTTTGTTGATGGTCTTTAGCATTTGGTATGCTTTTAGGATGGCTGGAACTGGTTGTTTCTTTCTATGTGTAGTGCCTCTTTCAGGAGCTCTTGTAAAGCAGGCCTAGTGGTGACAAAATCTCTGAGTACTTGCTTGTTCGTGAAGGATTTTATTTTTCCTTCACTTATGAAGCTCAGTTTGACTGGATATGAAATTCTGGGTTGAAAGCTCTTTTCTTTAAGGATGTTGAATATTGGCCCCCACTCTCTTCTGGCTTGTAGAGTCTCTGCCAAGAGATCTGCTGTGAGTCTGAAGGGCTTCCCTTTGTGGGTGACCTGACCTTTCTCTCTGGCTGCCCTTAGTATTTTCTCCTTCGTTTCAACCCTGATGAATCTGACGATTATGTGCCTTGGGGTTGCTCTTCTTGCGAAGTATCTTTGTGGTGTTCTCTGTATTTCCTGGAGTTGAGTATTGACCTGTCTTGCTAGGCTGGGGAAATTATCCTGGATAATATCCTGAAGAGTGATTTCCAGCTTGGATTCATTCTCTTCGTTGCATTCTGGTACACCTATCAAACGTAGTTTGGGTCTCTTCACATAGTCCCACATTTCTTGGAGATTCTGTTCATTCCTTTTTGTACTTTTTTCTTTAATCTTGGTTTCTCGTTTTATTTCATTGAGTTGATCTTCACCTTCTGATATTCTTTCTTCTGCTTGGTCAATTCGGCTGTTGAAACTTGTGCATGCTTCACGAAGTTCTCGTGTTGTGTTTTTCAGCTCCTTCAATTCATTCATATTCCTCTCTAAGTTGTCCATTCTTGTTATCAATTCCTCGAATCTTTTTTCAAATCTTTTTCCAAAGTTCTTAGTTTCTTTGCACTGGTTTAGTACATGTTCCTTTAGCTCACTGACGTTTCTCATTATCCACTTTCTGAAGTCTGATTCCGTCATTTCGTCACATTCATTCTCCGTCCAGCTTTGTTCCCTTGCTGGTGAGGAGTTTTGGTCCTTTTTTGGAGGTGAGGTGTTTTGGTTTCGGGTGCTTTCCTCCTTTTTCCGCTGGTTTCTTCCCATCTTTATGGATTTATCCACCTGTCGTCTTAGTAGTTGCTGATTTTTCAATTGGGTCTCTGTGTGGATGCTGAGATTGTTGATGATGAAGTATTTCTGTTACTTAGTTTTCCCTCTAATGGTCTATCCCCTCTGCTGTATGAGTTCTGAGGTCCACTCCAGGCCCTGCTTGTCTGGGGTATACCTGCAGCAGCTGCAGAACATTGAGGGATGATACCAGTTTCTTCTTCTGCTGTCCTTTTTCCAGAATAATGCCACTCAAATGTCAGTCTGATTAGTCCTGTTCTGCGGTGACTCCTTGGATATACAGGGGTCAGGGAGCTGCTTGAGGAGACAGTCTGTGCTTTATAGGAGCTCCAGTGCTCAGCTGTGAGCTCCGTTGTTCATTCAGCGTTGTTTGGAGGTTGTTTATGTCTGCTGCTATAGAACTCATAAAACACCACTCTCTTTTTTTTTCCCCCTCTTAGATGCTCTGTGTCAGGTAGTTGGGGCTTTCTTTATGAGTATCTGTTGCACTGTCCTGCCCCACTAGGTGGCAGTCTATTCACTATTTGCCTGCCGGGGCTCTGACCTGCTAGCGCGGGTCCACCCTGTTGCTGCTGGTCTCCCTTCTGCTGTGGAGCGAGGGGTCTCTCTGTTATGGCAGGTTGCCTTGGCAATGGCAGGCTGTGTCAGTCCTGGGCGGTACTTCAGTGGAGGTGGACTGTGTCAGCAATGTTGGATGCCCCTCCCTCACCAGGCTGCACCATCCTAGACGCCGGCAGCAAAACTCTCAGCCCCAAGCATCTCCAGTCGCCGCCTTGCTTGTCCCCGTGAGCCTGGGACCCGCCGAGCCCAATCACCCAGCTCCCTGCCTCAGAGTCCGTCCTCTCTCTCTCTCTCTTCTTCTCCCCAAGCTGAAATGTCGACTCTCTCTCTGGCAACCCAGTAGCCTGCCGATAGGGCACTGGGATCTGTGTGATCTCCCATGCCGCTGCCCACTACCCCAGCTCAGATCACGCTTCCAAGGAAACTCCTGGTCTGGCTCATTGTCCAAGTCCCTTTCAATCAGATGAACATGCCAATCTGCCCTTCCAAATCTCCGATTGCCGGTTTAACAGGGCACCCAGACCAGTGAGTTCCGCGCTGGGTCCCGCTGTGGTGCCGGCCAAAGAGGCGGAGGGAGCCGGCTGCGTTAGCCGGCTGCGTTAGAGTCCCTTGTCTCCCCCCCACCTGGGACTTTCAACGCTCTGTGGGCATAAAAGGAACATCCGAGAATGCGGCTAGGACTCACCCTCTGCGCCTTCACTGAGAGCTGCAATCCTGAGTCGCCTCTACGATGCCATCTTGCCTCCTCACCCCCATTGCTTGTTTTTATCTGGTATATCAAAGATTATATGGTTGTAGGTATGTAGTGTTGCCTCTGATGCCTCTGTTCTGTTCCATTGATCTATATCTCTGTTTTGGTACCAGTACCATGCTGTTTTGATTACTGTAGCATTGTAGTATAGTTTGAAGTCTGGTAGTGTGATGCCTCCCGCTGTGTTCTTTTTGCTTAGAATTGACTTGGTTATTCGGGCTCTTTTTTGGTTCCATATAAAGTTCATGGTGGTTCTTTCCAGTTCTGTGAAGAAATTCAATGGTAGTTTGATGGGGATAGCTGTGATTGTGCAAATTACTTTGGGCAGTATAGCCGTTTTCACGATATTGATTCTTCCTAACCACGAACATGGAATGTTTCTCCGTCTGTTTGCGTCCTCTCTTATTTCATTGAGCAGTGGTTTGTAGTTTTTTTTAAAGATGTCTCTTACGTTCCTTGTGAGTTGTATTCCTAGGTATTTTACTTTCCTTGTAGCAATTGTGAATGACAGTTCATTCTTGATTTGGTTCTCTTTAATTCTGTTATTGGTGTATAGGAATGCTTGTAATTTTTGCACATTGATTTTATATCCTGAGACTTTGCTGAAGTTGCTTATCAGTTTCAGGAGCTTTTGGACTGTGGTAATGAGGTCTTCTAAGTATACTATCATGTCGTCTGCAAATAGAGACAATTTGGCTTCCAACTTTCCTATTTGAATGCCCTTTATTTCTTTTTCTTGCCTGATTTCTCTGGCTAGAACTTCCAGTACTATGTTGAATAGGAGTGGTGAAAGAGGGCATCCTTGTCTTGTGCTGGATTTCAAAGGGAATTCTTCCAGTTTTTGCCCATTAAGTATAATATTGGCTGTTGGTTTGTCATAAATAGCTTTTATTACTTTGAGATATGTTCCATCAATACCATGTTCATTGAGGATTTTTAGCATAAAGGGCTGTTGAATTTTGTCAAATGCCTTCTCTGCGTCAATTGAGATAATCATGTGCTTTTTTTTTTTTTTTGCTTCTGTTTATGTGGTGAATTACATTTATAGAGGCGTAGGTTGAACCAGCCTTGCATCCCCGGGATGAATTCTACTTGATCATGATGGATAAGTTTTTTTTTAATGTGCTGTTGCAATCGGTTTGCCAGTATTTTATTGAAGATTTTTGCATCTATGTTCATCATGGATATTGGCCTGAAGTTTTCTTTTCTTGTTGAGTCTCTGCCAGGTTTTGGTATCAGGATGATGTTGGACTCATAAAATGGTTTGGGAAGGGTTCCCTCTTTTTGAATTATTTGGAATAGTTTCAGAAGGAACGGTACCAGATCCTCTTTGTGTTTCTGGTAGAATTCGGCTGTGAAACCATCTGGACTTGGGGTTTTTTTGTGGGGTAGTATCTTAATTGCTGCCTCAACTTCAGACCTTGTTATTGGTCTATTCATAGTTTTGGCTTCTTCCTGGTTTAGGCTTGGGAGGGCACAGGCTTCCAGGAATTTATCCATTTCTTCCTGATTTACTAGTTTATGTGCATAGAGTTTTTTGTAGTATTCTCTGATGATGGTTTAAATTTCTGTGTTATCTGTGAAGATTTCCTCATTATCGTTTTTTATTGCATCTATTTGGTTGTTCTCTCTTTTCTTTTTTATCAGTCTGGCTAGTGGTCTATTTTGTTGATCTTTTCGAAAAACCAGCTCTTGGATTTATTGACTTTTTGAAGGGATTTTTGTGTCTGTATCTTCTTTAATTCTTTTCTGATCTTAGGTATTTCTTGTCTTTGGCTAGGATTTGAGTTTTTTTGATCTTGCTCCTCTAGCTCTTTCAATTTTGACGATATGGTGCCAATTTTGGATCTCTCTGCTCTTCTCATGTGGGCACTTATTGCTATATATTTTCCTATACAGACTGCTTTAAATGTGTCCCAGAGATTCTGGTACGTTGTGTCTTCATTCTCATTGGTTTCAAAGAACTTCTTTATTTCTGCCTTCATTTCATTGTTTATCCAGTCAACATTCAAGAGCCAGTTGTTCAGTTTCCATGAAGCTGTGTGGTTCTGAGTTATTTTCTGAATTCTGAGTTCCAACGTGATTGCACTATGGTCTGAGAGACTTTTTGTTATGATTTCAGTTGTTTTGCATTTGCTGAGGAGTGCTTTACTTCCAATTATGTGGTCAATTTTGGAGTAGGTGTGATGTGGTGCTGAGAAGAGTGTATATTCTGTTGATTTTGGGTGGAGAGTTCTGTAAATGTCTATGAGGTTTGATTGTTCCAGGTCTGAGTTTATGTCCTGGATATACTTGTTAAGTTTTTTTTTTTGGATGCTCTTTCTGCTATTGACAGTGGAGTGTTAAAGTCTTCCACTATTATTGTGTGGGAGTCTAAATGTCTTTGTAAGTCATTAAGAACTTGCTGTATATATCTGGTTGCTCCTGCATTGGGTCTATATATATTTAGAATCGTTAGCTCTTCTTGTTGTATCCATCCTTTTACCATTATGTAATGACCTTTTTTTTTCCTTTTTGATCTTTGTTGTTTTAAAGTCTATTTTTTCAGAGACGAGAGTTGCAACTCCTCTTTTTTCTGCTCTCCATTTGCTTGGTAAATCTTCCTCCATCCATTTATTTTGAGACTTTGTTTATCCTTGCGTGTGAGGTGGTTTTCCTGGATACAGCACACCGATGGGTTTTGTTTTTTGTCCAATTTGCCAGTCTGTGTTTTTTGATTGGTGCATTTAGCCCAATTACATTTAGGGTTAATATTATTATGTGTGAATTTGATACTGCCATTTTGTTTCTAGCTGGCTGTTTTGCCCATTGGTTCATGGAGATTCTTGATTTTGTTGATGCTTTTTAGCATTAGGTATGCTTTTAGGATGGCTGGTTCTTGTTGTTTCTTTCTATTTGTAGTGCCTCTTTCAGGAGCTCTTGGAAAGCAAGCCTAGTGGTGAGAATATCTCTGAGTACTTGCTTGTTCATGAAGGATTTTATTTTTCCTTCACTTATGAAGCTCAGTTTGGCTGGATATGAAATTCTGGGTTGAAAGTTTTTTTCTTTAAGGATGTTGAATATTGGCCCCCACTCTCTTCTGGCTTGTACAGTCTCTGCCTAGAGATCTGCTGTGAGTCTGATGGGCTTCCCTTTGTGGCTGACCCGACCTTTCTCTCTGGCTGCCCTTAGTATTTTCTCCTTCATTTCAACCCTGGTGAATCTGACGATTATGTGCCTTGGGGTTCCTCTTCTTGAGGAGCATCTTTGTGGTGTTCTCTGTATTTCCTGGTGTTTAGCATTGATCTGTGTTGCTTGGTTGGGGAAATTTTCATTGATAATATCCTGAAGAGTATTTTCCAGCTTAGATTCATTCTCTTTATCACATTCTGGTACACCTATCAAACGTAGGTTGGGTCTCTTCACATAGTCCCACATTTCTTGGAGATTTTGTTCATTCCTTTTTGTGCTTTGTTCTCTAATCTTGGTTTCTCGTTTTATTTCATTGATTTGATCTTCGACTTGATATTCTTTCTTCTGCTTCGTCAATTCGGCTGTTGAAACTTGTGCATGCTTTGCGAATTTCTCGTGTTGTGTTTTTCAGCTCCTTCAATTCATTCATGTTCCTCTCTAAGTTTTCCATTCTTGTTATCAATTCCTCAAATCTGTTTTCAAATCTTTTTTCAAGGTTCTTACTTTCTTTGAACTGATTTAGAACATGTTCTTTTAGCTCTCTGATGTTTCTCATTATCCACTTTCTGAAGTCTGATTCCGTCATTTACTCACAGTCATTCTCTGACCAGCTGTGTTCCCTTGGTGGTGAGGAGTTTTGGTCCTTTGTCGGAGGTGTGGTGTTTTGGTTTCGGGTGTTTTTATCTTTTTTGCGCTGGTTTCTTTCCATCTTTGTGGATTTATCCACCTGTCATCTTACTAGTTGCTGATTTTTCAATTGGGTTTCTGAGTGGATGCCCAGATTGCTGATGATGAAGAATTTCTGTTACTTAGTTTTACTTCTAATGGTCTATCTCCTCTGCTGTACGAGTGCTGTGGTCCACTCCAGGCCCTGCTTGTCTGGGGTACACCTGTAGCAGCTGCAGAACTGTGAGGGAGGCTACCAGTTTTTTCTTCTGCTATCTTTTTTTCTAGAATGTTGCCCACCAAATGTCAGTCTGATTAGTCCTATTTGGGGGTGACTCTTTGGATATACAGGGGTCAGGGAGCTGCTTGAGGGGATGGTCTGTGATTTATAGGAGCTCCAGTGCTGGGCTGTGAGCTCTATTGTTCATTCAGGGCTGTTGGGAGGATGTGTTTATGTCTGCTGCAACAGGACTCATAAAACACCCCCCCACTTTTTTCCCCTTAGATTCTCTGTCTCAGGGGGTTGGGGCTTTCTTTATGAGTATCTGTTACCCTGTCCTGCCCGGGTAGCAGGTAGTCTATTCACTATTTGCCTGCCAAGGCTTTGCCCTGCTAGCGTGAGTCTGCCCTACTGCTGCCACCCCTTTCTGCTGTGGTGCTCCGCCCAGCTGAGGGAGTCTCTCTGTTACAGCAGGTTGCCTTGGCAACAGCAGGGTGCATCAGCACTGGGCGGTACTTCAGTAGAGGCAGATTGCATCCATAGTTGCGGATGCCCTTCCCCCACCGGGCTGCACCATGCTAGATTCAACTTTGCCGGCAGCAAATCTCTCATCCCCGAGCGCCTCCAATCGCCACACTGCTTTTTCCAGTGAGGGTGGGACCCGCCAAGCCAGATCCGCCAGCTCCCTGCCTCAGAGTCCATCCTCTCTCTCTCTCTCTTCCTCTCCCCAAGGTGAACGGTCAACTCTCTCACTGGCCCCAGTAGCCTGCCAATAGGGCACTGGGATCCACGCAATCTCCTGTGCCCCTGCCCATTGTGCTGGCTCAGATCATGCTTCCCCAAAATCTCCTGGTCTTCCTCATTGTTCAAGTCCCATTCAATCAGATGGACATGTCAATCTGCCCTTCCAAATGTCAGATTGCTGGTTTTACAGGGCATGCAGACCAGTTAGTTTTGTGTGGGAGTTGAGGCACTGCAGCGCCGGCCGAGCTGTGTGAGCTGGCCACGTGAGCTGGCTGTCCTGGCTTCCCGTGTCTCTCCCACACCTGGGACTTTCAACGTTCTGTGGGCAAAAAAGGTCCATCTGAGAATGTGGCTAGCACTCCCCCTCTGCACCTTCACTGAGAGCTGCAATCCTGAGTCGCCTCTATGATGCCATCTTGGAACTAGCGTTGTTCATAGTCGAGCATTTTTTATATGGTCACTCACTATGTGCCTCCCTGAATGATACACATCTGGGGAATCCTCAGGATTCTATTTCATACAACCACACATTTAGAACATTATTGAATAACTCAAAATAGAGCAATAGTCAGGTGTCTACTCTTTCTGGCCTCTCATTCAAAGTTTCTGCGAATAATAAACTTATATGAAGTAATCAGGACAGTGCTTAAGAAAGCCATGAATTAAGTGCCTTCCTGAGCGATACACACCTGGGTGATAGTCAGGAGTTCATTTCATATGAACTCTTATTCTTGGTATTGCTGAGTAATACACAACTGTGGGAGTGTCAACAGTCTATTTGGTATGGACACTCATACAGAACCTGTTTGAATAATGCACACATGGAGAATAATCATGAGTCTATGTCATACGGCCACTCAGTCAGATAAAGAGTGAATAATGCACATGTGGAGTAATGAGAAGTTTGTTTCATGTCGCCATTCTTTCACAGACTCACTCAATATTACACACTTGTGATATAGTCTGGAGTCTATTGTTTATGGCCACTCATTCAGAGAATCACTGAATAAAGCACACCTGTGGAACAGTCAGAAGTCTCTATTCTCTGGCCTCTCATTGAGAGACTCACTAAATGTACACCCCTGGGAAAACAGTCAGAATTTTCATATATCCCCTCATTTAGAGTCTCACTCAATAATGCACACCTGTGGAATAGTAAGGAGAGTTTTTCATGTGGCCTCTCATTCAGAGTGTCACTGAGTAATGTGGTGTAGTCAGGAGTCTATTTCATGTAGACACATTTTCAGAGCTACAGTGAATAAGAGAGACCCTTGGTATACTAAGGCATCTAATTAATATGGCCACATCTTGTAAGCCTCAGTGAATAATACACACCTGGAGAATAATTTGGGGACTGTTTGTGATGGACATTCATTCAGAGCCTCGGTGAATAATGCACACCCGTGGGGAAGCCAGGAGTCTATTTCATTTGCACACCCATTCATAGCCTCAGTAGATAATATGCACGTGTATATTAGTCAGGATTTCATTTAATATGGCCACTGACTCGTAATTTCAGTGAATAATGCACAAATAAAAATTACTCAGCAGTCTACTTCATAGAGACACTCATTCAGAGTTTAACTGAATCATACAAATATTTAAGATAGACAGAATCCTGTTTCATATGATAAGACAATCAGAGCTTCGCTGAGTAACACACAACTGGGGAAATGTTAGGGGTCTACTTTATATAGCCTCTCATTTACATCCTCATCGAATAATTCACACATGTGAAATAGACACTAGCCTATTTAATATGGGCACAAAATCAAGCAAGAGTGAGTAACATACAACTTGACAATAGTCACAGGTCGATTCCATATGCCCAAATATTCAAAGTCAGAGTCAATAATACACTCCTGTGGACTAGTCAAAAAAGAATTTCATATGGCATAAGTTTTAGAGCCTCAGTGAATAATACATACCTGGGGAATACTCAGGACGCTATTACATATGGCATCTATTTTAGAAATTTATTGAATAAGGAACTCCTGTATTATAGTCAGAATTCTATTTTGTATAGCCACATATTCAGAACCTAACTGAATAACATACCCCTTGGGGAAAGTCGGGATTCTATTTGGTATAGCCACTCATTAAGATACCAAATGTAAAAACGCACACCTGCGGAGTATTCAGGAGTCACTGTTTTATGGCCACTCATTCAGAGCCTCACAGAATAATACAGAACTATGGAAATTCAGGAGTGTATTTTTCATGTCCACTTATTCAGAACCTCATTGAAGAATCGTATATATCTGGAAAACACTCAGGGCTCTATTATATATAGACACTTTTTCAGAGACTCACCGAATAATACACACCTCGGGAATAGTCTTGAGATTATTTGATATGACCGTTCACCCAGTGACTCAGTGAAAAATGCACAGCTGAGAGATCGTCAAGAGGCTAGAGTCCTGAGTCTATTTTCTGTGGTAACACGTTCAGAAACTCACTGAAGAATACCCTCCTTGGAAATAGTCAGAGTCCATGTCATATGGCCACTCAATCAAAGAATTTCCGAATAATGCACAATGGGGCAATAGTAAGGTGTCTATTTCATATGGCCTCTCATTGAGGCTTCAATGCATAACAAACAGCTGTGGAGTAGTCAGGACCCTTTTTTGGTAGCCCCAAATTACGCAGATACGTGAATGATACACACATGTTTGATAGTCGGGACGCTATTTGACATGGACATTTTACAGCACCTCTTTGAATACTGCAAATTTGGGGAATGATCACCAGTCTATTTTATATGGTGATTCGATTGGAGATTCAAAAAATAACGCACACCTGTGAAGTAAAATGGGGTCTATAACAAAAAGCCACCCTGTCAGTGTTTCAGTGAAAAATATGTATATCTGATAAGTCAGGAATCTCTTTCATATGGCCACTCGTTCTGGGCCTCAGTGCGTAATACTCCCATCAGAAAGAGTCAGGGGTCTACTTCAAATAAGGACACATTCAGAGTCTCTGTAAGTAACGCACACATGGGCAATACACAAGAATCTCTTTTCTATGCCCACTTAGTCAGAGCCTCATTCAGTAATACACATCGAGGGAATATTTAAGAGCCTACTTCATGTGGCCACTTATTTAGAGCCTCAGTGAATAATTCACACCGGGGTAATAGTCGAGCATTTTTTGTATGGCATCTCACTATGTGCCTCCCTGAAAGATACACACCTTCAGAATCCTCAGGATTCTATTTCATACTACCACACATTTAGAACCTTATTGAATAATTCATAATGGTTCAATAGTCAGGTGTCTATTCTTTCTTGCCTATCATTGAAAGTTTTAGTGAATAATAAACTTCTATGGAGTAATCCGGGCACTGCTTAAGATAGCCACGAATTAAGTGCCTTCCTGAGAGATACACACCTGTGTGATAGACAGGAGTTTATTTCATATGAACTCTAATTTTTGATATTGCTGAGTAATATACAACTGTGTGAGTGTCAGGAATCTATTTGGTATGGACACTGATACAGAACCTCTTTTAATAATGCACACATGGAGAATAATCAGGAGTCTATGTCATACAGCTACTCATTCAGAAAAACCGTGAAAAATGGATATGTGGAATAATGAGAAGTCTTCTTATAGCCGTCCTTTCACGGCCTCACTGAATATTACACACTTTTGATATAGTCTGGAGTCTATTGTTTATGGCCACTCATTCAGAGAATCACTGAATAATGCACACTTGCACAATAGTCAGAAGTCTCTATCCTATGGCTTCTCATTGAAAGACTCACTAAATCTACACACCTGAGAAAATAGTCAGGATTTACTTATATTCCTCATTTAGAGTCTCACTCAATAATGCACAGCTGTGGAATAGTAAGGAAACTTTTTCATGTGGCCCCTCATTTGGAGTGTCACTGAATAATGTGGTGTAGTCAAAAGGCTATTTCATGTAGACACATTTTCAGAGCCTTTGTGAATAAGAGATACCCTTGTTATAGTAAGGCATCTAATTAATATGGCCACATCTGGTATGCCTCACTGAATAATACACATCTGGAGTATAATTTCGAGTCTATTTTTGATGGACATTCATTCAGCGCCTCGGTGAATAATGCACACCCTTGGGGTAGCCAGGAGTCTATTTCATTTGGAATCTTATTCATAGCCTTCGTGAATAATATGCACGTGTGGATTTTTCAGGATTTCATTTTATATGGCCACTGACTCGTAATTTCAGTGAATAAAGCACAAATGTAAAGTACTAAGCAGTCTATTTCATAGAGCCACTCATTTAGAGATTCACTGAATAATACAAATATTTAAGATAGACAGAATCCTGTATCATATGGTCACACAATCAGAGCCTCACTGAGTAACACACACCTGGGGAAATGTTAGTAGTCTACTTTATATTACCTCTCATTTACAGCCTCAGCGAATAATGCACACGTATGGAATAAACACTAGTCTATTTTGTATGGCCACAAAATCAAACCTTGAGTAAGTAATACAAAACTTTAGAATAGTCACTACTCTATTCCATATGCCCAAATATTCAAAGTCAGAGTCAATAATACACAGCTGTGGACTAGTCTAAAAACAATTTCACATGGCCAAAATTTTAGTCTCCGTGAATAATACGTACCTGTGGAATACTCAGGACGCTATTACATATGGCATCTATTTCAGAAATTTATAGAATAAGGAACACCTGTATTATAGGCAGAATTCTATTTCATATAGCCACATATTCAGAACCTAAATGCATAACATACACCTTGGGGAAAGTCAGGACTCTATTTCGTATAGCCACTCATGTAGATACCGAATGTAAAAACGCACACCTGTGGAGTACTCAGGAGTCACTATTTTATGGTCACTCATTCAGAGCCTCACAGAATAATAGAGAACAATGGAAATTCAGGAGTGTATTTTACATGGCCACTTATTCAGACTCTCATTTAATAATTATATATATCTGGAAAGCACTCAGGGCTCTATTATATATAGCCACTTCTTCAGAGACTCACCGAATAATGCACACCTGGGGAATAGTCTGGAGATTATTTGATATGACCATTCACTTAGAACTCAGTGAAAAATGCCCAGCTGAGAAATAGTCAAGAGTATAGAGTCCTGAGTCTATTTTCTGTGGTACCTCGTTCAGAAACTCACTGAAGAATACCCACCTTGGAAATAGTCGGAGTCCATGTAATATGGCCACTCAATCAAAGAATTACCAAATAATGCACAACTGGACAATAGTAAGGACTCTATTTCATAATGCCTCTCCTTCAGGCTTCAGTGCATAATAAACAGCTGTGGAGTAGTCATGACCCTCTTTAAGGTAGCACCAAATTACGCAGCTACATTAATTATACACACATGTTTGATAGTCAGGAGACTATCTGATATGGACCCTTTTACAGCACCTCTTTGAATACTGCACATTTGGGAAATGATCACTAGTCTATTTTATAGTATGACTCGTTTGGACAGTCAAAAATAACGCACACATGTGAAGTAAAATGGGGTCTATTACATAAAGCCACTCTATCAGTGTTTCAGTGAGTTTTATGTATGTCTGATAATTCAGTAATCTCTTTCACATAGCCACTCATTCAGGGCCTCAGGGCATAATCCTACCCTCAGAAAAAGTCAAGGTTCTACTTCAAGTAAGGACACATTCAGAGTCTCTCTACGTCATGCACACATGGGAAATACACAAGAGTCTCTTTTCTATGCCTATTTAGTCAGAGTCTCATTCATTCCATAATAACCACCGAGGCAAGAGTTAAAATTCTACTTCATGTTGCCACTCATTTAGAGCCTCTGTGAATAATTCACACCGGAGTAATAGTCGAGCATTTTTTATATAGCCACTCACTATGTGCTTCCCTGAATGATACACATCTAGGGGAATCCTCAGGATTGTATTTCATACAACCACACATTTAGAACCTTATTGTATAATTCAAAATGTCCAATAATCAGGTGTCCATTCTTTCTGGCCTCTCATTCAAAGTTTCAGTGAATAATAAACTTCCATGAAGTAATCAGGGGACTGCTTAAGATAGCCATGAATTAAGTGCCTTCCTGAGTGAAACACACGTAGGTGATAGTCAGGAGTTTATTTCATATGAACTCTAATTCTGGGTATTGCTGAGTAACACACAACTGGGGGAGTGTCAGGAGTCTATTTGGTATGGACACACATACAGAACCTGTTTGAATTATGCACACATGGAGAATAATCAGGAGTCTATATCATATGGCTACTCATTCAGACAAACTGTGAATAACCCACATGTGGAGTAATGAGAAGTCTGTTTTATATGGCCTTTCTGTCACAGCCTCACTGAATATTACACACCTGTAATATCGTCCGGAATCTATTGTTTATGGCCACTCATTCAGAGCATAACTGAATAATGCACACCTAGGGAATAATCAGAAGTCTCTATCCTATGGCCTCTCATCGAGAGCCTCACTAAATGTACACACCTGGGATAATAGTAAGGATTTACTTATATCACCTCATTTAGAATCTCACTCAATAATACACACCTGTGGAAAAATATGTAGACTTTTTTATGTGGCTACTCTTTTGGAGTGCCACTGTATAATGTGGTGAATTCGAAGTCTATTTTATGTAGACAAATATTTGGAAACTCAGTGAATAAAAGAGCCTCTTGCTATAGTAAAGCATCTAATTAATATGGCCACATCTTGTGATCCTTACTAAATAATACACACCAGGGAAATAATTTGGAGTCTACTTTTGATGGAAATTCATTCAGAGCCATGGTGAATAATGCACAACCGTAAGGTAGCCAGGGGTCTATTTCAATTGGACACTATTCATAGCCTCAGTGTATAATATGCACGTGTGGATAAATCAAGAATACATTTCATATGGCCACTGGCTCATAATTTCAGCGAATAATGCACAAAGATAAAGTACTCATCAGTCTATTTCACGGAGCCACTCATTCCAAGATTCACTGAATAATACAATTATATAAGACAGACAGAATCCTGATTCATATGGTCACAAAATCAGAGCCTCACTGAGTAACACACACCTGGGGAAACGTTAGAAGTCTACTTTATATAGCCTCTCATTTACAGCCTCAGCGAATAATGCACACGTGTGGAATAGTCACTAGTCTATTTTATATGGCCACAAATGCAAAGCCTGAGTGAGTAATACACATATTTAGAATAGTCAAAACTCTATTCCATATGCCCAAATATTCAAAGTCAGAGTCAATAATACACACCTGTGGACTAGTCGAAAAAATATTTCATTTGGCCAAAGTTTTAGAGCCTCCATGAATAATACATACCTGGGGAATACTCAGGTCACTATTACATATGGCACCTATTTCAGAGATTCGTTGAATACAGAACACATATATTGTAGTCAGAATTCTATTTTGTATAGCCACATATTCAGAACCCAAATGAATAACATACACCTTGGGGAAATTCAGGATTCTATTTTCTATAGCCACCCATTTAGATACCAAGTGTAAAAACGCACACCTGCGGAGTATTCAGGAGTGTCTGCTTTATGGCCACTCATTCAGAGCCTCACAGAATAATGCGGAACTATGGAAATTCAGGAGTGTATTTTATATGGCCGCTTATTCAGAATCTCATTGAAGAATCATGTATACCTGGAAAATACTCAAGATTCTATTATATATAGCCACTTATTCAGAGACTCACTGAATAATGCACACCTGGGGAATAGTCCAGAGATGATTTGATATGACTGTTCACCCAGTTACTCAGTGAAAAATGCACAGATGAGATAGAGTCAAGAGAATAGAGTCATGAGTCTATTTTCTGTGGTGACACATTCAGAAACTAACTGAAGAATACCCAACTTGAAAATCGTCAGAGTCCAGGTCATAAGACCACTCAATCAAAGCATTACTGAATAATGCACAATGGAGCAATAGTAAGGAGGCTATTACATATGCCTCTCATTGAGAGCTTCAGTGCATAAGAAAGAGCTGCGGAGTAGTCAGGACCCTTTTTTAGGGAGCCCCAAGTTACACAGCTACGTGAATGATACACTCATGTGTAATAAGAGACTATTTGATATGGACACTCATACAGCACCTCTTCGAATACTGCACATTTGGGGAATAATCACAATCACTAGTCTATTTCATATGGTGACTCGTTTGGAGAGTCAAAAAATAACGCACACCTGTGGAGTAAAATGGGGTGTAATACATAACGCCACTCTTGCAGTGTTTCAGTGAATAATATGTATATCTGATAAGTCAGGAATGTCTTTCACATGGCCACTTCTTCAGGGCCTCAGTGTATAATACTCCCCTCAGAAATAGTCAAGGGTCTACTTCAAAAAATTACACATTGTGATTCTCTGTAAGAAACGCAAACATGGGCAATACACAAGAGTCTCTTTTCTATGCTCAGTTAATCAGAGTTTCAATCAATAATACACACCTGGGAAAGAGTTAAGTGTCTACTTCATTCAGACACTCATTTAGAGCCTCAGTGAATAATTCACTCTGGAGTAACAGTCGAGAATTTTTTATATGGCAACTCACTATGTGACTCCCTGAATGATACACACCTGGGTAATCCTCATATTCTATGTCATAATAGAACACATTTAGAAACTTATTGAATAATTCACAATGGAGCAATAGTCAGGTGTCTATTCTTTCTGGCCTCTCATTCAACGTTTCAGTGAATAAAAAACTTCAATGGAGTAATCAGGGAACTGTTTAAGATAGCCAAGAATTAAGTGCCTTCCTGAGTAATACACACCTAGGTGATAGAGGTTTATTTTATATAAACGCTAATTCTGTGTATTGCTGAGTAATAGAAAACAGGGGGAGTGCCAGGAGTCTATTTGGTATGGACACTCATACAGAACCTGTTTGAATTATGCACACATGGGAAATAATCAGCAGTGTATGTCATATGGCTACTCATTCAGACAAACAGTGGATAACCCACATGTTGAGTAATGAGAAGTCTATTTTATTTGGCCTTTCTTTCACAGCCTCCCTGAATATTCCACAACTTTGATATAGTCTGTAGTGTATTTGTTATGGCCACTCATTCAGAGCCTCACTGAATAATGCACACCTGGTGAATAATCACAAGTCTCTATCCTATGGCCTTTCATCGAGAGCCTCACTAAATGTACACACCTGGGAAAATAGTCAGGATTTACTTATATCACCTCATAAGGTTCTCACTCAATAATACACACCTGTGGAAGAGTATGGAGAATTTTAAATGTGGCAACTCTTTCAAAGTGCCACTGAATAATGTGGTGAATTCATGAGTCTATTTTATGTAGACAAATTTTAGGTACCTCAGTGAATAAAATAGACTCTCGTTATAGTAAGGCATCTAATTAATATGGCCACATCTAGTGAGCCTTACAAAGTAACACACCTGGAGAATAATTTGGAGTCTATTTTTGATGGACATACCTTCAGAGCCACGGTGAGTAATGCACAACCATTGTGTAGCCAGGTGTCTATTTCATTTGGACACTTTTCACAGCCTCGGTGGATAATAAGCTCGTGTGGATTAGTCAAGATTTCATTTCATATGGCCACTGATTCATAATTTCTGTGAATAGTGCACAAATGGAAAGTACTCAGCTGTCTATTTCACAGAGACACTCATTCCGAGATTCACTGAATAATACAAATATTTAAGATAGACAGAATCCTGTTTCATATGGTCACACAATCAGAGCCTCACTGAGTAACACACACCTGGGGAAACGTTAGGAGTCTACTTTATATAGCCTCTCATTTGCAGCCTCAGCGAATAATGCACACGTGTGGAATAGTCACTAGTCTATTTTATATGGCCACAAAACGCAAAGCCTGAGTGAGTAATACACAAATTTAGAATAGTCACAACTCTATTCCGTATGCCCAAATATTCAAAGTCAGAGTCAATAATACACACCTGTGGAGTAGTCGAAAAAATATCTCATTTAGCCAAAGTTTTAGAGCCTTCATGAATAATACATACCTGGGGAATACTCAGGTCACCATCACATATGACACCTATTTCAGAGATTCGTTGAATATGGAACACATGTATTGTAGTCAGAATTCTATTTTGTATAGCCACATATTCAGAACTTAACTGAAAGACATACACCTTGGGGAAATTCAAGATTCTATTTTGTATATCCACATATTCAGAACCTAACTGAATAACATACACCTTGAGGAAAGTCAGGATTCTATTTCCTATAGCCACCCATTTAGATACCAAATGTAAAAACGCACACCTGCGGAGTATTCAGGAGTGTCTGTTTTATGGCCACTCATTCAGAGCCTCACAGAATAATACAGAACTATGGAAATTCAGGAGTATATTTTACATGTCCACTTATTCAGAACCTCTTTGAAGAATCTTGTATATCCCCAGAATACTCAGGATTCTATTATACATAGCCACATATTCGGAGACTCACCGAATAAAGCACACCTGGGGAATAGTCTGGAGATGATTTGATATGACCGTTCACCTAGTTACTCAGTGAAAAATGCACAGCTGAGATAGGGTTAAGAAAATATAGTCATGAGTCTAATTTCTGTGGTGACACATTCAGAAACTAACTGAAGAATACTCACCTTGGAAATAGTCAGAGTCCAGGTCATAAGGTCACTCAATCAAAGCATTACCTAATAATGCACAATGGAGCAATAGTAAGGACGCTATTACATATGGCCTCTCATTGAGAGCTTCAGTGCATAAGAAAGAGCTGCGGAGTAGTCAGGACCCTCTTTTAGGAAGCCCCAAGTTACTCAGCTACGTGAATGACACACTCATGTGTGATAGACTATTTGATATGGGCACTCATACAGCACCTCTTCCAATACTGCACATTTGGGGAATAATCACAATCACTAGTCTATTTCATATGGTGATTCGTTTAAAGGGTCAAAAAATAACGCATACCTGTGGAGTAAAATGGGGTCTATTCCATAAGGCCACTCTTTCAGTATTTCAGTGAATAATATGTATATCTGATAGGTCAGAAATGTCTTTCACATGGCCAATTTTTCAGGGCCTCACTGCATAAAAGTCCCCTCAGAAACAGTCAAGGGTCTACTTCAAATAAGTACACATTCAGAGTCTCTGTTAGTAATGCACAAATGGGCAAAAGACAAGAGTCTCTTTTCTATGCCCACTTAGTCAGAGTCTCATTCAATATTACACACCTGGGGAAGACTTAAGAGTCTACTTCATGTAGCCACTCATTTAGAGCCTCATAAAATAATTCACACCAGAGTAATAGTGGAGCATTTTTATATGGCCACTCACTTTGTGCCTCCCTGAATGATACACACTTGGGGAATCCTCAGGATTCTATTTCATACTTACCACACATTAAGAACCTTATTGAATAATTCACAATGAAGTAATAGTCAGTCGTCTATTTTTTCTGGCCTCTCATTCAAAATTTCAATGAATAATAAACTTCTATGAAGTAATCAGGGCACTGTTTAAGATAGCCACGAATTAAGTGCCTTCCTGAGTGATATACACCTGGGTGATAGCCAGGAGTTTATTTCATATGAACAGTAATTCTGCTTATTGCTGTGTAATGCACAACTGGGGGAGTGTCAGGAGTCTGTTTGGTATGGAAACGCATAAAGAACAAGTTTGAGTAATGCACAAATGGAGAATAATCAGCAGTCTATGTCATACCGCTACTCATTCAGACAAACAGTGAATAAGGCACATGTGGTGTAATGAGAAGTCTGTTCTATATGGCCGTTCTTTCACAGCCTCACTGAATATTACACACTTGTGATATAGTCTGGAGTCTATAGTTTATGGCCACTCATTCAGAGAATTACTGAGTAATGCACACCTGCGGAATAGTCAAAAATCACTATTCTATGGCCTCTCATTGAGAGCCTCTCTAAATGTACACTTCTGGGAAAATAGTCAGGATTTACTTATATCCCCTTATTTAGAGTCTCACTCAATAATGCACACCTGTGGAATAGTAAGGAGACTCTCTCATGTGGCCTCTCATTCTGAGTGTCCCTGAATAATGTGGTGTAGTCAGGAGTCTATTTCTTGTAGAAACATTTTCAGATCCTCAGAGAATAAGAGAGACCCTTGCTATAGTAAGGCTTCTAATTAATATCGCCACATCTTGTAAGCCTCACTGAATCATACACACCTGGGGAATAATTTGGGGTCTATTTGCGATGTGCATTTATTAAGAGCATCGGTGAATAATGCATATCCATTGGGTAGCCAGGAGTCTATTTCATTTGGACACTCATTTCTAGCTTCAGTGGATAATATGCACGTGTGGATTCATCAGGCTTTCATTTCATATGGCCACTGACACGAATTTCAGTGAATAATGCACAAATGGAAAGAAATTAGCAGTCTATTTCATAGAGTGACTCATTCAGAGATTCACTGAATAATATAAAATTTAAGATAGATAGAATCCTGTTTCATATGGTCCCACAATCAGAGACTCACTGAGTAACACACACCTCGGGAAGCATTAGGAGTCTACTTTATTTAGCCTCTCATTTACAGCCTCAGCGAATAATGCATATATGTGGAATAGACACTATTCTATTTTATATTACCACAAAATCAAAGATTGAGTGAGTAATGCAAAACTTGAGAATAGTCACTTGTCTATTTCATATGCCCAAATATTCAAAGTCAGAATCAATAATACACACCTGTGTACTAGTCAAAAAAAGGTCACATGCCCAAAGTTTTAGAGCCTCAGTGATTAATACATACCTGGGCAATACCCAGGACGCTATAACATATGTCACCTGTTTCAGAGATTCTTTGAATAAGGAACACTGTATTGTACTCAGAATTCTATTTTGTATAGCCACATATTCAGAACCTAACTCTATGACATACGCCTTTGGAAAAGTCAGGATTCCATTTCGTATAGCCACTCATTAAAATACAGGATGTAAATACGCACACCTGCTGAGTATTCAGGAGTCTCTATTTTATGGCCACGCATTCAGAGCCTCACAGAATAATACAGAACTATGAAAATTCAGGAGTATATTTTACATGGCCACTTATTCAGAACCTCATTGAAGAATCATATATATCTGAAAAACACTCAGGGCTCTATTATGTATAGCTACTTCTTCAGAGACTCACTGAATAATGCACACCTGGGGAATAGTCTGGGGATTATTTGATATGACCGTTCACCCAGTGACTCAGCGAAAAATGCACAGCTGAGAAATAGTCAAGAGGATAGAGTCCTGAGTCTATTTTCTGTGGTGACTCGTTCAGAAACTCACTGAAGAATACCCAACTTGAAAATCGTCAAGTCATATGGCCATGTCATATGGCCACTCAATCAAAGAATTACTGAATAATGCACAATGGGGCAATAGTACAAAGTCTATTTCATATGGCCTCTCATTCAGGCTTCAGTGCATAATAAACAGCTGTGGAGTAGTTATGACCCTCTTTAATGTAGCCCCAAATTGCGCAGCTACATGAATTATACACACATGTTTGACAGTCAGGAGACTATCTCATATGGACGCTTTGACAGCATCTATTCGAATACTGCATATTTGGAGAATGATCACTAGTCTATTTTATATGGTGATTTGTTTGGAGAGTCAAAAATTAACACACACATGTGAAGTAAAATGGGGTATATTACATAAAGCCACTCTATCAGTCTTTTAGTGAATTATATGTATATCTGATAATTCAGGAATCTCTTTCACATGGCCACTCATTCAGGGCCTCAGGGCATAATCCTACACTCATAAATAGTCAAGGTTCTACTTCAAATAAGGACACATTTAGAGTCTTTGTAAGCCATGCACTCATGGGCAATACAGAAGAGTCTCTTTTCCATGCCCACATAGCCAGAGTCTCATTCAATAATACCCATCGAGGCAAGAGTTAAGAATCTACTTCATGTAGCCACTCATTTAGAGCCTCGGAGCATAATTCACACCGGAGTAATAGTCGAGCATTTCTTATATGGCCACTCACTATGTGCCTCATTGAATGATGCACACCTAGGGAATCCTCAGGATTCTATTTCATACAACCACACGTTTAGAACCTTATTGAATAACTCAAAATAGAGCAATAGTCAGGTGTCTATTCTTTGTGGCCTCTCATTCAAAGTTTCTGTGAATAATAAACTTATATGAAGTAATCAGGACAGTGCTTAAGATTGCCACAAATTAAGTGCCTTGCTGAGTGATACACACCTTGGTGATAGTCAGGAGTTTATTTCATATGAACTCTAATTCTTGGTATTGCTGAGTAATACACAACTGTGGGAGTGTCAGCAGTCTATTTGGTATAGACACTAATATCTGTTTGAATAATGCACACATGGAGAATAATTATGAGTCTATGTCATATGGATACTCATTCTGATAAACAGTGAATAATGCACATGTGGAGTAATGAGAAGTCTGTTTCATGTCGCCGTTTTTTCACAGCCTCACTCAATATTACACACTTGTGATATAGTCTGGAGTCTATTGGAGAATAATCATGAGTCTATGTCATACGGCTACTCATTCAGATAATCAGTGAATAACGCACGTGTGGAGTCATGAGAAGTCTGTTTCATGTCGCCGTTCTTTCACAGCCTTACTCAATATTACACACTTGTGATATAGTCTGGAGTCTATTGTTTATGGCCACTCATTCAGCGAATCACTGAATAATGCACACCTGCGGAATAGTCAGAAGTCTCTATCCTCTGGCCTCTCATTGAGAGACTCACTAAATGTACACACCTGGGAAAATAGTCAGGATTTACTTATATCCCCTCATTTAGAGTCTCACTCAATAATGCTCACCTGTGGAATAGTAAGGAGAGTTTTTCAGGTAGCCTTTCATTCGGAGTGTCACTGAATAATGTGGTGTAGTCAGGAGTCTATTTCATGTAGACACATTTTCAGAGCTACAGTGAATAAGAGAGACCCTTGCTATAGTAAGGCATCTAATTAATATGGCCACATCTTGTAAGCCTCAGTGAATAATACACACCTGGAGAATAATTTGGAGTCTATTTGTGATGGACATTCATTCAGAGCCTCGGTGAATAATGCACACTCGTGAAGAAGCCAGGAGTCTATTTCATTTGGACACTCATTCGTAGCCTCAGTAGATAATATGCAGGTGTGTATTAGTCAGGATTTCTTTTCATACGGCCACTGACTTGTAATGTCAGTGAATAATGCAAAAATGGAAAGTCCTCAGCAGTCTATTTCATAGAGCCACTCATTCAGAGATTCACTAAATAATACAAATATTTAAGATAGACAGAATCCTGTTTCATATGCTCAGACAATCAGAGCTTCAGTGAGGAACACACAACTGGGGAAGTGTTAGGGGTCTAATTTATATAGCCTCTCATTTACATCCTCATTGAATTATGTACACATGTGAAATAGACACTAGCCTATTTTATATAACCACAATCAAAGCTTGAGTGAGTAATATACAACTTGACAATAGTCACTTGTCTATTCCATAAGCCCAAATATTCAAAGTCAGAATCAAAAATACACACCTGTGGACTAGTCAAAAAAAATTACATATGGCAAAAGTTTTAGAGCCTCAATGAATAATGCATACCTGGGGGATAATCAGGACCCTATTACATAAGTCATCTATTTCAGAGATTCATTGAATAAGGAACAATTGTATTGTACACAGAATTCTATTTTGTATAGACACATATTCAGAACCTAACTGAAAGACATACACCTTGGGGAAAGTCAGAATTCTATTTCTTATAGCTTCATATTCAGAACCTAACTGAATCACATACACCTTGAATATAGTCAGAATTCTATTTCATATAACCATATATTCAGAACCTAACTGAATAACATACACCTTGGGGAAAGTCAGGATTCAATTTTGTATAGCCACTCATTTAGATACTGAATGTAAATACGAATACCCTCGGAGTATTCAGGAGCCTCTGTTTTATGGCCACTCATTCAGAGCCTCACAGAATAATAAGGAACTATGAAAATTCAGGACATTATCTTACACGGCCACTTTTTCAGAACCTCATTGAAGAATCATATATGTCTGGAAAATACTCAGGATTCTATTTTATATGTATCCACTTATTAATAGACTCACTGAATAATGCACACCTTGGGAATAGTCTGGAGACTATTTGATATGACCGTTTACTCAGTGACCCAGTGAAAATTGCACATCTGAGAAATATTCGAGAAAATAGAATCATGAGTCTATTTTATGTGGTAACTTATTCAGAAACTCACGGTAGAATATCCACATTGGAAATTGTCAGAGTCCAATTCATATGGCCACTCAATTAAAGCATTACCAAATAAGGCACAATGGGCCAATAGTAAGGAGTCTATTTCATAGGGCCTCTCATTGAGAGCTTCAGTGCATAATAAACAGCTGTGGAGTAGTCAGGAACCTCTTAAAGGAAGCCCCCAATTATGCAGCTACATGAATTATACACATATGTGTGATAGGAGACTATTTGATAGGGACACTCGCACAGCACCTCTTCGAATACTGCACTTTTGGGGAATAATCACTAGTCTATTTCGTATGGTGATTTGTTTGGAGAGTCAAAAACTAACGCACACCTGTGGAGTAAAAAGGGGTCTTTTACATAAGTCCACTCTTTCAGTGTTTCAGTAAATAATATGTATATCTGATAAGTCTGGAATAACTTTCCCATGGCCACTCATTCAGGGCCTCAGTGCATAATACTACCCTAAGAAATAGTCAAGGGTCTACTTCAAATAAGTGCACATAAAGAGTCTCTGTAAGTAATGCAAACATGGGCAATACACAAGAGTCTCTTTTTAGGCCCACTTAGTCAGAATCTCAATCAATAATACACACCTGGGGAAGATTTAAGAGTCTACTTCATGTAACCACTCATTTAGAGCCTCAGTGAATAATTCACACTGGAGTAATATTCAAGCATTTTATATATGGCCACTTACTATGTGCCTCCCTGAATGATAAACACCTGGGAAATCCTCAGAATCTTATTTCGCACTACCACACATTTAGAACATTATTGAGTAATTCACAATGGAGCAATAGTCAGGTGTCTATTCTTTACCGCCTCTCATTCAAAGATTCAGTGAATAATAAACCTCAATGGCGTAATCAGAGCACTGTTTCAGATAGCCACTAATTTTTTTTTTAATTTTTATTGCATTATAGGTTTGGGGGTACATGTGCAGAACGTGCAAGATAGTTGCATAGGTACACATATGGCAGTGTGCTTTGCTGCCTTCTTCCCCTTCACCCACACTTGGTAGTCATCCCCAGGTCATCCCCCCCAGCCACCCCCTGCTGTCCCTCCCCCATTTCCCCCAACAGTCCCCAGTGTATAGTAGACCGCCTCTCTGTGTCCATGTGTTCTCATTGTTCTCACCCACCTATGAGTGAGTATATGCGGTATTTCTTTTTCTGTTCTTGTGTCAGTTTGCTGAGAATGATGTTCTCCAGATTCATCCATGTCCCTACAAAGGACACAAACTCATCATTTTTGATTGCTGCATAATATTCCTAATTAAGTGCCTTCCTGAGTGATACACACCTGGGTGATAGGAGTTTATTTAATATGAACTCTAATTCTGGGTATTGCTGTGTAATACACAACTGGGGGAGTTTCAGGGTCTATTTGGTAAGGACAATCATAGAGAGAACCTGCTTTAATAATGCACATATGGAGAATAATCAGGAGTCTATGTCATATGTCTACTCATTCAGACAAACACTGATAACTCAAATGTAAAATAATGAGAAGTCTATTTCATATGGCCGCTCCTTCACAGCCTCACTAAATATTACACACTTTTGATATAGTCTGGAGTCTATTGTTTATGACCACTCATTCAGAGAATCACTGAATAATGCAATCCTGCGGAATGGTAAGAAGTCTTTATCTCATGGCCTCTCATCGAGAGCCTCACTATACGTAAAACCTGGGAAAATAGTCAGGATTTACTTATATCCCCTCATTTAGTGTCTCACTCAATAATGCACACCTGTGGAATAGAAAGGAGACTTTCTCATGTGGCCTCTCATTCGGAGTGTCACAGATTAATGTGGTGAAGTCAGGAGTCTATCTCATGTAGACACATTTTCATAGCCTCAGTGAATAAAAAACTTTTTCTATAGTAAGGCATCTAATTAGTATGGTCACATCTTGTAAGCCTCACTGAATAATACACATCTGGAGAATAATTTGGAGTCTATTTTCGATGGACATTCATTCAGAGTCTCGGTGAATAATGCACACCCGTGGGGTATCCAGGAGTCTATTTCATTTGGACAATCATTCATAGCCTCAGCAGATAAGATGCAAGTGTGGATTAATCAGGATTTCATTTCATATGGCCACTGACTCATAATGTCTTTGAATAATGCACAAATATAAAGTACCCAGAAGTCTAGTTCATAGAGCCACACATTCAGAGATTCACTGAATAATAAAAATATTTAAGATAGACAGAATCCTGTTTTATATGGACACACAATCAGAACCTCACTGAGTAATACACACCTGGAAAAGCGTTAGGGGTCTACTTTATATAGCCTCTTATTTACAGCCTCAGTGAATAATGCACACGTGTGGAATAAAAAATACTCTATTTTATATGGCCACAAAATTAAAGGCAGAGTGAGTAATACTCAACTTTAGAATATTCACTAGTCTATTCCATATGCCCAAATATTCAAAGTCAGAGTCAATAATACACACCTGTGGAATAGCCAAAAATTATTTTATATGGACAAAATTTTAGAGCCTCAGTGAATAATACATACCTGGGGAATACACAGGACGCTATTACATATGGCATCTATTTAAGAGATTCATTGAATAAGAAACACCTGTATTGTAGTCAGAATTCTATTTCGTATAGCCACGTATTCAGAACTTAACTGAATGACATACACCTTGGGGAAAGTCAGGATTCTATTTTGTATACACACACATTTAGATACAGAATGTAAAAACACATACCTGCGGAGTATTCTGGAGTCTCTATTTTATGGCCAAACATTCAGAGCCTCACAGAATAATACAGAACTATGGAAATTCTTGAGTGTATTTTTCATGACCATTTATTCAGAACCTCATTGAAGAATCATATATATCTGTAAAATACTAAGGATTCTATCATATATAGCCACTTATTCAGAGACTCACAGAATAATGCACACCTATGGAATAGTCTGGAGACTTTTTGATATGACCGTTCACCCAGTGACTCAGTCAAAATTGCAAAGCTGAGAAGGTAGTCAAGAGGATAGTGTCATGAGTCTATTTTCTGTGGTAACACGTTCATAAATTCACTGAAGAATACACACATTGGATATAGTCAGAGTCTATGTCATATGGCCACTCCATCAAAGCATTACCAAATAATGGCCCATGGGGCAATAATAAGGAGTCTATTTCATATGGCCTCTCATTGAGACCTTCAGTGCATAATAAACAACTGTGGAGTGCTCAGGACCCTCCCTAAGGGAATCCCGAATTTCGCAGCTACGTGAATGATACACACATGTGTGATAGTCAGGAGACACTTTGATATAGACACTCCTAAACCACCTCTTTGAATACTGCACATTTGGAAAATTATCGCCAGTCTATTTCATGTGGAGATTCATTTCGAGTGTCAAAATATAAGGCACACATGTGCAGTACAATGGGGTCTATTACATAAGGCCACTCTTTCAGTGTTTCAGTGAATAATATGTATATCTGATAAGTCAGGATTCTCTTTCACATGGCCGCTTGTTCTGGGTCTCAGTGCATAATATGACCCTCAGAAATAGTCAAGGGTCTACTTCAAATAAGTACACATTCAGAGTCTGTGTAAGAAATGCACACATGTGAAATACACAAGAGTCTCTTTTCTATGCCCACTTGGTCAGAGTCTCATTCAGTAACACACACCTGGGGTAGAATTAAGAGTCTATTTCAGTTAGCCACTCATTTAGAGCCTTGATGAATAATTCACACCGGAGTAATAGTCGAGTCTTTCTTATATGGCCACTCACTATGTGGCTTCCTGAATGATACACACCTAGAGAATCCTCAGGATTCTAATTTCGTACCACCACACATTTAGAACCTTATTGAATAATTCACAATGGAGCAATAGTCAGATGTCTATTCTTGCTGGCCTCTCATTCAATGTTTCAGTGCATAAAAAACTTCTATGGAGTAATCAGTGCACTGTTTAAGATAGCCATGAATTAAGTGCCTTACTGAGTGATACACAGCTCGTTGATAGTCAGGAGTTTATTTCATATGAACTCTAATTCTGGGTATTTCTGAGTAATACACAACTGTTGTAGTGTCAGGATTCTATTTGGTATGGACACTCAAACAGAACCTGTTTGAATAATGCACACATAGACAATAATCTGGAGTCTATGTCATAGGGCTACTCATTCAGACAAATAGTGAATAACGCACATGTAGAGTAATGAGAAGTCTGTTTCATATGGCTGTTCGTTCACAGCCTCACTGAATATTGCACACTTGTGACATAGTCTGGAGTCAATTGTTTATGGCAACTTATTCAGAGAATCACTGAGTAATTCACACCTGCGGAATGGTATGAACTCTCTATCCTATGGCCTCTTATTGAGAGCCTCACTAAATGTACACGCCTGGGAAAATAGTCAGAATTTACTTAAATCCCCTCATTTACAGTCTCACTAAATAATGCACACCTGTGGAAGAAGACTTTTTTATGTGGATTCTCATTCAGAGTGTCACTGAATAATGTGGTGTAGTTAGGAGTCTATTTCAGGTAGACACATTTTCAGAGACTCAGTGAATAAGAGAGACCCTTGCTATAGTAAGGCATCTAATTAATATGGCCACATCTTGTAAGCCTCACTGAATAATACACACATGGAGAATAATTTGGAGTCTATTTTCGAAGGACATTCATTCAGTGCCTTGGTGAATAATGCACACCAGTGTGGTAGCAAGAGTCTATTTCATTTGGACACTCATTAATAACCTCAGTGGATAATATGAACATGTGCATTCATCAGGATTTCATTTCATATGGACACTGACTCATAATTTTAGTGAATAACGCACAAATGTAAAGTACTCAGCAGTCTATTTCATAGAGCCTCTCATTCAGAGAGTCACTTAATAATAAAAATATTTAAGATAGACAGAATCCTGTTTCACATAGTCACACAATCAGAGCCTCACAGAGTAACACACAACTGGGAAGCATTAGGAGTCTACATAATATAGCCTCTCATTTGCAGCCTCAGTGAATAATGAACACGTGTGGAATAGACACTAGTCTATTTTATATGGCCAAAAAATCAAAGCCTGAGTGAGTAATACACAACTTTTGCATAGTCACTAGTCTATTTAATATGCCCAAATATTCAAAGTCAGAGTCAATAATACACACCTGTGGTCTAGACAAAGAACAATTTCATATGGCCAAAGTTTTAGAGCCTCAGTGAATAATCCATACCTGGGGAATACTCAGGACGCTATTATATATGGCGTATATTTCAGAGATTCATTGAAGAAGGAACACCTGTAATGTAGTCAGAATTCTATTTCGTATACCCCCATATTAAGAAAATAACTGAATGACATACACCTTGTGGAAAGTCAGGATTCTATTTTGTATAGCCACATATTCAGAACCTAACTGAATACCATACACTTTATGGCAAGAAAGGATTCTATTTCGTACAGACATGCATTTAGATACCGAATGTAAAAACGCACACCTATGGAGTATTCATGATTCTCTATATTATGGCCACTCATTCAGAGCCTCACAGAATAATACAGACCTATAGAAATTCAGGAGTGTATTTTACATGGTCACTTATTCAGAGCATCATTGAAGAATTGTATATATCTGGAAAATACTCAGGATTCTGTTATACATAGCCACTTATTCAGAGACTCACTGAATAATGCACACCTGGGGAATAGTCTGGAGAATATTTGATATGACCATTCCGCCAGTAACTCAGTGAAAAATGCACAGCTGAGAAATAGTCGAGAGGATAGGTCCATGAGTCTATTTTCTTTGGTAACTCGTTCAGAAACTCGCTGAACAATACCCACCTTGGAAATAGAGTCCACGTCATATGGCTGCTCTATCAAATCATTAAAGAATAATGCACAATGGGGCAACAGTAAGGAGTCTGTTTCATATGGCCTCTCATTGAGAGTTTCAGTGCATAATAAGCAGCTGTGAAGTTGTCAGGACCCTATTTAAGGTAGCCACAAATTATGAAGCTCCGTGAATGTTACACACATGTGTGATAGTCAGGAGACTCTTTGATATGGACACTCATACAGCACCTTTTTGAATACTGCACATTTGGGGAAGAATCACCAGTCTATTTCATATGGTGATTCGTTTGGAGAGTTGAAAAATAACGCACACCTTTGGAGTAAATTGGGGTTAATTACATAAGGCCACTCTTTCAGTTTTTCAGTACATAATATGTATACCTGATAAGTCTGGAACCTATTTCACATGGTCACTCGTTCAGGGCCTCAGTGCATAGTACTCCCCACAGAAATAGTCAAGGGTCTACTTCAAGTAAGTACACATTGAGAGTCTCTGTACATAATGCACACATGGGCAATACACAAGAATTTCTTTTCTATGCCCACTTAGTCAGGGTCTCATTCAATAATACACAACTGGGGAAGAGTGAACAGTCTACTTCATGTAGCCACTGATATAGAGTCTCAGTGAATAATTCACACCTGAGTAATAGTCGAGCATTTTTTATATGGCTGCTCACTATGTGCCTCCCTGAATGATACGCACCTGGGGAATCCTCAGGATTTTATTTTATATTACTACACATTTAGAACCTTATTGAATAATTCAAAATGGAGCAATAGTCACGTGTCTATTCTTCCTGGCCTCTCATTCAATGTTTCTGTGAGTTATAAACTTCGATGGTGTAATCAGGGCACTGTTTAAGATATCCAGCAATTAAGTGCTTTACTGAGTGTTACACACCTGCGTGATAGTCAGTGGTTTATTTTATAGGAACTCTAATTTTGGGTCTTAATGAGTAATACACAAATGGGGGAGTTTCAGGAATCTATTTGGTATAGACACTCATACAGAACCTGTTTGAATAATGCACACATTGAGCATAAACATGAGTCAATGTCGTATGGCTACTCATTCACACAAACAGTAAATAACGCACATGTGGATTAATGAGAAGTCTGTTTCATATGGCCGTTCTTTCACAGCCTCACTGAATATTGCACACTTGTGATATAGTCTGGAGTCTGTTGTTTATGGCCACTCATTCAGAGAATCACTGAATAATGCACACCTGCGGAATAGTCAGAAGTCTCTATCCTATGGCCTCTTATTAAGATCCTCACTAAATGTACACACCTGGTAAAATAGTTGGGATTTACTTATATCCCCTCGTTTAGAGTCTCAATCAATAATGCGCACCTGTGGAATAGAAAGGAGACTTTCTTATGTGGCCTCTCATTCGGAGTGTCACTGATTAATGTGGTGAAGTCAGGAGTCTATTTCATGTAGACACATTTTCAGAGCCTCAGTGAATAAAAAAACCCTTGCTATAGTAAGGCATCTAATTAATATGGCCACATCTTGTAATCCTCACTGAATAATACACACCTGGAGAATAATTTGGAGTCTATTTTCCAAAGACATTCATTTCGAGCCTCAGTGAATAATATCTACGTTGGGATTAGTCAGGATTTTATTTCATATGGCCACTGACTTGTAATTTCAGTGAATAAAGCATAAATGGAAAGTACTCAGCAAACTATTTCATAGAGCCACTCATTCAGAGTTTCACTGAATGATAGAAATATTTAGGATAGACAGAATCCTGTTTCATATGGTCACACAATCTGAGCCTCACTGAGTAACACACACCTGGGGAAGCATTAGCAGTCTACTTTATATAGCCTCTCATTTACAGCCTCAGCGAAAACTGTACACGTGTGGAATAGACTCCAGTCTATTTTATATGGCCACAAAATCAAAGCCTGAGTTAGTAATACATAACATGAGAATAGTCACTAGTCTATTCCATATGCCTAAATATTGAAAGTCAGAGTCAATAATACACACCTGTTGACTAGTCTAAAAACAATTTCATATGGCCAAAGTTTTAGAGCCTCAGTGAATAAAACATACCTACGGAATTCTCAGGACGCTATTACATATGATATCTATTTCAGAGATTCAATGTATAAGGAACATCTGTATTGTAGTCAGAATTCAATTTCTTATAGCCACATATTCAGAACCTAACTTAATGACATACACCTTGAATAAAGTCAGAATTCTGTTTCGTAAAGCCACATATTCAGAACCTAACTGAATAAGATACACCTTGGGGAAAGTCAGGATTCTATTTCGTATAGCCACTCATTTAAATACCGAATGTAAAAACGCACAGCTGCGGAGTATTCAGGAGTCTCTGTTTTATGGCCACTCTTTCAGAACCTCACAGAATGAAAGAGAACTATGGAAATTCAGGAGTGTATTTTACATGGCCACTTATTCAGAACCTCATTGAAGATTCATATATATCTACAAAATACTCAGGATTCTTTTCTTTTTAATTTTTATTGCATTTTAAGTTTTGGGGTACATGTGCAGAACAGGCAACATTTTGGCTTAGGTAAACACATGGTAGTGTTCTTTGCTACCTTCCTCCCCGTAACCCACATTTGGCGTTTATTCTTAGGCTATCCCTTTCCAGCTCCCCCCCCCGCTGTCCCTCCACAATTTTCCACAATAGACCCCAGTGTGTAGTACCCCTCTTCCTTTGTCCATGTGTTCTCATTTTTCTAACCCGCCTATGAGTGAGAATATGTGGTATTTCCTTTTCTGTTTTTGTGTCAATTTGCTGATAATGATGTTCTCCAGATTCATCCATGTCCTTACAAAGGATATAACCTCGTCATTTTTAATTGCTGCATAATATTCCATGATGTATATATGCCATATATTCCCAGTCCAATCTATCATCGATGGGCATTTGTGTTGGTTCCAGTTCTTTGCTTATGTAAACAGTGCTGCAATGAACATTCTTATGCCTGTGTCCTTATAGTAGAACGGTTTATATTCCTTTGGATATATACCCAGTAATGGGATTGCTGGGTCAAATGAAATTTCTATTTCTACATCCTTGAGAAATCGTCACACTGTCTTCCCCAATGGTTGAACTAATTTACACTCCCACCATCAGTGTAAGAGTGTTTCTATTTCTCCACATCCCCTCCAGCATCTGTTGTCTCCAGATTTTTTAATGATTGCCATTCTAACTGGCGTGAGATGGTATCTCAATGTGGTTTTGATTTGCATCTCTCTAATGACCAGTGATGATGAGCATTTTTTCATGTGTTTGTTGGCCTCATGTATGTCTTCTTTTGTAAAGTGTCTGTTCATATCCTTTGCCCATTTTTAAATGGGCTTTTTTTTCTGTTAATCTCTTTGAGTACTTTGTAAATTCTGGATATCAGCCCTTTGTCAGTTGGGTAAACTGCAAAGATTATTTCCCATTCTGATGGTTGCCGATTCACTCTACTGACTGTTTCTTTTGCCATGCAAAAGCTGTGGAGTTTGATTAGGTCCCATTTGTCTATTTTGGCTTTTGTTGCTAATGCTTTTGGTGTTTTGGTCATGATGTCCTTGCCTACTACTATGTCCTGAATGGTTCTGCCTAGATTTTCTTCTAGGATTTTTTTCTGTGCCATGTCTTATGTTTAACTCTTTAATACATCTGTAGTAAATTTTAGTGTAAGGTGTCAGGAAGGGCTCCAGTTTCTGCTTTCTGCACATGGCTAACCAGTTTTCCTAACATCATTTGTTAAACAAGGAATCCTTTCCCCATTGCTTGTTTTTGCCTGGTTTATCATAGATTATGTGGTTGTAGATATGTTGTGTTGCCTCTGATGCCTCTGTTTTGTTCCGTTCGTCTATATCTCTGTTTTGGTACCAGTACCATGGTGTTTTGATTACTGTAGGCTTGTAGTATATTTTGAGGTCTGGTAGTGTGATGCCTACTGCTCTGTTCTTTTTGCTTAGAATTGACTTGGCTATGCATGTTCTCTTTCGGTTCCATAAGAAGTTCATGGTGGTTTTTTCAAGTTCTCTGAGGAAATTTAAGGGTAGCTTGATGGGGATAATGTTGATTCTGTAAATTACCTTGGGCAGTATAGCCATTTTCATAAAATTTATTCTTCCTAACCATGAACAGGAAATATTTCTCCATCTGTTTCTGTCCTGTCTTATTTCGTTGAGCAGTGGTTCGTAGTTTTGTTTTTTTTTTCTGGGGTGGCCATATAATTTTTTTTTAAAATTTTTATTTCATTATAGGTTTTGGGGCACATGTGCAGAACGTGCAAGATAGTTGCATAGGTACACATATGGCAGTGTGTTTTGCTGCCTTCCTCCCCTTCACCCACACTTGGTATTCATCCCCAGCCTATCCCCTCCAGCCCCCCCGCTGTCCCTCCCCCATTTCCCCCAACAGTCCCCAGTGTATAGTAGACCACCTCTCTGTGTCCATGTGTTCTCATTTTTTTCACCCACCTATGAGTGAGTATATGCAGTATTTCTTTTTCTGTTCTTGTGTCAGTTTGCTGAGAATGATGTTCTCCAGATTCATCCATGTCCTTACAAAGGACACAAACTCATCATTTTTGATTGCTGCATAATATTCCATGGTGTATATGTGCCACATTTTCCCAGTCCAGTCTATCATCGATGGGCATTTGGGTTGGTTCCAGGTCTTTGCTATTGTAAACAGTGCTGCAATGAACATTCGTGTGCATGTGTCCTTATAGTAGAACGATTTATAGTCTTTTGGATATATATCCAGTAATGGGATTGCTGGGTCAAATGGAATTTCTATTTCTAGGTCCCTGAGGAATCGCCACACTGTCTTCCACAATGGTTGAACTAATTTACACTCCTACCAACAGTGTAAGAGTGTTCCTATTTCTCCACATCCTCTCCAGCATCTGCTGTCTCCAGATTTTTTAATGATCGCCATTCTAACTGGTGTGAGATGATATCTCAATTTGGTTTTGATTTGCATCTCTCTAATGACCAATGAGAGAGATGTTGGCCTCATGGGTTTGTAGTTTTTCTTGAAGAGGTCCCTTACGTTCCTTTTAAGTTGTACTCCTATGTATTTTATTCTCTTTGTAGCAATTGTGAATGGCAGTTCATCCTTGATTTGGTTCTCTTTAAGTCTGTTATTGGTGTATAGGAATGCTTGTGATTTCTTCACATTGATTTTATACCCTGAGACTTTGCTGAAGTTACTTATCAGTTTCAGGAGTTTTTCAGCTTAGGTGATGGGGACTTCCAAGTATACTGTCATGTCGTCTGCAAATAGAGACAATTTGGCTTCCAACTTTTTTATTTGAATACCTTTTATTTCTTTTTCTTGCCTGATTGCTCTGGCTAGAACTTCCAGTACTATGTTGAATAGGAGTGGCAAGAGAGAGCATCCTTGTCTAGTGCCGAATTTCAAAGGGAATGCTTTCAGTTTTTGCCCATTAAGTATGATATTGGCTGTTGGTTTGTCGTAAATAGCTTTTATTACTTTGAGATATGTTCCATCAATACCAAGTTTATTGAGGGTTTTTAGCATAAAGGGCTGTTGAATTTTGTCAAATGCCTTCTCTGCATCAATTGAGATAATCATGTGGTTTCTGTTTTTGGTTCTGTTAATGTGGTGAATCACGTTTATAGCCTTGCCTATCTTGAACCACCCTTGCATGCCTGGGATGAATCCTACTTGATCATGATGGATAAGTTTTTAATGTGCTGCTGCAATCGGTTTGCCAGTATTTTATTGAAGATTTTTGCATTTATGTTTATCATGGATATTGGCATTAAGTTTTCTTTTCTTGTTGAGTCTCTCCCGGGTTTTGGTATCAGGATTATGTTGGTCTCATAAAATGATTTGGGAAGGGTTTTGGATTATTTGGAAGAGTTTCAGAAGCAATGTTACCAGCTCCTCTTTGTGTGTCTGGTAGAATTCGGCTGTGAACCCGTCTGAACCAGGGCTTTTTTTGTGTGGTAGGCTCTTAATAACTCCCTCGACTTCAGACCTTGTTATTGGTCTATTCATAATTTCTGCTTCCTCGTGGTGTAGGCTTGGGAGGACACAGGTGTCCAGGAATTTATTCATTTCTTCCTGGTTTACTAGTTTATGGGCATAGAGTTGTTTGTAGTATTCTCTGATGATGGTTTGAATTTCTGTGGAATCTGTGATAATTTCCCCTTTATCGTTTTTTATTGCATCTATTTGGGTATTCTCTCTCTTCTTTTTCATCAGTCTGGCTAGCGGTCTGTCTATTTTGTTGATCTTTTCGAAAAACAAGCTCTTGGATTTATTGATTTTTTGAACGGTTTTTTGTGTCGCTATCTCCTTCAGTTCTGCTCTGATGTTAGTTACTTCTTGTCTTCGACTAGGTTTTGAATTTTTTTGATCTTGCTCCTCTAGCTCTTTCAACTTTCACAATAGGGTGGCAATTTTGCATCTTTCCACTCTTCTCATGTGGGCACTTATTTTTATATATTTTTCTCTACAGACTGCTTTAAATGTGTCCCAGAGATTCTGGTATGTTGTGTCTTCGTTCTCTTTGGTTTCAAAGAACTTCTTTATTTCTGCCTTCATTTCATTGTTTATCCAATCAACATTCAAGTGCCAGTTGTTCAGTTTCCATTAAGCTGTGTGGTTCTGAGTTAGATTCTGAATTCTGAGTTCTAACTTGATTGCTCTATTGTCTGAGAGACTGTTTGTTATAATTTCAGTTGTTTTGCATTTGCTGAGGAGTGCTTTAATTCCAATTATATGGTCAATTTTGGAGTAGGTGTGATGTAGTTTTGAGAAGAATGTATATTCTGTGGATTTGGGGTGGAGAGTTCTGTAAATGTCTATCAGGTTTGCTTGTTCCAGGTCTGAGTTCAAGTCCTGGATATCCTTGTTAATTTTCTGTCTGGTTGATCTGTCTGATATTGACAGTGGAGTGTTAAAGTCTCCCACTATTATATTGTGGGAGTCTAAATCTCTTTGTAAGTCATTAGAAACTTGCCTTATTATCTGGGTGCTCCTGTATTGGGTCCATATATGTTTAGGATCGTTAACTCTTCTTGTTGTATCGATCCTTTTACTATTATGTAATGACCTTCTTTGTCTTTTATGATCTTTGTTGCTTTAAAGTCTATTTTATCAAAGATGAGAATTGCAACTGCTGCTTTTTTTTTTGCTCTCCATTTGCTTGGTAAGTCTTTCTACATCCTTTAATTTTGAGCCTTTGTGAATCTTTGCATGTGAGATGGGTTTCTTATATACAGCACAATGATGAGTTTTGGTTTTTTATCCAATTTGCCAGTCTGTGTCTTTTGATTGGTGCATTTAGCCCATTTACATTTAGAGTTAATATTGTTATGTATTTTATACCGCCATTTTGATGCTATCTGGCTGTTTTGTCCCTTGGTTGATGCAGATTCTTCATTTTGTTGATGCCCTTTTGCATTTGGTGTGTTTTTAGACTGGCTGTTACTGGTTTTGTTTTCTATATGTAGTGCCTCTTTCAGGAGCTCTTGTAAAGCAGGCCTGGTGGGGACAAAATCTCTGAGTTCTTGCTTGTTGACAAAAGATTTTATTCTTCCTTCACTTATGAACTCAGTTTGGTTGGATATGAAATTCTGGGTTTAAAGTTCTTTTCTTTAAGGATGTTGAATATTGGCCCCCACTCTCGTCTGGCTTGTAGAGTTTCTGCTGAGAGATCTGCTGTGAGTCTGGTGGGCTTCCCTTTGTGGATGACCCGTGATTTCTCTTTGGCTGCCCTTAGTATTTTCTTCTTTTTTTCAACCCTGGGGAATCTTACGATTATGTGCCTTGGGGTTGCTCTTTTTGCAAAATATCTTTGTGGTGTTCTCTGTATTTCCTGAAGTTGAGTATTGGCCTGCCTTGCCAGGTTGGGGAAATTTTCGTGGATAATATCGTGGAGAGTGTTTTCCACCTTGGATTTATTCTCTTCGTCACATTCTGGTACACCTATCCAACGTACGTTAGGTCTCTTCACAAAGTGCCACATTTCTTGGAGATCTTGTTCATTCCTCTTTGCACTTTTTTCTGTAATCTTGGTTTCCCGTTTTATTTCATTGAATTGATGTTCGACTTCTGATATTCTTTCTTCTGCTTGGTCGATTCTGCTGTTGAAACTTGTGCATGCTTCATGAAGTTCTCCTGTTGTGTTTTTCAGCTCCTTCAATTCATTCATATTCTTCTCTAAGTTGTCCATTCTTGTTCTCATTTTCTCGAATCTTTTCCTCAAGTCTTTTCTCAAGGCTCATAGCTTTTTATTGATTTAGAACATGTTATTTTAGCTCACTGAAGTTTCTCGTTCTCCACATTTTGAAGTCTTATTCCATCATTTCATCACTGTCATTCTTTGTCCAGCTTTGTTCCCTTGCTTGTGAGGAGTTTTGGTCCTTTGTAGGAGGAGAAGTGTTTCAGTTCCGGGTTTTTTCCTTCTTTTTTGCCCTTGTTTTTTTCCATTTCTGTGGATTTATCCACCTGTCGTCTTAGTAGTTGCTGCCTTTTCAATTGGATGTCTGATTGTACGCCCAGATTGTTGATAATGAGGTATTTCTGTTACTTAGTTTTCCTTCTAACGGTTTAGCCCCTCTGCTGTACGAGTGCTGAGGTCCACTCAAGGCACTGCTTGTCTGGGGTACACCTGTATCAGCTGCGGAATAGTGAGGGATGCTACCAGTTTTTCTTCTGCTTTCTTTGTCCCGGAATGGGGCCCACCAAACATCAGTCTAATTGGTCCTTTTTTGAGGTGACTCTTTGGATATAGATGGGTCAGGGAGCTCCTTGAGGACATGGTCTGTACATTATAGGAGCTCCAGTGCTGAGCTGGAAGCTTCTTTGTCCATTCAAGGTTGCTGGGCGAATGTGTTTGTGTCTTCTCCAGCAGAGCTAATAAAACCCTTCTTTTTTTTCCCTCAGATGCTCTGTCTCAGGGAATTGGGGCTTTCTTTATGAGTATCTATTGCACTGTCCTTCCCAGCTAGGAAGCAGTCTATTCTCTATTTGCCTGTTGGGGATCAGCCCTGCTAGCTGCCATGGGGCTCCATTCTGCTGTGGTGCACTCTGCCCTGTTGGCCGTATCTCTCTGTTATGGCTGGATGCCTTGGCAATGGCAGGCTGCTTCAACAGTAGGCGGTACCTCAGTAGGGGTGGATTGCATCCGTAGTGTCAGGCGCCCCTCCACCACTGAGCCGCACTGTTCTTAATTCAGCTCTCCCAGCAGCAAATCTCTCAACCCCAAGAGCCTCCAATCATCATGCTGCTTGTTTCAGTGAGGGTGGGACCCGCCGAGCCCAATCACCTCACTCTCTGCCTCAGAGTCCCTCCTTTCTCTCGTTTACTCATTCCAAATTGAATGGTTGACTCTCTGACAGCTGCCCCAGTCGCCTACTGATTGGCCACTGGGATCTATGCAATCTCCACTGAGGCAGCCCACTGCACTGGCAAAAATCAATCTTCCCAGGAATCTCCTGTTCTCGCTCACAATCCAAGACCTGCTCTGCTCTCTGGTGTCTCTCCTACAACTTGGAATTTCACCGTTCTGTGGGCAACAAAAATCCGTATAGAAATGCTGCTAGGTCTCACCCTCTGTGCCTTCACTGAGAGTTGCAATCCTGAGTTGTTTTGCGGTGCCATATTGGAACATCTCTCGGTCAGGAGTCTATTTCATATGGCCTATCATTGAGAGTGTCAGTGCATAATAAACAGTTGTGGAGTAGTCAGGTCCCTCTTTAAGGTAGCCCCAAATTATGCAGCTATGTGAATGATACACACATGTGTTATAGTCAAGAGACTCTTTGATATGGACACTCATACAGCAACTTTTTGAATACTGCATATTTGGGCAATAATCAGTAGTCTATTTTATATGGTGATTCGTTTGGAGAGTAAAAAATAAAGCACTCCTGTGGAGTAAAATGGGGTCTATTACATAAGGCCACTCTTTCAGTGTTTCAGTGAATAATATATATATCTGATAAGTCAGGAATCTCTTTTATATATCCACTCCTTCAGGGCCTCAGTGCATAATACTCACCTCAGAAATAGTCAAGAGTCTACTTCAAATAAGTATACATTCAGAGTCTCTGCAAATAATGCACACATGTGCAATACACAACAGTCTCTTTGGTTTGTCCACTTAGTCAGTGTCTCATTCAGTAATATACACCTGGGGAACAGCTAAGAGTCTACTTCATGTAGCCACTCATTTAGCACCTCAGTGAATAATTCACACTGGAGTAATAGTCGAGCATTTTTTATATGGCCACTCAATATGTACCTCCCTGAATGACAAACACCTAGGGAATACTCAGGATTTTATTTCATACCACCACATATTTAGAACTTAATTGAATAATTCACAATGGAGCAATAGTCAGGTGTCTATTCTTTCTGGCCTCTCATTTAAAGTTTCAGTGAATAATAAACTTCTATGGAGTAATCAGGGACCTGTTTAAGATAACCACAAATTAAGAGCCTTCCTGAGTGATAAAAAACTTCGTGATAGTCAGAAGTTTATTTCATATGAACTCTAATTCTGACTATTGCTGAGGAATACCGTACTGAGTGAGTGTCAGGAGTCTATTTGGTATGGACACTCATACAGACCCTGTATGAATAATGCACACATGGAGAATAATCAGGAGTCTATTTCATATATCTACTCATTCAGACAAACAGTAAATAATGCATGGGTGGAGTAATGAGAAGTCTGTTTCATATGGCCATTCTTTTACAGCCTCACTGAATATTACACACTTGTAATATCATCTGGAGTCTATCGTTTATGGCCACTTACTCAGAGAATCACTGAATAATGCACACCTTCGGAATTGTCAGAAGTCTCTATCCTATTGTCTCTTATTGAGAGCCTTACTAAATGTACACACCTGGGAAAATAGTCAGGATTTAGTTATATGCCCTCATTTAGACTCTCACTCAATAATGCACACCTGTGGAATAGTAAGGAGACTTTCTTATGTGGCCTCTTTTTCAGAGTGTCACTGAATAATGTGGTTCAGTCAGGAGTCTATTTCATGTAGACACATATTTAGAGCTTCAGTGAATAAGAGAGACCCTTGCTATAGTAAGGAATCTAATTAATATGGCCACATCTTGTAAGCCTCACTGAATAATACACACCTGGAGAAGAATTTGGAGTCTACTTTCGATGGACATTCATTCAGAACCTCGGTGAATAATGCACACCCGTGTGGTAGCCGAGTCTATTTTATGTGGACACTTATTCATAGCCTCAGTGGATAATATGCATGTCTGGATTATTCAGGATTTCATTTCATATGGCCACTGACTCTTAATTTCAGTGAATAATGCACAAATGCAAAGTATTCAGCAGTCTATTTCATAGAGCCACTCATTCAAAGATTCACAGAATAATACAATATTTTAAATATGGAGGACTCGCTAGATGGCGTCATAGAAGCGACTCAGGATTGCAACTCTCAGTGAAGGCGCAGAGGATGAGTCATAGCTGCATTCTCGGATGGACCGTTTTTTCTCACAGAGCGTTGAAAGTCCCAGGTGTGGGAGAGACACAGCATGCTAGTACAGCCAGCTAGCACAACCGGCTCACATGGCAGCTTTGGCCGGCGCCAAAGTGGGACCCGACACGGAACTCACTGGTCTGGGTGCCCTGTTAAACTGGCAATATGAGATTTGGAAGGGCAGATTGGCATGTCCTTCTGATTAAATGGGACTTGGAAAATGAGCCAGACGAGGAATTTTCTGGGAAGCATGATCTGAGCTGGTACAGTGGGTGGAAGCATGGTAGATCACATGTATCCCAGTGTCCTATCGGCAGGCTACTGGGGCGCTAGTGAGAGAGTCGACCTTTCAGCTTGGAAAGAGGAAGAGAGAGAGAGAGAGAGGATGGACTCTGAGGCAGGGAGCTGGGTGATCGGGCTTGGTGGGTCCCACCCTCATGGGGATAAACAGGGCAACGATTGAAGGCATTCGGGGCTGAGAGTTTTGCTGCCGGCATGTAGGACGGTGCAGCCCAGTGAGGAAGGGGCATCTCCACTACTGACACAATACGCCCCTACTGAAGTACCGCCCAGGGCTGAAGCAGCCTGCCGTTGCCGAGGCAACCTGCCATAACAGAGAGACTCCACCAGAAGGGGGAAGCACTCAACAGCAGAATGGAGAGCAGCTGCAACAGGGCAGACCACCGCTAGCAGGGCAAAGAACTGGCAGGCAAATAGTGAATAGACTGCCTCATAGTGGGGCATGACAGTGCAACAGATACTCATAAAGAAAGCCCCAACTCCCTGAGACAGAGCATCTAGGGGGGAAAAAAAAACAAAGGGTGGTGTTTTATGAGTTCTTCTGCAGCAGAAATAAACAACTTCCCAACAACCCTGAATGAAAAACAGCACACAGCCCAGCACTGGAACTCCTATAAAGCACAGATCATCTCCTCAAGCAGCTCCCTGACCCCTGTATATCCAAAGAGTCACCCCAAAAAAGGACTAATAAGACTGATATTTGGTGGGCATCATTCTGGAAAAAAACAGGAGAAGAAGAAACTGGTATCACCCCTCACTGTTCCGCAGCTACTACAGGTATACCCCAGACAAGCAGGGCCTGGAGGGGACCTCAGCACTCATACACCGAAGGAGCTACATGATTAGAAGTAAAACTAAGTAACAGAAATACTTCATCATCAACAATCTCAGGGTGCACACAGAGACCCAATTGAAAAATCAGCAATTACTAAGACACAGGTGGATAAACCCATAAAGATGGGAAGAAACCAGCGCAAAAAGGAGGAAAACATCCAAAACCAAAACATCTCACCTCCAACAAAGGAACAAAACTCCTCACAAGCAAGGGAACAAAGTTGGACAGAGAATGAGTGTGACAAAATGACGGAAACAGACATAAGAAAGTGGATAATGAGAAACTTCAGGGAGCTAAAAGAACATGTTCTAAATCAGTGCAAAGAAACTAAGAACCTTAAAAAAAAGATTTGAAAAAAGATTTGAGGAATTGATAACAAGAATGGACAACATAGAGAGGAATATGAATGAATTGAAGGAGCTGGAAAACACAACAAGAGAACATTGTGAAGCATGCACAAGTTTCAACAGCCAAATTGACCAAGCAGAAAAAAGAATATCAGAAGTCGAAGATCAACTCAATGAAATAAAACAAGAAACCAAGAATAAAGAAAAAAGCAGAAAAAAAAAGAACAAAATCTCGAAGAAATGTGGGACTATGTGAAGAGACCCAACCTACGTTTGATAGGTGTACCAGAATGTGATGAAGAGAATGAATCCAAGCTGGAAAACACTCTTCAGGATATAATCCAGGAAAATTTCCCCAACCTAGCAAGACAGGTCAATACTCAACACCAGGAAATACAGAGAACACCACAAAGATACTCTGCAAGAAGAGCAACCACAAGGCACATAATCGTCAGATTCACCAGGGTTGAAATGAAGGAGAAAATACTAAGGGCAGCCAGAGAGAAAGGTCGGGTCACCCACAAAGGGAAGCCCATCAGACTCACAGCAGATCTCTTGGCAGAGACTCTACAAGCCAGAAGAGAGTGGGGGCCAATATTCAACATCCTTAAAGAAAAGAACTTTCAACCCAGAATTTCATATCCAGCCAAACTGAGTTTCATAAATGAAGGAAAAATCAAAACCTTCATGAACAAGCAAGTACTCAGAGATTTTTTCAACACTAGGCCTGCTTCACAAGAGCTCCTGAAAGAGGCACTACAAATAGAAAGAAATAACCAGTACCAGCCATCCTAAAAGCATACCAAATGCTAAAGACCATCAACAAAATGAAGAATGTACGTGAACCAACGGGCAAAACAGCCAGCTAGCATCAAAATGGCAGTATCAAATTCACACATAACAATATTAACCCTAAATGTAAATGGGCTAAATGCACCAATCAAAACACACAGACTGGCAAATTGGGTAAAAAAAAACCAAACCCATCGGTGTGCTGTATCCAGGAAACCCACCTCACACGCAAGAATACACAAAGGCTCAAAATAAAGGAATGGAGGAAGATTTACCAAGCAAATGTAGAGCAAAAAGAAGCAGGAGTTGCAATTCTCGTCTCTGATAAAATAGACTTTAAAGCAACGATGTTCAAAAGGGAAAAAGAAGGTCATTACATAATGGTAAAACAATCGATACAACAAGAAGAGCTAACGATTCTAAATATATATGGACCCAATGCAGGAGCACCCAGATATATAAGGCAAGTTCTTAATGACTAACAAAGAGACTTAGACTCCCACACAATAATAGTGGGAGACTTTAACACTCCACTGTCAATATCAGACAGATCAACCAGACAGAAAATTAACAAGGATATCCAAGACTTGAACTCAGACCTGGAACAAGCAAACCTGATAGACATTTACAGAACTCTCCACCCCAAATCCACAGAATATACATTCTTCTCAGCACCGCCTCACACCTACTCCAAACTTGACCACATAATTGGAATTAAAGCACTCCTCAGCAAATGCAAAACAACTGAAATCATAACAAACAGTCTCTCAGACCGTAGTGCAATCAAGTTGGAACTCAGAATTCAGAAAATAACTCAGAACCGCACAGCTTCATGGAGACTGAACAACTGGCTCTTGAATGTTGATTGGATAAACAATGAAATGAAGGCAGAAATAAAGAAGTTCTTTCAATCCAAGGAGAATAAAGACACAACGTACCAGAATCTCTGGGACACATTTAAAGCAGTCTGCAGAGAAAAATTCATAGCAATAAATGCCCATATGAGAAGAGTGAAGTGATCCAAAATTAACACCCTATCGTTAACATTGAAAGAGCTAGAGTAGCAAGACCAAAAAAGCTCAAAACCTAGCCGAAGACAAGAAATAACTAAGATCAGAGCAGAACTGAAGGAGATAGAGACAATAAAAACCCTTAAAAAAAACAATAAATCTAAGAGCTGGTTTTTCAAAATGATCAACAAAATAGACAGACCACTAGCCAGACTGATATAAAAGAAAAGAGAGAACAACCAAATAGATGCAATAAAACACGATAATGGGGAAATCACCAGAGATTCCACAGAAATTCAAACCATCATCCGAGAATACTACAAACAACACTATGCACATCAACTAGTAAACCAGGAAGAAATGGATAAATTCCTGGACGCCTGTGTCCTCCCAAGCCTAAACCAGAAGGAAGCCAAAACTATGTATAGACCAATAACAAGGTCTGAAGTTGAGGCAGCAATTAAGAGACTACCACACAAAAAAAGCCCAGGTCCAGATGGTTTCACAGCTGAATTCTACCAGACACACAAAGAGGATCTGGTACCATTCCTTCTGAAACTATTCCAAATAATCCAAAAGAGGGAACCCTTCTCAAATTATTTTATGAGACCAACATCATCCTGATACCAAAACCTGGCAGAGACTCAACAAGAAAAGAAAACTTCAGGCCAATATCCATGGTGAACATAGATGCAAAAATCTTCAATAAAATACTGGCAAACCGATTGCAACAGCACATTAAAAAAACTTATCCATCATGATCAAGTAGGATTTATCCCAAGGATGCAAGGCTGGTTCAACATATGCAAGTCTATAAATGTAATTCACTACACAATCAGAAGCAAAAACAAAAACCACATGATTATCTCAATTGACGCCGAGAAGGCATTTGACAAAATTCAACAGCCCTTTATGCTAAAAACCCTCAATCAACTTGGTATTGATGGAACATAACTCAAAGTAATAAAAGCTATTTACGACAAACCAACAGCCAATATCATACTGAATGGGCAAAAACTGGAAGAATTCCCTTTGAAATTCGGCACTAGAGAAAGATGCCCTCTCTCACCACTCCTATTCAACATAGTACTGGAAGTTCTAGCAAGAGCAATCAGGCAAGAAAAAGAAATAAAGGGTATTCAAATAGGAAAGGCGGAAGCCAAATTGTCTCTATTTGCAGATAACATGAGAGCATACCTAGAAGTCCCAATCACCTCAGCCCAAAAACTCCTGAAACTGATAAGCAACTTCAGCAAAGTCTCAAGATATAAAATCAATGTGCAAAAATCACAAGCATTCTTATACACCAATAACTGACTTAAAGAGAACCAAATCAAGAACGAACTGCCATTCACAATTGCTACAAAGAAAATAAAATACCTAGGAATACAACTCACAAGGAATGTAAGGGACCACTTTAAGGAAAACTACAAACCACTGCTCAACGAAATAAGAGAGGACACAAATAGATGAAGAAACATTCCATGTTCGTGGTTAGGAAGAATAAATATCGTGAAAATGGCTATACAGCCCAAAGTAATTTACACAATCAATGCTATCCCCATCAAACTACCATTGAATTTCTTCACAGAACTGGAAAAAAACACCATGAATTTCATATGGAACAAAAAAAGAGCCCGCATAGGAAAGTCAATTCTCTTTTTTTTTTTCTTTTTTGGCCTTTAGAGATTTAATTTTTTTTTTAAGTTTTTATTGCATTATAGGTTTTGGGGTACATGTGCAGAACGTGCAAGATAGTTGCATAGGTACACACATGGCAGTGTGTTTTGCTGCCTTCATCCCCTTCACCCACACTTGGCATTTATCCCCAGGCTATCCCTTCCCAGCCCCCCACGCTGTCCCTCCCCCATTCCCCCCAATGGACCCCAGTGTATAGTAGACCGCCTCTCTGTTTCCATGTGTTCTCATTTTTCTCACCCGCCTATGAGTGAGTGTATGCGGTATTTCTTTTTCTGTTCTTGTGTCAGTTTGCTGAGAATGATGTTCTCCAGATTCATCCATGTCCTTACAAAGGACGCAAACTCATCATTTTTGATTGCTGCATAATATTCCATGGTGTATATGTGCCACATTTTTCCAGTCCAGTCTATCATCGTTGGGCATTTGGGTTGGTTCCAGTTCTTTGCTATTGTAAACAGTGCTGCAATGAACATTTGTGTGCATGTGTCCTTATAGTAGAACGATTTATAGTAATTTGGATAGATACCCAGTAATGGGATTGCTGGGTCAAATGGAATTTCTATTTCTAAGTCCCTGAGGAATCGCCACATTGTCTTCCACAATGGTTGAACTAATTTTCACTCCCACCAATAGTGTAAGAGTGTTCCTATTTCTCCACATCCTCTCCAGCATCTGCTGTCTCCAGATTTTTTAATAATCGCCATTCTAACTGGCGTGAGATGGTATCTCAATGTGGTTTTGATTTGCATCTCTCTATTGACCAGTGATGATGAGCATTTTTTCATATGTTTGTTGGCCTCATGTATGTCTTCTTTTGTAAAGTGTCTGTTCATATCCTTTGCCCGTTTTTGAATGGGCTTGTTTGTTTTTTTCCTGTATACCTGTTTGATTTCTTTGTAAATTCTGGATATGAGCCCTTTTTCTGATGTGAAAACTGCAAAGATTTTTTCCCAATCTGATGGTTGCCAATTGACTCTAATGACTGTTTCTTTTGCAGTGCAGAAGCTGTGGTGTTTGGTTAGGTCCCATTTGTCTATTTTGGCTTTTGATGCCAATGCTTTTGGTGTTTTATTCATGAAGTCCTTGCTTACTCCTATGTCCTGAATGGTTTTGCCTAGATTTTCTTCTAGGGTTTTTATGGTGTCAGGTCTTACGTTTAAGTCTTTAATCCATCTGTAGTTAATTTTAGTGTAAGGTGTCAGGAAACGGTCCAGTTTCTGCTTTCTTCACATGGCTAGCTGGATTTCCCAACACCATTTATTAAATAGGGAATCCTTTCCCCATTGCTTGTTATTGTCTGGTTTATCAAAGATAATATTGCCGTAGATAGGTTGTGTTCCCTCCGATGCTTCTGGTTTGTTTCATTGGTCTATATCTCTGTTTTGGTACCAGTACCGTGCTATTTTGATTACTGTAGTCTTGTAGTATAGTTTGAAGTCTGGTAGTGTGAGGCCTCCCACTGTGTTCTTATTGCTTAGAATTGACTTGGCTATGCGCGCTCTTTTTTGGGTTTATATGTAATTCATAGTGTTTTTTTCCAGTTCTGTTAAGAAATTCAATGGTAGTTTGATGGGGATAGCATTGATTGTGTAAAATGCTTTGGGCAGTATAGCCATTTTCACGATATTGATTCTTCCTAACCACGAACATGGAATGTTTCTCGGTCTGTTTGTGTCCTCTCTTATTTCGTTGAGCGGTGTTTTATAGTTTTCCTTAAAGAGGTCCCTCACATTCCTAGTGAGTTGTATTCCAAGGTATTTTATTTTCTTTGTAGCAATTGTGAATGGCAGTTCGTTCTTGATTTGGTTCCCTTTAAGTCTGTTATTGGTGTATACGTATGCCTGTGATTTTTGCACATTGATTTTATATCCTGAGACTTTGCTGAAGTTGCTTATCAGTTGCACGAGCTTTTGGGCTGAGGTGATGGGGTCTTCTAGGTATACTCTCATGTCGTCTGCAAATAGAGACAATTTGGCTTCAAACTTTCCTATTTGAATACCCTTTATTTCTTTTTCTTGCCTGATTGCTCTGGCTAGAACTTCCAGTACTATGTTGAATAGGAGTGTTGAGAGAGGGCATCCTTGTCTAGTGCCGGATGTCAAAGAGAATGCTTCCAGTTTTTTCCTGTTAAGAATGATATTGGCTGTTGGTTTGTCGTACACAGATTTTATTACTTTGAGATATGTTCCATAAATACCAAGTTTATTGAGGGTTTTTACATAAAGGGCTGTTGATTTTTTTCAAATGCCTTCTCTGCGTCAATTGAGATAATCATGTGGTTTTTGTTTTTGCTTCTGTTTATGTGGTGAATTACGTTTATAGACTTGCATATGTTGAACCCGCCTTGCATCCCCGGGATGAATCTTACTTGATCATGATGGATAAGTGTTTTAATGTGCTGTTGCAATTGGGTTGCCAGTATTTTATTGAAGATTTTTGCATCTGTGTTCATCCTGGATATTGGCCTGAAGTTTTCTTTTCTTGTTGAGTCTCTGTCAGGGTTTGGTATCTGGATGATATTGGTCTCATAAAATGATTTGGGAAGGGTTCCCTCTTTTTGGATTCTTTGGAATAGTTTCAGAAGGAGTGGTACCGCATCCTCTTTGTGTGTCTGGTAGAATTCAGCTGTGAACCCATCGTGACCTGGGCTTTTTTGTGTGGTAGGCACTTAATTGATGCCTCAGCTTCAGACCTTGTTATTGGTCTATTCATAGTTTTGGCTTCCTCCTGGTTTAGGCTTGGGAGGACACAGGCGTCCAGAAATTTTTCCATTTCTTCCTGATTTACGAGTTTATGTGCATAGAGCTGTTTGTAGTATTCTCTGATGATGGTTTGAATTTCTGTGGAATCTGTGGTGATTTCCCCATTAACGTTTTTTATTTCGTCTATTTGGTTTTTCTCTCTTTTCTTTTTTATCAGTCTTGCTAGTGGTCTGTCTATTTTGTTGATCTTTTCCAAAAACCAGCTCTTAGATTTATTGATTTTTTTGACGGGGTTTTCTTTTCTCTATCTCCTTCAGTTCTGCTCTGATCTTAGTTATTTCTTGTCTTCGGCTAGGTTTTGAGCTTTTTTGATTTTGCTCCTCTAGCTCTTTCAAATTTGACCATAGGGTGTCAATTTTGGATCTCTCCACTCTTCTCATGTGGGCACTTATTGCTATATATTTTCCTCTACAGACTGCTTTAAATGTGTCCCAGAGATTCTGGTGCGTTGTGTCTTCATTTTCGTTAGTTTCAAAGAACTTCTTTATTTCTGCCTTCATTTCATTGTTTATCCAATCAACATTCAAGATCCAATTGTTCAGTTTCCGTGAAGCTGTGCAGTTCTGAGGTATTTTCTGAATTCTGAGTTCCAAATTGATTGCACTATGGTCTGAGAGACTGTTTGTTATGATGTCAGTTGTTTTGCATTTGCTGAGGAGTGCTTTACTTCCAATTATGTGGTCAATTTTGGAGTAGGTGTGATGTGGTGCTGACAAGAATGCATATTCTGTGGATTTGGGGTGGAGAGTTCTGTAAATGTCTATCAGGTTTGCTTGTTCCAGGTCTGAGTTCAAGTCCTGTATATCCTTGTTAATTTTCTGTCTGTTTGTTCTGTCTGATATTGACAGTGGAGTGTTAAAGTCTCGCACTATTTTTGTGTGGGATTCCAAGTCTCTTTGTAAGTCATTAAGAACTTGCCTTATATATCTGGGGGCTCCTACATTGGGTCCATATATATTTAGAATCGTTAGCTCTTCTTGTTGTATCAATCCTTTTACCATTATGTAATGACCCTCCTTGTCCCTTTTTATCTTTGTTGCTTTAAAGTCTACCTTATCAGAGACGAGAATTGCATCTCCTCCTTTTTTTTGCTCTCCGTTTGCTTGGTAAATCTTCCTCCATCCTTTTATTTTGAGCCTTTGTGTATCTTTGCGTGTGAGGTGGGTTTCCTGGATACAGCACACCGATGGGTTTTGTATTTTTATCCAATTTGCCAGTCTGTGTGTTTTGATAGGTGCATTTAGCCCATTTACATTTAGGGTTAATATTGTTATGTGTGAATTTGATACTGCCATTTTGATGCTAGCTGGCTGTTTTGCCCGTTGGTTCATTTACATTCTTCATTTTGTTGATGGTCTTTAGCATTTGGTATGCTTTTAGGATGGCTGATACTGGTTGTTTCTTTCTGTGTGTTGTGCCTCTTTCAGGAGCTCTTGTAAAGCAGGCCTAGTGGTGACAAAATCTCTGAGTACTTGCTTGTTCATGAAGGATTTTATTTTTCCTTCACTTATGAAGCTCAGTTTGGCTGGATATGAAATTCTGGGTTGAAAGTTCTTTTCTTTAAGGATGTTGAATATTGGCCCCCACTCTCTTCTGGCTTGTAGAGTCTCTGCCGAGAGATCTGCTGTGAGTCTGATGGGCTTCCCTTTGTGGGTGACCCGACCTTTCTCTCTGGCTGCCCTTAGTATTTTCTCCTTCATTTCAACCCTGGTGAATCTGACGATTATGTGCCTTGGGGTTGCTCTTCTTGCGGAGTATCTTTATGGTGTTCTCTGTATTTCCTGGAGTTGAGTATTGACCTGTCTTTCTAGGTTGGGGAAATTTTTCTGGATAATATCCTGAAGAGTGTTTTCCCGCTTGCATTCATTCTCTTCATCACATTCTGGTACACCTATCAAATGTAGGTTTGGTCTCTTCACATAGTCCCACATTTCTTGGAGATTTTGTTCATTCCTTTTTGTGCTTTTTTCTTTAATATTGGTTTTACGTTTTATTTCATTGAGTTGATCTTCAATTTCTGATATTCTTTCTTCTGTTTGGTCAATTAAGCTGTTGAAACTTGTGCATGCTTCACGAAGTTCTCGTGTTGTGTTTTTCAGCTCCTTCAATTCATTCATATCCCTCTCTAAGCTATCCGTTCTTGTTATCAATTCCTCGTATGTTTTTTCAAATCTTTTTTCAAATTTCTTAGTTTCTTTGCACTGATTTAGAACATGTTCTTTTAGCTCAATGAATTTTCTCATTATCCACTTTCTGAAGTCTTTTTCCATCATTTCTTCACACTCATTCTCCGTCCAGCTTGTTTCCCCTGCTGGTGAGCAGTTTTGTTTTTTTGTTGAAGGTGAGGTGTTTTGGTTTTGGGTGTTTTCCTCCTTTTTGCGCTGGTTTCTTCCCATCTTTATGGATTTATCCGCCTGTCGTCTTAGTAGTGGCTGATTTTTCAATTGGGTCTCTGTGTGGATGCTGAGATTGTTGATGATGATGTGTTTCTGTTACTTAGTTTTTCTTCTAATGGTCTATCCCCTCTGCTGTATGAATGCTGAGGTCCACTCCAGGCCCTGTGTGTCTGGAGTATACCTGTAGCAGTTGTTTAACAGTGACGGATGATACCAGTTTCTTCTTCTGCTGTCTTTGTTCCAGAATGATGACCTCCAAATGTCAGTCTGACTAGTTCTTTTTTGGGGTGACTCTTTGGATGTACAGTTGTCAGGGAGCTGCTTAAGGAGACGGTCTGTGCTTTATAGGAGCTCCAGTGCTGAGCTGTGAGCTCGGTTGTTCATTCAGGCTTGTTGGGATGTTGTTTATGTCTGCTGCAATAGAACTCATAAAACACCACCTTTTTTTCCCCCCTTAGATGCTCTGTCTCAGGGAGTTGGGGCTTTCTTTATGAGTATCTGTTGCACTGTCCTGCCCCACTAGGTGGCAGTCTATTCACTTTTTGCCTGCCGGGGCTCTGACTTGCTAGCGTGGGTCTGCCCTGTTTCTGTCGCTGGGCTCCCTTCTGCTGTGGAGCGCTCCCCCCTCCTGGTGGAATCTCTTTGTTATGGCAGGTTTCCTTGGCAACAGCAGGCTGCGTCAGCCCTGGGCGGTACTTCAGTAGAGGAGGATTGCGTCAGCAATGGCGGACGCCCCTCCCTCAACGGGTTGCACCATCCTAGATGCCGGCAGCAAAACTCTCAGCCCCAAGTGCCTCCAGTTGCCTCCCTGCTTGTCCCCATGAGTGTGGGACAGGCCAAGCCCAATCACCCAGCTCCCTGCCTCAGAGTCCGTCCTCTCTCTCTCTCTCTCCCTGTCTGCAAGCTGAAAGGTCACCTCTCTCACTGGCACCCCAGTATCCTGATAGGGCACTGGGAACTGTTCAATCTCCCATGCCCATACACACTGTACCGGCTCAGATCATGCTTCCCAGGAAATTCCTGGTCTGGCTCACTGTCCAATTCCCGTTCAATCAAATGTACATGCCAATTTGCCCTTCCAAATGTCAGATTGCCAGTTTAGCAGGGCACCCAGACCAGTGAGTTCCGTACCGGGTCCCGCTGCGTCACCGGCTGAAGCGGCTGGGTGAGCCAGCTGCGTTAGCTGGCTTTCTAGCATCCTGTGTCTCTCCCACACCTGGGATTTTCAACGCTCTGTGGACAAAAAAGGTCCATCCGAGAATGCGGCTAGGACTCACCCTCTGCGCCTTCACTGAGAGCTGCAATCCTGAGTCACTTCTACGAGGCCATCTTGCGAGTCTCCTCGCCAAGTCAATTCTAAGCAAAAAGAACACAGCGGGAGGCATCACACTACCAGACTTCAAACTATACTACAAGGCTACAGTAATCAAAACAGCATGGTACTGGTACCAAAAGAGAAATATAGACCAATGGAACAGAACAGAAGCATCGGAGGCAACACAACATATCTACAGCCATATTATCTTTGATAAACCTGACAAAAACAAGCAATGGGGAAAGGATTCCCTATTTAATAAATGGTGTTGGGAAAACTGGCTAGCCATGGGCAGAAAGCAGAAACTGGACCCCTTCCTGACACCTTACACTAAAATTAACTCCAGATGGATTAAAGACTTAAACGTAAGACCTGACACCATAAAAACCCTAGAAGAAATTCTAGGCAAAACCATTCCGGACATAGGAGTAGGCACGGACTTCATGAATAAAACACCAAAAGCATTGGCAACAAAAGCCAAAATAGACAAATGGGACCTAATCAAACTCCACAGCTTCTGCACGGCAAAAGTAACAGTCACTAGAGTGAATCGGCAACCATCAGAATGGGAAAAAATCTTTGCAGTTTACACATCTGACAAAGGGCTGATATCCAGAATTTACAAAGAACTCAAACAGATTTACAGGAAAAAATCAAACAAGCCCATTCAAAAATGGGCAAAGGATATGAACAGACACTTTACAAAAGAAGACATACATGAGGCCAACAAACATATGAAAAAATGCTCATCGTCACTGGTCATTAGAGAGATGCAAATCAAAACCACATTGAGATACCATCTCACGCCAGTTAGAATGGTGATCATTAAAAAATCTGGAGACAGCAGATGCTGGAGAGGATGTTGAGAAATAGGAACACTCTTACACTGTTGGTGGAAGTGTAAATTAGTTCAACCAATGTGGAAGACAGTGTGGCGATTCCTCAGGGACATAGAAATAGAAATTCCATTTGACCCAGCAATCCCATTACTGGGTATCTTTCCAAAGGACTATAAATCGTTCTACTATAAGGACACATGCACACGAATGTTCATTGCAGCACTGTTTACAATAGCAAAGAACTGGAACCAACCCAAATGCCCAAAGATGATAGACTGGCCTGGGAAAATATTGCACATATGCACCAGGAAATATTATGCAGCAATCAAAAATGATGAGTTTGTGTCCTTTGTAAGGACATGGATGAATCTGGAGAACATCATTCCCAGCAAACTGACACAAGAACAGAAAAAGAAATACCGCATATACTCACTCATATCTGGGTGAGAAAAATGAGAACACATGGACACAGGGAGGGGGTCTACTACACACTGGCGTGTATTGGTGGAATGGGGGAGGCACAGCGCGGGGGGGACTGGGGTTGGATAGCCTGGGGATGAATGCTAAGTGTGGTTGAAGGGGAGGAATGCAGCAAAACACACTGCCATGTGTGTACCTATGCAACTATCTTGAACGTTTTGCACATTTACCCCAAAAAATATAATGCAATAAAAATTTAAAAAATAAAAATTAAAAAAAAATGAAAGGAAAAAATGGAAAGAAAAGAAACAAAAAATATAGAGAGAATCCTGTTTCATATAGTCACACAATCAGAGCCTAACTGAGTAACTCACACCTGGGGAAACGTTAGGAATCTACTTCATAAAGACTCTCATTTACAGCGTTAGCAAATAATGTACACGTGTGGAATAGACACAAGTCTATTTTATATGGCCACAAAATCAAAGCCTGAGTGAGTAGTAAACAACTTTAGAATAGTCACTAGTCTATTCCATCTGACCAAATATTCAAAGTCACAGTCAATAATACACACTTATGGACTAGTCAAAAAACAATTTCATAAGGCCAATGTTTTAGAGCATCAGTGAATAAAAGATACCTGGGGAATATACAGGAGGCTATTTCATATGACATCTGTTTCATAGATTCATTGAATTAGGAACACCAGTAGCCGGAATTCTATTTCATAAAGCCACATATTCAGAACCTAACTGAATGCCATACACCTTGGGGAAAGTCGGGATTCTATTTTGTATAGCCACATATTTATATACTGAAAGTAAAACGCCCACCTGCAGAGTATTCAGGAGTCTCTATTTTATGGCCACTCATTCAGAGCCTCAAAGTATAATACAGAACTTTGAAAATTCTGGAGTGTATTTTACATGGCCACTTATTCAGAAACTCATTGAAGAAGTATATGTATCTGCAAAATACTCAGGATTCTATAATATATATCCACTTATTCAGAGACTCCCAAAACAATACACACCTGGGGAATGGTCTAGAGATTATTTGATATGATCATTCACCCTGTGACTCAGTGAAAAATGCACAGCTGAGAAATAGTCAAGAGGATGGAGTCATGAGCCTATTTTTTTGTGGTAACACGTTCAGAAACGCACTGAAGAATACCCACCTTGGATATAGTCAGAGTCCAGGTCATATGGCCACTCCATCAAAGCATTACCGAATAATGCACAATGGGGCAACAGTAAGGAGTCTATTTCATATGACCTCTCACTGAGAGATTCAGTGCGTAATAAACAGCTGTAAAGTTCTCAGGACACTCTTTAAGGTAGCCACAAATTACGCAGCTACGTGAATGGTACACACATGTGTGATAGTAAGGAGACTATTTGATATGGACACTCACACAGCACCTCTTCGAATACTGTACATTTGAGGAATAATCACCAGTCTATTTCATATGTTGATTCGTTTGGAGAGTCAAAAAATAACGCACACCAGTGGAGTAAAATAAGGTCTATTACTTAAGGCCACACTTTCAGTGTTTCAGTGAATAATATGTATATCTGGTAAGTCTGGGATCTCTTTCACATGGCCATTCGTTCATGGCATCAGTGCATAATACTCACCTCAGAAATAGTCAAGTGTCTACTTCAAATAAGTACACAATCAGAGTCTATGTAAGTAATGCACACATGGGCAATACGGAAGTGTCTGTTTTCTATGCCCACTTAGTTAGAATCTCATTCAATAATACACATCTGAGGAAGAATTAAGAGTCTACTTCATGTATCCTCTCATTCAGAAGCTCAGTGAATAATTCACACTGGAGAAATAGTCGAGCAGTTTTTATATGGCCACTCACTATGTGCCTCACTGAATGATACACAGCTGGGGAATCCTCAGGATTTTATTGCATATTAACACACATTAGCACCTTATTGAATAATTCCCAATTTATCAATAGTCATGTGTGTATTCTTTCTGGCCTCTCATTCAAAGTTTCTGTGAATTATAAACTTTATGGAGTAATCAGGGCACTGTTTAAGATAGCCAGGAATTAAGTGATTTCCTGAGTGATACACACCTGTGTGATAGTCAGTAGTTTATTTCATATGAACTCTAATTCTGGGTATTGCTGAGTAATACACAAATGAGGGAGTGTAAGGATTCTATTTGGTATGGACACTCATACAGAACAAGTTTGAGTAATGCACACATGAGGAATAATCAGGAGTCTATGTCATATGGCTGCTCATTCAAACAGTGAATAAAGCACATGTGAAGTAATGAGAGGTCTGCTTCATTTGGCCATTCTTTCACAGCCTCACTGAATATTACACACTTGTAATATAGTCTGGAGTCCATTTTTTTATGGCCACTCATTAGGAGAAACACTGAATAAGGCATATCTGTGGAATAGTCAGAAGTCTCTATCATATGGCCTCTCATTGAGAGCCACAGTAAATGTACACACCTCGGAAAATAGTGAGGATTTACTTATATCCCCACATTTAGAGTCTCACTCAATAATGCCCACCTATGGAATATTAAGAAGGCATTTTCATGTGGCCTCTCATTCGGAGTGTCACTAAATAATGTGGTTTAGTCAGGAGTCTGCTTTAAGTAGACACATTTTCAGAGCCTCAGTGAATAAGAGAGACCCTTTCTATAGTAAGCCATCTAATTAATACAGCCACATCTTGTGAGCCTCACTGAACAATACACACCTGGAGAATAATTTGGAGTCTATCTGCAATGGACATTCATTAAGACCCTTGGTCAATAATGCACACCTGTGGGATAGCCAGGAATCTGTTTCATTTGGTCACTCATTCATAGCCTCAGTGGATAGTACGCATGTGTGGATTAGTCAAGATTTCATTTCATATGACCACTTACTCATAATTTCAGTAAATAATGCACAAATGTAAAGCAATCAGTAGTATATTTCATAGGGCCACTCATTCAGAGATTCACTGAGTAATACAAATATTTAAGATAGACAGAATCCCTTTTCATAGGGTCACACAATCAGAGCGTCAGTGAGTAACACACGCCTGGAGAAGTGTTAATAGTCTACTTTATATAGCCTCTCATTCACAACCTTAACAAATAATGCACACATGTGGAATACACACTAGTTTATTTTATATGGCCACAAAATCAGTCTGCGTGAGTAATACCCAACATTACAATAGTCACTAGTCTATTCCATATGCTGAAATATTCAAAATAAGGGTCAATGATATACACCTGGGGACTGGTCAAAAAACAATTTTATATGGTCTACGTTTTAGAGCCTCAGTGAATAATACATACCTGGGGAATACTCAGGACGCTATTACATATGGCATCTATTTCAGAGATTCATTGAATAAGGAACACCTGTATTGTAGTCAGAATTCTATTTTGTATAGCCAGATATTCAGAACCTAACTGAATGACATACACATTGGGGAAAGTCAGGATTCTATTTCGGATAGCCACGTATTCAGAACCTAACTGAATAACATACACCTTGGGAAAAGTCAGGATTCTATTTCGTATAGCCACTAATTTAGATACCGAATGTAAAAGCGCACACCTGCGGAGGATTCAGGAATCTCTGTTTTATAGCCACTCATTCAGAGCCTCACAGAATAATATAGAACTATGGAAATTCAAGAGTGTATTTTACATGGTCGCTTATTCAGAAACTCATTGAAGCATCATGTATGTCTGAAAAACACCCAGGATTCTATTATATATTGCCACTTATTCAGAGACTCACAGAATAATGCACACCTTAAGAATAGTCTGGAGACTATTTGATATGACCATTCACCCAGTGACTCAGTGAAAATTGCACAGATGAGAAGTAGTCAAGAGAATAGAGCCATGCATCAACTTTCTGTGGTAACTCATTCAGAAACTCAATGAAAAATACCCACCTTGGAAAGTGTCGGAGTCCATGTCATATGGCCACGCAATCAAAGCATTATCGAATAATGCACAATGGGGCAATAGTAAGGAATCTATTTCCTATGTCCTCTCATTCAGAGTTTCAGTGTGTAATAAACAGCTGTGGAGTAGTCAGGACCCTATTAAAGGTAGCCCCAAATTATGCAACTATGTGAATGATACACACATGTGTTATAGTCAGGAGACTATTTGAAATGGACACTCACACAGCACCTCTTTGAATACCGCACATTTGGGGAATAATCACTAGCCTATTTTATATGGGGATTCATTTGGAGAGTCAAACAATTAGGCACAGATGTGGAGTAAAATGGGGTCTATTACATAATGTCAGTCTTTCAGTGTTTCAGTGAATAATATGTATATCTGATAAGTCAGAAATCCCTTTCACATGGCCACTCATTTAGGGCCTCAGTTCATAATACACCCCTCAGACATAGTCAAGGGTCTACTTCAAATAAGTACACATTCAGAGTCGCTGTAAGTAATGCAAACATGGGCAATACACAAGAGTCTCTTTTATATGCCCACTTAGTCAGAGTCTCATTCAATAACACACACCTGTGGAAGATTTATGGGTCTACATCATGTAGCCCCTCATTTAGAGCCTCAGTGAATAATTCACACCGGAGTAACAGTCGAGCATTTTTTATATGGCCACTCACTATGTGCCTCCCTGAATGATAAACACCCGGGGAATCCTCAGGATTTTATTTCATACTACCACACATTTAGAACCATATTCAATAATTCACAATGGAGCAATATTCAGGTGTCTATTTTTTCTGGCCTCTCATTCAATGATTCAGTGAATAATAAACTTCTATGGAGTAATCAGGGACCTGTTTAAGATAACCACGAATTACGTTTTTTCATGAGTGATACAAACCGGCGTGATAGTCAGGAGTTTATTTCATATGAACTCTAATTCTGGGTATTGCTTAGTAATTCACAACTGGGGAAGTTTCAGGAGTCTATTTAGTATAAACACTCATACAGAACCTGTTTGAATAATGCACACATGGAGAATAATCAGGAGTCTATGTCATATGACTACTCATTCAGACAAACAGTGAATAATGCACATGTGGGGTAATGAGATGTCTGTTTCATGTGGCCGTTCTTTCACAGCCTCACTGAATATTACACACTTGTGACATAGTCTGGAGTCTATTGTTTATGGCCACTTATTCAGAGAATCACTGAATAATTCACACTTGTGGAATAGTAAGATGTCTATCCTAAAGCCTCTAAGTGAGAGCCTAACAAAATGTATACACCTGGGAAAATAATCAGAAGTTACTTATATCCCCTCATTTAGAGTCTCACTCAATAATTCACACCTGTGGAATAGTAAGGAGACTTTTTTATGTGGCCTCTCATTCGGCGTGTCACTGAATTATGTGGTGTAGTCAAGGAGTCTATTTCATGTAGACACATTTTCAGAGGCTCAGTGAATAAGAGAAAACCTTGCTATAGTAAGGCATCTTATTAATATGAACACATCTTGTAAGCCTCACTGAATAATACACATGTGCAGAAAAATTTGGAGTCTATTTGTGATGGACATTCATTCAGAGCCTTGGTGAATAATGCACATCCGTTGGGTAGCCAGGAGTCTATTTCATTTGGACACTCATTCATAGCCTCAGTGGATAATATGCACGTGTGCATTAGTCAGGATTTCATTTCATATGGCCAATGACTTTTAATTTCTGTGAAAAATGCACAAATGTAAAGTACTCAGCAGTGTTTTTCATAGAGCCACTCATTCAGAGATTCGCTGAATAATACAAATATTAAAGATAGAAAGAATTCTGTTTCATATGGTCCCACAATCAGAGCCTCACTGAGTAACACGAACCTGGGAAGCGTTAGGAGTCTACTTTATATAGCCTCTCATTTACAGCCTAAGCGAATAATGCACATGTGTGGAATAGACACTAGTCTGTTTTATATGGCCACAAAATCAAAGCCTGAGTGAGTAATATACAACTTGACAATACTCACTTGTCTATTCCATATGCCCAAATATTCAAAGTCAGAGTCAATAATACACTCCTGTGGACTAGACAAAAAACAATTTTATATGACAAACGTTTTAGAGCCTCAGTGAATAATACATTCCTGGGGAATACTCAGGACCCGGTTACATAAGGCATCTATATCAGAGATTCATTGAATAAGGAACACTTGTATTGTACAAAGAATTCTGTTTTCTATAGCCAAATATTCAGAACTTAACTGAATGACATAATCCTTGGTTAAAGTCAGGATTCTATTTCATATAGCCACATATTCAGAGCCTAACTGAATAACATACACTTTGGGGAATGTCAGGATTGTATTTCGTATAGCCACTCATTTACATGCGGAAAGTAAAAACGCAAACCTGCGGAGTATTCAGGAGTCTCTGTTTTATGGCCACTCATTCAGAACCTCACAAAATAATACAGAACTATGGAAATTCAGGAGTGTATTTTGCACGGCCACTTATTCAGAACCTCATTGAAGAATCATCAATATCTGGAAAATACTCAGGATTCTATTATATATAGTCACTTATTCAGAAACACTGAATAATGCACACCTGGGCAATAGTCTGAAGACTGTTTGATTTGACCGTTCACCCAGTGACTCAGTGAAAAATGCACAGCTGAAAAATAGTCAAGAGGATAGAGTCATGAGTCTACTTCCTGTGGTAACTCTCTCAGAAACTCACTGAGGAATACCCAACTTGGAAATAGTCAGAGTCCAGGTCATATGGCCACACAATCAGCATTACCGAATAATGCACAATGGGTCAATAGTAAAAAGTCTACTGGATATGGACTCCCATTGAGAGCTTCAGTGTGTAATAAACAGCTGTGGAGTATTCAGGACCCTATTAAAGGTAGCCCCAAATTACGCAGCTACCTGAATGATACACACTTGTGTGATAGTCAGGAGACTCTTAGATATGGACACTCGTACAGCACCTCCTCAAATACTACACATTTGGGGAATAATCACTAGTCTATTTTATATGGAGATTTGTTTGGAGAGTCAATAAATAACGCACATCTCTGGAGTAAAATGGGGTCTATTATATAAGGAAACTATGTCAGTGTTTCAGTGAATAATATTTATATCCGATACGGCACGAATCTCTTTCAAATGGACACTCGTTAAGGGCCTCAGTGCATAACACAGCCCTCAGAAAGAGTCAAGGGTCTACTTCAAATAACTACAAATTCGGAGTCTCTGTCAGGAATGCACACATGGGCAATACACAAGAGTCTCTTTTCTATGCCCACTTAGTCAGAGTTTCATTCAATAATACACACCTGTGAAAGAGTTATGGGTCTACATTTTGTAGCCACTCATTTAGAGCCTCAGTGAATAATTCACACCGGAGTAATAGTCGAGAATTTTTTACATGGCCACTCACTATGTGCCTGCCTGAATGACACACACCTGGGAAATCCTCAGAATTCTATTGCATACTACCACAAATTTAGAATCTTATTGAATAATTCACAATGGAGCAATAGTCAGGTGTCCATTTTTTCTGGCGTCTCATTCAAAGTTTTAGTGAATAATAAACTTCTATGTTGTAATCAGGGCACTGTTTAAGATAGCCACGAATTAAGTGCCTTCCAGAGTGATACCCACCTGGGTGATAGTCAGGAGGTTATTTCATATGAGCTCGAATTCTGGTAATTGCTGAGTAATGCACAACAGGGGGAGTGTCAGGAATCAATTTGGTGTGGACAATCATACAGAAACTGTTTGAATAATGCACACATGGAGAATAATCAGGAGTCTATGTCATACAGCTGCTCTTTCAGACCAACAGTGAATAACGCACATGTAGAGTAATGAGAAGTCCGTTTCATGTGGCTGTTCTTTCACAGCATCACTAAAGATGACACACTTATGATATAGTCTGGAGGCTATTGTTTATGGCCACTCATTCAGAGAATCACTGAATAATTCACACCTGCAGAATAGTAAGAAGTCTATCCTAAGGCCTCTCCATGAGAGCCTCACTAAATGTACACCCCTGGGAAAATAGTCAGGATTTACTTATATCCCCTCATTTAGAGTCTCACTCAATAATGCACACCTGTGGAATAATAAGGAGACTTTCATGTGGCCTCTTATTTGGCATGCCACTAAATTATGTGGTGTAGTCAAGGAGTCAATTTCATGTAGACACTTTTTCAGAGCCTCAGTGAATAAGAGAAAACCTTGCTATAGTAATGCATCTTATTAATATGGCCACATCTTGTAGGCCTTACTGAATAATACAAACCTGGAAAATAATTTGGAGTCTATTTCCGATGGACATTCATTCAGAGCCTTGGTGAATAATGCACACCCGTGGGTTAGCCAGGATTCTATTTCATTTGGACACTCATTCATAGCCTCAGTGGATAATATGCACGTGTGCATTAGTCAGGATTTCATTTCATATGGCAACTGACTTTTAATTTCTGTGAATAATGAACAAATGTAAATTACTCAGCAGTGTTTTTCATAGAGCCACTTATTCAGAGATTCACTAAATAATACAAATATTTAAGATAGAAAGAATCCTGTTTCATATCATCCCGCAATCAGAGACTCACTGAGTAACACAAACCTGGGAAGCGTTAGGAGTTTACTTTATATAGCCTCTCATTTACAGCCTCAGCAAATAATGTACACGTGTGGAATAGACATCAGTCTATTTTATATGGCCACAAAATCTAAGCCTGAGTGTGTAATATACAATTCGACAATAGTCACTTGTCTATTCCATATGCCCAAATATTCAAAGTCAGAATCAATAATACACACCTGTGGACTAGTCAAAAAACAATTTTATATGGCAAACGTTTTAGAGCCTCAGTGAATAATACATACCTGGGGAATACTGAGGACCCTATGACATAAGACATCTATTTCAGAGATTCATTTTATAAGGAACACTTGTAATGTACACAGAATTACATTTTCTATAGCCAAATATTCAGAACTTAACTGAATGACATACTTCTTGGTGAAAGTCAGGATTCTATTTTGTGTAGCCACATATTCAGAGCCTAACTGAATAATATACAGCTTGGGGAATGTCAGGATTCTATTTCGTATAGCCACTCATTTACATGCGGAAATTAAAAACGCATACCTGCGGAGTATTCAGCAGACTGTTTTATGGCAACTCATTCAGAACCTCACGGAATAAAACAGAACTATGAAAATTCAGGAGTGTATTTCGCATGGCCACTTATTCAGAACCTCACTGGAGAATCATCTATATCTGGAAAATACTCAGGATTCTGTTATATATAGCCACTTATTCAGAAACTCACTGAATAATGCACACCTGGGAAATAGTCTGAAGAATATTTGATATGACCGTTCACCATGTGACTCAGTGAAAAATGCACAGCTGAAAAATAGTCAAGAGGATAGAGTCGTGAGTTTATTTCCTGTGGTAAATCGCTCAGAAACTCACTGAAGAATACGCAACTTGGAAATAGTCAGAGTGCAGGTCATATGGCCACTCAATCAAAGCGTTACCGAATAATGCACAATAGGGCAATAGTAAGGATTCTACTGGATATGGACTCTCATTGAGAGCTTCAGTGCGTAATAAACAGCTGTGGAGTATTCAGGACCCTATTAAGCGTAGCCCCAAATTACGCAGTAACGTGAATGATAAGAACAGGTGTGATAGTCAGGAGACTATTTGATATGGACACTCATACAGCACCACTTCGAATACTACACATTTGGGGAATAAACACTAGTCTATTTCATATGGTGACTCGTGCGGAGAGTCAAAAAATAACGCACACCTGTAGAGTAAAATGGGGTCTATTACATAAGGAAACTATTTCAGTGTTTCAGTGAATAATATGTATATCTGATAAATAAGGAATCTCTTTCACATGGACACTCGTTAAGGGCCTCAGTGCATAATACACCCCTCAGAAATAGTCAAGAGTCTACTTCAAATAAGTACAAATTCGGAGTCTCTGTAAGTAATGCACACATGGGCAATACACAAGAGTCTCTTTTCTATGACCACTTAGTCAGAGTTTCATTCAGTAATACACACCTGGGGAAGAGTTATGGGTCTACATCATGTAGCCACTCATTTAGAGCCTCAGTGAATAATTCACACCGAAGTAATAGTCGAGCATTTTTTACATGGCCACTCACTATGTGCCTCCCTCAATGATACACACCTGGGGAATCCTCAGGATTTTATTTTATACTACCACACATTTAGAACCTTATTGAATAATTCAAAATGGAGCAATAGTCAGGTGTCCATTCTTCCTGGTGTCTCATTCAAAGTTTCAGTGAATAATAAACTTCTATGTTGTAATCAGGGCACTGTTTAAGATAGCCACGAATTAAGTGCCTTCCAGAGTCATACGCACCTGGGTGATAGTCAGGAGGTTATTTCATATGAACTCGAATTCTGGTAATTGCTGAGTAATGCACAACAGGGGGAGTGCCAGGAGTCAATTTGGTGTGGACAATCATACAGAAACTGTTTGAATAATGCACACATGGAGAATAATCAGGAGTCTATGTCATACGGCTGCTCTTTCAGACCAACAGTGAATAACGCACATGTAGAGTAATGAGAAGTCTGTTTCATATGGCTCTTCTTTCACAGCCTTACTAAATATTACAAACTTGTGATATAGTCTGGAGGCTATTGTTTATGGCCACTCATTCAGAAAATAACTGTATAATTCACACCTGTGGAATAGTAAGAAATCTATCCTAAGGCCTCTCCATGAGAGCCTCACTAAATGTACACACCTGGGAAAATAGTCAGGATTTACTTATATCCCCTCATTTAAGTCTCACTCAATAATGCACACCTGTGGAATGGTAAGGAGACTTTTTCATGTGGCCTCTCATTCGGCGTGTCACTGAATTATGTGGTGAGTCAAGGAGTCTATTTCATGTAGACACTCTTTCAGAGCCTCAGTGCATAAGAGAAAACCTTGCAATAGTAAGGCATCTTATTAATATGTCCACATCTTGTAAGCCTCATTGAATAACACACACCTGGAGAATAATTTGGAGTCTATTTGCGATGGACATTCATTCAGAGCCTCGGTGAATAAGGCACACACGTGGGGTAGCCAGGAGTCTATTTCATTTGGACACTCATTCGTAGCCTCAGTTGATAATATGCATGTGTGCATTTGTCAGGATTTCATTTCATATGGCCACTGAATTGTAATTTCTGTGAAAAATGCACAATTGTAAAGTACTCATCAGTGTTTTTCATAGAGCCACTTATTCAGAGATTCACTGAATAATACAAATATTTAAGATAGAAAGAATCCTGTTTCATGTGGTCCCACAATCAGAGCCTCACTGAGTAACACGAACCTGGAAAGCATTAGGAGTCTGCTTTATATAGCCTCTCGTTTACAACCTCAGCAAATAATGCACACGGGTGGAATAGTCACTAGTCTATTTTATATGGCCACAAAATCAAAACTTGAGTGAGTAATATACAACTTGACAATAGTCACTTGTCTATTCCATATGCCCAAATATTCAAAGACAGAATCAATAATAGACACCTATGGACTAGTCAAAAAATAATTTTATATGGCAAAAGTTTTAGAGCCTCAGTGAATAATACATACCTGGGGAATAGTCAGGACCCTATTACATAAGGCATCTATTTCAGAGATTCAATGAATAAGGAACACATGTATTGTACACAGAATTCTATTTCCTATAGACAAATATTGAGAACTTAACTGAATGACATACTCCTTGGTGAAAGTCAGGATTCTTTTTCATATAGACACATATTCAGAGCCTAACTGAATAACATATGCCTTGGGGAATGTCAGGATTCTATTTCGTATAGCCACTCATTTACCTACCAAAAGTAAAAACGCATACCTGTGGAGAATTCCGGAGTCTCTGTTTTATGGCCTCTCATTCAGAACCTCACAGAATATTACAGAACTATGGAAATTCAGGAGTGTATTTTACATGGCCACTTATTCAGAACCTCATTGAAGAATCAACTATATCTGGAAAATACTCAGGATTCTATTCTACATAGCCAGTTGTTCAGAAACTCACTGAATAATGCACTCCTTGGCAATAGTCTGAAGACTATTTGATATGACCATTCACCCAGTGACTCAGTGAAAAATGCACAGCTGAAAAATAGACAAGGGGATAGACTTATGAGTCTATTTTCTGTGGTAACTCTCTCAGAAACTCACTGAAGAATACCCATCTTGGAAATAATCAGAGTCCAGGTCATATAGCCACTCAATCAAAGCATTTTTGTATAATGCACAATGGGGTAATAGTAAGGAGTCTACTGTATTTGGACTCTCATTGAGAGCTTCAGTGCATAATGAACAGCTGTGGAGTATTCAGGACCCTATTAATATTAGCCCCAAATTACGCAGCTATGTGAATAATACACACATGTGTGATAGTCAGGAGACTAGTTGATATGGACACTCATACAGCACCTCTTTGAAAACTACACATTTGGGGAATAATCACTAGTCCATTTCATATAATGATTCATTCAGAGAGTCAAAAAATAACGCACATCGGTGGAGTAAAAGGGGTCTATTACATAAGTAAACTATTTCAGTGTTTCAGTGAATATTATGTGTATCTTATAAGTCAGGAATCTCTTTCACATGGACACTCGTTAAGGGCCTCATTGCATAATACACCCCTTAGAAACAGTCAAGGGTCTACTTCAAATAAGTACAAATTCGGAGTCTCTGTAAGTAATGCACACATGGGCAATACACAAGAGTCTCTTTTCTATGCCCACTTAGTCAGAGTTTCATTCAGTAATAGACACCTGGGAAAGAGTTATGGGTCTGCATCATGTAGCCACTCATTTAGAGCCTCAGTGAATAATTCTCACAGGAGTAATAGTCGAGCATTTTTTACATGGCCACTCACTATGTGTCCCCCTCAATGATACACACCTGGGGAATCCTCAGGACTTTATTTCATACTACCACACATTTAGAACCTTATTGAATAATTCACAATGGAGCCATAGTCAGGTGTCCATTCTTCCCAGCGTCTCATTCAAATTTTCAGTGAATAATAAACTTCTATGTTGTAATCAGGGCACTGTTTAAGATAGCCACGAATTAAGTGCCTTCCAGAGTGATACCCACATGGGTGATAGTCAGGAGCTTATTTTATATGAACTCTAATTCTGGTAATTGCTGAGTAATGCACAACAGGGGGAGTGTCAGGAGTCAATTTGGTGTGGACAATCATACAGAAACTGTTTGAATAATGCACACATGGGGAATAATCAGGAGTGTATATCATACAGCTGCTCTTTCAGACAAACTGTGAATAACCCACATGTAGAGTAATGAGAAGTCTGTTTCATATGGCTTTTCTTTCACAGCCTCACTGAATATTACACACTTGTGATATAATCTGGAACCTATTGATTATGGCCACCAATTCAGAGCATCACTGAATAATGCTCACCTGGAAAATAATCAAAGGTCTCTATCCTATGGCCTCTCATCGAGAGCCTCACTAAATGTACACACCTGAGAAAATAGTCAGAATTTACTTATGTCTCCACATTTAGAGTCTCACTCCATCATACAAACCTTTGGAGGGGTATGGAGACTTTTTCTTGTGGCTACTCTTTCGGAGTGCCACTGAATAATGTGGTGAATTAAGGAGTCTATTTTATGTAGACAAATTTACAGAACCTCAGTGAATAAATGATACTCTCTCTATAGTAAGGCATCTAATTAATATGGCCACATCTTGTAAGATTTACGAAATAATACACATATGAAGAATAATTTGGAGTCTATTTTTGATGGACATTCATTCAGAACCACGGTGAATAATGCAAACCCATGGGGTAGCCAGGTGTATATTTTATTTAGACAGTATTCATTGCCTCAATGGATAATATGCACATGTGGATTAGTCAGAATTTCATTTCATATGGCCACTGACCCATTATTTCAGTAAATAATGCACAAATAGAAAATACTCAGCAGTCTATTTCAGAGACACTCATTCAGAGAATCACTCAATAATACAAATATTTAAGACAGATAGAATCCTGTATTATATGGGCACACAATCAGAGCCTCACTGAGTAACACACACCTGGGGAAACTTTAGGAGTCTACTTTATATAGCCTGTCATTTGCAGCCTCAGCCAATAATGCACATGTGTGGAATAGACAATAGTCTATTTTATATGGCCACAAAATCAAAGCCTGAGTGAGTAATACACAACTTTAGAATAGTCACAAGTCTATTACATATGCCCAAATATTCAAAGTCATTGTCAATAATACACACATGTAGACTGGACGAAAAACAATTTCATATGGCCAACGTTTTAGAGCCTCCGTGAATAATACATACCTGGGGAACACTCAGGACGCTATTACATATGGCACCTATTTCAGAGATTCATTTAATAATTAACACCTGTATTGTAGTCAGAATTCTATTTTGTATAGCTGTATATTCAGAACCTAACTGAAAGACATACACTTTGGGGAAAGTCAGGATTCTATTTTGTATAGCCACATACTCAGAACCTAACTGAATAACATACATCTTGGTGAAAATCAGAATTCTATTATCTATAGCCACCCATTTATATACCAAATGTAAAAACCTACACCTGCCCAGTATTCAGGAGTGTCTGTTTTATGGCCACTCATTCGGAGCCTCACAGAATAATTCAGAACTATGGAAATTCAGGAGTGTATTTCACATGGACACTTATTCAGAACCTCATTGAAGAATCATGAATATCTGGAAAATACTCAGGATTCTATTATATAGAGCCACTTATTCAGAGACTCACCGAATAATGCACACCTGGGGAATAGTCTGGAGACTATTTGATATAACTGTTCACCCAGTGACTCAGTGAAAAATGCACAGCTGAAATAGAGTCAAGAGAATAGAGTCATATATCTATTTTCTGTGGTGATACATTCAGAAACAAACTGAAGAATACCCACCTTGGAAAATGTCAGAGTCCAGGTCATAAGGCCACTCAATCAAAGCATTACCGAATAATGCACAATGAGACAATAGTAAAGAGTCTATCACATATGGCCTCTCATTGAGAGCTTCAGTGCATAATAAAGATCTGTGGAGTAGACAGGACCCTATTTAGGTAGCCCCAAGTTACGCAGCTACGTGAATGATACACACATGTGTGATAGTCAGGAGACTATTTGATATTTACACTCATACAGCACCTCTTCAAATATTGCACATTTATGGAATAATCACTAGTCTATTTCGTATGGTGATTCCTTAGGAGAGTCAAAAATTAACGCACACCTGTGGAGTAAAATGGGGTCTATTACATAAGGTCACTCTTTCAGTGTTTCAGTGACTAATATGTATATCTGATACATCAGGAATGTCTTTCACATGGCCAGTCGTTCAGGGCCTCATTGCATAATACTACCCTAGGAAACAGTCAAGGGTCTACTTCAAAAAACTACACATTCAGTGTCTCTGTAAATAATGCACACATGAGCAATACATAAGTGTCTCTTTTCTATGCCCACTTTGTCAGAGTTTCATTCAATATTACAATCCTGGGAAAGAGTTAAGGGTCTACTTCATGTAGCCACTCATTTAGTGCCTCAGTGAATAATTCACACCGGAGTAACAGCCGAGAATTTTTTATATGGCCATTCACTATGTGACTCCCTAAATGATACACACCTGGGGAATTCTCACATTCTATGTCATAATAGCACACATTTTTAACCTTATTGAATAATTCACATTAGATCAATAGTCAGGTGTCTATTCTTTTTTTTTTAAGAGAATGCTGGAGATTTTATTAACTTTAGATTTGTTTAAATTTAATACACATAAAATATCCTAAATTAATGAAATTATAATGTATAACTTCCCAATTTATCCAGAAAAGTGTAAGAGCAAATAGCAACTATTAACCAATTCAAATACTTTTGATGGAAAGAGAGAATATTTCTTTTTTTCATGCTTTCTATTTGTTTATATTTTGTTGATTTTAATTTTTTAAAAAATTTTTATTGCATTATAGGTTTCGGGGTTCATGTGCAGAACGGGCAAGATAGTTGCATAGGTACACACATGGCAGTGTGTTTTGCTGCCTTCCTCCCCTTCACCCACACTTGGCATTTATCCCCAGGCTATCCCTCCCCAGCCGCCCTGTCCCTCCCCCATTCTCCCCAAAACTCCCCAGTGTGTAGTAGACCCCCTCCCTGTGTCCATGTGTTCTCATTTTTCTCACCCACCTATGAGTGAGTATATGCGGTATTTCTTTTTCTGTTCTTGTGTCAGTTTGCTGAGAATGATGTTCTCCAGATTCATCCATGTCCTTACAAAGGACACAAACTCAACATTTTTGATTGCTGCATAATATTCCATGGTGTATATGTGCCACATTTTCCCAGTCCAGTCTATCATCGTTGGGCATCTGGGTTGGTTCAAGTTATTTGCTATTTTAAACAGTGCTGCAATGAACATTCGTGTGCATGTGATCTTATAGTAGAACGATTTATAGTCCTTTGAATAGATGCCCAGTAATGGGATTGCTGGGTCAAATGGAATTTCTATTTCTAGGTCCCTGAGGAATCACCACACTGTCTTCCACAATGGTTGAACTAATTTACACTCCCACTAACAGTGTAAGAGTGTTCCTATTTCTCCACATCCCCTCCAGCATCTGCTGTCTCCCGATTTTTTAATGATCACCATACTAACCGGCATGAGATGGTATCTCAATGTGGTTTTGATTTGCATCTCTCTAATGACCAGTGATGATGAGCATTTTTTCATATGTTTGTTGGCCTCATGTATGTCTTCTTTTGTAAAGTGTCTGTTCATATCCTTTGCCCATTTTTGAATGCTCTTGTTTGTTTTTTTTTCCTGTAAATCTGTTTGAGTTCTTTGTAAATTCTGGATATCAGCCCTTTATCAGATGTGTAAACTGCAAAGATTTTTTTCCATTCTGATGGTTTCCAATTCACTCTAGTAACTGTTTCTTTTGCAGTGCAGAAGCTGTGGAGTTTGATTAGGTCCCATTTGTTTATTTTGGCTTTTGTTGCCAATACTTTTGGTGTTGTGGTCATGAAGTCCTTGCCTACTCCTCTATCCTGAATGGTTTTACCTATATTTTCTTCTAAGGTTTTTATGGTGTCAGGTCTTACGTTTAAGTCTTTAATACATATGGAGTTAATTTTAGTTTAAGGTGTCAGAAAGGGGTTCAGTTTCTGCTTTCTGCACATGGGTAGCCAGTTTTCCCAACATCATTTATTAAATAGGGAATCTTTTCCCCATTGCTAGTTTTTTTCTGGTTTATAAAAGATAATATGGTTGTAGATATGTCCTGTTGTCTCTGATGCTTTTGTTTTGTTCCATTGGTCTATATCTCTGTTTTGGTACCAGTACCATGCTGTTATGATTACTGAAGTGTTGTAGTAGGTTGAAGTCTCGTAGTGTGATGCCTCCCGCTGTGTTCTTTTTGCTTAGAATTGACTTGGCTATGCGGGCTCTTTTTGGGTTCCATATGAAATTCATGGTGGATTTTTCCAGTTCTGTGAAGAAATTCAATGGTAGTTTGATGGGGATAGCATTCATTGATTGTGTAAATTACACTGGGCAGTATAGCCATTTTCATGATATTGATTCTTCCTAACCATGAACATGGAATGTTTCTCCATCTGTTTGTGTCCTCTCTTATTTCGTTGAGCAGTGGTTTGTAGTTTTTCTTAAAGAGGTCCCTTACGTTCCTTGTGAGTTGTATTCCTAGGTATTTTATTTTCTTTGTGTCAATTGTGAATGGCAGTTCGTTATTGATTTGGTTCTCTTTAAGTCTCTTATTGGTGTATAGAAATGCTTGTGATTTTTGCACATTGATTTTATATCCTGAGACTTTGCTGAGGTTGCTTATCAGTTTCAGGAGCATTTGGCATGACGTAATGGGGTCTTCTAGGTATACTATCATGTCTTCTGTAAATAGAGACAATTTGGCTTCCACCTTTCCTATTTGAATACCCTTTATTTCTATTTCTTGCCTGATTGCTCTGGCTAGAAATTCCAGTACTATGTTGAATAGGAGTGGTGAGAGAGGGCATCCTTGTCTAGTGCTGGATTTCAAAGGAAATGCTTCCAGTTTTTCCCATTAGGTATGATATTGGCTGTTGGTTTGTCGTAAATAGCTTTTATTACTTTGAGATATGTTCCATCAATACCAAGTTTTTTGAGGGTTTTTAGCATAAAGGGCTGTAGAATTTTGTCAAATGCCTTCTCTGCATCAATTGAGATAATCATGTGGTTTTTGTTTTTGCTTCTGTTTATGTGGTGAATTACATTTATAGACTTGCGTATGTTGAACCAGCCTTGCATCCCCGGGATGAATCCTACTTGATCATGATGGATAAGGTTTTTAATGTGCTGCTGCAATCAGTTTGCCAGTATTTTATTGAAGATTTTTGCATCTATGGTCATCATGAATATTGGCCTGAAGTTTTTTTTCTTTTTCAGTCTATGCCATGTTTTGGTATCAGGATGATGTTGGTCTCATAAAATGATTTCGGAAGGGTTTCCTCTTTTTGGGTTATTTGGAATAGTTTCAGAAGAAATGGTACCAGATCCTCTTTGTGTGTCTGGTAGAATTCAGCTGTGAACCCATCTGGACCTGGGCTTTTTTTGTGTGGTAGGTTCTTAATTGCTGCCTCAACTTCAGACCTTGTTATTGGGTTTTTCATAGTTTTGGCTTCCTCCTGGTTTAGGCTTGGGAGGACACAGGCTTCCAGGAATTTATCAATTTATTCCTGGTTTACTAGTTTATGTACATAGAGTTGTTTGTAGTATTCTCTGATGATGGTTTGAATTTCCGTGTAATTTGTGATGATTTCCCCATTATCGTTTTTTATTGCATCTATTTGGTTGTTCTCTCTTTTCTGTTTTATTAGTCTGGCTAGTGGTCTGTCTAATTTGTTGATCTTTTCGAAACACCAGCTCTTAGATTTATTGATTTTTTGAAGGGCTTTTCTTGTCTCTATCTCCTTCAGTTCTGCTCTGATCTTAGTTATTTCTAGTCTTTGCCTAGGTTTTGAGCTTTTTTGATCTTTCTCCTCTAGCTTTTTCAAATTTTATGATAGGGTGTCAATTTTGGATCTCTCCACTCTTCTCATGTGGGCACTTATTTTTATATATCTTCCTCTACAGAATGCTTTAAATGTGTCCCAGAGATTCTGGTACGTTCTGTCTTCATTCTCGGTGGTTTCAAAGAACTTCTTTACTTTTGCCTTCATTTCATTGTTTATCCAATTAACATTCAAGAGCCAGTTGTTCAGTTTCCATGAAGCTGTGCAGTTTTGAGTTATTTTCTTAATTCTGAGTACCAACTTGATTGCACTATGGTCTGTAAGACTGTTTCTTATTATTTCTGTTGTTTTGCATTTGCTGAGGAGTGCTTTACTTCCAATTATGTGGTCAATTTTGGAGTAGGTGTGACGTAATGCTGAGAAGAATGTATATTCTGTGGATTTGGGGTGGAGAGTTCTGCAAATGTCTATCAGGTTTGCTTGTTGTAGGTCTGAGTTCAAGTCTTGGATATCATTGTTAATTTTCTGTATGGTTGAACTGTCTGATATTGACAGTGGAGTGTTAAAGTCTCCCACTATTATTGTGTGGGAGTTTAAATCTCTTTGTAAGTCATTAGGAACTTGCCTTATATATCTGGGTGCTCCTGCATTGGGTCCATATATATTTAGAATCATTAGCTCTTCTTGTTTTATTGATTGTTTTACCATTATGTAATAACCTTCTTTGTTTCTTTTGATCTTTGTTGCTTTAAAGTCTATTTTATCCGAGATGAGAATTGCAACTCCTGCTTTTTTTTGCTTTATTTACTTGGTAAATCTTCCTCTATCCATTTATTTTGAGCCTTTGTGTATCCTTGAGTGTGAGGTGGGTTTCCTGGATACAGCACACTGATGGGTTTTGGTTTTTTATCTAACTTTTCAGCCTGTGTCTTTTGTTTGTTGCATTTAGCCCATTTACATTTAGGGTTAATATTGTTATGTGTGAATTTGATACTGCCATTTTGATGCTAGCTGGCTGTTTTTCCCGTTGGTTCATGTACATTCTTCATTTTGTTGATGGTCTTTAGCATTTGGTATGCTTTTAGGACGGCTGATACTGGTTGTTTCTCTCTATGTGTAGTGTCTCTTTCAGGAGCTCTTGTAAAGCAGGCGTAGTGGTGACAAAATCTCTGAGTACTTGCTTGTTCATGAAGGATTTTATTTTTCCTTCACTTATGAAGCTCAGTTTCGCTGGATATGAAATTCATGTTTGAAAGTTCTTTCCTTTAAGGATGTTGAATATTGGCCCCCACTCTCTTCTGGCTTGTAGAGTCTCTGCCGAGAGATCTGCTGTGATTCTTATAAGCTTCCCTTTGTGGGTGACCCGACATTTCTCTCTGGCTGCCCTTAGTATTTTCTCCTTCATTTCAACCCTGGTGAATCTGACGATTATGTGCCTTGGGGTTGCTCTTTTTGTGGAGTATCTTTGTGGTATTTTCTGTATTTCCTGGAGTTGAGTATTGACCTGTCTTGGTAGGTTGGGGAAATTTTCTTGGATTATATCCTGAAGAGTGTTTTCCAGCTTGGATTCATTCTCTTCATCACATTCTGGTACACCTATCAAACGTAGGTTGGGTCTCTTCACATAGTCCCACATTTCTTGGAGATTTTTATCATTCCTTTTTGTGCTTTTTTCTTTAATCTTGATTTCTCGTTTTATTTCATTGAGTTGATCTTCAACTTCTGATATTCTTTCTTCTTCTTGGTCAATTCGGCTTTTGAATCTTGTGCTTGCTTCGCAAAGTTCTCGTGTTGGTTTTACAGCTCCTTCAATTCATTCATATTTCTCTCTAAGTTGTCCTTTCTTGTTATCAATTCCTCGAATCTGTTTTCATATCTTTTTTCAAGGTTCTTTGTTTCTTTGCACTGATTTAGAACATGTTCTTTTAGCCCACTGAAGTTTCTCATTATCCACTATCTGAAGTCTGATTCCGTCATTTCGTCACACTCATTCTCCGTCCAGCTTAGTTTCCTTGCTGGTGAGGAGTTTTGGTCCTTTCTAGTAGGTGAGGTGTTTTGGTTTTGAGTGTTTTCCTCCTTTTTGCGCTGGTTTCTTCCCATCTTTATGGATTTATCTGCCTGTCGTCTTAGTAGTTGCTGATTTTTTAATTGAGTCTCTGTGTGGACAATGAGATTGTTGATGATGAAGTATTTCTGTTACTTAGTTTTTCTTCTAATGGTCTAGCCCCTCTGCTGTATGAATGCTGAGGTCCACTTCAGGCCCTGCTTGTCTGGGTATACCTGTAGCAGCTGCGGAACAGTGAGGGATGATACCAGTTTCTACTTCTGCTTTCTTTGTTCCAGAATGATGCCCAACAAATGTCAGTCTGATTAGTTCTTTTTAGGGGTGACTCTTTGGATATACAGGGGTCAGGGAGCTGCTTGAGGAGATGGTCTGTGCTTTATAGGAACTCCAGTGCTGAGCTGTGGGCTCTGTTGTTCATTCAGGGTTGTTGGGAGGTTGTTTATGTCTGCTGCAACAGAACTCATAAAACACCACCCTTTGGAGCTGGAGGCCATGCTCCTGGGGTGACCAGGAAAGCCTGCCAGATATTTGTGAGAAATCTCCCATTCGATTTCACATGGAAGATGCTAAAGGACAAATTCAACGAGTGTGGCCACGTTCTATATGCCAACATCAAGATGGAGAATGGGAAGTCCAAGGGGTGCGGTGTGGTTAAGTTCGAGTCACCAGAGGTGGCCGAAAGAGCCTGCCAGATGATGAATGGCATGAAGCTTAGTGGCCGAGAGATTGATGTTCGAATCGATAGAAACGCTTAAGCAGTTGCCTTTTTAAAACATCGTTACCAGACCTCTGAATTTGTATTTTTTTTTGTTAACCATTTTAATTTGTTGGCTGGATGTATAAAGATATTTAAAAAATTCAGTTGCTTTTTGGGGTAATTTGAATTACTTTTTTTAATGACTGGGGTTCCATTTGACTGTTTGCATTGAGATTGCAACGTGCGCCTTTTTTTTGTAGTTGTGGCATCTTGTTGACATCGAATATGACTTTGATAGTAAATACTGGTTACTGAAAAAAAAAACCACCCTTTTTTTATTTCCCCCCTTAGATGCTCTGTCTCAGGGAGTTGGGGCTTTCTTTATGAGTATCTGTTGCACTGTTCTGCCTCACTAGGAGGCAGTCTATTCACTATTTGCCTGCCGGTTTTCTGCCCTGCTAGCGGGGGTCCGCCCTGTTGCTGCTGTGCTCCGTTCTGCTGTTGAGCGCTTCCTCCTCCTGGCGGAGTCTCTCTGTTATGGCAGGTTGCCTCAGCAACAGCAGGCTGCATCAGCCCTGGGCCGTACTTCAGTAGGGTCTGATTGTGTCAGTAGTGGTGGACGCCCCTCCCTCACCAGGCTGCAACGTCCTAGATTCAGGCAACAAAACTCTCAGCCCCCAGCGTCTCCAATCGCCACCCTGCTTGTCCCCATCAGGGTGGGACCCGCCAAGCCCTATCACCCAGTTCCCTGCCTCAGAGTCCATCCTCTCTCTCTCTCTCTTTCTCTCCCAAAGCTGAAAGGTCGACTCTCTCACTGGCGCCCCATTACCCTACCGATAGGGCACTGGGATTCCTGCGATCTCCTGTGCCACTGCCCACTGCACCGGCTCCGATCATGCTTCCCAGGAAACTCCTGTTCTGGCTCACTGTCCAAGTCCTGTTCAATCAGATGGACATGCCAATCTGCCCTTCCAAATCTCAGGTTGCTGGTTTAACAGGGCACCCAGACCAGTGAGTTCCTTGCTGGTTCCTGCTGTGGTGACGGCCGAAGAGACTGCACAAGCCGGCTGCGCTAGCCAGCTGTACTAGTGTTCCGTGTCTCTCCCACACCTGTGACTTTCAAAGCTCTGTGGGCAAAAAAGGTCCATGCAAGAAAGCAGCTAGGACTCACCCTCTGCGCCTTCACTGAGAGCTGTAATCCTGAGTCACTTCTGCGACGCCATCTTGTGAGTCCCTTCTCAGGAGTGCATTAGTGCATTTTTCATGGGTACTTATTCAAAACCTCATTGAAGTATTATGTATATCTGGAAAATACTCAGGATTCTATTATATATAGTCACTTATTCAGAGACTCCCTGAATAATGCACACCTGGGGAATAGTCTGGAGAATATTTGATATGACCGTTCATCCAGTGACTCAGTGAAAAATGAACAGCTGAGAAATATTAAAGAAGATAGAGTCATGGGTCTATTTTATGTGGTAACTCGTTCAGAATCTCACTGAAGAATCCCCACTTTAGAAAGAGTCAGAGTCCAGGTGATAAGGCCACTCAATCAAAGCATTACCGAGTAATGCACAATGAAGTAGTAGTAATGAGTCTATTTAATATGGTCTCTCATTGAGAGCTTCCATGTGTAATAATCAGTTGTGGAGAAGTCAGTTTCCTCTTTAAGGTAGACGCAAATTATGCAGCTACGTGAATGATACACACATGTGTGACAGTCGAGAGACTATTTCATATGGACACTCATACACCACCTCCACTTATTCAGAGTCTCATTCAGTGTTACACACCTTGGGAATAGTTAAGAATCTACTTCATATAGGCACTCATTTAGAACCTCAGTAAATTATTCACACCAGATTAATAGACGAGCATTTTTTTTTTGGAAAGGAAAAGAGAGGAAGAAAAATAGGGAGGGAGAATAGAAATATTGCTTTATTCTATAAATGGGTATTAATAATGGCTTATCATTATTTTGTGTATTTAAAATGAAGAATGTATATTTTATTTATCTAAAGTGGAGAGTTCTACAAGTGCTTACTAAGTTTACTTGTTACTGATCTGAGTTCAGATTCTGGATATCCTTATTAATTTTCTTTTTTGTTGAGTCTGAATCTCTTTATGTGTCTTATGTATCTGGGTGTTAGGATGCATTGATACTTATACCACTCTATCTTTGTTGGTTTAAAATCTGTTTTATCAAATGTATGAATTGCAACTCCTTTTTGTTTATTTATTTGTTTTTGTTCCCTATTTGGTTGGTAAATCTTTCTCCAACCCTTTGTTTTTAGTCTTTGTGTATCTTTGGATATGAAATGGGTCTGGATATAGTAAACCGTTAGGTTTTGGCTGTATCTTTTAATTATAAAATTGAGTTGAATTCAATTTAAGATTACTGCCATTTGATGTTAACTGGCTATTTTATCCACTTGTTGATGTAAATCCTTTTTTCTGTTGAGGCTCTTTACTTTTTGGTATATTTTTAGAAAGGCTAATACTGGTTGTTTTTTTCTGTGTGTAATGCTTCTTTCAGAAGTTTTTGTAAAGCAGGCCTGGTGGTAACAAAATCTCTGAGTACTTGCTTGTTCATAAAAGATTTTATTTTTCCTTCAATTGTGAAGCTTAGTTTGTCAGGATATGAAATTCTGGGCTGAAAGTTCTGTTCTCTGAGGATGTTAATTATTGGCCCCCACTCTCTTCTGGCTTGTAGGGTTTCTACTGAGAGATCTGCTCTAAGTCTAATAGGCTTCCCTTTGTGGGTAACCTGACCATTCTCTCTGGCTTCCCTTAGTATTTTCTCCTTCGTTTCAACCCTGGTTAGTCGAGCATTTTTTATATGGCCACTCATTATGTGCCTCCCTAAATGATACACACCTGGGGAATCCTCAAGATTCTATTTTATACTACCACACATTTAGAAGCTTACTGAATAATTCACAATTGGGCAATAGTCACATGTCTATTTTTTTCTGGCCTCTCATTCAATGTTTCAGTGAATAATAAACTTCTATGGTGTACTCAGGGCACTGTTTAAGATAGCCACGAATTAAGTGCCTTCATGAGTGATGCACACATGGGTCATAGGAATTTATTTCATATAAACTATAATTCTGGGTATTGCTGTGTAATACACAACTGTGGCAGTGTCAGGAGTCTTTTTGGTATGGACACTCATATAGAACCTCTTTGAATAATGCACCAATGAAAATAATCAGGAGTGTATGTCATATGGCTACTGATTCAGACAAAAAGTTAATAAGGCACATGTGGAGTAGTGAGAAGTCTGTTACATATGGCCATTCTTTCACCCCTTCACTGTATATTACACACTTGTGATATAGTCTGGAGTCTATTGCTTATGGCCACTCATTCAGAGAATAACTGAATAATGCACACCTGTGGAATAGTCAGAAGTCTCTATTCTATGGCCTCTTATTGAGAGCCTCACTAAATGTACACTGCTGGAAAAATAGTCAGGATTTAATTTTATCACCTCATTTAGAGTCTCACTCAATAATGCACACCTGTGGAATAGTAAGGATAATTTTTCATGGGGCCTCTCATTTGGAGTGTCACTGAATCATGTGGTGTAGTCAGGAGTTTATTTCATGTAGACACATTTTCAGAGCCTCGGTGAATAAGAGAGACCCTTGAAATAATAAAGCAACTAATTAATATGGCCACATCTTGTAAGCCTCACTGAATAGTACACACCTGGAGAATCATTTGGAGTCTATTTGTGATGGACATTCATTAAGAGCCTCGGTGTATAATGCACACCCGTGGGGTAGCCAGGAATCTATGTCATTTGTACACTTATTCATAACCTCAGTGGATAATATGCACATGTGAATTAGTCAGGATTTCATTTCATATGGCCACTGACTCATAATTTCAGTGAATAATACACAAATATAAAGTATTTAGCAGTCTATTTCATAGAGCCACTCATTCAGAGAATCACTGAATAATACAAACATTTAAGATGGACAGAATCCTGTTTAATATGGTCATACAATTAGAGCCTCAATGAGTAACACAATCCTGGGGAAGCGTTAGGAGTCTACTTTATTTAGCCTCTTATTTAAAGCCTCAGCAAATAATGCACACGTGTGGAATAGACAGTAGTGTATTTTATATGGCCACAAAATCAAATCCTGAGTGAGTAATAAACCACTTGTGAATAGACACTTGTCTATTCCATTTGCCCAAATAGTGAATGTCATGGTCAATAGTAAACAACTGTAAACTAGTCAAAGAAGTATTTCATATGGGCAAAGTTTTAGAGCCCCAGTGAATAATACATACCTGGGCAATACTCAGGACGCTATTACATATGTCATCTATTTCAGAGATTCATTGAATAAAATTCACCTGTAAGGTAGTAGAATTCTATTTTGTATATCCACATATTCAGAACCTAACTGAATAACATACACCTTGAGAAAAGTCAGGATTCTATTTTGTATAGCCACTCATTTAGATACCAAATATAAAAACGCACACCTGCAGAGTATTCAGGGGTCTCTGTTTTATGGCAACTCATTCAGAACCTCACAGAATAATACAGAACTATGGAAAATCAGGAGTGTATTTTCCATGGCCACTTATTCAGAACCTCATTAAGGAATCATCTATATCTGGAAAATACTCAGGATTCTATTATATATAGCGACTTATTCAGAGACTCACAGAATAATGCACACCTGGGGAAAGGTCTGAAGATTATTTGATATGCTAGTTCACCCAGTGACTCAGTGAAAAATGCACAGCTGGGAAATAGTCAAGAGAATAGTGTCATGAGTCTATTTTCTGTTGTAACTTGTTCGGAAACTCACTTTAAAATACCCACCTTAGAAATAGTCAGAGTCCAGATCATATGGCCACTCACTCAAAGCATTACAGAATGTTGCACAATGGGGCAATAGGAAAGAGTCTATTTCATATTGCCTCTGATTGAGAGCTTCAGTGCATAATAAACTCCTGTGGAGTAGTCAGGACCCATTTTAATGTAGCCCCAAATTATGCAGCTACGTGAATGATACACACGTGTGTGATATTCAGGAGTCTATCTGATATGGAACCTTTTACAGCACCTTTTCGAATTCTGCACATTTGGGGAATGATCATTAGTCTATTTTATGTGGTGATTTGTTTGGAGAGTCAAAAAGTAACACACACATGTGAAGTAAAATGGGGTCTATTACATAATGCCACTCTATCAGTGTTTCAGTGAATTATATGTATATCTGATAATTCAGATTTAAACTCTTTCAGATGGCCACTCATTCAGGGCCTCGGGGCATAATAATACCCTCATAAATAGTCAAGGTTCTACTTCAAATAAGGACACATTCAGAGTCTCTGTAAGTCATGCACACATGGGCAATACACAAGAGTCTCTTTTCTATGCCCACTTAGTCAGAGTCTCATTCAGTAATACCCACCGAGGCAAGAGTTAAGAATCTACTTTATGTAGCCACTCATTTAGAGCCTCGGTGAATAATTCACACCGGAGTAATAGTCGAGCATTTTTATATGGCCACTCACTGTGTGCCTCCCTGAATAATACACACCTGTGGAATCCCCAGGATTCTATTTCATACAACCACACGTTTAAAACCTTATTGAATAACTCAATATAGAGCAATAGTCAGGTGTCTATTCTTTCTGGCCTCTCATTCAAAGTTTCAGTGAATAATAAACTTCTATGAAGTAATCAGGACAGTGCTTAAGATAGCCACAAATTGAAGATGGCCTCATAGAGGTGACTCAGGATTGCAGCTCCCGGTAAAGGAGCAGAGGGTGAGTGCAAGCTGCATTCTCAGACGGACCTTTTTTGCCCACAGGTGTGGTAGAGACATGGGAAGCCATCACAGCCAGCTAGCATGGCTGGCTCATGCGGCTTGGCTGGTGCCGCAGGGCCTTGACTCCCACACAAAACCCACTGGTCTGGGTGCCCTGTTAAACCCGCAATCTGAGATTTGGAAGGGCAGATTGACATGTCCATCTGACTGAATGGACTTGGACGATAAGTCATACCAGGAGATTTTTGGGAAGCGTGATCTGAGCTGGCACAGTGGGAGCGGCATGGAAGATTGCACAGATCCCAGTGCCCTATCAGCAGGCTCGAGGGGCTCCAGTGAGAGTCGACCAATCACCTTGGGGAGAGAAAGAGAGAGAGAGAGGAAGGACCCTGAGGCTGGGAGCTGGGTGATCAGGCTTGGCGGGCCCCACCCTCACAGGGACAAGCAGGGTGGCGATTGGAGGCACTCAGTGCTGAGAGCTTTGCTGCCAGCACAGTTGAATCTAGCACAGTGCAGCCCGGTGCGGGAATGGCGTTCGCCACTATGGAGGCAATCCACCCCTACTGAAGTACCGCCCAGTGCTGACGCAGCCTGCCGTTGCCAAGGAAACCCGCCAGAACAGAGAGACTCCCTCAGCTGGGCGAAGCACCACAGCAGAAAGGGGCTGGCGGCAGCAGGGCAAAGCCGACGTAGCAGGGCAAAGCCTCAGCAGGCAAAAAGTGAATAGCCTACCTCCTAGGTGGGCAGGACAGTGCAACAGATACTCATAAAGCTCCAACCCCCTGAGACAGAGCATCTAAGGGAAAAAAAAGGGGGGTGTGTTTTTTGAGTTCTGTTGCAGCAGACATAAACATATTCTCCCAACAACCCTGAATGAACAACGGAGCTTACAGCTCAGCACTGGAGCTCCCATAAAGCACAGACCGTCCCCTCAAGCAGCTCCCTGACCCCTGTATATCCAAAGAGTCACCCAAAAAAAGGACTAATCAAACTGACATTTGGCGGGCATCATTCTGGAAAAACGATAGCAGAAAAACAACTGGAAGCATCCCTCACTGTTCCGCAGATGCTACAGGTGTATTCAAGACAAGCAGGGCCTGGAGTGGACCTCAGCAATCGTACAGCAGAGGGGCTAGACCATTAGAAGGAAAACTAAGTAACAAAAATACTTCATCATTAACGATCTGGGCATCTACTCAGAAACCCAATTGAAAAATCAGCAACTACTAAGAGGACAGGTGGATAAATCCACAAAGATGGAAAGAAACCAACGCAAAAAGGAGGAAAACACCCAAAACCAAAACACCTCACCCACGACAAAGAACCAAAACTCCTCACCAGCAAGGAAACAAAGCTGGATGGAGAATGACTGTGATGAAATGACGGAAGCAGACTTCAGAAAGTGGATAATGAGAAACTTCAGTGAGCTAAAAGAACATGTTTGGCAAGATGGCGTCGTAAAAGTGACTCAGGATTGCAGCTCTCCGTGAAGGCGCAGAGGGTGAGTCCTAGTTGCATTCTTGGATGGACCTTTTTTTCCCACAGAGCCTTGAAAGTCCCAGGTGTGGGAGAGACAAGGGACGCTAGCAAATCTGGCTAACGCAGCCGGCTCGCGGGTCCACTTTGGCCGGCGCCACAGCAGGACCGGGCATGGAACTCACTGGTCTGGGTGCCCTGTTAAACCGGCAATCTGATATTTGGAAGGGCAGATTGGCATGTCCATCTGATTGAACGGGACTTGGACAATGAGCCAGACCAGGAGTTTCCTGGGAAGCGTGATCTGAGCCAGTGAAGTGGACAGTGGCACGGGAGATTGCACGGATCCCAGTGCCATATGGGCAGGCTACTGGGGCGCCAGTGAGAGAGTCAACCTTTCAGCTTGGGGAGTGGAAGAGGGAGAGAGAGAGGACAGACTCAGAGGAAGGGAGCTGGGTGATCAGGCTCAGCGGGTCCCACCCTGACAGGGACAAGCAGGGAGGCGATTGGAGGCACTTGGGGCTGAGAGTTTTGCTGCAGGCATCTAGGACTGTGCAGCCTGGTGAGGGAGGGGCATCCGCCATTACTGATGCAATCCGCCCCTGCTGAAGTATCGCACAGCACTGACGCAGCCTGCAGTTGCCAAGGCAACCTGCCATAACAGAGAGACTCCGCCAGGAGGGGGGAGCACTCCAGAGCAGAACGGAGCCGAGCAGCAAGAGGGAGGACCCGCGCTAGCAAGGCAGAGCCCCAGCAGGCAAATAGTGAATAGACTGCCTACTAATGGGGCAGGAGAGTGCAACAGATACTCATAAAGAAAGCCCCAACTCCCTGAGAATGAGCATCTAAGGGGGGAAATAAAAAAAGGGTGGTGTTTTATGAGTTCTGTTGCAGCAGACATAAACAACCTCCCAACAATACGGAATGAACAACGGAGCCCACAGCTCAGCACTGGAGCTCCTATAAAGCACAGACAATCTCCTCAAGCAGCTCCCTGACCCACGTATATAGAAAGAGTCACCACAAATAGGACTAATCAGACTGACATTTGGCGGGCATCATTCTGGAACAAAGACAGCAGAAGAAGAAACTGGTGTCATTCCTCACTGTTCCACAGATGCTACAGGTATACCCCAGACAAGCAGGGCCTGGAGTGGACCTCAGCACTCATACAGCAGAGGGGCTAGACCATTAGAAGGAAAACTAAGTAAAAGAAATACTTCATCATCAACAATCTCATCGTCCACACAGAGACCCAATTGAAAAATCAGCAACTACTAAGAAGACAGGCGCATAAATCCATAAAGATAAGACGAAACCAGCGCAAAAAGGAGGAAAACACCTGAAACCAAAACACCTCACCTCCTACAAACGACCAAAACTCCTCACCAGCAAGGGAACAAAGCTGGATGGAGAATGAGTGTGACAAAATGATGGAATCAGACTTCAGAAAGTAGATAATGAGAAACTTCAGTGAGCTAAAAGAACATGTTCTAAATAAGTGCAAAGAAACTAAGAACCTTGAGAAAAGATTTAAAAAGAGATTGGAGGAATTGATAACAAGAATGGACAACTTAAAGAGGAATATGAATGAAATAAAGGAGCCAAAAAAAAACCCCGAGAACTTCGCAAAGCATGCACGAGTTTCAACAGCCGAACTGACCAAGCAGAAGAAAGAATATCAGAAGTCGAAGATCAACTCAATGAAATAAAACGAGAAACCAAGATTAGAGAAAGAAATGCAAAAAGGAATGAACAAAATCTCCAAGAAATGTGGGACTATGTGAAGAGACCCAACCTACGTTTGATAGGTGTACCAGAATGTGATGAAGAGAATGAATCCAAGCTGGAAAACACTCTTCAGAATATTATCCAGGAAAATTTCCCCAACCTAGCAAGACAGGTCAATACTCAACTCCAGGAAATACAGAGAACACCACAAAGATACTCCGCAAGGAGAGCAACCCCAAGGAACATAATCGTCAGATTCACCAGGGTTGAAATGAAGAAGAAAATACTAAGGGCAGCCAGAGAGGAAGGTCGCGTCACCCACAAATGGAAGCCCATCAGTCTCACAGCAGATCTCTCGGCAGAGACTCTACAAGCCAGAAGAGAGTGGGGGCCAATATTCAACATCCTTAAAGAAAAGAAATTTCAACCCAGAATTTCATATCCAGCCAAACTGAGCTTCACAAGTGAAGAAAAAATAAAATACTTCATGAACAAGCAAGTACTCAGAGATTTTGTCACCACTAGGCCTGCTTTACAAGAGCTCCTAAAAGAGGCAATACACATAGAAAGGAACAACCAGTACCAGCCATCCTAAAAGCATACCAAATGCTAAAGAGCATCGACAAAATGAAGAATGTACATGAACCAACGGGCAAAACAGCCAGCTAGCATCAAAATCGCAGTATCAAACTCACAAATAACAATATTAACCCTCAATGTAAATGGGCTAAATGCACCAATAAAATGACACAGACTGGCAAATTAGATAAAATACCAAAACCCATCGGTGTGCTCTACACAGAAAACCCACCTCACATGCAAGGATACACAAAGGCTTAAAATGAAGGGATGGAGGAAGATTTACCAAGCAAATGGAGAGCAAAAAGAAGCAGGAGTTGCAATTCTCATCTCTGATAAAATAGACTTTAAAGCAACAAAGATCAAAAGGGACAAAGAAGGTCATTACATAATGGTAAAAGGATCGATACAACAAAAAGAGCTAACGATTCTAAATATATATGGACCCAATGCAGGAGCACACAGATATATAAGGCAAGTTCGTAGTGACTTACAAAGAGACTTAGACTCCCACACAATAAGAGTGGGAGACTTTAACACTTCACTGTCAATATTAGACAGATGGACCAGATAGAAAATTAACAAGGATACCCAGGGCTTGAACTCAGACCTGGAACAGGCAAACCTGATAGACATTTACAGAACTCTCCACCCCAAATCCACAGAATATACATTCTTCTCAGCACCACATCACACCTACTCCAAAATTGACCACATAATTGGAAGTAAAGCACTCCTCAGCAAATGCAAAACAACTGAAATCATAACAAACAGTCTTTCAAACCATAGTGCAATCAAGTTAGAACTCAGAATTCAGAAACTAACTCAGAACCGCACAGCTTCATGGAAACTGAACAACTGGCGTTTAAATGTTGATTGGATAAACAATGAAATTAAGGCAGAAATAAAGAAGTTCTTTGAAACCAACGAGAAGGAAGACACAAAATACCACAATCTCTGGGACACATGTAAAGCAGTCTGTAGAGAAAAATATATAGCAATAAGTGCCCACATGAGAAAAGTGGGGAGATTCAAAATTGACACCCTACCATCAAAATTGAAAGAGCTAGATTAGGAAGATCAAAAAAGCTTAAAACCTAGCCAAACGCAAGAAATAACTAAGATCAGAGCAGAAGTGAAAAAGATAGAGAAAAGAAAAACCCTTCAAAAAATCAATAAATCCAAGAGCTGGCTTTTCAAAAAGATCAACAAAATAGACAGACCACTAGCCAGACTGATAAAAAATAAAAGAGAACAACCAAATAGATGCAATAAAAAACGATAATGGGAAAATCACCACAGATTCCACAGAAATTCAAACCATCATCAGAGAATACTACAAACAACTCTATGCCCATAAACTAGTAAACCAGGAAGAAATGGATGAATTCCTGGACGCCCGTGTCCTCCAAAGCCTAAACCAGGAGGAAGCTGAAACTATGAATAGACCAATAACAAGGTCTGAAGTTGAGGCAGCAATTAAGATCCTACCACACAATAAAAGCCCAGGTCCAGATGGGTTCACAGCCGACTTCTACCAGACAAACAAAGAGGAGCTGGTACCATTCCTTCTGAAACTATTCCGAATAGTTCAAAAAGAGGGAATTCTTCCCAAATCACTTTATGAGACCAATGTCATCCTGATACCAAAACCTGACAGAGACTCAACAAGAAAAGAAAACTTCAGGCCAATATCCATGATGAACACAGATGCAAAAATCTTCAATAAAATACTGGCAAACCGATTGCAACAGCACATTAAAAAACGTATCCATCATGATAATGTAGGATTCATCCCAGGGATACAAGGCTGGTTCAACATACGCAAGTCTATAAATGTAATTCAGCATATAAACATAAGCAAAAACAAAAACCACATGATTATCTCAATTGATTCAGAGAAGGCATTTGAAAAATTCAACAGCACTTTATGCTGAAAACCCTCAATAACTTGGTATTGATGGAACATATCTCAAGGTAATAAAAGCTATTTATGACAAACCAACAGACAATATCATACTTAAGGGGCAAAACTGGAAGCATTCCCTTTGAAATCCGGCACTAGACAAGGATGTCCTCTCTCAGCACTCCTACTCAACATAGTATTGGAAGTTTTAGCCAGAACAATCAGGCAAGAAAAAGAAATAAAGGGTATTCAAATAGGAAAGGTGGAAGCCAACTTGTCTCTATTTGCAGACGACCTGATAGTATACCTAGAAGACCCCATCACCTCAGCCGAAAAACTCCTGAAACTGATAACCAACTTCAGCAAAGTCTCAGGATATAAAATCAGTGTGCAAAAATCACAATGTTATTCCTATACACCAATAGCAGACTTAAAAAGAACCAAATAAAGAACGAAATGCCATTCACAATTGCTACAAAGAAAATAAAATACCTAGGAATACAACTCACAAGGAAAGTAAGGGACTTCTTTAAGGAAACTACAAACTACTGCTCAACGAAATAAGAGAGGACACAAACGGATGGAGAAACATTCCATGTTCGTGGATAGGAAGAATCAATATCGTGAAAATGGCTATACTGCCCAAAGTAATTTACACAATCAATGCTATCCCCATCAAACTACCATTGAATTTCTTCACAGAACTGGAAGAAACCATCATGAATTTCATATGGAACCAAAAGAGGGCCCACATACCCAAGTCAATTGTAAGCAAAAAGAACACAGCGGGAGGCATCAAACTACCGGACTTCAAATTATACTAGAAGGCTACAGTGATCAAAACAGCGTGGCACTGGAACAAAAACAGAGATACAGACCAATGGAACAGAACAGAGGCATTGGAGGCAACACAACATACCAACAACCACATAATCTTTGATAAACCAGACAAAAACAAGCAATGAAAAAGGATTCCCTGTTTAATAAATGGTGTTGTTAAAACTGGCTAGCCATGTGCAGAAAGCAGCAACTGGACCCATTCTTGACACCTTACACTAAAGTTAACTCCAGATGGATAAAAGACTGAAACGTAAGACCTGACGCCATAAAAACCTTAGAAAAAATCTAGGAAAAACCATTCAGGACATAGGAGTAGGCAAGGACTTCAGGACCAAAACACAAATAGCATTGGCAACAAAAGCCAAAATAGACAAATGGTACCTAATCAAACTTCACAGCATCTGCACAGCAAAAGAAACAGTCACTAGAGTGAATCAGCAACCATCAGAATGGGAAAAAATCTTTGCAGATTACGCATCTGACAAAGGGCTGATATCCAGAATTTACAAAGAACTCAAACAGATTTACAGGAAAAAAACAAACAAGCCCATTCAAAAATGGCAAAGGATATGAACAGACACTTTACAAAAGAAGACATACATGAGGCCAACAAACACATGAAAAATTGCTCATCATCACTGGTCATTAGAGAGATGCAAATCAAAGCCACATTGAGATACAATCTCATGCCAGTTAGAATGGTGATCATTAAAAAATCTGGAGACAGCAGATGCTGGAGAGAATGTGGAGAAATACGAACACTCTTACACCATTGGTGGGAGTGTAAATTAGTTCAACCATTGTGGAAGACAGTGTGGCGATTCCTCAGGGACCTAGAAATAGAAATTCCATTTGACCCAGCCATCCCATTACTGGGTATATATCCAAAGGACTATAAATCGTTCTACTATAAGGACACATGCACACGAATGTTCATTGCAGCACTGTTTACAATAGCAAAGAACTGGAACCAACCCAAATGCCCAATGATGATAGACTGGACTGGGAAAATGTGGCACATATACACAATGGAATATTATGCAGCAATCAGAAATGATGAGTTTTTGTCCTTTGTAAGGACATGGATGAATATAGAGAACATCATTCTCAGCAAACTGACACAAGAAAAGAAAAAGTAATACCGCATATACTCACTCATAGGTGGGTGAGAGAAATGAGAACACATGGACACAGAGAGGAGGTCCACTATACACTCGGGTCTGTTGGGGGGAATAGGGGAGGGACAGCGGGGGGGGCTGGGGAGGGATAGCCTGGGGATGAATGCCAAGTGTGGGTGAAGGGGAGGAAGGCAGCAAAACACACTGCCATATGTGTACCTATGCAACTATCTTGCACGTTCTGCACATGTACCCCAAAATCTATAATGCAATAAAAATTTAAAAAAAGAATCTGGAGACAGCAGATGCTTGAGAGGATGTGGAGAAATAGGAACACTCTTACACGGTTGGTGGGAGTGTAAATTAGTTCAACCATTGTGGAAGACAGTGTGGCTATTCCTCAGGGACCTAGAAATAGAAATTCCATTTGTCCCAGCAATCCCATTACTGGGTATATATCGAAAGGAATATAAATCGTTCTAGTATAAGAACACATGCACACGAATGTTCATTGCAGCACTGTTTACAATAGCAAAGAACTGGAACCAACCAAAATTCCCATCGATGATAGACTGGACTGGAAAAATGTGGCACACATACACTATGGAATATTATGCAGCAATCAAAAATGATGATTTTGTGTCCTTTGTAAGGACATGGATGAATTTGGATAACATCATTCTCAGCATACTGACACAAGAACAGAAAAATAAATACCGCATATTCTCACTCATAGGCGGGTGAGAAAAATGAGAACACATGGACACATGGAGGGGGTCTACTACATACTGGGATCTATTGGGGGAAGGGGGGAGGGACAGTCGGGGGCTGCTGGGGAGGTAAAGCCTGGGGATAAATGCCAAGTGTGGGTGAAGGAGAGGAAGGCAGCAAAGCACCCTGACATGTGTGTACCTATGCAACTATCTTGCACACTCTGCACATGTATCCCAAAACGTATAATGCAATAAAAATTTAATGTTTTTTCTCAAAAAAGAAGAACAGCCAGGTTTACCAAAAAAAAAAAAGAAAGAAAAATTCACAGCTGAGAAATAGTAAAGAGGATAGAGTCCTGAGTCTATTTTCTGTGGTAACTCGTTCAGAAACTCACTGAAGAATTTCCACCTTGGTAATAGTCAGAGTCCATGTAATATGGCCACTCAATCAAAGAATTACAGAATAATGCACAATTGGGCAATACTAAGGAGTTTATTTCATTTGGCCTCTTATTCAGGCTTCAGTGCAGAATAAACAGCTGTGGAGAAGTCTTGACTCTCTTTAAGGTAGCCCCAAATTATGCATCTGCATTAATAATACACACATGTTTAATATTCAGGAGACTATCTGATATGGACCCTTTTACAGCACCTCTTCAAATACTGCACATTTGGGAAATGATCACTAGTCTATTTTATAGGGTGATTAGTTTGGAGAGTCAAAAAGTAACGCACACATGTGAAGTAAAATGGGGTCTATTACATAAAGCCACTCTATCAGTGTTTCAGTGAGCTTTATATATGTCTGATAATTCAGGAATCTCTTTCACATGGCCACTCGTTCAGGGCCTCAGGACATAATATTCCCCTAGAAATAGTCAAGGTTCTCCTTCAAATAAGGACACATTCAGAGTCTCTGTAAGTCATGCACACATGCGCAATAAACAAGAGTCTCTTTTCTATGCCCATTTAGTCAGAGTCTCATTCAGTAATACCCACCGAGGAAAGAGTTAAGATTCTACTTTATGTAGCCCCTCATTTAGAGCCTCGGGGAATAATTCACACCGAAGTAATAGTGGAGCATTTTTTTTTTAATTTTTATTGCATTATAGGTTTTGGGGTACATGTGCAGAACTTGCAAGATAGTTGCATAGGAACACACATGGCAGTGTGTTTTGCTGCCTTCCTCCCCTTCACCCACACTTGGTATTCATCCCCAGGCTATCCCCCCAGCCCCCCCACTGTCCCTCCCCCATGTCCCCCAACAGTCCGCAGTGTATAGTAGACCGCCTCTCTGTGTCCATGTGTTCTCATTTTTCTCACCCACCTATGAGTGAGTATATGCAGTATTACTTTTTCTGTTCTTGTGTCAGTTTGCTGAGAATGATGTTCTCCAGATTCATCCATGTCCTTACAAAGGACACAAACTCATCATTTTTGATTGCTGCATAATATTCCATGGTGTATATGTGCCACATTTTCGCAGTCCAGTCTATCATCGATGGGCATTTGGGTTGGTTCCAGGTCTTTACTATTGTAAACAGTGCTGCAATGAACATTCGTGTGCATGTGTCCTTATAGTAGAACGATTTATAGTCTTTTGGATAGATACCCAGTAATGGGATTGCTGGGTCAAATGGAATTTCTATTTCTAGGTCCCTGAGGAATAGCCACACTGTCTTCCACAATGGTTGAACTAATTTACACTCCCACCAACAGTGTAAGAGTGTTCCTATTTCTCCACATCCTCTCCAGCATCTGTTGTCTCCAGATTTTTTAATGATCGCCATTCTAACTGGTGTGAGATGATATCTCAATGTGGTTTTGATTTGCATCTCTCTAATGACCAATGATGATGAGCACTTTTTCATATGCTTGTTGGCCTCATGTATGTCTTCTTTTGTAAAGTTTCTGTTCATATCCTTTGCCCATTTTTGAATGGGCTTGTTTGTTCTTTTTTTCTGTAAATTTGTTTCAGTTCTTTGTAAATTCTGGATATCAGCCCTTTGTCTGATGTGTAAACTGCAAAAATTTTTTCCCATTCTGATGGTTGCCCATTCACTCTAGTGACTGTTTCTTTTGCCGTGCAGAAGCTGTGGACTTTGATTAGGTCCCATTTGTCTATTTTGGCTTTTGTTGCCAATGCTTTTGGTGTTTTTTTCATGAAGTCCTTGCCTACTCCTATGTCCTGAACGGTTTTGCCCAGATTTTCTTCTAGGGTTTTAATGGTGTCAGGTCTTACGTTTAAGTCTTTAATCCATCTGGAGTTAATTTTAGTGTATGGTGTCAGAAACGGGTCCAATTTCTGCTTTCTGCACATGGCTAGCCAGTTTTCCCAACACCATTTATTAAATAGGGAATCCTTTCCCCATTGCCTGTTTTTGTCTTGTTTATCAAAGATAATATGGTTGTAGATATGTTGTGTTGCCTCCGATGCTTCTGTTCTGTTCCATTGGTCTATATATCGGTTTTGGTACCAGTACCATGCTGCTTTGATTACTGTAGCCTTGTAGTATAGTTTGAAGTCTGGTTGCGTGATGCCTCCCGCTGTGTTCTTTTTGCTTAGAATTGACTTGGCTATGCGGGCTCTTTTTTGGTTTTATATGAAATTCATGGTGGTATTTTCCAGTTCTGTGAAGAAATTCAATGGTAGCTTGATGGGGATAGCATTGAATCTGTAAATTACTTTGGGCAGTATAGCCATTTTCACAATATTGATTCTGCCTAACCACGAACATGGAATGTTTCTCCATCTCTTTGTGTCCTCTCTTATTTCGTTGAGCAGTGATTTGTAGTTTTCTTTAAAGAGGTTCCTTACATTCCTAGTGAATTGTATTCCTAGGCATTTTATTTTCTTTGTAGCAGTTATGAATGGCAGTTTGTTGTTAATTTGGTTCTCTTTAAGTTTGTTATTGGTGTATAGGAATGCTTGTGATTTTTAACATTGATTTTATATCCTGAGACTTTGCTGAAGTTGCTTATCAGTTGCAGAAGCTTTTGGGCTGAGGTGATGGGGTCTTCTACGTATACTATCATGTCGTCTGCAAATAGAGACAACTTGGCTTTCAGCTTTCCTATTTGAATACCCTTTATTTCTTTTTCTTGCCTGATTTCTCTGGCTAGAACTTCCAGTACTATGTTGAGTAGAAGTGGTGAGAGAGCGCATCCTTGTCTAGTGCCCAATTTCAAAGGGAATTCTTCCAGTTTTTGCCCATTAAGTATGATATTGGCTGTTGCTTTGTCGTAAATAGCTTTTATTACTTTGAGATATGTTCCATCAATACCGAGTTTATTGAGGGTTTTTAGCATAAAGGGCTGTTGGATTTTGTCAAATGCCTTCTCGGCGTCAATTGAGATAATTCTGTGGTTTTTTTTTTTTTTGCTTCTGTTTATGTGGTGAATTACATTTATAGACTCGCGTATGTTGAACCAGCCTTGCATCCCCGGGATGAATTCTACTTGATCATGATGGATAAATGTTTTTTATTTATTTATTTATTTATTTTTTATTTATTTTTTTTTTGTTAGGTAGCTTAGTTTGGATTTCTTTTTTAATTTTTATTGCATTATAGGTTTTGGGGTACATGTGCAGAACGTGCAAGACAGTTGCATAGGTACACACATGGCAGTGTGTTTTGCTGCCTTCCTCCCCCTCACCCACACTTGGATAAGGTTTTTAATGTGCTGTTGCGATCGGTTTGCCAGAATTTTATTGAAGATTTTTGCATCTATGTTCATCATGGATATTGGCTTAAAGATTTCTTTTCTTGTTGAGTCTCCGTCAGGATTTGGTATCAGGATGATGTTGGTCTCATAAAATGATTTGGGGAGGGTTCCTGTTTTTGGATTCTTTGGAATAGTTTCAGAAGAAATGGTACCAGATCCTCTTTGTTTGTCTGGTAGAAATCAGCTGTGAACCCATCTGGACCTGGGCTTTTTTTGTGTGGTAGGCTCTTAATTGCTGCCTCAACTTCATACATTGTTATTGGCCTATTCATAGTTTCAGCTTCCTCCTGATTTAGGCTTGGGAGGACACAAGCATCCAGGAATTCATAAATTTCTTTCTCATTTACTAGTTTATGTGCATAGAGTTGTTTGTAGTATTCTCTGATGATGGTTTGAATTTCTGTGGAATCTGTGATGAGTTCACCATTATCAGATTTTATTGTATCTATTTGGTTGTTCTCTCTCTCTTTTTTTTTTTAATTTTTATTGCATCATAGGTTTTGGGGTACATGTGCAGAACGTGCAAGATAGTTGCATAGGTACACACATGGCAGTGTGTTTTGCTGCCTTCCTCCCCTTCACCCACACTTGGTATTCATCCCCAGGCTATCCCCCAGCCCCTCCAATTGTCCCTCCCCCATTTTTCCCAACAGTCCCCAGTGTATAGTAGACCGCCTCTCTGTGTCCATGTGTTCTCATTTTTCTCACCCACCTATGAGTGAGTATATGCAGTATTTCTTTTTCTGTTCTTGTGTCAGTTTGCTGAGAATGATGTTCTCCAGATTCATCCATGTCCTTACAAAGGACACAAACTCATCATTTTTTTAAAAAATTTTTATTTCATTATAGGTTTGGGGGTACATGTGCAGAACGTGCAAGATAGTTGCATAGGTACACATATGGCAGTGTGGTTTGCTGCCTTCTTCCCCTTCAACCACACTTGGTAGTCATCCCCAGGTCATCCCCCAGCCCCCCGCTGCTGTCCCTCCCCCATTCCCCCCAACAGTCCCCAGTGTATTGTAGACCGCCTCTCTGTGTCCATGTGTTCTCATTTTTGTCACCCACCTATGAGTGAGTATATGCGGTGTTTCTTTTCCTGTTCTTGTGTCAGTTTGCTGAGAATGATGTTCTCCAGATTCATCCATGTCCCTACAAAGGACACAAACTCATCATTTTTGATTGCTGCATAATATTCCATGGTGTATATGTGCCACATTTTCCCAGTCCAGTCTATCATCGTTGGGCATTTGGGTTGGTTCCACGTCCTTGCTATTGTAAACAGTGCTGCAATGAACATTCGTGTGCATGTGTCCTTATAGTAGAACGATTTATAGTCCTTTGGATAGATACCCAGTAATGGGATTGCTGGGTCAAATGGAATTTCTATTTCTAGGTCCCAACTCATCATTTTTTATTGCTGCGTAATATTCCATGGTGTATATGTGCCACATTTTCCCAGTCCAGTCTATCATCGATGGGCATTTGGGTTGGTTCTTTTTTATCAGTCTGGCTAGTGGTCTGTCTATTTTGTTGATCTTTTCGAAAAACCAGCTCTTAGTTTTATTGATTTTTTGAAGGGTTTTTCTTGTCTCTATCTCCTTCAATTCTGCTCTGATCTTAGTTATTTCTTGTCTTTGGCTTGGTTTTGAGCTTTTTTGATCTTGCTCCTCTAGCTCTTTCAATTTTGATGATAGGGTGTCCATTTTGGATCTCTCAACTCTTCTCATGTGGGCACTTATTGCTACATATTTTCCTCTACAGACTGCTTTAAATGTGTCCCAGAGATTCTGATACGTTGTGTCTTCATTTTCATTGGTTTCAAAGAACTTCTTTATTTCTGCCTTCATTTCATTGTTTATCCAATCAACATTCAAGAGCCAGTTATTCAGTTTCCATGAAGCTGTGCGGTTCTGAATTATTTTCTGAATTCTGAGTTCTAACTTGATTGCACTATGGTCTGAGAGACTGTTTGTTATAATTTCAGTTGTTTTGCATTTGCTGAGGAGTGCTTTACTTCCATTTATGTGGTCAATTTTGGAGTAGGTGTGATGTGGTGCTCAGAAGAATGTATATTCTTTGGATTTGGGGTGGAGAGTTCTGTAAATGTCTATCAGGTTTGCTTGTTCCATGTCTGAGTTCAAGTCCTGGATATCCTTGTTAATTTTCTGTCTGGTTGATCTGTCTTCTATTGACAGTGGAGTGTTAAAGTCTCCCTCTATTATTGTGTGGGAGTCTAAGTCTCTTTGTAAGTCATTAGGAACTTGCCTTATATATCTGGGGGCTCCTACATTGGGTCCATATATATTTAGAATCGTTAGCTCTTCTTGTTGTATCGATCCTTTTACCATTATGAAATGACCGTCTTTGTCTTTTTTGATCTTTGTTGCTTTAAAGTCTATTTTATCAGAGATGAGAATTGCAACTCCTGCTTTTTTTTTTTTTTTTTGCTGTTCATTTGCTTGGCAAATCTTTCTCCATCCTTTTATTTAGAGCCTTTGTGTATCTTTGTACGTGAGGTGGGTTTCCTAGATACAGCACACCGATGGGTTTTGTTTTTTTATCCAATTTTCCAGTCTGTGTCTTTTGATTGGTGCATTTAGCCCATTTACATTTAGGTTTAATATTGTCATGTGTGAATTTGATACTGCCATTTTGATGCTAGCTGGCTGTTTTTCCCGTTGGTTCATGTACATTCTTCATTTTGTTGATGGTCTTTAGCATTTGGTATGCTTTTAGGATGGCTGGAACTGGTTGTTTCTTTCTATGTGTAGTGCCTCTTTCAGTAGCTCTTGTAAAGCAGGCCTAGTGGTGACAAAATCTTTGAATACTTGCTTGTTCATGAAGGATTTTATTTTTACTTCACTTATGAAGTTTAGTTTGGCTGGATATGAAATTCTGGGTTGAAAGTTCTTTTCTTTAAGGATGTTGAATATTGGCCCCCACTCTCTTCTGGCTTGTAGAATCTCTGCCGAGAGATCTTCTGTGAGTCTGATGGGCTTCCCTTTGTGGGTGACCCGACCTTTCTCTCTGGCTGCCCTTAGTATTTTCTCCTTCGTTTCAACCTTGGTGAATCTAACAATTATGTGCCTTGGGATTGCTCTTCTTGCGGAATATCTTTTTGGTGTTCTCTGTATTTTCTGGAGTTGAGTATTGACCTGTCTTGCTAGGTTTGGTAAATTTTCCTGGATAATATCCTGAAGAGTGTTTTCCAGCTTGGATTCATTCTCTTCATCACATTCTGGTACACCTATCAAACGTAGGTTGGGTCTCTTCACATAGCCTCACATTTCTTGGAGATTTTGTTCATTCCTTTTTGTGCTTTTTTCTTTAATCTTGGTTTCACCTTTTATTTCATTGAGTTGATCTTCAACTTCTGATATTCTTTCTTCTGCTTGGTCAATTCGGCTATTGAAACTTGTGTATGCTTCATGAAGTTCTCGTGTTGTGTTTTTCAGCTCCTTCAATTCGTTCATATTCCTCTCTAAGCTATCCATTCTTGTTATCAATTCCTCGAATCTTTTTTCAAATCTTTTTTTTTTTTTTGGTTCTTGGTTTCTTTGCACTGATTTAGAACATGTTCTTTTAGCTCAATGAAGTTTCTCATTATCCACTTTCTGAAGTCTGTTTCTGTCATTTTGACACACTCATTCTCCGTCCATCTTGTTTCCCTTGCTGGTGAGGAATTTTGATTCTTTGTAGGAGGTGAGGTGTTTTGGTTTTGGGTGCTTTCCTCCTTTTTGCGCTGGTTTCTTCTCATGTTTATAGATTTGTCTGCCTGTCGTCTTAGTAGTTGCTGATTTTTCAATTTGGTCTCTGTTTGGATGCTGAGATTGTTGATGATGAAGTATTTCAGTTACTTAGTTTTCCTTCTAATTGTCTAGCCCCTCTGCTGTATGAGTGCTGAGTTCCACTCCAGGCCCTGTGTGTCTGGAGTATACCTGTAGCAGCTGTGGAACAGTGAGGGATGCTACCAGTTTCTTCTGCTGCTGTCTTTGTTCCAGAATTTTGCCCACCAAATGTCAGTCTGATTAGTTTTTTTGGTTGGTGACTCTTTGGATATACAGGGGTCAGGGAGCTGCTTAAGGAGATGGTCTGTGCTTTATAGGAGCTCCAGTGCTGAGTTGTGAGCTCCATTGTTCATTCAGGGTTGTTGGGAGGTCATTTATATCTGCTGCAATAGAACTCATAAAACACCACCCTTTTTTTTTCCGCCTTAGATGCTCTGTTTCAGGAAAAGGGGGCTTTCTTTATGAGTATCTGTTGCACTGTCCTGCCCCACTAGGCGGCAGTCTATTCACTATTTGCCTGCCGGGGCTCTGACCTGCTAGCGCGGATCTGCCCTGTTGCTGCTGGGCTCCCTCTGCTGTAGAGTGCTCCCCCCTCCTGGTGGAGTCTCTCTGTTATGGCATGTTGCCTCGGCAATGGCAGGCTGCGTCATCCCTGGGCGGTACTTCAGTACGGGTGGATTGCGTCTGCAATGGCGGACGCCCCTCCCTCACTGGGCTGCAGGGTTCTAGCTGCCGGCAGCAGAACTCTCAGCTCCAAGTGCCTCCAGTCACCGCCCTGCTTGTCCCCGTGAGGGTGGGTCCTGTGGAGCTGGATCCCCCAGCTCCCTGCCTCAGAGTCCATCCTCTCTCTGTCTCCCTCTCCGCGAGCTGAAAGGTCGACTCTCACTGGCTCCCCAGTAGCCTGCCAATAGGGCACTGGGATCCGTGCGATCTCCCGTGCTGCTGCCCACTTTACCGACTCAGATCACGCTTCCTAGGAAACTCCTGGTCTGGCTCACTTTCCAAGTCCCGTTCAATCAGATGGACGTGCCAATCTGCCCTTCCAACTCTCAGATTGCCGGTTTAACAGGGCATCCAGACCAGTGAGTTCCGTGCTGTGTCCCGTTGCGGCAGTGGCCAAAGTGGCCGCACGAGCCAGCTGCATTAGCCGGCTTTACTAGCGTCCTGTGTCTCTCCCACACTGGGACTTTCAACGCTCTGTGGGCCAAAAGTGTCCATCTGAGAATGCGGCTAGGACTCACCCTCTGTGCCTTCACTGAGAGCTGAAATCCTGAGTCACTTCTACGATGCCATCTTGCCTCTCCTCCCAACAAGTTTTTCCAGAACCTGTTTTAATAATGCACACATGGAGAATAATCAGGAGTCTATATCATAAGGCTACTCATTCAGACAGTGAATAATGCTCATGTGGAGTAATGAGAAGTCTGTTTCATATTGCCATTCTTTCACAGCCTCACTGAATATTACACACTTGTGATATAGTCTTGAGTCTATTGTTTATGGCCCCTCATTCAGAGAATCACTGAATAATGCACACCTGCGGAATAGTCAGAAGACTTTATCCTATGATCTCTCATTGAGAGCCTCACTAAATGTACACACTTGAATAAATAGTCAGGATTTACTTATATCTCCTCATTTAGATTCTCACTCAATGTTGCACACCTGTGGAAGAATAAGGAGACTTTTTAATGTGGCCTCTCATTCGGAGTGTCAGTGAGGAATGTGGTGTAGTCAGGAGTCTATTTCATGTAGACTAATTTTCAGAGCCTCAGTGAATAAGAGAAACCCTTGCTATAGTAAGGCATCTAATTAATATGGCCACATCTTGTAAGCCTCACTGAATAATACACACCTGGAGAATACTTTGGAGTCTATTTGTGATGGACATTCATTCAGAGCCTCGGTGAATAATGCACACTTGTGGGGTAGACAGGGGTCTATTTTATTTGGACACTCATTCATAGCCTCAGTGGATAACTTGCACGTGTGGATTTGTCAGGATTTTATTTCATATTGCCACTGACTCCTAATATCTGTGAATAATGCACAAATGTAAAGTAATCAGCAGTCTATTTCATAGAGCGACTAATTCGGAGATTCACTCAATATTACAAATATTTATGATAGACAGAATCCTATTTCATATGGTCACACAATCAGAGCCTCACTTCATAACACACACCTGGGGAAGTGTTAGGAGTCTACTTTATATATCCTGTCACTTAACAGCCTCAGCAAATAATGCAAACCTGTGTAATAGACACTAGTCTATTTTATATGGCCCCAAAATCAAAGTCTGAGGGAGAAATACACACTTTTAGAATAGTCACTAGTCTATTCCATGTGCCCAAATATTCAAAGTCAGAGTCAATAATACACACCTGTGGACTAGTCAAAATACAATTATATATGGCCAAAGTTTTAGAGCCACAGTGAGTAATACATACCTAGACAATACTCAGGACTCTGTTTCATATGGCATCTATTTCAGAGTTTCATTGAATAAGGATCACCTGTATTGTAGTCAGAATTCTATTTCATATGGCCACATATTCAGAACCTAACTGAATGACGTACACCTTGGGGAAAGTCAGGATTCTATTTCATATAGCCACTCATTTCGATATCAAATGTGAAAACGCACACCTGTGGAGTATTCACGAGTCTCTGTTTTATGGTCATATATTCAGATCCTCACAGAATAATACAGAACTATGGAAATTCAGGAGTTTATTTTACATGTCCACTTATTCAGAACCTCATTGAAGAATCATATATATCTGAAAAATACTCAGGATTCTATTATATATAGCAACTTATTCATTGACTCACTGAATAATACACACCTGGGGAATAGTCTGAAAATTATTTGATTTGACCATTCACCCAGTGACTCAGTGAAAAATACACAACTGTGAAATAGTCAAGAGGATAGGGTATTGAGTCTATTTTATGTGGTAACTCGTTCAGAAACTCACTGAATAATACCCACCTTGAAAATTGTCAGAGTCCAAGTCATATGGCCACTCAATCAAAGCATTACTGAATAATTCACAAAGGGACAACAGTAAGGAATCTATTTGATATGACCTCTCATTGAGAGTTTCAGTACATAATAAACAGCTGTGGAGTAGTCAGGACCCTATTTAACGTAGACCCAAATTACAAAGCTACGTGTATGATAGACACATGTGTGATAGTCAGGAGACTCTTTGATATGGACACTCATACAGCACCCCTTAGAATACTGCACATTTGGGGAATAATCACCAGTCTATTTTATATGGTGATTAGTTTGGAGAGTAAAAAATAATGCACACCTGTGGAGTAAAATGGGGTCTATTATGTAAGGTCACTCTTTCAGAGTTTCATTGAATAATATGTACGCCTGTTTAGTCAGCAATTGTCCTTCACATGGCCACTCTTTCAGGGCCTGAGTGCATAGTACTCCCCTCAGAAATAGTCAAGGGTCTAATTCAAGTAAGTACACATTCAGTGTCTCTGTAAGTAATGCACACATGTGAAATAAACAAGAGTCTCTTTTCTATGCCCAGTTAGTCAGAGTCTCATTCAGTAATACACATCTGGTGTAGAGTTAAGAGTCTACTTCATTTATCCACTCATTTAGAGTCTCAGCAAATAATTCACACCGGAGTAATAGTCGAGCATTTTTATATGGCCAATCACTATGTGCTTCCCTGAAAGATACACACCTGGGAAATCCTCCAGATTCTACTTCATACTACCATACATTTAGAACCATATTGAATAATTCACAGTGGAGCAATAGTCAGGTATCTATTCTTTCTGGCCTCTCATTCAAAGTGTCAGTGAATAATAAACTTCTATGGAGTTATCAGGGCACTGTTTAAGATAACCACGAATTAAGAGCCTTACTGAGTGATACACACTTGGGTGATAGTCAGGAGTTTATTTCATATGAACTCTAATTCTGAGTTGGGCTGAGTAATACACAACTGGGGGAGTGTCAGGAGTCTATTTGTTGTGGACACTCATAGAGAACCTGTTTGAATTATGCACACATTGAGAATAATCTGGAATCTATATCATCCAGCTACTGATTCAGACAAACAGTGAATAATGCACAAGTGGAGTAATGAAAAGTCTGTTTCATATGGCCTTTCTTTCACAGCCTCCCTGAGTATTACACACTTGTGATACAGTCTGGAGTCTATTGTTTATGGCCCCTCATTCAGAGAATCACTGAATAATGCACACCTGTGGAATAATCAGAAGTCTCTATCCTATGGCCTCTCATTGAGTGCCTCACTAAATGTACACACCTAGGAAAATAGTCAGGATTTACTTATATCCCCTCATTTAGAATCTCACTCAGTAATGCACACCTGTGGAATAGTAAGGAGACTTTTTCATGTGGCCTCTCATTTGGAGTGTCACTGAATAATGTGGTTTAGTCTGGAGTCTCTTTCATGTAGACACATTTTAAGAGCCTCAGTGAATAAGAGAGACCCTTGCTATAGTAAGCCATCTAATTAATATGGCCACATCTTGTAAACCTCACTGAATAATACACACCTGGAGAATAATTTGGAGTCTGTTTTTGATGGACATTCATTCAGAGCCTCGGTGAATAATGCACACTGGTGGCGTAGCCAAGAGTCTATTTCAATTGGTCACTCATTCACAGCCTCATTGGATGATATGCACATGTGGATTATACCGGTTTTTATTTCATATGGCCACTGACTCCAAAATTTAGTGAATAATGCACAAATGTACAGTACTCAGCATTCTATTTCATAGAGCCACTCATTCAGAGATTCACTGAATAATACAGATATTTAAGATAGACATAATCCTGTTTCATATGGTCACCCAATCAGAGCCTCACTGAATATCACACACCTGGGAAAGCATTAGGAGTATACATTATATAGCCTCTCATTTACAGCCTCAGTGAATAATTCCCACGTTTGGAATAGACACCAGTCTATTTTATATGGCCACAAATTCAAAGCCTGAGTAATACACAACGTTAGAATAGTCACTACTGTACTACATATGTCCAATTATTTAAAGTCAGAGTCAATTATACACACCTGTGGACTAGTCAAAATACAATTTTATATGGCCAAAGTTTTAGAGCTGCAGTGAGTAATACATACGTAGGCAATAGTCAGAGCGCTGCTACATGTGGCATCTATTTCAGAGATTCATTGAATAAGGAACACCTGTCTTGTACTCAGAATTCTATTTTGTACAGCCACATATTCAGAATATAACTGAATGACATACACCATGGGGAAATTCAGGATTCTACTTCATATAGCCACATATTCAGAACCTAGCTGAATAACATACACCTTGGGGAAATTCAGAATTCTTCTTTATATAGACACATATTCAGAACCTAGCTGAATAACATACACCTTGGGGAAAGTCAGGATTCTATTTCTTATAGCCACTCATTTAGATACCGAATGTAAAAACGCACACTTTTGGAGTATTCAGGAGTTTGTTTTATTGCCACTCATTCAGAGCCTCACAGAATAATACAGATCTATGGAAATTCAGGAGTGTATTTTACATGTTCACTTATTTAGAACCTCATGGATGAATCATATATATCTGGAAAATACTCAGGATTCTATTATATAGAGTCACTTATTCAGAGACTCACAGCATAATGCACACCTGGAGAATAGAATGGAGACTATTTGATATGACCGTTCAGGCAGTGCCTCAGTGAAAAATGCACAGCTGAGAAATAGTCAAGAGGATACAGTCATGAATCTATTTTATTTTTTTATTTTACTTTCTAATTTTTATTGCATAATAAGTTTTCGGGTACATGTGCAGAACGTGCAAGATAGTTGCCTAGGCACACACATGCCAATTTTTTTGCTGCCTTTCTCTTCTTCAACCACACTTGTCATTAATCCCCAGGCTATCCCTCCCCAGATGCCATGCTATCCCTCTTCCATTCACCCCAGTAGACCCCAGTGTTTACTAGACCCCCTCCCTGTGTCTATGTGTTCCTTTTTTTCTCACTCGCCTATGAGTGAGAGTATGCTTTATTTCTTTTTCTGTTCTTGTGTCCGTTTACTGAGAATGACGTTCTCCAGATTCATCCATGTCTTTACAAAGGACGGAAACATCATTTTTGATTGCTGCATAATATTTCACGGTGTATATGTGCCACATTTTCCCAATCCAGTCTGTCATCGATGGGCATTTGGGTTGGTTCCAGGTCTTTGCTATTGTAAACAGTGCTGCAATGAACATTCGTGTGCATGTGTCCTTATAGTAGAATGATTTGTCCTTTTGGATATATACACAGTAATGGGATTGCTGGGTCAAATGGAGTTTCTATTTCTAGGTCCTTGATAAATCGCCACACTGTCTTCCACAATTGTTGAACTAATTTAAACTCCCACCAACAGTGTAAGAGTGTTCCTATTTCTCCACATCCTCTCCAGCATCTGCTGCCTCCAGATTTTTTAATGATCGCCATTCTAACTGGAGTAAGATAATATCTCAATGTGGTTTTGATTTGCATCTCTCTAATGACCAGCGATGATGAGCATTTTTTCATGGGTTTTTTGGCCTCATGTATGTCTTCTTTTGTAAAGTGTCTGTTTATATCCTTTGCCCATTTTTGAAAGGGGATGTTTGTTTTTTTTCCTGTAAATCTGTTTGAGTTCTTTGTAAATTCTGGATATTAGCACTTCATCAGATGCGTAAACTGCAAAGATTTTTTCCCATTCTGATGGTTGCTGATTCACTCTAGTGACTGTTTCTTTTGCCATGCAGAAGCTGTGGAGTTTGATGAGGTCCCATTTGTCTATTTTGGCTTTTGTTGCCAATGCTTTCTGTGTTTTGGTCATGAAGTCCTTGCGTACTCCTATGTCCTGAATGGTTTTGCCTAGATTTTCTTCTAGGGTTTTTATGGCGCCAGGTCTTAGGTTTAAATCTTTAATCAATCTGGGGTTAATTTTAGTGTAAGGTGTCAGGAAGGGGTCCAGTTTCTGCTTTCTGCACATGGCTAGCCAGTTTTTTCAACACCATTTATTAATCAGGGAATCATTTCCCCATTGCTTGTTTTTGTCTGGTTTATCAAAGATTATTTTTTTTTTTTTTTTTTTTTTTTTTTTTTTTAATTTTTATTGCATTATAGGTTTGGGGGTACATGTGCAGAACAAGCAAGATAGTTGCATAGGTACACACATGGCACTGTGCTTTGCTGCTTTCCTCCCCTTCACCCACACTTGGTATTCATCCCCAGGCTATCCCCCCCAGCCACCCCCTGCTGTCCCTCCCCCATTCCCCCCAACAGTCCCCAGTGTATAGTAGACCGCCTCTCTGTGTCCACGTGTTCTCATTTTTCTCACCCACCTATGAGTGAGTATATGCGGTATTTCTTTTTCTGTTCTTGTGTCAGTTTGCTGAGAATGATGTTCTCCAGATTCATCCATGTCCCTACAAAGGACACAAACTCATCATTTTTGATTGCTGCATAATATTCCATGGTGTATATGTGCCACATTTTCCCAGTCCAGTCTATCATCGTTGGGCATTTGGGTTGGTTCCAGGTCTTTGCTATTGTGAACAGTGCTGCAATGAACATTCGTGTGCATGTGTCCTTATAGTAGAACGATTTATAATCCTTTGGATAGATACCCAGTAATGGGATTGCTGGGTCAAATGGAATTTCTATTTCTAGGTCCCTGAGAAATCGCCACACTGTCTTCCACAATGGTTGAACTAATTTACACTCCCACCAACAGTGTAAGAGTGTTCCTATTTCTCCACATCCTCTCCAGCATCTGCTGTCTCCAGATTTTTTAATGATCGCCATTCTAACTGGTGTGAGATGGTATCTCAATGTGGTTTTGATTTGCATCTCTCTAATGACCAATGACGATGAGCACTTTTTCATATGTTTGCTGGCCTCATGTATGTCTGCTTTCGTAAAGTTTCTGTTCATATCCTTTGCCCATTTTTGAATGGGCTTGTTTGTTTTTTTCCTGTAAATCTGTTTGAGTTCTTTGTAAATTCTGGATATCAGCCCTTTGTCAGATGCGTAAACTGCAAAGATTTTTTCCCATTCTGATGGTTGCCGATTCACTCTAGTGACTGTTTGTTTTGCTGTGCAGAAGCTGTGGAGTTTGATTAGGTCCCATTTGTCTATTTTGGCTTTTGTTGCCAATGCTTTGGGAGTTTTGTTCATGAAGTCCTTGCCTACTCCTATGTCCTGAATGGTTTTGCCTAGATTTTCCTCTAGGGTTTTTATGGTGTCGGGTCTTACGTTTAAGTCTTTAATCCATCTGGAGTTAATTTTAGTGTAAGGTGTCAGGAAGGGGTCCAATTTCTGCTTTCTGCACATGGCTAGCCAGTTTTCCCAACACCATTTATTAAATAGGGAATCCTTTCCCCATTGCCTGTTTTTGTCTGGTTTATCAAAGATAATATGGTTGTAGATGTGTTGTGTTGCCTCCGATGCCTCTGTTCTGTTCCATTGGTCTATATCTCTGTTTTGGTACCAGTACCATGCTGTTTTGATTACTGTAGCCTTGTAGTATAGTTTGAAGTCTGGTAGTGTGATGCCTCCCGCTGTGTTCTTTTTGCTTAGAATTGACTTGGCTATGCGGGCTCTTTTTTGGTTCCATATGAAATTCATGGTGGTTTTTTCCAGTTCTGTGAAGAAATTCAATGGTAGTTTGATGGGGATAGCATTGATTGTGTAAATTACTTTGGGCAGTATAGCCATTTTCACGATATTGATTCTTCCTAACCACGAACATGGAATGTTTCTCCATCTGTTTGTGTCCTCTCTTATTTCATTGAGCAGTTGTTTGTAGTTTTCCTTAAAGAGGTCCCTTACATTCCTAGTGAGTTGTATTCCTAGGTATTTTATTTTCTTTGTAGCAATTGTGAATGGCAGTTCGTTCTTGATTTGGTTCTCTTTAAGTCTGTTATTGGTGTATAGGAATGCTTGTGATTTTTGCACATTGATTTTATATCCTGAGACTTTGCTGAAGTTGCTTATCAGTTGCAGGAGCTTTTGGGCTGAGGTGATGGGGTCTTCTAGGTATAATATCATGTCGTCTGCAAATAGAGACAATTTGGCTTCCACCTTTCCTATTTGAATACTCTTTATTTCTTTTTCTTGCCTGATTGCTCTGGCTAGAACTTCCAGTACTATGTTGAATAGAAGTGGTGAGAGAGGGCATCCTTGTCTAGTGCCAGATTTCAAAGGGAATGCTTCCAGTTTTTGCCCATTAAGTATGATATTGGCTGTTGGTTTGTCATAAATAGCTTTTATTACTTTGAGATATGTTCCATCAATACCAAGTTTATTGAGGGTTTTTAGCATAAAGGGCTGTTGAATTTTGTCAAATGCCTTCTCTGCATCAATTGAGATAATCATGTGGTTTTTGTTTTTGCTTCTGTTTATGTGGTGAATTACATTTATAGACTTGCGTATGTTGAACCAGCCTTGCATCCCCGGGATAAATCCTACTTGATCATGATGGATAAGTTTTTTAATGTGCTGTTGCAATCGGTTTGCCAGTATTTTATTGAAGATTTTTGCATCTATGTTCATCATGGATATTGGCCTGAAGTTTTCTTTTCTTGTTGAGTCTCTGCCAGGTTTTGGTATCAGGATGATGTTGGTCTCATAAAATGATTTGGGAAGGGTTCCCTCTTTTTGGATTATTTGGAATAGTTTCAGAAGGAATGGTACCAGATCCTCTTTGTGTGTCTGGTAGAATTCGGCTGTGAACCCATCTGGACCTGGGCTTTTTTTGTGTGGTAGGCTCTTAATTGCTGCCTCAACTTCAGACCTTGTTATTGGTCTATTCATAGTTTCGGCTTCCTCCTGGTTTAGGCTTGGGAGGACACAGGCATCCAGGAATTTATCCATTTCTTCCTGATTTACTGGTTTATGTGCATAGAGTTGTTTGTAGTATTCTCTGATGATGGTTTGAATTTCTGTGGAATCTGTGGTGATTTCCCCTTTATCGTTTTTTATTGCATCTATTTGGTTGTTCTCTCTCTTCTTTTTTATCAGTCTGGCTAGTGGTCTGTCTATTTTGTTGATCTTTTCGAAAAACCAGCTCTTAGATTTATTGATTTTTTGAAGGGTTTTTCTTGTCTCTATCTCCTTCAGTTCTGCTCTGATCTTAGTTATTTCTTGTCTTCGGCTAGGTTTTGAGCTTTTTTGATCTTGCTCCTCTAGCTCTTTCAATTTTTACGATAGGGTGTCAATTTTGGATCTCTCCATTCTTCTCATGTGGGCACTTATTGCTATATATTTTCCTCTACAGACTGCTTTAAATGTGTCCCAGAGATTCTGGTACGTTGTGTCTTCATTCTCATTGGTTTCAAAGAACTTCTTTATTTCTGCCTTCATTTCATTGTTTATCCAATCAACATTCAAGAGCCAATTGTTCAGTTTCCATGAAGCTGTGCGGTTCTGAGTTATTTTCTGAATTCTGAGTTCCAACTTGATTGCACTATGGTCTGAGAGACTGTTTGTTATGATTTCAGTTGTTTTGCATTTGCTGAGGAGTGCTTTACTTCCAATTATGTGGTCAATTTTGGAGTAGGTGTGATGTGGTGCTGAGAAGAATGTATATTCTGTGGATTTGGGGTGGAGAGTTCTGTAAATGTCTATCAGGTTTGCTTGTTCCAGGTCTGAGTTCAAGTCCTGGATATCCTTGTTAATTTTCTGTCTGGTTGATCTGTCTGCTATTGACAGTGGAGTGTTAAAGTCTCCCACTATTATTGTGTGGGAGTCTAAGTCCCTTTGTAAGTCATTAAGAACTTGCCTTATATATTTGGGTGCTCCTACATTGGGTCCATATATATTTAGAATCGTTATCTCTTCTTGTTGTATCGATCCTTTTACCATTATGTAATGACCTTCTTTGTCCCTTTTGATCTTTGTTACTTTAAAGTCTATTTTATCAGAGATGAGAATTGCAACTCCTGCTTTTTTTTGCTCTCCATTTGCTTGGTAAATCTTCCTCCATCCCTTTATTTTGAGCCTTTGTGTATCTTTGCATGTGAGGTGGGTTTCCTGGATACAGCACACCGATGGGTTTTGGTTTTTTATCCAATTTGCCAGCCTGTGTCTTTTGATTGGTGCATTTAGCCCATTTACATTCAGGGTTAATATTGTTATGTGTGAATTTGATACTGCCATTTTGATGCTAGCTGGCTGTTTTGCTCGTTGGTTCATGTACATTCTTCATTTTGTTGATGGTCTTTAGCATTTGGTATGCTTTTAGGATGGCTGGAACTGGTTGTTTCTTTCTATGTGTAGTGCCTCTTTCAGGAGCTCTTGTAAAGCAGGCCTAGTGGTGACAAAATCTCTGAGTACTTGCTTGTTGGTGAAGGATTTTATTTTTCCTTCACTTATGAAGCTCAGTTTGGCTGGATATGAAATTCTGGGTTGAAAGCTCTTTTCTTTAAGGATGTTGAATATTGGCCCCCACTCTCTTCTGGCTTGTAGAGTCTCTGCTGAGAGATCTGCTGTGAGTCTGATGGGCTTCCCTTTGTGGGTGACCCGACCTTTCTCTCTGGCTGCCCTTAGTATTTTCTCCTTCGTTTCAACCCTGGTGAATCTGACGATTATGTGCCTTGGGGTTGCTCTTCTTGCAGAGTATCTTTGTGGTGTTCTCTGTATTTCCTGGAGTTGAGTATTGACCTGTCTTGCTAGGTTGGGGAAATTTTCCTGGATAATATCCTGAAGAGTGTTTTCCAGCTTGGATTCATTCTCTTCATCACATTCTGGTACACCTATCAAACGTAGGTTGGGTCTCTTCACATAGTCCCACATTTCTTGGAGATTTTGTTCATTCCTTTTTGTGCTTTTTTCTTTAATCTTGGTTTCTCGTTTTATTTCATTGAGTTGATCTTCAACTTCTGATATTCTTTCTTCTGCTTGGTCAATTCGGCTGTTGAAACTTGTGCATGCTTCGCGAAGTTCTCGTGTTGAGTTTTTCAGCTCCTTCAATTCATTCATATTCCTCTCTAAGTTGTCCATTCTTGTTATCAATTCCTCGAATCTTTTTTCAAATCTTTTTTCAAGGTTCTTAGTTTCTTTGCACTGGTTTAGAACATGTTCCTTTAGCTCACTGAAGTTTCTCATTATCCACTTTCTGAAGTCTGATTCCGTCATTTCGTCACATTCATTCTCCGTCCAGCTTTGTTCCCTTGCTGGTGAGGAGTTTTGGTCCTTTTTTGGAGGTGAGGTGTTTTGGTTTCGGGTGCTTTCCTCCTTTTTGCGCTGGTTTCTTCCCATCTTTATGGATTTATCCGCCTGTTGTCTTAGTAGTGGCTGATTTTTCAATTGGGTCTCTGTGTGGACACTGAGATTGTTGATGATGAAGTATTTCTGTTACTTAGTTTTCCCTCTAATGATCTATCCTCTTTGCTGTATGAGTGCTGAGGTCCACTCCAGGCCCTGCTTGTCTGGGGTATACCTGCAGCAGCTGCAGAACAGTGAGGGATGATATCAGTTTCTTTTTCTGCTGCCCTTGTTCCAGAATGATGCCAGCCAAATGTCAGTCTGATTAGTCCTTTTCTGGGGTGACTCCTTGGATATACAGAGGTCAGGGAGCTGCTTGAGGAGACAGTCTGTGCTTTATAGGAGCTCCAGTGCTGAGCTGTGAGCTCCGTTGTTCATTCAAGGTTGTTGGGAGGTTATGTCTGCTGCAATAGAACTCATAAAACACCACTCTTTTTTTTTTTTCACCCTTAGATGCTCTGTCTCAGGGAGTTGGGGCTTTCTTTATGAGTATCTGTTGCACTGTCCTGCCCCACTAGGTGGCAGTCTATTCACTATTTGCTTGCCGGGGCTCTGACCTCCTAAGGCGGGTCCGCCCTGTTGCGGCCCGGCGGACTCTCTCTGTTATGGCAGGTTGCCTCGGCAACGGCAGGCTGCGTCAGTCCTGGGCGGTACTTAAGTGGGGGTGCACTTTGTCAGGAATGGTGGACGCCCCTCCCTGACCGGGCTGCACCGTCCTAAATGCCGGCAACAAAACTCTCAGCCCCAAGCGCCTCCAGTCGCCGCCCTGCTTGTCCCCGTGAGCGTGGGACCCGCCGAGCCCGATCACCCTGCTCCCTGCCTCAGAGTCCGTCCTCTCTCTCTCTCTCTTCCTCTCCCCAAGCTGAAAGGTCGACTCTCTCACTGGCGCCCCAGGAGCCTGCCGATAGGGCACTGGGATCCGTGCGATCTCCCGTGCCGCTGCCCACTACCCCGGCTCAGATCACGTTTCCCAGGAAACTCCTGGTCTGGCTCATTGTCCAAGTCCCGTTCAATCAGATGGACATGCCAATCTGCCCTTCCAAATCTCAGATTGCCGGTTTAACAGGGCACCCAGACCAGTGAGTTCCGCGCCGGGTCCCGCTGCGGCGCCGGCCGAAGAGGCGGCGGGAGCCGGTTGCGTTAGCCGGCTGCTAGCGTCCCGTGTCTCTCCCACACCTGGGACTTTCAACGCTCTGTGGGCATAAAAGGAACATCCGAGAATGCGGCTAGGACTCACCCTCTACGCCTTCACCGAGAGCTGCAATCCTGAGTCACCTCTACGACGCCATCTTGCCTCCCTCCTATCAAAGATTATATGTTTGTAGATAGGTTGTGTTTCCTCCGAAACCTTTCTTCTGTTCTATTGGTCTATATATCTGTTTTGGTATCAGTACCATGCTGCTTTGTTTACTGTAGCCTTGAAGTATAGTTTGAAGTCTGATAGTGTGATGCCTTCTGCTGTGTTCTTTTTGCTTAGAATTGACTTGGCTATGAGGGCTCTCTTTTGGTTCCATATGAAGTTCATGTTGGTTTCTTCCAGTTCTGTGAAGAAATTCAATGGTAGTTTGATGGGGATAGCATTGATTGTGTAAATTACTTTGGGCAGTATATCCATTTTCACAATAGTGATTTTTCCTTACCACGAACATGGAATGTTTCTCCATCTGTTTGTGTCCTCTCTTATTTCGTTGAGCAGTGGTTTCTAGCTTTCCCTAAAGAGGTCCCTTGCATTCCTTGTGAGTTGTATTCCTAGGTATTTTATTTTCTTTGTAGCAATTGTGAATGGCAGTTTGTTTTTGATTTGGTTCTCTGTAAGCCTGTTATTGGTGTATAGGAATGCTTGTGATTTTTGCACATTGATTTTATATCCTGAGACTTTGCTGAAGTTGCTTATCAGTTTCAGGAGCTTTTGGGCTGAGGTGATCGGGTCCTCTAGGTATACTATTATGTTGTCTGCAAATAGAGACAATTTGGCTTCCACCTATTCTATTCGAATGCCCTTTATTTTTTTTTTTCTGGCCTGATTGCTCTGGCTAGAAATTCCAGTACAACGTTGAATAAAAGTGGTGAGAGAGTACATCCTTGTCTAGTGCCGTATTTCAAAGGGAATGCTTCTAGTTTTTGCCCATTAAGTATGATATTGGCTGTTGTTTTGTTGTAAATAGCTTTTATTACTTTGAGATATGTTTCATCAATACCAGGTTTATTGAGGGTTTTTAGCATAAAGGCCTGATGAATATTGTCAAATGCCTTCTCTGCATCAATTGAGATAATCCACAGTAACCAAAACAGCATGATACTGGTACCAAAACAGAGATATAGACAAAATTAACGCCTCTGTGATTAATACACATCTTTAGAATAGTCATTTTTCTATTCCATATGCCCAAATATTCAAGTCAGACTTAATAATATACACCTGTGGACTAGTAAAAAAAAACAATTTAATATAGCCAAAGTTTTAGAGCCTGAGTGAATAATACATACCAGGGGAATACTCACTACACTATTTCATTGACATCTATTTCAGAGATTCATTGAATAAGGAACACCTCTATTGTAGTCAGAATTATATTTCTTATAGCTGCATATTCAGAATCTAACTGAATAACATACACCTTGGGGAAAGTCAGGATTCTAGTTCGTACTCATTTAGATACCAAATGAAAAACCCACACCTGTGGATTATTCAGGAGTCTCTGTTTTATGGCCACTCATTCAGAGCCTCACAGAATCATACAGAACTATGGAAATTCAGGAGTGTATTTTACATGGCCACTTATTCAGAAATTCATTGAAGAACATATATATCTAAAAATTTCTCAGGATTCTATTATATATAGCCACTTATTCTGAGACTCACTGAATAATGCACACCTGGAAAATAGTCTGGAGACTATTTGAGATGACCATTTACCCACTGAGTCAGAGAAAAATGCTCAGCTGAGAAATAGTCAATAGGATAGAGTCATGGGTCTATTTTCTGTGGTAACTCGTTCAGAATCTCACTGAAGAATACCCATCTTGGAAACTGTCAGAGGCCAGGTCATATGGCCACTCAATCAAAGCATTATGGAATAATGCACAATGGGGAAATAGTAAGAAGCATATTTCATATGGCCTCTCATTGAGAGCTTCAGTGCATAATAAACAGCTGTGGAGTAGTCAGGACTCTATTTAAAGTAGCCCCAATTTACGCAACTACGTGAATGATAAACGTGTGATAGTCAGGAGACTACTTGATATGGACACTCATACAGCACCTTTTCGATTACTGCACATTTGGAAAATAATCACTAGTCTATTTCATATGGTGATTCATTTGGAGAGTCAAAAATAATGCACACCTGTGTCGTAAAATGGGGTCTATCACATAAGGCCACTCTTTCAGTGTTTCAGTGAATAATATTTACATCTAATAAGCCAGGAATCTCTTTCAAATGGCCACTCGTTCAGGGCCTCAGTGCATAACACTCCCCTCAAAAATATTCAAGGGTCTACTTCAAATAAGTACACATTCAGAGTCTCTGTAAGTAATGCACACATGAGCAATACAAAAGAGTCACTTTTCTATGCCCACTTAGTTAGCATCTCATTCAATAATACACACCTGGGGAAGACTTAAGAGTCTACTTCATGTAGCCACTCATTTAGATCCTCAGTGAATAATTCAAACCAGAGTAATAGTCAAGTATTTGTTATATGGCCACTCACTATGTGCCTCCCTGAATGATACAAACCTGAGGAATCCTCAGAATTCTATTTCATACTACCACACATTTAGAACCTTATTGAATAATTCACAATGGAGCAACAGTCAGCTGTCTATTCTTTCTGGCCTCCCACTCAAAGTTTCAGTGAATAATAAGCTTCTATGGAGTAATCAGGGCACTGTTTAAGATAGTCACGAATTAAGTGACTTCCTGAGTGATACACACCTTGGTGATAGTCAGGGGTTTCTTTCATATGAACTCTAATTTTAGGTATTGAGGGGTAATACACATCTTTGCAGTGTCAGGAGTCTATTTGGTATGGACACTCATACAGAACCTGTTTGAATAATACACACATAAAACATAATCAGGAGTCTATATCATATGGCTACTCATTCAGACAAACAGTGAATAACGCACATGTGGAGTAATGAGAAGTCTGTTTCATATGACCATACTTTCACAGCCTAACTGAATATTACACACATGCCATATAGTCTGGAGTCTTTCTTGTATGGCCACTCATTCAAATAATCACTGAATAATGCAAAGCTGCAGAATAGTCAGAATTCTCTATCCTATGGCCTCTCATTGGGAGCCTCACTAAATGTACACACCTGGAAAATAGTCAGGATTTACTTATGTCCTTCCATTTAGAGTCTCACTCAATTATGTACACCTTTGAAATAGTAAGGAGACATTTTTCTTGTGGCCTCTCATTCGGAGTGTCACTGAATAATGTGGTGAAGTCAGGGGTCTATTTCATGTAGACCCATTTTCACAGCGTCAGTGAATAAGAGAGCCGCTTGCTATAGTAAGGCATCTAATTAATATGGCCACATCTTGTATGCCTCACTGAATAATACACACGTGGATAATAATTTGGAGTCTATTTTCAATGGACATTCATTCGGAGCCTCGGTGAATAATGCACACCCGTGTGGTAGCCAGGAGTCTCTTTCATTTGGACACTCATTCATAGCCTCAGTGGATAATATGCACGTGTGGATTAGTCAAGATTTCAATTCATATGGCCACTGACTCATAATTTCAGTGAATAATGAACAAATGTAATGTAATCATCGGTCTATTTCATAGGGACACTCATTCAGAGATTCACTGAATAATACAAATATTTAAGATAGACAGAATCCTGTTTCATATGGTCACACAATCAGAGCCTCACTGAGTAACACACACCTTTGGAAGCGTTAGCAGTCTACTTTATATAGCCTCTCATTTACAGCCTCAGTGAATAATGCACACTTGTGGAATAGACACTAGTATATTTTATATGGCCACAAAATCAAAGCCGGAGTCAGTAATACACAACTTTAGAATAGTCACAAGTCTATTCCATATGCCCAAATATTCAAAGTCAGAATCAATAATACACACCTGTGGACTAGTCAGAAAACAATTTCATATGGCCAAAGTTTTAGATCCTCAGTAAATAATACATACCTGGGTAATACCCAGGACGGTATTACATATGGCATCTATTTCAGAGATTCATTGAATAAGGAACACCTGTATTGTGGTCAGAATATTATTTTGTATAGCCACGTATTCAGAACCTAACAGAATGACATACACGTTGGGGAAAGTCAGGATTCTCTTTCGTATAGACACATTCAGAACCCAATTGAATAACATACACCTTGTAGAAAGTCTGCATTCTATTTTGTATAGGCACTCATTTAGATAACAAATGTGAAAACGCACACCTGCAGAGTATTCAGGAGTCTCTGTTTTATGGCCACTCATTCAGGGCCTCACAAAATAATACAGAGCTATGGAAATTCAAAAGGGTATTTAACATGTCCAGTTATTCAGAAACTCATTGAAGAATCAAACATATCTGGAAAATACTCAGGATTCTATTACATATATCCACTTATTCAGAGACTCACCGAATAATGGACACCTGGGGAGTAGTTCGGAGACAATCTGAAATGACCATTCACCCAGTGACTCACTGAGAAATGCACAGCTGAGAAATAATCAAAATGATAGAGTCATGAGTCTATTTACTGTGGTAAATCATTCAGAAACTCAATGAAGAATACCCACGTTGAAAATAATCAGAGTCCAGGTCATACGGCCACTCAATCAACGCATTACCAAGTAATGCACAATGGGACAATAGTAAGAAGTCTATTTCATATGGCCTCTCATTGAGAGCTTCAGTGCTCAATAAAGAGCTGTGTAGTAGCCAGGACACTCTTTAAGGTAGCCTCAAATGACGCAGCTATGTGAATTATAAACACATGTGTGATCCTCAGAAGACTTTGCATATGGACACTCATACAGCACCTCTTCAAATACTGCACATTTGGGGAATGATCAGTAGTCTCTTTCATGTGGTGATTTGTTTTGGGAGTCAACAAATAACGCACACCTGTGGAGCAAATTGGGGTAAATACATAAGGACACTCTTTCAGTGTTTCTGTGAATAATATGTATATCTGATAAGTCAGGAATGTCTTTCACATGGCCAGTCGTTCATGGTCTCAGAGAGTAATACTCCCCACAGAAATAGACAATGGTCTACTTTAAAAAATTACACATTCAGTGTCTCTGTAAGTAATGCACACATGGGCAATACACAAGAGTCTCTTTTCTATGCCGACTTAGTCAGAGTTTCATTCAATAATACACACCTGGGAAAGCGGTAAGTGTCTACTTCATGTAGCCACTCATTTAGCGCCTCAGTGAATAATTCACACTGGAATAATAGTAGAGAATTTTTTATGTGTCCACTCACTATGTGACTCCCTGAATGATACACACCTGGGGAATCCTCACATTCTATGTCATAATAGCACACATTTAGAACCTTAGTGAATAATTCACAATGGAGCAACAGTCAGATGTCAATTTTTTCTGGCCTCTCATTCAACGTTTCAGTGAATAAAAAACTTCTATGGAGTATTCAGGGCACTGTTTAAGATAGCCATAAATAAAGTGCCTTCCTGAGTAATACACACCTGGGTGATAGTCAGGAGTTTATTTCATATAAAGGCTAATTCTGAGTATTGCTGTGTAATACACAATTGGGTGAGTGTCAAGAGTCTATTTGTTATGGACAATCATACAGAAACAGTTTGAATTATGCAAACATAAAGAATAATCAGGAGTCTATGTCATACTGCTACTCATTAGGACAAACAGTGAATAACCCACATGTGGAGTAATTAGAAGTCTGTTTTATATGGCCTTCCTTTCACACCCTCACTGAATGTTAAACACCTGTGTCATAGTCTGGAGTCTATTGTTTATGGCCACTCATTCAGAGCATAACTGAATAATGCACACCTGGGGAATAATAAATAGAATAGAAGTCTCTATCCTATGGCCTCTCATAGAGAGCCTCATTAAATGTACACACCTTGGAAAATAGTCAGGATTTACTTATATCACCTCATTTAGAGTCTCACTGAATAATACACACCTGTGGAAGTATATGGAGACTTTTTAATGTGGCTACTCTTTCGGAGTGCCACTGAATAATGTGATAAATTCAAGAGTCTATTTGATGTAGACAAATTTTCAGAACCTCAGTTAATAAAAGAGACTCTTGCTATATTAAGGCATCTAATTAATATGGCCACATCTTGTAAGCCTTACTGAATAGTACACACATGGAGAATAATTTAGAGTCTATTTTTGATGGACATTCATTCAGAGCCACGCAGAATAATGCACACTTGTGGGGTAACCAGGTGTCTATTATATTTGGACATTATTCATAGCCTTAGTGGATAATATGCACGTGTGGATTACTCAGGATTTCATTTCATATGGCCACTGAGTTGTAATTTCAGTTAATAATGCACAAATGGAAAGTATTCAGCAGTCTATTTCACAGAGCCACTAATTCAGAGATTCACTGAATAATACAAATATTTAAGATAGACAGAATCCTGTTTCATATGGTCACACAATCATAGCCTCACTGAGTAACACACACCTGGGGAAACATTAGGAGTCTACTTTATATAGCCTCCCATTTGCAGCCTAAGCGAATAATGCACACGTGTGGAATAGACACTAGTCTTTTATATGGCCACAAAATCAAAGCCTGAGTGAGTAATACACAATTTCAAAATAGTCACAAATCTATTCCATATGCCCAAATATTCAAAGAGTCAATAATACACACGTGTGGACTAGTCTAAAAACAATTTTATATGGCCAAAATTTTAGAGCCTCAGTGAATAATACATACCTGGGGAATACACAGGACGCTCTTACATATGGCACCTATTTCAGAGATTCATTGTATAAGGAACACCAGTACTGCAGTCGTAATTCTATTTTGTATAGCCACATATTAATAACCTAACTGAATAACATACACCTTGGGGAAAGTCAGGATTCTGTTTCCTATAGCCATCCATTTAGATACCAAATTTAAAAACGAACACCTGCAGAGGATTCAGGAGTGTCTGTTTTATGGCCACTGCTTCAGAGCCTCACAGAATAGTGCAGAACTATGGAAATTCAAGAGTGTATTTTACATGGCCACTTATTCAGAACCACATTGAAAAATCATGTATATCTTGAAAATACTCAGGATTCTGTTATATATAGCCACTTATTTAGAGACTCGTCGAATAATGCATACCTGTGGAATAGTCCGAAAATTATTTCATATGACCGATCACCCAGTGACTCAGTGAAAAATGCACAGCTGAGATATATTTAAGAGAACAGAGTCATGAGTCTATTTTCTGTGGTGACACATTCAGATACTATCTGAAGAATACCCACCTTGGAAATAATCAGAGTCCAGGTAATAAGTCCACTCAATCAAAGCATTATGCACAACGGGGCAATAGTAAAGAGTCTATTACATATGGCATGTTATTGAGAGTTTCACTGAATAAAAAAGAGCTGTGGAGTAGTCAGGACCCTCTTTTATGTAGCCCCAAGTTACACAGCTACGTGAATGATACACACATGTGTGATAGTCAGGAGAATATTGATATGGACACTCATAGAGTACCTCATCGAATACTGCACATTTGGGGAATAAACACTAGTCTATTTTATATGGTGATACCTTTGGAGAGTCAAAAAGTAACGCAAACCTGTGGAGAAAAATGAGGTCTATTAAATAAGGCCACTCTTTTAGTGTTTCAGTGAATAATATGTATATCTGATAAGTCAAGAAATGTCTTTCACATGGACACTCCTTCAGGGTCTCAGTGCGCAATACTCCCCTCAGAAAGAGTCAAGGGTCTACTTCAAAAAAGTACACATTCAGAGTCTCTGTAAGTAATGCACACATGGGCAATACACACGAGTCTTTTTTCTATTCCGACTTAGTCAGAGTTACATTCAATAATACACACCTGGAAAGCTGTAATGGTCTACTTAATGTAGCCACTCATTTAGCGCCTCAGTGAATAATTCACACCAGAGTAATAGTCGAGAATTTTTTATATGGCCACTCACTATGTGACTCACTGAATGATACACACCTGGGGAATCCTCACTTTTTATTTCATAATAGCACACATTTAGAACCTTAGTGAATAATTCACAATGGAGCAACCGTCAGGTGTCTATTCTTTCTGGCCTCTCATTCAACGTTTCAGTGAATAAAAAAACTTCTATGGAGTAATCAGGGCACTGTTTAAGATAGCCACGAATTAAGTGCCTTCCTGAGTAATACACACCTGGGTGATAATCAGGAGTTTATTTCATATAAACGCTAATTCTGAGTATTGCTGAGTAATACACAACTGGGGGAGTGTCAAGAGTCTATTTTTTATGGACATTCATACGGAAACGGTTTGAATTATGCACACATGGAGAATAATAATGAGTCTATGTCATATGTCTACTGATTAGAAAAAACAGTGAATAACCCACATGTGGAGTAATTAGAAGTCTGTTTTATAAGGCCTTCCTTTCACACCCTCACTGAATATTACACACCTGTGACATAGTCTGGAGTTTATTGTTTATGGCCACTCATTCAGACCATTACTGAATAATGCACACCTGGGGAATAATACATAGAACAGAAGTCTCTATCCTATGGCCTCTCATCGAGAGCCTCACTAAATGTACACACCTTGGAAAATAGTCAGGATTTACTTATATCACCTCATTTAGAGTCTCACTCAATAAGATACACCTGTGGAAGTATATGGAGACTTTTTCATGTGGCTACTCTTTCGGAATGCCACTGAATAATGTGGTGAATTCAAGAGTCTATTTGATGTAGACAAATTTTCAGAACCTCAGTTAATAAAAGAGATTCTTGCTATATTAAGACATCTAATTAATATGGACACATCTTATAAGCCTTACTAAATACTACACACCTGGAGAATAATTTGGAGTATATTTGCGATAGACATTCCTTCAGAGCTGCGGTGAATAATGCACACCGGTGGCGTAGCCAGGAGTATATTTCATCTGGACACTCATTCATAGCCTCAGTTGATAATATGCACGTGTAGATTAGTCAGGATATTATTTCATACGGCCACTGACTCATAATTTTAGGGAATAATGCACAAATGTAATGTACTCAGCAGTCTATTTTATAGAGTCAATCATTCAGAGATTCAATGAATAATACAAATATTAAAAATAGACAGAATCCTGTTTCATATGTTCACACATTCAGAGACTCGCTGAGTAACACAGACCAATGGAAGCCTTAGGAGTCTACTTTATATAGCCTCTCATTTACAGCCTCAGCGAGTAATGCACACGTGTGGAATAGACACTAGTCTTTTTTATATTTCCAGAAATTCAAATCCTGAGTGAGTAATACACAACTTTAGAATAGTCACTAGTATATTTCATATGTCTAAATATTCAGAGTCAGAGTCGATGATACACACCTGTGGGCTAGTAAAAAACAATTTTATATGCCCAAGTTTTAGAGCCTCAGTGAATAATACATACCTGGGGAATACTCAGGACGCTATTACACGTGGCATCTATTTCAGAGATTCATTGAATATGGAACACCTATATTGTAGTCAGAATTCTCCTTCGTATAGCCATATATTCATAACCTAACTGAATGAAAACTACCTTGGGGAAAGTCAGGATTCTATTTCGTATAGCCACATATTCAGAACCTAACTGAATAACATACACCTTGTGGAACGTCAGGATTCTATTTCGTATAGCCACTCATTTAGATACCGAATGTAAAAACACCCACCCTCGGGGTATTCAGGAGTCTCCCTTTTATGGCCACTCCTTCAGAGCCTCACAGAATAATACAGAACTATGGAAATTCAGTTTATTTTACATGGCCACTTATTCAGAACCTCATTGAAGAATCATATATATCTGGAAAATACTCAGGATTATATTATATATAGACACTTATTCAGAGACTCACTGAATAATGCACACATGGGGAATAGTCTGGGGACTATTTGATATGACCATTCACCCAGTGACTCAGTAAAAATGCACAGTTGAGAAATAGTCAAGAGGTTAGAGTCATGAGTCTATTTTCTGTGGTAACTCATTCAGAAACTCATTGAAGAATACCCAACTTTAAATAGTCAGAGTCCAGGTCATATGGCCACTCAGTCAAAGCATTACCAAATAATGCACAATATGGCAATAGTAAGGAGTCTATGTCATATGGCCTCTCATTCAGAGCTTCAGTGTGTAATAAACAGCTGTCAAGTAGTCATGACTGTATTTAAGGTGGCCCCAAATTATGCAGCTACGTGAATGATACATACATGTGTGATAGTCAGGAGACTTTTTCATATGGAAACTCATACAGCACCTCTTCCAATTCTGAACATTTCTGGAATAATCACTAGTCTATTTCATATGGTGATTCGTTTGGAGAGTCAAAAATAGTGAAATTTCCAAGATGGCACCATAGAAACAACTCAGGAATCCAGCTCTCAGTGAAGGAACAGGGGTGAATTTTAGCCACATTTTCAGACGGACCTTTGTTGCCCACAGATCGAGGTTATTCGCAGGTGTAGGAGAGACATTAGACACTATTGCAGCCAATGATTTTGCTCCCACGGCTGGTTCTTCTGGAGCCCCAGTGCAGCAGCACCGGGCACAAAACTCACTGTCTTGGTGCCCTGTTAAACTGGCAATCTGAGATCTGTACGGGCAGATTGACATGTCCATCTGATTAAATGGGACTTGAACAATGAGCCAGACCACAAGATTTCTGGGAAGCATGATTTGAGCCAGTGCAGTTGGCAGTGGTACGGGAGATCGCATGGATCCCAATGTCTTATCAGCAGACTACTGGTGCACCAGACAGAGTCAACCGTTCATATTGGGGAGAAAGAGAGAGAGAGAGAGAGAGAGAGAGAGAGAGGACAGACTCTGAGGCAGGGAGCCAGGTGATGGGGCTCAGCGGGTCCCTCCCTAATGGGAACAAGCTGGGCGGCGATTGGAGGCACTTCAGGTTGAGAGTTTTGCTGCAGGTTCAGCTGAATCAAGCACAATGCAGCTCGGTTAAGGAGGGGCGTCCAACATTAAGGATGCAATTCACCCCTACTGAGGTACACACCCATTGCTGATGCACCATCCCATTGCCGAGGCAACCAGCCATAGCAGAGAGACTCTGTCAACAGGGCAGAATGCACCACAGTAGAAGGGAGACCCGCAGCAGCAGGGCGGACCCATGATAGCAGAACTGAGCCTTGGCAGGCAAATAGTGAATAGACTGCCACATAGCGGGGCATGACCATGCAACAGATACTCATAAAGAAAGCCCCAACTCACTGAGACAGACCATCTGAGGGAAAAAATTAAGAAGGTGCAGAGGGGCGAGACAGTTAGAAGGAAAACTAAGTAACAGAAATACTTCATCATCAACAATATGGGCATCGACTCAGAGACCAAATTGAAAAGTCAGTAACTACTAAGACGGCAGATGGATAAATCCACAAAGATGGGAAGAAACCAGCGCAAAAAAAAGGAAAACACCCGAAATCAAAACACCTCACCTCCTATGAAGGACCAAAACTATTCACAAGCAAGGGAACAAAGCTGGACAGAGAATGAGTGTGACGAAATGAAAGAATCAGACTTCAGAAGGTGGATAATAAGAAATTCAGTCAGCGAAAAGAATATGTTCTAAATCAATGCAAAGAAACTAAAACCACATTGAGATATCATCTCACACCAGTTAGAATGGCGATCATTAAAAAATATGGAGACAGCAGATGCTGGAGAGGATGTGGAGAAATAGGAACACTCTTACACTGTTGGTGGGAGTGTAAATTAGTTCAACCATTGTGGAAGACAATGTGGCGATTCCTCAGGGACCTAGAAATTGAAATTCCATTTGACCTGGCAATCCCATTACTGGGTATATATTCAAAAGACTATAAATCATTCTACTATAAGGACACATGCACACGAATGTTCATTGCAGCACTGTTTACAATTGCAAAGACCTGGAACCAACGCAAATGCCCAATGATGATAGACTGGACTGGGAAAATGTGGCACATATGCACCATGGAATGTTATGCAGTAATCAAAAATGATGAGTTTGTGTCCTTTGTAAGGACATGGATGAATCTGGAGAACATCATTCTCAGCAAACTGACACAAGAACAGAAAAAGAAATACTGCATATACTCACTCATAGGTGGGTGAGAAAAATGAGAACACATGGACACAGAGAGGCGGTCTACTATACACTGGGGATTGTTAGGGGAAATGGGGCAGGGACAGCGGGGGGGGCTGGGGGGATAGACTGGGGATGAATACCAAGTGTGGGTGAAGGGGAGGAAGGCAGCAAAACACACTGCCATGTGTGTACCTATGCAACTATCTTGCACGTTCTGCACATGTACCCCAAAACCTATAATGCAATAAAAATTAAAAAAAAAAGATTCGAGGAAATGATATCAAGAATGGACAACTTAGAGAGGAATATGAATGAATTGAAGGAGCCAAAAAACCTAACATGAGAACTTCACGAAGCATGCACAAGTTTCAACAGCCGAATTGACCAAGCAGAAGAAAGAATATCAGAAGTCGAAGATCAACTCAATGAAATAAAATGAGAAACCTAGATTAAAGAAAAAAAGCACAAAAAGGAATGAACAAAATCTCCAGGAAATGTGGGACTATGTGAAGAGACCCAACCTACGTTTGATAGGTGTACCAGAATATGATGAAGAGAATGAATCCAAGCTGGAAAATACTCTTCAGGATATTATACAGGAAAATTTCCCCAATGTAGAAAGGCTGGCCAATTCTCAACTCCAGGAAATACAGAGAACACCACAAAGATACTCCGCAACAAGAGCAACCCCAGGGCAATTAATCGACAGATTCACCAGGGTTGAAATGAAGGAGAAAATACTAAGGGCAGCCAGAACGAAAGGTCGGGTCATTCACAAAGGGAAGCCCATCAGACTCACAGCAGATCTCTCGACAGAGACTCTACAAGCCAGAAGAGAGTGGGGGCCAATATTCAACATTCTAAAAGAAAAGAATTTTCAACCCAGAATTTAACATCCAGCCAAACCGAGCTTCATAAGTGAAGAAAAAATAAAATCATTCAGGAACAAGCAAGTACTCACAGATTTTGTCACCACTAGATCTGCTTTACAAGAGCTCCTGAAAGAGACACTACACACAGAAAGAAACAACCACTACCAGAGATTTTAAAAGCATACCAAATGCTAAAGAGCATCAACAAAATGAAGAATCTATATAAACCAATGGGCAAAACAGCCAGCTAGCATCAAAATGGGAGAATCAAATACACACATAACAATATTAACCCTAAAGGTAAATGGGCTAAATGCACCAATCAAAAGACACACACTGGCAAATTGGATAAAAAGCCAAAACCCATCGGTGTGCTGTATCCAGGAAACCTATCTCACACGCAAGAATACACAAAGGCTAAAAATAAAGAAATGGATGAAGATTTACCAAGCAAAAGGAGAGCAAAAAAAGCAGGAGTTGCAATTCTCATCTCTGATAAAATAGTCTTTAAAGCAACAAAGATCAAAAGAGACAAAGAAGGTCATTACATAATGGTAAAACGATCGATACAACAAGAAGAGATAACTATCCAAAATATATATGGACCCAATGCAGGAGCACCCAGATATATAAGGCAAGTTCTTAATGACTTACAAAGGGACAGAGACTCCCACACAATAATAGTGGGAGACTTCAACACTCCAATGACAATATCAGACAGATCAACCAGACAGAAAATTAACAAAGATACCCATGACTTGAACTCAGACCAGGAACAAGCAAACCTGATAGACATTTACAGAAATCTCCAGCCAAAATCCACAGAATATAAGTTTTTCTCAGCACGACATCACACCTACTCCAAAATTGATCACATAATAAGAAGTAAAACATTCCTCAGCAAATGCAAAACAACTGAAATTATAACAAACAGTCTCTCAGAACATAGTGCAATCAAGTTAGAACTCAGAGGTCAGGAACTAACTCAGAACCACACAACTTCATGGAAACAGAACAACTGGCTCTTGAATGTCGATTGGATAAACAATGAAATGAAGGCAGAAATAAAAAAGTTCTTCCAAACCAAGGAACGAAGACACAACATACCAGAATCTCTGGGACACATTTAAAGCAGTCTGTAGAGGAAAATATATAACAATAAGTGCCCACATGAGAAGAGTGGACAAATCCAAAATTGACACCCTATCGTCAAAATTGAAAGAGCTGAAGGAGCAAGATGAAAAAAGCTCAAAACCTAGCTGAAGAGGAGAAATAACTAAGATCAGAGCAGAACTGAAGGAGATGTAGACAAGAAAAATCCTTCAAAAACTCAATATATCCAAGAGCTGGTTTTTCGAAAAGATCAACAAAATAGACAGACCACTAGCCAGACTGATAAAAAAAAGAAAAGAGAGAACAACCAAATAGATGCAATAAAAAACGATAAAGGGGAAATCACCACAGATGCCACAGAAATTCAAACCATCATAAGAGGATACTGCAAACAACTGTATGCACATAAACTAGTAAACCAGGAAGAAATGGATAAATTCCTGGACACCTGTGTCCTCCCAAGCCTAAAGCAGGAGGAAGCTGAAACTATGAATAGACCAATAACAAGGTCTGAAGTTGAGGCAGCAATAAGAGCCTACCACACATAAAAAGCCCAGGTCCAGATGGGTTCACAGCCAAATACTTCCAGACACACAAAGAGGAGCTGGTACCATTCCTTCTGAAAGTATTCCAAATAATTCAAAAAGAGGGAACCCTTCCCAAATCATTTTATGAGACCAACATTTTCCTGATACCAAAACCCAGCAGAGACTCAACAAGAAAATAAAACTTCAGGCCAATAATCATGATGAACATAGATGCAAAAACCTTCAATAAAATACTTGCAAACCGACTGAAACAGCACATTAAAAAACTTATCCATCATGATCAAGTAGGATTCATCCCGGGGATGCAAGGCTGGTTCAACATATGCAAGTTTACAAATGTAATTCACCACATAAACAGAACCAAAAACAAAAACCAAAAGATTATCTCAATTGACGCAGAGAAGGCATTTGACAAAATTCAACAGCCTTTATGCTAAAAACCCTCAATAAACTTGGTATTGATGGAACATATCTCAAAGTAATAAAAGCTATTTATGACAAACCAACAGCCAAAATCATCCTTAATGGAAAAAAAACTGGAAGCATTCCATTTGAAATCCAGCACTAGACAAGGATGCCCTCTCTCACCACTCCTATTCAACATAGTACTGGAAGTTCTAGCCAGAGCAACCAGGCAAAAAAAAGAAATAAAGTGTATTCAAATAGGAAAGATGGAAGCCAAATTGTCTCTATTTGCAGACGACATGATAGTATACCTGGAAGACCCCATCATCTCAGTCCAAAAACTTCTGAAACAGATAATCAAATTCAGGGAAGACTCAGGATATAAAATCAAGGTGTAAAAATCACAAGCATCCCTATACACCAATAACAGACTTAAGGAGAAACAAATCAAGAACAAACTGCCATTCACAATTGGTACAAAGAAAATAAAATACGTAGGAATACAACTCACAAGAAAGGTAAGGTACCTCTTTAAGGAAAACTACAAACCACTGCACAACAAAATAAGAGAGGACACAAAGAGATGAAAAAACATTCCATGTTCGTAGTTAGGAAGAATTAATATCATGAAAATGGCTATACTGCCCAAAGTAATTTACACAATCAATGCTATCCCCATCTAACTACCATTGAATTTCTTCACAGAACTGGAAAAAACCACCATGAACTTCATATGGAACCAAAAGGGAGCCCGTGTAGCCAAGTCAATTCTAAGCAAAAAGAACACAGCGGGAGGCATCACATTACCAGACTTCAAACTATACTACAATGCTACAGTAATCAAAACAGCATGGAACTGGTACAAAAACAGAGATATAGACCAGTGGAACAGAACAGCGGCATCGGAGGCAACACAACATATCTACAACCATATAATCTTTGATAAACCAGACAGAAACAAGCAATGGAAAAAGGACTCCCTGTTTAATAAATGGTGTTGGGAAAACTGGCTAGCCATGTGCAGAAAGCAGAAACTGGACCCCTTCCTGACACCTTACACTAAAATTAACTCCAGATGGATTAAAGACTTAAACATAAGTCCTGGTATCATAAAAACCCTAGAAAAAAATTCTAGGCAAAACCATTCAAAACATAGGAGTATAGCCATTTTCACGATATTGATTCTTCCTAACCACGAACATGGAATGTTTCTCCATCTGTTTGTGTCCTCTCTTATTTCATTGAGCAGTTGTTTGTAGTTTTCCTTAAAGAGGTCCCTTACATTCCTAGTGAGTTGTATTCCTAGGTATTTTATTTTCTTTGTAGCAATTGTGAATGGCAGTTCGTTCTTGATTTGGTTCTCTTTAAGTCTGTTATTGGTGTATAGGAATGCTTGTGATTTTTGCACATTGATTTTATATCCTGAGACTTTGCTGAAGTTGCTTATCAGTTGCAGGAGCTTTTGGGCTGAGGTGATGGGGTCTTCTAGGTATACTATCATGTCGTCTGCAAATAGAGACAATTTGGCTTCCACCTTTCCTATTTGAATACCCTTTATTTCTTTTTCTTGCCTGATTGCTCTGGCTAGAACTTCCAGTACTATGTTGAATAGAAGTGGTGAGAGAGGGCATCCTTGTCTAGTGCCAGATTTCAAAGGGAATGCTTCCAGTTTTTGCCCATTAAGTATGATATTGGCTGTTGGTTTGTCATAAATAGCTTTTATTACTTTGAGATATGTTCCATCAATACCAAGTTTATTGAGGGTTTTTAGCATAAAGGGCTGTTGAATTTTGTCAAATGCCTTCTCTGCATCAATTGAGATAATCATGTGGTTTTTGTTTTTGCTTCTGTTTATGTGGTGAATTACATTTATAGACTTGCGTATGTTGAACCAGCCTTGCATCCCCGGGATAAATCCTACTTGATCATGATGGATAAGTTTTTTAATGTGCTGTTGCAATCGGTTTGCCAGTATTTTATTGAAGATTTTTGCATCTATGTTCATCATGGATATTGGCCTGAAGTTTTCTTTTCTTGTTGAGTCTCTGCCAGGTTTTGGTATCAGGATGATGTTGGTCTCATAAAATGATTTGGGAAGGGTTCCCTCTTTTTGGATTATTTGGAATAGTTTCAGAAGGAATGGTACCAGATCCTCTTTGTGTGTCTGGTAGAATTCGGCTGTGAACCCATCTGGACCTGGGCTTTTTTTGTGTGGTAGGCTCTTAATTGCTGCCTCAACTTCAGACCTTGTTATTGGTCTATTCATAGTTTCGGCTTCCTCCTGGTTTAGGCTTGGGAGGACACAGGCATCCAGGAATTTATCCATTTCTTCCTGATTTACTGGTTTATGTGCATAGAGTTGTTTGTAGTACTGCCCAAAGTAATTTACACAATCAATGCTATCCCCATCAAACTACCATTGAATTTCTTCACAGAACTGGAAAAAACCACCATGAATTTCATATGGAACCAAAAAAGAGCCCGCATAGCCAAGTCAATTCTAAGCAAAAAGAACACAGCGGGAGGCATCACGCTACCAGACTTCAAACTATACTACAAGGCTACAGTAATCAAAACAGCATGGTACTGGTACCAAAACAGAGATATAGACCAATGGAACAGAACAGAGGCATCGGAGGCAACACAACACATCTACAACCATATTACCTTTGATAAACCAGACAAAAACAGGCAATGGGGAAAGGATTCCCTATTTAATAAATGGTGTTGGGAAAACTGGCTAGCCATGTGCAGAAAGCAGAAATTGGACCCCTTCCTGACACCTTACACTAAAATTAACTCCAGATGGATTAAAGACTTAAACGTAAGACCCGACACCATAAAAACCCTAGAAGAAAATCTAGGCAAAACCATTCAGGACATAGGAGTAGGCAAGGACTTCATGAACAAAACTCCCAAAGCATTGGCAACAAAAGCCAAAATAGACAAATGGGACCTAATCAAACTCCACAGCTTCTGCACAGCAAAACAAACAGTCACTAGAGTGAATCGGCAACCATCAGAATGGGAAAAAATCTTTGCAGTTTACGCATCCGACAAAGGGCTGATATCCAGAATTTACAAAGAACTCAAACAGATTTACAGGAAAAAAACAAACAAGCCCATTCAAAAATGGGCAAAGGATATGAATAGAAACTTTACGAAAGCAGACATACATGAGGCCAGCAAACATATGAAAAAGTGCTCATCGTCATTGGTCATTAGAGAGATGCAAATCAAAACCACATTGAGATACCATCTCACACCAGTTAGAATGGCGATCATTAAAAAATCTGGAGACAGCAGATGCTGGAGAGGATGTGGAGAAATAGGAACACTCTTACACTGTTGGTGGGAGTGTAAATTAGTTCAACCATTGTGGAAGACAGTGTGGCGATTCCTCAGGGACCTAGAAATAGAAATTCCATTTGACCCAGCAATCCCATTACTGGGTATCTATCCAAAGGATTATAAATCGTTCTACTATAAGGACACATGCACACGAATGTTCATTGCAGCACTGTTTACAATAGCAAAGACCTGGAACCAACCCAAATGCCCAACGATGATAGACTGGACTGGGAAAATGTGGCACATATACACCATGGAATATTATGCAGCAATCAAAAATGATGAGTTTGTGTCCTTTGTAGGGACATGGATGAATCTGGAGAACATCATTCTCAGCAAACTGACACAAGAACAGAAAAAGAAATACCGCATATACTCGCTCATAGGTGGGTGAGAAAAATGAGAACATGTGGACACAGAGAGGCAGTCTACTATACACTGGGGACTGTTGGGGGGAATGGGGGAGGGACAGCAGGGGGGGGCTGGGGGGGATAGCCTGGGGATGAATACCAAGTGTGGGTGAAGGGGAGGAAAGCAGCAAAGCACACTGCCATGTGTGTACCTATGCAACTATCTTGCTCGTTCTGCACATGTACCCCCAAACCTATAATGCAATAAAAATAAATAAATAAATAAATAAATAAATAAATAAATAAAATCAAAAAAAAAAAAAAAAAACAAAAAAAAAAACAAAACATAGGAGTAGGCAAGACTTCATGATGAAAACACCAAAAGCATTGGCAACAATAGCCAAAATAGACAAATGGGACCTAATGAATCTCCATAGCTTTTGCACGGCAAAAGAAACAGTCACCAGAGTGAATCGGCAACCATCAGAATGGAAAAAAATTCTTCGCAGTTTACTCATCTGACAAAGGGCTGATATCCAGAATTTACAAAGAACTCAAAGAGATTTACAGAAAAAGAACAAACAAGCCCATTCAAACATGGGCAAGGGATATCAACAGACACTTTAAAAAAGAAGACACACATGAGGCCAACAAACACATGAAGAAATGCTCATCATCACTGGTCATTAGAGAGATGCAAATCAAAAGCACATTGAGATACCATCTCATGCCAGTTAGAATGACGATCATTAAAAAATCTGGAGACAACAGATGCTGGAGATAATGTGGAGAAATAGGAACACTTCTACACTGTTGGTGGAAGTGTAAATTAGTTCAACCATTGTGGAAGACAGTGTGGCGATTCCTCAAGGAGCTAGAAATAGAAATTCCATTTGACCCAGCGATCCCTTTACTGGGTATATATTCAAAGGACTATAAATCATTCTACTATAAGGACACATGCATACGAATGTTCACTGCAGCACTGTTTACAGTACCCAATACCTGAAACCAACACAAATGCCCATCGATGATAGACTGGACTGTGAAAATGTGGCACATATACACCATGGAATATTACGCAACAATCAAAAATGATGAGTCTGTGTCCTTTGTAAGGACATGGATGAATCTTGAGAACATCATTCTCAGAAAACTGACACAAGAATAGAAAAGAAAATACCGCATATTCTCACTTATAGGTGGGTGAGAAAAATGAGAACACATGGACACAGGGAAGGGGTCTACTAAACACAGGGGTCTACTGGGAAAAATGGGGGAGGGACGGCGGTGGGAGAGCTGGAAATGGATAGCCGGAGGAAAATTGCCAAGTGTGGGTGAAGGGGAGGAAGAAAACAAAACGCACTGCCATGTGTGTACATATGCAAGAATCTTGAACGTTCTGCACATGTACCCCAAAACGGTAAATGCAATAAAAATTTAAAAAAAAACATACTCCTGTGGAGTAAAATAGGGTCTATTACATAAGGCCACACTTTCAGTGTTTCAGTGAATAATATGTATATCTGATAAGTCAGGAATCTCTTTCACATGGCCACCCGTTCAGGGCCTCAGGGCATAATACTACCCTCAGAAATATTCAAGGGTCTACTTCAAATAAGTACACATTCAGAGTCCCTGTAAGTAATGAACACGTGGGCAATACACAAGAGTCTCTTTTCTATACCCTCTTATTCAGAGTCTCATTCAATAAAACACACCTGGGAAAGAGTTAAGAGTCCACTTCATGTAGCCACTCATTTAGAGCCTCAGTGAATAATTCACACCAGACTAATATTCGAGCATTTTTTATATGGCCACTCACTATGTGCCTCCCTGAATGATACACACCTGGGGGATCCTCAGGATTCTATTACATACTACCACACATTTAGAACCTTATTGAATAATTCACAATGGAGCAATAGTAATGTGTCTATTCTTTCTGGCCTCTCATTTAAAGTTTCAATAAATAATAAACTTCTATGGAGTAAACAGGGAACTGTTTAAGATAGCCACAAATTAAGTGTCTTCCTGAGTACTACACACCTGGGTGATAGTCAGGAGTTTATTTCATATAAACTCTAATTTTGGGTATTGCTGAGTAATACACAACTTGGGGAGTGTCAGGAGTCTATTTGGTGTGGACACTCATACAGAACCTGTTTGAATTATGCACACATGGAAAATAATCCGGAGTCTATGTCATACAGCTACTTATTCAGACAAACAGTGACTACCCCACATGTGACGTAATGAGAAGTCTGGTTTATATGGCCATTCTTTCACAGCCTCACTTAATATTACACACTTATGATATAGTCTGGAGTCCATTGTTTAAGGCCACTCATTCAGAGCATCACTGAATAATGCACACCTGAGGAATAATCAGAAGTCTCTATTTTATGGCATCTCATTGAGAGCCTCAATAAATTTACACAACTGGGAAAATTGTCAGAATTTACTTATATTATCCAATTTAGAGTCTCACTCAATAATACAAACCTGTGGAAGAGTATGGAGAATTTTTCATGCGGCCTCTCATTAGGAGTGCCACTGAATAATGTGGTGAATACAGGAGTCTATTTTATGTAGACAAATATTCAGAGACTCAGTGAACAAAAAAGAGTCTTGCTATAGTAAGGCATCTAATTAATGTGGGCATATCCTATAAGCCTCACTGAATAATACACACCTGGGGAATAATTTGGAGTATATTTTCGATGGGCATTCATTCAGAGCCTCGGTGAATAATGCACGCCCTTGTAGTAGCCAGGAGTCTATTACATTTGGACACACATTCATAGCCTCAGTGGATAACATGCACGTGTGGATAGGTGAGGATTTCATTTCATATGACCACTTACTTGTAATTTCAGTAATAATGCACAAATGTAAAGTACTCAGCTGTTTATTGCATAGAGACACTCTATTAGAGATTCACTGAATAATACAGATATTTAAAATAGACACAATCCTGTTTCATATGGTCACACTATCAGAGACTCACTGAGTAACACACACTTTGGGAAGTGTTAGGAGTCTACTTTATATAGCCTCTTATTTAGAGCCTCAGTGAATAATTCACACGTGTGTAATACACACTAGTATATTTTATATGGCCACAAAATCAAAGCCTGAGTGAGTAATACACAAATTTAGAATAGTCACTACTCTATTTCATATGCCCAATTATTCAAAGTCAGAGTCAATAATACACACATGTGGACTAGTGGAAAAACAATTTCATATGTCCAAAGTTTTAGAGCCTCAGGGAATAATACACACCTGAGTAATACCCATGTCTCTATTACATATGGCATGTAGTAAAGAGATTCATTGAATAAAAACACCTGTATTGTACTCAGAATTCTATTTCGTATAGCCACATATTCAGAACTTAACTGAGTGACATACATCTTGGGAAAAGTCAGGATTCTATTTCGTATAGCCACATATTCAGGACCTAACTGAATAACATACGCCTTGAAAAAAGTCAGGATTCCATTTCGTATAGCCACCCATTTTGGTACCGAATATAAAAACGCACACCTGCGGAATATTCAGGAGTGTCTGTTTTATGGCCCCTCATTCAGAGCATCCCACAATAATACAGAACTATGGAAATTCAGGAGTTTATTTTACATGGCCACTTATTCAGATCCTCATTGAAGAATCATATATATCTGGAAAATACACAGGATTCTATTATATACAGCCACTTATTCAGAGACTCACAGAATAATGCACACCTGGACAATAGTCTGGAGAATATTTGCTATGACTGTAAGCTCAGTGACTCAGTGAAAAATGCACAGCTGAGAAATAGTTAAGAGGATAGAGTACTGAGTCTATTTTATGTGGTAACACATTCAGAATGTCACTGAAAAATACCCACCTTGGAATTACTCACAGTCCATGTCATATGGCCACTCAATGAAAGCCTTACCAAATAATGCACAATGGGGCAATAGTAAGGAGTCTATTTCATATGGCCTCTCATTGAGAGCTTTGGTGTGTAATAAACTGCTGTTGAGTAGTCAGGACACTCTTTAACGTAGCCAAAATTTACACAGCTACGTGAATGATACACACAAGTGTGATAGTCAGGAGACTCTTTGGTATGGACACTCATACAGCACCTCTTCAAATACTGCACATTTGGGGAATATTCACTAGTCTATTTTATATGGTGATTCGTTTGTAGAGCCAAAAAATAACGCACACCTGTGGAGTATAATGGGGTCTATTCCATAAGGCCACTCTTTCAGCATTTCAGTGAATAATATGTATATCTGATAAGTCAGAAATCTATTTCCCATGGCCACTCTTTCAGGGCCTCAGTGCATAATACTTCCCTCAGAAATAGTCAAGGGTCTACTTCAAACAAGTACACATTCAGAGTCTCTGTAATTAATGTACAAATGGGCAATACACAGGAGTCTCTTTTCTATGCCCACTTAGTCAGAGTCTCATTCAATAATAAACACCTGGGAAAGGATTAAGAGTCTACTTCATGTAGACACTCATTTAGAGCCTCAGTGAGTAATTCACACTGGACTAATATTCGAGCATTTTTAAACGGCCACTCACTATGTGCCTCCCAGAATGATACACACCTGGGGAATCCTCAGGATTCTATTTCATACTACTACACATTTAGAACGCTATTGAATAATTCACAATGGAACAATAGTAAGGTGTCTATTCTTTCTGGCCTCTCATTTAAAGTTTCAATGAATAAAAACTTCTATGGAGTAAACAGGGCACTGTTTCAGATAGCCACGAATTAAGTGTCTTCCTAAGTGATACACACCTGGGTGATAGTCAGGAGTTTATTTCATATGAATTCTAATTCTGGGTATTTCTGAGTAATACACAACGGAAAGAGTATCAGGTGTATATTTGGTATAGACACTCATGCAGAACCTGCTCAAATAATGCACACATGGAGAATAATCAGGAGTCTATGTCACAGGGCTACTCATTCAGACAAACAGTGAATAACGCACATGTGGGGAAAAGAGATGTCTGTTTCATATGGCCGTTCTTTCACAGCCTCACTGAATATTACACACTTGTGATATAGTCTGGAGTCTATTGTTTATGGCCACTCATTCAGAGAATCACTGAATAATGCACACCTGCGGAATAGTCAGAAGTCTCTATCCTATGGCCTCTCATTGAGAGCCTCACAAAATATACACACCTGGGAAAATTTTCAAGATTTACTTATATCACCTGATTTAGAATCTCACTCAATAATACACACCTGTGGAAGAGTATAAAGAATTTTTCATGTGGCCTCTCATTCGCAGTGCCACTGAATAATGTGGTGAATTCAGGAATCTATTTTATGTAGACAAATTTTCAGAGACTCAGGGAACAAAACAGAGCCTTGCTATAGTAAGGCATCTAATTAATATGGGTATATCCTGTAAGCCTCACTGAATAATACACACCTGAAGAATAATTTGGAGTCTATTTTCGATGGACATTCATTCAGAGCCTCGGTGAATAATGCACGCCCTTGTGGTAGCCAGGAGTCTATTTCATTTGGACACACATTCATAGCCTCAGCGGATAATATGCACGTGTGGATCAGTCAGGATTTCATTTCATATGGCGCTGACTCGTAATTTCAGTGAATAATGCACAAATGTAATGTACTGAGAAATCTATTTCATAAAGACACTCATTCAGAGATTCACTGAATAATACAAATATTTAAGATAGACAGAATCCTGTTTCATGTGGTCACACAATCAGAGCCACACAGAGTAACACACACCTGGGGAAGTCTTAGGAGTCTACTTTATATAGTCTCTCATTTACAGCCTTAGCAAATAATGAACACGTGTGGAATAGACACTAGTTTATTTTATATGGACACAAAATCAAAGACTGAGTGAGTAATACACAACTTTAGAATAGTCACTAGTCTATTTCCAAATGCCCAAATATTCAAAGTCAGAGTAAATAATACACACCTGTGGACAAGTCGAAAAACAATTTCATATGTCCAAAGTTTTAGAGCCTCAATGAATAATACATACCTGGGTAATACTCAGGTCGCTATTACATATGGCATCTATTTCAGAGATTCATTGAATAAGGAACACCTCTATTGTACTCAGAATTCTGTTTCGTATAGCCACATATTTATAATGTAACTGAGTGACATACACCTTGAAGAAAGTCAGGATTCTATTTCGTATAGCCACTAATTTATATACTGAATATATATATGCATATTCAGTATATAAATTAGTGGCTATACGAAATAGAATCTACTACCTGCGGAGTATTCATGAGTCTCTGTTTCTTATACGAAATAGAAAATACTACCTGCGGAGTATTCATGAGTCTCTGTTTTTTGGCCATTCATTCAGAGCTGCACAGAATAATACAGACCTATGGAAATTCAGGAGTGTATCTTACATGGCCACTTATTCAGAACCTCATTGAAGAATCATATATATCCGGAAAATACTCAGGATTCTAGTATATATAGCCACTTATTCAGAGACTCACTGAATAATGCACACCTGGGGAATAGTCGGGAGATTATTTGATATGACCGTTCACACAGTGTCTCAGTGAAAAATGCATAGCTGTGAAATAGTCAAGAAAATTGAGTCTTGAGACTATTTTATGTGGTAACTCGTTCAGAAACTCACTGAAGAATACCCACCTTGGAAATTGTCAGAGTCCAGGTCATATGGCCACTCAATCAAATCATTACTGAATAATGCACAATGGGGTAGTTGTAAGGAGTCTATTTCATATGGCCTCTCATTGAGAGCTTCAGTGTGTAATAAACATCTGCGGAGTAATCAGCACCCTATTTAAAGTAGCCCCAAATTACACAGCTAGGTGAATGTACACACATGTGTGATAGTCAGGAGACTATTTGATATAGACATTCATACAGCACCTCTTCAAATACTGCACATTTGGGGAATATTCACTAGTCTATTTTATATGGTGATTCGTTTGTAGCGTCAAAAAATAATGCACACCTGTGGAGTATAATGGGGTCTATTACATGAGGCCAGTCTTTCAGTGTTTCAGTGAATAATATGTAAATCTGATAAGTCAGGAATCTATTTCCCATGGCCACTCTTTCAGGGCCTCAGTGCATAATACTCCCCTCAGAAATAGTCAAGGGGCTACTTCAAACAAGTACACATTCAGAGTCTCTGTAATTAACGTACAAATGGGGAATACGCATGAGTCTCTTTTCTATGCCCACTTAGTCAGAGTCTCATTCAATAATAAACACCTGGGAAAGGTTTAAGACTCTACTTCATGTAGACACTCATTTAGAGCCTCAGTGAATAATTCACACCAGACTAATATTCGAGCATTTTTTAAACAACCACTCACTATGTGCCTCCCTGAATGATACACACCTGGGGAATCCTCAGGATTCTATTTCATACTACCACACATTTAGAACTTTATTGAATAATTCACAATGGGGCAGTAGTCAGGTGTCTATTCTTTCTGGCCTCTCATTTAAAGTTTCAATGAATAATAAACTTCTATGGAGTAAACAGGGCATTGTTTAAGATAGCCACGAATTAAGTGTCTTCCTGAGTGATACACACCTTGGTGATAGTCAGGAGTTTATTTCATATGAACTCTAATTCTGGGTATTTCTGAGTAATACACAACTGGAAGAGTATCAGGTATATATTTGGTATAGACACTCATGCAGAACCTGTTCCAATAATGCACACATGGAGAATAATCAGGAGTCTATGTCACAGGGCTACTCATTCAAATAAACAGTGAATAACACTCATGTTGAAAAATGAGATGTCTGTTTCATATGGGCGTGCTTTTACAGCCTCACTGAATATTACACACTTGTGATACAGTCTGGAGTCTATTTTTCATGGCTACTCATTCAGAGAATCACTGAATAATGCACACCTGCGGAATAGTCAGAAGTCTCTATCTTATGGCCTCTCATTGAAAGCTTCACTAAATGTTCACACCTGAGTAAATAGTCAGGATTTACTTATGTCCCCTCATTTGGAGTCTCACCCAATAATGCACACCTGTGTAATAGTAAGGAGACTTTTTCATGTGGCCTCTCATTCGGAGTGTCACTGAATTATGTTGTGTAGTCAGGAGTCTATTACATATAGACACATTTTCAGAGCCTCAGTGAATAAGAGAGACCCTTGGTATCATAAGGAATCTAATTAATATGGCCACATCCTGTAAGCCTCACTGAATAATATACACCTGGAGAATAATTTGGAGTCTATTTGTGATGGACATTCATTTAGAGCCTCGGTAAATAAGACACACCCTTGGGGTAGCCAGGAGTCTATTTTACTTGGACACTCATTCATCAACTCAGTGGATTAAATGCACATGTGGATTAGTTAGGATTTCATTTCATATGGCCAGTGACTCGTAATTTCTGTGAATAATGCACAAATATAAAGTACTTAGCAGTCTATTTCAGAGACACTCACTCAGAGATTCACTGAATAATATAAATATTTAAGATAGACAGTATCTTCTTTCATATGGTCACACAATCAGAGACTCACTGAGTAACAGAAACCTCGGGAAGCATTAGGAGTCCACTTTATACGGTCTCTCATTTACAGCCTCAGCCAATAATGCACACGTGTGGAATAGACACTAGTCTTTTTTATGGCCACAGAATCAAAGCCTGACTGAGTAATAAACAACCTGAGAATAGTCACTTGTCTATTCCATATGCCCAAATATTTAAACTCAGAGTCAAAAATACACAACTGTGAACTATTCGAAAAAAATTCACATGGCAAAAGTTTTAGAGCCTCAGTGAATAATAAATAGCTGGGGAATACTCTGGACGCTATTACATATGCCATCTATTTCAGAGATTCATTGAATAAGGAACACCTGTATTGTACTCAGAATTCTATTTTGTATAGCCACATATTCAGAACCTAACTGAATGACATACACCTTGGGAAAAGCCAGGATTCTATTTCGTAGAGCCACATATTCAAAACCTAACTGAATAACGTACACCTTGGGGAAAGTCAGGATTCTATTTCATAGAGACACTCATTTAGATACCGAATGTAAAAACGCACACCTGCAGAGAATTCAGGAGTCTCTGTTTTATGGCCACTCATTCAGAGCCTCACAGAATAATACATAGCTATGGAAATTCAGGTGTGTATTTTACATGGCCACTTATTCAGAACCTCATTGAAGAATCATAAGTGTCAGGAAAATTCTCAGGATTCTCTCATCTATTGCCACTTATTCAGAGACTCACTGAATAATGCATACCTGCGGAATAGTCTGGAGACAATTTGATATGATTGTTCACCCAGTGACTCAGTGAAAAATGCACAGCAGAGAAATAGTCAAGAAGACAGTGTCATGAGTCTATTTTCTGGGGTAACTTGTTCAGAAACTCACTGAAGAATAGCCAACTTGGAAATAGTCAAAGTCCAGGTCATATGGCCACTCAATCAAAGCATTACCGAATAATGCACAATGGGGCAATAGTAAGGATTCTATTTCGTATGGCCTATCATTGAGAGCTTCAGTGCATAATAAACAGCTGTGGAGTAGTCAGGACCCTATTTAAGGTATCCCCAAATTACCCAGGTACGTGAATGATGCACACATGTGTGATAATCAGGAGACTATTTGATATGGACACTCATACAGCACCTCTTCAAATACTGCACATTTGGGGAATAATCACTAGTCTATTTCATATGGTGATTCGTTTGGAAAGTCAAAAAATAACGCACACCTGTGAAGTAAAATAGGGTCCATTACATAGGGCCACTCTTTCAGCGTTTCAGTGAATAATATGTATATCTGATAAGTCAAGAATCTCTTTCACATGGCCACTCATTAAGGGCCTCAGTGCATATAACTTTCCTCAGAAATCGTCAAGGGTCTACCTCAAATAAGTACACATTCAGAGTCTCTGTAAGTAATGCACACATGGGCAATACACAAGAGTCTCTTTTCTATGCCCACGTTGTCAGAGTCTCATTCAATAATAGACAGCTGGGGAAGACTTAAGAGTCTACTTCATGTAGCCACTCATTTAGAGCCTCAGTAAGTAATTCACACCGGACTAATAGTCGAGCATTTTTTACATAGCCACTCACTATTTGCCTCCTTGAATGATACACACCTGGGGAATCCTCAGGATTCTATTTCATACTACCACACATTTAGAAGCTTATTGAATAATTCACAATGGAACAATAGTCAGGTGTCTATTTTTTCTGGCCTCTCATTCAAAGTTTCAGTGAATAATAAACTTCTATGGAGTAATCAGGGCACTGTTTAAGATAGCCAAAAATTAAGTGCCTTCCTGAGTAATACACACCTGTGTGATAGTCAGGAATTTATTTCATATGAACTCCAATACTGGGTATTGCTGAGTAATACACAACTGTGGGTGTCTCAGGAGTCTACTTGGTATGGACACTCATACAGAACTTGTTTGACTTAGATCAATCCAAGATGGCTGATTGCTAGCAGCTCGGGATTGTAGCTCCCAGTGAAAGCTCAGCAAACGTGAGGACGTCACACTTGCAGAGAATTTTTTTTTTCGCTTACGGACCAAAAGATTTCCCGTGGAGGAGCCCCGCGTGTCACCAGCGTGACTTTTCTGGCTGGCGCGGCGTTTTTGTTGTCGCTTCAGCGCGGCAGCTCTTCGTGAACAGTAAACGGGACTGGTTCCTTTACTGACTGGTGTTTGGAGCTATCAGAAGGCAGAGCCGCTTGTTGCAGACTCAAGAAGGAAGCCATACCAGAGATTCCCAGGCAGAAGAGCACCATCAATCTTATCGCTGCTGTTTTGGCCAGCGCAGAGGGTTGCTTGGATACCAGCACTGGGAATCAATAAATTGGACGTCCACTCAGGAACCCAATCAGAAAGGCGCCAATTGTAAAGACAAAAGATGCCTAAAATAATAATAAAGGAAAAAAAAAACAGCATAAAAACGCCGAGAATACCGAAAAGAAGAACCCCTCTTCCTCTACAGGGGATAGCAATTCCTCATCAGCAACAGAACAAGCCCTGATGGAAAAGGACTGTGTTCCATTATCTGAAGTAGACTTCAAAAGGTGGACAATAAAAAATTTTTGGGAGTTGAAAGAACTTGTCCTAACCCAATGTAAGGAAACTAAAAACTTTTAAAAAAGGTTTGACCAAATGTTAAAAAAAAATGGACAGTATAGAGAGGAATATAAATGAACTAACAGAGTTGCAAAATACAACACGAGAAGTTAGTGAAATATGCACAAGTGTGAATAGCCGAATTGATCAAGCAGAAGAAAGAATATAAGAGGTCGAAAACCAACTTAACAAAATAAATCGAGAAGACATGAATAGAGAAAAAAGGATAAAATGGAATGAGCAAAGTCTCCAAGGAATATGGGTCTATGTGAAAATAGCTAATCTATGTTTGATAGCTGTACCTGAATGTGATGGAGAGAATGAATCCAAGCTGGAAAATACTCTTCAGGACATCATCCAGGAGAATTTTCCCAGTCTAGTAAAGCAGGACACTATTCAACCTCAGGTAATACAGAGAACACCACAAAGATATTCCTTAAATAGAGCAAACCCAAGGCACATAATCGTCAGATTCACCAGGGTTGAAACGAAGGAGAAAACACTAAGGGCAGCCAGAGAGAAAGGTCATGTTACCCACAAAGGGAAGCCTATTAGACTTACAGCAGATCTCTCAGCAGAAACCCTACAAGCCAGAAGAGAGTGGGGGCCGATGTTTAACATTTTAAAGAACAGACTTTTCAGCCCAGAATTTCATATCCTGCCAAACTAAGCTTCACAATTGAAGGAAAAATAAAATCTTTTATGAACCAGCAAGTACTCAGAGATTTTATTACCACCAGGCCTGCTTTACAAAAACTTCTGAAAGAAGCATTACACACAGAAAGGAACAACCAGTATTAGCCTTTCTAAAAATATTCCAAAAAGTAAAGAGCATCAACATAAAGAAGAATTTACATCAACGAATGGATAAAATAGCCAGTTAACATCAAATGGCAGTAATTTTAAATTTAAATCGACTAAATCCCCCAATCAAAAGATACAGCCAAACCCTAACGGTATACTACATCCAGACCCATTTTATATCCAAAGATACACAAAGACTCAAAACAAAGGGTTGGAGAAAGATTTACCAACCAAATGGAGAGCAAAAATAAATAAATAATCAAAAAAGAGTTGCAATTCATGCATCTGATAAAACAGATTTCAAAGCAAGGAAGACAGAGTGGTATAATTTACAATGCACCTTAACACCCAGATATATAAGACCCATAAAGAGATTTAGACTTAACGAGACAGAAAATTAATAAGGATATCCAGAATTAGAACTCAGATCTGGAACAAGTAAACTTAATGAGTACTTAAAGAGCTCTCCACTTTAGATACATAAAATATACATTCTCCACTTTGAATACACAAAACATTGATCGGCAATTATTAATACCCACACATAGAATAAAGCAATATTCCTGTTCTCTCTCCCTCTTTTTCTTCGTCTCTTTTCCACTCCTTCTTAGAAAAAAGAACCTGTTTGAATAATGCACACATGGAGAATAATCAGGGGTCTATGTCATACGGCTACTCATTCATACACACTGGGAATAAGGCACATTTGGAGTAATGAGAAATCTGTTTCATATGGTCGTTCTTTCAAAGACTCACTGAATATTACAGAGTTTTGCTATAGTCTGGAGTCTATTGTTTATGGCCACTCATTCAGAGAATCACTGAATAATGCAAACCTGCGGAATAGTCAGAAGTCTCTATTCTATGGCTTCTCATTGAGAGCCTCACTAAATGTAAACACCTGGGAAAATAGTCAGGATTTACTTATATCCCCTCATTTAGAGTCTCACTCAAAAATGCACACCTCTAAGCCTCACTGAATAAAAAACACCTGGAGAATAATTTGGAGTCTATTTGTGATGGACATTCAATCAGAGCCTCGGTGAATAAGTTACACCCTTGGGGTAGCCAGGAGTCTATTTTACTTGGACACTTATTCATTGACTCAGTGGATAAAATGCACATGTGGATTAGTCAGAACTTCATTTCATATGGCCACTGACTAGGAATTTCAGTGAATAATGCAAAAATATAAAGTACTCAGCAGTCTATTTCATAGAGAAACTCATTCAGAGATTCACTGAATAATATAAATATTTAAGATAGACAGAATCTTGTTTCATATGGTCACACAATCAGAGCCTCAGTGAGTAACACAAACCTGGGAAAGGGTTAGGAGTCTACTTTATACAGCCTCTCATTTACAGGCTCAGCGAATAATGCACACGTGTGTAATAGACACTAGTCTATTTTATATGGCCACAAAATCAAAGCCTGAGTGAGTAATACACAACTTTAGAATAGCAACTACTCTATTCCATATGCTCAAATAGTTAAACTCAGAGTCAAAAATACACAACTGTAGACTAGCCAAAAAAAATTTCACATGGCAAAAGTTTTAGAGCCTCAGTGAATAATACATAGCTGGGGAATACTCTGGACGCTATTATATATGCCATCTATTTCAGAGATTCATTGAATAAGGAACACCTGTATTGTACTCAGAACTCTATTTCATATAGCTACATATTCAGAACCTAACTGAATGACATACACCTTGGGAAAAATCAGGATTCTATTTCATAGAGCAACATATTCAGAACCTAACTGAATAAGGTACACATTGGGGAAAGTCAGGATTCTATTTCGTAGAGCAACACATTTAGATACCAAATGTAAAAATGCACACCTGCGGAGAATTCAGGAGTCTCTGTTTTATGGCCACTCATTCAGAGCCTCACAGAATAATACATAACTATGAAAATTCAGGAGTGTATTTTAAATGGCCACTTATTCAGAACCTCATTAGAGAATCATAAGTTTCAGGAAAATACTCAGGATTCTATCATATATTGCCACTTATTCAGAGACTCACTGAATAATGCACACCTGTGGAATATTCTTGAGACTATTTGATATGACCGTTCACCAGTGACTCAGTGAAAAACGCACAGCAGAGGAATAGTCAAGAAGATAGTGTCATGAGTCTATTTTCTGTGGTAACTTGTTCAGAAATTCAATGAAAAATAGCCACCTTGGAAATAGTCAGATTCCAGGTCATATGGCCACTCAATCAAAGCATTACTAAGGAGGGAGGAGGCAAGATGGCGTCATAGAGGCGACTCAGGATTGCAGCTCCCAGTGAAGGCGCAGAGGGTGAGTCCTAGCCGCATTCTCGGATGTTCCTTTTATGCCCACAGAGCATTGAAAGTCCCAGGTGTGGGAGAGACACGGGACGCTTGCGCACCGGCTAACGCAGCCGGCTCCCACCGCCACTTCGGCCGGCGCCGCAGTGGGACCTGGCGCTGAACTCAATGGTCTGGGTGCCCTGTTAAACCGGCAACCTGAGATTTTGAAGAGCAGATTGGCATGTTCATCTGATTGAACGGGACTTGAACAATGAGCCAGACCAGGAGTTTCCTTGGAAGCGTGATCTGAGTCGGGGTAGTGGGCAGCGGCACGGGAGATAACACGGATCCCAGTGCCCTATCGACAGGCTACTGGGGCGCCAGTGAGAGTGTCGACCTTTCAGCTTGGGGAGAAGGAGAGAGAGAGAGAGAGAGGACGGACTCTGAGGCAGAGATCTGGATGATCGGGCTCGGCGGGTCCCACGCTCACAGGGACAAGAAGGGCGGAGACTGGAGATGCTTGGGGCTGAGAGTTTTGCTGCTGGCTTCTAGGACGGTGCAGCCCGGTGAGGGAGGGGCGTCCACCATTGCTGACGCAGTCCACCCCCACTGAAGTACCGCCCAGGACTGACGCAGCCTGCCATTGCCGAGGCAACCTGCCATAACAGAGAGACTCCACGCTCCACAGCAGAAGGGAGCCCAGCAGTAACAGGGCGGACCGGCGCTAGCAGGTTAGAACCCCGGCAGGCAAATAGTGAATAGACTGCCGCCTAGTGGGGCAGGACAGTGCAACACATACTCATAAAGAAAGCCCCAACTCCCTGAGACAGAGCATCTAAAGGGGGGAAAAAAGGGTGGCATTTTATGAGTTCTATAGGAGCAGACATAAACAATCTCCCAACAACGCTGAATGAACAACGGAGCTCACAGCTCAGCACTGGAGCTCCTATAAAGCACAGACTGTCTCCTCACGCAGCTCCCTGACCCCTGTATATCCAAGGAGTCACCCCAGAAAAGGACTAACCAGACTGACATTTGGCTGGCATTATTCTGGAACAAGGACAGGAGAAGAAGAAACTGGTATCATCCCTCACTGTTCTGCAGCTGCTGCAGGTATACACCAGACAAGTAGGACCTGGAGTGGACCTCAGCACTCATACAGCAGAGGGGATAGACCATTAGAGGGAAAACTAAGTAACAGAAATACTTCATCACCAACAATCTCAGCGTCCACACAGAGACCCAGTTGAATAATCAGCAACTACTAAGACGACAGGCAGATAAATCCATAAAGATGAGAAGAAACCAGCGCAAAAAGGAGGAAAGCATAAGAAACCAAAACACCTCACCTCCAAACAAGGACCAAAACTCCTCACCAGCAAGGGAACAAAGCTGGACGGAGAATGAATGTGACAAAATGACGGAATCAGACTTCAGAAAGTGGATAATGAGAAACTTCAGTGAGCTAAAGGAACATGTACTAAACCAGTGCAAAGAAACTAAGAACCTTGAAAAAAGATTTGAAAAAAGATTCGAGGAATTGATAACAAGAATGGACAACTTAGAGAGGAATATGAATGAATTGAAGGAGCTGAAAAACACAACACGAGAACTTCGCGAAGCATGCACAAGTTTCAACAGCCGAATTGACCAAGCAGAAGAAAGAATATCAGAAGTTGAAGATCAACTCAATGAAATAAAACGAGAAACCAAGATTAAAGAAAAAAGTACAAAAAGGAATGAACAAAATCTCCAAGAAATGTGCGACTATGTGAAGAGACGCAACCTACGTTTGATAGGTGTACCAAAATGTGACGAAGAGAATGAATCCAAGCTGGAAAACCCTCTTCAGGATATTATCCAGGAAAATTTCCCCAACCTATCAAGACAGGTCAATACTCAACTCCAGGAAATACAGAGAACACCACAAAGATACTCTGCAAGAAGAGTAACCCCAAGGCACATAATCGTCAGATTCACCAGGGTTGAAACGAATGAGAAAATACTAAGGGCAGCCAGAGAGAAAGGTCGGGTCACCCACAAAGGGAAGCCCATCAGACTCACAGCAGATCTCTAGGCAGAGAATCTACAAGCCAGAAGAGAGTGGGGGCCAATATTCAACATCCTTAAGGAAAAAAGCTTTCAACCCAGAATTTCATATCCAGCCAAACTGAGCTTCATAAGTGAAGGAAAAATAAAATCCTTCACGAACAAGCAAGTACTCAGAGATTTTGTAACCACTAGGCCTGCTTTACAAGAGCTCCTGAAACAGGCACTACGCATAGAAAGAAACAACCAGTTCCAGCCATCCTAAAAGCATACCAAATGCTAAAGACCATCAACAAAATAAAGAATGTACATGAACGAACGGGCAAAACAGCCAGCTAGCATCAAAATTGCGGTATCAAATTCACACATAACAATATTAACCCTGAATGTAAATGGGCTAAATGCAACAATCAAAAGACACAGACTGGCAAATTGGATAAAAAACCAAAACCCATCAGTGTGCAGTATCCAGGAAACCCACCTCACACGAAAAGATGCAAAAAGGCTCAAAATAAAAGAATGCAGGAAGATTTACCAAGCAAATGGAGAGCAAATGAAAGCAGGAGTTGCAGTTCTCATCTCTGATAAAATAGACTTTAAAGCAACAAAGATCAAAAGGGACAAAGAAGGTCATTACATAATGGTAAAAGGATCGATACAGCAAGAAGAGCTAACGATTCCAAATATATATGGACCCAATGTAGGAGCACCCAGATATATAAGGCAAGTTCTTAATGACTTACAAAGAGACTTAGACTCCCACACAATAATAGTGGGAGACTTTAACACTCCACTGTAAACAGCAGACAGATCAACCAGACAGAAAATTAACAAGGATATCCAGGACGTGAACTCAGACCTGGAACAAGCAAACCTGATAGACATTTACAGAACTCTCCACCCCAAATCCACAGAATATACATTCTTCTCAGCACCACATCACACCTACTCCAAAATTGACCACATATTTGGAAGTAAAGCACTCCTCAGCAAATGCAAAACAACTGAAATCATAACAAACAGTCTCTCAGATCATAGTGCAATCAAGTTGGAACTCAGAATTCAGAAAATAACTCAGAACCACACAGCTGCCTGGAAACTGAACAACTGGCTCTGGAAGGGTGATTGGATAAACAGTGAAATGAAGGCAGAAATAAGGAAGTTCTTTGAAACCAACGAGAATGAAGACACAACGTACCAGAATCTCTGGGACACATTTAAAGCAGTCTGTAGAGGAAAATATATAGCAATAAGTGCCCACATGAGAAGAGGGGAGACATCAAAAATTGACACCCTATCGTCAAAATTGAAAGAGCTAGAGGAACAAGATCAAAAAAGCTCAAAACCTAGCCGAAGACAAGAAATAACTAAGATCAGAGCAGAACTGAAGGAGATAGAGACACGAAAAACCCTTCAAAAAATCAATAAATCTAAGAGCTGGTTTTTTGAAAAGATCAACAAAATAGACAGACCACTAGCCAGACTGATAAAAAAGAAAAGAGAGAACAACCAAGTAGATGCAAGAAAAAACGATAGAGGGGAATCACCACAGATTTCACAGAAATTCAAACCATCATCAGAGAATACTACAAACAACTCTATGCACACAAACTATTAAATCAGGAAAAAATGGATAAATTCCTGGATGCCTGTGTCCTCCCAAGCCTAAAGCAGAAGGAAGCCGAAACTATGAATATACCAATATCTAGGTCAGAAGTTGAGGCAGCAATTAAGAGCCTACCACACAAAAAAAGCCCAGGTCCAGATGGGTTCACAGCTGAATTCTACCAGACACACAAACAGGATCTGGTACCATTCCTTCTGAAACTATTCCAAATAATCCAAAAAGAGGGAACCCTTCCCAAATCATTTTATGAGACCAACATGATCCTGATACCAAAACCTGGCAGAGACTCAACAAGAAAAGAAAACGTCAGGCCAATATCCATGATGAACATAGATGCAAAAATCTTCAATAAAATACTGGCAAACCGATTGCAACAGCACATTAAAAAACTTATCCATCATGATCAAGTAGGATTCATTCCGGGGATGCAAGGCTGGTTCAACATATGCAAGTCTATAAATGTAATTCACCACATAAACAGGAGCAAAAACAAAAACCACATGATTATCTCAATTGATGCAGAGAAGGCATTTGACAAAATTCAACAGCCCTTTATGCTAAAAATCCTCAATAAACTTGGTATTGATGGAACATATCTCAAAGTAATAAAAGCTATTTACGACAAACCAACAGCCAATATCATACTTAATGGGCAAAAAATGGAAGCATTCCCTTTGAAACCCGGCACTAGACAAGGATGCCCTCTCTCACCACTTCTATTCAACATAGTACTGGAAGTTCTAGCCAGAGCAATCAGGCAAGAAAAAGAAATAAAGGGTATTCAAATAGAAAAGTTGGAAGCCAAATTGTCTCTATTTGCAGACGTCATGATAGTATACCTAGAAGACCCCATCATCTTAGCCCAAAAGCTCCTGCAACTGATAAGCAACTTCAGCAAAGTCTCAGGATATAAAATTAATGTGCAAAAATAACAAGCATTCCTATACACCAATAACAGACTTAAAGAGAACCAAATTAAGAACGAACTGCCATTCACAATTGCTACAAAGGAAATAAAATAACTAGGAATACAACGCACTAGGAATGTAAGGGACCTCTTTAAGGAAAATTACAAACACATGCTCAATGAAATAAGAGAGGACACAAACAGATGGAGAAACATTCCATGTTCTTGGTTAGGAAGAATCAATATTGTGAAAATGGCTATACTGCCCAAAGTAATTTACACATTCAATGCTATCCCCATCAATGTACCATTGAATTTCTTCACAGAACTGGAAAATCCCCATGAATTTCATATGGAACCAAAAAAGAGCCCGCATAGCCAAGTCAATTCTAAGCAAAAAGAGCACAGCGGGAGGCATCACGCTACCAGAATTCAAAGTATACTACAAGGCTACAGTAATCAAAACAGCATGGTACTGGTACCAAAACAGAGATATAGACCAATGCAACAGAACAGAAACATCGGAGGCAACACAACATATCTACAACCGTATCATCTTTGATAAACCAGACAAAAACAGGCAATGGGGAAAGGATTCCCTATTTAATAAAGGGTGTTGGGAAAACTGGCTAGCCATGTGCAGAAAGCAGAAACTGGACCCCTTTCTGACACCTTACAATAAGATTAACTCCAGATGGATTAAAGACTTAAACATAAGACCTGACACCATAGAAACCCTAGAAGAAAATCTAGGCAAAACCATTCAGGACATAGGAATAGGCAAGGACTTCATGAATAAAACACCAAAAGCATTGACAACAAAAGCCAAAATAGACAAATGGGACCTAATCAAACTTCACAGCTTCTGCACAGCAAAAGAAACAGTCACTAGAGTGAATCAGCAACCATCAGAATGGGAAAAAATCTTTGCAGATTACATACCTGACAAAGGGCTGATATCCAGAATTTACAAAGAACTCAAACAGATTTACAGAAAAAAAACAAACAAGCCCATTCAAAAATGGGGAAAGGATATGAACAGAGACTTTACAAAAGAAGACATACATGAGGCCAACAAACATATGAAAAAGTGCTCATCATCACTGGTCATTAGAGAGATGCAAATCAAAACCACATTGAGATACCATCCCACGCCAGTTAGAATGGCGATCATTAAAAAATCTGGAGACAGCAGATGCTGGAGAGGATGTGGATAAATAGGAACAGTCTTACACTGTTGGTGGGAGTGAAAATTAGTTCAGCAATTCTGGAAGACAGTGTGGCGATTCCTCAAGGACCTAGAAATAGAAATTCCATTTGACCCAGCAATCCCATTTCTGGGTATATATCCAAAGGACTATAAATCGTTCTACTATAAGGACACATGCACACGAATGTTCATTGCAGCACTGTTTACAATAGCAAAGAACTGGAACCAACCCAAATGCCCAACGATGATAGACTGGACTGGGAAAATGTGGCACATATACACCATGGAATATTATGCAGCAATCAAAAATGATGAGTTTGCGTCCTTTGTAAGGACATGGAAGAATCTGGGGAACATCTTTCTCAGCAAACTGTTACAAGAACAGAAAAGGAAATACCGCATATACTCACTCATAGGTGGGTGAGAAAAATGAGCACACATGGACACAGAGAGGCGGTCTACTATACACTGGGGTCAATTGGGGGGAATGGGGTAGGGACAGCGGGGGGTGCTGGGGAGGGATAGCCTGGGGATAAATGCCAAGTGTTGGTGAAGGGGAGGAAGGCAGCAAAACACACTGCCATATGTGTACCTATGCAACTATCTTGCACGTTCTGCACATGTACTCCAAAACCTATAGTGCAATAAAAATTTTTTTTTAAAAAAAAAGAAAAATAAAGAAAAAAAAGCATTACTAAATATTGCACAATGGGGCAATAGTAAGGAGTCTGTTTCTTATGGCCTCTCATTGAGAGATTGAGTGCGTAATAAACAGCTGTGGAGTAGTCCGGATCCTATTTTACATAGTCCCATATTTCCCAGCTACGTGAATGATACACACATGTGTGATAGTCAGGAGACTCCTTGATATGGACACTCATACAGGACCTGTTTGAATACTGCATATTTGGGGAATAATCACTGGTCTATTTTCTATGGTGATTCGGTTGTAGAGTCAAAACATAACGAAAACCTGTGGAGTAAAATGGAGTGTATTATATAAGGCCACTCTTTCAGTGTTTCAGTGAATAATATATATCTGATAAGTCAGGAATCTCTTTCACAGGGCCACTGGTTCAGGGCCTCAGGGCATAATACTTCCCTCAGAAATAGTCAAGGGTCTACTTAAAATAAGTACACATTCAGTGTCTCTGTAAGTAATGCACACATAGGCAAAACAGAAGAGTCTTTTTTCTATGCCCACTTAGTCAGAGTCTCCTTCAATAATACACATCTGGGAGAGAGTTAAGAGTCTACTTCATGTAGCCACTGATTTAGAGCTTCAGTGAATAATTCACACCATAATAATAGTCGAAAATTTTTTATATGGCCACTCACTATGTGACTCCCTATATGATACATACCTGTGGAATCCTCTGGATCCTATTTTATACTACCACACATTTAGAACCTTATTGAATAACACACAATAAAGCAATAGTCAAGTCTATTTTTTGTGGCCTCTCATTCAATGTTTCAGTTAATGAGAAACATCTATGGAGTAATCAGGGCACTGTTTAAGATGGCCACGAATTAATTACCTTCCTGAGTGGTACACACCTGGGTGATAGTCAGGATTTTATTTCATATTAACTCTAATTCTGGGTATTGCTGAGCAATACACAACTGTGGGAGTGTCAGAAATCTATTTTGTATAGACACTGATACAGAACCTGTTTGAATAATGCACACATGGAGAATAATCGGGAGTGTGTCATTCACCTACTCATTCACACAAACAGTGAATAACGCACATGTGGAGTAATGAGAAGTCTGTTTCATATGGCCCTTCTTTCACCGAATATTACACACTTGTGACATCGTCTGGAGTCTATTGTTTATGGCCACTCATTCAGAGAATCACCGAAAAATGCAAACCTGCGGAATAGTCAGAAATCTCTATCCTATTGCCTCTCATTGAGAGCCTCATTAATGTACACATCTGGGAAAATAGTCAGGATTTACTTATATCCCCTCATTTAGAGTCACACTCAATAATGCACACCTGTGGAATAGTAAGGAAACTTTTTCATGTGGCCTCTCTTTTGGAGTGTCACTGAATAATGTGGTGTAGTCAGGAGACTGTTTCATGTAGACACATTTTCACAGCCTCAGTGAATAAATGCGACTCTTGCTATAGTAATGCATCTAATTAATATGGCCATATCTTGTAAGACTTACTAAAAAATACTCACCTGGAGAATAATCTGAAGTCCATTTTTGATGGACATTCATTCAGAGCCACAGAGAATAATGCACACCCGTGGGGTAGACAGGTGTCTATTTCATTTGGACACTATTCATAGTCTCAGTGGATAATACGCACATGTAAATTAGTCAGGATTTCATTTGATATGGCCACTGACTCGTAATTTCAGTAAATAATTCACAAATGTAAAGTACTCAGCAGTCTATTTCACAGAGCCACTCATTCAGAAATTCACTGAATAATACAAATATTAAAGATAGACAGAATACTGTTTCATATGGTGACACCATCAGAGCCTCACTGAGTAACACACACCTGGGGAAACAATAGGAGTCTACTTTATATAGCCTCTCATTTGCAGCTTCAGTGAATAATACACACGTGTGGAGTAGACACCAGTCTATTTTATATGGCCACAAAATCAAAGCCTGAGTGAGTAATGCACAACTTTAGAATTGTCACTAATCTATTCCATATGCCCAAATATTCAAAGTCAGAGTCAATAATACGCACCTGTGGACTAGTAAAAAAACAATTTCATATGGTCAAAGTTTTAGAGTCTCAGTGAAAAATACATACCTGGGAAATACTCAGGACCCTATTACATACTACACCTATATCAGAGATTCATTGATTAAGGAACACCTGTATTGTAGTCAGAATTCATTTAGTATAGCCACATATTCAGAGCCTAACTAAGAGACATACACCTTGGCGAAATTCAGGATTCAATTTTATATAACCGCATATTCAGAACCTAACCGAATAACATACACCTTGTGGAAAGTCAGGATTCTATTCCCTATAGCCACCCATTTAGATACCAGATGTAAAAACGAACACCTGCAGAGTATTCTGGAGTGTCTGTTTTATGGCCACTGATTCAGAGCCTCACAAAATAATACAGAACTCTGGAAATTCAGGAGTGTATTTTACATGACCACTTTTTCAGATCGTCATTGAAGAATCATGTATATCTGAAAAATACTCATGATTCTATAATATATAGCCACTTATTCAGGGACTCACGGAAAAATGCACACCTGTGGAATAGTCCGGAGACTATTTGATATGACTGTTCACTCATTGACTCAGTGAAAAGTGTACAGCTGAGATACAGTCAAGAGAATAGAGTCATGAGTCTATTTGCTGTAGTGACACATTCAGAAACTAACTGAAGAATACCCAACTATGAAATAGTCAGAGTCCAGGTCATAAGGCCACTCAATCAAAGCACTACTGAATAATGCACAATGGGGCCATAGTAAGGAGTCTATTACATATGGCCTTTCATTGAGAGCTTCAGTGCATAATAAAGAGCTGTGGAGTAGTCAGGACCCTCTTTTAGGTAGCCCCAAGTTACACAGCTACTTGAATAATACACACATGTGTGATAGGAGACTATCTGATATGGACACTCATACATCACCTCCTCAAATACTGCACATTTGGGGAATAATTACTAGTTTATTTCATATGGTGATTCATTTGGAGAGTCAAAAAGTAACGAAAACCTGTGGAGTAAAATTGGTTCTATTATATAAGGCCACTCTTTCAGTGTTTCAGTGAATAATATGTATATCTGATAAGTCTGGAATCTCTTTCACATGGCCATTCGTTCAGGGCCTCAGTGCATAACACTACCCTCAGAAATAGTCAAGGGTCTATTTCAACAAACTACACATTCATAGTCTCTGTAAGTAACCCACACATGGGGAATACATAAGAGTCTCTTTTCCATGCCCACTTAGTCAGAGTCTCATTCAATAATACACACCTGGGGAAGAGTTAAGAATCTACATCATGTAGCCACTTATTTAGAACCTCAGTGAATTATTCACACCGGAATAATAGTCGAGCATTATTAATATGGCCACTCACTATGTGACTCCCTCTATGATACATACCTGGGGAAACCTCAGGATTCTATTTAATACTACCACATATTTAGAAACTTACTGAATAATTCACAATGGAGCAATAGTCAGGTGTCTATTCTTTCTGGCCTCTCATTCAACGTTTCAGTGAATAATAAACTTCTATGGAGTAATCAGGTCACTGCTTAATATAGCCACGGATTAAGTGTGTTCCTGAGTGATACACACCTTGGTGATCGTCACGAGTTTATTTTATATTAACTCTAATTCTGGGTATTGCTGAGTAACACACAACTGGGTGAGTGTCAGGAGTCTATTTGGTATGGACATTCATAAGGAACCTGCTTTAATAATGCGCACACGGAGAATAATCAGGAGTCTATGTCATATGGCTACTCATTCAGACAAAGCATGAAAAACGCAGATGTGGAGTAATGAGAAGTCTGTTTCATATAGCAATTCTTTCAAAGCCTCACTAAATATTACACACTTGTGATATAGTCTGGAGTCTATTGTTTATGGCCACTAATTTAGAGATTCACTGAAAAATGCACACCTGCGGAATAGTCAGAAGTCTCTATCCTATGGCTTCTCATTGAGATCCTCACTAAATTTTCACACCTGGGAAAATAGTCAGAATTTACTTATATCCCCTCATTTAGAGTCACACTCAATAATGCACACCTGTGGAATAGTAAGGAGAATTTTTTATGTGGCCTCTCATTCGGAGTGTCACTGAATAATGTGGTGTAGTCAGGAGTCTATTTGATGTACACAGAGTTTCAAAGCCTCAGTGAATAAGAGAGACCATGGCTATAGTTAGGCATCTAATTAATATGGCCACATATTGTAGGCCTCACTGAATAAAAAACACCTGGACAATAATTTGGAGTCTGTTTTTGATGGACATTCTTTCAGAGCCTCGGTGAATAATGCACACCCATAGAGTAGTTAGGAGTCTATTTCACTAGGACACTCATTCATAGACTCAGTGGATAATATGCACGTGTGTATTCATCAGGATTTCATTTCATATGGCCAGTGACTAGTAATTTTAGTGAATAATACATGAATGTAAAGTACTCAGCAGTCTATTTCATAGAGCCACACATTTAGAGATTTACTGAATACTACAAATATTTAAGATAGACAGAATCCTGTATCATATGGTCACACAATCAGAGCCTCACTGAGTAACACACACCTGGGGAAGTTGTAGGAGTCTGCTTTATATAGCCTCTCACTTACAGCCTCAGCGAATTATACACACGTGTGGAATAGACACAAGTCTATTTTATATGGCCACAAAATCATAGTCTGAGTGAGTAATACACAACTTTATAATAGTCACTACTCTATTCCATATGTCCAAATATTCAAAGTCAGATTTTATAATACATACCTTTGGACTAGTCAAAAAACGATTTCATATGACCAACATTTTAGAGCCTCAGTGAATAATACATACCTGGGGAAAACTCAGGACGCTATTACAGATGGCATCCTTTTCAGAGATTAATTGAATAAGGAACACCTCTATTGTAGGCAGAATCCTATTTCGTATAGCCACACATTCAGAACTTAACTGAATGACATACACCTTGGGGAAAGTCAGGATTCTGTTTCTTATAGACACCTATTCAGAACCTAACTGAATAACATACACGTTGGGAAAAGTCAGGATTCTATTTTGTAGAGCAACTCATATAGATACCGAATGTAAAACGCACACCTGCTGAGTATTCAGGAGTCTCTATTTTATGGCCACTCATTCCGAGCCTCACAGAATAATGCAGAACTATTGAAATTCAGGATTTTATTTTACATGGCCACTTATTCAGAGCCTCACAGAATAATGCAGAACTATTGAAATTCAGGATTTTATTTTACATGGCCACTTATTCAGAGCCTCATTGAAGAATCATATATATCTAGAAAACACTCAGGACTCTATTATATATAGACGCTTCTTCAGAGACTCACTGAATAATGCACAACTGGGGAATAGTCTGGAGATTATTTGATATTACCGTTCAACCATTGACTCAGTGAAAAATGCACAACTGAGAAATATTCAAGAGGACACTGTCGTGAGTTTATTTTCTGTAGTAACTCGTTCAGAAACTCACTGAAGAATACCCACCTTGGAAATAATCAGATTCCATGTCATGGCCACTCAATCAAAGCATTACCGAATAATGCACCATGGGGCAATAGTAAAATGTCTATTTCTTATGGCCTCTGATTGAGAGCTTCAGTGTGTAATAAACAGATGTGTAGTAGTCAGGACCCTCTTTAAGGTAGCTCCGAATTTCACAGCTACGTGAATGATATACAAATGTGTGATAGTCAGGAGACACTTTGATATAGACACTCATACTGTACCTATTTGAATACTGCACATTTGGGGAATAATCATTAGTCTATTTCATATGGTGATTCGTTTGGAGAGTCAAAAAATAACGCACACTTGTGGAGTTAAATGGGGTCTATTACATAAGGCCACTCTTTCAGTGTTTCAGTGAATAATATGTATGTCTGTTAAGTCAGGAATCTCTTTCACATGGCCACTCATTCAGGGCCTCAGTGTGTAATACTGCCTCAGAAATAGTCAAGGGTCTACTACAAATAAGTACACATTCAGAGACTTTGTATGTAATGCACACATGGGCAATACACTAGAGTCTCTTTCTATGCCCACTTAGTCAGAATTTCATTCAATAATACACAAATGAGGAAAAGTTAAGAGTCTACTTCATGTTGCCACTTATTTAGAGCCTCGGTGAATAATTCACACCGGAGTAATAGTCGAGCATTTTCTATATGGCCACTCCCTATGTGCCTTCCTGAATGATACCAACCTGGGGAATCCTCAGGATTCTCTTTCGTACTACCACACATATAGAACCTTATTTGATAATTCACAATGTAGCAATAGTCAGGTGACTATTCTTTCTGGTCTCATTCAATGTGTCAGTAAATAATAAACTTCTATGGAGCAATCAGGGCACTGCTTAAAATAGCCATGAATTAAGTGCCTTCCTGTGTGACCCACACCTGGATTATAGTGAAGAATTTATTTTATATGAACTCTAATTCTGGATATTGCTGAGTAATCCCCAACAGGAAGAGTGTCAGGTGTCTATTTGGTATGGACACTCATACAGAAACTTTTTGAGTAATGCACACATGGAGAATAATCAGGAGTCTATGTCATATGGCTACTCATTCAGACAAACAGTGAATAATGCACATGAGGATTAATGAGAAGTCTGTTCTATATGGCCATTCTTTCACAGCCTCACTGAATATTACACAGTTGTTATATGGTCTGGATTCTATTGTTTATGGCCACTGATTCAGAGAATCACTGAATAATGCACACCGGTGGAATAGTCAGAAATCTTTATACTATGGCCTCTCATTGAGAACCTCACTAAATGTACACACCTGGGAAAATAGACAGGATTTACTTATATCCCCTCACTTACAGTCTCACTGAATAATGCACCCCTGTTGAATAATAAGGAGACTTTTTCATGTGGCCTCTTATTCTGAGTGTCACTGAATAATGTTGTGTAGTCAGGAGTCTATTTCATATAGACACATTTTGAGAGCCTCAGTGAACAACAAAGGCACTTGCTTTAGTAAGGCATCTAATTAACATAGCCACATCTTGTAAGCCTCAGTGAAAAATACACACCTGGAGAATAATTTTGAGTCTATTTTCCATAAACATTCATTCGGAGCTTCAGTGCATAATGCACACCCCTGTGTTAGCAAGGATCTGTTTCATTTGGACATTCATGCATAACCTCAGTGGATAATATGAATGTGTAGATTAGTCAGAATTTCATTTCATATGGCCACTGACTCGTCATTTCAGTGAATAATGCACAAATGGAAAGTACTCAGCAGTCTATTTCATAGAGCCACTCATTCAGAGATTCACTTAATAATACAAATATTTAAGATAGACACAATCCTGTTTCATATGGTAACACAATCAGAGCCTCACTGAGTAACACACACCTGGGGAAGCGTTAGGAGTCTACTTTATATAGTCTCTCATTTACAGCCTCAGCAAATAATGCACACGTGTGGAATAAACGCTAGTCTATTCTATATGGCCAGAACACCAAAGCCTGAATGAGTAATACACAACTTTAGAATAGTCACTAGTCTATTCCATATGCCCAAATATACAAAGTCAGAGTCAATAATACACACCTGTGGACTGGTCAAAAAACAATTTCATATGGCCAAAGTTTTAGAGCCTCAGTGAATAATACATACCTGAGGAAACTCAGGACGCTATTACATATGGCGACTATTTCAGACATTCATTGAATAAGGAACACCTGTATTGTAGTCAGAATTTTATTTCGTATAGCCACATATTCAGAACCTAACTGAATGACATACATCTTGGAGTAAGTCAGAATTCTATTTTGTATAGGCACATATTCAGAACCCAACTGAATAACATACACCGTGAAGAAAGCCAGGATTCTATTTTGTATAGCCACACATTTAGATAATGAATGTTAAAACGCACACCTGTGGAGTATTCAGAAGTCTGTGTTTTATGGCCACTCATTAAAAGCCTCACAGTATAATACAAAAATAAGAAAATTCAGGAGTGTATTTTACATGGCCACTTATTCAGACTCTCATTGAAGAATCATATATATCTGGAAACTACTCAGGATTATATTATATATAGCTACTTATTAAGAGGCTCACTGACTAATGCACAGCTGGGGAATAGCCAGGAGAGTATTTGATATTACTGTTTAACGAGTGACTAAGTGAAAATTGCACAGCTGAGAAATCGTCAAGAGGATACAGTCATGAGACTGTTTTATGTGGTAACTCATTCAGAAAATCACGGAACAATATCCACCTTGGAAATAGTAAAAGTCAAGGTCATATGGCCACTCAGTCAAAGCATTAAAAAATAATGCAGAATGGGAAACAATAAGAAGTCTTTTCTTATGGCCTCTCATTGAGAGCTTCAGTGCATAATAAACAGCTGTGGAGTATTCAGGACCCGGTTTAAGTTAGCCCCAAGTTAGGCAGCTACGTGAATGATATACACATGTGATATAGGAGACTATTTGATATGGACACTCATACAGCACCTCTTGGAATACTGCACATTTGGGGAATAATCACTAGTCTATTTCATTTGGTAATTCGTTTGGAGAGTCAAAAAGTAACGCACACATGTGGAGTAAAATGGGGTATATTACATAAGGCCACTCTTTTATTTTTTCAGTGAATAATATGTATATCTAATAAGTCAGGAATGTCTTTCACAGGGACACTCGTTCAGGGCCTCACTGCATAATACTCCCCTCAGAAATAGTCAAGGGTCTACTTCAAAAAAGTACACATTCAGAGTCTCTGTAAGTAACGCACACATGGGCAATACAAAAGAGTCTTTTTTCTATGCCTACTTAGTCAGTGTTTCATTCAATAATACACACCTGGGAAACAGTTAAGAGTCTACTTCCTGTAGCCACTCATTTAGCGCCTCAGTGAATAATTCACACCGGAGTAACAGTCGAGAATTTTTTATATGGCCACTTACTATGTGACTACCTGAATGATACACACCTGGGGAATCCTCCCATTCTATTTCATAATAGCACACATTTAGAACATTATTGAATAATTCACAATGGAGCAGTAGTCCGGTCTCTAATTTTTCTGGCCTCTCATTCAACGTTTCAGTGAATAATAAACTTGTATAGAGTAATCAGGGCACTGTTTAAGATAGCCACGAATTAAGGGCCTTCCTGAGTAATACACGCCTGGGCGATAGGAGTTTATTTCATATAAACGCTAATTCTGGGTATTTCTGAGTAATACACAACTGGGGGAGTGTCAGGAGTCTATTTGTTATGGACACTCATACAGAACCTGTTTGAATTATGCACACATGGCGAGTAATCAGGAGTCTATGTCATATGGCTACTCATTCAGACATAGTGAATAACCCACATGTGGAGTAATGAGAAGTCTGTTTTATATGGCCTTTCGTTCACAGCCTCACTTAATATTACACAACTCTGATATAGTCTGGAATCTATTGTTTACAGACACTCATTCAGAGTATCAATGGATAAGGCACACCTGGGCAATAATCAGAAGTCTCTATCCTATGGCCTCTCATGGAGAGCCTCACTAAATGTACACACCTGGGAAAATAGTCAGGATTTACTTATATCACCTCATTTAGAGTGTCACTCAGTAATACGCAACTGTGGAAGAGTATGGAGACTTTTTCATGTGGCTACTCTTTCGGAGTGCCACTGAATAATGTGGTGAATTCAGGATTCTATTTTATGTAGACAAATTTTCAGAACCTCAGTGTATAAAAGAGACTCTTTTTATACTAAGGCATCTAATTAATATGGCCACATCTTGTAAGCCTTACTAAATAATACACACCTGGAGAATAATTTAGAGTCTATTTTTAATGGACATCCATGGAGAGCCACGGTGAATAATGCACACCCATGTGGTAGCCAGGTGTCTATTTCATTTGGACAGTATTCATAGCCACAGTTGAAAATAAGCTCTTGTGGATTAGTCAGGATTTAATTTGATATGGCCCCTGACTCATAATTTTAGTGAATAGTGCACAAATGTAAAGTACTCAGCAGTCTATTTCACAGAGCCACTCATTCCGATATTCACTGAATAATACAAATATTTAAGATAGACAGAATCCTCTTTAATATGGTCACACAATCAGAGCCTCACTGAGTAACACATACCTGGGGAAACGTTAGGAGTCTACTTTATATAGCCTCTCATTTGCAGCCTCAGCGAATAATGCACACGTGTGGAATAGACACTAGTCTATTTTATATGGCCACAAACTCAAAGACTGAGTGAGTAATACACAAATTTTGAATAGTCACAAACTTATTCCATATGCCCAAGTATTCAATGTCACAGTCAATAATACACATCTGTGGAATATTCGAAAAAAAAATTCATATGGCCAAAGTTTTAGAGCCTCCATGTCCTGGGGAATACGCAGGACACTATTACATATGGCACCTATTTCAGAGATTCATTGAATACGTAACACCTGTATTGTAGTCAGAATTCTATTTTGTATAGCCACAATTTCAGAACCTAACTGAAAGACATAAACCGTGAGGAAAGTCAGGATTCTATTTCGTATAGTCACATATTCAGAACCTAAATGAATAACATACACCTTAGGAAAAGTCAGGATTCTATTTTCTATAGCCACATATTCAGAATCTAACAGAATAATATACACCTTGGGGAAAGTCATTATTCTATTTCCTGTAGCCACCCATTTAGATACCAAATGTAAATACGCACACCTGCAGAGTATTCAGGAGTGTCTGTTTTATGGCCACTCATTCAGAGCCTCCATGAATAATACATACCTGGGGAATATGCAGGACACTATTACATATGGCACCTATTTCAGAGAATAATACAGAACTATGGAAATTCAGGAGTGTATTTTACATCGCCAGTTATTCAGAACCTCATTGAAGAATCATGTATATCTGAAAAATACTCAGCATTCTATTATACATAGACACTTATTCAGAGACTCACAAAATAATGCACACCCGGGGAATAGTCCAGAGACTATTTGATATGACTGTTCCCCCAGTGACTTAGTGCAAAATGCACAGCTGAGATAGAGTGAAGAGAATAGAGTCATGAGTCTATTTTCTGTGGTGACACATTCAGAAACTAACTGAAAAATACCCACCTTGGAAATAGTCAGAGTCCATGTCATAAGGGCACTCAATCAAAGCATTACCGAGTAATGCACAATGAAGCAATAGTGAGGAGTCTATTACATATGGCCTCTCATTGAGAGCTTCAGTGGATAAGAAAGAGATGTGGATTAGTCAGGGCCCTCTTTTAGATAGCCCCAAGTTATGCAGCTACGTGAATGATACACACATCTGTGATAGGAGACTATTTGATATTTACACTCATACAGCAACTTTTGAATACTGCACATTTGGGGAATAATCACTAGTCTATTTCATTTGGTGATTCGTTTGAAGAGTCAAAAAATAACGCACACCTGTGGAGTAAAATGGGGTCTATTACATAAGGCCACTCTTTCATTGTTTCAGTGAGTAATATGTATATCTAATAAGTCAGGAATGTCCTTCACATGGCCACTAGTTCCGGGCCTCAGTGCATAATACTCCCCTCAGAAATAGTCAAGGATCTACTTCAAAAAAGTACACATTCAGAGTTCTGTAAATAATGCACACATGGGCAATACACAAGAGTCTCTTTTCTATGCCCACTTAGTCAGCGTTTCATTCAATAATACCCAACGGGGAAAGAGTTAAGTGTCTACTTCCTGTAGCCACTCATTTAGCACCTCAGTGAATAATTCACACTGGAGTAACAGTCGAGAATTTTTTATATGGCCACTGACTATGTGACTCCCTGAATGATACACACCTGGGGAATCCTCACATTCTATTTCATAATTGCACACATTTAGAACCTTATTGAATAATGCACAATGAAGCAGTAGTCAGGTGTCTATTCTTTCTGGCCTCTCATTCAACGTTTCAGTGAATAAAAAACTTCTGTGGAGTAAACAGGGCGCCGTTTAAGATAGCCACGAATTTAGTGCCTTCCTGAGTAATACACGCCTTGGTGATAGGAGTTTATTTTATATGAACGCTAATTCTGGGTATTGCTGAGTAAGAGAAAACAAGGTGAGTGTCAGGAGTCTATTTGGTATGGACACTCATACAGAACCTGTTTGAATTATGCACACATGGCAAGCAATCAGGAGTCTATACCATACGACTACTCATTCAGACAGTGAATGACCCACATGTGGAATAATGAGAAATCTGTTTTATATGGCCTTTCTTTCACAGCCTCACTGAATATTACACGCCTGTGATATAATCTGGCGTCTATTGTTTTCGGACACTCATTCAGAGCATCAATGAATAATGCACACCTGGGCAATAATCAGAAGTCTCTATTCTATGGCCTCTCATAGAGAGCATCACTAAATGTACACACCTTGGAAAATAGTCAGGATTTACTTACATCACCTCGTTTAGAGTCTCACTCAATAATACACACGTGTGGAAGTTTATGGAGACTTTTTCATCTGGCTACTCTTTTGGAGTGCCACTGAATAATGTGGTGAATTCAGGATTCTATTTTATGTAGACAAATTTTCAGAACCTCAGTGAATAAAAGAGACTCTTGTTATAGTAAGGCATCTAATTAATATGGCCACATCTTGTAAGACATATGAAATAATATTCACCTGGAGAATAATTTAGAGTCTATTTTTGATGGACATTTATTGAGAGCCACGGTGAATAACGCACACCTGTGGGGTAGCCAGGTGTCTATTTCATTTGGACACTATTCATAGCCTCAGCGGATAATAAGCTCTTGTGGATTAGTCAGGATTTCATTTCATATGGCCCCTGACTCGTAATTTCAGTGAATAGTGCACAAATGTAAGGTACTCAGCAGTCTATTTCACAGAGCCACTCATTCTGAGATTCACTGAATAATACACATATTTAAGATAGACAGAATCCTGTTTCATATGGTCACACAGTCAGAGCCTCACTGAGTAAAAAACACCTCGGTAAACGTTAGGAGTCTACTTTATATAGCCTTACATTTGCAGCCTTAGCGAATACTGCACACGTTTGGAATAGATAATAGTCTATTTTATATGTCCACAAAATGAAAGCCTGAGTAATACACAACTTTAGAATAGTCACAAGTCTATTCCATATGCCCAAATATTCAAAGTCAGAGTCAATACTACACACCTGTGGACTAGTCAAAAAACAATTTCATATGGCCAAAGTTTTGGAGCCTCAGTGAATAATACATACCTCAGGAATACTTAGGACGCTATTACGTAAGGCACCTATTTCAGATATTCATTGAATAAGGAACACTTGTATTGTAGTCAGAATTCTATTTTGTATAGCCACAAATTCAGAAAGTCACTTAAAGACATACACATTGGGGAAAGTCAGGATTCTACTTCCTAGAGCCACATATTCAGAATCTAACAGAATAATATACACCTTGGGGAAAGTCATTATTCTATTTCCTGTAGCCACCCATTTAGATACCAAATGTAAAAACGCACACCTGCAGAGTATTCAGGAGTGTCTCTTTTATGGGCACTGATTCAGAGCCTCACAGAATAATACAGAACTATGGAAATTCAAGAGTGTATTTTACATCGCCAGTTATTCAGAACCTCATTGAAGAATCATGTATATCTGGAAAATACTCAGCATTCTATTAAACATAGCCACTTATCCAGAGACTCATCGAATAATGCACACCTGGGGAATAGTCCGGAGACTATTTGATATGACTGTTCACCCAGTGACTCAGTGAAAAATGCACAGCTGAGATAGAGTGAAGAGAATAGAGTCATGAGTCTACTTCCTGTGGTGACACCTTCAGAACCTAACTGAAGAATGCCCATCTTGGAAATAGACAGTGTCCATGTCATAAGGGCACTCAGTCAAAGCATTACCAAATAATGCACAATGGGGCAATAGTAAAAAGTCTATTTCACATGGCCTTTCATTGAGAGCTTCAGTGAAGGATAGAGCTGTGGAGTAGTCAGGACTCTTTTTTAGGTAGCCACAAATTATACAGATACCTGAATGATACATACATGTGTGATAGTCAGGAGACAATTTGATATGGATAATCGTACAGCACCTCTTCGTATTCTGCACGTTTGGGGAACAATCACTAGTCTATTTCATATGGTGATTCGTTTGGAGAGTCAAAAATTAATCCACACTTGTGGAGTAAAATCGGGTCTATTATGTAAGGCGCCTCTTTCAGAGTTTCAGTGAATAATATGTATATCTGATAAGTCAGAAATGTCTTTCACAGGGACACTCGTTCAGGGCCTCACTGAATAATACTTCACTCAGAAATAGTCAAGTGTCTACTTCAAAAAAGTACACATTCAGAGTCTCTGCAAGTAATGCACACATGGGAAATACACAAGAGTCTCTTTTCTATGCCCACTTAGTCAGCGTTTCATTCAATAATACACACTTGGAAAAGAGTTAAGAGTCTACTTCATGTAGCCACTCATTTAGCGCCTCAGTGAATAATTCCCAGCTGAGTAACAGTCGAGAATTTTTACATGGCAACTCACTATGTGACTGCATGAATGATACACACCTGGGAAATCCTCACAACCTATGTCATAATAGCACACATTTAGAACCTTATTGAATAATTCACAATGGAGCAATAGTCAGGTGTCTATTCTTTCTGGCCTCTCATTCAAAGTTTCAGTGAATAACAACTTCTGTGGAGCAACCAGGGCACTGTTTAAGATAGCCACGAATTAAGTGCCTTCCTGAGCAATACACAGCTGGGTGATAGTTAGGAGTTTATTTTATATAAACGCTAATTCTGGGTACTGCTGAGTAATACACAACTGGGGGAGTGTCAGGAGTCTATTTGGTGTGGACACTCATACAGAGCCTGTTTGAATTATGCACACATGGAGAATAATCAGGGGTCTATATCATATGACTTCTCATTCAGACAAACGGTGAATAACCCACAGGTGATGTAATGAGAAGTCTGTTTTATATGGCATTTCTTTCACAGCCTCACTGAGTATTACACACCTGTGATATAGTCTGGAGACTATTGTTTATGGCCACTCATTCAGAGCATCACTGAATAATGCACACCTGGGGAATAATCAGATGCCTCTATTCTATGGCCACACATCGAGAGCCTCACTAAATGTAAACACCTGGGAAAATAGTCAGGATTTACTTATATCACCTCATTTAGAGTCTCACTCAATAATACAGACCTGTGGAAGGGTATTGACTTTTTCATGTGGCTAATCTTTCTGAGTGCCACTGAATAATGTCATGAATTCATGAGACTATTTTATGAAGACAAATTTTCAGAACCTCAGTGAATATAAGAGACTATTGCTATAGTAAGACATCTAATTAATATGGCCATATCTTGTTAGACTTACTAAATAATACACACCTGTGGAACTATTTGGAGTCTATTTTTGATGGACATACATTCAGCGCCATGGTGAATAATGCACACCCTTGTGGTAGCCATGTGTCTATTTAATTTGGACACTATACATAGACTCAGTGAAAAATATGCACGTGAGGATTAGTCAGGGTTTCATTTCATATGGACACGGACTCGTAATTTCAGTGGATAATGCACAAAGTAAAGTAACCTGCAGTGTATTTCACAGAGCCACTCATTCGGAGATTCACTGAATAATACAAATATTTAAGATAGCCAGAATCCTGTTTACTATGGTCAGAAAATCAGAGCCTCTCTGATTAACACACACCTCGGTAAACGTTAGGAGTCTACTTTATAGAGCCTCTCATTTGCAGCCTTAGCGAATAATGCACCTGTGTAGAAAAGACAAGATTCTATTTTATATGGCCACAATATCAAAGCCTAAGTGAGTAATACACAACTTTAGAATAGTCACAAGTCTATTCCATATGCCCAAATATTCAAAGTCAGAGTCAATAATACACACCTCTGGAATAGTCAAAAAACAATTTCAGGTGGCCAAAGTTTTAGAGCCTCAGTGAATAATACATACCTGGGGAATACTCAGGACGCTATTAAATATGGCACCTATTTCAGAGATTCATTGAATAAAGAACATCTGTATTGTAGTCAGAATTCTATTTTGTATAGCCACAAATTCAGAAAGTAACTTAAAGACATACACATTGGGCTGGGTATATATCCAAAGGACTATAAATCGTTCTACTATAAGGACACATGCACACGAATGTTCATTGCAGCACTGTTTACAATAGCAAAGAACTGGAACCAACCCAAATGCCCAACGATGATAGAATGGACTGGGAAAATGTGGCACATATACACCATGGAATATTATGCAGCAATCAAAAATGATGAGTTTATGTCCTTTGTAAGGACATGGATGAATCTGGAGAACATCATTCTCAGCAAACTGACACAAGAACAGAAAAAGAAATACCACATATACTCACTCATAGGTGGGTGAGAAAAATGAGAACACATGGACACAGAGAGGCGGTCTGCTATGCACTGGGGTCTACTGGGGGGAATGGGGGACGGACAGCGGGGGGGGGCTGGGGAGGGATAGCCTGGGGATGAATGCCAAGTGTGGGTGAAGGGGAGGAAGGCAGCAAAACACACTGCCATATGTGTACCTATGCAACTATCTTGCACGTTCTGCACATGTACCCCAAAACCTATAATGCAATAAAAATTAAAAATTTAAAAAATAAATAAATAAATAAATAAGTAAAAAAAAAAAAAAGACACACACATTGGGGAAAGTCAGGATTCTATTTCCTAGAGTCACATATTCAGAACCTATCTGAAAAACATACACCTTGGGAAAAGTCAGGATTCTATTTCCTATAGCCACCCATTTAGATACCAAATGTCAAAACTCACACCTGCAGAGAATTCAGGAGTGTCTGTTTTATGGCCACTCATTCAGAGCCTCACAGAATAATGCACAACTATTAAAATTCAGGAGTGTATTTTACATTGTCAGTTATTCAGAACCTCATTGAAAAATCATGTATATCTGAAAAATACTCAGCATTCTATTATACATAGCCACTTATTCAGACTCACCGAATAATGCACACCTGTGGAATAGTCTGGAGACTATTTGATATGACCATTCACCCAGTGACTCAGTGAAAAATGCACAGCTGAGATAGAGTCAAGAGTATAGAGTCATGAGTCTATTTTCTGTGGTGACACATTCAGAAACTAACTGAAGAATACCCACCTTGGAAATAAAATAGTCCAAGTTCATTTCATAAGGCCACTCAATCAAAGCATTACCGAATAATGCACAATGGGGCAATGGTAAAAAGGCTATTACTTATGGCCTTTCATTGAGAGCTTCAGTGTATAATAAAGAGCTGTGGAGGAGTCAGGACACTCTTTTAGGTAGGCCCAAGTTATGCAGATTCATGAATGATACATACATGTGTGACAGTCAGGAGACTATTTGATATGGACAATCGTACAGCACCTCTTCGAATTCTGCACATTTGGGGAACAATCACTAGTCTATTTCATATGGTGATTCATTTGGAGAGTCAAAAGTTAACGCATACTTGTGGAGTAAAATCCGGTCTATTATCTAAGGCCACTCTTTCAGAGTTTCAGTGAATAATATCTATATCTGATAAGTCAGGAAAGTCTTTCACAGGGACACTCGTTCAGGGCCTAACTGAATAATACTTCACTCAGAAATAGTCAAGTGTCTACTTCAAAAAAGTACACATTCAGAGTCTCTGCAAGTAATGCACACATAGGCAATACACAAGAGTCTCTTTTCTATGCCCACTTTGTCACGGTTTCACTCAATAACACACACCTGGGAAAGAGTTAAGAGTCTACTTCATGTAGCCACTCATTTGGCACCTCAGTGAATAATTCACACCTGAGTAACAGTAGAGAATTTTTACATGGCCACTCACTATGTGACTCCATGAATGATACACACCTGGGTAATCCTCACATTCTATGTCATAATAGCACACATTTAGAAACTTATTGAATAATTCACAATGGAGCAGTAGTCAGGTGTCTATTCTTTCTGGCCTCTCATTCAATGTTTCAGTGAATAAAAAACTTCTGTGGAGTAATCAGGGCACAGTTTAAGATAGCCACGAATTAAGTGCCTTTCTGAGTAATACACAGCTTTGTGATAGTCAGGAGTTTATTTCATATAAACGCTAATTCTGGGTATTGCTGGGTAATACACAACTGGGGGAGTGTCAGGAGTCTATTTGGTATTGACACTCATACAGAACCTGTTTGAATTATGCACACATGGAGAATAATCAGGAGTCTATGTCATTCAGCTATTCATTCAGACAAACAGTGAAAAACCCACATGTGATGTAATGAGAAGTCTGTTTTATATGGCCTTTCTTTCACAGCCTCACTGAGTATTACACACCTGTGATATAGTCTGGAGACTATTGTTTATGTCCACTCATTCAGAGCATCACTGAGTAATGCACACCTGGGGAATAATCAGTAGTCTCTATTCTATGGCCACTCATCGAGAGCCTCACTAAATGTTGACACCTGGGAAAATAGTCAGGAATTACTTATATCACCTCATTTAGAGTCTCACTCAATAATACACACCTGTGGAAGGGTATTGAGACTGTTTGACGTGGCTAGTCTTTTGGAGTGCCACTGAATAATATCGTGAATAAATGAGTCTATTTTATGTAGATAAATTTTCAGAACCTCAGTGAATAAAAGAAACTCTTGTGATAGTAAGGCATGTAATTAATATGGCCACATCTTGGTAGCCTTAGTAAATAATACACACCTGTAGAACAATTTGGAGTTTATTTTTGAGGGTCATTCATTCAGAGCCACGGTGAATAATGCACACCCTTGTAGTAGCCAGGTGTCTATTTACTTTGGACACTATTCATAGCCTCAGTGGAAAATATTCATGTGTGGATTAGTCAGGATTTAATTTCCTATGGCCACTGACTCGTAATTTCAGTGAATAATGCACAAATGTAAAGTAATCAGCAGTCTATTTCACAGAGCCACTCATTCAGAGATTCACTGAATAATACAAATATTTAAGATAGCCAGAATCCTGTTTACTATGGTCAGAAAATCAGAGCCTCTCTGATTATCACACACCTGGGTAAACGTTAAGAGTCTACTTTATAGAGCCTCTCATTTGCAGCCTCAGCGATTAATGCACACATGTAGAAAAGACACTATTCTATTTAATATGGCCACAATATCAATGCCTAAGTGAGTAATACACAACTTTAGAATAGTCACAATCTATTCCATATGCCCAAATATTCAAAGTCAGAGTCAATAATACACACCTGTGGACTAGTCAAAAAACTATTTCATATGGCCAAAGTTTTAGAGCCTCAGTGAATAATACATACCTGGGGAATACTCAGGACGCTATTACATATGGCACCTATTTCAGAGATTCATTGAATAAGGAACACCTGTATTGTAGTCAGAATTCTATTTTGTATAGCCACAAATTCACAAAGTAACTTAAAGACATACACATTGGGGAAAGTCAGGATTCTATTTCCTAGAGCCACATATTCAGAACCTAACTGAGTAACATACACCTTCGGGAAAGTCAGGATTCTATTTCCTATAGCCACCCATTTAGATACCAAATGTAGAAAGGCACACCTGCAGAGTATTCAGGAGTGTCTGTTTTATGGCCACTCATTCAGAGCCTCACAGAATAATACAGAACTATGGAAATTCAAGAGTGTATTTTACATCGTCAGTTATTCAGAACCTCATTGAAGAATCATGTACATCTGAAAAATACTCAGCATTCTATTATACATAGCCACTTATTCAGAGACTCACAGAATAATGCACACCTGCGGAATAGTCCGGAGACTATTTGATATGACCATTCACCCAGTGACTCAGTGAAAAATACACAGCAAAGATAGAGTCAAGGGAATAGAATCATGAGTCTATTTTCTGTTTTGACACATTCAGAAACTAACTGAAGAATACCCACCTTGGAAATAGTCCGAGTCCATGTTATAAGGCCACTCAATGAAAGCATTACGGAATAATGCTCAATGGAGCAATGGTAAAAATGCTATTACATATGGCCTTTTATTGAGAGATTCAGTGCATAATAAAGAGCTGTGGAGTAGTCAGGACCCTCTTTTAGGTAGCCTTGAGTTACGCAGATACGTAAATGATACATACATTTGTGATAGTCAGGAGACTATTTGATATAGACAATCGTACAGCACCTCTTCGAATTCTGCACATTTGGGGAACAATCACTAGTTTATTTCATATGGCGATCCATTTGGAGTGTCAGAAATTAACGCACACTTGTGGAGTAAAATCGGGTCTATTACATAAGGCCACTCATTCAGAGTTTCAGTAAATAATATGTATATCTGATAAGTCAGGAATATCTTTCACATGGACACTCATTCAACGCCTCACTGAATAATACTCCCCTCAGAAAGAGTCAAGTGTCTACTTTAAAAAAGTACACATTCAGAGTCTATGTAAGTAATTCACACATGAGCAATACATAAGAGTCTCTTTTCTATGCCCACTTTGTCATGGTTTCATTCAATAACACACACCTGGGAAAGAGTTAAGAGTCTACTTTATGTAGCCACTCATTTAGTGCCACAGTGAATAATTCACACCTGAGTAACAGACGAGAATTTTTACAGGGCCACTCACTATGTGACGCCGTGAATGATACACACCTGGGGAATCCTCACATTCTTTCATAATAGCACACATTTAGAACCTTATTGAATAATTCACAATGGAGCAATGGTCAAGTGTCTATTCTTTGTGGCCTCTCATTCAGTATTTCAGTGAATAAAAAACTTGTGTGGATTAATCAGGGCACTGTTTAAGATAGCCACGAATTAAGTGCCTTCCTGAGTAATACACAGCTTCGTGATAGTCAGGAGATTATTTCATATAAACGCTAATTCTGGGTATTGCTGAGTAATACCCAACTGGGGCAGTGTCAGGAGTCTATTTGGTATGGACACTCATACAGAACCTGTTTGAATTATGCAAACATGGAGAATAATCAGGAGTCTGTCATATGGCTACTCATTCAGAAAAACAGTGAATAACCTACATGTGATGTAATGAGAAGTCTGTGTTATATGGCCTTTTTTTCACAGACTCACTGAATACTACACACCTGTGATAAAGTCTGGAGTCTATTTTTTATGGCCACTCATTCAGTGCATCACTGAATAATGCACACCTGGGGAATAATCAGAAATCTTTATCCTATGGCCTCTCATCGAGAGCCTCACTTAATGTACACACCTGGAAAAATAGTCAGGATTTACTTATGTCACCTCAGTTAGAGTCTCACTAAATAATACACACCTGTGGAAGAATATGGAGACTTTTTCATGTGGCTGCTCTTTCGGAGTTCCACTGAATAATGTGGTGAATTCTGGAATCTGTTTTATGTAGACAAATTTTTAGAACCTCAGTTAATAACAGAGAATCTTGCTATAGTAAGGCATCTAATTATTATGGCAACATCTTGTAAGCCCTACAAAATAATACAAACTTGGAGAATAATTTGGAGTCTATATTTTTTTAAATTTTTATTGCATTATAGGTTTTGGGGTACATGTGCAGAGTGTGCAAGATAGTTGCATAGGTACACACATGGCAGTGTGCTTTGCTGCCTTTATCCCATTCACCCACACTTGGCATTTATGCCCATGCTGTCCCTCCCCAGCCCCCCAATATCCCTCCCCCCTTCCTCCCAATACACCCGAGTGTGTAGTACACCCACTCCCTGTGTACATGAGTTCTCATTTTTCTCACCCGCCTATGATTGAGAATATGCGGTATTTGTTTTTCTGTTCTTGTGTTAGTTTCCTGAGAATGATGTTCTCCAAATTTATCCATGACCTTACAAAAAACACAAACTCATTATTTTTGATTGCTGCATAATATTCCATGGTGTATATGTGCCACATTTTCCCAGTCCAGTCTATCATCGTTGGGCATTTGGGTTGGTTCCAGGTCTTTGCTATTGTAAACAGTGCTGCAATGAACATTTGTGTGCATGTGTCCTTATAGTAGAACGATTTATAATCTTTTGGATATATACCCAGTAATGGGATTGCTGGGTCAAATTGAATTTCTATTTCTAGGACCTTGAGGAATCGCCACACTGCTTTCCACAATGGTTGAACTAATTTACACTCCCACTAAGAGTGTAAGAGTGTTCCTATTTCTCCACATCCTCTCCAGCATCTGCTGTCTCCAGATTTTTTAATGATCGCCATTCTAACTGGCATGAGATGGTATCTCAATGTGGTTTTGATTTGCATCTCTCTAATGACCAGTGATGATGAGCATTTTTTCATGTGTTTGTTGGCCTCATGTATATCTTCTTTTGTAAAGTGTCTGTTCATATCTTTTGCCCATTTTTGAATGGTCTTGTTTGTTTTTTTCCTGTAAATCTGTTTGAGACACCCCTTTGTCAGATGCGTAAACTGCAAAGATATTTTCACATTCTGATGGTTGCCGATTCACTCAAGTGACTGTTTCTTTTGCCGTGCAGAAGCTGTGGAGATTGATTAGGTCCGATTTGTCTATTTTGGCTTTTGTTGCCAATGCTTTTGGTGTTTTGGTCATGAAGTCCTTGCCTACTACTATGTCCTGAATGGTTTTGCCTGGATTTTCTTCTAGGATTTTTATGGTGTCAGCTCTTATGTTTAAGTCTTTAATCCATCTGGAATTAATTTTAGTGTACGGTGTCATGAAGGGGTCCAGTTTCTGCTTTCTGCACATGGCTAGCCAGTTTTCCCAACACCATCTATTAAACAGGGAATCATTTCCCCATTGCTTGTTTTTGTCTGATTTATCAAAGATTATATGGTTGTAGGTATGTTGTGTTGCCTCTAATGCCTCTGTTCTGTTCCATTGGTCTATATCTCTGTTTTGGTACCAGTTCCTTGCTGTTTGGATCACTGTAGCCTTGTAGAATAGTTTGAAGTCTGGTAGTGTGATGCCTCCCCTGTGTTTCTTTTGCTTAGAATTGACTTGGCTATGCGAGCTCTCTTTTGTTTCCATATGAAGTTCTTGGTGTTTTTTTTTCCATTTCTGTTAAGAAATTCAATGGTAGTTTGATGGGGATAGCATTGATTGTGTAAATTACTTTTGGCAGTATAGCCATTTTCACGATATTGATTCTTCCTAACGACGAACATGGAATGTTTCTCCATCTGTTTGTATCCTGTCTTATTTCGTTGATCAGTGGCTTGTAGTTTTCCTTGAAGAGGTCCCTTACATTCCTTGTGAGTTGCATTCCTAGGTATTTTATTTTCTTTGTAGCAATTGTGAATGGCAGTTCATTTTTGATTTGATTCTCTTTCAGTCTATTATTGGTGTATAGGAATGCTTGTGATTTTTGCACATTGATTTTATATCCTGAGACTTTGCTGAAGTTGCTTATCAGTTGCAGGAGCTTTTGGGCTGAGGTGATGGGGTCTTCTAGGTATACTATCATGTCGTCTGCAAATAGAGACAATTTGGCTTCCACCTTTCCTATTTGAATACACTTTATTTATTTTTCTTTCCTGATTGCTCAGGCTAGAACTTCCAGTACTATGTTTATTAGGAGTGGTGAGAGAGGGCATCCTTGTCTAATGCCGAATTTCAAAGGGAATGCTTCCAGTTTTCAGCCATTCTGTATGATATTGGCTGTTGGTTTGTCATAAATAGCTCTTATTAGTTTGAGATATGTTCCATCAATACCAAGTATATTGAGGGTTTTTTATCATAAAGCGCTGTTGAATTTTGTCAAATGCCTTCTCTGCGTCAATTGAGATAATCATGTAATTTTTCTTTTTGCTTCTGTTTATGTGGTGAATGACATTTATAGACTTGCGTATGTTGAACCCGCCTTGCATCCCCGGGATGAATCCTACTTGATCATGATGGATAAGTTTTTTAATGTGCTGTTGCAATCGGTTTGCCAGTATTTTATTGAAGATTTTTGCATCTATGTTCATCATGGATATTGGCCTGAAGTTTTCTTTTCTTGTTGAATCTCTGCCGGGTTTTGGAATCAGGATGATGTTGGTCTCATAAAGTGATTTGGGAAGGGTTCCCTCTATTTGAATTATTTGGCACAGTTTCAGAAACATGGTACTAGATCCTCTTTGTGTGTCTGGTAAAATTTGGCTGTGAACCCATCTGGACCTGGGCTTTTTTTGTGTGGTAGGCTCTTAATTGCTGCGTCAACTTCAGACCTTGTTATTGGTCTATTCATATTTTTGGCTTCCTCCTGGTTTAAGCTTGGGAGGACACAGGCGTCCAGGAGTTTATTCATTTCTTACTGGTTTACTAGTTTATGTGCATAGAGTTGTTTGTAGTATTCTCTGATGATGGTTTGAATTTCTGTGGAATCTGTGGTGATTTCCCCTTTATCGTTTTTTATTGCATCTATTTGGTTGTTCTCTCTTTTCTTTTTTATCAGTCTGGCTAGTGGTTTGTCTATTTTGTTGATCTTTTCGAAAAACCAGCTCTTGGATTTATCGATTTTTTGAAGGGTTTTTCTTGTCTCTATCTCCTTCAGTTCTGCTCTGATCTTAGTTATTTCTTGTCTTCGGCTAGGTTTTGAGCTTTTTTGATCTTGCTCCTCCAGCTCTTTCAATTTTGACGATAGGGTGTCCATTTTGAATCTCTCCACTCTTCTCATGTGGGCACTTATTGCTATATATTTTCCTCTACAGACTACTTTAAATGTGTCCCAGAGATTCTGTTACGTTGTGTGTTCGTTCTTGTTGGTTTCGAAGAACTTCTTTATTTCTGCCTTCATTTCATTGTTTATCCAATCCACATTCAAGAGCCAGTTGTTCTGTTTCCATGAAGCTGTGCCGTTCTGAGTTGTTATCTGAATTCTGAGTTCCAACTTGATTGCACTATGGTGTGAGGGACTGTTTGTTATGATTTCATTTTTTTTGCATTTGCTGAGGAGTGCTTTACTTCCAAATATGTGGTCTATTTTGGAGTAGGTGTGATGTGGTGCTGAGAAGAATGTATATTCTTTGAATTTGGGGTGGAGGGTTCTGTAAATATCTATCACGTTTGCTTGTTCCACGTCTGAGTTCAAGCCCTGTATATCCTTGTAAATTTTCTGTCTGGTTGATCTGTCTGATATTGACAGTGGAGTGTTAAAGTCTCCCAGTATTATTGTGTGGGAGTCTAAGTCTCTTTGGGAATATTCACTGCAGCACTGTTTACAATAGCAAAGAACTGGAACCAACCCAAATGCCCAACGATGATAGACTGGACTGGGAAAATGTGGCACATATACACCATGGAATATTATGCATTAATCAAAAATGATTAGTTTGTGTCCTTTGTAAGGACATGGATGAATCTGGAGAACATCATTCTCAGCAACCTGACACAAAAACAGAAAAAGAAATACCGCATATACTCACTCATAGGCGGGTGAGAAAAATGAGAACACATGGACACAGTGAGGCGGTCTACTATACACTGGGGTCTATTGCGGGGAATGGGGGAGGGAAAGCGGGAGGGCTGGGGATGGATAGCCTGGGGATGAATGCCAAGTGTGGGTGAAGAGGAGGAAGGCAGCAATACACACTGCCATGTGTGTACCTATGCAACTATCTTGCACGTTCTGCACATGTACCCTAAAATCTATACTGCAATAAATAAATTTTTTTAAAAAAGAAAAGTTAAAAAAAAAATAAATAATTGTGTCTCAGAGATTCTGGTACGTTGTGTCTTCGTTCTTGTTGGTTTCAAAGAACTTCTTTATTTCTGCCTTCATTTCATTGTTTATTCAATCGACGTTCAAGAGCCAGTTGTTCAGTTTCCATGAAGCTGTGCGGTTGAGTTATTATCTGAATTCTGAGTTTCAACTTGACTGCACTATGGTCTGAGGGACTGTTTGTTATGATTTAAGTTGTTTTGCATTTGCTGAGGAGTGCTTTACTTCCAATTATGTGGTCAATTTTGGAGTAGGTGTGATGTGGTGCTGAGAAGAATGTATATTCTGTGGATTTGGGGTGGAGAGTTCTGTAAATGTCTATCATGTTTGCTTGTTCGAGGTCTGAGTTCAAGTCCTGGATATCCTTGTTAATTTTCTGTCTGGTTGATCTGTCTGATATTGACAGTGGAGTGTTAAAATCTCCCAGTATTATTATGTGGGAGTCTAAGTCTCTTCGTAAGTCATTAAGAACTTGCCTTATATATCTGGGTGCTCCTGCATTGGGTCCATATATATTTAGAATCGTTATCTCTTCTTGTTGTATCGATCCTTTTACCATTATGTAATGACCTTCTTTGTCCCTTTTGATCTTTGTTGCTTTAAAGTCTATTTGATCAGAGTTGAGAATTGGAACTCCTGCTTTTTTCTTCTCTCCATTTGCTTGGTAAATCTTCCTCCATCCCTTTATTTTGAGCCTTTGTGTATCCTTGCGTGTGAGGTGGGTTTCCTGGATACAGCACACCGACGGGTTTTGGCTTTTTATCCAATTTGCCAGTGTGTGTCTTTTGATTGGTGCATTTAGCCCATTGACATTCAGGGCTCATATTGTTATGTGTGAATTTGATACTGCCATTTTGATGCTAGCCGGCTGTTTTGCCCATTGGTTCATGTAGATTCTTCATTTTGTTGATGGTCTTTAGCATTTGGTATGCTTTTAGGATGGCTGGTACTGGTTGTTTCTTTCTATGTGTAGTGCCTCTTTCAGGAGCTCTTGTAAAGCAGGCTTAGTGGTGACAAAATCTCTGAGTACTTGCTTGTTCATGAAGGATTTTATTTTTTTTCACTTATGAAGCTCAGTTTGGCTGGATATGAAATTCTGGGTTGAAAGTTCTTTTCTGTAAAGATGTTGAATATTTGCCCCCCCTCTTTTCTGGCTTGTAGAGTCTCTGCCCAGAGATTTGCTGTGAGCCTAATGAGCTTCGCTTTGTTTGTGACTCCACCTTTCTCTATGGCTGCCCTTTTTATTTTCTCCTTCATTTCAACCCTGGTTAATCTGACGATTATGTTCCTTGGGGTTGCTCTTCTTGCAGAATATCTTTGTGGTGTTCTTTGTATTTCCTGGAGTTGAGTATTGACCTGTCTTGCTAGGTTGGAGAAATTTTCTTAGATATTATCCTGAAGAGTGTTTTCCAACTTGGATTCATTCTGTTCATCACATTCTGGTACACCTATCAAACGTAGGTTTGGTCTCCTCACATAGTCCCACATTTCTTGGAGATTTTGTTCATTTCTTTTTGTGCTTTTTTCTTTGATTTGGTTTCTCGTTTTATTTCATTGAGTTGATCTTCGACTTCTGATATTCTTTCTTCTGCTTGGTCAATTCGGCTGTTGAATCTTGTGCATGCTTCGTGAATTTCTCGTGTTGTGTTCTTCAGCTCCTTCAATTCATTCATATTCCTATCTAAGTTGTCCATTCTTGTTATCATTTCCTCGAGTCTTTTTTCAAATCTTTTTTTAAGGTTCTTAGTTTCTTTGCACTGATTTAGAACATATTCTTTTAGCTCACTGAAATTTCTCATGATCCACTTTCTTAAGTCTGATTCCATCATTTCGTCACTCATTCTCCATCCAGCTTTGTTCCCTTGCTGATGCGGAGTTTTGGTCCTTTGTAGGAGGTGAAGTGTTTTGGTTTCGGGTGTTTCCCTCCTTTTTGTGCTGGTTTCTTCCCTTCTTTATAAATTTATGCATCTGTCGTCTTAGTAGTTGCTGATTTTTCAAATGGATCTCTGTGTGGACACCCAGATTTTTGATGATGAGGTATTTCTGTTACTTAGTTTTCCTTCTAATTATCTAGCCCCTCTGCTGTATGAGTGCTGAGGTCCACTCCAGGCCCTGCTTCTCTGGGGTACACCTGGAGCAGCTGCGGAACAGTGAAAGTTGCTACCAGTGTTTTCTTTTGCTATCTTTGTTTCAGAATGATGCCTGCCTTATGTCAGTATGATTAGTCCTTTTTTGGGGTGACTCTTTGGATATACAGGCGTCAGGGAGCTGCTTGAGGAGACGGTCTGAGCTTTATAACAGCTCCACTGCTGAGCTGTGAGCTCCGTTATGCATTCGGGTTTGTTGGGAGGATGTGTTTATGTCTGCTGCAACAGAACTCATGAACCATTCCCCCGATAATTTCCCTTAGATGCTCTGTATCAGGGAGTTGGTGCTTTCTTTATGAGTATCTGTTGCACTGTCCTGCCCAGCTAGGAGGCAGTCTATTCACTATTTGCCTGCTGGGTCTTTGCCCTGCTAGCATGGGTCCACCCTGCTGCTGCAGGGCTCCAATCTGCTGTGGTGCACTCCGCCCTGCTGTGTAGTCTCTCTGTTATGGTGGGTTGCCTCAGTAACGGCAGGCTGCATCAGCCCTGGGAGGTACATCAGTAGGGGCGAATTGCATCTGTAGTGATGGACGTCCCTCCCCCACTGTGCTGCACCGTCCTAGATGCTGGCAGCAAAATTCTCAGCCCGAAGTGCCTCCAATTGCCACCATGCTTGTCCCTGTGAGGGTGAAACCCACCGAGCCCAATCACCCAGCTCCCTGCCTCAGAATCCATCCTCTCTCTCTCTCTCTCTTCCTCTTCCTAAGCTGAACGGTTGACTCACTGGCGCCCCAGTAGCCTGCTGATAGGGCATGGGGATCTCTGTGATCTCCTGTGCCACTGCCCACTGCACTGGCTCAGATAACGTTTCCCGGTCTGGCTCATTGTCCAAGTCCCCTTCAACCAGATGTACATGTCAATCTGCCCTTCCAAATCTCAGATTGGTGGTTTAACAGGGAACCCAGACCGGTGAGTTTTGTGCCAGGTGCCACTGCGCTGTGGTGCCGACCAAATCGGCAGTGTGAGCCACCTGCGCTAGCGTCTGTGTCTCTCCCACACCTGGGACTTTCGACGTTCTGTGCACAAGCATGTTGCCTCCGAGAATGTGGCTAGGACTCACCGTCTGTGCAATCACTGAGAGCTGCAATGCTGAGTCTCCTCTATGACGCCATCTTGGAAGCAACTCCTCTTTAGTATATTTTACATGGCTACTTATTCAGAACATCATTGAAGAAATATATATATGGAAAATAGGATTCTATTATATATAGAAACTTATTCAGAGACTCACTGAAAAATGTATACCTGGGAAACAGTCTGGAGAATATTTGATATGACCGTTCACCCAGTGATTCAGTGAAAAATGCACAGCTTAGAAACAGTCAAGAGGATAGAGTCTCATGAGTCTATTTTCTTTGGTAACTCGTTCAGAAACTCACTGAAAAATACCCAACTTGTAAATAGTCAGAGTCCAGGTCATATGGCCACTCAATCAAAGCATTAAAGAATAATGCACAATGGGGCATCAGTAAGGAGTCTATTTCATATGGCATCTCATTGAGAGCTTCAGTGCTTAATAAACAGCTGTGGAGTAGTCAGGACCCCGTTTAAGTTAGCCCCAAATTATGCAACTACATGAATGATACACACATGCGTGATAGTCAGGAACCTCCTTGATATGGACACTGATACGGCACCTCTTTAAAAACTGCACATTTGGAGGAAAATCAGTAGTCTATTTCGTATGGTGAGTCGTTTGGAGAGTCAAAAATTAACGCACAACTGTAAAGTAAAATGTGGTCTATTACATAAGGCCTCTCTTTCAGTGTTTCAGGGAATAATACGTATATCTGATAAATCAGGAATTTCTTTCACATGGCCACTCGTTCAGAGCCTCAGTGCATAATACTCCCCTCAGAAACAGTTTAGGGTGTATTTCAAATAAGGACACAGAGTCTCTGTATGTAATGCACACATGGGCAATACACTTGAGTTTGTTTCTATGCCCACTTACTCAGAGTCTCATTCAATAATACACAACTGGGGAATAATTAGGAGTCTACTTCATGTAGCCACTCATTCAGAGGTTCAGTGAATAATTCACATTGGAGAAATTCTCGAGCATTTTTTATATGGCCACGCAATATGTGCCTCCCTGAATGATACACTCCTGGAGAATTCTCAGGATTTTATTGCATATTACCACACATTTATAACCTTATTGAATAATTCACAATGGAACAATGGTCAGGTTTCTATTCTTTCTGGCCTCTCATTCAAAGTTTCTGTGAATTATAAACTTTATGGAGTAATCAGGGCACTGTTTAAGATACCCAGAAATTAAGTAATTTTCTGAGTGATACACACCTGCGTGATAGTCAGTAGTTTATTTTATATGAACTCTAATTCTGGGTATTGCTGAGTAATACACAAATTGGGGAGTGCCAGGAGTCTATTTGGTATGGACACTCATACAGAACAAGTTTGAATAGAGTCAAGAATACACACCCGTGGACTAGTCAAAAAACAATTTCATATAACCAAAGTTTTAGAACCTCAGAGAATAATAAATACCTGGGGAAACTCAGGATGCTATTACATATGGCATTTATTTCAGAGATTCATTGAATAAGGAACACCTTTATTGTAGTCATAATTCTGTTTCATATAGCCATATATTCAGCACCTAATTGAATTACATACACTTTAAGGAAAGTCAGGATTCTTTTTTGTATAGCTACTCATTTAGATACCAAATGTAAAAATGCACACCGGCGGAGAATTCAGAACTCTCTCTTTTATGGCCAATCATTCAGAGCCTCACAGAGTAATACAGAACTATAAAAATTCAGGAGGGTATTTTACATGGCCACTTATTCAGAACCTCATTGAAGAATTATATATTTCTGGAAACTACTCAGCATTCTACTATATATAGCCACATATTCAGAGACTCACTAAATAATGCACAGCTGGGGAATAGTCTGGAGACTATTTGATATGACCGTTCACCCAGTGACTCAGTCAAAAATGCCCAGCTGATAAATAATCAAGAGGATATGGTCATGAGTCAATTTTCTGTGGTGACTCATTGAGAAACTTATGGAAGAATACCCATCTTGGAAATAGTCAAAGTCCAGGTCGTATGGACACTCAATCAAAGCATTACCAAATAATACACAATGGGGCAATAATGAGGAGTCTATTTCATATGGCCTGTCATTGAAAACTTTAGTGCATAATAAATAGCTGTGGAGTAGTCAAGACCCTATTGGCGGTATTTTTAAAATATGCAGTTATGTGAATGATACACACATGTGTGATAGTCAGGAGACTATTTGATATGGACATTCACACAGCACCTCTTCAAATACTGCACATTTGAGGAGTAATCACCAGTCTATTTCATATGTTCATTCGTTTGGAGAGTAAAAAAATAACGCACACCTGTGGAGTAAAATGGGGTTTATTACATAAGGCCACACTTTCAGTGTTTCAGTGAATAATATGTATATCTGATAAGTCTGGGATCTCTTCCACATGTCCACTCGTTCATGGCGTCAGTGCATAATATTCACCTCAGAAATAGTCAAGGGACTATTTCAAATAAGTACACAATCAGAGTCTCTGTAAGTAATGAACACATGGGTAATACACAGGAGTCTGTTTTGTATGCCCACTTAGTCAGAGTCTCATTCAATAATACACACCTGGGAAAGAATGAAGAGTCTACTTCATGTAGCCACTCATTCAGAGGCTCAGTGAATAATTCACACTGGAGAAATACTCGAGCATTTTTTATATGGCCGCTCACTTTGTGCCTCCCTGAATAATAAATACCTGGGAAATCTTCAGGATTTTATTGCATATTACCACACATTTAGAACTTTATTGTATAATTCACAATGGAACAATAGTCAGGCGTCTATTCTTTCTGGCCTCTCATTCAAAGATTCTGTGAATTAAAAACTTTATGGAGTAATAAGGGCACTGTTTAGGATAGCCAGGAATTAAGTGCCTTCCAGAGTGATACACACCTGGGTGATAGTCAGGAGTTTATTTCATATGAACTCTAATTCTGGGTAGTGCTGAGTACTACACAACTTGGGGAGTGTCAGAAGTCTATTTGGTGTGGACAATCATACAGAACCTGTTGGAATAATGCACACATTGAGAATAATCTGCACTCTATGTCATACAGCTATCATTCAAACAAACAGTGAATAACGCACATGTGGAGAAATGAGAAGTCTGTTTCATATGGCCGTTCCTTCACAGCCTCACTGAATATTACACACTTGTGATATAGTCAGGAGTCTACTGTTTATGGCCACTAAATGAAAGAATCACTGAATAATGCACACCTGCAAAATGGTAAGGAGTCTCTATTCTATGGCCTCTCATTGAGAACCTCACTAAATGTACACAAATGGAAAATAGTCAGGATTTACTTATATCCCTTCATTTAGAGTCTCACTCAATAAGGCAAACCTGTGGAATAGTAAGGAGACTTTTTCATGTGGCCTCTTATTCGAAGTGTCACTGAATAATGTGGTGTAGTCAGGAGTCTATTTCATGGAGACACATTTTCCAAGCCTCAGTAAATAAGAAAAACCCTTGATACAGTAAGGCATCTAATTAATATGGTCACATCTTGTAAGCTTCACTGAATAATACACACCTGGAGAATAATTTGGAATCTATTTTCGATGGACATTCTTTAAGAGCCTCGGTGAATAAGGCACACCCTTGGGGTAGCCATGAGTCTATTTCATTTGGAAACTCATTCATAGCCACAGTGGATAATATGTACGTGTGGATTAGGCAAGGGTTTATTTAGTATGGCCACTGACTCGTAATATCAGTGAATAATGCAGAAATATAAAGTACTCATCAGTCTATTTCATAGAGCCACTCATTCAGAGATTCACTGAATAATACAAATATTTAAGATAGACAGAATTCTGTTTCATATGGTAACACAATAGGAGCCTCACTGAGTAACACACACCTGGGGAAGCGTTAAAAACCATGGAATATTATGCAGCAATCAAAAATGATGAGTTTGTGTCCTTTGTAGGGACATGGATGAATCTGGAGAACATCATTCTCAGCAAACTGACACAAGAACAGAAAAAGAAATACCGCATATACTCACTCATAGGTGGGTGAGAAAAATGAGAACACGTGGACACAGAGAGGCGGTCTACTATACACTGGGGACTGTTGGGGGGAATGGGGGAGGGAAAGCAGGGGGGGGCTGGGGGGGATAGCCTGGGGATGAATACCAAGTGTGGGTGAAGGGGAGGAAAGCAGCAAGGCACACTGCCATGTGTGTACCTATGCAACTATCTTGCTCATTCTGCACATGTACCCCCAAACCTATAATGCAATAAAAATTAAAAAAAAAAAAAAAAAAAAAGAAAAAAAAAAAAAAAAAAAAAAAAAAAAAAAAAAAAAAAAAAAAAAAAAAAAGTTTACTTTATATAACCTCTCATTTACAGCCTCAGCGAATAATGCACACGTGTGGAATAGACACTAGTCTATTTTATATGGCCACAAAATCAAATCCAGATTGAGTAATACACAACTTTAGAATAGTCACTAGTCTATTCCATATGCCCAAATATTCCAAGTCAGAGTCAACAATACACACCTGTGGACTAGTCAAAAAACAATTTCATATGGTCAAAGTTTTAGAGCCTCAGATAATAATACATACCTGGGGAATACTCAGGACGCTATTACATCTGGCATCTATTTCAGAGATTCATTGAATAAGGAACACCTTTATTGTAGTCATAATTTTATTTTGTATAGCCACATATTCAGCACCTAACTGAATTACATACACTTTGGGGAAAGTCAGGATTCTTTTTTGTACAGCCACTCATTTAGATACCGAATGTAAAAATGCACACCAGCGGAGAATTCAGGAGTCTCTGTTTTATGGCCAATCATTCAGAGCCTCACAGAATAATACAGAACTATGAAAATTTAGGTGTGTATTTTACATGGCCACTTATTCAGTACCTCATGGAAGAATCATATATATCTGGAAAATACTCAGGATTCTATTATATATAACCATTTATTTAGAGACTCACTGAATAATGCACACCTGGGGAATAGTCTGGAGACTATTTGATATGACCATTCACCCAGTGACTCAGTGAAAAATGCACAGCTGGTAAATATTCAAGAGGATAGGGCCATGAGTCTATTTTCTGTGGTGACTCATTCAGAAACTCACTAAAGAATATCCACCTTGGAAATAGTCAAAGTCCGGGTCATATGGCTATGCAATAAAAGCATTAACGAATAATGCACAACAGAGCAATAGTAAGGAGTCTATTTCATATGGCCTTTCATTCAGAACTTCAGTGCATAATAAACAGGTGTGGAGTAGTCAGGACCCTATTTATGGTATTCGCAAATTATGCACTTATGTGAATGATACACACATGTGTGATAGTCAGGAGACTATTTGATATGGACACTCACACATCACCTTTTTGAACACTGCACATTTATGGAGTAATCACCAGTCTATTTCATATTTTGATTCGTTTGGAGAGTAAAAAAACAACGCACACCTGTGGAGTAAATTGTGGTCTATTTCATAAGGCTACACTTTCACTGTTTCAGTGAATAATATGTATATCTGCTCAGTCTGGGATCTCTTTAACATGGCCACTCGTTCATGACGTCAGTGCATCATACTCACCTTAGAAATAGTGAAGGGTCTACTTCAAATAAGTACACAATCAGAGTCTCTGTAATAAATGCACACATGGGCAATACACAAGAGTCTTTTTTCTATGCCCACTTAGTCAGAGTCTCATTCAATAATACACACCTGGGGAAGAATGAGGAGTCTACTTCATGTAGCCACTCATTCAGAGGCTCAGTGAATAATTCACACTGGAGAAATAGTCGAGCATTCTTTATATGGCCACTCACTATGTGCCTCCCTGAATGATACACACCTGGGGAATCCTCAGGATTCTATTTCATACTACCACACATTTAGAACCTTACTGATTAATAAACAATGGAGCAATAGTCAGGAGTCTATTCTTTCTGGCCTCTCATTCAAACTTTCAGTGAATAATAAAATTCTGTGGAGTAATCAGTTCACTGTTTAAGATAGCCACGAATTAAGTGCCTTCCACAGTGATACACACCTGGGTGATAGTCAGAAGTTTATTTCATATGAACTCTAATTCTGGGCATTGCCGAGTAATACACAACTGGGGGAGTGTCAGGAGTCTATTTGGTGTGGACAATCATACAGAACCTGTTGGAATAATGCACAGATGGAGAATAATCTGCACTCTATGTCATAGGGCTACTTATTCAAACCAACAGTGAATAACGCATATGTGGAGAAATGAGAAGTCTGTTTTATATGGCCCTTCCTTCACAGCATCACTGAATATTACACACTTGTGATATAGTCTGTAGTCTATTGTTTATGACCACTCATTCAAAGAATCACTGAGTAATGCACACCTGCAAAATGGTAAAAAGTCTCTATCCTGTGGCCTCTCATTGAGAGCCTCACTAAATTTACTCACCTGGGAAAATAGTCTGGATTTTCTTGTATCCCCTCAATTAGAGTCTCACTCAATAATGCACACCTGTGGAATAGTAAGGAGACTTTTTCATGTGGCCTCTTATTCGGAGTGTGACTGAATAATGTGGTGTAGTCAGGGGTCTATTTCATGTAGACACATTTTCTGAGCCTCAGTGAATAAGAGAAACCCTTGCTACAGTAAGGCATCTAATTAATATGGCCACATCTTGTAAGCCACACTGAATAATATACACCTGGAGAATAATTTGGAATCTATTTTCGATGGATATTCATTCAGATCCTCAGTGAATAATGCACACCGTTGGGGTAGCCATGAGTCTGTTTCATTTGGAAACACATTCATAGCCACAATGGATAATATGTACGTGTGGATTAGGCAGGAGTTTATTTTGTATGGCCACTGACTCGTAATATCAGTGAATAATGCACAGATGTAAAGTATTCATCAGTCTGTTTCATACAGCCACTCATTCAGAGATTCACTGAATAGTACAAATATGTAAGATAGAATTCTGTTTCATCTGGTAAAACAATCAGAGCCTCACTGATTAGCACACAGCTGGGGAAGTGTTAGGAATCTTCTTTATATAACCTCTCATTTACAGCCTCAGCAAATAATGCACACGTGTGAAATAGACACTAGTATATTTTATATGGCCACAAAGTCAAATCCTGATTGAGTAATGCACAACTTTAGAATAGTCACTAGTCATTCTATGTGCCCAAATATTCAAAGTCAGTGTCAATAATACACATATGTGGACTAGTCAAAAAAGAATTTCATATGGCCAAAGCTTTAGAGCCTCAGTGAATAATATATACCTGGGGAAAACTCAGAATGCTATTACATATGGCATCTATTTCAGAGATTCATTGAATAAGGAACACCTGTACTGTAGTCATAATTCTATTTTGTATAGCCACATATTCAGCACCTAACTGAATTACATACACTTTGGGAAAAATCAGAATTCTTTTTCGTATAGCCACTCATTCAGATACCGAATGTAAAAATGCATACCGGCAGAGAGTTCAGAAGTCTCTGTTTTCTGGCCAATTATTCAGAGCCTCACAGAATAATACAGAACTATGGAAATTTAGGTGTGTATTTTACATGGCCATTTACTCAGTACCTCATGGAAGAATCATATATATCTGGAAAATATTCCGGATTCTATTATATATAACCACTTATTCAGAGACTCACTGAATAATGCACACCTGGGGAATAGTCTGGAGACTATTTGATATGACCGTTCACCCAGTGACTCAGTGAAAAATGCACAACTGATAAACAGTAAAGGGGATAGGGTCATGAGTCTACTTTCTGTGGTGACTCCTTCAGAAACTCACTGAAGAATACCCACCTTGGAAATAGTCAAAGTCCAGGTCATATGGCCACGCAATAAAAGCATTAACGAATAATGCACAACGGAGCAATAGTAAGGAGTCTATTTCATATGGCCTTTCATTGAGAACTTCAGTGCAAAATAAACAGCTGTGGAGTAGCCAGAACCCTATTTATGGTATTCCCAAAATATGCAGTTATGTGAATGATACACACCTGTGTGTTAGTCAGGAGACTATTTGATATGGACACTCACACATCAGCTTTTCGAATACTGCACATTTATGGAGTAATCACCAGTCTATTTCATATGTTGATTCGTTTGGAGAGTAAAAAAATAACGCACACCCATAAAGTAAAATGGGGTCTATTACATAAGGCCACACTTTCAGTGTTTCAGTGAATAATATGTATATCTGATAAGTCTGGGATCTGTTTAACATGGCCACTCGTTCATGGCGTCAGTGCATAATACTCACCTCAGAAATAGTCAAGTGTCTGCTTCAAATAAGTATACAATCAGAGTCTCTGTAAAAAATGCACACATGGGCAATACACAAGAGTCTGTTTTTTTATGCCCACTTAATCAGTCTCATTCAATAATACACACCTGGGGAAGAATGAAGAGTCTACTTCATGTAGCCACTCATTCCGAGGCTCAGTGTATAATTCACACTGGAGAAATAGTCGAGCATTCTTTATATGGCCACTCACTTTGTGCCTCCCTGAATGATACACACCTGGGGAATCCTCAGGAATCTATTTCAAACTACCACACATTTAGAACCTTACTGAATAATACACAATGAAGCAATAGTAAGGTGTCTATTCTTTCTGGCCTCTCATTCAAACTTTCAGTGAATAATAAACTTCTATGGAGTAATCAGGTCACTGTTTGAGATAGCCACGAATTCAGTGCCTTCCACAGTGATACACACCTGGGTGACAGTCAGAAGTTTATTTCATATGAACTCTAATTCTGGTTAGTGCTGAGTAATACACAACTGGGGGAGTTTCAGGAGTCTATTTGGTGTGGACAGTCATACAGAACCTGTTGGAATAATGCACACATGGAGAATAATCAGCACTCTATGTCATAGGGCTACTCATGCAAACAAACAGTGAATAACTCACATGTGGAAAAATGAGAAGTCTGTTTCATACGGCCGTTCCTTCACAGCCTCACTGAATATTACACATTTGTGATATAGTCTGGAGTCTATTGTTTATGGCCACTCATTCAGAGAATCACTGAATAATGCACACCTGTAAAATAGTAAAAAGTCTCTATTCTATGGCCTCTCATTGAGAGCCTTACTAAATGTACACACCTGGGAAAATAGTCAGGAATTACTTATATCCCCTCATTTAGAGTCTCATTCAATAATGCACACCTGTGGAATAGTAAGGAGACTTTTTCATGTGGCCTCTTATTCGGAGTGTCACTGAATAATGTGGTGTAGTCAGGAGTCGATTTCATATAGACACATTTTCCCCACCTCATTGAATAAGAGAAACCCTTGCTACAGTAAGGCATCTAATTATTATGGCCACATCTTGTAAGCCTCACTGAATAATACACACCTGGAGAATAATTTGGAATCTATTTTCGATGGACATTCATTCAGAGCCTCGGTGAATAATGCACACCCTTGGGGTAGGCATGAGTCTATTTGATTTGGAAACTCATTCATAGCCACAGTGGATAATATGTACGTGTGGATTAGTCAGGAGTTTATTTAGTATGGCCACTGACTCGTAATAGCAGTGAATAATGCACATATGTAAAGTACTCATCAGTCTATTTCATAGAGCCATGCATTCAAAGATTCACTGAATAAAACAAATATTTAACATAGACAGAATTCTGTTTAATATGGTAACACAATCAGAGCCTCACTGAGTAACACACACCTGGGGAAGTGTTAGGAGTCTCCTTTTTATAACCTTTCATTTACAGCCTCAGCAAATATAGCACACGTGTGGAATGGACACTAGTCTATTTTATATGGCCACAAAATCAAAGCCTGAGGGAGTAATACACAACTTTAGAATAGTCACTTGTCTATTCCATGTGCCCAAATTTTCAAAGACAGAGTCAGTAATACACACCTGTGGACTATTCATAAAAGAATTTCATATGGAGAAAGCTTTAGAGCCTCAGTGAATAATACATACCTGGGGAAAACTCAGGACGCTATTACATATGGCATCTATTTCAGAGATTCATTGAATTAGGAACACCTGTATTGTAGTCATAATTCTATTTTTTATACCCACATATTCAGAAGAAAACTGAATGACATACACTTTGGGGAAAGTAAGGATTCTATTTCGTAAAGCAACGTATTTAGAACTTAACTGAATAAGATACACCTTGGGGAAAGTCAGGATTCTATTTCTTATAGCCACTCATTTAGATACCGAATGTGAAATCGCACACCTTCGGAGTATTCAGGCGTCTCTGTTTTATGGCCACTAATTAAGAGCCTCATAGAATAATACAGAACTATGGAAATTCAGCAGTGTATTTTACATGGCCAATTATTCAGGACCTGATTGAAGAATCATATATATTTGGAAAATACTCAGGTTTCTATTATATACAAACACTTATTCAGAGAGTCACTGAATAATATACACAAGGGGAATATTCTGGAGACTATTTGATATGACCGTTCACCCAGTGACTCAGTGAAAAATCGCAGCTGAGAAATAGTCAAGTGGATAGACTCATGAGTCTATTTTCTATGGTAACTCGTTCAGAAACTCACTGAAGACTACACAGATTGGAAATAGTCAGAGTTCAAGTCATATGGCTACTCATTCAAACATTACAGAATAATGGACAATGGTGCAATAGTAAGGAGTCTATTTCATATGGCCTCTCATTGAGAGCTTCAGTGCATAATAAACAGCTGTGGAGTAGTCAGGACCATCTTTAAGGTAGACGCAAAATACACAGCTATGTGAATGATACACACGGGTTTGATAATCCGGAGACTCTTTGATATGGACACTCACACAGCACCTCTTCGAATACTGCACATTTTGGGAATAATCACCAGTCTATTTCATATGGTGATTCGTTTGGAGAGTCAAAAAATAACGCACACCTGTGGAGTAAAATGGAGTCTATTACATAAGGCCACACTTTCAGTGTTTCAGTGAGTAATATGTATATCTGATAAGTCTGTAATTTCTTTCACTTGGCCACTTGTTCAGGGCCTTATTGCATAATACTTCTTTCAGAGGTAGTCAAGATTCTACTTCAAATAAGTTCACATTTAGAGTCTCTGTAAGTAATGCAGACATGGGTAATTCACAAGAGTCTCTTTTCTCTGCCCACTTAGTCAGAGTCCCATTCATTAATACACAAGGAGAAGATTTAAGAGTCTACTTCATGTAGCCACTCATTTAGAGCCTCAGCGAATTATTCATACAGGAGTAATAGTCAACCATTTTTTATATGGCCACTCACTATGTGCCTCCCTGAAAGATACACACCTGGGGAATCCTCAGGATTCTATTTCATACTACTGCACATTTAGAACCTTATTGAATAATTGACAATGGAGCAATACTCAGGTTTCTATTCTTTCTGGACTGTCATTCAAAGTTTCAGTGAATAATAAACTTCTATGGAGTAATCAGAGCACTGTTTAAAATAGCCATGAATAAAGTGCCTTCCTGAGTGATACACACCTGGGTTATAGTCAGCAGTTTATTTTATATGAACTCTAATTCTGGGTATTGCTGAGTAATACAAAACAGAGGGAGTGTCAGGAGTCTATTTGGTATGGACACTCATACAGAACCTGTTTGAATAATGCACACATGTAGAATAATCAGGAGTCTTTGTCATTTCACTACTCATTCAGACAAACAGTGAATAACCCACATGTGAAGTGTTGAGAAATCGGTTTCAAATTGCCATTCTTTCTCAGCCTCACTCAATATTACACACTTGCTATAGAGTCTGGAGTCTCTTGGTTATGGCCACTCATTCAGAGAATCACTGAATAATGCACACCTTCAGAATTGTTAGAAGTCTCTATCCTATGTCCTCTCATTGAGAGCCTCACTAAATGTACTCACCTGGGAAAATAGTATGGATTTACTTATGTCCTTTCCTTTGGAGTCTCATTCAATAATGCACACCTTTGTAATAGTAAGGAGATATTTTCACGTGGCCTGTCATTTAGAGTGTCACTGAATAATGTGGTGAAGTCAGGAGTCTATTTAATGTAGACACATTTTCAGAACCTCAGTGAATAAGAGAGACCCTTGCTATGGTAAGGCATCTAATTAATATGGCCATATCTTGTAAGCCTCACTGAATATTACACACCTGTCATATAGTCTGAAGTCTATTGTTTATGGCCACTCATTTAGAGCTTCACTAAATAATGCACACCTTGGGAATAATCAGAAGTCTCTATCCTATGGCCTCTCATCGAGAGCCTCACTAAATGTACACACCTGGGAAAATAGTCAGGATTTACTTATATCACCTCATTTAGTCTCTCACTCAATAATACACACCTGTGGATGAGTATGGAGACTTTTTCATGTGGCTACTCTTTCGGAGTGCCACTGAATAATGTAGTGAATTCAGGAGTCTATATATATATATATATTTTTTTTTTTGGTGAGACGCAGTTTCTCTCTTGTTACCCAGGCTGGAGTGCAATGGCGTGATCTCGGCTCACCGCCACCTCTGCCTCCTGGGTTCAGGCAATTCTCCTGCCTCAGCCTGCTGAGTAGCTGGGATTACAGGCACGTGCCACCATGCCCAGCTAACTTTTTGTATCTTTAGTAGAGACGGGGTTTCACCATGTTGACCAGGATGGTCTCGATATCGTGACCTCGTGATCCACCCGCCTCAGCCTCCCAAAGTGCTGGGATTACAGGCTTGAGCCACCGCGTCCCGCCTAGGAATCTATTTTATGTAGACAAATTTTTGAAACCTCAGTGAGTGAAAGAGACTCTTGCTATAGTAAGTCATCTAATTAATATGGCCATATCTTGTAAGCCTTACTAATAATACACACCTGGAGAAAAAAATTGAGTCTATTTGTGATGGACATTCATTCAGAGCCACGGTGAATAATGCACACCCGTGGGGTAGCCAGTTCTCTATTTTATTTGGACACTATTCATAGGCTCAATAAATAATATGCACCTGCAGATTAGTCAGGATTTCATTTCATAGGGTCACTGACTCGTAATTTTTAAGAATAATGCACAAATGTAAAGTACTCAGCAGTCTATATCACAGAGCCACTCATTCCGAGATTCACTGAATAATACAAATATTTAAGATAGACAGAATCCTGTTTCATGTGGTCACACAATCAGAGCCTCAGTGAGTAACACACACCTTGGAAACGTTAGAAGTCTACTTTATACAGCCTCTCAATTGCAGCCTCAGCGAATAATGCACACGTGTGGAATAGACACTAGTCTATTTTATTTGGCCACAAAATCAAAGCCTGAGTGAGTAATACACAACTTTAGAATAGTCACTAGTCTATTCCATATGCCCAAATATACGAAGTCAGAGTCAATAATACTCACCTGTGGACTAGTCAGAAAACAATTTTATATGGCCAAAATTTTATAGCCTCCGTGAATAATACATACCTGGGTAATACTCAGGATGCTATTACATACCTCACCTATTTCAGAGATTCATTGAATAAGGAACACCTGTATTGTAGTCAGAATTCTATTTCATATAGCCACATATTCAGAACCTAACTGAATAACATACACCTTGGGGAAAGTCAGAATTCTATTTCATATAGCCACATATTCAGAACCTAACTGAATAACATACACCTTGGGGAAAGTCAGGATTCTATTTCCTATAGAAACCCATTTAGATATCAAATGTAAAAACACACACCTGCGGAGTATTCAGGAGTGTCTGTTTTAGGGCACTCCTTCAGAGCATCACAGAATAATACAGAACTATAAAAATTCAGGAGTGTATTTTACATGGACACTTATTCAGAACCTCATTGAAGAATCATATATGTGTGGAAAACACTCAGTACTCTATTATATATTGCCACTTCTTCAGAGACTCACAGAATAATGCACACCTGGGTAATAGTCTGGAGGTTATTTGATATTACCGTTCACCCAGTGACTCAGTGAAAAATGCACATCTGAGAAATAGTCAAGAGGATAGAGTCCTGAATCTATTTTCTGTGGTAACTCGTTGAGAACCTCACTGAAGAATACCCACCTTGGAAATAGAGTCCATGTCATATGGCCACTCAATCAAGGAATTACGGAATAATGCACAATGAGGCAATAGTAAAAAGTCTATTTCATATGGCCTCTCATTAGGAGTCTAATTCATATGGCCTCTCATTGAGGCTTCAGTGCATAATAAACAGCTGTGGAGTAGTCAGGACCCTCTTTAAGGTAGCCCCAAATTACGCAGCTACGTGAATGATACACAAATGTTTGATAGTCAGGACACTATTTGATATGGACATTTTACAGCACCTCTTCGAATACTGCAAATTTGGGGAATGATCACTAGTCTATTTTATAGGGTGATTCTTTTGGAGAGTGAAAAAATAACGCACACCTGTGAAGTAATATGTGGTCTATTACAAAAAGCCACTCTGTCAGTGTTTCAGTGAACAATGTGGATATCTGATAAGTCAGGAATCTCTTTCACATGGCCACTCATTCTGGGCATCAGTGCATAATACTCCTTTCAGAAAGAGTCAAGGGTCTATTTCAAATAAGGTCACATTCAGAGTCTCTGCAAGTAATGCACACATGGGCAATACACAAGAGTCTCTTTTCTATCCCCACTTAGTCAGAGTCTCATTCAATAATACACACCGAGGGAAAAGTTAAGAGTCTACTTCATGTAGCCACTCATTTAGAGCCTCAGTGAATAATTCACACCGGAGGAATAGTCGAGCATTTTTTATATGGTAACTCACTATGTGCCTCCCTGAATGATACACACCTTGGGAATCCTCAGAATTCTATTTCATACTACCACATATTTAGAAACTTATTGAATAATTCACAATGGTGCAATAGTCAGGTGTCTATTCTTTCTGGTGTATCATTCAAAGTTTCAGTGAATAAAAAACTTCTATGAAGTAATCAGGGCACTGCTTAAGATAGCCACGAATTAAGTGCCTTCCTGAGTGATACACAACTGGGTAATAGTCAGGAGTTTATTTCATATTAACTCTAATTCTGGGTATTGCTGAGTAATACCCAACTGGGTGAGTGTCAGGATTCTATTTGGTATGGACACTCATACAGAACCTCTTTTAATAATGCACACATGGAAAATAATCAGGAGTCTATGTCATATGGCTACTCATTCAGAGAAACAGTAAAACACTGAAATGTGGAATAATGAGAATTCTGTTTCATATAGCCGTTCTTTCACAGCCTCACTGAGTATTACATATTTGTGATATAGTCTGGAGTCTATTGTTTATGGTCACTCATTTAGAGAATCACTGAATAATGTACACTTGCAGAATAGTCAGAAGTCTCTATCCTATGGCCTCTCATTGAGAGACTCACTAAATGTACACACCTGAAAAAATAGTCAGGATTTACTTATATCCCCTCATTTAGAATCTCCCTCAATAATGCACAGCAGTGGAATAGTAGGGAGAATTTTGTATGTGGCCTCTCATTCGGAGTGTCACTGAATAATGTGGTGTAGTCAAATGTCTATTTCATGTAGACACATTTTCAGAGCCTTTGTGAATAAGAGAGACCCTTGTTATAGTAAGGTATCTAATTAATATGGCCACATCTGGTATGCCTCACTGAATAATACACCCCTGGAGAATAATTTTGAGTATATTTTTGATGGACATTCATTCAGAGCCTTGTTGAATAATGCACACCCTTGTGGTAGCCATTACTTTATTTCATTTGGACACTCATTCATAGCCTCAGTGGATAATATGCAAGTGTGGATTATTCAGGATTTCATTTCATATGGCCACTGACTCATAATTTCAGTGAATAAAGCACAAATGTAAAGTACTAAGCAGTCTATTTCATACAGCCACTCATTTAGATATTCACAGAATAATAGAAATATTTAAGATAGAATCCTGTATCATATGGTCACACAATCAGATTCTCACTGAGTAACACACACCTGGGGAAGTGTTAGGAGTCTACTTTATATAGCCTCTCATTTACAACCTCAGCGAATAATGCACATGTGTGGAATAGACACTAGTCTACTTTATATGGCCACAAAATCAAAGCCTGAGTAATACACAAGTTTAGAATAGTCACTACTCTATTCCATATGCCCAAATATTCAAAGTCAGAGTCAATAATAAACAGCTGTGGACTCTTTTATAAACAATTTCACATGGCCAAAATTTTAGAGTCTCAGTGAATATACATACCTGGGGAATAATCAGGACGCTATTACATATGGCACCTATTTCAGAAATTTATTGAATAAGAAACTCCTGTATTATAGGCAGAATTCTATTTCATATAGCCACATATTCAGAACCTAACTGAATAACATACACCTTGGGGAAAGTCAGGATTCTATTTCGTATAGCCACTCATTAAGATGGCGACTGTAAAAACGAACAACTGCGGAGTATTCAGGAGTCACTATTTTATGGCCACTCATTCAGAGCCTCACAGAATAATACAGAACTATGGAAATTCAGGAGTGTATTTTACATGGACACTTATTCAGAACCTCATTGAAGAATCATCTATATCTGGAAAACACTCAGGGCTCTATTATATATAGCCACTTCTTCAGAGACTCACTGAATAATGCACACCTGGGGAATAGTCTGGAGATGATTTGATATGACCGTTCAGCCAGTGACTCAGTGAAAAATGCACAGCTGAGAAATAGTCAAGAGGATAGAGTCCTGAGTCTATTTTCTGTGGTAACATGTTCAGAAACTCACTGAAGAATACCCACCTTGGAAATAGTCAGAGTCCATGTCATATGGCCACTCAATCAAAGAATTACCAAATAAAGCACAATGGGGAAATAGTACAGAGTCTATTTCATATGGCTTCTCATTCAGGCTTCAGTGCATAATAAAAAGCTGTGGAGTAGTCATGACCCTCTTTAAGGTAGCCCCAAATTACACAGCTACATGAATGATACACAGATGTTTCATAGTCAGGAGACTATCTGATATGGACACTTTTACAGCACCTCTTTGAATACTGCACATTTGGGGAATGATCACTAGTCTATTTTATAGGGTGATTCGTTTGGAGAGTCAAAAAGTAACGCACACATGTGAACTAAAATTGGGTCTATTACATAAAGCCACTCTATCAGTGTTTCAGTGAGGTTTATCTATATCTGATAATTCAGGAATCTCTTTCACATGGCCACTTGTTCAGGGCCTCAGGGCATAAGACTACACCCAGAAATAGTCAAGGTTCTACTTCAAATAAGGACACATTCAGAGTCCCTGTAAGAAATGCACACATGGGCAATACACAAGAGTCTCTTTTCTATGCCCATTTAGTCAGAGTCTCTTACAATAAAACCAATCGAGGCAAGAGTTAAGATTCTACATCATGTAGTCACTCATTAAGAGCCTTGGTGAATAATTCACACTGGAGTAATAGTCGAGCATTTTTTATATGGCCACTCACTATGTGCTTCCCTGAATGATACACACCTGGGGAATCCTCAAGATTCTATTTCATACAACCACACGTTTAGAAACTTATGGAATAATTCAAAATGGAACAATAGTCAGGTCTCCATTCTTTATGGCCTCTCATTCAAAGTTTCAGTGAATAATAAACTTCCATGAAGTAATCAGGGCACTGCTTAAGATAGCCACGAATTAAGTGCCTTCCTGAGTGATACACATGTAGGTGATAGTCAGGAGATTACTTCATATGAACTCTAATTCTGGGTATTGCTGAGAAATACACAATTGTGGGAGTGTCAGCAGTCTTTTTGGTATGGACACCAATACAGAACCTGTTTGAATGATGCACACATGAAAAATAATCATGAGTCTATGTCATAGGGCTACTCACTCAGATAAACAGTGAATAACACACATGTGGAGTAATGAGAAGTCTGTTTCATGTCGCCGTTCTTTCACAGCCTCACTGAATATTACACACTTGTGATATAGTCTGGAGGCCTTTGTTTATGGCCATTCATTCAGAGAATCACTGAATAATGCACACCCGTGGAATAGTCAGAAGTCTCTATCCTCTGGCTTCTCATTGAGGGACTCACTTAATGTACACATCTGGGAAAATAGTCAGGATTTACTTATATCTCCTCATTTAGAGTCTCACTCAATAATGCACACCTGTGGAAAAGTAAGAAGAGTTTTTCATGTGGCCTCTCATTCGAAGTGTCACTGAATAATGTGGTGTAGTCAAAAGTCTGTTTCATAAAGACATTGTCATAGCCTCAGTGAATAAGAGAGACCCTTGCTATAGTAAGGCATCTAATTAATATGGCCACACCTTGTTAGCCTCTCTCAATAGTACACACCTGGTGAATAATTTGGAGACTATTCCCGATGGACATTCATTCAGAGCCTAGGTGAATAACACACACCCGTGGGGTAGCCAGGAGTCTATTTAATTTGGACACTCATTCATTGCCTCAGTTGATAATATGCCATGTATATTAATCAGAATTTCATTTCATATGGCCACTGACTTGTAATTTCTATGAATAATGCACAAATTTAAAGTACTCAGGAGTGTTTTTCATAGAGCCACTCATTCAGAGATTCACTGTATGATACAAATATTTAAGATAGAAAGAATCCTGTTTCATATGGTCACACAATCAGAGCCTCACTGAGTAACACACACCTGGGGAAGTGTTAGGAGTCTACTTTTTATAGCCTCTCATTTACAGCCTCAGCAAATAATGCACACGTGTGGAATAGACACTAGTCTATTTTATATGACCACAAAATCAAAGCTTGAGTGAGTAATACACAACATTAGAATAGTCACTAGTCTATTCCATGTGCCCAAATATTCAAAGTCAGAGTCAATAATACACACCTGTGGACTAGTCCAAAAAGAATTTCATATGGCCAGAGTTTTAGAGCCTCAGTGAATAATACATACCTGGAGAATACTCAGGACCCTATTACATAAGGCATCTATTTCAGGGATTCATTGACAAAGGAACATTGTATTGTAAACAGAATTCTATTTCCTATAGCCAAATATTCGGAACTTAACTGAATGACATACTCCTTGTTGAAAGTCAAGATTCTATTTCATATAGCCACATATTCAGAACCTAACTGAATAACATACACCTTGGGGGAAGTCAAGACTCTATTTCATATAGCCACTCATTTACATATCGAATGTAAAAACGCACACCAACGGAGTATTCAGGAGTCTCTGTTTTATGGCCACTCTTTCAGAGCCTTAAAGAATAATACAGAACTATGGAAATTCAGGAGTGTATTTTACATGGCAACTTATTCAGAACGTCACTGAAGAATCATATATATCTGGAAAATACTCAGGATGCCATTATATATAGCCACTTATTCAGAAACTCACTGAATAACGCACACATGGGTAATAGTCTGAAGACTATTTAATATGACCGTTCACCCAGTGACTCAGTGAAAAATGCTCAGCTGAAAAATATTCAAGAGGATACAGTCATGAGTCTATTTTCTGTGGTACCTCAGAAACTCACAAAAGAATACCCAACTTGGAAATAGTCAGAGTCCAGCTCATATGGTCACTCAACCAACGCATTACCGAATAATGCACAATGGGGCAATATTAAGAAATCTACTTGATATGGACTCTCATAAAGAGTTTCGGTCCATAACAAACAGCTGTGGAGTAGTCAGGACCCTATTCAAGGTAGCCCCAAATTTTGCAGCTACGTGAATAATACACACATGTGTGATAGGAGACTCTTTGATATGGACACTCATACAGCAACTCTTCGAATACTTCACATTTGAGGAATAATCACTAGTCAATTTCATATGGTGATTCGTTTGGAGAATCAAAAATTAACGCACACCTGGGGAGAAAAATGGGGTCTGTTATATAAGGCCACACTTTCAGTGTTTCAGTGAATAATATGTATATCTAAAAAGCCAGGAATCTCTTTCACATGAACAGTCATTAAGGGCCTCAGTGTATAATAATCCCCTCAGAAAGAGTCAAGGGTCTACTTCAAATAAGTACAAATTCGAAGTCCCTGTAAGTAATGCACACGTGGGCAATACATAAGAGGCTCTTTTCTATGCCCAATTAGTCAGAGTCCCATTCAATAATACACACCTGGGGAAGAGTTACGAGTCTATTCTAGTAGCAACTCATTTAGAGCCTCAGTGAAAAATTCACACCGGAGAAAGAGTCGAGCATTTTTTATAAGGCCACTCACTATGTGCCTCAATGAATTATACACACCTGGGGAATTTTCAGGATTCTATTTCACAGTACCACACATATAGATCCTTATTGAATAATTCAAAATGGAGAAATAGTCACGTGTCTATTCTTTCTGGCCTCTCATTCAAAATTTCAGTGAATAATAAACTTCTGTGGAGTAATCAGGACACTGTTTAAGATAGCCACGAATTTAGTGCCTTCCAGAGTTATACACACCTGGGTGACAGTCAGGATTTTATTTCATATTAACTCTAACTGTGGGTATTGCTGAGTTTTACACAACAGGGGGAGTGTCAGGAGTCAATTTGGTGTGGATACTCATACAGAACCTGCTTGAATAATGCACACATGGAGAATAATCAGGAGTCTATGTCATACGGCTGTTCTTTCAGACAAATAGTGAATAACACACATGTGGAGTAATGAGAAGTCTGTTTCATATGGCCATCCTTTCACAGCCTCACTAAATATTACACAATTGTGATATAGTCTGGAGTCGACAGTTTATGGCCACTCATTCAGAGAATCACTGAATAATGCACACCTTCGGAATGGTAAAAAGTCTATCCTATGGCATCTCAGTGAGAGCATCACTAAGTGTAAACAGTCAGGATTTACTTATATCCCCTCATTTAGAGTCCCACTCAATAATGCACACCTGTGGAGTAGTAAGGAGACTTTTTTATGTGGCCTCTCATTTGGCATGTCACTGAATTTTGTGGTGCAGTCAAGGAGTCAGTTTCATGTAGACACTTTTTCAGAGCCTCAGTGAATAAGAGAAAACCGTGGTATAATAAGGCATCTAATTAATATGGCCACGTCTTGTAAGCCTCACTGAATAATACGCACCTGGAGAATAATTTGTAGTCTATGCTTGATGGACTTTCATTCAGATCCTCGATGAATAATGCACACCCATGGGGTAGCCAGGAGTCTATTTCATTTGGACACTTATTCATAGCCTCAGTGGATAATATGCAAGAGTGTATTAGTCAGGATTTCATTTTATATCGCCACTGACTTACAATTTAAGTGAATAATGCACAAATGTAAAGTACTCCTCATTCTTTTTCATAGAGCCACTCATTCAGAGATTCACTGAATAATACAAATATTTCAGGTAGAAAGAATCCTGTTTTTTATGGTCACATAATCAGGGCCTCAAAGAGTAACACACACTTGGGGAAGCGTTAGGAGTCTACTATATATAGCCTCTCATTCACAGCCTCAGCAAATAATGCACACGTGTGGAATAGACACTAGTCTATTTTATATGGCCACAAAATCAAAGCCTGAGTGAGTAATACACAACGTTAGAATAGTCACTAGTCTATTCCATGTGCCCAAATATTCAAAGTCAGAGTCAATAATACACACCTGTGGACTAGTCCAAAAATAATTTTATATGGCCAAAGTTTTAGAGCCTCAGTGAATACTGTATACCTCAAGGATACTCAGGACGCGATTACATATGGCATCTATTTCAGAGATTCATTGAATAAGGAACACCTGCATTGCAGTCAAAATTCTATTTTGTATAACCGCCTGTTCAGCATCTAACTAAATGACATACACCTTGGGGAATGTCAGGATTCTATTTTGTATAGCCCCTCATTTAGATACCGAATGTGGAAACGCACACCTGCGGAGTATTCAGGAGTCTCTGTTTTATGGCCACTCTTTCAGAGCCTCACAGAATAATACAGAACTATGGAAATTCAGGAGTGTATTTTTCATGGCCACTTATTCAGAACGTCATTGAAGAATCACATATATCTGGAAAATACTCAGGATGCCATTATATACAGCCACTTATTCAGAGACTGACTGAATAATATACACCTGGGGAATAGTCTGGAGACTCTTTGATATGACGGTTTACCCAGTGACTGAGTGAGAAATGCACAGCTGAGAAATAGTCAAGAGCATGGAGTCATGATTCTATTTTCTGTGGTAAAGTGTTCAGAAACTCACTGAAGAATACCCAACTTGGAAATAGTCAGAGTCCAAGTCATATGGCCACTCAATCAAAGCATTACCGAATAATGCATAATGGGGCAATAGTAAGGAGTCTCATTCATATGGCCTCTCATTGAGAGCTTCAGTGCGTAACAAACAGCTGTGGAGTAGTCAGGACCCTATTTAAAGTAGCCCAAAATTACGCAGCTACCTGAATGATACACACATGTGTGATAGTAAGAAGGCTATTTGATATGGACACTCATACAGCACCTCTTTGAATACTGCACATTTGGGGAATAATCACTAGTCTGTTTCATATGGTGTTTCCTTTGGAAAGTCAGAAAATAACGCACACCTGTGAAGTAAAATGGGGTCTATTACATAAGGCCACTCTTTCAGTGTTTCAGTGAATAATATGTATATCTAATAAGCCAGGAATCTCTTTCACATGAACAGTCATTAAGGGCCTCAGTGTATAATACTCCCCTCAGAAGGAGTCAAGGGTCTACTTTAAATAAGTACAAATTCGGAGTCCCTGTATGTAATGCACACGTGGGCAATGCACAAGAGGCTCTTTTCTATGCCCAATTAGTCAGAGTCTCATTCAGTAATACACACCTGGGGAAGAGTTAAGAGTCTACTTCTAGTAGCAACTCATTTAGAGCCTCAGTGAGTAATTTCCACCGGAGTAATAGTCGAGCATTTTTTATAATGCCACTCACTATGTGCCGCCCTGAATTATACACACCTGGGGAATCTTCAGGATTCTATTTCTTAGTACCACACATTTATATACTTATTGAATAATTCACAATGGAGCAATAGTCAGGTGTCTATTCTTTCTGGCCTCTCATTCAAAATTTCAGTGAATAATAAACTTCTGTGGAGTAATCAGGGCACTGTTTAGGATAGCCACGAATTTAGTGCCCTCCAGAGTTATACACACCTGGGTGATAGTCAGGATTTTATTTCATATTAACTCTAACTGTGGGTATTGCTGAGTTATACACAACAGGGGGAGTGTCGGGAGTCAATTTCGTGTGGACACTCATACAGAACCTGCTTGAATAATGCACACATGGAGAATAATCATGAGTCTATGTCATATGGCTTTTCTTTCAGACAAATAGTTAATTAAACACATGTGGAGTAATGAGAAGTCTGTTTCATATGACCGTCCTTTCACAGCCTCACTGAATATTACACACTTGTGATATAGTCTGGAGTCGACAGTTTATGGCCACTCATTCAGAGAATCACTGAATAATGCACCCCTGTGGAATGTTAAGAAGTCTATCCTATGGCATCTCAGTGAGAGCCTCACTAAGTGTACACACCTGAGAAAATAGTCAGGATTTACTTATATCCCCTCATTTAGAGTCTAACTCAATAATGCACACCTGTGGAATTGTAAGGAGACTTTTTCATGTGGCCTCTCATTTGGCGTGTCACTGAATTATGTTGTGCAGTCAAGGGGTCGGTTTCATGTAGACACTTTTTCAGAGCCTCAGTGAATAAGAGAAATAATAAGGCATCTAATTAATATGGCCACGTCTTGTAAGCCTCACTGAATAATACGCACCTGGAGAATAATTTGTAGTCTATTCTCGATGGGCATTCATTCAGATCCTCGATGAATAATGCACACCCGTGGGGTAGCCAGGAGTCTATTTCATTTGGACACTTATTCATAGCCTCAGTGGATAATATGCAAGAGTGTATTATTCAGGATTTCATTTCATATGGCCACTGACTTACAATTTAAATGAATAATGCACAAATGTAAAGTACTCAGCAGTCTTTTTCATAGAGCCACTCATTCAAGATTCACTGAATAATACAAATATTTCAGATAGAAAGAATCCTGTTTTTTATGGTCACATAATTAGAGACTCACAGAGTAACACACACCTGGGGAAGCGTTAGGAGTCTACTTTATATAGCCTCTCATTCACAGCCTCAGCAAATAATGCACACGTGTGGAATAGACACTAGTCTATTTTATATGGCCACAAAATCAAAGCCTGAGTGAATAATACACAACGTTAGAATAGTCACTAGTCTATTCCATGTGCCCAAATATTCAAAGTCAGAGTCAATAATACACACCTGTGGACTAGTCCAAAAAGAATTTTATATGGCCAAAGTTTTAGAGCCTCAGTGAATAATGCATACCTCAAGGATACTCAGGACGCGATTACATATGGCATCTATTTCAGAGATTCATTGAATAAGGAACACCTGCATTGTAGTCAAAATCCTATTTCATATAACCGCATATTCAGGATTTAACTAAATGACATTCACCTTGGGGAAAGTCAGGATTCTATTTTGTATAGCCCCTCATTTAGATACCGAATGTGGAAACGCACACCTGCGGAGTATTCAGGAGTCTCTGTTTTATGGCCACTCTTTCAGAGCCTCACAGAATAATACAGAACTATGGAAATTCAGGAGTGTATTTTACATGGCCACTTATTCAGAACGTCACTGAAGAATCATATGTATCTGGAAAATACTCAGGATGCCATTATATATAGCCACTTATTCAGAGACTGACCGAATAATATACACCTGGGGAATAGTCTGGAGACTCTTTGATATGACCGTTTACCCAGTGACTGAGTGAGAAATGCACAGCTGAGAAATAGTCAAGAGCACGGAGTCATGATTCTATTTTCTGTGGTAACGTGTTCAGAAACTCACTGAAGAATACCCAACTTGGAAATAGTCAGAGTCCAAGTCATATGGCCACTCAATCAAAGCATTACCGAATAATGCATAATGGGGCAATAGTAAGGAGTCTCTTTCATATGGCCTCTCATTGAGTATTTCAGTGCATAACAAACAGCTGTGGAGTAGTCAGGACCCTATTTAACGTAACCCAAAATTACGCAGCTACGTGAATGATACACATATGTGTCATACTGAGGATACTACTTGATATGGACACTCATATAGGTCCTCTTCAAATACTGCACATTTGGGGAATAATCACTAGTCTATTTCATATGGTGATTCGTTTGAAGGGTCAAAAATTAACGCACACCTGTGAAGTAAAATGGGTTCTATTACATAAGTCCACTCTTTCAGTGTTTCAGTGAGCAGTATGTATATCCGATAAGTCAGGAATGTCTTTCACATTGCCACCCATTTAGGGCCTCAGGGCATAATACTACCCTCTGAAATAGTCAAGGGTCTACTTCAAAAAAGTTCACATTCAGAGCATCTGTAAGTAATGCACACATGGGCAATACACAAGAGTCTCCTTTCTATGCGCACTTAGTCAGAGTTTCCTTCAATAATACACACCTGGAATAGTGTTAAGGATCTACTTCATGTAGCCACTCATTTAGCGCCTCAGTGAATAATTTACTCTGGAGTAACAGTCGAGAATTTTTTATATGGCCACTCACTATGTGACTCCCTGAATGATACACACCTGGGTAATCCTCCCATTTTATTTCATACTACCACACATTTAGAACCTTATTAAATAATTCACAATGGAGCAATAGTTTGGTGTCTATTCTTTCTATCCTCTCATTCAACGTTTCAGTGAAAATTAAACTTCTATGGGGTAATCAGGGCACTGTTTAAGATAGCCTCAAATTAAGTGCCTTCCAGAGTTATACTTACCTGGGTAATAGTCGGGAGTTTATTTCATATGGACTCTAATTCTGGGTATTGCTGAGTAATAAACAAGAGAGGGAGTGTCATGAGTCAATTTGGTGTGGACACTCATACAGAACCTGTTTGAATAATGCACACATGGTGAATAATCAGGAGTCTATGTCATATGGCTACTCATTCACACAAACAGTGAATAACCTAGATGTGGAGTAATGAGAAGTCTGTTTCATATGGCCGTTCTTTCACAGCCTTACTGAATATTACAAACCTGTGATATCGTCTGGTGTCTATTGTTTATGGCCACTCATTCAGAGCATCACTTAATAATGTACACCTGGGGAATAATCAGAAGTCTCTATCCTATGGTCTCTCATCAAGAGCCTCACTAAATGTACACACCTGGAAAAACTGTCAGGGTTGACTTATATCACCTAGTTTAGAGTCTCACTCAATAATACACACGTGTGGAAGAGTGTAGAGACTTTCTCTAGTGGCTACTCTTAAAAAGTGACCCTGAATAATGTGGCGAATTCAGGAGTCTATTTTATGTAGACAAATTTTCGAACCTCAGTGAATAAATTAGACTCTTTCTAGAGTAAGGCATCAAATTAATATTGCCACATCTTTTAAGCCTTACTAAATATTACACACCTGGAGAGTAATTTGGAGTCTATTTTTGATGGACATTCATTCAGAGCCACGGTGAATAATGCACACCCTTGCAGTAACCAAGTGTCTATTTCATTTGGACACTATTCATAGCCTCAATGGATAATGTGCACCTGTGGATTAGTCAGAATTTCATTTCATATGGCCACCGACTCCTAATTTCAGTGAATAATGCACAAATATAAAGTACTCAGCAGTCTATTTCACAAAGCCACACATTCTGAGATTCACCGAATAATACAAATATTTAAGATAGACAGAATTTTGTTTCATGTGGTCACACAATTAGAGCCTCACTGAGTAAAACACACCAGGGAAAACGTTACGAGTCTACTTTATATAGCCTCTCATTTGCAGCCTAAGCGAATAATGCACACATGTGGAATAGACGCTAGTCTTTTTCATATAACTACAAACTCAAACCTGTGTAGGTAATACACAACTTTAGAGTAGTCACAAGTCTATTCTATATGCCCATCTATTCAAAGTCAGAGTCAATAATACACACCTGTGGACTATTCAAAAAACAACTTCATATGGCCAACGTTATAGACCCTCAGTGACAAATACACATCTGGGGAACACTCAGGAGGCTATTACATATGGCACCTATTTCAGAGATTCATTGAATAAGGAACACCTTATTGTAGTCAGAATTCTTTTTTTTTTTTTTTTTTATTGCATTATAGGTTTGGGGGTACATGTGCAGAACGAGCAAGATAGTTGCATAGGTACACACATGGCAGTGTGCTTTGCTGCTTTCCTCCCCTTCACCCACACTTGGTATTCATCCCCAGGCTATCCCCCCCAGCCCCCCCCTGCTGTCCCTCCCCCATTCCCCCCAACAGTCCCCAGTGTATAGTAGACCGCCTCTCTGTGTCCACATGTTCTCATTTTTCTCACCCACCTATGAGCGAGTATATGCGGTATTTCTTTTTCTGTTCTTGTGTCAGTTTGCTGAGAATGATGTTCTCCAGATTCATCCATGTCCCTACAAAGGACACAAACTCATCATTTTTGATTGCTGCATAATATTCCATGGTGTATATGTGCCACATTTTCCCAGTCCAGTCTATCATCGTTGGGCATTTGGGTTGGTTCCAGGTCTTTGCTATTGTAAACAGTGCTGCAATGAACATTCGTGTGCATGTGTCCTTATAGTAGAACGATTTATAATCCTTTGGATAGATACCCAGTAATGGGATTGCTGGGTCAAATGGAATTTCTATTTCTAGGTCCCTGAGGAATCGCCACACTGTCTTCCACAATGGTTGAACTAATTTACACTCCCACCAACAGTGTAAGAGTGTTCCTATTTCTCCACATCCTCTCCAGCATCTGCTGTCTCCAGATTTTTATCGTGTATAGCCACATATTCAGAACCTAACAGAAAGACATACACCTTGGGGAAAGTTCGGATTCTATTTCCAATAGCTACATATTCAGAACCTAACTGAATAACATACACCTTAGGGAAAGTCAGGATTCTATTTTTTATAGCCACCCATTTAGATACCAAATGTAAAAACGCACAAATGTGGAGTATTCAGGAGTGTCTGTTTTATGGCCACTCATTCCCAGCCTCACAGAATAATACAGACTATGGAAATTCAGGAGTGCATTTTACATGGCCACTTATTCAGAACCTTATTGAAGAATAATGTATATCTGGAAAATACTCAGGATTCTATTATATATAGCCACTTATTCAGAGACTCACTGAATAATGCACACCTTGGGAATAGTCCGGAGACTATTTGATATGACCATTCACCCAGTGACTCAGTGAAGAATGCACAGCTGAGATAGAGTCAAGAGAATGGAGTCATGAGTCTATTTTCTGTGGTGACACATTCAGAAACCAACTGAAGAATACCCACCTTGGAAATAGTCAGAGTCCAGGTCATAAGGCCACTGAATCAAAGCATTACCGAATAATGCACAATGGAGCAATAGTAAGGAGTCTATTACATATTGCCTCTCATTGAAAGTTTCAGTGCATAATAAAGAGCTGCGGAGTAGTCAGGACCCTCTTTTAGGTAGCCCAAATTTATGCAACTGCGTGAATGATACACAAATGTGTTATAGTCAGGAGACTATTTGATATGGACATTCATACCGCAGCTTTTGGATTCTGCAGATTTGGGGAATAATCACTAGTCTATTTCATATGGTGATTCATTTGGAGAGTCAAAAAATAACGAACACCTGTGGAGTAAAATGGGGTCTATTACATAAAAACACTCTCAGTGTTTCAGTGAATATTATGTATATCTGTTATGTCAGAAATGTCTTACACATGGCCACACGTTCAGGGCCTCACTGCATAAAACTCCCCTCAGAAATAGTCAAGGGTCTACTTCAAAAAATGTACACATTCAGAGTCTCTGTACATAAGGCACACATGGGCAATACAAAGGAGTCTCTTTTCTATGCCCACTTAGTCAGCGTTTCCTTCAATAATACACACGTGAAAAAGAGTTAAGAGTCTACCTCATGTAGCCACTCATTTAGCGTCTCAGTGAATAATTCACACTGGAGTAAGAGTCGAGAATTTTTTATATGGCCACTCACTATGTGACTCCCTGAATGATACACACCTGGGGAATCCTCACATTCTATTTCATAATAGCACACATTTAGAACTTTATTGAATAATTCACAATGGAGCAATAGTCAGATGTCTATTCTTTCTATCCTCTCATTCAAGGTTTCAGTGAATAAAAAACTTCTATGGACTAATCAGGGCACTGTTTAAGATATCCGTGAATTATGTGCTTTCCTGAGTAATACACACCTGGGTGACAGTCAGGAGTTTATTTCATATAAACGTTAATTATGGGTATTACACTGCTGTGTAATACAAAACAGTGGGAGTGTCAGGAATCTATTTGGTATGGACACTCATACAGAACCTGTTTGAATTCTGCACACATGGAGAATAATTAGGGGTCTATGTCATATGGCTACTCATTCACACAAACAGTGAATAACGAACATGTGGAGTATTGAGAAGTCTGTTGTATATAGCCTTTCTTTCACAGCCTCACTGAATATTACATACCTGTGATATAGTCTGCTGTCTATTGTCTATGGCCACTCATTCAGAGCATCACTGAATAATGCACACCTGGGGAATAATCAGAAGTCTCTATCCTATGGCCTCTCATCAAGAGCCTCACTAAATATACACACCTGGAAAAACAGTCAGGGTTTACTTATATCACCTAGTTTAGAGTCTCACTAAATAATACACACCTGTGGTAGAGTATAGAGTCTTTCTCTTGTGGCTACTTTTAAGGAGTGCCCCTCAATAATGTGGCAAATTCAGGAGGCTATTTTATGTAGACATATTTTCAGAACTTCAGTGAATAAAAGAGACTCTTGCTATAGTAAGGCATCTAATTAATATGGCCACATCTTGTAAGACTTACGAAATAATACAAACCTGGAGAATAATTTGGAGTCTATTTTTGATGGGCATTCATTGAGAGCCACGGTGAACAATGCACACCCATGGGGTGGCCAGGTGTCTAGTTCATTTGGACGCTATTCATAGCCTCAGTGGATAATAGGCACATGTGGATTAGTCAGGATTTCATTTCATATGGCCACTGACTTGTAATTTCAGTGAATAATGCACAAATGTAAAGTACTCAGCAGTCTATTTCACAGTCACTCATTCCAAGATTCACTGAACAATACAAATAGTTAAGATAGACAGAACCCTGTTTCATATGGTCACACAATCAGAGCCTCACTGAGTAAGACACACCTGGGTAAACGTTAGGAGTCTACTTTATATAGCCTCTCATTTACAACCTCAGCGAATAATGCACACGTGTGGAATAGACACTAGACTATTTTATATGGCCACAAAATCAAAGCCTGAGTGAGTAATACACAGCTTTAGAATAGTCACAAGTCTATTCCATATGCCCAAATATTCAAAGTCAGAGTCAATAATACACACCTGTGGACTAGTCATAAAACAGTTTTATATGGAAAAAGTTTTAGAGCTTCAGTGAATAATACATACCTGGGGAATACTCAGGACGCTATTACATATGGCACATATTTCAGAGGTTCACTGAATAAGGAACACCTGTATTGTAGTCACAATTCTATTTTGTATATCCACAAATTCAGAAAGTAACATAAAGACACACACATTGGGGAAAGTCAGAATTCTATTTCTTATAGCCACATATTCAGAACCTAACTGAATAACGTACACCTTGGGGAAAGTCAGGATTCTATTTTCTATAGACACACATTTAGATACCAAATGTAAAAACGCAACCCTGCGGAGTATTCAGGAGTGTCTGTTTTATGGCCACTCGTTCCGAGCCTTACAGAATAATACAGAACTATGGAAATTCCGGAGTGTATTTTACAAGGCAACTTATTCAGAACCTCATTGAAGAATCATGTATATCTGGAAAATACTCAGGATTCTATTATATATAGCCACTTATTCAGAGACTCACCGAATAATGCACACCTGGGGAATAGTCCAGAGACGATTTGATATGACCGTTCACCCAGTGACTTAGTGAAAAATGCACAGCTGAGATAGAGTCAAGAGAATAGAGTCATGAGTCTATTTTCTGTGGTGACACATTCAGAAACTAACTGAAAAATACCCACCTTGGAAATAGTCTGAGTCCATATCATAACGCCACTCAATCAAAGCATTACTGAATAATGCACAATGGGGCAATTGTAAGGAGTCTATTACATATAACCTCTCATTGAGAACTTCACTGCATAATAAAGAGCTGTGGAGTAGTCAGTACCCTCTTTTAGGTAGCCCCACGTTACGCAAATACGTGAATGATACACACGTGTGATAGTCAGGAGACTATATGATATGGACAATCATACAGCACCTCTTCGAATACTGCACATTTGGCAAACAATCACTAGTCTATTTCATATGGTGATTTATTTGGAGAGTCAAAAAATAACGCACACCTGTGGATTAAAATGGGGTGTATTACGTAAGGCCACTCTCTCAGTGTTTCAGTGAATATTATGTACATCCGATAAGTCAGGAATGTCTTTCACATTGCCACTCGTTCAGGTCCTCAGTGCATAATACTCCCCTCAGAAATAGTCAAGGGACTACTTCAAAAAGGTTCACATTCAGAGCCTCTGTAAGTAATGCACACATGGACAATATAGAAGAGTCTCTTTTCTATGCACACTTATTCAGAGTTTCCTTCAATAATACACACCTGGTAAGGAGTTGAGTCTACTTCATGTAGCCACTCATTTAGCACCTCAGTGAATAATTCACACTGGAGTAACAGTCAAGAATTGTTTATATGGCTACTCACTATGTGACTCCCTGAATGATACACACCTGGGAAATCCTCACATTCTATGTCATAATAGCACACATTTAGAACCTTATTGAATAATTCACAATGGAACAATAGTCAGGTGTCTATTCTTTCTATCCTCTCATTCGATGTTTCAGTGAATAAAAAACTTCTATGGACCAATCAGGGCACTGTTTAAGATAGCCACGAATTAAGGGCCTTCCTGAGTAACACACATCTGGGTGATAGTCAGGAGTTTATTTTATATAAATGTTAATTATGGGTATTACTGTGTAATACACAACAGTGGGAGTGTCAGGAATCTATTTGGTATGGACACTCATACAAAACCTTTTTGAATTATGCACACATGGAGAATAATCAGGAGTCTATGTCATACGGCTACTCATTGACACAAACAGTGAATAAACTACATGTGGAGTAATGAGAAGTCTGTTTTATATGGCCTTTCTTTCACAGCCTCACTGAATATTACAAACCTATGATATAGTCTGGTGTCTATTGTTTATGGCCACTCATTCAGAGTATCACTGAATAATGCACACCTGGGGAATAATCAGAAGTGTCTATCCTATGGTCTCCCATCAAGAGCCTCACTAAATGTACACCCCTGGAAAAACAGTCAGGGTTTACTTATATCACCTAGTTTAGAGTCTCACTCAATAATACACACCTGTGGAAGAGTATAGAGACTTTCTCTTGTGGCTACTCTTAAGGAGTGCCCCGGAATAATGTGGTGAATTCAGGAGTGTATTTTATGTAGGAAAATATTTGGAACCTCAGTGAATAGAAGAGACTCTTGCTATAGTAAGGCATCTAATTAATACGGCCACATCTTGTAAGCCTTAATAAATAATACATACCTGGGGAATAATTTGGGGTCTATTTTTGATGGACATTCATTCAGAGCCACGGTATATAATGCACACCCGTGGGGTACCCAGGCATCTATTTTATTTGGACGCTATTCGTAGCCTCAGTGGATAATATGCAAGTGTGGATTAGTCAGGATTTCATTTCATATGGCCACTGACTCCTATTTTCAGTTAATAATGCACAAATGTAAAGTACTCCGCTGTCTATTTCACAGAGCCACTCATTCAGAGATTCACTGAATAATACGAATATTTAAGAGAGACCGAATTCTGTTTCATATGGTCACACAATCAGAGCCTCACTGAGTAACACACACCTTGGGAAGCCTTAGCAGTCTACTTTATATAGCCTCCCATTTGCAGCCTCAGCGAATAATGCAAACGTGTGGAATAGAAACTAGTCTATTTTATATGGCCACAAACTCAAAGCCTGAGTGAGAAATACGCAACTTTAGAATAGTCACAAGTCTATTCCAAATGCCCAAATATTCAATGTCAGAGTCAATAATACACACCTGTGGACTAGTCAAAAAACAATTTCATATGGCCAAGGTTTTAGAGACTCAGTGAATAATACATACCTGGGGAATACTCAGGACACTGTTACATATGGCCCCTATTTCAGAGATTCATTGTATAAGAAACACCTGTATTGTAGTCAGAATTCAATTTCGTATAGTCACATATTCAGAACCTAACTGAAAGACATACACCTTGGGGAAAGTCAGGATTATATTTCGTATAGCCACATATACAGAACCTAACTGAATAACATACACCTTGGGGAAAGTCAGGATTCTATTTTCTAAAGCCACCCATGTAGATACCAATTGTAAAAATGCACACCTGCCGAAGATTCAGGAGTGTCTGTTTTATGTCGATTCATTCATAGCCTCACAGAAGAATACAGAACTATTAAAATTTAGGAGTGTATTTTACATGGCCACTTATTCAGAACCTCATAGAAGAATCATGTATATCTGGAAAATACTCAGGATTCTATTATATACAGCCACTTATTCAGAGACTTACCGAATAATGCACACCTGGGGAATAGTCTGGAGACTATTTGATATGACCGTTCACCCAGTGACTCAGTGAAAAATTCACAGCTGAGATAGAGTCAAGAGTATACAGTCATGAGTCTATTTTCTGTGGTAACACATTCAGAAACTCACTGAAAAATACCCACCTTGTAAATAGTCAGAATTCAGGTCATAAGGCCACTCAATCAAAGCATTACCGAATAATGCACAATGGGGCAATAGTAAGGAGCGTATTACATATGGCCGCTCATTGAGAGCTTCAGTGCATAAGAAAGAGCTGTGGAGTAGTCAGGACCCTCTTTTAGGTAGCCCCAAGTTATGCAGCTACGTGAATAATACACACATGTGTGATAGTCAGGAGACTCTTTGATATGGACACTCATACAGCACCTCTTCGAGTACTGCCCATTTGTGGAATAATCACTAGTCTATTTCTTATGCTGATTCGTTTTGAGAGTCAAAAATTAACGCACAGCTTTCGAGTAAAATGGGCCCTAATACATAAGGCCACTCTTTCAGTGTTTCAGTGAATAATATGTATATCTGATAAATCAGGAATCTCTTTCACATGGCCACTCATTCAGAGCCTCAGTGCATAAGACTCCTCTCAGAAATAGTTAGGGTGTATTTCAAATAAGTACACATTCATAGTCTCTGTAGTTAATGTACAGATGGGCAATAAACAAGACTCTTTTCTCTATGACCATTTTGCCAGAGTTGCATTCAATTATACACACCTGGGGAAAAGTTAAGAGTCTACTTCATGTAGCCACTCATTTTGAGCCTCAATGAATAATTCACAACGGAGAAATAGTCGAGAATTTTTTATATGGCCACTCACTATATGCCTCCCTTAATGATACACAACTGGGGAATCCTCAGGATTCTATTTCATACTACCACACATTTAGTACCTTATTGAATAATTCACAATGGAGCAGTAGTCATGTGTCTATTCTTTCTTGCCTCTTATTCAAAGATTCAGTGAGTAATAAACTTCTATGGAGTAATCAGGGCACTGTTTAAGATAGCCGCAAAATAAGTGTCTCCCTGACTGATACACACCCCGTTGATGGTCAGGAGTTTATTTCATATAAACTCTAATTCTGGGTCTTGCTGAGTAATACACAACTGGGGGAGTGTCAGGAGTCTATTTGGTGTGGACACTCATAAAGAACTTGTTTGAATAATGCACACATGCAGAATAATCAGGAGTCTATGTCATACGGTACTCATTCAGAAAAAGAGTGAATAATGCACATGTGGAGTAATGATAAGTCTGTTTCATATGTCCGTTCTTTCACAGACTCACTGAATATTACACATTTGTGACATAGTCTGGAGTCTATTGTTTATGGCCACTTATTCAGAGAATCACTGAATAATGCACACCTGCGGAATGGTAAGAAGACTCTATCCTATGTCCTCTCATTGAGAGTCTCACTAAATGTACACACCTGAGAAAATACTCAGGATTTACTTATATCCCCTCATTTAGAGTCTCACTCAACAATGCACACCTGTGGAAGAAGACGTTTTCATGTGGCTTCTCATTCAGAGTGTCACTGAATAATATGGTGTATTCAGGATTCTATTTCAGGTAAACACTTTTTCAGAGCCTCAGTGAATAATAAAGACCCTTGCTATAGTAAGGCATCAAATTAATATGGCCACATTTTGTAAGCCTCCCTAAATAATACAAACCTCGAGAATAATTTGGAGTCTATATTCAAAGGACATTCATTCAGAGCTTCGGTGAATAATGAAGACCCCTGTGTTAGCAAGAGGCTATTTCATTTGGACACTCATTCATAAACTCAGTGGATAATATGAACGTGTGGATTAGTCAGGATTTCATTTTATATGGACACTGACTAGTAATTTCAGTGAATAATGAAAAATTGAAAGTATTCAGCAGTCTATTTCATAGAGCCACTCATTCAGAGATTCACTGAATAATACAAATATTTAAGATAGACGGAACCTTGTTTCATATGGTCACACAATCAGAGCCTCACTGGGTAACACACACCTGGGGAAGAGTTAGGAGTCTACTTTATATAGCCTCACATTTACAGCCTCAGCGAATAATGCACACGTGTGAAATAGACACGAGTCTATTTTATATGGCCACAAAATCAAAGCCTGAATGAGTAACACAGAACTTTGGAATAGTCACTAGTCTATTCCATATGCCCAATTATTCAATGTAAGAGTCAGTAATACACACCGCTGGACTAGAGAAAAAACAACTTCATATGTCCAAAGTTTTAGAACCTCAGTGAATAATACATACCTGGGGAATACTCAGGGCGCTATTATATATGGCATCTATTTCAGAGATTCATTGTAGAAGGAAAACCTTTATTGTAGTCAAAATTCTATTTCATATACCTCCATATTAAGAGCCTAACTGAATGACATACACCTTGGGGAAAGTCAGGATTCTATTTTATATAGCCAAATATTCAGAAACTTACTGAATAACATACACCTTGTGGAAAGTCAGCATTCTATTTCATCCAGCAACTCATTTAGATACCGAATTTAAAAATGCACACCTGTGGAGTATTCATGAGTTTTTATTTTATTGCCACTCATTCAGAGCCTCACAAAATAATACAGAACTATTGAAATTTACTGCTGTATTTTACATGGCCACTTATTCAAAACATCATTGAAGAATTACATATTTCTGGAAAATACTCAAGATTCTATTATATATAGGCACTTATTCAGAGACTCACTGAATAATGCACACCTGGGGAATAGTCTGGAGAATATTTTATATGACCGTTCACCCAGTGATGCAGTGAAATATGCAGAGCTGAGAAATAGTCATGCAGATGGAGTCAACAGTCTATTTTGTGTGGTGACACATTCAGAAACCCACTGAACAATACCTGCCTTGGAAATAGTCAGAGTACAGGTCATATGGACACTGTGTCAAAGCATTACCAAATAATGCACAATGCGGCAACAGTAAGAAGTATATTTCATACGGCCTCTCATTGAGAGCTTCAGTATATAATGAACAGCTGTGGAGTAGTCAGGACCCTCTTTAAGGTAACACCAAATTATGCAGCTATCTGAATAATACACAAATGTGTGAGAGTCAGCAGATTATTTGATTATGGACAGTCGTACAGCACCTCTTCGAATACTGCACATTTGTGGAATAATCACCAGTCTATTTCATATGGTGATTCGTTTGGAAAGTCAAAAAGTAAGGCACAAATGGATCGATACAACAAGAAGAGCTAACGATTCTAAATATATGTGGACCCAATGTAGGAGCACCCAGATATATAAGGCAAGTTCTTAATGACTTACAAAGAGACTTAGACTCCCACACAATTATAGTGGGAGACTTTAACACTCCACTGTCAATAGCAGACAGATCAACCAGACAGAAAATTAACAAAGATATCCAGGACTTGAACTCAGACCTGGAACAAGCAAACCTGATAGACATTTACAGAACTCTCCACCCCAAATCCGCAGAATACACATCCTTCTCAGCTCCACATCACACCTACCCCAAAATTGACCACATAATTGGAAGTAAAGCACTCCCCAGAAAATGCAAAAAAAAAAAAATGAAATAATAACAAACAGTCTCTCAGACCATAGTGCAATCAAGTTGAAACTCAGAATTCAGAAACTAACTCAGAACCGCACAGCTGCCTGGAAACTGAAAAACTGGCTCTTGAATGTTGATTGGATAAACAAAGAAATGAAGGCAGAAATAAAGAAGTTCTTTGGAACCAACGAGAATGAAGACAAAACGTACCAGAATCTCTGGGACACATTTAAAGCAGTCTGTAGAGGAAAATATATAGCAATAAGTGCACACATGAGAAAAGTGGAGAGATCCAAAATTGACACCCTATCATCAAAATTGAAAGAGCTAGAGGAGCAAGATCAAAGAAGCACAAAACCAAGCCGAAGACAAGAAATAACTAAGATCAGAGCAGAACTGAAGGAGATAGAGACACGAAAAAACCTTCAAAAAATCAATAAATCTAAGAGCTGGCTTTTCGAAAAGATCAACAAAGTAGACAGACCACTAGCCAGACTTATAAAAAAAAAAAAGAGAGAACAACCAAATAGATGCAATAAAAAACGATAAAGGGGAAATCACCAGAGATTCCACAGAAATTCAAACCATCATCAGAAAATACTACAAACAATTCTATGCACATAAGCTAGCAAATCAGGAAGAAATGGATAAATTCCTGGATGCCGGTGTCCTCCCAAGCCTAAACCAGGAGGAGGCCGAAACTATGAATAGACCAATAACAAGGTCTGAAATAGAGGCGGCAATTAAGAGCCTACCACACAAAAAAAGCCCAGGTCCAGATGGGTTCACAGCTGAATTCTACCAGACACACAAAGAGGATCTGGTACCATTCCTTCTGAAACTATTCCAAATAATCCAAAAACAGGGAGCCCTTCCCAAATTATTTTATGGGACCAACATCATCCTGATACCAAAACCCGGCAGAGACTCAACAAGAAAAGAAAACTTCAGGCCAATATCCATGATGAAGATAGATGCAAAAATCTTCAATAAAATACTGGCAAACCGATTGCAACAGCACATTAAAAAACTTATCCATCATGATCAAGTAGGATTCATCCCGGTGATGCAAGGCTGGATCAACATATGCAAGTCTATAAATGTAATTCACCACATAAACAGAAGCAAAAACAAAACCACATGATTATCTCAATTGACGCAGAGAAGGCATTTGACAAAATTCAACAGTCCTTTATGCTAAAAATCCTCAATAAACTTGGTATTCATGGAACGTATCTCAAAGTAATAAAAGCTATTTATGACAAACCAAAAGCCAATATCATACTTAATGGGTAAAAACTGGAAGCATTTCCTTTGAAATTCGGCCCTAGACAAGGATGCCCTCTCTCAACACTCCTATTCAACAAAGTACTGGAAGTTCTAGCCAGAGCAATCAGGCAAGAAAAAGAAATAAAGGGTATTCAAATAGGAAAGGTGGAAGCCAAATTGTCTCTATTTGCAGATGACATGATAGTATACCTAGAAGACACCGTCACCTCAGCTCAAAAGCTCCTCAAATGGATAAGCAACTTCAGCAAAGTCTCGGGGTATAAAATCAATGTGCAAAAATCACAAGCATTTCTATACACCAATAACAGACTTAAAGAGAACCAAATCAAGAACGAACTGCCATTCACAATTGCTACAAAGAAAATAAAATACCTAGGAATACAACTCACAAGGAATGTAAGGGACCTCTTTAAGGAAAACTACAAACCGCTGCTCAACGAAATAAGAGAGGACACACACAGATGGAGAAACATTCCATGTTCGTGGTTAGAAAGAATCAATATCGTCAAAATGGCAATACTGCCCAAAGTAATTAACACAATCAATGCTATCCCCATCAAGCTACCATTGATTTTTTTCACAGAACTGGAAAAAATCACCGTGAATTTTATATGGAACCAAAATAGAGCCCGCATAGCCAAGTCAATTCTAGGCAAAAAGAACACAGCAGGAGGCATCACACTACCAGATTTCACACTATATTACAAAACTACAGTAATCAAAACAGCATGGTACTGGTACCAAAACAGAGATATAGACCAATGGAACAGAACAGAAGCATCGGAGGCAACACAACATATCTACAACCATATTATCTTTGATAAACCAGACAAAAACAAGCAATGGGGAAATGATTCCCTATTTAATAAATGGTGTTGGGAAAACTGGCTAGCCATATGCAGAAAGCAGAAACTGGATCCCTTCCTGACACCTTACACTAAAATTAACTCCAGATGGATTAAATACTTAAACATAAGACCTGACACCATAAAAGCCCTAGAAGAAAATCTAGGCAAAACCATTCAGGACATAGGAGTAGGCAAGGACTTCATGAACAAAACACGAAAAGCATTGGCAACAAAAGCCAAAATAGACAAATGGGACCTAATCAAACTCCACAGCTTCTGCAGGGCAAAAGAAACTGTCACTAGAATGAATCGGCAACCATCAGAATGGGAAGAAATCTTTACAGTTTACACATCTGACAAAGGGCTGATATTCGGAATTTACAAAGAACTCAAACAGATTTACAGGAAAAAAACAAGCCTATTCCAAAATAGACAAAGGATATGAACAGACAGTTTACCAAAGAAGACATACATGAGGACAATAAACATATGAAAAAGTGCTCATCATCACTGGTCATTAGAGAGATGCAAATCAAAACCACATTGAGATACCATCTCACGCCCGTTAGAATGGCGATCATTAAAAAATCTGGAGAGAGCAAATGCTGGAGAGGATGTGGAGAAATAGGAACACTCTTACACTGTTGGTGGGAGTGTAAATTAGTTCAACCATTGTGGAATACAGTGTGGCGATTCCTCAGGGACCTACAAATAGAGATTCCATTTGACCCAGCAATTCAATTGCTGGGTATATATCCAAAGGACTATATATCATTCTGCTATAAGGAAACATGCACACGAATATTTATTGCAGCACTTTTTACAATAGGAAAGAACTGGAACCAACCCAAATGCCCAATGATGATAGACTGGACTGGGAAAATGTGGCACATATACACCATGAAATATTATGCAGCAATCAAAAATGATGAGTTTGCGTCCTTTGTAAGGACATGGATGAATCTGGAGAACATCATTCTCAGCAAACTGACAAAAGAACAGAAAAAGAAATACCGCATATACTCACTCATAGGTGGATGAGAAAAATGAGAACACATGGACACTGAGAGGCGGTCTACTATACACTGGGGTCTATTGGGGGGAATGGGGGAGGGACAGCAGGGGACTGGGGAGAAATAGCCTGGGGATGAATGCCAAGTGTGGGTGAAGGTGAGGAAGGCAGCACAACACACTGCCATGTGTGTACCTATGCAACTATCTTGTACGTTCTGCACATGTACCCCAAAACCTATAATGCAATAAAAAAAAAAATGTAATGCACACCTATGGAGTAAAATGGGGTTTGTTACATAAGGCCACTCTTTCAGTTTTTCATTGAATAATATGTATACCTGATAAGTCAGGAATCCCTTGCACATGTACACTCATTCAGGGCCTCAGTGCATAATACTGCCCTCAGAAATAGTCAAAGGTCCACTTAAAATAAGTACACATTCAGAGTCTCTGTAAGTAATGCACACATGAGCAATACAGAAGAGTCTCTCATCTATGCCCACTTTGTCAGAGTCTCATTCAATAATTCACTCCTGGTGAAGAATTAAGGATCTACTTATTGTAGCCACTCATTTAGAGTCTCAGTGAATAATTCACACCTGAGTAATAGTCAAGCATTTTTTTATAGGGCCACTCACTATGTGCCTCCCTGAATGATAGACACCTGGGGAATCCTCAGGATTTTATTTTATATTACCACACATTTAGAACCTTATTGAATAATTCACAATGGAGCAATAGTCAGATGTCTATTGTTCCTTGCCTCTCATTCAAAGTTTCTGTGAATTATAAGCTTCTATGGAGCAATCAGGGCACTGTTTAAGATAGACAGGAATTAAGTGCTTTCCGGTGTGCCACGCCTGGGTGATAGTAGTTTATTTTATATGAACTCTAATTTGGAGTATTGATGAGTAATACACAAATTGGGGAGTGTCTGGAGCCTATTTGATATGGACACTCACACATAACAAGTTTGAATAATGCACACATTAAGAATAATCAGGAGTCTATGTCATACAGCTATTCATTCAGACAAACCGTGAATAACGCACATGTGATGCAATCAGAAGTCTGTTTCATATGACCGTTCTTTCACAGCCTCCCTGAATTTTACACACTTGTGATACAGTCTGGAGCCTGTTGTTTATGGCCACTCATTCAGAGAATCATTGAATAATGCACACCTGCGGAATAGTCAGAAATCTCTTTCCTATGGCCTCTCATTGAGAGCCTCAATAAATGTACACACCTGGTAAAACAGTTAGGACTTACTTATATCCCCTGCTTTAGAGTCTCACTCAGCAATGCACACCTGTGGAATAGTAAGGAGACTTTTCATGTGGCCTCTCATGCGGAGTGTCACTGAGTAATGTGGTGAAGTCAGGAGTCTATTTCATGTAGACACATATTCAGAGCCTCAGTGAATAAAAAAGACCCTTGTATAGTAAGGCATCTAATTAGTATGGCCACATTTGTAAGCCTCACTGAGTAATACACACCTGGAGAATAATTTGGAGTCCATTTTCTTTTTTTTTTTTTTTTTTTTTAGCCAATCAATGAGAGCTTGTAAGGTTGCTGAGGTTGGTTGGCCTTGAACTCTTGGCCTCGCCTTCGCAAGCGCCACGACATCCGGCCGGAGCCACTTTGGGCCCCTGGAGTCCATTTTCCATGGACATTCATTCAGAGCCTCAGTGAGTAATGCACACCACTTTGGTAGCCAGTAGTCTATTTCCTTTGGACAGTCATTCATAGCCTAGTGCATAATATGCACGTGTGGATTAGTCAGGATTTCATTTCATATGGCCACTGACTCGTAATTTCAGTAAATAATGCACAAATGTAAAGTACTGCACAGTCTATTTCATAGAGCCACTCCTTCAGAAATTCACTGAGTGATACAAGTATTTAACATTGAGAGAATCTTGTTTCATATGGTCACACGATCAGAGCCTCACTGTGTAACACACACCAGGGGAAGCGTTAGTAGTCTACTTTATATAGCCTCTCATTTACTACCTCAGTGAAAAATGCACACGTGTGGAATAGACAGGAGTCTATTTTATATGTCTACAAAATCAAAGCCTGAGTCAGTAATACACAACTTTAGAATAGTCACCAGTCTATTCCATATGCCCAAATATTCAAATTCAGAGTCAATAATACACACTTGTGAACTAGTCAAAACTATTTTATATGGCCAAAGTTTTAGAGCCTCAGTGAATAAAACATACCTGGGGAATACTCAGGACGCTATTACATATGACGTCTATTTCAGAGATTCAATGAATAAGGAACACCTGTATTGTAGTCAGAATTCTATTTCGTATAGCTACATATACAGAACCTAACTGAATGACATACACCTTGAATAAAGTCAGGATTCTATTTCATATAGCCACATATTTAGAATCTAACTGAATAATATTCACCTTGGGGAAAGTCAGGATTCTATTTTGTATAGCCCCTTATTTAGATACCTAATGTGGAAACGCACACCTGCGGAGTATTCACGAGTCTCTGTTTTATGGCCACTCATTCAGACCCTCACAGAATAATACAGAACTATGAAAATTCAGGTGTATTTTACATGGTCACTTATTCAGAACCTCATTGAAGAATAATATATATCTGGAAAATACTCAGGATTCTTTTATTTTTTAAATTTTTATTGCATTTTATGTTTTGGGGGACATGTGCAGAACGTTCAAGATAGTTGCATAGGTGCACACATGACTATGTGTTTTGCTGCCTTCCTCTTCTTAACCCACATTTGGCATTTCTCTTCAGGCTATCCCTCCCCAGCTCCCACCCACTCTCCCTCCACTATTTCCCCCAATAAACCGCAGTGTGTTGTACCCCCTCCCTGTGTCCATGTGTGATTTTATTATAGAATGGACTGGGAAAATGTGGCACATATACACCATGGAATATTATGCAGCAATCAAAAATGATGAGTTTGTGTCCTTTGTAGGGACATGGATGAATCTGGAGAACATCATTCTCAGCAAACTGACACAAGAACAGAAAAAGAAATACCGCATATACTCACTCATAGGTGGGTGAGAAAAATGAGAACACATGGACACAGAGAGGCGGTCTACTATACACTGGGGACTGTTGGGGGGAATGGGGGAGGGACAGCAGGGGTGGCTGGGGGGGATGACCAGGGGATGACTACCAAGTGTGGGTGAAGGGGAGGAAGGCAGCAAAGCACACTGCCATATGTGTACCTATGCAACTATCTTGCACGTTCTGCACATGTACCCCCAAATCTATAATGCAATAAAAATGAAAATAAATAAATAAATAAATAAATAAATAAATAAATAAATACAATTTTATTGCATTTTAGGTTTTGGGGTACATGTGAAGAATGGGCAAGAATGTTGCATAGGTACACACATGGCAGTGTGTTTTGGTACCTTCCTCTCTTTAACACACATTTCGCATTTCTTCTTAGGCTAACCCTTTGCAACTCCCTTCCCTGCTGTCTCTCCGCAATTTTCCGCAATAGACCCCAGTGTGTAGTACCCCACTCACTGTGTCCATCTGTTCTCATTTTTCTTACCTGCCTATGAGTGAGAATATGTGGTATTTTATTTTCTGTTCTTGTGTCAATTTGCTGAGAATGATGTTCTCCAGATTCATCCATTTCCTTACAAAGGACATAACCTCGTCATTTTTGAGTGCTGCCTAATATTCCATGGTGTAGTTGCAGGCAAGATGGTGTCATAGAAGCGACTCAGGATTGCAGCTCTCAGTGACGGCGCAGAGGGTGAGTCCTAGCCGCATTCTCATATGGACCTTTTTAGCCCACAGAGCGTTGAAAGTCCCAGGTGTGGGAGAGACACAGGATGCTAGTAAAGTAAAGCTGGCTAACACAGCTGGCTTACACGGCCGCTTCGGCCCGTGCCACAGCGGGACCCGGCAAGGAACTCACTGGTTTCGGTGCCCTGTTAAACCGGCAATCTGGGAGTTTGAAGGGCAGATCGGCGTGTCCATCTGATTGAACGGGACTTGGACAGTGAGCCAGACCAGGAGTTTCCTGGGAGTTTCCTGGGAAGCTTGATCTGAGCTGGTGAAGTGGGCAGCAGCACGGGAGATAGCATGGATTGCAGTGCACTATAGGCAGGCTACTGGGGCGCCAGTGAGAGAGTCGACCTTTCAGCTCGTGGAGAGTGAGAGAGAGAGAGAGAGAGAGGATGGACTCTGAGGCAGGGAGCTGGGTAATTGGGCTCGGCGGGTCCCACCCTCACGGGGACAAGCAGGGCAGTGACTGGAGGTGCTTGGGGCTGAGAGTTTTGCTGCCGGCATCTAGGACCGTGCAGCCCAGTGAGGGAGGGTCGTCTGCCATTGCTGACACAATCCGCCCCTATTGAAGTACCGCCCAGGGCTGACCCAGCCTGCCATTGCTGAGGCAACCTGTCATAACAGAGAGACTCCAACAGGAGAGGGGAACTCTACACAGCAGAAGGGAGCCCAGCAGCAACAAGGCAGACCCGCGCTAGCAGGTCAGAGCCCCGGCAGGCAAATAGTGAATAGACTGCCACCTAGGGGGGCAGGACAGTGCAACAGATACCCATAAAGAAAGCCCCAACTCCCTGAGACAGAGCACATAAGGGGAGAAAAAAAGGGTGGTGTTTTATGAGTTCTATTGCAGCAGACATAAACAAACCCCCAACAACCCTGAATGAACAACGAAGCTCACAGCTCAGCACTGGAGCTCCTATAAAGCACAGACCGTCTCCTTAAGCAGCTCCCTGACCCCTGTATATCCAAAGAGTCACCACAAAAAAGGACTAATCAGACTGACATTTGGCGGGCATCATTCTAGAACAAAGACAGCAGAAGAAGAAAAGGGTATCATCCCTCACTGTTACACAGCTGGTACAGGTATACTCCAGACAAGCAGGGCCTGGAGTGGACCTCAGCACTCATACAGCACAGGGGCTATACCAATAGAATGAAAACTAAGTAACAGAAATACTTCATCATCAACAATCTCAGCATCCACAAAGAGACCCAATTGAAAAATCAGCAACTACTAAGACGACAGGCGGATAAATTTATAAAGATGGGAAGAAACCAGCGCAAAAAAAAGGAAAACACCCAAAACAAAAACACCTCACCTCCTACAAAGGACCAAAACTCCTCACCAGCAAGAAAACAAAGCTGGACGGAGAATGAGTGTGATGAAATGACGGAATCAGACTTCACAAAGTGGATAATGAGAAACTTCATTGAGCTAAAAGACCATGTTCTAAATCAGTGCAAAGAAACTAAGAACCTTGAAAAAAGATTAAAAAAAAAATTCGAGGAATTGATAACAAGAATGGACAACTTAGAGAGGAATATGAATGAATTGAAGGAGCTGAAAAACACAACACGAGAACTTCGTGAAGCATGCACAAGTGTCAACAGCCGAATTGACCAAGCAGAAGAAAGAATATCAGAAATTGAAGATCAACTCAATGAAATAAAACGTGAAACCAAGATTAAACAAAAAAGCACAAAAAGGAATGAACAAAATCTCCAAGAAATGTGGGACTATGTGAAGAGACCCAACCTACATTTGATAGGTGTACCAGAATGTGAGGAAGAGAATGAATTTAAGCTGGAAAACACTCTTCATGATATTATCCAGGAAAATTTCCCCAACCTAGCAAGACAGGTCAATACTCAACTCCAGGAAATACAGAGAACACCACAAAGATACTCCACAAGAAGAGAAACCCCAAGGCACATAATCGTTAGATTCACCAGGGTTGAAATGAAGGAGAAAATACTAAGGGCAGCCAGAGAGAAAGGTCGGGTTACCCACAAAGGGAAGCCCATCAGACTCACAGAAGATCTCTCGACAGATACTCTACAAGCCAGAAGAGAGTGGGGGCCAATATTCAACATCCTTAAAGAAAAGAACTTTCAAACTAGAATTTTATATCCAGCCAAACTGAGCTTCATAAGTGAATGAATAATAAAATCCTTCATGAACAAGCAAGTACTCAGAGATTTTGTCACCACTAGGCCTGCTTTACAAGAGCTACTGAAAGAGGCACTAGACATAGAAAGAAACAACCAGTACCAGCCATTCTACAAGCATACCAAATGCTAAAGACCATCAACAAAATGAAGAATGTACATCAACCAACGGGCAAAACAGCCAGCTAGCATCAAAATGGCAGTATCAAATTCACACATAACAATGTTAACCCTAAATGTAAATGGGCTAAATGCACCAATCAAAAGACACAGACTAGCAAATTGGATAAAAAAACAAAACCCATCGGTGTGCTGTATCCATGAAACCCACCTCACATGCAAAGATACACAAAGGCTCAAAATAAAAGGATGGAGGAAGATTTACCAAGCAAATGGAGAGCAAAAAAAAAGCAGGAGTTGCAATTCTCATCTCTGATAAACTGGATTTAAAGCAACAAAGATCAAAAGGGACAAAGAAGGTCATTACATAATGGTAAAAGGATCAATACAACAAGAAGAGCTAACGATTCTAAATATATATGGACCCAATGTAGGAGCACCCCGATATATAAGGCAAGTTCTTAATTACTTACAAAGAGACTTAGACTCCCACACAATAAGAGTGGGAGACTTTAACACTCCACTGTCAATATCAGACAGACCAACCAGACAGAAATTTAACAAGGATATCCAGGACTTGAACTCAGACCTGGAACAAGCAAACCTGATAGACATTTACAGAACTCTCCACCCCAAATCCACAGAATATACATTCTTCTCAGCACCACATCACACCTACTCTAAAATTGACCACATAATTGGAAGTAAAGTACTCCTCAGCAAATGCAAAACAACTGAAATCATAACAAACAGTCTGAAAGTTTGTTTGATAGTTGCAATCATGTTAGAACTCAGAATTCAGAAAATAACTCAGAACTGCACAGCTTCATGGAAACTGAACAACTGGCTCTTGAATGTTGATTGGATAAACAGTGAAATGAAGGCGGAAATAAAGAAGTTCTTTGAAACCAAGGAAAATGAAGACACCAAGTATTAGAAATTCTGGGACACATTTAAAGCAGTCTGGAGAGGAAAATATATAGCAGTAAGTGCCCACATGAGAAGAGTGGAGAGATGCAAAACTGACACCCTATCGTCAAAATTGAAAAAGCTAGAGGAGCAAGATCAAAAAAGCTCAAAGCTGCCCAACGATGATAGACTGGACTGGGAAAATGTGGCACATATACACCATGAAATATTATGCAGCAATCAAAAATGATGAGTTTGTGTCCTTTGTAGGGACATGGATGAATCTGGAGAACATCATTCTCAGCAAACTGACACAAGAACAGAAAAAGAAATACCGCATATACTCACTCATAGGTGGGTGAGAAAAATGAGAACATGTGGACACAGAGAGGCGGTCTACTATACACTGGGGACTGTTGGGGGTAATGGGGGAGGGACAGCAGGGGGGAGCTGGGGGGGATAGCCTGGGGATGAATACCAAGTGTGGGTGAAGGGGAGGAAAGCAGCAAAGCACACTGCCATGTGTGTACCTATGCAACTATCTTGCTCGTTCTGCACATGTACCCCAAACCTATAATGCAATAAAAATTTAAAAGAAAAAAAAGCTCAAAACCTAGTCGAAGACAAGAAATAACTAAGATCAGAGCAGAACTGAAGGAGATAGAGACAAGAAAAACCCTTCAAAAATCAATAAATCTAAGAGCTGGTTTTTCAAAAAGATCAACAAAATAGACAGACCACTAGCCAGACTGATAAAAAAGAAAAGAGAGAACAACCAAATAGATGCAATATAAAACGATAATGGGGAAATCACCACAGATTCCACAGAAATTCAAACCATCATCAGAGAATACTACAAAAAACTCTATGCACATAAACTAGTAAATCAGCAAGAAACGAATACATTCCTGGAAGCCTCTGTCCTCCCAAGCCTAAACCAGGAGGAAGCCGAAACTATGAATAGACCAATGACAAGGTCTGAAGTTGAGGCAGCAATTAAGATCCTATCACACAAAAAAAAAACCAGGTCCAGATGGGTTGACAGCTGAATTCTACCAGACACACAAAGAGGATCTGGTACCATTCCTTCTAAAACTATTCCAAAGAATCCAAAAAGAGGGAACCCTACCCAAATCATTTTATGAGACCAACATCATCCTGATACCAAAACACGGCAGAGACTCAACAAGAAAAGAAAACTTCAGGCCAATATCCATGATGACCATAGATGCAAAAATCTTCAATAAAATACTGGCAAACCGATTGCACAGCACAATAAAAAACTTATCCATCATGATAAAGTAGGATTCATCCCGGGGATGCAAGTGTGGTTCAACATATGCAAGTCTATAAATGTAATTCACCACATAAACAGAAGCAAAAACAAAAACCACATGATTATATCAATTGACACAGAGAAGGCATCTGACAAAATTCAACAGCCCTTTATGCTAAAAAACCTCAATAAACTTGGTATTGATGGAACATATCTCAAAGTAATAAAAGCTATTTACGACAAACCAACAGCCAATATCATACTTAATGGGCAAAAACTGGAAGCATTTTCTTTGAAATCGGGCACTACACAAGGATGCCCTCTCTCACCACTCCTATTCAACATAGTACTGGAAGTTCTAGCCAGAGCAATCAAGCAAGAAAAAGAAATAAAGGGTATTCAAATAGGAAAGGTGGAAGGCAAATTGTCTCTATTTGCAGACGACATGATAGTATACCTAGAAGACCACATCACCTCAGCCCAAAAGCTCCTGCAACTGATAAGCAACTTCAGCAAAGTCTCAGGATATAAAATCAATGTGCAAAAATCACAAGTATTCCAATACACCAATAACAGACTTAAAGAGAACCAAATCAAGAACAAACTGCCATTCACAATTGCTACAAAGAATATAAAATACTTAGGAATAAAACTCACAAGGAATGTAAGGGACCTCTTTAAGGAAAACTACAAACCACTGCTCAACGAAATAAGAGAGGACACAAACAGATGGAGAAACATTCCATGTTCGTGGTTAGGAAGAATCTATATCATGAAAATGGCTATACTGCCCAAAGTAATTTACACCATCAATGCTATCCCCATCAAACTACCATTGAATTTCTTCACAGAACTGGAAAAACCCACCATGAACTTCATATGGAAGCAAAAAAGAGCCCGCATAGCCAAGTCAATTCTAAGCAAAAAGAACACAGGAGGAGGCATCACACTACCAGACTTCAAACTATACTCCAAGGCTACAGTAATCAAAACAGCATGGTACTGGTACCAAAACAGAGATATAGACTAATGGAAAAGAACAGAAGCATCGGAGGCAACACAACATATCTACAACCATATTATCTTTGATAAACCAGACAAAAACAAGCAATGGAGAAAGGATTCCCTATTTAATAAATGGTGTTGGGAAAACTGGCTAGCCATGTGCAGAAAGCAGAAACTGGACCCCTTCCTGACACCTTACACTAAAATTAACTCCAGATGGATTAAAGACTTAAACCTAAGACCTGACACCATAAATACCCTAGAAGAAAATCTAGGCAAAACCATTCAGAACATAGGAGTAGGCAAGGACTTCATGAATAAAACACCAAAAGCATTGGCAACAAAAGCCAAAATCGACAAATGGGACCTAATGAAACTCCACAGCTACTGCACAGCAAAAGAAGCAGTCATTAGAGTGAATCCACAACCATCAGAATGGGAAAAAAATCTTTGCAGTTTACACATCTGACAAAGGGCTGATATTCAGAATTTACAAAGAACTCAAACAGATTTACAGGAAAAAAACAAACAAGCCCATTCAAAAATGGGCAAAGGATATGAACAGACACTTTACAAAAGAAGATATACATGAGGCCAACAAACATATGAAAAAATGCTCATCATCACTGGTCATTAGAGAGATGCAAATCAAAACCACATTGAGATACCATCTCACGGCCCTTAGAATGGTGATCATTAAAAAATCTGGAGACAGCAGATGCTGGAGAGGATGTGGAGAAATAGGAACAGTCTTACACTGTTGGTCGGAGTGTAAATTAGTTCAACCATTGTGGAAGACAGTGTGGCGATTCCTCAGGGACCTAGAAATAGAAATTCCATTTGACCCAGCAATCCCATTACTGGTTATATATCCAAAGGACTATAAATCGTTCTACTCTAAGGACACATGCACACGAATGTTCATTGCAGCACTCTTTACAATAGCAAAGAACTGGATCCAACCCAAATGCCCAACGATGATAGACTGGACTGGGAAAATATGGCACATATGCACCATGGAATATTATGCAGCAATCAAAAATGATGAGTTTGTGTCCTTTGTAAGGACATGGATCAATCTGGAGAACATCATTCTCAGCAAACTGACAAAAGAACAGAAAAAGAAATACCGCATATACCCACTCATAGGTGGGTGAGAAAAATGAGAACACATGGACACAGAGAGGCGGTCTACTATACACTGGGGTCTATTGGGGGGAATGGGGGAGGGACATTGGGGGGGCTGGGGAGGGATATCCTGGGGATGAATGCCAAGTGTGGGTGAAGGGGAGGAAGGCAGCAAAACACACTGTTGTGTGTGTACCTATGCAACTATCTTGCACGTTCTGCACATGTACCCCAAAACGTATAATGCAATAAAAATTAAAAAATATATATATTCCATGGTGTATATGTGCCACATTTTCCCAGTAGTCTATAATCGATGGGCATTCGCCTTGGTTCCAGTTCTTTGCTATTGTAAACAGCGCTGCAATGAATATTCGTGTACCTGTGTTTTTATAGAACGATTTTTATTTCTTTGGATATATACCCAGTAATGGGATTGCTGGGTTAAATGGAATTTCTAAGTCTAAGTCCTTGAGGAATCGCCACACTGTCTTCCCCAATGGTTGAACTAATTTGCACTCCCACCAACAGTGCATGTGTTCCTATTTCTCCACATCCTCTCCAGCATCTGTTGACTCCAGGTTTTTTAATGATCGCCATTCTAACCGGCATGAGATGGTACCTCAATGGGTTTTTGAAGTGATTATGAGCAACTTTTCTTGTGTTTGTTGGCCTCATGTATGTCTTCTTTTGTAAGGTGTCTGTTCATATCCTTTGCCCATTTTTAAATGGGCTTGTTTGTTTTTTTTCCCTGTAAATCTGTTTGAGTTCTTTGTAAATTCTGGATATCAGCCCTTTGTAAGATGCTTAAAATGCAAAATTTTTTTCCCAATCTGTTGGTTGCCGATTCACTCTAGTTACTGTTTCTTTTGTCGTGCAGAACCTGTGGAGTTTGATTAGGTCCCATTTGTCTATTTTGGCTTTTGTTGCCAATGCTTTTGGTGTTTTGGTCATGAAATCTTTGCCTACTCCTATGTCCTGAATGGTTTTGCCTAGATTTTCTTCTAGGGTTTTTATGGTACCAGGTCTTATTTTTAAGTCCTTAATCTATATGGAGTTGTTTTTACTGTACGGTGTCAGGAATGGGTCCACTTTCTGCTTTCTGCACATGGCTAACCAGTTTTCCCAACATCATTTGGTAAACAGGGAATCCTTTTCCCATTGCTTGTTTTTGTCTGGTTTATCAAATACTATATGGTTGTAGATATGTTGATTTGTCTCTGATGCCTCTGTTCTGTTCCATTGGTCTATATCTCTGTTTTGGTACCAGTACCATACTGTTTTGATTACTGTAGCCTTGTAGTATAGTTTGAAGTCTGGTAGTGTGATGCCTCTGGCTGTATTATTTTTGCTTAGAATTGACTTGGCTATGCATGCTCTCTTTCGGTTCCATATGAAGTTCATGTTGGTTTTTTTCCAGTTCTGTGAGGAAATTCAATGGCAGCTTGATGGTGATGGTGTTGATTCTGTAAATTACTTTGGGCAGTATAGCCATTTTCACAATATTTATTCTTCCTAACCATGAACATGGAATGTTTCTCCATCTGTTTGTTTCCTCTCTTATTTCGTTGAGCAGTGGTTTTTGCTTTTCCTTGAAGAGATCCCTTACGTTCCTTGTAAATTGTATTCCTAGGTATTTTATTCTCTTTGTAGCTATTGTGAATGGCAGTTCATTCTTCATTTGGTTTTCTTTTAGTCTGTTATTGGTGTATAGGAATGCTTGTAATTTTTGCACATTGATTTTATATCCTGAGACTGCTAAATTTGCTTATCAGTTTCAGTAGTTTTTGGGCTGAGGTGATGTGGTCTTCTACGTATACTATCATGTCGTATGTGAATAGAGACAATTTGGCTTCCTCCTTTCCTATTCTAATACCCTTTATTTCTTTTTCTTTCCTGATTTCTCTGGCTAGATCTTCCAGTACTATGTTGAATAGGAGTGGTGAGAATGGGCATCCTTGTGTAGTGCCGGATTTCAAAGGGAATGCTTCCTTTTTTTGCCCATTAAGGATGATATTGGCTGTTGGTTTGTCATAAATAGCTTTTATTACTTTGAGATATTTTCCATCAATACCCAGTTTATTTAGAGTTTTTAGCATAAAAAGCTGTTGATTTATGTCAAATGCCTTCTCTGCATCAATTGAGATAATCAGGCCATTTATGTTTTTGGTTTTGTTAATGTGATAAATGATGTTTATAGACTTGCATATGTTGAAGCAGCCTTGCATTCCCTGGATGAATCCTACTTGATCATGATTGATAAGGTTTTTAATGTGCTGTTGCAATCGGTTTGCCAGTATTTTATTGAAAATTTTTGCATCTATGTTCATCATGGATATTGGCCTGAAGTTTTCTTTTTTGTTGAGTCTCTGCCGGGTTTTGGTATTGGGATGACATTAGTCTCATAAAATGATTTGGGAGGAATTCCCTCTTTTTGAATTATTTGGAATAGTTTCAGAAGGAATGGTACCAGATCCTCTTTGGGTGTCTTGTTGAATTCGGCTGTGAACCCATCTGGACCTGGGCTTTTTTTGTGTGTAGTCTCTTAACTGCTCCCTCGACTTCAGAACTTGTTCTTGGTCGATTCATAGTTTCAGCTTCCTCATGGTTTAGGCTAGGCATGACCCAAGTGTCCAGGAATTTATCCATTTCTTCCTGGTTTACTAGTTTGTGTGCATAGAGTTGTTTGTAGTATTCTCTGATGATGGTTTGAATTACTGTGGAAGCTGTGGTGATTTCCCCATTATCATTTTCTATTGCATCTATTTGATTTTTCTCTCTCTTCCATTTTATCAGTCTGGCTAGTGGTCTGTCTATTTTGTTGATCTTTCCGAAAAACCAGCTCTTAGATTTATTAATTTTTTGAAGGGTTTTTCTTGTCTCTATCTCTTTCAGTTCTGCTCTGATCTTAGTTATTTCTTATCTTCTGCTAGGTTTTGAGTTTTTTTAATCTTCCTCCTCTAGCTCTTTCAAATTTGACGATAGGGTGTCAATTTTGGATCTCTCCACTCTTCTCATGTGGGCACTTATTGCCATATATTTTCCTCTACAGACTGCTTTAAATGTGTCCCAGAGATTCTGGTATATTGTGTCTTCGTTCTCGTTGGTTTTTAATAACTTCTTTATTTCTGCCTTCATTTCATTGTTTATCCAATCAACATTAAAGAGCCAGTTGTTCAGTTTCCATGAAGCTATGCGGTTCTGAGTTAGTTTCTGAATTCTGAGTTCTAACTTGATTGCATTCTAAGAGACTGTTTGTTATGATTTCAGTTGTTTTGCATTTGCTGAAGAGTGCTTTACTTCCAGTTATATGGTCAATTTTTGATTAGGTGTGATGTGGCGCTGAGAAGAATGTATATTCTCTGGATTTGGGATGGAGAGTTTTGTAAATGTCTATCAGGTTTGCTTATTCGAGGTCTGAGTTCAAGTCCTGAATATCCTTGTTAATTTTCTGTCTGGTTGATCTGTATGATATTGACAGTAGTGTGTTAAAATCTCCCACTATTATTTTGTGGGAGTCTACGTCTCCTCGTAAGTCATTAAGAAGTTGCCTTATATATGTGGGTCCTCCTATATTGGGTCCATATATATTTAGAATCGTTAGCTCTTCTTGTTGTATCAATCCTTTTACAATTATGTAATGACCTTCTTTGTCTCTTTTGATCTTTGGTGCTTTAAAGTCTATTTGATTAGAGATGAGAATTGCAACTCCTGCTTTTTTTTTTTGCTCTCCATTTGCTTGGTAAATCTTCATACATCCCTTTATTTAAGCCTTTGTGAATCTTTGCATGTGAGGTGGGTTTCCTGGATACAGCACACTGATGGGTTTTGATTTCTTATCCAATTTCCCAGTCTGTGTCTTTTGATTCGTGCATTTAGCCGATTTACATTTAGGGTTAATGTTGTTATGTGTGAGTTTGATACTGCCATTTTGATGCTAAATGGCTGTTCTGCCCATTAGTTGATACAGATTCTTCATTTTGTTGATGCTCTTTAGCATTTGGTAAGTTTTTAAAATGGCTGGTACAGGTTGTTCCTTTCTATGTGTAGTGCCTCTTTCAGGAGCTCTTGTAAAGCAGGCCTGGTGGGGACAAAATCTCTGAGTTCTTGCTTGTTGGCAAAAGATTTTATTCTTCCTTCACTTTTGAAGCTCAGTTTGGCTGGATATGAAATTCTGGGTTGAAAGTTCTTTTCTTTAAGGATGTTGAATATTGGCCCCCACTCTCTTCTGACTTGTAGAGTTTCTGCCAAGAGATCTGTTGTGAGTCTGATGGACTTCCCTTTGTGGGTGACCCGACCCTACTCTCTGGCTGCTCTTAGTATTTTCTCCTTTTTTTCAACCCTCTTGAATCTGAAGATTATTTGCCTTGGGTTTGCTCTTCTTGCAGAGTATCTTTGTGGTGTTCTCTGTATTTCCTGATGTTGAGTATTGACCTGCCATGCTAGGTTGGGGAAATTTTCGTGGATAATATTCTGAAGAGTGTTTTCCAGCTTGTATTCACTCTCTTCCTCATATTCAGGTACACCTATCAAACCTAGGCTAAGTCTCTTCACATAGTCCCACATTTCTTGGAGATTTTGTTCATTTCTCTTTGCACTTTTTTCTCTAATCTTGGTTTCTCGTTTTATTTCATTGAGTTGATCTTCGATTTCTGATATTCTTTCTTCTGCCTGGTCAATTCGGCTGTTGAAACTTGTGCATGCGAAGTTCTTGTGTTGTGTTTTTCAGCTCCTTCAATTCATTCATATTCCTCTCTAAGTTGTCCATTCTTGTTATTATTTCCTCGAATCTTTTTTCAAAGTTCTTAGTTTCTTTGTACTGATTTAGAACATGTTCTTTTAGCTCACTGAAGTTTCTCATTATCCACTTTCTGAAGTCTGATTCCATCTTTTCATCACACTCATTCTCCATCCAGCTTTGTTCCCTTACTGGTGAGGAGTTTTGGTCCTTTGTAGGAGGTGAGGTGTTTTGGTTTCGGGTGTTTTTCTCCTTTTTGCGCTGTTTTCTTCCCATCTTTATGGATTCATACACCTGTTGTCTTAGTAGTTGCTGATTTTTCAATTGGGTCTCTGTATGGATGCCCAGATTGTTGATGATGAAGAATTTCTGTTACCTAGTTTTCGTTCTAATGGTCTAGCCCCTCTGCTCAACGAGAGCTGAGTTGCAGTCCAGGCCCTGCTTGTCTGGTTTACACCTGGAGCAGCTGCGGAGTAGTGAGGGATGCTACCAGTTTCTTCTTCTGCTATCTTTGTTCCAGAATGATGCCCGCCTAATGTCAGTCTGATTAGTCCTTTTTTGGGGTGACTCTTTGGATATACTGGGGTCAGGGAGCTGCTTGAGGAGACGATCTGTGCTTTATAGGAGCTCCAGTGCTGAGCTGTAAGCTCCGTTGTTCATTCAAGGTTGTTTGGGTAATGTGTTTATGTCTGCTTCAACAGAACTCATAACCCCCCCTTTTTTTTCCCCTTAGATGCTCTGTCTCAGGGAGTTGGGGCTTTCTTTATGAGTATCTGTTGCACTGTCTTGCCCAGCTAGGAGGCAGTCTATTCACTATTTGCCTGCTGTGTTTCCACCCTCTTAGTATGGGTCTGCCTGGCTGCCACCGGGTTCCGTTCTCCTGTGGTGCACTCCACCCTGCTGGTGGAGTCTCTGTTATGGCGGGTTGCCTCAGCAATGGCAGGCTGCCTCAGCCCTGGGCGGTACATCAGTAGGGGCATATTGTGTATGTAGTGGTGGACGTCCCTCTCCCACCAGGCTGCACCGTCCTATATGCCTGCAGCAAAATTCTCAGCACCGAGTGCCTCCAATTGCCACCCTGCTTGTCCCTGTGAGGGTGGAACCCACTGAGCCCAATCACCCAGCTCCCTGCCTCAGAGTCTGTCCTCTCTCTCTCTCTTTCTCTCCCCAAGCTGAAAGGTCGACTCTCTCACTGGCGCCCCAGTAGCCTGCTGATAGGGCACTGGGATCCATGCGATCTCCATGCCACTGCCAACTGCACAGGCTCAGATCATGTTTCCCAGGAATCTCCTGGTCTGGCTCATTGTCCAAGTCCCGTTCAATCAGATGTAAATTCCAATCTGCCCTTCCAAATCTCAGATTGCCGCATTAACAAGGCACCCAGACCAGTGAGTTTTGTGCCAGGTGCCACTGCACTGCAGCGCCAAACGAATCAGCCGTGCCAACCGCCTGTGCTAGTGTCACGTGTCTCTCCCACACCTGGGACTTTCAAAATTCTGTGTGCAAACAAGGTGCATCCGAGGATGTAGCTATGACTCACCCTCTGCGCATTCACTGAGAGCTGCAATGCTGAGTCTCCTCTATGACGCCATTTTGGAAGCAAGTCCTCATTAGTATATTTTACATGGCCACTAATTTAGAACATCATTGAAGAATTATATATATATGGAAAATACTCAGGATTCTATTATATATAGCAACTTCTTCAGAGACTCACTGAATAATGCACACCTGGGGAATAGTCTGGAGAATATTTGATATGACCATTCACCCAGTAACTCAGTGAAAAATGCACAGCTGAGAAATAGTCAAGAGGATAGATTCATGAGTCTATTTTCTTTGGTCACTCATTCAGAAACTCACTGAATAATACCCAGCTTGGAAATAGTCAGAGTCCAGGTCATATGGCCACTCAATCAAAGCATTAAAGAATAATGCACAATGGGGCAACAGTAAGGAGTCTATTTCATATGACCTCTCATTGAGAGCTTCAGTGTGTTATAAACAGCTGTGGAGTATTCAGGACCCTGTTTAAGGTAGCCACAAATTACACAGGTATATGAATAATACACACATGTGTGATAGTCAGGAGACTCTTTGATGTGGACACTGATACAGCACATCTTTGAATACTGCACATTTTGAGAATAATCAGTAGTCTATTTTATATCGTGATTTGTTTGGAGAGTCAAAATATAATGGACACCTGTTGAGTAAAATGTGGTCTATTACATAAGGCCACTCTTTCAGTGTTTCAGGGAATAATACGTATATCTGATAAATCAGGAATCTCTTTCACATGGCCATTTGTTCAGAGCCTCAGTGCATAATACTCCCCTAAGAAATAGTTTAGGGTGAATTTCAAATAAGTACACATTCAGAGTCTCTGTAAGTAATGCACACATGGGCAATAAACAAGACTCTCTTCTCTATGACCTTTTAGTCAGAGTTGCATTCAATTATACACACCTGGGGAAAAGTTTAGAGTCTATTTCATGTAGCCACTCATTTCGAGCCTCAATGAATAATTCACAACGGAGAAATAGTCGAGAATTTTTTATATGGCCACTCACTATGTGCCTCCCTTAATGATATCCACCTGGGGAATCCTCAGGATTCTATTTCATACTACCACACATTTAGTACCTTATTAAATAACTCACAATGGAGCAGTAGTCATGTGTCTATTATTTCTGACCTCTCATTCAAAGATTCAGTAAATAATAAACTTATATGGAGTAATCAGGGCACTGTTTAAGATAGCCACAAAGTAAGTGCCTCCCTGAGTGATACACACCTCGGTGATAGTCAGGATTTTATTTCACATGAACTCTAATTCTGGGTCTTGCTGTGTAATACACAACTGGAGGAGTGTCAGGAGTCTATTTGGTGTGGACACTCATACAGGTCCTGTTTGAATAATGCACACATGGAGAATAATCAGGAGTCTAAGTCATGTGGGTACTCGTTCAGAAAAACAGTAAATAATGCACATGTGGAGTAATGATAAGTCTGTTTTGTATGTCCGTTCTTTCACAGCCTCACTGAATATTACACTTGTGACATAGTCTGGAGTCTATTTTTTATGGCCACTTATTCAGAGAGTCACTGAATAATGCAAACCTTCTGAATGGTAAGAAGTCTCTATCCTATGTCCTCTCATTGAGAGCCTCACTAAATGTACACACCTGGGAAAACAATCAGGATTTACTTATATGCCCTCATTTAGAGTCTTACTCAATAATGCACACCTGTGGAAGAAGACCTTTTCATGTGGCTTGTCATACAGAGCGTCACTGAATAATGTGGTGTAGTCAGGAGTCTATTTCAGGTAGACACTTTTTCAGAGCCTAAGTGAATAAGTGAGACCCTTGCTATAGTAAGGCATCAAATTAATATGGCCACATCTTGTAAGCCTCACTGAATAATACACACCTGGAGAATAATTTGGAGTTTATTTTCTAAGGACATTCATTCAGAGCTTTGGTGAATAATGCACACCCGTGTGTTAGCAAGAGTCTATTTCATATGGACACTCATTCATAAACTCAGTGGATAATATGAACGTGTAGATTAGTCAGGATTTCATTTTATATGGACACTGACTAGTAATTTCGGTGAATAATTCACAAATTTAAAGTATTCAGCAGTCTATTTCATAGAGCCACTCATTCAGAGATTCACTGAATAATACAAATATTTAAGATAGACAGAAACCTATTTCATATGGTCCCACAATCAGAGCCTTATTGAGTAACACGCACCTGGGGAAAGGTTGAGAGTCTACTTTATATAGCCTCTTATTTACAGCCTCAGCGAATAATGCACACGTGTATAATAGACATTAGTTTATTTTAAATGGCCACAAAGTCAAAGCCTGAGTGAGAAATACACAACATTAGAATAGTCACTAATCTATTCCATTTCCACAAATATTCAAATCAGAGTCAATAATACACACCTGTGGACTAGTCAAAAAAAATTCATATGGCCAAAATTTTAGAGCCTCAGTGAATAATACATACCTGGGGAATACTCATGACGCTATTCCATATGGCATCTATTTCAGAGATTCATTGAATAGAAAAATTCGGTATTGTAATCAGAATTCTATTTCGTATAGATACATATTCAGAACCTAAATGAATGACATACACCTGGGGGAAAGTCAGGATTCTATTTCATAAAGCAACATATTCAGAACCTTACTGAATAACATAGTCCTTTGGAAAAGTCAAGATTTTATGTCGTATAGGCAGTACTTTAGATATCCAATATAAAAACGCACACCTGTGGAGTATTCAGGAGTCTCTGTTTTATGGCCACTCATTCAGATCCTCACAGAATAATAGAGAACTATAGAAATTCAGGAGTGTATTTTACATGGCCACTTATTCAGAACCTCATTGAAGAATCATATATATATATATATATATATATATATATGGAAAACACTCAGGACTCTATTATATATAGACGCTTCCTCAGACACTCATTGAATAATGCACACCTGGGGAATAGTCTGGAGATGATTTCTTATGACCATTTACCCATTGACTAAGTGAAAAACACACAGCTGAGAAATATTCAAGAGGACAGAGTCATGAGTCTATTTTCTGTGGTAACTTGTTCAGAAACTCACTGAAGAATACCCACCTTGGAAAAAGTCAGAGTCCAGGTCATATGGCATCTCAAGCTAAGCATTACTGCATAATGCACAATGGGGCATTAGTAAGGAGTCTACTTCATATGGCCTCTCATTGAGAGGCTCAGTGCATAATAAACAGCTGTGGAAGAGTCAGGACCCTCTTTAAGGTAGCCCCAAATTACGCAGCTAAGTGAATGATACACAAATGTGTGATAGTCAGGAGTCACTTTCATATTGACACTCATACAGTACCTCTTCGAATACTGCACATTTGGGGAATAAACACTAGTCTATTTCATATGGTGATTCGTTTGGAGAGTCAAAAATTATCGCACAGCTGTGAAGTAAAATGGGTCTATTATATAGGGACACTTTTTCAGTGTTTCAGTGAATAATATTTATATCTGATAAGTCGGGAATCTCTTTCACATGGCCACTCATTCAGGGCCTCAGTGCATAATACTCCCCTCCTAAGGAGTCAAGGGTCTACTTCAAGTAAATACACATTAGGAGTCTCTGTAAGTAATGGACACATGGGCAATACACAAGAGTCTCTTTTCTATGCCCACTTAGTCAGAGGTAATACACACCTGTGAAAGAGTTAAGAGTCTACTTTATGTAGCCACTCATTTAGAGCCTCAGTGAATAATTCACAACGGAGAAATACTCGAGCATTTTTAATATGGCCACTTACTATGTGCCTCCCTGAATGATACACACCTGGGGAATCCTCAAAATTCCATTATATTTTGCCACACAATTAGAACCTTATTGAATAATTCACAATGGATCAATAGTTAGGTGTCTATTCTTTGTGGCCTCTCATTCAAAATTTCACTGAAAAATAAACTTCTATGGAGTAGTCAGAGCACTGTTTATAATAGCCACGAATTAAGTGCCTTCCTGAGTGATACACACCTGGGTGATTGTCAGGACATAATTTAATATGAACTTTAATTCTGGGTATTGCTGAGCAATACAAAACTGGGTGAGTGTCAGGAGTCTATTTTCATGGACACTCATACAGAACCTGTTTGAATAATGAACACACAAAGAATAATCAAAAGTATATGTCATATGGCTACTCACTCAAACAGTGAAAAACGCACATGTGGAGTAATGAGAAGTCTGTTTCATATGGCCGTTCTTTCACAGCCTCACTTAATATTACACACTTGTGATATAGTCTGGAGTCTATTGTTTATGGCAACTCATTCAGAGAATCACTGAATAATGCACACCTGCGGTATAGTCAGAAGCCTCTATTCTATGGACTCTCATTGAGAGCCTCACTAAATTTACACGCATTGGAAAATAGTCAGGAATTCCTTATATCCCGTCATTTAGACTCTCACTCAATATTAGTCACCTGTGGAATAGTAGAGACTTTTACATGGGGCCTCTCATTCGAAGTGTCACTGAATAATGTGATGTAGTCAGGAGTCTATTTCATGTACACATTTTCAGAGCCTCAGTGAATAAGAGAGACCCTAGTTATAGTAAGGCATCTAATTAATATAACCAAATCTTGTAAGCCTCACTGAATAATACACACCTGAAGAATAATTTGGAGTCTACTTGTGATGGACATTCATTCAGAGCCTTGGTGAATAATGCACACCCATGGGATAGCCAGGAGACTATTTCATTTGGATACTCATTTATAGTCTAATTGGATAACATGCACGTGTGAATTAGTCAGGATTTCATTTCATATGGCCACTGAATCATAATTTCAGTGAATAATTCACAAATGAAAGTAATCAGCAGTCTATTTCATAGAGCCATTCATTCAGAGATTCACTGAATAATACAAGTATTTAAGATAGACAGAATCCTGTTTCATATGGTCACACAATCAGAACCTCACTGAGTAACACACACCTGAAGAAGGGTTAGGAGTCTACTTTATATAGCCTCACATTTACAGCCACAGCGAATAATGCACACGTGTGGAATAGACACTAGTCTATTTTTTATGGCCAAAAAGTCAAAGCCTGAGTGTTTAATACACAACTTGAGAATAGTCACTTGTCTATTCCATATGCCCAAATATTCAAATTTAGAGTCAATAATACACACCTGTGGACTAGTCAAAAAACAATTTCATATGGCTAAAGTTTTAGAGCCTCAGAGAATAATTCATACCTGCAGAATACTCTGGACGTTATTACATATGGCATCTATTTCAGAGATTCATTGAATAAGGAACCCCTGTATTGTAGTCAGAATTCTATTTTGTATAGCCCCATATTCAGAACTTAACACCATGACATACACCTTGGGAAAAGTCAGTATTCCATTTCGTATAGCCACTCATTTAGATACCAAATGTGAAAACGCACACCTGCCGGGTATTCAGGAGTCTCTGTTTTATTGCCACTCATTCAGAACCTCAAAGAATAATAAAGAACTATGGAAATTCTGGAGGCTATTTTACACGGCCACTTTTTCAGAACCTCATTGAAGTATTATATATATCTGGACAATACTCAGGATTCTATTATATACAGCCACTTATTCAGAGTCTCACTGAATAATGCACACCTGGGCAATAGTCTGGAGACTATTTGATATGACCATTCACCCAGTGACTCAGTGAAAAATGCACAGCTCGGAGACAGACAAGAAAATAGAGTCATGAGTCTATTTTATGTGGTGTATCATTCAGAAACTCACTGAAGAATACCCACTTCGGACATAGAGTCCAGATCATATGGCCACTCAATAAAAAGCATTACCAGATAATGCACAATGAGGCAATAGTAAGGAGTCTGTTTCATATGGACCCTCACTTAGAGCTTCAGAGCATAATAAACACTTGTAGAGTAGTCAGGACCCTATTTAAGGTAGCCCTAAATTACGCAGCTACGTGAATGATAAACACATGTGTGATAGTCAGGATACTACTTGATATGGACACTCATACAGCACCTCTTCGAATACTGCACATTTGGGGAATAATCACTAGTCTCTTTCATATGGTGATTCGTTTGGAGAGTCAAAACATACTGCACACCTGTGGAGTAAAATGGGGTCTAATACATAAGGGAACTCTTTCAGTGTTTCAGTGAATAATATGTATATCTGATAAGTCAGGAATCTCTTTCACATAGTCACTCGTTCAGGGCCTCAGTCCATAATACTCCCCTCAGAAATAGTCAAGGGTTTTCTTAAAATAAGTACACATTCAGAGTCTCTGTAAGTAATGCATACATGGGCAATACACAAGAGTCTCTTTTCTATGCCCACGTAGTCAGAGTCTCATTCAATAGTACACATCTGAATAAGACTTAAGATTCTACTTCATGCAGCCACTCATTTAAAGCCTCAGTGAATAATTCACACCGAAGTAATAGTCGAGGATTCTTTATATGGCCACTCACTATGTGCCTCCCTAAATGATACACACCTGGGGAATCCTCAGGATTCTATTTCATACTACCACACGTTTAGAACCTTATTGAATAATACACAAATGAGCAATAGTCAGGTAACTATTCTTTCTGGCCCCTCATTCAAAGATTTAGTGAATAATATACTTCTATGGAGTAATCAGGGCACTGTTTAAAATAGCCACAAATTAATGGCCTTCCAGAGTGATACACAACTGGGTGATAGTCAGGAGTTTATTTCATATGAACTCTAATTCTGTGTATTGCTGTGTAATACACAACTGGTGGCGTGTCAGGAGTCTATTTGGTTTGGACACTCATAGATAACCTGTTTGAATAATGCACACATGGAGAATAGTCAGGAGTCTCTGTCATATGGCTACTCATTCAGACAAACACTGATAACTCACATGTGGAATAATGAGAAGTCTCTTTCATATGGCCGTACCTTCACAACTTCACTGAATATTACACACGTGATATAGTCAGGACTCTATTGTTTATGGCCATTCATTCATAGAATCACTGAATGATGCACACATGTGGAATACTCAGAAGTCTCTATCCTATGGCCACTCATTGAGAGCCTCAGTAAATATACACACCTGCAAAAATAGTCAGGATTTACTTATATCCACTCATTTATTGTCTCACTCAATAATGCACACATGTTGAATAGTAAGAAGACTTTTTCATGTGGCCTCACATTCGGAGTGTCACTACATAATGTGGTGTCATCAGCAGTCTATTTCATGTAAACACATTTTCAGAGACAGTGAATAAGAGAGACCCTTGCTATAGTAAGGCATCTAATTAATATGGCCACATCTTATGAGCCTCACTGAATAATACACACCTGGAGAATAACTTGGAGTCTATTTGTGATGGACATTCATTCAGAGCATCGGTGAATAATGCACATCCTTGGGGTATCCAGGAGTCTATTTTATTCGTACACTCATTCATAGCCTCAGTGGATAATATGCACATGTGGATTAGTCAGGATTTCATTTCATATGGCCACAGACTCGTAATTTTAGTGAATAATGCACAAATGTAAAGTACTCAGCAGTCTATTTCATAGAGCCACTCATTCAGAGATTCACTGAATAATACAATTTTTTAAGATAGACAGAATCCTGTTTCATATGGTCACACAATCAGAGCCTCACTGAGTAACACACACCTGGTGAAGCGTTAGGAGTCTACTTTATATAGCCTCTCATTTACAGCCTCAGTGAATAATGCACACGTTTGGAATAAACACTAGTCAATTATATATGGCCACAAAATCAAAGCCTGAGTGAGTAATACACAACTTTAGAATAGTCACTAGTCTTTTCTGTATGCCAAAATATTCAAAGTCAGTGTCAACAATACACACCTGTGGACTAGTTAAAAAACAATTTCACATGGCCAAAGTTTTAGAGCTTCAGTGAATAATACATACCTGGGGAATACTCAGGATGCTATTTCATATGGCATCTCTTTCAGAGATTCATTGAATAAGGAACACCTCTATTGTAGTTCGAATTCTAATTCGTAGAGCCACATATTCAGAACCTAACTGAATGACATACACCTTGGGAACAGTCAGGATTCTATTTTGTATAGCCTCTCATTTAGATACCAAATATAAAAACGCACACCTGCGGAGTATTCAGGAGTCTCTGTTTTATGGCCACACATTCAGAGGCTCGCAGAATAATACAGAACTATGAAAATTGAGGAGTGCATTTTACATGGCCACTTACTCAGAACATTATTAAAGAATCATATATATCTGGAAAATTCTCAGAATTATATTATATATGGCCACTTATTCAGAGACTAACTGAATAATTCACACCTGGGTAATAGTCTGGAGATTATTTGATATTACCATTTACCCAGTGACTCAGTGAAAAATGCACATCTGATAAATATTCAAGAAGATAGAATCATGAGTCTATTTTATGTGGTAACTCATTCAGAAACTCACGGAAAAATATCCACATTGGAAATTGTCAGAGTCCAGTTCATATGGCCACTCAGTTAAAGCATTACCTAATAAGGCACAATGGGCCAATAGTAAGGAGTCTATTTCATAGGGCCTCTCATTGAGCGCTTCAGTGCATAATAAACAGCTGTGGAGTAGTCAGGACCCTCTTTAAGGAAGCCCCCAATTACACAGATACATGAATTATACCCACATGTGTGATAGGAGACTATTTGATATGGACACTCACACAGCACCTCTTCAAATACTGAACTTTTGGGGAATAATCACTAGTCTATTTCATATGGTGATTTGTTTGGAGAGTCAAAAACTAACGCACACCTGTGGAGTAAAAAGGGGTCTATTACATAAGGCCACTCTTTCACTGTTTCAGTGAGTAATATGTATATCTGATAAATCTGGAATCACTTTTACATGGCCACTTGTTCAGGGCCTCAGTGCATAATACTCCCCTAAGAAATAGTCAAGGGTCTCCTTCAAATAAGTGCACATAAAGAGTCTCTGTAAGTAATGAAAACATGGGCAATACACAAGAGTCTCTTTTTAGGGCCACTTAGTCAGAGTCTCAATCAATAATACACACCTGGGGAAGATTTAAGAGTCTACTTCATGTAACCACCCATATAGAGCCTCAGTGAATAATTCACACTGGAGTAATATTCAAGAATTTTGTATATGGCCACTCACTATGTGCCTCCCTGAATGATAAACACCTGGAAAATCCTCAGAATTTTATTTCATACTACCACACATTTAGAACATTATTGAATAATTCACAATGGGACAATAATCAGGTGTCTATTCTTTATGACCTCTATTTCAAATATTCAGTGAATAATAAACCTCAACGGAGTAAGATAGCCACAAATTATGTGCCTTCCTGAGTGATACACACCTTGGTGATAGGAGTTTATTTAACATAAACTCTAATTCTGGGTATTGCTGTGAAATACACAACTGCGGGAGTGTCAGGGGTCTATTTGGTAAGAACAATCATACAGAAACTGCTTGAATAATGCACACATGGACAATAATCACAAGACTATGTCATATGTCTACTCATTCAGACAAACACTGATAACTCACATGTGGAGTAATGAGAAGTCTCTTTCACATGGCCGTTCCTTCACAGCCTCACTGAATATTACACACTTGTGATATAGTCAGGACTCTAATGTTTATGGCCATTCATTCATATGATCACTCAATGATGCACACCTGCGCAATAGTCATAAGTCTCTATCCTATGGCCTTTCATTGAGATCTTCACTAAATGTACACACCTGGAAAAATAGTCAGGATTTACTTATATCCACTCATTTATTGTCTCACTCAATAATGCACACCTGTGAAATAATAAGGAGACTTTTTCATTTGGCCTCTCATTCAGAGTGTCACTGAATAACGTGGTGTAGTCAGTAGTCTATTTCATGTAAACACATTTTTGGGGACTCAGTGAACAAGAGACATGCTTGCTATAGTAAGGCATCTAATTAATATGGCCACATCTTGTAAGCCTCAATGGATAATACACATCTGGAGAATAATTTGGAGTCTATTTGTGATGGAAATTCATTCAGAGCCACGGTGAATAATGCACACCCGTGGGGAAGCCAGGAGTCTATTTCATTTGTACACTCATTCATAGCCTCAGTGGATAATATGCACGTGTGGATTAGTCAGGATTTCATTTCATATAGCCACTAACTCGTAATTTCAGTAAATAGTGCACAAATGGAAAGTACTCAGCAGTCTATTTCATAGAGCCACTCATTCAGAGATTCACTGAATAATACAAATATTTAAAATAGACAGAATCCTGTTTCATATATTCACACAATCAGAGCCTCACAGAGTAACACACAGCTGGGGAAGCGCTAGGAGTCTCCTTTATATACCCTCTGATTTACAGCCGCAGTGAATAATGCACACGTGTGGAATAGACAATAATCTCTTTTATATGGGCACAAAATCAAAGCCTGAGTCAGTAATACACAACTTTAGAATAGTCACTAGTCTATTTAATATGCCCAAATATTGAAAGTCTGAGTCAATAATACTCACCTGTGGACTAGTCAAAAATCAATTGCATATGGCCAAAGTTTTAGAGCCTCAGTGAATAATACATACCTGGGAAATACTCAGGATGCTATTGCATATGGCATCTATTTCAGAGATTCATTGAATAAAGAACACCTCTAGTGTACTCAGAATTCTATTTCATGTAGCCATTTATTCAGAACCTAACTGAATGACATACACCGTGTGGAAAGCCAGGATTCTATTTTATATATCCACATATTCAGAACCTAACTGAATCACATACACCTTGTGGAAAGTCATGATTCTATTTCCTATAGCCACTCATTTAGATACCAAATGTAAAAACGCACAACTGCGGAGAATTCAGGAGTCTCTGTCTTATGGCCACTCATTGAGAGCCTCACAGAGTAATACAGAACTATGGAAATTCATGAGTGTATTTTACATGGCCACTTATTCAGATCCTTATTGAAGAATCACATATATCTGCAAAATACTCATGATTCTATTATATATGGCCACTTATTCAGAGACTCTTTGAATAATGCACACCTGTGGAATGTACTGGAGACTATTTGATATGCCCGTTCACCCAGTGACTCTGAGATAAATTCACAGCTGAGAAATCGTCAAGAGGATGGAGTCATGAGCCTATTTTCTGTGGTAACATATTCAGAAACTCACTGTAGAATACCCACCTTGGAAATACTCAGAGTCCAGGTCATATGGCCACTCAACCAAAGAATTACTACATAAGGTACAATGGGGCAATAGTAAAGAGTCTATTTCTTTTTTTTTTTTTTTAATTTTTATTGCATTATAGGTTTTGGGGTACATGTGCAGAACGTGCAAGATAGTTGCATAGGTACACACATGGCGGTGTGTTTTGCTGCCTTCCTCCCCCTCACCCACACTTGGTATTCATCCCCAGGCTATCCCCCCAGCCCCCCCCGCTGTCCCTCCCCCATTTCCCCTAACAGTCCCCAGTGTATAGTAGACCGCCTCTCTGTGTCCATGTGTTCTCATTTTTCTCACCCGCCTATGAGTGAGTATATGCGGTATTTCTTTTTCTGTTCTTGTGTCAGTTTGCTGAGAATGATGTTCTCCAGATTCATCCATGTCCCTACAAAGGACACAAACTCATCATTTCTGATTGCTGCATAATATTCCATGGTGTATATGTGCCACATTTTCCCAGTCCAGTCTATCATCGATGGGCATTTGGCTTGGTTCCAGGTCTTTGCTATTGTAAACAGTGCTGCAGTGAACATTCGTGTGCATGTGGTCCTTATAGTAGAACGATTCACAGTCTTTTGGATAGATACCCAGTAATGGGATTGCTGGGTCAAATGGAATTTCTATTTCTAGGTCCCTGAGGAATCGCCACACTGTCTTCCACAATGGTTGAACTAATTTACACTCCCACCAACAGCGTAAGAGTGTTCCTATTTCTCCACATCCTCTCCAGCATCTGCTGTCTCCAGATTTTTTAATGATCGCCATTCTAACTGGTGTGAGATGATATCTCAATGTGGTTTTGATTTGCATCTCTCTAATGACCAATGATGATGAGCACTTTTTCATATGTTTGTTGGCCTCATGTATGTCTTCTTTTGTAAAGTGTCTGTTCATATCCTTTGCCCATTTTTGAATGGGCTTGTTTGTTTTCTTTCTGTAAATCTGTTTGATTTCTTTGTAAATTCTGGATATCAGCCCTTTGTCTGATGCGTAAACTGCAAAGATTTTTTCCCATTCTGATGGTTGTCGATTCACTCTAGTGACTGTTTCTTTTGCCGTGCAGAAGCTGTGGAGTTTGATTAGGTCCCATTTGTCTATTTTGGCTTTTGTTGCCAATGCTTTTGGTGTTTTGGTCATGAAGTCCTTGCCTACTCCTATGTCCTGAACGGTTTTGCCTAGATTTTCTTCTAGGGTTTTTATGGTGTCAGGTCTTACATTTAAGTCTTTAATCCATCTGGAGTTAATTTTAGTGTAAGGTGTCAGGAAGGGGTCCAGTTTCTGCTTTCTGCACATGGCTAGCCCGTTTTCCCAACACCATTTATTAAATAGGGAATCCTTTCCCCATTGCCTGTTTTTGTCTGGTTTATCAAAGATGATATGGTTGTAGATATGTTGTGTTGCCTCCGATGTTTCTGTTCTGTTCCATTGGTCTATATCTCTGTTTTGGTACCAGTACCATTCTGTTTTGATTACTGTAGCCTTGTAGTATAGTTTGAAGTCTGGTAGCGTGATGCCTCCCACTGTGTTCTTTTTGCTTAGAATTGACTTGGCTATGCGGGCTCTTCATAGAACTGGAAAAAACCACCATGAATTTCATAAAGAGTCTATTTCATATGGCCTTTCACTAAGAGCTTCAGTGCATAATAAAGAGCTGTGGAATTCTCAGGACTCTCTTTAAGGTAGCCACAAATTATGCAGCTACGTGAATGATACACACATGTGTGATAGTCAGCAGATTATTTGATATGGATACTCATACAGCACATCTTCAAATACTGCACATTTGGTGAATAATCACTTGTCTATTTCACATGGTGATTCATTTGAGGAGTCAAAAAACAATGCACGCATGTGGAGTAAAATGGTTTCTGTAACATAAGGCCACTGTTTCAGTGTATCAGTGAATAATGTATATATATATATCTCATAAGTCTGGAATCTCTTTCACATGGCCACTCGTTCAGGGCCTCAGTGCATAATCCCCCCAGAAATAGTCAAGGGTGTTCTTCAAATAAGTACACATTAAGAGTCTCTGTAAGTAATGCACACATGGGCAATACACAAGAGTCTCTTTACTATGCCCACTTAGAGTCTCATTCAATAATACACACCTGGGGAAGAGTAAAGAGTCTACTTTATATAGGGACTCATTTAGAGTCTCAGTGAATAATTCAAACCGGAGTAATAGTCAGGCATTTTTTATATGGTCACTCACTATGTGCCTCCATGAATAATACACACCTGGCGAATCCTCACATTCTATGTCATAATAGCACACATTTAGAACTTTATTGAATAATTCACAATGGAGCAATAGTCTGGTGTGTATGCTTTCTGGGCTCTCATTCAAAGTTTCAGTGAATAATAAACTTCTATGGAGCAATCTGGGCACTGTTTAAGATAACCACGAATTAAATGACTTCCTGAGTGATATACAGCTGGTTTATAGTCAGGAGTTTATTTCATATGAACTCTAATTGTCAGTATTGCTGAGTAATACACAACTGGGGGAGTGTCAGGAGTCTGTTTAGTATGGACCCTCATACAGAAACTGTTTTAATAATGCGCTCATGAGGAATAATCAGGAGTCTATGTCATATGGCTACTCATTCATACAAACAGAATAACTCACATGTGGAGTAATGAGAAGTCTGTTTCATATGGACATTATTTCACAGCCTCAATGAATATTACACAATTGTGATATACTCTGGAGTCTATTGTTTATGGCCACTTATTCAGAGAATCACTGAATAATGCACACCTGCGGAATGGTCAGAAATCTCTATTTTATTGCCTCTCATTGTGAGCCTCACTAAGTGTACACACCTGGGGAAATAGTCTGGATTTACTTATATCCCCTCATTTAGAGTCTCACTCAATAATGCCCACCTGTGGACTAGTAAGGAGACTTTTCATGTGGCCTCTCATTCGGAGTGTCACTGAAATATGTGGTGTAGACAGGAGTCTATTTCATGTAGACACATTTTTAGAGCCTCAGTGAATAAGAGATACCCTTGCTATAGTAAGGCATCTGATTAATATGGCCACATGTTGTAAGCCTCACTGAATTATACACTAGTGGAGAATAATGTGGAGTCTATTTTCGATGGACATTCATTCAGAACCTCGGTGAATAATGCATACCCTTTGGGTAGCCAGTAGTCTCAGTAGTCTATTTCAATTGGACACTCCTTCATAGCCTCAGTGGGTAATATGCACGTGCGGTGTAGCCAGGATTTCATTTCTTATGGCCACTGACTCGTAATTTCAGTGAAAAATGCACAAATGTAAAGTACTCGGCCATCTATTTCATAGAGCCACTCATTCAGAGATTCACTGAATAATACGAATATATAAGATAGACAGAATCCTGTTTCATATGGTCACACAATCAGAGCTTCACTGAGTAACACACACCTGGGGAAGCGTTAGACGTCTCCTTTATATAGCCTCGCATTTACAGCTTCAGCGAATAATGCACACGTGTGGAATAGACACTAGTCTGTTTTATGTGGCCACAAAATCAAACCCTGAGTGAGTAATACACAACTTTAGAATAGTCACTAGTCTATTTCATATGCCCAAATATTCAAAGTAAGAGTCAATAATACACACCTGTGGACTAGTCAATAAACAATTTTAAATGTCCAAAGTTTTAGAGCCTCAGTGAATAATACATACCTGGGAATATTCAGGACTCTATTACATATGGCGTCTATTTCAGAGATTCATTGAATAAAGAACACCTGTATGGTACTTAAAATTCTATTTTATATAGCCACATATTCAGAACCTAACTGAATAACATACACCTTGTGGAAAGTCAGAATTCTATTTCGTATAGCCATTCATTTAGATACTGAATGTAAAAACGCACACCAGCGGATTATTCAGGAGTCTCTGTTTTATGGCCACTTATTCACAGCCTCACAGAGTAATACAGAACTATGGAAATTCAGGAGTGTATTTTACATGGCCACTTATTCAGAACCTCATTGAATAATTATATATATCTGCAAAATACTCAAGATTCTATTATATATAGCCACTTATTCAGAGACTCACTGAATAATGCACACCTGAGGAATGGTCTAGAGACTATTTGATATGACCATTCACCCAGTGACTCAGTGAAAAATGCACAGCTGAGAAATAGTCAAGAGGATGGATTCATGAGCCTATTTTTTTGTGGTAACTCATTCAGAAATGCACTGAAGAATACCCACCTTGGATATAGGCAGAGTGCAGGTCATATGGCCACTCCATCAAAGCATTACCGAATAATGCACAATGGGGCAACAGTAAGGAGTGTATTTCATATGGCCTCTCACTGAGAGCTTCAGTGTGTAATAAACAGCTGTGGAGTTCTCAGGACCCTCTTTAAGGTAGCCACAAATTACACAGCTACATACATGATACACTCATGTTTGATAGTCAGGAGACTATTTAATTTGGACACTTACACAGCACCTCTTCAAATACTGCACATTTGAGGAATAATCACCATTCTATTTCAAATGTTGATACGTTTGGAGAGTCAGAAAATAACGCACACCTTTGGAGTAAAATAGGGTCTATTACATAAGGCCACACTTTCAGTGTTTCAGTGAATAATATGTATATCTGATAAGTCTGGGATCTCTTTCACATGGCCACTCGTTAATGGCTTCATTAAATAATACTCACCTCAGAAATAGTCAAGGATCTACTTCAAATAAGTACACAATCAGAATCTCTGTAAGTAATGCACACATGGTCAATACACAAGAGTCTGTTTTCTATGCCCACTTAGTCAGAGTCTCATTCAAAAATACACACCTGGGGAAGAATTAAGATTGTTCTTTATGTAGCCACTTATTCAGACACTCAGTGAATAATTCACACTGGAGAAATAGTTGAGCATTTTTTATATGGCCACTCACTATGTGCCTCCCTGAATAATACACACCTGGGGAATCCTCAGGATTTTATTGCATATTAACACACATTTAGAACCTTATTGAATAATTTACAATGGAAAAATAGTCAGGTGTCTATTCTTTCCGGCCTCTCATTCAAAGTTTCTGTGAAAAATAAACTTTTATGGAGTAATCAGGGCACTGTTTATGATAGCCACAAATTAAGTGTCTTCCTGATTGATACACACCTGGGTGATAGTCATCAGTCTATTTCATATGAACTCTAATTCTGGGTATTGCTGCGTAGTACACTACTGTGGGAGTTCCAGGAGTCTATTTGGTATGGACACTCATATGGAACCTGTTTGAATTATGCACACATGCAGAATAATCAGAAGTCTATGTCATACAGCTACTCATTCGGACAAACAGTGAATAACGCACATGTGGAGTAATGAGTTGTCCGTTTCATATGGCCATTCTTTCAGAGCCTCACTGAATATTACACACTTGTGATATAGTCTTCAGTCTATTGTTTATGGCCACTTATTCAGAGAATCACTGAATAATGCACACATGCAGAATAGTCAGAAGTCTCTATCCTATGGCCTCTCATTGAGAGCCTCACTAAGTATACACACCTGAAAAAATAGTCAGGATTTAATTATATCTGCTCATTTAGTGTCTCACTCAATAAAGAAGACCTGTAGTATAGTAAGGAGACATTTTCATGTGGCCTCTCATTCGGAGTGTCATTGAATAATGTGGTGTAGTCAGGAGTCTACTTCATGTAGACAAATTTTCAGAGCCTCAGTGAATAAGAGAACCTTGCTATAGTAAGCCATATAATTAATATGGCCACATCTTGTAAGCCTCACTGAATAATACACACCTGGAGAATAATTTGGAGTCTGTTTTTGATAAACATTCATTCAAAATTTCAGTGAATAATGCACACCCGTGGGGTAGCCAGGAGTCTATTTCATTTCGACACTCATTCATAGCCTCAGTGGATCATACACACTTGTGGATTAGTCAGGCTTTCAATTCAAATTGCCACTGACTCAAAATTTCAGTGAATAATGCACAAATGTAAAGTACTCAGTAGTCTATTTCATAGAGCCATTCATTTAGATATTCACTGAATAATACAAATATTTAAAATAGACAGAAGCCTTTTTCATATGGTCATACAATCGGAGCCTCACTGAGTAACAAACACCTGGGGTAGCGTTAGGGGTCTTCTTTTTATAGCCTCTCATTTACAGCCTCAGCGAATTATGCACACATGTGGAATAGACACGAGTCTATTTTACATGGCCACATAATCAAAGCCTGAGGGAGTAATATTAAACTTTAAAATAGTCACTTGTTTATTCTGTATGCAGAAATATTCAAAGTCAGAGTCAAAAATACACAGTGGACTAGTCAAAAAACTATTTAATATGGCCAATGTTTTAGAGCCTCAGTGAAGATACATACCTGGTGAATACTCAGGACGCTATTACATATGGCATCTATTTCCGAGATTTATTGAAGAAGACCTGTATTGCAGTCAGAATTCTATTTCGTATGCCACATATTCAGAACCTAACTAAATAACATACACCTTGGGGAAAGTCAGGATTCTATTTCTTATAGCAACTCATTTAGATACTGAATGTAAAAACGCACACCTTCGGAGTATTCAGGAGTCTCTCTTTTATGGCCACTCATTCAGAGCATCACAGAATAATACAAAACTATGAAAACTCAGGAGTGTATTTTACATGGCCATTTATTCAAAACCTCATTGAAGAATCATGTGTAGTTGTAATTGACTCCGGATTCTATTATATATAGCCACTTATTCAGAGACTCACTGAATAATGCACACCTGGGGAATAGTCTTGAGATTATTTGATATGACCATTAATCCAGTGACTCAGTGAAATATGCACAGCTAATAAATAGTCAAGAGGATAGAGTCACGAGTCTATATTATGTGGTAACTTGTTCAGAAACTCACTGAAGAATACTCACCTTGGAAATAATCAGAGTCCATGTCATGTGGCTACTCAATCAAAGCATTACCCAATAATGCACAATGGGGCAATAGTAAGGAGTCTATTTCATATGGCCTCTCATTGAGAGCTTCCGTGTGTAATAAACAGCTGTGAAGTAGTAAGGACCCCATTTAAGGTAGCCCCAAATTACGCAGCACCATCAATGATACACACATGTGTGACAGAACACTATTTGATATGGACACTCATATAGCACCTCTTCGAAGACTTCACATTTTGGGAATAATCAGCAGTCTATTTCATATGTTGATTTGTTTGGAGAGTCAAAAATAACGCACAGTTGTGGAGTGTAATGGGTTCTGTTACAGAAGGCCACTCTTTCAGTGTTTCAGTGAATAATATGTATATCTAATAAGCCAGCAATCGTACAGCAGAGGGGCCAAACCGTTAGAAGGAAAACTAAGTAACAGAAATACTTCATTATCAGCAATCTGGGCATCCACTCAGAGACCAAATCGAAAAGTTAGCAACTACTAAGACAACAGGTGGATACATCCACAAAAAAGGGAAGAAACCAGCGTGAAAAGGAGGAAAACACCCAAAAGCAAAACACCTCACCTTTTACAAAGGATTGAAACACCTCACCAGCAAGGAAACAAAGCTTGAAGGAGAATGAGAGTGATAAAATGACGGAATCACAGTTCAGACGGTGGATAATGAGAAACTTAAGTGAGCTAAAAGAAAAGTTCTAAATCAATGCAAAGAAACTAAGAACCTTGAAAAAAGATTTGAAAAAAGATTCGAGGAAATGATAACAAGAATGGACAACTTAGAGAGGAATATGAATGAATTGAAGGAGCTGAAAAACACAACACGAGAACTTCACGAAGCAGGCACAAGTTTCGAGAGCAGAATTGACCAGGCAGAAGAAAGAATATTAGAAGTTGAAGATGAATTCAATGAAATAGAAAGAGAAACCAGCGTTAGACAAAAATGCACGAAATGGAATGAACAAAATCTCCAAGAAATGTGGGACTATGTGAAGAGACCTAACCTACGTTTGATAGGTGTACCAGAATGTGACGAAGAGAGTGAATCCAAGCTGGAAAACACTCTTCAGTATATTATCCAGAAAAATTTCCCCAACATAGCAAGGCAGGCCAATATGCAACTCCAGGAAATACAGAGAACACCACAAAGATATTCTGCAAGAAGAGCAACCCCAAGGCACATAATCGTCAGATTCACCAGGGTTGACATGAAGGATAAAATACAAAGGGCAGCCAGAGAAAAGGGTCCAGTCAACCACAAAGGGAAGCCCATGAGACTCACAGCAGATCTCTCAGCAGAAAATCTACAAGCCAGAAGAGAGTGCAGGCCAATATTCAACATCCTTAAGGAAAAGAAATTTCAACCCAGAATTTCATATCCAGCCAAACTGAGCTTCATAAGTGAAGGAAGAATAAAATCTTTTGCCAACAAGCAAGAACTCAGAGATTTTGTCACAACCAGGCCTGCTTTAAAAGAGCTCCTGAAAGAGGCACTACACATAGAAAGAAACAACCAGTACCAACCATTCTAAAAACATACCAAATGCTAAAGAGCATCAACAAAATGAAGAATCTGCATCAACCAAAAAACAAAACATCCAGATAGCATCAAAATGGCAGTATCAAACTCACACATAACAATATTAACCCTAAATGTAAATGGGCTAAATGCACGAATCAAAAGACACAGACTGGCAAATTGGATAAAAAAAAACCAAAACCCATCGGTGTGCTGTATCCAGGAAACCCAGCTCACATGCAAAGATTCACAAAGGCTCAAAATAAAGGGATGGAGGAAGATTTACCAAGGAAATGGAGAGCAAAAAAAAAAAAAAAAAAAAAAAAAACAACCAAAAAAAAAAAAACAGGAGTTGCAGTTCTCATTTATAATAAAATAGACTTTAAAGAAACAAAAATCAAAATAGACAAAAAAGGTGATTACATAATGGTTAAAGGATTGATACAACAAGTAGAGCTAACGATCCTAAATATATATGGGCCCAATACAGGAGCATTCAAATATATAAGGCAAATTCTTAATGACTTATAAAGAGACTTAGGCTCCCACACAATAATAGTGAGAGACTCTAACACTACACTGCAAATATCAGACAGATCAACCAGACAGAAAATTAACAAGAATATACAGGGCTTGAACTCAGACCTGAAACAAGCAAATCTGATAGACATTCACAAAACTCTCCATCCCAAATACACAGAATATACATTCTTCTCAGCACCACATCACACCTACTCTAAAATTGACCACATAATTGGAAGTAAAGCAATCCTTAGCAAATGCAAAACAACTAAAACCATAACAAACAGTCTTTCAGATAATAGTGCAATCAAGTTAGAACTCAGAATTCAAAAACTAAATTAGAACCGCACAGCTTCAGGGAAACTGAAAAACTGGCTCTTGAATGTTGATTAGAGAAACAATGAAATGAAGTCATAAATAAAGAACTTCATCGAAACCAACATGAATGAAGACACAACATACCAGAATCTCTGGGACACATTTAAAGCAGTCTGTAGAGGAAAATATATAGCAATGAGTGCCCACATGAGAAGAGTGGAGAGATCCAAAATTGACACCCTATCATCAAAATTGAAAGAGCTGGAGGAGCAAGATCAAAAAAACTCAAAACCTAGCCAAAAACAGAAAATAACTAAGATCAGAGAAGAACTGAAGGAGATAGAGACAAGAAAAACCCTTCAAAAAAATCCATAAATCCACGAATTCGTTTTTTGAAAAGATCAACAAAATAGACAGACCACTAGCCAGACTGATAAAAAAAGAAGAGAGAGAACAACCAAACAGATGTAATAAAAAACGATAAAGGGGAAATCACCACAGATTCCACAGAAATTCAAACCATCATCAGAGAATACTAAAAACAACTCTATGCACATAAACTAGTAAACCAGGAAGAAATGGATATATTCCTGGACTCCTGTGTCCTCCCAAGCGTAAACCACGAGGAAGCCGAAACTATGAACAGACCAATAACAAGGTCTGAAGTCGAGGGAGCAATTAAGAGCCTACCACACAAAAAAAGCCCTGGTCCAGATGGGTTCACAGCCGAATTCTACCAGACAAACAAAGAGGAGCTGGTAAAATTTTTTCTGAAACTCTTCCAAATAATTCAAAGAGAGGGAACCCTTCAAAAATCATTTTATGACACCGACATCATCCTGATACCAAAACCAGGCAAAGACTCAACAAGAAAAGAAAACTTCAGGCCAATATCCATGATGAACTTAGATGCAAAAACCTTCAATACAATACTGGCAAACCGATTGCAATAGCACATTTAAAAACCTATCCATCATGATCAAGTAGAATTCATCCCAGGGATGGAAGGATCGATCAACATATGCAAGTCTATAAACGTCACTCACCACATTAACAGAACTAAAAACAAAACCCACATGATTATCTCAATTGACACAGAGAAGGCATTTGACAAAATTCAACAGCCCTTCATGCTAAAAACTCTCAATAAACTCGTTATTGATGGAACATATCTCAAAGTAATGAAAGCTATTTATGGCAAACCAACAGCCAATATCATACTTAATGATGAAAAATTGGAAGCATTCTCTTTAAAATCTGGCACTGGACAAGGAGGCCCTCTCTCAGCACTCCTATTCAACATAGTACTGGAAGTTCTAGCTAGAGCAATCAGGCAAGAAAAAGAAATAAAGCATATTCGAAAAGGAAAGAAAGAAGCCAAATTGTCTCTATTCGCACATAAAATGATAGTACACCGAGAAGACAACATCACCTAAGCCAAAAAACTCCTGATACTGATAAGCAACTTCATCAAAGTCTCAGGATATAAAATCAATATGCAAAAGTCACAAGCATTCCTATAAACAAATAACAGACTTAAAGAGAAAAAAATTAAGAATGAACTCCATTCACAATTGCTACAAAGAGAATAAAATACCTAGGAATACAACTTACAAGGAACGTAAGTGACCTCTTCCAGGAAAACTACAAACCACCGCTCAACGAAATAAGAGAGGACATAAACAGATGGAGAAATATTCCATGTTAATGGTCAGGAAGAATCAATATCGTGAAAATGACTATACTGTCCAAAGTAATTTACAAAATCAACGCTATCCCCATCAAACTACCATTGAATTTCTTCACACAACTGAACAAAACCACCATTAATTTCATATGGAACCCAAAAAGAGCCCTCATAGCCAAGTCAATTCTAAGCAAAAAGAACACAGAGGGAGGCATCACACTACCAGACTTCAAACTATACTACAAGGCTACAGTAATCAAAACAGCATGGTACTGGTACCAAACAGAGATATAGACCAATGGAACAGAACAGAAGCATCGGAGGCAACACAACATATCTACAACCATATTAACTTTGATAAACCAGACAAAAACAAGCAATGGGGAAAGGATTCCCTATTTAATAAATGGTGTTGGGAAAACGGGCTAGCCATGTGCAGAAAGCAGAAACTGGACCCCTTCCTGACACCTTACACTAAAATTAACTCCAGATGGATTAAAGACTTAAACGTAAAACCTGACACCATAAAAACCCTAGAAGAAAATCTAGGCAAAACCATTCAGGACATTGGAGTAGGCAAAGACTTCATGATCAAAACACCAAAAGCATTGGCAACAAAAACCAAAATAGACAAATGGGACCTAATCAAACTCAACAGATTCCGCATGGCAAAAGAAACCGTCACTAGAGTGAATTGGCAACCATCAGAATGGGAAACAATCTTTGCAGTTTACACATCTGACAAAGGGCTGATATCCAGAATTTACAAAGAACTCAAACAGATTTAAAGAAAAAAATCAAACAAGCCCATTCAAAAATGGGCAAAGGATATGAACAGACACTTTACAAAAGAAGACATACATGAGGCCAACAAATATTTAAAAAAATGCTCATCATCACTGGTCATTAGAGAGATGCAAATCAAAACCACATTGAGATACCATCTCACGGCCCTTAGAATGGTGATCATTAAAAAATCTGGAGACAGCAGATGCTGGAGAGGATGTGGAGAAAGAGGAACATTCTTACACTGTTGGTGGGAGTGTAAATTAGTTCAACCATTGTGGAAAACTGTGTGGCGATTCCTCAAGGACCTAGAAATAGAAATTCCATTTGACCGAGCAATCCCATTACTGGGTATCTATTCAAAGGACTATAAATCGTTCTACTATAAGGACACATGCACACGAATGTTCATTGCAGCACTGTTTACAATAGCAAAGACCTGGAACCAACCCAAATGCCCAATGATGATAGACTGCACTGAGAAAATGTGGCATATATACACCATGGAATATTATGCAGCAATCAAAAATGATGAGTTTGTGTCCTTTTTAAGGACATGGATGAATCTGGAGAACATCATTCTCAGCAAACTGACACAAGAACAGAAAAGGAAATACCGCATATACTCACTCATAGGTGGGTGAGAAAAATGAAAACACATGGACACAGACAGGTGGTCTACTATACACTGGGGTCTATTGGGGGGAAAGGGGGAGGGACAGCGGGAGCGCTGGGGAGAGATAGCCTGGGGATAAATGCCGAGTGTGGATGAAGGGGAGGAAGGCAGCAAAACACACTGCCATGTGTGTACTTATGCAACTATCTTGCACGTTCTGCACATGTACCCCAAAACCTTTAATGCAATAAAATTTTAAAAAAAAGAAAGAAACACACACACACACAAAAAAAAATATTTGAGCATTTTTTATATGGACCCTCACTATGTGCCTCCCTGATGGATACACACCTGGGGAATCCTCAGGATTCTATTTCATACTACTACACATTTAGAACCTTATTGAATAATTGACAGTGAAGCAATAGTAAGGTGTCTATTTTGTCGAGCCTCTCATTGAAAGCTTCAGTGAATAATAAATTTCGTTGGAGGAATTCGGGCACTGTTTATGATAACAATGAATTAAGTGCCATCCTGAGTGATACACAGCTGGGTGATAGTCAGGAGTTTATTTCACATGAACCCTAATTCTTGGTATTGCTGAGTAATACACAACTGGGTGAGTGCCAGGAGTCTATTTACTCTGGATACTTATACAGAATCTGTTTTAATAATGCACACATGGAGAATAATCAGGAGTCTATGTCATACGGCTACTCATTCAGACAAACAGTAAAAAACTCACAGGGGGAGTAATGAGAAGTCTGTTACACATAGCCGTTCTTTCACAGCCTCACTGAATATTACAAACTTGTGATATAGTGTGGAGTGTACTGTTTATGGCCACTCATTCAGAGAATCACTGAATAATGCACACCTGTGGAATAGTCAGAAGTCTCTATCCTATGGCCTCTCATTAACAGCCTCACTAAATCTACACACCTGAGAAAATAGTCAGGATTTACTTACATAACCTCACTTAGAGTCTCTCTCAATAATACACACTTGTGGAATAGTAAGGAGACTTTTTCATAAGGCCTATCATTCGGACTGTCACTAAATAATGTGTTGTAGTCAGGAGTGTATTTCATGTAGACACATTTTCAGAGCCTCAGTGAATAAGTGAGACACTTGCTATAGTAAGGCGTCTAATTAATATGCCCACATCTTGTAAGCCTCACTGAATAATACACACCTGGAAATTAATATGGAGTCCATTACTGATGGATATTTATTCCGAGCCTCAGTGAATAATGCACACGCATGGGGTAGCCAAGAGTCAATTTCATTGGGACACTTATTCATAGCCTCAGTGGATAATATGCACGTGTGGATTAGTCAGTATTTTATTTCATATGGCCAATGTCTTGTAATTTCAATGAATCATGTACAAATTTAAAGTACTCAGCCATCGATTTCATAGAGCCACTCATTCAGAGATTCACTGAATAATACAAATATTTAAGATACACAGAATCCTGTTTCATATGGTCACACAATCAGAGCCTCACTGAGTAACACACACCTGGGGAAGCCTTAGGAGTCTACTTTATATAGCCTCTCATTTACAGCCTCAGCGAATAATGCACACGTGTGGAATAGACACTTGTCTATTTTATATGGCCATAAAATCAAAGCCTGAGTGAGTAATACACAACTTTAGAATAGTCACTAATCTATTCCATATGCCCAAATATTCAAATTCAGAGTTAATAATAAACACCTGTGGACTAGTCAAAAAACAATTTCATATGGCCAAAGTTTTAGAGCCTCAGTGAATAATACATACCTGGGGAATACTCAGGACGCTATTACATATGGCATCTATTTCAGAGATTCATTGAATAAGGAACACCAGTATTGTGGTCAGAAATCTATTTTCTATAGCCATATATTCAGAACCTAGATGAATGACATACACCTTGGAAAAAGTCAGGATTCTGTTTCGTATAGCCAAATATTCTGAAACTAACTGAAGAGCATTCACCTTGGGGAAAGTTTTGATTCTATTTCGTATAGCCACTCATTTAGACATCGAATGTAAAAACGCACACCTGCTTAGAATTCAGGAGTCTCTTTTTGATGGCCCTTTATTCAGAGCTTTACAGAACAATACAGAGCTATGAAAATTCAGGAGTGTATTTCACATGGCCACTTATTCAGAACCTCTTTGACGAATCATATATCTGGAAAATACTCAGGATTCTATTATATATAGCCATTTACTCTGAGACTCACTAGATAATGCAGACCTGGGGAATAGTCTGGAGATTATTTGATATGACTGTTCACCCAGTGGCTCAGTGAAAAATGCACAGCTGAGAAACAGTCAAGCGGATGGAGACATGAGTCTATTTTCTGTGGTGACGCATTCAGAAACTCACTGAAGAATAAACAAATTGGTAATAGTCAGAGTCCAGGTCATATGGCCACTCAATCAAAGCATTACCAAATAATGCACAATGGGGCAATAGTAAGGAGTCTATTTTATATGGCCTCTCATTGAGAGGTTCAGTACGTAATAAAGAGCTATGAAGTAGTCAGGATCCTCTATAAAGTAGCTCAAAATTACGCAGCTACATGAATGATACACACATGTGTGTTAGTCAGGAGACTCTTAGATATGGACACTCATACAGCACCTCTTCGAACACTGCATATTTGGGGAATAAACCCTCATTTATTTCATATGGTGATTCGTTTGGAGAGTCAAAAAATAACTCACACCTGTGGAGTAAAATGTGGTCTATTATATATTGACACTCTTTCAGTGTTTCCGTGAATAATATTTATATCTGATAAGTCGGGAATCTCTTTCACATGGTTACTCATTCAGGGCCTCAGTGCATAATACTCCCCTCAGAAATAGTCAAGGGTCTACTTCAAATAAGTACACATTAAGTGTCTCTGTAAGTAATGCACACATGGGCAATACACAAGAGTGTCTTTCCTATGACCACTTAGTAAGAGTTCATTCAATAATACACACCTGGGGAAGAGTTAAATGTCTACTTCATGTAGCCACTCATTTAGAGCCTCAGTGAATAATTCACACTGGAGTAAAATTTGAGCATTTTTTATATGGCCACTCACTATGTGCCTCCCTGAATGATACACACCTGGGTAATCCTCAGGATTCTATTTCATACTACCACACATTTAGAACCTTATTGCATAATTCACAATGGAGCAAGAGTGAGGTGTCTATTCTTTCTGGCCTCTCATTCAAAGTTTCAGTGAATAATAAACTTCTATGGAGTAATCAGGGCACTGCTTAAGATAGCCACGAATTAAGTGCCTTCCTGAGTGATACACAACTGGGTGATAGTCAGGAGTTTATTTCACATGAACTCTAATTCTTGTTATTGCTGAGTAATACACAACTGGAAGAGTGTCAGGATTCTATTTGCTCTGGACACTCATACAGCACCTGTTTTAATAATGCACACATGGAGAATATTCAGGAGTCTATGTCATACGGCTACTCATTCAGAAAAAAACAGTGAAAAACTCACATGTGGAGTAATGAGAAGTCTGTTTTATATAGCCGTTATTTCACAGCCTCACTGAATATTACAAACTTGTGATATAATGGTGAGTCTATTTTTTATGGCCACTCATTCAGAGAATCACTGAATAATGCACACCTGTGGAATAGTCAGAAGTCTCTATCCTATGGCCTCTCATTAACAGCCTCAGTAAATCTACACACCTGAGAAAATAGTCAGGATTTACTTACATATCCTCATTTAGAGTCTCTCTCAATAATGCACACTTGTGGAATAGTAAGAAGACTTTTTCATATGGCCTATCATTCAGAGTGTCACTAAATAATGTCTTGTAATCAGGAGTATATTTCACGTAGACACATTTTCAGAGCCTCAGTGAATAAGTGAGACCTTGCTATAGTAAGGCATCTAATTAATATGGCCACATCTTGTAAGCCTCACTGAATAATACACACCTGGAGGATAATTTGGAGTCCATTTTCGATGGACATTCATTCAGAGCCTCAGTGAATAATGCACACGCATAGGGTAGTCAAGAGTCAATTTCATTGGGACACTTATTCATAGCCTCAGTGGATAATATGCACGTGTAGATTAGTCAGAATTTCATTTCATATGGCCAATGTCTCGTAATTTCAATGAATCATGAACAAATGTACTCAGCTGTCTATTTCATAGAGCCACTCATTCAGAGATTCACTGGATAATACAAATATTTAAGATACACAGAATCCTGTTTGATATGGTCACACAATCAGAGCCTCACCGAGTAACACACACCTGGGGAAGCCTTTGGCGTCTACTTTATACAGCTTCTCATTTACAGCCTCAGCGAATAATGCACACGTGTGGAATAGACACTAGTCTATTTTATATGGCCACAAAATCAAAGCCTGAGTGAGTAATACACAACTTTAGAATAGTCACTAATCTATTCCATATGCCCAAATATTCAAAGTCAGAGTTAATAATACACACCTGTGGACTAGTCAAAAAACAATTTTATATGGCCAAAGTTTTAGAGCCTCAGTGAATAATACATACCTGGGTAATACTCAGGACGCTATTACATATGGCATCTATTTTAGAGATTCATTGAATAAGGAACACCTGTATTGTAGTCAGAAATCTATTTCATATAGCCACATATTCAGAACCTAGCTGAATGACATACACCTTGGAAAATGTCAGGATTCTGTTTGGTATAGCCAAATATTCTGAAACTACCTGAAGAGCATACACTTTGGAGAAAGGCTAGATTCTATTTCGCATAGCCACACATTTAGACACCGAACGTAAAAACGCACACCTGCTTAGAATTCAGGAGTGTCTTTTTTATTGCCGTTTATTCAGAGCTTTACAGAATAATACAGAACTATGGAAATTCAGGAGTGTATTTTACATGGCCACTTATTCAGAACCTCATTGAAGAATCATATATATGTGGAAAATACTCAGGATTCTATTATATATAACCACTTATTAAGAGACTCACTAAATAATGCACACCTGGGGAATAGTCTGGAGATTATTTGATATGACCGTTCACCCAGTGACTCAGTGAAAAATGCACAGCTGAGAAATAGTCAAGTGGATGGAGTCATGAGTCTATTTTCTGTGGTGATGCATTCAAATACTCACTGAAGAATAAACAAATTGTTAATTGTCAGCGTCCATGTCATACGGCAACTCAATCAAAGCATTACCAAATAATGCACAATGGGGCAATAGCAAGGAGTCTATTTCACATGGCCTCTCATTGAGAGGTTCAGTGTGTAATAAACAGCTGTGAAGTAGTCAGGATCCTCTATAAGTTAGCCCCAAATTACGTAGCCACTTGAATGATACACACATGTGTGATAGTCTAGAGACTCTTTGCTATGGACACTAATACAGCACCTCTTCAAACACTGCATATTTGGGGAATAAACACTCATCTACTTCATATGGTGATTCGTTTGGAGAGTCAAAAAATAATGCACATCTGTGGAGTAAAATGGGGTCTATTATATAGTGACACTCTTTCCGAGTTCCCGGGAATAATATTGATATTTGATAATTCGGGAATCTCTTTCACATGGTAACTCATTCAGGGCCTGAGTGCAATACTCCCCTCAGAAATAGTCATGGGCCTACTTTAAATAAGCACACATTAAGAGCCTCTGTAAGTAATGCATACATGGGCAATACACAAGAGTCTCTTTTCTATGTCCACATAGCCAGAGTCCGTTCAATAATACACATCTGGGGAAGAGTTAAGTGTCTACTTCATGTAGCCACTCATTTAGAGCCTCAGTGAATAATTCACACTGGAGTGAAATTCGAGCATTTTTCATATTGCCACTCATTATGTGCCTCCCTGAATGATACAAACCTTGGTAATCCTCAGGATTCTGTTTCATACTACCACACTTTTAGAACCTTATTGAATAATTCACAATGGGGCAATAGTCAGGTGTCTATTTTTTCTGGACTCTCATCCAAAGTTCAGTCAATAATAAACTTCTATGGATTAATCAGGGCACTGCTTAAGATAGCCAAGAATTAAGCGCCTTCCTGAGTGATACACACCTGGGTGATAGTCAGGAGTTTATTTCGCATGAACTCTAATTCTTGGTATTGCTGAGTAACACACAACTGGGTCAGTGTTAGGAGTCTATTTGCTATAGACACTCATACATTAAGTGTTTTAATAATGCACACATGGAGAATAACCTGGAGTGTATGTCATATGGCTACTAATTCAGACAAACAGTGAAAAACGCACATGTGGAGTAATGAGATGTTTGTATCATATAGCCGTTCTTTCACAGCCTCACTGAATATGACACTCTTGTGATATAGTGTGGAGTCTATTGTTTATGGCCACTAATTCAGAGAATCACTGAGTAATGCACACTTGCTGAATAGTTAGAAGTCTCTATCCTATGGCCCCTCATTAAGAGCCTCACTAAATCTACACAGCTGAGAAAATATTCAGGATTTACTTACATAACCTCATTTAGAGTCTCTCTCAATAATGCACACCTGTGGAATAGTAAGGAGACTTTTTCATGTGGCTTCTCATTCGGAGTGTCACTGAGTAATGTGTTGTAGTCAGGTGTCTATTTCATGTAGACACATTTTCAGAGCCTCAGTGCATAACTGAGACACTTGCTATAGTAAGACATCTAATTAATATGGCCACATCTTGTGAGCCTCACTGAATAATACATACCTGGAGAAAAATTTTTAGTCTATTTTCGATAGACATTCATTCAGAGCCTCGGTGAATAATGCACACACGTGGGGTAACCAAGAGTCAATTTCATTTGGCCACTCATTGTTAGCCTCAGTGGATAATATGCACGTGTGAATTAGTCAGGATTTCATTTCATATGGCCAATGTCTCGAAATTTCAATGAATAATGCACAAATGTAAAGTACTCAGCAGTCTATTTCATAGAGCCACTCATTCAGAGATTCACTGAATAATACAAATATTTAAGATACACAGAATCCTGTTTCATATGGTCACACAATCGGAGCCTCACTGAGTAACACACACCTGGGGAAGCCTTTGGAGTCTACTTTATACAGCTTCTCATTTACAGCCTCAGCGAATAATGAACACGTGTGGAATAGACACTATTCTATTTTATATGGCCACAAAATCAAAGCCTGAGTGAGTAATACACAACTTTAGAATAGTCACTAATCTATTCCATATGCCCAAATATTCAAAGTCGGAGTTAATAATACACACGTATGGACTAGTCAAAAAACAGTTTTATATGGCCAAAGTTTTAGAGCTTCAGTGAATAATACATACCTGGGTAATTCTCAGGACGCTATTACATATGGCATCTATTTCAGAGATTCATTGAATAAGGAACACCTGTATTGTAGTCAGAAATCTATTTTGTATAGCCAAATACTCACAACCTAGCTGAATGACATACACCTTGGAAAAAGTCAGGATTCTGTTTGGTATAGCCAAATATTCTGAAACAAACTGAAGAGCATACATCTCGGGGAAAGTCAGGATTCTATTTCGTATAGCCACTCATTTAGACACCGAATGTAAAAACGCACTCTTGCAGAGTATTCCGGAGTGTCTGTTTTATGGCCACTCATTCAGACCCTCACAGAATAATACAGAACTATGAAAATTCAGGAGTGTATTTTACATTGCCAGTTATTCAGATCCTCATTGAAGAATCATGTATATTTGCATAATACTCAGCATTCTATTATACATAGCCACTTTTTCAGAGACTCAACAAATAATGCACTCCTGGGGAATAGTCCGGAGACTATTTGATATGACGGTTCACCCATTGACTCAGTGAAAAATGCACAGCTGAGATAGAGTCAAGAGAATAGAGTCTTGGGTCTATTTTCTGTGGTGACACATTCAGAAACTAACTGAAGGATACCCACCTTGGAAATAATCAGAGTCCATGTTATAAGGCCACTAAATCAAAGCATTATCAAATAATGCACAATGGGGCAATAGTAAAAAGTCTATTACATATGGCCTTTCACTGAGAGCTTCAGTGCATAATAAGGAGCTGTGGCGTAGTAGGATCCTCTATTAGGTAGGCGCAAGTTACGCAGATACATGAATGATACATACATGTGTGATAGTCAGGATACTGTTTGATGTGGACAATCGTACAGCACCTCTTCGAATACTGCATATTTGGGGAACTATCACTAGTCTATTTCATATGGTGATTCGTTTCGAGAGTCAAAAATTAACGCACACTTTTGGAGTAAAATGGAGTCTATTAGCTAAGGCCACTCGTTCAGAGTTTCAGTTACTAATATGTATATCTGATAAATCAGGAATGTCTTTCACATGGACACTCGTTCAGGGCCTCACTGCATAATACTCCTTTCAGAAATAGTCAAGGGTCTACTTCACGAAAGTACACATTCAGAGTCCCTGTAAGTAAAGCACACATGAGCAATACACAAGAGTCTCTTCTATTCCAACTTAGTCAGCCTTTCATTCAATAATACACCCGTGGGAAAGAGTAAAGAGTCCACTTCATGTAGCCACTCATTTAGCACCTCAGTGAATAATTCCCACCTGAGTAACAGTCGAAAATTTTTTATATGGTCACTAACTATGTGACTCCCTGAATGATACACACCTGGGGAATTCTCCATTCTATGTCATAATAGCACACATTTAAAACCTTATTTCACATTCTATGTCATAAGAGCACACATTTAAAACCTTATTGAATAAATCACAATGGGGCAAAAGTCAGGTGTCTATACTTTCTGGCCTCTCATTCAACGTTACAGTGAATAAAATCTTCTGTGGAGTAATCAGCGCACCGTTTTTGATAGCCACGAATTAAGTGCCTTTCTGAGTAATACACACCTGGGTGATAGTCAGGAGTTTATTTCATATAAACGCTAATTCTGGGTATTGCTGAGTAATACATGACTGTTCGAGTGTCAGGAGTCTATTTGGTATGGACACTCATACAAAAACATTTTCAATTATTCACACATGGAGAATAATCAGGAGTCTATGTCATATGGCTACTCATTCAGACAAACATTGAATAACCCACATGAGGTGTAATGAGAAGTCTGTTTTATATGGCCTTTCTTTAAGAGTCTCACTGAATGTTACACACCTGTGATATAGTCTGGAGTCTATTGTTTATGGACACTCATTCAGAGCAGCACTGAATAATGCACACATGTGGAGTAATCAGAAGTCTCTATCCTATGGCCTCTAATCGAGAGCCTCACTAAATGTACACACTTGGGAAAATAGTCAGGATTTACTTATATCACCTCATTTAGGGTCTCAATCAATATGACACAACTGTGGAAGGGTATTAAGACTTTTTCATGTGGCTGCTCTTTCGGACTGCCACTGAATAATGTGGTGAATTCATGAGTCTATTTTATGTAGACAAATTTTCCGAACCTGAGTGAATAAAAGAGACTCTTGCTATAGTAAGGCATCTAATTAATATGGCCACATCTTGTAAGCCTTACTAAATAATACACACCTGCAGAATCATTTGGAGTCTATTTTTGATTGACATTAATTCAGAGACACGGTGAATGATGCAAACCCATGTGGTAGCCAGGTTTCTATTTCATATGGACAGAATTCATAGGCTCAGTAGAAAATATGCACGTATGGATAAGTCAGGATTTCACTTAATATGTCCACTGACTCATAATTTCAGTGAATAATGCACAAATGTAAAGTACTCCAGAGGATATTTCACAGAGTCACTCATTCAGAGATTCACTGAATAATACAAATATTTAAAATAGCCAGAATCCTGTTTCTTATGTTCACAAAATCAGGGCCTTACTGATTAACACACATCTGGGTAAACGTTAGGAGTCTACTTTATATAGCCTCTCATTTGAAGCCTCGGCAAATAATGCACACGTGTGGAATAGACACTAGTCTATTTTACATGACCAAAAAAATCAAAGCCTGAGTGAGTAATACTCAACTATAGAATAGTCACAAGTCTATTCCATATGCCCAAGTATTCAAAGTCAGAGTCAATAATACACACCTCTGGACTAGTCAAAAAACAATTTCATATGGCCAAAGTTTTAGAGCCTCAGTGAATAATACCTACCTGGGGAATACTCAGGATGCTATTAAATATGGCACCTATTTCAGAGATTCATTGAATAAGGAACACCTGTATTGTAGTCAGAATTCTATTTTGTATAGCCACAAATTCAGAAAGTAACTTAAAGACATACTCATTGGGGAATGTCAGGATTCTATTTTCCATAGCCAAGTATTCAGAACCTAACTGAATAACATACACCTTGGGGAAAATCAGGATTCTATTTCCTATAGCCTCCCATTTAGATACCAAATGTAAAAACGCACACCTGCAGAGTATTCAGGAGTGTCTGTTTTATGGCCAATCATTCAGAGCCTCACAGAATAATACAGAACTATGGAAATTCAGAAGTGTATTTTACATTGCCAGTTATTCAAAATCTCATTGAGGAATCATGTATATCTGGATAATACTCAGAATTCTATTATACATAGCCACTTAATCAGAGAGTCACCGAATAATGCACACCTGGGGAATAGTCCGGAGACTATTTGATATGACCGTTCACCCAGTGACTCAGAGAAAAATGCACAGCTGAGATAGAGTCAAGAGAATAGAGTCATGAGTCTATTTTCTGTGGTGACACATTCAAAAACTAACTGAAGAATGCCCACCTTGGAAATATTCAGAGGCCGTGTTATAAGGCCACTCAATCAAAGCATTACTGAATACTGCACAATGGGGCAATAGTAAAAAGTCTATTACATATGGCCTTCCGTTGAGAGCTTCAGTGCATAATGGACAGCGGGGGGGCTGGGGGGGATAGCCTGGGGATGAATGCCAAGTGTGGGTGAAGGGGAGGAAAGCAGCAAAACACACTGCCATGTGTGTACCTATGCAACTATATTGCTCATTCTGCACATGTACCCCCAAACCTATAATGCAATAAAAATTAAAAAAAAAAGAGCTGTTGAGTGGTCAGGACCCTCTTTTAGGTAGCCCCAAGTTACGCAGATACGTGAATGATACACATATGTGTGATAGTCGGGAGACTATTTGATATGGACAATCGTACATCACTTCTTCGAATACTGTACATTTGGGAAACTATCACTAGTATATTTCATATGGTGATTCGTTTCGAGAGTCAAAAATTAACGCACACTTGTGGAGTAAAATGGGGTCTATTAGCTAAGGCCACTCTTTTAGAGTTTCAGTTAATACTATGTATATCTGATAAGTCAGGAATGCCTTTCACATGGACACTCGTTCAGGGCCTCACTGCATAATACTCACCTCAGAAATAGTCAAGTGTCTACTTCAATAAAGTACACATTCAGAGTCTCTGTCACTAAAGCACACATGGGCAATACACAAGAGTCTCTTTTCTATGCCCACTTAGTAAGCGTTTCATTCAATAATACACCCCTGGGAAAGAGTTAAGAGTCCACTTCATGTAGCCACTCATTTACTGCCTCAGTGAATAATTCACACCGGAATAACAGTCAAAAATTTTTTATATGACCACTCACTATGTGACTCCCTGAATGATACACACTTGGGGAATTCTCACATTCTATGTCATAATAGCACACATTTAGAACCTTATTGAATAAATCACAATGGAGCAATAGTCAGGTGTCTATTCTTTCTGGCCTCCAACTCATCGTTTCAGTGAATAAAATACTTCTGTGGAGTAATCAGGGCACTGTTTAAGATAGCCACGAATTAAGTGCCTTCCTGAGTAATACACACCTGGGTGATAGTCAGAAGTTTATTTCATATAAACACTAATTCTGGGTATTGCTGAGTAACACACGACTGGGAGAGTGTCAGGAGTCTATTTGGTATTGACACTCATACAGAACCTGTTTGAATTATGCACAGATGGAGAATAATCAGAAGTCTATATCATATGGCTACTCATTCAGACAAACAGTGAATAACCCACATGTTATGTAATGAGAAATCTGTTTTATATAACCTTTCTTTCACAGTCTCACTGAATATTACACACCTGTGATGTAGTCTGGAGTCTATTGTTTATGGCCACTCATTCAGAGTATCACTGAAAAATGCACACCTGGGGAGTAATCAGAATTCTTTATCCTATGGCCTCTCATTGAGAGCCTCACTTAAAGTATACACCTGGGAAAATAGTCAGGATTTACTTATATCACCTCATTTAGGGTCTCACTCAATAAGACACACCTGTGGAAGGGTATTAAGACTTTTTCATGTGGCTACTCTTTCGGAGTGCCACTGAATTATGTGGTGAATTCATGAGTCTGTTTTAGGTAGACAAATTTTCAGAACCTCAGTGAATAAAAGAGACTCTTGCTATAGTAAGGCATATAATTAATATGGCCACATCTTGTAAGCCTTACTAAATAATACACACCTGTGGAATAATTTGGAGTCTATTTTTGATGGAAATTCATTTAGAGCCATGGTGAATAATGAACACCCGTGTGGTAGCCAGGTGTCTATTTCATATGGACACTATTCATAGCCTCAGTAAAAAATATGCACTTGTGGATTAGTCAGGATTTCATTTCATATGGCCACCGACTCGTAATTTCAGTGAATAATGCACAAATGTAAAGTAATCTGCAGTCTATTTCACAGAGCCACTCATTCAGAGATTCACTGAATAATACAAATATTTAAGATAGACAGAATCCTGTTTCCTATGGTCACAAAATCAGAGCCTCTCTGATTAAGACACACCTGGGTAAACGTTAGTCTACTTTATATAGCCTCTCATTTGCAGCCTCAGCGAATAATGCACAGGTGTGGAATAGACACTATTCTATTTTATATGGCCAAAATATCAAAGCCTGAGTGAGTAATAAACAACTTTAGAATAGTCACAAGTCTTTTCCATATGCCCAAGTAGTCAAAGTCAGAGTCAATGATACACACCTGTGGACTACTCAATAAACAAGTTCATATGGCCAAAGTTTTAGAGCCTCAGTGAATAACACATACCTGGGGAATAGTCAGGACGCTATTACATATGACAACTATTTCATAGATTCATTGAATAAGGAACACCTGTATTGTAGTCAGAATTCTATTTTGTATAGCCACAAATTCAGAAAGTAACTTAAAGACATACTCATTGGAAAAAATCAGGATTCTATTTCCCATTGCCACATATTCAGAACCTAACTGAATAACATACACTGTGGGGAATGTCAGGATTCTATTTCCTATAGCCAACTATTTAGATACCAAATGTAAAACGCACACCTGCAGACAATTCAGGAGTGTCTGTTTTATGGCCACTCATTCAGAGCCTCACAGAATAATACAGAACTATGCAAATTCAAGAATGTACTTTACATCGCCAGTTATTCAGAACCTCATTGAAGAATCTTGTATATCTGGAAAATACTCATCATTCGTTTTTATTTTTATTTTATTTATTTGTTATTATTTTTTAATTTTTATTGTATTATAGGTTTTGGGGTACATGTGCAGAACGTGCAAGATAGTTGCATAGGTACACACACGGCAGTGTGTTTTGCTGCCTTCCTCCCCCTCACCCACACTTGGTGTTTATCCCCAGGCTATCCCTCCCCAGCCCCTCCCCCACTGTCCCTCCCCCAGTTCCCCCAATAGATCCCAGTGTGTAGTAGACCCCCTCCCTGTGTACATGTGTTCTCATTTTTCTCACCCGCCTATGAGTGAGAATATGCAGTATTTCTTTTTCTGTTCTTCTGTCAGTTTTCTGAGAATGACGTTCTACACATTCATCCATGTCCTTACAAAGGACATAAACTCATCATTTTTGATTGCTGCATAATATTCCATGGTGTATATGTGCCACATTTTCCAAATCCAGTCTATCATCTACGGGCATTTGGGTTGGTTCCCGGACTTTGCTATTTTAAACATTGGTGCAATGAACATACGTGTGCATGTGTCCTTATAGTAGAATGATTTATAGTCTTTGGATATATACCCAGTAAAGGGATTGCTGGGTCAAATGGAACTTCTATTTGTAGGTCCTTGAGGAATCACCACACTGTTTTCCACAATCGTTAACTAATTTACACTCTCCCACCAACAGTGTAAGAGTGTTCCTTTTTCTCCACATCCTCTCCAGCATCTGCTGTCTCCAGATTTTTTAATGATCGCTATTCTAACTGGAGTGAGATGGTATCTAAATGTAGTTTTGATTTGCATCTCTGTAATGACCAGTAATGATGAGTATTTTTCCCTGGGTTTGTTGGCCTTATGTATGTCTTCTTTTGTAAAGTGTCTGTTTATATCCTTTGCCCATTTTGAATGGGCTTGTTTGTTTTATTCCTGTAAATCTGTTTGTGTTCTCTGTAAATTCTGGATATCAGCCGTTTGTCAGATGCATAAACTGCAAAGATTTTTTTCCATTCTGATGGTTGCTGATACTCTCTAGTGACTGTTTCTTTTGCCATGCAGAAGCTGTGGAGTTTGATTAGGTCCCATTTGTCTATTTTGGCTTTTGTTGTCAATGCTTTTGGTGACTTGGTCATGAAATTCTTGCCTACTCCTATGTCCTGAATGGTTTTGCCTAGGTTTTCTTCTAGGGTTTTTATGGTGTCAGGTCTTATGTTTAAGTCTTTAATCCATCTGGAGTTAATTTTAGTGTAACGTCTCAGGAAGGGGTCCAGTTTCTGCTTTCTGCACAAGGATAGCCAGTTATCCCAACACCATTTATTAAACAGGGAATCCTTTCCCCATTGCTTGTTTTTGTCTGGTTTATCAAAGATTATATGCTTGGAGGCATGTTGTGTTGCCTCCGATGCCTCTGTTCTGTTCCATTGGTCTATATCTCTGTTTTGGTACCAGTACCATGCTGTTTTGATTACTGTAGCCTTGTAGTATAGTTTAAAGTCTGGTAGTGTGATGCCTCCCACTGTGTTCTTTCTGCTTAGAATTGACTTGGCTATGAGGGCTCCTTTTGGTTCCATATGAAGTTCATGTTGGGATTTTCCAGTTCTGTGAAGAAATTCAATGGTAGTTTGATGGGGATAGCATTGATTGTGGAAATTGCTTTGGGCAGTATAGCCATTTTCATGATATTAATTCTTCCTAACCACGAACATGTAATGTTTCTCCATCTGTTTGTGTCCTCTCTTATTTCGTTGAGCAGTGGTTTGCAATTTTCCTTAAAGAGGTTTCTTACGTTCCTTCTGAGTTTTATTCCCAGGTATTTTATTTTCTTTGTAGCAATTGTGAATGGCAGTTCGTTCTTGATTTTTTTCTCTTTACGTCTGTTATTGGTGTATAGGAATGCTTGTGATTTTTGCACATTGATTTTATATCCTGAGACTTTGCTGAAGATGCTTATCAGTTGCAGGAGCTTTTGGGCTGAGGTGATGGGGTCTTCTAGTTATACTATTATGTCGTCTGCAAATAGAGACAATTTGGCTTCCACCTTTCCTATTCTAATACCCTTTATTTCTTTCTCTTGCCTGATTGCTCTGGCTAGAACTTCCAGTACTATGTTGAATAGAAGTGGTGAGAGAGGGCATCCTTGTCTAGTGCCGGATTTCAAAGGGAATGCTTCCAGTTTTGCCCATTAAGTATGATATTGGCTGTTGGTTTGTCGTAAATAGCTTTTATTACTTTGAGATATGTTCCATCAATACCAAGTTTATTGAGGGTTTTTAGCATAAAGGGCTGTTGAATTTTGTCAAATGCCTTCTCTGCGTCAGTTGAGATAATCATGTGGTTTTTGTTTTTGCTTCTGTTTATGTGGTGAATTACATTTATAGACTTGCGTATGTTGAACCAGCCTTGCATCCCCGGGATGAATCCTACTTGATAATGATGGATAAGTTTTTTAATGTGCTGTTGCAATCGGTTTGCCAGTATTTTATTGAAGATTTTTGCATCTATGTTCATCATGGATATTGGCCTGAAGTTTTCTTTCCTTGTTGAGCCTCTGCCAGGTTTTGGTATCAGGATGATGTTGGTCTCATAAAATGATTTGGGAGGGGTTTCCTCTTTTTGGATTATTTGGAATAGTTTCAGAAGGAATGGTACCAAATTCTCTTTGTTTTTCTGGTAGAATTCAGCTGTCAACCCATCTGAACCTGGGCTTTTTCTGTGTGCTAGGCTCTTAATTGCTGCCTCAACTTCTGACCTTGTTTTTGGTCTTTTCATAGTTTCGGCTTCCTCCTGGTTTAGGCTTGGGAGGACACAGGCATCCAGGAATTTATCCATTTCTTCCTGATTTACTAGTTTGTGTGCATAGAGTTGTTTGTAGTATTCTCTGATGATGGTTTCAATTTCTGTGGAATCTGTGGTGATTTCCCCTTTATCGTTTTTTATTGCATCTATTTTGTTGTTCTCTCTTTTCTTTTTTATCAATCTGGCTAGTGGTCTGTCTATTTTGTTGATCTTTTCAAAAAACCAGCTCTTTGATTAATTGATATTTTGAAGGTTTCTTCTTGTCTCTATCTCCTTCAGTTCTGCTCTGTTCTTAGTTATTTCTTGTCTTCGGCTAGGATTTGAGCTTTTTTGATCTTGCTCCTCTAGCTCTTTCAATTTTGACGATAGGGTGTCAATTTTGGATCTCTCCAGTCTTCCCATGTGGGCACTTATTGGTATATATTTTCCTCTACAGACTGCTTTAAATGTGTCCCAGAGATTCTGGTATGTTGTGTCTTCATTTTCGTTGGTTTTAAAGAACTTCTTTATTTCTGCCTTCATTTCATTGTTTATCCAATCATCATTCAAGAGCCAGTTGTTCAGTTTCCATGAAGCTGTGTGGTTCTGGGTTAGTTTCTCAATTCTTAGTTTCAACTTGATTGCACTATGGTCTGAGAGACTGGTAGTTATAATTTCAGTTGCTTTCCATTAGCTGAGGAGTTCTTTCCTTCCAATTATATGGTCAATTTTGGAGTAGGTGTGATGTGGTTCTGAGAAGAATGTATATTCTGTGGATTTGGGGTGGAGAGTTCTGTAAATGTCTATCAGGTTTGCTTGTTCCAGGTCTGAGTTCAAGTCCTGGATATTCTTGTTAATTTTCTGTCTGGTTGATCTGTTTGATATTGACAGTGGAGTGTTAAAGTCACCCACTATTACTGTGTGGGAGTCTAAGTGTCTTTGTAAATCTTTAAGAATTTGCCTTATATATCTGGGTGCTCCTGCATTGGTTCCATATATATTTAGAATCGTTAGCTCTTCTTGTTGTATCAATCCTTTTACCATTATATACTGACCTTCTTTGTCCTTCTTGATCTATGTTGCTTTAAAGTCTGTTTAATCAGAGGTGATAATTGCAACTCCTGCTTTTTTTTGCTCTCAGTTGCTTGGTAAATCTTTCTCTATCCCTTTATTTTGAACCTTTGTGTATCCTTGCTTGTGAGGTTGGTTTCCTGGATACAGCACACCGATGGGTTTTGGATTTTATCCAATTTGCCAGTCTGTGTCTTTTGATTGGTGCATTTAGCCCATTTACATTTAGGGTTAATATTGTGATGTGTGAATTTGATACTGCCATTTTGATGCCAGCTGGCTGTTTTGCCCATTGGTTCATGTAGATTCTTTATTTTGTTGATGCTCTTTAGCATTTGTTATGCTTTCAGGATATCTGGTACTGGTTGTTTCTTTCTATGTATAGTGCCTCTTTCAGGAGCTCTTGTAAAGCACGCCTAGTGGTGACAAAATCTCTGAGTACTTGCTTGTTCATGAAGGATTTTTTTTTTCCTTCACTTATGAAGCTCAGTTTGGCTGGATATAAAATTCTGGGTTGAAAGTTTTTTTCTTTAAAGATGTTGAATATTGGCCCCCACTGCCTTCTGGCTTGTAGAGTCTCTGCCGAGAGATCTGCTGTGAGTCTGATGGGCTTTCCTTTGTGTGTGACCCGACCTTTCTCTCTGGCTGCCCTTAGTATTTTCTCCTTCATTTCAACCCTGGTGAATCTGACAATTATCTGCCTTAGGGTTGCTCTTTTTGTGGAGTGTCTTTGTGGTGTTCTGTGTATTTCCTGGAGTTGATTATTGATCTGTCTTGCTAGGTTGGAAAAATTTTCATGGATAATATCCTGAAGAGTATTTTCCAGCTTGGATTCATTCTCTTCATCACATTCTGGTACACCTATCAAACGTAGGTTGGATCTCTTCACATAGTCCCATATTTTTTGGAGATTTGTTTATTCCTTTTTGTGCTTTTTTCTATAATCTTGGTTTCTCGTTTTGTTTCATTGAGTTGATCTTCAATTTCTGATATTCTTTCTTCTGCTTGGTCAATTCGGCTGTTGAAACTTGTGCATGCTTCACGAAGTTCTCGCGTTGTGTTTTCAGCTCCTTCAATTCATTCATGTTCCTCTCTAAGTTGTCTATTCTTGTTATCAATTCCTCAGATCTTTTTTCAAATCTTTTTTCAAGGTTCTTAGTTTCTTTGCACTGATTTAGAACATTTTCTTTTAGCTCACTGAAGTTTCTCATTATCCACTTTCTGAAGTCTGATTCCGTCATTTCCTCACAGTCATTCTCTGTCCAGCTTTGTTCCATTGCTGGTGAGGAGTTTTGTTTATTTTTCAGAGTTGAGGTGTTTTGGTTTCGGGAGTTTTCCTCCTTTCTGAGCTGGTTTCTTCCCATCTTTGTGGATTTATCCACCTGTCGTCTTAGTAGTTGCTGATTTTTCAATTGGGTTACTGAGTGGATGCCCAGATTGTTAATGATGAAGTATTTCTGTTACTTAGTTTTCCTTCTAATTTTCTATTCCCTCTGCTGTACAAGTGCTGAGGTTCACTCCGGGCCCACCTTTTCTGGTGTACACCTGTAGCAGCTGTGGAACATTGAGGGATACTACCAATTTTTTCTTCTGCTATCATTTTGCCAGAATGATGCCAGCCAAATGTCAGTCTGATTTTTCCTTTTTTGGGGTTATTTCTTGGATATACAGGGGTCAGGGAGCTGCTTGAGGGGATGGTCTGTGCTTTATTGGAGCTCCAGTGCTGAGCTCTGAGCTCTGTTGTTCATTGAGGGTTGTTGGGAGTATGTGTTTATGTCTGCTGAAACAGAACTCATAAAACACCCCACCTTTTTTTATTTCCTTTTAGATGCTCTGTCTCAGGGTGTTGGGGCTTTCTTTATGAATATCTGTTACACTGTCCTGCTTGGCTAGGAGGTAGTCTATTCACTATTTGCCTGCTGAGGCTTTGCCCTGCTAGCGTGGGTGCCGCAGGCCCTGTTCTGCTGTGGTGCTCCGCCCAGCTGAGGGAGTCTCTCTGTTATGGTTGGTTGCCTCAGCAAGGGCAGGCTGCCTCAGCCCTGGGCGGTACTTCAGTAGGGGCGGATTGCATCTGTAGTGGCGGATGCCCTTCCCCCACCGGGCTGCACCATGCTAGATTGAACTGTGCTGGCAGCAAATCCCTCAGCTCCGATCACCTCAAATTGACACCCTGCTTGTCCCCATGAGAGTGGGACGTGCTGAGCCCTATCATCCAGCTCCCTACCTCATAATCCGTCATCTCTCTCTCTCTTCCTCTCCCCAAGGTAATTGGTCGACTCTCTCACTGGCGCCCCAGTAGCCTGTTGATTGGGCACTGGAATCCGTGCAATCTCCCGTGCTGCTGCCCATTGCACTGGCTCAGATTATGCTTCCCAAAAATCTCCCTGTCTGGCTCATTGTCCAAGTCCAGTTAAATCAGGTGGATATGTCAATCTGCCCTTCCAAATCTCAGATTGCTGGTTTAACAGGGCACCCAAACCAGTGAGTTTTCTGTGGGAGCCAAGGCACTGCAGAGCCGGTCAAGCTGCACGAGCTGGCCATGCAAGGGGGCTGTGCTGCCTTCCTGTGTCTCTTCCACACCTGGGACTTCCAACGTTCTGTGGGCAAAAAAGGTCCATCCGAGAATGTGGCTAGCACTCACACGCTGTGCCTTCACTGGAAGATGCAATCTTGAGTGGACTCTACGATGCCATCTTGGACGCACACAGAGCATTCTATTAGACATAGCCACTTATTCAGAAACTCACCGAATAATGCACACCTGGGGAATAGTCTGGAGACTATTTGATAGGACCATTCATCCAGTGACTCAGTGAAAATAGCACAGCTGAGATAGAGCCAAGAGAATAGAGTCATAAGCCTATTTCCTGTGGTGACACATTCAGAAACCAACTGAAGAATACCCACCTTGGAAATAGAGTCCATGTCATAAGGCCACTCAATCAAAGCATTACCAAATAATGCACAATGGGGCAATAGTCAAAAGTCAATTACATATGGCCTTTTATTGAGAGCTTCAGTGCATAATAAAGAGCTGTGCAGTAGTCAGGATCCTCTTTTAGGTAGCCCCAAGTTACGCAGATACTTAAATGATACATGCATGTGTGACAGTCAGGAGACTCTTTTATATGGACAATAATACAGCACCTCTTCGAATACTGCACATTTGGGGAACAATCACTAGTCTATTTCATATGATGATTCGTTTGGAGAGTCAAAAAATAACGCACACTTGTGGAGTAAAATGGGGTCTATTACATAAGGTCACTCTTTCAGTGTTTCAGTGAATAATATGTATATCTGATAAGTCATGAATGTTTTTCACATGTCCAATCGTTCAGGGCTTCAGTGTATAACACTCCCCTCAGAAATAGTAAAGGGTCTACTTCACAAAAGTACATATTCAGAGTCTCTGTAAGTAAAGCACACATGGGCAATAGACAAAAGTCTCTTTTCTATGCACACTTAGTCAGAGTTTCCTTCAAGAATACACACCTGGAAAAGAGTTAAGAGTATACTTCATGTAGCCACTCATTTAGCGCCTCAGTGAATAATTCAAACCAAAGTGACAGTGGAGAATTTTTTATATGGCAACTCACTATGTGACTCCCTGAATGATACACACCTGGGGAATCCTCACATTCTATTTCATAATAGCACACATTTAGAACCTTATTGAACAATTCACTATGGAGCAATAGTCAGTTGTCTATTCTTTCTATCCCCTTTGCTGAAGTTGCTTATCAGTTGCAGTAGCTTTTGGGCTGAGGTGATGGGGTCTTCTAGGTATACTATCATGTCGTCTGCAAATAGAGACAATTTGGCTTCCACACATGGAGAATAATCAGGAGTCTATGTCATAAGGCTACTCATTCAGACAAACAGTGAATAACCCACATGTGAGGTAATGAGAAATCTGTTTCATATGGCTTTGTTTCACAGCCTCACTGAATATTACACACCTGTGATATAGTCTGGCGTCTTTTCTTTATGGAAACTCATTCGGAGCATCACCCAATAATGCACACCTGGGGAATAATTAAAAGACTCTATCCTATGGCGTCTCATGGAGAGACTCACTAAATGTACACACCTGGGAAAGTAGTCAGGATTTTCTTATATCACCTCATTTAGAGTCTCACTCAATAATACACACCTGTGGAAGGGTATTGACTTTTTCATGTGGCTAATCTTTCTGAGTGCCACTGAATAATGTCGTGAATTCATGAGACTATTTTATGAAGACAAATTTTCAGAACCTCAGTGAATATAAGAGACTCTTGCTATAGTAAGGCATCTAATTAATATGGCCATATCTTGTTAGACTTACTAAATAATACACACCTGTGGAACTATTTGGAGTCTATTTTTGATGGACATTCATTCAGCGCCATGGTGAATAATGCACACCCTTGTGATAGCCAGGTGTCTATTTAATTTGGACACTATACATAGACTCAGTGAAAAACATGCACGTGAGGATTAGTCAGGGTTTCATTTCATATGGACACGGACTCGTAATTTCAGTGGATAATGCACAAATGTAAAGTACCCTGCAGTGTATTTCACAGAGCCACTCATTCGGAGATTCACTGAATAATACAAATATTTAAGATAGCCAGAATTCTGTTTTCTATGGTCACAAATTCAGAGCCTCACTGAATAACACACACCTGGGTAAACTTTTGGAGTCTACTTTATAAAGCCTCTAATTTGCAGCCTCAGCTAGTAATGCACACGTATGGAATAGACAATATTCTATTTTATATGGCCACAAAATCAAAGCCTGAGTGAGTAATACACAACTTTAGAATAGTCACAAGTCTATTCCATATGCCCAAATATTCAAAGTCAGAGTCAATAAGACACACCAGTGGACTAGTCAAAAAACAATTTTATATGGCCAAAATGTTAGAGCCTCAGTGAATAATAAATACCTGGGGAATACTCAGGACGCTATTACATTTGGTATCTATTTCAGAGATTCATTGAATAAGGAACTCCTGTATTGTAGTCAGAATTCTATTTTGTGTAGCCACAAATTCAGAAATAAACGTAAAGACATACACACTGGGGTAAGTCAGGATTCTATTTTCTATAGCCACACATTCAGAACCTAACTGATTAACATTCACCTTGGGGAAAGTCAGGATTCTATTTCTTATAGCCACCCATTTAGATACCAAATGTAAAAGGGCACACCTGCAGAGTATTCAGGACTGTCTGTTTTATGGCGACTCATTCAGAGCCTCACAGAATAATACAGAACTATTGAAATTCAGGAGTGTATTTTATATTGCCAGTTATTCAGAACCTCAATGAAGGATCATGCATATTTGGAAAATACTCAGCATTCTATTATACATAGCCACTTATTCAGAGACTCACGAAATAATGCACACCTGGGGAATAGTCAGAAGACTATTTGATATGACCATTCACCCAGTGACTCAGTGAAAAACGCACAGCTGAGATAGAGTCAAGGGGATAGAGTCATGACTCTATTTTCTGTGGCGACACATTAAGAAACTAACTGAAGAATACCCACCTTGGAAATAGTCAGAGTCCATGTCATACGAGCACTCAATCAAAGCATTACCGCATAATGCACGATGGGGCAATAGTAAAACCTCTATTACATATGGCCTTTCATTGAGAGCTTCAGTGCATAAGAAAGAGCTGTGGAGTACTGAGGACCCTCTTTTAGGTAGCCCCAAGTTACGCAGATACGTGAATGATACATACATGTGTGATAGTCAGGAGACTATTTGATATGGACACTCATACAGCACCTCTTTGAATACTGCACATTTGGGTAACAATCACCAGTGTATTTCATATTGTGATTCGTTTGGAGAGTCAAAAATAAACGCACACTTGAGGAGTAAAATGGGGTCTATTCACTAAGGACACTCTTTCAGAGTTTCAGTGAATAATATGTATATCTGATAAGTCAGGAATATCTTTCACATGGACAATCGTTCAGGGCCTCACTGCATAATACTCACCTCAGAAATAGTCAAGGGTCTACTTCAAAAAACTACACATTCAGAGTCTCTGTAAGAAATGCACACATGGGCAATACACAACAGTCTCTTTTCTATGCCCACTTAGTCAGCATTTCATTCAATAATACACACCTGGGAAAATTTAAGAGTCTACTTTATGTAGCCACTCACTTAGCTCCTCAGTGAATAATTCACACCTGAGTAACTCTCGAGAATTTTTATATGGCCACTCACTATGTGACTCCCTGAATGATACACACCTGGGGAATCCTCACATTCTACGTCATAATAGCAAACATTTAGAACCTTATTGAATAATACTCAAAGGAGCAATAGTCAGGTGTCTATTCTTTCTGGCCTCTCATTCAACGTTTCAGTGAAAAAGAACCTTCTGTGGAGTAATCAGGGCACTGTTTAAGAGAGCTACGAATTAAGTGCCTTCCTGAGTAATACACACGTGGGTGATAGTTAGGAGTTTATTTCATATATATGGTAATTCTGGGTATTTCTGAGTAATACAAAATTGGGGGAGTGTCAGGAGTCTATTTGGTATGGACACACATACAGAACATGTTTGAATTATGCACACATGGAGAATAATGAAAAGTCTATTTCATATGGCTAATCGTTCAGACAAACAGTGAAAAACCCACATGTGATTTAATGAGAATTCTGTTTTATATGGCCTTTCTTTCACAGCCTCACTGAATATGACACACCTGTGATATAGTCTGGAGTCTATTGTTTATGGCCAATCATTCAGAGCATAACTGAAAAATGCAAACCTGGGGAATAATCAAAAGTCTCTATCCTATGGCCTCTCATCGAGAGCCTCCCTCAATGTACACACCTGGGAAAATAGTCAGGATTTACTTATATCACCTCATTTAGAGTCTCACTCAATAATACACACCTGTGGAAAAGTATTGAGAATTTCTCATGTGGCTACTCTTTCGGAGTGCCACTGAAGAATGTGGTGAATTCATGAGTCTATTTTATGTAGACAAATTTTGAGAAGGTCAGTGAATAAAAGAGACTCTTGCTATAGTAAGGCATCTAATTAATATGGCCACATCTTGTAAGCCTTACTAAATAATACACACCTGCAGAATAATTTGGAGTCTATTTTTGATGGACATTTATTCAGGGCCATGGCGAATAATGCACACCCGTGTGGTAGGCAGGTGTCTCTTTCATTTGGACACTATTCATAGCCTCAGTGAAAAATATGCACGAGTGGATTAGTCAGGATTTTATTTCATATGTCCACGGACTTGTAATTTCAGTGAATAATGCACAAATGTAAAGTACTCAGAAGTCTATTTCACAGAGCCACTCATTCAGAGATTCACTGAATAATACAAATATTTAAGATAGACAGAATCCTGTTTTTTATGGTAACACAATCAGAACCTCTCTGGTTAACACACACCTGGGGAAATGATAGGAATCTACTTTATATAGGCTCTCATTTGCAGCCTCAGCGAAAAATGCACACGTGTGGAATAGACACTTTTCTATTTTATATGGCCACAAAACCAAAGCCTGAGTGAGTTATACACAACTTTAGAATAGTCACAAGTCTATTCCATATGCCCAAATATTCAAAGTCAGAGTCAATAATACACACCTCTGGACTAGTCAAAAAACAATTTCATATGGCCAAAGTTTTAGAACCTCTGTGAATAATACGTACCTGGGGAATACACAGGACGCTATTACATATGGCACCCATTTCAGAGATTCATAGAATAAGGAACACCTGTATTGTAGTCAGAATTCTATTTCGTATAGCCAAAAATCCAGGACCTAACTGAAAGACATACACCATGGAAAAAGTCAGGATTCTATTTCGTATAGCCACAGATTCAGAAACTAACTGAATAACACACACCTTGGGTAAAGTCAGGATTCTATTTCCTACAGCAACCCATTTAGATACCAAATGTAAAAACGCACACCTGCCGAGTATTCAGGAGTGTCTCTTTTATGGCCATTCATTCAGAGCCTCACAGAATAATACAGAACTATGAAAATTCAGGAGTGTATTTTAAATGACCACTTATTCAGAACCTAATGAACAATCCAGTATATCTGGAAAATACTCAGGATTCTATTATATATAGCCACTTATTCAGAGACTCACCGAAAAATACACACCTGTTGAATAGTCTGGAGGCTACTTGATATGACCGTTCACCAAGTGACTGAGTGAAAAATGCACAGCTGAGATAGAGTCAAGATAATAGAGTCATGAGTCAATTTTCTGTGGTGACACATTCGGAAACAAACTGAAGAATACCCACCTTGAAAATAGTCAGAGTTCAGGTCATAAGGCCACTCAATCAAAGCATTACCGAATAATGCACAATGGGCAATAGTAACAAGTTTTTTACACACGGCCTCTCATTTAGAGCTTCAGTGCATAATAAAGAGCTGTGGAATAGTCAGGACCCTCTTTTAGGTAGCCCCAAGTTACGCAGCTACGTGAATGATAAACACATGTGTGATAGTCAGGAGACTATTTGATATGGACACTCATACAGCACCTCTTCGAATACTGCACATTTGGGGAATAATCACTAGTCTGTTTCATATGGTGATTCGTTTGGCAAGTCAAAAAATAACGCACACTTGTGGAGTAAAATGGGGTCTATTACATAAGGTCACTCTTTCAGTGTTTCAGAGAATAATATGTGTATCTGATATGTCAGGAATGTCTTTCACATGGCCACTCGTTCAGGGCTTCAGTGCATAATAATCCTTTCAGAAATAGTCAAGGGTCTACTTCACGAAAGTACACATTCAGAGTCTCTGTAAGTAAAGCACACATGGGCAATACACAAGAGTCTCTTTTCTATGCACACTTAGTCAGAGTTTCCTTCAAGAATACACACCTGGAAAAGAGTTAAGAGTCTACTTCATGTAGCCACTCATTTAGCGCCTCAGTAAATAATTCAAACCAGAGTGACAGTGGAGAATTTTTTATACGGCAACTCACTATGTGACTCCCTGAATGATACACACCTGGGGAATCCTCACATTCTATTTCTTAATAGCACACATTTAGAACCTTATTGAACAATTCCCAATGGAGCAATAGTCAGTTGTCTATTTTTTCTATCCTCTCATTCAAAGATTCAGTGAATAAAAACTTCTATGGAATAATCAGGGCACTGTTTAAGATAGCCACGAACTAAGTATTTTCCTGAGTAATACACACGTGGGTGATAGTCCGGAGTTTATTTCATATAAACGCTAATTCTGGGTATTGCTGAGTAATACACAACTGGGGGAGTGTCAGGAGTCTATTTGGTATGGACACTCATACAGAACCTGTTTGAATTAAGCACACATGGAGAATAATCAGGAGTCTATGTCATAAGGCTACTCATTCAGACAAACAGTGAATAACCCACATGTGAGGTAATGAGAAATCTGTTTCATATGGCTTTGTTTCACAGCCTCACTGAATATTACACACCTGTGATATAGTCTGGCGTCTTTTCTTTATGGAAACTCATTCGGAGCATCACCCAATAATGCACACCTGGGGAATAATTAAAAGACTCTATCCTATGGCGTCTCATGGAGAGACTCACTAAATGTACACACCTGGGAAAGTAGTCAGGATTTTCTTATATCACCTCATTTAGAGTCTCACTCAATAATACACACCTGTGGAAGATTATGGAGACTTTTTCATGTGCCTACTTTTTCGGAGCATCACTGAATAATGTGGTGAATTCAGGAGTCTATTTTATGTAGACAAATTTTTGGAACCTCAGTAAATAAAAGAGACTCTTGCTATACCAAAGCATCTAATTAATATGGCCACATCTTGTAAGCCTTACTAAATAATACACACCTGGAGAATAATTTGGAGTCTATTTTTGATGGACATTCATTCAGAGCCACGGTGAATAATGCAAACCCGTAAGTTAGCCTGGTATCTATTTCATTTGGACACAATTCGTAGCGTCAGTGGATAATATGCACGTGTGGATTAGTCAGGATTTCATTTCATGTGGCCACCGACTCACAATTTCTTTGAATAATACACAAGTGTAAAGTACTCAGCTGTCTATTTCACAGAGCCACTCATTCAGAGATTCACTGAATAATACAAACATTTAAAATAGACAGAGTCCTGTTTCATATGTTCACACAATAAGAGCCTCACTGAGTAACACACACCTAGGGAAATATTAGGATTCTACTTTATATAGCCTCTCATTTGCAGCCTCAATGAATAATGCACTCGTGTGGAAAAGACACTATTCTATTTTATATGGCCACAAAATCAAAGCCAGGTTTAGTAATACATAACTTTAGAATAGTCGCAAGTCTATTCCGTATGCCCAAATATTCAAAGTCAGAGTCAGTAATGCACTCTTGTGGACTAGTCAAAAAACAATTTTATATGTCCAAAGTTTTAGAGCCTCAGTGAATAGTACATATCTGGGGAATAATCAGGACGCTCTTACACATGGCACCTCTTTCAGAGATTCATTGAATAAGGAACACCTGTATTGTAGTCAGAATTCTATTTCGTATAGCCACATATTCAGGACCTAACTGAAAGACATACACCTTGGATAAAGTCAGGATTCTATTTCATATAGCCACATATTCAGAACCTAACTGAAGGACATACACCTTGGGGAAAGTCAGGATTCTATTTCCTATAGCCACCCATTTAGATCCCAAATGTAAAAACGAACACCTTCGGAGTATTCATGAGTGTCTGCTTTATGGCCAATCATTCAGAGCCTCACAGAATAATACAGAACTATGGAAATCCAGGTGTGTATTTTCCATGGCCACTTATTCAGATCCTCATTGAAGAATCATGTATATCTGGAAAATACTCAGGATTCAATTGTATGTAGCCACTTATTCAGAGACTCACCGAATAATGCACATCTGGGGAATAGTCCAGAGACTATTTGATATGACCATTCACCCAGTGACTCAGGGAAAAATGCACAGCTGACATAGATATTCAAGAGAATAAAGTCTTGAGTCTATTTTCTGTGGTGACACATTCAGAAACTAACTGAAATATACCCACCATGGAAATCGTCAGAGTCCAGGTCATAAGGCCACTCAATCAAAGCAAACCGAATAAATCAAAATGGGGCAATAGTAAGGAGTCTATTAAATATGGGCTCTCATTGAGAGATTCAGTGCATAATAAAGAGCTGTGCAGTAGTCAGGACCCTCTTTTAGGTAGCCCCAATTTACGCAGCTACGTGAATGATACACACGTGTGTCATAGTCAGGAGAATATTTGATATGGACACTAATACAGCACCTCTTCGAATACTGCACATTTGGGGAATAATCACTAGTCTATTTCATATGGCGATTCGTTAGGATAGTCAAGAAATAATGCACACTTGTGGAGTAAAATGGGGTCTATTAATTAAGGTCACTCTTTCAGTGTTTCAGTGAATAATATGTATATCTGATAAGTCAGGAATGTTTTTCACATGGCCACTCCTTCAGGGCTTCAGTACATAATACTCCCCTCAGAAATAGTCAAGGGTCTACTTCACAAAAGTACACATTCAGAGTCTCTGTAAGTTAAGCACACATGGGCAATACACAAGATTCTCTTTTCTGTGCACACTTATTCAGAGTTTCCTTCAATAATACACACCTGGAAAAGACTTAAGAGTCTACTTCATGCAGCCACTCATTTAGCACCTCAGTAAATAACTCAAACCTGAGTAACAGTTGAGAATTTTTATATGGCAAATCACTATGTGACTCCCTAAATGATACATACCTGGGGGATCCTCACAATCTATTTCATAGTAGCAAAGATATAGAACCTTATTGAACAATTCACAATGGAGCAATAGTCATGTGTCTATTATTTCTTTTTTATTTTATTTTATTGTATTTTTTTATTTTTTTTAACTTTTATTGCATTATAGGTTTGGGGGTACATGTGCAGAACGTGCAAGATAGTTGCATAGGTACACACATGGCAGTGTGCTTTGCTGCTTTCCTCCACTTCACCCACACTTGGTATTCATCCCCAGGCTATCCCCCCCAGCCCCCACTGCTGGCCCTCCCCCATTCCCCCCAACAGTCCCCAGTGTATAGTAGACCGCCTCTCTGTGTCCATGTGTTCTCATTTTTCTCACCCACCTATGAGTGAGTATATGCGGTATTCCTTTTTCTGTTCTTGTGTCAGTTTGCTGAGAATGATGTTCTCCAGATTCATCCATGTCCTTACAAAGGACACAAACTCATCATTTTTGATTGCTGCGTAATATTCCATGGTGTATATGTGACACATTTTCCCAGTACAGTCTATCATCGTTGGGCATTTGGGTTGGTTCCAGGTCTTTGCTATTGTAAACAGTGCTGCAATGAACACTCGTGTGCATGTGTCCTTGTAGTAGAACGATTTATAGTCCTTTGGATATATACCCAGTAATGGGATTGCTGGGTCAAATGGAATTTCTATTTCTAGGTCCCTGAGGAATCGCCACACGGTCTTTCACAATGGTTGAACTAATTTACACTCCCACCAACAGTGTAAGACTGTTCCTATTTCTCCACATCCTCTCCAGCATCTGCTGTCTCCAGATTTTTTAATGATCGCCATTCTAACTGGTGTGAGATGGTATCTCAATGTGGTTTTGATTTGCATCTCTCTAATGACCAATGATGATGAGCACTTTTTCATATCTTTGTTGGCCTCATGTGTGTCTTCTTTTGTAAAGTTTCTGTTCATATCCTTTGCCCATTTTTGAATGGGCTTGTTTGTATTTTTCCTGTAAATCTGTTTGAGTTCTTTGTAAATTCTGGATATCAGCCCTTTGTCAGATGTGTAAACTGCAAAGATTTTTTCCAATTCTGATGGTTGCTGATTCACTCTAGTGACTGTATCTTTTGCCGTGCAGAAGCTGTGGAGTTTGATTAGGTCCCATTTGTCTATTTTGGCTTTTGTTGCCAATGCTTTTGGTGTTTTGTTCATGAAATCCTTGCCTACTCCTATGTCTTGAATGGTTTTGCCCAGATTTTCTTCTAGGGTTTTTATGGCGTCAGGTCTTACGTTTAAGTCTTTAATCCATCTGGAGTTAATTTTAGTGTAAGGTGTCAGGAAGGGGTCCAGTTTCTGCTTTCTGCACATGGCTAGCCAGTTTTCCCAACACCGTTTACCAAAACCTGGCAGAGACTCAACAAGAAAAGAAAACTTCAGGCCAATATCCATGATGAACATAGATGCAAAAATCTTCAATAAAATACTGGCAAACCGATTGCAACAGCACATTAAAAATCTTATCCATCATGATCAAGTAGGATTCATCCCGGGGATGTAAGGCTGGTTCAACATACGCAAGTCTATAAATGTAATTCACCACATAAACAGAAGCAAAAACAAAAACCACATGATTGTCTCAATTGATGCAGAGAAGGCATTTGACAAAATTCAACAGCCCTTTATGCTAAAAATTCTCAATAAACTTCGTATTGATGGAACATATCTCAAAGTAATAAAAGCTATTTACGACAAACCAACAGCCAATATCATACTGAATGGGCAAAAAATGGAAGCATTCCCTTTGAAATCCGGCACTAGACAAGGATGCCCTCTCTCACCACTTCTATTCAACATAGTACTGGAAGTTCTAGCCAGAGCAATCAGGCAAGAAAAAGAAATAAAGGGTATTCAAATAGGAAAGGTGGAAGCCAAATTGTCTCTATTTGCAGACGACATGATAGTATACCTAGAATACCCCATCACCTCACCCCAAAAGCTCCTGCAACTGATAAGCAACTTCAGCAAAGTCTCAGGATATAAAATCAATGTTCAAAAATCACAAGCAATCCTATACACTAATAACAGACTTAAAGAGAACCAAGTCAAGAACGAACTGCCATTCACAATTGCTACAAAGAAAATAAAATACCTAGGAATACAACTCACTAGGTATGTAAGGGACCTCTTTAAGGAAAACTACAAACAACTGCTCAACGAAATAAGAGAGGACACAAACAGATGGAGAAACATTCCATGTTCGTTGGTAGGAAGAATCAATATCGTGAAAATGGCTATACTGCCCAAAGTAATTTACACAATCAATGCTATCCCCATCAAACTACCATTGAATTTCTTCACAGAACTGGAAAAAGCCACCATGAATTTCATATGGAACCAAAAAAGAGCCCGCATAGCCAAGTCAATTCTAAGCAAAAAGAACACAGCGGGAGGCATCACGCTACCAGACTTCAAACTATACCACAAGTCTACAGTAATCAAAACAGCATGGTACTGGTACCAAAACAGAGATATAGACCAATGGAACAGAACAGAGGCATGGGAGGCAACACAACATATCTACAACCATATTATCTTTGATAAACCATGTGTCTATTATTTGTATCCTCTCATTCAACGTTTCAGTGAATAAAAAACTTCTATGTAGGATTCAGGGCTCTGTTTAAGATAGCCATGAAACAAGTATTTTCCTGAGTAATACACACCTGGGTGATAGTCAGGAGTTTATTTCATATAAACTCTAATTATGGGTATTGCTGAGTAATACACAACGGGGTGAGTGTCAGGAGTCTATTTGGTATGCACACTCATACAGAACCTGTTTGAATTATGCACACATGGAGAATAATCAGGAGTCCATGTCATATGGCTACTCATTCTGACAAACAGTGAATAAACTACATGTGGAGTATTGAGAAGTATGTTTTATATGGACTTTCTTTCACAGCCCCACTGAGTATTACACACCTGTGATATAGTCTGGAGTCTATTGTTTATGGCCACTCATTCAGAGCATCACTGAATAATGCACACCTGGGGAAAAATCAGAAGGCTCTATCCAATGGCCTCTCATCTAGAGCCTCACTTAATGTACACACCTTGGAAAATAGTAAGGATTTCCTTATATCACCTCATTTAGAGTGTCACTCAATAATAAAAACCTTTGGAAGGGTATGGAGACTTTTTCATGTGGCTACTCTTTCGGAGTGCCACTGAAAAATGTGGTGAATTCAGGAGTCTATTTTTTGAAGACAAATTTTCAGAACCTCAGTGAATAAAAGAGACTCTTGCTATAGTAAGGCATCTAATAAATTTGGCCACATCTTTTAAGCCTTACTAAATAATACACACCTGGAGAATAATTTGGAGTTTCTTTTTGATGGATATTCATTCATAGCCACGGTGAATAATGCACACCCGTGGGGTAGCCAGGTGTCTATTTCATTTGGACACTATTCATAGCCTCAGTTGATAATATGCATGTGTGGATGAGTCAGGATTTCAATACATATGGCCACTGACTCCTAATTTCAGTGAATAATGCACAAGCATAAAGTACTCATCAGTCTATTTCACATAGCCACTCATTCAGAGATTCACTGAATAATAAAAATATTTAAGAAAGAGAGAATCCTGTTTCATATGATCACACAATCAGAGCCTCACTGATTAACACACAACTGGGTAAACCTTAGGAGTCTACTTTATATAGACTCTCATGTGCAGCCTCAGCGAATAATGCACACGTGTGGAATAGACACTTTTCTATTTTATATGGCCACAAAATCAAAGCCTGAGTGAGTAATACACAACTTTAGAATAGTTACGTGTGTATTTCACACGACCAAATATTCAAAGTCAGATTCAATAATACACACCTGTGGACTAGTCAAAAAACTAATTAATATGGTGAAAGTTTTAGAGCCTCAGTGAATAGTACATACCTGGGGAATACTCAGGACGCTATTACATATGGCACCTATTTCAGAGATTCATTGAATAAGGAACAACTGTATTGTAGTCAGAATTGTATTTCATATAGCCATGTATTCAGAACCTAACTGTAAGACATACACCTTGACTAAAGTCAGGATTCTTTTTTGTATGGCCACATATTCAGAACCTAACTGAATAACATACACCTTGGGTAAAGTCAGGATTCTATATCCTATAGCCACCCATTTAGATACCAAATGTAAAAACGCACACCTGCAGAGTATTCAGGAGTGTCCGTTTTATGGCCACTCATTCAGAGCCTCACAGAATAATACAGAACTATTAAAATTCAGGAGTGTATTTTACATGGCCAGTTATTCAGAACCTCATTGAAGCATCATGTATATTTGAAAAATACTCAGCATTCTATTATACATAGCCACTTATTCAGAGACTCACCGAATAATGCACACCTGGCGAATAGTCCAGAGACTATTTGTTATGACCGTTCACCCAGAGACTCAGTGAAAAATGCACAGCTGAGATAGAGTCAAGAGAATAGAGCCATGACTCTATTTTCTGTGGTGACACATTCAGAAACTAACTAAAGAATACCCACCTTGGAAATAGTCAGATTCCATGTCATAAGGTCACTCAATCAAAGCATTACCTAATAATGCACAATGGAGCAATAGTAAGGACGCTATTACATATGGCCTTTCATTGAGAGCTTCAGTGCATAATAAAGAGCTGTGGAGTAGTCAGGACCCTCTTTTAGGTAGCCCCAAGTTACGCAGAATGATACATACATGTGTGATACATGTTATGTGGATGTTACATGTTACATACATGTTACATGTTACTAGGTAGCCCCAAGTTACGTGAATGATACATACATGTGTGATAGTCAGGAGACTATTTGATATGGACAATCGTACAACACCTCTTCGAATACTGCATATTTGGGGAACAGTCACTAGTCTATTTTATATGGCGATTCATTTGGAGAGTCAAAAATTAACACACACATGTGGAGTAAAATGGGGTCTATTACATAAGGTCACTCTTTCAGTGCTTCAGTGAATAATATGTATATCTGATAAGTCATTAATGTTTTTCACATGGCCACTCCTTCAGGGCTTCAGTGCATAATACTCTCCTCAGAAATAGTCAAGGGTCTACTTCACAAAAGTACACATTCAGAGTCTCTGTAAGTAAAGCACACTTGGGCAATACACAAGAGTCTTTTTTCTATGCACACTTATTCAGAGTTTCCTTCAATAATACACACCTGGAAAAGAGTTAAGAGTCTACTTCATGTAGCCACTTGTTTAGCGCCTCTGTGAATAATACAAACCGTAGTAACAGTGGATAATTTTAAATGGCAACTCACTATGTGACTCCCTGAATGATACACACCTGGTGAATCCTCACATTCTATGTCATAACAGCACACATTTAGAACCTTATTGAATAATTCACAATGGAACAATAGTCAGGTGTCTATTCTTTCTGGCCTCTCATTCAATGTTTCAGTTAATAAAAAACTTCTGTAGAGTAATCAGGGCACTGTTTCAGATAGCCACGAAATAAGTATTTTTCCTGAGTAATACACACCTGGGTGATAGGCAGGAGTTTATTTCATATAAACGCTAATTCTGGGTATTGCTGAGTAATACACAACTTGGGGAGTGTCAGGAGTCTATTTGGTATGGACACTCATACAGAACCTGTTTGAATTCTGCACACATGGAGAATAATCAGGAGTCTATGTCATACGGCTACTCATTCAGACAAACAGTGAATAACCCACATGTTGAGTAATGAGAGGTCTGTTTTATGTGGCCTTTCTTTTACAGCCTCATTGAATATTACACATCTGTGATATAGTCTGGAGTCGATTGTTTATCGCCACTCATTCAGAGTATCACTGAATAATGCACACCTGGGGAATAATCAGAAGGCTCTATCCTATGGCCTCTCATCGAGAGCCTCACTCAATGTACACACCTGAGAAAATAGTCAGGATTTACTTATATCACCTCATTTAGAGTCTCACTCAATAATACACACCGGTGGAAGAGTATGGAGACTTTTTCATGTGGCTACACTTTCGGAGTGCCACAGAATAATGTGGTGAATTGAGGAGGCTATTTTATGTGTACAAATTTTCAGAACCTCATTGAATAAAAGAGTCTCTTGCTATAGTAAGGCATCTAATTAATATGGCCACATCTTGTAAGCGTTACTAAATAAGACACACCTGAAGAATAATTTGGAGTCTATTTTTGATGGACATTCATTCACAGCCACGGTGAATAATGCACACCCGTGGTGTAGCCAGGTGTCTATTTCATTTGGACACTATTCATAGCCTCAGTAAATAAAATGCACGTGTGGATTAGTCAGGATTTTATTTCATATGTCCACGGACTTGTAATTTCAGTGAATAATGCACAAATGTAAAGTACTCAGAAGTCTATTTCACAGAGCCACTCATTCAGAGATTCACTGAATAATACAAATATTTAAGATAGACAGGATCCTTTTTTTTATAGTAACACAATCAGAGCCTCACTGGTTAACACACACCTGGGGAAATGATAGGAGTCTACTTTATATAGCCTCTCATTTGCAGCCTCAGCGAATAATGCACACGTGTGGAATAGACAGTTTTCTATTTTATATGGCCACAAAATCAAAGCCTGAGTGAGTTATACACAACTTTATAATAGTCACAAATCTATTCCATATGCCCAAATATTCAAAGTCAGAGTCAATAATACACACCTGTGGACTAGTCAAAGAACAATTTCATATGGCCAAAGTTTTAGAACCTCAGTGAATAATACGTACCTGGGGAATACTCAGGACGCTATTACATATGGCACCCATTTCAGAGATTCATAGAATAAGGAACACCTGTATTGTAGTCAGAATTCTATTTCGTATAGCCAGAAATTCAGGACCTAACTGAAAGACATACACCATGGATAAAGTCAGGATTCTATTTTGTATAGCCACATATTCAGAACCTAACTGAATAACATACACCTTGGGGAAAGTCAGGATTCTATTTTCTATAGCCACCTATTTAGATAGCAAATGTAAAACCGCACAGCTTCGGAGTATTAATGAGTGTCTGTTTTATGGCCAAACATTCAGAGCCTTACAGAATAATACAGAACTATGAAAATTCCGGAGTGTATTTTTCATGGCCATTTATTCAGAACCTCTTTGAAGAATCATGTATATCTCGAAAATACTCAGGATTCAATTGTATATAGCCACTTATTCAGAGACTCACCGTATAATGCACACCTGGGGAATAGTCCAGAGACTATTTGATATGACTGTTTACCCTGTGACTCAGGGAAATATGCACAGCTGACATAGAGTCAAGATAATAGAGTCTTGAGTCTATTTTCTGTGGTGACACATTCAGAAACTAACTGAAGAATACCCACCTTGGAAATAGTGAGAGTCCATGTCATAAGGCCACTCAATCAAAGCATTACTGAATAATGCACAATGGAGAAATAGTAAGGAGTCCATTGCATATGGCCTCTCATTGAGGCCATATGAAACAGCTGTGGAGTAGTCAGAATCCTCTTTTAGGGAATCCCAAGTTATGCAGCTACCTACATGATACACACATGTTCGATAGGAGTCTCTTTGATATGGACACATATACAGCACCTCTTTGAATACTGCACATTTTGGGAATAATCACAATCCCTAGTTAATTTCATATGATGATTCGTTTGGAGAGTCAAAAAATAACGCACAGCTTTTGAGTAAAATGGGCTCTAATACATAAGGACACTCTTTCAGTGTTTCAGTGAATAATATGTATATCTGATAATTTAGGAATGTCTTTCACATGGCCACACGTTCAGGGCCTCAGTGCATAATACTCCCCTCAGAAATAGTCAAGGGTCTACTTCATGAAAGTACACATTCAGAGTCTCTGTAAGTAAGGCACACATGGGCAATACACAAGAGTCTCTTTTCTATGCCCACTTAGTCAAAGTTTCATTCAATAGTAGACACCTGGGAAAGGGTTAAGTGTCTACTTCATGTAGCCACTCCTTTAGCGCCTCAGTGAATAATTCACACTGGAGTAACATTCGAGAATTTTTTATATGGCAACTCACTATGTGACTCCCTGAATGATACACACCTGGGGAATCCTCACATTTTATTTCATAACAGCACACATGTAGAAACTTATTGAACAATTCTCAATGGAGCAGTAGTCAGGTGTATATTCTTTCTGGCCTCTCATTCAACGTTTGAGTGAATAAAAAACTTCTATTGTGTAATCAGAGCACTGTTTAAGATAGCCACGGATTAAGTGCCTTCCTGAGTAATAAACGCCTGGGTGATAGGGTTTTATTTCATATAAACGCTAATTCTGGGTATTGTTGAGTAATTGAAAACAGGAGGAGTGTCAGGAGTCTATTTGGTATAGACACTCATAGAGAACATGTTTGTATTATGGACACAGGGAGAAAAATCAGGAGTCTATGTCATACGGCTACTAATTCAGACAAACAGTGAATGACCCACATGTGGATTAATGAGAAGTCTGTTTTATATGGCCTTTCTTTCACAGCCTCACTGAATATTACAAAAATGTGATATAGTCTGGAGCTTTTGTTTATGGGCACTCATTTAGAAAATCACTGAATAATGCACACCTGGGGAACAAACAGAAGTCTCTATCCCATGGCCTCTCATCTACAGCTTCACTAAATATACACACCTGGGAAAATATTAAGGATTTACTTATATCACCTCATTTAGAATCTCACTCAATAATACACACCTGTGAAAGAGTTTGGAGACTTTTTCATGTGGCTACTCTTTTGGAGTGCCACAGTATAATGTGGTGAATTCAAGAGTCTATTTTGTGTAGACAAATTTTCGGAACCTCAGTGAATAAAAGAGACTCTTGCTGTAGTAAGGCATTTAATTAATATGGCCACATCTTGTAAGCCTTACTAAATAATACACACCAGGGGAATAATTTGGAGTCTACTTTTGATGGACATTCATTCAGAGCCACGGTGAATAATTCACACCAGTAAGGTAGCCAGGTGTCTATTTTAATTGGACACTATTCATAGCCTCAGTGGATAATATGCACGTGTGGATTAATCATGATTACATTTTATTTGGCCACTGGCTCATAATTTCACTGAATAATGCACAAATATAAAGTACTCATCAGTCTATTTCACAGAGCCATTCATTGTGAGATTCACTGAATAATACAAATATATAAGACAAACAGAATCCTGATTCATATGGTCACACAATCAGAGCCTCACTGAGTAACACACACCTGGGGAAACCTTAGGAGTCTACTTTATATAGCCTCTCATTTGCAACCTCAGCGAATAATGCACTCGTGTGTAATAGACACTAGTCTATTTGATATGACCACAAAATCAAAGACTGAGTGGATAATACACAACTTTGGAATAGTCACAAGTCTATTCAATATGCCCAAATACTCAAAGTCAGAGTCAATAATACAAACCTGTGGACTAGTCAAAAAACATTTTCATATGCCCAAAGATTTAGAGCCTCAATAAATAATACATACGTGGGGAATAATTCGGATGCTATTACATATGGCACCTATTTCAGAGATTCATTGAATAAGGAACACCTTTATTGTAGTCGGAATTCTCTTTTGTATGGCCACATATTCAGAACCTAACTGAAAGACATACACCTTGAAGAAAATCAGGATTCTATTTCGTATAGACACATATCCAGAACCTAAATAAATAACATACACCTGGGGAAAGTCACGTTTCTATTTCTCATAGCCTCCCATTTAGATACCAAATGTAAAAACGCACACCTGCAGAGTATTCAGGAGTGTCTGTTTTATGCCCAAGCATTCAGAGTCTTACAGAGTAATACAGAACTATGGAAATTCAGGAGTGTATTTTACATGGCCACTTATTCTGAACCTCATTGAAGAATCATGTATATCTGGAAAATACTAAAGATTCTATTATATATAGCCACTTATTCAGAGACTCACCGAATAATGCACACCAGGGTAATTGTCCGGAGACTATTTTGTATGACCGTTCACCCAGTGACTCAGTGAAAAAGGAACAGCTGTGATAGAGTCAAGAGAATAGAGTCATAAGTCTATTTTCTGTGGTGACACATTCAGAAATTAACTGAAGGATACCCACCTTGGAAATAGTCAGAGTCCATGTCATAAGGCCACTCAATCAAAGCATTACCGAATAATGCACAATGGGGCAATAGTAAGGAGTCTATTGTATATGGCCTTTCATTGAGAGCTTCAGTGAATAATAAAGAGCTTTGGAGTACACAGGACCCTCTTTTAGGTAGCTTCAAGATACGCAGATACCTGAATGATACACACATATGTGATACTCAGGAGCCTATTTGATATGGACACTCATACATCACCTCTTCGAATACTGCACATTTGGGGAATAATCACTAGTCTATTTCATATGGTGATTGGTTTGGAGAGTCAAAAAATAACGCTCACCTGTGGAGTAAAATGGGGTCTATTACATAAGGCCACTCTTTCAGTGTTTCAGTGAATAATACGTATATCTGATAAGTCAGGAATGTGTTTCACATGGCCACTCGTTCAGGGCCTCAGTGCATATTCCCCTCAGAAATAGTCAAGGTTCTACTTCAAAAATTTGCACATTCAGAGTCTCTGTAAGTAACGCACACATGGGCAGTACACAAGAGTCTCTTTTCTGTGCCCACTTAGTCAGAGTTTCATTCAATATTACACACCTGGGAAAAAGTTAAGAGTCTACTTCATGTAGCCACTAATTTCGTGCCTCAGTGAATAATTCACACCGGAGTAACAGTCGAGAATTTTTTATATGGCCACTCACTATGTGACTCCCTGAATGATACACACCTGGGGAATCCTCACATTCTATTTCATAATAGCACATATTTAGAACCTTATTGAATAATTCACAATGGAGCAATAGTCAGATGTCTATTCTTTCTGGTCTCTCATTCAACGTTTCAATGAATAACAAACTTCTATGGAGTAATCAGGGCTCTGTTTAAGATAGCCACGAAATTAGTATTTTCCTGAGTAATACACACCTGGTTGATAGTCAGGATTTTATTTCATATAAACGCTATTTCTTGGTATTGCTTTGTAATACACAACTGCGGGAGTGTCATGAGTCTATTTGGTATGGAAACTCATGCAGAACCTGTTTGAATTATGCACACATGGAGAATAATCAGGAGTCTATGTCATATGGCTTCTCATTCAGACAATCAGTGAATCACCCACATGTGGAGTAATGAGAAGTCTGTTTTATATGGCCTTTCTTTCACAGACTCACTGAATATTACACACCTTTGATATAGTTTGGAGGCTATTGCTTATGGCCACTCATTCAGAGCATCATTGAATAATGCACACCTGGGGAATAATCAGAAGTCTCTATCCTATGGTCTCTCATCGAGAGCCTCACTAAATGTGCGCACCTGGAAAAATAGTCAGGATTTACTTATATCACCTCATTTAGAGTCTCACTCAATAATACACACCTGTGGAAGGGTATTGAGACTTTTCCATGTGGCTACTCTTTCGGAGTGCCACTGAATAATGTGGTGAATTCAAGAGTCTATTTTATTTAGACATATTTTCAGAACCTCAGTGAATCAAAGGGACTCGTACTATAGTAAGGCATCTAATTAATATGGCCACATCTTGTAAGCCTTACTAAATAATACACACCAGGGGAATAATTTGGAGTCTATTTTTATATACATTCATTCAGAGCCACGGTGAATAATGCACACCCATAAGGTAGCCAGGTGTCTATTTCAATTGGACACTATTCATAGCCTCAGTGGTTAATATGCATGTGTGGATTAATCAGGATTACATTTCATATGGCTGCTGGCTAGTAATTTCAGTGAATAATGCACAATTATAAAGTACCCATCAGTCTATTTCACAAAGCCACTCATTCCGAGATTCATTGAATAATACAATTATTTAAGACAGACAGAATCCTGTTTTATATGGTCACACAATCAGAGCCTCACTGAGTAATACACACATGGGGAAGCCTTAGGAGTCTACTTTATATAGCCTCTCATTTAAAGCCTCAGCGAATAGTGCACACGTGTGTAATAGACACTAGCCTATTTGATATGGCCACAAAATCAAAGCCTGAGTGAGTAATACAGAACTTTTGAATAGTAACAAGTCTATTCCATATGCCCAAATACTCAAAGTCAGAGTCAATAATACACACATGTGGACTAGTCAAAAACAATTTTATATGGCCAAAGATTTAGATCCTCAGTGAATAATACATACCTGGGAAATAATCAGAACGCTATTACATATGGCACCTATTTCAGAGATTCCTTGAATAAGGAACACCTCTATTGTATGCAGAATTCAATTTTGTATAGCCACATATTCAGAATGTAATTGAAAGACATACACGTTGGGAAAAGTCAGGATTCTATTTTGTATAGCTACATATCCAGAACATAAATGAACAACATACACCTCGGGGAAAGTCACATTTCTATTTCCCATAGCCACCCATTTAGATATGAAATGTAAAAACACACACCTGAGGAGTATTCAGGAGTGTCTGTTTTATGGCCACTCATTCAGAGCCTCACAGAATAATAAAGAACTATGGAAATTTAGGAGTGTATTTTACATGGCCACTTATTCTGAACCTCATTGAAGAATCATGTATATGTGGAAAATACTCAAGATTCTATTATATATAGCCACTTATTCAGAGACTCACCAAATAACGCACACCTGGGGAATCGTCCAGAGACTATTTTGTATGACTGTTCACCCAGTGACTCAGTGAAAAATGCACAGCTGCGATAGAGTCAAGAAAATAGAGTCATAAGTCTATTTTCTGTGGTGACACATTCAGAAATTAACTGAAGGATACCCACCTTGGAAATAGTCAGAGTCCAGGTCATAAGGCCACTCAATCAAAGCATTACCGAATAATGCACAATGGGACAATAGTAAGGAGTCTATTAAATATGGCCTTTCATTGAGAGCTTCAGCGCATAATAAAGAGCTTTGCAGTAGTCATGACCCTCTTTTAGGTAGCCCCAAGATATGCAGCTACGTCAATGATACACACATGTGTGATAGTCAGGAACTTATTTGTTATGGACACTCATACAGCACCTCTTTGAATACTGCACATTTGCAGAATAATCACTAGTCTATTTCATATGGTGATTCGTGTAGAGAGTCAAAAAATAACACACACCTGTGGATTAAAATGGGGTCTATTATATAAGGCCACTCTTTCAGTGTTTCAGTGAATAATATGCATATCTGATACGTCAGGAATGTGTTTCACATGGCCACTAGTTCAGGGCCTCAGTGCATAATACTCCGGTCAGAAATAGGCAATGGTCTACTTCAAAAAGGTACACATTCAGAGTCTCTGTAAGTAACGCACACATGGGCTATACACAAGCGTCTCTTTCCTATGCGCACTTAGTCAGAGTTTCATTCAATAATACAGACCTGGGAAAGTATTAAGTGTCTACTTCATGTAGCCACTCATTTAGCGCCTCAGTCAATAATTCACACCAGAGTAACAGTCGAGAATTTTTTATATGGCCACTTACTATGGGACTCCCTGAATGATACACACATGGGGAATCCTCACATTTTATTTCTTTTTTTTTTTTAAATTTTTATTGCATTATAGGTTTGGGGGTACATGTGCAGAACGTGCAAGATAGTTGCATAGGTACACATATGGCAGTGTGCTGTGCTGCGTTCCTCCCCTTCACCCACACTTGGTAGTCATCCCCAGGTCATCCCCCCAGCCCCCCCTGCTGTCCCTCCCCAATTCCCCCCAACAGTCCCCAGTGTATAGTAGACCGCCTCTCTGTGTCCATGTGTTCTCATTTTTCTCAACCACCTATGAATGAGTATATGCGGTATTTCTTTTTCTGTTCTTGTGTCAGTTTGCTGAGAATGATGTTCTCCAGATTCATCCATGTCCCTACAAATGACACAAACTCATCATTTTTTATTGCTGCATAATATTCCATGGTGTATATGTGCCACATTTTCCCAGTCCAGTCTATCATCGTTGGGCATTTGGGTTGGTTCCAGGTCCTTGCTATTGCAAACAGTGCTGCAATGAACATTCGTGTGCATGTGTCCTTATGGTAGAACAATTTATAGTCCTTTGGATAGATACCCAATAATGGGATTGCTGGGTCAAATGGAATTTCTATTTCTAGGTCCCTGAGGAATCGCCACACTGTCTTCCACAATGGTTGAACTAATTACACTCCCGCCAACAGTGTAAGACTGTTCCTATTTCTCCACATCCTCTCCAGCATCTGCTGTCTCCAGATTTTTTAATGATCGCCATTCTAAGAGGTGTGAGATGGTATCTCAATGTGGTTTTGATTTGCATCTCTCTAATGACCAGTGAAGATGAGCATTTTTGCATATGTTTGTTGGCCTCATGTATATCTTCTTTTGTAAAGTTTCTGTTCATATCCTTTGCCCATTTTTGAATGGGCTTGTTTGTTTTTTTCCTGTAAATCAGTTTGATTTCTTTGTAAATTCTGGATATCAGCCCTTTGTCTGATGCGTAAACTGCAAAGATTTTTTCCCATTCTGATGGTTGTCGATTCACTCTAGTGACTGTCTCTTTTGCCGTGCAGAAGCTGTGGAGTTTGATTAGGTCCCATTTGTCTATTTTGGCTTTTGTTGCCAATGCTTTTGGTGTTTTGGTCATGAAGTCCTTTCCTACTCCTATGTCCTGAATGGTTTTGCCCAGATTTTCTTCTAGGGTTTTTATGGTGTCAGGTCTTACGTTTAAGTCTTTAATCCATCTGGAGTTAATTTTAGTGTAAGGTGTCAGGAAGGGGTCCAGTTTCTGCTTTCTGCACATGGCTAGCCAGTTTTCCCAACACCATTTATTAAATAGGGAATCCTTTCCCCATTGCCTGTTTCTGTCTGGTTTATCAAACATAATATGGTTGTAAATATTTTGTGTTGCCTCCGATGCTTCTGTTCTGTTCCATTGGTCTATATCTCTGTTTTGGTACCAGTACCATGCTGTTTTGATTACTGTAGCCTTGTAGTATAGTTTTAAGCCTGGTAGCGTGATGCCTCCCGCTGTGTTCTTTTTGCTTAGAATTGACTTGGCTATGCGGGCTCTTTTTTGGTTCCATATGAAATTCATGGTGGTTTTTTCCAGTTCTGTGAAGAAATTCAATGGTAGTTTTATGGGGATAGCATTGATTGTGTAAATTACTTTGGGCAGTATAGCCATTTTCATGATATTGATTCTTCCTAACCACGAGCATGGAATGTTTCTCCATCTGTTTGTGTCCTCTCTTATTTCGTTGAGCAGTTGTTTGTAGTTTTCCTTAAAGAGGTCCCTTACATTCCTTGTGAGTTGTATTCCTAGGTATTTTATTTTCTTTGTAGCAATTATGAATGGCAGTTCATTATTGATTTGGTTCTCTTTAAGTCTATTATTTGTGTATAGGAATGCTTGTGATTTTTGCACATTGATTTTATATCCTGAGACTTTGCTGAAGTTGCTTATCAGTTGCAGGAGCTTTTGGGCTGAGGTGATGGGGTCTTCTAGGTATACTATCATGTCGTCTGCAAATAGAGACAATTTGGCTTCCACCTTTCCTATTTGAATACCCTTTATTTCTTTTTCTTGCCTGATTGCTCTGGCTAGAACTTCCAGTACTATGTTGAATAGAAGTGGTGAGAGAGGGCATCCTTGTCTAGTGCCGGATTTCAAAGGGAATGCTTCCAGTTTTTGCCCATTCAGTATGATGTTGGCTGTTGGTTTGTCGTAAATAGCTTTTATTACTTTGAGATATGTTCCATCAATACCAAGTTTATTGAGGGTTTTTAGCATAAAGGGCTGTTGAATTTTGTCAAATGCCTTCTCTGGGTCAATTGAGATAATCATGTGGTTTTTGTTTTTGCTTCTGTTTATGTGGTGAATTACATTTATAGACATGCATATGTTGAACCAACCTTGCATTCCCGGGATGAATCCTACTTGATCATGATGGATAAGTTTTTTAATGTGCTGTTGCAATCGGTTTGCCAGTATTTTATTGAAGATTTTTGCATCTATGTTCATCATGGATATTGGCCTGAAGTATTTTTTTTTCTTTAGTCTTTGCCGGGTTTTGGTATCAGGATGATGTTGGTCACATAAAATGATTTGGGGAGGGTTCCCTCTTTTTGAATTATTTGGAATAGTTTCAGAAGGAATGGTACCAGATCCTCTTTTTGTGTCTGGTAGAATTCGACTGTGAATGCATCTGGACCTGGGCTTTTTTTTATGTGGTAAGCTCTTAAATGCTGCCTCAATTTCAGACCTTGTTATTGGTCTATTCATAGTTTCGGCTTCCTCCTGGTTTAGGCTTGGGTAGACACAGGCGTCCAGAAATTTATCCATTTCTTCCTGCTTTACTAGTTTATGTGCATAGAGTTGTTTCTAGTATTCTCTGATGATGGTTTGAATTTCTGTGGAATCTGTGATGATTTCTCCATTATCGTTTTTTATTGCATCTATTTGGTTGCTTTCTCTTTTCTTTTTTATCATACTGGCTAGTAGTCTGTCTATTTTGTTGATCTTTTCAAAAAACCAGCTCTTGAATTTTTTGATTTTTTATACGGTTTTTCATGTCTCTGTCTCCGTCAATTCTGCTCTGATCTTAGTTATTTCTTGTCTTCGGCTAGGTTTTGAGCTTTCTTGATCTTGCTCCTCTAGCTCTTTCAGTTTTGATGATATGCTGTCAACTTTGGATTTCTCCACTCTTCTCATGTGGGCACTTATTGCTATATATTTTCCTCTACAGACTGCTTTAAATGTGTCCCAGAGATTCTGGTACGTTGTGTCTTTGTTCTCATTGGTTTAGAAGAACTTCTTTATTTCTGCCTTCATTTCATTGTTTATCCAATCAACATTCAAAAGCCAGTTTTTCAGTTTCCATGAAGCTGTGCAGTTCTGCTTTCGTTTCTGAATTCTGAGTTCCAACTTGATTGCACTATGGTCTGAGAGGCTGTTTGTTATGATTTCAGTTGTTTTGCATTGCTGAGGAATGCTGTATTTCCAATTATGTGTTCAATTTTGGAGGAGGTGTGATGTGGTGCTGAGGAAAATGTATATTCTGTGGATTTGGGGTGGAGAGTTCTGTAAATGTCTATCAGGTTTGCATGTTCTGGGTCTGAGTCCAAGTCCTGGATATCCTTGTTAGTTTTCTTTCTGGTTGATCTGTCTGCTATTGACAGTGGAGTGTTAAAGTCTCCCAATATTATTGTGTGGGAGTCTAAGTCTCCTTGTAAGTCATTAAGAACTTGCCTTATATATCTGTGTGCTCCTGCATTGGGTCCGTATATATTTAGAATCATTAGCTCTTCTTGTTTTATCAATATTTTACCATTATGTAACGACCTTCTTTGTTCCTTTTGATATTTGTGGCTTTAAAGTCTATTTTATCAGAGATGAGAATTGCAACTCCTGCTTTTCTCTGCTCTCCATTTGCTTGGTAAATCTACCTCCATTCCTTTATTTTGAGCCTTTGTGTATCCCTGCATGTGAGGTGGGTTTCCTGGATACAGCACAGCGATGTGTTTTGGTTTTAGTTCCAGTTTGCCAGTCTGTGTCTTTTGATTGGTGCATTTAGCCCATTTACATTTAAGTTTAATATTGTTATGTGTAAATTTGATACTGCCATTTTGATGCCAGCTGGCTGTTTTGCCCATTGGTTCATGTAGATTCTTAGTTTTGTTGATGCTCTATAGCATTTCATATGCTTTTTGGATGGCTGGTACTGGTTGTTTTTATCCATGTGTAGTGCCTCTTTCAGGAGCTCTTTTAAAGCAGGTCTAGTGGGGACAAAATTTCTGAGTACTTGCTTGTTCATGAAGGATTTTATTTTTCCTTCACTTATGAAGCTCAGTTTGGATGGATATGAAATTCTGGGTTGAAGGTTCTTTTGTTTAAGGATGTTGAATATTGGCCCCCACTCTCTTCTGGCTTGTAGAGTCTCTGTCGAGAGATCTTCTGTGAGTTTGATGGGCTTCCTTTTGTGGGTGACCTGACCTTTCTCTCTGGATTCCCTTAATATTTTCTCCTTCGTTTCAACCCTGGTGAATCTGACGATTATGTGTCTTGGGGTTGCTCTTCTTGCGGAGTATCTTTGTGGTGTTCTCTGTATTTCCTGGAGTTGAGTATTGACCTGTCTTGCTAGGTTGGGGAAATTTTCCTGGATAATATCCTGAGGAGTGTTTTCCAGCTTGGATTTATTCTCTTCATCACATTCTGGTACACCTATCAAACGTAGGTTTGGTCTCTTCCCATAGTCCCACATTTCTTGGAGATTTTGTTCATTCCTTTTTGCGCTTTTTTCTTAAATCTTGGTTTCTCGTTTTATTTCATTGAGTTGATCTTCGACTTCTGATATACTTTCTTCTGCTTGGTCAATTCAGTTGTTGAAACTTGTGCATGCTTCGCTAAGTTCTGGTGTTGTGTGTTTCAGCTCCTTCAATTCATTCATATTCCTCTTTATGTTGTCCATTCTTGTTATAATTTCCTTGAATCGTTTTTCAAATCTTTTTTCAGGGTTCTTCGTTCCTTTGCACTGATTTACAACATGGTCTTTTAGCTCACTGTACTTTCTCATTATCCCCTTTCTGAAGTCTGATTCCATCATTTTGTCACACTCATTCTCCGACCAGAATTGTTACCTTGATGGTGAGAAGTCTTTGTCCTTTGTAGGAGGTAAGGTGTTTTGGTTTTGGGTGTTTTCCTCCTTTTTGCTCTGATTTCTTCCTATCCTTGTGGATTTATCCACCTGTCGTCTTAGTAGTTGCTGATTTTTCAGTTGGGTCTCTGTGCGAAAGCCCAGATTGTTGATGAGGAAGTATTTCTGTTACTTAGTTTTTCTTCTTTTTTTTTTGTTAATTTTTATTGCTTTATACGTTTTTGGGTACATGTGCAGAACGTGCAAAATAGTTGCATAGGTACACACATGGCAGTGTGTTTTGCTGCCTTTCTCCCCTTCCCCCACACTTGGCATTCATCCCCAGGCTATCCCTCCCCAGCCCCCCCCGCTGTCCCTCCCCCATTCCCCACAATGGACCCCAGTGTATAGTAGACCGCCTCTCTGTGTCCATGTGTTTTCATTTTTCTCACCCACCTATGAGTGAGTATATGCGGTATTTCTTTTTCTGTTCTTGTGTCAGTTTGCTGAGAATGATGTTCTCCAGAATCATCCATGTCCTTACAAAGGACACAAACTCATCATTTTTGATTGCTGCATAATATTCCATGGTGTATATGTGCCACATTTTCCCAGTCCAGTCTATCATCGTTGGGCATTTGGGTTGGTTCCAGTTCTTTGCTATTGTAAACAGTGCTGCAATAAACATTCGTGTGCATGTGTCCTTATAGTAGAATGATTTATAGTCCTTTGGATATATACCCAGTAATGGGATTGCTGGGTCAAATGGAATTTCTATTTCTAGGTCCCTGAGGAATCGCCACACTGTCTTCCACAATGGTTAAACTAATTTAGACTTCCTCCAACAGTGTAAGAGTGTTCCTATTTCTACACATCCTCTCCAGCATTTGCTGTCTCCAGATTTTTTAATGATTGCCATTCTAACTGGCGTGAGATGGTATCTCAATGTGGTTTTAATTTGCATCTCTCTAATGACCAGTGATGATGAGCATTTTTTCATATGTTTGTTGGCCTCATGTATGTCTTCTTTTGTAAATTGTCTGTTCATATCCTTTGCCCATTTTAGAATGGGCTTGTTTGTTTTTTTCCTGTAAATCTGTTTGATTTCTTTGTAAATTCTGGATATCAGCCCTTTGTCAGATGTGTAAAGTGCAAAGATTTTTTCCCATTGTGATGGTTGCCGATTCACTCTAGTGACTATTTCTTTTGCCATGCAGAAGCTGTGGAGTTTGATTAGGTCCCATTTGTCTATTTTGGCTTTTGTTGCCAATGCTTTTGGTGTTTTGTTCATGAAGTCCTTGCCTACTCCTATGTTCTGAATGGTTTTGCCTAGATTTTCTTCTAGGGTTTTTATGGTGTCAGTTCTTATGTTTAAGTCTTTAATCCATCTGGAGTTAATTTTAGTGTAAGGTGTCAGGAAGGGGTCCAGTTTCTGCTTTCTGTACATGGCTAGCCAGTTTACCCAACACCATTTATTAAATAGAAAATCTTTTCCCCATTGCTTGTTTTTGTCTGGTTTATCAAAGATAATATGGTTGTAGATATGTTGTGTTACCTCTGATGCTTCTGTTCTGTTCCATTGGTCTATATCTCTGTTTTGGTACCAGTACCATGCTCTTTTGATTACTGTAGCCTTGTAGTTTATTTTGAAGTCTGGTAGTGTGATGCCTCCCGCTGTGTTTTTTTTTTTGCTTACAATTGACTTGGGTATGCCGGCTCTTTTTCAGTTCCATATAAAATTCATGTTGGTTTTTTCCAGTTCTGTGAAGGAATTCAAAGTTAATTTGATGGGGATAGCATTGGTTGTGTAAATTAATTTGGGCAGTATAACCATTTTCATGAAATTGATTCTTCCTAACCACGAACATGGAATGTTTCTCTATCTGTTTGTGTCCTCTCTTCTTTCGTTGAGCAGTGGTTTCTGGTTTTCTTTAAAGAGGTTTTCTACAGTCCCTGTGAGTTGTATTCCTAGGTATTTTATTTTCTTTGTAGCAATTGTGAATGGCAGTTCGTTCTTGATTTGGTTCTCTTTAAGTCTGCTATTGGTGTATAGGAATGCTTGTGATTTTTGAACATTGATTTTATATCCTGAGACTTTGCTGAAGTTGCTTATCAGTTGCAGGAGCTTTTGGGCTGAGGTGATGGGGTCTTCTAGGTATACTATCATGTCGTCTGCAAATAGAGACAATTTGGCTTCCACCTTTCCTATTTGAATACCGTTTATTTTTTTTTTCTTGCCTGATTGCTCTGGCTAGAACTTCCAGTACTATGTTGAATAGGAGTGGTGAGAGACGGCATCCTTGTCTAGTTACAGATTTCACAGGTAATGCTTCCAGTTTTTTTCCCATTAAGTATGATATTGGCTGTTGGTTTGTCATAAATAGCTTTTATTACTTTGAGATATGTTCTATGAATACCAAGTTTATTGAGGGTTTTTAGCATAAAGTGCTGTTGAATTTTGTCAAATGCCTTCTCTGCATCAATTGAGATAATCATGTGGTTTTTGTTTTTGCTTCTGTTTATGCGGTGAATTAAATTTATAGACTTGCGTATGTTGAGCCAGCCTTGCATTCAGGGGATGAATCCTACTTGATCATGATGGATATGTTTTTAATGTGTTATTGCAATCAGTTTGCCAGTATTTTATTGAAGATTTTTTGCATCTATGTTCATCATGGATATTGGCCTGAAATTTTCTTTTTTTGTTGAGTCTCTGTCAGGTTTTGGTATCAGGATGATGTTGGTCTCACAAAATCATATGGGAGGGGTTCCCTCTTTGTGGATTATTTGGAATAGTTTCAGAAGGAATGGTACCAGATCCTCTTTGTGTTTCTGGTAGAATTCAGCTGTCAACCCATCTGGACCTGGGCTTTTTTTGTGTGGTAGGCTCTTAGTTGCTGCCTCAACTTCAGACCTTGTTTTTGGTCTATTCGTAGTTTCAGCTTCCTCCTGGTTTAGGCTTCGGAGGACACAGGCTTCCAGGAATTTATCCATTTCTTCCTGATTTACTAGTTTACGTTCATAGAGTTGTTTCTAGTATTCTCTGATGATGGTTTGAATTTCTGTGGAATGTGTGGTCATTTCCCCATTATCGTTTTTAATTGCATCTATTTGGTTGTTCTCTCTTTTCTTTTTTATCAGTCTGGCTAGTGGTCTGTCTATTTTATTGAGGTTTTCAAAAAACCAGCTCTTAGATTTATTGATATTTTGAAGGGTTTTCTTGTCTCTATCTCCTTCAGTTCTGCTCTGATCTTAGTTATTTCTTGTCTTCAGCCAGGTTTTGAGCTTTTTTGATCTTGCTCCTCTACGTCTTTCAATTTTGATAATAGGGTGTCAATTTTGGTTCTCTCCACTCTTCTCATGTTTGTAATTATTGCCATATATTTTCCTCTACAGACTGCTTTAAATGTGTTCCGGATATTCTGGTACGTTGTGTCTTCATTCTCGTTGGTTTCAAGGAACTTCTTTATTTCTGTCTGCATTTCATTGTTTATCCAATCAACACTAAGAGCCAGTTGTTCAGTTTCCATGAAGCTGTGTGGTTCTTTATTATTTTCTGAATTCTGAGTTCCAACTTGATTGCACTATGGTCTGAGAGACTGTTTGTTATGATTTCAGTTGTTTTGCATTTGCTGAGGAGTGCTTTACTTCCAAATATGTGGTCACTTTTGGAGTAGGTGTGATGTGGTGCTGAGAAGAATGTATATTCTGTGGATTTGAGGTGGAGAGTTCTGTAAATGTCTATCAGGTTTGCTTGTTCCAGGTCTGAGTTCAAGTCCTGGATATCCTTGTTAATTTTCTGTCTGGTTGATCTGTCTGCTATTGACAGTGGAGTGTTAAAGTCTCCCACTATTATTGTGTGTGAGTTTAAGTCTCTTTGTAAGTCATTGAGAACTTGCCTTATATATCTGGGTGCTCCTACATTGGGACCATATATATTTAGAATCGTTAGCTCTTCTTGTTGTATCGATCCTTTTACCATTATGTAATGATCTTCTTTGTCCCTTTTGATCTTTGTTGCTTTAAAGTCTATTTTATCAGAGACGAGAATTGCAACTCCTGCTTTTTTTGCTCTCCATTTGCTTGGTAAATCTACCTCCATCATTTTATTTTGAGCCTTTGTGTATCTTTCCGTGTGAGGTGGGTTTCCTGGATACAGCACACCGATGGGTTTTGTTTTTTTATCCAATTTGCCAGTCTGTGTCTTTTGATTGGTGCATTTAGCCCATTTACACTTACGGTTAATATTGTTATGTGTGAATTTGATACTGCCATTTAGATGCTAGCTTGCTGGTTTGCCCGTTGTTTCATGTACATTCTTCATTACGTTGATGGTCTTTAGCATTTGGTATGCTTTCAGGATGGCTGATACTCGTTGTTTCTTTCTGTGTGTAGTGCCTCTTTCAGGAGCTCTTGTAAAGCCAGACTAGTGGTGACAAAATCTCTGAGTACTTGCTTGTTCATGAAGGATTTTATTTTTCCTTCACTTATGAAGCTCATTTTGGCTGGATATGAAATTCTGGGTTGGAAGTTCTTTTCTTTAAAGATGTTGAATATTGGCCCCCCTCTCTTCTGGCTTGTAGAGTCTCTGCCGAGAGATCTGCTGTGAGTTTGATGGGCTTCTCTTTGTGGGTGACCCGACCTTTCTCTCTGGCTGCCCTTATTATTTTCTCCTTCATTTCATCCCTGGTGAATCTGACGATTATGTGCCTTGGGGTTTCTCTTCTTGTGGAGTATCTTTGTGGTGTTCTCTGTATTTATTGGAGTTGAGTATTGACCTGTCTTGCTAGGTTGGGGAAATTTTTCTGGATAATATCCTGAAGAGTGTTTTCCAGCTTGGATTCATTCTCTTCCTCACATTCTGGTACAGCTATCAAATGCAGGTTGGGTCTCTTCACATAGTCCGACATTTCTTGGAAATTTTGTTCATTACTTTTTGTGCTTTTTCCTTTAATCTTTGTTTCTCGTTTTATTTCATTGAGTTGATCTTCAACTTCTGATATTCTTTCTTCTGCTTGGTCAATTCGGCTCTTGAAACTTGTGCATGCTTCGCGAAGTTCTCGTTTTGTGTTTTTCAGCTCCTTCAATTCATTCATATTCTTCTCTACATTGTCCATTCTTGTTATCATTTCCTCGAATCTTTTCTCAAATCTTTTTTCAAGGTTCTTAGTTTCTTTGCACTGATTTAGAACTTTTTCTTTTAGCTTCCTGAAATTTCTGATTATCCACTTTCTGAAGTCTGATTCCATCATTTCGTCACACTCATTCTTTGTCCAGGTTTGTTCTCTTGCTGGTGAGGAGTTTTGGTTCTTTGTAGGAGGTGAGATGTTTTGGTTTCGGGTGTTTTCCTCCTTTTTGCGCTGGTTTCTTCCCATCTTTATGGATTTATCCACCTGTCGTCTTTGTAGTTGCTGATTTTTCAGTTGGGTCTCTGTGTGGATGCTGAGATTGTTGATGATGAAGTATTTCTGTTACTTAATTTTCCTTCTAATGGTCTATCCCCTCTGCTGTATGAGTGCTGAGGTCCACTCCAGGCCCTGCTTGTCTGGGGTATACCTGTAGCAGCTGCGGAACAGTGAGGGATGATACCAGTTTCTTCTTCGACTGTCTTTGTTCCAGAATGACGCCCGCCAAATGTCAGTCTGATTAGTCTTTTTTTTGGGTGACTCTTTGGATATACGGGGGTCAGGGAGCTGCTGGAGGAGATGGTATGTGCCTTATAGGAGCTCCAGTGCTGAGCTGTGAGCTCCGTTGTTCATTCAGGGTTGTTGGGAGGTTGTTTATATCTGCTGCAACAGAACTCATAAAACCCCACCCTTTTTTTTTCTCCCTTCGTTGCTCTGTCTCAGGGAGTTGGGGCTTTCTTTTCTTTTTTTTTTCAGGCATACAACAGTCTTACACCACCTTATTGACATTGGCTTTTTTTCCCCTTCTTCAACAGATATTTGTAGAGTTCTAAATACATTTGATTCTGAAAAAAATGATTGATTCAAACAGGAATATATTATGGTAGTACTTCCCCTGTCTTAAGCTCAACCACCCAGCAGCCTCAATTACTGAAAATATACTTGAAAACCCATAAGTAAGTAAAAAAAATCCCCTAAAATGTTAAAGTCCTCTGAGTGCAAGAGAATAGCTCAGGTTTTTTTTTTTTTTTTTTTTTTTTTGAAAAGGAAAAGAGAAAAAGAAAAAGAGGGAGAGAGAACAGGAATATTGCTTTATTCTATAAATGGGTATTAATAATGGCCGATCATTATTTTGTGTATTTAAAATGGAGAATGTATATTTTATTTATCTAAAGTGGAGAGTTCTACAAGTGCTTATTAAGTTTATTTGTTACTGATCTGAGTTCAGATTATGGACATCCTTATTAATTTTCTGTTTCATTGAGTCTGAATCTCTTTATGGGTCTTATGTATCTGGATGTTAGGATTCATTGATCCTTATACCACTCTATCTTTGTTGGTTTGAAATCTGTTTTATCAAATGCATGAATTGAAACTTCTTTTCGTTTATTTATTTGTTTTTTTGTTCTCTATTTTGTTTGTAAATCTTTCTCCAACCCTTTATTTTTAGTCTTTATGTATCTTTGGATATGAAATAGGTCTGGGTATAGTATACCGTTAGGTTTTGGCGGTATTTTTAATTAGAAAATTTAGTTGATTTCAATTTAAGATTACTGCCATTTGATATTGACTGGCTATTTTATCCATTTGTTGATGTAAATTCTTCTTTCTGTTGATGTTCTTTACTTTTTGGTATATTTTTAGAAAGGCTAATACTGGTTGTTTCTTTCTGTCTGTAATGCTTCTTTCAGAAGTTTTGGTAAAGCAGGCCTGGTGGTAATAAAATCTCTGATTACTTGCTTGTTCATAAAATATTTTATTTTTCCTTCAATTGTGAAGCTTAGTTTGGCAGGATATGAAATTCTGGGCTGAAAGTTCTGTTCTTTGAGGATGTTAAATATCGGCCCCCACTCTCTTCTGGCTTGTACAGTTTCTACTGAAAGATCTGCTGTAAGTCTAATAGGCTTCCCTTTGTGGGTAACCTGACCTTTCTCTCTGGCTGCCCTTAGTATTTTCTCCTTTGTTTCAACCCTGGTGAATCTAATGATTATGTGTCTTGGGGTTGCTCTTCTTAAGGAATATCTTTGTGGCATTCTCTTTATTACCTGAGGTTGAATGGTATCCTGCTTTGCTAGATTGGGAAAATTCTCCTGGATAATATCCTGAAGAGTATTTTCCAGCTGGGATTCATTCTCTCTATCACATTCAGATACACCTATCAAACGTAGATTAGGTCTTTTCACATAGTCTCATAATTCTTGGAGACTTTGCTCATTCCTTTTTATTCTTTTTTCTCTATTATTGTCTTCTCGTTCCATTTCATTAAGTCGGTCTTCTACCTCTGATATCCTTTCTTCTGCTTGATCAATTCGGCTATTCAAACTTGTACATATTTCACTAAGTTCTCGTGTTGTATTTTTCGACTCCATTAGTTCATTTATATTCCTTTCTATATTGTCCATTCCTTTTAACCTTTCGTCTAACCTTTTTTCAAAGTTCTTAGTTTCTTTACATTGGGTTAGAACAAGTTGTTTCAATTCCCAGAAGTTTTTTTACCATCCACCTTCTAAAGCCTCCTTCAGATACTGGAACACAGTCCTCTTTCATTAGGGCTTGTTCCGTTGCTGATTAGGAATTACTATTCCCTGTAGAGGGAGAGGGGTTCTGACTTTTGGTTTTCTCGCCGTTTTAGGCTGTTTTTTTCCCTTTATTGTGAATTTATCCATCTGATGTCTTTACAATTAGCGCATTTCTGATTAAGTTCCTAAGAGGATGTCCATTTATTGATTCCCAGTGCTGGAATCCAAGCAACCCACTGTGCTGGCCAAAACAACAGTGATAAGACTGATGGTGCTCTTCTGCCTGGGAATCTCTGATCTGGCTTCCTTCTTGAGTCTGCAACAAGTGGCTCTGCCTTCCCGCAGCTCCAAACACCAGTCAGTAGGGGAACCAGTCCCGCTGACTGTGCAGGAAGAGCTGCCGCACTGAGGCGAGGACAAAACCGCTCTGCCAGCCACAGAAGTCACGCTGGCGACCCGTGGGGCTCCTCCACTGAAAATCTTCTGGTCTGTGGGCAACGAAAATTCCTCTGGAAATGTGTCCTCACGTTTTCTGAGCTTTCACTGTGAGCTACAATACCAAGCTGTTAGTGATCAGCCATCTTGGATCTCTCTCAAGAGATGGGGAGTTGGGGCTTTCTTTATGAGTATCTGTTGCACTGTTCTGCCCAGCTAGGAGGCAGTCTATTCACTATTTGCCTGCTGTGTCTCTGCCCTGATAGTGTGCGTCCACCCTGCTGCTGAAGGGCTCTGTTCTGCTGTGGTGCACTGTGCCCTGCTGGCGGAGTCTCTCTGTAATGGTGGGTTGCCTCAGCAAAGGCAGGCTGCGTCAGCCCTGGGTGGTATATCAGTAGGGGCAGATTGTGTCTGTAGTTGCGGACGTCCCTCCCCCACGGAAATGCACCGTCCTAGATGCTGGCAGCAAAATTCTCAGCCCCAAGTGCCTCCAATTGCCACCATGCTTGTGCCTGTGAGGGTGGAACCCACCGAGCCCAATCACCCAGCTCCTTGCCTCAGAATCCATCCTCTCTCTCTCTCTCTTCCTCTCCCCAAGCTGAATGGTCGACTCTCTCAGTGGTGCCCCAGTAGCCTGCTGATAGGGCACTGGGATCCGTGTGATCTCCTGTGCCGCTGCCCACTGCACCGGATCAGATCACGTTTCCCAGTCTGGCTCATTTTCCAAGTCCCCTTCTATCAGATGTACATGCCAATCTGCCCTTCCAGATCTCAGATTGCCTGTTTAACAGTGCACCCAGACAAGTGAGTTTTGTGCCGGGTGCTGCTGCGCTGTAGTGCCGACCGAATCGGCAGTTCAAGCCACCTGCACTAGCGTCCCGTGTCTCTCCCACACCTGGGATTTTCAACGTTATGTGCACAAACATGGTGCGTCTCAGAATGTGGCTAGGACTCACCTTCTGTGCAATCACTGAGAGCTGCAATGCTGAGTCTCCTCTATGGTGCCATCTTGGAAGCAAGTAATCATTAGTATATTTTACATGGCCACTTATTCAGAACATCATTGAAGAATCATATATATATGGAAAATACTCAGAATTCTATTATATATAGCAACTTATTCAGAGACTCACTGAATAATGCACACCTGGGAAACAGTCTGGAGAATATTTGATATGACTGTTCACCCAGTGACTCAGTGAAAAATGCACAGCTGAAAAATAGTCAAGAGGATAGAGTCTCATGAGTCTATTTTCTTTGGTAACTCGTTCAGAAACTCACTGAAGAATACCTAGCTTTTAAATAGTCAGAGTCCAGGTCATATGGCCACTCAATCAAAGCATTAAAGAATAATGCACAATGGGGCATCAGTAAGGAGTCTATTTCATATGGCATCTCATTGAGAGCTTCAGTGCTTAATAAACAGCTGTAGAGTAGTCAGGACCCTGTTTAATTTAGCCCCAAATTACGCAACTATGTGAATGATACACACATGCATGATAGTCAGGAGACTCTTTGATATGGACACTGATACAGCATCTCTTTGAATACTGCACATGTGGAGAATAATCAGTAGTCTATTTCATACAGTGAGTCATTTGGAGAGTCAAGAAATAACGCACAACTGTAAAGTAAAATGTGGTCTATTACATAAGGCCTCTCTTTCACTGTTTCAGGGAATCATACGTATATCTGATAAATCAGAAATTTCTTTCACATGGCCACTCGTTCAGAGCCTCAGTGCATAATACTCCCCTCAGAAACAGTTTAGGGTGTATTTCAAATAAGGACACAATCAGAGTCTCTGTGAGTAATGCACACATGGGCAATACACTAGAGTTTGTTTCTATGCTCACTTACTCAGAGTCTCATTCAATAATACACACATTGGGAAGAATTAGGAGTCTACTTCATGAAGCCACTCATTCAGAGGTTCAGTGAATAATTCACATTGGAGAAATACTCGAGCATTTTTCATATGGCCACTCACTATGTGCCTCCCTGAATGATACACACCTGGGAAATCCTCAGGACTTTATTGCATATTACCACACATTTAGGACCTTATTGAATAATTCACAATGGAACAGTGGTCAGGCATCTATTCTTTCTGGCCTCTCATTCAAAGTTTCTGTGAATTATAAACTTTATGGATTAATCAGGGCACTGTTTAAGATAGCCAAAATTTAAGTGCTTTCCTGAGTGATACACACCTGCGTGATAGTCAGTAGTTTATTTTATATGAACTCTAATTCTGGGTATTGCTGTGTAATACACAAATTGGTGAGTGCCAGGAGTCTATTTGGTATGGACACTCATACAGAACAAGTTTGAATAGAGTCAAGAATACACACCCGTGATCTAGTCAAAAAACAATTTCATATGGTTAAAGTTTTAGAGCCTCAGAGAATACAACATTCCTGGGGAATACTCAGGATGCTATAACATATGGCATTTATTTCAGAGATTCATTGAATAAGGAACACCTTCATTGTAGTCATAATTCTATGTCATATAGCCACATATTCAGCTCCTAACTTAATTACATACACTTTGGGAAAAGTCAGGATTCTTTTTTGTATGTCCACTCATTTAAATACCGAATGTAAAAATGGACACCGGTGGAGAATTCAGAAGTCTCTGTTTTATGGCCAGTCATTCAGAGCCTCACAGAATAATACAGAAGTATGAAAATTCAGGAGTGTATTTTAGATGGCCACTTATTCAGAACCTCATTGAAGAATTATGTATGTCTGGAAAATACTCAGGATTCTACTATATATAGCCACTTATTCAGAGACTCACTGAATAATGCACAGCTGGGGAATAGTCTGGATACTATTTGATATGACCGTTCACCCAGTGACTCAGTAAAAAATGCACAGCTGATAAATAATTAAGAGGATAAAGTCATGAGTCTATTTTCTGTGGTGACTCGTTCAGAAACTCATGGAAGAATACCCAGCTTGGAAATCGTCAAAGTCCAGGTCGTATGGACACTCAATCAAAGCATTACTGAATAATACACAATGGGGCAAGAGTAAGGAGTCAATTTCATATGGCCTTTCATTGAGAACGTCAGTGCATAATAAATAGCTGTGGAGTAGTCAGGACCCTATTTATGGTATTCCCAAATTATGCAGTTATGTGAATGATACACACATGTGTGATAGGAGACTATTTGATATGGACACTCATACAGTACCTCTTTGAATACTGCATACTTAAGGAGTAATCATCAGTCTATTTCATATGTTGATTCGTTTGGAGAGTAAAAAAATAACGCACACCTGTGGAGTAAAATGGGGTCAATTACATAAAGCCACACTTTCAGTGTTTCAGTGAATAATATGTATATCTGATAAGTCTAGGATCTCTTTTACATGGCCACTCGTTCATGGCGTCAGTGCATAATACTCACCTCAGAAATAGTCTATGGTCTACTTCAAATATGTACATAATTAGAGTCTCTGTAAAAAATGCACACATGGGCAATAAACAAGAGTCTGTTTTCTTTGCCCAATTAGTCACAGTCTCATTCAATAATACACAGCTGTGGAAGAATTAAGAGTCTACTTCATGTAGCCAGTCATTTAGAGCCTCACGGAATAATTCACACCAGGATAATAGTCGAGCATTTTTTATATGGCCACTTACTATGTGCCTCCCTGAATGATACACACATGGGGAATCCTCAGGATTCTATTTCATACTACCACACATTTAGAACCTTAATGAATAATACACAATGGAGCAATAGTCAGGTGTCTGTTCTTTCTGGCCTCTCATTCAAACTTTCAGTGAATAATAAACTTCTATGGAGTAATCAGTTAACTGTTTAAGATTGCCACGAATTAAGTGCCTTCCAGAGTGATACACACCATGGTGATAGTCAGCAGTTTATTTCACGTGAACTCTAATTATGGGTATTGCTGAGTAATAAACAACTGGGGGAGTGTCAGGAGTCTATTTGGTGTGGACAATCATACAGACCCTGTTGGAATAATGCACACATGGAGAATAATCAGCACTCTATGTCATACCGCAACTCATTAAAAAAAAAAACAGTGAATAACGCACATGTGGAGGAATGAGATGTCTGTTTCATATGGCCGTTCCTTCACAGCCTCACTGAATATTACACACTTGTGATATAGTCTAGAGTCTATTGTTTTTGGCCACTCATTCAAAGAATCACTGAATAATGCACACCTGCAAAATGGTAAGAAGTATCTATTCTGTGGCCTCTCATTGAGAGCCTCACTAAATGTACACACCTGGGAAAATAGTCAGGATTTACTTATATCCCCTCATTTAGAGTCTCACTCAATAATGCACACCTGTGGAATAGTAGCAAGACATTTTTATGTGGCCTCTTATTCGGAGTGTCACTGAATAATGTGGTGTATGCAGGAGTCTATTTCATGTAGACAAATTTTTTGAGCCTCTGTGTATAAGAGAAACCCTTGCTAGAGTAAGGCATCTAATTTTTATGGCCACATCTTCTAAGCCTCACTGAATAATACACACCTGGAAAATAATTTGGAATCTATTTTTGATGGGCATTCATTCACAGCCTCGGTGAATAATGCACACCCTTGGGGTAGCCATGAGTCTATTTCATTTGGAAACTCATTCATAGCCACAGTGGATAATATGTATGGGTGGATTAGTCAGGAGTTTATTTAGTATGGCCAATGACTCGTAATATCAGTGAATAATGCACAAATGTAAAGTACTAATCAGTCTAATTTATAGAGCCATTCATTTAGAGATTCACTGAATAATACAAATATTTAAGATAGACAGATTTCTGTTTCATATGGTAACACAATCAGAGCCTCACTCAGTAACACACACTTGGGGAAGTGTTAGGAGTCTACTTTATATAACCTCTCACTTACAACCTCAGCAAACAAAGCACACGTGCGGAATAGACACTAGTATATTTTATATGGCCACAAAATCAAAGCCTGAGTGAGTAATACACAACTTTACAATAGTCACTATTGTATTCCATGTGCCCAAATATTCAAAGGTAGAGTTAATAATACACACCTGTGGACTATTCAAAAAAAGAATTTCATATGGACAAAGCTTTAGAGCCTCATTGAAAAATACATACCTGGGAAAAACTCAGGACGCGATTACATATGGCATCTATTTCAGAGATTCATTGAATAAGGAACACCTGTATTGTAGTCAGAATTCTATTTCGTATACTCACATATTCAGAAGCTAACTGAATGCCATACAGTTTGGGGAAAGTCAAAATTCTATTTCGTATAGTAACATATTTAGAACTTAACTGAATAACATACATCTTGGGAAAAGTCAGGATTCTATTACGTATAGCCACTCATTGAGATACCAAATGTGAAATTGCACACCTGTGGAGTGTTCAGGCATCTCTGTTTTATGGCCATTCATTCAGAGCCTCACAGAATCATACAGAACTATGGAAATTCAGGAGTGAATTTTACATGACCACTTATTCAGGAAATCATTGAATAATCATATATATTTGGAAAATACTCAGATTTCTATTATATACAGCTACTTATTTAGAGGCTCACTGAATAATGTACAGAAGGGGAATATTCTGGAGACTATTTGATATGATGGTTCACCCAGGTACTCAGTGAAAATCGCAGCTGATAAATAGTCAAGTGGATAGAGTCATGAGTTTATTTACTATGGTAAATCTTTCAGAAACTCACTGAAAAATACACAGCTTGGAAATAGTCAGAGTCTAAGTCATATGGCTACTCATTCAAACATTACCGAATAATGCACAATGGGGCAATAGTAAGGAGTCTGTTTCATATGGCCTCTCATTGAGAGCTTCAGTGCGTAATAAACAGCTGTGGAGTAGTCAGTGCCCTCTTTAAGGTAGACGCAAATTACGCAGCCACGTGAATGATACACACAGTTTTGATAATCCGGAGACTCTTTGATATGGACACTCAAACAGCACCTCTTCGAATACTGCATATTTTGGGAATAATCACCAGTCTATTTCATATGGTGATTCGTTTGGAGAGTCAAAAAATAACGCACACCTGTGGAGTAAAATTGAGTCTATTACATAAGGCCACACTTTCAGTGTTTCAGTGAGTAATATGTATATCTGATAAGTCTGTAATCTCTTTCACTTGGCCACTTGTTCAGGGCCTCAGTGCATAATACTACTTTCAGAAGTAGTCAAGAGTCTACTTCAAATAAGTTCACATTTAAAGTCTCTGTAAGTAATGCACACATGGGCAATTCACAAGAGTCTCTTTTCTTTGCCCACTTAGTCAGAGTCTCATTCATTAATACACAACTGGAGAAGATTTAAGAGTCTACCTCATGTAGCCACTCATTTAGAGCCTCAGTGAATTATTCACACAGGAGTAATAGTCGAGCCTTTTTTATATGGCCACTCACTATGTGCCTCCCTGAATAATACACACCTGGGGAATCCTCAGGATTCTATTTTATACTACCGCACATTTTGAACCTTATTGAATAATTGACAATGGAGCAATAGTCAGGTGTCTATTCTTTCTGGTGTATCATTCAAAGTTTCAGTGAATAATAAACTTCTATGGAGTAATCAGGGCACTGTTTAAAATAGCCATGAATAAAGTGCATTTCTGAGTGATACACACCTGGTTTATAGTCAGGAGTTTATTTTATATGAACTCTAATTCTGGGTATTGCTGAGTAATACAAAACAGGGGGAGTTTCAGGAGTCTATTTGGTATGGACACTTATACAGAACTTGTTTGAATAATGCACACATGTAGAATAATCAGGAGTTATGTTCATATGACTACTCATTCAGAGAGTGAATAACGCACATGTGAAGTATTCAGAAATCAGTTTCAAATGGCCGTTCTTTCTCAGCCTCACTGAATATTACACACTTGTGATACAATCTGGAGTCTCTTGGTTATGGCCACTCATTCAGAGAATCACTGTATAATGCACACCTACGAAATGGTTAGAAGTCTCTATCCTATGTCCACTCATTGAGAGCCTCACTATAAGTACTCACCTGGGAAAATAGTATGGATTTACTTATATCCTTTCATTTAGAGTCTCATTCAATAATGCGCACCTTTGTAATAGTAAGGAGATTTTTTTTCATGTGGCCTGTCATTTGGAGTGTCACTGAATAATGTGGTGGAGTCAGGAGTCTATTTCATGTAGACACATTTTCAGAACCTCAGTGAATAAGAGAGATCCTTGCTATAGTAAGGCATCTAATTAATACGGCCATGTCTTGTAAGCCTCACTGAATAATACACACCTGGAGAATAATTTGGAATCTATTTTCCATGGACATTCATTCAGAGCCTCAGTGAATAAGCACACCCGTGGGGTAGCCAGGAGTCTATTTCATTTGGACACTATTCATAGCCTCAGTGGATAATCTGCACGTGTGGATTAGTCAGGATTTCATTTCATATGGCCACTGACTCATAATTTCAGTGAATAATGCACAAATGTAAATTACTCAGCAGTCTATTTCACAGAGCCACTCATTCATAGATACACTGAATAATGCAAATATTTAAGATAGACAGAATCTTGTTTCATATGGTCACACAATCAGAGACTCACTGAGTAACACACACCTGGGGAAGCGTTAGGAGTCTACTTTATATAGCCTCTCATTTACAGCCTCAGCGAATAATGAACACGTGTGAAATAGACATTAGTCTATTTCATGTGGCCACAAAATCAAAGCCTGAGTGAGTAATACACAACTTTAGAATACACACTAGTCTATTCCATATGGCAAAATATTCAAAGTCAGAGTCTATAATACACACCTGTGGACTCGTCAAAAAACAATTTCATATGGCCAAAGTTTCAGAGCCTCAGTGAATAACGCATACATTCGGAATACTCCAGACGCTATTACATATGGCATCTATTTCAGAGATTCATTGAATAAGTAACACCTGTATTGTAGTCAGAATTCTATATCTATAGCCTCATATTCAGAACCTAACTGAATGACATACACTATGGGGAAAGTCAGGATTCTATTTTGTATAGCCACTCATTTAGATACCGAATGTAAAAATGCACACCTTCAGAGAATTCAGAAGTCTCTGTTTTATGGCCACTCATTTAGAGCCTCACAGAATAATACAGAACTATGAAAATTCAAGAGTGTATTTTACATGGCCACTTATTCAGAACCTCATTGAAGAATCATATATATCTGGAAAATACTGAGAATAATTTTTTTTAAATTTTTATTGCATTTTAGGTTTTGGTGTACATGTGCAGAACGTGCAAGATAGTTGCATAGGTACACAGAAGGCAGTGTGTTTTGCTGTCTTCCTTCCCTTAACCCATATTTGGCATTTCTCCTTAGGCTATCTCTCCCCAGCTCCCCCTGCGCTGTTCTTTTTCTATTACCCCCAATAGACCCCAGTGTGTTGTACCCCACTCCCTGTGTCCATGTGTTCTCATTTTCTCACCCACCTATGAGTGAGAATATGTGGTATCTTCTTTTCTGTTTTTGGGTCAGTTTGCTGAGAATGATGTTCTGAAGATTCATCCATGTCCTTACAAAGGACATAAACTCATCATTTTTGATTGCTGCATAATATTCCATGGTGTATAGGTGCCTCATTTCCCCAGTCCAGTCTATCATCAATGGGCATTTGCGTTGGTTCCAGTTCTTTGCTATTGTAAACAGTGCTGCAATGAACATTCGTGTGCCTGTGTCCTTATAGTAGAAAGATTTATAGTCTTTTCAATATATACCCAGTAATGGGATTGCTGGGTCAAATGGAATTTCTATTTCTAGGTGCTTGAGGAATCGCCACACTGTCTTCCACAATGGTTAAACTAATTTACACTCCCACCAACAGTGTAGAAGTGTTCCTATTTCTCCACATCCTCTCCAGCATCTGTTGTCTCCAGATTTTTTAATGATCGCCATTCTAACCGTCGTGAGATGGTATCACAATGTGGTTTTGATTTGCATCTTTCTAATGACTAGTTATGATGAGCATTTTTCATGTGTTTGTCTACCTCATGTATGTCTTCTTTTGTAAAGTGTCTGTTCATATCCTTTGCTCATTTTTCAATGGGCTTGTTGGTTTTTTTCCTGTAAATCTGTTTGAGTTCTTTGTAAATTCTGGATATCAGCCCTTTGTCAGATGTGTAACCTGCAGATTTTTTTCCCAATCTGTTGGTTTCTGATTCACTCTAGTGACTGTTTCTTTTGCTGCGCAGAAGCTGTGGAGTTTGATTAGGTCCCATTTGTCTATTTTGGCTTTTATTGCCAATGCTTTTGGTGTTTTGGTCATGAAGTCCTTGCCTACTCCTATGTCCTGAATGGTTTTGCCTAGATTTTCTTCTAGGATCTTTATGGTGCCAGGTCTTATGTTTAAGTATTTAATCTATCTCGAGTTAATTTTAGTGTAAGGTGTCAGGAAGTGGTCCAGGTTCTGGTTTCTGCACATGGCTAACGTGTTTTCCGACATCATTTGGTAAACAGGGAATCCTTTCCCGATTGCTTGTTTTTGTCTGTTTTATGAAAGATTGTATGGTTGTAGATATGTTGATTTGCCTATGATGCCTCTGTTTTGTTCCATTGGTCTATATCTCTGTTTTTGTACCAGTATCCTGCTGTTTTGATTACTGTATCCTTGTAGTATAGTTTGTAGTCTGGTAGTGTGATGCCTCCCGCTGTGTTCTTTTTGCTTAGTATTGACTTGGATATGCGTGCTCCCTTTTGGATCTACATGAAGTTCATACTGGTTTTTTCCAGGTCTGTGAGGAAATTCAATGGGAGCTTGATGGGCATAGTGTTAATTCTGTAAATAACTTTGGGCAGTATAGCCATTTTCACGATATTTATTCTTCCTAACCAAGAACATGGAATGTTTCTCCATCTGCTTGTGTCCTCTCTTATTACATTTAGCAGTGGTTTGTAGTTTTCCTTGAAGAGGTCCCTTACGTTCCTTGTAATTTGTATTTCTAGGTATTTTATTCTCTTTGTAGCAATTGTGAATGGCAGTTCATTCTTGATTTGGTTCTCTTTACGTCTGTTATTGGTGTATGGAAATGCTTGTTATTTTTGCACATTGATTTTATATCCTGAGTCTTTGCTGAAGTTGCTTATCAGTTTCAGGAGCTTTTGGGCTGAGGTGATGGGGTCTTCTAGGTATACTGTCTTGTCGTCTGCGAATACAGACAATTTGGCTTCCTCCTTTTCTATTCGAATACAGTTTATTTCTTTTTCTTGCCTAATTGCTCTGGCTAGAACTTCCAGTACTATGTTGAATAGGAGTGATGAGAGAGGGCATCATTGTCTTATGCCGGATTTCAAAGGGAATGCTTCCAGTTCTTGCCCACTATGTATAATATTTGCTGTTGGTTTATCATAAGTAGCTTTTATTACTTTGAGATATGTTCCATCAATACCGAGTTTATTGAGAGTTTTTAGCATAAAAAGCTGTTGAATTTTGTCAAATGCATTCTCTGCATCAATTGAGATAATCATGTGGTTTTTGTTTTTGGTTCTGTTAATGCGGTGAATGACATTTATAGACTTGCGTATGTTAATCCAGCCTTGCATGCCCGGGATGAATCCTACTTGATTATGATGAATAAGTTTTTTATTGTGCTGTTGCAATCGGTTTGCCAGTATTTAATTGAAGATTGTTGCATCTATATTCATCATGGATATGGGCCTGAAATTTTCTTTTTTGTTTAGTCTCTGCCTGGTTTTGGTATCAGGATGATGTTGGTCTCCTAAAATAATTTGGGAGCGGTTTCCTTTTCTTGTATTATTTGAAATAATTTCAGAAGGAATGGTAACCAGCTCCTCTTTTTGTGTCTGGTAGAATTCGGCTGTGAACCCATCTGGACCAGGGCTTTTTTCGAGTGGTAGGCTCTTAATTGCTCCCTCGTCTTCAGACATTTTATTGGTCTATTTATATTTTCAGCTTCTATATGGTTTAGGCTTGGGAGGACACAGGTGTCCAGGAATCTATCCATTTCTTCCTGGTTTACTAGTTTATGTGCATAGAGTTGTTTTTACTATTCTCTGATGATGATTTGAATTTCTGTAGAATCTGTTATGATTTTTTCTTTATTGTTTTTTATTGCATCTATTAGGTTGTTCTCTCTCTCTTTTTTATTAATCAGTCTGGCTAGTGGTCTGTCTATTTTGTAGATCTTTTGAAAACGCAGCTCTTGGATTTATTGATTTTTTGTAAGTTTTTTTGTGTCTCTATCTCATTCAGTTCTGCTCTGATCTTAGTTATTTCTTGTCTTTGGCTAGGTTTAGCGCTTTTTTGATCTTCCTCCTCTAGCTCTTTCAATTTTGACAATAGGGTGTCAATTTTGGATCTCTCCACTCTTCTCATGTGGGCACTTATTGCTATATATTTTCCTCTACAGACTGCTTTAAATGTGTCCCAGAGATTCTGGTATGTTTTGTCTTTGTTCTCGTAGGTTTTGAAGCACGTCTTTATTTATGCCTTCATTTCATTGTTGATCCCATCAACATTCAAGAGCCAGTTGTTTAGTTTTTATGAAGCTGTGCAGTTCTGAGTTCGTTTCTGAATTCTGAGTTTCAACTTGATTGCACTATTGTCTGAGAGACTGTTTGTTATGATTTCAGTTGTTTTGCATTTGCTGAGAAGTGCTTTACTTCCAATTATGTGGTCAATTTTGGAGTAGGTGTGAAATGGTGCTGAGAAGAATGTATATTCTGTGGATTTGGGGTGGATATTTCTGTCTATCAGGTTTTCTTGTTTCTGGTCTGAGTTCAAGCCCTGGATATCCTTGTTAATTTTCTGTCTGGTTGATCAGTCTGATATTGACAGTGGAGAATTAAAGTCTCCCATTATTGTTGTGTGGGAGTCTAAGTCTTTTTGTAAGTCATTAAGATCTTGCCTTATATACCTGGGTTCTCCTGTATTGGGTCTATATATATTAAGTATCGTTAGCTCTTCTTGTTGTGTCTATCCTTTTAACATTATGTAATGACCTTCTTTGTCTCTTTTGATTTTGTTGCTTTTATGTCTATTTTATCAGGGATGATTATTGCAATTCCTGCTTTTTTTCTCTCCATTTGCTTGGTAAATCTTCCTCCATCCCTTTATTTTGAGCCTTTGTGAATCTTTCCATGTGAGATTGGTTTCCTGGATACAGCACACTGATGGGTTTTGGTTTTTATCCAATTTGCCAGTCTGTGTCTTTTGATTGGTGCATTTATCCCATTTACATTTAGGGTTAATATTGTTATGTGTGAGTTTGATACTGCCATTTTCATGCTATCAGGTTGTTTTGTCCTTGGTTGATGCAGATTTCTCATTTTGTTGATGCTCTTTAGCATTTGGTACATTTTTAGAATGGCTTGTACTGGTTGTTTCTTTCTATGTGTAGTGCCTTTTTCAGGAGCTCTTGTAATGCAGGCCTGGTGGGGACAAAATCTCTGAGTTCTTGCTTGTTGGCAAAAGATTTTATTCTTCCTTCACTTATGAATCTCACTTTGGCTGGATATGAAATTCGGGGTTGAAATTTCTTTTCTTTAAAGATGTTGAATATTGGCCCCCACTCTCTTCTGGCTTGTAGAGTTTCTGCGGAGAGATCTGCTGTGAGTCTGATGGACTTCCCTTTGTGGGTGACCCTACCCTTCTCTCTGGCTACCCTTAGTATTTTCTTCTTCATTTCAACACTGGTGAATGTGAAGATTATGTGCCTTGGGGTTGCTCTTCTTGCAAAATATCTTTGTGGTGTTCTCTGTATTTCCTGGAGTTGAGTATTGGCCTGCCTTGCTAGGATGGGGAAATTTTCTTGGATAATACCCTGAAGAGTGTTTTCCAGCTTGTATTCTTTCCCTTAGTCACATTATGGTACGTCTATCAAACGTAGGTTAAGTCTCTTCACATAGTCCCACATTTCTTGAAGATATGGATCATTCCTCTTTGTGCTTATTTCTCTAATCTTTGTTTCTCTTTTTATTTCATTGAGTTGTTCTTCGACTTCTGATATCCTTTCTTCTGCCTGGTCAATTCCGCTCTTGAACCTTGTGCATGCTTCTTGAAGATCTCGTGTTGTGTTTTTCAGCTCCTTCAATTCATTCATATTCCTCTCTAAGTTGTCAATTCTTGTTATCATTTCCTCGAATCTTTTTTCAAATCTTTTTTCAAGGTTTTTAGTTTCTTTGCATTGATTTAGAACATGTTCTTTTAGCTCACTGAAGTTTCTCATTATCCACCTTCTGAAGTCTGACTGCCTCATTTCATCACAGTCATTCTCTGTCCAGCTTTGTTTCCTTGCTGGTGAATAGTTTTTGTCCTTTGTAGGAGGTGAGGTGTTTTGGTTTTTGGTGCTTTCCTCCTTTTAGCTCTGGTTTCTTCCCATCTTTGTGGATTTATCTACCTGTCATCTTAGTAGTTGCTGACTTTTCGATTGGGTCTCTGTGTGGACGCCCAGATTGTTGATGATGAAGTATTTCTGTTACTTAGTTTTCCTTCTAATGTTCTAGCGCCTCTGCTGTATGAGGGCTGAGGTTCACTCCAGGCCCAGCTTGTCTGGAGTACACCTGTATCAGCTGCAGAAAAGTGAGGGATGCTCCCAGTTTCTTATTCTGCTATCTTTGACCCAGAATGATGCCTGCCAAATGTCAGTCTGATTAGTCCTTTATTGAGGTGGGTCTTTGGATATACAGGGGTCAGGGATCTGCTTAAGGAGATGGCCTGTCCTTTATAGGAGGTCCAGTGCTTAGCTTTGAACTCCGTGGTTCGTTCAGGTTTGCTGGGGGAATGTGTCTGCTGCAGCAGAAATTATAAAAGCCCCCCCGCCTTTATTTTCTCAGATGCTCTGTCTTGGGGAGTTGAAGCTTTCTTTATGAGTATCTGTTGCACTGTCCTGCCCAGCAACGAGGCAGTCTATTCACTATTTGCCTGCCTGGGCTCTGCCCTGCTAGTGCGTGTCTGCCCTGCTGCTGCACATTCCTGTTCTACTGTGGTGCACTGCGCCCTGTTGGCAGCGTCTCTCTGTTTTGGCTGGTTGCCTCAGCAATGGCAGGCTGTATCAGCAGTGGGCGGTACCTCAGTAAGGATGGATTGTGTCCATAGTGGTGGACGCCCCTCTCCCACCGAGCTGCACATTTTGGATTCAGCAGAACCCGGAGCAAAACTCTCAATGCCGATTGCATGGAATCACCATGCTGCTTTTCAGTCTGAGAGTAAGACCCGCTGAGCACCATCACCTGGCTCCCTGCCTCAGAGTCCCTCCTCTCTCTCTCTCTTTTTTTTCAAATTGAAGAGTTGACTCTCTCACAGGCGACCAAGTCGCCTGAAGATTGGCCACTGGGATCCGTGGGATCTCACCTGCAGCAGCCCACTGCAGTGGAGCAAATCGCACTTCCCAGGAATCTCCTCGTCTGGCTCACCATCCCAGTCCCGTTCAATCAAATGGACATGTCAATCAGCCCTCCCAAAACTCAGATTGCCGGTTTAACAGCGCACCCAGACCAGTGAGCTTAGTGCATGCTGCCACTGCGTCGTAGCGCAGCGCTGGCCAAAAAGGCCATACAAGCAAGCTGCGCTGCTCTCCTATGTCTGTCCTAAACCTGGGAATTTGCCAGTTCTGTGGGCTACAAAAGTCCTTCTGAAAATGCAGCTAAGACTCACCCTCTGCGCCTTCACTGAGAGTGGCAATTCTGAGTTGTTTCTATGGTGGCATCTTGGAAACAATCCCCAAGGATTCCATTATATATAGCCACTTATTCAGAGACTCACTGAATAATGCACACCTGGGGAATAGTCTGGAGCCTTTTTGATATGAGCGTTCACCCAGTGACTCAGTGAAAACTGCACATCAGAGACAGAGTCAAGAGAATAGAGTCATGAGTCTATTTTCTGTGGAGAAACAATCAGTAACTAACTGAAGAATACCCACCTTGGAAATAGTCAGAGTCCAGGTCATATGGCCACTCAATAAAAGCATTACCAAATAATGCACCATGCAGCAATATTAAGAAGTATATTTCATATGGCCTCTCATTGAGAGTTTCAGTGAGTAATAAACAGCTGTGGAGTAGTCAGGACCCTATATAAAGTAGCTCCAAATTACGCAGCTAAGTGAATGATACGCACATGTGTGATAGGAAACTTTATTTATTTATTTATTTATTTATTTATTTTAATTTTTATTGCATTATAGGATTTGGGGTACATGTGCAGAACGTGCAAGATAGTTGCATAGGTACACATATGGCAGTGTGCTTTGCTGCGTTCCTCCCCTTCACCCACACTTGGCATTCATCCCCAGGCTATCCCTCCCCAGCCCCCACCGCTGTCCCTCTCCCATTCCCCACAATAGACCCCAGTGTGTAGTAGACTCCCTCTCTGTGTCCATGTGTTCTCATTTTTCTCACCCACCTATGAGTGAGTGTATGCGGTATTTCTTTTTCTGTTCTTGTGTCAGTTTGCTGAGAATGATTTTCTCCAGATTCATCCATGTCCCTACAAAGGACACAAACTCATCATTTTTGATTGCTGCATAATATTCCATGGTGTATATGTGCCACATTTTCCCAGCCCAGTCTATCATCGTTGTGCATTTGTGTTGGTTCCAGTTCTTTGCTATTGTCAACAGTGCTGCAATGAACATTCATGTGCATGTGTTTTTATAGTACAACGATTTATAGTCCTTTGGATATATACCCAGCAATGGGATTGCTGGGTCAAATGGGATTTCTATTTCTAGGTCCCTGAGGAATTGCCACACTGTCTTTCACAATGGTTGAACTAATTTACACTCCCACCAACAGTGTAAGAGTGTTCCTATTTCTCCACATCCTCTCCAGCATCTGCTGTCTCCAGATATTTTAATGATCGCCGTTCTAACTGGAATAAGATGGTATCTCAATGTGGAGACTTTTTGATATGGACACACATACAGCACTTCTTCAAATACTGCATATTTGTGGAATAATCACTAGTCTATTACATATTGTGATTCGTTTGGAGAGTCAAAAAATAACGCACACTTGTGGAGTAAAATGGGGACTATTACAAAGGCCACTCTTTCACTGTTTCAGTCAATAATATGTATATCTGATAAGTCAGGAATGTCTTTTACATTGCCACTCGTTCAGGGACTCAGTGCATAATACTCCCCTCAGAAATAGTCAAGGGCCTACTTCAAAAAAGTACACATTCAGAGTCTCTGTAAGAAACACATGCATGGGCAATACACAAGAGTCTCTTTTCTATGCCCACTAAGTCAGAGCCTCATTCAATCATACACACATTGGAAAGAGTTAAGAGTCTGCTTCATGTAGTCACTCATTTAGAGCCTCAGTGAATAATTCACACCAGGGTAATAGTCGAGCATTTTTTTTATGGCCACTCACTATGTGACTCCCTGAATGATACACACTTGGGGAATCCTCAAATTCTATTTTATACTACCACACAATTTGACCCATACTGAATAATCCACAATGGAGCCTTAGTCATCTGTCTATACTTTCTGGCCTCTCATTCGAAGATTCAGTAAATAATAAACTTCTATGGAGTAACCAGGGCACTGTTTAAGATAGCCACGAATTAAGTGAATTCCTGTGTGATATGCACCTGGGTGATAGTGATGAGATTATTTCATATGAACTCTAATTCTGGGAAATGCTGAGTAATACACAACTGGGAGAGTGACAGGAGTCTATTTAATATGGACACTCATACAGAACCTGTTTGAATTATGCACACATGGAGAATAATCAGGAGTCTATGTCATACGGCTACTCATTCAGACAAACAGTGAATAACGCACATGTGGAGTAATGATAAGTCTGTTTCATATGGCCGTTCTTTCACAGCCTCACGGAATATTACACTCTTGTGATATAGTCTGGAGTCTATTGTTTGTGGCCACTCATTTAGAGAATCACTGAATAAGGCACACCTGCGGAATAGTCAGAAGATTCTATCCTATGGACTCTCATTGACAGCCTCCAGAAATGTACACACCTTGGAAAATAGTCAGGATTTACTTATATTTCCTCATTTAGAGTCCCACTCAATAATACCTACCTGTGGAATCGTAAGGAGACTATTTATCGTGGCCTCTCATTCGCAGTGTCACTGAATTATGTGGTGGAGTCAGGAGTGTATTTCATGTAGACACATTTTCAGAGCCTCGGTGAATAAGAGAGACCCTTTATATAGTAAGGCATCTAATTAATATGGCCACATCTTGTAAGCCTCACTGAATAATACAAACTTGGAGAATAATTTGTATTCTATTCTCGATGGGCATTCATTCAGATCCTCAGTGAATAATGCCCACCCATGGGGTATCCAGGAGCCTATTTTATTTGGACTCTCATTCATAGCCTCAGTAGATAATATGCACGTGTGGATTAGTCAGGATTTCATTTCATATGGCCACTGATTTACAATTTAAATGAATAATGCACAAATGTAAAGTACTTAGCAGTCTTTTTCATAGAGCCACTCATTCAGAGATTCACTGAATAATAAAAATATTTAAGATAGAAAGAATCCTGCTTTTTATGGTCACATAATCAGAGCCTCACAGAGTAACACACAAATGGGGAAGCGTTAGGAGTCTACTTTATATAGCCTCTCATTTACAGCCTCAGCAAATAATGCACACGTGTGGAATAGGCACTAGTCTATTTTATATGGCCAGAAAATCAAAGCCTGAGGGAGTAATAAACAACTTTAGAATAGTCACTAGTCTTTTACATGTGCTCAAATATTCAAAGTCAGAGTCAATAATACACACCTGTGGACTAGTCCAAAAAGAATTTTATATGGCCAAAGTTTTAGAGCCTCAGTGAATAATGGATACCTCAAGGATACTCAGGACGCGATTACATATGGCATCTATTTCCGAGATTCATTGAATAAGGAACACCTGTATTGTAGTCAAAATCCTATTTTGTATAACCGCGTATTAAGGACCTAACAAAATGACATACAACTTGAAGAATGTCAGGATTCTATTCCGTATAGCCCCTCATTTAGATACCGAATGTGAAAACGCACACCTGCGGAGTATTCGGGAGTCTCTGTTTTATGGCCACTCATTCAGAGCCTAACAGAATAGTACAGAACTATGGAAATTCAGGAGTGTATTTTACATGGCCACTCATTCAGAACCTCATTGAAGAATTATATATATATATATAGAAAATACTCAGGATGCTATCATATATAGCCACTTATTCAGAGACTCACTGAATAATATACACCTGGGAAATATTCTGGAGACTCTTTGATATGACTGTTCACCCAGTGACTCAGTAAAAAATGCACAGCTGAGAAATACTCAAAAGGATGGAGTCATGAGTCTATTTTCTGTGGTAACGTGTTGAGAAACTCATTGAAGAATACCAACTTGGAAATAGTCAGAGTCCAAGTCATATGTCCACTCAATCAAAGCTTCACTGAATAATGAATAATGGGGCAATAGTAAGTAGTCTATTTTATATGGCCTCTCATTGAGAGCTTCAGTGCATAATAAACAGCTGTGGAGTATTCAGGTCCCTATTAAAGGTAGCCCCAAATTTCACAGCTACGTGAATGATACACACGTGTGTGATAGTCAGGAGACTTTTTGATATGGACACTCATACAGCACCTCTTCGAATACTGCACATTTGGGGAATAATCACTAATCCATTTCATATGGTGATTCGTTTGGAGAGTCAAAAAATAACGCACACAGGTGGAGTAAAATGGGGTCTATTACATTAGGCCACTATTTCAGTGTTTCAGTGAATAATATGTATATCTAATAAGTCAGGAATCCCTTTCACATGGACACTCCTTAAGGGCCTCAGTGCATAATACTCCCCTCAGAAAGAGTCAAGGGTCTACTTCAAATAAGTACATATTCAGAGTCCCTGTAAGTAATGCACACATGGGCAATGCACAAGAGGCTCTTTTCTATGCCCACTTAGTCAGAGTCTCATTCAATAATACACACCTGGGGAAGAGTTAAGAGTCTACATTATGTAGCCAATCATTTTAAGCCTCAGTGAATAATTCACACCGGAGTAATAGTCGAGCATTTTTTAAATGGCCACTCGCTATGTGCCTCCCTGAATGAAGTACACCTGGGGAATCCTCAGGATTCTATTTCATAGTACCACACATTTAGATTCTTATTGAATAATTCACAATGAAGCAATAGTCAGGTGTCTATTCTTTCTGTCTTCTCATTCAAAGTTTCAGTGAATAATAAACTTCTATGGAGTAATCAGGGCATTGTATACGATAGCCACGAATTAAGTGCCTTTCAGAGTTATACACACCAGCGTGATAGTAAGGAGTTTATTTTATATGAAATCTAACTCTGGGTATTGCTGAGTAATCCACAACAGATGGAGTGTCAGGAGTCAGTTTGGTGTGGACAGTCATACGGAACCTGTTTGAATAATGCACACATGGAGAATAATCAAGAGTCTATGTCATATGGCTGTTCTTTCAGACAAATATTGAATAATGCACATGTGAAGTAATGAGAAGTTTGTTTCATATGGCCGTCCTTTCACAGCCTCACTGAATATTACACACTTGTGATATAGTCTTGAGTCTATTATTTATGGCCACTCATTCAGAGAATCACGGAATAATGCACACCTGCAGAATGGTAAGAAGTCTATCCTATGGCATCTCAGTGAGAGCCTCACTAAGTGTACACACCTGGGAAAATAGTCAGAATTTACTTATATCCCCTCATTTAGAGTCCCACTCAATAATGCTCACCTTTGGAATAGTAAGGAGACTTTTTCATGTGGCCTCTCATTTGGCATGTCACTGAATTATGTGGTGTAGTCAAGGAGTCAATTTCATGTAGACACTTTTTCAGAGCCTCAGTGAAAAAGAGAAAACCTTGCTAAAATAAGGCATCTAATTAAAACGGCCATGTCTTGTAAGCCTCACTGAATAATAAACACCTGGAGAATAATTTGTAGTCTGTAATCTATGGGCATTCATTCAGATCCTTGGAGAATAATGCACACTTGCGGGGTAGCCAGGAGTCTATTTTATTTTGACACTTATGCATAGCCTCAGTGGATGATATGCACTAGTGTATTAGTCAGAATATTATTTCATATGGCCACAGACTTAAAATCTAAATGAATAAGGCACAAATGTAAAGTACTCACCAGTCCTTTTCACAGAGCCACTCATTCAGAGATTCACTGAATAATACAAATATTTAAGATGGAAGGAATCCTGTTTTTTATGGTCACACAATCAGAGCCTCACAGAATAACACACACCTGGGGAAGTGTTAGGAGTCTACTTTATATAGCCTCTCATTTACAGCCTCAGCAAATAATGCACACGTGTGGAATAGACACTAGCCTATTTTAAATGGCCACAAAATCAAAGCCCGAGGGAGTAATACACAACTTTAGAATAGTCACTAGTCTATTTCATGTGCCCAAGTATTCAAAGTCAGAGTCAATAATACACACCTGTGGACTCGTCAAAAAACAATTTCATATGGCCAAAGTTTCAGAGCCTCAGTGAATAATGCATACATTCCCGAATACTCCAGATGCTATTACATATGACATCTATTTCAGAGATTCATTGAATAAGGAACACCTGTATTGTAGTCAAAATCCTGATTCGTATAACCGCATATTAAGAACATAACTGAATAACCTACACCTTGGGGAAATTCAGGATTCTATTTCCTACAGCAACCCATTTAGATAACAAATGTAAAAACGCACATCTACAGAGTATTCAGGAGTGTCTGTTTTATGGCCACTCATTCAGAGCATCACAGAATAATAAAGAACTTTGGAAATTCAGGAATGTATTTTACATGGCCGCTTATTCAGATCCTCATTGAAGTATCATGTGTATCTGGAAAATACTCAGGATTCTATTATATATAGTCACTTATTAAGAGACTCATGGAATAATGCACACCTGGAGAATAGTCCAGAATCTATTTGAGATGACTGTTCTCCCAGTGACTCAGTGAAAAATGCACAGCTGAGATAGAGTCAAGAGAATAGAATCATGAATCTATTTTCTGTGTTGACACAATCAGAAACTACCTGAAGAATATCAAACTTGGAAATAGTCAGGGTCCATTTCATAAGGCCACTCAATAAAAGCATTACAAAGTAATGCACAATGGGGCAATAGTAAGGAATATATTACATATGGCCTCTCATTGAGAGCTTCAGTGCATAACAAAGAGCTGTGGAGTAGTCAGGACCCTCTTTTAGGTAGCCCCAAGTTACGCAGCTACGTGAATAATACACGCATGTGTGATAGTCAGGAGACTATTTGATATGGACACTCATACAGCACCTCTTCGAATACTGCACATTTGGGGAATAATCACTAGTCTATTTCATGTGGTGATTCGTTTGGATATTTAAAAATTATGCACTCCTCTGGAGAAAAATGGGGTCTATTACATAAGGCCACTCTTTCAGTGTTTCAGTGAATAATATGTATATCTGATAAGCCAGGAATGTCTTTCACATGGCCACTCATTCAGGGCCTAAGGGAATAATACCCCCCTTAGAAATATGCAAGGGTCTACTTCAAAAATGTACACATTCAGAGTCTCTGTAAGTAACGCACACATGGGCAATACACAAGAGTCTCTTTTCTCTGCCCACTTGGTCAGAGTTTCATTCAATAATACACAACTGGGAAACAGTTAAGAGTCTACTTCATGTAGCCACTCATTTAGGGCCTCAGTGAATAATTCAGATCGAAATAACAGTCGAGAATTTTTTATATGGCCACTCACTATGTGACTCCGTGAATGATACACGCCTGGGGAATCCTCACGTTCTATGTCATAATAGCACACATTTAGAAACTTAGTAAATAATTCACAATGGAGAAATTGTCAAGGGTCTATTTTTTCTGGCCTCTCATTCAACGTTTCAGTGAATAAAAACCTTCTATGGTGTGATCAGGGCACAGTTTAAGGTAGCTACGAATTAAGTGGCTACCTGAGGAATACACTCCTGGGTGAGAGTCAGGAGTTTATTTAATATAAACGCTAATTCTGGGTATTGCTGAGTAATACATACTCGGGCAGTGTCAGGAGTCTATTTTGTGTGGACACTCATACAGAACCTGTTTGAATTATGCACACATTGAGAATAATCAGAAATCTATGTCATACGGCTACTCATTCAGACAAACAGTGAATAACCCACTTGTGGACTAATGAAAAATCTGGTTTATATGGCTTTTCCTTCACAGCCTCACTGAATATTACACACCTGTGATATGGTCTGGAGTCTATTGTTTATGGCCACTCATTCAGGGCATCACGGAATAATGCACACCTGTGGAATAATAAGAAGTCTCTCTTCTATTACCTCTCATGGAGAGACTCAGTAAATGTACACACCTGAGAAAATAGTCAGCATTTACTTATATCACCTTATTTAGAGTGTCACTCAATAATACACATCTGTGGAATAGTATGGAGACTTTTTCATGTGACTACTCTTTCGGAGTGCCACTGAATAATGTGGTGAATTCAGGAGTCTATTTTATGTAGACAAATTTTCAGAACCTCAGTGAATAAAAGAGACTCTTGCTATAGTAAGGCACCTAATTAATATGGCCACATCTTGTAAGCCTTATGAAATAATACACACCTGGAGAAAAATTTGGAGTCTATATTTGATGGACATTTATTCAGAGCCATGCTAAATAATGCACACCCGTGGGGAAGCCAGGTGTCTATTTCATTTGGACACTATTCATAGCCTGTAGATAATATGCACCTGTGGATTAGCCAGAATTTCATTTCATATGGGCACTGACTCGTAATTTCAGTGAATAATGCACAAATGTAAAGTACTCCACAGTCTATTTCACAGAGCCACACATTCTGAAATTCACTGAATAATACAAATATTTAAGATAGACAGAATCCTGATTCATATTGTCACACAATCAGAGCCTCACTGTGTAACACACACCTGGGGAAACGTTAGGAGTCTACTTTATATAGCCTCTCATTTGCAGCCTCAGCGAATAATGCACACGTGTGGAATAGACACTAGTCTATTTCATATGGCCACAAAATCAAAGCCTGAGTGAGTAATACACAAATTTAGAATAGTCACAAGTCTATTCCATATGCCCAAATATTCAAAGTCAGAGTCAATAAAACAGACCTGTGGACTAGTCAAAAAACAATTTCATACGGCCAAAGTCTTAGAGCCTCTGTGAATGATACATACCTGTGGAATACTCAGGACGCTGTTACACATGGCATCTATTTCAGAGATTCATTGAATAAGGAACACCTGTATTGTAGTCAGAATTCTATTTTGTATAGCCACATATTCAGAACCTAACTGAAAGACATACAGCTTATGGAAAGTCAGGATTCTATTTCCTATAGCCACATATTCAAAACCTAACTGAATAACATACACCTTGGGGAAATTCAGGATTCTATTTTTTATAGCCACCCATTTAGATAATAAATATTAAAACGCACACCTGCGGAGTATTCAGGAATGTCTGTTTTTTGGCCACTCATTCAGAGCCTCAGAGAATAATACAGAACTATGTAAATTCAGGATTGTATTTTACATGGCCGCTTATTGAGATCCTCATTGAAGAATTATGTATATCTGGAAATTACTCAGGATTCTATCACATATAGCCACTTATTCAGAGACTCACGGAATAATGCACACCTCGGGAATAGTCCAGAGTCTATTTGATATGACCGCTCTCCACGTGTCTCAGCGAAAAATGCATGGCTGAGATAGAGTCAAGAGCATACACTTATGTTGTGTCTGTTGACACAATCAGAAACTAACTAAAGAATACCAATCTTGGAAATAATCAGAGTCCATTTTATAAGGCCACTCAATCAAAGCATTACAGAATAATGCACAATGGGGCAATATTAAAAAATCTATTATATATGGCCTCTCATTGAGAGCTTCAGTGCATGATAATGAGCTGTGGAGTAATCAGAACCCTTCTTTATGTAGCCCCAAGTTACGCAGCTACATGAATGACACACACATGTGTGATAGTCAGGAGACTATTTGATATGGACATTCATACTGCACCTCTTCGAATAATGCACATTTGGGGAATAATCACTAGTCTATTTCATGTGATGATTCGTTAGGAGAGTCAAAAATTACGAACTACTCTGGAGAAAAATAGCGTCTATTACATAAGACCACTCTTTCAGTGTTTCAGTGAATAATATGTATATCTGATAAGTCAGAAATGTCTTTCACATGGCTACTCATTCAGGGCCACAGTACATAATACTCCCCTTATTAAGAGTCAAGGGTCTACATCAAAAAAGTACACATTCAGAGTATCTGAAGGTAATGCACACATGGGCATTACACAAGAGTCTCTTTTCTATGCCCACTTGGTCAGAGTTTAATTCAATACTACACACCTGGGAAAGAGTTAAGAGTCTACTTCATGTAGCCACTCATTTATCGCATCAGTGAATAATTCACACCGGAGTAACAGTCGATAATTTTTTATATGGCCACTCACTATTTGACTCCCTGTATGATACACACCAGGAAAATACTCATATTCTATGTCGTAGCAACACACATTTATAACCTTATTGAATAATTCTAAATGAAGCAATTGTCAGTTGTCTATTCTTTCTGGCCTTTCATTCAACGTTTCAGTGAATAAAAACCTTCTTTGGAGTAATCAGGGCACATTTTAAGGTAGCCACGAATTAAGTGGCTTCCTGAGTAATACACTCCTGTGTGAGAGCCAGGAGTTTATTTAATATAAACGCTAATTCTGGGTATTGCTGAGTAATACACTACTGGGGGAGTGTCAGGAGTCTATTTGGTGTAGACACTTATACAGATCCTGTTTGAATTATGCACACATGTAGAATAATCAGGGATCTATGTCATACAGCTACTCATTCAGACAAAAAGTGAATAACCCACATGTGGAGTAATGAGAAATCTGTTTTATAAGGCCTTTCCTTCACAGCCTCACTGAATATTACACACTTGTGATATAATCTGGAGTCTATTGTTTATGGCCACTCATTCAGAGCATCACAGAATAATGCACACCTGGGGAATAATAAAAAGTCTCTATCCTATTACCTCTCATCGAGAGCCTCACTAAATGTACACACCTGAGAAAATAGCATTTACTTATATCACCTCATTTAGTGTCTCACTCAATAATACACACCTGTGGAAGAGTATGGAGACTTTCTCATGTGACTACTCTTTCGGAGTTCCACTGAATAATGTGGTGAATTCAGGAGTCTATTTTATGTAGACAAACTTTCAGAACCTCAGTGAAGAAAATAGACTCTTGCTATAGTAAGACACCTAATTATATGGCCACATCTTGTAAGCCTTATGAAATAATACACACCTGGAGAAAAATTTGGAGTCTATATTTGATGGACATTCATTCAGAGCCATGGTGAATAATGCACACCCGTGGGGAAGCCAGGTGCCTATTTTATTTGGATACTATTCATAGCCTGTAGATAATATGCACTTGTGGATTAGTTAGGATTTCATTTCATATGGCCACTGACTCGTAATTTCAGTGAATAATGCACAAATGTAAAGTACTCTGCAGTCTATTTCACAGAGCCACGCATTCTGAGATTCACTGAATAATAAAAATATTTAAGATAGACAGAATCCTGATTTATACAGTCACACAATTAGAGCCTCACTGAGTAACACACACCTGTGGAAACGTTAGGAGTCTACTTTATATAGCCTCTCATTTGCAGCCTCAGTGAATAATGCACACGTGTGGAATAGACACTAGTCTATTTTATATGGCCACAAAATCAAAGCCTGAGTGAGTTATACACAAATTAAAATAGTCATATGTCTATTCCATATGCCCATATATTCAAAGTCAGAGTCAATAAAACACACCAGTGGACTAGTCAAAAAACAATTTCATACGGCCAAAGTCTTAGAGCCTCTGTGAATAACACATACCTGTGGAATACTCAGGACGCTGTTACACATGGCACCTATTGCAGAGATTCATTGAATAAGGAACACCTGTATTGTAGTCAGAATTCTCTTTTGTATAGCTACATATTCATAACCTAAGTGAAAGACATACACCTTGGGGAAAGTCAGAATTCTATTTCCTATAGCTACATATTCAAAACCTAACTGAATAACATACACCTTGGGAAAATTCAGGATTCTATTTCCTACAGCAACCCATTTAGGTAACAAAAGTAAAAACGTACACCTGCAAAGTATTCAGGAGTGTCTGTTTTATGGCCACTCATTCAGAGCCTCACAGAATAAAAAAGAACTATGGATATTCAGGAGTGTATTTTACATGGCTGCTTATTCAGATCCTCATTGAAGTATCATGTATTTCTGAAAAATACTCAGGATTCTATTATATACAGCCACTTATTAAGAGACTCACGGAATAATGCACACCTGGGGAATAGTAAGGAATCTATTTGATATGACTGTTCTCCCATTGACTCAGTGAAAAATGCACAGCTGAGATAGAGCAAGAGAATAGAGTCATGAATCTATTTTCTGTGTTGACACAATCAGAAACTACCTGAAGAATATCCACCTTTAAAATAGTCAGAGTCCATGTCATATGGCCACTCAATCAAAGCATTACTGAATAATGCACAATGGGGCAATAGTAATGAGTCTATTTCATATGGGCTCTCATTGAGAACTTCAGTGTGTAAGAACCAGCTGTGGAGTAGTCAGGACCCTCTTTTAGGTAGCCCCAAGTTACGCAGCTACGTTAATGATACACACATGTGTGATAGTCAGGAGACTATTTGATATGGACACTCATACAGCACCTCTTCGAATAATGCACATTTGGGGAATAAACACTAGTCTATTTCATGTGGTGATTCGTTTGGAGAGTCAAAAATTATGCACTACTCTGGAGAAAAATGGGGTCTATTACATAAGACCACTTTTTCAGTGTTTCAGAGAATAATATGTATATCTGATAAGTCAGGAATGTCTTTCAAATGGCCACTCATTCAGGGCCTCAGTGCATTATACTCCCCTTAGAAACAGTCAAGGGTCTACTTTACAAAAGTACACATTTGGAGTCTCTGTAAGTAACGCACACATGGGCAATACACAAGAGTCTCTTTCTATGCGCACTTGGTCAGAATTTCATTCAATTCTGCACACCTGGGAAAGCGTTAAGAGTCTACTTCATGTAGCCACTCATTTAGGACCTCAGTGAATAATTCACACTGGAGTAACAGTTGAGAATTTTTTATATGTCCACTCACTATGTGACTCCCTGAATGATACACACCTGGAAAATCCTCACATTCTATGTCATAGTAGCACACATTTAGAACCTTATTGAATAATTCACAATGGAGCAATTGTCAGGTGTCTATTTTATCTGGCCTCTCATTCAACGTTTCAGTGAATAAAAACCTTCTATGGAGTAATCAGGGCACATTTTAAGGTAGCCACGAATTCAGTGGCTTCCTGAGTCATACACTCCTGGGTGAGAGTCAGGAGTTTACTTCATATAAACGCTAATTCTGGCTATTGCTGAGTAATACACTACTGGAGGAGTGTCAGGAGTCTATTTGGTGTGGACACTCATACAGAACCTGTTTAAATTATGCACACATGGAGAATAATCAGGAGTCTACATCATACGGCTACTCATTCAGAAAACCAGTGAATAACCCACTTGTGGACTAATGAGAAATCTGTTTTATATGGCCTTATCTTCACAGCCTCACTGAATATTACACAAATGTGATATAATCTGGAGTATATTGTTTATAGCCACTCATTCAGAGCATCACGGAATAATGCACACCTGGGGAATAATAAGAAGTCTCTATCCTATTGCCTCTCATCGAGAGACTCACTAAATGTACACACCTGAGAAAATAGTCAGCATTTACTTATATCACCTCATTTAGAGTCTCACTCAATAATACACACGTGTGGAAGAGTATGGAGAATTTTTCATGTGACTACTCTTTTGGAGTGCCACTGAATAATGTGTTGAATTCAAAAGTCTATTTTATGTAGACAAATTTTCAGAACGTCAGTGAATAAAAGAGACTCTTGCTATAGTAAGGCACCTAATTAATATGGACCCCTCTTTTAAGCCTTATGAAATAATACACACCTGGAGAAAAATTTGGAGTTTATGTTTGATGGACATTCATTCAGAGCCATGGTAAATAATGCACACCTGTGGGGAAGCCAGGTGTCTATTTTATTTGGAAACTATTCATAGCCTGTGGATAATATGCACGTGTGCATTAGTCAGCATTTTATTTCATGTGGCCACTGACTCATAATATCAGTGAATAATGCACATATGTAAAGTATTCCACAGTCTATTTCACAGAGCCACGCATTCCGAAATTCACTGAATAATACAAATATTTAAGATAGACAGAATCCTGATTCATATGGTCACACAATCAGAGCCTCACTGAGTAACACACACCTGCGGAAACGTTAGGAGTCTACTTTATATAGCCTGTCATTTGCAGCCTCAGTGAATAATGCACACGTGTGGAAAAACACTACTGTATTTTATATGGCCACAAAATCAAAGCCTGAGTGAGTAATAGACAGATTTAGAATAGTCACAAGTCTATTCCATATGCCCAAATATTCAAAGTCAGAGTCAATAATACACACCTGTGGACTAGTCAAAAAACAATTACATACGGCCAAAGTTTTAGAGTCTCCGTGAATAATACATACCTGGGGAATACTCAGGACGCTATTACACGTGGCACCTATTTCAGAGATTCATTGAATAAGGAACACCTGTATTGCCGTCAGAATTCTATTTTGTATAGCCACATATTCAAAACCTAACTGAATAAATTACACCTTCAGGCAATTCAGGATTCTGTTTCCTACAGCCACCCATTTTGATACCAAATGTAAAAACGCACACCTTCAGAGTATTCAGGAGTGTCTGTTTTATGGCCACACATTCAGAGCCTCACAGAATAATATAGAACTATGGAAATTCAGGAGTGTATTTTACATGGCCGCTTATTCAGATCCTCATTGACATATTATGTATATCTGGAAAATACTCAGGATTCTATTATATATAGCCACTTATACAGAGACTCACGGAATAATGCACACCTGGGGAATAGTCCGGAGTCTATTTGATATGACTGTTCTCCCAGTGACTCAGTGAAAACTGCACAGCTGAGACAGGGTCAAGAGAATAGAGTCACAAGTCTATTTTCTGTGTTTATACAGTCAGAAACTACCTGAGAATACCAATCTTGGAAATAGTAAGAGTCCATGTTATAAGGCTACTCAATCAAAGCATTACAGAGTAATGCACATTAGGACAATAGTAAGGAATCTATTACATATGGCCTCTCATTGAAAGCTTCAGTGCATAACAAAGAGCTGTGGAGTAGTCAGGACCCTCTTTTAGGTAGCCCCAAGTTACGCAGCTATGTGAATTATAAACACATGTGTGATAGTCAGGAGTCTTTTTGATATGAACACTCATACAGCATCTCTTCAAATACTGAACATTTGGGGAATAATTACTAGTCTATTTCATGTGGTGATTCGTTTGGAGTGTCAAAAATTACCCACTACTCTGGAGAATAATGGGGTATATTACATAAGGCCACTCTTTCAGTGTTTCAGTGAATAATATGTATATCTGATAAGTCAGGAATGTCTTTCACATGGCCACTGGTTCAGGGCCTCCGTGCATAATTCTCACCTCAGAAATAGTCAGGGGTCTACTTCAAAATAGTACACATTCAGAGTCTCTGTAAGTAACGCACACGTGGGTAATACACAAGAGTCTTTTCTATGCCCACTTCGTCATAGTTTCATTCAATAGTACACGCCTGGGAAAGAGTTAGGGGTCTACTTTATGTAGCCACTCATTTAGCACAACAGTGAATAATTCAAATTGGAGCAACTGTCAAGAATTTTTAATATGGCCACTCGCTATGTGACTCGCTGAATGATACAAACCTGGGAAATCGTCACATTCCATGTCGTGATAGCACACATTTAGAAACTTACTGAATAAATTCACAATGGAGCAATTGTCAGGTGTCTATTTTTTCTGGCCTCTCATTCAACGTTTCATTGAATAAAAAACTTCTATGGAGTAATCAGGGCACTGTTTAAGATAGCCACAAATTAAGTGCCTTCCTGAGTAATACACACGTGTGTGATAGTCTGGATTTTATTTCATATAAAAACTAATTCTGGGTATTGCTGTATAATACACAACTATGGGAGTTTCAGGAGTCTGTTTGGTATGGACACTCATACAGAACCTGTTTGAATTTTGCACACATGGAGAATAATCTGGAGTCTATGTTATAATGCTACTCATTCAGACAAACAGTGAATAAACCACATGTGGAATAATGAGAAGTTTGTTTTATATGGAATTTCGTTCACAGCCTCACTGAATATTACACACCTGTGATATCGTCTGGAGCCTATTGTTTATGGCCACTCATTCAGAGCATCACTGAATAAAGCACACCTGGGGAATAATCAGAAGTCTCTATCTTAAAGCCTCTCATCAAGAGCCTCACTAAATGTACACACCTGGGAAAATAGTCAGCATTTACTTATATCACCTCATTTAGAGTCTCCCTCAATAATACACACCTGTGGAAGGGTATGGAGACTTGTTCATGTGGCTACTCTTTCGGAGTTCCACTGAATAATGTGGTGAATTCAGGAGTCTATTTTATGTAGACAAATTTTCAGAACCTCAGTGAAAAAAATAGACTCTTTCTATAGTAAGGCATCTTATTTATATGGCCACATCTTGTAAGCCTCTCTGAATAGTACACTCCTGGAGAATAATTTGGAGTCTATTCTCGATGGACATTCATTCAGGGCCTCAGTGAATAACGCACACCCGTGGGGTAGCAAGGAGACTATGTAATTTGGACAATAATCAATTGCCTCAGTGGATAATACGCACGTGTATATTAGTCAGAATTTCATTTCATATGGCCACTGACGTGTAATTTCTATGAATAATGCACAAATGTAAAGTACTCAGCAGTGTTTTTCATAGAGCCACTCATTCAGAGATTCACTGTATGATACAAATATTTAAGATAGAAAGAATCCTGTTTCATATGGTCACACAATCAGAGCCTCACAGAGTAACACACACCTGGGGAAGCATTCGGAATCTATGTTTTATAGCCTCTTATTTAGAGCCTCAGCAAACAATGGACACGTGTGGAATAGACACTAGTCTATTTTATATGGCCACAAAATCAAAGCCTGAGTGAGTAATACACAACTTTAGAATAGTCACTTGTCTATTCCATGAGCCCAAATATTCAAAGTCAGTGTCACTAATACACACCTGTGGACTAGTCCAAAGAGAATTTTATAAGGCCAAAGTTTTAGAGCCTCAGTGAATAATAAATACCTGGGGAATACTCAGGACCTTATTACATAAGGCATCTATTTCAAAGATTCATTGAATAAGAAACACTTGTATTGTACACACAATCCTATTACCTATAGCCAAATATTCAGAACTTAACTGAATGACATACTCCTTGGTGAAAGTCAGAATTCTGTTTCGTATAGCCACATATTCAGAACCTAATTGAATAACATACACCTTGGAAAATGTCAGGATTTTATTTCGTATAGACACTCATTTACACACCAAAAGTAAAACCGCATACCTGCGGAGTATTCAGGAGGCTCTGTTTTATGGCCAATCATTCAAAATTTCACAGAATAATACAGAACTATGGAAATTCAAGAGTGTATTTTACATGGACACTTATTCAGAACCTCATTGAAGAATCATCGATATCTGGACAATACTCAGGATTCTATTATATATAGCCACATATTCAGAAACTCACTGAATAATGCACATCTGGACAATAGTCTGAAGACTATTTGATATGACCGTTCACCCAGTAACTCAGTGAAAAATGCACAGCTGAAAAAATATTCAAGAGTATAGAGTCATGATTCTATTTTCTGTGGTAACTCACTCAGAAACTCACTGAAGAATACCCAACTTGGAAATACTCAGAGTCCAGGTCATATGGCCAGTCAATCAAAGCATTACCGAATAATGCACAATGGGGCAACAGTAAGGAGTCTACCTGATATGGACTCTCATTGAGAGATTCAGTGCATAATAAACAGCTGTGGAGTATTCAGAACCCTATTAATTGTAGCCCCAAGTTTCGCAGCTACGTGAATGATACACACGTGTGTGATAGTCAGGAGACTCTTTGACATGGACACTCATACAGCACCTTTTCAAATACTGCACATTTGGGGAAAAATCACTAGTCTATTTCATATGGTGATTCGTTTGGGGAGTCAAAAAATAACGCACACCTGTGGAGTAAAATGGGGTCTATTACATAAGGCCACTATTTTAGTGTTTCAGTGAATAATATGTATATCTAATAAGTCAGGAATTTCTTTCACATGGACACTCCTTAAGGGCATCAGTGCAGATTACTCCTCTCAGAAAGAATCAAGGGTCTACTTCAAATAAGAAAAATTCAGAGCCCCTATAAGTAATGCACACGGGGGCAATACATAAGTGTCTCTTTTCTATGCCCACTTAGAAAGAGTCTCTTTCAATAATGCACACCTGGGGAAGAGTTAAGTGTCTACTTTATGTAGCCAAACATTTTGAGCCTCAGTGAATAATTCACACCGGAGTAATAGTCGAGCATTTTTTTATATGGCCACTCACTATGTGCCTCCCTGAAAGAAGCACACCTGGGGAATCCTCAGGTTTCTATTTAATAGTACCACACATTTAGAACCTTATTGAATAATTCACAATGGAGCAATAGTCAGGTGTCTATTCTTTATGGCCTCTCATTCAAAGTTTCAGTGAATAATAAACTTCTATGGAGTAATCATGGCACTGTTTAAGATAGAAACGAATTAAGTGCCTTGCAGAGTTATACACATATGGGTGATAATCAGTAGTTTATTATATATGAACTCTAATTCTGGGTATTGCTGAGAAATACACAACAGGGGGAGTGTCAGGAGTCAATTTTGTTTGGACACTTATACAGAACCTGTTTGAATAATGCATACATGGAGAATAATCAGGAGTCTATGTCATATGGCTGCTCTTTCAGACAAACAGTAAATAACGCAAATGTGAAGTAATGAGAAGTCTGTTTCTTATGGCTGTTCTTTCACAGCCTCACTGAATATTACACACTTGTGATATAGTCTGGAGTCTATTGTTTATGGTCACTAATTCAGAGAATCACTGAATAATGCACACCTGCGGAATGGTTAGAAGTCTTTATCCTATGGCCTCTCATTGAGAGCCTCAATAAATGTACACATCTGGAAAAGTAGTCAGAATTTACTTATATCCCTTCATTTAGAGTCTCACTTTATAATGCACACCTGTGGAATAGAAAAGAGAATTTTTCATGTGGCCTCTCATTCGGAGTGTCACTGAATAATGTGGTGTAGCCAGGAGTCTATTACAGGTAGACAATTTCTCAGAGCCTCAGTAAATTAGAGAGACCCTTGCTATAGTAAGGCATCTAATTAATATAGCCACATCTTGTAAGCCTCTCTGAATAGTACACTCCTGGAGAATAATTTGGAGTCTATTCTCAATGGACATTCATTCAGATCCTCGGTGAATAACTCACACCCGTGGTGTAGCCAGTAGACTATTTAATTTGGACAATCATTCAGTGCCTCAGTGGATAATATGCACGTGTATATTAGTCAGGATTTCATTTCATATGGCCACTGACTTGTAATTTCTATGAATAATGCACAAATGTAAAGTACTCAGCAGTGTTTTTCATAGAGCCACTCATTCAGAGACTCACTGTGTGATACAAATATTTAAGATAGAAAGAATCCTGTTTCATATGGTCACACAATCAGAGCCTCACAGAGTAACACACACCTGGGGAAGCATTAGGAGTCTATGTTTTATAGCCTCTCATTTAGAGCCTCAGCAAACAATGGACACGTGTGGAATAGACACTAGTTTATTTTATATGACCACAAAATCAAAGCCTGAGTGAGTAATACACAACTATAGAATAGTCACTAGTCTATTCCATGTGCCAAAATATTCAAAGTCAGAGTCAGTAATACACACCTGTGGACTAGTCTAAAGAGAATTTTATATGGCCAAAGTTTTAGAGCCTCAGTGAATAATATATACGTGGGGAATACTCAGGACCCTATTACATAAGGCATCTATTTCAGGGATTCATTGAATAAAAAACACTTGTATTGTACACACAATTCTATTACCTAAAGCTAAATATTCAAAAACATAACTGAATGACATACTCCTTGGGGAAAGTCAGGAATCTATTTCGTATAGCCACATATTCAGAACCTAATTGAATAACATACACCTTGGAAAATGTCAGGATTTTATTTCTTATAGCCACTCATTTACATACCAAAAGTAAAACCACATACCTGCGGAGTATTCAGGAGTCTCTGTTTTATGGCCACTCATTCAGAATTTCACAGGATAATACCGAACTATGAAAATTCAGGAGTGTATTTTACATGGACACTTATTCAGAACCTCATTGAAGAATCATCTATATCTGGAAAATACTCAGGATTCTATTATACATAGCCACATATTCAGAAACTCACTGAATAATGCACACCTGGGCAATAGTCTCAAAACTGTTTGATATGACTGTTCACCAAGTGACTCAGTGAAAAATGCACAGCTGAAAAAATAGCCAAGCGTATAGAGTCATGAGTCCATTTTCTGTGGTATCTCCCTCAGAAACTCAATGAAGAATACCAAACTTGGAAATACTCAGAGTCTAGGTCATATGGCCACTCAATCAAAGCATTACCGAATAATGCACTATGGGGCAATAGTAAGGAATCTACTTGATATGGACTCTCTTTGAGAGTTTCAGTGGGTAACAACCAGCTGTGGAGTAGTCAGGACCCTATTATTTGTAGCCCAAATTTCACAGGTACGTGAATGATACACACGTGTGTGATAGTCAGGAGACTCTTTGATATGGACACTCATACAGCACCTCTTCAAATACTGCACATTTGGGGAATAATCACTAGTCTATTTCATATGGTGATTCGTTTGGCGAGTCAAAAAATAACGCACACCTGTGGAGTAAAATGGGGTTTATTACATAAGGCCACTATTTTAATGTTTCAGTGAATAATACGTATATTTAATAAGTCAGGAATCTCTTTCACATGGACACTCCTTAAGGTCCTCTGCTCAGAATACTCCCATCAGAAAGAGTCAAAGGTCTACTTCAAATAAGTCCAAATTCAGAGTCCCTGTAAGTCAGGCACACGTGGGCAATACACAAGTGTCTATTTTCTATGCCCACTTAGACAGAGTCTCATTCAATAATGCACAACTGGGGAAGAGTTAAGGGTCTACTTTCTGTAGCAAAACATTTTGAGCCTCAGTGAATATTTCACACCGGAGTAATAGTCGAGCATTTTTTATATGGCCACTCACTATGTGCCTCCCTGAATGAAGCACACCTGGGGAATCCTCAAGATTCTATTTCATAGTACCACACATTTAGATCCTTATTGAACAATTGACAATGGAGGAATAGTCAGGTGTCTATTCTTTCTGGCCTCTCATTCAAAGTTTCAGTGAATAATAAACTTCTATGGAGCAATCATGGCACTGTTTAAGATAGCCACGAATTAAGTGCCTTGCAGAGTTATACACACCTGGGTGATAGTCAGGAATTTATTTTATATGAACTCTAATTCTGGGTATTGCTGAGTAATACACAACAGGGGAAGTGTCAGGAGTCAATTTGATTTGGACACTTATACAGAACCTGTTTGAATAATGTACACATGGAGAATAATCAGGAGTCTATGTCATATTGCTGCTCTTTCAGACAAACAGTGAATAACACACATGAGGATTAATGAGAAGTCTGTTTCATATGGCTGTTCTTTCACAGCCTCCCTGAATATTACACACTTGTGATATAGTCTGGAGTCTATTGTTTATGGTTACTCATTCAGAGAATCACTGAATAATGCACACCTTCGGAATGGTAAGAAGTCCATCATATGGCCTCTAAGTGAGAGCCTTACTAAATGTACACACCTGGGAAAATAGTCAGGATTTACTTATATCCCCTCATTTATAGTCTCACTCAATAATGCACACCTGTGGAATAGTAAGGAGACTTTCTTATGTGGCCTCTCCTTCAGCATGTCAATGAATTATGTGGTTTAGTCAAGGAGTTAATTTCATGTAGACACTTTATTAGAGCCTCAGTGAATAAGACATAACCTTGCTATAATAAGGCATGTAATTAATATGGCCACATCTTGTAAGCCTCACTGAATAATATATACCTGGAGAATAATTAGTAGTCTATTCTCGATGGGCATTCATTCAGGACCTCGGTGAATAATGCACAACCTTGGGGTAGCCAGGAGTCTATTTTATTTGGACACTCATTCATAGCCTCATTGGATAATATGTATGAGTGTATTAGTCAGGATTTCATTTCATATGGCCACTGACTTACAATTTATGTGAATAATGCACAAACGTAATGTACTCAGCAGTCTTTTCCATAGAGCCACTCATTCAGAGATTCACTGAATAATACAAATATTCAAGATTGAAAGAATCCTCTTTCATATGGTCACACAATCAGAGGCTCACAGAGTAACACACACCTGGGGAAGCGTTAGGATTCTACTTTATATAACCTCTCATTTAGAGCCTCAGCAAATAATGCACACATGTGGAATATACACTAGTCTATTTTATATGGCCACAAAATCAAAGCCTGAATGAGTAATACACAACTTTAGAATAGTCACTAGTCTATTCCATGTGCCCAAATATTCAAAGTCAGAGTCCATAATACACACCTGTGGACTAGTCCAAAAAGAATTTCATATGGCTAAAGTTTTAGAGCCTCAGTGATTAATACATTCCTGGCTAATACTGAGGACGCTATTACATATGGCATCTATTTCAGAGATTCATTCAATATGAAACACCTGTATTGAAGTCAGAATTCTATTTCCTATAGCCACATATTCAGAACTTAACTGAATGACATAGACCTTGGGGAAAGTCAGGATTCTATTTCATATAGCCACTCATTTAGATAATGAATGTAAAAAGGTACACCTGCGATGTATTCAGGAGTGTCTATTTTATGGCCAAACATTCAGAGCCTCACAGAAGAATACAAAACTATGGAAATTCAGGAGTATATTTTACATGGCCACTTATTCAGAACTTCATTAAAGAATAATATATATATGGAAAATACTCAGGATTCTATTATATATAGCCACTTATTCAGAGACTCACTGAATAATGCACACCTGGGGAATAGTCTGGAGACTATTTGATATGACCGTTCTCCCAGTGACTGAGTCAAAAATGCACAGCTGTGAAATACTCAAGAGGATACAGTCATGAGTCTATTTTCTGTGGTAACTCGTTCCGAAACTCACTGAAGAATACCCACCTTGGAAATAGTCGGAGTCCATGTCATATGGACACTCAAACAAAGCATTACCTCATATTTCACCATGGGGCAATAGTAAGGAATCTATTTCATATGCCCTCTCATTGAGAACTTCAGTGCATAACAAACCGCTGCGGAGTAGTCAGGACCCACTTTAAGGTAGCCCCTAATTTCACAGCTATGTGAATGATACACACATGGGTGATAGTCAGGAGACACTTTGATATAGACACTCATACAGCACCTCTTTGAATACTGCACATTTGGGGAATAATCACTAGTCTATTTCATATGGAGATTCGTTTGGAGATTCAAAAAATAATGCACACCTGTGAAGTAAAATGGGGTCTATTACCTAAAGCTCCTTTTAAGTGTTTCAGTGAATAATATAAATATCTGATAAGTTAGGAATGTCTTTCACATGGCCACTCGTTCTGGGCCTCAGTGCATAGTGCTCCCCTCAGAAATAGGCAAGAGTCTACTTCACATAAGTATACATTCAGTGCCTTTGTATGTAATGCACACATGGGCAATACACAAGAGTTTCTTTTCTATGCACACTTAGTCAGAGTCTCATTCAATAATACACATCTGTGGAAGAGTTAAGAGTCTACTTCATGTAGCCACTCATTTATAGCCTCCATGAATAATTCACACTGGAGTAATAGTCGGGAATTTTTTATATGGCCACTCACTATGTGACTCCCTGAATTATACACACCTGGGGAATCCTCAGTATTCTATTTCGTACTACCACACATTTGAACCATATTGCATAATTCAAAATGGAGCAATAGTCTGATGTCTATTGTTTCTGGCCTCTCATTAAATGTTTCAGTGAAAAATAAACTTCTATGGAGTAATCAGGGCACTGCTTAAGATAGCCACGAATTAAGTGCTTTCCTGATTGATACACACCTGGGTGATAGGAGTTTATTTTATATGAACTCTAATTCTGGGTATTGCTGAGTAATACACAACTCGGGGAGTGTCAGGAGTCTATTTGGTATGGACACTCATACGGAAACTTTTTGAGTAATGCAAACATGGAGAATAATCAGGAGTCTATGTTATATGACTACTCATTCAGACAGACTGTGAATAATGCACATGAGGATTAATGAGATGTCTGTTTCATATGGCCATTCTTTCACAACCTCACTGAATATTACACACTTGTTATATAGTCTGGAGTCTACTGTTTATGGCCACTCATTCAGAGAATCACTGAATAATGCACACCTGCGGAATAATCAGAACTCTCTATCCAATGGCCTCTCATTGATAGCCTCACTAAATGTACACACCTGGGAAAATATTCAGGATTTACTTATATCCCCTCATTTAGAGTCTCACTCAATAATTCACACCTGTGGAATAGTAAGGAGACTTTTTCATATGGCCTCTCATTCGGAGTGTCACTGAATAATGTGGTGTATTCAGGAGTCTATTTCATGTAGACACATTTTGAGAGCCTCAGTGATTAAGAGAGACCCTTGCTATAGTAAGGCCTGTAATTAATATAGATGCATCGTGTAAGCCTCAGCAAAAAATACACACCTGGAGAATAATTTGGAGTCTATTTTCCATAGACATTCATTCAGAGCTTCGGTGAATAATGCACACCCATGTGCTGGAAAGTGTCTGTTTCATTTGGACACTCATTCATAACCTTAGTGGATTATAAGAATGTGTTGATTAGTCAGGATTTCATTTCATACAGCCACTGACTCGTAATTTAAGTGAATAATGCACAAATGTAAAGTACTCAGCAGTCTATTTCATAGAGCCACTCATTCAGAGATTCACTACATAATACAATTATTTAAGATAGACAGAATCTTGTTTCATATGGTCACACAATCAAAGCCTCATTGAGTAACACACACCTGGGAAAGCATTAGGGGTCTACTTTATATAGCCTCTCATTTACAGCCTCAGCGAATAATGCACAGGTGTGGAACAGACACTAGTCTATTTTATGTGGCCACAAAATCAAAGCCTGTGTGACTTATACACAACTTTAGAATAGACACTAGTCTATTCCATATGCGCAAATATTTAAATGCAGAGTCAATAATACACACCCGTGGACTATTCTAAAAACAATTTCACATGACCAAAGTTGTAGAGCCTCAGTGAATAATACATACCTGTGGAAAACTCAGGATGCTATTACATGTGGCATCTAATTAAGAGATTCATTGAATAACAAACACCTGTATTATAGTCAGATTTCTATTTTGTATAGCCACATATTCAGAACCTAACTGAATGACATACACCTTGGTGAAAGTCAGAATTTTTTTTGTATAGCCACATATTCAGAACCTACCTGAATAACATACACCATGTGGAACGTCAGGATTCTATTTATGTATTGCCACTCATTTAGATACCGAATGTAAAAATGCACAAATTTGGAGTATTCAGGAGTCTCTGTTTTATGGCCAATCATTCAGAGCCTAACAGAATAATATAGAATTTTGGATATTCAGGAGTGTATTTTACATGGACACTTATTCAGAAACTCATTGAAAAATTATGTATATCTGGAAAATACTAGAATTCTATTATATATAGCCACTTATTCAGAGACTCACTGAATAATGCACACATGGAAAATATTCTGAAGACTATATGATATGACCGTTCACCCAGGCACTCAGTGAAAAATGCAGAGCTGTGAAATAGTCAAGAGGATAGAGTCATGAATCTATATTATGTGGTACCTCGTTCAGAAACTCATTGAAGAATACCTACCTTGGAAATAGTCAGAGTCCATGTCATATGGCCACTCAATCAAAGCATTACCTCATAATGCACAATGGGGCAATAGTAAGGAGTCTATTTTATATGGCCTCTAATTGAGAGCTTCAGTGCATAAAATACAGCAGTGGAGTAGTCAGGACCCTCTTTAAGTTAGCCACAAATTCTGCTGCTACGTGAATGATACACACATGTCTGATAGTCAGGAGACTCTTTAATATGGACACTCATACAGCAACTCTTGGAATACCGCACATTTGGGAAATGATCACTAGTCTATTTTACATGGTGATTCGATTGGAGAGTCAAAAAATAACCCACATCTGTTAAGTAAAATGGAGTCTATTACATAATTCCACTCTTTCAGTGTTTCAGTGAATAATATGTATAACTGATAAGTCAGAAATCCCTTTCACATGGCCACTCATTCAGGGCCTCAGTGTATAATACTCCCCTCAGAAATAGTCAAGGGTCTACTTCAAATAAGTACACATTCAGAGTCTCTGTATGTAAAGCACACATGGGAAATACACAAGAGTTTCTTTTCTATGCCCTCTTAGTCAGAGTCTCATTCAATAATACACAGCTGGGGAAGAGTTAAGGGTCTACCTCATGTAGCCACTCATTAAGAGCCTCGGTGAATATTTCACACCGGGGTAATAGTAGAGCATTTTTTATATGGCCACTCACTATGTTCATCCCTGAATGATAAAAACCAGGGGAATCCTCAGGATTCTATTTCATACTACCACACATTTAGAACCTTATTGAATAATTTACAATGGGCAATAGTCAGTTGTCTATTCTTTCTGTCCTCTCATTCAAAGTTTCATTAATAATAAACTTCTATGGAGTAATCAGGTCACTGCTTAAGATAGCCACGAATGAATTGCATTCCTCAGTGATACACACCGCTGTGATAGTCAGGATTTTATTTTATATTAACTCTAATTCTGGGTATTGCTGAGTAGTAAAAAACTGGTGTAGTGTCAGGAGTCTATTTGGTATGGTCACTCATACAGAACCTGTTTGAATAATGGAAACATGAAGAATAATCAGGAGTCTATGTCATATGGCTACTTATTCAGACAAACAGTGAATAACGCACATGTGGAGTAATGAAAAGTCAGATTCATATGGCTGTTCTTTCACAGACTCACTGAATATTAAACACTTGTGATATAGTCTGGAGTCTATTGTTTATGGCCACTTATTCAGAGAATCACTGAATAATGCACACCTGTGGAATGGTAAGAAGTCTCTCTCCTATGGCCTCTCATTTAGAACCTCACTAAATTTACACACCTTGGAAAATATTCAGGATTTACTTATATCACCTCATTTAGAGTCTCACTCAATAATACACATCTGTGGAAGAATACTTTTTCATGTGGCCTCTCATTCAGAGTATCATTGAATAATGTGGTGCAGTCAGGAGTGTATTTTATATAGACACATTTTCAGAGCCTCACTTAATAAGAGAGTCCCTTGGTATAATAAGGCATCTTATTAATATGGCCACATCTTGTAAGACTCACTGAATAATACACACCTGGAGAATAATTTGGAGTCTATTTTCAATGGACATTCATTTACAGCCTCAGTTATTAATGCACACCCGTGTGGTAGCAAGAGTCTATTTCGTTTGGACACTCATTCATAACCTTAGTGGATAATATGAACGTGTGGATTAGTCAGGATTTTATTTAATTTTTTATTTATTTTTTTTCAAACCTTTGTGTCAAGGAGGGAAAAAGCCTTCAATACTGTATATACGGAAATTCATGTTTATTTTTATTTTTTTGAAAGTTTCTTCTTATTTATTTATTTATTTATTTTCATTATAGGTTTTGGGGTACATGCACAGAACGTGCACGATATTTGCATAGGTACACACATCACAGTGTGTTTTGCTGCCTTTTACCCTTCACCTACACTTGGCATTTATCCCCAGGTGTCCCTCCCCAGCCCCTCCCACTGTCCCTACCGCATTCCCCTCAATAGACCCCAGTGTGTAGTAGACTGCCTTCCTGTTTTCATGTTTTCTCATTTTTCTCACCCGTCTATGAGTGGGAATATGCGGTGTTACTTTTTCTGTTCTTTTATCAGTTTGCTGAGAATGATGTTCTCCAGATTCATTCATGTTTTTACAAAGGACACAAACTCATCATTTCTGACTGCTGCATAATATTCCCTGGTGTATATGTGCCAGGTTTTCCTAGTCCAGTCTATCATCTATGGGCATTTGGGTGAATTCCAGGTCTCTGCTATTGTAAACAGTGCTGCAATGAACATTCGTGTGCACGTGTCCTTATAGTAGAATGATTTATAGTCCTTTGGATATATACCCAGTAATGGGATTGCTGGGTCAAATGGAATTTCTATTTCTAGGTTCTTGCGGAATCGCCACATTGTCTTCCACAATGATTGAACTAATTTACACTCCCACCAACAGTGTAAGAGTGTTCCTATTTCTCCACATCCTCTCCAGCATCTGCTGTCTCCAGATTTTTAACGATCGCCATTCTAACTGGCGTGAGATGGTATCTCAATGTGGTTTTGATTTGCATCTTTCTAATGACTAGTGATGATGAGAATTTTTTCATGTGTTTGTTGGCGTCATGTATGTCTTATTTTGTAAAGTGTCTGTTCATATCCTTTGCCCATTTTTGGATGGGCTTGTTTTATTTTTCTGTAAATCTGTTTGAGTTATTTGCAAATTCTGGATATCAGCCCTTTATCGGATGTGTAAACTGCAAATATTTTTTTCCATTCTGATGGTTGCCTATTCACTCTAGTGACTGTTTCTTTTGCTGTGCAGAAGCTGTAGAGTTTGATTAGGTCCCATTTGTCTATTTTGGCTTTTGTTGCCAATGCTTTTGGTGTTTTGGTCATGAAGTCCTTGCCTACTCCTATGTCCTGAATGGTTTTGCCTAGATTTTCTTCTAGGGTTTTTATGGTGTCAGGTCTTATGTTTAAGTCTTTAATCCATCTGAAGTTAATTTTAGTATAAGGTGTCAGGAAGGGGTCCAGTTTCTGCTTTCTGCATATGGCTAGCCAGTTTTCACAACACCATTTATTAAACAGGGAATTCTTTCCACATTGATTGTTTTTGTCTGGTTTATCAAAGATTATATGGTTGTAGATACGCTGTGTTGCCTCCGATGCCTCTGTTCAGTTCCCTTGGTCTATAGCTCTGTTTTGGTACCAGTGCCATGCTGTTTTGATAACTGTAGCCTTGTAGGATAGTTTCAATTCTGGTAGTGTGATGCCTCCCACTGTGTTCTTTTTGCTTAGAATTGACTTGGCTATGCGGGCACTCTTTTGGTTCCATATGAAGTTCATGGCGGTATTTTCCTGTTCTGTGAAGGAATTCAATGTTACTTTGACGGAGATAGCATTGATTGTGTAAATTACATTGGGCAGTATAGCCATTTTCATGATATTGATTTTTCCTAACCACGAACATGGAATGTTTCTCCATCTGTTTGTGTCCTCTCTTATTTCATTGAGCAGTGGTTTGTAGTTTTCCTTGAAGAGGTCTCCTTTTTTGTGAGTTGTATTCCTAGGCATTTCATTTTCTTTGTAGCAATTGTGAACGGCAGTTCGTTCTTGATTTGGTTCTCTTTTAGTCTGTTATTGGTGTATAGGAATGCTTGTGATTTTTGCACATTGATTTTATATCCTGAGACTTTGCTGAAGTTGCTTCTCAGTTTCAGGAGCTTTGGGAATGAGGTGATGGGGTCTTCTAGGTATACTATCTTGTCGTCTGCAAATAGAGACAATTTGAATTCCAACTTTTCTATTTGAATACCCTTTATTTCTTTTTCTTTTCTGATTGCTCTGGCTAGAACTTCAAGTACTATGTTGAATAGGAGTGGTGAGAGAGGGCATCGTTTTGTAGTGCCGGATTTCAAAGGGAATGCTTCCAGTTTTTGCCCATTAAGTATAATAATGGCCGTTGGTTTGTCATAAATAGCTTTTATTACTTTGAAATATGTTCCATCAATACCAAGTTTATTGAGGGTTTCTGGCATAAAGGGCTGTTGACTTTTGTCAAATGCCTTCTCTGTGTCAATTGAGATAACCATGTGGTTTTTGTTTTTGCTTCTGTTTATGTGGTGAATTACATTTATAGACTTGCGTATGTTGAACCAGCCTTGCATCCCCGGGATGAACCCTGCTTTATCATGATGTATAAGTTTTTTTTTTTTAATGAAAGAATAGAGAGGAAGAAAAAGAGGGAGAGAGAACAGGAATATTGCTTTATTCTATAAATGGGTATTAATAATGGCCAATCATTATTTTGTGTATTTAAAATGGAGAATGCATATTTTATTTATCTAAAGTGGAGAGTTCTACAAGTGCTTATTAAGTTTACTTGTTACTGATCTGAGTTCAGATTCTGGATATCCTTATAAATTTTCTGTTCCGTTGAGTCTGAATCTCTTTATGGGTCTTATGTATCTGGGTGTTAGGCCACTCTATCTTTGTTGGTTTGAAATCTGTTTTATCAAATGCATGAATTGAAACTTCTTTTTGTTTATTTATTTGTTTTTGTTCTCTATTTTGTTGGTAAATCTTTCTCTAACCCTTTGTTTTTAGTCTTTGTGTATCTTTGGATATGAAATGGGTCTGGACATAGTATACCGTTAGGTTTTGGCTGTATTTTTAATTAGAAAATTTAGTCGATTTCAATTTAAGATTACTGCCATTTGATGTTAACTGGCTATTTTATCCATTTGTTAATGTAAATTCTTCTTTCTGTTGATGCTCTTTACTTTTTGGTATATTTTTAGAAAGGCTAATACTGATTGTTCCTTTCTGTGTGTAATGCTTCTTTCAGAAGTTTTTGTAAAGCAGGCCTGGAGGTAATAAAATCACTGAGTACTTGCTTGTTCATAAAAGATTTTATTTTTCCTTCAGTTGTGAAGCTTAATTTGGCAGGATATGAAATTCTGGGCTGAAAGTTCTGTTCTTTAAGAATGTTAAATATCGGCCCCCACTCTCTTCTGTCTTGTAGGGTTTCTACTGAGAGATCAGCTGTAAGTCTAATAGGCTTCCCTTTGTGGGCAACTTGACCTTTCTCTCTGGCTGCCCTTAGTATTTTCTCCTTTGTTTCAACCCTGGTGAATATAATGATTATGTGTCTTGGGGTTGCTCTTCTTAAGGAATATCTTTGTGGTGTTCTCTGTATTACCTGACGTTGAATGGTATCCTGCTTTGCTAGATTGGAAAAATTCTCCTGGATAATATTCTGAAGAGTATTTTCCAGCTGGAATTCATTCTCTCCATCACATTCGGGTACACCTATCAAACGTAGATTAGGTCTTTTCACATAGTCCCATAATTCTTGGAGACTTTGCTATTCTTGTCTTCTCCTTCCATTTCATTAAGTCGGTCTTCGACCTCTGATATCCTTTCTTCTGCTTGATCAATTCGGCTATTCAAACTTGTGCATATTTCACTAAGTTCTCGTCTTGTATTTTTCAACTCCATTAGTTCATTTATATTCTTTTCTATATTGTCCATTCTTTTTAACATTTCGTCTAACCTTTTTTCAAAGTTCTTAGTTTCTTTACATTGGGTTAGAACAAGTTTAATTCCCAGAAGTCTTTTACCATCCACATTCTAAAGCCTCCTTCAGATACTGGAACACAGTCCTCTTCCATTAGGGCTTGTTCCATTGCTGATGAGGAATTACTATTCCCTGTAGAGGGAGAGGGGTTCTGACTTTCGGTTTTCTCGGCCTTTTTAGGCTGTTTTTTTTTTTCCCTTTATTGTGAATTTATCCATCTGATGTCTTTACAATTAGCGCCTTTCTGATTAAGTTCCTGAGAGGATGTCCAATTTATTGATTCCCAGTGATGAAATCCGAGCAACCCACTGCGCTGGACAAAACAACAGCGATAAGACTGATGGTGCTCTTCTGCCTGGGAATCTCTGGTTTGGTTTCCTTCTTGAGTATGCAAGCGGCTCTGCCTTCCCGGAGCTCCAAACACCAGTCAGTAGGGGAACCAGTCCCGCTCACTGTTCACGAAGAGCTGCCACGCCGAGGCAACTACAAAACCGCTGCGCTGGCCACAGAAGTCGCCCTGGCGACCTGCAGGGCTGATCCACTGGAAATCTTCTGGTCCGTGGGCGACGAAAATTCCTCTGAAAATGTGGTATCCTCACATTTTCTGAGCTTTCACTGGGAGCTACAATCCCGAGCTGTTAGTGATCAGCCATCTTGGATCTCAGTCCTGGAGTCTCTTGTTTATGGCCACACATACAAAGCATCAGTGAATAATGCACACCTGGGGAACAATCAGAAGTCTCTATCCTATGGCCTCTCATCGAGAGCCTCACTAAAGTTACACACCTGGGAAAATAGTCAGGATACAATTATATCACCGAGGTTAGAGTCTCACTGGATAATACACACCTGTCAAAGAGTATGGAAACATTTCTTTGGCTACTCTTTCGGAGTGCCAATAAATAATGCGGTGAATTCAGTAGTCTATTTTATGTAGACAAATTTTCAGAACCTCGGTGAATAAAAGAGACTCTTGCTCTAGTAAGGCATCTAACTAATATGGCCACATCTTGTAAGCCTTATGAAATAATACACACCTAGAAAATAATTTGGAGTCTATTCTTGATGGATATTCATTCAGAGCCACTGTGAATAATGCACACCCGTGGGGTAGACAGCTGTCTATTTCATTTGGACACTATTCATAGATTCAGTGGAAAATATGCACGTGTGGATTTGTCAGGATTTCATTTCATATGGCCACTGACCCATAATTTCAGTGAATAATGCACAAATGTAATGTATTCCACAGTCTATTTCACAGAGCCACTCATTCAGAGATTCACTGAATAATAAAACTATTTAAGATAGACAGAATTCTGTTTCATCTGGTAACACAATCCTAGCATCACTGACTGACACACACCTAGAGAAACCTTAGGAGTCTACTTTATATAGCCTCTCATTTGCAGCCTCAGCAAATAATGCACACGTGTGGAATAGACACAAGTCTATTTTATATGGCAACAAAATCAAAGCCTGAGTGAGTAATACACAAATTTAGAATAGTCACAAGTCTATTCCATATGCCCAAATATTCAAAGTTAGAGTCAATAATAAACACCTGTGGACTAGACAAAAAACAATTTCATATGATGAAGTTTTAGGGCCTTCGTGAATAATACATACCTGGGGAATACTCAGGACGCTATTACATATGGCATCTATTTCAGAGATTCTTTGAATAAGGAACACCTGTATTGTAGTCAGAATTCTATTTTGTATAGCCACATATTCAGAACCTAATTGAAAGACATACACCTTGGGAAAAGTCAAGATTCTATTTCATATTGCGGCATATTCAGAACGTAACTGAATAACATACACCTTGGGGAAAGTCAGGATTGTATTTTCTATAGCCACCCATTTAGACACAAAATGTAAAAACGCAAACCTGCAGAGTATTCAAGAGTGTCTGTTTTATGGCGACTCATTCAGAGCCTCACAGAATAATACAGAATTATGGAAATTCAGGAGTGTATTTTACATGGCCACTTATTCATATCCTCATTGAAGAATCATGTATATCTGGAAAATACTCAGGATTCTATTATATATAGCCACTTATTCAGAGATTCACTGAATAATGCACACCTGGGGAATAGTCTAGAGACTATTTGATATGACCATTCAACCAGTGACTCAGTGAAAACTGCACAGCTGAGATAGAGTCAGAAGAATAGAGTCATGCGTCTATTTTCTGTGGTGACACATTCAGAAACTAAATGAACTATTTTCCACCCTGGAAATAGTCAGAGTCCAGGTCATAAGGCCACTCAATCACAGCATTAAAGAATAATGCACTGTGGAGCAATAGTAAAAAATATATTACATATGGCCTCTCATTGAGAGCTTCAGTTCATAATAAAGAGCTCTGGAATAGTTAGGACCCTCTTTTAGGTAGCCCCAAGTTATGCAGCTACGTGAATTATACACACATATGTGCAAGGCAGGAGCCTATTTGATATGGACACACATACAGCACCTCTTTGAATACTGCACATTTGGGGAATAGTCACTAGTCTATTGCATATGGTGATTCTTTTGGAGAGTCAAAAAATAACACACACCTGTGGAGTAAAATGGGGTCTATTACATAAGGTCACTATTTCAGTCTTTCAGTGAATAATATGTATATCTGATAAAACAGGAATGTCTTTCACATGGCCACTCGTTCAGGGCCTCAGTGCATAATACACCCCTCAGAAATAGTCAATGGTCTACTTCAAAAAACTACACATTCAGAGTCTCTGTAAGTAATGCACACATGGGCAATACACAAGAGTCTCCTTTCTATGTTTCCTTAGTCAGAGTTTCATTCAATAATACACACCTCGGAAAGAGTTAAGAGTCTAATTCATGTAGACACTCATTTAGCGCCTCAGTGTATAATTCACACCGGAGTAACAGTCGATAATTTTTTATATGGCCACTAAATATGTGATTCCCTGAATGATACACACCTGGGAAATCCTCACATTGTATGTTATATTACCACACATTTAGAACCTTATTGAATAATTCACAATAGAGCTATAGTCAGGTGTCTATTCTTTCTGACCTCTCATTCAACGTTTCAGTGAATAAAAAACTTCTATGGAGTAATCAGGGCACTGTTTAAGATAGCCACGAATTAAGTCCTTTCCTGAGTAATACACACCTGTGTGATAGTCAGGAGTTTATTTCATATAAACTCTAATTTTGGGTATTGCTGTGTATTACACAACAGGGGGAGTGTCAGGGGTCTATTTGGTATGGACACTCATGCAGAACCTGTTTGAATTATGCACACATGTAGAATAATCAGGAGTCTATGTCACAGGGCTACTCATTCAGACAAACAGTGAATAACGCACATGTGGAGTAATGAGATGTCTGTTTTATATGGCATTTCCTTCACAGCCTCACTGAATACTACACACGTGATATAGTGTGGAGTCTATTGTTTATGGCCACACATTCAAAGCATCATTGAATAATGCACACCTGGGGAATAATCAGAAATCTCTGTCCTATGGCCTCTCATCGAGATCCTCACTAAATGTACACAGCAGGGAAAATTGTCAGGATATAATTATATCACCTAGTTTAGAGTCTCAATCGATAATACACACCTGCGGAAGAGAATGAAAACATTTTCTTGTGGCTAGTCTTTCGGAGTGCCAATGAATAATGCGATGAATACAGAAGCCTATATTATGTAGACAAATTTTCAGAACCACAGGGAATAAAGAGACTCTTGCTATAGTAAGGCATCTAATTAATATTGTCACATCTTGTAAGCCTTATGAAATAATACACACCTAGAGAATAATTTGAAGTCTATTTTTGATGCATATTCATTCAGAGCCACCGTGAATAATGCAAACCCGTGGGGTATACAGCTGTCTATTTCATTTGGACACTATTCATAGCTTCAGTGGATAATATGAACGTGTGGATTAGTCAGGATTTCATTTCATATGGCCACTGACTCATAATTTCAGTGAATAATGCACCAATGTAATGTACTCTGCTGTCTATTTTACAGAGCCACTCATTCAGAGATTCACTGCATAATGCAAATATTTTAGATAGACAGAATTCTGTTTCATATGGTAACACAATCAGAGCCTCACTGAGTAACACACACCTGGGGAAGCGTTAGGAGTCTACTTTATATAGCCTCTCATTTCCAGCCTCAGCGAATAATGCAGACGTGTGCAATAGACAACAGTCTATTTTATATGGCCACAAAATCAAAGCCTGAGTGAGTAATACACAACTTTAGAAAAGTCACAAGTCTATTCCATATGCCCAAATATTAAAAGTCAGAGTCAATAATACACACCTGTGGACAAGTCAAAAAACAATTTCATATGGCAAAGTTTTAGAGCCTTCGTAAATAATACATACCTGGGGAATACTCAGGACGCTATTAAATATGGCAACTATTTCAGAGATTCTTTGAATAAGGAACACCTTTTTTGTAGTCAGAATTTTATTTTGTATAGCCACATATTCAGAACCTAACTGAAAGAAATACACCTTGGGAAAAGTCAGGATTCTATTTCTTATAGCCACTTATTCAGAGACTCTCTGAATAATGCACACCTGGGGAATAGTCTGGAGACTGTTTGATATGACTGTTCACCCAGTGACTCATTGAAAATTGCACAGCAGAGATAGAGTCAAGAGAATAGAGTCATGAGTCTATTTTCTGTGGTGACACATTCAGAAACTAACTGAAGAATACCCACCTTGGAAATAGTCAGAGTCCAGGTCATAAGGCCACTCAATCAAAGCATTAAAAAATATTGCACTGTGGAGCAATAGTAAGAAATCTATTTCATATGGCCTCTTATTCAGGCTTCAGTGCATAATAAACCGCTGTGGAGTAGTCATGACTCTCTTTAAGGTAGCCCCAAATTACACAGCTACATGAATAATACTTAAATGTTTGATAGTCAGGAGACTATCTGATATGGAACCTTTTACAGCACCTCTTCGAATACTGCACATTTGGAAAATGATCACTAGTCTATTTTATAGGGTGATTCTTTTGGATAGTCAAATGTAATGCACACATGTGAAGAAAATGGGGTCCATTACATAAGGCCACTCTTTCAGTGTTTTAGTGAATAATATGTATATCTCATAAGTCAGGAATGTCTTTCACATGGCCACTCATTCAGGGCATCAGTGCATACTACTACCCTCAGAAATAGTCAAGGTTCTCCTTCAAATAAGGACACATTTAGAGTCTCTGTAAGTCATGCACACATGGGCAATACACAAGTGTCTCTTTTCTATGCCCACTTTGTCAGAGTCTCATTCAATAGTACACACCTGGGAAAGAGTTAAGAATCTACTTCATGTAGCCACTCATTTAGATCCTCGGTGAATAATTCACACCTGAGGAATAGTCTAGCATTTTTTATATGGCCACTCACTATGTGCTTCCCTGAATGATACACACCTGGGGAATCCTCAGGATTCTATTTCATACAACCACACATTTTGAACATTATTGAATAACTCAAAATAGAGCAATAGTCAGTTGTCTATTCTTTCTGGCCTCTCATTCAAAGTTTCACTGAATAATAAACTTCTATGGAGTAATCAGGGCATTGTTTAAGATAGCCACGAATTAAGTGCCTTCCTGAGTGATACACACCTGGGTGATAGTCAGGAGTTTATTTCATATGAACTCTAATTCTGGGTATTGCTGAATAATACACAACTGTGGGAGTGCCAGCAGTCTATTTGGTATGGACACTCATACAAAACCTGTTTTAATAATGCACACATGGAGAATAATCAGGAGTCAATTTCACATGGCTACCTCATTCAGACAAATAGTGAAAAAAGCACATGTGAAGTAATGAGAAGTCTGTTTCATATAGCCGTTCTTTCACAGCCTCACTGAATATAACACACTTGTGATATAGTCTGGAGTCTATTGTTTATGGCCACTCATTCAGAGTATCACTGAATAATGCACACCTGTGGAATAGTCAGAAGTCTCTATCCTATGGACTCTCATTGGGAGCCTCACTAAATGTACACTGCTGGGAAAATAATCAGGATTTACTTATATCCCCTCATTTAGAATCTCTCCCAGTTATGCACACCTGTGGAATAGTAAGGATACTTTTTCATGTGGCCTCTCATTCGGAGTGTCACTGAATAATGTGGTGTAGTCAGAAGTCAATTTCATGTAGACACATTTTCAGAGCCTTAGTGAATAAGAGAGACCCTTGTTATAGTAAGGCATCTAATTAATATGGCCACATCTGGTAAGCCTCAATGAATAATACACACCTGGAAAATAATTTGGAGTCTATTTTAGATGGACATTCATTCAGAACCTCGGTGAATAATGCACACCCGTGAAGTTGCCAGGAGTCTGTTTCATTTGGAAATTCTTTCATAACTTCAGTGGATAATATGCACATGTCGATTATTCAGGATTTCATTTCATATGTCCACTAACTCATAATTTTAGTGAATAAAGCACAAATGTAAGGTACTACGCAGTTTATTTTATAGAGCCATTCATTTATAGACTTACTGAATAATACAAATATTTATGATAGACAGAATCCTGTATCATATGGTCACATAATCAGAGCCTCACTGAGTAACACACACCTGGGGAAGGGTTAGGAGTCTACTTTATATAGCCTCTCATTTACAGCCTCAGCAAATAATGCACACGTGTGGAATAGACACTAGTCTATTTTATATGGCCACAAAATCAAAGCCTGAGTGAGTAATACACAACTTTAGAATAGTCCCTAGTGTGTTCCATATGCCCAAATATTCAAAGTCAGAGTCAATAATACACACCTGTCGACTAGTCTAAAAACAATTTTATATGGCCAAAATTTTAGAGTCTCAGTGAATAATACATACCTGGGCAATACTCAGGACGCTATTACATATGGCATATATTTCAGAAATTCATTGAATAAAGAACACCTGTATTTTAGGCAGAATTCTATTTTGTATAGCCACATATTCAGAACCTAACTGAATAACATACACCTTCAGGAAAGTCAGGACTCTATTTCGTATAGCCACTCATTAAGATACCGAATGTAAAAACTCACACCTGCGGAGTATTCAGGAGTAACTTTTATATGGCCACTCATTCAGAGCCTCACAGAATAATACAGAACTATGGAAATTCAGGAGTGTATTTTACATGGCTACTTATTCAGAACCACATTGAAGAATCATATGTATCTGGAAAACCCTCAGTGCTCTATTACATATGGCCACTTCTTCAGAGACTCACCGAATAATGCACACCTGGGGAATAGTCTGGAGATTATGTGATATGACCGTTCACCCAGTGACTCAGTGAAAAATGCACAGCTGAGAAATAGTCAAGAGGATAGAGTCCTGAGTCTATTTTCTGTGGTAACTCATTCAGAAACTCACTGAAGAATACCCACCTTCCAAATAGTCAGAGTCCATATCATATGGCCACTCAATCGAAGAATTACAGAATAATGCACAATTGGGCAATAGTAAGGAGTCTATTTCATATGGTCTCTTATTCAGGCTTCAGTGCATAATAAACAGCTGTGGAGTAGTCTTGACTCTCTTTAAGGTAGTCCCAAATTACACAGCTACATGAATAATACACAAATATTTGATAGTCAGGAGACTATCTGATATGGACTTTTTTACAGCACCTCTTCGAATGCTGCACATTTGGGAAATAATCACTAGTCTATTTTATAGGGTGATTCGTTTGGAGAGTCAAAAAGTAACGCACACATGTGAAGTAAAATGGGGTCTATTACATAAAGCCACTCTATCACTGTTTCAGTGAGTTTTATGTATGTCTGATAATTCAGGAATCTCTTTCACATGGCCACTCGTTCAGGACCTCAGGACATAATATTACCCTCAGAAATAGTCAAGGTTCTACTTCAAATAAGGACACATTCAGAGTCTTTGTAAGTCATGCACACATGGGCAATACACAAGAGTCTCTTTTCTATGCTCATTTAGTCAGAGTCTCATTCAATAATACCCACCGAGGCAAGAGTTTAGATTCTACTTTATGTGGCCACTCATTTAGAGCCTCGGTGAATAATTCACACCGGAGTAATAGTCGAACATTTTATATAGGGCCACTCACTATGTGCTTCCCTGAATGATACTCACCTGGGGAATCCTCAGGATTGTATTTCATACAACCAAACGTTTAGTACCTTATTGAATAATTCAAAATGGAGCAATAGACAGGTGTCCATTCTTTCTGGCCTCTCATTCAAAGTTTCAGTGAATAATAAACTTCTATGAAGTAATCAGGGCACTACTTAAGATAGCCACGAGTTAAGTGCCTTCCTGAATGATACACACGTAGGTGATAGTCAGGAGTTTATTTCATATGAACTGTAATTCTGGGTATTGCTGAGTAATACACAATTGTGGGAATGTCAGCAGTCTTTTTGGTATGGTCACTCATACAGAACTTGTTAGAATAATGCACACGTGGAGAATAATCATGAGTCTATGTCATATGGCTACTCATTCATATAAAAAGTGAATAACGCACATGTGGAGTAATGAGATGTCTGTTTCATGTCGCCGTTCTTTCACAGCCTCACTGAATATTACACACCTGTGATATAGTCTGGAGTCCATTGTTTATGGCCACTCATTCAGAGCACCACTGAATAATGCACACCTGTGAAATAGTCAGAAGGCTCTGTCCTCTGACTATTGAGAGCCTCACTAAATGTACACACCTGGGAAAATAGTCAGAATTTACTTATATCTCCTCATTAAGAGTCTCACTCAAAAATGCACACCTGTGGAAAAGTAAGGAGACTTTTTCTTGGGGCTACTCTTTCCGAGTGCCACTGAATAGTGTGGCGAATTCAGGAGTCTATTTTTTGAAGAAAAATTTTCAGAACCTCAGTGAATAAAAGAGACCCTTGCTATAGTGAGGCATCTAATTAATATGGCCACATCTTGAAAGACTCAGTGAATAATACACACCTGTAGAATAAATTGGAGTCTATTATTGATGGACATTCATTAAGAGCCACGATGAATAATGCACACCCGTGGGGTAGCCAGGAGTCTATTTCATTTGTACACTCATTCAGAGCCTAAGTGAATAACATGCACGTGTGGATCCGTCAGGATATCATTTTCTATGGCAACTGATTCATAATTTCGGTAAATAATGCACAAATGTAAAGTACTCAGCAGTCTATTTCACAGAGCCACTCATTCAGAGATTCACTGAATAATACAAATATTTAAGATAGACAGAATCCTGTTTCATATGGTCACACAATCAGAGCCTCACTGAGTAACACACACCTGGGGAAACTTTAGGAGTCTACTTTATATAGCCTCTCATTTCCAGCCTCAGCGAATAATGCACACGTGTGGAATAGACACCAGTCTAATTTTTATGGCCACAAAATATAAGCCTGAGTGAGTAATACACAACTTTAGAATAGTCAGTAGTCTATTCCATATGCACAAATATTTAAAGTCAGAGTCGATAATACACACCTGTGGACTAGTCAAACAACAATTTCATATGGCCAAAGTTTTAGAGCCTCAGTGAATAATACATACCTGGGGAATACTCAAGACGCTATTACATATGGCAAATATTTCAGAGATTCATTGAATAAGGAACTCCTGTATTGCAGGCAGAATTATATTTCATATAGCCACATATTTAGAACCTAACTGAATGACTTACACCTTGGGGAAAGTCCGGATTCTATTTCATATAGCCACATATTCAAAACCTAACTGAATAACATACACCTTAGGAAACGTCAGAATTCTATTTCTTATAGCCACCCATTTAGATAACAAATGTAAAAACGCACACCTGCAGAATATTCAGGAGTGTCTGTTTTATGGCCCCTCGTTCAGAGCCTCAAAGAAGAATACAGAAATATGAAAATTCAGGAGTGTATTTTACATCGCCAGTTATTCAGAACCTCATTGAAGAATCATGTATATCTGGAAAATACTCAGCATTCTATTATACATAGCCCCTTATTCAGAGACTCACCGAATAATGCACACCTGGGGAATAGTCTGGAGACTATTTGATATGACCGTTCACCCAGTGACTCAGTGAAAAATGCACAGGTGAGACAGAGTCAAGAGAATAGAGTCATGAGTTGAGTCTATTTTCTGTGGTGACACATTCAGAAACTAACTGAGGAATACCTACCTTGGAAATAGTCAGAGTCCATGTCATAAGGCCACTCAATCAAAGCGTTACCGAATAATGCACAATGGGGCAATAGTAAAAAGTCTATTACATATGGCCTTTTATTGAGAGCTTCAGTGCATAATAAAAAGCTGTGGAGTAGTCAGGACCCCCTTTATGTAGCCCCAAGATATACAGATACGTGAATGATACACACATGTGTGATAGTCAGGAGACTATTTGATATGGAACTTCATACAACACCTCTTTGAATACTGAACATTTGGGGAATGATCACTAGTCTATTTTATATGGTGATTCGTTTTGAGAGTCAAAAAATAACATCCACCTGTGAAGTAAAATGGGTTCTATTACATAAAGCCACTCTTTCACAGTTTCAGTGAATAATATGTATATCTGGTAAGTCAGGAATCTCTTTCACATGGCCATTAGTTCAGGGCCTTAGTGCATAATACTCCCCTCAGAAATACTCAAGTGTCTACTTCAAATAAGTACATATCCAGTGTCTCTGTACGTAATGCACACATGGGCAATACACGAGAGTCTCTTTTCTATGCTCATTTAGTCAGTCTCATTCAATAATACACACCTGCGGAAGAGTTATGGGTCTACATCATGTAGCCACTCATTTAGAGCCTCAGCGAATTTTTCACACCGGAGTTACAGTCGAGCATTTTTAACATGGCCACTCACTATGTGCCTCCCTGAATGATACACACCTAGGGTATCCTCAGGATTCTACTTCATACTACCACACATTTAGAAACTTATTGAATAGTTCACAATGAAGCAATAGTCAGGTGTCTATTCTTTCTGGACTCTCTTTCAAAGTTTCAGTGAATAATAAACGTCTTTGGAGTAATCATGGCACTGTTTAAGATAGCCACTAATTAAGTGCCTAACTGAGTGATACACACCTGGGTGATAGTCAGGTGTTTATTTCATGTGAACTCGAATTCTGGTTACTGCTGTGTAATTAATAACTGAAGGAGTGTCAGGAGTCTATTTCATTTGGACACTCTTACAGAACCTGTTTGAATAATGCACACATGGAGAATAATCAGGGGTCTATGTCATAGGGCTACTCATTCAGACAAAGAGTGAATAACGCACTTGTGGAGTAATGAGAAGTGTGTTTCATATGGCCGTTCTTTCACAGCCTCACTGAATATTACACGCTTGTTTTATAGTATGGAGTCTATTTTTTTATGGCCACTCATTCAGAGAATCACTGAATTATGCACACCTGACGAATGGTAAGAAGTCTATCCTATGGCCTCACAGTGAGAGCCTCACTAAATGTAAACACCTGTGAAAATAGTCAGGATTTACTTATATCCCCTCACTGAGAGTCTCAATCAATAATGCACACCTGTGGAATAGTAAGGAGACTTTCTCATGTGGCCTCTCATTTGGCGTGTCACTGAATTATGTGGTATAGTCAAGGAGTTTATTTCATGTAGACACTTTTTCAGAGAGAATAAGAGAAAACCTTGCTATAGTAAGGCATCTTATTAATATGGCCACATCTTGTAAGCCTCACTGAATAATACACACCTGGAGAATAATTTGTAGTCTATTATCTATGGATATACATTCAGAGCCTCAGTGAATAATGCACACCGATTGGGTAGACAGGAGTCTTATTCATTTGGACACTCATTTTCAGTGGATAATATGCATGTGTGTATTATTCAGGATTTCAGTTCATATGGCCACTGACTTATAATTTTTGTGAATAATGCACAAATGTAAAGTACTCAGCAGTGTTTTTCATAGAGCTACTCATTCGGAGATTCACTGAATAATAAAAATATTTAAGACAGAAAGAATCCTGTTTTATATGGTCACACAATCAGAGGCTCACTGAGTAACACACACCTTGGGAAGCGTTAAGAGTCTACTTTATATAGCCTCTAATTTACAGCCTAAGCAAATAAAGCACAAGTGAGGAATAGAGACTAATCTATTTTATATGGCCACAAAATCAAAGCCTGAGTGAGTAATACACAAGTTTAGAATAGTCACAAGTCTATTCCATGTGCCCAAAGATTCAACATCAGTATTAATAATACACACCTGTGGACTAGTCTAAAAAGAATTTTATATGGCCAAAGCTTTAGAGCCTCCGTAAATAATACATACCTCGGGGATACTAAGGACGCTATTACATATGGCATCTATTTCAGAGATTCATTGAATAAGGAACACCTGTGTTGTAGTCAAAATCCTATTTCATATAGCCACATATTCAGAACCTAACTAAATGACATACACCTTGGGGAAAGTCAGGATGCTATTTTGTATAGCTACTGATTTAGATACCAAATATGAAAATGCACACCTGCTTAGTATTCATGAGTGTCTGTTTTATGGCCACTCATTCAGAGCCTCACAGAATAATACAGAACTATGGAAATCCACAAGTGTATTTTACATGGCCACTTATTCAGAACCTCATTGAAGAATCATACATATCTCAAAACTACTCAGGATTCTATTATATATAGACACTTATTCAGAGACTCACTGAAAAATGTACACCTGGGGAATAGTCTGGAGACTATTTGATATGACCATTCACCCATTGACTCAGTGAAAAATTCACAGCTGAGAAATAGTCAAGAGGATGAAGTCATGAGTCTATTTTCTGTGGGAACGCATTCAGAAACTCAATGAAGAATACCCATCGTGGAAATATTAAAAGTCCCGGCCATATGGCCACTCAATCAAAGCATTACCGAATAATGCATAATGGGGCAATAGTAAGAAGTCTATTTCATATGGCCTCTCATTGAGAGCTTCAGTGCGTTATAAACAACTGTGGAGTAGTAAGAACCCGATTTAAAGTACTCCAAAATTACGCACCTACATGAATGATACACATATCTGTGATAGTCAGGAGACTCTTTGATATGGACACTCATACAGCACCTCTTCGAATACTACACATTTGGGGAATAATCACTAGTCTATTTCATATTGTGATTTGTTTGGAGAGTCCAAAAATAACGCACATCTATGGAGTAAAATGGGGTCTATTACATAAGGCCACTCTTTCAGTGTTTCAGTGAATAATATGTGTATCTGATAAGTCAGGAATCTCTTTCACATGGCCACCCGTTCAGAGCCTCAGGGCATAATACTATCCTCAGAAGTAGTCAAGGGACTACTTCAAATAAGTACACACTCAGAGTTCCTGTAAATAATTCACACGTGGGCAATACACAAGAGTCTCTTTTCTATGCCCACTTAGTCAGAGTATCATACAGTAATACACAACTGGAGAAGGGTTAAGAGTGTACTTCATGTAGCCACTCATTTAGAGCTTCAGTGATTAATTCACACCAGTGGAATAGTCGAGTATTTTTTATATGGCCACTCACTATGTGCCTCCCGGAATGATACAAACCTGGGAAATCCTCAGGATTCTATTTCAGACTACCACACATTTAGATACTTATTGAATATTTCAAAATGGAGCAATAGTCAGGTGTCTATTCTTTCTGGCCTCTCATTCAAAGTTTAGTGAATAATAAACTGCTATGTAGTAACCAGGGCAGTGTATAAGATAGCCACGAATTAAGTGCCTTCCTGAATGATACACACCTTGGTGATAGTCAGGAGTTTATTTCATATGAACTCTATTTCTGGGTCTTGCTGAGTAATACACAACTGGGGAGTTTCACGAGTCTATTTGGTATGGACACTCATACAGAACCTGTTTGAATAATGCACACATGGAGAATAATCAGGAGTTTATGTCATATGGCTACTCATTCAGACAAACAGTAAATAACGCACATGTGGAGTAATGAGAAGTCTATTTCACATGGCCGTTCTTTCACAACCTCACTAAATATTACACACTTGTGATATCATCTGGAGTCTATTTTTCTGGCCACTAATTCAGAGAATCACTGAATAATGCACACCTGCGGAGTGGTAACAGGTCTTTATCCTATGGCCACTCATTGAGAGCCTTACTAAATGTACACACCTGGTAAAATAGTTAGGATTTATTTATATCCTCTCATATAGAGTCTCACTCAATAATATACACCTGTGGAATAGTAAGGAGACTTTACATGTGGCCTCGCATTCAGAGTGTCACTGAATAATGTGGTGTAGTCAGGAGTCTATTTCATGTAGACAATTTTTCAGAGCCTTAGTAAATTAGAGAGACCCTTGCTACAGTAAGGCATCTAAGTAATATGGCCACATCTTGTAAGCCTTACTGAATATTACACACCTGGAGAATAATTTGGAGTCTATTCCCAATGGACATTCATTCAGAGCCTCGGTGAATAACGCACACCCTTGTGGTAGCCAGGAGTCTATTTAATTTGAACGCACATTCATTGCCTCAGTGGATAATATGCACATGTATATTAGTCAGGATTTCATTTCATATGACCACTGACTCGTAATTTCAGAGAATAATGCACAAATGTAAAGTACTCAGCAGTCTATTTCACAGAGCCACTCATTCCGAGATTCACTGAATAATACAAATATTTAAGATACACAGAATCCTGTTTCATATGGTCCCACAATCAGAGCCTCACTGAGTAACACACACCTGGGGAAGCGTTAGGAGTCTACTTTTTATAGCCTCTCATTTACAGCATCAGCAAATAATGCACACCTGTGGAATAGACACTAGTCTTTTTTATATGGCCACAAAATCAAAGCCTGAGTGTGTAATACACAGCTTTAGAATAGTCTCTAGTCTATCCCATGTGCCCAAATATTCAATGTCAGAGTCAATATTACACACCTGTGAACTAGTCCAAAGAGAATTTTATATGGCCAAAGTTTTAGAGCCTCAGTGAAGAATACATACCTGGAGAATACTCAGGACCCTATTACATAAGTCATCTATTGCAGGGATTCATTGAATAAAGAACACCTGTATTTTACACAGAATTCTATTTCCTATAGCCAAATATTCAGAACATAACTGAATGACATACTCCTTGGTGAAAGTCAGGATTCTATTTCGTATAGCCACATATTCAGAACCTAACTGAATAACATACACCTTGGGGAAGTTCAGGATTCTATTTCGTATAGCCACTCATTTAGATATCGAATGTAAAAACGCACACTTATGGAGTATTCAGAAGTCTCTGTTTTATGGTCACTCATTCAGAATTTTACAGAATAATACAGAACTATGGAAATTCAGGAGTTTATTTTGCATGGCCACTTATTCAGAACCTCATTGGAGAATCAGCTATATCTGGAAGATACTCAGGATTCTATTATATAGCCACTTATTCAAAAACTCAGTGAATAATGCACACCTGGGCAATAGTCTGAAGACTATTTGATATGACCGTTCACCCAGTGACTCAGTGAAAAATGCACAGCTGAAAATAGTCAAGAGGATAGAGTCATGAGTCTATTTTCTGTGGTAACGTGTTCAGAAACTCACTGAAGAATACCCAACTTGGAAATAGTCAGAGTCCAAGTCATATGGCCACTCAATCAAAGCATTACCGAATAATGCATAATGGGGCAATAGTAAGGAGTCTATTTGGTATGGCCTCTCATTGAGAGCTTCAGTACATAATAAGCAGCTGTGGAGTGGTCAGGACCCTATTTAAAGTAGCCCCAAATTACGCAGCTATGTGAATAATACACACATGTGTGATAGTCAGGAGACTATTTAATATGGACACTCAAACAGCATCTCTTTGAATACTACAAATTTGGGGAATAATCACTAGTGTATTTCATATGGTGATTCCTTTGGAGAGTCAAAAAATAACGCACACCTGTGAAGGAAAATGGGGTCTATTACATGAGGCCACACTTTTATCGTTTCAGTGAATAATATGTATATCTGATAAGACAGGAATCACTTTCACATCGCCACCCATTTAGGGCCTCAGGGCATAATACTACCCTCAGAAATAGTCAATGGTCTACTTCAAATAAGTACACATTCAGAGTCCCTGTAAGTAGTGAACACGTGGGCAATACACAAGAGTCTCTTTTCTATGCCCAGTTAGTCAGAGTATCATTCAATAATACACACCTGTGGAAGAGTTAAGAGCCTACTTCATGTAGCCACTCATTTAGAGCCTCAGTGAATAATTCACACCGGAGTAATAGTCGAGCATTTATTATGTGGCCACTAACTATGTGCCTCCCTTAATGATACACACCTGGGGAATCCTGAGGATTCTATTTCATACAACCACACATTTAGATTCTTATTGAATATTTCACAATGGTGCAATAGTCAGGTGTCTATTGTTTCTGACCTCTCATTCAAAGTTTCAGTAAATAATAAACATCTATAGAGTAATCAGGGCACTGTTTAAGATTGCCAGGAATTAAGTGCCTTCCAGAGTTATACACACCTGGGTGATAGTCAGTAGTTTATTTCATATTAATTCTGATTTTGGGTATTGATGAGTAATACACAAATGGGGGAGTGTCAGGAGCCTATTTGGTGTGGACACTCATACAGAACAAGTTTGAATTATGCACACATTAAGAATAATCAGGAGTCTATGTCATAAGGCTACTTATTCAGACAAACAGTGAGTAAAGCACATGTGGAGTAATCAGAAGTCTGTTTCATATAGCCGTACATTCACAGCCTCCCTGAATATTACACACTTGTGGTAAACTCTGGAGTCTGTTGTTTATGGCCACTCATTCAGAGAATCACTGAATAATGCACACCTATGGAATACTCAGAAGTCTCTATCCTACAGCCTCTCATTTAGAGCCTCACTAAATGTACACACCTGGGAAAATAGTCAGGATTTACTTATATCCCCTCATTTAGAGTCTCACCCATTAATGCACACCTGTGGAATAGTAAGCAGACTTTTTTTATGTGGCCTCTCCTTTGGAGTGTCAATGAATTATGTGGTGTAGTCAAGAAGTCAATTTCATGTAGACACGTTTTCAGAGCCTCAGTGAATCAGAGAAAACCTTGCTATAATAAGGCATCTAATTAATATGGCCACATCTTGTAAGACTCACTGAATAATACACACCTGGAGAATAATTTGTAGTCTATACTCGATGGGCATTCATTCAGAGCCTCAGTGAATAATGCACACCCGTGGGGTAGCCAGAAGTCTATTTTATTTGGACACTATTCATAGGCTCCGTGGATAATATGCACGAGTGTATTAGTCAGAATTTCATTTCATATGGCCACTGACCTACAGTTTCAATGAATAACACACAAATGTAAAATACTCAGCAGTGTTTTTCATAGAGCCACTCAGAGATTCACTGAATGATACAAATATTTAAGATTGAGAGAACCTTGTTTTTTATGGTCACATAATCAGAGCCTCACAGAGTAACACACACCTGGGGAAGCGTTAGGAGTCTACTTTATATAGCCTCTCATTTACAGCCTCAGCGAATAATGCACACGTGTGGAACAGACACTAGTCTATTTTATATGGCCACAAAATCAAAGCCTGAGTGAGTAATACACAACTTTAGAATAGTCACTAGTCTATTCCATGTGCCCAAATATTCAAAGTCAGAGTCAATAATACATGCCTGTGCAATAGTCCAAAAAGAATTTTATATGGCCAAAGTTTTAGAGCCTCAGTGAATAATGCATACCTGGGGAATACTCAGGATGTGATTACATATTGCATCTATTTCAGAGATTCATTAAATAAGGAACACCTGTATTGTAGTCAGAATTCTATTTCTCATAGCTACATATTCAGAACCTAACTGAATAACATACATCTTGGGGAAAGTCAGGATTCTATTTTGTATAGCCACTTATGTAAATACCTAATGTAAAAACCCACACCTGCGGAGTATTCAGGAGTCTCCATTTTATGGCCACTCATTCAGAGCCTCACAGAATAATACAGAACTATGGAAATTCAGGAGTGTATTTTACATGGCCACTTGTTCAGAACCTCATTGAGGAATCATATATATCTGGAAAATACTCAAAATTCTTTTTTTAAAATTTTTTTTTTTTTTTTTTTAATTTTTATTGCATTATAGGTTTGGGGGTACATGTGCAGAACAAGCAAGATAGTTGCATAGGTACACACATGGCACTGTGCTTTGCTGCTTTCCTCCCCTTCACCCACACTTGGCATTCATCCCCAGGCTATCCCCCCCAGCCCCCCCCTGCTGTCCCTCCCCCATTCCCCCCAACAGTCCCCAGTGTATAGTAGACCGCCTCTCTGTGTCCACGTGTTCTCATTTTTCTCACCCACCTATGAGTGAGTATATGCGGTATTTCTTTTTCTGTTCTTGTGTCAGCTTGCTGAGAATGATGTTCTCCAGATTCATCCATGTCCCTACAAAGGACACAAACTCATCATTTTTGATTGCATTTTTATTGCATTTTATATTTGGGGGTACATGTGCAGAACGTGCAAGATAGTTGCATAGATACACACTTGACTATGTGTTTTGCTGCCTTTCTCCCCTTAACCCACATTTGGCATTTCTCCCCAGGCTATCCCTCCCCAAATCCCCCCCGCTGTCCCTCCCCTATTTCCCCCTATAAACCCCAGTTTGTAAAACCCCTATCCCTGTGTCCATGTGTGATCCTTTTTATAAAAATTTTTATTGCATTTTAGGTTTTGGGGTACATGTGAAGAACGGGCAAGATTGTGGCATAGGTACACAAATGGTAGTGTGTTTTGGTGCCTTCCTCTCCTTAAGGCACATTTGGCATTTCTTTTTAGGCTATCCCTTTCCAGCTCCCCCCCTGCTCTCCCTCCCCAATTTTCCGCAATAGACCCCAGTGTGTAGTACTTCTCTTCCTGTGTCGATGTGTTCTCATTTTTCTTACCCGCCTATGAGTGAGAATATGTGGTATTTCCGTTTTTGTTCTAGTGTCAATTTGCTGAGAATGATGTTCTCCAGATTCCTCCATTTCCTTACAAAGGACATAACCTCGTCATTTTTGATTGCTGCATAATATTCCATGGTGTATATGTGCCACATTTTCCCATTCCAGTCTATCATCGATGGGCATTCGCGTTGGTTCCAGTTCTTTGCTATTGTAAACAGTGCTGCAATGAACATTCGTGTGTCTGTGTTTTTATAGAAGAACGATTTATATTCCTTTCGATATATACCCAGTAATGGGATTGCTGGGTTAAAGGAATTTCTATTTCTATGTCCTTGAGGAATCGCCACACTGTCTTCCACAATGGTTGAACTAATTTACACTCCCACCAACAGTGTAACTGTTCCTATTTATCCACATCCTCTCCAGCATCTGTTCTCTCCAGATTTTTTAGTGATCGCCATTCTAACCGGCGTGAGATGGTATCTCAATGTGGTTTTGATTTGCATCTCTCTAATGACCAGTGATTATGAGCAATTTTTCATGTGTTTGTTGGCCTCATGTATGTCTTATTTTGTAAAGTGTCTGTTCATACCCTTTGCCCATTTTTAAATGGGCTTGTTTGTTTTTTTTTCCTGTAAATCTGTTTATTTTGTAAATTCTGGATATGAGCCCTTTGTCAGATGCCTAAACTGCAAAGATTTTTTCTAATCTGTTCGTTGCCGATTCACTCCAGTGACTGTTTCTTTTGTCGTGCAGAAGCTGTGGAGTTTGATTGGGTCCCATTTGTCTATTTTGGCTTTTGCTGCCAATGCTTTTAATGTTTTGGTCATGATGTCCTTGCCTACTCCTATGTCCTGAATGGTTTTGCCTAGATTTTCTTCTAGGGTTTATACAGTGCCAGGTCTTATGTTTATGTCTTTAATTCATCTGGAGTTAATTTTAGTGAAAGGTGTCAGGAAGGGGTCCAGTTTCTGCTTTCTGCACAAGGCTAACCAGTTTTCCCAACATCATTTGGTAAACAGGGAATCCTTTCCCCATTGCTTGTTTTTGTCTGGTTTATCAAATATTATATGGTTGTAGATATGTTGATTTGCCTCTGATGCCTCTGCTCTTTTCCATTGGTCTATATCTCTGTTTTGGTACCAGTACCATGCTGTTTTGATTACTGTAGCCTTGTAGTATAGTTTGAAGTCTTGTAGTGTGATGCCTCCCGCTGTGTTCTTTTTGCTTAGAATTTACTTCAGTATGCATGCTCTCTTTCGGTTCCATATGAAGTTCATGGTGTTTTTTTCCAGTTCTGTGAGGAAATTCAATGGTAGCTTGATGGGGATATTGTTGATTCTGTAAATTACTTTGGGCAGTATAGCCCTTTTCATGATATTAATTATTCCTAACCACGAACATGGAATGTTTCTCCATCTGTTTGTGTCCTCTCATTTCATTGAGCAGTGTTTTGTAGTTTTCCTTGAAGAGATCCCTTACATTCCTTGTAAATTGTATTTTTAGGTATTTTATTTTCTTTGTAGCAATTGTGAATGGCAGTTCATTCTTGATTTGGTTTTCTTTTAGTCTGTTGTTGATGTATAGGAATGCTTGTGATTTTTGCACATTGATTTTATATCCTGAGACATTGCTGAACTTGCTTATTAGTTTCAGGGGTTTTTGGGCTGAGGTGATGGGGTCTTCTATGTATACTATCATGTCGTCTGCGAATAGAGACAATTTGGCTTCCTCCTTTCCTATTGAATACTATTTATTTCTTTTTCTTACCTGATTGCTCTGGCTAGAACTTCCAGTACTATGTTGAATAGGAGTGGTGAGAGAGGGCATCCTTGTGTGGTGCCAGATATCAAAGGGAATGCTTCCAGTTTTGCTCATTAAGGATGATATTGGCTGTGGGTTTGTCGTAAATAGCTTTTATTACTTTAAGATATGTTTCATCAATACCCAGTTTATGGAGAGTTTTTAGCATAAAAAGCTGTTGAATTATGTCAAATGCCTTCTCTGCATCAATTGAGATAATCATGCAGTTTATGGTTTTGGTTTTGTTAATGTGGTACATGACTTTTATAGACTTGCATATGTTGAACCAGCCTTGCATGCCAGGGATGAATCCTACTTTATCATGATGAATAAGGTTTTTAATGTGCTGTTGCAATCGGTTTTCCAGTATTTTATTGAAGATTTTTGCAACTATGTGCATCATGGATATTGGCCTGAAGTTTTCTTTTTTGTTGAGTCTCTGCCTGGTTTTGGTATCAGGATGATGTTGGTCTCATAAAATGATTTGGGAAGAATTCCCTACTTTTGGATTATTTGGAGGAGTTTCAGAAGGAATGCTACTAGTTCCTCTTTGTGTGTCTGGTAGAATTCGGCTGTGAATCCATTTGGACCACAGCTTTATTTGTGTGGTAGTCTCTTAATTGCTCCCTCGACATCAGACCTTGTTATTGGTCTATCCATACTTTCAAATTCCTAGTGGTTTAGGCTTGGGATGACTCAGGTGTCCAGGAATTTATCCATTTCTTCGTGGTTTACTAGTTTATGGGCATAGAGTTGTTTGTAGTATTCTCTGATGATGGTTTGAATTTCTGTGGAATCTGTGGTGATTTCCCCTTTATCGTTTTTTATTGCATCTATTTGGTTGTTCTCTCTCTTTTATTTTATCAGTCTGGCTAGTGGTCTGTCTATTTTGTTGATCTTTTCAAAAAACCAGCTTTTAGATTTATTGATTTTTTGAAGGGTTTTTCGTGTCTCTATCTCCTTCAGTTCTGCTCTGATATTAGTTATTTCTTGTCTTCAGCTAGGTTTTGAGTTTTTTTATCTTCCTCCTCTAGCTCTTTCAATTTTGATGATAGGGTGTCAATTTTGGATCTCTACACTCTTCTCATGTGGGCACTTATTGCTATATATTTTCCTCTACAGACTGCTTTAAATGTGTCCCAGAGATTCTGGTATGTTTTGTCTTCGTTCTCGTTGGTTTTGAAGAACTTCTTTATTTCTGCCTTCATTTCATTGTTTATCCAATCAACATTAAAGAGCCAGTTGTTCAGGTTCCATGAAGCTGTGTGGTTCTGAGTTATTTTCTAAATTCTGAGTTCTAACTTGATTGCACTATTGTCTGAGAGACTGTTTGTTATGATTTCAGTTGTTTTGCATTTGCTGAGGAGTGCTTTACTGCCAATTATGTGGTCAATTTTGGAGTAGGTGTGATGTGGTGCTGAGAAGAATGTATATTCTGTGGATTTGGGGTGGAGAGTTCAGTAAAGGTCTATTATGTCTGCTTCTTCCAGGTCTGAGTTCAATTCCTGGATATCGTTGTTAATTTTCTGTCTGGTTGATCTGTCTGCTATTGACAGTGGAGTGTTAAAGTCTCCTACTATTATTGTGTGGGGGTCTAAGTCTCCTCGTAAGTCATTAAGACCTTGCCTTATATATCTGGGTGCTACTATATTGGTTCCATATATTTTTAGGAACGTTAGCTCTTCTTGTTGTATCGATCTTTTACAATCATGTAATGACCTTCTTTGTCTCTTTAGATTTTTGTTTCTTTAAAGTCTATTTTAACAGAGATGAGAATTGCAACTCCTTTTATTTTCTCTCCATTTGCTTGGTAAATCTTTCTACATCCCTTTATTTTGAGCCGTTGTGAATCTTTCCATGTGAGATGGGTTTCCCGGACACAACACACCAATGGGTTTTGTTTTTTTATTCAATTTGCCAGTCTGTGTCTTTTGATTGGTGCATTTAGCCTATTTACATTTAGGGTTCATGTTGTTATGTATGAGTTTGATACTGCCATTTTGATGATAGCTGGCTGCTTTGTTTCTTGGTTGATGCGGATTCTTCATTTTGTTGATGCTCTTTAGCATTTGGTATGTTTTTAGAATGTCTGGTACTAGTTGTTCCTTTCTATGTGTAGTGCCTCTTTCAGGAGCTCTTGTAAAGCAGGCCTGGTGGGGACAAAATCTCTGAGTTCTTGCTTGTTGGCAAAATATTTTATTATTCCTTCACGTATGAAGCTCAGTTTGGCTGGATATAAATTTCTGGGTTGAAAGTTCTTTTCTTTAAGGATGTTGAATATTGGCGCCCACTCTCTTCTGGCTTGTTGAGTTTCTGCCAAGAGATCTGCTGTGAGTCTGATGGGCTTCCCTTTGTGGGTGACCCAACCCTTCTCTCTGGCTGCCCTTAGTATTTTCTCCTTTATTTTAACCCTGGTGAATCTGACGATTATGTGCCTTGGGGTTGCACTTCTTGCAGAATATCTTTGTGGTGTTCTCTGTATTTCCTGGAGTTGAGTATTGACTTGCCTTGCTAGGTTGGGGAAATTTTCGTGGATAATATCCTGAAGAGTGTTTTCCAGCCTGGATTCATTCTCTTCATCACATTCAGGTACACCTATCAAATGTAGGCTAGGTCTCTTCACATAGTCCCACATTTCTTGGAGATTTTGTTTATTCCTTTTTTTGCTTTTTTCTTTAATCTTGGTTTCACGTTTTATTTCATTGAGTTGGTCTTCGACTTCTGACATTCTTTTTTTCTGCCTGGTCAATTCGGCTGTTGAAACTTGTGCATGCTTCACAAAGTTCTCGGGTTGTGTTTTTCAGCTCTTTCAATTCATTCATATTCCTCTCTAACTTGTCCATTCTTGTTATCATTTTCTCGAATCTTTTTTCAAATTTTTTTTAAGGTTCTTAGTTTCTTTGCATTGATTTAGAACATTTTCTTTTAGCTCACTGAAGTATCTCATTATCCTCTTTCTAAATTCTGATTCCATCATTTTGTCACTCTCATTCTCCGTCCAGCTTTGTTCCCTTGCTGGAGAGGAGTTTGGGTCCTTTGTAGGAGGTGAGTTGTTTTGGTTTTGGGTGTTTTTCTCATTTTGCACTGTTTTCTTTTCATCTTTGTGGATTTATTCATCTGTCGTCTTAGTAGTTGCTGACTTTGTGATTGGGTCTGAGTGGATGCCCCGATTGTTGATGATGAAGTCTTTCTGTTATTTGGTTTTCTTTCTAACGGTTTGGCCCCTCTACTGTACGAGTGCTGAAGTCCACTCCAGGCCCTGCTTGTCTGGGGTACACCTGTAGCAGCTGCGGAACAGTGAGGAGTGCTACCAGTTTCTTCTTCTCCTATCTTTGACCCAGAATGATGCCTGCCAAATGTCAGTCTGATTAGTCCTGCATTGATGTGGCTCTTTGGATATACAGGTGTCAGGGAGCTGCTTGAGGAGATGGTCTGTACATTATAGGAGCTCCAGTGCTGAGCTGTGAGCTTCTTTGTTCATTCAGAGTTGCTGGGTGAATGTGTCTGATGCAGCAGAACTTAAAAAAGCCCTCTTTTTTATTCCCTCAGATGCTTTGTCTCAGGGAGTTGGGTCGTTCTTTATGAGTATCTGTTGCACAGTCCTGCTCAGCAAGGAGGCAGTCTATTCACTATTTGCCTGCTGGGGTTCCACACTTCTAGGGCAGGTCCACCCTACTGCTGTGTGGCTCCATTCTACAGTGGTGTGCTGCGCCCTGTTGGCAGCGTCTCTTTGTTATGGCTTGTTGCCTCAGCAATGGCAGGCTCCATCAGCAGTGGGTGGTACCTCAGTAGGGGCAGATTGCGTCCATAGTGATGGATGCCCCTCCCCTACCGAGCTGCACCATTTGGATTCAGCTGACCCTAGAGAAAAGCTCTCAATCCAGATCATCGAATTGCCATGCTGCTTATCCTTGTGAGGGTGGGACCTGCCGAGCATGATCACCTGGCTACCTGACACAGAGTCCCTCCTCTCTCTCTCTCTCTCTTTTTCTTTTCAAATTGAATAGTTGACTCTCTCACAGGCACCCCTGTCGCCTGCTGATTGGCCACTGGGATCCATGAGATCTCCCCTGCAGTGGCCCACTGCACTGGGACAAATCGTTCTTCCCAGGAGTCTCCTGGTTTGACTCACCATCCAAGTCCCATTCAATCAAATGATAAGATTAATCTGCCCTCCCAAAACTCAGATTATTGGCTTAACAGGGCACCCAGACCAGTGAGCTTTGTGCGGGCTGCCAATGCGATGCGGTGCAGAGCCGGCCAAAACGGCCAAGCAAGCGGGCTGCGCTGCTGTCCTGTGTGTGTCCTAAACCTGGGAATTGGCCAGTTCTGTGGGATACAAAAGCAATTCTGAAAATGGAGCTAGCACTCACCCTCTGCGCCTTCACTGAGAGCTGCAATCCTGAGTTGTTTCTATGGTGGTATCTTGGAACAGATTCCCACGGATGCAATTATATATAGCCATTTCTTCAGAGACACACTGAATAATGCACACCTGGGGAATAGTCTGGAGACTATTTGATATGACCATTCACCCAGTGACTCAGTGAAAAATGCAAAGCTGGGGAATAGTAAAGAGGATACAGTCATGAGTCTATTTTATGTGGTAACCTGTTCAGAAACTCACTGAAGAATACCTAACTTGGAAATAATCAGAGTTCAGGTCATATGGTCACTCAATCAAAGCATTACCAAATAATGCACAATGCGGCAATAGTAAGGAGTCTATTTCATATAGCCGCTCATTGAAAGCTTTAGTGAGTAATAAAAAGCTGTGGAGTTGTCAGGACCCTATATAAATAGCCCCAATTAACGCAAATAGGTGAATTATACACACATGTGTGACAGGAGATTCTTCGATACAGACACTGATAGAACCTCTTCGAATACTGCACATTTGCAGAATAATCACTAGTCTATTTCATGTGGGGATTCCTTTGGAGAGTTAAAAAATAACTCACCTCTGTGGAGTAAATGGGGACTATTACATAAGGTCATTCTTTCAGTGTTTCAGTGAATAATATGTATATCTGATAAGTCAGGAATGTCTTTCACATGGCCACTCGTTCAGGGCCTCAGTGTATAATACTCCCCTCAGAAATAGTCAAGGGTCTACTTCAAAAAAGTACACATTCAGAGACTCTGTAAGTACTGCACACATGTGCAATACAAACGAGTCTCTTTTGAATGCCAACTTAGTCAGAGTCTCATTCAGTAATACACGGCTGGGGAAGAGTTATGGGTCTACTTCATGTAGCCACTCATGTAGAGCCTCAGTGAATAATTCACACCGAAGTAATAGTCGACCATTTTTTATATCGCCACTCACTATGTGCCTCCCTGAATGATACACACCTGGGGAATCCTCAGGATTCTATTTCATACTACCACAGTTAGAACCTTATTGAATAATTCACAATGGAGCAATAGTAAGGTGTCTATTCTTTCTGGTCTCTCATTTGACGAGTCAGCGAATAATAAACTTCTATGGAGTAATCAGGGCACAGTTTAAGATAGCCACGAATTAAGTGTCTTCCTGAGTAATACACACCTGAGTGATAGTCAGAAGTTTATCTCATATAAACGCTAATTCTGGGTATTGCTGAGTAATACACAACTGGGGGAATGTCAGGAGTCTATTTGGTATGGACACTCATACAGAACATGTTTGAATTATGCACACATGGAGAATAATTATGAGTCTATATCATATGCCTACTCATTCAGACATACAGTGAATAACCCACATGTGGGAAATGAGAAGTCTGTATTATATGGACTTTCTTTCACAGGCTCACTGAATATTACACACCTGTGATATAGTCTGGAGTCTTTTGTTTACAGCCACTCATTCAGAGCATCACTGAATAATGCACTCATGGGGAACAATGAGAAGTCTCTATACTGTGGCCTCTCATCGAGAGCCTCACTAAATGTACAAACCTGAAAAAATAGTCAGGATTTACTTATATCACCTCATTTAGAGTCTCACTTAATAATACACACCTTTGGAAGAGTATGGAGACTATTTCATGTGGCTACTCTTTTGGAGTGCCACTGAATAATGTGGTGAATTCAGGAGTCTGTTTTATGTAGACAATTTTTCAGAACCTCAATGAATGAAAGAGACTGCTATAGTAAAGCATCTAATTAATATGGCCACATCTTGTAAGTTTCACTGAATAATACACACCTGGAGAATAATTTGGAGTCTATTTTTGATGGACATTCATTCAGAGCCACGGTGAATAATGCACATCCATGGGGTAGCCAGGTGTATATTTTATTTGGACACTATTCATAGCCTCAGTGGGTAATATGCACGTGTGGATTAGTCAGGATTTCATTTCATATGGCCACTGACTCATAATTTTAGTGAATTATGCACAAATGGTAAGTACTTAGCAGTCTATTTCACAGAGCCACTCATTCAGAGATTCACTGAATAATACAAATATTTAAAATAGAGAGAATCCTGTTTTATATGGTCACACAATCAGAGCCTCACTGAGTAACACATACTTGGGTAACCGTTAGGGGTCTACTTTATATAGCCTCTCATTTACAGATTCAGAGAATAATGCACAAGTGTGGAATAGACACTTTTCTATTTTATATGACCACAAAATGAAAGCCTGAGTGAGTAATACACAACTTTAGAATAGTCACTAGTCTATTCCATATGCCCAAATATTCAAAGTCAGAGTCAATAATACACACCTGTGGACTAGTCAAAAACGTTTTAGAGCCTCACTGAATAATACATACCTGGGGAGTACTCAGGACGCTATTACATATGACATCTATTTCAGAGATTCATTGAATAAGGAACACCTGTATTGTACTCAGAATTCTATTTCGTATAGATACATATTCAGAACCTAACTGAAAGTCATACACCTTGGGGAAAGTCAGGATTCAATTTCGTATAGCCACTCATTTAGATACCGAATGTAAATATGCATACCTGCGGAGTATTCAGAAGTCTCTGTTTTATGGCCACTCATTCAGAGCCTCACAGAATAATACAGAACTATGAAAATTCAGGACATTATCTTACATGGCCACTTTTTCAGAACCTCATTGAAGAATCTTATATGTCTGGAAAATACTCAGGATTCTATTATATATATATATATAGCCACTTATTAAGAGGCTCACTTAATAATGCACACCTTGGGAATAGTCTGGAGACTATTTGATATGACCGTTTACTCAGAGACTCAGTGAAAAATGCACATCTGAGAAATATTCAAGAAAATAGAACCGTGAGTCTATTTTATGTGGTAACTCATTCAGAATCTCACCGAAGAATATTCACATTGGAAATTGTCAGAATCCAGTTCATATGGCCACTCAATTAAAGCATTACCGAATAAGGCACAATGGGCCAATAGTAAGGAGTCTATTTCATAGGGTCTCTCATTGAGTGTTTTAGTGTATCATAAACAGCTGTGGAGTAGTCAGGACCCTCTTAAAGGAAACCCCCAATTACACAGCTACATAAATGATACACACATGTGTGAAAGGAGACTATTTGATATGGACACTCACACAGCACCTCTTCGAATCCTGAATTTTTGGGGAATAATCACTAGTCTATTTCATACGGTGATTTGTTTGGAGAGTCAAAAACTAACGCACACCTGTGGAGTAAAAAGGGGTTTATTACATAAGGCCACTCTTTCAGTGTTTCAGTGAATAATATGTATATCTGATAAGTCTGGAATCACTTTTCCATGGCCACTCATTCAGGGCCTCAGTGCATAATACTCCCCTAAGAAATAGTCAAGGGTGTACTTCAAATAAGTGCACATAAAGAGTCTCTGTAAGTAATGCAAACATGGGCAATACACAAGAGTCTCTTTTTAGGCGCACTTAGTCAGAGTCTCAATCAATAATACACACCTGGGGAATATGTAATAATCTACTTCATGTAGCCACTCATTTAGAGCCTCAGTGAATAATTCACACCAGAGTTATATTCAAGCATTTTATATATGGCCACTCACTATGTGCCTCCCTGAATGAAAAACACCTGGGAAATCCTCAGAATCTTATTTCATACTACCACACATTTAGAACATTATTGAATAATTCACAATGGAGCAATAGTCAGGTGTCTATTCTTTACAGCCTCTCATTCAAAGATTCAGTGAATAATAAACCTCAATGGAGTAATCAGAGCACTGTTTAAGATAGCCACAAATTAAGTGCCTTCCTTAGAGATACACACCTGGGTGATAGGAGTTTATTTAATATGAACTCTAATTCTGATTATTGCTGTGTAATACATGACTGGGGGTTGTCAGGAGTCTATTTGGTAAGGACAATCACACAGAACATGCTTGAATAATGCAAACATGGAGAATAATCAGGAGTCTATGTCATATGTCTACTCATTCAGACAAACACTGATAACTCACATGTGGAATAATGAGAAGTCTATTTCATATGGCCGTTCCTTCACAGCCTCACTGAATATTACACACTTATTTATTTATTTTTTTTTGAGACGGAGTTTTTGCTCTTGTTACCCAGGCTGGAGTGCAATGGCGCAATCTCAGCTCACCACAACCTCCGCCTCCTGGGTTCAGGCAATTCTCCTGCCTCATCCTCCTGAGTAGCTAGGATTACAGGCACGCGCCACTGTGCCAAGCTAATTTTTTGTATCTTTAGTAGAGACGGGGTTTCACTATGTCGACCAGGATGGTCTTGATACCTTGACCTTGTGACTCACCCGCCTCAGCCTCCCAAAGTGCTGGGATTACAGGCTTGAGCCACCGCGCCCGGACATATTACACACTTTTGATATAGTCTGGAGTCTATTGTTTATGGCCACTCATTCAGAGAATCACTGAATAATGCAATCCTGCAGAATGGTAAGAAGTCTCTATGTTATGGCCTCTCATTGAGAGCCTCACTATATGTAAACACCTGAGAAAATAGTCAGGATTTACTTATATCCCCTCATTTAGAGTCTCACTCAATTATGCACACCTGTGGAATACTAAGGAGACTTTTTTATGTGGTCTCTCATTCGGAGTGTCACTAAATAATGTGGTGTAGTCAGGAGTCTATTTCATGTAGACACATTTCCAGAGCCTCAGTGAATAAGAGATACCCTTGCTATAGTAAGGCATCTAATTTATATGGCCACATCTTGTAAGCCTCACTGAATAATACACACCTGGAGAATAATTTGGAGTCTATTTTCGATGGACATTCATTCAGAGCCTCTGTGAATAATGCACACCCATGAGGTAGCCGGGAGTCTATTTCATTTGGACAATCATTCATAGCCTCAGCAGATAAGATGCACGTGTGGATTAGGCAAGATTTCATTTCATATGGCCACTGACTCATAATGTCTATGAATAATGCACAAATGTAAAGTACTCAGCAGTCTAGTTCATAGAGCCATACATTCAGAGATTCACTGAATAATACAAATATTTAAGATAGACAGAATCCTGTTTCATATGGACACACAATCAGAACCTCACTGAGTAACACACACCTGGAAAAGCGTTAGGGGTCTACTTTATATAGCCTCTCATTTACAACCTCAGCGAATAATGCACACGTGTGGAATAAAAAATAGTCTATTTTATATGGCCACAAAATCAAATCCAGAGTGAGTAATACTCAACTTTAGAATATTCACTAGTCTATTCCATATTACCAAATATTCAAAGTCAGAGTCAGTAATACACACCTGTGGAATAGTCAAAAATTATTTTATATGGACAAAGTTTTAGAGCCTCAGAGAATAATACATACCTGGGGAATACACAGGACGCTATTACATATGGCATCTATTTAAGAGATTCATTGAATAAGGAACACCTGTATTGTAGTCAAAATTCTATTTTGTATAGCCACGTATTCAGAACTTATCTGAATGACATACACCTTGAAGAAAGTCAGGATTCTTTTTCGTATACACACACATTTTGATAGAGAATGTAAAAACGCACACCTGTGGAGTATTCAGGAGTCTCTATTTTATGGCTAAACATTCAGAGCCTCACAGAATAATACAGATCTATGGAAATTCTCGAGTGTATTTTTCATGGCCATTTATTCAGAACCTCATTGAAGAATCATATATATCTGGAAAATACTAAGGATTCTATTATATATAGCCACTTATTCAGAGACTCACAGAATAATGCACACATTTGGAATAGTCTGGAGACCATTTGATTTGACAATTCACCCTGTGACTCAGTCAATATTGCACATCTGAGAAATGGTCAAGAGGATAGGGTCATGAGTCTATTTTCTGTAGTAACGAGTTCATAAACTCACTGAAGAATACCCGCATTGTAAATAGTCAGAGTCTATGTCATATGGCCACTCCATAAAGTATTACCGAATAATGCCCCATGGGGCAATAGTAAGGAGTCTATTTCATATGGCCTCTCATTGAGACCTTCAGGGCATAATAAACAGCTGTGGAGTACTCAGGACCCTCACTAAGGGAACCCCGAATTTCGCAGCTACGTGAATGATACACAAATGTGTGATAGTCAGGAGACACTTTGATATAGACAATCCTAAAGCACCTCTTTGAATACTGCACATTTGGGGAATTATCACCAGTCTATTTCATATGGAGATTACTTTGGAGTGTCAAAATATAACGCACACATGTGGAGTACAATGGGGTCTATTACATAAGGCCACTCTTTCAGTGTTTCAGTGAATAATATGCATATCTGATAAGGCAGGATTTTTTTTCACATGGCCACTCGGTCTGGGCCTCAGTGCATAATATGGCCCTCAGAAATAGTCAAGGGTCTACTTCCAATAAGTACACATTCAGAGTCTGTGTAAGTAATGCACACATGTGAAATACACAAGAGTCTCTTTTCTATGCCCACTTGGTCAGAGTCTCATTCAGTAATACAAACTTGGGGTAGAGTTAAGAGTCTACTTCAGTTAGCCACTCATTTAGAGCCTCGGTGAATAATTCACACGGGAGTAATAGTTGAGCATTTCTTATATGGCCACTCACTATGTGGCGCCCTGAATGATACACACCTGGGGAATCCTCAGGATTCTATTTTTTACTACCACACATTTAGAACCTTATTAAAGAATTCACAATAAAGCAATAGTCAGGAGTCTATTCTTTCTGGCATCTCATTCAAAGTTTCAGTGAATAATAACCTTCTATGGAGTAATCAGGGCACTGTTTAAGATAGCCATGAATTAAGTGCCTTACTGAGTGACACAAACCTCGGTGATAGTCAGGAGGTTATTTCATATAAACTCTAATTCTGGGTATTGCTGAGTAATATACAACTGGTGTAGTGTCAGGAGTCTATTTTGTATGGACACTCATACAGAACCTATTTGATTAATGCACACATAGACAATAATCTGCAGTCTATGTCATAGGGCTACTCATTCAGACAAACAGTGAATAACGCACATGTGGATTAATGAGAAGTCTGTTTCATATGGCCATTCTCTCACAGCCTCACTGAATATTACACACTTGTGACATGGTCTGAAGTCAATTGTTTATGGCCACTTATTCAGAGAATCACTGAATAATGCACACCTGCGGAATTGTACGAAGTCTCTATTCTATGGACTCTCATTGAGAGCCTCACTAAATGTACACACCTGGGAAAATAGTCAGGATTTACTTCAATCACTTCATTTAGAGTCTCACTCAATAATGCACACCTGCAGAAGAAGACTTTATCATGTGGCCTCTCATTCAGAGTGTCACTGAATAATGTGTTGTAGTTAGGAGTCTATTACAGGTAGACACATTTTCAGAGCCTCAGTGAATAAGAGAGACCCTTGCTATAGTGAGGCATCTAATTAATATGGCCACATCTTGTAAGCCTTATGAAGTAATACACACCTGGAGAACAATTTGGAGTCTATTTTTGATGGACATTCATTCAAAGCCACGGTGAATAATGCACACCAGTGGGGTAGCCAGGTGTCTATTTCATTTAGACACTATTCATAGCCTCAATGGATAATATGCACGTGTGGATTAGTCAGGATTTTATTTCATATGGACACTGACTCGTAATTTCAGTGAATAATGCACATATGTAAAGTACTCAGCAGTCTATTTCATAGAGCCTCTCATTCAGAGAGTCACTTAATAATACAAATATTTAAGACAGACAAAATCCTGTTTCATATGGTCACACAATCAGAGCCTCACTGAGTAACACACACCTGGGGAAGCGTTACGGGTCTACATAATATAGCCTCTCATTTGCAGCCTCAGCGAATAATGAACACGTATGGAATAGACACTAGTCTATTTTATATGGCCACAAAATCAAAGCCTGAGTGAGTAATACACAACGTTTGAATAGTCACTAGTCTATTTCGTATGCCCAAATATTCAAAGTCAGAGTCAATAATACACACCTGTGGACTAGACAAAAATCAATTTCATATGGCCAAAGTTTTAGAGCCTCAGTGAATAATCCATACCTAGGGAATACTCAGGACGCTATTATATATGGCATCTATTTCAGAGTTTCATTGAAGAAGGAACACCTGTATTGTAGTCAGAATTCTATTTCATATACCCCCATATTAAGAACCTAACTGAATGACATACACCTTGTGGAAAGTCAGGATTCTATTTCGTATAGCCACATATTCAGAACCTAACTGAATACCATACACTTTATGGCAAGGAAGGATTCTATTTCCTACAGCCATGCATTTAGATACCGAATGTAAAAACGCACACCTTTGGAGTATTCATGAGTCTCTATTTGATGGCCACTCATTCAGAGCCTCAGAGAATAATACAGAACTATTGAAATTCATTAGTGTATTTTACATGGCCACTTATTCAGAACATCATTGAAGAGTCATATATATCTGGAAAATACTCAGAATTCTATTATATATAGCCAATTATTCAGAGACTCATTGAATAATGCACACCTGGGGAATAGTCTGGAGAATATTTGATATGACCGTTCAGCCAGGGACTCAGTGAAAAATGAACAGCTGAGAAATAGTCAAGAGGATAGGTTCATGAGTCTATTTCCTTTGGTAACTCGTTCAGAAACTCACTGAAAAATACCCACCTTGGATATAGTCGTAGTCCAGGTCATATGGCCACTCTATCAAAGCATTAAAGAGTAATGCACAATGGGGCAACAGCAAGGATTCTATTTCATATGCCTTCTCATTGAGAGTTTCACTATGTAATAAAGAGCTGTGAAGTTGTCATGACCCTACTTAAGGTAGCCACAAATTATGCAGCTACGTGAATAATACACACGTGTGATAGTCAGGAGACTCTTTGATATGGACACTCATACAGCACCTTTTTGAATACTACACATTTGGGGAATAATCAACAGTCTATTTCATATACTGATTTATTTGGAAAGTTAAAAAATAACGCACACCTGTGGAGTAGATTGGGGTTAGTTACATAAGGCCACTCTTTCAGGTTTTCAGTGCATAATATGTATACCTGATAAGTCTGGAATCTCTTTCACATGGACACTCGTTCAGGGCCTCAGTGCATAATACTCGCCTCAGAAATAGTAAAGGGTCTACTTCAAATAAGTACACATTCAGAGTCTCTGTAAGTAATGCACACATGGGCAATACACAAGAGATTCTTTTCTATGCCAACTTAGTCAGAGTCTTATTCAGTAATACACACCTGGGGAAGAGTTAACAGTCTACTTCATGTAGCCACTCATTTAGAGTCTCAGTGAATAATTCCCACCTGAGTAATAGTTGAGCATTTTTTTTTTGCAATTTTATTTTTTAATTTTTTTTAAAATTTTTATTGCATTATAGGTTTTGGGGTACATGTGCAGAACGTGCAAGATAGTTGCATAGGTACACACATGGCAGTGTGTTTTGCTGCCTTCCTCCCCTTCACCCACACTTGGTATTCATCCCCAGGCTATCCCCCCCAGCACCCCCCGCTGTCCCTCCCCCATTTCCCCCAACAGTCCCCAGTGTATAGTAGACCACCTCTCTGTGTCCATGTGTTCTCATTTTTCTCACCCACCTATGAGTGAGTATATGCAGTATTTCTTTTTCTGTTCTTGTGTCAGTTTGCTGAGAATGATGTTCTCCAGATTCATCCATGTCCTTACAAAGGACACAAACTCATCATTTTTGATTGCTGCATAATATTCCATGGTGTATATGTGCCACATTTTTAACGTTCATTGCAGCACTGTTTACAATAGCAAAGACCTGGAACCAACCCAAATGCCCATCGATGATAGTTGAGCATTTTTTATATGGCCACTCACTATGTGCCTCCCTGAATGATACAAACCTGGGGAATCCTCAGGATTTTATTTTAAATTACCATACATTTAGAACCTTATTGAATAATTTACAATGGAGAAATAGTCAGGTGTCTATTCTTTCTGGCCTATCATTCAACTTTTCTGTGAATTATAAACTTCTGTGGAGTTATCAGGGCAATGTTTAAGATAGCCATGAATTAAGTGCTTTCCTGAATGTTAAAAACCTGGGTGATAGTCAGTAGTTTATTTCATATGAACTCTAATTTTGGGTATTGATGAGTAATACACAAATGGGGGAGTTTCAGGAGTCTATTTGGTATGGACACTCATACAGAACAAGTTTGAATAATGCAGACATTATGAATTATCAGGAGTCTATGTCATAAGGATACTCATTCAGACAAACAGTGAATTACGCACATGTGGAGTAATGAGAAGTCTGTTTTATATGGCCGTTCTTTCACAGCCTCACTGAATATCGAACACTTGTGATATAGTCTGGAGTATGTTGTTTATGGCCACTCATTCAGAGTATCACTGAATAATGCACACCTGCAGATTAGTCAGAAGTCTCTATCTATGGCCTCTCTTTGAGAGCCTCACTAAATGTACACACCTGGTAAAATAGTTAGGATTTACTTATATCACCTCATTTAGAGGCTCACTCAATAATGCGCACCTGTGGAATAGAAAGGAGACTTTCTCATGTGGCCTCTCATTTGGAGTGTCACTGAATAATGTGGTGAAGTCAGGAGTCTATTTTATGTAGACACATTTTCAGAGCTTCAGTGAATAAAAAAAACCTTTGCTATAGTAAGGCATCTAATTAGTATTGCCACATCTTGTAATCCTCACTGAATAATACACAACTGGAGAATAATATGGAGTCTATTTTCCAAGGACATTCATTCAGAGCCTCAGTCAATACCTATGTTTAGATTAGTCAGGATTTCATTTCATATGGCCACTTACTCGTAATTTCAGTGAATAACGCACAAATGGAAAGTACTCAGCAAACTATTTCATAGAGCCACTCATTCAGAGTTTCACTGAATGATACAAATATTTAAGATACACAGAATCCTGTTTCGTATGGTCACACATTCAGAGCCTCACTTCCAGTACTATGATGAATAGGAGTGGTGAGAAAGGGCATCCTTGCCTAGTGCCGGATTCCAAAGGGAATGCTTCCAGTTTTTGCACATTAAGTATGATATTGGCTGTTGGTTTCTCGTAAACAGCTTTTATTACTTTGAGATATGTTCCATCAATACCAAGTTCATTGAGGGTTTTTAGCATAAAGGGCCATTGAATTTTGTCAAATGCCTTCTCTTCATCAATTGAGATAATCATGTGGTTTTTGTTTTTGGTTCTGTTAATGTGGTGAATGACATTTATAGACTTGTGTATGTTGAACCAGCCTTGCATGCCCGGGATGAATCCTACTTTACCATGATGAATACGTTTTTTAATGTGCTGTTGCAATCGGTTTGCCAGGATTTTATTGAAGATTTTTGCATCTATGTTCATCATGGATATTGGCCTGAGGTTTTCTTTTCTTATTTAGTCTCTGCCGGCTTTTGGTATCAGGATGATTTTGGTCTCATAAAATGATTTGGAAAGGGTTCCCTCTTTTTGGATTATTTGGAATAGTTTCAGAATGAATGGTACCAGATCCTCTTTGTGTGTCTGGTAGAATTCGGCTGTGAACCCATCTGGACCAGGGCTTTCAATGTGTGGTAGGCTCTTAATACCTCCCTCGACTTCAGAGCCTGTTATTGGTCTATTCATAGTTTCTGCTTCCTCGTGGTTTAGGCTTTGGAGGATACAGGTGTCCAGAAATTTATCAATTTCTTCCTGGTTTACTAGTTTATGGGCATAGAGTTGTTTGTAATATTCTCTGATGATGGTTTGAATGTCTGTGAAATTTGTGGTGATTTTCCCGTTATCGTTTTTTATTGCATCTCTTTGGTTGTTCTCTCTCTTCTTTTTCATCTGTCTGGCTAGTGGTCTGTCTATTTTGTTGATCTTTTTGAAAAACTACCTCTTGGATTTATTGATTTTTTGAAGGGTATTTCGTGTCTTTATATCCTTAAGTTCTGCTCTGATATTAGTTATTTCTTGTCTTCAGCTAGGTTTTGCATTTTTTTGCTCTTGCTCCTTTAGCTCTTGCAATTTCGATGATAGGGTGTCAATTTTCAAACTCTCCACTCTTCTCATATGGGCATTTATTGCCATATATTTTCCTCTATAGACTGCTTTAAAAGTGTCCCAGAGATTCTGTTATGTTGTGTCTTCATTCTCGTTGGTTTCAAAGAACTTCTTTATTTCTGCCTTCCTTTCATTGTTTCTCCAATCAACATTCAAGAGCCAGTTGTTCAGTTTTCATGAAGCTGTGCGGTTCTGAGTTAGTTTCTGAATTCTGAGTTCTAACTTGATTGCACTATTGTCTGAGAGACTGTTTGTTATGATTTCAGTTGTTTTGCATTTGCTGAGGAGTGCTTTACTGCCAATTATGTGGTCAATTTTGGAGTAGGTGTGATGTGGTGCTGAGAAGAATATATATTCTGTGTATTTGGGGTGGAGAGTTCTGTAAATGTCTATCATGTTTGCTTGTTCGTGGTCTGAATTCAAGCCCTGGATATACTTGTTAATTTTCTGTCTGGTCAATCTTTTTGATATTGACAGTGGAATATTAAATCTCCAACTATTATACTGTGGGAGTCTAAGTCTCTTTGTAAGTCGTTAAGAACTTGCCTTATATATCTGGGTGCTCCTGTATTGGGTCCATATATACTCAGGATCGTTAGCTCTTCTTGTTGTATTGATCCTTTTACTATTATGTAATGACCTTCTTTGTGTCTTTTGATCTTTGTTGCTTTAAAGTCTATTTTATCAGAGATGAGAATTGCAACTCCTGCTTTTTTTTGCTCTCCATTTACTTTGAAAGTCTTCCTACATCCCTCTATTTTGAGCCTTTGTGAATCTTTGCATGTGAGATGGGTTTCTTGGATACAGCACAACGATGAGTTTTGGATTTTTATCCAATTTTCCAGTCTGTGTCTTGTGATTGGTGTATTTAACCTATATACATTTAGGGTTAATATTGTTATGTGTGAGTTGGATACAACCATTTTGATGATAGCTGGCTGTTTGTCCCTTGGTTGATGCAGATTCTTCATTTTGTTAATGCTCTTTAGCATTTGGTGTGTTCTTAGACTGGCTGTTACTGCTTTTTTTTTCTATATGTAGTGCCTCTTTCAGGAGCTCTTGTAAGGCAGGCCTGGTGGGGACAAAATCTCTGAGTTCTTGCTTGTTGGCAAAATATTTTATTCTTCCTTCATTTATGAAGCTCAGTTTGGCTGGATATGAATTTCTGGGTTGAAAGTTCTTTTTTTAAGGATTTTGAATATTGGCCCCCACTCTCTTCTGGCTTGTAGAGTTTCTGCCGAGAGATCTGCTGTGAATCTGATGGGCTTCCCTTTGCGGGTGACCTGACCTTTCTCTCTGGCTGCCCTTAGTATTTTCTTCTTCATTTCAACCCTGGTGAATCTGACGATTATGTGCCTTGGGGTTGCTCTTCTTGCAGAATATCTTTGTGGTGTTCTCTGTATTTCCTGATGTTGAGTATTGGCCTGCCTTTCTAGGTTGGGGAAATTTTCGTGGATAATACCGTGAAGAGTGTTTTCTAGCTTGGATTTATTCTCTTCATCACATTCTGGTACACCTATCAAACGTAGGTTAGGTCTCTTCACATAGTCCCACATTACTTGGAGATTTTGTTCATTCCTCTTTGTGCTTTATTCTCTATTCTTGGTTTCACGTTTTATTTCATTGAGGTAATCTTCGACTTCTGATATTCTTTTTTCTGCCTGGTCAATTCGGCTGTTGAAACTTGTGCATGCTTCATGAAGTTCTCGTGTTGTGTTTTTTAGCTCCTTCAATTCATTCATATTCCTCTCTAAGTTGTTCATTCTTGTTATCATTTTCTCGAATCTTTTTTCAAGTCTTTTTTCAAGGCTCTTAGCTTCTTTTCATTGATTTAGAACATGTTCTTTTAGCTCAGTGGAGTTTCTCATTATCCACCTTCTGAAGTCTTATTCCATCATTTCATCACAGTCCTTCTTTGTCAAGCTTTGTTCCCTTGCTGGTGAGGAGTTTTGGTCCTTTGTAAGAGGTGAGGTGTTTTGGTTTTGGGTGTTTTTCTTTTCTTTTTTTTTTTTTGCCCTGGTTCCTTTCCATCTTTGTGGATTTATCCACCTTTCATCTTAGTAGTTGCTGCCTTTTCAATTGGGTGTCTGAGTGGACGCCCAGATTGTTGATAATGAAATATTTCTGTTACTTAGTTGTCCTTCTAACGGGTTAGCTCCTGTGCTGTACGAGTGCTGAGGTCCACTCAAGGCCCTTCTTCTCTGGGGTACACCTGTAGCAGCTGCGGAATAGTGAAAGATGCTACCAGTTTTTTCTTCTGCTTTCATTGTCCTGGAATGATGCCCACCAAACGTCAGTCTGATTGGTCCTTTTTTGAGGTGACTCTTTGGATATAGAGGGGTCAATGGAGCTGCTTGAGGACACGGTCTGTACATTATAGGAGCTTCAGTGCTAAGCTGTGAGCTTCTTTGTTCATTCAAGGTTGCTGGGCAAATGTGTTTGTGTCTTCTGAAGCAGAACTTATAAAACCCTTCTTTTTTTTTCCCTCAGATGCTCTGTCTCAGGGAGTTGGGGCTTTCTTTATGAGTATCTATTGCACTGTCTTGCCCAGCTAGGAAGCAGTCTATTCATTATTTGCCTGCTGGGGATGAGCCCTGCTAGCTACCATGGGGCTCCATTCTGCTGTGGTGAGCCCCGCCCTGTTGGCGGTATTTCTCTGTTATGGCTGGTTGCCTTGGCAACGGCAGGCTGTGTCAACAGTGGAAGGTACCTCAGTAGGGGTGGATTGTGTCCGTAGTGTCAGATGCCCCTCCCCCACTGAGCTTCACCCTTCTGAATTCAGCTGACCCAGCAGTAAGACTCTCAACCCCGAGCGCCTCCAATCGCTGCTCTGCTTGTTTCCGTGAGGGTGGGAACCGCTGAGCCCGATCACCTTGCTCTCTGCCTCAGAGTCCCTCCTCTCTCTCTCTTTTTCATTCCAAATTGAATGGTTGACTCTCTCACAGGCGCCCCAGTCGCCTACTGATTGGCCACTGGGATCCGTGCGATCTCCACTGAGGCAGCCCACAGCACTGGCACAAATTAATCTTCCCAAGAATCTTCTGGTCTGGCTCACAATCCAAGTCCCACTCTGCTCTCTGGTGTCTCTCCTACACCTTGGAATTTCACCGTTTTTTGGGCAACAAAGGTCCGTATAAAAATGCGGCTAGGACTCACCTTCTGCACCTCCACTGAGAGCTGAAATTCTGAGTTGTTTATACCGTGCCATCTTGGAACATCCCTTCCTCAGGAGTCTATTTTGTATGGCCTATCATTGAGAGCGTCAGTGCATAATAAACAGCTGTGGAGTAGTAAGGACCCTCTTTAAGGTAGCCCCAAATTTTGAGATACATGAATGATACACACATGTGTTATAGTCAGGAGACTCTTTGAGATGGACACTCATACAACACCTTTTCGAATACTGCACATTTGGGGAATAATCACTAGTCTATTTCATATGGTGATTCGCTTGGAGAGTGAAAAATAACGCACACCTGTGGAGTAAAATGAGGTGGATTACATAAGGACACTCTTTGAGTGTTTCAGTGAATAATATGTATATCTGATGTGTCAGGAATCTCTTTCACATGTCCACTTGTTCAGGGCCTCAGTTCATAGTACTCACCTCAGAAATAGTCAAGGCTCTACTTCAAATAAGTATACATTCTGAGTCTCTGTAAGTAATGCACACGTGTGCAATACACAAGAGTCTCTTTTCTATGTCCACTTAGTCAGTGTCTCATTCAATAATATACACCTGGGGAAGAGTTAAGAGTCTACTTTATGTAGCCACTCATTTAGTGCCTCAGTGAATAATTCACACTAGAGTAATAGTCGAGCATTTTCTATATGGCCACTCACTGTGTGCCTCCCTGAATGATACAAACCTAGGGAATACTCTGTATTTTATTTCATACCACCACATATTTAGAACTTAATTGAATTATTCACAATGGAGCAATAGTAAGGTTTCTATTCTTTCTGGCCTCTCACTCAAAGTTTCAGTGAATAATAAACTTCTATGGAGTAATCAGGGACCTGTTTAAGATAATCACAAATTAAGAGCCTTCCTGAGTGATAAAAACCTGCGTGACAGTCAGGAGTTTATTTCATATGAACACTAATTCTGAGTATTTCTGAGGAATACACAACTGGGTGAGTGTCAGGAGTCTATTTGGTATGGACACTCATACAGACCCTGTATGAATAATACACACATGGAGAATAATCAGGAGTCTATTTCATATGGCTACTCATTCAGACAAATGGTAAATACTGCACATGTGGAGTAATGAGAAGTCTGTTTCATATGGTCGATCTTTTACAGCCTCACTGAATATTACACACTTGTGATATCTTCTGGAGTCTATTGTTTATGGCCACTCACTCAGAGAATCACTGAATAATGCACACCTGCGGAATTGTCATAAGTCTTTTTCCTATGTCCTCTCATTGAGAGCCTTACTAAGAGCTTCAGTGAATAAGAGAGACCCTTGCTATAGTAAGGCATCTAATTAATATGGCCAGATCTTGTAAGCCTCACTGAATAATACACACCTGGAGAATAATTTGGAGTCTATTTTCGATAGACATTCATTCAGAACCTTGGCGAATAATGCACACCAGTGGGGTAGCCTGGAGTCTATTTCATTTGGACACACATTCATAGCCTCAGTGGATAATATGCACGTGTGGATTATTCAGAATTTCATTTCATATGACCAGTAACTAGTAATTTCTGTGAATAATGCACAAATGTAAAGTACTCAGCAGTCTATTTCATAGAGCCACTCATTCAAAGATTCACAGAATAATACAATATTTAAGATAGACAGAATCCTGTTTCATATGGTCACACAATCAGAGCCTCACTAAGTAACACACACCTGGAGAAGCGTTAGGAATCTACTTTATATGGACTCACATTTACAGCCTTAGCAAATAATGCACACGTGTGGAATAGACACAAGTCTATTTTATATGGCCACAAAATCAAAGACTGAGTGAGTAATACAAAACTTTAGAATAGTCACTAGTCTATTCCATCTGCCTAAATATTCAAAGTCAGAGTCAATAATACACACCTGTGGACTAGTCAAAAAACAATTTCATAAGGCTAATGTTTTAGAGCATCAGTGAATAAAACATACCTGGGAAATACGCAGGACGCTATTTCATATGGCATTTATTTCAGAGATTCATTGAATAAGAAACACCAGTATTGTAGTCAGAATTCTGTTTCATATAGCCTCATATTCAGAACCTAACTGAATGACGTACACCTTGGAAAAAGTCAGATTTCTATTTCGTATAGTGACATATTTATATACCGAATGTAAAATGCCCACCTGCAGAGTTTTCAGGAGTGTCTATTTTATGGCCACTCATTCAGAGCCTTAAAGTATAATACAGAAGTATGAAAATTCTAGAGTGTATTCTACATGGCCACTTATTCAGAACCTCATTGAAGAATTATATATATCTGCAAAATACTCAGGATTCTATTATATATAGACACTAATTCAGAGACTCCCTGAATAATGCACTCCTGGGGAAAGATCTAGAGTCTATTTGATATGACCGTTCACCCAGTGACTCAGTAAATACTGCACAGTTGAGAAATAGCCAAAAGGATAGAACCATGCATCCACTTTCTGTGGTAACTCTTTCAGAAACTCAACGAAGAATACCCACCTTGGAAAGTGTTGGAGTCCACGTCATATGGCCACACAATCAAAGCATTATATAATAATGCACAATGGAGCAACAGTAAGGAATCTATTTCCTATGGCGTCTCATTCCGAGCTCCAGTGTGTAATAAACAGCTGTGGAGTAGTCAGGACACTATTAAAGGTAGAACCAAATTATGCAGCTACGTGAATGATACCCACGTGTGTTATAGTCAGGAGAATATTTGATATAAACAATCACACAGAACCTCCTCGAATACTGCAGATTTGGGAAAAAATAACTACTCTACTTTATATAGGGATTCGAATGGAGAGTCAAAAAATTACACACAGATGTGGAGTAAAATGGGATCTATTACATAAGGCCAGTCTTTCAGAGTTTCAGTGAATAATATGTATATCTGAGAAGTCAGAAATCTCTTTCACATGGCCACTAGTTTAGGGCCTCAGTGCATAATGCTCCCCTCAGAAACAGTCAAGAGTCTACTTCAAATAAATAAACATTCAGAGTCTCTGTAAGTAATGCACACATGGGCAATACACAAGAGTCTCTTTTCTATGCCCACTTAGTCAGAGTTTCATTCAATAATACACACCTGGGGAAGAGTTATGGGACTACATTATGTAGCCACTCATTTAGAGCCTCAGTGAATAATTCACACCAGAGTAATAGTCGAGCATTTTTTACATGGCGACTCACTATGTGCCTCCCTGAATGATACACACCTGGGAATGCTCAGGATTTTATTTCATACTACCACACATTTAGAACCTTATTGAATAATTCACAATGGAACAATAGTCAAGTGTCCATTCTTTCTGGCGTCTCATTCAAAGTTTCAGTGAATAATAAACTTCTATGTTGTAATCAGGACACAATTTAAGATAGCCACGAATTAAGTGCCTTCCAGAGTTACACGCACCTGGGTGATAGTCAGGAGGTTATTTCATATGAACTCTAATTCTGGTAATTGCAGAGTAATGCACAACAGGGGAAGTGTCAGGATTCAATTTGGTGTGGACAATCATACAGAAACTGTTTGAATAATGCACACATGGAGAATAATCAGGAGTCTATGTCATACGGCTGCTCTTTCAGACAAACAGTGAATAATGCACATGTAGAGTAATGAGAAGTATGTTTCATATGGCTGCTGCTCTTTCACAGCCTTACTGAATATTACACACTTGTGATATAATCTGGAGGCTATTGTTTATGGCCACTCATTCAGAGAATCACTGAATAATTCACACCTGCGGAATAGTAAGAAGTCTATCCTATGGCCTCTCCGTGAGAGCCTCACTAAATGTACACACTTAGGAAAATAGTCTGGATTTACTTATATCCCATAATTTAGAGTCTCACTCAATAATGCACACCTGTGGAATAGTAAGGAGACTTTTTTATGTGGCCTCTCATTCGGCTTGTCACTGAATTATGTGGTGTATTTAAGGAGTCTATTTCATGTAGACACTTTTTCAGAGCCTCAGTGAATAAGAGAAAACCTTGCTATAGTAAGTCGTCTTATTAATATGGCCACATCTTGTAAGCCTCACTGAATAATACACACCTGGAGAATAATTTGGAGTCTATTTGCGATGGATATTCATTCAGAGCCTCGGTGAATAATGCACACCCGTGGGGTAGCCAGGAGTCTATTTCATTTGGACACTCATTCATAGCATCAGGGGATAATATGCACATGTGCATTAGTCAGGATTTCATTTTATATGGCCACTGACTTGTAATTTCTGTCTATAATGCACAAATGTAATGTACTCAGCAGTGTTTTTTATAAATCCACTCATTCAGAGACTCACTGAATAATACAAACATTTAAGATAGAAAGAATTCTGCTTCATATGGTCCCACAATCAGAGCCTCACTGAGTAACACGAACCTGGGAAGCCTTAGGAGTCTATATGGCCTCTCATTTACAGCCTCAGCAAATAATGCACACCTGTGGAATAGACACTATTCTATTTTATATGGCCACAAAATCAAAGACTGAGTGAGTAATATACAACTTGACAATAGTCACTTGTCTATTTCATATGCCCAAATATTCAAAGTCAGAGTCAATAATGCACACCTGTGGACTAGTTAAAAAACAATTTTATATGGCAAAAGTTTTAGAGCCTCAGTGAATAATACATACCTGGGGAATACTCAGGACCCTATTACATAAGGCATCTATTTCAGAGATTCATTGAATAAGGAACACTTGTATTGTACACAGAATTCTATTTCCTATAGCCAAATATTCAGAATATAACTGAATGACATAATTCTTGGTGAAGTCAGGATTCTATTTTGTATAGCCATATATTCAGAGCCTAACTGAATACAGTACCACTTGGGGAATTTCAGGATTGTATTTGGTATAGCCACTCATTTACATGTCAAAAGTAAAAACGCATACATGAGGAGTATTCAGGAGTCTCTCTTTTATGGCCACTCATTCAGAACCTCACAGAATAATACAGAACTATGGAAATTCAGGAGTGTATTTTACATGGCCACTTATTCAGAACCTCATTGAAGAATAATCTCTATCTGAAAAATACTCAGGATTCTATTATATATAGCCACTTATACAGAAACTCACTGAATAATGCACACCTGGGCAATAATCTTAAGACTATTTGATATGACCGTTCACCCAGTGACTCAGTAAAAAATGCACAGCTGAAAAATAGTCAAGAGGAGTCATGAGTCTATTTTCTGTGGTAACTCTCTCAGAAACACACTGAAGAATACCCAACTTGGAAATAGTCAGAGTACAGGTCATATGGCCACTCAATCAAAGCATTACCGAATAATGCACAATGGGGCAATAGTAAGGAGTCTACTGGATATAGACTCTTATTGAGAGCTTCAGTGCGTAATAAACAGCTGTGGAGCACTCCGGACCCTATTAAAGGTAGCCCCAAATTATGCTGCTACGTGAATGATACACACATGTGTGATAGTCAGGAGACTATTTGATATGGATACTCATACAGCACGTCATCGAATACTACACATTTTGGGAATAATCACTAGTCTATTTCATATGGTGATTCGTACAGAGAGTCAAAAAATAACGCACATCTGTGGAGTTAAATGGGGTCTATTCCATAAGGAATCTATTTCAGTGTTTCAGGGAAACATATGTATTTCTGATAAGTCAGGAATCTCTTTGACATGGACACTCGTTGAGGGCCTCAATGCACAATACACCCCTAAGAAAGGGTCAAGGGTCTTCTTCAAATAAGTACAAATACGGAGTCTCTGTAATTAATGTACACACGGGCAATACACAAGAGTCTCTTTTCTATGCCCACTTTGTCAGAGTTTCATTCAGTAATACACACCTGGGGAAGAGTTATGGGTCTACATCATGTAGCCACTCATTTAGTGCCTCAGTGAATAATTCACACCGGAGTAATAGTCGAGCATTTTTTACATGGCCACTCAGTATGTGCCTGCCTGAATGATACACACCTGGGGAATCCTCAGGATTTTATTTCATACTACCACACATTTAGAACCTTTTTGAATAATTCACAATGAAGCAATAGTCAGGTGTCCATTCTTTCTGGCGTCTCATTCAAAGTTTCAGTGAATAATAAACTTCTATGTTGTAATCAGGGCACTGTTTAAGATAGCCACGAATTAATTGCCTTCCAGAGTGATAGCCACCTGGGTAATAGTCGGGAGGTTATTTCATATGAACTCTAATTCTGGTAATTGCAGAGTAATGCACAACAGGGGGAGTGTCAGGATTCAATTTGGTGTGGACAATCATACATAAACTGTTTGAATAATGCACACATGGATAATAATCAGGAGTCTATGTCATACAGCTGCTCTTTCAGACAAACAGTGAATAATGCACATGTAGAGTAATGAGAAGTCTGTTTCATATCGCTGTTCGTTCACAGCCTCACTGAATATTACACACTTGTGATATAATCTGGAGGCTATTGTTTATCGCTACTCATTCAGAGAATCACTGAATAATTCACACCTGTGGAATAGTAAGAAGTCTATCCTAAGTCCTCTTCGTGAGAGCCTCACTAAATGTACACACCTGGGAAATTAGTCAGGATTTACTTATATCCCCTCATTTGGAGTCTCACTCAATAATGCACACCTGTGGAATAGTAAGGACTTTTTCATGTGGCCTCTCATTCAGCTTGTCACTGAATTATGTGGTGTATTCAAGGAGTCTATTTCATGTAGACACTTTTTCATAGCCTCAGTGAATAAGAGAAAACCTTGCTATAGTAAGGCATCTTATTAATATGGCCACATCTTGTAAGCCTCACTGAATAATACACACCTGGAGAATAATTTGGAGTCTATTTGCGATGGACATTCATTCATATCCTCGGTGAATAATGCACACCCGTGTGGTAGCAAGAGTCTATTTCATTTGGACACTCATTCATAATCTCAGTGGATATGATGAACGTGTGGATTAGTCAGTATTTGATTTCATATGGCCACTGACTCGTCATATCAGTGAATAATGCACAAATGGAAAGTACTCAAAAGTTGATTTCATAGAGCCACTCTTTCAGAGAGCCACGGAATAATAAAAATATTTACGTTAGACAGAATCCTCTTTCATATGGCCACACAATCAGAGCCTCACTGAGTAACACACATCTTGGGAAGCGTTAGGCGTATACTTTGTATAGCCTCTCATTTACAGCCTCAGCAAATAATGCACATGTGTGGAATAGACACTAGTTTATTTTATATGGCCAAAAAATCAAAGCCTGAGTGAGTAATACACAACTTGTGACTAGTCAGTAGACTATTCCATATGCCCAAATATTCAAAGTCAGTGTCCATAATACACACCTGTGGACTAGTCAAAAAACAATTTTATATGGCCAAAGTTTTAGAGCCTCAGTGAATAATACACACCTGCGGAATACTCAGGACGCTATTAATATGGCATCTATTTCAGAGATTCATTGAAGAAGGAACACCTGTATTGTAGTCAGAATTCTATTTCATATACCCCCATATTAAGAACCTAACTGAATGACATACACCTTGGGGAAAATCAGAATTCTATTTCGTACAGCCACTCATTAAGATACCGAATGTAAAAAAGCACACCTCTGGAGTATTCATGAGTCTCTGTTTTATGACCACTCATTCAGAGCCTCACAGAATAATACAGAACTCTTGAAGTTCATGTGTTTTTAAAAAAATTTTTTTTAAATTTTTATTGCATTATAGGTTTTGGGGTACATGTGCAGAACGTGCAAGGTAATTGAATAGGTACAAACATGGCAGTGTGTTTTCCTGCCTTCCTCCCCTTCACCCACACTTGGCATTTATCCCCAGGCTATCCCTCCCCAGCCCTTCCCGCTGTCCCTCCGCCATTCCACCCAATAGACCCCAGTGTGTAGTAGACCCGCTCTCTGTGTCCGTGTGTTCTCATTTTTCTCACCCGCCTATGAGTGGAAATATGCGGTATTACTTTTTCTGTTCCTGTGTCAGTTTGCTGAGAATTATGTTCTCCAGATTCATCCATGTCCTTAAAAAAGACACAAACTCATTATTTTGATTGCTGCATAATATTTCATTGTGTATATGTGCCAAGTTTTCCCAGTCCAGTCTATCATCGATGGGCATTTGGGTTGGTTCCAGATCTTTGCTATTGTAAACAGTGCTGCAATGAACATTCGTGTGCTTGTGTCCTTTTAGTAGAACGATTTATACTCCGTTTGATATATACCTAGTAATGGTATTGCTGGGTCAAATGGAATTTCTGTTTCTAGGTCTTTGAGGAATCGCCACACTGTCTTCCACAATGGTTGAACTAATTTACACTCCCATCAACAGTGTAAGAGTGTTTCTATTTCTCCACATCCTCTCCAGCATCTGCTGTCTCCAGATTTTTTAATGATCGCCATTCTAACTGGCGTGAGATGGTATCTCAATGTGGTTTTGATTTGCATCTCTCTAATGACCAGTGATGATGAGCATTTTTCATGTGTTTTTTTTGCATCATGTATGTCTTCTTTTGTAAAGTGTCTTTTCATATCCTTTGCCTATTTTTGAATGGGCTTGTTTGTTTTTTTTTTTCTGTAAATCTGTTTGTGTTCTTTGTAAATTCTGGATATCAGCCCTTTGTCAGATGCATAAACTGCAAAGATTTTTTCCCAATCTGATGGTTGCCGATTCACTCTAGTGACTGCTTTTTTTTGCCGTGTAGAAGCTGTGGAGTTTTTGATTAGGTCCCATTTGTCTATTTTGGCTTTTGTTGCCAATGCTTTTGGTGTTTTGGTCATGAAGTCCTTGCCTACTCCTATGTCCTGAATGGTAATCCTTAGATTTTCTTCTAGGGTTTTTATGGTGTCAGGTCTTATTTTTAAGTATTTAATCTATCTGGAGTTAATTTTGGTGTAAGGTGTCAGGAAGGGGTCCAGTTTTTTCTTTCTGCACATGGCTAGCCAGTTTTCCCAACACCATTTTTTAAACAGGGAATCCTTTCCCCATTGCTTGTTTTTGTCTGGTTTATCAAAGATTATATGGTTGTAGATATGTTTGGTTGCCTCTGTTCTGTTCCATTGGTCTATATCTCTGTTTTGTTACCACTACCATGTTGTTTTGATTACCGTAGCCTTGTAGTATAGTTTGAAGTCTGGTAGTGTGATGCCACCCGCTGTGTTCTTTTTGCTTAGAATTGACTTGGCTATGCGGGTTCTCTTTTGGTTTAATATGAAGTTCATGGCGCTTTATTCCAGTTCTGTGAAGAAATTCAATGGTAGTTTGATGGGGATAGCATTGATTGTGTAAATTACTTTGGGCAGTATAGCCATTTTCACGATATTGATTCTTCCTAACCACAGACATGGAATGTCTCTCCATCTGTTTGTGTCCTCTCTTATTTCGTTGAGCAGTGGTTTGTAGTTTTCCTTGAAGAGCTTTATTACGTTCATTGTGAGTTGTATTCCTAGGTATTTTATTTTCTTTGTAGCAATTGTGAATGGCAGTTTCTTCTTGATTTGGTTCTCTTTAAGTCTGTTATTGGTGTATACGAATGCTTGTAATTTTTGCACATTGATTTTGTATCCTGAGACTTTGTGAAGTTGCTTATCAGTTGCAGGAGCTTTTGGGCTGAGGTGATGGGGTCTTCTAGGTATACTATCATGTCGTCTGCAAATAGAGACAATTTGGCTTCCACCTTTCCTATTTGAATACACTTTATTTCTTTTTCTTGCCTGATTGCTCTGGCTAGAACTTCCAGTACTATGTGGAATAGAAGTGGTGAGAGAGGGCATCCTTTTCTCGTGCCGGATTTCAAAGGGAATGCTTCCAGTTTTTGCCAATTAATTATGATATTGGTTGTTGGTTTGTCATAAATAACTTTTATTACTTTGAGATATGTTCCATCAATACCGAGTTTATTGAGAGTTTTTCGAATAAAAAGCTGTTGAATTTTTTCAAATGCCTTCTCTGCATCAATTGAGATAATCATGTGGTTTGTGGTTTTGGTTCTGTTAATGTGGTGAATGACGTTTATAGACTTGCGTATGTTGAACCAGCCTTGCATGGCCAGGTGAATCCTACTTGATCATGATGGATAAGGTTTTTAATGTGCTGTTTCAATCGGTTTGCCAGTATTTTATTGAAGATTTTTTGCATCTATGTTCATCATGGGTATTGGCCTGAAGTTTTCTTTTCTTGTTGAGTGTCTGCCGGATTTTGATATCAGGATGATGTTGGTCTCATAAAATGATCTGGGAAAAATTCCCTCTTTTGGGATTATTTGGAATAGTTTCAGAAGGAATGGTACCAGCTCCTCTTTGTGTGTCTGGTAGAATTCGGCTGCAAACCCATCTGGACCTGGGCTTTTTTTGTGTGGTAGGCTCTTAATTGCTCCCTCGACTTCAGACCTTTTTATTGGTCTATTCATAGTTTCGGCTTCCTCGTGGTTTAGGCTTGGGAGGACTCAGGTGTACAGAAATTTATCCATTTTTTCCTGGTTTACTAGTTTATGGGCATAGAGTTGTTTGTAGTATTCTCTGATAATGGTTGGAATTTCTGTAGAATCTGTGGTGATTTCAATTTTATCGTTTTTTATTGCATCTATTTGGTTGTTCTCTCTCTCTCTTTTTTTTTTTATCTGTCTGGCTAGTGGTCTGTCTATATTGTGGATCTTTTCGAAAAACCAGCTCTTGGATTTATTGATTTTTTGAAGGGTTTTTCGTGTCTCTATCTCCTTCAGTTCTGCTCTGATGTAAGTCATTTCTTGTCTTCGTCTAGGTTTTGAATTTTTTTGATCTTGCTTTTTTTAGCTCTTTCAATTTCGACGATAGGGTGTCGTTTTTGGATCTCTCCACTCTTCTCATGTGGGTACTTATTGCTATATATTTTTCTCTACCGACTGCTTTAAATGTGTCCCAGAGATTCTGGTACGTTGTGTCTTCATTCTCTTTGGTTTTGAAGAACTTCTTTATTTCTGTCTTTCTTTCTTTGTTTATCCAATCAACCTTCAAGAGCCAGTTGTTCAGTTTCCATGAAGCTGTGCCGTTCTGAGTTAGTTTCTGAATTCTGAGTTCTAACTTGATTGCACTATGATCTGAGAGGCTGTTTGTTATGATTTCAGTTGTTTTGCATTTGCTGAGGAGTGCTTTACTTCCAATTATGTGGTCAATTTTGGAGCAGGTGTGATGTGGTGCTGAGAAAAATGTATATTCTGTGGATTTTGGATGGAGAGTTCTGTAAATGTCTATTATGTTTGCTTGTTCGAGGTCTGAGTTCAAGCCCTGGATATCTCTGTTAATTTTCTCTCTTGTTGATCTGTCTGATATTGACAGTGGAGTGTTAAAATCTCCCACTATTATACTGTGGGAGTCTAAGTCTCTTTGTACGTCGTTAAGAACTTGCCTTATATATCTGGGTCCTCCTGTATTGGGTCCATATATATTTATAATTGTTAGCTCTTTTTCTTGTGTCGATCATTTTACTATTATGTAATGACCTTCTTTGTCTTTTTTGATCTTTGTTGCTTTAAAGTCTATTTTATCAGAGATGAGAATCGCAACTCCTGCTTTTTTTTTTTTGCTATCCATTTGCTTGGTAAATCTTCCTCCATCCCTCTATTTTGAGCCTTTGTGAATCTTTGCATGTGTGATGGGTTTCCTGAATACAGCACACTGATAGGTTTGCTTTTTTTATCCAATTTTCCAGTCTGTGTCTTTTGATTGGTGCATTTAACCTTTTTACATTTAGGGTTAATATTGTTTTGTGTGAGTTTGATACTGCCATTTTGATGCTAGATGGCTGTTTTGTTCCTTGGTTGATGCAGATTCTTCATTTTTTTGCTGCTGTTCAGCATTTGGTATGTTTTTAGACTGGCTGATACTGGTTGTTGTTTTCTATGTGTATTGCCTCTTTCAAGAGCTCTTGTAAAGCTTGCCTGGTGGGTACAATATCTCTGAGTTCTTGCTTGTTGGCAAAAGATTTTATTCTTCCTTCATTTATGAAGCTCAGTTTGGGTGGATATGAAATTCTGGGTTGAAAGTTCTTTTCTTTAAGGATGTTGAATATTTGCCCCCACTCTATTCTGGCTTGTAGAGTTTCTGCCGAGAGATCTGCTGTGAGTCTGATGGGCTTCCCTTTGTGGGTGACCCGACCCTTCTCTCTAGCTGCCCTTAGTATTTTCTCCTTCATTTCAACCCTGGTGAATCTGACGATTATATGCCTTGGGGGTTGCTCTTCTTGTAGAATATCTTTGTGGTGTTCTCTGTATTTCCTGAAGTTGAGTATTGGTCTGCCTTCCCAATATAGAAAAATTTTCGACCGGAGGGAGGCAAGATGGCGTCGTAGAGGTGACTCAGGATTGCAGCTCTCGGTGAAGGCGCAGAGGGTGAGTCCTAGCCGCATTCTCGGATGTTCCTTTTATGCCCACAGAGCGTTGAAAGTCCCAGGTGTGGGAGAGACACGGGACGCTAGCAGCCGGCTAACGCAACCGGCTCCCGCCGCCTCTTCGGCCGGCGCCGCAGCGGGACCCGGCGCGGAACTCACTGGTCTGGGTGCCCTGTTAAACCGGCAGTCTGAGATTTGGAAGGGCAGATTGGCATGTCCATCTGATTGAACAGGACTTGGACAATGAGCCAGACCAGGAGTTTCCTGGGAAGCGTGATCTGAGCCGGGGTAGTGGGCAGCGGCACGGGAGATCGCACGGATCCCAGTGCCCTATCGGCAGGCTCCTGGGGCGCCAGTGAGAGAATCAACCTTTCAGCTTGGGGAGAGGAAGAGAGAGAGAGAGAGAGGACGGACTCTGAGGCAGGGAGCAGGGTGATCGGGCTCGGCGGGTCCCACGCTCACGGGGACAAGCAGGGCGGCGACTGGAGGCGCTTGGGGCTGAGAGTTTTGTTGCCGGCATTTAGGACGGTGCAGCCCGGTCAGGGAGGGGCGTCCACCATTCCTGACAAAGTGCACCCCCACTTAAGTACCGCCCAGGACTGACGCAGCCTGCCGTTGCCGAGGCAACCTGCCATAACAGAGAGAGTCCGCCGGGCTGCAACAGGGCGGACCCGCCTTAGGAGGTCAGAGCCCCGGCAGGCAAATAGTGAATAGACTGCCACCTAGTGGGGCAGGACAGTGCAACAGATACTCATAAAGAAAGCCCCAACTCCCTGAGACAGAGCATCTAAGGGTGAAAAAAAAAAAAAAAAAAGAGAGTGGTGTTTTATGAGTTCTATTGCAGCAGACATAACCTCCCAACAACGCTGAATGAACAACGGAGCTCACAGCTCAGCAATGGAGCTCCTATAAAGCACAGACTGTCTCCTCAAGCAGCTCCCTGACCTCTGTATATCCAAGGAGTCACCCCAGAAAAGGACTAATCAGACTGACATTTGGCTGGCATCATTCTGGAACAAGGGCAGCAGAAAAAGAAACTGATATCATCCCTCACTGTTCTGCAGCTGCTGCAGGTATACCCCAGACAAGCAGGGCCTGGAGTGGACCTCAGCACTCATACAGCAGAGAGGATAGATCATTAGAGGGAAAACTAAGTAACAGAAATACTTCATCATCAACAATCTCAGTGTCCACACAGAGACCCAATTGAAAAATCAGCCACTACTAAGACGACAGGCGGATAAATCCATAAAGATGGGAAGAAACCAGCGCAAAAAGGAGGAAAGCACCCGAAACCAAAACACCTCACCTCCAAAAAAGGACCAAAACTCCTCACCAGCAAGGGAACAAAGCTGGACGGAGAATGAATGTGACGAAATGACGGAATCAGACTTCAGAAAGTGGATAATGAGAAACTTCAGTGAGCTAAAGGAACATGTTCTAAACCAGTGCAAAGAAACTAAGAACCTTGAAAAAAGATTTGAAAAAAGATTCGAGGAATTGATAACGAGAATGGACAACTTAGAGAGGAATATGAATGAATTGAAGGAGCTGAAAAACTCAACACGAGAACTTCGTGAAGCATGCACAAGTATCAACAGCCGAATTGACCAAGCAGAAGAAAGAATATCAGAAGTTGAAGATCAACTAAATGAAATAAAACGAGAAACCAAGATTTAAAAATAAAGCACAAAAAGGAATGAACAAAATCTCCAAGAAATGTGGGACTATGTGAAGAGACCCAACCTACGTTTGATAGGTGTACCAGAATGTGATGAAGAGAATGAATCCAAGCTGGAAAACACTCTTCAGGATATTATCCAGGAAAATTTCCCCAACCTAGCAAGACAGGTCAATACTCAACTCCAGGAAATACAGAGAACACCACAAAGATACTCTGCAAGAAGAGCAACCCCAAGGCACATAATCGTCAGATTCACCAGGGTTGAAACGAAGGAGAAAATACTAAGGGCAGCCAGAGAGAAAGGTCGGGTCACCCACAAAGGGAAGCCCATCAGACTCACAGCAGATCTCTCAGCAGAGACTCTACAAGCCAGAAGAGAGTGGGGGCCAATATTCAACATCCTTAAAGAAAAGAGCTTTCAACCCAGAATTTCATATCCAGCCAAACTGAGCTTCATAAGTGAAGGAAAAATAAAATCCTTCACGAACAAGCAAGTACTCAGAGATTTTGTCACCACTAGGCCTGCTTTACAAGAACTCCTGAAAGAGGCACTACACATAGAAAGAAACAACCAGTTCCAGCCATCCTAAAAGCATACCAAATGCTAAAGACCATCAACAAAATGAAGAATGTACATGAACCAACAGGCAAAACAGCCAGCTAGCATCAAAATGGCAGTATCAAATTCACACATAACAATATTAACCCTGAATGTAAATGGGCTAAATGCACCAATCAAAAGACACAGACTGGCAAATTGGATAAAAAACCAAAACCCATCGGTGTGCTGTATCCAGGAAACCCACCTCACATGCAAAGATACACAAAGGCTCAAAATAAAGGGATGGAGGAAGATTTACCAAGCAAATGGAGAGCAAAAAAAAGCAGGAGTTGCAATTCTCATCTCTGATAAAATAGACTTTAAAGTAACAAAGATCAAAAGGGACAAAGAAGGTCATTACATAATGGTAAAAGGATCGATACAACAAGAAGAGATAACGATTCTAAATATATATGGACCCAATGTAGGAGCACCCAGATATATAAGGCAAGTTCTTAATGACTTACAAAGGGACTTAGACTCCCACACAATAATAGTGGGAGACTTTAACACTCCACTGTCAATAGCAGACAGATCAACCAGACAGAAAATTAACAAGGATATCCAGGACTTGAACTCAGACCTGGAACAAGCAAACCTGATAGACATTTACAGAACTCTCCACCCCAAATCCACAGAATATACATTCTTCTCAGCACCACATCACACCTACTCCAAAATTGACCACATAATTGGAAGTAAAGCACTCCTCAGCAAAGGCAAAACAACTGAAATCATAACAAACAGTCTCTCAGACCATAGTGCAATCAAGTTGGAACTCAGAATTCAGAAAATAACTCAGAACCGCACAGCTTCATGGAAACTGAACAATTGGCTCTTGAATGTTGATTGGATAAACAATGAAATGAAGGCAGGAGGAGGGAGGCAAGATGGCGTCGTAGAGGTGACTCAGGATTGCAGCTCTCGGTGAAGGTGCAGAGGGTGAGTCCTAGCCGCATTCTCGGATGTTCCTTTTATGCCCACAGAGCGTCGAAAGTCCCAGGTGTGGGAGAGACACGGGACGCTAGCAGCCGGCTAACGCAACCGGCTCCCGCCGCCTCTTCGGCCGGCGCCGCAGCGGGACCCGGCGCGGAACTCACTGGTCTGGGTGCCCTGTTAAACCGGCAATCTGAGATTTGGAAGGGCAGATTGGCATGTCCATCTGATTGAACAGGACTTGGACAATGAGCCAGACCAGGAGTTTCCTGGGAAGCGTGATCTGAGCCGGGGTAGTGGGCAGCGGCACGGGAGATCGCACGGATCCCAGTGCCCTATCGGCAGGCTCCTGGGGCGCCAGTGAGAGAGTCGACCTTTCAGCTTGGGGAGAGGAAGAGAGAGAGAGAGAGAGAGAGGACGGACTCTGAGGCAGGGAGCAGGGTGATCGGGCTCGGCGGGTCCCACGCTCATGGGGACAAGCAGGGCGGCGACTGGAGGCGCTTGGGGCTGAGAGTTTTGTTGCCGGCATTTAGGACGGTGCAGCCCGGTCAGGGAGGGGCGTTCACCATTCCTGACAAAGTGCACCCCCACTTAAGTACCGCCCAGGACTGACGCAGCCTGCTGTTGCCGAGGCAACCTGCCATAACAGAGAGAGTCCGCCGGGCCGCAATAGGGCGGACCCGCCTTAGGAGGTCAGAGCCCCGGCAGGCAAATAGTGAATAGACTGCCACCTAGTGGGGCAGGACAGTGCAACAGATACTCATAAAGAAAGCCCCAACTCCCTGAGACAGAGCATCTAAGGGTGAAAAAAAAAAAAAGAGTGGTGTTTTATGAGTTCTATTGCAGCAGACATAACCTCCCAACAACCCTGAATGAACAACGGAGCTCACAGCTCAGCACTGGAGATCCTATAAAGCACAGACTGTCTCCTCAAGCAGCTCCCTGACCTCTGTATATCCAAGGAGTCACCCCAGAAAAGGACTAATCAGACTGACATTTGGCTGGCATCATTCTGGAACAAGGGCAGCAGAAAAAGAAACTGATATCATCCCTCACTGTTCTGCAGCTGCTGCAGGTATAACCCAGACAAGCAGGGCCTGGAGTGGACCTCAGCACTCATACAGCAGAGAGGATAGATCATTAGAGGGAAAACTAAGTAACAGAAATACTTCATCATCAACAATCTCAGTGTCCACACAGAGACCCAATTGAAAAATCAGCCACTACTAAGACAACAGGCGGATAAATCCATAAAGATGGGAAGAAACCAGCGCAAAAAGGAGGAAAGCACCCGAAACCAAAACACCTCACCTCCAAAAAAGGACCAAAACTCCTCACCAGCAGGGGAACAAAGCTGGACAGAGAATGAATGTGACGAAATGACGGAATCAGACTTCAGAAAGTGGATAATGAGAAACTTCAGTGAGCTAAAGGAACATGTTCTAAACCAGTGCAAAGAAACCAAGAACCTTGAAAAAAGATTTGAAAAAAGATTCGAGGAATTGATAACGAGAATGGACAACTTAGAGAGGAATATGAATGAATTGAAGGAGCTGAAAAACTCAACACGAGAACTTCGCGAAGCATGCACAAGTATCAACAGCCGAATTGACCAAGCAGAAGAAAGAATATCAGAAGTTGAAGATCAACTCAATGAAATAAAACGAGAAACCAAGATTAAAGAAAAAAGCACAAAAAGGAATGAACAAAATCTCCAAGAAATGTGGGACTATGTGAAGAGACCCAACCTACGTTTGATAGGTGTACCAGAATGTGATGAAGAGAATGAATCCAAGCTGGAAAACACTCTTCAGGATATTATCCAGGAAAATTTCCCCAACCTAGCAAGACAGGTCAATACTCAACTCCAGGAAATACAGAGAACACCACAAAGATACTCTGCAAGAAGAGCAACCCCAAGGCACATAATCGTCAGATTCACCAGGGTTGAAACGAAGGAGAAAATACTAAGGGCAGCCAGAGAGAAAGGTCGGGTCACCCACAAAGGGAAGCCCATCAGACTCACAGCAGATCTCTCAGCAGAGACTCTACAAGCCAGAAGAGAGTGGGGGCCAATATTCAACATCCTTAAAGAAAAGAGCTTTCAACCCAGAATTTCATATCCAGCCAAACTGAGCTTCATAAGTGAAGGAAAAATAAAATCCTTCACGAACAAGCAAGTACTCAGAGATTTTGTCACCACTAGGCCTGCTTTACAAGAGCTCCTGAAAGAGGCACTACACATAGAAAGAAACAACCAGTTCCAGCCATCCTAAAAGCATACCAAATGCTAAAGACCATCAACAAAATGAAGAATGTACATGAACCAACGGGCAAAACAGCCAGCTAGCATCAAAATGGCAGTATCAAATTCACACATAACAATATTAACCCTGAATGTAAATGGGCTAAATGCACCAATCAAAAGACACAGACTGGCAAATTGGATAAAAAACCAAAACCCATCAGTGTGCTGTATCCAGGAAACCCACCTCACATGCAAAGATACACAAAGGCTCAAAATAAAGGGATGGAGGAAGATTTACCAAGCAAATGGAGAGCAAAAAAAAGCAGGAGTTGCAATTCTCATCTCTGATAAAATAGACTTTAAAGTAACAAAGATCAAAAGGGACAAAGAAGGTCATTACATAATGGTAAAAGGATCGATACAACAAGAAGAGATAACGATTCTAAATATATATGGACCCAATGTAGGAGCACCCAGATATATAAGGCAAGTTCTTAATGACTTACAAAGGGACTTAGACTCCCACACAATAATAGTGGGAGACTTTAACACTCCACTGTCAATAGCAGACAGATCAACCAGACAGAAAATTAACAAGGATATCCAGGACTTGAACTCAGACCTGGAACAAGCAAACCTGATAGACATTTACAGAACTCTCCACCCCAAATCCACAGAATATACATTCTTCTCAGCACCACATCACACCTACTCCAAAATTGACCACATAATTGGAAGTAAAGCACTCCTCAGCAAATGCAAAACAACTGAAATCATAACAAACAGTCTCTCAGACCATAGTGCAATCAAGTTGGAACTCAGAATTCAGAAAATAACTCAGAACCGCACAGCTTCATGGAAACTGAACAATTGGCTCTTGAATGTTGATTGGATAAACAATGAAATGAAGGCAGAAATAAAGAAGTTCTTTGAAACCAATGAGAATGAAGACACAACGTACCAGAATCTCTGGGACACATTTAAAGCAGTCTGTAGAGGAAAATATATAGCAATAAGTGCCCACATGAGAAGAGTGGAGAGATCCAAAATTGACACCCTATCATCAAAATTGAAAGAGCTAGAGGAGCAAGATCAAAAAAGCTCAAAACCTAGCCGAAGACAAGAAATAACTAAGATCAGAGCAGAACTGAAGGAGATAGAGACAAGAAAAACCCTTCAAAAAATCAATAAATCTAAGAGCTGGTTTTTCGAAAAGATCAACAAAATAGACAGACAACTAGCCAGACTGATAAAAAAGAAGAGAGAGAACAACCAAATAGATGCAATAAAAAACGATAAAGGGGAAATCACCACAGATTCCACAGAAATTCAAACCATCATCAGAGAATACTACAAACAACTCTATGCACATAAACCAGTAAATCAGGAAGAAATGGATAAATTCCTGGATGCCTGTGTCCTCCCAAGCCTAAACCAGGAGGAAGCCGAAACTATGAATAGACCAATAACAAGGTCTGAAGTTGAGGCAGCAATTAAGAGCCTACCACACATAAAAAGCCCAGGTCCAGATGGGTTCACAGCCGAATTCTACCAGACACACAAAGAGGATCTGGTACCATTCCTTCTGAAACTATTCCAAATAATCCAAAAAGAGGGAACCCTTCCCAAATCATTTTATGAGACCAACATCATCCTGATACCAAAACCTGGCAGAGACTCAACAAGAAAAGAAAACTTCAGGCCAATATCCATGATGAACATAGATGCAAAAATCTTCAATAAAATACTGGCAAACCGATTGCAACAGCACATTAAAAAACTTATCCATCATGATCAAGTAGGATTTATCCCGGGGATGCAAGGCTGGTTCAACATACGCAAGTCTATAAATGTAATTCACCACATAAACAGAAGCAAAAACAAAAACCACATGATTATCTCAATTGATGCAGAGAAGGCATTTGACAAAATTCAACAGCCCTTTATGCTAAAAACCCTCAATAAACTTGGTATTGATGGAACATATCTCAAAGTAATAAAAGCTATTTATGACAAACCAACAGCCAATATCATACTTAATGGGCAAAAACTGGAAGCATTCCCTTTGAAATCTGGCACTAGACAAGGATGCCCTCTCTCACCACTTCTATTCAACATAGTACTGGAAGTTCTAGCCAGAGCAATCAGGCAAGAAAAAGAAATAAAGGGTATTCAAATAGGAAAGGTGGAAGCCAAATTGTCTCTATTTGCAGACGACATGATAGTATACCTAGAAGACCCCATCACCTCAGCCCAAAAGCTCCTGCAACTGATAAGCAAGTTCAGCAAAGTCTCAGGATATAAAATCAATGTGCAAAAATCACAAGCATTCCTATACACCAATAACAGACTTAAAGAGAACCAAATCAAGAACGAACTGCCATTCACAATTGCTACAAAGAAAATAAAATACCTAGGAATACAACTCACTAGGAATGTAAGGGACCTCTTTAAGGAAAACTACAAACAACTGCTCAATGAAATAAGAGAGGACACAAACAGATGGAGAAACATTCCATGTTCGTGGTTAGGAAGAATCAATATCGTGAAAATGGCTATACTGCCCAAAGTAATTTACACAATCAATGCTATCCCCATCAAACTACCATTGAATTTCTTCACAGAACTGGAAAAAACCACCATGAATTTCATATGGAACCAAAAAAGAGCCCGCATAGCCAAGTCAATTCTAAGCAAAAAGAACACAGCGGGAGGCATCACGCTACCAGACTTCAAACTATACTACAAGGCTACAGTAATCAAAACAGCATGGTACTGGTACCAAAACAGAGATATAGACCAATGGAACAGAACAGAGGCATCGGAGGCAACACAACACATCTACAACCATATTATCTTTGATAAACCAGACAAAAACCGGCAATGGGGAAAGGATTCCCTATTTAATAAATGGTGTTGGGAAAACTGGCTAGCCATGTGCAGAAAGCAGAAATTGGACCCCTTCCTGACACCTTACACTAAAATTAACTCCAGATGGATTAAAGACTTAAACGTAAGACCCGACACCATAAAAACCCTAGAAGAAAATCTAGGCAAAACCATTCAGGACATAGGAGTAGGCAAGGACTTCATGAACAAAACTCCCAAAGCATTGGCAACAAAAGCCAAAATAGACAAATGGGACCTAATCAAACTCCACAGCTTCTGCACAGCAAAACAAACAGTCACTAGAGTGAATCGGCAACCATCAGAATGGGAAAAAGTCTTTGCAGTTTACGCATCCGACAAAGGGCTGATATCCAGAATTTACAAAGAACTCAAACAGATTTACAGGAAAAAAACAAACAAGCCCATTCAAAAATGGGCAAAGGATATGAACAGAAACTTTACGAAAGCAGACATACATGAGGCCAGCAAACATATGAAAAAGTGCTCATTGTCATTGGTCATTAGAGAGATGCAAATCAAAACCACATTGAGATACCATCTCACACCAGTTAGAATGGCGATCATTAAAAAATCTGGAGACAGCAGATGCTGGAGAGGATGTGGAGAAATAGGAACACTCATACACTGTTGGTGGGAGTGTAAATTAGTTCAACCATTGTGGAAGACAGTGTGGCGATTCCTCAGGGACCTAGAAATAGATATTCCATTTGACCCAGCAATCCCATTACTGGGTATCTATCCAAAGGATTATAAATCGTTCTACTATAAGGACACATGCACACGAATGTTCATTGCAGCACTGTTTACAATAGCAAAGACCTGGAACCAACCCAAATGCCCAACGATGATAGACTGGACTGGGAAAATGTGGCACATATACACCATGGAATATTATGCAGCAATCAAAAATGATGAGTTTGTGTCCTTTGTAGGGACATGGATGAATCTGGAGAACATCATTCTCAGCAAACTGACACAAGAACAGAAAAAGAAATACCGCATATACTCGCTCATAGGTGGGTGAGAAAAATGAGAACATGTGGACACAGAGAGGCGGTCTACTATACACTGGGGACTGTTGGGGGGAATGGGGGAGGGACAGCAGGGGGGGGCTGGGGGGGATAGCCTGGGGATGAATACCAAGTGTGGGTGAAGGGGAGGAAAGCAGCAAAGCACACTGCCATGTGTGTACCTATGCAACTATCTTGCTCGTTCTGCACATGTACCCCCAAACCTATAATGCAATAAAAAATAAATAAATAAAAAAAAAAAAAAAAAAAAGAAATGAAGGCAGAAATAAAGAAGTTCTTTGAAACCAATGAGAATGAAGACACAACGTACCAGAATCTCTGGGACACATTTAAAGCAGTCTGTAGAGGAAAATATATAGCAATAAGTGCCCACATGAGAAGAGTGGAGAGATCCAAAATTGACACCCTATCGTCAAAATTGAAAGAGCTAGAGGAGCAAGATCAAAAAAGCTCAAAACCTAGCCGAAGACAAGAAATAACTAAGATCAGAGCAGAACTGAAGGAGATAGAGACAAGAAAAACCCTTCAAAAAATCAATAAATCTAAGAGCTGGTTTTTCGAAAAGATCAACAAAATAGACAGACCACTAGCCAGCCTGATAAAAAAGAAGAGAGAGAACAACCAAATAGATGCAATAAAAAACGATAAAGGGGAAATCACCACAGATTCCACAGAAATTCAAACCATCATCAGAGAATACTACAAACAACTCTATGCACATAAACCAGTAAATCAGGAAGAAATGGATAAATTCCTGGATGCCTGTGTCCTCCCAAGCCTAAACCAGGAGGAAGCCGAAACTATGAATAGACCAATAACAAGGTCTGAAGTTGAGGCAGCAATTAAGAGCCTACCACACAAAAAAAGCCCAGGTCCAGATGGGTTCACAGCCGAATTCTACCAGACACACAAAGAGGATCTGGTACCATTCCTTCTGAAACTATTCCAAATAATCCAAAAAGAGGGAACCCTTCCCAAATCATTTTATGAGACCAACATCATCCTGATACCAAAACCTGGCAGAGACTCAACAAGAAAAGAAAACTTCAGGCCAATATCCATGATGAACATAGATGCAAAAATCTTCAATAAAATACTGGCAAACCGATTGCAACAGCACATTAAAAAACTTATCCATCATGATCAAGTAGGATTTATCCCGGGGATGCAAGGCTGGTTCAACATACGCAAGTCTATAAATGTAATTCACCACATAAACAGAAGCAAAAACAAAAACCACATGATTATCTCAATTGATGCAGAGAAGGCATTTGACAAAATTCAACAGCCCTTTATGCTAAAAACCCTCAATAAACTTGGTATTGATGGAACATATCTCAAAGTAATAAAAGCCATTTATGACAAACCAACAGCCAATATCATACTTAATGGGCAAAAACTGGAAGCATTCCCTTTGAAATCTGGCACTAGACAAGGATGCCCTCTCTCACCACTTCTATTCAACATAGTACTGGAAGTTCTAGCCAGAGCAATCAGGCAAGAAAAAGAAATAAAGGGTATTCAAATAGGAAAGGTGGAAGCCAAATTGTCTCTATTTGCAGACGACATGATAGTATACCTAGAAGACCCCATCACCTCAGCCCAAAAGCTCCTGCAACTGATAAGCAACTTCAGCAAAGTCTCAGGATATAAAATCAATGTGCAAAAATCACAAGCATTCCTATACACCAATAACAGACTTAAAGAGAACCAAATCAAGAACGAACTGCCATTCACAATTGCTACAAAGAAAATAAAATACCTAGGAATACAACTCACTAGGAATGTAAGGGACCTCTTTAAGGAAAACTACAAACAACTGCTCAATGAAATAAGAGAGGACACAAACAGATGGAGAAACATTCCATGTTCGTGGTTAGGAAGAATCAATATCGTGAAAATGGCTATACTGCCCAAAGTAATTTACACAATCAATGCTATCCCCATCAAACTACCATTGAATTTCTTCACAGAACTGGAAAAAACCACCATGAATTTCATATGGAACCAAAAAAGAGCCCGCATAGCCAAGTCAATTCTAAGCAAAAAGAACACAGCGGGAGGCATCACGCTACCAGACTTCAAACTATACTACAAGGCTACAGTAATCAAAACAGCATGGTACTGGTACCAAAACAGAGATATAGACCAATGGAACAGAACAGAGGCATCGGAGGCAACACAACACATCTACAACCATATTATCTTTGATAAACCAGACAAAAACAGGCAATGGGGAAAGGATTCCCTATTTAATAAATGGTGTTGGGAAAACTGGCTAGCCATGTGCAGAAAGCAGAAATTGGACCCCTTCCTGACACCTTACACTAAAATTAACTCCAGATGGATTAAAGACTTAAACGTAAGACCCGACACCATAAAAACCCTAGAAGAAAATCTAGGCAAAACCATTCAGGACATAGGAGTAGGCAAGGACTTCATGAACAAAACTCCCAAAGCATTGGCAACAAAAGCCAAAATAGACAAATGGGACCTAATCAAACTCCACAGCTTCTGCACAGCAAAACAAACAGTCACTAGAGTGAATCGGCAACCATCAGAATGGGAAAAAATCTTTGCAGTTTACGCATCCGACAAAGGGCTGATATCCAGAATTTACAAAGAACTCAAACAGATTTACAGGAAAAAAACAAACAAGCCCATTCAAAAATGGGCAAAGGATATGAACAGAAACTTTACGAAAGCAGACATACATGAGGCCAGCAAACATATGAAAAAGTGCTCATCGTCATTGGTCATTAGAGAGATGCAAATCAAAACCACATTGAGATACCATCTCACACCAGTTAGAATGGCGATCATTAAAATATCTGGAGACAGCAGGTGCTGGAGAGGATGTGGAGAAATAGGAACACTCTTACACTGTTGGTGGGAGTGTAAATTAGTTCAACCATTGTGGAAGACAGTGTGGCGATTCCTCAGGGACCTAGAAATAGAAATTCCATTTGACCCAGCAATCCCATTACTGGGTATCTATCCAAAGGATTATAAATCGTTCTACTATAAGGACACATGCACACGAATGTTCATTGCAGCACTGTTTACAATAGCAAAGACCTGGAACCAACCCAAATGCCCAACGATGATAGACTGGACTGGGAAAATGTGGCACATATACACCATGGAATATTATGCAGCAATCAAAAATGATGAGTTTGTGTCCTTTGTAGGGACATGGATGAATCTGGAGAACATCATTCTCAGCAAACTGACACAAGAACAGAAAAAGAAATACCGCATATACTCGCTCATAGGTGGGTGAGAAAAATGAGAACATGTGGACACAGAGAGGCAGTCTACTATACACTGGGGACTGTTGGGGGGAATGGGGGAGGGACAGCAGGGGGGGGCTGGGGGGGATAGCCTGGGGATGAATACCAAGTGTGGGTGAAGGGGAGGAAAGCAGCAAAGCACACTGCCATGTGTGTACCTATGCAACTATCTTGCTCGTTCTGCACATGTACCCCCAAACCTATAATGCAATAAAAAAAAAAAAATAAAAATAAAATAAAACCAAATACCATAAAAAAAAAAAAAAAAAAAAAAAAAAGAAAAATTTTCGTGGATAATATCCTGAAGAGTGTTTTCCAGCTTGGATTTATTCTCTTCGTCACATTCTGGTACACCTATCAAACGTAGGTTAGGTCTCTTCACATATTCCCACATTTCTTGGAGATTTTGTTCATTCCTTTTTGCTCCTTTTTCTCTAATATTGGTTTCTCTTTTTATTTCATTGAGTTGATCTTCGACTTCTGATATTCTTTCTTCTGCTTGGTCAATTCCGCTGTTGAAACTCGTGCATGCTTCATGAAATTCTCATGTTGTGTTTTTCAGCTCCTTCAATTTATTCATATTCCTCTCTAAGTTGTCCATTCTTGTGATCATTTCCTCGAATCTTTTTTCAAGTCTTTTTTTAAGGTTCTCAGCTTCTTTGCATTGATTTAGAATATGTTCTTTAAGCTCACTGAAGTTTCTCATTATCCACCTTCTGAAGTCTTATTCCATCATTTCATCACAGTCATTCTTTGTCCAGCTTTGTTCCGTTGCTGGTGAGGAGTTTTGGTCCTTTGTAGGAGATGAGGTGTTTTGGTTTCGGGTGTTGTCCTCCTTGTTTGCTCTGGTTTCTTCCCATCTTTGTGGATTTATCCACCTGTCGTCTTAGTAGTTGCTGCCTTTTCAATTGGGTCTCTGAGTGGACGCCCAAATTGCTGATAATGAAGTATTTCTGTTTCTTAGTTTTCCTTTTAACGGTTTAGTCCCCTCTGCTGTCCAAGTGTTGAGGTCCAATCCAGGCCCTGCTTGTCTGGGGTACACCTGTAGCAGCTGTGGAGTAGTGAGGGATGCTACCAAGTTTTTATTTTGCTACCTTTGTCCCGGAATGATGCCCACCAAATGTCAGTCTGATTGGTCCTTTTGTGGGGTGGCTCTTTGGATATAGAGGGGTCAAAAAGCTGCTTGAGGAGAAGGTCTGTACATTATAGGAGCTCCAGTGCTGAGCTGTGAGCTCCGTTGTTCATTCAAGGTTGCTGGGCGAATGTGTTTTTGTCTTCTGCAGCAGAACTTATAACCCCCCCCTTTTTTTCCCTTAGATGCTCTATCTAAGAGATTTGGGGCTTTCTTTCTGAGTATCTGTTGCACTGTCCTGCACAGCAAGGAGGCAGTCTATTCACTATTTGCCTGCTGGGGATGAGCCCTGCTAGCTGCCATGGGGCTCCATTCTGCTCTGGTGCATTCCGCCCTGTTGGCAGCATCTCTCTGTTATGGCTGGTTGCCTCGGAAACAGCAGGGTGCGTCAACAGTGGGCGGTACCTCAGTGGGGGTGGATTGCATCCTTAGCGTCAGACGCCCCTCCCCACTGAGCTGCACCGTTCTGGATTTAGCTGACCTAGCAGCAAATCTCTCAACCCCAAGCACCTCCAATCGCTGAGCTGCTTGTCTTCGTGAGGGTGGGACCCGCCCGGATCACCTTGCTCTCTGCCTCAGAGTCCCTCCTCTCTCTCTCCCTCTCTTTCGTTCCACATTGAATGGTTGACTCTCTCACAGGCGCCCCAGTCACGTACTGATTAGCCACTGGGATCCGTGCAATCTCCATTGAGGCAACCCACTGCACTGGCAGAAATCAATCTTCTCAGTAATCTCCTGGTCTGGCTCACCATCCAGGTCACACTCAGCTCTCAGGTATCTCTCCTACACCTTGGAATTTCACCGTTCTGTGGGCAACAATAATCCTTCTAAAAATGAGGCTAGTATTCACCCTCTGCCCCATCACTGAGAGCTGCAATACTGAGTTGTTTTATGGTGCCATCGTGGAACATCCTTTGGTCAGGAGTCTATTTCATATGACCTATCACTGAGAGCGTCAGTGCATAATAAACAGCTGTGGAGTAGTCAGGACCCTCTTTAAGGTAGCCCCAAATTATGCAATTACGTGAATGATACACACATGTGTGATAGTCAGGAGACTCTTTGATATGGACCCTCATACAGCACCTTTTCTAATACTGCACATTTGGAGGAATAATCACTAGTCTATTTAATATGGTGATTCGTTTGGTGAGTGAAAAAATAACCCACACCTGTGGAGTAAAATGGAGTGTATTACATACGGCCACTCTTTCAGTGTTTCAGTGAATAATATGTAAATCTGACAAGTCAGGAATCTCTTTCACATGTCCACTTGTTCAGGGCCTCGGTCCATAATACTCACTTCAGAAATAGGCAGGGGTCTAACACAAATAAGTACACATTCAGAGTCTCTGTAAGTAATGCACACATGGGCAATACACAAGAGTCTCTTTTATATGTCCACTTAGTCAGAGTCTCATTCAGTAATATACACCTGGGAAAGAGTTAAGAGTCTACCTCATGTAGCTACTCATTTAGAGCCCCAGTGAATAATTCACAACGGAGTAATAGTCGAGCATTTTTTATATGGCCACTCACTATGTGCCTCCCTAAATGATACACACGTGGGGAATCCTCGGGATTCTATTTCATACTACCACATACATAGAACCTTATTGAATAATTCACAATGGAGCAATAGTCAGGTGTCTATTCTTTCTGGCCTCTCATTCAAAGATTCACTGAATAATAAAGTTCTATAAAGTGATCACAGCACTGTTTAAGATAGCCACCAAGTAACTGCTTTCCTGAGTTATACACACCTGTGTGATAGGAGTTTATTTCATAAGAACTGTAATTCTTAATATTGCTGAGGAATACGCAACTGGGTGAGTGTCAGGAGTCTATTTGGTATAGACACCCATACAGAACCTATTTGAATAATGCACACATGGAAAATAGTCAGGAGACTATCTCATATGACTAATTCAGAAAAACAGTGAATAACGCACATGTGGAGTAATGAGAAATCTGTTTCATATGGCAATTCTTTCACAGCCCCACTGGATATTGCACACTTGTGATATTATCTGGATTCTATTGTTAATGGCCATTCATTCAGAGGATCACTGAATAATGCACACCTGCAGAATAGTCAGAAGTCTCTATCCTATGGCTTCTCATTGAGAGCTTCACTAAATGTACACACCTGGGAAAATAGTCAGGATTTACTTATATCCCGTCATTCAGAGTCTCACGCAATAATGGACAACTGTGGTATAGTAAGGAGACTTTTCCATGTGGTCTCACATTTGGAGTGTCACTGAATAATGTGGTGTAGTCAGGAGTCTATTTAACGTAGACACATTTTCAGAGCCTCAGTAAATAAGACAGACCCTTGCTATAGTAAGGCAACTAATTACCATGGCCATATCTTGTAAGCCTCACTGAATAATACACACTTGGAGAATAATTTGGAGTCTATTTTTGCGGGACATTCACTCAGATCATCGGTGAATAATTTAAACCATTGTGGTAGCCAGGAGTCTATGTCATTTGGACACTAATTCATAGCCTCAGTGGATAATATGCACGTGTGGATTAGTCAGGATTTCATTTCGTATGGCCACTGACTCGTAATTTCAGTGAAAACTGCAAAAATGTAAAGCATTTAGCAGTCTATTTCATAGAGCCACTCATTCAGACATTCACTAAATAATACAGATATTTAAGATAGACAGAATCCTGTTTCAGATGGTCACACAATCAGAGCTTCACTGAGTAACACACACCTGGGGAAGCGTTAGGAGTCTATTTTATATAGCCTCTCATTTACAGCCTCAGCAAATAATGCACACGTGTGGAAGAGATACTAGTCTATTTTATATGGCCACAAAATCAAAGCCTGAGTGAGTAATACACAACTTTAGAATAGTCACTAATCTATTCCATATGCCCAAATATTCAAAGTCAGAGTCAATAATACACACCTGTGGACTAGTCAAAAAACAATTTCATATGGCCAAAGTTTTAGAGCCTCAGTGAATAATACATACCTGGGGAATACTCGGAACGCTATTACATATGACATCTATTTCAGAGATTCATTGAATAAGGAACACCTGTATTGTAGTCAGAATTCCATTTTGTATAATCACATATTCAGAACCTAACTGAATGACATACACATTGGGAAAAGTCAGGATTCTATTTCGTATAGCCACACATTCAGAACCTAACTGAATAGCATACACCTTGGGGAAAGTCAGGATTTTCTTTCGTATAGCCACTCATTTAGATACCGAATATAAAAACGCACACCTGCGAAGTATTCAGGACTCTCTGTTTTATGGTCACTCATTCAGAGCCTCACAGAATAATATAGAACTTTGATAATTCAGAACTGCATTTTACATGGCAAATTACTCAGAAACTCATTGAAAAATCATATATATCTTGAAAGTACTCAGGATTCTATTGTATATAGCCACTTATTCAGAGACTCACTGGAAAATGCACACATGGGGAATAGTCTGGAGATTATTTGATATGACAATTCACGCAGTGACTCAGTGAAAAATGCACAGCTGAGAAATACTAAAGAAAATAGAGTCATGAGTCCATTTTCTGTGATGACTCGTTCAGAAACTCACTGAAGAATATCCGCCTTGGAAATAGTCAGAGTCAAAGTCGTATGACAATTCAATCAAAGCATTACCAAATAATGCACAATGGAGCAATAGTAAGGAGTCTATTTCATATGGCCTCTCATTGAGAGCTTCAGTGCATAGTAAACAGCTGTGGAGTAGTCAGGACCCTCTTTATGGTAGCCCCAAATTACACAGCTATGTTAATGATACACACATTTGTGATAGTCAGGAGACAATTTGATATGGATACTCATACAGCACCTCTTCGAATACTGCACTTTTGGGGAATAATCACCAGTCTATTTCAGATGGTGATTTGTTTGGAGAGGCAAAGAAAAACGCACATCTGTGGAGGAAATTGGGGTCTATTACATAAGGCCACTCTTTCAGTGTTTCAGTTAACAATATGTATATCTGATAAGTCAGGAATCTCTTTCACATGGCCACTCGTTCAGGGCCTCAGTGCATAATACTCCCCTCAGAAATAGTCAAGGGCCTACTTCAAATAAGTACACATTTAGAGTCTCTGTAAGTAATGCACACATGGGCAATACACAGGAGTCTCTTCTCAATGCTAGCTTAGTCAGAGTCTCATTCAATAATACACACCTGGGGAAGGGTTAAGACTCTACTTCATGCAGCCACTCATTTAGATCCTCAGTGAATAATTCACACCTGAGTAATAGTCGAGCATTTATTATATGGCCACTCACTATGTGCCTTGCTGAATGATACACACCTGGGGAATCCTCAGGATTCTATTTGATACTACCACACATTTAGAACCTTATTGAATAATTCACAATGGAGCAATAGTCAGGTGTCTATTCTTTCTGGCCTCTCATTCAACGTTTCATTGAATAATAAACTTTTATGGAGTAATCAGGGCATTGTTTAAGGTAGCCACGAATTAAGTGCCTTCCTGAGTGATACACACCTCAGTGATAGTCAGGAGATTATTTTATCTGAACTCTAATTCTTGGTATTGCTGAGTAATACACAACTGCTCCAGTGTCAGGAGTCTATTTGGTATGGACACTCATACAGAAAGTGTTTGAATAATGCACACATGAAGAATAATCAGAAGTCTATGTCATATGGCTACTCATTCAGACAAACAGTAAGTAAACCAAATGTGGAGTAATGAGAAGTCTGTTTCATATGGCCGTTCTCTCACAGCCTCACTGAATACTACACACTTGTGATATAGTCTGGAGTCTATTGATTATAGCCACTCATTCAGAAAATCTCTTAATAATGCACACCTGTGGAATGGTCAGACGTCTCTATATTATGGCCTCTCATTGAGAGCCTAACTCAATGTACACACATACAAAAATAGTCAGGATTTATTTATATCCCCTCATTTAGAGTCTCACTCAATAATGCACACCTGTGGAAGGAGATTTTTTTATGTGTAATCTCATTCGTGGTGTCACTGAATAATGTGGTGTAGTCAGGAGTCTATTTAATGTAGACACATTTTCAGAGCCTCAGTGAGTAAGAGAGACCCTTACTATAGTAAGGCAACTAATTAATATGGCCACATTTTGTAAGCCTCATTTAATAATCTACACCTGGAAAATAATTTGCAGTCTATTTTCGATGGACATTCATTCAGATCCTCGGTGAATAATGCACACCCTTGAGGTAGCCAGGAGTCTATGTTATTTGGACACTCATTCATAGCCTCAGTGGATAATACGCACGTGTGGATTAGTCAGGATTTCATTTCCTATGGCCACTGACTCGTAATTTTAGTGTATAATGCACAAATGTAATGTATTCAGCTGTCTATTTCATAGAGCCACTCATTCAGAGATTCACTGACTAATACAAATATTTAAAATAGACAGAATCCTGTTTCATATGGTCACACAATTAGAGATTCACTGAGTAACCCACCCCTGGGGAAGCGTTATGAGTCCATTTTACTTAGCCTCTCATTTACAGCCTCAGCGAATAATATACACGTGTGGAATAGACATTAGTCTTTTTTATATTGCCACAAAATCAAAGCCTGGGTGAGTAATGCACAACTTTAGAATAGTCACTAGTCTATTCCATATGCCCAAATATTCAAAGTCAGAGTCAATAATACACACCTGTGGACTAGTCAAAAAACAATTTCATATGGCCAAAATTTTAGAGCCTCCGTGAATAATACATACCTGGGGAATACTCAGGACGCTATTACATATGGCATCTATTTCAGAGATTCATTGAATATGGAACACCTGTGTTGTAGTAAGAATTCTATTTCGTATAGCTACATATTCAGAACCTAACTGAATGAAATACACCTTGGGGAAAATCAGGATTCTATTTCGTATAGCCACTCATTTAGATACTGAATATAAAAACGCAAACCTGCGAAGTATTCAGGACTCTCTGTTTTATGGCCACTCATTCAGAGTTTCACAGATTAATATAGAACTTTGATAATTCAGAACTGCATTTTACATGGCCACTTACTCAGAAACTCATTGATAAATCATATATATCTGGAAAATACTCAGGATTCTATTGTACATATCCACTTATTCAGAGTCTCACTGAAAAATATACACATGGGGAATAGTCTGGAGATTATTTGATATGACCGTTCACCTAGTGACTCAGTGAAAAATGCACAGCTGAGAAATACTAAAGAAAATAGAGTCATTAGTCTATTTTCTGTGGTACCTCATTCAAAAACTCACTAAAGAATATCTGCTTTGGAAATAGTCAGAGTCAAGGTCATATGACCACTCAATCAAAGCATTACCAAATAATGCACAATGGAGCAATAGTAAGAAGTCTATTTCATATGGCCTCTCATTGAGAGCTTCAATGCATAATAAACAGCTGTGGAGTAGTCTGGACCCTCTTAAAGGTAGCCCCAAATTACACAGGTACGTGAATAATACACACATTTGTGATAGTCAGGACACAATTTGATATGGATACTCATACAGCACCTCTTCGAATACTGCACTTTTGGATAATAATCACCAGTCTATTTCAGATGGTGATTTGTTTGTAAGGTCAAAGAATAATGCACACCTGTGGAGTAAATTGGGGTCTATTACATAAGGCCACTCCTTCAGTGTTTCAGTTAACAATATGTATATCTGATAAGTCAGAAATCTCTTTAACATGGCCACTCATTCAGTGCCTCACTGCATAATACTCCCCTCAGAAATAGTCAAGGTCCTACTTCAAATAAGTACACATTTAGTATCTCTGTAAGTAACACACACATGGGCAATACAAAGGAGTCTCTTCTCAATGGTAGCTTAGTCAGAGTCTCATTCAATAATACACACCTGGGGAAGGGTTATGACTCTACTTCATGCAGCCACTCATTTAGATCCTCAGTGAATAATTCACACCGGAGTAATAGCCGACCATTTTTTATATGGCCACTCACTATGTGCCTTGCTGGATGATACACACCTGGGGAATCCTCAGGATTCTATTTGATACTACCACACATTTAGAACCTAATTGAATAATTCACAATGGAGCAATAGTCAGGTGTCAATTCTTTCTGGCCTCTCATTCAACGTTTCAGTGAATAATAAACTTCTATTGCATAATCAGGGCACTGTTTAAGATAGCCACGAATTAAGTACCTTCCTGAATGATACACACCTCAGTGATAGGAGATTATTTTATCTGAACTCTACTTCTGGGTACTGCTGAGTAATACACAACTGCTGCAGTGTCAGGAGTCTATTTGGTATGGATACTCATACAGTAACTGTTTTAATAATGCACACATGAAGAATAATCAGGAGTCTATGTCATACAGCTACTCATTCAGACAAACAGTGAATAACCCACATGTGGAGTAATGAGAAGTCTGTTTCATATGGCCGTTCTTTCACGGACTCACTGAATATTACACACTTGTGATATAGTCTGGAGTCTATTGATTATAGCCACTCATTCAGAAAATCTCTTAATAATGCACACCTGCAGAATGGTCAGAGGTCTCTATATTATGACCTCTCATTGAGAGCCTAACTCAATGTACTCACCTAGGAAAATAAACAATATTTACTTATATCCCCTCGTTTAGAGTCCCACTCAATAATGCACACCTGTGGAAGGAGACTTTTTTATGTGTTATCTCATTCGGAGTGTCACTGAATAATGTGGTGTAGTCAGGAGTCTATTTAATGTAGACACATTTTCAGAGCCTCAGTGAATAAGGGAGGCCCTTCCTATAGTAAAACATCTAATTTATATGGCCACATCTTGTAAGCCTCATTGAATAATACACACCTGGAGAATAATTTGGAGTCTATTTTCAATGGACATTCATTCAAAGCCTCGGTGAATAATGCACACCAGTGGGATAGCCAGGAGTCTATTTCATTTGGACACTCATTCATAGCCTCAGTGGATAATATGCACGTATGGATTAGTCAGGATTTCATTTCGTATGGCCATTAACTCATAATTTCAGTGAATAATACACAAATGGAAAGTACTCAGCAGTGTTTTTCATAGAGACACTCATTCAGAGCTCCACTGAATAATACAAATATTCAAAATAGACAGAATTCTGTTTCATATGGTCACACAATCAGAGCCTCACTGAGTAACCCACCCCTGGGGAAGCGTTAGGAGTCTATTTTATATAGCCTCTCATTTACAGCCTCTGCGAATAATATACACCTGTGGAATAGACACTAGTCTATTGTATATGGCCACAAAATCAAAGCCTGAGTGAGTAATACACAACCTTAGAATTGTCACTAGTCTACTCCATTTGCCCAAATATTTAAAGTCAGAGTCAATAATGCACACCTGTGGACTAGTCAAAAAACAATTTCATATGACCAAAGTTTTAGATCTTCAGTGAATTATACCTACTAGGGTAATACTCAGGACGCTATTACATATGGCATCTATTTCAGAGATTTATTGAATAAGGAACACCTGTATTGTAGTAAGAATTCTATGTCGTATAGCCACATATTCAAAACCTAACTAAATGACATACACCTTGGGGAAAGTCAGGATTCTCTTTAATATAGCTACATATTCTGAACCTAAGTGAATAACATAAACCTTGCGGAAAATCAGGATTCGATTTCTTATAGCCACCCATTTAGATACAGAATATAAAAATGCACACATTCGGAGTATTCAGGAGTCTCTATTTTATGGCCACTCATTCAGAGCCTCACAGAATAATACAGAACCATGGAAATGCAGGGGTGTATTTTACATGGCCACTTATTTAGAACCTCATTGAAGAATCATATGTATCTGGAAAATATTCAGGATTCTATTATATAGAGCCACTTATTCAGAGAGTCAATGAATAACGCACACCTGGGGAATATTCTGGAGACTCTTTGATATTACCATTCACCCAGTGACTCAGTGAAAATTGCACAGTTGAGAAATAATCAAGGAGATAGAGTCATGAGTCTATTTTATGTGGTAACTCATTCAGAAGCTCACGGAAGAATATCCACAATGGACATTGTCACAATCAAGTTAATACGGCCACTCCATCATAGAAATACCGAATAAAGCACAATGGGGCAATAGTAAAGAGTCTATTTCATAGGGCATCTCATTGAGAGCTTCAGTGCATGATAAACAGCTGTGGAGTAGTCAAGAAGCTCTTTAAAGAAGCCCGAAATTATGCAGCTACATGAATGATACACAGATGTGTGATAGGATACTATTTGATATGGACACTCATACAGCACCTCTTTCAATACTGCACATTTGGGGAATAATCACTATTCTATTTCATGTGGTGATTTGTTTGAGAGTCATAAAATAACGAACACCTGTGGAGTAAAATTGGGTGTTTCAGTGTTTCAGTGAATAATATGTATATATGATAAGTCAGGAATCTCTTTCACATGGCCACTCATTCAGGGCCTCAGTGCATAATACCCCCCTCAGAAATAGTCAAGGGTCTATGTTAAAAAAGTACACAATGAGAGTTTATGTAAGTAATGCACACATGGGCAATACACAAGAGTCTCTTTTCTATGCCTACTTAGTCAGAGTCTCATTCAACATTAGACACCTGGGGAAGAGTTAAGAGTCTACCTCATGAAGCCACTCATTCAGAGCCTCAGTGTATAATTCACATCGGAGTAATTGTCGAGAATTTTTTTTTAATTTTTTATTGCATTATAGGTTTTGGGGTACATGTGCAGAACGTGCAAGGTAATTGCATAGGTACACACGTGGCAGTGTGTTTTGCTGCCTTTCTCCCCTTCACCCACATTTGGCATTTATCTGCAGGCTATCTCTCCCCAGTCCCTAATGCTGTTCCTCCCCCATTACCCCAATAGACCCCAGTGTGTAGTAGACTTTCTCCCTGTGTCCATGTGCTCTCATTTTTCTCACCCTCCTATGAGTGAGAATATGCGGTTTTCGTTTTCTGTTCTTGTGTCAGTTTGAGTAACACACACCTGGGGAAGCGTTAGGCGTCTACGTTATATAGCCTCTCATTTACAGCCTCAGCAAATAATGCATAGGTGTGGAATAGACACTATTCTATTTTATATGCCCACAAAATTAAAGCCTGAGTGAGTAATACACAACTTGAGAATAGTCATTTGTCTATTTTATATGCCCAAATATTCAAAGTCAGAGTCAATAATACACAACTGTGGAGTAGTCAAAAAAAAGTTTATATGGCCAAAGTTCTAGAGCCTCTGTGAATAATAAATACCTGGGGAATACTCAGGACGCTATTACATATGGCATCTATTTCAAAGATTCATTGAATAAGGAAAACCTGTATTGTAGTCTGAATTCAATTTCATATAGCCACATATTCAGAAGCGAACAGAATGACATACACCTTGGGGAAATTCAGGATTCTATTTCCTATAGCCACATATTTAGAACCTAACTTATAACATACACCTTGCAGAATGTCAGGATCCTGTTTCATATAGCCACTCATTTAGATACCGAATGTAAAAACGCACACCGGCGGAGTATTCAGGAGTCTCTGTTTTATGGCCAATCATTCAGAGCCTCACAGAATAATACATAACTATGAAAAATCAGCAGTGTATTTTACATGGCCACTTATGCAGAACCTCATTGAAGAATCATATATATCTGGAAAATTCTCAGGATTCTATTCTATATAGCCACTTATTCAGAGACTCACTGAATAATGCACACATGGGGAATAGTCTGGAGACTATTTAATATGACCATTCACCCAGTGACTCAGTGAAAAATGCACAGCTGAGAAATAATCAAGAGGATAAAGTTATGAGTCTATTTTCAGTTGTAAATCGTTCAGAAACTCACTGAAAAATACCCACCTTAAAAATTGTCAGAGTCCAGGTCATATGGCTAGTCAATCAAAGCATTATGGAATAATGCACAATGGGGCAATAGTAAGGAGTCTATTTCATATGGCCTCTCATTGAGAGCTTCAGTGCATAATAAAGAGCTGTGTAGTAGTCAGGAACCTATTTAAGGTAGTCCCAAATTACGCAGCTACGTGAATAATACACAAATGTGTGATAGTCAGAAGACATTTGATATGGGCACTCATACAGCACCTCTTCAAATACTGCACATTTGGGGAATAATCAGCAGTCTCTTTCATATGGTGATTTGTTTTGAGAGTCAAAAAGTAACACACACCTGTGGAGTATATTGGGGTCTATTATGTAAGGCCACACTTTTACTGTTTCAGTGAATAATATGTATATCTGATATGTCAGAAATCTCTATGACATGGCCACTCGTTCAGGGCCTCTGTGCATAATACTCCTCTCAGATATAGTCAAGGGTCTACTTTAATTACACATTCAGAGTCTATGTAAGTAATGCACACATGGGCAATACACAAGATTCTTTTCTTTATGCCCACTTCATCAGAGTCTCATTCAATATTACACACTTGGAAAAGAGTTAAGAGTCTACATCATGTAACCACTCATTTAGAGACTCATTGAATAATTCACACCAGAGTAATATTCGAGCATTTTTTATATGGCCACTCTTTAGGTGCCTCCCTAAATGATACACACCTGGGTAATCCTCAGGATTCTATTTTATACTACCACACATTTAGAACCCAACTGAATAATTTACAATGGAACAATATCCAGATGTCTACTCTTTCTGGCATCTCACTCAAAGTTTCAGTGAAAAATAAACTTTTATGGAGTAATCAGGGAACTGTTTAAGATAGCCACGAATTAAGTGTCTTACTGAGTGTTACACACGTGGATTATAGTCAGGAGTTTATTTCATATGAACTCTAATTCTGGGTATTGCAGTATAATTCACAACTGGGTAAGTGTTAGGAGTCTATTTGGTATGGACACTCATACAGAATCTGTTTGAATAATACACACATAGAGAATAATCAGGAGTCTATGTCATATGGCTACTCATTCAGAAAAACAGTGAATAACGCACATGTGGAGTAATGAGAAGTCTGTTGCATATGGCCGTTCTTTTACGGCCTCACTGAATATTACACACTTGTGATATAGTCTGGAGTCTATTGTTTATGGCCACTCATTCAGAGCATCACTGAATAATGCACACCTGCGGAATAGTCAGAAGTCTCTATCCTATGGCCTCTGATTGGGAGCCTCACTAAATGTACACTCCTGGGAAAATAGTCAGGATTTACTTATATCACCCCATTTAGAGTCTCCCTCAATAATGCACACCCGTGGAATAGTAAGGAGACTTTTTCATGTGGCCTCTCATTCGGAGTGTCACTGAATGATGTGGTGTAGTCAGAAGTCTATTTCATGTAGACACATTTTTGGAGCCTCAGTGAATAAGAGAGAACCTTGAAATAGTAAGGCATCTAGTTAATATGGCCACATCTTGTAAGCCTCACTGAATATTCCACACCTGGAAAATAATTTGGAGTCTATTTGTGATGAACATTAATTCAGAGCCTCGGTGAATAATGCACATCTGTGGGGTATCCGGGAGTCTATGTCTTTTGTACACTCATTCATAGCCTCAGTGGATAATATGCACGTGTGAATTAGTCAAGATTTCATTTCATATGGCCACTGACTTTTAATTTCAGTGAATAATGCACAAATGTAAAGTATTCAGCAGTCTATTTCACAGAGCCACTCATTGAGAGAATCACTGAATAATACAAATATTTAAGGTAGACCGTATCCTGTTTCATATGGTCACACAATAAGAGCCTCACTGAGTAACACACACCTGGGGAAGCGTTAGGCGTCTACGTTATATATCCGCTCATTTACAGCCTCAGCAAATAATGCAGAGGTGTAAAATAGACACTATTCTCTTTTATATGCCCACAAAATAAAACCCTGAGTGAGTAATACACAACTTGTGAATAGTCACTTGTCTATTGCATATGCCCAAATATTCAAAGTCAGAGTCAATAATACACAACTGTGGACTAGTCAAAAATAAATTTCATATGGCCAAAGTTTTAGTGCCTCAGTGAATAATAAATACCTGGGGAATACTCAGGACGCTATTTCATATGGCATCTACTTCAGAGAATCATTTTATAAACAACAACTGTATTGTACTCAGATTTCTATTTTATATAGCCACATATTCAGAACCTAACTGAATAACATTCACCTTGGGGAAAGTCAGGATTCTATTTCGTACAGCCACAAATTTAGATACCGAATGTAAAAAAGCACACCTGACGAATGTTAGGAGTCTCTCTATTATGACCACTCATTCAGAGCCTCACAAAATAATACAGAACTATGAAAATTCAGGAGTGTATTCTACATGACCACTTATTCAGAACCTCATTGAAGAATCATATATATCTGGAAAATACTCAGGATGTTATTACATATAGGCACTTATTCAGAGACTCCCTGAATAATGCACAGCTGGAGAATAGTCTGGAGACTATTTGATATGACTGTTCACCCAGTGACTCAATGAAATATGCACAGCAAAAAATGAGCCAAGAGGATAGAGTGATGAGTCTATTTTATGTGGTAAATCATTTTGAAACTGAAGAATACCAACTTGGTAATAGTCAGATGCCAGGTCATATTGCCACTCAAACAAAGAACTACCGAATAATGCACAATGGGGAAATAGTAAGGAGTCTATTTTGTATGGCCTCTCATTGAGAGCTTCAGTGCATAATAAACAGCTGTGGAGTAGTCAGCACCCTCTTTAAGGTAGACGCAAATTACACAGATAAGTGAATGATACACACATGTGTGATAGTCAGTAGACTCTTTGATATGGACACTCAAATGCAGTCTATTACATAAGGCCACTCTATCAATGTTTCAGTGAATAATTATATATATATATATATATATATATATATATATATATATATATGTATGTATGTATTATAAGTCATAAATCTCTTTCACATGGCCACTCGTTCAGGGCCTCAGTGCATAATACTCCCCTCAGAAATAGTAACAAGTCTACCTAAAATACGTACACATTCAGAGTCTCTGTAAGTAATGCACACATGGCCAATACACAAGAGTCTCTTTTCTATGCCCACTTAGTCAGAGTCTCATTCAATAATACACACCGGTGGAAGAGTTAAGAGTCTACTTCGTGGAGCCACTCATTAAGAGCCTCAGTGAATAATTCACACTGGAGTAATATTCGAGCAAGTGGAAGAGTAAGGAGACTTTTTCATGTGGCCTCTCATTCGGAGTGTCACTGAGGAATGTGGTGTATTCAGGAGTCTAGTTCATGTAGACTAATTTTCAGAGCCTCAGTGAATAAGAGAAACCCTTGCTATAGTAAGGCATCTAATTAATATGGCCACATCTTGTAAGCCTCACTAAATAATACACACCTGGAGAATAATTTGGAGTCTATTTGCAATGGACATTCATTCAGAGCCTCGGTGAATAATGCACACCCGTGGAGTAGACAGGTGTCTATTTTATTTGGACACTCATTCATAGCCTCAGTGGATAATATGCACGTGTGTATTAGTCAGGATTTTATTTCATATTGCCACTGACTCCTAATATCTGTGAATAATGCACAAATGTAAAGTAATCAGCAGTCTATTTCATAGAGCGACTCATTCAGAAATTCACTGAATACTACAAATATTTATGATAGACAGAATCCTGTTTCATATGGTCACACAATCAGAGCCTCACTTAGTAACACACACCTGGGAAAGCGTTAGGAGTCTACTTTATATAGCGTGTCACTTAACAGCCTCAGCAAATAATGAACACGTGTGGAATAGATACTCGTTTATTTTATATGGCCACAAAATCAAAGCCTGAGTGAGTAATACACAACTTTAGAATAGTCAGTAGTCTATTCCATAGGCACAAAAATTCAAAGTCAGAGTCAATAATACACACCTGTGGACTAGTCAAAAAAAGAATCTCATATGGCCAAAGTTTTAGAGCCTCATTGAATAATACATACCTGAAGAATACTCAGGAGGCTATTACATATGGCATTTATTTCAGAGATTCATTGAATAAGGAGCACCTGTATTGTAGTCAGAATTCCATTTCGTATAGCCACATATTCAGAACCTAACTGAATAACATACACCTTGAGGAAAGTCAGGATTTTATTTCATATAGCCACATATTCAGAACCTAACTGAATAACATACACCTTGGAATAAGTCAGGCTTCTATTTCCTATAGGCACTCATTTAGGTACCAAATGTAAAAACGCACACCTACGGAGTATTCAGGAGTCTCTTTTATGGCCACTCATTCAGAGCTGTAAAGAATAATACAGAACTATGGAAATTCAGGAGTGTATATTACATTGCAACTTATTCAGAACCTCATTGAAGAATCATATGTATCTGGAAAATACTCAGGATTCTATTATGTATAGCCACTTATTCAGAGACTCACTGAATAATTCACACCTGTGGAATAGTCTGGAGACTATTTGATATGATCGTTCACCCAGTGACTAAGTGAAAAATGCCCAGCTGATAAATATTTAAGAGGATAGCATCATCAGTCTACTTTCTGTGGTAAGCAGTTCAGAAACTCACTGAAAAATACCCACCTTGGAAATTGTCAGTGTCCAGGCCATATGGCCACTCAATCAAAGCATTACTGAATAATGCACAATGGGGCAATAGTAAGGAGTCTATTTCATATGGCCTCTCATTGAGAGTTTTAGTGTGTAATAAAGAGCTGTGGAGTAGTCACGATGCTACTTAAGGTAGACACAAATTATACAGCTACGTGAATGATACACACATGTGTGGTAGTCAGGAGACTGTTTGATATGGACCCTCATAGAGCACAACTTCGAATACTGCACATTTGGGGAATAATCACTAGTCTATTATATATGGTGATTTGTTTGGAGAGCCAAACAATAACGCACACCTGCGGAGTAAAATGGGGTCTATTACAAAAGGCCACTCTTTCACTGTTTCAGTGAATATTATGTATATCTGAAAAGTCAGTAATGTCTTTCACATGGTCACACATTCATGGCCTCAGTGCATAATACTCCCCTAGGAAATAGTAAAGGGTCTCCTTCAAATAAGTACACATTCAGAGTCTCTGTAAGTAATGCACACATGGGCAATACACAAGAGTATCTTTTCTATGCCCACTTAGTCAGAGTCTTATTCAATAATACACACCTGGGGAAGAGTTATGAGTCTACTTCATGTAGTCACTCATTTAGAGCCTCAGTTAATGATTCACACCTGAGTAATAGTCGAGCATTTTTTATATGGCAACTCACTATGTGCCTCCCTGAATGATAGACATCTGGAAAATCATCAGGATTCTATTTCATACTACCACACATTAAGAACTTTATTGAATAATTCAAAATGCAGCTATAGTCTGGTGTCTGTTCTTTATGGCCTCTAATTCAAAGTTTCAGTGAATAATAAACTTCTATGGAGTAACCAGGTCACTGTTTAAGATAGCCACGAATTAACTGCCTTTCTGAGTGATACACACTTGGCTGATAGTCAGAAGTTTATTTCATATGAACTCTAATTCTGGGTATTTCCGAGGAATACACAACTGGGGGAGTGGCAGGAGTGTATTTGGTATGGACACTCATACAGATCCTGTTTGAATAATGCATACATGAAGAATAATCTGGAATCTATGTCATACGGCTACTCATTCAGATAATCAGTGAATAACGCTCATGTGGAGTAATGAGAAGTCTTTTTCATATGGACGTTTCTTCACAGCCTCGCTCAATATTACACACTTGTGATATAGTCTGGAGTCTACTGTTTATGGCCACTTATTCAGAGCATCACTGATTAATGCACACCTGTGGAATGGTAACAAGTCTCTATCCTATGACCTCTCATTGAGAGCCTCACTAAATGTAAACACCTGGGAAAATAGTCAGGATTTACTTATATCCCCTCATTTAGAGTCTCACTCAATAATACACACCTGTGATATAGTAAGGAGACTTTTTCATGTGGCCTCTCATTTGAAGTGTCACTGAATTATGTGGTTTCATCTGGAGTCCATTTCATGTAGACACATTTTCAGAGCCTCAGTGAATAAGAAAGACCCTTGCTATAGTAAGGCATCTAATTAATATGGCCACATCTTGTAAACCTCACTGAATAATACACTCCTGGAGAATAATTTAGAGTCTATTTTCGATAGACATTCATTCAGAACCTCAGTGAATAATGCACACCCGTGGGATAACCAAGAGTCTATTTCATTTGGTCACTCATTTAAAGCCTCATTGGATAATATGCACAGGTGGATTAGACAGGATTTCATTTCATATGGCCACTGACTCGAAATTTCTGTGAATAATGCACAAATATAAAGTACACAGCATTGTATTTTACAGAGCTGTGAGATTCACTGAATCATACAGATATTTAAGATAGACAAAATCCTGTTTCATATGGTCACACAATCAGAGCCTCACTAAGTAACACACACCTGGGAAAGCATTAGGAGTCTACTTCATATAGCCTCTCATTTACAGCCTCAGCGAATAATGCACACGTGTGGAATAGACAACAGTCTATTTTATATGGCCACAAATTCAAAGCCTGAGTGAGTAATACACAACTTTTGAATAGTCACTAGTCTATTTCGTATGCCCAAATATTCAAAGTCAGAGGCAATTATACACACTTGTGGACTAGTCAGAATACAATTATATATGGCCAAAGTTTTAGAGCCACAGTGAGTAATACATACCTAGGCAATACTCAGGACGCTATTACATATGGCATCTATTTCAGAGATTCATTGAATAAGGATCACCTGTATTGTACTCAAAATCCTATTTCATATAGCCACATATTCAGAACCTAACAGAATTACATACAACTTGGGGAAATTCAAAATTCTACTTTATATAGCCACACATTCAGAACCTAACTGAATAACATACACCTTGGGGAAAGTCAGAATTCTATTTATTACAGCCACTTTTTTAGATACCGAATGTAAATACGCACACCTGGGAAGTACTCAGGAGTCTCTGTTTGATTGCCACTCATTGAGATCCTCACAGAATAATACAGAACTATGGAAATTCTGGGGTGTATTTTACATGGCCACTTATTCAGAACCTCATTAAGGAATCATATATATTTGGAAAATACTCAGGAGTTCTATTAAATTTATCCACTTATTGAGAGACTCACTGAATAATACACACCTGGGGAATAGTCTGGAGACTATTTGATATGACCGTTCACTCAATGACACAGGAAAAAATGCACAGCTGAGAAATAGTCAATAAAATAGAGTCATGAGTCTATTTTCTGTTGTAACTCATTCAGAAATTCACTAAAGAATACCCACCATGGAAATTGTCAGAGTCCAGGTCATATGGCCACACAATCAAAGCATTACCAAATAATGCACAATGGGGCAACAGTAAGGAGTCCATTTTATATGGCCTCTCATTGAGAGCTTCAGAATGTAATAAACAGCTGTAGAGTAGTCAAAACCCTATTTAAGGTAGCCCCAAATTATGCAGCTACGTGAATGATACATACATGTGTGATAGTCAGGAGACTGTTTGATATGGACACTCATACAGCACCTCTTCGAATGCTGCACATTTGGGGAATAATCAGCAGTCTATTTCATATGGTGATAAGTTTGGAGAGTCAAAAAATAACGCACACCTGTGGAGTAAAATGGGGTCTATTACATAAGGCCACTCTTTCAGTGTTTCAGTGAATAATATGTATATCTGATAAGTCAGGAATCTCTTTCACATGGCCACTCGTTCAGGGCCTCAGTGCATAATACTCCCCTCAGAAATAGTCAAGGGTCTACTTTAAATAAGTACACTTTCAGGGTCTCTGTAAGTAATGTACACATTTGCAATACACAAGAGCCTCTTTTCTATGCCCACTTAGTCAGAGTCTCATTCAATTATACACACCTGGGAAAGAATTAAGAGTCTACTTCATGTAGCCGCTCATTTAGAGCCTCAGTGAATAATTCACACCAGAGTAATAGTCGAGCATTTCCTCAGGATTCTATTTTATACTACCACACATGGAGAAAGTTATTGAATAATTTACAATGGAGTAATAGTCAGGTGCCTATTCTTTCTGACCTCTCATTCAATGTTTCAGTGAATAATAAACTTCTATGGAGTAATCAAGGCACTGTTTAAGATAGCCACGAATTAAGTGCCTTTCTGAGTGATACACACCTGGGTGATAGTCAGGAGTTTATTTCATATAACCGCTAATTCTAGGTATTGCTGAGTAATACACAAACGGGGGAGTGTCAGGAGTCTATTTGCTATGGAAACTCATACAGAATCTTCTTGAATAATGCACACATGGAGAATAATTAGGAGTCTATAGCATACAGCTACTCATTCAGACAAACAGTGAGTAACTCACATGTCGAGTAATGAGAAGTCTGTTTCATATGGCCTTTTTTTTTCACAGCCTCACTGAATATTACATACTTGCGATATAGTCTGGAGTCTATTGTTTATGGCCACTCATTCACAGAATCACTGAATAATGCACAGCTGCAGAATAGTCAGAAGTCTCTATCCTATGGCTTCACATTGAGAGCTTCATTAAATGTACACACCTGGGAATATTGTCAGGATTTACTTATATCCCCGCATTTAGAATCTCAATCAATAATGCACACCTGACGATTAGTAAGGAGACCTTTTCATGTGGCCTGTCATTTGGAGTGTCACTGAATAATGTTGTGTAGTCAGGAGTCTATTTCATGTGGACACATTTTCAGAGCCTCAGTGAATAAGACAGACCCTTGCTATAGTAACGCATCTAATTAATATGGCCACATCTGGTAAGTCTCACTGAATAATACACACCTGGAGAATAATTTGGATTCTATTTTCGATGGACATTCATTTAGAGCCTCGGTGAATAATGCACACCCTTTGGAAACCAGGAGTTTCTTTCATTTGGACACTCATTCATAGCCTCATTGTATAATATGCATGTGTGAATTAGTCAGGAATTCATTTTATATGTCCACTGACTCATAATTTCAGTGATTAATGCACAAATGTAAACTACTCAGCATTCTATTTCACAGAGCCACTCATTCAGAGATTCACTGAGTAATACAGATATTTAAGATAAACAGAATCCTGTTTCATATTGTCACACAATCAGAGCCTCACGGAGTAACACACACCTGGGGAAGCGTTAAGAGTCTACTTTATATAGCCTCTGATATACAACTTCAGCGAATAATGCACACGTTTGGAATAGACACTAGTCTATTTTATATGGCCACAAATTCATAGCCTGAGTGAGTAATACACAACTTTAGAATACTCACTAGTCTATTTCATATTCCCAATTATTCCAAGTCAGAGTCAATTATACACACTTGTGGACTAGACAAAATACAATTTTATGTGGCCAAAGTTTTAGAGCCACAGTAAGTAATACATACCTGGGGAATACTCAGGACGCTGTTACATATGGCATTGATTTCAGAGATTCATTGAATAAGGAACACCTGTCTTGTAATCAGAATTCTATTTCATATAGACAAATGTTAAGAACCGAACAATGAAATACACCTTGCAGAATTTCAGTATTCTGTTTTGTATAGCCACATATTCAGAACCTAACTGAATAACATACACCTTGTGGAAATTCAGAATTCTATTTCGTATGGCAACTCATTTAGATACCGAATGTAAAAACGCACACTTGTGGAGTATTCAGTAGTCTCTGTTTTATGGCCACTCCTTCAGAAACTCACAGAATAATACAGAGTTATGAAAATTCAGCAGTGTATTTTACATGGCCGCTTATTCAGAACCTCATTAAAAAATCATGTATATCTGGAAAATACTCAGAATTCTAATATATATAGCCACTTACTTGGAGACTCACTTAATAATGCACTCTTGGGTAATAGTCTGGAGACTATTTGATATGTCCGTTCACCCAGTGACTCAGTGAACAATGCACAGATGAGAAATGGTCCAGAGGATGGAATCATGAGTCCATTTTCTGTGGAAACTCATTCAGAATCTCACTGAAGAATACTCACCTTGGAAATAGAGCCCAGGTCATATGGCCACTCAATCAAAGCATTACCAAATAATGCACAATGGGGCAATAGAAAGTAGTGTATTTCATATTTCCTCTCATTGAGAGTTTCAGTGTGTAATAAACAGCTGTAGAGTAGTCAGGACCCTATTTAATGTAGCCCCAAATTATGCAGCTACGTGAATAATACAGACATGTGTGATAGTCAGGAGACTATTTGATATGGAGACTCATACAGCACCGCTTCGAATACTGAACATTTGGGGAATAATCACTAGTCTATTTCATACGGTGATTCATTTGTAGATTCAAAAAATAACGCACATCTGTGGAGTAAAATGTGGTCTATGACATAAGGCCACTCTCTCAGTGTTTCAGTGAATATTATGTATATCTGATAAGTCAGGAATCTCTTTCACATGGCACCTCGTTCAGGGCCTCAATGCATAATACTTTTTTCAGAAATAATCAAGGGTCTACTTCAAATAAGTAGACATTCAGAGTCTCTGTAAGTAATGCACACATGGGCAATACACAAGAGTCTCTTTTCTATGTCCACTTAGTCAGAGTCTCATCCAATTATACACACCTGGGAAATAATTAAGAGTCTACTTCATGTAGCCACTCATTTAGAGCCTCAGTGAATAATTCACACCAGATTAATATTTATTTCATATGAACTCTAATTCTGAGTTGGGCTGAGTAATACACAACTGTGGGAGTGTCAGGAGTCTATTTGGAGCATTTTTTATGTGGCTACACTCTATGTGCCTCCCTGAATGATACACACCTGGGGAATCATCAGGATTCTATTTCATACTACCACACATTTAGAACCTTATTGAATGATTCACAATGCAGTAATAGTCATGTGTCTATTCTTTCTGGCCTCTCATTCAAAGTTTCAGTGAATAACAAACTTCTATGGAGTAATCAGAGCACTGTTTAAGATAGCCACGACTTAAGTACCTATCTGAGTGATACACACTTGGGTGATAGTCAGAAGTTTATTTCATATGAACTGTAATTCTGAGTTGGGCTGAGTAATACACAACTGGGGGAGTGTCAGGAGTCTATTTGTTGTGGACACTCATACAGAACCTGTTTGAATAATGCACACATTGAGAAAAATCTGGAATCTACATCATCCAGCTACTCATTCAGACAAACAGTGAATAATGCACAAGTGGAGTAATGAGAAGTCTGTTTCATATGGCCTTTCATTCACAGCCTCCCTGAATATTACACACTTGTGATACAGTCTGGAGTCTATTGTTTATGGCCCCTCCTTCAGAGAATCACTGAATAATGCACACCCGTGGAATAATCAGAAGTCTCTATCCTATGGCCTCTCATTGAGTGCCTCACTAAATGTACACACCTTGGAAAATAGTCAGGATTTACTTATATCCCCTCATTTAGAGTCTCACTCAGTAATGCACACCTGTGGAATAGTAAGGAGACTTTTTTATGTGGCCTCTCATTCGGAGTGTCACTGAATAATGTGGTTTAGCCTGGAGTCTCTTTCATGTAGACACATTTTAAGAGCCTCAGTGAATAAGAGAGACGCTTGCTATAGTAAGACATCTAATTAATATGGCCACATCTTGTAAACCTCACTGAATAATACACACCTGGATAATAATTTGGAGTCTGTTTTTGATGGACATTCATTCAGAGCCTCTGAGGATAATGCACACTCGTGGCGTAGAAGGGAGTCTATTTCAATTGGTCACTCATTCATAGCCTCAATGGATGATATGTACATGTGGATTAGACAGGTTTTCATTTCATATGGCCACTGACTCAAAATTTTAGTGAATAATGCACAAATGCACAGTACTCAACATTCTATTTTATAGAGCCACTCATTCAGAGATTCACGGAATAATACAGATATTTACGATAGACAGAATCCTGTTTCATGTGGTCACACAATCAGAGCCTCACTGAGTATCACACACCTTGGAAAGCATTAGGAGTATACTTTATATCGCCTCTCATTTACAGCCTCAGTGAATAATGCCCACGTTTGGAATAGACACCAGTCTATTTTATATGGCCACAAATTCAAGGCCTGAGTGAGTAATACACAACTTTAGAATAGTCACTACTCTACTACATATGTCCAATTATTCAAAGTCAGAGTCAATTATACACACCTGTGGCCTAGTCAAAATACAATTTTATATGGCCAAAGTTTTAGAGCTGCAGTGAGTAATACATACCTAGGCAATAGTCAGGACGCTGCTACATGTGGCATCTATTTCAGGGATTCATTGAATAAGTAACACCTGTCTTGTACTCAGAATTCTATTTTGTGTAGCCACATATTCAGAACCTAACTGAATGACATACACCATGGGGAAATTCAGGATTCTACTTCATATAGCCACATATTCAGAACCTAGCTGAATAACATGCACCTTGGGGAAATTCAGGATTCTTCTTCATATAGACACATATTCAGAACCTAGCTGAATAACATACACCTTGGGGAAATTCAGGATTCTTCTTTATATAGACACATATTCAGAACCTAACTGAATAACATACACCTTGGGGAAAGTCAGGATTCTAGTTTGTACTCATTTAGATACCAAATGAAAAATGCACACCTGTGGATTATTCAGGAGTCTCTGTTTTATGGACACTCATTCAGAGTCTCACAGAATAATACAGAACTATGGAAATTCAGGAGTGTATTTTACATGGCCACTTATTCAGAACTTCATTGAAGAACATGTATATCTGAAAATTTCACAGGATTCTAGTATATATAGCCACTTATTCCGAGAGTCACTGAAAAATGCACACCTGGAAAATAGTCTGGAGACTATTTGAGATGACCATTTACCTACTGAGTCAGAGAAAAATGCACAGCTGAGAAATAGTCAATAGGATAGAGTCATGAGTCTATTTTCTGTGGTAAGTCATTCAGAAACTCACTGAAGAATACCCATCTTGGAAACTTTCATAGGCCAGGTCATATGGCCACTCAATCAAAGCATTACCGAATAATGCACAATATTCTGGGAAATAGTAAGGAGCATATTTCATATGGCCTCTCATTGAGAGCTTCATAGTGTAATAAACAGCTGTGGAGTAGTCAGGACCCTATTTAAAGTAGCCCCAATTTACGCAATTATATGAATGATAAACATATGTGTGATAGTCAGGAGACTACTTGATATGGACACTCATACAGCTCCTTTTCGATTACTGCACATTTGGGGAATAATCACTAGTCTATTTCATATGGTGATTCGTTTGGAGAGTCAAAAATAATGCACACCCGTGGCGTATAATGGGGTCTATCACAAAAGGCCACTCTTTCAGTCTTTCAGTGAATAATATGTATATCGGATAAGTCAGGAATCTTTTTCACATGGCCACTCATTCAGGGCTTCAGTGCATAATACTCCCCTCAAAAATAGTCAAGGGTCTACTTCTAATAAGTACACATTCAGAGTCTCTGTAAGTAATGCACACATGGGCAATACAAAAGAGTCTCTTTTCTATGCCCACTTAGTCAGCCTCTCATTCAATAATACACACCTGGGGAAGACTTAAGAGTCTACTTCATGTAGCCACTCATTTAGATCCTCAATGAATAATTCAAACCGGAGTAATAGTCGAGCATTTTTTTCTATGGCCACTCAGTATGTGCCTCCCTGAATGATACAAACCTGAAGAATCCTCAGGATTCTATTTCATACTAACACACATTTAGAACCTTATTGAATAATTCACAATGGAGCAATAGTCAGCTGTCTATTCTTTCTGGCCTCCCACTCAAAGCTTTAGTGAATAATAAGCTACTATTGAGTAATCAGGGCACTGTTTAAGATAGTCACGAATTAAGTGCCTTCCTGAGTGATAAACACCTTGGTGATAGTCAGGGGTTTCTTTCATATGAACTCTAATTTTAGGTATTGAGGGGTAATACACATCTTTGGAGTGTCAGGAGTCTATTTGGTATGGACACTTATACAGAACCTGTTTGAATAATGCACACATGGAGAATAATAAGGAGTCTATGTTATATGGCTACTCATTCGGACAAACAGTGAATAATGCACATGTGGAGTAATGAGAAGTTTGTTTCATATGGCCATACTTTCACAGCCTCACTGAATATTACACACATGTCATATAGCCTGGAGTCTTTCTTGTATGGCCACTCATTCAAATAATCACTGAATAATGCAAAGCTGCAGAATAGTCAGAAGTCTCTATCCTATGGCCTCTCATTGAGAGCCTCATTAAATGTACACACCTGGAAAATAGTCAGGATTTACTTATGTCCTTTCATTTAGAGTCTCACTCAATTAGGCACACCTGTGAAATAGTAAGGATACATTTTTCTTGTGGCCTCTCATTCAGAGTGTCACTGAATAATGTGGTGAAGTCAGGAGTCTATTTCATGTAGGCCCATTTTCACAGCATCAGTGAATAAGAGAGCCCTTTGCTATAGTAAGGCATCTAATTAATATGGCCACATCTTGTATGCCTCACTCAATAATACACACCTGGATAATAATTAGGAGTCTATTTTCAATGGACGTTCATTCGGAGCCTTGGCAAATAATGCACACCCGTGTGGTAGCCAGGAGTCTCTTTCATTTGGACACTCATTCATAGCCTCAGTGGATAATATGCACGTGTGGATTAGTCAGGATTTCAATTCATATGGCCACTGACTCATAATTTCAGTGAATAATGAAGAAATATAAAGTAATCATCGGTCTATTTCATAGAGCCACTTATTCAGAGATTCACGGAATAATACAAATATTTAAGATAGACAGAATCCTGTTTCATATGGTCACACAATCAGGGCCTCACTGAGTAACACACACCTTGGGAAGCGTTAGCAGTCTACTTTATATAGCCTCTCATTTACAGCCTCAGCGAATAATGCACACGTGTGGAATAGACAACAGTCTATTTTATATGGCCACAAATTCAAAGCCTGAGTGAGTAATACACCACTTTAAAATTGTCACTAGTCTATTCCATATGCCCAAATATTCAAAGTCAGAGTCAATAATACACACCTGTGGACTAGTCAGAAAACAATTTCATATGGCCAAAGTTTTAGACCCTCAGTAAATAATACATACCTGGGTAATATCCAGGACGCTATTACATATGGCATCTATTTCAGAGATCCATTGAATAAGGAACACCTGTATTGTGGTCAGAATTTTATTTTGTATAGCCACATATTCAGAACCTAACAGAATGACATACACCTTGGGGAAAGTCAGGATTCTATTTTGTATAGATACATTTAGAACCCAACTGAATAATAAACACCTTGTGTAAAGTCCGCATTCTATTTTGTATAGGCACTCATTTAGATAACAAATGTAAAAACGCACACCTGCAGAGTATTCAGGAGTCTCTGTTTTATGGCCACTCATTCAGGGCCTCACAAAATAATACAGAGCTATGGAAATTCAAAAGGGTATTTATCATGTCCCGTTATTCAGAAACTCATTGAAGAATCAAACATATCTGGAAAATACTCAGGATTCTATTACATATAGCCACTTATTCAGAGACTCACCGAATAATGCACACCTGGGGAATAGTCCGGAGACAATCTGAAATGACCATTCACCCAGTGACTCACTGAAAAATGCACAGCTGAGAAATCATCAAAACGATAGGGTCATGAGTCTATTTTCTGTGGTAAATCGTTCAGATACTCAATGAAGAATACCCACCTTGAAAATAATCAGAGTCCAGGTCATATGGCCACTCAATCAACGCATTACCAAATAATGCACAATGGGGCAATAGTAAGAAGTCTATTTCATATGGCCTCTCATTGAGAGCTTCAGTGCTTAATAAAGAGCTGTGTAGTAGTCAGGACACTCCTTAAGGTAGCCTCAAATTACGCAGCTATGTGAATGATAAACACATGTGTGATAATCAGGAGACTTTTCATATGGACACACATACAACACCTCTTCGAATACTGCACATTTGGGGAATGATCAGTAGTCTATTTCATGTGGTGATTCGTTTGGAGAGTCAACAAATAACGCACACCTGTGGAGCAAATTGGGGTCTAATACATAAGGCCACTCTTTCAGTGTTTCAGTGAATAATATGCATATCTGATAAGTCAGGAATGTCTTTCACATGGCCACTCGTTCAGGGCCTCAGTGAGTAATACTCCCCTCAGAAATAGTCAAGGGTATACTTCAAAAATGTACACATTCAGAGTCTCTGTAAGTAATGCACACATGGGCAATACACAAGAGTCTCTTTTCTATGCTGACTTAGAGTTTCATTCAATAATACACACCTGGGAAAGCGGTAAGTGTCTACTTCATGTAGCCACTCATTTAGCCCCTCAGTGAATAATTCACACCGGAGTAATAGTCGAGAATTTTTTATATGGCCACTCACTATGAGACTGCCTGAATGATACACACCTGAGGAATCCTAACATTCTATGTAATAATAGCACACATTTAGAACCTTATTGAATAATTCACAATGGAGCAACAGTCAGGTGTCATTTTTTTTCTGGCCTCTCAATCAACGCTTCAGTGAATAAAAAAACTTCTATGGAGTAATCAGGGCACTGTTTAAGATAGCCAAGAATTAAGTGCCTTCCTGAGTAATACACACCTGGGTGATAGTCACGAGTTTATTTCATATAAAAGCTAATTCTAAGTATTGCTGAGTAATACACAACTGGGGGAGTGTCAATAGTCTATTTGGTATGGACACTCACACAGAAACCGTTTGAATTATGCACCCATGGAGAATAATCAGGAGTCTATATCATATGGCTACTCATTAGGACAAACAGTGAATAACTCACATGCAGAGTAATTAGAAGTCTGTTTTATATGGCCTTCTTTCACACCCTCACTGAATATTACACACCTCTGACATAGTCTGGAGTCTATTGTTTAAGGCCACTCATTGAGAGCATCACTGAATAATGCACACCTGGGGAATAATAGGTAGAATACAAGTCTCTATCCTATGGCCTCTCATTGAGAGCCTCACCAAATGTACACACCTGTGAAAATAGTCAGGATTTACTTATATCACCTCATTTAGAGTCTCACTCAATAATACACACCTGTGGGAGGGTATGGAGATTTTTCATGTGGCTACTCTTTCGGAGTGCCACTGAATAATGTGGTAAATTCAAGAGTCTATTTGATGTAGACAAATTTTCAGAACCTCAGTTAATAAAAGAGACTTGCTATATTAAGGCATCTAATTAATATGGACATATCTTGTAAGCCTTACTAAATACTACACACGTGGAGAATAATTTGGAGTCTATTTTTGATGGACATTAATTCAGAGCCACTGTGAATAATGCACACCGTGAGGTAGCCAGGTGGCTGTTTCATTTGAACACCATTAATAGCTTCAGTGGATAATATGCACGTGTGGATTAGCCAGGATTTTATTTCATATGGCCACTGACCCCTAATTTCAGTGAATAATGCACAAATGTAAAGTATTCAGCAGTCTATTTTACAGAGCCACTCATTCTACGATTCACTGAATAATACAAATATTTAAGATAGACAGAATCCTGTTTCATATGGTCACACAATTAGAGCCTCATTGAGTAACACACACCTGGGGAAACGTTAGGAGTCTACTTTATAGAGCCTCTCATTTGCAGCCTCAGAGAATAGTGCACACATGTGGAATAGACACTAGTCTATTTTATCTGGCCACAAACTCAAAGCCTGTGTGAGTAATACACATCTTTAGAATAGTCACAAGTCTATTCCATATGCCCATATATTCAAAGTCCGAGTCAATAATACACACCTGTGGACTAGTCAAAAAACAATTTTATATGGCCAAAGTTTTAGAGCATCAGTGAATAATACATACCTGGGGAATACTCAGGACGCTATTACATATGACACTTATTTCAGAGATTCATTGAATAAGGAACACCTGTATTGCAGTCAGAATTCCATTTTGTATAACCACATATTCAGAACCTAACTGAAAGACATCCACCTTGGGGAAAGTCAGGATTCTATTTCGTATAGCCACCCATTTAGATACCAAATGTAAAAACGCACACCTGGGGAGTATTCAGAAGTTTCTGTTTCATGGCCACTCCTTCATAGCCTCACAGAATTATACAGAACTATTGAAATTCAGGAGTTTATTTTACATTGCCACTTATTCAGAACCTCATTGAAGAATCATCTATACCTGAAAAATACTCAGGATTCTATTATATATAGCCACTTATTCAGAGACTCACCGAATAATGAACACCTGGGGAATAGTCCGGAGACTATTTAATTTGACCGTTCACCCAGTGACTCTGTGAAAATTGCACAGCTGAGATATAGTCAAGGGAATAGGGTCATGAGTCTATTTTCTGTGGTAACTCATTCAGAAACTCACTGAAAATTGCCCACCTTGGAAATAGTCAGAGTCCAGGTCATATGGCCACTTAATCAAATCATTACTGAATAATAAACAATGGGGCAATAGTAAGGAGTCTATTTCATATGGCCTCTCATTGAGAGCTTCTGTGCGTAATAAACAGCTTTGGAGTAGTCAGGACCCTATATAAGTTAGCACCAAATTAAGCCGCTACTTGAATGATACACACATGTGTGATAGGCAGGAAACTATTTGATATGGTCACTCATGCAACACCTCTTCGAATAAAGCACATTTCTGGAATAATCAGTAGTCTATTTCATATGGTGATTCGTTTGGAAAGTCAAAAAATAACTCAAACATGTGGAGTAAATTGGGATCTATTTCATAAGGCCACTCTTTCAGTGTTTCAGTGAATTATATGTATACCTGATAAGTGAGGAATCTCTTTCACATGGCCACTCGTTCAGGGCCTCCATGCCTAATACTCCCCTCAGAAATAGTCAAGGGTCTACTTTAAATAAGTACTCATTCAGAGTCTCTGTAAGTAATGCACACATTGGCAATACACCAGAGTCTCTTTTCTATGCCCACTTAGTCAGAGTCTCATTCAATAATACACACCTGGGGAAGAGTTAAGAGTCTACTTCATGTAGCCACTCATTTAGAGCCTCAGTGAACAATTTTCAATGGAGTAATGGTCGAGCATTTTTTATATATCCAGTCACAATGTGCCTACCGGAATGATACTCTCCTGGGGAAACCTCAGGATTCTATTTCATACTACCACATATTTATAAACTTATTGACTACTTCACAATGGAGCAATAGTCTGGTATCTATTCTTTCTGGTCTCTCATTCAACGTTTCAGTGAGTAATAAACTTCTATGGAGTAATCAGGGCACTGTTTAAGTTAGCCACGAATTAAGAGCCTTCCTGAGTGATACACACCTGTGTGATAGTCAGGAGTTGATTTCATATGAACTCCAATTCTGGGTATTGCTGAGTAATACACAACTGGGTGAGTGTCAGGATTCCATTTGGTGTAGACACTTATACAGAATCTGTTTGAATAATGCACACATGGAGAATAATCAGGAGTCTATGTCATACGGCTACTCATTCAGACAAACAGTGAATAAAGCACATGTGAAGTAATGAGAAGTCTGTTTCATATGGCCGTACTTTCACAGCCTCACTGAATATTACACACTTCTGATATAGTCTGGATTCTCTTGTTTATGGCCACTCATTCAGAGAATCAATGAATAATGCACAGCTGTGGAATAGTCAGAAGTCTCTATTCTATGGCCTCTCATTGAGAGCTTCACTAAATATACACACCTGGGAAAAAGTCAGAATTTACTTATATACACTTATTTTGAGTCTCACTCAATAATGCACACCTGTGGAATAGTAAGGAGACTCTTTCATGTGGTCTCTCATTTGGAGTATGACTGAATAATGTGGTGTAGTCAGGATTCTACTTCATATAGACACATTTTCATAGCCTCAGTGAAGGGAGACCCTTGCTATAGTGAGGCATCTAGTTAATATGGACACATCTTATAAGCCTCACTGAATAATACACACCTGGATGATAATTTAGAGTCTGTTTGCCGGGGACCTTCATTCAGAGCCTCGGTGAATAATGCACACCCGTGGGGTAGCCCGGGGTCTATTTCATTTGGGCACTCATTCATAGCCTCAGTGGATAATATGCACGTGTGGATTAGTCAGGATTTCACTTCATATGGCCACTGACTCGTCATTTCAGTGGATAATGCACAAATGTAAAGTAGTCAGCAGTGTATTTTATAGAGCCAGTCATTCAGAGATTCACTGAATAATACAAATATTTAAGATAGACCGAATCCTGTTTCATATTGTCATAAAATCAGAGCCTCAGTGAGTAACACACACCTAAGGAAACATTAGGAGTCTACTTTATATAGCCTCTCATTTACAGCCTCAGCGTATAATGCACATGTGTGGAATAGACACTAGTCTGTTTTATATGGCTACAAAATCAAAGCCTGAGTGAGTAATACACAACTTGAAAATAGTCACTTGTCACAGCGGGGGGCATCACACTACCAGACTTCAAACTATACTTCAAGGCTGCAGTAATCAAAAAAGCATGGTACTGGTACCAAAAGAGAGATATAGACCAATGGGACAGAATAGAGGCATCGGAGGCAACACAACATATCTACAACCATATAGTCTTTGATAAACCAGACAAAAACCAGCAATGGGGAAATGATTTCCTGTTTAATAAAAGGTGTTGGGTAAACTGGCTAGCCATGTGCAGAAAGCAGAAACTAAACCCCTTCCTGACACCTTACACTAAAATTAACTCCAGATGGATTAAAAACTTAAATGTAAGTCCTGACACCATAACAACTTTAGAAAAATATCTAGGCAAATCCATTCAGGACATAGGAGTAGGCAAGGACTTCATGACAAAAACTCCAAAAGCATTGACAACAAAAGCCAAAATAGACAAATGGGATCTAATCAAACTCTACAGCTTCTGCATGACAAAAGAAACGGTCACTAGAGTGAATAGGCAACTATCAGAATGGGAAAATATCTTTGCAGTTTACGCATCAGACAAAGGGCTGATATCCAGAATTTACAAAGAACTCAAACAGATTTACAGGATAAAAACAAACAAGCCCATTCAAAAATGGGCAAAGGATATGAACAGACACTTTACAAAAGAAGACATACATGAGGCCAACAAACACATGAAAAAATGCTCATCATCACTGGTCATTAGAGAGATGCAAATCAAAACCACATTGAAATACCATCTCACGCTGGTTAGGATGGCGATCATTAAAATATCTGGAGACAGCAGATGCTGGAGAGGATGTGGAGAAATAGGAACACTCTTACACTCTTGGTGGGAGTGTAAATTAGTTCAAACATTGTGGAAGACAGTGTGGCGATTCCTCAAGGACCTAGAAATTGAAATTCCATTTGACCCAGCAATCCCATTACTGGGTATATATCCAAGGAACTATAAATCGTTCTACACTAAGGACCCATGCACACGAATGTTCATTGCAGCATTGTTTACAATAGCAAAGACCTGGAATCAACACAAATGCCCATCGATGAAAGACTGGACTGGTAAAATGTGGCACATATACACCATGGAATATTATTCAGCAATCAAAAATGATGAGTTTTTGTTTTTTGTAAAGACATGGATGAATCTGGAGAACATCATTCTCAGCAAACTGACAGAAGAACAAAAAAGGAACTGCCACATATTCTCACTTATAGGTGGGTGAGAAAACTGAGAACACATGGACAGAGGGAGGGGGTCTAATACACACTAGGGTATATTGGGGGAAGGGGGGAGGGACAGCATAGGGGTGGTTGGGGAGGGATATCCTGGGGATAAATGCCAAGTGTGGGTGAAGAAAAGGAAGGCAGCAAAACACACTGCCATGTGTGTACCTATGCAACTATCTTGCACGTTCTGCACATGTACCCAAAAATCAATAATGCAATAAAAATTTAAAAAATAAAAAATAAAAACAAGCACAGTTAGAAGAAATAAAAAAGAGAGAGAACAGTCACTTTTCTATTCCATATGCTCAAATATTCAAAGTCAGAGTCAATAATACACAACAGTGGACTAGTCAAAAAAGAATGTCATATGGCCAAAGCTTTAGAGCCTCAGTGAATAATACACACCTGGGGAATACTCAGGACTCTATTACATATGGCGTCTATTTCAGAGATTCATTGAAGAAGGAACCCCTGTATTGTAGTCAGAATTCCATTTCTTATAGCCACATATTCAGAACCTAACCGAATGACGTACACCTTGGGGAAAGTCAGAATTCTATTTCGTATAGCCACATATTCAGAACCTAACTGAATAAAATACACCTTGGGTAAAGTCAGGATTCTATTTCGTATAGCTACTCATTTAGATACAGAATTTGAAAACGCACACCTGCGGATTATTCAGGAGTCTCTGCTTTCTGGCTACTCATTCAGAGCCTCACAGAATAATACAGAACTATGGAAATTCAGGAGTGTATTTTACATGGCCACTTACTCAAAACCTTATTGAAGAATCATATATATCTGGAAAATACTCAGGATTCTATTATATATACCCACTTACTCACAGACTCACTGATTAATGCACACCTGGGGAATAGTCTGGAGACTATTTGATATGACCGTTTACCCAGTGACTCAGTGAAAAATGCACATCTGAGAAATACTAGAGAGGATGGGGTCATGAGTCTATTTCCTGGGGTAACTCCTTCAGAAACTCACTGAAGAATACACACTTTGGAAATAGTCAGAGTCCAGGTCTTATGACCACTCAATCAAAGCATTACAGAATAATGCACAATGGGGTAATAGTAAGGAGTCTATTTAATATGGCCACTCATTGAGAGCTTCAGTGCATAATAAACAGCTGTGGAGTAGTCAGGACCCTCTTTAAGGTAGACGCAAATTACACAGCTACGTGAATGATACGCACTTCTGTGATAGTCAGGAGACTATTTGATATGGACACTCATACAGCACCTATTTGAATACTGCACATTTGTGGAATAATCCGTAGTCTATTTCATACGGTGATTCGTTTGGGGAGTTAAAAAATAACGCACACCTGTGGAGTAAAATGGGTTCTATTACATAAGTCCTCTTTCAGTGTTTTAGTGAATAATATGTATATCTGATAATTCAGGAATCTCTTTCACATGGCCACTCCTTCAGGACCTCAGTGCATAATACTCCCCTCAGAAACAGTCAAGGGTCTACTTCAAATAAGTAAACATTCAGAGTCTCTGTAAGTAATGCAAACATGGGCAATACACAAGAGTCACTTTTCTATGGCCACTTAGTCAGCGTCTCATTCAGTATTACACACCTGGGGAAGAGTTAAGGGTCGACTTTATGTAGTCACTCATTTAGAGCCTCAGTAAATAATTTACACCGGAGTAATAGTCGAGATTTTTATTTTATTTTTTTTTTTCCAATCAATGAGAGCTTGTAAGGTTGCTGAGGTGGGTTGGCCTTGAACTCTTGGCCTCGCCTTAGCAAGCGCCATGACATCTGGCCGGAGCCACTTTGGGCCCCGTAGTCCGGCATTTTTTATATGGCCACTCACTATGTGCCTCCCTGAATGATACACACCTAGGGAATCCTCAAAATTCGATTATATTTTGCCACACAATTAGAACCTTATTGAATAATTCACAATGGATCAATAGTCAGGTGTCTATTGTTTCTGGCCTTTCATTCAAAGTTTCAGTGAATAATAAACTTCTATGGAGTAATCAGAGCACTGTTTAAGATAGCCATGAATTAAGTGCATTCCCTAGTGATACACACCTGGGTGACAGTCAGGAGTTTATTTCATATGAACTCTAATTCTGGGTATTGCTGTGTAATACACAACTGTGGGAGTGTCAGGAGTCTATTTCGTATGGACACTTATACAGAACCTGTTTGAATAATGCACACATGGAGAATAATCAGGAGACTATGTCATATAGCTACTCATTCAGACAAACAGTGAATAAAGCACATGTGGAGTAATGAGGAGTCTGTTTCATATCACCGTTCTTTCACAGCCTCACTTAATATGACACACTTTTGATATAGTCTGGAGTCTATTGTTTATGGCCACTCATTTAGCGAATCACTGTATAGTGCACACCTGAGGAATAGTCATAAGTCTTTATCCTATGGCCTGTCATTGAAAGCCTCAGTAAATGTACACACCTGGGAAAATAGTCAGGATTTACTTATATCTCCTCATTTAGAGTCTCACTCAGTAATGCACACTTGTGGAAGGAGATGATTTAATGTGGCCTCTCATTCGGAGTGTCATTGAACAATGTGGTGTAGTCAGGAGTCTATTTCATGAAGACACATTGTCATACATAGCCTCAGTCAATAAGAGAGACCCTTGCTATAGTAAGGAATCTAATTAAAATGGCCAAAACTTGTAAGCATCACTGAATAATACACACCTGGAAAATAATTTGGAGTCTATTTGTAATGGACATTCTTTCAGAGCCACAGTGAATAATGCACACCCTTGGGGTAGCCAGGAGTTTATTTCATTGGGACACTCACTCACAGTCTCACTGGATAATATGTACATGTGGATTAGTAAGGATTTCATTTTATATGGCTACATAATCATAATTTCAGTGAAAAATGCAAAAATGTAAAGTACTCAGCAATCTATTTTATAGAGCCACTCATTCAGAGATTCATTGAACAATAAAAATATTTAAGATAGGCAGAATCCTGTTTCATATGGTCACACAATCAGAGACTCACTGAGTAACACACACCTGGGGAAGCGTTAAAAGTCTACTTTATATAGCCTCTCATTTACAGCCTCAGTGAATAATGCACACGTTTGGAATAGACACTAGTCTATTTTATATGGCCACAAAATCAAAGCCTGAGAGAGTAATAAACAACTTGGGAATAGTGACTTGTCTATTCCACATGCCCAAATATTCAAAGTCAGAGTCAATAATACACACCTGTGGAATAGTCAAAAAACAATTTCATATGCCCAAAGTTTTACAGCCTCAGTGAATAATACATACCTGGGGAATACTCAGGATGCTATTACATATGACACTTTTTTCAGAGATTCAGTAATAAGGAACACCTCTATTGTACTCAGAATTATATTTCTTATAGCTACATATTCACAACCTAACTGAATAACATACACCTTGGGGAAAGTCAGGGTTCTATTTCGTATAGCCACTCACTTAGATACCGAAGGTAAATATGCATAACTGCGGAGTATTCAAGAGTCTCTGCTTTATGGTCACTCATTCAGAGCCTCACAGAATAATACATAACTATGAAAATTCAGAAGTTAATCTTACATGGACACTTATAAAGAACCTTATTGAAGAATCATATATATCTGGAAAATACTCAGGATTCTATTATATATATATTCACTTATTAAGAGACTCACTGAATAATGCACACCTGGGGAATAGTCTGGAGATTATTTGATATGACCGTTCACTTAGTGACTCAGTGAAAAATGCACAGCTGAGAAATTGTCAAGAAGATAGAGCATTCAGTCTATTTTATGTGAATAAAATATTTTATGTTTCTTTTTTGTTTCTTTTTTTTAATTTATTTTTTATTTTTTTAATTTTTATTGCATTATAGGTTTGGGGGTACATGTGCAGAACGAGCAAGATAGTTGCATAGGTACACACATGGCAGTGTGCTTTGCTGCTTTCCTCCCCTTCACCCACACTTGGTATTCATCCCCAGGCTATCCCCCCCAGCCCCCCCTGCTGTCCCTCCCCCATTCCCCCCAACAGTCCCCAGTGTATAGTAGACCGCCTCTCTGTGTCCACGTGTTCTCATTTTTCTCACCCACCTATGAGTGAGTATATGCGGTATTTCTTTTTCTGTTCTTGTGTCAGTTTGCTGAGAATGATGTTCTCCAGATTCATCCATGTCCCTACAAAGGACACAAACTCATCATTTTTGATTGCTGCATAATATTCCATGGTGTATATGTGCCACATTTTCCCAGTCCAGTCTATCATCGTTGGGCATTTGGGTTGGTTCCAGGTCTTTGCTATTGTAAACAGTGCTGCTATGAACATTCGTGTGCATGTGTCCTTATAGTAGAACGATTTATAATCCTTTGGATAGATACCCAGTAATGGGATTGCTGGGTCAAATGGAATTTCTATTTCTAGGTCCCTGAGGAATCGCCACACTGTCTTCCACAATGGTTGAACTAATTTACACTCCCACCAACAGTGTAAGAGTGTTCCTATTTCTCCACATCCTCTCCAGCATCTGCTGTCTCCAGATTTTTTAATGATCGCCATTCTAACTGGTGTGAGATGGTATCTCAATGTGGTTTTAATTTGCATCTCTCTAATGACCAATGACGATGAGCACTTTTTCATATGTTTGCTGGCCTCATGTATGTCTGCTTTCGTAAAGTTTCTGTTCATATCCTTTGCCCATTTTTGAATGGGCTTGTTTGTTTTTTTCCTGTAAATCTGTTTGAGTTCTTTGTAAATTCTGGATATCAGCCCTTTGTCAGATGCATAAACTGCAAAGATTTTTTCCCATTCTGATGGTTGCTGATTCACTCTAGTGACTGTTTGTTTTGCTGTGCAGAAGCTGTGGAGTTTGACTAGGTCCCATTTGTCTATTTTGGCTTTTGTTTTATGTTTCTTAACTCGTTCAGAAACTCACTGAAAAATACCCAACTTGAAAATAGTCGGAGGAGAGGCAAGATGGTGTCATAGAAGCGACTCAGGATTGCAGCTCTCAGTGACAGCACAGAGGGTGAGTCCTAGCCACATTCTTGGATGGACCTTTTTTGCCCACAGAGCGTTGAAAGTCCCAGGTGTGGGAGAGACACAGGACGCTGGTAAAGCTGGCTAACGCAGCCGGCTCGCCACTTTGGCTGGCACCGCAGCCAGACCCGGCATGGAATTCACTGGTCTGGGTGCCCTGTGAAACTGGCAATCTGAGAGTTTGAAGGGCAGATTGGCACATCCATCTGATTGAACAGGACTTGGACAGTGAGCCAGACCAGGAGTTTCCTGGGAAGCGTGATCTGTGCTGGTGAAGTGGGCAGTGGCACGGGAGATTGCACAGATCCCAGTGCCCTATCGGCAGGCTACTGGGGCGCCAGTGAGAGAGTCAACTTTTCAGCTCTTGGAGAGGGAGAGAGAAAGAGAGAGGATGGACTCTGAGGAAGGGAGCTGGGTGATCGGGCTCAGCAGGTCCCACCCTCATGGGGACAAGCAGGGTGGTGACTGGAGGTGCTTGGTGCTGAGAGTCTTGCTGCAGGCATCTAGGACGGTGAAGCCCGGTGAGGGAGGGGCATCCGCCATTGCTGATGCAATCCGCCGCTACTGAAGTACCGCCCAGGGCTGATGCAGCCTGCCATTGCCAAGGCAACCTGCCATAACAGAGAGACTCCGCCAGGAGGGGGGAGCACTCTACAGAAGAAGGGAGCCCAGCAGCAACAGGGTGAACCCGCACTAGCAGGTCAGAGCCTCGGCAGAAAAATAGTGAATAGACTGCCACCTAGTGGGGCAGGACATTGCAACAGATACTCATAAAGAAAGCCCCAACTCCCTGAAACAGAGCATCTAAGGGGGGGAAAAAAAGAGTGGTGTTTTATGAGTTCTATTGCAGCAGACATAAACAACCTCCAAACAACCCTGAAGGAACAACGGAGCTCACAGCTCAGCACTGGAGCTCCTATAAAGCACAGACCGTCTCCTTAAGCAGCTCCCTGACCCCTGTATATCTAAAGAGTCACCCCAAAAAAGGACTAATCAGACTGACATTTGGCGGGCGTCATTCTGGAACAAAGACAGCAGCAGAAGAAACTTTTATCACCCCTCACTGTTCCACCGCTGCTACAGGTAGACTCCAGACAAGCAGGGCCTGGAGTGGACCTCAGCATTCATACAGCAGAGGGGCTAGACCATTAGAAAAATAACTAAGTAACAGAAATACTTCATCATCAACAATCTCAGCATCCACACAGAGACCCAATTGAAAAATCAGCAACTACTAAGATGACAGGTGGATAAATCCATAAAGATGGAAAGAAACCAGCGCAAAAAGAAGGAAAACACCCGAAACCAAAACACCTCACCTCGTACAAAGGACCAAAACTCCTCATCAGCAAGGGAACCAAGCTGGACGGAGAATGAGTGTGACGAAATGACGGAATCAGACTTCAGGAAGTGGATAATCAGAAACTTCATTGAGCTAAAAGAACATGTTCTAAATCAGTGCAAAGAAACTAAGAACCTTGAAAGGAGATTTGAAAAAAGTTTCGAGGAATTGATAACAAGAATGGACAACTTAGAGAGGAATATGAATGAATTGAAGGAGCTGAAAAACACAACACAAGAACTTCGTGAAGCATGCACAAGTTTCAACAGCCTAATTGACCAAGCAGAAGAAAGAATATCAGAAGTTGAAGATCAACTCAATGAAATAAAACGTGAAACCAAGATTAAAGAAAAAAGCACAAAAAGGAATGAACAAAATCTCCAAAAAATGTGGGACTATGTGACGAGACCCAACCTACATTTGATAGTTGTACCAGAATGTGATGAAGAGAATGAATCCAAGCTGGAAAACACTCTTCAGGATATTATCCAGGAAAATTTCCCCAACCTAGCAAGACAGGTCAATACTCAACTCCAGGAAATAGAGAGAACATCACAAAGATAATCCACAAGAAGAGAAACCCCAAGGCACATAATCGTCAGATTCACCAGGGTTGAAATGAAGGAGAAAATACTAAGGGCAGCCAGAGAGAAAGTTAGGGTCACCCACAAAGGGAAGTCCATCAGACTCACAACAGATCTCTCGGCAGAGACTCTACAAGCCAGAAGAGAGTGGGGGCCAATATTCAACATCCTTAAAGAAAAGAACTTTCAACCCAGAATTTCATATCCAGCCAAACTGAGCTTATAAGTGAAGGAAAAATAAAATCCTTCATGAACAAGCAAGTACTCAGAGATTTTGTCACCACTAGGCCTGCTTCACAAGAGCTCCTGAAAGAGGCACTACACATAGAAAAAAACAACCGTACCCGTCATCCTAAAAGCATACCAAATGCTAAAGACCATCAAGAAAATGAAGAATCTACCTGAACAAACTGGCAAAACAGCCAGCTGTCATCAAAATGGCAGTATCAAATTCACACATAACAATATTAACCCTAAAAGTAAATGGGCTAAATGCTCCAATCAAAAGACACAGACTGGCAAATTGGATAAAAAACCAAAACCCATCGGTGTGCTGTATCCAGGAAGCCCACCTCAAATGCAAAGATACACAAAGGCTCAAAATAAAAGGATGGAGGAAGATTTACCAAGAAAATGGAGAGCAAAAAAAAAAAAGCAGGAGTTGCAATTCTCATCTCTGATAAAATAGACTTTAAAGCAACAAAGATCAAAAGGGACAAAGAAGGTCATTACATAATGGTAAAAGGATCGATAAAACAAGAAGAGCTAACATTTCTAAATATATATGGACCCAATGTAGGAGCACCCAGATATATAAGGCAAGTTCTTAATGACTTACAAGGAAACTTAGACTCCCACACAATAATAGTGGGAGATTTTATCACTCCACTGTCAATAGCAGACAGATCAACCAGACAGAAAATTAACAAGGATATCCAGGACTTGAACTCAGACCTGGAACAAGCAAACCTGATAGACATTTACAGAACTCTCCACCACAAATCCACAGAATATACAGTCTTCTCAGCACCACATGACACCTCCTCCATAATTGACCACATAATTGGAAGTAAAGCACTCCTCAGCAAATGCAAAACAACTGAAATAATAACAAACAGGCTCTCAGACCATAGTGCAAACAAGTTAGAACTCAGCATTCAGAAAATAATTCAGAGCCTCACAGCTTCATGGAAACTGAACAACTGGCTCTTGAATGTTGATTGGATAAACAATGAAATGAAGGCAGAAATAAAGAAGTTCGTTGAAACCAACGAAAATGAAGACACAACGTATCAGAATCTCTGGGACACATTTAGAGCAGTCTGTAGAGGAAAATATATAGCAATAAGTACCCACATGAGAAGAGTGGAGAGACGCAAAATGGACACCCTATCGTCAAAATTGAAAGAGCTAGAGGAGCAAGATCAAAAAAGCTCAAAACCTAGCCGAAGACAAGAAATAACTAAGATCAGAGCAGAACTGAAGGAGATACAGACAAGAAAAACCCTTCAAAAAATCAATAAATCAAAGAGCTGGTTTTTCGAAAAGATCAACAAAATAGACAGACCACTAGCCAGACTGATAAAAAAAAAAGGAGAGAACAACTAAATAGATGCAATAAAAAACGATAATGGGGAAATCACCACAGATTCCACAGAAATTCAAACCATCATCAGAGAATACTACAAACAACTCTATGCACATAAACGAGTAAACCAGGAAGAAATGGATAAATTCCTGGACGCCTGTGTCCTCCCAAGCCTAGACCAGTAAGAAGCCGAAACTATGAATAGACCAATAACAAGGTCTGAAGTTGAGACAGCAATTAAGAGCCTACCACACAAAAAAAGCCCAGGTCTAGATGGGTTCACAGCTGAATTCTATGAGAAACACAAAGAGGATCTGGTACCATTCCTTCTGAAACTATTCCAAATAATCCAAAAAGAGGGAACCCTTCCCAAATCATTTTATGAGACCAACATCATCCTGATACCAAAACCCAGCAGAGACTCAACAAGAAAAGAAAACTTCAGGCCAGTATCCATGTTGAACATAGATGCAAAAATCTTCAATAAAATACTGGCAAACCGATTGCAACAGCACATTAAAAAACTTATCCATCATGTTCAAGTAGGATTCATCCCTGGGATGCAAGGCTGGTTCAACATACACAAGTCTATAAATGTAATTCACAGCATAAACAGAAGCAAAAACAAAAATCACATGATTATCTCAATTAACGCAGAGAAGGCATTTGACAAAATTCAACAGCCCTTTGTGCTAAAAACCCTCAATAAACTTAGTATTGATGGAACATATCTCAAAGTAATAAAAGCTATTTACGACAAACCAACAGCCAATATCATACTTAATGTGCAAAAACTGGAAGCATTCCCTTTGAAATCGGACACTAGACAAGGAGGCCCTCTCTCACCACTCGTATTCAACATAGTACTGGAAGTTCTAGCCAGAGCAATCAGGCAAGAAAAAGAAATAAAGGGTATTCAAATAGGAAAGGTGGAAGCCAAATTGTCTCTATTTGCAGACGACATGATAGTATACCTAGAAGACCCCATCACCTCAGCCCAAAAGCTCCTGAAACTGATAAGAAATTTCAGCAAAGTCTCAGGATATAAAATCAATGTTCAAAAATCACAAGCATTCCTATACACCAATAACAGACTAAAAGAGAACCAAATAAAGAACGAACTGCCATTCACAATTGCTGCAAAGAAAATAAAATACCTAGGAATACAACTCACTAGGAATGTAAGGGACCTCTTCAAGGAAAACTACAAACCACTGCTCAACGAAGTAAGAGAGGACACAAACAGATGGAGAAACATTCCATGTTCGTGGTTAGGAAGAATCAATATTGTGAAAATGGCTATACTGCCCAAAGTAATTTACACATTCAATGCTATCCCCATCAAACTACCATTGAATTTCTTCACAGAACTGGAAAAAACCACCATGAATTTCATATGGAACCAAAAAAGAGCCCGCATAGCCAAGTCAATTCTAAGCAAAAAGAACACAGCGGGAGACATCACCCTACCAGGCTTAAAACTATACTACAAGGCTACAGTAATCAAAACAGCATGGTACTGGTACCAAAACAGAGATATAGACCAATGGAACAGAACAGAAGCATCAGAGGCAACACAACATATCTACAAACATATTATCTTTGATAAACCAGACAAAAACAGGCAAGGGGGAAAGGATTCCCTATTTAATAAATGGTGTTGGGAAAACTGGCTAGCCATGTGCAGAAAGCAGAAACTGGACCCCTTTCTGACACCTTACACTAAAATTAACTCCAGATGGATGAAAGACTTAAACGTAGACATGACACCATAAAAACCCTAGAAGTAAATCTAGGCAAAACCGTTCATGACATAGGAGTAGGCAAGGACTTCATGAACAAAACACCAAAAGCATTGGCAACAAAAGCCAAAATAGACAAATGGGACCTAATCAAACTCCACATCTTCTGCACGGCAAAAGAAACTGTCGCTAGAGTGAATCGGCAACCATCAGAATGGGAAAAAATCTTTGCAGTTTACACATCTGACAAAGGGCTGATATCCAGAATTTACAAAGAACTCAAACAGATTTACAGGAAAAAAACAAACAAGCCCATTCAAAAATGGGCAAAGGATATGAACAGACACTTTATAAAAGAAGATATACATGATGCCAAGAAACATATGCAAAAATGCTCATCGTCACTGGTCATTAGAGAGATGCAAATCAAAACCACATTGAGATACCATCTCACGCCAGTTAGAATGGTGATCGTTAAAATATCTGGAGACAGCAGATGCTTGAGAGGATGTGGAGAAATAGGAACACTCTTACACTGTTGGTGGGAGCGTAAATTAGTTCAACCATTGTGGAAGACAGTGTGGCGATTCCTCAGGGACCTAGAAATAGAAATCCCATTTGACCCAGCAATCCCATTACTGGGTATATATCCAAAGGACTATAAATCATTCTACTATAAGGACACATGCACACGAATGTTCATTGCAGCACTGTTTACAATAGCAAAGCACTGGAACCAACCCAAATGCCCAACGATGATAGACTGGACTGGGAAAATGTGGCACATATACATTATGGAATATTATGCAGCAATCAAAAATGATGAGTTTGTGTCCTTTGTAAGGACATGGATGAATCTGGAGAACGTCATTCTCAGCAAACTGACACAAGAACAGAAAAAGACATACCGCATATACTCCCTCATAGGTGGGTGAGAAAAATGAGAACACATGGACATAGAGAGGTGGTCTACTATACACTGGGGTCTATTGGAGGGAATGGGGGAGGGACAGCGGGGGGGAGCTGGGGAGGGATAGCCTGGGGATGAATGCCAAGTGTGGGTGAAGGGGAAGAAGGCAGCAAATCACACTGCCATATGTGTACCTATGCAACTATCTTGCACGTTCTGCACATGTACCCGAAAACCTATAATGCAATAAAAAAAAAATTTTTTTAAAAAGAAAATAGAGTTCTGGTCATATGGCAACTCAATCAAAGCATTACCAAATAATGCACAATGGGGCAACTGTAAGGAGTCTGTTTCATAACGCCTCTCATTGAGAGCTTCAGTGTGTAATAAATATCTGTGGAGGAGTCAGCACTCTATTTATGGTAGCCCCAAATTACAGAGCTACGTGAATGATACACACGTGTGTGATAGTCAGGAGACTCTTTGATATGGACACTCATCCAGCACCTCTTCAAATACTGCATATTTGAGTAATAATCACTAGTGTATTTCATATTCTGATTCTTTTGGAGAGTCAAAAAATAACGCACACCTGTGTAGTATAATAGTTTCTAATACATAAGGCCACTCTTTCAGTGTTTCAGTGAATATTATGTATATCTGATAAGTCAGGAATCTATTTCACATGGCAACTTTTTCAGGGCCTCACTGCATATTACTCCCCTCAGAAATAGTCAAGGGTCTACTTCAAATAAGTACACATTCAGAGTCTTTGTAAGTAATGCACAAATGGGAAATACAGAAGAGTCTCTTTTGTATGCCCACTTAGTCAGAGTCTCATTCAATAATACACAACTGGGAAAGAGGTAAGAGTCTACTTCATGTAGCCACTCATAGATTCTCAGTGAATAATTCACCCTGGAGTAATAGTCGAGAATTTTTTTTGAATTTTTATTGCATTTTAGGTTGTGGGGTACATGGGCAAAACGTGAAAGATAGTTGCGTAGGTACTCACATGGCAGTGTGTTTTGCTGCCTCCTCCCCTTCACCCAATCTTGGCATCTTTATATAGCCACTCACTATATGCCTTTCTGAAAGATACACACCTGGGCAATCCTCAGGATTCTATTTAATACTACCTCACATTAAGAACCTTATTCAATTATACACAATGGAACAATAGAAAGGTGTCCATTCTTTCTGGCCTCTCATTCAAAGTTTCAGTGAATAATAAACTTCTATGGAGTAATCAGGGCACTGTTTAAGATAGCCACGATTTAAGTGCCTTCATGAGTTTTACACACCTGGGTGATAGTCATGAGTTTATTTTATATAAACTCTAATTCTGGGTACTTCTAACTAATACAAAACTGCGGGAGAGTCATGAGTCTATTTGGTATGGACACTCATACAGAACCTGTTTGAATAATGCACACATGGAAAATAATAAAAAGTCTATATTATATGGCTACTCATTCACACAAACACTGGATAACGCACATATGAAGTAATGATTGGTCTGTTACACATGACCGTTCTTTCACAGCCTCACTGAATATTACACACTTGTGATATAGTCTGGAGTCTATTGTTTATGGCCATTCATTCAGAGAATCACTGAATAATGCACACCTGCGGAATATTCAGAAGTCTCTATCCCATGGCCTCTCATTGAGTGCCTCACTAAATGTACACACCTGGGAAAATAATCAGGATTTACTTATATCCCCTCATTTAGAGTCTCACTCTAAAATGCACACCTGTGGAATAGTAAAAAGACTTTTTCATGTGGCCTCTCATTCAGAGTGTCACTAAATTATGTGGTGTAGTCAGGAGTCTATTTCATATAGACACATTTTCAGAACATCAGTGAATAAGAGAGACCCTTGCTATATTAAGGCATCTATTTAATATAGCCACATCTTCTAAGCCTCCCTGAATAAAACACACCTGGAGATTAATTTGGAGTCTCTTTTTGATGGACATTCATTCAGAGCCTCGGTGAATAATGCACACCCGTGGGGTAGCCAGGAGTCTATTTCATTTGGACACTCATTAATAGCCTCAGAGGATAATAGGCACGTGTGGATTAGTCAGGATTTTATTTTATATGAACACTGATTCCCAATTTCAGTGAATAATGCACAAATGTAAAGTAATCATCAGTCTATTTCACAGAGCCACTCATTCAGAGATTCACTGAATAATACAAATATTTAAGACAGACAGAATCCTGTTTCATATGGTCACACAATCAGAGCCTCACTGAGTAACACACTCCTAGTGAAGCATTCGGAGTCTACTTTATATAGCCTCTCATTTACAGCCTCAGTGAATAATGCACACTTGTGCAATAGACACTAGTCTATTTTATATGGCCAAAAAATCAAAGCCTGAGTGAGTAATACACAACTTTAGAATAGTCACTAGTCTATTCCACATGCCCAAATATTCAAAGTCAGAGTCAGTAATACACACCTGTGGGCTAGTCAGAAAACAATTTCATATGGCCAGGTTTTAGAGCCTCAGTGAATAATACATACCTAGGGAGTACTCAGGACGCTATTAATATGGCATCTATTTCAGAGATTCATTGAATAAGGAACACGTGTATTGCACTCAGAATTGTATTTTGTATAGCTACATATTCAGATCCTACCTGAGTGACATACACCTTGGAGAAAGTCAGGATTCTATTTCATATAGCCACATGTTCTGAACCTAACAGAATAATGTACATTTTGAAGAATGTCAGGATTCTATTTTGTATAGCCAATCATTTAGATACATAAAATAAAAACACACCCCTGCGGAGTATTCAGGGGACTTTTTTTTCTTTTGGCCACTCGTTCAGAGCCTCCAAGAATAATACAGAACTATGGAAATTCAGGAGTGTATTTTACAGAGCCACTTATTCAGAACGTCATTGAAGAATCATATATTTCTGGAAAACACAAAGGATTCTATTATATATAGCCACTTATTCAGAGACTCACTGAATAATGCACACCTGGAGAATAGTCTGGAGACTATTTAGTATGACCGTTCACACAGTGACTCAGTGAAAAATGCACACCTGTGGAAGGAAATGGGGTCTTTTCCCCTCATTTAGAGTCTCACTCAATAATGCACACCTGTGGGATAGTAAGAAGACTTTCATGTGGTCACTCATTCGGAGTGTCACTGAATAATGTGGTGTAGTCAGGAGTCTATTTCATGTAGGCACATTTTCAGAGCCTCAGTAAATAAAGACCCTTGCTATAGTAACACATCAAATTAATATGGCCACATCTTGTAAGCCTCACTGAATAATATACAGCTGTAGAATAATTTGGAGTCTATTTTCTATGGACATTCATTCAGAGCCTCGGTGCATAATGCACACTTTTGGGTTAGACAGGAGTCTATTTTATTTGGACACATTCATAACCTCAGTGTAAAGTGTGCACGTGTGGATTAGTCAGCATTTTATTTTATATGGCCTCTGACTCGTAATTTCAGTGAATAATGCACAAACGTAAAGTACTCAGCTGTATATTTCATAGAGCCACTGATTCAGAGATTTACTGAATCATAAAAATATTTAAGATAGATAAAATCCTGTTTTATATGCTCACACAATCAGAGCCTCACTGAGTAACACACACCTGGGAAAGCTCAAGGAGTTTACTTTATATAGCCTCTCATTTACAGCCCCAGCAAATAATGCACACGTGTGGAATAGACACTAGTCTATTTTATATGGCAAAAAAATTAAAGCCTGAGTGGGTAATACACAACTTTAGAATAGTCACTATTCTATTCCATATGCACAAATATTCAAAGTCAGATTCAATAGTACACTCCCGTGGATAGTCAAAATAAAATTTCATATAGCCAAAGTTTTAGAGCCTCAGTGAATAACACAAACCTGTGAAATAATCAGGACACTATTACATATGGCATATATTTCAGAGATTCATTGAATAAGGAACAACTGTATTGTAGTCAGAATTCTATCTCGTATAGCCACGTATTCAGAACCTAACTGAATGACATACACGTTGGAAAAAGTCAGGATTCTTTTTCGTATAGCAACTCATTTAGATACCGTATGTAAAAAGGCACACCTGTGGAGTATTCTGGAGTCTTTTTTTATGGCCACTCATTCAGAGCCTCACAGAATAATACAAAACTATGAAAATTCAGGAGCGTGTTTTACGTGGCCACTTATTCAGAACCTCATTGAATTATTACATATATCTGAAAAATACTCAGGATTCTATTATATACAGCCACTTATTCAGGGACTCACTGAATAATGCACACCTGGGGAATAGTCTGGAGACTATTTGAAATGAATATTAACCCAGTGACTCATTGAAAAATGCACAGCTGGGAAATAGTCAAGAGGATAGGGTCATGAGTCTATTTTCTGTGGTAACTCATTCATAAATTCACTGAAGAATACCCACCTTTAAAATAGTCAGAGTCCATGTCATATGGCCACTCAATCAAAGCATTACCGAATAATGCACAATGGGGCAATAGTAAGGAGTCTATTTCATATGGGCTCTCATTGAGAACTTCAGTGTGTAATAAACAGCTGTGGAGTATTCAGGACCTATTAAAGGTAGCCCCAAATTACGCAGCTACGTGAATGATACACACATGTGTGATAGTCAGGAGACTATTTGATATGGACACTCCTACAGCATCTCTTCAAATACTGCCCATTTGAGGAATAATAACTAGTCTATTTCATATGGTGATTCGTTTGGAAAGTCAAAATGTAACGCACACCTATGGAGTAAAATGGGGTCTATTACATAAGGCCACTATTTCAGTGTTTCAGTTAATAATATGTATATCTGAGAAGTCAGGAATCTCTTTAACATGGCCACTCCTTCAGGGCCTCAGTGTATAATACTCCCCTCAGTAGTAATCAAGGGTCTACCTCAAGTAAGTACACATTCAGAATCTCTGTAAGTAGTGCACACATGGGCAATACACAAGAGTCTCTTTTCTATGCCCACTTAGTCAGAGTCTCATTCAATAATACACAACTGTGGAAGATTTAAGATTCTGATTCATGTAGCCACTCATTTAGATCCTCGGTGAATAATTCACACCAGAGTAATAGTTGAGCTTTTTTTATATGGCAACTCACTATGTGCCTCCCTTAATGATACACAGCTGGGGAATCCTCAGGATTCTATTTCATACTACCACACATTTAGAACCTTATTGAATAATTCACAATAGAGCAATAGTCAGTTGTTATTTTTTTCTGGCATCTCATTCAATGTTTCAGTGAATAATAAATTTCTATTCAGTAATCAGTGCACTGATTTAGATAGCCAAGAATTAAGTGTCTTCATGAGGGATACACACCTCAGTGATTGTCAGGAGATTATTTCATATGAAGTCTATTTCTGAGTAATGCTGAGTAACACACATCTGGGCGAGTGTCAGGAGTCTATTTGGTATGGACACTCATACAGAAGCTGATTGAATAAAGGACACATGCAGAATAATCAGGAGTCTATGTCACAGGGCTACTCATTCAGACAAACAGTGAATAACGCACATGTGGGGTAATGTGAAGTCTGTTTTATATGGCCGTTCTTTCACATCCTCACTGAATATTACACACCTGTGATATAGTCTGGAGTCTAATGTTTATGGCCACTCATTCAGAAAATCACTGAATAATGCACAGCTGCGGAATGGTCAGAAGTCTCTATGATATGTCCTCTCATTGAGAGTCTCACTAAATGTACACACTTGGGAAAATAGTCAGGATTTACATATATACCCTCATTTAGAGTATCACTCAATAATGCACACCTGTGGAAGGAGACGTTTTCCTGTGTCCTCTCATTCGGAGTGTCACTGAATAATGTGGTGTAGTCAGGATTCTATTTCATGTAGACACATTTTCAGAGCCTCAGTGAATAAGAGAGACCATTGCTATAGTAAGGCATCTAATTAATATGGCCACATCTTGTAAGGCTCACTGAATAATACACACCTGGGGAATAATTTGGAGTCTATTTGCGATGGACTTTCCTTCAGAGCCTCGGTGAATAATGCACACCAGTGGGGTAGCCAGGAGTATATTTCATCTGGACACTCATTCATAGCCTCATTTGATAATATGCACGTGAAGATTAGTCAGAATATTATTTCATATGGCCACTGACTCGTAATTTCAGGAAATAATGCACAAATGTAATGTACTCAGCAGTCTATTTCATAGAGTCAATCATTCAGAGATTAAATGAATAATACAAATATTAAAGATAGACAGAATTCTGTTTCATATGTTCACACATTCAGAGACTTGCTGAGTAACACAGACTGATGGAAGCCTTAGGAGTCTACTTTATATAGCCTCTCATTTACAGCCTCAGCGAATAATGCACACGTATGGAATAGACACTAGTCTTTTTTATATTTCCAGAAATTCAAAGCCTGAGTGAGTAATACACAACTTTAGAATAGTCACTCATCTATTTCATATGCCTAAATATTCAAAGTCAGAGTCCATAATACACACCCGTGGGCTAGTAAAAAACAATTTTTTATGCCCAAGTTTTAGAGCCTCAGTGAATAATACATACCTGGGGAATACTCAGGACGCTATTACACATGACATCTATTTCAGAGATTCATTGAATAAGGAACACCTATATTGTAGTCAGAATTCTCCTTCGTATAGCCACATATTCAGAACCTAACTGAATGAAAACCATCTTGGGTAAAGTCAGGATTCTATTTCGTATAGCCACATATTCACAACCTAACTGAATAACATACACCTTGTGGAACATCAGGATTCTATTTCGTATAGCCACTCATTTAGATACCGAATGTAAAAACGCCCACCCGCGGGGTCTTCAGGAGTCTCTCTTTTATGGCCACTCCTTCAGAGCCTCACAGAATAATACAGAACTATGGAAATTCAGGAGTGTATTTTACATGGCCACTTATTCAGAACCTCATTGAAGGATAATATATATCTGGAAAATACTCAGAATTATATTATATATAGCCACTTATTCAGAGACTCACTGAGTAATGCACACATGGGGAATAGTCTGAGGACTATTTGATATGACCATTCACCCAGTGACTCAGTAAAAATGCACAGTTGAGAAATAGTCAAGAGGATAGAGTCATGAGTCTATTTTCTGTGGTAACTCATTCAGAAACTCATTGAAGAATACCCAACTTTGAAATAGTCAGAGTCCAGGTCATATGGCCACTCAGTCAAAGCATTACCAAATAATGCACAATGGGGCAATAGTAAGGAGTCTATTTCATATGGCCTCTCATTTAGAGCTTTAGTGTGTAATAAACAGCTGTCAAGTAGTCATGACCATATTTAAGGTAGCCCCAAATTATGCAGCTACGTGAATGATACACTCACGTGTGATAGTCAGGAGACTTTTTTATATGGACACTCATATAGCACCTCTTCCAATTCTGAACATTTCTGGAATAATCACTAGTTTAGTTCATATGGTGATTCGTTAGGAGAGTCAAAAATATGGGATTTCCAAGATGGCGCCATAGAAACAACTCAGGAATTCAGCTCTCAGTGAAGGAACAGAGGGTGAATTTTAGCCGCATTTTCAGACGGACCTTTGTTGCCCACAGATCGAGGATATTTGCAGGTGTAGAAGATACATTAAACACCATCACAGCCACTGATTTTTCTCCCATGGCTGGTTCTTCCGGAGCCGCAGCGCAGCGGCACTGGGCAAAAAACTTACTGGTCTGGGTGCCCTGTTAAGCTGGCAATCTGAGATCTGGACGGGCAGATTGACATGTCCATCTGATTAAATGGGACTTGGACAATGAGCCAGACCACAAGATTTCTGGGAAGCGTGATTTGAGCCAGTGCAGTGGGCAGCAGTACGGGAGATCGCATGGATCCCAATGTCTTATCAGCAGGCTACTGGTGCGCCAGACAGAGAGTCAACCGTTCATATTGGGGAGAAAAAGAGAGAGAGAGGACGGACTCTGAAGCAGACAGCCAGGTGATCAGGCTCAGCGGGTCCCACCCTAATTGGAACAAGCTGGGTGGCGATTGGAGGCGCTCGGGGTTGAGAGTTTTGCTGCGGGTTCAGCTGAATCAAGCACAGTGCAGCTCAGTTGGGGAAGGGCGTCCACCACTACAGATGCAATTCGCCCTTACTGAGGTACACGCCCATTACTGATGCACCATCCTGTTGCCGAAGCAACCCTCCATAGCAGAGAGACTCTGTCAACAGGGCGGAATGCACCACAGTAGATGGGAGAGCTGCAGCAGCAGGGCAGAGCCTCGGCAGGCAAATAGTGAATAAACTGCCACATAGAGGGGCATGATGGTGCAACAGATACTCAAAAAGAAACCATTGAGGAAGACAGTGTGGCGATTCCTCAGGGACCTAGAAATAGAAATTCCATTTGACCCAGCAATCCCATTACTGGGTATCTATCCAAAGGACTATAAATCGTTCTACTATAAGGACACATGCACACGAATGTTCATTGCAGCACTGTTTACAATAGCAAAGACCTGGAACCAACCCAAATGCCCAACGATGATAGACTGGACTGGGAAAATGTGGCACATATACACCATGGAATATTATGCAGCAATCAAAAAATGATGAGTTTGTGTCCTTTGTAGGGACATGGATTAATCTGGAGAACATCATTCTCAGCAAACTGACACAAGAACAGAAAAAGAAATACCGCATATACTCACTCATATCTGGGTGATAAAAATGAGAACACGTGGACACAGAGAGGCGGTCTACTATACACTGGGGACTGTTGGGGGGAATGGGGGAGGGACGGGGGCGGGGGTATAGCCTGGGGATGAATACCAAGTGTGGGTGAAGGGGAGGAAAGCAGCAAAGCACACTGCCATGTGTGTACCTATGCAACTATCTTGCTCGTTCTGCACATGTACCCCCAAACCTATAATGCAATAAAAATTAAAAAAAAGAAAAAAGAAAAAACAAACAAACAAACAAAAAAGAAAGCCCCAACTCACTGAGACAAACCATCTGAGGGAAAAAAATAAAAGGGTGCTGAGGGGCGAGACCATTAGAAGGAAAACTAAGTAACAGTAATACTTCATCATCAACAATATGGGCGTCGACTCAGAGACCAAATTGAAAAGTCAGTAACTACAAAGACGACAGATGGATAAATCCACAAAGATGGAAAGAAACCAGTGCAAAAAAAAAGGAAAACACCCGAAACCAAAACAACTCACCTCCTACAAAGGACCAAAAATACTCACCAGCAAGGGAACAAACCAGGACAGAGAATGAGTGCGAAGAAATGATAGAATCAGACTTCAGAAGGTGGATAATGAGAAACTTCAGTGAGCTAAAAGAACATGTTCTAAATCAATGCAAAGAAACTAAGAACCTTGAAAAAAGATTCGAGGAAATGATAACAAGAATGGACAACTTAGAGAGGAATATGAATGAATTGAAGGAGCTGAAAAACACAACACGAGAACTTCACGAAGCATGCACAAGTTTAAACAGCCGAATTGACCAAGCGGAAGAAAGAATATCAAAAGTCGAAGATCAACTCAATGAAATAAAACGAGAAACCAAGATTAGAAAAAAAAGCGCAAAAAGTAATGAACAAAATCTCCAAGAAATGTGGGACTATGTGAAGAGACCCAACCTACGTTTGACAGGTGTACCAGAATATGATGAAGAGAATGAATCCAAGCTGGAAAATACTCTTCAGGATATTATACAGGAAAATTTCCCCAATGTAGCAAGGCTGGCCAATTCTCAACTCCAGGAAATACAGAGAACACCACAAAGATACTCCGCAACAAGAGCAACGCCAAGGCAAATCATCGTCAGATTCACCATGGTTGAAATGAAGGAGAAAATACTAAAGGCAGCCAGAGTGAAAGGTCGGGTCACCCACAAAGAAAAGCCCATCAGACTCACAGCAGATATCTTGACAGAGACTCTACAAGCCAGAAGAGAGTGGGGGCCAATATTTAATATTCTAAAAGAAAAGAATTTGCAACCCAGAATTTAACATCCAGCCAAACTGAGCTTCATAAGTGAATAAAAAATAAAATCATTCACGAACAAGCAAGTACTCAGAGATTTCATCACCACTAGATCTGCTTTACAAGAGCTCCTGAAAGAGGCACTACACATAGAAAGAAACAACCAGTACCAGCGATTTTAAAAGCATACCAAATGCTAAAGAGCATCAACACAATAAAGAATCTATATAAACCAATGGACAAAACTGCCAGCTAGCATCAAAATGTCAGAATCAAATTCACACATAACAATATTAACCCTAAATGTAAATGGGCTAAATGCGCCAATCAAAAGACACACACTGGCAAATTGGATAAAAAACCAAAAACCATCGGTGTGCTGTATCCAAGAAACCTATCTCACACGCAAAAATACACAAAGGCTAAAAATAAAGAAATGGATGCAGATTTACCAAGCAAAAGGAGAGCAAAAAAGCAGGAGTTGCAATTCTCATCTCTGATAAAATAGTCTTTAAAGCAACAAAGATCAAAAGAGACAAAGAAGGTCATTACATAATGGTAAAAGGATGGATACAACAAGAAGAGCTAACTATCCAAAATATATATGGACCCAATGCAGGAGCACCCAGATATATAGGGCAAGTTCTTAATGACTTACAAAGAAACTTAGACTCCCACACAATAATAGTGGGAGACTTTAACACTCCACTGACAATATCAGACAGATCAACCAGACAGAAAATTAACAAGGATACACATGACATGAACTCAGACCTGGAACAAGCAAACCTGATAGACATTTACAGAAATCTCCAGCCAAAATCCACAGAATATACGTTTTTCTCAGCAGGACATCACACATACTTCAAAATTGATCACATATTAGGAAGTAAAGCAATCCTCAGCAAATGCAAAACAACTGAAATCATAACAAACAGTCTCTCAGACCATAGTGCAGTCAAGTTAGAACTCAGAATTCAGGAACTAACTCAGAACCACACAACTTCATGGAAACTGAACAACTGGCTCTTGAGTGTCGATTGAACAAACAATGAAATGAAGGCAAAAATAAAGAAGTTCTTCCAAACCAAGGAGAATGAAGACAAAACATACCAGAATCTCTGGGACACATTTAAAGCAGTCTGTAGAGGAAAATATATAGCAATAAGTGCCCACATGAGAAGAGTGGAGAGATCCAAAATTGACACCCATGGATAAATTTTCATCAAAATTGAAAGAGCTAGAGGAGCAAGATGAAAAAAGCTCAAAACCTAGCCAAAGACGAGAAATAACTAAGATCACAGCAGAACTGAAGGAGATGGAGACAAGAAAAACCCTTCAAAAACTCAATAAATCCAAGAGCTGGTTTTTTGAAAAGATCAACAAAATAGACAGACCACTAGCCAGACTGATAAAAAGAAAAGAGAGAACAACCAAATAGATGCAATAAAAAACGATAAAGGGGAAATCATCACAGATTCCACAGAAATTCAAACCATCATAAGAGAATACTGCAAAAAACTCTATGCACATAAACTAGTAATCCAGGAAGAAATGGATAAATTCCTGGACACATGTGTCCTCCCAAGCCTAAAGCAGGAGGAAGACGAAACTATGAATAGACCAATAACAAGGTCTGAAGTTGAGGCAGCAATTAAGAGCCTACCACACACAACAAAAGCCCAGGTCCAGATGGGTTCACAGCCGAATTCTACCAGACACACAAAGAGGAGCTCGTACCATTCCTTCTGAAACTATACCAAATAATTCAAAAAGAGGGAACCCTTCCCAAATCATTTTATGAGACCAACATCATCCTGATACCAAAACCCAGCAGAGACTCAACAAGAAAATAAAACTTCAGGCCAATATCCGTGATGAACATAGATGCAAATATCTTCAATAAAATACTGCATATACTCACTCATAGGTGGGCGAGAAAAATGAGAACACATGGACACAGAGAGGCGGTCTACTATACACTGGGGACTGTTGGGGGAAATGGGGGAGGGACAGCGGGGCGGCTGGGGGGGATAGCCTGGGGATGAATACCAAGTGTGGGTGAAGGGGAGGAAGGCAGCAAAACACACTGCCATGTGTGTACCTATGCAACTATCTTGCACATTCTGCACATGTACCCCAAAACCTATAATGCAATAAACATTTAAAAAAAAAAAACAGTAGGTATACATAGTTGTCCCCCAGATCCAGAAAGAAAATTTTCAGCAATTCACTGTTAAGTATGGTATCTGCTGACTTTTATAAAGTACTCATTATCAGATTTGAGAAGTTCTCTTATATGCTTATTATTCTCTTATTTGCTAATAATGCATTTTAAGTTACAAATGGATATTGATATAAATGATGTTTAGTTAATTTAGGAAAACTTTGCCTTTTTATACTTTTTCAGTCATCCCGTCAACAATGGTGTATCTTTTATTTAATCTTGTTTTCAGTCTTTCAATGGAGTCCAGTGATTTTCTTAAAACAGCTACCTTTTTTTTTTAGTTAGAACTGTTCTGAAGAATTTAATTGTTCTATTATAAGCAGGATATTTTAAAATACATCACATTTTCTTATAGGTTATTGGTAGGATATAAGAGAGATGTTGATTTTTTTCAATTTAAAATGCGTCTGGTCATTGTATTCCTTATTAACGTAAGAAGCATTTACTTGATGTCTCTTGATATTCTAGGAATAGGATAGTTGAAAAAAGAGATTATTTTTCCTCTTTCTTTTGAAGAAGTAGAATTATTGATTATGAAAATTGGCTCACACAATTACAGAGGCTGATAATTTGCATGATCAGCCATTTGCAGGCTGGGAAACAAGAAAAGCCAGTGACATAATTCAGAGTCCAAAGACCTCTGAACCAAAGGAGCCAATGATGTAAGTTCTGGTCTGATTCCAAAGGCCTGATGTCCCAGGACAGAAGAAAACAGATGCCCCAGCTCAAGAAGAGAGACTGACTTTCCCTTCTTGTACCTTTTTGTTCTATTCAGGCCTCAACGGATTGAGTGATGCCCACCTACCCTGGTGGAGGGGTGGTCTTCTTTACTTAGTCTACCTATTCAAATGCTAATCTCTTCTGGAAAGAAACTCATAAAGATACCCAGGAATAATGCTTTATTGGCTACATGGCATCCCTTTGCCCAGTCAAGTTGACACATAAAATTAATCATCTGGACATATTGCATTGGCCTGAATTTTTGGATAAATTCTAAAGAAAATTAAGGAATAAACATTCTTACTTTGTTGCTGAGTTTTCAAGAATACCTTAGAATCTTACCACTAGAAATGGCTTTAATTCTTTGTTTAGAACAAATTTTCTTCATTACCAAATGAAAACCTTTTTTCTATTACTAGTTTTCACACCAATTTCTTTTATTTAAAAAAAGAACAGATATTGAAAGTCTCATGCCTTTTTCATAATCCATTTATAGTATCTTAAGGCTTATATGATTAGACAAAATAAGTAGATCTCCTTGTATGTTTATATTACCTTCTCATTGTGACAGTATTTTAATTCTATTGAATTGTTGCTTCCACCATTTTATTTACTCGTTTACATCTATATTTATAAGTATAGTTAGTACAGCACCTTTAAAACAAAGTGTGTACTCTTAATAACATGTAACCTTACAATAAGACGTTATGAATTACTATGTGTGCTTAAAAAAAATACTTAGTGTTCACCTGAGAAAAGAGAAGCAAAAAATTAAAATGTGTTCTAAAAAAAAAAATACTTGCAAACCGACTGAAACAGCACATTAAAAAACTTATCCATCATGATCAAGTAGGATTCACCCCGGGGATGCAAGGCTGGTTCAACATATGCAAGTCTACAAATGTAATTCACCACATAAACAGAACCAAAAACAAAAAACAAAAGATTATCTCAATTGAGGCAGAGAAGGCATTTGATAAAATTCAACAGCCTTCATGCCAAAACCCCTCAATAAACTTGGTATAGATGAAACATATCTCAAAGTAATAAAAGCTATTTATGACAAATTAACAGCCAAAATTATCCTTAATGGGAAAAAACTGGAAGCATTCCATTTAAAATCCAGCAATAGACAATGATGCCCTCTCTCACCACTCCTATTCAACATAGTACTGGAAGTTCTAGCCATAGCAATCAAGCAAGAAAAAAAAATAAAATGTATTCAAGTAGGAAAGGTGGAAGCCAAATTGTCTCTATTTGAAGATGACATGATAGTATTCCTGGAAGACCCCATCATCTCAGCCCAAAGACCCTGAAACAGATAAGCAACTTCAGCAAAGTCTCAGGATATAAAATCAACGTGTAAAAATCACAAGCATTCCTATACACCAATAACAGACTTAAGGAGAACCAAATCAAGAACAAACTGCCATTCACAATTGCTACAAAGAAAATAAAATACGAAGAAATACAACTCACAGGGAACGTAAGGGACCTCTTCAAGGAAAACTACAAGCCACTGCACAACGAAATAAGAGAGGACACAAAGAGATGAAAAAACATTCCATGTTCGTCGTTAGGAAGAATTAATATCGTGAAAATGGCTACACTGCCCAAAGTAATTTACACAATCAATGCTATCCCCATCAAACTACCATAGAATTTCTTCACAGAACTGGAAAAAAACACCATGAACGTCATATGGAACCAAAAGAGAGCCCGTGTAGCCAAGTCAATTCTAAGCAAAAAGAACACAGCGGGAGGCATCACACTACCAGACTTCAAAGTATACTACAGGGCTACAGTAATCAAAACCGCATGGTACTGGTATCAAAACAGAGATATAGACCAATGGAAAAGAACAAGGGCATCGGAGGCAACACAACATATCTACAACCATATAATCTTTGATAAACCAGACAAAAACAAGGAATGGAAAAAGGATTCCCTGTTTAATAAATGGTGTTGGGAAAACTGGCTAGCCCTGTGCAGAAAGCAGAAACTGGACCCCTTCCTGACACCTTTCACTAAAATTAACTCCAGATGGATTAAAGACTTAAACATAAGTCCTGGCACCATAAAAACCCTAGAAAAAATTCTAGGCAAAACCATTCAAAACATAGGAGTAGGCAAGACTTCATGACCAAAACACCAAAAGCGTTGGCAACAAAAGCCAAAATAGACAAATGGGACCTAATGAATCTCCACAGCTTTGCACGGCAAAAGAAACAGTCACCAGAGTGAATCAGCAACCATCAGAATGGGAATAAAATCTTCACAGTTTACCCATCTGACAAAGAGCTTATATCCAGAATTTACAAAAAACTCAAAGAGATTTACAGGAAAATAAAACAAGCAAGCCCATTCAAAAAAGGGCAAGGGATATCAACAGACACTTTACAGAAAAAGACACACATGAGGCCAACAAACACATGAAGAAATGCTCATCATCACTGGTCATTAGAGAGATGCAAATCAAAAGCACATTGAGATACCATCTCATGCCAGTTAGAATAAAAATCTGGAGACAACAGATGCTGGAGAGGATGTGGAGAAATAGGAACACTTCTACACTGTTGGTGGTAGTGTAAATTAGTTCAACCATTGTGGAAGACAGTGTGGCGATTCCTCAAGGAACTAGAAATAGAAATTCCATTTGACCCAGCGATCCATTTACTGGGTATATATTTAAAGGACTATAAATCCTTCTTCTATAAGGACACATGCACACGAATGTTCACTGCAGCACTGTTTACAGTACCAAAGACCTGAAACCAACACAAATGCCCATCGATGATAGACTGGACTGTGAAAATGTGGCACATATACACCATGGAAGATTACGTAGCAATCAAAAATAATGATTCTGTGTCCTTTGTAAGGACATGGATGAATCTTGAGAACATCATTCTCAGAATACTGACACAAGAATAGAAAAGAAAATACCGCATATTCTCACTTATAGGCAGGTGAGAAAAATGAGAACACATGGACACAGGGAAGGGGTCTACTAAACACAGGGGTCTACTGGGAAAAATGGGGGAGGGACAGAGGTGGGGAGAGCTGGACATGGATAGCCGGAGGAAATATGCCAAGTGTGGGTGAAGGGGAGGAAGACAGCAAAACGCACTGCCATGTGTGTACCTATGCATGAATCTTGAACATTCTGCACATGTACCCCAAAACCGTAAATGCAATAAAAATTAAAAGAAAAATAACATACTCCTGTGGAGTAAAATGGGGTCTATTACATAAGGCCACTCTTTCAGTGTTTCAGTGAATAATATGTATATCTGATAAGTCAGAAATCTCTTTTACATGGCCACCGGTTCAGGGCCTCAGGGCATAATACTACCCTCAGAAATATTCAAGGGTCTACTTCAAATAAGTACACATTAACAGTCCCTGTAAGTAATGCACACATGGGCAATAAACAAGAGTCTCTTTTCGATACCCTCTTAGTCAGAGTCTCATTCAATAATACACACCTGAGAAAGAGTTAAGAGTCTACTTCATGTAGCCACTCATTTTGAGCCTCAGTGAATAATTCACACCAGACTAATAGTCGAGCATTTTTTATATGGCCACTCACTATGTGCCTCCCTAAATGATACACACCAGGGGAATCCTCAGGATTCTATTACATACTACCACACATTTAGAACCTTATTGAATAATTCACAATGGAGCAATAGTAATGTGTCTATTCTTTCTGGCCTCTCATTTAAAGTTTCAATAAATAATAAACTTCTATGGAGCAAACAGAAAATGGTTTAAGATAGCCACGAATTAAATGTCTTCCTGAGTACTACACACCTGGGTGATAGGAGTTTATTTCATATGAACTCTAATTCTGGGTATTGCTGAGTAATACACAACTGGGGGAGTGTCAGGAGTCTATTTGGTGTGGACACTCATACAGAACCTGTTTGAATTATGCACACGTGGAGAATAATCAGGAGTCTATGTCATACGGCTACTCATTCAGAAAAACAGTGACTAACCCACATGTGAAGTAATGAGAAGTCTGATTAATATGGCCGTTCTTTCACAGCCTCACTTAATATTACACACTTATGATATAGTCTGGAGTCCATTGTTTAAGGCCACTCATTCAGAGCATCACTGAATAATGCACACCTGGGGAATAATCAGAAGTCTCTATTTTATGGCCTCTCATTGAGAGCCTCAATAAATGTACACACCTGGGAAAAATGTCAGGATTTACTTATATTACCTCATTTAGAGTCTCAATCAATAATGCAAACCTGTGGAAGTGTATGGAGAATTTTTCATGTGGCCTCTCATAAGGAGTGCCACTGAATAATGTGGTAAATTCAGGAATCTATTTTATGTAGACAAATTTTCTGAGACTCTGTGAGCACAACAGAGTCTTGCTCTAGTAAGGCATCTAATTAATATGGGCATATCCTGTAAGCCTCACTGAATAATACACACCTGAAAAATATCTTGGAGTCTATTTTCGATGGGCATTCATTCAGAGCCTCGGTGAATAATGTACGCCCTTGTGGTAGCCATAAGTCTATTTTATTTGGACACTCATTCATAGCCTCAGTGGATAATATGCAAGTGTGCGTTAGTCAGGATTTCATTTCATATGGCCACTTGCTCGTAATTTCAGTGAATAATGCACAAATGTAAAGTACTCAGCTGTTTATTTCATAGAGACACTCATTCAGAGATTCACTGAATAATACAAATATTTAAGATAGACAGAATCCTGTTTCATATGTTCACACAATCAGAGCCTCACTGAGTAACACACACTTTGGGAAGCGTTAGGAGTCTACTTTATATAGCCTCTTATTTACAGACTCAGTGAATATTTCACACGTGTGGAATACACACTAGTCTATTTTATATTGCCACAAAATCAAAGCCTGAGTGAGTAATACACAACTTTAGAATAGTCGCAACTCTATTTCATATGTACAATTATTCAAAGTCAGAGACAATAATACATACATGTGGACTAGTGAAAAAACAATTTCATATGTTCAAAGTTATAGAGCCCCAGGGAATAATACACACCTGAGTAATACTCAGGTCGCTATTACATATGGCATGTATTAAAGAGATTCATTGAATAAAAAACACCTGTATTGTACTCAGAATTCTATTTAGTATAGCCACATATTCAGAACATAACTGGGTGAAAAATATCTTGGAGAAAGTCAGGATTCTATTTCGTACAGCCACATATTCAGAACCTAACTGAATAACATACATCTTGGGGAAAATCAGGATTATATTTTGTATAGCCACCCATTTTGATACCGAATAAAAAAACTCACACCTGCGGAATATTCAGGAGTGTCTGTTTTATGGCCATTCATTCAGAGCATCCCAGAATAATACAGATCTATGGAAATGCAGGAGTGTATTTCACATGGCCATTTATTGAGATCCTCATTGAAGAATCATATATATCTGGAAAATACACAGGATTCTATTATATATAGCCACTTATTCAGACTCACTAAATAACGCACACCTTGAGAATAGTCTGGAGACTATTTGCTATGAAAGTACACTCAATGACTGAGTGAAATATGCACAGCTGAGAAATAGTCAAGAGGATAGAGTACTGAGTCTATTTTATGTGGTAACACATTCAGAATGTCACTGAAAAATACCCACCTTGGAAATACTCACAGTCCATGTCATATGGCCACTCAATGAAAGCTTTACCAAATAATGCACAATGAGGCAATAGTAAGGAAACTATTTCATATGGCCTCTCATTGAGAGCTTCGGTGTGTAATAAACTGCTGTGGAGTAGTCAGGACCCTCTTTAACGTAGCCAAAATTACACAGCTATGTGAATAATACACACATGTGTGATAGTCAGGAGACTCTTTGGACACTCATACACCACCTCTTCAAATACTGTACATTTGGAAAATATTCACTAGTCTATTTTATATGGTGATTCGTTTGTAGAGTAAAAAAATAATGCACACCTGTGGAGTACAATGGGGTCAATTACATAAGGAGACTCTTTCAGTGTTTCAGTGAATAATATGCATATCTGATAAGTCAGAAATCTATTTCCCATGGCCACTCTTTCAGGGCCTCAGTGCATAATACTCCCCTCAGAAATAGTCAAGGGTCTACTTCAAATAAGTACACATTCAGAGTCTCTGTAATTAATGTACAAATGGGCAATACACAGGAGTCTCTTTTCTATGCCCACTTAGTCAGAGTCTCATTCAATCATAAACACCTGGGAAAGGGTTAAGAGTCTACTTCATGTAGATACTCATTTAGAGCCTCAGGGAGTAATTCACACCAAACTAATATTCGAGCATTTTTTAAATGGCCACTCACTATGTGCCTCCCTGAATGATACACACGTGGGGAATCCTCAGGATTCTATTTCATACTACCACACATTTAGAACGTTATGGAATAATTCACAATGGAGCAATAGTAAGGTGTCTATTCTTTCTGGCCTCTCATTAAAAGTTTCATGAAGAATAAACTTCTATGGAGTAAACAGGGCACTGTTTAAGATAGCCACAAATTTAGTGTCTTTCTGAGTGATACACACCTGGGTGATAGTCAGAAGGTTATTTAATATGAACTCTAATTCTTGCTGTTGCTGAAAAATGCACAATTTGGGGAGTGTCAGGAGTCTATTCGGTATGGTCACTCATGCAGAACCTGTTCAAATAATGCACACAAGGAGAATAATTAGGAGTCTATGTCACAGGGCTACTCATTCAGACAAACAGTGAATAACACACATGTGGGGAAAAGAGATGTCTGTTTCATATGTCCGTTCTCTCACAGCCTGACTGAATATTACACACTTGTGATATAGTCTGGAGACTATTGTTTATGGCCACTCATTCAGATAATCACTGAATAATGCACACCTGCGGAATAGACAGAAGTCTCTATCATATGGCCTCTCATTGAGAGCCTCACTAAATGTACACACCTGGGAAAATTGTCAAGATTTACTTATATTTCCTGGTTTAGATTATCACTCAATAATACACACATGTAGACGAGTATGGAGAATTTTTCATTTGGCCTCTCATTTGCAGTGCCACTGAAGAATGTGGTGAATTCAGGAATCTATTTTATGTAGACAAATTTTCAGAGACACAGTGAACAAAAAAGAGCCTTGCTATAGTAAGGCATCTAATTAATATGGGCAAATCCTGTAAGCCTCACTGAATAATACAAACCTGAAGAATAATTTGGAGTCTATTTTCTATGGACATGCATTCAGAGCCTCGGTGAATAATGCACGCCCTTGTGGTAGCCAGGAGACTATTTCATTTGGACACGTATTCATAGCCTCAGTGGATAATATGCACGTGTGGAAGAGTCAGAATTTTATTTCATATGGCTGCTGACTCGTAATTTCAGTGAATAATGCACAAATGTAATGTACTGAGCAGTCTATTTCATAAAGATACTCATTCAGAGATTCTCTGAATAATACAAATATTTAAGATAGACAGAATTCTGTTTCATATGGTCACACAACCAGAGCCACACAGAGTAACACACACCTGGGGAAGCCTTAGGAGTCTACTTTATATAGCCTCTCATTTACAGACTCAGAAAATAATGCACATGTGTGGAATAGACACTAGTCTATTTTATATGGTCACTAAATCAAAGACTGAGTGAGTAATACACAACTTTAGAATAGTCACTAGTCTATTCCCAAATGCCCAAATATTCAAAGTCAGAGTAAATAATACACACCTGTGGACTAGTCTAAAAACAATTTCATATGTCCAAAGTTTTAGAGCCTCAGTGAATAATAGATACCTGGATAGTACTCAGGTCGCTATTACATATGGCATCTATTTCAGAGATTCATTGAATAAGGAACACCTCTATTGTACTCAGAATTCTAGTTTGCATAGCCACATATTCAGAACGTAACTGAGTGACATACACCTTGATGAAAGTCAGGATTCTATTTCGTATAGCCACTAATTTATATACTGAATACATATATTCATACCTGCGGAGTATTCATGAGTCTCTGTTTTTTGGCCATTCATTCAGAGCCTCACAGAATAATACAGACCTATGGAAATTCAGGAGTGTATCTTACATGGCCACTTATTCAGAACCTCATTGAAGAATCATATAAATCTGGAAAATACTCAGGATTCTATTATATATAGCCACTTATTCAGAGACTCACTGAATAATGCACACCCGGGGAATAGTCTGGAGACTATTTGATATGACTGTTCACCCAGTGTCTCAGTGAAAAATTCATAGCGGTGAAATAGTCAAGGAAATTGAGTCTTGAGACTATTTTATGTGGTGACTCGTTCAGAAACTCACTGAAGAATACCCACCTTGGAAATTGTCAGAGTCCCGGTCATATGGCCACTCAATCAAAACATTACTGAATAATGCACAATGGGGCAATTGTAAGGAATCTATTTCTTATGGCCTCTCATTGAGAGCTTCAGTGTGTAATAAACATCTGTGGAGTAATCAGCACCCTATTTAAGGTAGCCCCAAATTACACAGCTAGGTGAATGATACACACATGTGTGATAGTCAGGAGACTATTTGGTATGGACACTCATACAGCACCTCTTGAAATACTGCAAATTTGGGGAATATTCACTAGTCTATTTTATATGGTGATTCGTTTGTAGAGTAAAACAATAATTCACACCTGTGGGTTATAATGGGGTCTATTACATGAGGCCACTCTTTCAGTGTTTCAGTGAATAATATGTAAATCTGATAGGTCAGGATTCTATTTCCCATGGCCACACTTTCAGGGCCTCAGTGCATAATACTCCCCTCAGAAATAGTCAAGGGTCTACTTCAAACAAGTACACATTCAGAGTCTCTGTAATTAATGTACAAATGGGCAATACACAGGAGTCTCTTTTCTTTCTTTTTTTTTTTTTTTTTTTTGAGACGGAGTTTTGCTCTTGTTACCCAGGCTGGAGTGCAATGTCACGATCTCGGCTCACCGCAACCTCCACCTCCTGGGTTCAGGCAATTCCCCTGCCTCAGCCTCGTGAGTAGCTGGGATTACAGGCACGCGCCACCAGGCCCAGCTAATTTTTTGTATCTTTAGTAGAGACGAGGTTTCACCATGTTGACCAGGATGGTCTCGATCTCTTGACATCGTGATCCACCTGTCTCCGCCTCCCAAAGTGCTGGGATTACAGGCATGAGCCACCGCGCCCAGCCTCCAGGAGTCTCTTTTCTATGCCCACTTAGTCAGAGTCTCATTCAATCATAAACACCTGGGAAAGGGTTAAGAGTCTACTTCATGTAGACACTCGTTTAGAGCCTCACTGAATAATTCACACCGGACTAATATTCGAGCATTATTAAACGGCCACTCACTATGTGACTCCCTGAATGATACACACCAGGGGGAATCCTCAGAATTCTATTTCATACTACCACACATTTAGAACGTTATTGAATAATTCACAGCGGAGCAATAGTAAGGTGTCTATTCTTTCTGGCCTCTCATTCAAAGTTTCTATGAATAATAAACTTCTATGGAGTAAACAGGGCACTGTTTTAAGATAGCCACGATTTAAGTGTCTTCCTGAGTGGTACACACCTGAGTGATAGTCAGGAGTTTATTTCATATGAACTCTAACTCTGGGTATTTCTGAGTAATACACAACTGGAAGAGTATCAGGTGTATATTTGGTATAGACACTCATGCAGAACCTGTTCAAATAATGCACACATGGAGAATAATCAGGAGTCTATGTCACAGAGCTACTCATTCAGACAAACAGTGAATAACACACATGTGGGGAAAAGGGATGTCTGTTTCATATGGCCGTTCTTTCACAGACTCACTGAATATTACAAACTTGTGATATAGTCTGGAGTCTATTGTTTATGGCCACTCATTCAGAGAATCACTGAATAATGCACGCCTGTGGAATAGTCAGAAGTCTCGATCCTATGGACTCTCATTGAGAGCCTCACTAAATGTACACACCTGGGAAAATTGTCAAGATTTACTTTTATCACCTGATTTAGATTCTCACTCAATAATACACACCTGTGGAAGAGTATGGAGAATTTTTCATGTGGCCTCTCATTCGCAGTGCCACTGAAGAATGTGGCGAATTCAGGAATCTATTTTATGTAGACAAATTTTCAGAGACTCAGTGAACAAAACAGAGCCTTGCTATAGTAAGGCATCTAATTAATATGGGCATATCTTGTAAGCCTCGCTGAATAATACACACTTGAAGAATAATTTGGAATCTATTTTCGATGGATATTCATTCAGAGCCTCGGTGAATAATGCATGCCATTGTGGTAGCCAGGAGTCTTTCTCATTTGGACACACATTCATAGCCTCAGTGGATATGCACGTGTGGATCAGTCAGGATTTCATTTCATATGGATGCTGACTCATAATTTCAGTGAATAATGCACAAATGTAATGTACTGAGCAGTCTATTTCATAAAGACACTCATTCAGAGATTCACTGAATAATACAAATATTTAAGATAGACAGAATCCTGTTTCATATGGTCACACAATCAGAGCCACACAGAGTAACACACACCTGGGGAAGCCTTAGGAGTCTACTTTATATAGCCTCTCATTTACAGACTCAGAAAATAATGCACATGTGTGGAATAGACACTAGTCTATTTTATATGGTCACTAAATCAAAGACTGAGTAAGTAATACACAACTTTAGAATAGTCACTAGTCTATTCCCAAATGCCCAAATATTCAAAGTCAGAGTAAATAATACACACTTGTGGACTAGTTGAAAAACAATTTCATATTTCCAAAGTTTTATAGCCTCAGTGAATAATAGATACCTGGGTAATACTCAGGTCGCTATTACATATGGCATCTATTTCAGAGACTCATTGAATAAGGAACATCTCTATTCTCAGAATTCTAGTTCGCATAGCCACATATTCAGAACGTAACTGAGTGACATACACCTTGACGAAAGTCAGGATTCTATTTCGTATAGCCACTAATTTATATACTGAATGTATATATGCATACCTGCAGAGAATTCATGAGCCTCTGTTTTTTGACCATTCATTCAGAGCCTCACAGAATAATACAGACCCATGGAAATTCAGGAGTGTATCTTACATGACCACTTATTCAGAACCTCATTGAAGAATCATATAAATCTGGAAAATACTCAGGATTCTATTATATATAGCCACTTATTCAGAGACTCACTGAATAATTCACACCTGGGGAATAGTCTGGACACTACTTGATATGACCGTTCACCCAGTGTCTCAGTGAAAACTGCATAGCTTTGAAATAGTCAAGAAAATTGAGTCTGTGACTATTTTATGTGGTAACTCGTTCAGAAACTCACTGAAGAATACCCACCTTGGAAATTGTCAGAGTCCAGGTTATAGGGCCACTCAATCAAAACATTTCTGAATAATGCACAATGGGGCAACTGTAAGGAGTCTATTTCATATGGCCTCTCATTGAGAGATTCAGTGTGTAATAACCATCTGTGGAGTAATCAGCACCCTATTTAAGGTAGCCCCAAATTACACAGCTAGGTGAATGATACACACCTGTGTGATAGTCAGGAGACTATTTGATATGGACACTCATACAGCACCTCTTCAAACACTGCACATTTGGGGAATATTCACTAGTCTATTTTATATGGTGATTCGTTTGTAGAGTCAAAAAATAACTCACACCTGTAGAGTATAATGGGGTCTATTTCATGAGGTCACTCTTTCAGTGTTTCAGTGAATAATATGTAAATCTGATAAGTCAGGATTCTATTTCCCATGGCCACACTTTCAGGGCCTCAGTGCATAATACTCCTCTCAGAAATACTCAAGGGTCTACTTCAAACAAGTACACATTCAGAGTCTCTGTAATTAATGTACAAATGGGTAACACACAGGGGTCTCTTTTCTATGCCCACTTAGTCAGCATCTCATTCAATAATAAACACCTGGGAAAGGGTTAAGAGTCTACTTCGGAGGGGACTAGCAAGATGGCGTCATTGAAAAGACTCAGGATTTCAGCTCTCAGTGAAGGCACTGAGGGTGAGTCCCAGCCGCATTCTAGGATGGACCTTTTTTGCCCACAGAGCGTTGAGAGTCTCAGGTGTGGGAGAGACACGGGACGCTAGTACAACCGGCTACCGCAGCCGCTCACACAGAAGCTCCCGGACCACAGCGGGACCCGGCATGGAACTCACTGGTCTGGGTGCCTTGTTAAACTGGCAATCTGAGACTTGGAAGGGCAGATTGGCATGTCCATCTGATTGATCAAGACATGGACAATGAGCCAGACCAGGAGATTCTTGGGAAGTGTGATCTGAGCCAGTGCAGTGGGCAGCAGCACGGGAGATCTCACAGATCCCAGTTCCCTATGGGCAGGCTACTGGGGCACCAGTGAGAGAGTCAACCTTTCAGCTTGTGGAAAGAAAGAGAGAGAGAGGACGGACTCTGAGGCAGGGAGCTGGGTGATCGGGCTTGGTGGGTCCCACCCTTACGGGGACAAGCAGGGAGGCGACTGGAGGCACTTGGGGCTGAGAGTTTTGCTGCTGGCATCTAGGATGGTGCAGCCCGGTGAGGGAGGGGCGTCCGCGATTACTGACACAATCTGCTCCTACTGAAGTACCGCCCAGGGCTGACGCAGCCTGCCATTGCTGAGGCAACCTGCCATAACAGAGAGACTCCGCCAGAAGGGGGGGCGCTCCACAGCAGAAGGGAGACCAGCAGGAACAGGGCGGACCCACGCTAGCAGGTCAGAGCCTTGGCAGGCAAATAGTGAATAGACTGCCTCCTAGTGGGGCAGGACAGTGCAACAGATACTCATAAAGAAATCCCCAACTCCCTGAGACAGAGCATCTAAGAAGGGGGAAAGGGTGGTGTTTTATGAGTTCTATTGCAGCAGACATAGAAAACCTCCCAACAACATGAATGAACAACGGAGACCACGGCTCAGCACTGGAAGTCCTATAAAGCACAGACGGTCTCCTCAACAGCTCCCTGAACCCTGTATATCAAAAGAGTCACCCCAAAAGAGGAATAATCAGACTGACATTTGGTGGGCATCATTCTGAAACAAAGACAGTAGAAGAAGAAACTGGTATCATCCCTCACTGTTCCGCAGCTGCTACAGGTATACCCCAGAGAAGCAGGGCCTGGAGTGGACCTCAGAACTCATAAAGCAGAGGGGCTAGACCATTAGAAGGAAAACTAAGTAACAGAAATACTTCATCATCAACAATCTCAGCGTCCACACAGAGACCCAATTGAAAAATCAGAAACTACTAAGATGACAGGCAAATAAATCCATAAAGATGGGAAGAAACCAGCGCAAAAAGGAGGAAAACACCCGAAACCAAAACAACTCACCTCCTACAAAGAACCAAAACTCCTCACCAGCAAGGGAACAAAGCTGGACGAAGAATGAGTGTGACAAAATGACGGAATCAGACTTCAGAAAGTGGATAATGAGAAACTTCTGTGAGCTAAAAGAACATGTTCTAAATCAGTGCAAAGGAACTAAGAACCTTGAAAAAAGATTTGAAAAAAGATTCGAGGAATTGATAACAAGAATGGACAACTTAGAGAGGAATATGAATGAATTGAAGGAGCTGAAAAACACAACACGAGAACTTCGCAAAGCATGCACAAGTTTCAACATCCGAATTGTCCAAGCAGAAGAAAGAATATCAGAAATTGCAGATCAACTCAATGAAATAAAACGAGAAACCAAGATTAAAGAAAAAAGCACAAAAAGGAATGAACAAAATCTACAAGAAATGTGGGACTATGTGAAGAGACCCAACCTACGTTTGATAGGTGTACCAGAATGTGATGAAGAGAATGAATCCAAGCTGGAAAACACTCTTCAGGATATTATCCAGGAGAATTTTTCCAACCTAGCAAGACAGGTCAATACTCAACTCCAGGAAATACAGAGAACACCACAAAGATACTCCACAAGAAGAGCAACCCGAAGGCACATAATCCTCAGATTCACCAGGGTTGAAATGAAGGAGAAAATAATAAAAGCAGCCAGAGAGAAAGGTCGGGTCACCCACAAAGGGAAGCCCATTAGACTCACAGCAGATTTCTCGGCAGAGACTCTACAAGCCAGAAGAGAGTGGGGGCCAATATTCAACATCCTTAAGGAAAATAACTTTCAACCCAGAATTTCATATCCAGCCAAACTGAGCTTCATAAGTGAAAAAAAGAATAAAATCCTTCATGAACAAGCAAGTACTCAGAGATTTTGTCACCACTAGACATGCTTTACAAGAGCTCCTGAAAGAGGCACTACACATAGAAACAACCAGTACTAGCCATCCTAAAAGCACACCAAATGCTAAAGACCATAAACAAAATGAAGAATGTACATGAACCAATGGGCAAGACAGCCAGCTAGCATCAAAATGGCAGTATCAAATTCACACATAACAATATTAACCCTGAATGTAAATGGGCTAAATGCACCAATCAAAAGACACAGAATGGCAAATTGGATATAAAACCAAAACCCATCTGTGTGCTGTATCCAGGAAACCCTCCTCACACGCAAAGATACACCAAGGCTCAAAATAAAAGAATGGAGGAAGATTTACCAAGAAAATGGAGAGCAAAAAAAAACAGGAGTTGCAATTCTCATGTCCGATCAAATAGATTTTAAAGCAACAAAGATCAAACGGGACAAAGAAGGTCATTACATAATGGTAAAAGGATCGATACAACAAGAAGAGCTAACGATTCTAAATATATATGGACCCAATGTAGGAGCACCCAGATACATAAGGCAAGTTCTTAATGACTTACAAAGAGACTTAGACTCGCACACAATAATAGGGGAAGACTTTAACACTCCACTGTCAATATCAGACAGATCAACCAGAGAGAAAATTAACAAGGGTATCCAGGACTTGAACTCAGTCCTAGAACAAGCAAACATGATAGACATTTAAAGAACTCTCCACCCCAAATCCACAAAGTATACAGTTTTCTCAGCACCACATCACACCTCGTCCAAAATTGACCACATAATTGGAAGTAAAGCACTCCTCAGCAAATGCAAAACAACTGAAATCATAACAAACAGTCTCTCAGACCATAGTGCAATCAAGTTGGAACTCAGAATTCATAAAATATCTCAGAACTGCACAGCTTCATGGAAACTGAACAACTGGCTCTTGAAGGTTGATTGGATAATCAATAAAATGAAGACAGAAATAAAGATGTTCTTTGAAACCAGCGAGAATGAAAACACAACGTATCAGAATTTCTGGGACACATTTAAAGCAGTCTGTAGAGGAAAATATATAGCAATAAGTGCCCACATGAGAAGAGTGATGAGATCCAAAATTGACACCCTATCAACAAAATTGAAAGAGCTAGAGGAGCAAGATCAAAAAAGCTCAAAACCTAGCTGAAGAGAAGAAATAACTAAGATCAGAGCAGAACTGAAAGAGATAGAGACAAGAAAAATCCTTCAAAAAATTAATAAATCTAAGAGCTGGTTTTTCGAAAAGATCAACAAAATAGACAGACCACTAGCCAGACTGATAAAAAAGAAAAGACAGAGCAACCAAATAGATGCAATAAAAAACGATAATGGGGAAATCACCACAGATTCCACAGAAATTCAAACCATCATCAGAGAATACTACAAACAACTCTATGCACATAAAGTAGTAAACCAGAAAGAAATGGATAAATTCCTGGACGCCTGTGTCCTCCCAAACCTAAACCAGTAGGAAGCCGAAACTATGAATAGACCAATAAAAAGGTCTGAAGTTGAGGCAGCAATTAAGAGTCTACCACAAAAAAAAAAAAAAAAAAAGCCCAGGTCCAGATGGGTTCACAGCTGAATTCTACCAGAAACACAAAGAGGATCTGGTACCATTCTTTCTGAAACTATTCCAAATAATCCAAAATGAGGGAACCCTTCCCAAATTATTTATGAGACCAACATCATCCTGATAACAAATCCTAAGAGAGACTCCACAAGAAAAGAAAACTTCAGGCCAATATCCATGATGAACATAGATGCAAAAATCTTCAATACAATACTGGCAAACTGATTGCAATAGCGCATTTAAAAATGTATCCATCATGATCAAGTAGAATTCATCCCAGGGATGCAAGGCTGGATCAACATATGCAAGTCTATAAACGTCATTCACCACATTAACAGAACCAAAAACAAAAACCCCATGATTATCTCAATTGACGCAGAGAAGGCATTTGACAAAATTCAACAGCCATTTATGCTAAAAACCCTCAATAAACTTGGTATTGAAGGAACATATCTCAAAGTAATAAAAGCTGTTTACGACAAACCAACAGCCAATATCATACTTAATGGAAAAAATTGGAAGCATTCCCGTTGAAATTTGGCACTAGATAAGGATGCCCTCTCTCACCACTCCTATTCAACATAGTACTGGAAGTTCTAGCCAGAGCAATCAGGCAAGAAAAAGAAATAAAGGGTATTCAAATAGGAAAGGTGGAAGTCAAATTGTCTCTATTTGCAGACGACATGATAGTATACCTAGAAGACCCCATCACCTCAGCCCAAAAGCTCCTGCAACTGATAAGCCACTTCAGCAAGTCTCAGGATATAAAATCAATGTGCAAAAATCACAAGCATTCCTGTACACCAATAACAGACTTAAAGAAAACCAAATCAATAATGAACTGCCATTCACAACTGCTACAAAGAAAATAAAATACCTAGGAATACATCTCACAAGGAATGTAAGGGACCTCTGTAAGGAAAACTACAAACCACTGTTCAAAGAAATAAGAGAGGACACAAACAGATGCAGAAACATTCCATGTTCGTGGGTAGGAAGAATCAGTATCATGAAAATGGCTATGCTGCCCAAAGTAATTTACACAATCAATGCTATCTGCATCAAACTACCATTGAATTTCTTTACAGAACTGGAAAAATCCACCATGAATTTCATATGGAACCAAAAAAGAGCCCGCATAGCGAAGTCTATTCTAAGCAAAAAGAACACAGCGGGCGGCATCACACTACCAGATTTCAAACTATACTACAAGGCTAGAGTAATCAAAACAGCATGGTACTGGTACCAAAACAGAGACATAGACCAGCGGAACAGAACAGAAGCATCGGAGGCAACACAAAATATCTACAACCATATTATCTTTGATAAACCAGACAAAAACAAGCAATGGGAAAAGGATTCCCTATTTAATAAATGGTGTTGGCAAAACTGACTAGCCATGTGCAGAAAGCAGAAACTGGACCCCTTCCTGACACCTTACACTAAAATTAACTCCAGATGGATTAAAGACTTAAACGTAAGAACTGACACCATAAAAACCCTAGAAGAATATCTAGGCAACACCATTCAGGACATAGGAGTAGGCAAGGACTTCATGAACAAAACACCAAAAGCATTGGCAACAAAAGCCAAAATAGACAAATGGGACCTAGTCAAACTCCACAGCTTCTGCACGACAAAAGAAACAGTCACTAGAGTGATTCGGCAACCATCAGAATGGGAAAAAATCTTTGCAGTTTACACATCTGACAAAGGGCTGATATCCAGAATTTACAAATAACTCAAACAGATTTACAGGAAATAAACAAACAAGCCCATTCAAAAATGGGCAAAGGATATGAACAGACACTTTAGAAAAGAAGACATACATGAGGCCAACAAACATATGAAAAAATGCTCATCATCAGTCGTCATTAGAGAGATGCAAATCAAAACCACATTGAGATACCATCTCATGCCAGTTAGAATATCGATCATTAAAAAATCTGGAGACAGCAGATGCTGGAGAGGTTGTGGAGAAATAGAAACACTCTTACACTGTTGGTGGGAGTGTAAATTAGTTCACCAATTGTGGAAGACAGTGTGGCGATTCCTCAGGGACCTAGAAATAGAAATTCCATTTGACCAAGCAATCCCATTACTGAGTATCTATCCAAAGGAATATAAATCGTTCTACTATAAGGACACATGCACACGAATGTTCATTGCAGAACTGTTTACAATAGCAAAGAACTGGAACCAACCCAAATGCCCAACGATGGTAGACTGGACTGGGAAAATATGGTACATCTACACCATGAAATATTATGCAGCAATCAAAAATGATGAGTTTGTGTCCTTTGTAAGGACATGGATTAATCTGTAGAACAGCATTCTCAGCAAACTGACACAAGAACAGAAAAAGCTATACCGCATATACTCACTCATCGGTGGGTGAGAAAAATGAGAACACATGGACACAGAGAGGCGGTCTACTATAAACTGGGGTCTATTGGGGGAATGGGGTAGGAACAGCGTTGGGGCTGGGTAGGGATAGCCTGGGATGAATGCCAAGTGTGGGTGAAGGGGAGGAAGGCAGCAAAACACACTGCCATGTGTGTACTTATGCAACTATCTTGCACGTTCTGCACATGTACCCCCAAATCTATAATGCAATAAAAAATAAAAAAGAGAGTCTATTTCGTGTAGACACTCATTTAAAGCCTCAGTGAATAATTCACACCGGACTAATATTCGAGTATTTTTTAAACGGCCACTCACTATGTGCCTCCCTGAATGATACACACCTGGGAAATCCTCAGGATTCTATTTAATGCTACCACACATTTAGAACGTTATTGAATGCTTCACAATGGAGCAATAGTCAGGTGTCTATTCTTTCTGGCCTCTCATTCAAAGTTTCAGTGAATAATAAACTTCTATGGAGTAATCAGGGCACTGCTTAAGATAGCCACGAATTAAGTGCCTTCCTGAGTGATACACAACTGGGTGATAGTCAGGAGTTTATTTCACATGAACTCTAATTCTTGGTATTGCTGAGTAATACACAACTGGAAGAGTGTCAGGAGTCTATTTGCTCTGGACACTCATACAGCAACTGTTTTAATAGTGCACACATGGAGAATCATCAGGAGTCTATGTCACAGGGCTACTCATTCAGACAAACAGTGAATAACGCACATGTGGGGAAAAGAGATGTCTGTTTCATATGGCCGTTCTTTCACAGCCTCACTGAATATTACACACTTGTAATATAGTCTGGAGTCTATTGTTTATGGCCACTCATTCAGAGAATCACTGAATAATGAACACCTGCGGAATAGTCAGAAATCTCTATCCTATGTCCTCTCATTGAGAGCCTCACTAAATGTGCACACCTGGGAAAATTGTCAATATTTACTTATATCACATGATTTAGATTCTCACTCAATAATACACACCTGTGGAAAAGTATGGAGAATTTTTCATGTGGCCTCTCATTCGCATTGCCACTGAATAATGTGGTGAATTCTGTAATCTATTTTATGTAGACAAATTTTCAGAGACTCAGTGAACAAAACAGAGCCTTGCTGTAGTAAGGCATCTAATTAATATGGGCAAATCCTGTAAGCCTCACTGAATAATACAAACCTGAAGAATAATTTGGAGTCTATTTTCGATGGACATTCATTCAGAGCCTCGATAAATAATGCACGCCCTTGTGGCATCCAGGAGTCTATTTTATTTGGACACACATTCATAGCCTCAGTGGATAATATGCACGTGTGGATCAGTCAGAATTTCATTTCATATGGCGGCTGACTCGTAATTTCAGTGAATAATGCCCAAATATAATGTACCGAGCAGTCTATTTCATAAAGACCCTCATTCAGAGATTCACTGAATAATAAAAATATTTAAGATAGACAGAATCCTGTTTCATATGGTCACACAGTCAGAGCCACACAGAGTAACACACACCTGGGGAAGCCTTAGGAGTCTACTTTCTATAGCCTCTCATTTACAGCCTCAGCAAATAATGAACATGTGTGGAATAGACACTAGTCTATTTTATATGGCCACAAAATCAAAGACTGAGTGAGTAATACACAACTTTAGAATAGTCACTAGTCTATTCCCAAATGCCCAAATATTCAAAGTCAGAGTAAATAATACACACCTGTGGACTAGTCTAAAAACAATTTCATATGTCCAAAGATTTAGAGCCTCAGTGAATAATACATACCTGGGTAATACTCAGGTCGCTATTGCATATGGCATCTATTTCAGAGACTCATTGAATAAGGAACACCTCTATTGTACTCAGAATTCTAGTTCATATAGTCACATATTCAGAACGTAACTGAGTGACATACACCTTGACGAAAGTCAGGATTCTATTTCGTATAGCCACTAATTTATATACTGAATGTATATATGAATACCTGCGGAGTGTTCATGAGTCTCTGATTTTTGGCCATTCATTCAGAGCCTCGCAGAATAATACAGACCTATGGAAATTCAGGAGTTTCTCTTACATGACCACTTATTCAGGACCTCATTGAAGAATCATATAAATCTGGAAAATACTCAGGATTCTATTATATATAGCCACTTATTCAGAGACTCACTGAATAATTCACACCTGGGGAATAGTCTGGAGACTACTTAATATGACCGTTCACCCAGTGTCTTAGTGAAAAATGCATAGCTGTGAAATAGTCAAGAAAATTGAGTCTTGAGACTATTTTATGTGGTTACTCGTTCAGAAACTCACTGAAGAATACCCACCTTGGAAATTGTCAGAGTCCAGGTCATATGGCCACTCAATCAAAACATTACTGAATAATGCACAATGGGGCAAATGTAAGGAATCTATTTCATATGGCCTCTCATTGAGAGTTTCAGTGTGTAATAAACATCTGTGGATTAATCAGCACCCTATTTAAGGTAGCCCCAAATTACACAGCTAGGTGAATGATACACACATGTGTGATAGTCAGGAGACTATTTGATGTGGACACTCATACAGCACCTCTTCAAATTCTGCATATTTGGGGAATATTCACTAGTCTATTTTATATGATGATTCGTTTGTAGAGTCAAAAAATAACGCACACCTGTGGATTATAATGGGGTCTATTACATAAGGCCACTCTTTCAGTGTTTCAGTGAATAATATGTAAATCTGATAAGTCAGGAATCTATTTCCCATGGCTACTCTTTCAGGGCCTCAGTGCATAATACTCCCCTCAGAAATAGTCAAGGGTCTACTTCAAACAAGTACACATTCAGAATCTGTGTAATTAATGTACAAATGGGCAATACACAGGAGTCCCTTTTTTATGCCCACTTAGTCAGTATCTCATTCAATCATAAACACCTGGGAAAGGGTTAAGAGTCTACTTCATGTAGACACTCATTTAGAGCCTCAGTGAATAATTCACACCGGACTAATATTCGAGAATTTTTTAACGGCCACTCACTATGTGCCTACCTGAATGATACACACCTGGGTAATCCTCAGGATTCTATTTTATACTACCACACATTTAGAACGTTATTGAATAATTCACAGTGGAGCAATAGTAAGGTGTCTATTTTTTCTGGCCTCTCATTTAAAGTTTCAATGAATAATAAACTTCTATGAAGTAAACAGGGTACTGTTTCAGATAGCCACGAATTAAGTGTCTTCCTAAGTGATACACACCTGGTGATAGTCAGGAGTTTATTTCATATGTACTCGTATTCTGGGTATTTCTGAGTAATACACAACTGGAAGAGTATCAGGTGTATATTTGGTATAGACACTCATGCAGAACCTGTTCAAATAATGCACACATGGAGAATAATCAGGAGTCTTTGTCATACAGCTACTCATTCAAACAAACAGTGAATAACGCACATGTTGGAAAATGAGATGTCTGTTTCATATTTCCGTTCTTTCACAGCCTCACTGAATATTACACACTTGTGATATAGTCTGGAGTCTATTTTTCATGGCTACTCATTCGGAGAATCACTGAATAATGCACACCTGCGGAATAGTCAGAAGTCTCTATCGTATGTCCTCTCATTGAGAGCCTCACTAAATGTTCACACCTGAGAAAAGAGTCAGGATTTACTTATATCCCCTCATTTGGAGTGTCACTCAATAATGCACACCTGTGCAATAGTAAGGAGACCTTTTCTTGTGGCCTTTCATTCGGAGTGTCACTGAATAATGTGGTGTAGTCAGGAGTCTATTACATATAGACACATTTTCAGAGCCTCAGTGAATAAAAGAGACCCTTGGTATAGTAAGGATTCTAATAAATATGGCCACATTCTGTAAGCCTCACTGAATAATAAACACCTGGAAAATAATCTGGAGTCTATTTGTGATGGACATTCAATCAGAGCCTCAGGGAATAAGGCACACCCTTTGGGTAGCCAGGAGTCTATTTTACTTGGACACTCATTCATCGAATCAGTGGAAAAAATGCACATGTGGATTAGTCAGAATTTCATTTCATATGAGCACTTACTCATAATTTCTGTGAATAATGCACAAATATAAAGTACTCAGCAGTCTATTTCATAGAGACACTCATTCAGAGATTCACTGAATAATGCAAATATTTAAGATACACCGAATCTTGTTTCATATGGTCACAGAATCAGAGCCTCACTGAGTAACAGATACCTCCGAAACCCTTAGGAGTCTACTTTATACAGCCTCTCATTTACAGCCTCAGCCAATATTGCACACGTGTGGAATAGACACTAGTCTTATTTATGGCCACAGAATCAAAGCCTGAGTGAGTAATACACAACCTGAGAATAGTCACTTGTATATTACATATGCCCAAATATTTAAAGTCAGAGTAACATATACACACCTGTGAACTATTCGAAAAAAAATTTACATGGCAAAAGTTTTAGAGCCTCAGTGAATAAGACACACCTGGGGAATACTCTGGACGCTATTACATATGCCATCTATTTCAGAGATTCATTGAATAAGGAACACCTGTATTGTACTCAGAATTCTATTTCATATAGCCACATATTCAGAACCTAACTGAATGACATACATCTTGGGAAAAGTCAGGATTCTATTTCGTAGAGCCACATATTCAGAACCTAACTGAATAAGGTACACATTGGGGAACATCAGGATTCTGTTTCGTAGAGCCACTCATTTAGATACCGAATGTAAAAACGCACACCTGCAGAGAATTCAGGAGTCTCTGTTTTATGGCCACTCATTCAGAGCCTCACAGAATAATAAATAGCTATGGAAATTCAGGAGTGTAATTTATATGGCCACTTATTCAAAACCTCATTGAAGAATCATAAGTGTCAGGAAAATCCTAAGGATTCTCTCATATATTGCCACTTATTCAGAGACTCACTAAATAATGCATACCTGTGGAATAGTCTGGAGACTATTTGATATGACCGTTCACCCAGTGACTCAGTGAAAAATGCACAGCAGAGAAATACTCAAGAAGATAGTGTCATGAGTCGATTTTCTGTTGTAACTTGTTCAGAAACTCACTGAATAATAGCCACCTTGGAAATACTCAAAGTCCAGGTCATATGGCCACTCAATCAAAGCATTACCCAATAATGCACAATTTGGCAACATTAAGGAGTCTATTTCGTATGGCCTCTTATTGAGAGCTTCAGTGCGTAATAAACAGCTGTGGAGTAGTCAGGACCCTATTTAAGGTAGCCCCAAATTACGCAGGTACGTGAAAGATACACACATGTGTGATAATCAGGAGACTATTTGATATGGACAGTCATACAGCACCGCTTTGAATACAGCACATTTGGGGAATACTCAGTAGTCTATTTCATATGGTGATTCTTTTGGAGAGTCAATAAATAACGCACACCTGTGAAGTAAAATAGGGTCTATTACATAAGGCCACTCTTTCAGTGTTTCAGTGAATAATATGTATATCTGATAAGTCAAGAATCTCTTTCACATGGCCACTCATTAAGGGCCTCAGTGCATAAAACTTTTCTCAGAAATCGTCAAGGGTCTACTTCAAATAAGTACACATTCAGAGTCTCTGTAAGTAATGCACACATGGGCAATACACAAGAGTCTCTTTTCTATGCCCACTTTGTCAGAGTCTCATTCAAGAGTAGACAGCTGGGGAAGAGTTAAGAGTCTACTTCACATAGCCACTCATTTAGAGCCTCAGTGAGTAATTCACACCAGACTAATAGTCGAGCATTTTTTCATGGCCACTCACTATGTGCCTCCTTGAATGATACACGCCTGGGGAATCCTCAGGATTCTATTTCATACTACCACACATTTAGAAGCTTATTGAATAATTAACAATGGAACAATAGTCAGGTGTCTATTCTTTCTGGCCTCTCATTCAACGTTTCAGTGGATAATAAACTTCTATGGAGTAATCAGGGCACTGTTTAAGATAGCCACGAATTAAGTGCCTTCCTGAGTGATACACACCTGTGTGATAGTCAGGACTTTATTTCATATGAACTCTAATACTGGGTATTGCTGAGTAATACACAAGTGGGGGTATCTCAGGAGTCTTTTTGGTATGGACACTCATACAGAACCTGTTTGACAGAGATCAATCCAAGATGGTTGATCACTAGCAGCTAGGGATTGTAGCTTCCAGTGAAAGCTCAGCAAACGTGAGGACGTCACACTTTCAGAGAATTTTTTTTCACTTACAGACCAAAATATGTCCCGTGGAGGAGCCCCGCGGGTCGCCAGCATGACTTTTGTGGCTGGCACAGCGTTTTTGTCGTCACTTCAGCGTGGCAGCTCTTCGTGCACAGTAAACGGGACTGGTTCCTTTACTGACTGGTGTTTGGAGCTATGGGAAGGCAGAGCTCTGCAGCCTCTTGTTGCAGACTCAAGAAGGAAGCCAGACTAGAGATTCCCAGGCAGAAGAGCACAATCAATCTTATCGCTGCTGTTTTGTCCAGCGCAGATGGTTGCTGGGATACCAGCACTGGGAATCAATAAATTGGACGTCCACTCAGGAACCCAATCAGAAAGGCGCTAATTGTAAAGACAAAAGATGCATGAAGTAACAATAAAGGAAAACCAACAGCCTAAAAACGCCAAGAATACCGAAAATAAGAACCCCTCTTCCTCTACAGTGGATAACAATTCCTCATCAGCAACTGAACAAGCCCTGATGGAAAAAGACTGTGTTCCATTATCTGAAGTAGGCTTCAAAACGTGGACAATAAAAAATTTTGGGGAGTTGAAAGAACGTGTCCTAACCCAATGTAAGGAAACTAAGAAATTTTAAAAAAGGTTTGACCTGAAAGCAGCACATATACACCATGGAATATTATGCAGCAATCAAAAATGATGAGTTTGTGTCCTTTGTAAGGACATGGAGGAATCTGGAGAACATCATTCTCAGCAAACTGACACAAGAACAGAAAAAGAAATACTGCATATACTCACTCATAGGTGGGTGAGAAAAATGAGAACACATGGACACAGAGAGGCGGTCTACTATACACTGGAGACTGTTGGGGGAAATGGGGGAGGGACAGCGGGGGGGATGGGGGGGATAGCCTGGGGATGAATACCAAGTGTGGGTGAAGGGGAGGAAGGCAGCAAAACACACTGCCATGTGTGTACCTATGCAACTATCTTGCACGTTCTGCACATGTACCACAAAACCTATAATGCAATAAAAATTTTAAAAAAAAGTTTGACCAAATGTTAAAAAGAATGGACAGTATAGAGAGGAATATAAATGAACTAACAGAGTTGAAATATACAACACAAGAACTTAGTGAAATAGGCACAAGTTTGAATAGCCGAATTGATCAAGCAGAAGAAAGAATATCAGAGGTCGAAAACCAACTTAACGAAATAAAACGAGAAGACATGAATAGAGAAAAAAGGATAAAAAGGAATGAGCAAAGTCTCCAAGAAATATGGGACTATGTGAAAAGACCTAATCTACGTTTGATAGGTGTACCTGAATGTGATGGAGAGAATGAATCCATGCTGAAAAATACTCTTCAGGAAAACATCCAGGAGAATTTTCCCAATCTAGTAAAGCAGGACACTATTCAACCTCAGGTAATACAGAGAACCCCACAAAGATATTCCTTAAGTTGAGCAAACCCAAGGCACATAATCGTTAGATTCACCAGGGTTGAAACAAAAAAGAAAACACTAAGGGCAGCCAGAGAGAAAGGTCAGGTTACCCACAAAGGGAAGCCTATCAGACTTACAGCAGATCTCTCAGCAGAAACCCTACAAGCCAGAAGAGAGTGGGGGCCGATGTTTAACATCCTTAAAGAACGGAACTTTCAGCCCAGAATTTTATATCCTGCCAAACTAAGCTTCACAATTGAAGAAAAAATAAAATCTTTTATGAACAAGCAAGTACTCAGAAATTTTATTACCACCAGGCCTGCTTTACAAAAATCTCTAAAAGAAGCATTACACACAGAAAGGAACAACCAGTATTAGCCTTTCTAAAAATATACCAAAAAGTAAAGAGCATCAACATAAAGAAGAATTCACATCAATGAATGGATAAAATAGACAGTTAACATCAAATGGCAGTAATATTAAATTTAAATCAACTAAATCCCCCAATCAAAAGATACAGCCAAACCCTAACGGTATACTACATCCAGACCCATTTTATATCCAAAGATACACAAAGACTAAAATCTAAGGGTTGGAGAAAGACTTACCAACCAAATGAAGAGAAAAAATAAATAAATAATCAAAAAAGAGTTGCAATTCATGCATCTGATAAAACAGATTTCAAAGCAACAAAGACAGAGTGGTATAACTTTCAATGCATCCTAACACCCAGATACATAAGACCCATAAAGAGATTTAGACTCAACGAGACAGAAAATTAATAAGGATATCCAGAATTAGAACTGAGATCTGGAAAAACTAAACTTAATGAGTACTTAAAGAGCTCTACACTTTAGATACATAAAATATACATTATCCACTTGAAATACTCAAAATATTGATCCGCAATTATTAATACCCACACATAGAATAAAGCAATATTCCTGTTCTCTCTCTCTCTTTTACTTCGTCTCTTTTCCACTCCTTCTTAAAAAAATAAAGAACCTGTTTGAATAATGCACACATGGAGAATAATCAGGAGTCTATGTCATATGGCTACTCATTCATGCAAACTGGGAATAACGCAGATGTGGAGTAATGAGAAGTCTTTCATATGGCCATTCTTTCATAGCCTCACTGAATATTATGAACTTGTGATATAGTGTGGAGTCTATTGTTTATGGCCACTCATTCAGAGAATCATTGAATAATGCACACCTGCAGAATAGTCAGAAGTCTCTATCCTATGGTTTCTCATTGAGAGCCTCACTAAATGTAAACACCTGGGAAAATAGTGAGTATTTACTTATATCCCCTCATTTAGAGTCTCACTAAATAATGCACACCTGTGAAATAGTAAGGAGACTTTGTCCTGTGGCCTCACATTCGGAGTGTCACTGAATAATGTGGTGTAGTCAGGAGTCTATTTCATGTAGACACATTTTCAGAGCCTCAGTGAATAAGAGAGACCCTTGCTATAGTAAGGACTCTAATTAATATGGCCACATCTTGTAAGCCTCACTGAATAATAAACACCTGGAGAATAATCTGGAGTCTATTTGTGATGGACATTCAATCAGAGCCTTTGTGAATAAGGCACACCCTTAAGGTAGCCAGGAGTCTATTTTACTGGGACACTCATTCATGGACTCAGTGGATAAAATGCACATGTGGATTAGTCAGGATTTTATTTCATATGGCCACTGACTAGTAATTTTAGTGAATAATGCACAAATATAAAGTACTCAGCAGTCTATTTCATAGAGACACTCATTCAGAGATTCACTGAATAATACGAATATTTAAGATAGACAGAATCTTGTTTCATATGGTCACACAATCAGAGTCTCACTGAGTAACACACACCTAAGGAAGCGTTAGCAGTCTTCTTTATACAGCCTCTCATTTAAAGCCTCAGCGAATAACGCACACGTGTGGAATAGACACGAGTCTATTTTATATGGCCACAAAATCAAAGCCTGAGTGAGTAATACACAACTTGAGAATAGTCACTTGTCTATTCCATATGCCCAAATATTTAAAGTCAGAGTCAAAAATACACACCTGTGGACTAGTCAAAAAAAATTCATATGGCCAAAGTTTTAGAGCCTCAGTGAATAATACACAGTTGGAGAATACTCTGGACGCTATTACATATGCCATCTATTTCAGAGATTCATTGAGTCTCTGTTTTATGGCCACTCATTCAGAGCCTCACAGAATAATAAATAGCTATGGAAATTCAGGAGTGTATTTTACATGGCCACTTATTCAGAACCTCATTGAAGAATTATATGTTTCAGGAAAATACTCAGGATTCTATTATATATTGCCACTTATTCAGAGACTCACTGAATAATGCACACCTGGGGAATATTCTGGAGACTATTTGATATGACCGTTCACCCAGCGACTCAGTGAAAAATGCACAGCTACGTGAATGATATTCACATGTATGATAGTCAGGAGACTATTTGATATGGACACTCATACAGCACCTCCTCGAATACTGCTCATATGGAAAATAAACAGTAGTCTATTTCATATGGTGATTCATTTGGAGAGTCAATAAATAACGCACACTTGTGGAGGAAATTGGGGTCTATTACATAAGGCCATTCTTCCAGTGTTTCAGTGAATAATATGTATATCTGATAAATCAGGAATCTCTTACACACGGCCACTCTTTCAGGGCCTCAGTGCATAACACTCCCCTTAGAAAGAGTCAAGGGTCTACTTCAAATAGGTACACATTTAGAGTCTCTGTATGTAATGCACACACGGGCAATATACAAGAGTCTCTTTTCTATGCCCACTTAGTCAGAGTCTCACTCAATAATACACACATGTGGAAGAGGTAAGAGTCTACTTCATGCAGCCACTCATTTAGAGCCTCAGTGAATAATTCACACCGGAGTAATAGTCGAGCATTTTTTATATGGCCTCTCACTATGTGCCTCCCAGAATGATACACACCTGGGGAATCCTCGGGATTCTATTTCATACTACGACACATTTAGAGCCTTATTGAATAATTCATAATAAAGTGATAGTTTCTCAGGATTCTATTTTATATTACCACACGTTTAGAACTTTATTGAATAATTCACAATGGAGCAAGAGTCAGGGGTCTGTTTTTTCTAGCCTCTCATTCAAAGGTTCAGTGAATAATAAACTTATATGGAGTAATCAGGGCATTGTTTAAGATAGCCACGAATTAAGTACCTTCCTGAGTGATACACACCCGGGTGATAGTCAGAATTTTATTTTATATGAACTCTAATTTTGGATATTGCTGAGTAATACACAACTGGAGGAGTGTCAGGAGTCTATTTGGTATGGACGCTCATACAGAAACTGTTTGAATAATGCACACATGGAGAATAATCAGGAGTCTATGTCATATAGCTACTGATTCAGACAAACAGTGAATAATGCACATGTAAAGAAATGAGAAGTCTGTTTCATATGGCCATTCTTTCAAACCCTCACTGAATATTACACACTCGTGATATAGTCTAGAGTCCATTGTTTATGGCCACTCATTCAGAGTATCACTAAATAATGCATAACTGCTGAATAGTGAGAAGTCTCTATCCTATGGCTTGTCGTTGAGACCCTCACTAAATGTACACACCTGGGAAAATAGTAAGGATTTACTTATATCCTTTCATTTAGAGTCTCACTAAATAATGCACACCTGTGGAATAGTAAGGAGACGTTTTCATGTGGCTTCTCTTTCGGAGTGTCAATGAATAATGTGGTGTAGTCAGGCCTCTATTTCATGTAGACACATTTTGAGAACCTCAGTCAATAAGAGAGACCCTTCCTATAGTAAGGAATCTAATTAATATGGCCACATCTTTTAAGCCTCACTGAATAATAAACACCTGGAGAATAATTTGCAGTCTATGTTGAATGGACATTCATTCAGAGACACGGTGAATAATGCATATCCATGGGAAAGCCAGAAGTCTATTTTATTTGGACACTCATTCATATCCTAGGTGGATAATATGCACGTGTGGATTAGTCAGGATTTCATTTCATATGGCATCTGACTTGCAATTTCAGTGAATAATGCACAAATATAAAGTACTCAGAAGTCTATTTCATAGAGTCACTCATTCAGAGATTCACTGAATAATATAAATATTTAAGATAGAAAGAATCCTGTTTCATATGGTCAAACAGTCAGAGCCTCACTGAGTAACACACACCTGGGGAAGCATTAGGAGTCTACTTTATATAGCCTCTCATTTACAGCCTCAGCAAATAATGCACACGTGTGAAATAGACACTAGTTTATTTTATACGGCCACAAATTCAAAGTCTGAGTGAGTAATACACAACTTGAGAATAGTCACTTGTGTATTCCATATGCCCAAATATTCAAAGTCAGAGTCAATAATACACACCTGTAGACTAGTCATAAAACAATTTCATATGGCAAAAGTTTTAGAGCCTCAGTGAATAATACATACCAGGGGAATATTCTGGACTCTATTACATAAGGCACCTAATTCAGAAATTCATTGAATAAGGAACACCTGTATTGTACTCAGAATTCTATTTCGTATATTTCATATAGGCATTTACTCAGAACCTAGCTTAATGACACACAACTTAGAAATGTCAGGATTCTATTTCGTATAGCCACATATTAAGAACCTCACTGAATAACATACAACCTGGGGTAAGTCAGGATTCTATTTCGTATAGCCATTCGTTTAGATACCGAATGTAAAAACGCTCACCTGTGGAATATTCAGGAGTCTCTACGTTATGGCCACTCATTCAGAGCCTCACAGAATAATACAGAACTATGGAAATTCAGGAGTGTATTTTACTTGGCCACTTATTCAGAACCTCATTAAAGATTCATGCATATCTGAATAATACTCAGGGTTCTATTATATATAGAACCTTATTCATAGACTCACTGAAAAATGCACACATGGGGAATAGTCTGAAGACTATTTGATATGACCGTTCACCCAGTGACTCAGTGAAAAATGCACAGCTGAGAAATAGACAAGAAGATAGAGCCATGAGTCTATTTTATGTGGTAACTCGTTCAGAAGCTCACTGAAGAATACCAACCTTGGAATTTGTCAGAGTTCAGATCATATGGACAGTGAATCCAAGCATTACCGAATAATGCACAATGCAGCAATAGTAAGGAGTCTATTTCTTTTTTATTTTTAATTTTATTTTTATTTTTTTAAATTTTTTTTGCATTATAGGTTTGGGGGCACATGTGCAGAATGTGCAAGATAGTTGCATAGGTACACACATGGCAGTGTGCTTTGCTGCTTTCCTCCTCTTCACCCGCACTTGGTATTCATCCCCAGGCTATACCCCCCAGCCCCCCATGCTGTCCCTCCCCCATTCCCCCCAACAGTCCCCAGTGTATAGTAGACCGTCTCTCTGTATCCATGTGTTCTCATTTCTCTCACCCACCTATGAGTGAGTATATGTGGTATTTCTTTTTCTGTTCTTGTGTCAGTCTGCTGAGAATGATGTTCTCCAGATTCATCCATGTCCCTACAAAGGACACAAACTCATCATTTTTGATTGCTGCATAATATTCCATGGTGTATATGTGCCACATTTTCCCAGTCCAGTCTATCATCGTTGGGCATTTGGGTTGGTTCCAGGTCTTTGCTATTGTAAACAGTGCTGCAATGAACATTCGTGTGCATGTGTCCTTATAGTAGAAGGATTTATAGTCCTGTGGATATATACCCAGTAATGGGATTGCTGGGTCAAATGGAATCTCTATTTCTAGGTCCCTGAGGAATCGCCACACTGTCTTCCACAATGGTTGAACTAATTTACACTCCCACCAACAGTGTAAGACTGTTCCTATTTCTCCACATCCTCTCCAGCATCTGCTGTCTCCAGATTTTTTAATGATCGCCATTCTAACTGGTGTGAGATGGTATCTCAATGTGGTTTTGATTTGCATCTCTCTAATGACCAATGATGATGAGCACTTTTTCATATGTTTGTTGGCCTCATGTATGTCTTCTTTTGTAAAGTTTCTGTTCATATACTTTGCCCATTTTTGAATGGGCTTGTTTGATTTTTTTCCTGTATATCTGTTTGAGTTCTTTGTAAATTCTGGATATCAGCCCTTTGTCAGATGCATAAACTGCAAAGATTTTTTCCCATTCTGATGGTTGCCGATTCACTCTAGTGACTGTTTCTTTTGCCGTGCAGAAGCTGTGGAGGTTGATTAGGTCCCATTTGTCTATTTTGGCTTTTGTTGCCAACGCTTTTGGTGTTTTGTTCATGAAGTCCTTGCCTACTCCTATGTCCTGAATGGTTTTGCCTAGATTTTCTTCTAGGGTTTTTATGGTGTCAGGTCTTACGTTTAAGTCTTTAATCCATCTGGAGTTAATTTTAGTGTAAGGTGTCAGGAAGGGGTCCAGTTTCTGCTTTCTGCACATGGCTAGCCAGTTTTCCCAACACCATTTATTAAATAGGGAATCCTTTCCCCATTGCCTGTTTTTGTCTGGTTTATCAAAGATAATATGGTTGTAGATATGTTGTGTTGCCTCCGATGCCTCTGTTCTGTTCCATTGGTCTATATCTCTGTTTTGGTACCAGTACCATGCTGTTTTGATTCCTGTAGCCTTGTAGTTTAGTTTGAAGTCTGGTAGGGTGATGCCTCCCGCTGTGTTCTTTTTGCTTAGAATTGACTTGGCTATGCGGGTTCTCTTTTGGTTCCATATGAAATTCATGGTGGTTTTTTCCAGTTCTGTGAAGAAATTCAATGGTAGTTTGATGGGGATAGCATTGATTGTGTAAATTACTTTGGGCAGTATAGCCATTTTCACGATATTGATTCTTCCTAACCATGAACATGGAATGTTTCTCCATCTGTTTTTGTCCTCTCTTATTTCGTTGAGCAGTTGTTTGTAGTTTTCCTTAAAGAGGTCCCTTAAATTCCTAGTGAGTTGTATTCCTAGGTATTTTACTTTCTTTGTAGCAATTGTGAATGGCAGTTCGTTCTTGATTTGGTTCTCTTTAAGTCTGTTATTGGTGTATAGGAATGCTTGTGACTTTTGCACATTGATTTTATATCCTGAGACTTTGCTGAAGTTGCTTATCAGTTGCAGGAGCTTTTGGGCTGAGGTGATGGGGTCTTCTAGGTGTACTATCATGTCGTCTGCAAATAGAGACAATTTGGCTTCCACCTTTCCTATTTGAATACCTTTTATTTCTCTTTCTTGCCTGATTGCTCTGGCTAGAATTTCCAGTACTATGTTGAATAGAAGTGGTGAGAGAGTACATCCTTGTCTAGTGCCAGATTTAAAAGGGAATGCTTCCAGTTTTTGCCCATTAAGTATGATATTGGCTGTTGGTTTGTCGTAAATAGCTTTTATTACTTTGAGATATGTTCCATCAATACCAAGTTTATTGAGGGTTTTTAGCATACAGGGCTGTTGAATTTTGTCAAATGCCTTCTCTGCATCAATTGAGATAATCATGTGGTTTTTGTTTTTGCTTCTGTTTATGTGGTGAATTACATTTATAGACTTGCGTATGTTGAACCAGCCTTGCATCCCCGGGATGAATCCTACTTGATCATGATAAATAAGTTTTTTAATGTGTTGTTGCAATCGGTTTGCCAGTATTTTATTGAAGATTTTTGCATCTATGTTCATCATGGATATTGGCCTGAAGTTTTCTTTTCTTGTTGAGTCTCTGCCAGGTTTTGGTATCAGGATGATGTTGGTATCATAAAATGATTTGGGAAGGGTTCCCTCTTTTTGGTTTATTTGGAATAGTTTCAGAAGGAATGGTACCAGATCCTCTTTGTGTGTCTGGTAGAATTCAGCTGTCAACCCATCTGGACCTGGGCTTTTTTTGTGTGGTAGGCTCTTAATTGCTGCCTCAACTTCAGACCTTGTTATTGGTCTATTCATAGTTTCGGCTTCCTCCTGGTTTAGGCTTGGGAGGACACAGGCGTCCAGGAATTTATCCATTTCTTCCTGATTTTCTAGTTTATGTGCATAGAGTTGTTTGTAGTATTCTCTGATGATGGTTTGAATTTCTGTGGAATCTGTGGTGATTTCCCCTTTATCGTTTTTTATTGCATCTATTTGGTTGTTCTCTCTCTTCTTTTTTATCAGTCTGGCTAGTGGTCTGTCTATTTTGTTGATCTTTTCGAAAAACCAGCTGTTAGATTTATTGATTTTTTGAAGGGTTTTTCTTGTCTGTATCTCCTTCAGTTCTGCTCTGATCTTAGTTATTTCTTGTCTTCGGCTAGGTTTTGAGCTTTTTTGATGTTACTCCTCTAGCTCTTTCAATTTTGACGATAGGGTGTCAATTTTGGATCTCTCCACTCTTCTCATGTGGGCACTTATTGCTATATATTTTCCTCTATAGACTGCTTTAAATGTGTCCCAGAGATTCTGGTACGTTTTGTCTTCATTCTCGTTGGTTTCAGAGAACTTCTCTATTTCTGCCTTCATTTCATTGTTTATCCAATCAACATTCAAGAGCCAGTTGTTCAGTTTCCATGAAGCTGTGCGATTCTGAGTTATTTTCTGAATTCTGAGTTCCAACTTGATTGCACTATGGTCTGAGAGACTGTTTGTTATTATTTCAGTTGTTTTGCATTTGCTGAGGATTGCTTTACTTCCCAGGAGTCTATTTCATATGGCCTCTCATTGAGAGCTTCAGTGCATAATAAACAGCTGTGGAGTAGTCCGGATCCTATTTAACATAGCCCCATATTTCGCAGCTACATGAATGATACACACATGTGTGATAGTCAAGAGACTCTTTGATATGGACACTTATACAGCACCTGTTCGAATACTGCATATTTGGGGATTAATCACTAGTCTATGTCATATGGTGATTCGGTTGTTGAGTCAAAACATAACGTAAACTTGTGGAGGAAAATGGAGTCTATTACGTAAGGCCACTCTTTCAGTGTTTCTGTGAAATATATATATATATATATATATATATATATATATATATATATATATATATAAGTCAGGAATCTCTTTCACAGGGCCACTGGTTCAGGGCCTCAGGGCATAATACTTCCCTCAGAAATAGTCAAGGGTCTACTTCAAATAAGTACACATTCAGAGTCTCTGTAAGTAATGCACACATTGGCAATACACAAGAGTCTTTTTTCTATGCCCACTTAGTCAGAGTCTCATTCAATAATACACAACTGGGAAAGAGTTAAGAGTCTACTTCATGTGGCCACTCATTTAGAGCCTCAGTGAATAATTCACACCGTAATAATAGTCGAAAATTTTTTATATGGCCACTCACTATGTGACTCCCTATATGATACATACCTGTGGAATCCTCTGGATCCTATTTCATACTACCACGCATTTAGGACCTTATTGAATAACTCACAATAAAGCAATAGTCTAGTGTCTATTTTTTGTGGCCTCTCATTCAATGTTTCAGTTAATAATAAACATCAATGGAGTAATCAGGGCACTGTTTATGATGGCCAAGAATTAAGTGCCTTCCTGAGTGGTACACACCTGGGTGATAGTCAGGATTTCATTTCATATTAACTCTAATTCTGGGTATTGCTGAGGAATACACAACTGTGGGAGTGTCGGGAATCTATTTGGTATACACACTGATACAGAACCTGTTTGAATAATGCACACATGGAGAATAATCAGGAGTGTGTCCTTCACCTACTCATTCACACAAACAGTGAATAACCCACATGTGGAGTAATGAGAAGTCTGTTTTATATGGCCCTGCTTTCACAGACTCACCGAATATTACACACTTGTGATATCCTCTGGAGTCTATTGTTTATGGCCACTCATTCAGAGAATCGCTGAAAAATGCAAACCTGCAGAATAGCCAGAAGTCTCTATCCGATTGCCTCTCATTGAGAGCCTCATTAATGTACACATCTGGGAAAATAGTCAGGATTTAGTTATATCCCCTCATTTAGAGACTCACTCAATAATGCACACCTGTGGAATAGCAAGGAGACTTTTTCATGTGGCCTCTCATTCGGAGTGTTACTGAATAATGTGGTGTAGTCAGGAGACTATTTCATGTAGACACATTTTCACAGACTCAGTGAATAAATGTGACTCTTGCTATAGTAATGCATCTAATTAATATGGTCATATCTTTTAAGGCTTACTAAAAATACACAAATGGGGAATAATCTGAGGTCTATTTTTGATGGATATTCTTTCAGAGCCACAGAGAATAATGCACACCCATGGGGTATACAGGTGTCTATTTCATTTGGACACTATTCTTAGTCTCAGTGGATAATATGCACGTGTAAATTAGTCAGGATTTCATTTGATATGGCCACTGACTCGTAATTTCAGTAAATAATTCACAAATGTAAAGTACTCAGCAGTCTATTTCACAGAGCCACTCATTCAGAAATTCACTGAATAATACAAATATTAAAGATAGACAGAATACTGTTTCATATGGTCACACCATCAGAGCCTCACTGAGTAACACACACCTGGGGAAGTGTTAGGAGTCTACTAGATATAACCTCTTATTTACAGCCTCAGAAAATAATTCACGCATGTGGAATAGACACTAATCCATTTTATACGGCCACAAAATCAAAGCCTGAGTGAGTAATACACAACTTTAGAATAGTCACTAGTCTATTCCATATGCCCAAATATTCAAAGTCAGAGTCAATAATACACACCTGTGGACTAGTCAAAAAAACTATTTCATATGGTCAAAGTTTTAGAGTCTCAGTGAAAAATACAAACCTGGGAAATACTCAGGATCCTATTACATACTGCACCTATTTCAGAGATTCATTGTTTAAGGAACACCTGTATTGTAGTCAGAATTCTATTTCGTATAGCCACATATTCAGAACCTAACTGAGAGACATACACCTTGGCGAAAGTCAGGATTCAATTTTGTATAACCGCATATTCAGAACCTAACTGAATAACATACACCTTGTTGAAAGTCAGGATTCTATTTCCTATAGCCACCCATTTAGATACCAAATGTAAAAACGAACAGCTGCGGAGTATTCTGGAGTGTCTGTTTTATGGCCAGTCATATAGAGCCTCACAAAATCATAGAGAACTCTGGAAATTCAGGAGTGTATTTTACATGGCCACTTTTTCAAAACGTCATTGAAGAATCATGTATATCTGGAAAATACTCATGATTCTATAATATATAGCCACTTATTCAGAGACTCACTGAATAATTCACACCTGTGGAATAGTCCGCAGACTATTTGATATGACCGTTCACTCAGTGACTCAGTGAAAAATGCACAGCTGAGATACAGTCAAGAGAATAGAGTCAGGAGTCTATTTGCTGTAGTGACACATTCAGAAACTAACTGAAGAATACTCAACTTGGAAATAATCAGAGCCCAGGTCATAAGGCCACTCAATCAAAGCACTACCAAATAATGCACAATGGGGTAATAGTAAGAAGTCTATTACATATGGCCTCTCATTGAGAGCTTCAGTGCATAAGAAAGAGCTGTGGAGTAGTCAGGACCCTCTTTCAGGTAGCCCCAAGTTACACAGCTACGTGAATGATACACGCATGTGTGAAAGGAGACTATTTGATATGGACACTCATACAGCACCTTTTGAATACTGCACATTTGGGGAATAATTACTAGTCTATTTCATATGGTAATTCGTTTGGAGAGTCAAAAAGTAACGAACACCTGTGGAGTAAAATGGGGTCTATTACATAAGGCCACTCTTTCAGTGTTTCAGTGAATAATATGTATATCTGATAAGTCGGGAATCTCTTTCACATGGCCGTTCATTCAGGGCCTCAGTGCATAACACTCCCCTCAGAAATAGTCAAGGGTCTATTTCAAAATCTACACATTCAGAGTCTCTGTAAGTAACCCACACATGGGGAATACACAAGAGTCTCTTTTCTATGACCACTTAGTCAGAGTCTCATTCAATAATACACACCTGGGGAAGAGTTAAGACTCTACTTCCTGTAGCCACTTATTTAGAGCCTCAGTGAATAATTATCACCAGAGTAATAGTCGAGCATTATCAATATGGCCACTCACTATGTGCCTCCCTGTATGATACACACCTGGGGAATCCTCAGGATTCTGTTTAATACTACTACATATTTAGAACCTTATTGAATAATTCACAATGGAGCAATAGTCAGGTGTCTATTCTTTCTGGCCTCTCATTCAACGTTTCAGTGAATAATAAACTTCTATGGAGTAATCATCAGGTCACTGCTTAATATAGCCAGGGATTAAGTGTCTTCCTGAGTGATACACACCTGGGTGACAGTCACGAGTTTATTTCATATTAACTCTAATTCTGGGTATTGCTGAGTAACACACAACTGGGTGAGTGTCAGGAGTCTATTTGGTATGGACATTCATAAGGAACCTGTTTTAATAATGCGCACACGGAGAATAATCAGGAGTCTATGTCATATGGCTACTCATTCAGACAAAGCATGAAAAACGCAGATGTGGAGTAATGAGAAGTCTGTTTCATATGGCAATTCTTTCACAGACTCACTAAATATTACACACTTGTGATATAGTCTGGAGTCTATTGTTTATGGCCACTAATCTAGAGAATCACTGAAAAATGCACACCTGTGGAATAGTCAGAAGTCTCTATCATATGGCCTCTCATTGAGATCCTCACTAAAGTTTCACACCTGGGAAAATAGTCAGGATTTACTTATATCCCCTCATTTAGTGTCACACTCAATAAAGCACACCTGTGGAATAGTAAGGAGACTTTTTTATGTGGCCTCTCATTCGGAGTGTCACTGAATAATGTGTAGTCAGGAGTCTATTTGATGTACACAGTTTCAACGCCTCAGTGAATAAGAGAGACCCTGGCTATAGTTAGGCATCTAATTAATATGGCCACATATTGTAAGCCTCACTGAATAAAAAACACCTGGACAATAATTTGGAGTCTGTTTTTGATGGACATTCATTCAGAGCCTCGGTGAATAATGCACACCCATAGATTAGCCAGGTGTCTATTTCATTAGGACACTCATTCATAGACTCAGCAGATAATATGCACGTGTGTATTCATAAGGATTTCATTTCATATGGCCAGTGACTAGTAATTTTAGTGAATAATACACAAATATAAAGTACTCAGCAGTCTATTTCATAGAGCCACACATTCAGAGATTCACTGAATACTACAAATATTTAAGATAGACAGAATCCTGTATCATATGGTCACACAATCAGCACCTCACTGAGTAACACACACCTGGGGAAGTTTTAGGAGTCTGCTTTATATAGCCTCTCATTTACAGCCTCAGCGAATAATGAACACGTGTGGAATAGACACTAGTCTATTTTATATGGCCATAAAATTAAAGCCTGAGTGAGTAATACACAGATTTAAAATAGTCACTACTCTATTCCATATGCCCAAATATTCAAAGTCAGAGTCTATAATACACACCTTTGGACTAGTCAAAAAACGATTTTATATGACCAACATTTTAGAGCCTCAGTGAATAATACATACCTGGGGGAAACTCAGGACGCTATTACAGATGGCATACTTTTCAGAGATTAATTGAATAAGGAACACCTGTATTGTAGGCAGCATCCTCTTTTGTATAGTCACATATTCAGAACTTAACTGAATGACATATGCCTTGGGGAAAGTCAGGATTCTATTTTGTAGAGCCACTCATATAGATACCGAATGTAAAAACGCACACCTGCTGAGTATTCAGGAGTCACTATTTTATGGCCACTCATTCCGAGCCTCACAGAATAATACAGAACTATTGAAATTCAGGATTTTATTTTACATGGCCACTTATTCAGAACCTCATTGAAGAATTATATATATCTGGAAACCACTCAGGACTCTATTATATATAGACGCTTCTTCAGAGACTCACTGAATAATGCACACCTGGGGAATAGTCTGGAGATTATTTGATATTACCGTTCACCCATTGACTCAGTGAAAAATGCACAGCTGAGAAATATTCAAGAGAACACTGTCATGAGTCTATTTTCTGTAGTACCTCGTTCAGAAACTCATTGAAGAATATCCACCTTGGAAATAATCATATTCCTTGTCATATGGCCACTCAATCAAAGCATTACCGAATAATGCACCATGGGGCAATAGTAAGGAGTCTATTTCTTATGGCCTCTCATTGAGAGCTTCACTGTGTAATAAACAGATGTGGAGTAGTCAGGACCCTCTTTAAGGTAGCTCCGAACTTTGCAGCTACGTGAATGATACACACATGTGTGATAGTCAGGAGACACTTTGATATAGACACTCATACAGTACCTCTTTGAATACTGCACATTTGGGGAAAAATCACTAGTCTATTTCATATGGTGATTCGTTTGGAGAGTCAAAAAATAACGCACACTTGTGGAGTTAAATGGGGTCTATTACATAAGGCCACTCTTTCAGTGTTTCAGTGAATAATATGTATGTCTGATAAGTCAGGAATCTCTTTCACATGGCCACTCGTTCAGGGCCTCAGTGCGTAATACAGCCCTCAGAAATAGTCAAGGGTCTACTTCAAATAAGTACAGTTTCAGAGACATTGTATGTAATGCACACATGGGCAATACACTAGAGTCTCTTTCTATGCCCACTTAGTCAGAATCTCATTCAATAATACACATCTTAGGAAGAGTTAAGGGTCTACTTCATGTTGCCACTCCTTTAGAGCCTTGGTGAATAATTCATACCGGAGTAATGGTCGAGCATTTTTTATATGGCCACTCACTATGTGCCTTCCTGAATGATACCAACCTGGGGAATCCTCAGGATTCTCTTTAGTACTACCACACGTTTAGAACCTTATTTTATAATTCACAATGTAGCAATAGTCAGGTGACTATTCTTTCTGGTCTCTCATTCAATGTGTCAGTAAATAATAAACTTATCTGGAGCAATCAGGGCACTGCTTAAGATAGCCACGAATTAAGTGCTTTCCTGTGTGACACACACCTGGATTATAGTCAAGAATTTATTTTATATGAACTCTAATTCAGGATATTGCTGAGTAATCTCCAACAGGAAGAGTGTCAGATGTCTATTTGGTATGGACACTCATTCAGAAACTTTTTGAGTAATGCACACATGGAGAATAATCAGGAGTCTATGTCATACGGCTACTCATTCAGACAGTGAATAACGCACATGAGGATTAATGAAAAGTCTGTTTTATATGGCCATTCTTTCACAGCCTCACTGAATATTACACAGTTGTTATATGGTCTGGATTCTATTGTTTATGGCCACTCATTCAGAGAATCACTAAATAATACACACCGGTGGAATAGTCAGAAATCTCTATACTATGGCCTCTCATTGAGAGCCTCACTAAATGTACACACCTGGGAAAATAGTCAGGATTTACTTATATCCCCTCATTTACAGTCTCACTCAATAATGCACCCCTGTTGAATAGTAAGGAGACTTTTTCGTGTGGCCTCTCATTCCGAGTGTCACTGAATAATGTGGTGTAGTCAGGAGCCTACTTCATATAGACACATTTTGAGAGCCTCAGTGAATAACAAAGGCACTTGCTATAGTAAGGCATCTAATTAATATAGCCACATCTTGTAAGCCTCAGAGAAAAATACACACGTGGAGAATAATTTGGAGTCTATTTTACATAAACATTCATTCAGAGCTTTGGTGCATAATGCACACCCCTGTGGTAGCAAGGGTCTGTTTCATTTGGAAATTCATGCATAACCTCAGTGGATAATATGAATGTGTAGATTAGTCAGGATTTAATTTCATATGGACACTGACTCCTAATTTCAGTGAATAATGCACAAATAGAGAGTACTCAGCAGTCTATTTCACAGAGCCACTCATTCAGAGATTCAGTTAATAATACATATATTTAAGATAGACACAATCCTGTTTCATATGGTCACACAATCAGAGCCTCACTGAGTAACACACACCTGGGGAAGAGTTAGGAGTCTACTTTATATAGCCTCTCATTTACAGCCTCAGCAAATAATGCACACGTCTGGAATAGACACTAGTCTATTCTATATGGCCAGAACATCAAAGTCTGAGTGAGTAATACATAACTTTAGAATAGTCACTAGTCTATTCCATATGCCCAAATATACAAAGTCAGAGTCAATAATACACACCTGTGGACTGGTCAAAAAACAATTTTATATGGCCAAAATTTTAGAGCCTCAGTGAATAATACATACCTGAGGAAACTCAGGACGCTATTTCACATGGCATCTATTTCAGAGATTTATTGAATAAGGAACACCTGTATTGTAGTCAGAATTTTGTTTCGTATATCCACATATTCAGAACCTAACTGAATGACATACATCTTGGAGAAAGTCAGGATTCTATTTTGTATAGCCACATATTCAGAACCTAACTAACATACACCATGAAGAAAGCCAGGATTCTATTTCATATAGCTACGCATTTAGATAACGAATATTAAAACGCACACCTGTGGAGTATTCAGGAGTCTGTGTTTTATGGCCACTCATTAAGAGCCTCACAGAATAATACAGAACTAAGGAAATTCAGGAGTGTATTTTACATGGCCACTTATTCAGACTCTCATTGAAGAATCATATATATCTGGAAAATTCTCAGGATTCTATTACATATAGGTACTTATTCAGAGGCTCACTGACTAATGCACAGCTGGGGAATAGCCAGGAGAGTATTTGATATTACTGTTTAACGATTGGCTAAGTGAAAATTGCACAGCTGAGAAATAGTCAAGAGGATAGAGTCATGAGTCTGTTTTATGTGGTAACGCATTCAGAAAATCACTGAACAGTACCGACCTTGGAAATAGTGAGAGTCAAGGTCATATGGCCACTCAGTCAAAGCATTAAAGAATAATGCAAAATGGAAAAACAATAAGGAGTCTTTTCATATGGCCTCTCATTGAGAGGTTCAGTGCATAATAAACAGCTGTGGAGTATTCACGACCCGGTTTAAGTTAGCCCCAGGTTATGCAGCTACGTGAATAATATACACATGTGTTATAGGAGACTATTTGATATGAACACTCATAGAGCACCTCTTCGAATACTGCACATTTGGGGAATAATCACTAGTCTATTTCATTTGGTGATTCCTTTGGAGAGTCAAAAAATAACGCACACCTGTGGATTTAAATGGGGTCTATTACATAAGGCCACTCTTTCATTTTTTCAGTGAATAATATGTGTATCAGATAAGTCAGGAATGTCTTTCACATGGAAACTCGTTCAGGGCCTCAGTGCATAATACTCCCCCTCAGAAATAGTCAAGGGTGTACTTCAAAAAAGTACACATTCAGAGTTCTGTAAGTAATGCACACATGGGCAATACACAAGAGTCTCTTCTCTATGTCCACTTAGAGTTTCATTCAATAATACCCACCTGGGAAAGAGTTAAGTGTCTACTTCCTGTAGCCACTCATTTAGCGCCTCAGTGAATAATTCACACCGGAGTAACAGTCGAGAATTTTTTATATGGCCACTCACTTTGTGACTCCCTGAATGATACACACCTGGGGAATCCTCACATTCTATTTTATAATAGCACACATTTAGAACCTTATTGAATAATTCACAATGGAGCAGTACTCAGGTGTCTATTCTTTCTGGCCTCTCATTCAACATTTCAGTGAATGAAATACTTCTATTGAGTAATCAGGGCACTGTTTAAGATAGCCACGAATTAAGTGCCTTCCTGAGTAATACACGACTGGGTGATAGGAGTTTATTTCATATAAACGCTAATTCTGGGTATTGCTGAGTAATAGAAAACAGGGGAAGTGTCAGGAGTCTATTTGGTATGGATACTCATACAGGACCTGTTTGAATTATGCACACATGGCAAGTAATCAGGAGTCTATGTCATATGGCTACTCATTCAGACAAACAGTGAATAACCCACATGTGGATTAACAAGAAGTCTGTTTTATATGGTCTTTCCTTCACAGCCTTACTGAATATTACACACCTGTGATATAGTCTGGAGTCTATTATTTATGGACACTGATTCAGATCATCAATGAATAATGCACACCTGGGCAATAATCAGAAGTCTCTATTCTATGGCCTCTCATCGAGAGCCTCACTAAATGTACACACCTGGGAAAATAGGATTTACGTATATCACCTCATTTAGCGTCTCACTCAATAATAGACACCTGTGGAATGGTATTGAGACTTTTTCATGTGGCTAATCTTTAGAAGTGCCACTGAATAATGTGGTGAATTCATGAGTCTATTTTATGTAGACAAATTTTCAGAACCTCAGCGAATAAAAGAGACTCTTCCTATAGTAAGGCATCTAATTAATATGGCCACATCTTGTAAGACTTACTAAATAATACACACCTGCTGAATAATTTGGAGTCTATTTTTGATGGACATTCATTCAGAGCCACGGTGAATAATGCACACCCATGTGGTAGTCAGGTGTCTATTTCATTTGGACACTATTCATAGCCTCAGTGGAAAATATGCACGTGTGGATTAGTCAGGATTTCATTTCATATGGCCACTGACTCGTAATTTCAGTGAATAATGCACAAATGTGAAGTACTCCACAGAGTATTTCAAAGAGCCACTCATTCAGAGATTCACTGAATAATACAAATATTTATGATAGCCAGAATCCTGCTTCCCATGGACACAAAATCAGAGCCTCACTGATTAACACACACCTGGGTAAACGTTAGGATACTACTTTATATAGCCTCTCATTTGCAGCCTCAGCGAATAATGCACACCTGTGGAATAAACACTAGTCTATTTTATATGGCCACAAAATCAAAGCCTGAGTGAGTAATACACAACTTTAGAATAGTCACAAGTCTATTCCATATTCCCAAATAGTCAAAGTCAGAGTCAATAATACACACCTGTGGACTAGTCAAAAACAATTTCATATGGCCAAAGTTTTAGAGCCTCAGTGAATAATACATACCTGGGGAATACTCAGGACGCCATTACATATGGCACCTAATTCAGAGATTCATTGAGAAAGGAACACCTGTATTGTAGTCAGAATTCTATTTTGTATAGCCACAAATTCAGAAAGTAACTTAAAGACATGCACATTGGGGAAAGTCAGAATTCTATTTCCCATAGCCACATATTCAGAACCTAACTGAATAATATACACCTCGGGGAAAGTCAGGATTCTATTTTTTATAGCCACCCATATTATACCAAATGTAAAAACGCACACCTGCAGAGTATTCGGGAGTGTCGGTTTTATGGCCACTCATTCATATCTGGAAAATACTCAGCATTCTATTATACATAGCCACTTATTCAGAGACTCAACGAATAATGCACACCTGGGGAATAGTCCGGAGACTATTTCATATGACCGTTCACCCAGTGACTCAGTGAAAAATGCACAGCTGAGATAGAGTCAAGAGAATAGAGTCATGAGTCTATTTTCTGTGGTGACACATTCAGAAACTAACTGAAGAATACTCACCTTGGAAATAGTCAGAGTCCCTGTCATAAGGCCACTCAATCAAAGCATTACCGAATAATGCACAATGGGGCAATAGTAAAAAGTCTATTACATATTGCCTTTCATTGAGAGCTTCAGTGCATAATAAAGAGCTGTGGAGTAGTCAGGACCCTCTTTTAGGTAGCCCCAAGTTATGCAGATACGTGAATTATAAATAAATATGTGATAGTCACGAGACTATTTGATATGCACAATCGTACAGCACCTCTTCGAATACTGCACATTTGGGGAAGAATCACTAGTCTATTTCATATGGTGATTCATTTGGAGAGTCAAAAATTATTGCACACCTGTGGAGTAAAATGGGGTCTATTAGCTAAGGCCACTCTTTCAGAGTTTCAGTAAATAATATCTATATCTGCTAAGTCAGAAATGTCTTTTACATGGACACTGGTTCAGGGCCTCACTGCATAATACACCCCTCAGAAATAGTCACGGGTCTGCTTCAAAAAAGTACACATTCAGAGTCTCTGTAAGTAATGCACACATGGGCAATACAGAAGAGTCTCTTTTCTATTCCCACTTAGTCAGCGTTTCATTCAAAAATACACACCTGGGAAAGAGTTAAGAGTCTATTAGTGCAGCCACTCAATTAGCGCCTCAGTGAATAATTCACAGCTGAGTAACGGTCGAGAATATTTTATAGGGCCATTCACTATGTGACTCTGAGAATGATACACACCTGGGGAGTCCTCACATTCTATGTCATAATAGCACACATTTAGAACCGTATTGAATAATTCACATTGGAGCAATAATCAGGAGTCTATTTTTTCTGGCCTGTCATTCAACGTTTCAGTGAATAAAAAACTTCTGTGGAGTAATCTGCGCACTATTTAAGATAGCCACTAATTAAGTGCCTTCCTCAGTAATACACACCTGGGTGATAGTCAGGAGTTTAATTCATACAAACGCTAATTCTGGGTATTGCTGAGTAATACACAGAAGTGGAGTGTCAGGAGTCTATTTGGTATGGACACTCATACAGAACCTGTTTGAATTATGCACACATGGAGAATAATCAGGAGTCTATGTCATACGGCTTCTCATTATGACAAACAGTGAATAACCCACATGTGGAGTAATGAGATATCTGTTTTATTTGGCCTTTCTTTCACAGCCTCACTGAATATTACACACCTGTGATATAGTCTGGAGTCTATTGTTTATGGCCACTCATTCAGAGCGTCACTGAATAATGCACACCTGGGGAATATTCAAATGTCTGTATCCTATGGCCTCCCATTGAGAGCCTCACTAAATGTACACACCTGGGAAAATAGTTGGGATTTAATTTTATCACCTCATTTAGAGTCCCATTCAATAATACACACCTGTGGAAGGGTATTGAGACTTTTTCATATGGCTACTCTTTTGGAGTGCCACTGAATAATGTGGTGAACTCATGAGTATATATATATATATATATATATATATATATATATATATATATATATATTTTTTTAATTTTTATTGCATTATAGGTTTGGGGGTACATGTGCAGAACGAGCAAGATAGTTGCATAGGTACACACATGGCAGTGTGCTTTGCTGCTTTCCTCCCCTTCACCCACACTTGGTATTCCTCCCCAGGATATTTTATGTAGACATATTTTAAGAACCTCAGTGAATAAAAGAGACTCTTGCTATAGTAAGGCATCTAATTAATATGCCACATCTTGTAAGCCTTACTAAATAATACACACCTGCTGAATAATTTGGAGTCTATTTTTGATGGACATTCATTCAGAGCCATGGTGAATATTGCACACCCGTGTGGTAGCCAGGTGTCTATTTCATTTGGACACTATTCATAGCCTCAGTGGAAAATACGCACGTGTGGATTAGTCAGGATTTCATTTCATATGGCCACTGTCTCGTAATTTCAGTGAATAATGCACAAATGTAAAGTAGTCCACAGTCAATTTCACAGAGCCACTCATTCAGAGATTCACTGAATAATACAAATATTTAAGATAGCCAGAATCCTATTTCCTATGGTAACAAAATCAGAGCTTCACTGATTAACACACACATGGGTAAACCTTAGGAGTCTACCTTATATATCCTCTCATTGGCAGCCTAAGCGAATAATGCACACCTGTGGAATAGACACTACTTTATTTTATATGGCCAAAAAATCAAAGCCTGAATGAGTAACACACAACTTTAGAATTGTCACATGTCTATTCCATATGCCCAAATATTCAAAGTCAGAGTCAGTAATACACACCTGTGGACTTGTAAAAAAACAATTTCATGTGGCCAAAATTTTAGAGCCTCAGTGAATAATTCATACGTGGGGAATACTCAGGACGCTATTACATATGGCACCTATATCAGAGATTCATTGAATTAGGAACGTCTGTATTGTAGACAGAATTCTATTTTGTATAGTCAAAAATTCAGAAAGTAACTTAAAGATATACACATTGGGGAAAGTCATTATTCTATTTCCTATAGCCACATATTCAGAACCTAATTGAATAACATACACCTTGGGGAAAGTCAGCATTCTATTTCCTATAGCCACACATTTAGATACCATAGGTAAAGACGCAAACCTGCAGAGTATTCAGGAGTGTCTGTTTTATGGCCACTCATTCAGAGCCTCACAGAATAACACAGAGCTACTGAAATTCAGGAGTGTATTTTACATCGCCAGTTATACAGAACCTCTTTGAAGAATCTTGTATATCCGGCCAATAATTAGCATTCGTTTTTAATTTTCTTTTATTTATTTGTTATTTTTTTTAAATTTTTATTGTATGATAGGTTTTGGGGGACATGTGCAGAACGTGCAAGATTGTTGCATAGGTACACACACGTGAGTGTGCCTACCTCCCCCTCACGCATATTTGGCGTGTATCCACAGGCTATCCCTCCCCAGCCCTCCTGCACTGTCCCTCCCTCAATTCCCCCAATAGATCCCAGTGTGTAGTAGACCCCCTCTCTGTGTCCATGTGTTCTCATTTTTCTCACCCACCTATGAGTGAGTATATGCAGTATTTCTTTTTCTGTTCTTGTGTCAGTTTGCTGAGAATGATGTTCTCCACATTCATCCATGTCCTTACAAAGGACATAAACTCATCATTTTTGATTGCTGCATAATATTCCATGGTGTATATGTGCCACATTTTCCAAATCCAGTCTATCATCTATGGGAATTTTGGTTGGTTCCAGGACTTTGTATTGTAAATAGTGCTTCAATGAAGCATACGTGTGCAAATGTCCTTATAGTAGAATGATTTATACTCCTTTGCATATATACCCAGTAAAGGGATTGCTTTGTCAAATGGAATTTCTTTTCTAGGTCGCTGAGGAATCGCCAAACTGTTTTCCACAATTGTTGAACTAAGTTACACTCCCACCAACAGTGTAAGAGTGTTCCTTTTTCTCCACATCCTCTCCAGCATCTGCTGTCTCCAGATTCTTTAATGATTGCCATTCTAACTGGCGTGAGAAGATATCTCAATGTGGTTTTGATTTGCATCTCTCTAATGACCAGTGATAATGAGCATTTTTTCATGTGTTTGTTGGCCTCATTTATGTCTTCTTTTGTAAAGTGTCTGTTCATATCCTTTGCCCATTTTTGAATGGGCTTGTTTGTTTTATTTCTGTAAGTCTGTTTAAGTTCTCTGTAAATTCTGGATATCAGCCCTTTGTCAGATGTGTAAACTGCAAAGACTTTTTCCCATTCTGATGGTTGCCAATTCACGCTAGTGACTGCTTCTTTTGCCATGCAGAAGCTCTGGAGTTTGATTAGGTACCATTTGTCTATGTTGGCTTTTGTTGCCAATGCTTTTGGTGTTTTGGTCATGAATTTCTTGCCTACTCCTATGTTCTGAATGGTTTTGCCTAGATTTTCTTCTAGGGTTTTTATGGTGTCAGGTCTTATGTTTAAGTCGTTAATCCATCTGGAGTTAACTTTAGTGTAAGGTGTCAGGAAGGGGTCCAGTTTCTGCTTTCTGCACATGGCAAGCCAGTTTTCCCAACACCATTTATTAAACAGGAAATCTTTTTCCCATTGCTTGTTTTTGTCTGGTTTAACAAAGATTATATGGTTGTAAGTATGTTGTGTTGCCACTAATGCCTCTGTTCTGTTCCATTGGTCTATATCTCTCTTTTGGTACCAGTACCATGCTGTTTTGATCACAGTAGCCTTGTAGTATAGTTTGAAGTCTGGTAGTGCGATACCTCCCACTGTGTTCTTTTTGCTTAGAATTGACTTGGCTATGCGGGCTGTCTTTTGTTTACATATGAAGTTCATGGTGGGGTTTTCCAGTTCTGTTAAGAAATTCTATGGTAGTTTGATGAGGATAGCATTGATTGTTTAAATTACTTTGGGCAGTATAGCCATTTTCACGATATTGGTTCTTCTCAATCACGAACATGGAATGATTCTCCATTTGTTTGTGTCCTCTCTTATTTCGTTGAGCAGTGGTTTGTAGTTATCCTTAAAGAGGTCCCTTATGTTCCTTTTAAGTTGTATTCCCAGGTATTTTATTTTATTTGTAGCAATTGTGAATGGCAGTTCGTTCCTGATTTGGTTCTCTTTAAGTCTGTTATTGGTGTATAGGAATGCTTGGGATTTTTGAACGTTGATTTTATGTCCTGAGACTTTGCTGAAGTTGCTTATCAGTTTCAGGAGTTCTTGGGCTGAGGTGATGGGGTCATCAAGGTATACTATCATGTTGTCTGCAAATAGAGACAATTTGGCTTCCACCTTTCCTATTTGAATACACTTTATTTTTTTTCATGCCTGATTTCTGATTTGAATACCCTTTATTTCATATTCATGCCTGATCTCTCTGGCTAGAATTTCCAGTACTATGTTCAATAGGAGTGGAGAGAGAGGACATCATTGTCTAGTGCCGGATTTCAAAGGGAATGCTTCCAGTTTCTGCCCTTTAAAGATGATTTTGGCTGTTGGTTTCTCGTAAATAGCTTTTATTACTTTGAGATATATTCCATCAATACCAAGTTTATTGAGGGTTTTTAGCATAAAGGGCTGTTGAATTTTGTCAAATCCCTTCTCTGATCAATTGAGATAATCATGTGGTTTCTGTTTTTGCTTCTTTTTATGTGGTGAATTACATTTATAGACTTGCGTATGTTGAACTAGCCTTGCATTCCTGGGATGAAACCTACTTGATCATGATGGATAAGCTTTTTAATGTAATGTTGCAATCGGTTTGCCAGTATTTTATTGAAGATTTTTGCACCTATGTTCATCATGGATATCGGCCTGAAGTTTTCTTTTCTTGTTGAGTCTCTGCCAGGTTTTGGTATCAGGATGATGATGGTCTCATAAAATGATTTGGGAAGGGTTCCCTTTTATTGAATTATTTAGAATAGTTTCAGAAGGAATGGTACCAGATCCTCTTTGTGTGTCTGGTAGAATTCGGCTGTGAGCCCATCTGGACCTGGGCTTTTATTGTGTGGTACGCTCTTTATTGCTGCCCCAACTTCAGACTTTGTTATTGGTCTATTCATTGTTTCTGCTTCCTTTTGGTTTAGGCTTGGGAGGACACAGGCGTCCAGGAATTTATCCATTTCTTCCTGGTTTACTCGTTTATGTGCATAGAGTTATTTGTAGTATTCTCTGATGATGGTTTGAATTTCTGTGGAATCTGTGGTGATTTCCTTATTAACGTTTTTTATTGCATCTATTTGGTTGTTCTCTCTTTTCTTTTTTGTTAGTCTGACTACAGGTCTGTCTATTTTGTTGATCTTTTCCAAAAACCAGCTCTTGGATTTATTGATTTTTGAAGGGTTTTTCTTGTCTCTGTCTCCTTTAGTTCTGCTCTGATCTTAGTCATTTCTTGTCTTTGGCTAGGTTTTGAGTTTTTTAATCTTGCTCCGCTAGCTCTTTCAATTTTGATGATAGGTTGTCAATGTTGGATCTCTCAACTCTTCTCATGTGGGCACTTAGTGCTGTATATTTTCCTCTACAGACTGCTTTAAATGTGTCCCAGAGATTCTGGTATGTTGTGTCTTCGTTCTCATTGGTTTCGAAGAACTTCTTTATTTCTGCCTTCATTTCATTGTTTATCCAATCATCATTCAAGAGCCCATTGTTCAGTTTCCATGAAGCTGTGCAGTTCTGAGTTAGTTTCTGAATTCTGAGTTCCAACTTGATTGCACTATGTTCTGAGAGACTGTTTTTTATGATTTTAGTTGTTTTGCATTTGCTGAGGAGTGCTTTACTTCCAATTATGTAGTCAATTTTGGAGTAGGTGTGATGTGTTCTGAGAAGAATGTATATTCTGTGGATTTGGGGTGGAGAGTTCTGTAAATGTCTATCAGGTTTGCTTGTTCCAGGTCTGAGTTCAAGTCCTGGATACCCTTGTTAATTTCCTGTCTGATTGATCTGTCTGATATTGACAGTGGAGTGTTAAAGTCTCAAACTATTACTGTGTGGGAGTCTAAGTCTCTTTGTAAGTCTTTAAGAACTTGCCTTGGAGGAGAAGGCAAGATGGCGTCATAGAGGCGACTCAGGATGGCAGCTCTCAGTGAAGGCGCAGAGGGTGAGTCCTAGCCGCATTCTCGGATGTTTCTTTTATGCCCACAGAGCGTTGAAAGTCCCAGGTGTGGGAGAGACATGGGACTCTAACAAAGCCAGCTAACGCAGCCGGCTCCCCCCGCCTCTTTGGCCGGCACCGCAGCAGGAACTGGTGCAGAACTCACTGGTCTGTGTGCCCTGTTAAACCGGCAATCTGAGATTTGGAAGGGCAGATTGCCATGTTCACCTGATTGAACGGGACTTGGACAATGAGCCAGACCAGGAGTTTCCTTGGAAGCGTGATCTGAACCGGGGTAATGGGCAGCAGCATGGGAGATCACACAGATCCCAGTGCCCTATCAGCAGGCTCCTGGGGCTCCAGTGAGAGAGTCGACTTTTCAGCTTGGGGAGAGGAAGAGAGAGAGAGAGAGGACGGACTCTGAGGCAGGGAGCTGAGTGATCAGGCTCAGCGGGTCCCACGCTCATGGGGACAAGCAGGGTGGCAACTGGAGATGCTTGGGGCTGAGAGTTTTGCTGCCAGCATCTAGGACGGTGCAGCCCGATGAGGGAGGGGCGTCCACCATTGCTGATGCAGTCCACCCCCACTGAAGTACCGCCCAGGACTGATGCAGCCTGCCGTTGCCGAGGCAACCTGCCATAACAGAGAGACTCCTTGCTCCACAGCAGAAGGGAGCCCAGCAGCAACAGGACAGACCCACGCTAGCAGGTCAGAGCCCAGGCAGGCAAATAGTGAATAGACTGCCACCTAGTGGGGCAGGACAGTGCAACAGATGCTCATAAAGAAAGCCCCAACTCCCTGAGACAGAGCATCTAAGAGGGAAAAAAAAAAGAGAGTGGTGTTTTATGAGTTCTATAGCAGCAGACATAAACAACCTCCCAACAACGCTGAATGAACAGCAGAGCTCACAGCTCAGCACTGGAGCTCCTATAAAGCACAGACTGTCTCCTCAAGCACCTCCCAGACCCCTGTGTATCCAAGGAGTCACCCCAGAAAAGGACTAATCAGACTGACATTTGGCTGGCATTATTCTGGAACAAGGACAGCAGAAGAAGAAACTGGTATCATCCGTCACTGTTCCTCAGCTGCTGCAGGTATACCCCAGACAAGCAGGTGCTGGAGTGGACCTCAGCACTCATATAGCAGAGGGGATAGACCATTAGAGGGAAAACTAAGTAACAGAAATACTTCATCATCAACAATCTCAGCGTCCACACAGAGACCCAATTGAAAAATCAGCAACTACTAAGACGAAAGGCGGATAAATCCATAAAGATGGGAAGAAACCAGCGCAAAAAGGAGGAAAGCACCAGAAACCAAAACACCTCACTTCCAAAAAAGAACCAAAACTCCTCACCAGCAAGGGAACAAAGCTGGATGGAGAATGAATGTGACGAAATGACGGAATCAGACTTCAGAAAGTGGATAATGAGAAACTTCAGTGAGGTAAAGGAACATGTACTAAACCAGTGCAAAGAAACTAATAACCTTGAAAAAAGATTTGAAGAAAGATTCGAGGAATTGATAACAAGAATGGACAACGTAGAGAGGAATATGAATGAATTGAAGGAGCTGAAAAGCACAACACGAGAACTTCGCGAAGCATGCACAAGTTTCAAAAGCCAAATTGACCAAGCAGAAGAAAGAATATCAGAAGTTGAAGATCAACTCAAAGAAATAAAATGAGAAAGCAAGATTAAAGAAAAAAGTAAAAAAGTAATGAACAAAATCTCCAAGAAATGTGGGACTATGTGAAGAGACCCAACCTACGTTTGATAGGCGTACCAGAATGTGACGAAGAGAATGAATCCAAGCTGGAAAACACTCTTCAGGGTATTATCCAGGAAAATTTTCCAAACCTAGCAAGTCAGGTCAATACTCAACTCCAGGAAATACAGGGAACACCACAAAGATACTCCCGAAGAAGAGCAACCCCAAGGCACATAATCGTCAGATTCACCAGGGTGGAAACGAAGGAGAAAATACTAAGGGCAGCCAGAGAGAAAGGTCAGGTCACCTACAAAGGGAACCCCATTAAACTCACAGCAGATCTCTCGGCAGAGACTCTACAAGCCAGAAGAGAGTGGGGGCCAATATTCAACATCCTTAAAGAAAAGAGCTTTCAACCCAGAATTTCATATCCAGCCAAACTGAGCTTCATAAGTGAAGGTAAAATAAAATCCTTCACAAACAAGCAAGTACTCAGAGATTTTGTCACCACTAGGCCTGCTTTACAAGAGCTCCTGAAAGAGGCACTAAACATAGAAAGAAACAACCAGTTCCGCCATCCTAAAAGCATACCAAATGCTAAAGAGCATCAACAAAATGAAGAATCTACATGAACCAACGGGCAAAACAACCAGCTAGCATCAAAATGGCAGTACCAAATTCACACATAACAATATTAATCCTGAATGTAAATGGGCTAAATGCACCAAACAAAAGACACAGACTGGCAAATTGGATAAAAAAACAAAACCCACCAGTATGCTGTATCCAGGAAACCCACCTCACATGCAAAGATACACAAAGGCTCAAAATAAAAGGATGGAGGAAGATTTACCAAGCAAATGGAGAGCAAAAAAAAGCAGGAGTTGCAATTCTCATCTCTGATAAAATAGACTTTAAAGCAACAAAGATCAAAAGGGACAAAGAAGGTCATTACATAATGATAAAAGGATCGATACAACAAGAAGAGCTAACGATTCTAAATATATATGGACCCAATGCAGGAGCACACAGATATATAAGGCAAGTTCTTAATGACTTACAAAGAGACTTAGACTCCCACACAGTAATAGTGGGAGACTTTAACACTCCACTGTCAGTATCAGACAGATCAACCAGACAGAAAATTAACAAGGATAGCCAGGACTTGAACTCAGACCTCGAACAAGCAAACATGATAGACATTTACAGAACTCTCCACCCCAAATCCACAGAATATACATTCTTCTCAGCACCACATCACACCTTCTCCAAAATTGACCCCATAATTGGAAGTAAAGCACTCCTCAGCAAATGCAAAACAACTAAAATCATAACAAAGAGTCTCTCAGACCATAGTGCAATCAAGTTGGAACTCAGAATTCAGAAAATAACTCAGAACCGCACAGCTTCATGGAAACTGAACTGGCTGTTGAATGTTGACTGGATAAACAATGAAATGAAGGCAGAAATAAAGAAGTTCTTTGAAACCAACGAGAATGAAGACACAACATACCAGAATCTCTGGGACACATTTAAAGCAGTCTGTACAGGAAAATATACAGCAATAAGTGCCCACATGAGAAGAGTGGAGAGATCCAAAATTGACACCCTATCGTCAAAATTGAAAGAGCTAGAGGAGCAAGATCAAAAAAGCTCGAAACCTAGCCGAAGACAAGAAATAACTAAGATCAGAGCAGAACTGAAGGAGACATAGACAAGAAAAAGCCTTCAAAAAATCAATAAATCTAAGAGCTGGTTTTTTGAAAAGATCAACAAAATAGACAGACCACTAGCCAGACTGATAAAAAAGAAAAGAGAGAACAACCAAATAGATGCGATAAAAAACGATAAAGGGGAAATCACCACAGATTCCACAGAAATTCAAACCATCATCAGAGAATACTACAAACAACTCTATGCACATAAACGAGTAAATCAGGAAGAAATGGATAAATTCCTGGACGCCTGTGTCCTCCCAAGCCTAAACCAGGAGGAAGCTGAAACGATGAATAGACCAATAACAAGGTCATAAGTTGAGGAAGCAATTAATAGCCTACCACACAGAAAAAGCCCAGGTCCAGATGGGTTCACAGCCGAATTCTACCAGACACACAAAGAGGATCTCGTACCATTCCTTCTGAAACTATTCCAAATAATCCAAAATGAGGGAACCCTTCACAAATCATTTTATGAGACCAACATCATCCTGATACTCAAACCTGGTACAGACTCAACAAGAAAAGAAAACTTCAGGCCAGTATCTATGATGAACCTAGATGCAAAAATCTTCAATAAAATACTGGCAAATCGATTGCAACAGCACATTAAAAAACTTATCCATTATGATCAAGTAGGATTCATCCCGGGGATGCAATGCTGGTTCAGCATACGCAAGTCTATAAATGTAATTCACCACATAACCGAAGCAGAAACAAAAACCACATGATTATCTCAATTGATGCAGAGAAGGCATTTGACAAAATTCAACAGCCCTTTATGCTAAAAACCCTCAATAAACTTGGTATTGATGGAACATATCTCAAAGTAATAAAAGCTATTTATGACAAACCAACAGCCAATATCATAATTAATGGGGAAAAACTCGAAGCATTCCCTTTGAAATCTGGCACTAGACAAGGATGCCCTCTCTCACCGCTCCTATTCAACATAGTACTGGAAGTTCTAGCCAGAGCAATCAGGCAAGAAAAAGAAATAAAACGTATTCAGATAGGAAAGGTGGAAGCCAAATTGTCTCTATTTGCAGACGACATGATAGTATACCTAGAAGACCCCATCACCTCAGCCCAAAAGCTCCTGCAACTGATAAGCAACTTCAGCAAAGTCTCAGGATATAAAATATATGTGCAAAAATCACAAGCATTCCTATACACCAATAACAGACTTAAAGAGAACCAAATTAAGAACGAACTACCATTCACAATTGCTACAAAGAAAATAAAATACCTAGGAATACAACTCACAAGGAATGTAAGGGACCTCTTTAAGGAAAACTACAAACCACTGCTCAACGAAATAAGAGAGGACAGAAACACATGGAGAAACATTCCATGTTCGTGGTTAGGCAGAATCAATATTGTGAAAATGGCTATACCGCCCAAAGTAATTTACACATTCAATGCTATCCCCATCAAACTACCATTGAATTTCTTCACAGAACTGGAAAAAACCACTATGAATTTCATATGGAACCAAAAGAGAGCCCGCATAGCCAAGTCAATTCTAAGCAAAAAGAACACAGCCGGAGGCATCACACTACCAGACTTCAAACTATACTACAAGGCTACAGGAATCAAAACAGCATGGTACTGGTACCAAAACAGAGATATAGACCAATGGAACAAAACAGAGGCATCGGAGGCAACACAACATATCTAAAACCATATTATCTTTGATAAACCAGACAAAAACAGGCAATGGGGAAAGGATTCCCTATTTAATAAATGGTGTTGGGAAAACTGGCTAGCCATGTGCAGAAAGCAGAAACTGGACCCCTTTCTGACACCTTACACTAAAATTAACTCCAGATGGATTAAAGACTTAAACGTAAGGACTGACACCATAAAATCTCTAGAAGAAAATCTAGGCAAAACCGTTCAGGACATAGGAGTAGGCAAGGACTTCATGAACAAAACACCAAAAGCATTGGCAACAAAAGCCAAAATAGACAAATGGGACCTAATCAAACTCCACAGCTTCTGCAGGGCAAAGAAACAGTCACTAGAGTGAATCGGCAACCATCAGAATGGGAAAAAATCTTTGCAGTTTACACTTCTGACAAAGAGCTGATATCCAGAATTTACAAAGTACTCAAACAGATTTACAGAAAAAAAACAAACAAGCCCATTCAAAAATGGGCAAAGGATATGAACGTAAACTTTACAAAAGAAGACATACATGAGGCCAACAAACATACGAAAATGTGCTCATCATCATTGGTCATTAGAGAGATGCAAATCAAAACCACATTGAGATATCATCTCACACCAGTTAGAATGGCGATCATTAAAAAATCTGGAGACAGCAGATGCTGGAGAGGATGTGGAGAAATAGGAACACTCTTACACTGTTGGTGGGAGTGTAAATTAGTTCAATGATTGTGGAAGACAGTGTGGCGATTCCTCAGGGACCGAGAAATAGAAATTCCATTTGACCCAGCAATCCCATTACTGGGTATCTATCCAAAAGACTATAAATCGTTCTACTATAAGGACCCATGCACACGAATGTTCATTGCAGCACTGTTTACAATAGCAAAGACCTGGAACCAACCCAAATGCCCATCAATGATAGACTGGAATGGGAAAATGTGGCACATAGCCACCATGGAATATTATGTAGCAATCAAAAATGATGAGTTTGTGTCCTTTGTAAGGACATGGATGAATCTGGAGAACATCATTCTCAGCAAACTGACACAAGAACAGAAAAAGAAATACTGCATATACTCACTCATAGGTGGGTGAGAAAATTGAGTACACATGGACACAGAGAGGCCTTCTGCTATACACTGGGGACTTTTGGGGGAAATGGGGGAGGGACAGCGGGGGGGGACTGGGGTGATAGCCTGGGGATGAATACCAAGTGTGTGTGAAGGGGAGGAAGGCAGCAAAACACACTGCCATGGGTGTACCTATGCAACTATCTTACACGTTCTGCACATGTACCCCAAAACCTATAATGCAATAAAAATTAAAAAAAAAAAACAAAACAAAACACTTGCCGTATATATCTGGGTGCTTCCGTATTTGGTCCATATATATTTAGAATCATTAGATCTTCTTGTTGTATCGATCCTTTTAGCATTATGTGATGACCTTCTTTGTCCCTTTTGATCTTTGTTGCTTTAAAGTCTATTTTATCACATATGAGAATTGCAACTTTTGCTTTTGCTTTCTCTCCATTTTCTTGGTAAATCTTCCTCCATCCCTTTACTTTGAGCTTTTGTGTATCCTTGCATGTGAGGTGGGTTTCCTGGATACAGCACATCGATGGGTTTTGGTTTTTTATCCAATTTGCCAGTCCGTGTCTTTTGATTGGTGCATTTAACCCATTTACATTTAGGATTAATATTGTTATGTGTGAATTTGATACTGCCATTTTGATGCCAGCTGGCTGTTTTGCCCATTGGTTCATGTTGATTCTTCATTTTCTTGATACTCTTTAGCATTTGGTATGCTTTTAGGATGGCTTGTACTGGTTGTTTCTTTCTATGTGTAGTGCCTCTTTCAGGAGCTCTTGTAAAGCAGGCCTAGTGGTGACAAAATCTCTGACTACTTGCTTGTTCATGAAGAATTTTATTTCATTTTTTTTACTTATGAAGCTCAGTTTGGCTGGATATAAAATTCTGGGTTGAAAGTTCTTTTCTTTAAGGATGTTGAATATTGGCCCCCACTCTCTTCTGGCTTGTAGAGTCTCTGCCGAGAGATCTGCGGTGAGTCTGATGGGCTTTCCTTTTTCGGTGACCTGAACTTTCTCTCTGGCTCCCCTTAGTATTTTCTCCTTCATTTCAACCCTGTTGAATCTGACGATTGTGTGCCTTGGGGTTGCTCTTTTTGCGGAATATCTTTGTGGTGTTTTCTGTATTTCATGGAGTTGAGTATTGATCTGTCTTGCTAGGTTGGAGAAATTTTCATGGATAATCTCCTGAAGAGTATTTTCCAGCTTGGATTCATTCTCTTCATCACATTCTGGTACACCTATTAAACGTAGGTTGGGTCTCTTCACATATTCCCACATTTCTTGTTGATTTTGTTCATTCCTTTTTGTGCTTTTTTCTCTCATCTTGGTTTCTCGTTTTATTTCATTGAATTGATCTTCCACTTCTGATATTCTTTCTTCTGCTTGGTCAATTCGGCTGTTGAATCTTGTGCATGCTTCACAAAGTTCTCGTGTTGTTTTTTTCAGCTCCTTCAATTCATTCATGTTACTCTCTAAGTTGTCCATTCTTGTTATCAATTCCTCAAATCTTTTTTCAAATCTTTTTTTCAAGGTTCTTAGTTTCTTTGCACTGATTTAAAACATGTTCTTTTAGCTCACTGAAGTTTCTCATTATCCACATTCTGAAGTCTGATTCCGTTATTTCATGACAGTCATTCTCCATCCAGCTTTGTTCCCTTGCTGGTGAGGAGTTTTGGTCCTTTGTCAGAGTTGAGGTGTTTTGGTTTCGGGTGGTTTCCTCCTTTTTGAGCTGGTTTCTTCCCATCTTTGTGGATTTATCCACCTGTTGTCTTAGTAGTTGCTGATTTTTCAATTGGGTTTCTGAGTAGATGCCAAGATTGTTGATGATGAAGTATTTCTGTTACTTAGTTTTCCTTCTAATGGTCTTGCCCCTCTGCTGTACGAGTGCTGATGTCCATTACAGGCCCTGCTTGTCTGTGGTACACCTGTAGCAGCTGTGGATCAGTGAGTGTTGCTACCAGTTTTTTCTTCTGCTATCCTTTTTCCAGAATGATGCCAGCCAAATGTCATCTGATTTTTCTTTTTTAGGGTGACTCTTTGGACATACAGGGGTCATGGAGCTGCTTGAGGGCATCGTCTGTGCTTTATTGGAGCTCCCGTGCTGAGCTCTGAGGTCCGATGTTCATTCAGGGTTGTTGGGAGGATGTTTTTATGTCTGCTGCAACAGAACTCATAAAACACACCACCTTTACATTTCCCCTTTGATGCTCTGTCTCAGGGTGTTGGGGCTTTCTTTATGAATATCTTCTGCACTGTCCTGCCCGGCTAGGAGTTAGTCTATTCACTATTTGAATGCTGAGCCTTTTCCCTGCTAGTGCGGGTGCCTCAGGCCCTGTTCTGCTGTGGTGCTCCGCCCAGCTGAGGGAGTCTCTCTGTTACGGCGGGTTGCCTCTGCAATGGCAGGCTGTGTTAACCCTGGGCGGTACTTCAGTAGGGGCGGATTGCATCCATAGTAGCAGAAGTCCTTCCCCCACCAGGCTTCACTGTGCTAGATTCAACTGTGCCGGCAGCAAAGCTCTCAGCCCCAAGGGCCTCCAATCGCCACCCTGCTTGTTCCCATGAAGGTGGGACACGCCAAGCCCAATCATCCAGCTTCCTGCCTCAGCGTCCATCCTGTCTCTCTCTCTCTTCCTCTCCCCAAGGCAAACAGTTGACTCTCTCACTGGCGCCCCAGTAGCCCGCTGATTGGGCACTGGGATCCGTGCAATCTCCCGTGATGCTGCCCATTGTGCCGGCTCAGATCACGCTTCCCAAAAATCTCCTGGTCTGGCTCATTGTCCAAGTCCCATTCAATCAGATGGGTATGTCAATCTGCCCTTCCAAATCTCAGATTGCTGGTTTAACAGGGCACCAAAACCAGTGAGTTTTCTGAGGAAGCCAAGGGGCTGCACCACCAGCCAAGCCACCTGAGCTGGCCACGCAATGCTGGCTTCCCGTGTCTCTCCCATACCTGGGACTTTCAACCTTCTGTGGGCAAAAAGGGTTTGTCCAAGAATGCGGCTAGCACTCACCCTCTGCGCCTTCACTGGGAGATGCAATCCTGAGTGGCCTCTATGAAACCATCTTGGAAGCACCCGGAGCATTCTATTATACATAGCCACTTACTCAGAGAGTCATCGAATAATGCACACCTGGGGAATAGTCCAAAGATTATTTGATATGACTATTCACCCAGTGATTCAGTGAAAATTGCACAGCTGAGATAGAGCCAAGAGAATAGAGTCATGAGTCTATTTCCTGTGGTGACACATTCAGAAACTAACTGAAGAATGCCCAGCTTGGAAATAGTCAGATTCCAAGTCATAAGGCCAGTCAATCAAAGCATTACCAAATAACGCACAATGGGGCAATAGTAAAAAGTCTATTACATATGGCCTTTCATTGAGAGCTTCAGTGCATAATAAAGAGCTGTGGAGTAATCAGGGCCCTCTTTTAGGTAGCCCCAAGGTATGCAGATACCTAAATAATACATATATGTGTGATAGTCAGGAGACTATTTTATATGGACAATCATACAGCACCTCTTGGAATACTGCACATTTGGGGAAAAATCACTAGTCTATTTCATATGGTGATTCATCTGGAGAGTCAAAAATTAACACACACTTGCGGAGTAAAATGGGGTCTATTAGCTAAGGAGTTTCAGTGAATAATATGTATATCTGATGAGTCAGGAATGTCTTTCACATGGACGCTCGTTCAGGGCCTCAATGCATAATACTCCCCTCAGAAATAATCAAGGGACTACTTCAGAAAAGTACACATTCATATTATCTGTAAGTAATGCACACATGGGCAATAAACAAGAGTCTCTTTTCTATGCCCACTTAGTCAGCATTTCATTCAATAATACACAACTTGGAAAAAGTTAAGAGTCTCCTTCATGTAGCCACTCATTTCGCGACTCAGTGAATAATTCACACCTGTGTAACAGTCGAGAATTTTTTATATAGCCACTCACTATGTGACTCCCTGAATGATACACACCTGGGAAATCCTCATATTCTATGTCATAATAGCACACATTTAGAACCTTATTGAATAATTCACAATGGAGCAATAGTCAGGTGTCTATTCTTTCTGGCCTCTCATTCAACGTTTCAGTGAATAAAAAACTTCTGTGGAGTAATCAGGGCACAGTTTAAGATAGCCACAAATTAAGTGCCTTCCTGAGTAATAAACACCTGGGTGATAGTCAGGAGTTTATTTCATATAAACGCTAACTCTGGGTATTGCTGAGTAATACACAACTGGGGGAGTGTCAGGAGTCTATTTGGTATGGACACTCATACAGAACCTGTTTGAATTATGCACACATCGAGAATAATCAGGAGTCTATGTCATAAGGCTACTCATTCAGACAAACAGTGAATAACCCACATGTGATATAACGAAAAGTCTGTTTTATATGGCCTTTCTTTCACAGCCACACTGAATATTACACACCTGTTATATAGTCTGGAGTCTATTGTTTATGGCCACTCATTCATAGCATCACTGAATAATGCACAACTGTGGAATAATCAGAAGTCTCTATCCTATGGCCTCTCATTCAGAGGCTCACTAAAAGTACACACCTGGGAAAATAGTCAGGATTTACTTATATCACCTCATTTAGAGTCTCACTCAATAATACACACCTGTGGAAGTGTATTGAGACTTTTTCATGTGGCTACTCTTTCGGAGAGCCACTGAATAATGTGGTGAATTCATGAGTCTATTTTATGTAGACAATAATTAAGAAGCTCAGTGAATAAAAGAGACTCTTGCTCTGGTAAGGCATCTAATTAATATGGCCACATATTGTAAGCCGTACTAAATAATACACATCTGTGGAATAATTTGGAGTCTATTATTGATGGAAATTCATTCAAAGCCACGGTGAATAATGCACACCCGTGTGGTAGCCCGGTGTCCATTTCATTTGGACACTAGTCATAGCCTCAGTGGAAAATATGCACGTGTGGATTAGTCAGAATTTCATTTCATATGGCCACTGTCTCATAATTTCAGTGAATAATGCACAAATGTAAAGTACTGTGCAGTCTGTTACACAAAGTCACTCATTCAGAGATTCACTGAACAATAAAAATATTTAAGATAGACAGAATCCTTTTTCCTATGGTCACGCAATCAGAGCCTCACTGATTAACACACACTTGGGTCAACAATAGGAGTCTACTTTTTATAGCCTCTCATTTGCAGCCTCAGCGAATAATGCACACGTGTGGAATAGACACTATTCTATTTTATACGGCCACAAAATAAAAGCCTGAGTGAGTAATACACATCGTTAGAATAGTCACAGGTCTATTCCATATACCCAAATATTCAAAGACAGAGTCATTAATACACACCAGTGGACTAGTCAAAAAACAGTTTTATATGGCCAAAGTTTTAGAGCCTCAGTGAATAATACATAACTGGGAAATACTCAGGACGCTATTACATATGGCACCTATTTCAGAGATTCATTGAATAAGGAACACCTGTATTGTAGTCAGAATTCTATTTTGTATAGCCACATATTCAGAACCTAATTGAATAACATACACCATAGGGAAAGTCAGGATTCTATTTCCTATAGCCACATATTCAGAACCTAACTGAATAACATTCACCTTGGGGAAAGTCAGGATTCTATTTTTTATAGCCACCCATTTAGATAACAAATGGAAAAACGCACACCTGCAGAGTATTCAGGAGTGTCTGTTTTATGGCCACTGATTCAGAGCATCACAGATTAATACAGAACTATGAAAATTCAGGAGTGTATTTTACATCACCAGGTATTGAGAACCTCATTGAGGAATCATGTACATCTGGAAAATACTCAGCATTCTATTATACATAGCCACTTATTCAGAGACTCACCGAATAATGCACACCTGGGGAATAGTCCGGAAAATATTTGATATGACCGTTCACCCAGTGACTCAGTGAAAAATGCACAGCTGAGATAGAGTCAAGAGAATGGAGTCATGAGTCTATTTTCTGTGGTGACACATTCAGAAACTAACTGAGGAATACCCACCTTGGAAATAGTCAGAATCCATGTCATAAGGCCACTCAATCAAAGCATTACCGAATAATGCACAACGGGGTAATAGTAAAAAGTCTATTACATATGGCCTTTCATTGACAGGTTCATTGCATAATAAAAAGCTGTGGAGTAGTCAGCACCCTCTTTTAGGTAGCCCCAAGTTACGCATATACGTGAATTATACATACATGTGTGATAATCAGGAGACTATTTGATATGTACAATCGTACAGCACCTCTTCAAATACTGCACATTTGGGGAACAATCACTAGTCTATTTCATATGGTGATTCGTAAGGAGAGTCAAAAATTAATGCACACTTGTTGAGTAAATATGGTCTCTTTGCTAAGGCCACTCTTTCAGAGTTTCAGTGTATAATATGTATATCTGATAAGTCAGGAATATCTTTCACATGGACACTCATTAAGGCCCTCACTGCATAATACTCCGCTCAGAAATAGTCAAGGGTCTACTTCAAAAAAGTACACATTCAGAGTCTCTGTAAGTAACGCATGCATGGGCAATACACAAGAGTCTCTTTTCTATGCCCACTTAGTCAGAGTTTCATTTAATAATACACACGTGGGAAACAGTTAAGAGTCTACTTCATGTAGCCACTCATTTAGAGCCTCAGTGAATAATTCACACCGGCACAATAGTCGAGAATTTTTATATGGCCACTCGCTATGTGACTCCCTGAACGATACAAACCTGGGGAATCCTCAAAACTATAATACATATTACCACATATTTATAACCTTATTGAATAATTCACAATGGAGCAATATTCAGGTGTCTATTCTTTCTGACCTCTCATTCAACGATTCAGTGAATAAAAAACTTCTATGGAGTAATCAGGGCACTGTTTAAGATAGCCACGAATTAAGTGTCTTTCTGAGTGATACACACCTGGGTGATAGTCAAGAGTTCATTTCATATGAACTCTAATTCTGGGTATTGCTGAGAAATACAAAATTGGGGGAGTGTCAGGAGTTGTTTTGGTATGGACACTCATACAGAACCTGTTTGAATTATGCACACATGGAGAATAATCAGGAGTCTATATCATAAGGCTACTTATTCAGACAAACAGTCAATAACCCACATGTCAACTAATGAGATGTCTGTTTTATATGGCCATTCTTTCAAAGCCTCACTGAATATTAAACACTTGTGATATAGTCTGGAGTCTATTGTTTATGGCAACTCATTCAGAGCATCACTGAATAATGCAAACCTGGGGAATGGTCAGAAGTCTCTATCCTATGGCCTCTCATCGAGAGCCTCACTAAATGTACACACCTGGCAAAATAGTCAGGATTTACTTATATCTCCTCATTTAGAGTCTCACTCAATAATGCACACCTGTGGAAGAGTATGGAGACTTTTTGATGTATCCTCTCATCCGTAGTGCCACAAAATAATGTGGAGAATTCAGGAGTCTATTTTATGTAGACAAATTATCAGAGCCTCGGTGAACAAAAGACACTTTTTCTATAGTAAGGCACCTAATTAATATGGCCACATCTTGTAAGCCTCACTGAATAATACACAGCTGGAGAATAATTTGGAGTCTATTTTCATGGACATTGATTCAGAGCCACGGTGAATGATGCACACACGTGGGGTAGACAGGAGTCTATTTCATTTGGACACTATTCATAGCATCAGTGGATAATATGCACGTGTGGATTAGTCAGGACTTCATTTCATATGGCCACTGACTCATAATTTCAGTGAATAATGCACAAATGTAAAGTACACCGCACTCTATTTCACAGAGCCACGCATTCAGAGATTCATGAATAATGCAAATATTTAAGATAGAATCTTTTTCCATATGGTCACACAATCAGAGCCTCACTGAGTAACACACACCTGGGGAAACGTTAGGAGTCTACTTTGTATATCTTCTCATTTACAGCCTCAGCGAATAATGCACACGTGTGAAATAGACATTAGTCTTTTTCTTTTTTAATTTTTATTGCATTATAGGTTTTGAGGTGCATGTGCAGAACGTGCAAGATAGTTGCATAGGTACACAGATGGCAGTGTGTTTTGCTGCCTTCCTCCCCTTCACCAACACTTGGTATTCATCCCCAGGCTATGCCCCCAGCCCCCCCCGCTGTACCTCCCCCATTTCCCCCAACAGTCCCCAGTGTATAGTAGACCACCTCTCTTTGTCCATGTGTTCTCATTTTTCTCACCCACCTATGAGTGAGTATATGCAGTATTTCTTTTTCTGTTCTTGTGTCAGTTTGCTGAGAATGGTGTTCTCCAGATTCATCCATGTCCTTACAAAGGACACAAACTCATCATTTTTGATTGCTGCATAATATTCCATGGTGTATATGTGCCACATTTTCCCAGTCCAGTCTATCATCGATGGGCATTTGGGTTGGTTCCAGGTCTTTGCTATTGTAAACAGTGTTGCAATGGACATTCGTGTGCATGTGTCCTTATAGTAGAACAATTTATAGTCTTTTGGATAGATACCCAGTAATGGGATTGCTGGGTCAAATGGAATTTCCATTTCTACCACTTTGGGCCCCAACATTAGTCTATTTTATATGGCCACAAAATCAAAGCCTGAGTGAGTAATACACAACTTTAGAATAGTCACTAGTCTATTCCATATGCCAAAATATTCAAGTCAGATTCAATAATACACACCTGTGGACTCGTCAAAAAACAATTTCATATGGCCAAAGTTTTAGAGCCTCAGTGAATAATGCATACATTCGGAATACTCCAGACGCTATTACATATGGCATCTATTTCAGAGATTCATTGAATAAGTAACACCTGTATTATAGTGAGAATTCTATATCGTATTGCCACATATTCAGAAACTAACGGAATGACATACACTATGGGGAAAGTCAGGATTCTATTTCGTATAGCCACTCATTTAGATAACGAATATAAAAATGCACACCTTCAGAGTATTCAGGAGTCTCTGTTTTATAGCCACTCATTTAGAGCCTCACAGAATAATAGAGAACTATGGAAATTCAGGAGTGTATTTTACACGTCCACTTCTTCAGAACCTCATTGAAGAATCATATATATTTGGAAAATATTGAAGGTAATTTTTTTTTATTTTTATTGCATTTTAGGTTTTGGTGTACATGTGCAGACCGTGCAAGATAGTTGCCTAGGTACACACATGGCAGTGTGTTTTGCTGTCTTCCTTCCCTTAACCCACTTTTGGCATTTCTCCCCAGGCTATCTCTCCCCAGCTCTCCCCGCCCTGTCCTTCCCCTATTCCCCCCTTTAGACCCCAGTGTGTTGTACCACACTCCCTGTGTCCATTTGTTCTCATTTCCTCACCCACTTATGAGTGAGAATGTGTGGTATTTACTTTTCTGTTCTTGTGTCAGATAGCTGAGAATGATGTTCTTCAGATTCATCCATGTCCTTACAAAGGACATAACCTCGTCATTTTTGATTGCTGCATAATATTCCATGGTGCATATGTGCCACATTTTCCCAGTCCAGTCTATCATCGATGGGCATTTGCGTTGGTTCCAGTTCTTTGCTATTGTCAACAGTGCTGCAATGAACATTCGTGTGCATGTGTCCTTATAGTAGAACGATTTATGGTCCTTTGGATATATACCCAGTAATGGGATTGCTGGGTCAAATGGAATTTCTATTTCTAGGTCCTTAAGGAATCGCCACACTGTCTTCAACAATGTTTGAACTAATTTACACTCCCACCAACAGTGTAGAAGTGTTCCTATTTCTCCACATCCTCTCCAGCATCTGCTGTCTCTAGATTTTTTTAATGATCGCCATTCTAACTGGTGTGAGATGGTATCACAATGTGGTTTTGATTTGCATCTCTCTAATGACCAGTGATGATGAGCATTTTTTCATGTTTTTTTCTGCCTTATGTATGTCTTCTTTTGTAAAGTGTCTGTTGATATTCTTTGCCCATTTGTGAATGCGCTTCTTTGTTTTTTTTTTCTGTAAATCTGTTTGAGGTCTTTGTAAATTCTGGATATCAGCCCTTTGTCATTTACGTAAACTGCAAAGATTTTTTCTCAATCTGTTGGTTGCCGATTCAATCTAGTGACTATTTCTTTTGCTGTTCAAAAGCTGTGGAGTTTGATTACGTCCCACTTGTCTATTTTGGCTTTTGTTGCCAATGCTTTTGGTGTTTTGGTCATGATATCCTTGCCTAATTCTATGTCCTAAATTTTCTTCTATGGTCTTTACAGTGCCAGTTCTTATGTTTAAGTATTTAATCCATCTCGAGTTAATTTTAGTGTAAGGTGTCAGGAAGGGGTCCAGGTTCTTGTTTCTGCACATGGCTAACCTGTTTTCCCGACATCATTTAGTAAACAGGGAATCCTTTCCCCATTGCCTGTTTTTGTCTGTTTTATCAAAGATTGTATGGTTGTAGATATGTTGATTTGCCTCTGATGCCTCTGTTGTGTTCCATTGGTCTATATCTCTGTTTTGGTACCAGTAACATGCTGTTTTGATTACTGTATCCTTGTAGTATAGTTTGTAGTCTGGTAGTGTGATGCCTCCTGCTGGGTTCTTTTTGCTTACAATTGATTTGGCTATGTGTGCTCTCTTTTGGGTCTATATGAAGTACATAGTGTTTTTTTCCAGGTCTGTGTGGAAATTCAATTGTAGCTTGATGGGGATAGTGTTAATTCTGTAAATTACTTTGGGCAGTATAGCCATTTTCACAATGTTTATTCTTCCTAACCAAGAACATGGAATGTTTCTCTATCTGTTTGTGTCCTCTCTTATTTCGTTGAGCAGTGGTTTGTAGTTTTCCTTGAAGCCGTCCCTTACGTTCCTTGTAATTTGTATTCCTAGGTATTTTATTCTCTTTGTAGCAATTGTGAATGGCAGTTCATTCTTGATTTGGTTCTCTTTACGTCTGTTATTGGTGTATAGGAATGCTTGTGATTTTTGAACATTGATTTTATATCCTGAGACTTTGCTGAAGTTGCTTATCAGTTTCAGGAGCTTTTGGGCTGAGGTGATGGGGTCTTCTAGGTATACTATCATGTCATCTGCAAATAGAGACAATGTGGCTTCCTACTTTCCTATTCGAATACACTTTATTTCTTTTTCTTGCCTTATTTCTATGGCTAGAACTTCCAGTACTATGGTGAATAGGAGTGGTGAGAGAGGGCATCATTGTCTTATGCTGGATTTCAAAGGGAATGCTTCCAGTTCTTGCCCATTATGTATAATATTTGCTGTTGGTTTGTCATAAGTAGCTTTTATTACTTTGAGATATGTTCCATCAATACCGAGTCCATTGAGAGTTTTTAGCATAAAAAGCTGTTGAATTTTGTCAAATGCATTCTCTGAATCAATTGAGATAATCATGTGGTTTTTGTTTCTGGTTCTGTTAATGTTGTGAATAACATTTATATACTTGCGTATGTTGAACCAGACTTGCATGCCCTGGATGATTCCTACTTGATTATGATGGATAAGTTTTTTAATGTGCTGTTGTAATCGGTTTGCCAGTATTTTATTGAAGATTTTTGCATCTATGTTCATCATGGATATGGGCCTGAAATTTTCTTTTTTGTTGAGACTCTGCCTGGTTTTGGTATCAGGATGATGTTGGTCTCATAAAATGATTTGGGAAGGGTTCCCTCTTTTTGGATTATTTGGAATAGTTTCAGAAAGAATGGTACCAGCTCCTCTTTGTGTGTCTGGTAGAATTCGACTGTGAACCATCTGGACCAGGGCTTTTTTTGAGTGATAGGCTCTTAATTGCTCCCTCGACTTCAGACCTTGTTATTGGTCTATTTATAGTTTCAGCTTCTACGTGGTTTAGGATTGGGAGGACACAGTTGTCTGGGAATTTATCCATTTCTTCCTGGTTTGCTAGTTTATGTGCATAGAGTTGTTTGTAGTATTCTCTGATGATGGTTTGAATTTCTGTAGAATCTGTGATGATTTCCTCTTCATTTTTTATTGCATCTATTTCGTTGTTCTCTCTTTTCTTTTTTATCAGTCTGGCTAGTGGTCTGTCTATTTTGTTGATCGTTTTGAAAAACCAGCTCTTGGATTTATTGATTATTTGAAGGGTTTTTCCTGTCTCTGTCTCCTTCAGTTCTGCTCTGATCTTAGTTGTTACTTGTCTTTGGCTAGGTTTTGAGCTTTTTTGATCTTGCTCCTCTAGCTCTTTCACTTTTGACGATAGGGTGTCAATTTTGGATCTCTCCAGTATTCTCATGTGGGCACTTATTGCTATATATTTTCCTCTACAGACTGCTTTACATGTTCCCCAGAGATTCTGGTATGTTGTGTCTTCCTTCTCGTTGGTTTTGAAGAACTTCTTTATTTCTGTCTTCATTTCATTGTTTATCCAATCAACATTCAAGAGCCAGTTGTTCAGTTTACATAAAGCTGTGCAATTCTGAGTTCGTTTCTAAATTCTGAGTTCTAACTTGATTGCACTATTGTCTGAGAGACTCTTTGTTATGATTTCAGTTGTTTCGCATTTGCTGAGAAGTGCTTTACTTCCAATTATGTGGTCAATTTTGAAGTAGGTGTGATGTGGTGCTGAGAAGAATGTATACTCTGAGGATTTGGGATGGAGAGTTCTGTGAATGTCTATGAGGTTTGCTTGTTTCATGTCTGAGTTCAAGCCCTGTATATCCTTGTTAATTTTATGTCTGGTTGATCTGTCTGATATTGACTGTGGAGTGTTAAAGTCTCCCACTATTATTGTGTGGGAGTCTAAGTCTCTTTGCAAGTCATTAAGAACTTGCTTTATATATCTGGGTGCTCCTGTATTGGGTCCATGTATATTTAGGATCGTTAGCTCTTCTTGTTGTATTGATCCTATTAGAATTATGTAATGACCTTCTTTGTCTCTTTTGATCTTTGTTGCTTTTATGTCTATTTTAACAGAGATGATAATTGCAACTCCTGCGTTTTTTTTTGCTCTCCATTTGCTTGGTAAATCTTTCTACATCCCTTTATTTTGAGCCTTTGTGAATCTTTCCATATGAGATTGGTTTCCTGGATACAGCACACTGATGGGTTTTGGTTTTTATCCAATTTGCCAGTCTGTGTCTTTGGATTGGTGCATTTATCCCATTTACATTTAGGGTTAATATTTTTATGTGTGAGTTTGATACTGCCATTTTGATGCTATCTGGTTGTTTTGTCCCTTGGTTGATGCAGATTCTTCATTTTTTTGATGCTCTTTAGCATTTGGTATGTTCTTAGAATGGCTGGTACTGGTTGTTCCTTTCTATGTGTAGTGCCTCTTTCAGGAGCTCTTGTAAAGCACTCCTGGTGGTGACAAAATCTCTGAGTTCTTGCTTGTTGGCAAAAGATTTGATTCTTCCTTCACTTATGAAGCTCAGTTTGGCTGGATATGAAATTCTGGGTTGAAATTTCTTTTCTTTAAAGATGTTGAATATTTGCACCCACTGTCTTCTAGCTTGTAGAGTTTCTGCCAAGAGATCTGCTGTGAGTCTGATGGGCTACCCTTTGTGGGTGACCCAACCCTTCTCTTTGGCTGCCCTTAGTATTTTCTCCTTCATTTCATCCCTGGTGAATCTGACGATTATGTGCCTTGGGTTTGCTCTTGCAGAATATCTTTGTGGTGTTCTCTGTATTTCCTGGAGTTGAGTCTTGGCCTGCCTTGCTAGGTTGGGAAAATTTTCCTGGATAATATCCTGAAGAGTGTTTTTTAGCTTGGATTCATTCTCTTCATCACATTATGGTATGCCTATCAATCGTAGGTTGTGTCGCTTCACATAGTCCCACATTTCTTGAAAATTTTGATCATTCCTCTTTGTGCTTTTTCTCTAATCTTTGTTTCTCTCTTTATTTCATTGTGTTTATCTTCGATTTCTGATATTCTTTCTTCTGCCTGGTCAATTCCGCTCTTGAATCTTGTGCATGCTTCGCGAAGTTCTCGTGTTTTGTTTTTCAGCTCCTTCAATTCATTCACATTCCTATCTAAGTTGTCCATTCTTGTTATCATTTCCTCGAATCTTTTTTCAAATTTTTTTCAAGGTTCTTAGTTTCTTTGCATTGATTTAGAACATGTTCTTTTAGCTCACTGAAGTTTCTCATTATCCACCTTCTAAAGTCTGATTCTGTCATTTCATCAAAGTCATTCTCCATCCCGCTTTGTTCCCTTGCTGGTGAGGAGTTTTGGTCCTTTGTAGGAGGTGAGGTGTTTTGGTTTTTGGTGTTTTCCTCCTTTCAGCGCTGGTTTCTTTCCATCTTTGTGGATTTATCTACCTGTCATCTTAGTAGTTGCTGACTTTTCAATTGGGTCTCTGAGTGGATGCCCAGATTGCTGATAATGAAGTATTTCTGTTATTTAGTTTTCTTTCTAACGGTGTAGTTTCTCTGCTGTATGAATGCTGAGGTCCCCTCCAGGCCCTGCATGTCTCGAGTACATCTGTAGCAGCTGCGGAACAGTGAGGGATGTTACCAGTTTCTTATTCTGCTATCTCTGACCAAGAATAATGCCTGCCAAATGTCAGTCTGATTAGTTCTTTATTGAGGTGGCTCTTTGGATATACAGGGGTCAGGGAGCTGCTTGGGGAGATGGCCTGTACTTTATAGGAGCTCCAGTGCTGAGCTTTTAACTTCCTTGTTCATTCATGTTTGCTGGGCGAATGTGTCTGCTGCAGCAGAAATTATAAAAGCCCCCCCCCATTTTTTCCTCAGGTGCTCTGTCTCGGAGAGTTGGGGCTTTCTTTATGAGTATCTGTTGCACTGTCCTGCCCAGCAAGGAGGCAGTCTATTCACTATTTGCCTGCCTGGGCTCTGCCCTGCTAGCGGGGGTCTGCACTGCTTCTGCGCGGCCCCATTCTACTGTGGTGCACTGCACCCTGTTGGCGACATCTCTCTGTTATGGCTGGTTGCCTCAGCAGCGGCAGGTTGTGTCAGCAGTGGGCGGTACCTCAGTAAGGGCGGATTGCGTCCATAGTGGTGGACACCCCTACCACACCGAGCTGCACATTTTGGATTCAGCTGACCCCGGAGCAAAACTCTCAACCCCAATTGCATTGAATCACTGCACTGCTTGTCAGCATGAGGGTAAGTCCCGTGGAGAACCATCACCTGGCTCCCTGCCTCAGAGTCCCTCCTCTCTCTCTCTCTTTTTTTCCAAATTGAAGAGATGACTCTCTCACAGGCGTCCAAGTCGCCTGCAGATTGGCCACTGGGATCCGTGTGATCTCCCCTGCAGTGGCCCACTGCACTGTAGCAAATCGCTCTTCCCTGGAATCTCCTCGTCTGGCTCACCATCCCAGTTTTGTTCAATCAAATGGACATGTCAATCTGCCCTCCCAAAACTCAGATTGCCGGTTTAACAGGGCACCCAGACCAGTGAGCTTTGTGAGGGCTGCCACTGCATCGTGGCGCAGCGCAGGCCAAAAAGTCCACACAAGCAAGCTGCGCTGCTCTCCTCTGTCTGTTCTAAAACTGGGAATTTGCCAGTCCTGTGGGCTACAAAAGTCCATCTGAAGATGCAGATAGGACTCACCCTCTGTGCCTTCACTGAGAGCAGCAATCCTGAGTTGTTTCAATGGCGGCATCTTGGAACCAATCCTCAAGGATTCTATTATATATAACCACTTATTCAGAGACTCACTAAATAATGCACACCTGGAGAATAGTCTGGAGACTTTTTGATATGAGCGTTCACCCAGTGACTCAGTGAAAAAGCACAGCTGAGATAGAGTCAAGAGAATAGAGTCATGAGTCTATTTTCTGTGGAGACACATTCAGAAACTAACTGAAGAATACCCACCTTGGAAATAGTCAGAGTCAAGGTCATATGGCCACTCAATCAAAGCATTACTGAATAATGCTGCATGTGGCAATATTAAGGAGTCTATTTTATATGGCCTCTCATTGAGAGCTTCAGTGAGTAATAAACAGATGTGGAGGATTCAGGACCCTATTTAAAGTAGCCCCAAATTACGCAGCTAAGTGAATAATACACACATGTGTGATAGGAGGCTCTTTGATATGGACACTCATACAGCACTTCTTCAAATACTGCATATTTGCGTAACAATCACTAGTCTATTACATATTGTGATTCGTTTGGAGAGTCAAAAAATAACGCACACCTGTGGAGTAAAATGGGGTCTATTACATAAGGCCACTCTTTCAGTGTTTCAGTGTATAATATGTATATCTGATAAGTCAGGAATCTCTTTCACATTGCCGCTCGTTCAGGAACTCAGTGATTAATAATCCCCTCAGAAATAGTCAAGGGTCTACTTCAAAAAAGTACACATTCAGAGTCTCTGTAAGAAATGCATGCATGGGAAATACACAAGAGTTTCTTTTCTATGCCCACTTAGTCAGAGCCTCATTCAATAATACACACCTTGGAAAGATTTAAGAGTCTACTTCATGTAGCCACTTATTTAGAGCCTCAGAGAATAATTCACACCAGAGTAATTGTCGAGCATTTTTTTATATGGCCACTCACTATGTGACTCCCTGAATGATACACACCTGTGGAATCCTCAAAGTCTATTTCATACTACCACACAATTTGACCCACACTGAATAATTCACAATGGAGCCTTAGTCATGTGTCTATACGTTCTGAACTCTCATTTAAAGATTCAGTGAATAATAAACTTCTATGGACTAATGAGGGCACTGTTTAAGATAGCCACAAATTAAGTGAATTCCTGTGTGATACACACCTGGGTGATAGTGAGGAGATTATTTCATATGAACTCTAATTCTGGGTAATGCCGAGTAATACACAACTGTGGGAGTGTCAGGAGTCGATTTAATTGGACATTCATACAGAACCTGTTCGAATTATTCACACATTGAGAATAATCAGGAGTCTATGTCATATGGCTATTCATTCAGAAAAACAGTGAATAACGCACATGCGGAGTAATGATTAGTCTGTTTCATATGGCCGTTCTTTCACAGCCTCACGGTATATTACACACTTGTGATATAGTCTGGAGTCTATTGTTCATGACCACTCATTTAGAGAATCACTGAATAAGGCACAACTGCGGAATAGTCAGAAGTTTCTATCCTATGGCCTCTCATTGACAGCCTCCATAAATGTACACATCTTGGAAAATAGTACGGATTTACTCATATCCCCTCATTTAGAGTATCACTCAATAATGCATACCTGTGGAATAGTAAGGAGACTTTTTCATGTGGCCTCTCATTCGGAGTGTCACTAAATTATGTGGTGGAGTCAGGAGTATATTTCATGTAGACACATTTTCAGAGCCTCAGTGAATAAGAGAGACCCTTGCTATAGTAAGGCATCTAATTAATATGGCCACATCTTCTAAGCCTCACTGAATATTACACACCTGAAGAATAATTTGTAGTATATTTTTGATGGACATTCATTCAGATCCTCAGTGAATAATGCCCACCCGTGGGTTAGCAAGGAATCTCTTTTATTTAAACACTCATTCATAGCCTCAGTGGATAATATGCACGTGTGGATTGTCAGGATTTCATTTCATATGGCCACTCCATTGTAATTTCAGTGAATCATGCACAAATGTAATTTACTCAGCAGTCAATTTCATAGAGTCACTCACTCAGAGATTCACTGAATAATACAAATATTTAAGATAGACCGAATAGTACAAATATTTAAGATAGACCGAATCCTGTTTAATATAGTCACTCAATCAGAGCCTCACTGAGTAACACATACCTGGGAAAGCGTTAGGAGTCTACATTATATGGCCTCTTATTTACAGACTCTGCAAATAATACACACGTGTGGAATAAACACTAGTATATTTTATATGGCCACAAAATCATAGCCTGAGTGAGTAATACAAAACTTTAGAATAGTCACTAGTCTATTCCATATGCCCAAATATTCAAAGTCAGAATCAATAATACACAAATGTGGACAAGTCAAAAAATGATTTCACCTGGCCAAAGTTTTAGAACCTTAGTGAATAATACATACATGGGGAATACTAATGACGCTATTACATATGGCATCTATTAAAGAGATTCATTGAATATTGAACACCTGTATTGTACTCAGAATTCTATTTCGTATGGCCACATATTCACAACCTAATTGAGTGACATACTCCTTAAGGAAAGTCAGGATTTTATTTCATATAGCCACATATTCAGAATCTAACTGAATAACATACACCTTGGGGAAAATTGGAATTCTATTTCGTATAGCCATTTAAAGCCTCCCAGAATAATACAGAACTATGGAAATTCAGGTGTGTATTTTCCACAGCCACTTATTCAGAACCTCATTGAAGAATCATATATATCTGGAAAACACACAGAATTCTATTATATATAGCCCCTTATTCAGAGACGCACTAAATAATGCACACTTGCCGAATAGTCTGGAGACTATTTGATATGATCGTTCACCCAGTGACTCAGTGAAAAATGCACAGCTGAGAAATAGTCAAGAGGATAGAGTCATGCATCTATTTTCTGTGGTAACACGTTCAGAAACTCACTGAAGAATACCCACCTTGGAATGAGTCAGAGTCCAGGTCATATGGCCAATCAATTAAAGCCTTACCAAATAATGCACAATGGGGCAATAGTAAGGAGTCTATTTCTTATGGCTTCTCATTGAGAGATTCAGTGTTTATCACACTGCTGTGCAGTAGTCAGGACCCTCTTTAAGGTAGCCAAAAATTACGCAGCTATGTGAATTATACACACATGTGTTATAGTCAGGAGACTCTTTGATATGGACACTCATACAGCACCTCTTCTAATACTGCATATTTTAGGAATTATCACCAATCTATTTCATATGGTGATTCGTTTGGAGAGTCAAAGAGTAACACACACCTGTGGCGTAAAATGGGGTTTATTACATAAGGCCACTCTTTCACTGTTTCAGTGAATAATATGTATATCTGATAAGTCAGGAATCTCTTTCACATGGCCACTCATTCAGGGCCTCAGTACATAATACTCCCCTCAGAAATAGTCAAGGGTCTATTTCAAAAAAGTACACATTCTGAGTCTCTGTAAGAAATGCACACATGGACAATACACAAGAGTCTCTTTTCTATGCCCAATTAGTCAGCGTTTCATTCAATAATACACACCTGGGAAAGAGTTAAGGCTCTACTTCATGTAGCCACTCATTTAACGCCTCAGTGAATAATTCACACCAGAGGAACAGTCGAGAATTCTTTATATTGCCACTCACTATGTGACTCCCTGAATGATACGCACCTGGGGAATCCTCACATTCTGTGTCATAATAGCACATATTTAGAACATTATTGAATAATTCACAATGGAGCAATAGTCAGGTGTCTATTCTTTCTGGCCTCTCATTCAAAGTTTCAGTGAATAATAAACTTCTATGGAGTAATCAGGGCACTGTTTAAGTTAGCCACGAATTAAGTGTCTTCCTGAGTAATACACACCTGGGTGATAGGAGTTTATTTCACATAAACACTAATTCTGGGTATTGCTGAGTAATACACAACTGGTGAAGTGTCAGGATTCTATTTGGTATGGACACTCATACAGAACCTGTTTGAATAATGCACACATGGAGAATATTCAGGAGTCTATGTCATACGGCTACTCATTCAGACAAACAGTGAATAACGCACATGTGGAGTAATGAGAAGTCTGTTTCATATGGCCATTCTTTCACAGCCTCACTGAATATTACAAACTTGTGATATAGTCTGGAGTCTATTGTTTATGGCCACTCAGTAAGAGAATCACTGAATAATGCACACCTGCGGAATGGTCAGAAATCTGTATCCTATGGCCTCTCATTGAGAGCCTCACTAAATGTACACAACTGGGAAAATAGTCAGGATTTACTTATATCGCATCATATAGAGTCTCACTCTATAATGCACACCTGTGGAATAGTAAGGAGACCTTTTCATGTGGCCTCTCTTTCGAAGTGTCACTGAATAATGTGGTGTAGTCAGGAGTCTATTTCATGTAGACACATTTTCAGAGCATCAGTGAATAAGAGAGCCCCTTGCTATACTAAGGCATCTAATTCATATGGCCACATCTTGTAAGCCTCACTGTATAACACTCACCTGTAAAATAATTTGGAGTCTATTTTTGATGGTATTAATTCAGAGCCTCTTTGAATAATGCACACCCGTGGGGTAGCCAGGAGTCTATTTCATTTTGACAATCATAGCCTCAGTGGATATTATGCATGTGTGAATTAGTCAGAATTTCATTTCATATGGCCACTGACTTGTAATTTCAGTGAATAATGCACAAATGTAAAGTACTCAGCAGTCTGTTTCATAGAGCCACACATTCAGAGATTCACTGAATAATTCAAATATTTAAGATAGACAGAATCCTGTTTTCTATGGTCACACAATCAGAGCCTCACTGAGTAACACACACCTGGGAAAGATTTAGGAGTCCACCTTATACAGCCTCTCATTTTCAGCCTCAGCAAATAATGCACACTTGTGGAATAGACACTAGTCAGTTTAATATGGCCACAAAATCAAAGCCTGAGTGAGTAATACACATCTTTAGAATAGTCACTAGTCTATTTCATTTTCCCAAATATTCAAAGTCAGAGTCAATAATACACCCGTGTGGACTAGACAAACAACTATTTTATACGGCCAAATTTTTAGAGCCTCAGTGAATAAGACATACCTGGGGAATACTCAGGACGCTATTACCTATGGCACTTATTTCAGAGATTCATTGAATAAGGAACACCTGTATAGTACAAAGAATTCTATTTTGTATAGCCATATATTCAGAACATAACTGAAAGACATACACCTTGGGGAAAGTCAGGATTCTATTTCATATAGCCACATATTCAGAACCTAAATGAATATCATACACCTTGGGGAAACTCAGGATTCTATTTCCCATAGCCACTTATTTAGATACTAAATGTAAAAACGCACACATGCAGAGTATTCAGGAGTGTCTGTTTTATGGCCAATCATCCAGAGCCTCACAGAATAATACAGAACTATGGAAATTCAGGAGTGTATTTTACATGGACAGTTATTCAGAACCTCATTGAAGAATCATGTATATCTGGAAAATACTCAAGATTCTATTATATATAGCCACTTATTCAGAGACTCACCGAATAATGCACACCTGGGGAATAGTCCAAAGACTATTTGATATGACCATTCACCCAGTGAGTCAGTGAAAAATGCACAGATGACATAGAGTCAAGGGAATAGAGTCATGAGTCTATTTTCTGTGGTGACACATTCAGAAAATAACTGAAGAATACACACCTTGAAAATAGAGTCCTGGTCATAAGGCCACTCAATCAAAGCATTACCGAATAATGCCCAATGGGACAATAGTAAGGAATCTATTACATATGGCCTCTCATTGAGAGCTTCAGTGCATAATAAACAGCTGTGGAGTAGTCAGGACCCTCTTTGAGGTAGCCCCAAGTTACGCAGCTATGTGAATGATAGACACGTGTGATAGGAGACTATTTTATATGGACACTCATACAGCACCTCTTCAAATACTTCATATTTGGGGAATAATCACTAGTATATTTCATTTGGTGATTCGTTTGGAGAGTCAAAAAACAACGCAAACCTGTGGAGTAAAATGGGGTCTATTGCATAAAGACACTCTTTCATGTTTTCAGTGAATAATATGTATATCTGATAAGTGAGGAATGTCTTTCACATGGCCACTCATTCAGGGCCTCAGTGCATAATACTCCCCTCAGAAATAGGCAAGGGTCTACTTCAAAAATGTACACATTTAGAGTCTCTGTAAGTAACGCACACATGGGCAATACACAAGAGTCTCTTTTCTATGCCCACTTAGTCAGAGTTTCATTCAATAATACACACCTGGGAAAGAGTTAAGAGTCTACTTCATGTAGCCACTCATTTAGCGCCTCAGTGAATAATTCACACGTGAGCAACAGTCAAGAATTTTTTACATGGACACTCACTATGTGACCCCGTGAATAATACACACCTGAGGAATCCTCACATTCTTTTTCATAATAGTACACATTTAGAACCTTATTGAATAATTCAGAATGGAGCGATAGTCATGTGTCTATTCTTTCTGGCCTCTCATTCAATGTTTCAGTGAATAAAAAACGTCTCTGGAGTAATCAGGGCACTGTTTAACATAGCCACAAATTAAGTGCCTTCCTGAGTAATACACGCCTGGGGGATAGGAGTTTTGTTTCATATAAACGCTACTATGGAAATTTCTGAGTAATACACAAGTGGGGGAGTGTCAGGAGTCTATTTGGTATGGACACTCATACAGAATCTGTTTGAAATATGCACACATGGAGAATAATCAGGAGCCTATGTCATACGGCTACTCATTCAGACAAACAGTGAATAACCAACATGTGGAGTAATGAGAAGTCTGTTTTATACGGCCTTTCTTTCACAGTCTCACTGAATATTACACACCTGTGATACAGTCTGGAGTCTATTTTTTATTGCCACTATTTCAGAGCATCACTGAATAATGCACACCTGGGGAATAATCAGAAGTCTCTATCCTATGGCCTCTCATCGAGAGCCTCACTAAATGTACACACCTGGGAAAATAGTCAGCATTTACTTATATCACCTCGTTTAGAGTCTCACTCAATAATACACACCTGTGGTAGAGTATGGAGACTTTTTCATGTGGCTACTCATTCAGAGTGCCACTGAATTATGTGGAGAATTCAGGAGTCTATTTTATGTAGACAAATTTTTGGAACGTTAGTAAATAAAAGAGACTCTTGTTATAGTAAGGCATCTAATTAATATGGCCACATCTTGTAAGCCTTATGAAATAATATCCTCCTGGAGAATAATTTGGAGTCTATTTCTGATGGACATTCATTGAGAGCCACGGTGAATAATTCAAACCCATGGGGTAGTCAGGTGTCTATTTCATTTGGACACTATTCATAGCCTTAGTGGATAATAAGCTCGTGTGGATTAGTCAGGATTTCATTTCATATGGCCACTGACTCGTAATTTCAGTGAATAGTGCACAAATTTAAAGTACTCAGCAGTCTATTTCACAGAGCCACTGATTTGAAGATTCACTGAATAATACAAATACTTAAGATAGACAGAATCCTGTTTCATATGGTCACACAATCAGAGCCTCACTGAGTAACACACACCTGGGGAAACGTTCAGAGTTTACTTTACATAGCCTCTCATTAGCAGCCTCAGCGAACAATGCACACGTTTGGAATAGACACTAGTCTATTTTATAGGGCCACAAAATCAAAGCCTGAGTGAGTAATACACAAATTAAAAATAATCAGAACTCTATTCCATATGCCCAAATATTCAAAGTCAGAGTCAATAATGCACACCTGTGGACTAGTCGAAAAAAAAATTTTATATGGCCAAAGTTTTAGAGCCTCCATGAATAATACATACCTGGGGAATACTCAGGACACTATTACATATGGCACCTATTTCAGAGATTCACTGAATAAGGAACACCTGTATTGTAGTCAAAATTTTATTTTGTATAGCCACAAATTCAGAAAGTTAATTAAAGACATACACATTGGGGTAAGTCAGGAATGTATTTCCTATAGCCACGTATTCAGAACCTAACTGAATAACATACACCTTGGGGAAACTAAGTAACCTATTTCCTATAGCCACCCATTTAGATACCAAATGTAAAAACGCACACCTGCAGAGTATTCAGGAGTGTCTGTTTTATGGCCCAACATTCAGAGCCGGACAGAATAATACAGAACTATGGAAATTCAGGAGTGTATTTCACATCGCCAGTTATTCAGAACCTCATTAAAGAATCATGTATATCTGGAAAATACTCAGCATTCTATTATACATAGCCACTTATTCAGAGACTCACCGAATAATGCATACCTGGGGAATAGTCCGGAGACTATTAGATATGACCGTTCACCCAGTGACTCAGTGAAAATTGCACAGCTGAGATAGAGTCAAGAGAATGGAGTCATGAGTCTATTTACTGTGGTGACACATTCAGAAACTAACTGAAGAATACCCAACTTTGAAATAGTCGAGTCCATGTCATAAGGCCACTCTATCAAAGCATTACCGAATAATGCACAATGGGGCAATAGTAAGATGTTTATTACATATGGCGGTTCATTGAGAGCTTCAGTGTATAATAAAGAGCTGTGGAGTAGTCAGGACCCCCTTTTAGGTAGCGAAAAGTTAGGCAGATACGTGAATGATACATACATGTGTGATAGTCAGGAGACTATTTGATATGGACAATCGTACAGCACCTCATCGAATACTGCACATTTGGGGAACAATCACTAGTCTATTTCATATGGTGATTCGTTTGGAGAGTTAAAAATTAACGCACACTTGTGGAGTAAAATGGGGTCTATTAGCTAAGGCCACACTTTCAGAGTTTCAGTGAATAATATGTATATCTGATGAGCCAGGAATGTCTTTCACATGGACAATCGTTCAGGGCCTCACTGCATAATACTCCCCTTAGAAATAGTCAAGGGTCTACTTCAAAAAAGTACACATACAGAGTCTCTGTAAGTAACACACACATGGGCAATACACAAGAGTCTCTTTTCTAGGCGCACTTAGTCAGCGTTTCATTTAATAATACACACCTGGGAAAGAGTTAAGTGTCTACTTTATGTAGCCACTCATTTAGCGCCACAGTGAATAATTCACACCTGAGAAAGAGTCGAGAATTTTTTAATATGGCCACTCATTATGTGACTCCCTGAATGATACACACTTGGGGAATCTTCACATTGTATATCATAATAGCACAAATTTAGAACTTTATTGAATAATTCACAATGGAGCAATAGTCGGGTGTCTATTCTTTCTGGCCTCTCATTCAACATCTCAGTGAATAAAAAACTTCTGTGAAGTAATTAGGGCACTGTTTAACAAAAACATGAATTAAGTGCCTTCCTGAGTAACACACTCTTGGGTGATAGTCAGGAGTTTATATCATATACACGATAATTCTGAATATTGCTGAGTAATAAACAACTGGAGGAGTGTTAGGAGTCTATTTGGTATGAACACTCATACAGAACCTGTTTGAATTGTGCACACATGGAGAATAATCAGGAGTTTATGTCATATGGCTACTCATTCAGACAAACAGTGAATAACCCACATGTGATGTAATGAGATGTCTGGTTTTTTTTTAAAGTTTTTATTGCATTATAGGTTTTGGGGTACATGTGCAGAATGTGCAAGACAGTTGAATAGGTACACACATGGCAGTGTGTTTTGCTGCCTTCCTCCCCTTCACCCACACTTGGTATTCATCCCCAGGATATGCCCCCAGCCGCCCCACGCTGTCCCTCCGCCATTTTCCCCAACAGTCCCCAGTGTATAGTAGACTGCCTCTCTGTGTCCATGTGTTCTCATTTTTCTCACCCACCTATGAGTGAGTATATGCAGTATTTCTTTTTCTGTTCTTGTGTCAGTTTGCTGAGAATGATGTTCTCCAGATTCATCCATGTCCTTACAAAAGACGCAAACTCATCATTTTTGATTGCTGCATAATATTCCATGGGGTATATGTGCCACATTTTTCCAGTCCAGTCTATCATCGATGGGCATTTGTGTTGGTTCCAGGTCTTTGCTATTGTAAACAGTGCTGCAATGAACATTCGTGTGCATATGTTCTTATAGTAGAACGATTTATAGTCTTTTGGATAGATACCCAGTAAAGGGATTGGTGGGTCAAATGGAATTTCTATTTCTAGGTCCCTGAGGAATCGCCACACTGTCTTCCACAATGGTTGAACTAATTTACACTCCCACCAACAGTGTAAGAGTGTTCCTATTTCTCCACATCCTCTCCAGCATCTGTTGTCTCCAGATTTTTTAATGATCGCCATTCTAACTGGTGTGAGATGATATCTCAATGTGGTTTTGACTTGCATCTCTCTAATGACCAATGATGATGAGCACTTTTTCATATGTTTGATGGCCTCATGTATGTCTTCTTTTGTAAAGTGTCTGTTCATATCCTTTGCCCATTTTTGAATGGGCTTGTTTGTTTTTTTTCTGTAAATCTGTTTGAGTTCTTTGTAAATTCTTGATATCAGCCCTTTGTCAGATGTGTAAACTGCAAAGATTTTTTCCCATTCTGATGGTTGCCGATTCACTCTAGTGATGGTTTCTTTTGCCGTGCAGATGCTGTGGAGTTTGATTAGGTCCCGTTTGTCTATTTTGGCTTTTGTTGCCAATGCTTTTGGTGTTTTGTTCATGAAGTCCTTACCTACTCCTATGTCATGAACGGTTTTGCCTAGATTTACTTCTAGGGTTTTTATGGTGTCATGTCTACGTTTAAGTCTTTCATCCATCTGGAGTTAATTTTAGTGTAAGGTGTCAGAAAGGGGTCCAGTTTCTGCTTTCTGCACATGGCTAGCCAGTTTTCCCAACACCATTTATTAAATAGGGAATCCTTTCCCCCTTGCCTGTTTTTGTCTGGTTTATCAAAGATAATATGTTTGTAGATATGTTGTGTTGCCTCTGATGCTTCTGTTCTGTTCCATTGGTCTATATCTCTGTTTTGGTACCAGTACCATGCTGTTTTGATTACTGTAGCCTTGTAGTATAGTTTGAAGTCTGGTAGGGTGATGTCTCCCGCTGTGTTCTTTTTGCTTAGAATTGACTTGGCTATGCGGGCTCTTTTTTGGTTCCATATGAAATTCATGGTAGATTTTTCCAGTTCTGTGAAGAAATTCAATGGTAGTTTGATGGGGATAGCATTGAATGTGTAAATTACTTTGGGCAGTATAGCCATTTTCACAATATTGATTCTTCCTAACCACGAACATGGAATGTTTCTCCATCTGTTTGTGTCCTCTCTTATTTCGTTGAGCAGTTGTTTGTAATTTTCCTTAAAGAGGTCCATTACATTCCTAGTGAGTTGTATTCCTAGGTATTTTATTTTCTTTGTAGCAATTGTGAATGGCAGTTCGTTCTTAATTTGGTTCTCTTTAAGTCTGTTATTGGTGTATAGGAATGCTTGTGATTTTTGGCTTTCTTTATGAGTATCTGTTGCACTGTCCTGCCCCACTAGGCGGCAGTCTATTCACTATTTGCCTGCTGGGGCTCTGACCTGCTAGAGCGGGTCCGCCCTGTTGCTGCTGGGCTCCCTTCTGCTGTGGAGCGCGGAGTCTCTCTGTTATGGCAGGTTGCCTCGGCAACGGCAGGCTGCATCAGTCCTGGGCGGTACTTCAGTGGCGGTGGACTGCCTCAGCAATGGTGGACGCCCCTCCCTCACCGGGCTGCACCTTCCTAGATGCCAGTAGCAAAACTCTCAGCCCCAAGCATCTCCAGTCACCGCCCTGCTTGTCCCCGTGAGCATGGGACCCGCCGAGCCCGATCACCCAGCTCCCTGCCTCAGAGTCCGTCCTCTCTCTCTCTCTCTCTCTTCCTCTCCCCAAGCTAAAAGGTAGACTCTCTCACTGGCGACCCAGTAGCCTGCCGATAGGGCACTGGGATCCCTGCAATCTCCCATGCTGCTGCCCACTACCCCGGCTCAGATCACGCTTCCAAGGAAACTCCTGGTCTGGCTCATTGTCCAAGTCCCATTCAATCAGATGAACATGCCAATCTGCCCTTCAAAATCTCAGATTGCCGGTTTAACAGGGCACCAAGACCAGTGAGTTCCGCACTGGGTCCCGCTGCGGTGCCGGCTGAAGAGGCGGCGGGAGCCGGCTGCATTAGCTGGCTGCGTTAGTGTCTTGTGTCTCTCCCACACCTGGGACTTTCAACGCTCTGTGGGCATAAAATGAACATCTGAGAATGCGGCCAGGACTCACCTTCTGCGCCTTCACTGAGAGCTGCAATCCTGAGTTGCCTCTACGATGCCATCTTGCCTCCTCCCCGAGATGTCTGTTTTATATGGCCTTTCTTTCACAGCTTCAATGAATATTACAAAACTGTGATATAGTCTGGAGTCTATTGTTTATGGCCACTCATTCTGAGCATCACTGAAGATGCACACCTGGGGAATAATCATAAATCTCTATTCTATGGCCTATCATTAAGAGCCTCACTAAATGTACACACCTGGGAAAATGGTCAGGATTTACTTCTATCACCTCATTTAGAGTCTCAATTAATAATAAACACATGTGGAAGGGTATTGAGACTTTTTCATGTGGCTACTCTTTTGGAGTGCCACTAAATAATGTGGTGAATTCATGAGTCTATTTTATGTAGACAAATTTTCAGAACCTCAGTGAATAAAAGAGACTCTTGCTATAGTAAGGCATCTAATTAGTAAGGCCACATCTTGTAAGCCTTACTAAATAATACACACCTGCAGAGTAATTTGGAGTCTATTTTTTATGGACATTCATTCAGAGCCACGGTGAATAATGCACACTCCTGTGGTAGCCAGGTGTCTATTTCATTTGGACACTATTCATAGCCTCAGTGGAAAATATGCACCTGTGGATTAGTCAGGATTTCATTTCATATGGCCTCTGAATCGTAATTTTATTCAATAATACACAAATGTAAAGTACTCCACAGTATATTTCACACAGCCACTCATTCAGAGATTCACTGAATAATACAAATATTTAAGATAGCCAGAATCCTGCTTCCTATGGTAACACACTCAGAGCCTCACTGATTAACACACACCTGGGTAAACGTTGTGAGTCTACTTTAATTAGCCTCTCATTTGCAGCCTGAGTGAATAATGCACACGTGTTGAATAGACACAATTCTATTTTATATGGCCACAAAATCAAAACCTGAGTGAGTAATACACAACTTAAAATAGTCGCAAGTCTATTCCATATGCCCAAGTAGTCAAAGTCAGAGTCAATAATAAACACCTGTGGACTAGTAAAAAAACAATTTTATATGTTCAAAGCTTTAGAGCATCAGTGAATAATACATACCTGGGGAATACTCAGGACGCTATTACATATGGCACATATTTCAGAGATTCATTGAATAAGGAAGACCTGTATTGTAGTCACAATTCTATTTTGTATAGCCACAATTTCAGAAAGTAACTTAAAGACATACACATTGGGGAAAGTCAGGATTCTATTTCCCATAGCCACATACTCAGAACCTTACTGAATAAAATACACCTGGCAGAAAGTCAGGGTTCTATTTTTTATAGCCACCCATTTAGATACCAAATGTAAAAACGCACACCTGCAGAGTATTCAGGAGTGTCTGTTTTATGGCCACTCATTCAGAGCCTCACAGAATAATACAGAACTATTGAAATTCAGGAGTGTATTTTACATCACCAGTTATTCAGAACCTTATTAAAGAATCAAGTATATCTGGAAAATACTCAGCATTCTATTATACATAGCCACGTATTCAGAGACTCACCGAATAATGCACACCTGGGGAATAGTCCATATACTATTTGATATGACCTTTCACCCGGTGACTCAGTGAAAAATGCACAGCTGAGATAGAGTCAAGATAATACAGTCATGCGTCTATTTTCTGTGGTGACACATTCAGAAACAAACTGAAGAATACCCACCTTGAAAATAGTCAGAGTCTATGTCATAATGCCACTCAATCAAAGCATTACCTAATAATGCACGATGGGGTAATAGTAAAAATTATATTACATATGGCCTTCAATTGCGAGCTTCTGTTCATAATAAAGAGCTGTGAAGTAGTCTGGACCCTATTTTAGGTAGCCCCAAGTAACGCAGATACGTGAATTATACATACATGTGTGATAGAAGACTATTTGATATGGACAATCGTAAAGCACCTCATCGAATACTGCACATTTGGGGAACAATCACTAGTCTTTTTTATATGGTTATTCGTTTGGAGAGTCAAAAATTAACGCACACCTGTGGAGTAAAATGGGTTCTATTAGCTAAGGTTATTCTTTCAGAGTTTAAGTGAATAATATGTATATCTGATAAGTCAGGATTGTCTTTCACATGGACACTTGTTCAGGGCCTCACTGCATAATACACCCCTCAGAAATAGTCAAGGGTCTACCTCAGAAAAGTACACATTCAGAGTCTCTGTAAGTAATGCACACATGGGCAATACACAAGAGTCTCTTTTCTATGCCCACTTAGTCAGAGTTTCATTCAATAATACACACCTAAGAAGAAGTTAAGAGTCTACTTCATGTAGCCACTCATGTAGCCCCCTCAGTGAATAATTCGCACCTGAGTAACAGTCGAGAATTTTTTATATGGCCACTCATTATGTGACTCCCTGAATGAAACACACCAGGGGAATTCTTACATTCTATGTCATAATAGCACATATTTAGAACCGTATTGAATATTTCCCATTTGAGCAATAGTCAGGTGTTTATTCTTTCTGGCCTCTTATTCAAAGTTTCAGTGAATAAAAACTTCTGTGGAGTAATCAGGGCACTGTTTAAGATAGCCACAAATTAAGAGCCTTCCTGAGTAATACACACCTGGGTGATAGGAGTTTATTTCATATAAACGCTAATTCTGGGTAATGCTGAGTAATACACAACTGGGGGAGTGTCAGGAGTCTATTTGATATGGACACTCATACAAAACCTGTTTGAATTATGCACACATGTAGAATAATCAAGAGTCTATGTCATATGGCTACTCATTCAGACAAACAGTGAATAACTCACATGTGATGTAATGAGAAGTCTGTTTTATATGGCCTTTCTTTCACAGCCTCACTGAATATTACACCTGTGATATAGTCTGGAGTCTATTGTTTATGCCCACTCATTCAGAGCATCACCGAACAATGCACACCTGGGGAATAATCAGAAGTCTCTATCCTATGGCCTCTCATCTAGATCCTCAATAAATGGACACACCTGGGCAAATAGTCCAGATTTACTTATATCACCTCATTTAGATTCTCACTCAATAATACACACCTGTGGAAAGGTATTGAGACTTTTTCATGTGGCTACTCTTTCGGAGTGCCACTGAATAATGTGGTGAATTCATGAGTCTATTTTATGTAGACAAATTTTCAGAAGCTCAGTGAATAAAAGAGACTCTTACTATATTAAGGCATCTAATTAGTAAGGCCACATCTTGTAAGACTTATTAAATAATACATATCTGCAGAATAATTTGTTATGTATTTTTGATGGACATTCATTCACAGCCACGGTGAATAATGCACACCCGTGTGGTAGCCAGGTGTCTATTTCATTTGGACACTATTCATAGCCTCAGTGGAAAATATGCCCGTGTGGATTAGTCAGGATTTCATTTCATATGGCCATTGACTTGTAATTTTAGTGTATAATGCACAAATGTAAAGTACTCCACAGACTATTTCACAGAGCCACTCATTCAGAGGTCCACTGAATAATACAAAAATTTACGATAGCCAGAATCCTGTTTCCTATGGTCACAAAATCAGAGACTCACTGACTAACACACACCCGTGTAAACCTTAGGAGTCTACTTTATATAGCCTCTCATTTGCAGCCTCAGCGAATAATGCGCACGTGTGTAGTGGACACTATTCTATTTTATATGGCCACAAAATCAAAGCCTGAGTGGGTAACACAGAATTTTTGAATAGTCACAAGTCTATTTTATATGCCGAAATACTCAAAGTCAGAGTCAATTATACACACCTGTGGACTAGTCAAAAAACAATTTCATATGGCCAAAGATTTATAGCCTCAGTGAATAATACATACCTGGGGAATAAAAGGACGCTATTTCATATGGCACATATTTCAGAGATTCATTGAATAAGGAACACCTGTATTGTAGTCAGAATTCTATTTTGTATAGCCACATATTCAGAACCTAACTGAAAGACATACAACTTGGGGAAATTCAGAATATTTTTTTTTGTATAGCTACATATTCAGAACCTAACTGAAAGAAATACACCTTGGGGAAAGTCAGGATTCTATTTCCTATAGCCACCCATTTAGATAACAAATGTAAAAACGCTCACATGCAGAGTATTCAGGAGTGTCTGTTTTATGGCCACTCATTCAGAGCCTCACAGAATAATACAGAACTATGGAAATTCAGGAGTGTATTTTTTAAATTTTTTAAATATTTATTGCATTATAGGTTTTGGGGTACATGTGCAGAACGTGCAAGATAGTTGCATAGGTATACACATGGCAGTGTGCTTTGTTGCCTTCCTCCCCTTCACCCACACTTGGCATTTATCCCCAGGCTATCCCTCCTCAGCCACTCCCCGGATGTCTCTTGCCGATTCGCCAAGTAGATCCCTGTGTGTAGTAGACCCACTCCCTGTGTCCATGTGTTGTTATTTTTCTCACCCACCTATGATTGAGAATATGCAGTATTTCTTTTTCTGTTCTTGTGTCAGTTTGCTGAGAATGATGTTCCCCAGATTCATCCATGTCCTTACAAAGGACAGAAACTCATCATTTTTTTTGCTGCATAATATTCCATGGTGTATATGTGGCACATTTTCCCAGTCCACTGTATCATCGATGGGCATTTGTGTTGGTTTCAGGTCTTGCTATTGTAAACAGTGCTGCAATGAACATTCTTTTGCATGTGTCCTTATAGTAGAACGATTTATATTCCTTTGGATACATACCCAGTAATGGGATTGCTGGGTCAAATTGAATTTCTATTTCTAGGACCTTGAGGAATCGCCACACTGTCTTCCACAATGGTTGAACTAATTTACACTCTCACCAGCAGTGTAAGAGTGTTCCTATTTCTCCCCATCATCTCCAGCATCTGTTGTCTCTAGATTTTTTAATGATAGCCATTCTAACTGGCATGAGATTGTATCTCAATGTGGTTTTGATTTGCATCTCTCTAATGACCAGTGATGATGAGCATTTTTTCATGTGTTTGTTGTCCTCATGTATGTCTTCTTTTGTAAAGTGTCTGTTCATATCCTTTACCCATTTTTGAATGGTCTTGTTTGTTTTTTTTCCTGTAAATCTGTTGAGTTCTTTGTAAATTTTGGATATCAGCCCTTTGTTAGATGTGTAAACTGGAAAGATTTTTTCCCATGCTGATGGTTGCCAATTCACTCTAGTGAGTGTTTCTTTTGCCGTGCAGAAGCTGTGAAGTTTGATTAGGTCCCATTTGTCTATTTTGGCTTTTGTTGCCAATGCTTTTGGTTTTTTGGTCATGAAGTCTTTGCCTACTTCCATGTCCTGAATGGTTTTTCCTAGATTTTCTTCTAGGGTTTTTATGGTGTCAGGTCTTATGTTTAAGTCTTTAATCCATCTGGAGTTAATTTTAGTGTAAGGTGTCAGGAAGGGGTCCAGTTTCTGCTTTCTGCACATGGCTAGTCAATTTTCCCAACACCATTTATTAAACAGGGTATCCTTTCCCCATGGCTTGTTTTTGTCTGGTTTATCAAAGATTGTATTGTTCTAAGTATGTTGTGTTTCCTCCGATGCCTCTGTTCTTTTCCATTGGTCTATATCTCTGTTTTGGTACCAGTACCATGCTGTTTTGATCACTGTAGCCTTGTAGTATAGTTTGAAGTCTGGTAGTGTGATGCATCCGGTGTTTTCTTTTTGCTTAGAATTGACTTGGCTATGCGGGCTCTCTTTTGGTTCCATATGAAGTTCATGGTGGTTTTTTCCAGTTCTGTGAAGAAATTCAATGGTAGTTTGATGGGGATAGCATTGATTGTGTAAATTAGTTTGTGCAGTATATCCATTTTCACGATATTGATTCTTCCCAACCACGAACATGGAATGTTTCTCCATCTGTTTTTGTTTTCTCTTATTTCGTTGAGCAGTGGTTTGTGGTTTTTCTTTAAGAAGTCCCTTACGTTCCTTTTGAGTTGTATTCCTCGGTATTTTGTTTTCTTTGTAGCAATTGTGAATGGCAGTTCGTTATTGATTTGGTTCTCTTTAAGTCTGTTATTGATGTATAAGAAGACTTGTAATTTTTGCACATTGATTTTATATCCTGAGGCTTTACTGAATTTGTTTATCATTTCACGAGTTTTTGGGCTGAGGTGATGCGGTCTTCTAGGTATACTATCATGTCGTCTGCAAATAGAGACAATTTGGCTTCCACCTTTCCTATTTGAATACGCTTTATTTCTTTTTCTTGCCTTATTGCTCTGGCTAGAACTTTCAGTACTATGTTGAATAGGAGTCGTGAGAGAGGGCATTCTTGTCTTGTGCCGGATTTCAAAAGGAATGCTTCCAGTTTTTGCCCATTAGGTATGATATTGGCTGTTGGTTTGTCATAAATAGCTTCTATTACTTTGAGATATGTTCCATCAATACCACGTTTATTGAGGGTTTTTAGCATAAAGGGCTGTTGAATTTTCTCAAATGCCTTCTCTGCGTCAGTTGAGATAATCATGTGGTTTTTGTTTTTGCTTCTGTTTATGTGGTGAATTACATTTATAGACTTGCATATGTTGAACCAGCCTTGCATCCCCAGGATGAATCCTACTTGATCATGATGGATAAGTTTTTTACTGTGCTGTTGCAATCCGTTTGCCAGTATTTTATTGAAGATTTTTGCATCTATGTTCATCACGGATATTGGCCTGAAGTTTTCTTTTCTTGTTGAGTCTCTGCCAGGTTTGGGTATCAGGATGATGTTGGTCTCATATAATGACTTGGGAAGGGTTTCGTCTTTTTGAATTATTTGGAATAGTTTCATAAGGAATGGTACTAGATCTTATTTGTATCTGGTAGAATTCGGTTGTAAACCCGTCTGGACCTGGGCTTCTTTTGTGTGGTAGGCTCTTAATTGCTGCCTCAACTTCAGACCTTGTTATTGGTCTATTCATAGTTTCGGCTTTCTCCTGGTTTACGCTTGGGAGGACCCAGGCGTCCAGGAATTTATCCATTTCTCCCTGGTTTACTAGTTTATGTGCATAGAGTTGTTTGTAGTATTCTCTGATGATGGTGTGAATTTCTGTGGAAGCTGTGGTGATTTCCCCATTATCTTTTTTAATTGCATTTATTTGGTTCTTCTCTATTTTCTTTTTTATCAATCTGGCTAGTGGTCTGTCTATTTTTTTGATCTTTTTGAAAAACCAGCTCTTGGATTTATTGATTTTTTGAAGGGTTTTTCTTGTCTCTATCTCCTTCAGTTCTGCTCTGATCTTAGTTATTTCTTGTCTTCGGCTAGGTTTTGAGCTTTTTTGTTCTTGTCCTCTAGCTCTTTCAATTTTGAAGATAGGGTGTCAATTTTGAATCTATCCACTCTGCTCATGTGGGCACTTATTGCTATATATTTTCCTCTACAGACTGCTTTAAATTTGTCCCAGTGATTCTGGTACGTTGTGTTTTCATTCTCATTGGTTTCAAAGAAGTTCTTTTTTTCTGCCTTCATTTCATTTTTTATCCAATCAACATTCAAGAGCCAGTTGTTCAGTTTCCATGAAGCTGTGCGGTTCTGAGTTAGTTTCTAAATTCTGAGTCCCAACGTGTTTGCACTATGGTCTGAGAGACTGTTTGTTATAATTTCAGTTGTTTTGCATTTGCTGAGGAGTGTTTTAGTTCCAATTATGTGGTCAATTTTGGAGTAGGTGTGATGTGGTGCTGAGAAGAATGTATATTCTGTGGATTTGGGGTGGAGAGTTCTGTAAATGTCTATCAGGTTTGCTTGTTCCAGGTCTGAGTTCAAGTCCTGGATATCCTTGTTAATTTTCTCTCTGGTTGATTTGTCTGATATTGACAGTGGAGTGTTAATGTCTCCCAATATTATTATGTGGGAGTCTAAGTCTCTTTGTAAGTCATTAAGAACTTGCCTTATATATCTGGGTGCTTCTGCATGGGGTCCATATATATTTCGAATTGTTAGCTCTTCTTGTGGTATCGATCCTTTTACCATTATGTAATGACCTTCTTTGTCCCTTTTGATCTTTGTTGCTTTAAAGTCTATTTGATCGGAGATGAGAATTGCAACTCCTGTTATTTTTGCTCTCCATTTGCTTGGTAAATCTTCCTCCATCCCTTTATTTTGAGCCTTTTTGTATTCTTGCGTGTGAGTCGGGTTTCCTGGATACAGCACACCGATGGGTTTTGGATTTTTATCCAATTTGCCATTCTTTGTCTTTTGATTGGTGCATTTAGCCCATTTACATTTAGGGTTATTATTTTTGTGTGTAAATTTGATACTGTCATTTTGATGTCAGCTGGCCATTTTGCTTATTGTTTCATGTAGATTCTTAATTTTGTTGATGCTCTTTAGCATTTGGTATGCTTTTAGAAAGTCTGGTACTGGTTGTTTCTTTCTATGTCTAGAGCCTCTTTCAGGAGCTCTTGTAAAGCAGGCCTAGTGGTGACAAAATCTCTGAGTACTTGCTTGTTTATGAAGGATTTTATTTTTCCTTCACTTATGAAGCTCAGTTTCGTTGGATATGAATTTCTGGGTTGAAAGTTCTTTCTTTAAGGATGTTAAATATTGGCCCCCACTCTCTTCTGGCTTGTAGAGTCTGTCGAGAGATCTGCTGTGAGTCTGATGGGCTTCTTTTTGTTGGTAACCCGACCTTTCTCTCTGGCTGCCCTTAGCATTTTCTCCTTCATTTCCACCCTGGTGAATCTGACGATTATGTGCCTTGGGGTTTCTCTTCTTGTGGAGTATATTTGCGGTGTTCTCTGTATTTCCTGGAGTTGAGTATTGACCTGTCTTGCTAGGTTGGGGAAATTTTCCTGGATAATATTCTGAAGAGTATTTTCCAGCTTGGATTCATTCTCTTCATCACATTCTGGTACACCTATCAAACGTAGGTTGGGTCTCTTCACATAGTCCCACATTTCTTGGAGATTTTGTTCATTCCTTTTTGCACTTTTTTCTTTAATCTTGGTTTCTCATTTTATTTCATTGAGTTGATCTTCAACTTCTGATATTCTTTCTTCTGCTTGGTCAATTAGGCTGTTGAAACTTTTGCATGTTTCGTGATTTTCTCTTGTTGTGTTTTTCAGCTCCATCAATTCATTCATAGTCCTCTCTAAGTTATCCATTTTGTTATCATTTCCTCGAATCTTTTTTCAAAGTGCTTAGTTACTTGGCACTGATTTAGAACATGTTCTTTTAGCTCACTGAAGTTTCTCATTATCCACTTTATGAAGTCTGATTCTGTCATTTTTTCACACTCATTCTCTGCCCAGCTTTTTTCTCTTGCTGGTGAGGAGTTTTGTTCCTTTATAGGAGGTGAGGTGTTTTGGTTTCAGATGTTTTCTTCCTTTTTGCACTGGTTTCTTCTCGTCTTTATGGATTTATCCACCTGTCGTCTTAGTAGTTGTTGATTTTTCAATTGGGTCTCTGTGTGGACGCCCGGATTGTTGATGATGAAGAATTTCTGTTACTTAGTTTTCCTTCTAATGATCTAGCCCCTCTGCTGTACGAGTGCTGAGGTCCACTCCAGGCCCTGCTTGTCTGGAGTACACCTGTAGCAGCTGCAAAACAGTAAGGGATGCTACCAGTTTCTTCTTCTGCTATCTTTGTTCTAGAATGATGACTTCCAAATGTCAGTCTGATTAGTCCTTTTTTGGGGTGACTCTTTGGATATACAGGGGTCAGGGAGCTGCTTGAGGAGACAGTCTGTGCTTTATAGGAGCTCCACTGCTGAGCTGTGAGCTCCGTTATTCATTCAGGTTTGTTGGCAGGATGTGTTTATGTCTGCTGCAACAGATCTCATAACCCCCCCCATTTTTTTCCCCTTAGATGCTCTGTCTCAGGGAGTTGGGGCTTTATGAGTATCTGTTGCACTGTCCTTCCCAGCTAGGAGGCAGTCTATTCACTATTTGCATGCTGGGTATGCACCCTGCTAGCATGGGTCCACCCTGCTTCTGCTGTGCTCCAATCTGCTGTGGTGCACTCCGCCCTGCTGTGGAGTCTATTATGGTGGGTTGCCTCAGCAACAGCAGGCTTCATCAGCCCTGGGAGGTACATCAGTAGGGGCAGATTCCGTCTGTTGTGACGGACGTCCCTCCCCCACTGGGCTGCACCATCCTTGATGCCGGCAGCAAAATTCTCAGCCCCAAGTGCCTCCAATTTCCACCCCATTTGTCCCTGTGAGGGTGGAACCCACCGATCCCAATCACTCAGCTCCCTGCCTCGGATTCCATCCTCTCTCTCTCTCTTCCTCTCCCCAAGCTGAATGGTCGACTCTCTCACTGGCGCCCCAGTAGCCTGCTGATAGGGCACAGGGATCCCTGCGATCTCCCATGCCGCTGCCCACTGCACCGGCTCAGATCACGTTTCCCAGTCTGGCTCATTGTCCAAGTCCCCTTCAATCAGATGTACATGCCAATCTGCCCTTCCGAATCTCAGATTGAAGGTTTAACAGGGAAACTAGACCAGTGAGTTTTGTGCCAGGTGCCACTGCGCTGCAGTGCTAACCGAATCGGCAGTGCCAGCCACCTGCACTAGCGTCACGTGTCTCTCCCACACCTGGGACTTTCAGCGTTCTGTGCACAACCAAGGTGCATCCGAGAATGTGGCTAGGACTCACCATCTGTGCAATCACTGAGAGCTGCAATGCTGAGTCTCCTCTATGACACCATCTTGGAAGCAAGTCATTAGTATATTTTACATGGCCACTTATTCAGAATATCATTTAAGAAATATATATATGGAAAATAGGATTCTATTAGATATAGAAACTTATTCAGAGACTCACTGAATAATGCACACCTGGGGAACAGTCTGGAGAATATTTGATATGACCGTTCACCCAGTGATTCAATGAAAAATGCACAGCTGAGAAATAGTCAAGAGGATAGAGTCTCATGAGTGTATTTTCTTTGGTAACTCGTTCAGAAACTCACTGAAGAATACCCAGCTTGGAAATAGTCAGAGTCCAGGTCATACAGCCACTCAATCAAAGCATTAAAGAATAATGCACAATGGGGCATCAGTAAGGAATCTATTTCATATGGCATTTCATTGAGAGCTTCAGTTCGTAATAAACAGCTGTGGAGTAGTCAGGACCCTGTTTCAGTTAGCCCCAAATTACACACATGAATGATACACACATGCGTGATAGTCAGGATCCTCTTTGATATGGACACTGATACAGCACCTCTTCAAATACTGCACATTTGGAGAATAATCAGTAGTCTATTTCATACGGTGAGTCATTTGGAGAGTCAAAAAATAACGCACAACTGTAAAGTAAAATGTGGTCTATTACATAAGGCTACTCTTTCAGTGTTTCAGGGAATAATACGTATATCTGATAAATCAGAAATTTCTTTCACATGGCCACTCGTTCAGAGCCTCAGCGCATAATACTCCCCTCAGAAACAATTTAGGGTGTATTTCAAATAAGGACAAAATCAGAGTATCTGTAAGTAATGCACACATGGGCAATACACTTGAGTTTGTTTCTATGCCCACTTACTCAGAGTCTCATTCCATAATACACACCTGGGGAAGAATTAGGAGTCTACTTCATGTAGCCCCTCATTCAGAGGTTCAGTGAATAATTCACATTGGAGAAATACTAGAGCATTTTTTATATGGCCACGCACTATGTGCCTCCCTGAATGATACACTCCTGGGGAATCCTCAGGATTTTATTGCATATTACCACACATTTAGAACCTTATATAATAGTTCACAATGGAACAATGGTAAGGTGTCTATTCTTTCTGGACTCTCATTCAAAGTTTCTGTGAATTATAAACTTTATGAAGTAATCAGGGCACTGTTTAAGATAGCCAGGAATTAAGTGCTTTCCTGAGTGATACACACCTGCGTGATAGTAGTTTATTTTATATGAACTCTAATTCTTGGTATTGCTGGGTAATACACTAATTGGGGAGTGCCAGGAGTCTATTTGGTATGGACACTCATACAGAACAAGTTTGAATAGAGTCAAGAATACACACCCGTGGACTAGTCAAAAAATAATTTCACATAACCAAAATTTTAGAGCCTCAGAGAATAATAAATACCTGGGGAATACTCAGGACGCTATTACATATGGCATTTATTTCAGAGATTCATTGAATAAGGAACACCTTTATTGTAGTCATAATTCTGTTTCATATAGCCACATATTCAGCACCTATCTGAATTACATACACTTTAAGGAAAGTCAGGATTCTTTTTTGTATAGCCACTCATTTAGATACCAAATGTAAAAATGCACACTGGCAGAGAATACCGAACTCTCTGTTTTATGGCCAATCATTCAGAGCCTCACAGAATAATACAGAACTATAAAAATTCAGGAGTGTATTTTACATGGCCACTTATTAAGAACCTCATTGACTAATTACATATAGCTGGATAATACTCAGGATTCTACTACATATAGCCACATATTCAGAGACTCACTAAATAATGCACAGCTGGGGAATAGTCTGGAGACTATTTGATATGACCGTTCACCCAGTGACTCAGTGAAAAATGCTCAGCTGATAAATAATCAAGAGGATATGGTCATGAGTCAATTTTCTATGGTGACTCATTCAGAAACTCACTGAAGAATACCCAGCTTGGAAATAGTCAATGTCCAGGTCGTATGGCCACGCAATCAAAGCATTAACAAATAATGCACAATGGGGCAATAGTAAGGAGTCTATTTCATATGGCCTTTCATTGAGAACTTCAGTGCATAATAAACAGCTGTGGAGTAGTCAGGACCCTAGTTATGATATTCCCAAATTATGTAGTTATGTGAATGATACACACATGTGTGATAGTCAGGAGACTATTTGATATGGACACTCACACATCACCTTTTTGAATACTGCACATTTGAGGAGTAATCACCAGTCTATTTCATATGTTCATTCGTTTGGAGAGTAAAAAAATAACGCACACCTGTGGAGTAAAATGGGGTCTATTACATAAGGCCACACTTTCAGTGTTTCAGTGAATAATATGTATATCTGATAAGTCTGGGATCTCTTCCACATGTCCACTCATTCACGGCGTCAGTGCATAATATTCACCTCAGAAATAGTCAAGGGACTATTTCAAATAAGTACACAATCAGAGTCTCTGTAAGTAATGAACACATGGGTAATACACAGGAGTCTGTTTTCTATGCCCACTTAGTCAGAGTCTCATTCAATAATACACACCTGGGAAAGAATTAAGAGTCTACTTCATGTAGCCATTCATTCAGAGGCTCAGTGAATAATTCACACTGGAGAAATAGTCGAGCATTTTTTATATGGCCACTCACTATGTGCCTCCCTGAATGATAAACACCTGGGGAATCCTCAGAATTTTATTGCATATTATCACAAATTTAGAACTTTATTGTAAAATTCTCAATGGAACAATAGTCAGGTATCTATTCTTTCTGGCATCTCATTCAAAAATTCTGCAAATTATAAACTTTATGGACTAATAAGGGTATTGTTTAGAATAGCCAGGAATTAAGTGCCTTCCAGAGTAATACACACCTGAGTTCATTTCATATGAACTCTAATTCTGGGTAGTGCTGAGTAATACACAACTGGGGGAGTGTCAGGAGTCTATTTGGTGTGGACAATCATACAGAACCTGTTAGAATAATGCACACAGGGAGAATAATCAGCACTCTATGTCATACGGCTACTCATTCAAACAAACAGTGAATAACACACATGCGGAGAAATGAGAAGTCTGTTTCATATGGCCGTTCCTTCACAGACTCACTGAATATTACACACTTGTGATATATTCTGGAGTCTACTGTTTATGGAAACTCAATCAAAAATCACTGAATAATGCACACCTGTAAAATGGTAAGGAGTCTCTATTCTATGGCCTCTCATTGAGAGCCTCACTAAATGTACACACCTGGAAAACAGTCAGGATTTACTTATATCCCCTCATTTAGAGTCTCACTCAATAAGGCACACCTGTGGAATAGTAAGGAGACTTTTTCATGTGGCCTGTTATTCGGAGTGTCACTGAATATTGTGGTGTAGTCAGGAGTCTATTTCATGTAGACACATTTTCTGAGCCTCAGTGAATAAGAGAAACCCTTGCTACAGTAAGGCATCTAATTAATATGGTCACATCTCATAAGCTTCACCGAATAATACACACCTGGAGAATAATTTGGAATCTATTTTCAATGGACATTGATTCAGAGCCTCGGTGAATAATGCACACCCTTGGGTAGCCATGAGTCTATTTCATTTAGAAACTCATTCATAGCCACAGTGGATAATATGTGCAGGTGGATTAGTCAGGAGTTTATTTAGTATGGCCACTGACTCGTAATAGCAGTGAATAATGCACATATGTAAAGTACTCATCGGTCTATTTCATAGAGCCACTCATTCAGAGATTCACTGAATAATACAAATATTTAAGATAGAATTCTGTTTCATATGGTAACACAATCAGAGCCTCACTGAGTAACACATACCTGGGGGAGTGTTAGGAGTCTCCTTTTAATAACCTCTCATTTACAGCATCAGCAAATATAGCACACCTGTGGAATAGACACTAGTCTATTTTATATGGCCACACAATCAAAGCCTGAGTGAGTAATACACAACTTTAGAATAGTCACTAGTCTATTCCATGTGCTTACATTTTCAAAGACAGAGTCAATAATACACACCTGTGGACTATTCAAAAAAGAATTTCATATGGCCAAAGCTTTAGAGCCTCAGTAAATAATACATACCTGGAGAAAACTCAGGACGCTATTACATATGACATCTATTTAAGAGATTCATTGAATAAGGAACACTTGTATTGTAGTCTGAATTCTATTTCGTATACCCACATATTCAGAAGCTAACTGAATGACATACACTTTGTGGAAAGTCAGGATTCTATTTCATATAGAAACATATTTAGAACTTAACTGAATAACATACACCTTGGGGAAAGTCAGGATTCTCTTTCGTATAGCCACTCATTTAGATACTGAATGTGAAATGGCACACCTTCGGAGTATTCAGGCATCTCTGTTTTATGGCCACTAATTCAGAGCCTCACAGAATAATACAGAACTATGAAAATTCAGGAGTGTATTTTACATGGCCAATTATTCAGGACCTGATTGAAGAATTATATATATTTGGAAAATACTCAGGTTTCTATTATATACAGCCACTTATTCCGAGACTCACTGAAAAATATACACAAGGGGAATATTCTGGAGACTATTTGATATGACTGTTTACCCAGTGACTCAGTGAAAAATCACAGCTGAGAAATAGTAAAGTGGATAGAGTCATGAGTCTATTTTCTATGGTAACTCGTTCAGAAACTCACTGAAGAATGCACAGCTTGGAAATAGTCAGAGTCCAAGTCATGTGGCTACTCATTCAAACATTACAAAATAATGCACAATGGCGCAATAATAAGCAGCCTATTTTATATGGCGTTTCATTGAGAGCTTCAGTGCTTAATAAACAACTGTGGAGTAGTCAGGACCTTCTTTAAGGTAGACGCAAATTACACAGCAATGTGAATGATACACATGGGTTTGATAATCCAGAGATTTTTGATATGGACACTCATACAGCACCTCTTCGAATACTGCACATATGGGGAATAATCATCAGTCTATTTCATATGGTGATTCGTTTGGAGAGTCAAAAAATAATGCACACCTGTGGAGTAAAATGGAGTCTATTACATAAGGCCACACTTTCAGTGTTTCAGTGAGTAATATGTATATCTGATAAGTCTGTAATCTCTTTCACTTGGCCACTTGTTCAGGGCCTCAGTGCATAATACTTCTTTCAGAAATAGTCAAGAGTCTACTTCAAATAAGTTCACATTTAGAGTCTCTGTAAGTAATGCAGACATGGTCAATTCACAAGAGTCTCTTTTCTCTGCCCACTTAGTCAGAGTCTCATTCATTAATACACAACTGGAGAAGATTTAAGAGTCTACTTCATGTAGCCACTCATTTAGAGCCTCAGCGAATTATTTACACGGGAGTAATAGTCGACCATTTTTTATATGGCCACTCACTATGCGCCTCCCTGAAAGATACACACCTGGGGAATCCTCAGGATTCTATTTCATACAACCGCACATTTTGAACCTTATTGAATAATTCACAATGGAGCAATAGTCAGGTGTCTATTCTTTCTGGACTCTTAATTAAAGTTTCAGTGAATAATAAAATTCTATGGAGTAATCAGGGCACTGTTTAAAATAGCCATGAATAAAATGCCTTCCTGAGTGATACACACCTGGTTGGTAGTGAGGAGTTTATTTTATATGAACTCTAATTCTGGGTATTTCTGAGTAATACAAAACTGGGGGAGTGTCAGGAGTCTATCTGGTATGGACACTCATACAGAACCTGTTTGAATAATGCACACATGTACAATAATCAGGAGTCTTTTTTCATTTGACTACTCATTTACACAAACAGTGAATAACGCAGATGTGAAGTATTGAGAAATTGGTTTCAAATGGCCATTCTTTCTCAGCCTCACTGAATATTACACACTTGCGATACAGTCCGGAGTCTCTTGGTTATGGCCACTCATTCAGATAATCACTGAATAATGCACCCCTACGAAATTGTTAGAAGTCTCTATCCTATGTCCTCTCATTGAGAGCCTCACTATATGTACTCACCTGGGAAAGTAGTATGGATTTACTTATGTCCTTTCATTTAGAGTCTCATTCAATAATGCACACCTGTGGAATAGTAAGGAGAGTTTTTCATGTGGCCTCTCATTTGAAGTGTCACTGAATAATGTGGTGTCAGCAAACTGACACAAGAACAGAAAAAGAAATACCGCATATACTCACTCATAGGCGGGTGAGAAAAATGAGAACACATGGACACAGAGAGGCGGTCTACTATACACTGGGGACTGTTGGGGGAAATGGGGGAGGGACAGCGGGGGGGGCTGGGGGGGGATAGCCTGGGGATGAATACCAAGTGTGGGTGAGGGGGAGGAAGGCAGCAAAACACACTGCCATGTGTGTACCTATGCAACTATCTTGCACGTTCTGCACATGTACCCCAAAACCTATAATGCAATAAAAATTTAAAAAAAAAAAAAAAGTCTATTTCATGAAGACACATTGTCATAGCATCAGTGAATAAGAGAGACCCTTGCTATAGTAAGGCATCTAATTAATATGGCAACATCTTGTAAGCCTCAGTGAATAATACACACCTGGAGAATAATTTGGAGTCTATTTGCGATGGACAATCATTCAGAGCCTCGGTGAATAATGCACACATTAGGGGTAGCAAGGCGTCGATTTTATTTGGACACTCATTCATTGCCTCAGTTGATAATATGCACGTGTATATTAGTCAGAATTTCATTTCATATGGCCACTGACTTTTAATTTCTATGAATAATGCACAAATTTAAAGTACTCAGCAGTGTTTTTCATAGAGCCACTCATTCAGAGATTCACTGTATGATACAAATATTTAAGGTAGAAAGAATCCTGTTTCATATGGTCACACAATCAGAGTCTCACTGAGTAACACACACCTGGGGAAGCATTAGGAGTCTACTTTTTATAGTCTCTCATTTACAGACTCAGAAAATAATGCACACGTGTGGAAAAGACAATAGTATATTTTATATGGCCACAAAATCAAAGCCTGAGTAATAGACAACTTTAGAATAGACACTAGTCTATACCGTGCGCCCAAATATTCAAAGTCAGAGTCAATAATACACACCTGTGGACTAGTCCAAGGAGAATTTCATATGGCCAGAGTTTTAGAGCGTCAGTGAATAGTATACACCCGGAGAATACTCAGGACCCTATTACATAAGACATCTATTTCAGGGATTCATTGAATAAGGTACACTTGTATTGTACACAGAATTCTATTTCATATAGCCAAATATTAAGAACTTAACTGAATGACATATCCCTTGTTGAAAGTCAGGATTCTATTTCATATAGCCACATATTCAGAACTTGACTGAATAACATACACCTTGGGGAAAGTCAGGATTCTATTTTGTATAGCCCCTCATTTAGATATCGAATGTAAAAACGCACACCAACGGAGTATTCAGGAGTCTCTGGTTTATGGCTACTCATTCAGAATTTCACAAAATAGTAAAGAAATATGGAAATTCAGGAGTGTATTTTACATGGCCACTTATTCAGAACGTCATAGAAGAATCATCTATATCTGGAAAATACTCAGGATTCTATTATATATAGCCACTTATTCAGAAACTCACTGACTAATGCACACATGGGCAATAGTCTGAAGAATATTTGATATGACAGTTCACCCAGTGACTCATTGAAAAATGAAGAGCTAAAAAATACTCAAGAGGATAGAGTCATGAGTCTATTTTCTATGGTAACTCGCTCAGAAACTCACAGAAGAATACCCAACTTAAAAATAGTCAGAGTCCAGCACATATGGCCACTCAACCAAAGCAATACCGAATAATGCACAATGGGGCAATATTAAGGAGTCTACTTGATATGGACTCTCATTGAGAGCTTCAGTGCATAATAAACAGCTGTGGAGTAGTCAGGACCCTCTTTAAGGCAGCCCCAAATTATGCAGCTACGTGAATGATACACATATGTGTGATAGTCAGGAGACTTTTTGATATGGAAACTCATACACCACCTCTTCAAATACTTCACATTTGGGGAATAATCACTAGTCTATTTCATATGGTGATTCCTTTGGAGAGTCAAAAAGGAACGCACACCTGTGGAGTAAAATGGGGTCTATTACATAAGGCCACTATTTCAGTGCTTCAGTGAATAATATATATATCTAATAAGCCAGGAATCTCTTTCATATGAACACTCATTAAGGGCCTCAGTGTATAATACACCCCTCAGAAAGAGTCAAGGGTCTACTTCAAAAAGGACAAATTCAGAGTCCCTATTAGTAATGCACACGTGGGCAATACACAAGAGGCTCTTTTCTATGTCCACTTAGTCAGAGTCTCATTCAATAATACACACCTGGGGAAAAGTTAAGTGTCTACTTCATGTAGCCACTCATTTAGAGCCTCAGTGAATAACTCACACCGGAGTAATAGTCGAGCATTTTTTATATGGCCACTCACTATGTGCCTCCCTGAATGATACACACCTGGGGAAACCTCAGGATTCTATTTCATAGAACCACACATTTAGATCCTTATTGAATAATTCACAATGGAGCAATAGTCAGGTGTCTATTCTTTCTGGCCTCTCATTCAAAGTTTCAGTGAATAATAAACTTCTATGGAGTAATCAGGGCACTGTTTAAGATAGCCACGAATTAAGTGTCTTCCTGAGTGATACACATCTGGGTGATAGTCAGGAGTTTATTTCATATTAACTCTAATTCTGGGTATTGCTGACTAATACACAACAGGGGGAGTGTCAGGAGTCAATTTGGTGTGGACATTCATACAGAACCTGTTTGAACAATGCACACATGAAGAATAATCAGGAGTTTATGTCATACTGCTGTTATTTCAGACAAATAGTGAATAAGGCACATGTGGAGAAATGAGAAGTCTGTTTCATATGACCGTTCTTTCACAGCCTCACTGAATATTACACACTGGTGATATAGTGTGGAGTCTACAGTTTATGGCCACTCATTCAAAGAATCATGGAATAATGCACACCTGCGGAATGGTAAAAAGTCTATTCTATGGCATCTCAGTGAGAGCCTCACTAAGTGTACACACTTGGGCAAATAGTCAGGATTTACTTATATCCCCTCATTTAGAGTCTCACTCAATAATGCACACCTGTGAAATAGTAAGGAGACTTTTTTATGTGGCCTCTCATTTGGCGTGTCACTGAATTATGTGGTGCAGTCAAGGAGTCAATTTCATGTAGACACATTTTCAGAGCCTCAGTGAATAAGAGAAAACCTTGGTATAATAAGGCATCTAATTAATATGGCCACGTCTTGTAAGCCTCACTGAATATTACGCACCTGGAGAATAATTTGTAGTCAATGCTCAATGGGCATTCATTCAGATCCTCGATGAATAATGCACATGGTCCCTCATTCAGAGAATCACTGAATTATGCACACCTGCCGAATGATAAGAGGTCTTTATACAATGGCCTCTCATTGAGAGCCTTACTAAATATACACACCTGGAAAAATAGTCAGCATTTATTTATATCTCCTCATATAGAGTCTCACTCAATAATACACACCTTTGGAATAGTAAGGAGACTTTACATGTGGCCTCTCATTCGGAGTGTCACTGAATAATTTGGTGTAGTCAGGAGTCTATTTCATGTAGAAAATTTTTCATAGCCTCAGTAAATTAGAGAGACCCTAGCTATAGTAAGGCATCTAATTAATATGGTCACATCTTGTAAGCCTCTCTCAATAGTACACACCTGGAGAATAATTTGGAGTCTATTCCCGATGGACGTTCATTCAGAGCCTCGTTGAATAACACACCCCCGTCGGGTAGCCAGGAGTCAATTTAATTTTGACACTCATTCATTGCCTCAGTGGATAATATGCACGTGTATATGAGTCAGGATTTCATTTCATATGGCCACTGACTTGTAATTTCTATGAATAATGCACAAATTAAAGTACTCAGCAGTGTTTTTCATAGAGCCACTCATACAGAGATTCACAGTATGATACAAATATTTAAGATAGAAAGAATCCTGTTTCATATGGTCACACAATCAGAGCCTCACTGAGTAACACACACCTGGGGAAGTGTTAGGAGTCTACTTTTTATAGCATGTCATTTACAGTCTCAGCAAATAATGCACACATGTGGAATAGATACTAGTCTATTTTATATAGCCACAAAATCAAAGCCTGAGTGAGTGATACACAACTTTAGAATAGTCACTAGTCTATTCCATTTGCCCATATATTCAAAGTCAGAGTCTATAATACACACCTGTGGACTAGTCCAAAAAGAATTTTATATGGCCAAAGTTTTAGAGCCTCAGTGAATAGTGCATACCTCAAGGATACTCAGGACGCGATTACATATAGCATCTATTTCAGAGATTCATTGAATAAGGAACACCTGTATTGTAGTCAAAATCCTATTTCATATAACAGCATATTCAGGACGTAACTAAATGACATCCACCGTGGGGAAAGTCAGGATTCTATTTCGTATAGCCCATCATTTATATACCGAATGTGGAAACACACACCTGCGGAGTATTCAGGAGTCTCTGTTTTATGGCCACTCATTCAGAGCCTCGCAGAATAATACAGAATTATGGAAATTCAGGAGTGTATTTTACATGGCCACTTACTGAGAAACTCATTGAAGAATCGTATATATCTAGAAAATACTCAGGATGCTATAATATATAGCCACTTATTCAGAGACTCACGGAATAATATACACCTGGGGAATAGTCTGGAGACTCTTTGATATGACCGTTCACCCAGTGACTGAGTGAAAAATGCACAGCTGAGAAGTAGTCAAGAGGATGTAGTCATGAGTCTATTTTCTGTGATAACGTGTTCAGAAACTCACTGAAGAATACCCAACTTGGAAATAGTCAGAGTCCAAATCATATGGCCACTCAATCAAAGCATTACCGAATAATGCATAATGGGGCAATAGTCAGGAGTCTCTTTCATATGACCTCTCATTGAGAGCTTCAGTGCGTAATAAACAGCTGTGGAGTAGTCAGGACCCTATTTAAAGTAGCCCAAAATTATGCACATACGTGAATGATACACACATGTGTGATAGTCAGGAGGCTATTTGATATGGACACTCATACAGCACCTCTTTGAACACTGCATATTTGGGGAATAATCACTATTCTATTTCATATGGTGATTCCTTTAGAAAGTCAAAAAATAACGCACACCTGTGAAGTAAAATGGGGTCTATTACATAAGGCGACTCTTTCAGTGTTTCAGTGAATAATATGTATATATGATACGACAAGAATCTTTTTCACATCGCCACCCATTCAGGGTCTCAGGGCATAATACTACCCTCAGAAATAGTGAAGGGTCTACTTCAAATAAGTACACATTCAGAGTCCCTATAAGTAGTGCACACGTGGGCCATACAGAGGAGTCTCTTTTCTATGCCCACTTAGTCAGAGTCTCATTCAATAATACACACCTGTGCACCATGTGCCCAAATACCACTATTTTCTGTGGTAACTCTCTCAGAAACTCACAGAAGAATAAGCAACTTGGAAATAGTCAGAGTCCAGCTCATATGGCCACTCAACCAAAGCATTATCGAATAATGCACAATGGGGCAATATTTAGGAGTCTACTTGATATGGACTCTCATTGAGAGCTTCAGTTCATAATAAACAGCTGTGGAGTAGTCAGGACCCTATTAAAGGTAGCCACAAATTTCACAGCTACCTTAATGATACACACATGTGTGATAGTCAGGAGACTCTTTGATATGGACACTCATACAGCACCTCTTCGAATACTTTACATTTGGGGAAAAATCACCAGTCTATTTCATGTGGTGATTCATTTAGAGAATCAAAAACTAACGCACACCTGTAGCGTAAAATGGGGTCTATTACGTAAGGCCACTCTTTCAGTGTTTCAGTGAATAATATGTATATCTAATAACCAGGAATCTCTTTCACATGAATACTCATTAAGGGCCTCAGTGCATAATACTCCCCTCAGAAAGAGTCAAGGGTCTACTTCAAATAAGTACAAATTCGGAGTCCCTGTAAGTAATGCACATGAGAGCAATACTCAAGAGGCTCTTTTCTATGCGCAATTAGTCAGAGTCTCATTCAATAATACACACCTGTGGAAGAGTTGAGAGTCTACTTCATGTAGCAACTAATTTAGAGCCTCAGTGAATAATTCACACCGGAGTAATAGTCGAGCATTTCTTATATGGCCACTCACTATGTGCCTCCCTAATGATGCACACCTGGGGAAACCTCAGGATTTTATTTTACACTACCACACATTTAGATCCTTCTTGAATAATTCACAATTTGGACAATAGTCAGGTGTCTATTCTTTCTGGCCTCTCATTCAAAGTTTCAGTGAATAATAAACTACTATGGCATAATCAGGGCACTGTTTAATATAGCCACGAATTAAGTGCCTTCCAGAGTTATACACACCTGGGTGATTGTCAGGATTTTATTTCATATTAACTCTAATTCTGGGTATTGCTGAGTTATACACAACAGGGGGAGTGTCAGGAGTCAATTTGGTGTGGACACTCATACAGAACCTGCTTGAATAACGCACACATGGAGAATAATCATGAGTCTATGTCATAAGGCTGTTCTTTCAGACAAATAGTGAATAACTCACATGTGGAGTAATGAGAAATCTGTTTCATATGGCCGTTCTTTCACAGCCTCACTGAATATTACACACTGGTGATATAGTCTGGAATCTACAGTTTGTGGCCACTCATTCAGAGAATCACTGAATAATGCACACCTGCGGAATGGTAAGAAGTCTATTCTTTGGCATTTCAGTGAGAGCCTCACTAAGTGTATACACCTGGGAAAATAGTCAGGATTTACTTATATCCCCTCATTTAGAGTCTCACTCAATAATGCACACCCGTGGTATAGTAAGGAGACTTTTATATGTGGCCTCTCTTTTGGCGTGTCACTGAATTATGTGGTGGAGTCAAGGAGTCAATTTTATGTAGACACTTTTTCAGAGCCTCAGTGAATAAGAGAAAACCTTGGTATAATAAGGCATCTAATTAATATGGCCACGTCTTGTAAGCCTCACTGAATAATACGCACCTGGAGAATAATTTGTAGTCTATGCTCGATGGGCATTCATTCAGATCCTGGATGAATAATGCACACCTGTGGGGTAGCCAGGAGTCTATTTCATTTGGACACTTATTCATGGCCTCAGTGGATAATATGCACGAGTGTATTAGTCAGGATTTCATTTCATATGGCAACTGACTTACAATTTTCAGTGAATAATGCACAAATGTAAAATACTCAGAAGCATTTTTTTAATTATTATTGCATTATAGGTTTTGGGGTACATGTGCAGAACGTGCAAGATAGTTGCATAGGTACACACATGGCAGTGTGTTTTGCTGCCTTCCTCCCCTTCACCCACACTTGGCATTCATCCCCAACCTATCCCTCCGCAGCCCCCCCAGGCTGTCCCTCCCACATTCCCCCCAGTAGACCACAGTGTAGAGTGGACGGCCTCTCTGTGTCCATGTGTTCTCATTTTTCTCACCCACCTTTGAGTGAGTATATGCAGTATTTCTTTTTCTGTTCTTGTGTCAGTTTGCTCAGAATGATGTTCTCCAGATTCATCCATGTCCTTACAAAGGACACAAACTCATCATTTTTGATTGCTGCATAATATTCCATGGTGTATATGTGCCACATTTTCCCAGTCCAGTCTATCATCGTTGGGCATTTGTGTTGTTTCCAGTTCTTCGCTATTGTAAACAGTGCTGCAACGAACATTCGTGTGCATGTGTCCTTATAGTAGAACGATTTATAGTCCTTTGGATATATACCGATTAATGGTATTGCTGGGTCAAATGGAATTTCTATTTCTAGGTCCCTAAGGAATCGCCACACTGTCTTCCACAATGGTTGAACAAATGTACACTTCCACCAACAGGGTAAGAGTGTTCCTATTTCTCCACATCCTCTCCAGCATCTGCTGTCTCCAGATTTTTTAATGATCGCCATTCTAACTGGCATGAGATGGTATCTCAATGTGGTTTTTATTTTCATCTCTCTAATGACCAGTGATAATGAGCACTTTTTCATATGTTTGTTGGCCTCATGTATGTCTTCTTTTGTAAAGTGTCAGCAGTCGTTTTCATAGAGATACTAATTCAGAGATTCACTGAATAATACAAATATTGAAGATAAAAAGAATCCTGTTTTTTATTTTCTTTTTTTTTTTTTTTTTTTTTTTTTTTTTGATGGTGGTGAGCACAGAATATATTTATTTATTTATTTATTTATTTATTTATTTTTTTTACTAGTTCATGGATTTCTTCTCCAGGATTTTTTTTTTTTTTTTTTTTTTTTTTTTTTTTTTTTTTTTTTTTTAATTTTTATTGCATTATAGGTTTGGGGGTACATGTGCAGAACAAGCAAGATAGTTGCATAGGTACACACATGGCACTGTGCTTTGCTGCTTTCCTCCCCTTCACCCACACTTGGTATTCATCCCCAGGCTATCCCCCCCAGCCCCCCCCTGCTGTCCCTCCCCCATTCCCCCCAACAGTCCCCAGTGTATAGTAGACCGCCTCTCTGTGTCCACGTGTTCTCATTTTTCTCACCCACCTATGAGTGAGTATATGCGGTATTTCTTTTTCTGTTCTTGTGTCAGTTTGCTGAGAATGATGTTCTCCAGATTCATCCATGTCCCTACAAAGGACACAAACTCATCATTTTTGATTGCTGCATAATATTCCATGGTGTATATGTGCCACATTTTCCCAGTCCAGTCTATCATCGTTGGGCATTTGGGTTGGTTCCAGGTCTTTGCTATTGTAAACAGTGCTGCAATGAACATTCGTGTGCATGTGTCCTTATAGTAGAACGATTTATAATCCTTTGGATAGATACCCAGTAATGGGATTGCTGGGTCAAATGGAATTTCTATTTCTAGGTCCCTGAGAAATCGCCACACTGTCTTCCACAATGGTTGAACTAATTTACACTCCCACCAACAGTGTAAGAGTGTTCCTATTTCTCCACATCCTCTCCAGCATCTGCTGTCTCCAGATTTTTTAATGATCGCCATTCTAACTGGTGTGAGATGGTATCTCAATGTGGTTTTGATTTGCATCTCTCTAATGACCAATGACGATGAGCACTTTTTCATATGTTTGCTGGCCTCATGTATGTCTGCTTTCGTAAAGTTTCTGTTCATATCCTTTGCCCATTTTTGAATGGGCTTGTTTGTTTTTTTCCTGTAAATCTGTTTGAGTCCTGTTTTTTATTTTCACATAATAAGAGACTCACAGAGTAATACACACCTGGGGAAGTGTTAGGAGTCTACTTTATATAGCCTCTCATTTACAGCCCCAGCAAACAATGCACACGTGTGGAATAGACACTAGTCTATTTTATATGGCCACAAAATCAAAGCCTCAGTGAGTAATACACAACGTTAGAATAGTCACTAGTCTATTCCATGTGCCCAAATATTCAAAGTCAGAGTCAATAATACACACCTGTGGACTAGTCCAAAGAGAATTTCTTTTTTTTTTTTTTAATTTTTATTGCATTATAGGTTTGGGGGTACATGTGCAGAACGTCCAAGATAGTTGCATAGGTACACACATGGCAGTGTGCTTTGCTGCCTTCCTCCCCTTCACCCACACTTGGTATTCATCCCCAAGCCATCCCCCCAGCCCCCCCAGCTGTCCCTCCCCCATTCCCCCAACAGTCCCCAGTGTATAGTAGACCGCCTCTCTGTGTCCATGTGTTCTCATTTTTCTCACCCACCTATGAGTGAGTATATGCGGTATTTCTTTTTCTGTTCTTGTGTCAGTTTGCTGAGAATGATGTTCTCCAGATTCATCCATGTCCCTACAAAGGACACAAACTCATCATTTTTGATTGCTGCATAATATTCCATGGTGTATATGTGCCACATTTTCCCAGTCCAGTCTATCATCGTTGGGCATTTGGGTTGGTTCCAGGTCCTTGCTATTGTAAACAGTGCTGCAATGAACATTCGTGTGCATGTGTCCTTATAGTAGAACGATTTATAGTCCTTTGGATAGATACCCAGTAATGGGATTGCTGGGTCAAATGGAATTTCTATTTCTAGTTCCCTGAGGAATCGCCACACTGTCTCCTTTTGGCTAAGATCAAAACCAAAGAGAATTTCATATGGCCAGAGTTTTAGAGCCTCAGTGAATAATACATACCTCAGGAATATTCAGGACCCTATTACATAACGCATCTATTTCAGGGATTCATTGAATAAGGAACACTTGTATTGTACACAGAATTCTATTTTCTACAGCCAAATATTCAGAACTTAACTGAATGACATAATCCTTTGTGAAAGTCAGAATTCTATTTCATATAGCGACATATTCAGAACCTAAGTGAATAACATACACCTTGGGGGAAGTCAGGATTCTATTTCGTTTAGCCACTCGTTTACATATCGAATGTAAAAACGCACTCCAAAGGAGTATTCAGGAGTCTCTTTTTTATGGCCTCTCATTCAGAATTTCACAGAATAATACAGAACTATGAAAATTCAGGAGTGTATTTTACATGGCCAGTTATTCAGAACCTCATTGAAGAATTATCTATATCTGAAAAATACTCAGGATTCTATTATATATAACCACTTATTCAGAAACTCACTGAATAATGCACACCTGGGTAATAGTCTGAAGACTATTTGATATGACCATTCACCCAGTGACTTAGTGAAAAATGCACAGCTGAAAAATAGTCAAGAGGATAGAGTCATAAGTCTGTTTTCTGTGGTAACTCTCTCAGAAACTCACAGAAGAATACCCAATTTGTAAATAGAGTCCAGCTCATATGGCCACTCAACCAAAGCATTACCGAATAATGCACAATGGGGCAATATTAAGGACTCTACTTGATATGGACTCTCATTGAAAGCTTTATTTCGTAATAAAGAGCTGTGGAGTAGTCAGGACCCTATTAAAGGTAGCCCCAAATTTCGCAGCTACCTCAATGATACACACATGTCTGATAGTCAGGAGACTCCTTGATATGGACACTCATATTGCACCTCTTTGAATACTTCACATTTGGGGAATAATCACTAGTCTATTTCATACGGTGATTCGTTTGCAGAATCAAAAATTAACGCACACCTGTAGAGTAAAATGGGGTCTATTACATAAGGCCACTCTTTCAGTGTTTCAGTGAATAATATGTATATCTAATAAGCAAGGAATCTCTTTCACATGAACACTGATTAAGGGCCTCACTGCATCATAATCCCCTCAGAAAAACGTCAAGTCTCTACTTCAAATAAGTACAAATTTAGAGTCCCTGTAAGTAATGCACATGTGGGCAATACACAAGAGGCTCTTTTCTATTCCCAATTAGTCAGAGTCTCGTTCAATAATACACATCTGGAAAAGAGTTAAGAGTCTCCTTCATGTAGCAACTCATTTAGAGCCTCAGTGAATAATTCACACCAGAGTAATAGTTGAGCATTTTTTATATGGCCACTCACTATGTGCCTCCCTGAATGATACACACCTGGGGAAAACTCAGGATTTTATTTTACACTACCACACATTTAGATCCTTCTTGAATAATTCACAATGTAGCAATAGTCAGGTGTCTATTCTTTCTGGCCTCTCATTCAAAGTTTCAGTGAATATCAAACTTCTATGGAGTAATCAGGGCACTGTTTAAGATAGCCACGAATTAAGTGCTTTTCAGAGTTATACTTACCTGGGTGATCGTAAGGATTTTATTTCATAATAACTCTAATTCTGAGTATTGCTGAGTAATCCACAATAAGGGGAGTGTCAGGAGTCAATTTGTTGTGGACACTCATACAGAACCTGTTTGAATAATGCACACATAAAGAATAATCATGAGTCTATGTCATACGGCTGTTCTTTCTGAAAAATAGTGAATAACGCACATGTGGAGTAGTGAGAAGTCTGTTTCATATGGCCGTTCTTTCACAGCCTCACTGAATATTACACACTGGTGATATAGTCTGGAATCTACAGTTTATGGCCACTCATTCAGAAAATCACAGAATAATGCACACCTGCGGAATGGTAAGAAGTCTATCCTTTGGCATCTCAGTGAGAGCTTCACTAAGTGTACACACCTGGGAAAATAGTCAGGATTTACTTGTATCCCCTCATTTAGAGTCTCACTCAATAATGCACACCTGTGAAATAGTAAGGAGGCTTTTTTATGTGGCCTCCCATTTGGGGTGTCACTGAATTATGTGGTGCAGTCAATTAGTCAATTTCATGTAGACACATTTTCAGAGCCTCAGTGAATAAGAGAAAACCTTGGTATAATAAGGCATCTAATTAATATGGCCATGTCTTGTAAGCCTCACTGAATAATACGCAACTGGAGAATAATTTGTAGTCTATGCTCGATGGGCATTCATTCAGATCCTCGATGAATAATGCACACCCGTGGGGTAGCCAAGAGACTATTTCATTTGGACACTTATTCATAGCCTCAGTGGATAACATGCAGGAGTGTTTTAGTCAAAATTTTATTTCCTAGGTCCAATGCCTTGTAATTTTTATGAATATTGCACAAATGTAAAGTACTCAGCAGTCTTTTTCATAGAGCCACTCATTCAGAGATTCACTGAATAATACAAATATTTAAGATAGAAAGAATCCTGTTTTTTATGGTCATATAATCAGAGCCTCACAGAGTAACACACACCTGGGGAAGTGTTAGGAGTCTACTTTATATAGCCTCTCATTGACAGACTGAGCAAACAATGCACACATGTGGAATAGACACTAGTCTATTTTATATGGCCACAAAATTAAAGCCTGAGTGAGTAATACACAACTTTAGTATAGTCACTAGTCTATTCCATGTGCCTAAATATTCAAAGTCAGAGTCAATAATACACACCTGTGGACTAGTCCAAAAATAATTTTATATGGCCAATATTTTAGAGCCTCAGTGAATAATGCATACTTCCAGGATACTCAGGATGCGATTGCATATGGCATCTATTTAAGAGATTCTGCCGAATGTAATTTACACAATCAATGCTATCCCCATTAAACTACCTTTGAATTTCTTCACAAAACTGGAAAAAACCACCATGAATTTCATACGAAACCAAAAAAGAGCCCGCATAGCCAAGTCAATTCTAAGCAAAAAGAACACAGCAGGAGGCATCACACTACCAGACTTCAAACTATACTACAAGGCTACAGTAATCAAAACAGCATGGTACTGGTACCAAACCAGAGATATAGACCAATGGAACAGAAAAGAAGCATCAGAGGCAACACAACATATCTACAACCATATTATCTTTGATAAACCAGACAAAAACCAGCAATGGGGAAAGGATTCCCTATTTAATAAATGGTGTTGGGAAAACTGGCTAGCCATGTGCAGAAAGCAGAAACTGGACTCCTTTCTGACACCTTACACTAAAATTAACTCCAGATGAATTAAAGACTTAAACGTAAAACCTGACACCATAAAAACCCTAGAAGAAAATCTAGGCAAAACCATTCAGGACATAGGAGTAGGCAGGGACTTCATGAATAAAACACCAAAAGCATTGGCAACAAAAGCCAAAATAGACAAATGGGACCTAATCAAACTCCACAGCTTCTGCACAGCAAAAGAAACAGTCACTAGAGTGAATCGGCAACCATCAGAATGGGAAAAAGTCTTTGCAGTTTACACATCTGACAAAGGGCTGATATCCAGAATTTACAAAGAACTCAAACAGATTTACAGGAAAAAAACAAACAAGCCCATTCAAAAATGGGCAAAGGATATGAACAGACACTTTACAAAAGAAGACATACATGAAGCCAACAAACATATGAAAAAGTTCTCATCATCACTGGTCATTAGAGAGATGCAAATCCAAACCACATTGAGATACCATCTCACGCCAGTTAGAATGGCGATCATTAAAACATCTGGAGACAGCAGATGCTGGAGAGGATGTGAAGAATTAGGAACAATCTTACACCGTTGGTGGAAGTGTAAATTAGTTCAACCATTGTGGAAGACAGTGTGGCGATTCCTCAGGGACCTAGAAATAGAAATTCCATTTGACCCAGCAATCCCATTACTCAGTATATATCCAAAGGACTATAAATCATTCTACTCTAAGGACACATGCACACGAATGTTCATTGCAGCGCTGTTTACAATAGCAAAGAACTGGAATCAACCCAAATGCCCACCGATGATAGACTGGACTGGGAAAATGTGGCACATGTACACCATGGAATATTATGCAGCAATCAAAAATGATGAGTTTGTGTCCTTTGTAGGGACATGGATGAATCTGGAGAACATCCTTCTCAACAAACTGACACAAGTACAGAAAAAGAAATACCGCATATACTCACTCATAGGTGGGTGAGAAAAATGAGAACACATGGACACAGAGAGGCGGTCTACTATACACTTGGGTCTACTGGGGGGAATGGTGGAGGGACGGCGGGGGTTGCTTGGGAGGGATAGCCTGGGGAGAAATGCCAAGTGTGGGTGAAGGGGAGGAAGGCAGCAAAACACACTGCCATGTGTGTACCTATGCAACTATCTTGCACGTTCTGCACATGTACCCCCAAAACTATAATGCAATAAAAATTCAAAAAAAAAAGAGATTCATTGAATAAGGAACACCTGTATTGTAGTCAAAATCCTATTTTGTATAACCGCATATTCACGACCTAACTAAATGACATGCACCTTGGGGAAAGTCAGGATTCTTTTTCGTATAGCCCATCATTTATATACCGAATGTGGAAACGCACACCTGCGGAGTATTCAGGAGTCTCTGTTTTATGGCCACTCATTCAGAGCCTCACAGAATAATACAGAACTATGGAAATTCAGGATTGTATTTTACATTGACACTTATTCAGAACCTCATTGAAGAATCATCTATATCTGGAAAATACTCAGGATGCTATTATATATAGCCACATATTCAGAGACTCACTGAATAATATACACCTGGGGAATAGTTTGGAGACTCTTTGATATGACCGTTCACCTAGTGACTCAGTGAAAAATGCACAGCTGAGACGTAGTCAAGAGGATGGAGTCATGAGTCTATTTTCTGTGGTATCGTGTTCATAAACTCACTGAAGAGTTCCCAACTTGGAAATAGTCAGAGTCCAAGTCATATGATCACCCAATCAAAGCCTTACTGAATAATGCATAATGGGGCAATAGTAAGAAATCTATTTCATATAGCCTCTCATTGAGAGCTTCAGTGTTTAATAAACAGCTGTGGAGTAGTCATGACCCTATTTAAATAGCCCAAAATTACGCAGATACGTGAATGATACACACATGTTTGATAGTCTGTAGGCCATTTGATATGAACACTCATTCTGCACCTCTTTGAACACTGCACATTTGGGGAATAATCACTAGTCTATTTCATATGGTGATTCCTTTGGAGAGTCACAATATAACGCACACTTGTGAAGTAAAATGGCGTCTATTACATAAGGCCACTCTTTCAATGTTTCAGTAAATAATATGCATATCTGATAAGACAAGAATCTCTTTTACCTCGCCACCCATTCAGGGCCTCAGGGCATAATACTACCCTCAGAAATTGTCAGGGGTCTACTTCAAATAAGTACACATTCAGAGTCCCTGTAAGTAGTGCCCACGTGGGAAATATGCAAGAGTCTCTTTTCTATGCCCAGTTAGTCAGAGTCTCATTCAATAATACATACCTGGGGAAGAGTTAAGAGCTTACTTCATGTAGCCACTCATTTGGAGCCTCAGTGAATAATTCACACCGGAGTAATAGTCAAGCATTTTTTTATATGGCCACTCACTATGTGCCTCCCTGAAAGATACACAGCTGGGGAATCCTGAGGATTCTATTTCATACTACCACACATTTAGATCTTTACTGAATAATTTTCAATGGTACAATAGTCAGGTGTCTATTCTTTCTGGCCTCTGATTCAAAGTTTCAGTGAATGACAAACTTCTATGGAGTAATCAGAGCACTGTTTTTTTTTTTTTTTTTTTTTTTTCTTCTTCAGAAAGTTTTATTTCAAATGGTTTATATAGATATTTTCAAAATGCTGTCTTCCACACAATGGATATTGTGGTTAGCCATTAGTTTTTCAATATGCATTCATACTTTATTTTGAAAACACTTCCATATCCTATTACTGTAATAGTTTCAGCAAAACAAACAAAAGACCCATTACCTAGAACCAATGACTCTATTTTAGAAAAAACAATAATGAAAGTGGGGAAATTGAAAATACACTGTACTTCAGACAGGGGTTTCACTGGAGATGGTTTCTAATTATGAATGAAAATGAGAAGAAACTTAGATTAGTCAATATAGGAGCACTGTTTATGATAGCCACGAATTCAGTGCCTTTCAGAGTTATACACACCTGGGTGATAGTCAGGATTTTATTTCATATGGACTCTAATTCTGGGTATTTCTGAGTAATAAACAACAGAAGAGTGTCATGAGTCAATTTGTTGTGGACAGTCATACAGAACCTGTTTGAATAATGCACATATGGGGAATAATCAGGAGTCTATGTCATATGGCTATTCATTCAGACAAACAGTAAATGACGCATGTGTGGATTAATTAGATGTCTGTTTTATATGGCTGTTCTTTCACAACCTAACAATGTTGCACGTTTGTGATATCATCTGTAGTCTATTGTTTATGGCCACTCATTCAGAGAATCACTGAATTATGGTAATATGCCATATGGTAATATGTCTTTATTCTATGGCCTCTCATTGAGAGCCTTACTAAATGTACACACCTGGAAAAATAGTCAGCATTTATTTATATCCTCTCATATAGAGTCTCACTCAATAATACACACCTTTGGAATAGTAAGGAGACTTTACATGTGGCCTCTCAGTTGGAGTGTCACTGAATAATGTGGTGTAGTCAGGAGTCTATTTTATGTAGACAATTTTTCAGAGCCTCAGTAAATTAGAGAGACCCTTGCTATAGTAAGGCATCTAATCAATATGGCCAAATCTTGTAAGCCTCTCTCAATAGTGCACACCCGGATAAAAATTTGGAGTCTATTTGTGATCAACATTCATTCTGAGCCTCGGTGATTAATGCACACCCGTGGAGAAGCCAAGAGTCTATTTCATTTGGAACCTCATTTGTAGCCTCAGTGGATAATATGTACGTGTTTATTAGTCAGGATTTCATTTCATATGGCCACTGACTCATAATTTCAGTGAATAATGCACAAATGGAAAGAACTCAGCAGTCTATCTCATAGAGCCACGCATTCAGAGATTCACTGAATAATAGAAATATTTAAGATAGACAGAAACCTGTTTTATATGGTCAGACAATCAGAGCCTAACTGATTAACACACAACTGCAGAAGTGTTAGGAGTCTAGTTTTTATAGCCTCTCATTTACAGCCTCATTGAATAATGCACACATGTAAAATAGACAGTAGCCTATTTTATATGGCCACAAAAACAAAGCCTGAGTGAGTAATATACAACTGGACAATAGTCACTTGTCTATTCCATATGCCTAAATATTCAAAGTCAGAGTCAATAATACACACCTGTTGTCTAGTCAAAAATCAATTTGATATGGCAAAAGTTTTAGAGCCTCAGTGAATAATACATACCTGGGGAATACTCAGGACCCCATTACATAAGGCATCTATTTCAGATATTCATTGAATAAGGAACACTTGTATTGTACACAGAATTCTATTTTTTATAGCCAAATATTCAGAACTTAACTGAATGACATACTCCTTGGTGAAAGTCAGGATTCAATTTCGTATAGCCACGTATTCAGAACCTAACTGAATATCATACACCTTGGGGAATGTCAGGATTCTCTTTCATATAGCCATATATTCAGAACATAACTGAATAACATTCACCTTGGGGAATGTCAGGATTCTATTTCCAAAAGCCACCTATTCAGAACCGAACTGAATAACATACACCTTGGGGAAAGTCAGAATTCTATTTCCTATAGCCACCCATTTAGATACTAAATGTAAAAACGCACACCTGCGGAGTATTCAGGAATGTCTGTTTTATGGCCACTCATTCAGAGCCTTGCAGAATTATACAGAACTATGGAAATTCAGGAGTGTATTTTACATGGCCACTTATTCAGAACCTCATTAAAAAATCATGTATATCTGGAAAATACTCAGGATTCTATTATATATAGCCACTTATTCAGAGACTCACCAAATATTGGATACCTGTGGAATAGTCTAAAGACTATTTGATACGACCATTCACCCAGCGACTCAGTGAAAAATGCACAGCTGAGATATAGTCAAGAGAATAGAGTCATGATTCTATTTTCTGTGGTGACACATTCAGAAACTAACTGAAGAATACCCACTTTGGAAATAGTCAGAGTCCAGGTCATAAAGCCACTCAATGAAAGCATTACCGAATAATGCACAATGGGGCAATAGTAAGGAGTCTATTACATATGGCCTCTCATTGAGAGCTTCAGTGCATACCAAAGAGATATGGAATAGTCAAGACCCTCTTTTAGGTAGCCCCACGATACACAGCTATGTGAATGATACACACATATGTGATAGTCAGGAGACTATTTGATATGGACACTAATACAGCATCTCTTCGAATACTGCATATTTGGGGAATAATCAATAGTCTATTTCATGTGGTGATTCATTTGAAGAGTGAAAATGTAACGCAAACCTGTGCAGTAAAATGAGGTCTATTAGATAATGCCACTCGTTCAGTGTTTCAGTGAAAAATATGTATATTTGATAAGTCAGAAATGTCTTTCACATGGCCACTCATTGAGGGCTTCAGTGCACTATAATCCCCTCAGAAATAGTCAAGGGTTTACTTCAAAAAAGTACACATTCAGAGTCTCTGTATGTAAAACGCAAATGGGCAATACACAAGAGTCTATTTTCTATGCCCACTTAGTCAGAGTTTCATTCAGTAATACACACCTGGGAAAGAGTTAAGAGTCTGCTCCATGTAGCCACTCATTAGCGACTCAGTGAATAATTCACACCTGAGTAACAGTCGACAATTTTTATATGGCCACTCACTATGTGACTCCCTGAATGATACACACCTGGGGAATCCTCATATTCTGTCATAATAGCACATATTTAGAACCTAATTGAATAAATCACAATGGAGCAATAGTCAGGTGTCTATTCTTTCTGGCCTCCCATTCAACGTTTCAGTGAATAAAAAACTTCTATGGGGTAGTCAGGGCACTGTTTAAGATAGCCACAAATTAAGTATCTTCCTGAGTAATACACACTTGGGTGATAGTCAGGAGTTTATTTCATATAGACGCTAATGCTGGGTATTGCTGAGTAATAAACAACTGGGGGAGTGTCAGGAGTCTACTTGGTATGGACACTCATACAGAACCTGTTTAAATTATGCACACATGAGAATAATCAGGAGTCTATGTCATACGGCTACTCATTCAGACAAACAGTGAACAAACCACATGTGATATAATGAGAAGTCTGTTTTATATGACCTTTCTTTCACAGCCTCACTGAATATTACACACCTGTGATATAGTCTGGAGTCTATTGTTTATTGCCACTCATTTAGAGCATCACTTAATAAAATACACCTGGGGAATAATCAGAAGTCTCTATCCTATGGCATCTCATCGAGAGCCTCACTAAATGTACACACCTGGAAAAATAGTCAGGATTTTCTTATGTCTCCTCATTTAGAGTCTCACTCAATAATACACACCTGTGGAAGAGTATGGAGATTTTTTATGTGGCTACTTTTATAGAGTGTCAATGAATAATGTGGTGAATACAGGAGTCTATTTTATGTAGACAGAGTTTTGGAACCTCAGTGAATAAAAGAGACTCTTGCTATACTGAGGCATCTAATTAATATGGCCACATCTTGTAAGCCTTACTAAATAATACACGCCTGGAGAATAATTTGGAGTTTATTTTTGATGGACATTCATTCAGAGCCATGGTGAATAATGCACACCAGTGGAGTAGCCAGTTGTCTATTTCATATGGACTCTATTCATAGCCTCAGTGGATAATATGCACGTGTGGATTAGTCAGGATTTTATTTCATATGGCCACTGACTCTCAATTTCTGTGAATAATGCACAATTGTAAAGTACACAGCAGTCTATTTCACAGAGCCACTAATTCAGAGATTCACAGAATAATACAATCTTTTAGGATAGACAGAATCCTGTTTCATATGTTCACACATTCAGAGCCTCACTGAGTAACACACACCTAGGGAAACGATAGGAGTCTACTTTATATAGCCTCTCATTTGCAGCCTCACCGAATAATGCACACGTGTGGAATATATACTATTCTATTTTATATGGCCACAAAATCAAAGCCTGAGTGAGTAATATACAAATTTAGAATAGTCACAAGTCTATTCCATATGCCCAAATATTCAAGGTCAGAGTCAATAATACACACCTGTGGACTAGTCAAAAAACAATTTCATATGGCCAAAGTTTTAGAGCCTCAGTGAATAATACATACCTGGGGAATACTAAGGACGCTATTACATATGGCACCTATTTCAGAGATTCATTGAATAAGGAACACATATATTGTAGTCAGAATTCTATTTTGTATAGCCGCATATTCAGAACCTAATTGTAAGACATATATTTTGGGGAAAGCCAGGATTCTATTTCATATAGCCACATATTCAGAAGGTAACTGAATAACGTACACCTTGGGTAAATTCAGGATCCTATTTCCTATAGCCACCCATTTAGATACCAAATGTAAAAACGCACACCTGCGGAGAATTCAGGAGTGTCTGTTTCATGGCCACTCATTCAGAGACTCACAGAATTATACAGAACTATGGAAATTCAGGTGTGTATTTTACGTGGCCACTTATTCAGAACCTCATTGAAGAACCATGTATATCTGGAAAATACACAGGATTCTATTATATATAGCCACTTATTCAGAGACTCACTGAATAATGCACACCTGGGGAATAGTAAGGAGACTATTTGATATGACTGTTCACCCAGTGACTCAGTGAAAAATGCACAGCTGAGATAGAGTCAAGAGAATAGTGTCATGAGTCTATTTTCTGTGGTGACACATTCAGAATCTAACGGAAGAATACCCACCTTGGAAATAGTCAGAGTCCATGTCATAAGGCCACTCAATCAAAGCAGTACCGAATAATGCACAATGGGGCAATAGTAAAAAATCTATTACATATGGCCTCTCATTGAGAGTTTCAGTGCATAATAAAGAGCTGTGGAGTAGTCAGGACCCTCTTTTAGGTAGCCCCAAGTTAGGCAACTACATGAATGATACACACATGGGTCATAGTTAGAAGACTATTTGATATGGACACTCATAGAGCACCTCTTCACATACTGCACATTTGGGGAATAATCACTAGTCTATTTCATATGGTGATTCGTTTGGAGACTCAAAAAGTAACTCAAACCTGTGAAGAAAATGGGGTCTATTACATAAGTCCACACTTACAGTGTTTCAGTGAATAGTATGTATATCCAATAAGTCAGGAATGTCTTTCATATCGCCACCCATTCAGGACCTCAGGGCATAATACTACCCTCAGAAATATTCAAGGGTCTACTTCAAAAAAGTTAACATTCAGAGCCTCTGTAAGTAATGCACACATGGGCAATACACAAGAGTCTCTTTTCTATGCACACTTAGAGTTTCCTTCAATAATACACACCTGGAAAAGATTTAAGAGTCTACTTCATGTAGCCACTCATTTAGCGCCTCAGTGAATAATTCACACCGGAGTAACAGTCGAGGAATTTTTATATGGCCACTCACTATGTGTCTCCCTGAATGATACACACCTGGGGAATCCTCACATTCTATTTTATACTACCACATATTTAGAAACATATTTAATAATTCACAATGGAGCAATAGTCAGGTGTCTATTCTTTCTATCTTCTCATTCAACGTTTCAATGAATAATAAACTTCTATGGAGTAATCAGGGCACTGTTTATGATAGCCACCAATTAACTGCCATCCAGAATTATACACACCTGGGTGATAGGAGTTTATTTCATATGGACTCTAATTCTGGGTATTGCTGAGTAATACACAACAGGGGGAGTGTCATGAGTCAATTTGGTGTGGACACTCATACAGAACCTGTTTGAATAATGCACACATGGAGAATAATCACGATTCTATGTCACACAGCTACTAATTCACACAAACAGTGAATAACCTACATGTGGAGTAATGAGAAGTTTGTTTCATATGGCCGTTCTTTCACAGCCTTACTGAATATTACAAACCTGTGATATAGTCTGGTGTCTATTGTTTATGGCCACTCATTCAGAGCATCATGAATGATGCACACCTGGGGAATAATCAGAAGTCTCTATCCTATGGCCTCTCATCAAGAGCCTCACTAAATGTACGCACCTGTAAAAATAGTCAGGGTTTACTTATATCACCTAGTTTAGAGTCTCACTCAATAATACACACCTGTGGAAGAGTATAGAGACTTTTTCTTGTGGCTACTCTTAAGAAGTGTCCCTGAATAATGTGGTGAATTCAGGAGTCTATTTTATGTAGACAAATTTTCAGAACCTCACTGAATAAAAGAGACTCTTTCTAGAGTAAGGCATCAAATTAATATTGCCACATCTTTTAAGCCTTACAAAATAATACAAACCTGGAGAATAATTTGGAGTCTATTTTTTATGTATATTCATTCAGAGCCTTGGGTAACAATGCACAACCATGGGGTAGCCAGGTGTCTAGTTCATTTGAACGCTATTCATAGCCTCAGTGGATAATAGGCACGTGTGGATTAGTCAGGATTTCATTTCATATGGCCACTGACTCGTAATTTCAGTGAATAATGCACAAATGTAAAGTACTCAGCAGTCTATTTCACAGAGCCACTCATTCTGAGATTCACTGAACAATACAAATAGTTAAGATAGACAGAATCCTGTTTCATATGGTCACACAATCAGAGCCTCACTGAGTAAGACACACCTAGGTAAACGTTTGGAGTCTACTTTATATAGCCTCTCATTTGCAACCTCAGCGAATAATGCACACGTGTGGAATAGACACTAGTCTATTTTATATGGCCACTAAATCAAAGCCTGAGTGAGTAATACACAACTTTAGAATAGTCACAAGTCTTTTCCATATGCCCAAATATTCAAAGTCAGAGTCAATAATACATACCTGTGGACTAGTCATAAAACAATTTAATATGGCACAAGTTTTAGAGCTTCTGTGAATAATACATACCTGGGGAATACTCAGGACGCTATTACATATGGCCCATATTTTAGAGGTTCATTGAATAAGGAGCACCTGTATTGTAGTCACAATTCTCTTTTGTATAGCCACAAATTCAGAAAGTAACATAAAGACACACACATTGGGGAGAGTCAGGATTCTATTTTGTATAGCCACACATTCAGAACCTAACTGAATAACATACACCTTGGGGAAAGTCAGGATTCTATTTTCTATAGCCACACATTTAGATACCAAATGTAAAAACGCACAGCTGTGAAGTATTCAGGAGTGTCTGTTTTATGGCCACTCATTCCGAACCTCACAGAATAATACAGAACTATGGAAATTCTGGAGTGTATTTTACAAGGCAACTTATTCAGAACCTCATTGAAGAATCATGTATATCTGGAAAATACTCAGGATTCTATTATATATAGCCACTTATTCAGAGGCTCACCGAATAATTTACACCTGGGGAATAGTCCGGAGACAATTTGATATGACCGTTCATCAAGTGACTCAGTGAAAAATGCACAGTTGAGATAGAGTCAAGAGAATAGTGTCATGGGTCTATTTTCTGTGGTGACACATTCAGAAACTAAGTGAAGAATACCCACCTTGGAAATAGTCAGAGTCCATGTCATAAGGCCACTCAATCAAAGCATTACCGAATAATGCACAATGCGGAAATTGTAGGGAGTCTATTACATATGGCCTCTCATTGAGAGATTCAGTGCATAATAGAGAGCTGTGGAGTAGTCAGGACCCTCTTTTAGGCAGCCCCACGATACGCAGCTACGTGAATGATACACACATGCGTGATAGTCAGGAGTCTATTTGATATGGACAATCATACAGCACCTCTTTGAATATTGCACATTTGGAAAATAATCACTAGTCTATCTCATATGGTCATTCATTTGGAGAGTCAAAAAATAATGCACACCTGTGGATTTAAATGGGGTCTATTACATAAGGCCACATTTTCAGTGTTTCAGTGAATAATATCTATATCCCGTAAGTCAGGAATGTCTTTCACATTGCCACTCGTTCAGGGCCTCAGTGCATAATACTCCATCAGAAATAGTCAAGGGTCTACTTCAAAAAAGTACACATTCAAAGCCTCTGTAAGTAATGCACACATGGGCAATACACAAGACTCTTTTGTATGCACACTTAGAGTTTTCTTCCATAATACACACCTGAAAAAGAGTTAAGATTCTACTTCATGTAGCCACTCATTTAGCGCCTCAGTGAATAATTTACACCGGAGTAACAGTCGAGAATTTTTTATATGGTCACTCAGTTTGTGACTCCCTGAATGATACACACCTGGGGAATCCTCACATTCTATTTCATAATAGCACACATTTAGAACCTTATTGAATAATTCACAATGGAACAGTAGTCAGGTGTCTATTCTTTCTATCCTCTCATTCAACCTTTCAGTGAATAGTAAACTTCTATGGAGTAATCAGGGCACTGTTTAAGATAGCAGTGAATTATGTGCCTTCCTGAGTAATACACACCTGGGTGAGAGTCAGGAGTTTATTTCATATAAACCTTAATTATGGGTATTACACTGCTGTGTAATACACAACAGTGGGAGTGTCAGGAATCTATTTGGTATGGACATTCATACAGAACCTGTTTGAATTATGCACACATGGAGTATAATCAGGAGTCTATGTCATACAGCTAATCATTCACAGAAACAGTGAATAACCTACATGTGGAGTAATGAGAAGTCTGTTTTATATGTCCTTTCTTTCACAGCCTCACTGAATATTACAAACCTGTGATATAGTCTGGGGTCTATTGTTTATGGCCACTCATTCAGAGCATCACTGAATAATGCACACCTGGTGGAATAATCAGAAGTCTCTATCCTACGGCCTCTCATCAAGGGCCTCACTAAATGTACACACCTGGTAAAACAGTCAGGGGTTACTTATATCACCTAGTTTAGAGTCTCACTCAATAATACACACCTGTGGAAGAGTATAGAGACTTTCTCTTGTGGCTACTCTTATGGAGTGCCCCTGAATAATGTGGTGAATTCAGTTTCTATTTTATGTAGGCAAATATTCGGAACCTCAGTGAATATAAGAGACTCTTGCTATAGTAAGGCATCTAATTAATATGGCGACATCTTGTAAGCCTTAATAAATAATACATACCTGGGGAATAATTTGGAGTCCATTTTTGATGGACATTCATTCAGAGTCACGGTGAATAATGCACACCCCTAGGGTAGCCAGGCGTCTATTTTATTTGGACGCTATTCATAGCCTCAGTGGATAATATGCACGTGTTGATTAGATAGGATTTCATTTCGTATGGCCACTGACTCCTAATTTCAGTGAATAATGCACAAATGTAAAGTACTCAGCAGTCTATTTCACAGAGCCAGTCATTCAGAGATTCACTGAATAATACGAATATTTAAGATAGACCGAATCCTGTTTCATATGGTCACACAATCAGAGCCTCACTGAGTAACACACACCTGGGGAAGCGTTAGCAGTCTACTTTATATAGCTTCTCATTTGCAGCCTCAGCGAATAATGCACACGTGTGGAATAAAAACCAGTCTATTTTATATGGCCACAAAATCAAAGCCTGAGTGAGAAATACACAACTTTAGAATAGTCACAAGTCTATTCCAAATGCCCAAATATTCAAAGTCAGGGTCAATAATACACACCTGTGGACTAGTCAAAAAAACAATTTCATATGGCCAAGGTTTTGAAGCCTCAGTGAATAATTCATACCTGGGGAATACTCAGGACGCTGTTACATATGGCCCCTATTTCAGAGATTCATTGTATAAGAAACTCCTGTTTTGTAGTCAGAATTCAATTTCGTATAGCCACATATTCAGAACCGAACTGAAAGACATACACCTAAAGGAAAATCAGAATTCTATTTCATATAGGCACATATACAGAAACTAACTGAATAGCATACACCTTGGGGAAAGTCAGGATTCTATTTCCTAAAGCCACCCATGTAGATACCAAATGTAAAAATGCACACCTGCGGAGGATTCAGGAGTATCTGTTTTATGGCCATTCATTCAGAGCCTCACAGAATAATACAGAACGATGGAAATTCAGGAGTGTATTTTACGTGGCCACTTATTCATAACCTCATAGAGGAATCATGTATATCTGGACAATACTCAGGATTGTATTATATACAGCCACTTATCCAGATACTCACCGAATAATGCACACCTGGGGAATAGTCTGGAGAATATTTGATATGACTGTCCACCCAATGACTCCGTGAGAAATTCACGGAGATAGAGTGAAGAGTATACATTCATGAGTCTATTTTCTGTGGTAACACATTCAGAAACTAACTGAAGAATACCCACCTTGGAAATAGTCAGAGTCCAGGTCATAAGGCCACTCAATCAAAGCATTTCTGAATAATGCACAATGCGGCAACAGTAAGAAGACTATTTCATATGGCCTCTCATTGAGACTTCAGTGTATAATGAACAGCTGTGGAGTAGTCAGGACCCTCTTGAAGGTAGCCCCAAATTATGCAGCTATCTGAATGATACACACATGTGTGATAGTCAGTAGATTTTTTGATATGGACAGTCATACAGCACCTCTTCGAATACTGCACATTTGTGGAATAATCACCAGTCTATTTCATATGGTGATTCGTTTGAAGAGTCAAAAAGTAACGCAAACCTGTGGAGTAAAATGGGGTTTATTACATAAGGCCACTCTTTCAGTTTTTCATTGAATAATATGTATACCTGATAAGTCAGGAATCTCTTTCACATGTACACTCGTTCAGGGACTCAGTGCATAATACTCCCCTCAGAAATAGTCAAAGGTCCACTTAAAATAAGTATACATTCAGAGTCTCTGTAAGTAATGCACACATGGGCAATAAACAAGAGTCTCTTCTATGCCCACTTTGTCAGAGTCTCATTCAATAATTTACACCTGGTGAAGAATTAAGAGTCTACTTATTGTAGCCACTTATTTAGAGTCTCAGTGAATAACTCACACCTGAGTAATATTCAAGCATTTTTTAATATGGCCACTCACTATGTGCCTCCATGAATGACACACACCTGGGGAATCCTCAGGATTTTATTTTATGTTACCACACATTTAGAACCTTATTGAATAATTCACAATGGATCAATAGTCAGGTGTCTATTGTTTCTGGCCTCTCATTCAAAGTTTCTGTGAGTTATAAACTTCTATGGAGTAATCAGGGCACTGTTTAAGATAGACAGGAATTAAGTGCTTTTCTCAGTGCCACACCTGGGTGATAGTCAGTAGTTTATTTCATATGAACTCTAATTTTGGGTATTGATGAGTAATACACAAATGGGGGAGTGTCCGGAGCCTATTTGATATGGACGCTCACACATAACGTGTTGGAATAATACACACATTAAGAATAATCAGGAGTCTATATCATATGGCTATTCATTCAGACAGTGAATAATGCACATGTGGTGTAATCAGAAGTCTGTTTCATATGGCCGTTCTTTCACAGCCTCCCTGAATATTACACACTTGTGACATAGTCTGGAGTCTATTGTTTATGGCCACTTATTCAGAGAGTCACTGAATAATGCACACCTCCTGAATGGTAAGAAGTCTCTATCCTATGGCCTCTCATTGAGAGCCTCACTAAATGTACACACCTGGGAAAATAGTCAGGATTTACTTATATCCCCTCATTTAGAGTATCACTCAATAATGCACACCTGTGGAAGAAGACGTTTACATGTGGCTTCTCATACAGAGTGTCACTGAATAATGTGGTGTAGTCAGGAGTCTATTTCAGGTAGACACTTTTTCAGAGCCTAAGTGAATAAGTGAGACCCTTGCTATAGTAAGGCATCAAATTACTATGGCCACATCTTGTAAGCCTCACTGAATAATACACACCTGGAGAATAATTTGGAGTCTATTTTCTAAGGACATTCATTCAGAGCTTTGGTGAATAATGCACACCCGTGTGTTAGCAAAAGTTTATTTCATATGGACACTCATTCATAAACTCAGTGGATAATATGAACGTGTGGATTAGTCAGGATTTCATTTTATATGGACACTGACTCATAATTTCAGTGAATAATTCACAAATTTAAAGTATTCAGCAGTCTATTTCATAGAGCCACTCATTCAGAGATTCACTGAATAATACAAATATTTAAGATAGACAGAAACCTGTTTCACATGTTCCCACAATCAGAGCCTCATTGAGTAACACGCACCTGGGGAAAGGTTGGGAGTCTACTTTATATAGCCTCTCATTTACAGCCTCAGCGAATAATGCACACGTGTATAATAGATATTAGTCTATTTTAAACGGCCACAAAGTCAAAGCCTGAGTGAGAAATACACAACATTAGAATAGTCACTAATCTATTCCATCTGCACAAATATTCAAATCAGAGTCAATAATACAAACCTGTGGACTAGTCAAAAACAATTCATATGGCCAAAATTTTAGAGCCTCAGTGAATAATACATACCTGGGGGATACTCATGACGCTATTCCATATGGCATCTATTTCAGAGATTCATTGAATAGGAAAATTCGGTACTGTAATCAGAATTCTATTTTGTATAGATACATATTCAGAACATAAATGAATGACATACACCTGGGGGAAAGTCAGGATTCTATTTCATAAAGCTACATATTCAGAACCTTACTGAATCACATACTCCTTTGGAAAAGTCAGGATTCTATTTCGTATAGCCAGTCATTTAGATATCCAATATGAAAACGCACACCTGTGGAGTATTCAGGAGTCCCTGTTTTATGGCCACTCATTCAGAATTTCACAGAATAATACAGACCTATGGAAATTCAGGAGTGTATTTTACATGGCCACTTATTCAGAACCTCATTGAAGAATCATATATACCTGGAAAACACTCAGGACTCTATTTTATATACAGACGCTTCTTCAGAGACTCACTAAATAATGCACCCCTGGGGAATAGTCTGGAGATGATTTCTTATGACCCTTCACCCATTGACTCTGTGAAAAACACACAGCTGAGAAATATTCAAGACGACAGAATCATGAGTCTATTTTCTGTGGTAACTTGTTCAGAAACTCACTGAAGAATACCCACCTTGGAAATAGTCAGAGTCCATGTCATATGGCAACTCAATCTAAGCATTACTGAATAATGCACAATGGGGCAATAGCAAGGAGTCTACTTCATATGGCCTCCCATTGAGAGGCTCAGTGTGTAATAAACAGCTGTGGAGTAGTCAGGACCCTCTTTAAGTCAGCCCCAAATTACGCAGCTACGTGAATGATACACACATTTGTGATAGGAGACTCTTTCATATTGACCCTCATACAGTACCTCTTCAAATACTGCACATTTGGAGAATAAACACTAGTCTATTTCATATGGTGATTCTTTGGAGAGTCAAAAAATATCGCACAGCTGTGGAGTAAAATGGGTCTATTATATAGGGACAGCTTTTCAGTGTTTCAGTGAATAATATTTATATCTGATAAGTAGGGAATCTCTTTCACATGGCCACTCATTCAGGGCCTCAGTGCATAATACTCCCCTCCGAAAGAGTCAAGGGTGTACTTCAAGTAAATACACATTAGGAGTCTCTGTAAGTAATGCACACATGGGCAATACACAAGAGTCTCTTTTCTATGCCCACTTCGTCAGAGTCTCATTCAATAATACACACCTGTGGAAGAGTTAAGAGTCTATTTCATGTAGCCACTCATTTAGAGCCTCAGTGAATAATTCACACCGAAGTGATACTCGAGCATTTTTAATATGGCCACTCACTATGTGCCTCCCTGAATGATACACACCTGGGGAATCCTCAAAATTCTATTATATTTTACCACACAATTAGAACCTTATTGAATAATTTACAATGGATCAATAGTTAGATGTCTATTCTTTCTGGCCTCTCATTCAAAATTTCACTGAAAAATAAACTTCTATGGAGTAGTCAGAGCACTGTTTATGATAGCCACGAATTAAGTGCCTTCCTGAGTGATACAAACCTGGGTGATAGTCAGGACGTAATTTAATATGAACTTTAATTCTGGGTATTGCTGAGTAATACACAACTGGGTGAGTGTCAGGAGCCTATTTTTATGGACACTCATACAGAACCTGTTTTAATAATGCACACACGGAGAATAATCAAAAGTCTATGTCATACGGCTAATCAATTCGACAAACAGTGAAAAACGCACATGTGGAGTAAAGAGAAGTCTGTTTCATATGGCCGTTCATTCACAGCCTCACTGAATATTACACACTTGTGATATAGTCTGGAGTCTATTGTTTATGGCAACTCATTAGGAGAATCACTGAATAATGCACACCTGCGGTATAGTCAGAAGCCTCTATTCTATGGCCTCTCATTGAGAGCCTCACTAAATTTACACGCATTGGAAAATAGTCAGGGTTTACTTATATCCCCTCATTTAGACTCTCACTCAATATTGCTCACCTGTGGAATAGTAAAGAGACTTTTACATGTGGCCTCTCATTCGGAGTGTCACTGAATGATGTGGTGTAGTCAGGAGTCTATTCCATGTACACATTTTCAGAGCCTCAGTGAATAAGAGAGACCCTTGTTATAGTAAGGCATCTAATTAATATGGCCACATCTTGTAAGCCTCACTGAATAATACACACCTGGAGAATAATTTGGAGTCCATTTGTGATGGACATTCATTCAGAGCCTCGGTGAATAATGCACACCCCTGGGGTAGCCAGGAGACTATTTCATTTGGACACTCATTTATAGCCTAATTGGATAATATTCACGTGTGGATTAGTCAGGATTTCATTTCATATGGCCACTGAATCATAATTTCAGTGAATAATTCACAAATGTAAAGTACTCAGCAGTCTATTTCATAGAGCCACTCATTCAGAGATTCACTGAATAATACAAGTATTTAAGATAGACAGAATCCTGTTTCATATGGTCACACAATCAGAACCTCACTGAGTAACACACACCTGGGAAAGGGTTAGGAGTCTACTTTATATAGCCGCACATTGACAGCCGCAGCAAATAATGCACACGTGTGGAATAGACACTAGTCTATTTTATATGGCCAAAAAATTAAAGCCTGAGTGTTTAATACACAACTTGAGAATAGTCACTTGTCTATTCCATATGCCCAAATATTCAAATTTAGAGTCAATAACACACACCTGTGGACTAGTCAAAAAACAATTTCATATAGCTAAAGTTTTAGAGCCTCAGAGAATAATTCATACCTGCGGAATACTCTGGACGCTATTACATATGGCATCTATTTCAGAGATTCATTGAATAAGGAACCCCTCTATTGTATCAGAATTCTATTTTGTATAGCCCCATATTCAGAACCTAACACCATGACATACACCTTGGGAAAAGTCAGGATTCCATTTCGTATAGCCACTCATTTAGATACCGAATGTGAAAACGCACACCTGCGAGGTATTCAGGAGTCTCTGTTTTATTGCCACTCATTCGGAGACTCACAGAATAATAAAGAACTATGGAAATTCAGGAGGCTATTTTACACGGCCACTTATTCAGAACCTCATTGAAGAATCATATATATCTGGACAATACTCGGGATTCTATTATATACAGACACTTATTCAGAGACTCACTGAATAATGCACACCTGGGGAATAGTCTGGAGACTATTTGATATGACATTTCACCCACTGACTCAGTGAAAAATGCACAGCTCAGAAATAGACAAGAAAATAGAGTCATGAGTCTATTTTATGTGGTGACTTGTTCAGAAACTCACTGAAGAATACCCACTTCGGAAATAGTCAGAGTCCAGATCATATGGCCACTCAATAAAAGCATTACCGGATAATGCACAATGAGGCAATAGTAAGGAGTCTGTTTCATATGGCCCCTCACTGAGAGCTTCAGCGCATAATAAACACTTGTGGAGTAGTCAGGACCCTATTTAAGGTAGCCCTAAATTACGCAGCTACGTGAATGGTAAACACCTGTGTGATAGTCAGGATACTACTTGATATGGACACTCATACAGCACCTCTTCGAATACTGCACATTTGGGGAATAATCACTAGTCTCTTTCATATGGTGATTCGTTTGGAGAGTCAAAACATACTGCACACCTGTGGAGTAAAATGGGGTCTAATGCATAAGGGAACTCTTTCAGTGTTTCAGTGAATAATATGTATATCTGATAAGTGAGGAATCTCTTTCACATAGTCACTCATTCAGGGCCACAGTGCATAATACTGCCCTCAGAAATAGTCAAGTGTTTTATTAAAATAAGTACACATTCAGAGTCTCTGTAAGTAATGCATGCATGGGCAATACACAAGAGTCTCTTTTCTATGCCCACGTAGTCAGAGTCTCATTCAATAGTACACACCTGAATAAGAGTTAAGATTCTACTTCATACAGCCACTCATTTAAAGCCTCAGTGAATAATTCACACCGAAGTAATAGTCGAGGATTCTTTATATGGCCACTCACTATGTGCCTCCCTGAATGATACACACCTTGGAAATCCTCAGGATTCTATTTCATGCTACCACACATTTAGAACCTTATTGAATAATACACAAATGAGCAATAGTCAGGTGTCTATTCTTTCTGGCCCCTCATTCAAAGATTTAGTGAATAATAAACTTCTGTGGAGTAATCAGGGCACTGTTTAAGATAGCCACAAATTAATGGCCTTCCAGAGTGATAAACAACTGGGTAATAGTCAGGAGTTTATTTCATATGAACTCTAATTCTGTGTATGGCTGTGTAATACACAACTGGTGGTGTGTCAGGAGTCTATTTGGTTTGGACACTCATAGATAACCTGTTTGAATAATGCACACATGGAGAATAATCAGGAGTCTCTGTCATATGGCTACTCATTCAGACAAACACTGATAACTCACATGTGGAATAATGAGAAGTCTCTTTCTTATGGCCATACCTTCACAACCTCACTGAATATTACATACGTGATATAGTCAGGACTCTATTGTTTATGGCCATTCATTCATAGAATCACTGAATGATGCACACATGCGGAATAGTCAGAAGTCTCTATCATATGGCCACTCATTGAGAGCCTCAGTAAATGTACACACCTGGAAAAACAGTCAGGATTTATTTATATCCACTCATTTATTGTCTCACTCAATAATGCACACCTGTGGAATAGTAAGGAGACTTTTTCATGTGACCTCTCATTCGGATTGTCACTGAATAATGTGGTGTAGTCAGGAGTCTATTTTGTGTAAACACATTTCCAGAGACTCAGTGAATAAGAGAGACCCTTGCTATAGTAAGACATCTAATTAATATGGCCACATCTTGTAAGCCTCACTGAATAATACACACCTGGAGAATAATTTGTAGTCTATTTGCGATGGACATTCATTCAGAGCATCAGTGAATAATGCACATCCTTGGGGTATCCAGGAGTCTATTTCATTTGTACACTCATTCATAGCCTCAGTGGATAATATGCACATGTGGATTAGTCAGGATTTCATTTCATATGGCCACAGACTCGTAATTTCAGTGAATAATGCACAAATGTGAAGTACTCAGTAGTCTATTTCATAGAGCCACTCATTCAGAGATTCACTGAAAAATACAATTATTTAAGATAGACAGAATCTTGTTTCATATGGTCACACAATAAGAGCCTCACTGAGTAACACACACTTGGGGAAGCGTTAGGAGTCTACTTTATATTGCCTCTCATTTACAGCCTCAGTGAATAATGCACACGTTTGGAGTAAACACTAGTCAATTATATATGGCCACAAAATCAAAGCCTGTGTGAGTAATACACAACTTTTGAATAGTCACTAGTCTTTTCCATATGCCAAAATATTCAAAGTCAGAGTCAACAATACACATCTGTGGACTAGTTAAGAAACAATTTCACATGGCCAAAGTTTTAGTGCTTCAGTGAATAATACATACCTGGGGAATACTGAGGACGCTGTTTCATATGGCATCTCTTTCAGAGATTCATTGAATAAGGAACACCTCTATTGTAGTCAGAATTCTAATTCATATAGCCACATATTCAGAACCTAACTGAATGACATACACCTTGGGAACAGTCAGGATTCTATTTCGTATAGCCTCTCATTTAGATACCAAATATAAAAACGCACACCTGCGGAGTATTCAGGAGTCTCTGTTTTATGGCTGATCGCTAACAGCTCGGGATTGTAGCTCCCAGTGAAAGCTCAGAGAACGTGAGGACGCCACATTTTCAGAGGAATTTTCATCGCCCACGGACCAGAAGATTTCCAGTGGAGGAGCCCCGCGGGTCGCCAGCGCGACTTCTGTGGCCAGCGCAGCGGTTTTGTCGTCCCCTAGGCGCGGCAGCTCTTCGTGTACAGAGAGCGGGACTGGTTCCCCTACTGACTGGTGTTTGGAGCTCCGGGAAGGCAGAGCCGCTTGTTGCGGACTCAAGAAGGAAGCCAGACTGGAGATTCCCAGGCAGAAGAGCATCATCAGTCTTATCGCTGTTGTTTTGGCCGGCGCAGTGGGTTGCTCGGATTCCAGCACTGGGAATCAATAAATTGGACGTCCTCTCAGGAACTTAATCAGAAAGGCGCTGACTGTAAAGACATCAGATGGATAAATACACAATAAAGGAAAAAAAGCAGCCTAAAAACCCCAAGAAAACTGAAAGTCAGAAACCCTCTCCCTCTACAGGGGATAGTAATTCCTCATCAGCAACGGTACAAGCCCTAATGAAAGAGGACTGTGTTCCAGTATCTGGAGGAGGTTTTAGAAGGTGGATGGTAAAAAAACCTCTGGGAATTGAAACAACTTGTTCTAACCCAATGTAAAGAAACTAAGAATTTTGAAAAAAAGGTTAGACGAAATGTTAAAAAGAATGGACAATATAGAAAAGAATATAAATGAACTAATGGAGTTGAAAAATACAACACGAGAACTTAGTGAAATATGCACAAGTTTGAATAGCCGAATTGATCAAGCAGAAGAAAGGATATCAGAGGTCGAAGACCGACTTAATGAAATGGAATGAGAAGACAAGAATAGAGAATAAAGGATAAAAAGGAATGAGCAAAGTCTCCAAGAATTATGAGACTATGTGAAAAGACCTAATCTACGTTTGATAGGTGTACCTAAATGTGATGGAGAGAATGAATCCCAGCTGGAAAATACTCTTCAGGATATTATCCAGAAGAATTTTCCCAATCTAGCAAAGCAGGATACCATTCAACGTCAGGTAATACAGAGAACACCACAAAGATATTCCTTAAGAAGAGCAACCCCAAGACACATAATCATTAGATTCACCAGGGTTGAAACAAAGGAGAAAATACTAAGGGCAGCCAGAGAGAAAGGTCAGGTTACCCACAAAGGGAAGCCTATTAGACTTACAGCAGATTTCTCAGTAGAAACCCTACAAGCCAGAAGAGAGTGGGGGCTGATATTTAACATTCTCAAAGAACAGAAATTTCAGCCCAGAATTTTATATCCTGCCAAACTAAGCTTCACAATTGAAGAAGAAATAAAATCTTTTATGAACAGGCAAGTACTCAGAGATTTTAATACCACCAGGCCTGCTTTACAAAATCTTCTGAAAGAAGCATTACACACAGAAAGGAACAACCAGTATTAGCCTTTCTAAATATATACCAAAAAGTAAAGAACATAAACAGAAAGAAGAATTTACGTCAACGAATGGATAAAATAGTCAGTTAACATCAAATGGCAGTAAATTTTCTAATTAAGAGATACAGCCAAAATCTAACGGTATACTATATCCAGACCCATTTCATATCCAAAGGCATACATAGACTAAAAACAAAGGGTTGGAGAAAGATTTACTAACCAAATAAAAAAAAAAAAACAAATAAATAAACGAAAAGGAGTTGCAATTCATGCATTTGATAAAACAGATTTCAAACCAACAAAGATAGAGTGGTATAAGGATCAGTGCATCCTAACACCCAGATACGTAAGACCCATAAAGAGATTCAGACTCAATGAAACAGAAAATAAAGGGCCCAAAGTGGCTCCGGCCGGATGTCGTGGCGCTTGCGAAGGCGAGGCCAAGGGTTCAAAGCCAACGAACCTCAGCAACCTTGCAAGCTCTCATTGATTGGCAAAAAAAAAAAAAAAAAAAAAAAGAAAGAAAAGAAAAGAAATAAGGATATCCAGAATCTGAGCTCAGATCAGTAACAAGTAAACTTAATAAGCATTTGTAGAACTCTCCACTTTAGATAAATAAAATATACATTCCATTTTAAATACACAAAATAATGATCGGCCATTATTAATAGCCATTTATAGAATAAAGCAATATTCCTATTCAAAAAATAAAATAACTATGAAAATTCAGGAGTGCATTTTACATGGCCACTTACTCAGAACCTTATTAAAGAATCATATATATCTGGAAAATTCCCAGAATTCTATTATATATAGCCACTTATTCAGAGACTCGCTGAATAATGCACACCTGGGTAATAGTCTGGAGATTATTTGATACGACCATTTACCCAGTGACTCAGTGAACAATGCACATCTGATAAATATTCAAGAGGATAGAATCATGAGTCTATTTTATGTGGTAACTCATTCAGAAACTCACGGAAAAATATCCACATTGGAAATTGTCAGAGTCCAGTTCATATGGCCACTCAGTTAAAGCATTACCTAATAAGGCACAATGGGCCAAGAGTAAGGAGTCTATTTCATAGGGCCTCTCATTGAGAGCCTCAGTGCATAATAAACAGCTGTGGAGTAGTCAGGACCCTCTTTAATGAAGCCCCCAATTACACAGCTACATGAATGATACCCACATGTGTGATAGGAGACTATTTGATGTGGACACTAACGCAGCACCTTTTCAAATACTGCACTTTTGGGGAATAATCACTAGTCTATTTCATATGGTGATTTGTTTGGAGAGTCAAAAACTAACGCACACCTGTGGAGTAAAAAGGGTTCTATTATATAAGGCCACTCTTTCACTGTTTCAATGAGTAATATGTATATCTGATAAATCTGGAATCACTTTCACATGGCCACTCATTCAGGGCCTCAGTGCAATACTCCCCTAAGAAATAGTCAAGGGTCTAATTCAAATAAGTGCACATAAAGAGTCTCTGTAAGTAATGCAAACATGGGCAATACGCAAGAGTCTCTTTTTAGGCCCACTTAGTCGGTCTCAATCAATAATACACACCTGGGGAAGATTTAAGACTCTACTTCATGTAGCCACTCATTTAGAGCCTCAGTGAATAATTCACACGGGAGTAATATTCAAGAATTTTATATATGGCCACTCACTTTGTGCCTCCCTGAATAATAAACACCTGGGAAATCCTCAGAATTTTATTTCATACTACCACACATTTAGAACATTATTGAATAATTCACAATGGAACAATAATCAGGTGTCTATTCTTTATGGCCTCTCTTTCAAATATTCAGTGAATAATAAACCTCAATGGAGTAATCAGAGCACTGTTTAAGGTAGCCACAAATTCTGTGCCTTCCTGAGTGATACACACGTGGGTGATAGGAGTTTATTGAATATAAACTCTAATTCTGGGTATTGCTGCGTAATACACAACTGGGGGAGTGTCAGGGGTCTATTTGGTAAGGACAATCATACAGAACCTGTTTGAATAATGCACACATGGAGAATAATTACGAGACTATGTCATATGCCTACTCATTCAAACACTGATAACTCACATGTGGAGTAATGAGAAGTGTCTTTCACATGGCCGTTCCTTCACGGGCTCACTGAATATTACACACTTGTGATATAGTTAGGAGTCTAATGTTTATGGCCATTCATTCATATAATTACTCAATGATGCACACCTGTGCAATAGTTAGAAGTCTCTATCCTATGGCCTTTCATTGAGATCCTCACTAAATGTACACACCTGGGAAAATAGTCAGGATTTACTTCTATCCACTCATTTAGGGTCTTACTCAATAATGTACACCTGTGGAATAATAAGGAGACTTTTTCATTTGGCCTCTCATTCAAAGTGTCACTGAATAATGTGGTGTACTCAGTAGTCTACTTCATGTAAACACATTTTCGGGGACTCAGTGAATAAGAGAGATCCTTGCTATAGTAAGGCATCTAATTAATATGGCCACATCTTGTAAGCCTTACTGGATAATACACACCTGGAGAATAATTTGGAATCTATTTGTGATGGACATTCATTCAGAGCCACGGTGGATAATGCACACCCGTGGGGAAGCCAGGAGTCTATTTCATTTGTACACTCATTCATAGCCTCAGTGGATAATATGCACGTGTGGATTAGTCAGGATTTCATTTCATATAGCCACTGACTCGTAATTTCAGCAAATAATGCACAAATGGAAAGTAATCTGCACTCTATTTCATAGAGCCACTCATTCAGAGATTCACTGAATAAGAAAAATATTTAAAATAGACAGAATCCTGTTTCATATCTTCACACAATCAGAGCCTCACTGAGTAACACACACCTGGGGAAGCACTAGGAGTCTCCTTTATATAACCTCTGATTTACAGCCGCAGTGAATAATGCACACGTGTGGAATAGACACTTATCACTTTTCTATGGCCACAAAATCAAAGCCTGAGTCAGTAATACACAACTTTAGAATAGTCACTAGTCTATTTCATATGCCCAAATATTGAAAGTCTGAGGCAGTGATACTCACCTGTGGACTAGTCAAAAACCAATTTCATATGGCCAAAGTTTTAGAGCCTCAGTGAATAATACATACCTGGGAAATACTCAGGATGCTATTGCATATGGCATCTATTTCAGAGATTCATTGAATAAAAAACACCTCTAGTGTACTCAGAATTCTATTTCATGTAGCCATATGTTCAGAACCTAACTGAATGACATACACTGTGTGGAAAGCCAGGATTCTATTTTATATATCCACATATTCAGAACCTAACTGAATCACATACACCTTGTGGAAAGTCATGATTCTATTTCCTATAGCCACTCATTTAGATACCGAATGTAAAAACGCACAACTGCGGAGAATTCAGGAGTCTCTGTCTTATGGCCACTCATTCAGAGCCTCACAGAGTCATACAGAACTATGGAAATTCAGGAGTGTATTTTACATGGCCACTTATTCAGTTCCTCATTGAAGAATCACATATATCTGCAAAATACTCATGGTTCCATTATATATGGCCACTTATTCAGAGACTCTTTGAATAATGCACACCTGGGGAATGTACTGGAGACTATTTGATATGACCGTTCACCCAGTGACTCAGTGTAAAATGCACAGCTGAGAAATAGTAAAGAGGATGGAGTCATGAGCCTATATTCTGTGGTAACACATTCAGAAACTCACTGAAGAATACCCACCTTGGAAATGCTCAGAGTCCATATCATATGGCCACTCAATCAAAGCATTACCACATAATGCACAATGGGGCAATAGTAAAGAGTCTATTTCATATGGCCTTTCACTAAGAGCTTCAGTGCAGAATAAACAGCTGTGGAGTTCTCAGGACTCTCTTTGAGGTAGCCACAAATTACACAGCTACGTGAATGATACACACATGTGTGATAATCAGGAGATTATTTGATATGGATACTCATACAGCACATCTTCAAATACTGCACATTTGGTGAATAATCACTTGTCTATTTCACATGGCGATTCACTTGGGGAGTCAACAAACAACGACACATGTGGAGTAAAATGGTATCTGTAACATACGGCCACTGTTTCAGTGTTTCAGTGAATAATATATTTATCTCATAAGTCTGGAATCTCTTTCACATGGCCACTCATTCAGGGTCTCAGTGCCTAATAATCCCCTCAAAAATAGCCAAGGGTCTACTTCAAATTAGTACACATTAAGAGTCTCTGTAAGTCATTGTGGAAGACAGTGTGGCGATTCCTCTGGGACCTAGAAATAGAAATTCCATTTGACCCAGCAATCCCATTACTGGGTATCTATCCAAAAGACTATAAATCGTTCTACTATAAGGACACATGCACACGAATGTTCATTGCAGCACTGTTTACAATAGCAAAGACCTGGAACCAAACCAAATGCCCATCGATGATAAACTGGACTGGAAAAATGTGCCACATATACACCATGGAATATTATGCAGCAATCAAAAATGATGAGTTTGTGTCCTTTGTAAGGACATGGATGAATCTGGAGAACATCATTCTCAGCAAACTGACGTAAGAACAGAAAAAGAAATACTGCATATACTCCCTCATAGGTGGGTGAGAAAAATGAGAACACATGGACACAGAGAGGTGGTCTACTATACACTGGGGACTGTTGGGGGAAATGGGGGAGGGACAGCGGGGGGGGCCTGGGGGGGAGAGCCTGGGGATGAATACCAAGTGTGGGTGAAGGGGAGGAAGGCAGCAAAACACACTGCCATGTGTGTACCTATCAACTATCTTGCACGTTCTGCACATGTACCCCAAAACCTATAATGCAATAAAAATTAAAAAAAAAAGAGTCTCTGTAAGTAATGCACACATGGGTTATACAAAAGAGTCTCTTTACTATGCCCACTTAGTCAGAGTCTCATTCAATAATACACACCTGGGGAAGAGTTAAGAGTCTACTTTATATAGCGACTCATTTAGAGTCTCAGTGAATAATTCAAACCGGAGTAATAGTCGGGCATTTTTTATATGGCCACTCACTATGTGCCTCCATGAATGATACACACCTGGGGAATCCTCACATTCTATGTCATAGTAGCACATATTTAGAACCTTATTGAATACTTCACAATGGAGTAATAGTCTGGTGTGTATTCTTTCTGGGCTCTCATTCAAAGTTTCAGTGAATAATAAACTTCTATGAAGCAATCTGGCACTGTTTAAGATAACCACGAATTAAGTGCCTTCCTGAGTGATACACAGCTGGTTTATAGTCAGGAGCTTATTTCGTATGAACTCTAATTCTCAGTATTGCTGAGTAATACACAACTGGGGGAGTGTCAGGAGCCTATTTAGTATGGACACTCATACAGAACCTGTTTGAATAATGCAAGCATGGAGAATAATCAGGAATCTACGTCATATGGCTACTCATTCAGACAAACAGAATAACCCACATGTGGAGTAATGAGAAGTTTGTTTCATATGGCCATTCTTTCACATCCTCACTGAATATTACACACTTGTGATATACTCTGGAGTCTATTGTTTATGGCCACTTATTCAGAGAATCACTGAATAATGCACACCTGCGGAATGGTCAGAAATCTCTATTTTATTTCCTCTCATTGCGAGCCTCACTAAGTGTACACACCTGGGAAAATAGTCTGAATTTACTTATATCCACTCCTTTAGAGTCTCACTCAATAATGAACACCTGTGTAATAGTAAGGAGACTTTTTCATGTGGCCTCTCATTCGGAGTGTCACTGAAATATGTGGTGTAGTCAGGAGTCTATTTCATGTAGACACATTTTCAGAGCCTCAGTAAATAAGAGAGATCCTTGCTATAGTAAGGCATCTAAGTAATATGGACACATGTTGTAAGCCTCACTGAATAATACACACCTGGAGAATAATTTGGAGTCTATTTTCGATGGACATTCATTCAGAACCTCGGTGAATAATGCATACCCTTTAGGTAGCCAGTGGTCTATTTTATTTGGACACTCCTTCATAGCTTCAGTGGGTAATATCCACGTGCGGCGTAGCCAGGATTTCATTTCTTATGGCCACTGACTCGTAATTTCAGTGAAAATTGCACAAATGTGAAGTACCCGGCCGTCTATTTCATAGAGCCACTCATTTAGAGATTCACTGAATAATACGAATATATAAGATAGACAGAATCCTGTTTCATATGGTCACACAATCAGAGCTTCACTGAGTAACACACACCTGGGGAAGCGTTAGGAGTCTTCTTTATATAGCCTCTCATTTACAGCTTCAGCGAATAATGCACACGTTTGGAATAGACACTAGTCTGTTTTATATGGCCACAAAATCAAACCCTGAGTGAGTAATACACAACTTTAGAATAGGCACTAGTGTATTCCATATGCCCAAATATTCAAAGTAAGAGTCAACAATACACACCTGTGGACTAGTCAAAAAACAATTTCATATGTCCAAAGTTTTAGAGCCTCAGTGAATAATACATACCTGGGAAATATTCAGGACTTTCTATTACATATGGCGTCTATTTCAGAGATTCATTGAATAAAGAACACCTGTATGGTACTCAAAATTCTATTTCATATAGCCACATATTCCGAACCTAACTGAATAACATACACCTTGTGGAAAGTCAGAATTCTATTTCGTATAGCCACTCATTTAGATACCGAATGTAAAAACGCACACCTGCGGATTTTTCAGGAGTCTCTGTTTTATGGCCACTCATTCAGAGCCTCACAGAGTAATACAAAACTATGGAAATTCAGGAGTGTATTTTACATGGCCACTTATTCAGAACCTCATTGAAGAATTATACATATCTGCAACATATTCAGGATTCTATTATATATAGCCACTTATTCAGAGACTCACTGAATAATGCACACCTGGGGAATGGTCTAGAGATTATTTGAAATGACCATTCACCCAGTGACTCAGTGAAAAATGCACAGCTGAGAAATAGTCAAGAGGATGGATTCATGAGCCTATTTTTTTGTGGTAACTCGTTCAGAAATGCACTGAAGAATACCCGCCTTGGATGTAGGCAGAGTCCAGATCATATGGCCACTCCGTCAATGCATTACCGAATAATGCACAACGGGGCAACAGTAAGGAGTCTATTTCATATGGCCTCTCACTGAGAGCTTCAGTGCATAATAGACAGCTGTGGAGTTCTTAGGACCCTCTTTAAGGTAGCCACAAATTACACAGCTACGTACATGATACACTAATGTGTGATAGTCAGGAGACTATTTCATATGGACACTCACACAGCACCTCTTCAAATATTGCAAATTTGAGGAATAATCACCAGTCTATATCACATGTTGATACGTTTGGGGAGTCAAAAAATAACGCACACCTGTGGAGCAAAATGGGGTCTATTACATAAGGCCACACTTTCAGTGTTTCAGTGAATAATATGTATATCTGATAAGTCTGGGATCTCTTTCACATGGCCACTCGTTCATGGCGTCAGTACATGATACTCACCTCAGAAATAGTCAATGGTCTACTTCAAATAAATACACAGTCAGAGTCTCTGTAAGTAATGCACACATGGTCAATACACAAGAGTCTGTTTTCTATGCCCACTTAGTCAGAGTCTCATTCAAAAATACACACCTGGGGAAGAATCAAGATTGTTCTTCATGTAGCCACTTATTCAGACGCTCAGTGAATAATTCACACTGGAGAAATAGTTGAGCATTTTTTATATGGCCACTCACTATGTGCCTCCCTGAATGATACACACCTGGGGAATCCTCAGGATTTTATTGCATATTAACACACATTTAGAACCTTATTGAAAATTCACAAAGAAAAATAGTCAGGTGTCTATTCTTTCTGGCCTATCATTCAAAATTTCTGTGAAAAATAAACTTTTACGGAGTAATCAGGGCACTGTTTATGATAGCCACAAATTAAGTGTCTTCCTGATTGATACACACCTGGGTGATAATCATGAGTCTATTTCATATGAACTCTAATTCTGGGTATTGCTGTGTAATATACTACTGTGGGAGTTCCAGGAGTCTATTTGGTATGGACACTCATACGGAAACTGTTTGAATTATGCACACATGGAGAATAATCAGGAGTCTATGTCATACAGCTACTCATTCAGACAAACAGTGAATATCGCAAATGTGGAGTAATGAGTTGTCCGTTTCATATGGCCGTTCTTTCAGAGCCTCACTGAATATTACACACTTGTGATATAGTCTTGAGTCTATTGTTTATGGCCACTCATTCAGAGAATCACTGAATAATGCACAGCTGCGGAATTGTCAGAAGTCTCTATCCTATGGCCTCTCATTGAGAGCCTCACTAAGTATACACACCTGGGAAAATAGCCAGGATTTAATTATATCTGCTCATTTAGTGTCTCACTCAATAAAGAACACCTGTAGAATAGTAAGTAGTAGTGCCTTTCCTGAGCCAGAAATATGAATGGGTCCATGAAGATGGTGTGAAATATGTATGTGCTGAACTGAAGAGTGCTGAAGAGTCTTTTGCTCTTAATCTTAATCTTCCCTAGACATAAAGACCCCACATTCCTCATATTACTTTTTTTCTTTTTAGTTATAACCAGTTTTAGCCACTGATCAATGTAATAAAATGTTGCTGGAGCAGTGAAAAAAAAAAAAAAAAAAAAAAAAAGTAAGGAGACATTTTCATGTGGCCTCTCATTCGGAGTGTCACTGAATAATGTGGTGTATTCAGGAGTCTACTTCATGTAGACAAATTTTCAGAGCCTCAGTGAATAAGAGACCCTTGCTATAGTAAGCCAAATAGTTAATACGGCCACATCTTGTAAGTCTCACTGAATAATCCACACCTGGAGAATAATTTGGAGTCTCTTTTCGATAAACATTCATTCAAAACTTCAGTGAATAATGCACACCCGTGGGTTAGCCAGGAGTCTATTTCATTTGGACACTCATTCATAGCCTCAGTGGATCATACACACTTGTGGATTAGTCAGGATTTCAATTCAGATTGCCACTGAATCGAAATTTCAGTGAATAATGCACAAACGTAAAGCACTCAGTAGTCTATTTCATATAGCCATTCATTTAGATATTCACTGAATAATACAAATGTTTAAAATAGACAGAATCCTGTTTCATATCTTCACTGAATAACAAACACCTGGGATAGCGTTAGGAGTCTTCTTTATATAGCCTCTCATTTACAGCCTCAGCATATTATGCACACGTGTGGAATAGACACGAGTCTATTTTATATGGCCACATAATCAAAGCCTGAGGGAGTAATATTCAACTTTAAAATAGTCATTGTTTATTCTGTATGCCCATATATTCAAAGTCAGAGTCAATAATACACAGTGGACTAGTCAAAAAACTATTTAATATGGTCAATGTTTTAGAGCCTCAGTGAAAATACATACCTGGTGAATACTCAGGACGCTATTACATATGGCATCTATTTCGGAGATTCATTGAATAAAGAAGACCTGTATTGCAGTCAGAATTCTATTTTGTATAGCCACATATTCAGAACCTCACTGAATAACATACACCTTGGGGAAAGTCACGATTCTATTTCGTATATCCACTCATTTAGATACTGAATGTAAAAACGCACACCTTCGGAGTATTCAGGAGTCTCTCTTTTATGGCCACTCATTCAGAGCATCACAGAATAATACAGAACTATGAAAATTCAGGAGTGTATTTTACATGGCCACTTATTCAGAACCTCATTGAAGAATCATGTATATTTGCAATTGACTCCAGATTCTATTATATATAGCCACTTATTCAGAGACTCACTGAATAATGCACACCTGGGGAATAGTCTTGAGATTATTTGATATGACCGTTAACCCAGTGACTCAGTGAAAAATGCACAGCTGATAAATAGTCAAGAGGATAGAGTCGTTCAGAAACTCACTGAAGAACACTCACCTTGGAAATAATCAGGGTCCATGTCATGTGGCCACTCAATGAAAGCATTACCGGGTAATGCACAATGGGGCAATAGTAAGGAGTCTATTGCATGTGGCCTCTCATTGAGAGCTTCCGTGCATAATAAACAGCTGTGAAGAAGTAAGGACCGTATTTAAGGTAGCCCCAAATTACGCAGCACCGTCAATGATACACACATGTGTGATAGGAGACTATTTTATATGGACACTCATATAGCACCTCTTCGAGGACTTCACATTTCGGGAATTATCAGTAGTCTGTTTCATATGTTGATTTGTTTGGAGAGTCAAAAATAACGCACAGTTGTGGAGTATAATGGGTTCTGTTACAGGAGGCCACTCTTTCAGTGTTTCAGTAAATAAAATGTATATCTGATAAGTCAGGAGTCTCTTTTACATGGCCACTCGTTCAGGGCCTCAGTGCATAATACTCCCCTCAGAAATCGTCAAGGATCTACTTCAAATAAGTACACATTCAGAGTTTCTGTAATTAATGCACAGATGGGCAATAGACAAGAGTCTCCTATCTATGCCCACTTTGTCAGAGTATCATTCAATAATACACACCTGCGGAAGAGTTAAGAGTCTACTTCATGCAGCCACTCATTTAGATCCTCAGTGAATAATTCACACTGGAGTAATATTTGAGCATTGTTTGAAGGATGTTCCAAGATGGCGCCATAGAAACAACTCAGGATTGCAGCTCTCAGTGAAGGCCCAGAGGGTGAGTCCCAGCTGCGTTTTCAGAGGGACTTTTGTTGCCCACAGAACTGTCAAATTCCCAGGTGTAGGAGAGACACAGGAGAGCAGTGCAGCCCTCTTGCATGGCCGCTTCTGCCAAGGCCGCGCTGCAGTGCAGCGGCAGCCATGGCAAACCTCAATGTTCTGAGTGCCCTGTTAAACCGGCAATCTGAGTTTTGGGAGGGCAGATTGACATGTCCATTTGATTGAAGGGGACTTGGATGGTGAGCCAGAACAGGAGATTCCTGGAAAGAGTGATTTGTGCTGATGCAGTGGGCCACCGCAGGGGAGATTGCACTGATCCCAGTGGCCAATCAGCAGGCAACTGGGTTGCCTGTGAGAGAGTCAACCATTCAATTTGGAAAGTAAAAGAGAGAGACAGAGGAGGGATTCTGAGACAGGAAGCCAGGTGATCAGGCTCGGCAGGTTCCACCCTCATGGGGACAAGCAGCGCAGCGATTCCAGGCGCTCAGGGTTGAGAGTTTTGCTGCTGGGTCAGCTGAATTCAGGACAGTGCAGCTCGGTGGAGGAGGGGCGTCCGCCAATAAGGACGCAATCTGCCCCTACTGAGTTACCACCCACTGCTGACACAGCCTGCCGTTGCTGAAGCAACCAGCCATAACAGAGAGACACTGCCAACAGGGCGGAGCGCACCATATTAGAATGGAGACACGCAGCAGCAGGGTGGACCCACGCTAGCAGGGCAGAGCCCCAGCAGGCAAATAGTGAATAGACTGTCTCCTAGCTTGGCAGGACAGTGAAACAGATACTCATAAAGAAAGCCCGAACTCCCTGAGACAGAGCATCTGAGGGAAGAAAACTTGAGGGCTTTTACAAGTTCTGCTGCAGAAGACACATCTGCCCAGCAACTGAAGGAACATCAAAGCTCACAGCTCAGCACTGGAGCTCCTATAAAGTACATACCATCTCCTCAAGCATCTTCCTGACTCCTGTATATACAAAGGGCCACCTCAAAAAAGGACCAATCAGACTGAGAGTTGGTGGGCATCATCCTGGGAAATACATAGCAAAAGAAGAAACTGGTAGCATCCCTCACTGTTTCACAGCGGCTACAGGTGTACCCCAGACAAGCAGGGCCTGGAGTGGACAACAGCACTCATACAGCAGAGGGGCCAAACCGTTAGAAGGAAAACTAGGTAACAGAAATACTTCATCATCAGCAATCTGGGCATTCACTCAGAGACCCAATCGAAAAGTCAGCAACTACTAAGAAAACAGGTGGATAAATCAACAAAGATGGGAAGAAACCAGCGCAAAAAGGAGGAAAACACCCAAAACCAAAACACCTCACCTCCTACAAAGGACCAAAACTCCTCACCAGCAAGGGAACAAAGCTGGACGGACAATGAGAGTGATGGAATGACGGAATCAGACTTCAGAAAGTGGATAATGAGAAACATCAGTGAGCTAAAAGAACATGTTCTAAATCAATGCAAAGAAACTAAGAACCTTGAAAAAATATTTGAAAAAAGATTCGAGGAAATGATAACAAGAATGGACAACTTAGAGAGGAATATGAATGAATTGAAGGAGCTGAAAAACACAACACGAGAACTTCATGAAGCAGGCACAAGTTTCGACAGCAGAACTGACCAGGCAGAAGAAAGAATATCAGAAATCGAAGATGAATTCAATGAAATAAAAAGAGAAACCAGCATTAGAGAAAAATGCGCAAAAAGGAATGAACAAAATCTCCAACAAATGTGGGACTATGTGAAGAGACCTAACCCACGTTTGATAGGTGTACCAGAATGTGATGAAGAGAATGAATCCAAGCTGGAAAACACTCCTCAGGATATTATCCACGAAAATTTCCCCAACCTAGCAAGGCAGGCCAATATGCAACTCCAGGAAATACAGAGAACAGCACAAAGATATTCTGCAAGAAGAGCAACCCCAAGGCACATAATCATCAGATTCACCAGGGTTGACATGAAGAATAAAATACAAAGGGCAGCCAGAGAAAAGGGTCGGGTCACCCACAAAGGGAAACCCATCAGACTCACAGCAGATCTCTCAGCAGAAACTCTACAAGCCAGAAGACAGTGGGGGCCAATATTCAACATCCTTAAAGAAAAGAACTTTCAACCCAGAATTTCATATCCAGCCAAACTGAGCTTCATAAGTGAAGGAAGAATAAAATCTTTTGCCAACAAGCAAAAACTCAGATATTTTATCACAACCAGGCCTGCTTTAAAAAAGCTCCTGAAAGAGGCACTACACATAGAAAGGAACAACCAGTGCCAGCCATTCTAAAAACATACCAAATGCTAAAGAGCATCAACAAAATGAAGAATCTGCATCAACCAAAAACAAAACATCTAGATAGCATCAAAATGGCAATATCAAACTCACAGATAACAATATTAACCCTAAATGTAAATGGGCTAAATGCAACAATCAAAAGACACAGACTGGCAAATTGGATAAAAAACCAAAACCCATCGGTGTGCTGTATCCAGGAAACCCAGCTCACATGCAAAGATTCACAAAGGCTCAAAATAAAGAGATGGAGGAAGATTTACCAAGCAAATGGAGAGCAAAAAAAAAAAAAAAAAAAAAAACCCACAGGAGTTGCAATTCTCATCTATGATAAAATAGACATTAAAGAAATAAAAATCAAAATGGACAAAGAAGGTCATTACATAATGGTAAAAGGATTGATACAACAAGTAGAGCTAACAATCATAAATATATATGGACCCAATAAAGGAGCATCCAAATATATAAGGCAAGTTCTTAATGACTTATAAAGAGACTTAGGCTCCCACACAATAATAGTGGGAGACTTTAAAACTACACTGTCAATATCAGACAGATCAACCAGACAGAAAATTATCAAGGATATACAGGGCTTGAACTCGGACCTGGAACAAGCAAATCTGATAGACATTTGCAGAACTCTCCATCCCAAATCCACAGAATATACATTCTTCTCAGCACCACATCACACCTACTCCAAAATTGACCACATAATTGGAAGTAAAGCACTCCTTAGCAAATGCAAAACAACTGAAACCATAACAAACAGTCTTTTAGATCATAGTGCAATGAAGTTAGAACTCAGAATTCAAAAGCTAACTCACAACCACAGAGCTTCATGGAAACTGAAAAACTGGCCCTTGAATGTTGATTAGATAAACAATGAAATGAAGTCAGAAATAAAGAACTTCATTGAAACCAACGTGAATGAAGACACAACATAGCAGAATCTCGGGGATACATTTAAAGCAGTCTGTAGAGGAAAATATATAGCAATGAGTGCCCACATGAGAAGAGTGGAGAGATCCATAATTGACATCGTATCGTCAAAATTGAAATAGCTAGAGGAACAAGATCAAAACAACTCAAAACCTAGCCGAAAACAGGAAATAACTAAGATCAGAGAAGAACTGAAGGAGATAGAGACACGAAAAACCCTTCAAAAAATCAATAAATTCAAGAACTGGTTTTCTGAAAAGATCAACAAAATAGACAGACCACTAGCCAGACTGATAAAAAAGAAGAGAGAGAACAACCAAATAGATGTAATAAAAAACGATAAAGGGGAAATCACCACAGATTCCACAGAAATTCAAACCATCATCAAAGAATACTACAAACAACTCTATGCACATAAACTAGTAAACCAGGAAGAAATGGATATATTCCTGGACACCTGTGTTCTCTTAAACCTAAACCAAGAGAAGCCAAAACTATGAATAGACCAATGACAAGGTCTGAAGTCGAGGGAGCAATTAAGAGCCTACCACACAAAAAAAGCCCTGGTCCCGATGGGTTCACAGCTGAATTCTACCAAACAAACAAAGAGGAGCTGGTAAAATTCCTTCTGAAACTCTTCCAAATAATTCAAAGAGAGGGAACCCTTCCAAAATCATTTTATGGCACCGACATCATCCTGATACCAAAACCTGGCAGAGACTCAACAAGGAAAGAAAACTTCAGGCCAATATCCATGATGAACATAGATGCAAAAATCTTCAATACAATACTGGCAAACTGATTGCAATAGCACATTTAAAAATGTATCCATGGGGGAGGAGGCAAGATGGCGTCATAGAGGTGACTCAGGATTGCAGCTCTCGGTGAAGGCGCAGAGGGTGAGTCCTAGCCGCATTCTCGGATGTTCCTTTTATGCCCACAGAGCGTTGAAAGTCCCAGGTGTGGGAGAGACACGGGATGCTAGCAGCCGGCTAACGCAACCGGCTCCCGCCGCCTCTTCGGCCGGCGCCACAGCGGGACACGGCGCGGAACTCACTGGTCTGGGTGCCCTGTTAAACCGGCAATCTGAGATTTGGAAGGGCAGATTGGCATGTCCATCTGATTGAACGGGACTTGGACAATGAGCCAGACCAGGAGTTTCCTGGGAAGCGTGATCTGAGCCGGGGTAGTGGGCAGCAGCACGGGAGATCGCACGGATCGCAGTGCCCTATCGGCAGGCTCCTGGGGCGCCAGTGAGAGAGTCGACCTTTCAGCTTGGGGAGAGGAAGAGAGAGAGAGAGAGGACGGACTCTGAGGCAGGGAGCTGGGTGATTGGGCTCGGCGGGTCCCACGCTCACGGGGTAAAGCAGGGTGGCGACAGGAGGCGCTTGGGGCTGAGAGTTTTGTTGCCGGCATTTAGGAAGGTGCAGCCCGGTCAGGGAGGGGCGTCCACCATTCCTGACGAAGTGCACCCCCACTTAAGTACCGCCCAGGACTGACGCAGCCTGCCGTTGCCGAGGCAACCTGCCATAACAGAGAGAGTCCGCCAGGCAGCAACAGGGCGGACCCGCGTTAGCAGGTCAGAGCCCTGGCAGGCAAATAGTGAATAGACTGCCACCTAGTGGGGCAGGACAGTGCAACAGATACTCATAAAGGAAGCCCCAACTCCCTGAGACAGAGCAACTAAGGGTGAAAAAATAAAAAAGAGTGGTATTTTATGAGTTCTATTGCAGCAGACATAACCTCCCAACAACCCTGAATGAACAACGGAGCTCACAGCTCAGCACTGGAGCTCCTATAAAGCACAGACTGTCTCCTCAAGCAGCTCCCTGACCCCTGTATATCCAAGGAGTCACCCCAGAAAAGGACTAATCAGACTGACATTTGGCTGGCATCATGCTGGAACAAGGGCAGCAGAAAAAGAAACTGATATCATCCCTCACTGTTCTGCAGCTGCTGCAGGTATACCCCAGACAAGCAGGGCCTGGAGTGGACCTCAGCACTCATACAGCAGAGAGGATAGATCATTAGAGGGAAAACTAAGTAACAGAAATACTTCATCATCAACAATCTCAGTGTCCACACAGAGACCCAATTGGAAAATCAGCCACTACTAAGACGACAGGCGGATAAATCCATAAAGATGGGAAGAAACCAGCGCAAAAAGGAGGAAAGCACCCGAAACCAAAACACCTCACCTCCAAAAAAGGACCAAAACTCCTCACCAGCAAGGGAACAAAGCTGGATGGAGAATGAATGTGACGAAATGACAGAATCAGACTTCAGAAAGTGGATAATGAGAAACTTCAGTGAGCTAAAGGAACATGTTCTAAACCAGTGCAAAGAAACTAAGAACCTTGAAAAAAGATTTGAAAAAAGATTCGAGGAATTGATAATGAGAATGGACAACTTAGAGAGGAATATGAATGAATTGAAGGAGCTGAAAAACACAACACGAGAACTTCGGGAAGCATGCACAAGTGTCAACAGCTGAATTGACCAAGCAGAAGAAAGAATATCAGAAGTTGAAGATCAACTCAATGAAATAAAATGAGAAACCAAGATTAAAGAAAAAAGCACAAAAAGGAATGAACAAAATCTCCAAGAAATGTGGGACTATGTGAAGAGACCCAACCTACGTTTGATAGGCGTACCAGAATGTGATGAAGAGAATGAATCCAAGCTGGAAAACACTCTTCAGGATATTATCCAGGAAAATTTCCCCAACCTAACAAGACAGGTCAATACTCAACTCTAGGTAATACAGAGAACACCACAAAGATACTCTGCAAGAAGAGCAACCCCAAGGCACATAATCGTCAGATTCACCAGGGTTGAAACGAAGGAGAAAATACTAAGGGCAGCCAGAGAGAAAGGTCAGGTCACCCACAAAGGGAAGCTCATCAGACTCACAGCAGATCTCTCGGCAGAGACTCTACAAGCCAGAAGAGAGTGGGGGCCAATATTCAACATCCTTAAAGAAAAGAGCTTTCAACCCAGAATTTCATATCCAGCGAAACTGAGCTTCATAAGTGAAGGAAAAATAAAATCCTTCACGAACAAGCAAGTACTCAGAGATTTTGTCACCACTAGGCCTGCTTTACAAGAGCTCCTGAAAGAGGCACTACACATAGAAAGAAACAACCAGTTCCAGCCATCCTAAAAGCATACCAAATGCTAAAGACCATCAACAAAATGAAGAATGTACATGCACCAACGGGAAAAACAGCCAGCTAGCATCAAAATGGCAGTATCAAATTCACACATAACAATATTAACCCTGAATATAAATGGGCTAAATGCACCAATCAAAAGACACATACTGGCAAATTGGATAAAAACCAAATCCCATCGGAGTGCTGTATCCGAGAATGATGTTCTCCACATTCATCCATGCCCTTACAAAGGACAGAAACTCATCCTCATTTTTTTTTTTTTGAGATGGAGTTTTGCTCTTGTTGCCCAGACTGGAGTGCAATGGCGCGATCTTGGCTCACCGCAACCTCCGCCTCCTGGGTTCAGGCAATTCTCCTGCCTCAGCCTCCTGAGTAGCTGGGTTTACAGGCACACGCCACCATGCCCAGCTAATTTTTTGTATTTTTAGTAGAGATGGGGTTTCACCATGTTGACCAGGATGGTCTCGATCTCTTGACCTCGTGATCCACCCGCCTCGGCCTCCCAAAGTGCTGGGATTACAGGCTTGAGCCACCGCGCCCGGCGAAACTCATCATTTTTGATTGCTGCATAATATTCCATGGTGAATATGTGCCACATTTTCCAAATCCAGTCTATCATCTATGGGCATTTGGGTTGGTTCCAGGACTTAGCTATTGTAAACGGTGCTGCAATGAACATACGTGTGCATGTGTCCTTATAGTAGAATGATTTATAGTCCTTTGCATATATACCCAGTAAAGGGATTGCTGGTAAAATTGAATTTCTATTTCTAGGTCTTCGAGGAATCGCCACACAGTTTTCCACAATGGTTGAAATAATTTACACTCCCACCACCAGTGTTATTGTGTTCCTTTTTCACCACATCCTCTCCAGCATCTGCTGTCTCCAGATTTTTTAATGATCGCCATTCAAACTGGCGTGAGATGGTATCTCAATGTTGTTTTGATTTGCATGTCTCTAATGACCAGTGATGATGAGCATTTTTTCATGTGTTTGTTGGACTCATGTATGTCTTCTTTTGTAAAGTGTCTGTTCATATCCTTTGCCCATTTTTGAATGGTCTTCTTTGTTTTATTCCTGTAAATCTGTTTGAGTTCTTTGTAAATTCTGGCTATCAGTCCTTTGTCAGATGCGTAAACTTCAAAGATTTTTCCCATTCTGATGGTTGCCAATTCACTCTAGTGACTGTTTCTTTTGCCGTGCAGAAGCTGTGGAGTTTGATTAGGTCTCAATTGTCTATTTTGGCTTTTGTTGCCAATGCTTCTGGTGTTTTGGTCATGAAGTTCTTCCCTGCTCCTATGTCCTGAATGGTTTTGCCTAGGTTTTCTTCTAGGGCTTTTATGGTGTCTGGTCTTATGTTTAAGTTGTTAATCCATCTGGAGTTAATTTTAGTGTAAGGTGTCAGGAAGGGGTCCAGTTTCTGCTTTCTGCACATGGCTAGCCAGTTTTCCCAACACCATTTATTAAACAGAGAATCCTTTCCCCATTGCTTCTTTTTGTCTGGTTTATCAAAGATTATATGGTTGTAGGTATGTTGTGTTGCCTCCGATGCCTCTGTTCTGTTCCATTGGTCTATATCTCTGTTTTGGTAGCAGTACTATGCTGTTTTGATCACTGTAGCATTGTAGTATACTTTGAAGTCTGGTAGTGTGATGCCTCCCACTGTGTTCTTTTTGCTTAGAATTGACTTGGCTATGCGGGCTCTCTTTTGGTTCCATATGAAGTTCATGGTGGGGTTTTCCAGTTCTGTGAAGAAATTTAATGGTAGTTTGATGGGGATAACATTGATTGTGTAAATTACTTTGGGACGTATAGCCATTTTCACGATATTGATTCTTCCCAACCACGAACATGGAATGTTTCTCCATCTGTTTGTGTCCTCTCTTATTTTGTTGAGCAGTGGTTTGTAGTTTTCCTTATAGAGGCCCCTTACCTTCCTCATGAGTTGTATTCCCAGGTATTTTATTTTCTTTGTAGCAATAGTGAATAGCAGTTCGTTTTTGATTTGTTTCTTTTTAAGTCTGTTATTGGTGTATAGGAATGCTTGTGATTTTTGCACATTGATTTTATATCCTGAGACTTTGCTGAAGTTGCTTTTCAGTTTCAGGAGTTTTTGGACTGAGGTGATGGGGTCTTCTAGGTATACTATCATGTCGTCTGCAAATAGAGACAATTGGGCTTCCACCTTTCCTATTTGAATACCCTTTATTTCTTTTTCATGCCTGATTGCTCTGGCTAGAACTTCCAGTACTATGTTGAATAGGAGTGGTGAGATAGGACATCCTTGTCTAGTGCCAGATTTCAAAGGGAATGCTTTCAGTTTTTGCCCATTAAGTATGATATTGGCTGTTGGTTTGTCATAAATAGCTTTTATTACTTTGAGATACGTTCCATTAATACCATGTTTATTGAGGGTTTTTAGCATAAAGGCTGTTGAATTTTGTCAAATGCCTTCTCTGCATCAATTGAGATAATCATGTGGTTTTTGTTTTTGCTTCTGTTTATGTGGTGAATTACATTTATAGACTTGCATATGTTAATCCAGACTTGCATTCCTGGGATGAATCCTACTTGATCATGATGGATAAGTTTTTTAATGTGCTGTTGCAATTGGTTTGCCAGTATTTTATTGAAGATTCTTTCATCTATGTTCATCATAAATATTGGCCTGAAGTTTTCTTTCCTTGTTGAGTCTCTGCCGGGTTTTGGTATCAGGATGATGTTGGTCTTATAAAATGATTTGGGAAGGGTTCCCTCTTCTTGAATTATTTGAAATAGTTTCAGAAAGAATGGTTCCAGATCCTCTTTGTGTGTCTGGTAGAATTTGGCTGTGAACCCATCTGGACCTTGGCTTATTTTCTGTGGTAGGCTCTTTATTGCTGCCTCAACTTCTGACCTTGTTATTGGTCTATTCGTAGTTTCAGCTTCCTCCTAGTTTAGGCTTAGGAGGTCACAGGCATCCAGGAATTTATTCATTTTTTCCTGATTTACTAGTTTATGTACATAGAGTTGTTTGTGGTATTCTTTGATGATAGTTTGAATTTCTGTGGAAACTGTGGTGATTTCCCCATTATCGTTTTTTATTGCATCTATTAGTTTTTCCTCTCTTTTCTTTTTTATCATTCTGCTACTGGTCTGTCTATTTTGTTGATCTTTTCAAAAACCATCTCTTGGATTTACTGATTTTTTGAAGAGGTTTTCTTGTCTCTATCTTCTTCAGTTCTGCTCTGATCTTAGTTATTGCTTGTCTTCAGCTAGGTTTAAAGCTTTTTTGATCTTGCTCCTCTAGCTCTTTCAATTTTGATGATAGGGTGTCAATTTTGGATCTCTCCACTCTTCCCATGTGGGCACTTATTGCTGTATATTTTCCTCTACAGACTGCTTTAAATGTGTCCCAAATATTCTGGTATGTTGTGTCTTCGTTCTCGTTGGTTTTGAAGAACTTCTTTATTTCTGCATTCTTTTCATTGTTTATACAATCATCATTTAAGAGCCAGTTGTTCAGTTTCCATGAAGCTGTGGGGTTCTGAGTTAGTTTCTGAATTCTGAGTTCCAACTTGATTGCACTATGCTCTGAGAGACTGTTATGATTTCAGTTGCTTTGCATTTGCTGAGGAGTGCTTTACTTCCAATTATGTGGTCAATTTTGGAGTAGGTGTGATGTGGCTCTGAGACGAATGTATATTCTGTGGATTTGGGGTGGAGAGTTCTGGAAATGTCTATCAGATTTGCTTGTTCCAGGTCTGAGTTCAAGTCCTGGATATCCTTGTTAATTTTCTGTCTGGTTGATCTGTCTGATATTGACAGTGGAGTGTTAAAGTCTCCCATTATTATTGTGTGGGAGTCTAAGTCTCTTTGTAAGTCATTAAGAACTTGAATTATATATCTGGGTGCTCCTGCATTGGGTCCATATATATTTAGAATCGTTAGCTTTTTTTGTTGTATCCATCCTTTTACCATTATGTAATGACCTTCTTTGTCCCTTTTGATCTTTGTTGCTTTAAAGTCAATTTTATCAGATACAAGAATTGCAACTCCTGATTTTTTTTTCCTCTCCATTTGCTTAGTAAATCTTCTTCCATCCCTTTATTTTGAGCTTTTGTACATCCTTGCATGTGAGGTAGGTTTCCTGGATACAGCACACTGATGCGTTTTGGTTTTTATCCAATTTGTGAGTCTGTGTCTTTTGATTGTGCATTTAGCCCATTTACATTTAGGGTTAATATTGTTATGTGTGAATTTGATACTGCCATTTTGATGCCAGCTGGCTGTTTTGCCCATTGGTTCATGTAAATTCTTCATTTTGTTGATGCTCTTTAGCATTTGGTATGCTTTTAGGATGGCTTGTACTGGTTGTTTCTTTCTATGTGTATTGCCTCTTTCAGGAGCTCTTGTAAAGCAGGCCTAGTGGTGAGAAAATCTCTGAGTACTTGCTTGTTCATGAAGGATTTTATTTTTCCTTCACTTATGAAGCTCAGTTTGGCTGGATATAAAATTTTCGGTTGAAAGTTTTTTTCTTTAAAAATGAGAACACATGGACACAGAGAGGCAGTCTACTATACACTGGGGACTGTTGGGGGAAATGGGGGAGGGACAGCGGGGGGGCTGGGGGGGATAGCCTGGGGATGAATACCAAGTGTGCGTGAAAGGGAGGAAGGCAGCAAAACACACTGCCATGTGTGTACCTATGCAACTATCTTGCAGGTTCTGCACATGTACCCCAAAACCTATAATGCAATAAAAATTTTTAAAAAATGTTGAATTTTGGCCTCCACTCTCTTCTGTCATGTAGATTATCCATCGAGAGATCTGCGGTGAGTCTGATGGGCTTCGCTTTGTGGGTGACCCGACCTTTCTGGCTGCCATTAGTATTTTCACCTTCATTTCAACCCTGGTGAATCTGACGATTATGTGCCTTGGGGTTGCTCTTCTTTTGGAGTATCTTTGTGGTGTTCTCTGTATTTCCTGGTGTTGAGTATTGATCTGTCTTGCTAGGTTGAAGAAATTTTCATGGATAATATCCTGAAGTGTATTTTCTAGCTTTAATTCATTGTCTTCATCACATTCTGGTACACCTATCAAACGTAGGTTGAGTCCCTTCACATAGTCCCACATTTCTTGGAGATTTTGTCCATTCCTTTTTGTGCTTTTTTCTCTAACCTTGGTTTCTCGTTTTATTTCATTGAGTTGATCTTCGACTTCTGATATTCTTTCTTCTGCTTGGTCAATTCGGCTGTTGAAACTTGTGCATGCTTCACGAAGTTCTCGTGTTGTGTTTTTCAGCTCCTTCAGTTTATTCATGTTCCTCTCTAAGTTGTCCATTATAGTTATCAATTCCTCGAATCTTTTTTCAAATCTTTTTTTATGGTTCTTAGTTTTTTGCACTTATTTAGAACATGTTCTTTTAGCTCACTGAAGTTTCTCATTATTCACTTTCTGAAGTCTGATTCTGTCATTTCTTCACAGTCAATCTTTGTCCAGCTTTGTTTTCTTGCTGGTGAGTAGTTTTGGTTTTTTGTTAGAGTTGAGGTATTTTGGTTTCCATTGTTTTCCTCCTTTTTGAGCTTGTTTCTTCTCATCTTTGTGGATTTATCCACTTGTCGTCTTAGTAGTTGCTGAGTTTTCAATTGGGTTTCTGAGTGGATGCCCAGATTGTTGATGATGAAGTATTTCTGTTACTTAGTTTTCCTTCTAATGGTCTAGCCCCTCTGCTCTACGAGTGCTGAGGTCCACTCCAGGCCCTGCTTGTCTGGGGTACACCTGTAGCAGCTGTGGAACTGTGAGATATGCTACCAGCTTTTCTTCTGCTATCTTTTTTCCAGAATGAGGCCAGCCAAATGTCAGTCTGTTTTTTCTTTTTTGGGGGGTGACTTTTTGGATATACAGGGGTCAGAGAGCTGCTTGAGGTGATGGTCTGTGCTTTATTGGAGCTCCAGTGCTGAACTCCGAGCTCCGTTGTTCATTCAGGGTTGTTGAGAGTATGTGTTTTATGTCTGTTGCAACAGAACTCATAAAACACCCCACCTTTTTTTTTCCCCTTAGATGCTCTGTCTCAGGGGGTTGGGGCTTTATTTATGAATATCTGTTGCACTGTCCTGCCTGGCTATGAGGTAGTCTATTCACTATTTGCCTGCCGAGGCTTTGCCCTGCTAGCTCGGGTGCCACAGGCCCTGTTCTGCTGTGGTGCTCCTCCCGGCTGAGGGATTCACTCTGTTATGGCTGGTTGCCTCGGCAATGGCAGGCTGCCTCAGCCCTGGGTGGTACTTCTGTATGGGCGGATTGCATCTGTAGTGGTGGACGCCCTTCTCCCACCCAGCTGCACCGTGGTAGATTCAATTGTGCCGGCAGCAAAGCTCTCAGCCCCAAGCGCCTCCAATCGCCACCCTGCTTGTCTCCATGAGGGTGGGACACGCCAAGCCCAATCATGCAGCTCCCTGCCTCAGTGTCCGTCCTTTTTTTCTCTCTCTCCCTCTCCCCAAAATAAATGTTCGACTCTCTCACTGGCACCCCAGTAGCCTGCTGATTGGGCAAAGGGATCCATGCAATCTCCCATGTCACTGCCCATTGTGCCAGCTCAGATCATGCTTTCCAAATATCTCCTGGTCAGGCTGATTGTCCAAGTCCCATTCAATCAGATGGATATGTCAATCTGCCCTTCCAAATCTCAGATTGCTGGTTTAACAGGGCAACCAAACCAGTGAGTTTTCTGCAGGAGTTGAGGCACTGCAGCACCAGTTGAGCCACGTGAGCTGGCCATGCGAGCCGGCTGTTCTGTCTTCCCGTGTCTCTCACACACATGGGACTTTCAACATTCTGTGGGAAAAAAGGTACATCCGAGAATTCGGCTAGCACTCACCCTCTGTGCCTTCACTGGGTGATGCAATCCTCAGTGGCCTCTACGACGCCATCTTGGAAGCACGCAGAGCCTTCTATTATACACAGCCACTTATTCAGAGACTCACCAAATAATGCACACCTGGGGAATAGTCCTGAGACTATTTGATAAGACCATTCACCTAGTGACTCAGTGAAAATTGCACAGCTGAGATAGAGCCAAGAGAATAGAGTCATAAGTCTATTTCCTGTGGTGACACATTCAGAAAATAACTGAAGAATACCCACCTTGGAAATAGTCAGAGTCCATGTAATAAGGCCACTCAATCAAAGCATTACCAAATAATGCACAATGGGGCAATAGTAAAAAGTCTATTACTTATGGCATTTCATTGAGAGCTTCAGTGCATAATAAAGAGATGTGGAGTAGTCAGGGTCCTCTTATAGGTAGCCCCAAGTTATGCAGATATGTAAATTATACATACACGTGTGATAGTCAGGAGACTATTTTATATGGACAATCATACAGCACCTCTTCGAATACTGCATATTTGGGGAACAATCACTAATCTATTTCATATATTGATTCGTTTGGAGAGTCAAAAATTAACGCACACTTGTGGAGAAAAATGGGGTCGATTAGCTAAGGACATTCTTTCAGAGTTTCAGTGAATAGTATGTATATCTGATGAGCCAGGAATGTCTTTCACATGGACACTCGATCAGAGCCTCACTGCATAATATTCCCCTCAGAAATTGTCAAGGGTCTACTTTAAAAAAGTACACATTCAGAGTATCTGTAAGTAACGCACACATGGCAATACACGAGTCTCTTTTCTATGCCTACTTAATCAGAGTTTCATTCAATAATACACACTTGGGAAAGAGTTAAGAGTCTACTTCATGTAGCTAATCATTAACGCCTCAGTGAATAATTTACACCTGAGTAACAGTCGAGAATTTTTTATATGGCCACTCACTATGTGACTCCCTGAATGATACATACCTGGGGAATCCTCACATTCTATGTCATAACAGCACACATTTAGAACCTTATTGAATAATTCACAATAGAGCAATAGTCAGCTGTCTATTCTTTATGGCCTCTCATTCAACGTCTCAGTGAATAAAAATCTTCTGTGGAGTAATCAGGGCACTGTTTAAGATAGCCAGGAATTAAGGGCCTTCCTGAGTAATACACACCTGGGTGATAGGATTTTATTTCATATAAACGCTAATTCTGGGTATTGCTGAGTAATACACAACTGGGGGAGTGTCAGGAGTCTATTTGGTATGGACACTCATGCAGAACCTGTTTGAATTATGCACACATGTAGAATAATCAGGAGTCTATGTCATACGGCTACTCATTCAGACAGTGAATAACCCACATGTGGAGTAATGAGAAGTCTGTTTTATATGTCCTTTCTTTCAAAGCCTCACTCAATATTGCACACGTGTGATATAGACTGGAGTCTATTGTTTATGGCCACTCATTCAGAGCATCGCTGAATAATGCACACCTTGAGAATAATCAGTAGTCTCTACTATATGGCCTCTCATCGAGAGCCTCACTAAATGTGCACCCCTGGAAAAATAGTCAGGATTTACTTATCCACCTCATTTAGAGTCTCACTCAATAATACACACCTGTGAATGGGAATTGAGACTTTTTCATGTGGCTACTCTTTCGGAGTGCCACTGAATAATGTGGTGAATTCATGAGTCTATTTTATGTAGACAAATTTTCAGAACCTTAGTGACTAAAAGAGACTCTTGCTATAGTAAGGCATCTAATTAATATGGCCACATCTTGTAAGCCTTACTAAAAAATACACACCTGTGGAATAATTTGGAGTCTATTTTTGATGGACATTCATTCAGAGTCACGGTGAATAATGCACACCCGTGTGGAAGCCAGTTGTCTATTTCATTTTGACATTATTCATAGCCTCAGTGGAAAATATGCACGTGTGGATTAGTCAGGATTTCATTTCATATGGCCACTGACTCTTAATTTCAGTGAATAATGCATAAATGTAAAGTACTCCGCAGTCTATTTCACAGAGACACTCATTCAGAGATTTACTGAATAATACAAATATTTAAGATAGCCAGAATCCTGTTTTCTATGGTCACAAAATCAAAGCCTCACTGATTAACACACGCCTGGGTAGACGTTAGGAGTCTACTTTAAATAGCCTCTCATTTTCAGCCTCAGAGAATAATGCACACGTGTGGAATAGACACTATTTTATTTTATATGGCCACAAAATCAAAGCCTTTGTGAGTAATACACAACTTTAGAATAGTCACAAGTCTATTTCATATGCACAAATATTCAAAGTCAGAGTCAATAATACACACGTGTGGCCTAGTAAAGAAACCATTTCATATGGCCATAATTTTAGAGCCTCAGTGAATAATACATACCTGGGAAATACTCAGGACGCTATTACTTATGACACCTATTTCAGAGTTTCATTGAATAAGGAACACCTGTATTGTAATCAGAATTCTATTTTGTATAGCCACAAATTCAGAAATTAACTTAAAGACATACACATTGGGGAATACCAGGATTCTATTTCCTATAGCCACATATTCAGAACCTAACTGAATATCATTCACCTTAGGAAAGGTCAGGATTCTATTTCCTATAGCCACCCATTTAGATACCAAATATAAAAACGCACACCTGCAGGTTATCAGGAGTGTCTGTTTTATGGCCACTCATTCAGAGTCTCACAGAATAATACAGAACTATGGAAATTCAGGAGTGTATTTTACATGGCCACTTATTTAGAACCTTATTGAAGAATCATGAATATCTGGAAAATACTCAGGATTCTATTATACATAGCCACTTATTCAGAGACTCACCGAATAATGCACACCTGTGTAATAGTCTGGAGACTATTTGATGTGACCATTCACCCAGTGACTCAGTGAAAAATGCACAGCTGAGATAGTGTCAAGAGAATAGTGTCATGAGTCTATTTTCTGTGGTGACACATTCAGAAACTAACTGAAAAATACCCATCTTGGAAATATTCAGAGTCCATGTCTTAAGGCCACTCAATCAAAGCATTACCGAATAATGCACAATGGAGCAATAGAAAGGAGTCTATTAGATTTGGCCTCTCATTGAGAGCTTCAGTGCATAATAAAGAGCTGTGGAGTAGTCAGGACCATCTTTTAGGTAGCCCCAAGTTACGCAGCTACGTGAATGATACACAAATGTGTGATAATCAGGAGACTATTTGATATGGACACCCATACAGCACCTCTTAGAATACAGCACATTTGGGGAATAATCACTAGTCTATTTCATATGGTGATTCGTTCGGATATTCAAAATTTAATGCACACCTTTGGAGTAAATGTGGTCTATTACATAAGGCCACTCTTTCAGTGTTTCAGTGAATAATATGTACATCTGATAAGTCAGGAATGTCTTTCACATGGCCACTCGTTCAGGGCCTCAGTGCATAATACACCCCTCAGAAATAGTCAAGGGTCTACTTCAAATACGTACACATTCAGAATCTCTTTAAGTAAGGCCCACATGGGCAATACACAACAGTCTCTTTTCTATGCCCACATAGTCAGAGTCTCATTCAATAATACACACCTGGGAAAGAGTTAAGAGTCTACTTCATGTAGCCAATCATTTTGAGCCTCAGTGAATAATTCACACCGGATTAACAGTCTAGCATTTTTTATATGGCCACTCACTATGGGCCTCCTTGAATGATACACACCTGGGGAATCCTCAGGATTCTATTTCATAGTACCACACATTTAGATCCTTATTGAATAATTCACAAGGGTGCAATAGTCGGTTGTCTATTCTTTCTGGCCTCTCATTCAATGTTTTAGTGAATAATAAATTTCTATGGAGTAATCAGTGCACTGTTTAAGATAGCCATGAATTAAGTGCCTTCCAGAGTTATACACACCTGGGTGATAGTCAGGAATTTATTTTATATGGACTCTATTTCTTGGTATTGCTGAGTAATACACAACATGGGGAATGTCAGGAGTCAATTTGATGTGGACACTCCTACAAAACCTTTTTGAATAATGCACACGTGTAGAATAATCAGGATTACACACTTGTGATATAGTCTGGAGTCTATTGTTTATGGCCATGCATTCAGAGAGTCACTGAATAATGCACACCAGCGAAATGGTAAGAAATCTATTCTATGGCCTCTCAGTGAGAACCTCACTAAATGCACACACCTGGGAACATAGTCAGGATTTACTTATGTCCTCTCATTTAGAGTCTCACTCTGTATTGCAGACCTGTGGAATAATAAGGAGACTTTTTTATATGGCCTCTCATTCGGCCTGTCACCCAATTATGTGGTGTCGTCAATGAGTCAGTTTCATGTAGACACTTTTTCAGAGCCTCAGTGAATAAGATAAATCCTTGCTATAGTAAGGCATCAAATTAATATGGCCACATCTTGTAAGCCTCACTAAATAATAAACACCTGGAGAATAATTTGGAGTCTATTCTTGATGGGCATTCATTTTGAGCCTCCGTGAATAATGCACACCCATGGGGTAGCCAGGAGTCTATTTCATTTGGACACTCACTCATAGCCACAGTGGATAATATGCACGAGTGTATTAGTCAGGATTTTATTTCATATGGGCACTGACTTACAATTTCAGTGAATAATTCACAAATGTCAAGTACTCAGCAGTCTTTTTCATAGAGCCACTCATTCAGAGATTCACTGAATAATACAAATATTTAAGATAGAAAGAATCCTGTTTCATATGGTCACACAATCAGAGCCTCACTGAGTAACACACACCTGGGGAAGCGTTAGGAGTCTACTTTATATTGCCTCTCATTTACAGCCTCAGCAATTAATGCACACTTGTAGAATAGACACTGGTCTATTTTATATGGCCACAAAATCAAAGCCTGAGTGAGTAATACACATTAGAATAGTCACTATTCTATTCCATATGCCCAAATATTCAAATCCAGAGTCAATAATACACACCTGTGGACTAGTCCAAAAGAAATTTTATATGGACAAAATTTTAGAGCCTCAGTGAATAATACATTCCTGGGGAATACTGAGGACGCTATTACATATGGCATCTATTTCAGAGATTCATTGAATAAAGAACACCTGTATTGCAGTCAGAATTCTATTTCATATAGCAACATATTCAGAACTTAACTGGTTGACATAGACCTTGGGGAAAGTCAGGATTCTATTTCATATAGCCACTCATTTAGATAACGAATGTAAAAAGGCACACCTGCGGTGTATTCAGGAGTCTCTATTTTATGGCCAAACATTCAGAGCCTCACAGTATAATAGAGAACTATGGACATACAGGAGTGTATTTTAAATGGCCACTTATTCAAAACTTCATTGAAAACTCATCTATATCTGGAAAATACTTAGGATTCTATTATATATACCCACTTATTCAGAGACTCACTGAATAATGCACACATGAGGAATAGTCTGGAGACTATTTGATATGACCATTCAACCAGGGACTCAGTTAAAAATACACAGCTGGAGATAGTCAAGAGGATAGAGTCATGAATGTATATTCTGTGGTAACTCGTTCGGAAACTCACTGAAGAATACCTACCTTGGACATAGTCAGAGTCCATGTCATATGGCCACTCAATCAAAGCATTACCTCAAAATGCACAGTGGGGCAATTGTAAGGAGTCTACTTCATATGGCCTCTCATTGAGAGCTTCAGTGCATAATAAACAGCAGTGGAGTAGTCAGGACCCTCTTTTATGTAGCCCCAAATTCCACTGCTACGTGAATGATACACACATGTGTGATAGGCAAGAGACTCATATGGACACTCATACAGCAACTCTTGGAATATCGCACATTTGGGGAATGATCACTTGTCTATTTTATATGGTGATTCGATTGGAGAGTCAAAAAATAACCCACACCTGTGAAGTAAAATGGAGTGTATTACATAAGACCACTCAGTGTTTCAGTGAATAATATGTATATCTGATAAATCAGAAATCTCTTTCACATGGCAACTCGTTCAGGGCCACAGTGTATAATACTCCCCTCAGAAATAATCAAGGGTCTACTTCAAATAAGTATGCATTCAGAGTCTCTGTATGTATTCAACACATGGGCAATACACAAGAGTTTCTTATCTATGCCCACTTAGTCAGAGTCTCATTCAATAATGCACAGCTGGGGAAGAGTTAAGGGTCTACTTCATGTAGCCGCTCATTTACAACCTCAGTGAATACTTCACACTGGTGTAATAGTCGAGCATTTTTTATATGGCCACTCACTATGTGCCTCCCTGAATGATACACACCTGGGGAATCCTCAGGATTCTATGTCATACTACCACACATTTAGAAACTTATTGAATAATTTACAATTGGCAGTAGTCAGGTGTCTATTCTTTCTGTCCCCTCATTCAAAGTTTCAATAAATAATAAACTTCTATGGAGTAATCAGGGCACTAATTAAGATAGCCACGAATTAAGTGCCTTCCTGGGTGATACACACCTGTGTGATAGTCAGTAGTTTATTTCATTTGAACTCTAATTCTGGGTATTGCTCAGTAATACACAAATCGGGGAGTTCCAGCAGTCTATTTGGTATGGACACTCATACAGAATAAGTTTGAATAATGCACACACGAAGAATAATCAGGAGTATATGTCATATGGCTACTCATTCAGACAAAGAGTGAATAACGCACATGTGGAGTAATGAAATGTCTGTTTCACATGGCCGTTCTTTCACAGCCTCACTCAATATTACACACTGGTGATATAGTCTGGATGCTATTGTTTATGGTCACTCATTCAAAGAATCACTGAATAATGCACACCTGCAAAATGGTAAAAAGTCTCTATTCTATGGCCTCTCATTGAGAGCCTCACTAAATGTACACACCTGGGAAAATACTCAGGATTTACTTATATCCCCTCATTTAGAGCCTCACTCAATAATGCACACCTGTGGAACAGTAAGGAGACTTTTTCATGTGGCCTCTTATTCGGAGTGTCACTGAATTATGTGGTGTAGTCAGAAGTCTCTTTCATGTAGACACATTTTCTGAGCCTCAGTGAGTAAGATAGAACCTTGCTATAGTAAGGCATCTAATTAATATGGCCATATGTTGTAAGCCTCACTGAATAATACACACCTGGAGAATAATTTTGAGTCTATTTTCCATGGACATTCATTCAGAGCCTCAGTGAATAATGCACACCCGTGGGGTAGCCAGGAGTCTATTTCATTTGGACACTCATTTATAGCCTCAGTGGATAATATGCACGTGTGGATTAGTCAGGATTTCATTCCATATGGCCACTGACTCATAATTTTAGTGAATAATGCACAAATGTAAAGTACTCAGCAGTCTATTTCATAGAGCCACACATTCAGAGATTCACAGAATAATACAAATATTTAAGATAGAGAGAAACCTGTTTCATATGGTCACAGAATTAGAGCCTCACTTACACCTCATGAAGCATAAGCAGTCTACTTTATATAGCTTCTCATTTACAGCCTCAGTGAATAATGCACACGTGTGGAATAGACACTAGTCTATTTTTTATGGCCACAAAATCAAAGCCTGAGTGAGTAATACACAACTTTAGAATAGTCACTAGTCTATTTCATATGCCCAAATATTCAAAGTCAGAGTTGATAATACACACCTGTGGGCTTGTCAAAAACCAATTTCATATGGCCAAAGTTTTAGAGCCTCAGTGAATAATACATACCTGGCAAATACTCAGAACGCTATTACATATGGCATCCATTTCAGAGATTCATTGAATAAGGAACACCTATATTGTAGTCAAAATTCTATTTCGTATAGCCACATAATCAGAACTGAACTGAATGACAATCACCTTGGGGAAAGTCAGAATTCTATTTCGTATAGCCACTCATTTAAATACCGAATGTAAAAATGCACACCTGCAGTGTATTCAGGAGTTTCTGTTTTATGGCCACTCATTCAGAGCCTCACAGAATAATACAGAACTATGGAAATTCAGGAGTGCATTTTACATGGACACTTACTGAGAAACTCATTGAAGAATTATATATATCTTGAAAAATACTCAGGATTCTATTATATATAGCCACTTATTCAGAGACTCAATGAATAATTCACACATGGGGAATAGTCTGGAGAATATTTGATATGACTGTTCAACCAGTGTCTCAGTGAAAAATGCACAGCTGAGAAATAGTCAAGAGGATAGAGTCATGAGTCTATTTTCTGTGGTAATTTGTTCAGAAACTCACTGAAGAATACTCACCTCGGAAATAGTCAGAGTCCAAGTCATATGGCCACTCAATCAAAGCATTACCGAATAATGCACAATGGGGCAATAGTAAGGAGTCTATTTCATATGTCCTCTCATTGAGAGCTTCAGTGCGTAATAAACAGCTGTTGAGTAGTCATGACCCTATTTAAGGTAGCCCCAAATTACACAGGTACGTGAATGATACACACGTGTGTCATAGTCAGGAGACTATTTCATATGGACACTCATACAGCACCTCTTCCAATTCTGAACATTTGTGGAATACTCACTAGTCTATTTCATATGGTGATTCATTTGGAGAGTCAAAAAAAGGGGGATTTCCAAGATGGCGCCATAGAATCAACTCAGTATTGCAGCTCTCAGTGAAGGAACCGAGGGTGAGTCTTAGCCGCATTTTCCAACGGACCTTTGTTACCCACAGGATGAGGATATTCGCAGGTGTAGGAGAGACACTGGACGCCATCACAGCCAGTGCTTTGGCTCCCATGGCTGTTTCTGCCAGAGCCACAGCACAGCAGCTCCCAGCACAAAAGTCAGTGGTCTGGGTGCCCTGTTAAACCGGCAATCTAAGATCTGGACGGGCATATTGACACGTCCATCTGATTAAACGGGACTTGGACAATGAGCCAGACCAGAAGATTTCTGGGAAGCATAATTTGAGCTGGTGCAGTGGGCAGCAGCACGAGAGATCGCATAGATCCAAGTGTCCTATCAGCAGGCTACTGGGGTGCCAAAGAGAGAGTTAACCATTTATATTGGGGAGAAAAAGAGAGAGAGAGGACGGACTCTGAGGCAGGGAGCCAGGTGATCGGGATCGGCGGGTCCCACCCTAATGGGAACAAGATGGGTGGCAATTGGAGGCGCTCAGGGTTCAGAGTTTTGCTGTGTGTTTAGCTGAATCAAGCACAGGGCAGCTCGGTGGGGGAGGGGCTTCTGCCACTATGGGCGCAATTCGCCCCTACTGAGGTACACGTCCATTGCTGATGCACCATTCCATTGCCCAGGAAACCCGCCATAACAAAGAGACTCTGTCAACAGGGCGGAACACAATACAGTAGAACGGAGCCCCACAGCAGCAGGGCGGACCCGCGATGGCAGGACGGAGCCTCAGCAGGCAAATAGTGAATAGACTGCCACCTACCGGGGCAGGACAGTACAACAGATACTCATAAAGAAAGCCCCAACTCACTGAGACAGAGCATCTTAGGGAAAAAAAAAAGGTGGGGGTGCAGAGAAGCTAGTCGGTTAGAAGAAAAACTAAGTAACAGAAATACTTCATCATCGATAATCCGGGCGTCCACTCAGAGACCAAATTGAAAAGTCAGTAACTACTAAGATGACAGATGGATAAATCCACCAAGATGGAAAGAAACCAACGCAAAAAGGAGGAAAACACTCAAAACCAAAACACCTCACCTCCTACAAGAACCAAAACTCCTCACCAGCAAGGGAACAAAACTGGACGGAGAATGAGTGTGACGAAATGATGGAATCAGACTTCAGAAGGTGAACAATGAGAAACTTCAGTGACCTAAAAGAACATGTTCTAAATCAATGCAAATAAACTAAGAACCTTGAATAAAGATTCGAGGAAATGATAACAAGAATGGACAACTTAGAAAGGAATATGAATGAATTGAAGGAGCTGAAAAACACAACACGAGAACTTCACAAAGCATGCACAAGTTTCAACAGCCGAATTGACAAAGCAGAAGAAAGAATATCAGAAGTCGAAGATCAACTCAATGAAATAAAACGAGAAACCAAGATTAGAGAAAAAAACACAAAAAGGAATGAACAAAATCTCCAGGAAATATGGGACTATGTGAGGAGACCAAACCTATGTTTGATAGGTGTACCATAATGTGATGAAGAGAATGGGCAAAGGATATGAACAGACACTTTACAAAAGAAGACACACATGAGGCCAACAAACACATGAAAAAATGCTCATCATCACTGGTCATTAGAGAGATGCAAATCAAAACCACATTGAGATACCATCTCATGCCGGTTAGAATGGAGATTATTAAAAAATCTGGAGACAACAGATGCTGAAGAGGATGTGGAGAAATAGGAACACTTCTACACTGTTGGTGGGAGTGTAAATCAGTTCAACCATTGTGTAAGACAGTGTGGCGATTCCTCAAGGACCTAGAAATAAAAATTCAATTTGACCCAGCAATCCCTTTAACTGGGTATATATCCAAAGGACTATAAATCTTTCTACTATAAGGACATATGCACAGGAATGTTCACTGCAGCACTGTTTACAGTACCAAAGACCTGAAACCAACCCAAATGCTCATCGATGATAGAAAGGACTGGGAAAATGTGGCAGATATACACCATGGAATATTATGCAGCAATCAAAAATGATGAGTTTGTGTCCGTTGTAAGGACATGGATGAATCTTGAGAACATCATTCTCAGCAACGTGACACAAAAAGAGAAAAGGAAATAACGCATATACACACGCATAGGCGGGTGAGAAAAATGAGAACACATGGACACAGGGAGGGGGTCTACTACACACAGGGGTCTATTGAGGAATATGGGGGAGGGACAGCGGTAGGGGGAGATGGGGATGGATAGCCAGGTGGAAAAATGCCAAGTGTGGGTGAAGGGGAGGAAGAGAGCAAAACGCACTGCCATGTGTGTAACTATGCAAGAATCTTGCACATTCTGCACATGTACCCAAAAACCAAAAATGCAATAAAAATTAAAAAAAAAAAAATAAGACACACCTGTGGAGTAAAATGGGGTCTATTACATAATGCCACTCTTTCAGTGTTTCAGTGAATAATATTTATATTTGATAAGTCAGGAATGTCTTTCACATGGTCACTCGATCAGGGCCTCAGTGCTTAATACTCCCCTCAGAAATAGTCAAGGGTCTTCTTCAAATACGTACACATTCAGAGTCTCTGTAAGTAATGCACACATGGGCAATACACAAGAGTCTCTTTTCGATACCCACTTAGTCAGAGTCTCATTCAATAATACACACGTAGGAAAGAGTTAAGAGTCTACTTCATGTAGCCGCTCATTTAGAGCCTCAGTGAATAATTCACACCAGCATAATAGTCGAGCATTTTTTACATGGCCACTCACTATGTGACTCCCTGAATGATACAAACCTGGGGAATCCTCAGGTTTCTAATACATATTACCACACATTTAGAACCTTATTGAATAATTCACAATGGAGCAATAATTAGGTGTCTATTCTTTCTGGCCTCTCATTCAACGTTTCAGTGAATAAAATACTTCTATGGAGTAATCAGGGCACTGTTTAAGATAGCCAAGAATTAAGTGCCTTCCTGAGTGATACACACCTGGATGACAGTCAGGAATTCATTTCATATGAACTTTAATTCTGGGTATTGCTGAGAAATACACAACTGGGTGAGTGTCAGGAGTCTATTTTTATGGACACTCATACAGAACCTGTTTTAATAATGCACACACGGAGAATAATCAAAAGTCTATGTCATAGGGCTACTCATTCAGACAAACAGTGAATAACCCACATGTGGATTAATGAAATGTCTGTTTTATATGGCCGTTCTTTCACAGCATAACTGAATATTACACACTTGCGATATAGTCTGGAGTCTATTGTTTATGGCAACTCATTCAGAGCATCACTGAATCATGCACACCTGGGGAATGGTCAGAAGTCTCTATCCTATGGCCTCTCATTGAGAGCATCACTAAATGTACACACCTGGCAAAATAGTCAGGATTTACTTATATCACCTCATTTAGAGTCTCACTCAATAATGCACACGTGTGGAAGTGTATAGAGACTTTTTGATGTAGCCTCTCATTTGTAGTGCCACAAAATAATGTGGTGAATTCAGGAGTCTATTTTATGTAGACAACTTTTCAGAGCCTTGGTGAATAAAAGAGATTCTTGCTATAGTAAGGCACCTAATTAATATGGCCACATCTTGTAAGCCTCATTGAATAATACACAGCTGGAGAATAATTTGGAGTCTATTTTTGATGGACATTCATTCAGAGCCACGGTGAATGATGCACACACGTGGGGTAGCCAGGTGTCTATTTCATTTGGACACTCTTCATAGCCACAGTTGATAATATGCACTTGTGGATTAGTCAGGATTTCATTTCATATGGCCACTGACTCATTATTTCAGTGAATAATGCACAAATGTAAAGTACTCCTCAGTCTATTTCACAGAGCCACTAATTCAGAGATTCACTGAATAATGCAAATATTTAAGATAGACAGAATCTTGTTTCATATGGTCACACAATCAGAGCCTCACTGGGTAACACACACCTGGGGAAACGTTAGGAGTCTACTTTATATCTTCTCATTTACAGCCTCAGCGAATAATGCACATGTGTGTAATAGACATTAGTCTATTTTATATGGCCACAGAATCAAAGCCTGAGTGAGTAATACACAACTTTAGAATAGTCACTAGTCTATTCCATATGCCAAAATATTCAAAGTCAGAGTAAATAATACACACCTGTGGACTCGTCAGAACAAAATTTCATATGGCCAAAGTTTTAGAGCCTCAGTGAATAATGCATACATTCAGAATGCTCCAGACGCTATTACATATGGCATCTATTTCAGAGATTCATTGAATAAGTAACTCTTGTATTGTAGTCAGAATTCTACATCGTATAGCCACATATTCAGAAACTAACTGAATGAAATACACTATGGGGAAAGTCAGGATTCTATTTCGTATAGCCACTCATTTAGATAACGAATATAATAATGCACACCTTCAGAGTATTCAGGAGTCTCTGTTTTATAGCCACTCATTTAGAGCCTCACAGAATAATAGAGAACTATGGAAATTCAGGAGTGTAATTTACATGGCCACTTATTTAGAACCTCATTGAAGAATCATTTATATCTGGAAAATACTGACGATAATTTTTTTTAATTTTTATTGCATTTTAGGTTTTGGTGTACATGTGAAGAACATGCAAGATCGTTGCATAGGTACACACATGACAGTGTGTTTTGCTGTTTTCCTTCCCTTAACCCACTTTTGGCATTTTTCCCCAGGCTATCTCTCCCCATCTTCTCCCGCCCTGTCCTTCCCCTATTCCCCTCAGTAGACCCCAGTGTGTTGTACCCCACTCCCTGTGTCCATGTGTTCTCATTTTCTCACCCACCTATGAGTGAGAATATGTGGTATTTTCTTTTCTGTTCTTGTGTCACTTTGCTGAGAATGATGTTCTCCAGGTTCATCCATATCCTTACCAAGGACGTAAACTTGTCATTTTTGATTGCTGCATAATATTCCATGGTGTATATGTGCCACATTTTCCCAGTCCAGTCTATCATCGATGGGCATTTGCGTTGGTTCCAGTTCTTTGCTATTGTAAACAGTGCTGCAATGAACATTCGTGTGCATGTGTCCTTATAGTAGAACGATTTATGGTCCTTTGGATATATACCCAGTAATGGGATTGCTGGCTCAAATGGAATTTCTATTTCTAGGTCCTTGAGGAATCGCCACACTGTCTTCCAGAATGGTTGAACTAATTTACACTCCCACCAACAGTGTAGAAGTGTTCCTATTTCTCCACATCATTTCCAGCATCTGTTTGCTCCAGATTTTTTAATCATCGCCATTCTATCTGGCGTGAGATGGTGTCTCAACGTGGTTTTGATTTGCATCTCTCTAATGACCAGTGATGATGAGCATTTTTTTTATGTGTTTGTCTGCCTCATGTATGTCTTCTTTTGTAAAATGTCTGTTCATATCCTTTGCCCATTTTTGAATGGGCTTGTTTGTTTTTTTCCTGTAAATCTGTTTGTGGTCTTTGTAAATTCTGGATATCAGCCCGTTGTCATTTGCGTAAACTGCAAAGATATTTGCCAATCTGATGGTTGCCGATTAAATCTAGTGACTGTTTCTTTTGCCTTGCAAAAGCTGTGGAGTGTGATTAGGTCACATTTGTCTATTTTGCCTTTTGTTGCCAATGCTTTTGGTGTTTTGGTCATGATGTCCTTGCCTAATTTTATGTCCTGAATGTTTTTGCCTAGATTTTCTTCTATGGTCTTTACGGTGCCAGGTCTTATGTTTAAGTATTTAATCCATCTCGAGTTAATCTTAGTGTAAGGTGTCAGGAAGGGGTCCCGGTTCTGGTTTCTGCACATGGCTAACCTGTTTTCCCGACATCATTTGGTAAACAGGGAATCCTTTCCCCATTGCCTGTTTTTGTCTGGTTTATCAAAGATTTTATGATTGTAGATATGTTGATTTCCCTCTGATGCCTCTGTTGTGTTCCATTGGTCTATATCTCTGTTTTGGTACCAGTACCATGCTGTTTTGATTACTGTAGCCTTGTAGTATAGTTTGTAGTCTGGTAGTGTGATGCCTCCCGCTGTGTTCTTTTTGCTTACAATTGACTTGGCTATGCGTGCTCTGTTTTGGTTCTATATGAAGATCATAGTGGATTTTTTCAGGTCTGTGTGGGAATTCAATTGTAGCTTGATGGGGATAGTGTTCATTCTGTAAATTACTTTGGGCAGTATAGCCATTTTCACAATGTTTATTGTTTCTAATCAAGAACATGGAATGTTTCTCCATCTGTTTCTGTCCTCTCTTATTTTGTTGAGCAGTGGATTGTAGTTTTTCTTGAAGAGGTCCCTTACATTCCTTGTAATTTGTATTCCTAGGTATTTTATTTTCTTTGTAGCTTTTGTGAATGGCAGTTCATTCTTGATTTGGTTCTCTTTACATCTGTTATTGGTGTATAGGAATGCTTGTGATTTTTGCACATTGATTTTATATCCTGAGACTTTGCTGAAGTTGCTTATCAGTTTCAGGAGCTTTTGGGCTGAGGTGATGGGGTCTTCTAGGTATACTATCATGTTGTCTGCGAATAGAGACAATGTGGCTTTCCACTTTCCTGTTCGAATACACTTTATTTCTTTTTCTTGCCTTATTTCTCTGGCTAGAACTTCCAGTACTATGTTGAATAGGAGTGGTGATAGAGGGCATCATTGTCTCGTGCCGGATTCCAAAGGGAATGCTTCCAGTTCTTGCCCATTATGTATAATGTTTGCTGTTTGTTTGTCATAAGTAGCTTTTATTACTTTGAGTTATGTCCCATCAATACCGAGTTCATTGAGAATTTCTAGCATAAAAAGCTGTTGAATTTTGTCAAATGCCTTCTCTGCATCAATTGAGATAATCATGTGGTTTTTGTTTTTTGGTTCTGTTAATGCGGTGAATGACATTTATAGACTTGCATATGTTGAACCAGCCTTGCATCGCCGGGATGAATCCTACTGGATTATGATGGATAAGTTTTTTATTGTGCTGTTGCAATCGGTTTGCCAGTATTTCATTGAAGACTTTTGCATCTATGTTCATCATGAATATGGGCCTGAAATGTTCTTTTTTGTTGAGTCTCTGCCGGGTTTTGGTAACAAGATGATGTTGGTCTCATAAAATGATTTGTGAAGGGTTCCCTCTTTTTGGATTATTTGGAATAGTTTCAGAAGGAATGGTACCAGCTCCTCTTTGTGTGTCTGGTAGAATTTGGCTGTGAACCATCTGGACCAGGGCTTTTTTCGACTGGTAGGCTCTTAATTGCTCCCTCGACTTCAGACCTTGTTATTGGTCTATTCATAGTTTCAGCTTCTATGTGGTTTAGGCTTGGGCGGACACAGGTGTTCAGGAATTTATCCATTTCTTCCTGGTTTACTAGTTTATGTGCATAGAGTTGTTTGTAGTATTCTCTGATTATGGTTTGAATTTCTGTAGAATCTGTGATGATTTCCTCTTTATCGTGTTTTATTGCATCTATTTGGTTGTTCTCTCTTTTCTTTTTTATCAATCTGGCTAGTGGTCTGTCTATTTTGTTGATCTTTTTGAAAAACCAGCTCTTGGATTTATTGATATTTTGAAGGGTTTTCCGTGTCTCTGTCTCCTTCAGTTCTGCTCTGATCTTTACTGTTTCTTGTCTTTGGCTAGGTTTTGAGCTTTTTTGATCTAGCTCCTCTAGCTCCTTCAATTTTGACGATAGGGTGTCAATTTTGGATCTCTCCACTCTTCTCATGTGGGCACTTATTGCTATATATTTGCCTCTACAGACTGCTTTAAATGTGTCCCTGAGATTCTGGTATGTTGTGTCTTCGTTCTCGCTGGTTTTGAAGAACTTCTTTTTTTCTGCCTTCATTTCATTGTTTATCCAATCATCATTCAAGAGCCAGTTGTTCAGTTTCCATGAAGCTGTGCGGTTCTGAGTTAGTTTCTGAATTCTGAGTTCTAACTTGATTGCACTATTGTCTGAGAGACTGTTATGATTTCAGTTATTTTGCATTTGCTGAGGAGTGCTTTACTTCCAATTATGTGGTCAATTTTGGAGTAGGTGTGATGTGGTGCTGAGAAAAATGTATACTCTGTGGATTTGGGATGGGGAGTTCTGTGAATGTTTATCAGGTATGCTTGTTACAGGTCTGAGTTCAAGCCCTGGATATTCTTGTTAATTTTCTGTCTGGTTGATCTGTCTGATATTGACAGTGGAGTGTTAAAGTCTCCCACTATTATTGTGTGGGAGTCTAAGTCTCTTTGTAAGTCATTAAGAACTTGCCTTATATATCTGACTGCTCCTGTATTCGGTCCATGTATATTTAGGATCCTTAGCTCTTCTTGTTGTATCGATCCTTTTACCATTATGTAATGACCTTTGTCTCTTTTGATCTTTGCTGCTTTTAAGTCTATTTTATCAGAGATGATAATTGCAACTCCTGCCTTTTTTTTTTTTCTTATTTTTTGTTTTTATTTTTTTTTTATTTTTATTTTTTTATTTTTTTATTTTTTTAATTTTTATTGCATTATAGGTTTTGGGGTACATGTGCAGAACGTGCAAGATAGTTGCATAGGTACACACATGGCAGTGTGTTTTGCTGCCTTCCTCCCCCTCACACACACTTGGCATTCATCCCCAGGCTATCCCCCCCAGCCCCCCCCGCTGTCCCTCCCCCATTTCCCCCAACAGTCCCCAGTGTATAGTAGACCGCCTCTCTGTGTCCATGTGTTCTCATTTTTCTCACCCGCCTATGAGTGAGTATATGCGGTATTTCTTTTTCTGTTCTTGTGTCAGTTTGCTGAGAATGATGTTCTCCAGATTCATCCATGTCCCTACAAAGGACACAAACTCATCATTTCTGATTGCTGCATAATATTCCATGGTGTATATGTGCCACATTTTCCCAGTCCAGTCTATCATCGATGGGCATTTGGGTTGGTTCCAGGTCTTTGCTATTGTAAACAGTGCTGCAATGAACATTCGTGTGCATGTGTCCTTATAGTAGAACGATTCACAGTCTTTTGGATAGATACCCAGTAATGGGATTGCTGGGTCAAATGGAATTTCTATTTCAAGGTCCCTGAGGAATCGCCACACTGTCTTCCACAATGGTTGAACTAATTTACACTCCCACCAACAGTGTAAGAGTGTTCCTATTTCTCCACATCCTCTCCAGCATCTGCTGTCTCCAGATTTTTTAACGATCGCCATTCTAACTGGTGTGAGATGATATCTCAATGTGGTTTTGATTTGCATCTCTCTAATGACCAATGATGATGAGCACTTTTTCATATGTTTGTTGGCCTCATGTATGTCTTCTTTTGTAAAGTGTCTGTTCATATCCTTTGCCCATTTTTGAATGGGCTTGTTTGTTTTTTTTCTGTAAATCTGTTTGAGTTCTTTGTAAATTCTGGATATCAGCCCTTTGTCAGATGCGTAAACTGCAAAGATTTTTTCCCATTCTGATGGTTGTCGATTCACTCTAGTGACTGTTTCTTTTGCCGTGCAGAAGCTGTGGAGTTTGATTAGGTCCCATTTGTCTATTTTGGCTTTTGTTGCCAATGCTTTTGGTGTTTTGTTCATGAAGTCCTTGCCTACTCCTATGTCCTGAACGGTTTTGCCTAGATTTTCTTCTAGGGTTTTTATGGTGTCAGGTCTTACATTTAAGTCTTTAATCCATCTGGAGTTAATTTTAGTGTAAGGTGTCAGGAAGGGGTCCAGTTTCTGCTTTCTGCACATGGCTAGCCAGTTTTCCCAACACCATTTATTAAATAGGGAATCCTTTCCCCATTGCCTGTTTTTGTCTGGTTTATCAAAGATGATATGGTTATAGATATGTTGTGTTGCCTCCGATGTTTCTGTTCTGTTCCATTGGTCTATATCTCTGTTTTGGTACCAGTACCATGCTGTTTTGATTACTGTAGCCTTGTAGTATAGTTTGAAGTCTGGTAGCATGATGCCTCCCGCTGTGTTCTTTTTGCTTAGAATTGACTTGGCTATGCGGGCTCTTTTTTGGTTGCATATGAAATTCATGGTGGTTTTTTCCAGTTCTGTGAAGAAATTCAATGGTAGTTTGATGGGGATGGCATTGAATGTGTAAATTACTTTGGGCAGTATAGCCATTTTCACAATATTGATTCTTCCTAACCATGAACATGGAACGTTTCTCCATCTGTTTGTGTCCTCTCTTATTTCGTTGAGCAGGTGTTTGTAGTTTTCCTTAAAGAGTTCCCTTACATTCCTAGTGAGTTGTATTCCTAGGTATTTTATTTTCTTTGTAGCGATTGTGAATGGCAGTTCGTTCTTAATTTGGTTCTCTTTAAGTCTGTTATTGGTGTATAGGAATGCTTGTGATTTTTGCACATTGATTTTATATCCTGAGACTTTGCTGAAGTTGCTTATCAGTTGCAGGAGCTTTTGGGCTGAGATGATGGGGTCTTCTAGGTATACTATCATGTCGTCTGCAAATAGAGACAATTTGGCTTCCACCTTTCCTATTTGAATACCCTTTATTTCTTTTTCTTGCCTTATTGCTCTGGCTAGAACTTCCAGTACTATGTTGAATAGAAGTGATGAGAGAGGGCATCCTTGTCTAGTGCCGGATTTCAAAGGGAATGCTTCCAGTTTTTGCCCATTAAGTATGATATTGGCTGTTGGTTTGTCATAAATAGCTTTTATTACTTTGAGATATGTTCCATCAATACCAAGTTTATTGAGGGTTTTTAGCATAAAGGGCTGTTGAATTTTGTCAAATGCCTTCTCTGCGTCAATTGAGATAATCATGTGGTTTTTGTTTTTGCTTCTGTTTATGTGGTGAATTACATTTATAGACTTGCGTATGTTGAACCAGCCTTGCATGCCCGGGATGAATCCTACTTGATCATGATGGATAAGTTTTTTAATGTGCTGTTGCAATCGATTTGCCAGTATTTTATTGAAGATTTTTGCATCTATGTTCATCATGGATATTGGCCTGAATTTTTCTTGTTGAGTCTCTGCCAGGTTTTGGTATCAGGATGATGTTGGTCTCATAAAATGATTTGGGAAGGGTTCCCTCTTTTTGGATTATTTGGAATAGTTTCAGAAGGAATGGTACCAGATCCTCTTTGTGTGTCTGGTAGAATTCAGCTGTGAACCCATCTGGACCTGGGCTTTTTTTGTGTGGTAGGCTCTTTATTGCTGCCTCAACTTCTGACCTTGTTATTGGTCTATTCATAGTTTCAGCTTCCTCCTGGTTTAGGCTTGGGAGGACACAGGCATCCAGGAATTTATCCATTTCTTCCTGATTTACTAGTTTGTGTTCATAGAGTTGTTTGTAGTATTCTCTGATGATGGTTTGAATTTCTGTGGAATCTGTGGTGATTTCCCCTTTATCGTTTTTTATTGCATCTATTTGGTTGTTCTCTCTTTTCTTTTTTTATCAGTCTGGCTAGTGGTCTGTCTATTTTGTTGATCTTTTCAAAAAACCAGCTCTTACATTTGTTGATTTTTTGAAGGGTTTTTCTTGTCTCTATCTCCTTCAGTTCTGCTCTGATCTTAGTTATTTCTTGTCTTTGGCTAGGTTTTGAGCTTTTTTGATCTTGCTCCTCTAGCTCTTTCAATTTTGACGATAGGGTGTCAATTTTGGATCTCTCCACTTTTCTCATGTGGGCACTTATTGTTATATATTTTCCTCTACAGACTGCTTTAAATGTGTCCCAGAGATTCTGGTACGTTGTGTCTTCATTCTCGTTGGTTTCAAAGAACTTCTTTATTTCTGCCTTCATTTCATTGTTTATCCAATCGACATTCAAGAGCCAGTTGTTCAGTTTCCATGAAGCTGTGCGGTTCTGAGTTATTTTCTGAATTCTGAGTTCCAACTTGATTGCACTATGGTCTGAGAGACTGTTTGTTATGATTTCCGTTGTTTTCCATTTGCTGAGGTGTGCTTTACTTCCAATTATGTGGTCAATTTTGGAGTAGGTGTGATGTGGTGCTGAGAAGAATGTATATTCTGTGGATTTGGGGTGGAGAGTTCTGTAAATGTCTATCAGGTTTGCTTGTTCCAGGTCTGAGTTCAAGTCCTGGATATCCTTGTTAATTTTCTGTCTGGTTGATCTGTCTGCTATTGACAGTGGAGTGTTAAAATCTCCCACTATTATTGTGTGGGAGTCTAAGTCTCTTTGTAAGTCATTAAGAACTTGCCTTATATATCTGGGTGCTCCTACGTTGGGTCCATATATATTTAGAATCGTTAGCTCTTCTTGTTGTATCGATCCTTTTACCATTATGTAGTGACCTTCTTTGTCCCTTTTGATCTTTGTTGCTTTAAAGTCTATTTTATCAGAGATGAGAATTGCAACTCCTGCTTTTTTTTGCTCTCCATTTGCTTGGTAAATCTTCCTCCATCCTTTTATTTTGAGCCTTTGTGTATCTTTGTGTGTGAGGTGGGTTTCCTGAATACAGCACACTGATGGGTTTTGGTTTTTTATCCAATTTGCCAGTCTGTGTCTTTTGATTGGTGCATTTAGCCCATTTACATTCAGGGTTAATATTGTTATGTGTGAGTTTGATACTGCCATTTTGATGCTATCTGGTTGTTTTTCCCTCGGTTGATGCAGATTCTTCATTCTTTTTGATGCTCTTTAGCGTTTGGTATGTTTTTAGAAAGGCTGTTTTAGAAATAAACTGTTTGTTTATTTCTATGTGCATTGCCTCTTTCAGGAGCTCTTGTAAAGCAGGACTGGTGGAGACAAAATCTCTGAGTTCTTTCTTCTTGGCAAAAGATTTTATTCTTTCTTCACTGATGAAGCTCAGTTCAGCTGGATATGAAATTCTGGGTTGAAATTTCTTTTCTTTAAGGATGTTGATTATTGGCCCCCACCCTCTTCTGGCCTGTAGAGTTTCTGCCAAGATGTCTGCTGTGAGTCTGATGGGTGACCCAACCCTTCTCTCTGTCTGCCCTTAGTATTTTCTCCTTCCTTTCAACCCTGGTGATTCTGACGATTATTTGCCTTGGGGTTGCTCTTCTTACAGAATATCTTTGTGGTGTTCTCTGTATTTCCTGTAGTGGAGTATTGTTCTGCCTTGCTAGGTTGGGGAAATTTTCCTGGATAATATCCTGAAGAGTGTTTTCCAGCTTGGATTCATTCTCTTCATCACATTATGGTATGCCTATCAAACATAGGTTGGGTCTCTTCACATGGTCCCACATTTCTTGAAGATTTTGATACTTCCTCTTTTTGCTTTTTTCTCTAATCTTTGTTTCTCTTTTTATTTCATTGAGATGATCTTCGACTACTGATATTCTTTCTTCTACCTGGTCAATTCCGCTCTTGAATGTTGTGCATGCTTTGCGAAGTTCTCTTGTTGTGTTTTTCAGCTCCTTCAATTCATTCATAATTCTCTCTAAGTTGTACATTCTTGTTATCATTTTCTCGAATCTTTTTTCAAATCTTTTTTCAAGGTTCTTAGTTTCTTTGCATTGATTTAGAACATGTTCTTTTAGCTCACTGAAGTTTCTCATTATCCATTTTCTGAAGTCTGATTCCGTCATTTCATCAAAGTCATTATCTGTCCAGCTTTGTTCCCTTGCTGGTGAGGAGTTTTTGTCATTTGTAGGAGGTGAGGTGTTTGGTTTTTGGTGTTTTCCTCCTTTTAACGCTGGTTTCTTCCCATCTTTGTGGATTTATCTACCTGTCGTCTTAGTAGTTGCTGATTTTTGATTGGGTCTCTGAGTGAATGCCCACATTGTTGATGATGAAGTATTTCTGTTATTTAGTTTTCCTTCTAACAATTTAGCTTCTCTGCTGTACGAGTGCTGAGGTCCACTCCAGGCCCTGCTTGTCTCGACTACTCCTGTAGCAGCTGTGGAACAGTGAGGGATGCTACCAGGTTCTTATTCTGCTATCTTTGACCCAGAGTGATGCCCTCCATATGTCAGTCTGATTAGTCCTTTATTGAGGTGGCTCTTTGAATATACAGGGGTCAGGGAGCTTCTTGGGGGGATAGCATGTACTTTATAGGAGCTCCATTGGTGAGCTTTGAACTCCGTTGTTCATTCAGGTTTTCTGGACGAATGTGTCTGCTGCAGCAGAAATTATAAAAGCCCCCCCATTTTGTTCCTCAGATGCTCTGTCTCAGGGAGTTGGGGCTTTCTTTATGAGTATCTGTTGCACTGTCCTGCCCAGCATGGAGGCAGTCTATTCACTATTTGCCTGTGTGGGCTTCACCCTGCTAGCACGGGTCTGCCCTGCTGCTGTGCGGCCCTGTTCTAGTGTGGTGCCCTGCGCCCTGTTGGCGGCATCTCTCTGTTATGACTGGTTGCCTCAGCCATGGCAGGCTGTGTCAGCAGTGGGTGGTACCTCAGTAAGGGTGGATTGCGTCTGTAGTGGTGGACGCCCCTCCCCCACTAAGCTGCATATTTTGGATTCAGCTGACCCCAGAGCAAAACTCTCAACCCCGATTTCATCGAATCACCACGCTGCTTGTCAGCATGAGGGTAAGACCCGCCGAGCACCATCACCTGGCTCCCTGCCTCGGAGTCCCTCCTCTCTCCCTCTCTCTTTTTTTTTCCAAATTGAAGAGTTGACACTCTCACAGGCATCCAAGTCGCCTACAGATTGGCCACTGGAATCAGTGAGATCTCCCCTGCAGCGGCCCACTGCACTGGAGCAAATCACTCTTCCCAGAAATCTCCTCGTCTGGCTCACCATCCCAGTTTTGTTCAATCAAATGGACATGTCAATCTGCCCTCCCAAAACTCAGATTGCCGGTTTAACATGGCACCCAGATCAGTGAGCTTTGTGCATGCTGCCACTGTGTCATGGTGCAGCGCCGGCCAAAAAGACCACGCAAGGAAGCTGTGCTTCTCTCCTGTGTCTGTCCTAATCCTGGGAATTTGCCAGTTCTGTGGGCTACAAAAGTCCATCTGAAAATGCAGCTAGGACTCACCCTCTGGGCCTTCACTGAGAGCGTCAATCCTGAGTTGTTTCTATGGTGGCATCTTGGAACCAATCCCCAAGGATTCTATTATATATAACCATTTATTCAGACACTCACTGAATAATGCACACCCGGGGAATAGTCTGGAGACTTTTTGATATGAGCGTTCACCCAGTGACTCAGTGAAAAATGCACAGCTGAGATAGAGTCAAGAGAATAGAGTCATGAGTCTATTTTCTGTGGAGACACATTCAGAAACTAACTGAAGAATACCCACCTTGGAAATAGTCAGAGTCCAGGTCATATGGCCACTTAATCAAAGCATTACCGAATAATGCACCATGAGGCAATATTAAGGAGTCTATTTCATATGGCCTCTCATTGAGAGTTTAAGTGAGTAATAAACAGCTGTGGAGGAGTCAGGACCCTATTTAAGGTAGCCCCAAATTACACAGCTAAGTGAATGATACACACATGTGTGATAGGAGACTCTTTGATATGGACACTCATACAGCACTTTTTTGAATACTGCACATTTGCGGAATAATCACTAGTCTATTACATATTGTGATTCGTTTGGAGAGTCAAAAAATAACGCACACCTGCGGAGTAAAATGGGGTCTATTACATAAGGCCACTCTTTCAGTGTTTCAGTGTATAATATGTATATCTGATAGGTCAGGAATCTCTTTTACATTGCCACTCGTTCAGGGACTCATTGATTAATGCTCCCCTCAGAAATAGTCAAGGGTCTGCTTCAAAAAAGTACACATTCAGAGTCTCTGTAAGAAACGCACACCTGGGAAATACACAAGAGTCTCTTTTTGATGCCCACTTAGTCAGAGCCTCATTCAATAATACACACCTTGGAAAGAGTTAAGAGTCTACTTAATTTAGCCACTCATTTAGAGCCTCAGTGAATAATTCACACCAGAGTAATTGTCGAGAATTTTTTTATATGGCCACTCACTCTGTGACTCCCTGAATAATACACACCTGGGGAATCTTCAAATTCTATTTCATACTACCACACAATTTTAGCCAGACTGAATATTTCACAATGGAGCCTTAGTCATGTGTCTATACTTTCTGGCCTCTCATTCAAAGATTCAGTGAATAATAAACTTCTATGGAGTAATCAGGGCACTGTTAAAGATAGCCACGAATTAAGTGAATTTTTGTGTGGTACGCACCTGGGTGATAGTGAGGAGATTATTTCATATGAACTCTAATTCTGGGTAATGCTGAGTAATACACAATTGTGGGAGTGTCAGGAGTCTATTTAATATGGACACTCATACAGAACCTGTTTGAATTATGCACACATGGAAAATAATCAGGAGTCTATGTCATATGGCTACTCATTCAGAAAAAGAGTGAATAACGCACATGTGGAGTAATGATTAGTCTGTTTCATATGGCCGTTCTTTCACAGCCTCACAAAATATGACACAGTTGTGATATAGTCTGGAGTCGATTGTTCATGTCCACTCATTCAGAGAGTCACTGAATAAGGCACACCTGCGGAATAGTCAGAAGTTTCTATCCTATGGCCTCTCATTGACAGCCTACATAAATGTGCACACCTTGGAAAATAGTCCAGATTTACTTATATCCCCTCATTTAGAGTCTCAGTCAATAATGCATACCTGTGGAATAGTAAGGAGACTTTTTCATGTGGCCTCTAATTCGAAGTGTCACTGAATTATGTGGTGGAGTCAGGATTCTATTTCATGTAGACATATTTTCAGAGCCTCAGTGAATAAGAGAGACCCTTGCTATAGTAAGGCATCTGATTAATATGGCCACATCTTGTAAGCCTCACTGAAAAATACACACTTGGAGAAAAATTTGTAGTATATTTTTGATGGACATTCATTCAGAGCCTCAATGAGTAATGCCCACCCGTGGGGTAGCAAGAAATCTCTTTTATTTAGGCACTCATTCATAGCCTCAGTGGATGATATGCACGTGTGGATCAGTCAGGATTTTATTTAATATGGCCACTCATTCGTAATTTCAGTGAATAATGCACAAATGTAATGTACTTAGCAGTCAATTTCATAGAGTCACTCACTCAGAGATTCACTGAATAATACAAATATTTAAGATAGACCGAATCCTGTTTTATATAGTCACTCAGTCAGAGCCTCACTGAGTAACACACACCTGGGAAAGTGTTAGGAGTCTACATTATATGGCCTCTCATTTGCAGACTCTGCGAATAATACACACGTGTGGAATAAACAATAGTATATTTTATATGGCCACAAAATCATAGCCTGAGTGAGTAATACAAAACTTTAGAATAGTCACTAGTCTATTCCATATGCCCAAATATTCAAAGTCAGAATCAATAATACACAAATGTGAACAAGTCAAAAAATGATTTCATCTGGCCAAAGTTTTAGAACCTCAGTGAATAATACATACATGGGGAATACTCATGACGCTATTACATATGGCATCTATTAAAGAGATTCACTGAATATTGAATACCTGTATTGTACTCAGAATTCTATTTCGTATGGCCACATATTCAGAACCTAATTGAGTGACATACTCCTTAAGGAAAGTCAGGATTTTATTTCGCATAGCCACATATTCAGAATCTAACTGAATAACATACACCTTGGGGAAAGTCAGAATTCTATTTCATATAGCCACTAATTTTGATATCGAATGTAAAAACGCACACCTTCGGAGTATTCAGGAGTCTCTGTTTTATGGCCACTCATTTAGAGCCTCCCAGAATAATATGGAACTATGGAAATTCAGGTGTGTATTTTCCACAGCCACTTATTCAGAACCTCATTGAAGAATCATATATATCTGGAAAACACACAGGATTCTATTATATATAGCCCCTTATTCAGAGACTCACTGAATAATGAACACCTGTGGAATAGTCTGGAGACTATTTGATATGACAGTTCACCCAGTGACTCAGTGAAAAATGCACAGCTGAGAAATAATCAAGAGGATAGAGTCATGCATCTATTTTCTGTGGTAACACGTTCAGAAACTCACAGAAGAATACCCACCTTGGAATGAGTCAGAGTCCAGGTCATATGGCCAATCAATTAAAGCCTTACCAAATAATGCACAATGGGGCAATAGTAAGGAGTCTATTTTGTATGGCCTCTCATTGAGAGATTCAGTGTGTAACACACTGCTGTGGAGTAGTCAAAACCCTCTTTAAGGTTGCAAAGAATTACGCAGCTATGTGAATGATACACACATGTGTTATAGTCAGGAGACTCTTTTATATGGACACTCATACAGCACCTCTTCTAATACTGCACATTTGGGGAATAATCACTAGTCTATTTCATATGGTGAGTCGTTTGGAGAGTCAAAGAGTAACACACACCTGTGGAGAAAATGGGGTTTATTACATAAGGCCACTCTTTCATTGTTTCAGTGAATAATATGTATATCTGATAAGTCAGGAATCTCTTTCACATGGCCACTCATTCAGGACCTCACTGCATAAAACTCCCGTCAGCAATATTCAAGGTTCTACTTCAAATAAATACACATTCAGAGTCTCTGTAAGTAATGCACACAGAAGAAATACACAAGAGTCTCTTTTCTATGCCCACTTAGTCAGAGTCTCATTCAATAATACACACCTGTGGAACAGTTAAGAGTCTGCTTCAGGTAGCCACTCATTTAGAGCCTCAGTGAATAATTCACACCAGAGTAATAGTCGAGTATTTTTCATATGGCCACACACTATGTGCCTCTCTGAATGATACAAACCTGGGGAATCCTCAGTATACTCTTTCATACTACCACACTTTTAGAACCTCATTGAATAATTCACAATGGAGCAATAGTCAGGTGTCCATTCTTTCTTGACTCTCATTCAAAGTTTCAGAGAAAAATAAATTTCTATGAAGTAATCAAAGCACTGTTTAATATAGCCAGGAATTAAGTAACTTCTGAGTGATACTTGGGTGATAGTCAGGAGTTCATTTCATATGAACTCTAATTCTGGGTATTGATGAGTAATACACAACTGGGGGAGTGTCAGGATTCTATTTGGTGTGGACACTCTTACCGAACCTGTTTGAATAATGCACACATGGAGAATAATCAGGAGTCTATGTCATAGGGCTACTCATTCAGACAATGAATAACGCACATGTGGAGTAATGAGAAGCCTGTTTCATATGGCCGTTCTTTCACAACCTCTCTGAATATTACAGACTTGTGATATAGTCTAAAGTTTATTGTTTATGGCCACTCAATAAGAGAATCACTGAATAATGAACACCTGCGGAATGGTCAGAAATCTATATCCTATGGCCTCTCATTGAGAGCCTCACTAAACGTACACAACTGGGAAAATAGTCAGGATTTACTTATATCCCATCATATAGCATCTCACTCAATAATGCACACCTGTGGAATAGTAAGGAGACCTTTTCCTGTGGCCTCTTATTTGGAGTGTCACTGAATAATGTGGTGTAGTCAGGAGTCTATTTCATGTAGACACATTTTCAGAGCATCAGTGAATAAGAGAGCCCCTTGCTATACTAAAGCATCTTATTCATATGGCCACATCTTGTAAGCCTCACTGAATAATAATCACCTGTAGAAAAATTTGGAGTCTATTTTCGATGGTATTCATTCATAGCCTCTTTGAATAATGCACACCCGTGTGGTAGCCAGGAGTCTATTTCATTTTGACAATCATTCATATCCTCAGTGGATATTATGCATGTGTGAATTAGTCAGGATTTCATTTCATATGGCCACTGACTTCTAATTTTAGTGAATAATGCACAAATGTAAAGTACTCAGCAATCTGTTTCATAGAGCCACTCATTCAGAGATTCACTGAATAATACAAATATTTAAAATAGACAGTATCCTGTTTCATATTGTCACACAATCAGAGCATCAATGAGTAACACACACCTGGAAAAGATTTAGGAGTCTACATTATAAAGCCTCTCATTTGCAGCCTCAGCAAATAATGCACACGTGTGGAATAGACACTATTCAGGTTTATATGGCCAGAAAATCAAAGCCTGAGTGAGTAATACACATCTTTAGAATAGTCACTAATCTATTCCATGTGCCCAAATATTCAAAGTCAGAGACAATAATACACACATGTTGACTAGTCAAACAACTATTTTATTCGGCCAAGTTTTTAGAGCCTCAGTGAATAAGACATACCTGGGGAATACTCAGGACGCTATTACATATGGCCCCTATTTCAGAGATGCATTGAATAAGGAACACCTGTATTGTACACAGAATTCTATTTTGTATAGACATATATTCAGAACGTAACTGAAAGACATACACCTTGGGGAAAGTCAGGATTCTATTTCATATAGCCACATATTCAGAACCTAACTGAATATCATACACCTTTGGAAAAGTCAGTTTTCTATTTCTTATAGCCATTTATTTAGATAATAAATATAAAAACGCACACATGCAAAGAATTCAGGAGTGACTGATTTATGGCCCCTCAATCAGAGCCTCACAGAATTATACAGAACTATGGAAATTCAGGAGTGTATTTTACATGGCCACTTATTCAGAACATCATTGAAGAATCATGTATATCTGGAAAATACTCAGGATTCTATTATATAAAGCCACTTATTCAGAGACTCACCGAATAATGCACACCTGGGGAATAGTCCGGAGACTATTTGATATGACCATTCACCCAGAGACCCAGTGAAAAATCCACAGCTGAGATAGAGTGAAGAGAATAGTGTCATGAGTCTATTTTCTGTGGTGACACATTCAGAAACTAACTGAAGAATACACACCTTGGAAATAGTCACAGTCCATGTCATAAGGCCACTCAATCAAAGCATTACCGAATAATGCACAATGGGGCAATAGTAAAAAGTCTATTACATATGGCCTTTCATTGTGAGCTTCAGTGCATAATAAAGAGTTGTGGAGTAGTCAGGACCCTCTTTTAGGTAGCCCCAAGTTACGCAGATACGTGAATGATACATACATGTGTTATAGTCAGGAGACTATTTGATATGGACAATCGTACAGCACCTCTTTGAATACTGCACATTTGGGGAACAATCACTAGTCTATTTCATATGGTGATTCACTTGGAGAGTCAAAAATAAACGCACACTTGTGGAGTAAAATGGGGTCTATTAGCTAAAGCCACTCTTTCAGAGTTTCAGTGAATAATATGTATATATGATAAGTCAGGAATGTCTTTCACATGGACACTCATTCAGAGTTTCACTGTATAATACTTTCCTCAGTAATAGTCAAGGGTCTGGTTCAAAAAACTACACATTCAGAGTCTCTGTAAGCAATGAACACATGGGCAATACACAAGAGTCTCTTTTCCATGCCCACTTAGTCAGAGTTTCATTCAATAATACACACCTTGAAAAGAGTTAAGAGTCTACTTCATATTACCACTCATTTAGTGCCTCAGTGAATAATTCACACCTGAGTAACAGTCGAGAATTTTTTTATATGGCCACTCACTATCCCTTAATGATACACATGTGGGGAATCCTCACATTCTATGTAATAATTGCACACATTTAGAACCTTACTGAATAATTCACAATGGAGCAATAGTCAGGTGTTTATTGTTTCTGGCCGCTCATTCCACGTTTCAGTGAATAAAAAACTTCTGTGGAGTAATCAGGGCACTGTTTAAGATAGCCACGAATTAAGTGGCTACCTGTGTAATACACACCTGGGTGATAGTCAGGAGTTTATTTTATATAAACTCTAATTCTGGGTATTGCTGAGGAATACACAACAGGGCGAGTGTCAGGAGTCTATTTGGTATGGACACTCATACAGAAACTGTTTTAATTATGCAAACATAGAGAAGAATCAGGACTCTATGTCATACGGCTTCTCATTTAGACAAACAATGAATAACCCACAAGTGATGTAATGAGAAGTCTGTTTTATATGGTCTTTATTTCTCAGCCTCACTGAATATTACACACTTGTAATATAGTCTGGAGGCTATTGTTTATGGCCACTCATTCAGAGCATCACTGAATAATGCACACCTGGGGAATAATCAGAAGTCTCTATCCTATGGCCTCTCATCGAGAGCCTCACTGAATGTAACCACCTGGGAAAATACTCAGGATTTACTTATATCACCTCATTTAGACTCTCACTCAATGAAACACACCTGTGGAAGAGTATGGAGACTTTTTCCTGTGCCTTATCTTTAGGAGTGCCACTGAATTATGTGGTGTATTCAGGAGTCTATTATATGTAGACAAATTTTTGGAACCTCAGTGAATAAAAGAGACTCTTGTTATAGTAAGGCATCAAATTAATATGGCCACATCTTGTAAGGCTTATGAAATAATACACACCTGGAGAATAATTTGGAGTGAAATTCTGATGAACATTCATTCAGCACCACGGTGAATAATGCAGACACATGGGGTAGCCAGGTGTCTATTTCATTTGGACACTATTCATAGCCTCAGTGGATAATATGCACGTGTGGATTAGTCAGGATTTCATTTCCTGTGGCCACCGACTCGTAATTTCAGTGAATAATGCACAAATAAAAAGTACTCAGCAGTCTATTTCACAGAGCTACTCATTCAGAGATTCACTGAATAACAAAAATATTTAAGATAACCAGAATCCTGTTTTTTATGGTCACAAAATCAGAGCCTCACTGATTAACACACACCTGGGTAAACGTTAGGAGTCTAAATTATATAGCCTCTCATTTGCAACCTCAGCGAATAATGCACACATGTGGAGTAGACACTATTCTATTTTATATGGCCACAAAATCAAAGCCTGAGTGAGCAATACACAACTGTAGAATAATCACAAGTCTATTCCATACGCCAAAATATTCAAAGTCAGAGTCAATAATACACACCTGTGGACTAGTCAAAAAACAATTTCATATGGCCAAACATTTAGAGCCTCAGTGAATAATACATACCTGGAAAATACTCAGGACGTTATTACAAATGGCACTTATTTCAGAGATTCTTTGAATAAGGAACAGTTGTATTGTAGTCAGAATTCAATTTTGTATAGCCACAAATTCAGAAAGTAACTTAAAGACATACAAATGGGGAAAGTCACGATTCTATTTCCTATAGCCACCCATTTCGATACCAAATGTAAAAACGCACACCTGCAGAGTATTCAGGAGTTTCTGTTTTATGGCCACTCATTCAGAGCCTAACAGAATAATACAGAAGTATTAAATTTCAGAAGTGTATTTTACATCACCAGTTATTCAGAATCTGATTGAAGAATCTTGTATATTTGAAAAATACTCAGCATTCTGTTATCAATAGCCACTGGTTCAGAGACTCACCAAATAATGCACACCTGGGGAATAGTTCGGAGACTATTTCATATGACCATTCACCCAGTGACTCAGTGAAAAATGCACAGCTGAGACAGAGTCAAGAGAATAGAGTCAAGAGTCTGTTTTCTGTGGTGACACATTCAGAAACTAACTGGAGAATACCCACCTTGGAAATAGTCAGAGTCCACGTCATAAGGCCACTAATTCAAAGCATTACGGAATAATGCACAATATAGCAATAGTAAAAAGTCTCTTATATGTGGCCTCTTATTGATAGCTTCAATGCATAATAAAGAGTTGTGGAGTAGTCAGGACCCTCTTTTAGGTAGCCCCAAGTTCCGCAGCTATGTGAATGATACACACATGTGTGATAGTCAGGAGACTATTTGGTATGGACACTCATACAGCACCTCTTCAAATACTGCACATTTGGGGAATAATCACTAGTCCATTTCATATGGTGATTCGTTTGGAGAGTCAAGAAATAACGCACACATGTGGAGTAAAATGGGGTCTCTTATATAAAGTCACTCTTTCAGTGTTTCAGTGAATAACATGTATATCTGCAAAGTCAGGAATGACTATTACATGGCCACTCGTTCAGGGCCTCAGTGCATAACACTCCCCTCAGAAATAGTCAAGGGTCTACTTCAAAAAAGTACATATTCAGAGTGTCTGTAAGTAATGAACACATGGGCAATACACAAGAGTCTCTTTTCTATGCCCACTTAGTCAGAATCTCATTTAATAATACACACCTGGGAAAGAATAAGAGTCTGCTTCATGTAGCCACTAATTTATCACCTCAGTGAATAATTCACACCAGAGTAACAGTCGAGCATTTTTCATATGGCCACTCACTATGTGACTCCCTGAATGATACACACCTGGGGAATCCTCACATTCTATTTAACAATAGCACACATTTAGAACCTTATTGAATAATTCACAATGGAGCAATAGTCAGGTGTCTATTATTTCTAGCCTGTCATTCAACGTTTCAGTGAATAAAAACTTCTACGGAGTAATCAGGGCACTGTTTAAGATAATCACGAATTAAGTGCCTTCCTGAGTAATACACACCTGGGTGATAGGAGATTATTTTATATAAACGCTAATTCTGGGTATTGCTGAGTAATACATGGCTGGGGGAGTGTCAGGAGTCTATTTGGTATGGACACTCATACAGAATCTGTTTGAATTATGCACACATGGAGGATAATCTGGAGTCTATGTCATATGGATGCTCATTCAGACAAAATGTGAATAACCCACAGGTGGAGTAATGAGAAGTCTGTTTTATATGGCCTTTCTTTCACAGCCCCACTGAATATTAAACACCTGTGATATAGTCTGGAGTCTATAGTTTATGGCCACTCATTCAGAGCATCACTGTATAATGCACACCTGGAGAAAAATCAAAAGACTTTATCCTATGGCCTCTTAACGAACGCATCACTAAATGTACACACCTGGGACAATAGTCATGATTTACTTATATCACCTTATTTAGAATCATACTCAATAATACACACCTGTGGAGGAGTATGGAGACTTTTTCTTGTGGGGACTCTTTTGGAGTGCTGGTGAATAATGTGGTGAATTCCGGAGTCTATTTTACGTAGACAAATTTTCAGAACCTCAGTGAATAAAAGACTCTTACGTTAGTAAGGCATCCGATGTATATGGCCACATCTTGTAATCCTTACTAATTAATAAACACTTGGAGAATAATTTGGAGTCTATTTTTGATGGAAATTCATTCAGAGCCGTGGTGAATAATGAAGACCCATGAGGTAGCCATGTTTCTGTTTCATTCAGACTGTATACATAGCCTCAGTGGAAAATATGCACGTGTGGATTAGTCAGGGTATTATTTCAAATGGCCACTGAATCTTAATTTCAGTGAATAATGCACAAATGTAAAGTACTCAGCAGTCTATTTCACAGAGCCACTCATTCAGAGATTCACTGAATAATACAATTATTTAAGATAGACAGAATCCTGTTTCATGTGGTCACACAATCAGAGCCTCACTGATTAACACACACCTGGGTAAACGTTAGGAGTCTACTTTATATAGCCTCTCATTTGCGGACTCAGCGAATAATGCACACATGTGGAATAGACACTATTCTATTTTATATGGCCACAATATCAAAGCCTGAGTGAGTAATACACAACTTTAGAATAGTCACAAGTCTATTCCATATGCCTAAATAGTCAAAGTCGGAGTCAATAATACACGCCTGTGGACTAGTTAAAAAACAATTTCATATGGCCAAAGCTTTAGAGCCTCAGTGAATAATACATACCTGGGGAATACTCAAGATGCAATTATATATGGCACCTATTTCAGAGATTCATTAATAAGGAACACCTGTATTCTAGTCAGAATTCTATTTTATATAGCCACAAATTCGGAAAGTAACTTAAAGACATACACATTGAAGAAAGTCAGGATTCTATTTCCCATAGCCACACATTCAGAACCTAACTGAATAACATACACCTTTTGGAAAGTCAGGATTCTCTTTCCTATAGCCACCCATTTAGATACCAAATGTAAAATCCCACACCTGCTGAGTATTCAGGAGTGTCTGTTTTATGGCCACTCATTCAGAGCCTTACAGAATAATACAGAACTATTGAAATTCAGGAGTGTATTTTAAATCACCAGTTATTCAGAACCTCATTGAAGAAACATGTATATCTGGAAAATACTCAACATTCTATTATACATAGCCACTTATTCAGAGACTCACCGAATAATGCACACCTGGGGAAGGATCTGGACACTATTTGATATGACAGTCACCCACTGACTCAGTGAAAAATGCACAGCTGAGATAGAGTCAAGGGAATAGAGTCATGAGTCTATTTTCTGTGGTGACATATTCAGAAACTAACAAAAGAATACCCACATTGGAAATAGTCACAGTCCATGTCATAAGGTCACTCAATCAAAGCATTACGGAATAATGCACAAAGGGACAATAGTAAAAAGTCTATTACATATGGCCTTTCATTGAGAGCTTCAGTGAATAATAAAGAGTTGGGGAGTAGTCAGGTCCCTCTTTTAGGTAGCCCCAAGTTACGCAGATACGTGAATGATACATACATGTGTTATAGTCAGGAGACTATTTGATATGGACAATCATACAGCACCTCTTTGAATACTGCACATTTGGGTAAAAATCACTTGTCTATTTTATATGGTGTTTCGTTTGGAGAGTCAAAAATTAACGCAGATCTGTGGAGTAAATTGGGGTCTATTAGCTAAGGTCACTCTTTCAGAGTTTCAGTGAATAATATGTATATCTGATAAGTCAGGAATGTCTTTGACATGGACACTCGTTCAGGGCCTCACTGCATAATACTCCCCTCAGAAAGAGTCAAGGGTCTACTTCAAAAAAGTACCTTTTCAGAGTCTCTGTATTAATGCACACATGGGAAATACACAAGGGTCTCTTTTCTATGTCCTCTTAGGGTTTCATTCAGTAATGCACACCTGGGAAAGAGTTAAGTGTCTACTTCATGTAGCCACCATTTGGCGCAACAGTGAATAATTCACACCTGAGTAACAGTCGAGAATTTTTTATATGGCCACTCACTATGTGACTCCCTGAATGATACACACATGGGGAGTCCTCACATTCTATGTCATAATAGCACACATTTAGAACCTTATTGAATAATTCACAACGGAGCAATAGTCAGATGTCTATTCTTTCTGGCCTATCATTCAAAGTTTCAGTGAATAAAATACTTCTGAGGAGTAATCAGGGCACTGTTTATTAAAGCCATGAATTAAGTGCCTTTCTGAGTAATAGACACCTGGGTGATAGTCAGAAGTTTATTTTATATAAACGCTAATTCTGGGTATTTCTGTGTAATAAGCAACTGTGGGAGTGTCAGGAGTCTATTTGGTATGGACACTCATACAGAACCTGTTTGAATTATGCACACATGGAGAATAATCAGGAGTTTATGTCATACAGCTACTCATTCAGACAAACAGTGAATAACCCACATGTGATGTAATGAGAAGTCTGATTTACATGACCTTTCTTTCACAGCCTCACTGAATATTACACACCTGTGATATAGTCCGGAGTCTATTGTTTATGGCCACTCATTCAGAGCATCACAGAATAATGCACACCTGGGGAATAATCAGAAGTCTCTATCCTATGGCCCCTCATCGAGGTCATAAAAATAAAAACCTGGAAAAATAGTCAGGATTTACTTATATCACCTCATTTAGAGTCTCACTCAATAATACACCTTTGGAAGGGTATTGAGAGTTTTTCATGTGGCTACTCTTTCGGACTGCCACTGAATAATGTGGTGAATTCAAGAGTCTATTTTATGTAGACAAATTTTCAGAAGCTCAGTGAATAAAAGAGACTCTTGCTATAGTAAGGCATCAAATTAATATGGCCTTATCTTGTAAGCCTTACTAAATAATACACACCTGTGGAATAATTTGGAGTCTATTTTTGATGGAGATTCATTCAGAGCCACGGGGAATAATGCAAACCCTTGTGGTAGGCAGGTGTCTCTTTCATTTGGACACTATTCATAACCTCAGAGGAAAATGTGCACCTGTGGATCAATCAAGGTTTCATTTCATATGGCCACTGACTTGTAATTTCAGTGAGTAATACACAAGTGTAAAGTACTCTCCCATTTATTTCACATAGCCACTCATTCAGAGATTCACTGAATAATACAAATATTTAAGATAGCCAGAATCCTGTTTCCCATGGTCACAAAATCAGAGCCTCACTGAATAACACACACCTGTGTAAAGTTTAGGAGTCTACTTTATATAGCTTCTAATTTACAGCCTCACCTAATAATGCACACGTGTGGAATAGACACTATTCTCTTTTGTATGGCCCCAAAATCAAAGCCTGAGTGAGTAATACACAACTTTAGAATAGTCACAAATCTATTCCATATGACCAAATATTCAAGTCAGAGTCAATAAGACACACCTGTGGACTAGTCAATAAAAAATTTCATTTGGCCAATATATTAGAGCCTCAGTGAATAATACTTACCTGGGGAATACTCAGGATGCTATTACATTTGGCAACTATTTCATAGATTCATTGCATAAGGAACACCTGTATTGTAGTCAGAATTCTATTTCATATAGCCACATATTCAGAACCTAACTGTAAGACATACACCTTGACTAAAGTCAGGATTCTATATCGTATGGCCTCATATTCAGAACGTAACTGAATAACATACATCTTGGGTAAAGTCAGGATTCTATATCCTATAGCCACCCATTTAGATATCAAATGTAAAAACGGACACCTGCAGAGTATTCAGGAGTATCTGTTTTATGGCCACTCATTCAGAGCCTCACAGAATAATGCAGAACTATTGAAATTCAGGAGTGTATTTTACAATGCTAGTTATTCAGAACCTCATGGAAGAATCATGTATATTTAGAAAATAATCAGCATTCTGTTATACATCGCCACTAATTCAGACACTCACCGAATAATGCACACCTGGGGAATAGTCCGGAGACTATTTGATATGACCATTCACCCAGTGATTCAGTGAAAAATGCACAGCTGAGATAGAGTGAAGAGAATAGAGTCATGACTGTATTTTCTGTGGTGACACATTCAGAAACTAACTGAAGAATACCCACCTTGGAAATAGTCAGAGTCCATGTCATAAGGCCACTTAATCAAAGCATTACTGAATAATGCACGATGGGGCAATAGTAAAAAGTCTATTATATATGGCCTTTCATTGAGAACTTCAGTGAATTATAAAGAGCTGTGGAGTAGTCAGGACCCTTTTGTTGGTAGCGCCAAGTTACGCAGATACGTGAACGATACATACATGTGTGATAGTCATGAGACTATTTGATAAGGACAATCATACAGCACCTCTTGGAATACTGAACATTTGGAGAACAATCACTAATCTATTTCATATGGTGATTCGTTTGGTGAGTGAAAAATTAACGCACACTTGGGTAGTAAAATTGGGTCTATTAGCTAAGGCAACTCTTTCAGAGTTTCAGTAAATATTATGTATATCTGATAAGTCAGGAATGTCTTTCACATGGACACTCATTCAGGACCTCACTGCATAATACTCCTTTCAGAAACAGTAAAGGGTCTACTTCAAAAAAGTATACATTCAGAGTCTCTGTAAGTAATGCACACATGGGCAATACACAAGAGTCTCTTTTCGATGCCCACTTAGTCAGCATTTCCTTCAATAATACACACCTGGGAAAGAGTTAAGAGTCTACTTCATGGAGCCACTCATTTAGCGCCTCAATGAATAATTCACAGCTGAGTAAGAGTCGAGAATTTTTTATATGGCCACTCACTATGTGACTCCCTGAATGATACACACCTAGGGAGTCCTCACATTCTATGTCACAATGGCACACAATTAGAACCATATTGAATAAATCACAATGGAGCAGTAGTCAGGTGTCTATTCTTTCTTGCATCTCATTCAACGTTTCAGTGAATAAAAAACTTCTATGGATTAATCCGGGCACTGTTTAAGATAGCCACGAATTAAGTGCCTTCCTGAGTGATACATACCTGGGTGATAGTCAGGAGTTTATTTCATGTAGCGCTAATTCTGGGTATTGCTGAGTTATAAACAACTGGGGGTGTGTCAGGAATCTATTTCGTATAGACACTCATACAGAACTGTTTGAATTATGCACGCGTGGAGAATAATCAGGAGTCCATGTCATATGGCTTCTCATTATGACAAACAGTGAATAACCCACATGTGGAGTAATGAGATGTCTGTTTTATATGGACTTTGTTTCACAGCCTCACTGAATATTACAAACCTGTGATATAGTCTGGAGTCTATTGTTTATGGCCACTCATTCAGAGCATGACTGAATAATGCACACCTGGGGAAAAATCAGAAGGTTCTATCCTATGGCCTCTCATATAGAGCCTCACTTAATGTACACACCTTGGAGAATAGTCAGGATTTACGTATATCACCTCTTTTAGAGTCTCAATAATACACACCTGTGGAAGTGTATGGAGATTTTTCATGTGGCTACCCTTTCGGTGGTGCTGCTGAATAATGTGGTGAATTCAGGAGACTATTTTTTGAACACAAATTTTCAGAACCTCAGTGAATAAAAGAGACTCTTGCTATAGTAAGGAATCTAATTAATTTGGCCACATCTTTTAAGCCTTATTAATAATACACATCTGGAGAAAAATTTGGAGTCTCTTTTTGATGGACATTCATTCAGAGCCATGGTGAATAATGCATACCCCTGGGGTAGCCAGGTGTCTATTTCATTTATTCACTATTCATAGCCTCAGTGGATAATATGCATGTGTGGATTAGTCCAGATTTCACTTCATATGGTCACTGACTCATAATTTCAGTGAATAATGCACAAACGTAAAGTACTCATCAGTCTATTTCACAGAGCCACTCATTCAGAGATTCACTGAATAATACAAATATTTAAGATAGACAGAATCCTGTTTCATATGGTCACACAATGAGAGCCATACTGATTAACACACACCTGGGTAAACGTTAGGAGTCTACTTTATATAGACTCTCATTTGCAGTCTCAGTGAATAATGCACACGTTTGGAATAGACACTATTCTATTTTATATGGCCACAAAATCAAAGCCTGAGTAATACACAACTTTAGAATAGTCACATGTGTACTCCATATGACCAAATATTCAAAGTCAGAGTCAATAATACACACCTGTGGACTAGTCAAAAAGAATTTTTTATGGTGAAAGTTTTAGAACTTCAGTGAATAGTATACACCTCGGGAATACTCAGGACGCTATTACATATGGCACCTATTTCAGAGATTCATTGCATAAGAAACACCTGTATTGTAGTCAGAATTCTATTTCATATAGCCACATATTAGGAACCTAACTGTAAGACATACAGCTTGACTGAAGTCAGGATTCTATATCGTATGGCCTCATATTCAGAACCTAACTGAATAACATACATCTTGGGTAAAGTCAGCATTCTATATCCTATAGCCACCCATTTAGATATCAAATGTAAAAACGCACACCTGCAGAGTATTCTGGAGTGTCTGTTTTATGGCCACTCATTCAGAGCCTCACAGAATAATACAGAACTATTGAAATTCAGGAGTGTATTTTATATCAGCAGTTATTCAGAACCTCATGGAAGAATCATGTATATTTGGAAAATACTCAGCATTCTATTATACATTGCCACTTATTCAGAGACTCACCGAATAATGCACACCTGGGGAATAGTCCGGAGACTATTTGATATGACCATTCACCCAGTGACTCAGTGAAAAATACACAGCTGAGATAGAGTCAAGAGAATAAATTCATGACTCTATTTTCTGTGGTGACACATTCAGAAACTAACTGAAAAATACCCAGCTTGGAAATAGTCAGAGTCCATGTCATAAGGCCACTCAATCAAAGCATTACCGAATAATGCACAATTTGGAAATAGTAAAAAGTCTATTACATATAGCCTTTCATTGAGAGCTTCAGTGCATAATAAATAGCTGTGGAGTAGTCAGGACCCTCTTTTAGGTAGCCCCAAGGTACGCAGAATGATCCATACATGTGTAATACATGTTATGTGAATGTGACATGTTACATACATGTTACATGTTACTAGGTAGCCCCAAGTTACGTGAATAATACATACATGTGTGATAGTCAGGAGACTATTGGATACCGACAATTGTGCAACACCTCTTCGAATACTGCATATTTGGGGAACAATCACTAGTCTATTTCATATGGCGATTCGTTTGGAGAGTCAAAAATTAATGCACACTTGTGGAGTAAAATTGGGTCTATTAGGTGAGGCCACTCTTTCAGAGTTTCAGTGAATAATATGTATATCTGATAAGTCAGGAATGTCTTTCACATGGACAATCGTTCAGGGCCTCACTGCATAATACTCCCCTCATAAATATTCAAGGGTCTACTTCAAAAATGTACACATTCGGAGTCTCTGTAAGTAACGCACACATGGGCAATACACAAGAGTCTCTTTTCGATGCCCACTTAGTGTTTCATTCAATAATATAAATCTGGGAAAGACTTAAGAGTCTACTTCATGTAGCCCCTCATTTAGAGCCTCAGTGAATAATTAACACCTGAGTAAGAGTCGAGAATTTTTTATATGGCCACTCACTATGTGACTCCCTGAATGATACACACCTAGGGAGTCCTCACATTCTATGTCATAATGGCACACAGTTAGAACATTATTGAATAATTTACAATGGAGCAATAATCAGGTGTCTATTTTTTCTGGCCTCTCATTCAAAGTTTCAGTGAATAAAAACTCCTATGAATTAATCTGGGCACTGTTTAAGATACCCACGAATTAAGTGCCTTCCTGAGTAAGAGACACCAGTGTGATAGTCAGGAGTTTATTTCATGTAGTGCTAATTCTGGGTATTGCTGTGTTATAAACAACTGGGGGTGTGTCAGGAATCTATTTGGTACAGACCCTCGTACAGAACCTGTTTGAATTATGCACACATGGAGAATAATCAGGAGTCTATATCATACGGCTACTCATTCTGACAGTGAATAACCCACTTGTGGACTAATGAGAAGTCTGTTTCATATGGACTTTGTTTCACAGCCTCACTGAATATTACACCTCTGTGATATTGTCTGGAGTCTATTGTTTATGGCCACTCATTCAGAGCATTACTGAATAATGCACACCTGGGGAAAAATCAGAAGGTTCTATCCTATGGCCTCTCATCTAGAGCCTCACTTAATGTACACACCTTGGAAAATAGTCAGGATTTACTTATATCACCTCATTTAGAGTCTCACGCAATAATACACACCTGTGGAAGGGTATGGAGACTTTTTCATGTGGCTACAATTTCGGAGTGCCACTGAATAATGTGGTGAAATCAGGAGTCTATTTTTTGAAGAAAAATTTTCAGAACCTCAGTGAATAAAAGAGACTCTTGCTATAGTAAGGCATATAATTAATTTGGCCACATCATTTAAGCCTTACTAAATAATACACACCTGGAGAATAATTTGGAGTCTCTTTTTTATGGACATTCATTCAGAGCCATGGTGAATAATGGACATCCCTGGGACAGCCATTTGTCTATTTCATATGGACACTATTAATAGACTCAGTGGATAATATGCACGTGTGGATTAGTCCGGATTTTATTTCATATGGCCACTGACTTGTAATTTTAATGAATAATGAACAAAGGTAAAGTACTCATCAGTCTATTTCACAGAGCCACTCATTCAGAGATTTACTGAATAATACAAATATTTAAGATAGACAGAATCCTGTTTCATATGATCACACAATCAGAGCCTCACTGATTAACACACACCTGGGTAAAAGTTAGGAGTCTACTTTATATAGACTCTCATTTGCAGCCTCACTGAATAATGCACACGTGTGGAATAGACACTATTCTATTTTATATGGCCACAAAATCAAAGCCTGAGTGAGTAATACACAAATTTAGAATAGTCACATCTGTATTCCATATGACCAAATATTCAAAGTCAGAGTCAATAATACACACCTGTGAACTAGTCAAAAAACAATTTTATATGGTGAAAGTTTTAGAGCCTCAGTGAAAAGTACATGCCTGGGGAATACTCAGGACGCTATTACATATGGCAACTATTTCAGAGATTCATTGCATAAGGAACACCTGTATTGTAGTCAGAATTCTATTTCATATAGCCACATATTTAGAACCTAACTGTAAGACATACACCTTTACTAAGGTCAGGATTCTATTTCATATGATCACATATTCAGAATCTAACTGAATAATGTACACCTTGGGGAAAGTCAGGATTCTATATCCTATAGCCACCCATTTAGATAGCAAATGTAGAAACGCGCACTTGCAGAGTATTAAGGAGTTTCTGTTTTGTGGCCACTCATTCAGAGCCTCACAGAATAATACAGAACTATGGAAATTCAGGAGTGTATTTTAAATGGCCACTAATTCAGAACCTCATTGAATAATCAAGTACATCTAGAAAATACTCAGGATTCTATTATATATAGCCACTTATTCAGAGACTCACCGAATAATGCACACCTGTGGAATAGTCTGGAGGCTATTTGATATGGCCTTTCACCAAGTGACTCAGTGAAAAATGCACAGCTGAGATAGAGTCAGGAGAATAGAGTCTTAAGTCTATTTTCTGTGGTGACATATTTGGAAACTAACTGAAGAATACCCACCTTGGAAATAGTCAGAGTTCAGGTCATAAGGCCACTCAATCATAGCATTACCGAATAATGCACAATGGGAAATAATAACGAGTTTATTACACATGGCCTCTTATTGAGAGCTCCAGTGCATAATAAAGAGCTGTGGAAATGTCAGGGCACTCTTTTAGGTAGCTCCAAGTTACGCAGCTACGTGAATAATAAACACCTGTGTGACAGTCAGGAGACTATTTGATATGGACACTCATACAGCACCTCTTCAAATGCTGCACATTTAGGGAATAATCACTATTCTGCTTCATATGGTGATTCGTGTGGCGCGTCAAAAATTAATGCACACTTGTGTAGAAAAATGGGGTCTATTACATAAGGTCACTCTTTCAGTGTTTCAGTGAATAATATGTATATCTGATAAGTCAGGAATGTCTTTCACCTGGCCACACGTTCAGGGCTACAGTGCATAACACTCCTTTCAGAAATAGTCAAGGGTCTACTTCACAAAAGTACACATTCAGAGTCTCTGTAATTAAAGCACATATGGGCAATACACAAGAGTCTCTTTTTTATGCACACTTAGTCAGAGTTTCCTTCAATAATACACACCTGGAAAAGAGTTAAGAGTCTACTTCATGTAGCCACTCATTTAGCGCCTCAGTAAATAATGAAACGCTGAATAAGTGGGCATAGAAAAGAGACTCTTGTGTATTGCCCATATGTGTGTTACTTTTAGAAACTCTGAATGTGTACTTTTTTGAATTAGACCCTTGACTATTTCTGAGAGGATTATTATGCAGTGAGGCCCTGAACGAGTGTCCTTGTGAAAGACATTCCTGACTTATCAGATATACATATTATTCACTGAAACTCTGAAAGAGTGGCCTTAGCTAATAGACCCCATTTTACTCCACAAGGGTGCGTAAATTTTTGACTCTCCAAACGAATTACGATATGAAATAGAGTAGTAATTGTTCCCCAAATGTGCAGTATTCAAAGAGGTGCTTTACAATTGTCCATATAGTCTCCTGGCTATCACACATGTATGTATCATTTACGTATCTGCGTAACTTGGGGCTATCAAAAGAGGATACTGACTACTCCACAACTCTTTATTATGCACTAAATCTCTCAATGAAAGGCCATATGTAATAGGCTTTTTACTATTGCCCCATTGTGCATTATTCGGTAATTCTTTGATTGATTGGGCTTATGAAATGGACTCTGACTATTTCCAAGTTGGGTTTTCTTCAGTTAGATTCTGAATGTGTCACGACAGTAAATTGACTCATGACTCTATTCTCTTGCCTCTATCTTAGCTATGCACTTTTCAGTGTGTCACTGGGTGAACGGTCATATCAAATAGTCTCCAGACTATTCCCCATGTGTGAATTATTCGGTGAGTCTCTGAATAAGTGGCTATGTATAATAGAATGCTGAGTATATTCCAGATATACATGATTCTTCAATGAGTATCTGAATAACTGGTGATGTAAAATACACTCCTGAATTTCCATAGTTCTGTATTATTCTGTGAGGCTCTGAGTGAGTGGCCATAAAACGGACACTCCTGAATACTCTGCAGGTGTGCATTTTTACATTTGGTATCTAAATGAGTGGCTAGAGGAAACAGAATCCTGACTTTCCCCAAGGTGTATGTTATTCAGTTAGGTTCTGAATATGGGGCTATAGGAAATAGAATCCTGACTTTCCCCAATGTGTATGTCTTTAAGATACTTTCTGAATTTGTGGCTATACAAAGGAGAATTCTGACTGCAATACACGTGTTCCTTATTCAATGAATCTCTGAAATAGGTGCCATATGTAATAGCGTCCTGAATATTCCCCAGCTATGTATTATTCACTGAGGCTCTAAAATTTTGGCCACATGGAATTGATTTTTGACTAGTCCACAGGTATGTATTATTGACACTGACTTTGAATGTTTGGGCATATGGAATAGACTTGTGACTATTCTAAAGTTGTGTACTACTCACTCAGACTTTGATTTTGTGGCCATATAAAATAGAATAGTGTCTATTCCACACGTGTGCATTATTCGCTGAGGCTGCAAATGAGAGGCTATATAAAGAAGACTCCTAACGTTTACCCAGGTGTGTGTTAATCAGTGAGGCTCTGATTTTGTGACCATAGGAAACAGGATTCTGGCTATCTTAAATATTTGTATTATTCAGTGAATCTCTGAGTGGCTTGGTGAATTTGACTGTGGAGTACTTTACGTTTGTGCATTATTCACTGAAATCACGAGTCAGTGGCCATATGAAAGGAAATCCTGATTAATCCACATGTGCAAATTTTCCACTGAGGCTAAGAACAGTGTCCAAATGAAATAGACACCTGGATACCACACACGTGTGCATTATTCACCTTGGCTCTGAATGAATGTCCATCAAAAATAGAGTCCAAATTATTCTGCAGGTGTGTATTATTTAGTAATGCTTACAAGATGTGGCCATATTAATTAGATGCCTTACTATAGCAAGAGTCTCTTTTATTCATTGAGGTTCTGAAAATTTGTCTACATAAAATAGACTCATGAATTCACCACATCATTCAGTGGCACTCCGAAAGGGTAGCCGCATAAAACACCTCAATACCCTTCCACAGGTGTGTATTATTGAGTGAGACTCTAAATGAGGTGATATAAGTAAATCCTGACTGTTTTCCGAGGTGTGTACATTTAGTGAGGCTCTCGATGAGAGGCCATATGATAGTGACTTCTGATTATTCCCCAGGTGTGCATTATTCAGTGATGCACTGAATGAGTGGCCATAAACAATAGACTCCAGACTATATCTCAGGTGTGTAATATTCAGTGAGGCTGTGAATGAAAGGCCATTAAAACAGACTTCTCATTACATCACATCTGTGTTATTCACTGTTTGTCAGAATGAGTAGCCATACGACATAGACTACTGATTATTGTTTATGTGTGCATAATTCAAACAGGTTCTGTATGAGTTTCCATAGCAAATAGACTCCTGACACTCCCCCAGTTGTATATTACTCAGCAATACCCAGAATTAGCGTTTATATGAAATCAACTCCTCACTATAACCCAGGTGTCTATTAGTCAGAAAGGCACTTAATTCGTGGCTATCTTAAACAGTACACTGATTACACCACAGAAGTTTTTTATTCACTGAAACTTTGAATGAGAGGCCAGAAAGAATAGACACCTGACTATTGCTCCATTGTGAATTATTCAATAAGGTTCTAAATGTGTGCTATTATGACATAGAATGTGAGGATTCCCCAGGTGTGTGTCATTCATGGTGTCACATAGTGATTGGCCATATAAAAAATTGTCGACTGTTACTCAGGTGTGAATTATTCACTGAGGCGCTAAATGAGTGGCTACATAAAGTAGACTCTTAACTCTTTCTCAGGTGTGTATTGTTGAATAAAATGCTGACTAAGTGGGCATAGAAAGAGACTCTTGTGTATTGCCCATGTGTGCATTACTTACTGAGACTCTGAATGTGTACTTTTTTGAAGTAGACCCTTGACTATTTATGAGGGGAGTATTATGCAGTGAGGCCCTGAACGAGTGCCCATGTGAAAGAAATTCCTGACTTGTCAGATATACATATTATTCACTGAAATTCTGAAAGAGTGTCCTTAGCTTATAGACCCCATTTTACTCCACAAGTGTGCGTTAATTTTTGGCTCTCCAAATGAATCACCATATGAAATAGGCTAGTGATTTTTCCCCACATGTGCAGTATTCGAAGAGGTGCTGTACAATTGTCCATATAGTCTCCTGACTTTCACACGTATGTATCATTCACGTATCTGCGTAACTTGGGGCTAACTTATAGAAGATCCTGACTACTTCACAGCTGTTTATTACGCACTGAATTTCTCAATGAGAGGCCATATAAAATAGACTCCTTACTATTGCCCCATTGTGCTTTATTCGGTAATGCTTTGATTGATTTGCCGTATGACCTGGACTCTGACAATTACCAATTTGTTTATTCTTCAGTGAGTTTCTGAATGCGTCACCACAGAAAATAGACTCATGACTCCATCCTCTTGTCTATTTCTCAGCTGTGCATTTTTCACTGAGTCACTGGGTTAATGGTCATATCAAATAATCTCCAGACTATTCCCCAGGTGTGCATTATTTAGTGAGTCTCTGAGTAAGTGTCTACATATAATAGAATCCTGAGAATTTTCCAGATATATATGATTCTTCAATGAGGTTCTGAATAAGTGGTCATGTGAAATACACTCCTGAATCTCCATAGTCCTGTATTATTCTGTAAAGCTCTGAATAAACGGCCATCAAAAAAAGACTCCTGAATTCTAAGCAGGTGTGCATTTTTACATTCGGTTTCTATATAGTGGCTATACGAAATAGAATTCTAACTTTCCCCAAGGTGTATGCTCTTCAGTTAGTTTCAGAATATTTGGCTATAGCAAACAGAATCCTGTCTTTATCCAAGGTGTATGTCATTCATCTAGGTTCTGAATATGTGGCTATAGAAAATAGATTTCTGACTACAATACAGGTGTTCCTTATTCTATGAATCTCTGAAATAGATGCCATATGTAATAGCGTCCTGAGTATTCCCCAGGTATGTATTATTCACTGAGGCTCTAAAACTTTGGCCATATGAAATTGTTTTTTGACTAGTCCACAGGTGTGTATTATTAACTCTGACTTTGAATATTTGGTCATATGGAATAGATTAGTGACTATTCTAAAGTTGTGTGTTACTCACTCAGGCTTTGATTTTGTGGGAATATAAAATAGACTAGTGTCTATTCCACACGTGTGCATTATTCGCTGAGGCTGTACATGGGAATCTGTATAAAGTAGACTCTTAACGCTTCCCCAGGTGTGTGTTACTCAGTGAGGCTCTGATTGTGTGACCATATGAAACAGGATTCTGTGTATCTTAAATATTTGTATTATTCACTGAATCTCTGAATGAGTGGCTCTATGAAATAGACTGCTGAGTACTTTACATTTGTGCATTATTCATTGAAATTATGAGACAGTGGCCATATGAAATGAAATCCTGACTAAACCACACGTGCATATTATCCACTTAGCCTATGAATGAATGTCCAAATGAAATTGACTCTTCACTACCCCACGCGTGTGCATTATTCACCGAGGCTCTGAATGAATGTCCATCGATAATGAACTCCAAATTATTTTCCACGTGTGTATTATTCAGTGAGGCTTACAAGATGTGGCCATATTAATTAGATGCCTTACTATGGCAAAGGTCTCACTTATTCACTGAGGCTCTGAAAATGTGTTTACAGTAAATAGACCCCAGACTGCAACACATTATTCAGTGACACTCCAAATGTGAGGCCACATGAAAAAGTCTCCTTACTATTCCACATGTGTGCATTATTGAGAGAGACTCTAAATGAGGTTATGTAAGTTAATTCTGACTATTTTCTCAGGTGTGTAGATTTAGTGAGGCTCTTAATGAGAGGCCATAGAATAGAGACTTCTGACTCTTTTGCAGGTGTGCATTATTCAGTGATTCTCTGAATGAGTGGCCATAAACTATAGACTCCAAACTATATCACAAGTGTGTAATATTCAGTGAGGCTGTGAAATAACGGCTATATGAAACAGACTTCTCATTACTCCCCATGTGCGTTTTTCACGGTTTGTCTGAATGAGTAGCGGTATGACATAGACTCCTGATTATTCTCCATTTGTGCATTATTAAAACAGGTTCTGTATGAGTGTCCAGAGCAAATAGACTCCTGGCACTAACCCAGTTGTGTATTACTCAGCAATACCAAGAATTAGAGTTCATGTGAAATAATCTCCTGACTATCACCCAGGTGTGTATCCCTCAGGAAGGCACTTAATTAATTGCTATCAAAAACAGTGCCCGGATTACTCCAAAGAAATTTATTATTCACTGAAACTTTCAATGAGAGGCTAGAAAAAATGGACACCTGACTATTGCTTCATTGTGAATTATTCAATAAGTTTCTAAATGTCTGGTAGTATTAAATAGAATCCTGAGGATTCCCCAGGTGTGTATCATTCAGGGAGGCACATAGTGAGTTTACATATAAAAAATGCTCGAATATATATTTTTTAAATTTTTATTTCATTTTATATTTTGGGTTACAAGTGCAAAACGTGCAAGATAGTTGCATAGGTACACACATGGCAGTGTGTTTTTCTGCCTTCCTCCCTTTAACCCTCATTTGGCATTTCTCCCCAGGCTACCCCTCCTCAGCTTCCCCTTCCACTGTCCCTCCCCTATTTCCCCCAATAGGCCCCGATGTGCAGTACCCCTTCCCTGTGTCCTTACGTCATCATTTTTCTCACCCGCCTATGAGTGAGAATATGTGGTATTTCCTTTTCTGTTCTTGTGTCAGTTTGCTGACAATCATGTTATCCAGATTTATTCATGTCCTTACAAAGGACATAACCTCGTCATTTTTGATTCCTGCATAATATTCCATGGTGTATATGTGCCACATTTTCCCAGTCCAGTCTGTCATCGATGGGCGTTTGTGTTGGTTTCAGTTCTTTGCTATTGTAAACAGTGCTGCAATGAACATTCATGTGTATGTGTCCTTATAGTAGAAGAATTTATATTCCTTTGGATATATACCCAGTTATTGGATTGCTAGGTCAAATGGAATTGCTATTTCTAGGCCCTTCAGGAATCGCCACAGTGTCTTCCACAATGATTGAACTAATTTACACTCCCACCAACAGTGTAAGAGTGTTTCTATTTCTCCACATCCTCTCCAACATCTGTTGTCTCAGGAATTTTTTTTTAATGATCGCCATTCTAACTGGCGTGAGATGGTATCTCAATGTGGTTTTGATTTGCATCTCTCTAATGACCAGTGATGATGAGTATTTTCTTATTTGTTTGTTGTCCTGATGTATGTCTTCTTCTGTAAAGTGTCTGTTCATGACCTATGCCCATTTTTGAATGGACTTGTTTGTTCTTTTCCTGTAAATCTGTTTAAGTTCTTTGTTAATTCTGGATATAATTCCTTTGTCAGTTGGGTAAATTGCAAAGATTTTTTTCCCAGTATGTTGGTTGCCGATTCAGTCTAGTGACTGTTTCTTTGCGGTGCAAAAGCTATGGAGTTTGATTAGGTCCCATTTGTCTATTTTGGCTTTCCTTGCCAATGCTTTCAGTGTTTTGGTTATGAAGTCCTTGCCTACTCCTATGTCCTGAATGGTTGTGCCTAGATTTTCTTCTAGGGTTTTTATGGTGCTGGGTCTTATGTTTAAATCTTTAATCCATCTGGAGTTAACTTTAATGTAAGGTGTCAGGAAGGCGTCCAGTTTCTGCTTTCTGCACATGGCTAACCAGTTTTCCCAACAGCATTTGTTAAACAGGGAATCCTTTCCCCATTGCTTGTTTTTGTCTGGTTTATCAAAGATTATATGGTTGTAGATATGTTGATCTGACTCCGTTGCCTCTGTTCTGTTCCATTGGTCCATATCTCTGTTTTGGTACCAGTACCATGCTGTTTTGATTACTGTAGCCTTGTAGTATAGTTTGCAGTCTGGTAGTGTGATGCCTCCTGCTGTGTTCTTTTTGCTCAGAATTGACTTGGCTATGCTGGCTCTCTTTTGGTTCCATATGAAGTTCATGGTGGTTTTTTTCTAATTCTGTGAGGAAATTCAATGGTAGCTTAATGGGAATAGTGTAGATTTTGTAAATTACTTTGGGCAATATAGCCATTTTTACGATATTGATTCTTCCTAACCGTGAACATGGAATATTTCTCCATCTGTTTGTGTTTTCTCTTATTTCATTGAGCAGTGGTTTGTAGTTTTCCTGGATGAGGTCACTTACGTTCCTTGTAAGTTGTATTCCTATGTATTTTATTCTCTTTGTAGCAATTGTGAATGAAGTTCCTTCTTGATTTGGTTCTCTTCAGGTCTGTTACTGGTTTATTGCAATGCTTGTGATTTTTGCATATTGATTTTATATCCTGAGACTTTGCTGAAGTTGCTTATCAGTATCAGGAGTTTTTCGGCTTAGGTGATGTTGTCTTCTAGGTATACTATCATGTCATCTGCGAATAGAGACAATTTGGCTTCCTCCTTTTCTTTCCGAATACGCTTTATTTCTTTTTCTTGCCTGATTGCTCTGGCTAGAACTTCCAGTACTGTGTTGAATAGGAGTGGTGAGAGAGGGCATCCTTGTCTAGTGCCAGATTTTAAAGGGAATGCTTCCAATTTTTGATCATTAAGTATGATATTGGCTGTTGGTTTGTCGTAAATAGCTTTTATTACTTTGAGATATGTTCCATCAATACCGAGTTTATTGAGAGATTTTAGCATGAAGCGCTGTTGAATTTTGTCAAATGCCTTCTCTGGGTCAATTGAGATAATCATGTGGTTTTTGTTTTTGGTTCTGTTAATGTGGTGAATGACGTTTATAGACTTGCATATGTTGATCCAGCCTTGCATTCCTGGGATGAATTCTACTTGATCATGATGGATACTTTTTTTTTTTAATTTTTATTGTATTATAGGTTTGGGGGTACATGTGCAGAACGAGCAAGATAGGTGCATAGGTACACACAAGGCAGTGTGCATTGCTGCTTTCCTTCCCTTCACCCACACTTGGTATTCATCCCCAGGCAATCCCCCCCAGCCCCCCCCTGCTGTCCCTCCCCCATTCCCCCCAACAGTCCCCAGTGTATAGTAGACGGCCTCTCTGTGTCCACGTGTTCTCATTTTTCTCACCCACCTATGAGTGAGTATATGCGGTATTTCTTTTCTGTTCTTGTGTCAGTTTGCTGAGAATGATGTTCTCCAGATTCATCCATGTCCCTACAAAGGACACAAACTCATCATTTTTGATTGCTGCATAATATTCCATGGTGTATATGTGCCACATTTTCCCAGTCCAGTCTATCATCGTTGGGCATTTGGGTTGGTTCCAGGTCTTTGCTATTGTAAACAGTGCTGCAATGAACATTCGTGTGCATGTGTCCTTATAGTAGAAAGATTTATAGTCCTTTGGATAGATACCCAGTAATGGGATTGCTGGGTCAAATGGAATTTCTATTTCTAGGTCCCTGAGGAATCGCCACACTGTCTTCCACAATGGTTGAACTAATTTACACTCCCACCAACAGTGTAAGAGTGTTCCTATTTCTCCACATCCTCTCAATTACATTTATAGACTTGAATGTGTTGAACCAGCCTTGCATCGCCGGGATGAATCCTACTTGATCATGATGGATAAGTTTTTTAATGTGCTGTTGCAATCGGTTTGCCTGTATTTTATTGAAGATTTTTGCATCTATGTTCATCATGGATATTGGCCTGAAGATTTCTTTTCTTGTTGAGTCTCTGCCGGGTTTTGGTATCAGGATGATGTTGGTCTCATAAAATGATTTGGGAAGGGTTCCCTCTTTTTGGATTATTTGGAATAGTTTCAGAAGGAATGGTACCAGATCCTCTTTGTGGGTCTGGTAGAATTCGGCTGTGAACCCATCTGGACCTGGGCTTTTTTTGTGTGGTAGGCTCTTAATTGCTGCCTCAACTTCAGACCTTGTTACTGGTCTATTCATAGTTTCGGCTTCCTCCTGGTTTAGGCTTGGGAGGACACAGGCGTCCAGGAATTTATCCATTTCTTCCTGATTTACTGGTTTATGTGCATAGAGTTGTTTGTAGTATTCTCTGATGATGGTTTGAATTTCTGTGGAATCTGTGGTGATTTCCCCTTTATCGTTTTTTATTGCATCTATTTGGTTGTTCTCTCTCTTCTTTTTTTATCAGTCTGGCTAGTGGTCTGTCTATTTTGTTGATCTTTTCGAAAAACCAGCTCTTAGATTTATTGATTTTTTGAAGGGTTTTTCTTGTCTCTATCTCCTTCAGTTCTGCTCTGATCTTAGTTATTTCTTGTCTTTGGCTAGGTTTTGAGCTTTATTGATCTTGCTTCTCTAGCTCTTTCAATTTTGACGATAGGGTGTCAATTTTGGATCTCTCCACTCTTCTCATGTGGGCACTTATTGCTATATATTTTCCTCTACAGACTGCTTTAAATGTGTCCCAGAGATTCTGGTACGTTGTGTCTTCATTCTCGTTGGTTTCAACGAACTTCTTTATTTCTGCCTTCATTTCATTGTTTATCCAATCAACATTCAAGAGCCAATTGTTCAGTTTCCTTGAAGCTGTGCGGTTCTGAGTTATTTTCTGAATTCTGAGTTCCAACTTGATTGCACTATTGTCTGAGAGACTGTTTGTTATGATTTCAGTTGTTTTGCATTTGCTGAGGAGTGCTTTACTTCCAATTATGTGGTCAATTTTGGAGTAGGTGTGATGTGGTGCTGAGAAGAATGTATATTCTGTGGATTTGGGGTGGAGAGTTCTGTAAATGTCTATCAGGTTTGCTTGTTCCAGGTCTGAGTTCAAGTCCTGGATATCCTTGTTAATTTTCTGTCTGGTTGATCTGTCTGCTATTGAGAGTGGAGTGTTAAAGTCTCCCACTATTATTGTGTGGGAGTCTAAGTCCGTTTGTAAGTCATTAAGAACTTGCCTTATATATCTGGGTGCTCCTACATTGGGTCCATATATATTTAGAATCGTTATCTCTTCTTGTTCTATCGATCTTTTTACCATTATGTAATGACCTTCTTTGTCCCTTTTGATCTTTGTTACTTTAAAGTCTATTTTATCAGAGATGAGAATTGCAACTCCTGCTTTTTTTTGCTCTCCATTTGCTTGATAAATCTTCCTCCATCCCTTTATTTTAAGCCTTTGTGTATCTTTGCATGTGAGGTGGGTTTCCTGGATACAGCACACCGATGGGTTTTGGTTTTTTATCCAATTTGCCAGTCTGTGTCTTTTGATTGGTGCATTTAGCCCATTTACATTCAGGGTTAATATTGTTATGTGTGAATTTGATACTGCCATTTTGTTGCTAGCTGGCTCTTTTTCCCGTTGGTTCATGTACATTCTTCATTTTGTTGATGGTCTTTAGCATTTGGTATGCTTTTAGGATGGCTGGAACTGGTTGTTTCTTTCTATGTGTAGTGCCTCTTTCAGGAGCTCTTGTAAAGCAGGCCTAGTGGTGACAAAATCTCTGAGTACTTGCTTGTTCATGAAGGATTTTATTTTTCCTTCACTTATGAAGCTCAGTTTCGCTGGATATGAAATTCTGGGTTGAAAGCTCTTTTCTTTAAGGATGTTGAATATTGGCCCCCACTCTCTTCTGGCTTGTAGAGTCTCTGCCGAGAGATCTGCTGTGAGTCTGATGGGCTTCCCTTTGTGGGTGACCTGACCTTTCTCTCTGGCTGCCCTTAGTATTTTATCCTTCGTTTCAACCCTGGTGAATCTGACGATTATGTGCCTTGGGGTTGCTCTTCTTGCAGAGTATCTTTGTGGTGTTCTCTGTATTACCTGGAGTTGAGTATTGTCCTGTCTTGCTAGGTTGGGGAAATTTTCCTGGATAATATCCTGAAGAGTGTTTTCCAGCTTGGATTCATTCTCTTCGTCACATTCTGGTACGCCTATGAAACATAGGTTGGGTCTCTTCACATAGTCCCACATTTCTTGGAGATTTTGTTCATTCCTTTTTGTGCTTTTTTCTTTAATCTTGGTTTCTCGTTTTATTTCATTGAGTTGATCTTCAACTTCTGATATTCTTTCTTCTGCTTTGTCAATTCAGCTGTTGAAACTTGTGCATGGTGTCCGAAGTTCTCATGTTGTGTTTTTCAGCTCCTTCAATTCATTAATATTCCTCTCTAAGTTGTCCATTCTCGTTATCAATTCCTCGAATCTTTTTTCAAATCTTTTTTCAAGGTTCTTAGTTTCTTTGCACTGGTTTAGAACATGTTCCTTTAGCTCACTGAAGTTTCTCATTATCCACTTTCTGAAGTCTGATTCCGTCATTTTTTCACATTCATTCTCCGTCCAGCTTTGTTCCCTTGCTGGTGAGGAGTTTTGGTCCTTTTTTCGAGGTGAGGTGTTTTGGTTTCGGGTGCTTTCCTCCTTTTTGCGCTGGTTTCTTCCCATCTTTATGGATTTATCCGCCTGTCGTCTTAGTAGTTGCTGATTTTTCAATTGGGTCTCTGTGTGGACACTGAGATTGTTGATGATGAAGTATTTCTGTTACTTAGTTTTCCCTCTAATGATCTATCCTCTCTGCTGTATGAGTGCTGAGGTCCACTCCAGGCCCTGCTTGTCTGGGGTATACCTGCAGCAGCTGCAGAACAGTGAGGGATGATATCAGTTTCTTTTTCTGCTGCCCTTGTTCCAGCATGATGCCAGCCAAATGTCAGTCTGATTAGTCCTTTTCTGGGGTGACTCCTTGGATATACAGGGGTCAGGGAGCTGCTTGAGGAGACAGTCTGTGCTTTATAGGAGCTCCAGTGCTGAGCTGTGAGCTCCGTTGTTCATTCAGGGTTGTTGGGAGGTTATGTCTGCTGCAATAGAACTCATAAAACACCACTCTTTTTTATTTTTTCACCCTTAGATGCTCTGTCTCAGGGAGTTGGGGCTTTCTTTATGAGTATCTGTTGCACTGTCCTGCCCCACTAGGTGGCAGTCTATTCACTATTTGCCTGCCAGGGCTCTGACCTGCTAACGCGGGTCCGCCCTGTTGCTGCCTGGCGGACTCTCTCTGTTATGGCAGGTTGCCTCGGCAACAGCAGGCTGCGTCAGTCCTGGGCGGTACTTAAGTGGGGGTGCACTTCATCAGGAATGGTGGACGCCCCTCCCTGACCGGGCTGCACCTTCCTAAATGCCGGCAACAAAACTCTCAGCCCCAAGCGCCTCCTGTCGCCGCCCTGCTTGTCCCCGTGAGCCTGGGACCCGCCGAGCCCGATCACCCAGCTCCCTGCCCCAGAGTCCGTCCTCTCTCTCTCTCTCTTCCTCTCCCCAAGCTGAAAGGTCGACTCTCTCACTGGCGCCCCAGGAGCCTGCCGATAGGGCACTGGGATCCGTGAGATCTCCTGTGCCGCTGCCCACTACCCCGGCTCAGATCACGCTTCCCAGGAAACTCCTGGTCTGGCTCATTGTCCAAGTCCCGTTCAATCAGATGGACATGCCAATCTGCCCTTCCAAATCTCAGATTGCCGGTTTAACAGGGCACCCAGACCAGTGAGTTCCGCACCGGGTCCCGCTGCGGCACATGCCGAAGAGGCGGCAGGAGCCGGTTGCGTTAGCTGGCTGCTAGTGTCCCGTGTCTCTCCCACACCTGGGACTTTCAACGCTCTGTGGGCATAAAAGGAACATCCGAGAATGTGGCTAGGACTCACCCTCTGCGCCTTCACCGAGAGCTGCAATCCTGAGTCACCTCTATGACGCCATCTTGCCTCCTCCCCCATGGATACATTTTTAAATGTGCTATTGCAATCATTTTGGCAGTATTGTATTGAAGATTTTTGCATCTATGTTCATCATGGATATTGGCCTGAAGTTTTCTTTTCTTGTTGAGTCTCTGCCAGGTTTTGGTATCAGGATGATGTCAGTGCCATAAAATGATTTTGGAAGGGTTCCCTCTCTTTGAATTATTTGGAAGAGTTTCAGAAGGAATTTTACCAGCTCCTCTTTGTTTGTTTGGTAGAATTCGGCTGTGAACCCATCGGGACCAGGGCTTTTTTTGTGTGGTAGGCTCTTAATTGCTCCCTCGACTTCAGACCTTGTCATTGGTCTATTCATAGTTTTGGCTTCTCTTGGTTTAGGTTTAAGAGAACACAGGTGTCCAGGAATATATCCATTTCTTCCTGGTTTACTAGTTTATGTGCATAGAGTTGTTTGTAGTATTCTTTGATGATGGTTTGAATTTCTGTGGAATCTGTGGTGATTTCCCCTTTATCGTTTTTTATTACATCTATTTGGTTGTTCTCTCTCTTCTTTTTTATCAGTCTGGCTAGTGGTCTGTCTATTTTGTTGATCTTTTCAGAAAACCAGTTCTTGAATTTATTGATTTTTTGAAGGGTTTTTCGTGTCTCTATCTCCTTCAGTTCTGCTCTGATCTTAGTTATTTCCTGTTTTCAGCTAGGTTTTGAGTTGTTTTGATCTTGTTCCTCTAGCTATTTCAATTTTGAAGATACGGTGTCAATTATGGATCTCTCCACTCTTCTCATGTGGGCACTCATTGCTATATATTTTCCTCTACAGATTGCTTTAAATGTGTCCCCGAGATTCTGCTATGTTGTGTCTTCATTCACGTTGGTTTCAATGAAGTTCTTTATTTCTGACTTCATTTCATTGTTTATCTAATCAACATTCAAGGGCCAGTTTTTCAGTTTCCATGAAGCTCTGTGGTTGTGAGTTAGCTTTTGAATTCTGAGTTCTAACTTCATTGCACTATGATCTAAAAGACTGTTTGTTATGGTTTCAGTTGTTTTGCATTTGCTAAGGAGTGCTTTACTTCCAATTATGTGGTCAATTTTGGAGTAGGTGTGATGTGGTGCTGAGAAGAATGTATATTCTGTGGATTTGGGATGGAGAGTTCTGCAAATGTCTATCAGATTTGCTTGTTCCAGGTCCGAGTTCAAGCCCTGTATATCCTTGATAATTTTCTGTCTGGTTGATCTGTCTGATATTGACAGTGTAGTTTTAAAGTCTCCCACTATTATTGTGTGGGAGCCTAAGTCTCTTTATAAGTCATTAAGAACTTGCCTTATATATTTGGATGCTCCTTTATTGGGTCCATATATATTTATGATTGTTAGCTCTACTTGTTGTATCAATCCTTTTACCATTATGTAATGACCTTCTTTGTCCATTTTGATTTTTGTTTCTTTAATGTCTATTTTATCATAGATGAGAATTGCAACTCCTGTGGGTTTTTTTTTTTTTTTTTTTTTTTTGCTCTCCATTTGCTTGGTAAATCTTCCTCCATCTCTTTATTTTGAGCCTTTGTGAATCTTTGCATGTGACCTGGGTTTCCTGGATACAGCACACCGATGGGTTTTGGTTTTTTTATCCAATTTGCCAGTCTGTGTCTTTTGATTGGTGCATTTAGCCCATTTACATTTAGGGTTAATATTTTTATGTGTGAGTTTGATATTGCCATTTTGATGCTATCTAGATGTTTTGTTTTTGATTGATGCAGATTCTTCATTTTGTTGATGCTGTTTAGCATTTGGTATGTTTTTAGAATGGCTGGCACTGGTTGTTCCTTTCTATGTGTAGTGCCTCTTTCAGGAGCTTTTTTAAAGCAGGCCTGGTTGTGACAAAATATCTGAGTTTTTGCTTGTTGGCAAAAGATTTTATTCTTCCTTCACTTATGAAGCTCAGTTTGGCTGGATATGAAATTCTGGGTTGAAAGTTCTTTTCTTTAAGGATGTTGAATATTGGCCCCCACTGTCTTCTGGCTTGTAGAGTTTCTGCTGAGAGATCTGCTGTGAGTCTGATGGGTTTCCCTTTGTGGGTGACCCGACCCTTTTCTCTGGCTGCCCTTTGTATTTTATTCTTCATGTCAACCCTGGTGAATCTGATGATTATGTGCCTTGGGGTTGCTCTTCTTGCAGAATATCTTTGTGCTGTTCTCTGTATTTCCTGGAGTTGCATATTGGCCTGCCTTGCTAGGTTGGGGAAATTTTCGTGGATAATATCCTGAGGAGTGTTTTCCAGCTTGGATTCATTCTCTTCATCACATTCTGGTACACCTATCAAACGTGGGTTAGGTCTCTTCACATAGTCCCACATTTGTTGGAGATTTTGTTCATTCCTTTTTGCGCATTTTTCTCTAATGCTGGTTTCTCTTTTTATTTCATTGAATTCATCTTCGATTTCTGATATTCTTTCTTCTGCCTGGTCAGTTCTGCTGTCGAAACTTGTGCCTGCTTCGTGAAGTTCTCGTGTTGTGTTTTTCAGCTCCTTCAATTCATTCATATTCCTCTCTAAGTTGTCCATTCTTGTTATCATTTCCTCGAATCTTTTTTCAAATATTTTTTCAAGGTTCTTAGTTTCTTTGCATTGATTTAGAACATGTTCTTTTAGCTCACTGATGTTTCTCATTATCCACTTTCTGAAGTCTGATTCCGTCATTCCATCACTCTCATTGTCCGTCCAGCTTTGTTCCCTTGCTGGTGAGGAGTTTTGGTCCTTTGTAGGAGGTGAGGTGTTTTGGTTTTGGGTGTTTTCCTCCTTTTTGCGCTGGTTTCTTCCCATCTTTGTTGATTTATCCACCTGTTTTCTTAGTAGTTGCTGACTTTTCGATTGGGTCTCTGAGTGAATGCCCAGATTGCTGATGATGAAGTATTTCTGTTACCTAGTTTTCCTTCTAACGGTTTGGCCCCTCTGCTGTATGAGTGCTGTTGTCCACTCCAGGCCCTGCTTGTCTGGGGTACACCTGTAGCCGCTGTGAAACAGTGAGGGATGCTACCAGTTTCTTCTTTTGCTATGTATTTCCCAGGATGATGCCCACCAACTCTCAGTCTGATTGGTCCTTTTTTGAGGTGGCCCTTTGTATATACAGGAGTCAGGAAGATGCTTGAGGAGATGGTATGTACTTTATAGGAGCTCCAGTGCTGAGCTGTGAGCTTTGATGTTCCTTCAGTTGCTGGGCAGATGTGTCTTCTGCAGCAGAACTTGTAAAAGCCCTCAAGTTTTCTTCCCTCAGATGCTCTGTCTCAGGGAGTTCGGGCTTTCTTTATGAGTATCTGTTTCACTGTCCTGCCAAGCTAGGAGACAGTCTATTCACTATTTGCCTGCTGGGGCTCTGCCCTGCTAGCGTGGGTCCACCCTGCTGCTGCGTGTCTCCATTCTAATATGGTGCGCTCCGCCCTGTTGGCAGTGTCTCTCTGTTATGGCTGGTTGCTTCAGCAACGGCAGGCTGTGTCAGCAGTGGGTGGTAACTCAGTAGGGGCAGATTGCGTCCTTATTGGCGGACGCCCCTCCTCCACCGAGCTGCACTGTCCTGAATTCAGCTGACCCAGCAGCAAAACTCTCAACCCTGAGCGCCTGGAATCGCTGCGCTGCTTGTCCCCATGAGGGTGGAACCTGCCGAGCCTGATCACCTGGCTTCCTGTCTCAGAATCCCTCCTCTGTCTCTCTCTTTTACTTTCCAAATTGAATGGTTGACTCTCTCACAGGCAACCCAGTTGCCTGCTGATTGGCCACTGGGATCAGTGCAATCTCCCCTGCGGTGGCCCACTGCATCAGCACAAATCACTCTTTCCAGGAATCTCCTGTTCTGGCTCACCATCCAAGTCCCCTTCAATCAAATGGACATGTCAATCTGCCCTCCCAAAACTCAGATTGCCGGTTTAACAGGGCACTCAGAACATTGAGGTTTGCCATGGCTGCCGCTGCACTGCAGCGCGGCCTTGGCAGAAGCGGCCATGCAAGAGGGCTGCACTGCTCTCCTGTGTCTCTCCTACACCTGGGAATTTGACAGTTCTGTGGGCAACAAAAGTCCCTCTGAAAACGCAGCTGGGACTCACCCTCTGGGCCTTCACTGAGAGCTGCAATCCTGAGTTGTTTCTATGGCGCCATCTTGGAACATCCTTCAAACAATGCTCAAATATTACTCCAGTGTGAATTATTCACTGAGGATCTAAATGAGTGGCTGCATGAAGTAGACTCTTAACTCTTCCGCAGGTGTGTATTATTGAATGATACTCTGACAAAGTGGGCATAGATAGGAGACTCTTGTCTATTGCCCATCTGTGCATTAATTACAGAAACTCTGAATGTGTACTTATTTGAAGTAGATCCTTGACGATTTCTGAGGGGAGTATTATGCACTGAGGCCCTGAACGAGTGGCCATGTAAAAGAGACTCCTGACTTATCAGATATACATTTTATTTACTGAAACACTGAAAGAGTGGCCTCCTGTAACAGAACCCATTATACTCCACAACTGTGCGTTATTTTTGACTCTCCAAACAAATCAACATATGAAACAGACTACTGATAATTCCCGAAATGTGAAGTCCTCGAAGAGGTGCTATATGAGTGTCCATATAAAATAGTCTCCTATCACACATGTGTGTATCATTGACGGTGCTGCGTAATTTGGGGCTACCTTAAATACGGTCCTTACTTCTTCACAGCTGTTTATTATGCACGGAAGCTCTCAATGAGAGGCCACATGCAATAGACTCCTTACTATTGCCCCATTGTGCATTACCCGGTAATGCTTTCATTGAGTGGCCACATGACATGGACCCTGATTATTTCCAAGGTGAGTGTTCTTCAGTGAGTTTCTGAACGACTCTATCCTCTTGACTATTTATCAGCTGTGCATTTTTCACTGAGTCACTGGGTTAACGGTCATATCAAATAATCTCAAGACTATTCCCCAGGTGTGCATTATTCAGTGAGTCTCTGAATAAGTGGCTATATATAATAGAATCTGGAGTCAATTGCAAATATACATGATTCTTCAATGAGGTTCTGAATAAGTGGCCATGTAAAATACACTCCTGAATTTTCATAGTTCTGTATTATTCTGTGATGCTCTGAATGAGTGGCCATAAAAGAGAGACTCCTGAATACTCCGAAGGTGTGCGTTTTTACATTCAGTATCTAAATGAGTGGATATACGAAATAGAATCGTGACTTTCCCCAAGGTGTATGTTATTCAGTGAGGTTCTGAATATGTGGCTATACAAAATAGAATTCTGACTGCAATACAGGTCTTCTTTATTCAATGAATCTCCGAAATAGATGCCATATGTAATAGCGTCCTGAGTATTCACCAGGTATGTATTTTCACTGAGGCTCTAAAACATTGACCATATTAAATAGTTTTTTGACTAGTCCACTGTGTATTATTGACTCTGACTTTGAATATATGGGCATACAGAATAAACAATGACTATTTTAAAGTTGAATATTACTCCCTCAGGCTTTGATTATGTGGCCATATAAAATAGACTCGTGTCTATTCCACACGTGTGCATAATATGCTGAGGCTGTAAATGAGAGGCTATATAAAGAAGACTCCTAACGCTATCCCAGGTGTTTGTTATTCAGTGAAGATATGAAACAGGATTCTGTCTATTTTAAACATTTGTATTATTCAGTGAATATCTAAATGAATGGCTATATGAAATAGACTACTGAGTGCTTTACGTTTGTGCATTATTCACTGAAATTTCGATTCAGTGGCAATCTGAATTGAAATCCTGACTAATCCACAAGTGTGTATGATCCACTGAGGCTATGAATGAGTGTCCAAATGAAATAGACTCCTGGCTAACCCACGGGTGTGCATTATTCACTGAAGTTTTGAATGAATGTTTATCGAAAAGAGACTCCAAATTATTCTCCAGGTGTGGATTATTCAGTGAGACTTACAAGATGTGGCCGTATTAACTATTTGGCTTACTATAGCAAGGGTCTCTTATTCACTGAGGCTCTGAAAATTTGTCTACATGAAGTAGACTCCTGAATACACCACATTATTCAGTGACACTCCGAATGAGAGGCCACATGAAAATGTCTCCTTACTTTTTTTTTTTTTTTTTTTTTTTTTCACTGCTCCAGCAACATTTTATTACATTGATCAGTGGCTAAAACTGGTTATAACTAAAAAGAAAAAAAGTAATATGAGGAATGTGGGGTCTTTATGTCTAGGGAAGATTAAGATTAAGAGCAAAAGACTCTTCAGCACTCTTCAGTTCAGCACATACATATTTCACACCATCTTCATGGACCCATTCATATTTCTGGCTCAGGAAAGGCACTACTACTTACTATTCTACAGGTGTTCTTTATTGAGTGAGACACTAAATGAGCAGATATAATTAAATCCTGGCTATTTTCCCAGGTGTGTATACTTAGTGAGGCTCTCAATGAGAGGCCATAGGATAGAGACTTCTGACAATTCCGCAGCTGTGCATTATTCAGTGATTCTCTGAATGAGTGGCCATAAACAATAGACTCAAGACTATATCACAAGTGTGTAATATTCAGTGAGGCTCTGAAAGAACGGCCATATGAAACGGACAACTCATTACTCCACATTTGCGATATTCACTGTTTGTCTGAATGAGTAGCTGTATGACATAGACTCCTGATTATTCTCCATGTGTGCATAATTCAAACAGTTTCCGTATGAGTGTCCATACCAAATAGACTCCTGGAACTCCCACAGTAGTATATTACACAGCAATACCCAGAATTAGAGTTCATATGAAATAGACTCATGATTATCACCCAGGTGTGTATCAATCAGGAAGACACTTAATTTGTGGCTATCATAAACAGTGCCCTGATTACTCCGTAAAAGTTTATTTTTCACAGAAATTTTGAATGATAGGCCAGAAAGAATAGACACCTGACTATTTTTCTTTGTGAATTTTCAATAAGGTTCTAAATGTGTGTTAATATGCAATAAAATCCTGAGGATTCCCCAGGTGTGTATCATTCAGGGAGGCACATAGTGAGTGGCCATATAAAAAATGCTCAACTATTTCTCCAGTGTGAATTATTCACTGAGCGTCTGAATAAGTGGCTACATGAAGAACAATCTTGATTCTTCCCCAGGTGTGTATTTTTGAATGAGACTCTGACTAAGTGGGCATAGAAAACAGACTCTTGTGTATTGACCATGTGTGCATTACTTACAGAGACTCTGACTGTGTATTTATTTGAAGTAGACCATTGACTATTTCTGAGGTGAGTATCATGTACTGACGCCATGAACGAGTGGCCATGTGAAAGAGATCCCAGACTTATCAGATATACATATTATTCACTGAAACACTGAAAGTGTGGCCTTATGTAATAGACCCCATTTTGCTCCACAGGTGTGCGTTATTTTTTGACTCCCCAAACGTATCAACATGTGATATAGACTGGTGATTATTCCTCAAATTTGCAATATTTGAAGAGGTGCTGTGTGAGTGTCCATATGAAATAGTCTCCTGACTATCACACATTAGTGTATCATGTACGTAGCTGTGTAATTTGTGGCTACCTTAAAGAGGGTCCTAAGAACTCCACAGCTGTCTATTATGCACTGAAGCTCTCAGTGAGAGGCCATATGAAATAGACTCCTTACTGTTGCCCCGTTGTGCATTATTCAGTAATGCATTGACGGAGTGGCCATATGATCTGGACTCTGCCTACATCCAAGGCGGGTATTCTTCAGTGCATTTCTGAACGAGTTACCACAAAAAAATAGGCTCATGAATCCATCCTCTTGACTATTTCTCAGCTGTGCATTTTTCACTGAGTCACTGGGTGAATGGTCATTTCAAATAATCTCTAGACCATTCCCCAGGTGTGCATTATTCAGTGAGTCTCTGAATAAGTGGCTATATATAATAGAATCCTGAATATGTTGCAGATATGTATAATTCTTCAATGAGGTTCTGAATAAGTGGCCATGTAAAATACACTCCTGAATTTCCATAGTTTTGTATTACTCTGTGAGGCTCTGAATGAGTGGCCATAAAACAGAGACTCCTGAAAAATCCGCAGGTGTGCGTTTTTACATTCGGTATCTAAATGAGTGGCTATACGAAATAGAATTCTGACTTTCCACAAGGTGTATGTTATTCAGTTAGGTTCGGAATATGTGGCTATATGAAATAGAATTTTGAGTACCATACAGGTGTTCTTTATTCAATGAATCTCTGAAATAGACGCCATATGTAATAGAAAGTCCTGAATATTTCCCAGGTATGTATTATTCACTGAGGCTCTAAAACTTTGGACATATGAAATTGTTTTTTGACTAGTCCACAGGTGTGTATTGTTGACTCTTACTTTGAATATTTGGGCATATGGAATACACTAGTGCCTATTCTAAAGTTGTGTATTACTCACTCAGGGTTTGATTTTGTGGCCATATAAAACAGACTAGTGTCTATTCCAAACGTGTGCATTATTCGCTGAAGCTGTAAATGAGAGGCTATATAAAGAAGACTCCTAACGCTTCCCCAGGTGTGTGTTACTCAGTGAAGCTCTGATTGTGTGACCATATGAAACAGGATTCTGTCTATCTTATATATTCGTATTATTCAGTGAATCTCTAAATGAGTGGCTCTATGAAATAGACGGCCGGGTACTTCACATTTGTGCAATTTTCACTGAAATTACGAGTCAGTGGCCATAAGAAATGAAATCCTGGCTACGCCGCACGTGGATATTACCCACTGAAGCTATGAAGGAGTGTCCAAATAAAATAGACCACTGGCTACCTAAAGGGTATGCATTATTCACCGAGGTTCTGAATGAATGTCCATCGAAAATAGACTCCAAATTATTCTCCAGGTGTGTATTATTCAGTGAGGCTTACAACATGTGTCCATATTACTTAGATGCCTTACTATAGCAAGGATCTCTCTTATTTACTGAGGCTCTGAAAATGTGTCTACATGAAATAGACTCCTGACTACACCACATATTTCAGTGACACTCCGAATGAGAGGCCACATGAAAAAGTCTCCTTACTATTACACAGGTGTTCATTATTGAGTGAGACTCTAAAGGAGTGGATATAAGTAAATTCAGACTATTTTCCCAGGTGTGTACACTTAGTGAGGCTCGCAATGAGAGGAAATAAAATAGAGATTTCTGACCATTCCGCAGGTGTGCATTATTCAGTGATTCTCTGAATAAGTGGCCATAAACAATAGACTCCAGAGTATATCACAAGTGTGTAATATTCAGTGAGGATGTGAAAGAATGGCCATATGAAACAAACTTCTCATTACTCCACATGTGGGTTATTCTGTTTGTCTGAATGAGTAGCCATATGACGTAGATTCCTGATTATTCTCCATGCTTGCATTATTCAAACAGGTTCTGTATGAGTGTCCATACTAAATAGGCTCCTGACACTCCCCCAGTTGTGTATTACTCAGCAATACTGAGAATTAGAGTTCATACGAAATAAGCTCCTGACTATAAACCAGCTGTGTATCACTCAGGAAGGCACTTAATTCGTGGTTATCTTAAACAGTGCCAGATTGCTTCATAGAAGTTTATTATTCACTGAAACTTTGAATGAGAGCCCAGAAAGAATACACACCAGACTATTACTCCATTGTGAAGTATTCAATAAGGTTCTAAATATGTGCTACTATGACATAGAATGTGAGGATTCCCCAGGTGTGTATCATTCATGGAGGCACATAGTGAGTGGCCATATAAAAAATGCCCGACTATTACTCCGGTTTGAATTATTCACTGAGACTCTAAATGAGTCGCTATATAAAGTAGACTCTTAACTCTTCCCCAGGTGTGTATTATTGAATGAGACTCTGACTAAGTGGGCATAGTAAAGAGACTCTTTTGTATAACCCATGTGTGCATTACTTACAGAGACTCTTTTTTTTTTAATTTTTATTGCATTATAGGTTTTGGGGTACATGTGCAGAACGTGCAAGATAGTTGATAGGTACACACATGGCAGTGTGTTTTGCTGCCTTCCTCCCCTTCACCCACACTTGGTATTCATCCCCAGGCTCTCCCCCCCAGGCCCCCCCCGCTGTCCCTCCCCCATTTCCCCCAACAGTCCCCAGTGTATAGTAGACCACCTCTCTGTGTCCATGTGTTCTCATTTTTCTCACCCACCTATGAGGGAGTATATGCAGTATTTCTTTTTCTGTTCTTACGTCAGTTTGCTGAGAATGATGTTCTCCAGATTCATCCATGTCCTTACAAAGGACACAAACTCATCATTTTTGATTGCTGCATAATATTCCATGGTGTATATGTGGCACATTTTTCCAGTCCAGTTTATCATCGATGGGCATTTGGTTTGGTTCCAGGTCTTTGCTATTGTAAACAGTGCTGCAATGAACATTCGTGTGCATGTGTCCTTATAGTAGAACGATTTATAGTCTTTTGGATAGATACCCAGTAATGGGATTGCTGGGTCAAATGGAATTTCTATTTCTAGGTCCCAGAGGAATCGCCACACTGTCTTCCACAATGACTTACAGAGACTCTTAATGTGTACTAATTTGAAGTAGACCCTTGGCTATTTTTGAGGGGATTATTATGCACTGAGACCCTGAATGAGTGGCCATGTGAAAGAGATTCCAGACTTATGAGATAAATATATTATTCACTGAAACACTGAAACAGTGGCCGTATGTTACAGATACCATTTTACTCCACATGTGTCGTTGTTTGTTGACTCCCCAAGTGAATCGCCATGTGAAATAGACAAGTGATTATTCACCAAATGTGCAGTATTTGAAGATGTGCTGTATGAGTATCCATATCAAATAATCTCCTGATTATCACACATGTGTGTATCATTCACGTAGCTGTGTAATTTGTGGCTACCTCAAAGAGAGTCCTGAGAACTCCACAGCTGTTTATTCTGCACTGAAGCTCTTAGTGAAAGGCCATATGAAATAGACTCTTTACTATTGCCCCATTGTGCATTATGTGGTAATGCTTTGATTGAGTGGCCATATGATATGGACTCTGAGCATTTCCAAGGTGGGTATTCTTCAGTGAGTTTCTGAATGTGTTACCACAGAATATAGGCTCATGACTCCATCCTCTTTACTATTTCTCAGCTGTGCATTTTACACTGAGTCACTGGGTGAACGGTCATATCAAATAGTCTCCAGTACATTCCCCAGGTGTGCATTATTCAAAGAGTCTCTGAATAAGTGGCCATATATAATGGAACCATGAGTATTTTGCAGATATATGTGATTCTTCAATGAGGAACTGAATAAGTGGCCATGTAAAATACACTCCTGAATTTCCATAGTTCTGTATGACTCTGTGAGGCTCTGAATGAGTGGCCATAAGACAGAGACTCCTGAATTCTCCGCAGTTGTGCGTTTTTACATTCGGTATCTAAATGAGTGGCTATAGGAAATAGAATCATGACTTTCCACAAGGTGTATGTGATTCAGTTAGGTTCTGAATATGTGGATATATAAAATAGAATCCTGGCTTTCCACACAGTGTATGTCATTCAGTTAGGTTCTGAACATATGGCTACATGAAATAGAATTCTGAGTACACTAGAGGTGTTTTTTATTCAATGAATCTCTGAAATAGATGCCATATGCAATAGCATCCTGAGTATTTCCCAGGTATGTATTATTCACTGAGGCTCTAAAACTTTGGCCATATGAAATTGGTTTTTGACTAGTCCACAGGTGAGTATCACTGCCTCAGACTTTCAATATTTGGGCATATGAAATAGACTAGTGACTATTCTAAAGTTGTGTATTACTGACTCAGGCTTTGATTTTGTGGCCATAGAAAAGTGATAAGTGTCTATTCCACACGTGTGCATTATTCACTGCGGCTGTAAATCAGAGGTTATATAAAGGAGACTCCTAGTGCTTCCCCAGGTGTGTGTTACTCAGTGAGGCTCTGATTGTGTGAAGATATGAAACAGGATTCTGTCTATTTTAAATATTTTTCTTATTCAGTGAATCTCTGAATGAGTGGCTCTATGAAATAGAGTGCAGATTACTTTCCATTTGTGCATTATTTGCTGAAATTACGAGTCAGTGGCTATATGAAATGAAATCCTGACTAATCCACACGTGCATATTATCCACTGAGGCTATGAATGAGTGTACAAATGAAATAGACTCCTGGCTTCCCCACGGGTGTGCATTATCCACCGTGGCTCTGAATGAATGTCCATCACAAATAGATTCCAAATTATTCTCCAGGTGTGTATTATCCAGTAAGGCTTACAAGATGTGGCCATATTAATTAGATGCCTTACTATAGCAAGGATCTCTCTTATTCACTGAGTCCCCGAAAATGTGTTTACATGAAGTAGACTACTGAGTACACCACATTATTCAGTGACACTTTGAATGAGAGGCCAAATGAAAAAGTCTCCTTATTATTCCACAGGTGTACATTATTGAGTAAGACCCTAAATGAGTGGATAGAAGTAAATCCTGACTATTTTCCCAGGTGTGTACATTTAGTGAGGATCTCAATGAAAGGCCATAGGATAGAGACTTCTAACTATTGCACAGGTGTGCATCATTGAGTAATTATATGAATGAATGGCCATAAACATTAGACTCCTAACTATATCACAAGTGTGTAATATTCAGTGAGCCCGTGAAGGAACGGCCATGTGAAAGACACTTCTCATTACTCCACATGTGAGTTATCAGTGTTTGAATGAGTAGGCATATGACATAGTCTCGTAATTATTCTCCATGTGTGCATTATTCAAACAGGTTCTGTATGATTGTCCTTACCAAATAGACCCCTGACACTCCCCCAGTTGTGTATTACGCAGCAATACCCAGAATTAGAGTTTATATTCAATAAACTCCTATCACCCACGTGTGTATCACTCAGGAAGGCACAGAATTTGTGGCTACCTTAAACAGTGCTCTGATTACTCCATTGAGGTTTATTATTCACTGAATATTTGAAAGAGAGGCCATAAAGAATAGACACCTGATTATTGTTCCATTGTGAATTATTCAATAATGTTCTAAATGTGTGGTAGTATGAAATAAAATTCTGAGGATTTCCCAGGTGTTTATTATTCAGGGAGGCACAAAGTGAGTGGCCATATATAAAATTCTTGAATATTACTCCCGTGTGAATTATTCACTGAGGCTCTAAATGAGTGGCTACATGAAGTAGAGTCTTAAATCTTCCCCAGGTGTGTATTATTGATTGAGACCGACTAAGTGGGCCTAAAAAGAGACTCTTGCGTATTGCCCATGTTTGCATTACTTACAGAGACTCTTTATGTGCACTTATTTGAATTAGACCCTTGACTATTTCTTAGGGGAGTATTGCACTGAGGCCCTGAATGAGTGGCCATGTGAAAGTGATTCCAGATTTATCAGATATACATATTACTCATTGAAACAGTGAAAGAGTGGCCTTATATAATAGAACCCTTTTTACTCCACAGGTGTGCGTTAGTTTTTGACTCTCCAAACAAATCACCATATGAAATAGACTAGTGATTATTCCCCAAAAGTGCAGTATTTGAAAAGGTGCTGCGTTAGTGTCCACATCAAATAGTCTCCTATCACACATGTGGGTATCATTCATGTAGCTGTGTAATTGGGGGCTTCATTAAAGAGGGTCCTGACTACTCCACAGCTGTTTATTATGCACTGAGGCTCTCAATGAGAGGCCCTATGAAATAGACTCCTTACTCTTGGCCCATTGTGCCTTATTAGGTAATGCTTTAACTGAGTGGCCATATGAACTGGACTCTGACAATTTCCAATGTGGATATTTTTCCGTGAGTTTCTGAATGAGTTACCACATAAAATAGACTCATGATTCTATCCTCTTGAATATTTATCAGATGTGCATTGTTCACTGAGTCACTGGGTAAATGGTCGTATCAAATAATCTCCAGACTATTACCCAGGTGTGCATTATTCAGCGAGTCTCTGAATAAGTGGCTATATATAATAGAATTCTGGGAATTTTCCAGATATATATGATTCTTTAATAAGGTTCTGAGTAAGTGGCCATGTAAAATGCACTCCTGAATTTTCATAGTTATTTTATTTTTTGAATAGGAATATTGCTTTATTCTATAAATGGCTATTAATAATGGCCGATCATTATTTTGTGTATTTAAAATGGAATGTATATTTTATTTATCTAAAGTGGAGAGTTCTACAAATGCTTATTAAGTTTACTTGTTACTGATCTGAGCTCAGATTCTGGATATCCTTATTTCTTTTCTTTTCTTTCTTTTTTTTTTTTTTTTTTTGCCAATCAATGAGAGCTTGCAAGGTTGCTGAGGTTCGTTGGCTTTGAACCCTTGGCCTCGCCTTCGCAAGCGCCACGACATCCGGCCGGAGCCACTTTGGGCCCTTTATTTTCTGTTTCATTGAGTCTGAATCTCTTTATGGGTCTTACGTATCTGGGTGTTAGGATGCACTGATCCTTATACCACTCTATCTTTGTTGGTTTGAAATCTGTTTTATCAAATGCATGAATTGCAACTCCTTTTCGTTTATTTATTTGTTTTTTTTTTTATTTGGTTAGTAAATCTTTCTCCAACCCTTTGTTTTTAGTCTATGTATGCCTTTGGATATGAAATGGGTCTGGATATAGTATACCGTTAGATTTTGGCTGTATCTCTTAATTAGAAAATTTACTGCCATTTGATGTTAACTGACTATTTTATCCATTCGTTGACGTAAATTCTTCTTTCTGTTTATGTTCTTTACTTTTTGGTATATATTTAGAAAGGCTAATACTGGTTGTTCCTTTCTGTGTGTAATGCTTCTTTCAGAAGATTTTGTAAAGCAGGCCTGGTGGTATTAAAATCTCTGAGTACTTGCCTGTTCATAAAAGATTTTATTTCTTCTTCAATTGTGAAGCTTAGTTTGGCAGGATATAAAATTCTGGGCTGAAATTTCTGTTCTTTGAGAATGTTAAATATCAGCCCCCACTCTCTTCTGGCTTGTAGGGTTTCTACTGAGAAATCTGCTGTAAGTCTAATAGGCTTCCCTTTGTGGGTAACCTGACCTTTCTCTCTGGCTGCCCTTAGTATTTTCTCCTTTGTTTCAACCCTGGTGAATCTAATGATTATGTGTCTTGGGGTTGCTCTTCTTAAGGAATATCTTTGTGGTGTTCTCTGTATTACCTGACGTTGAATGGTATCCTGCTTTGCTAGATTGGGAAAATTCTTCTGGATAATATCCTGAAGAGTATTTTCCAGCTGGGATTCATTCTCTCCATCACATTTAGGTACACCTATCAAACGTAGATTAGGTCTTTTCACATAGTCTCATAATTCTTGGAGACTTTGCTCATTCCTTTTTATCCTTTATTCTCTATTCTTGTCTTCTCATTCCATTTCATTAAGTCGGTCTTCGACCTCTGATATCCTTTCTTCTGCTTGATCAATTCGGCTATTCAAACTTGTGCATATTTCACTAAGTTCTCGTGTTGTATTTTTCAACTCCATTAGTTCATTTATATTCTTTTCTATATTGTCCATTCTTTTTAACATTTCGTCTAACCTTTTTTTCAAAATTCTTAGTTTCTTTACATTGGGTTAGAACAAGTTGTTTCAATTCCCAGAGGTTTTTTTACCATCCACCTTCTAAAACCTCCTCCAGATACTGGAACACAGTCCTCTTTCATTAGGGCTTGTACCGTTGCTGATGAGGAATTACTATCCCCTGTAGAGGGAGAGGGTTTCTGACTTTCAGTTTTCTTGGGGTTTTTAGGCTGCTTTTTTTCCTTTATTGTGTATTTATCCATCTGATGTCTTTACAGTCAGCGCCTTTCTGATTAACTTCCTGAGAGGACGTCCAATTTATTGATTCCCAGTGCTGGAATCCGAGCAACCCACTGCGCCGGCCAAAACAACAGCGATAAGACTGATGATGCTCTTCTGCCTGGGAATCTCCAGTCTGGCTTCCTTCTTGAGTCCGCAACAAGCGGCTCTGCCTTCCCGGAGCTCCAAACACCAGTCAGTAGGGGAACCAGTCCCGCTCTCTGTACACGAAGAGCTGCCGCGCCTAGGGGACGACAAAACCGCTGCGCCGGCCACAGAAGTCGCGCTGGCGACCCGCGGGGCTCCTCCACTGGAAATCTTCTGGTCCGTGGGCGATGAAAATTCCTCTGAAAATGTGGCGTCCTCACGTTCTCTGAGCTTTCACTGGGAGCTACAATCCCGAGCTGTTAGCGATCAGCCATAAAACAGAGACTCCTGAATACTCCGCAGGTGTGCGTTTTTATATTTGGTATCTAAATGAGAGGCTATACGAAATAGAATCCTGACTGTTCCCAAGGTGTATGTCATTCAGTTAGGTTCTGAATATGTGGCTATATGAATTAGAATTCTGACTACAATAGAGGTGTTCCTTATTCAATGAATCTCTGAAAGAGATGCCATATGAAACAGCGTCCTCAGTATTCCCCAGGTATGTATTATTCACTGAAGCACTAAAACTTTGGCCATGTGAAATTGTTTCTTAACTAGTCCACAGATGTGTATTGTTGACTCTGACTTTGAATATTTTGGCATATGGAAAAGACTAGTGACTATTCAAAAGTTGTGTATTACTCACACAGGCTTTGATTTTGTGGCCATATATAATTGACTAGTGTTTACTCCAAACGTGTGCATTATTCACTGAGGCTGTAAATGAGAGGCAATATAAAGTAGACTCCTAACGCTTCCCCAAGTGTGTGTTACTCAGTGAGGCTCTTATTGTGTGACCATACGAAACAAGATTCTGTCTATCTTAAATAATTGTATTTTTCAGTGAATCTCTGAATGAGTGGCTCTATGAAATAGACTACTGAGTACTTCACATTTGTGCATTATTCACTGAAATTACGAGTCTGTGGCCATATGAAATGAAATCCTGACTAATCCACATGTGCATATTATCCACTGAGGCTATGAATGAGTGTACAAATGAAATAGACTCCTGGATACCCCAAGGATGTGCATTATTCACTGATGCTCTGAATGAATGTCCATCGCAAATAGACTACAAATTATTCTCCAGGTGTGTATTATTCAGTGAGGCTTACAAGATGTGGCCATATTAATTAGATGTCTTACTATAGCAAGGGTCTCTCTTATTCACTGAGTCTCTGGAAATGTGTTTACACAAAATAGACTCCTGACTACACCACATTATTCAGTGACAATCCGAATGAGAGGTCACATGAAAAAGTCTCCTTACTATTCCACAGGTGTGCATTATTGAGTGAGACAATAAATGAGTGGATATAAGTAAATCCTGACTGTTTTTCCAGGTGTGTACATTTACTGAGGCTCTCAATGAGTGGCCATATGATAGAGACTTCTGACTATTCCGCATGTGTGCATCATTCAGTGATTCTATGAATGAATGGCCATAAACAATAGAGTCCTGACTATATCACGTATGTAATATTCAGTGAGTTTGTGAAGGTATGGCCATAAGAAAGAGACTTCTCATTATTCCACATGTGAGTTATCAGTGTTTGTCTGAATGAGTAGCCATATGACAGAGACTCCTGATTATTCTCCATGTGTGCATTATTCAAACAGGTTATCTATGAGTGTCCAAACCAAATAGACTCCTGACACACCACCAGTTGTGTATTACACAGCCATACACAGAATTAGAGTTCATATGAAATAAACTCCTGACTATTACCCAGTTGTTTATCACTCTGGAAGGCCATTAATTTGTGGCTATCTTAAACAGTGCCCTGATTACTCCACAGAAGTTTATTATTCACTAAATCTTTGAATGAGGGGCCAGAAAGAATAGACACCTGACTATTGCTCATTTGTGTATTATTCAATAAGGTTCTAAATGTGTGGTAGCATGAAATAGAATCCTGAGGATTTCCAAGGTGTGTATCATTCAGGGAGGCACATAGTGAGTGGCCATATAAAGAATCCTCGACTATTACTTCGGTGTGAATTATTCACTGAGGCTTTAAATGAGTGGCTGTATGAAGTAGAATCTTAACTCTTATTCAGGTGTGTACTATTGAATGAGACTCTGACTACGTGGGCATAGAAAAGAGACTCTTGTGTATTGCCCATGCATGCATTACTTACAGAGACTCTGAATGTGTACTTATTTTAATAAAACACTTGACTATTTCTGAGGGCAGTATTATGCACTGTGGCCCTGAATGAGTGACTATGTGAAAGAGATTCCTCACTTATCAGATATACATATTATTCACTGAAACACTGAAAGAGTTCCCTTATGCATTAGACCCCATTTTACTCCACAGGTGTGCAGTATGTTTTGACTCTCCAAACGAATCACCATATGAAAGAGACTAGTGATTATTCCCCAAATGTGCAGTATTCGAAGAGGTGCTGTATGAGTGTCCATATCAAGTAGTATCCTGACTATCACACAGGTGTTTACCATTCACGTAGCTGCGTAATTTAGGGCTACCTTAAATAGGGTCCTGACTACTCCACAAGTGTTTATTATGCGCTGAAGCTCTCAGTGAGGGGCCATATGAAACAGACTCCTTACTATTGCCTCATTGTGCATTATCCGGTAATGCTTTTATTGAGTGGCCATATGATCTGGACTCTGACTATTTCCGAAGTGGGTATTCTTCAGTGAGTTTCTGAACAAGTCACCACATAAAATAGACTCATGACTCTATTTTCTTGTCTATTTCTGAGCTGTGCATTTTTCACTGAGTCAGTGGGTGAAATGTCATATCAAATAGTCTCCAGACTATTCCCCAGGTGTGCATTATTCAGTGAGTCTCTGAATAAGTGTCTGTATATAATAGAATCCCGAGTATTGTCCAGATATATATGATTCTTCAATGAGGTTCTGAATAAGTGGCCGTGTAAAATAGCCTCCTGAATTTCCATAGTTCTTTATTATTCTGTGAGTCTCCGAATGAGTGGCAATAAAACAGAGACTCCTGAATACCTCGCAGGTGTGCGTTTTCACATTCGGTATCTAAATGAGTGGCTATACGAAATGGAATCCTGACTTTTCCCAAGGTGTATGTCATGGTGTTAGGTTCTGAATATGGGGCTATACAAAATAGAATTCTGATACAATAGAGGGGTTCCTTATTCAATGAATCTCTGAAATAGATGCCATATGTAATAGCGTCCAGAGTATTCCGCAGGTATGAATTATTCTCTGAGGCTCTAAAACTTTAGCTATATGAAATTGTTTTTTGACTAGTCCACAGGTGTGTGTTATTGACTCTAAATTTGAATATTTGGGCATATGGAATAGACAAGTGACTATTCTCAAGTTGTGTATTAAACACTCAGGCTTTAATTTTTTGGCCATATAAAATAGACTAGTGTCTATTCCACACGTGTGCATTATTTGCTGCGGCTGTCAATGTGCGGCTATATAAAGTAGACTCCTAACCCTTTCCCAGGTGTGTGTTACTCAGTGAGGTTCTGATTGTGTGACCATATGAAACAGGATTCTGTCTATCTTAAATACTTGTATTATTCAGTGAATCTCTGAATGAGTGGCTCTATGAAATAGACTGCTGAGTACTTTACATTTGTGAATTATTCACTGAAATTATGATTCAGTGGCCATATGAAATGAAATCCTGACTAATCCACACGTGAATATTATCCAATTAGGCTATAAATGAGTGTCCAAATGAAATAGTCTCCTGGCTACCCCAGGGGTGTGCATTATTCACCGAGGCTCTGAATGAATGTCCATCACAAATGGACTCCAAATTATTCTCCAGGTGTGTATTATTCAGTGAGGCTTACAAGATGTGGCCATATTAATTAGATGCCTTACTATAACAAGGGTCTCTCTTATTCACTGAGGCTCTGAAAATGTGTACATGGAATAGACTCCTGACTACACCACATCATTCAGTGACACTCCGAATGAGAGGCCACATGTAAAAGTCTCTTTACTATTCCACAGGTGAGCAATATTGAGTGAGAGTCTAAATGAGGGGATATAAGTAAACCCTGACTATTTTCCAATGCGTGTAAATTTAGTGAGGCTCTCAATGAGAGGCCATAGAATAGAGGCTTCTGACTATACCGCAGGTGTGCATTATTCAGTGATTCTCCTAATGAGTTGCCATAAACAATAGACTCCAGACTATATCACAAGTGTGTAATATTCAGTGAGGCTGTGAATGAACGGCCATATGAAACAGACTTCTCTTTACTCCACATGTGCGTTTTTCACTGTTTGTCGAATTGATTAGCCGTATGACATAGACTTTTGATTATTCTCCGTGTGTGCATTATTAAAACAGGTTCTGTATGAGTGTCCATAAAAATAGGCTCCTGACACTCACCCAGTTGTGTATTACTCAGCAATACCCAGAATTAAAGTTCATATTAAATTACGTCCTGACTATCACCCAGGTTTGTATCACTCAGGAAGGCACTTAATTCGTGGCTATCATAAACAGTGCTCTGACTACTCCATAGAAGTTTATTTTTCAGTGAAATTTTGAATGAGAGGCCAGAAAGAATAGACATCTAACTATTGATCCATTGTAAATTATTCAATAAGGTTCTAATTGTGTGGTAAAATATAATAGAATTTTGAGGATTCCCCAGGTGTGTATCATTCAGGGAGGCACATAGTGAGTGGCCATATTAAAAATGCTCGAGTATCACTTCGGTGTGAATTATTCACTGAGGCTCTAAATGAGTGGCTACATGAAATAGACTCTTAACTCTTCCACAGGTGTGTATTATTGAATGAGACTCTGACGAAGTGGGCATAGAAAAGAGACTCTTGTGTATTGCCCATGTGTGCATTACTTACAGAGACTCCTAATGTGTATTTACTTGAAGTACACCCTTGACTCTTTCGGAGGGGAGTATTATGCACTGAGGCCCTGAATGAGTGGCCATGTGAAAGAGATTCCCTACTTATCAGATATAAATATTATTCACTGAAACACTGAAAAGCTGTCCCTATATAATAGACCCATTTTACTCCACAGCTGTGCGATATTTTTTGACTCTCCAAAGAATCACCATATGAAATAGACTAGTGTTTATTCTCCAAATGTGCAGTATTTGAAGAGGTACTGTATGAGGGTCAATATGAAAGAGTCTCCTATCACAAATGTGTGTATCATTCACGTAGCTGCGTAATTTGGGGCTGACTTAAAGAGGGTCCTGACTACTCCACAGCTGTTTATTACACACTGAGCCTCTCAATGGGAGGCCATATGAAGTAGACTCCTTGCTATTGCCCCATTGTGCATTATTCAGTAATGCTTAGATTGAGTTGCCATATGACATGGACTCTGACTATTTCCAAGGTGGGTATTCTTCAGTGAGTTTCTGAACAAGTTACCACAGAAAATAGACTCATGATTCTGTCGTCTTGAATATTTCTCAGCTGTGTGTTTTTCACAGAGTCAATGGGTGAAGGGTCATAAGAAATCATCTCCAGACTATTCCCCAGGGGTGCATTATTTAGTGAGTCTCTGAAGAAGCGTCTGTATATAAAATAGAGTCCTGAGTGTTTTCCAGGTATATATGATTCTTCAATGAGGTTCTGAATAAGTGGCCATGTAAAATACACTCCTGAATTTCCATAGGTCTGTATTATTCTGTGAAATTCTGAATGAGTGGCCATAAAACAGGGACTCCTGAATACTCCACAGGTGTGCGTTTTCATATTGGATATCTAAATGACTGGCTATACGAAATAGAATCCTGACTTTTCCAAAGGAGTATGTGATTCAGTAAGGTTCTGAATATGTAGCTTTATGAAATAGAATCCTGACTTTCCCCCAGGTGTATGTCATTCATTTATGTTCTGAATATATATCTATACAAAATAGAATTCTGATTACAGTACCGAATTTTCCTATTCAATGAATCTCTGAAATAGATGCCATATGGAATAGCGTCATGAGTATCCCCCAGGTATGTATTATTCACTGAGGCTCTAAAATTTTGGCCATATGAATTGTTTTTGACTAGTCCACAGGTTTGTATTATTGACTCTGATTTGAATATTTGTGCAGATGGAATAGATTAGTGACTATTCTAATGTTGTGTATTTCTCACTCAGGCTTTGACTTTGTGGCCGTTTAAAATAGACTAATGTCAATTATACACGTGTGCATTATTCGCTGAGGCTGTAAATGAGAGGCTATATAAAGTAGACTCCCAACCTTTCCCCAGGTGCGTGTTACTCAATGAGGCTCTGATTGTGGGAACATGTGAAACAGGTTTCTGTCTATCTTAAATATTTGTATTATTCAGTGAATCTCTGAATGAGTGGCTCTATGAAATAGACTGCTGAATACTTTAAATTTGTGAATTATTCACTGAGATTACGAGTCAGTGTCCATATAAAATGAAATCCTGATTAATCCACACGTTCATATTATCCACTGAGTTTATGAATGAGTGTCCATATGAAATAAACTCTTGCTAACACACGGGTGTGCATTATTCACCAAAGCTCTGAACGAATATCCTTAGAAAATAGACTCCAAATTATTCTCCAGGTGTGTATTATTCAGTGAGGCTTACAAGATGTGGCCATAGTAATTTGATGCCTTACTATAGCAAGGGTCTCACTTATTCACTTAGGCTCTGAAAAAGTGTCTACCTGAAATAGACTCCTGACTACACCACATTATTCAGTGACACTCTGTATGAGAAGCCACATGAAAACGTCTTCTTCCACAGGTGTGCATTATTGAGTGGTACTCTAAATTAGGGGATATAAGTAAATCCTGACTATTTTCCCAGGTGTGTACATTTAGTGAGGCTCTCAATGAGAGGCCATAGGATAGAGACTTCTTACCATTCAGGAGGTGTGCATTATTCAGTGACTCTCTGAATAAGTGGCCATAAACAATAGACTCCAGACTATGTCACAAGTGTGTAATATTCAGTGAGGCTGTGAAAGAACGGACATATGAAACAGACTTATCATTACTCCACATGTGCGTTATTCACTGTTTTTCTGAATGAATACCCGCATGACATAGACTCCTGATTATTCTCCATGTGTGCATTATTCAGACAGAACCTGTTTGAGTGTCCACACCAAATAGACTCCTGACACTCCTCAAGTTGTGTATTACACAGCAAGACCCAGAATTAGAGTTCATATGAAATAAACTCCTGACTATCACCGAGGTGTGTATCACTCAGGGATGCACTTATTTTGTGGCTATCTTAAGTCGTGCCCTGATTACTCCGTAGAAGTTTATTATTAACTGAATCTTTGAATGAGAGGTCAGAAAGAATAGACACATGACTACTGCTTCATTGTGAATTATTCAATAAGTTACTAAATGTGTGGTAGTATGAAATAGAATCCTGAGTATTCCCCAGGTGGATATCATTAAGGGAGGCACATAGTGAGTGGCAATATAAAAAATTCTCTACTATTTCTCCGTTGTGAATTATTCATTGAGACTCTAAATGAGTGGCTACATGAAATAGACTCTTAACTTTTCCCCAGGTGTGTATAATTGAATGCAACTCTGACTAAATGGTCATAGAATAGAGAGTCTTGTTTATTGCCCATGTGTGCATTACTTACAGAGACTATGAATGTGTACTTATTTGAAATTCACCCTAAACTATTTCTTAGGGGAGTATTATGCACGGAGCCTCTGACCGATTGGCCATGTGAAAAAGATTCCTGATTTATCAGATATACGTATTATTCCCTGAAACACTGAAAGAGTGGCCTTATGTAATAGACCACATTTTACTTTACAGGTGTCCGTTATATTTTGACTCTCCAAGCAAATCACCATATGAAATAGACTACTGATTATTCTCCAAATGTGCAGTATTCGAAGATGTGCTGTATCAGTGTCCATATCAAAGAGTCTCCTGACTATCACACATGTGTGTATCATTCACGTAGCTGCGTAATTTGTGGCTACCTTAAACAGGGTCCTGACTACTCCACAGCTGTTTATTACACACTGAAGCTCTCAATGAGAGGCCATATGAAATAGACTCCTTACTGTTGCCCCATTGTGCATTATCCTTTAATGCTTTGATTGAGTGGCCGTATGACCTGGACTCTAACTATTTCCAAGCTGGGTATTATTCAGTGAGTTTCTGAATGAGTTACCAAAGAAAATAGACTCATGACTCTATCCTCTTGAATATTTCTCAACTGTGCATTTTTCACTGAGTCACTGGGTGAACGGTCATATTAAATATTCTCCAGACTATTCCCCAGGTGTGCATTATTCAGTGAGTCTCTGAATAAGTTGCTATATATAATAGAATCCTGAGTATTTTCCATATATACGATTCTTCAATGATGTTCTAAATTAGTGGCCATGTAAAATATACTAATGAGGACTTGTTTCCAAGATGGCGTCATAGAGGAGATGCAGCATTGCAGCTCTCAGTGAATGCACAGAGAGTGAGTCCTATCCACATCGTCGGATGCACCTTGTTTGTGCACAGAATGTTGAAAGTCCCAGGTGTGGGAGAGACACGGGATGCTAGTGCAGGCGGTTGGCATGGCTGATTCTGTTGGCACGGCAGTGCAGTGGCACCCCGCACAAAACTCACTGGTCTGGGTGCCCTGTTAAACCAGCAATCTGAGATTTGGAAGGGCAGACTGGAATGTACATCTGATTGAATGGGACTTGGATAATGAGCCAGACCAGGAGATTCCTGGGAAACGTGATCTGAGCTGGTGCAGTTGGCAGTGGCACAGGAGATCGCATGGATCCCAGTGCCCTATCAGCAGGCTATTGGAGCGCCAGTGAGAGAGCTGACCATTCAGCATGGGGAGAGGAAGAGAGAGAGAGAGGATGGACTCTGAGGCAGGGAGCTGGGTGATTGGGCTCAGTGGGTTCCACACTCACTGGGGCAAGCAGGGCAGCAATTGGAGGCACTCGGTGCTGAGAATTTTGCTGCAGGCATCTAGGATGGTGCAGCCTGGTGGGGGAGGGACGTCCAAAAATACAGACGCAATATGCCCCTACTGATGTACCGCCCAGGGCTGACGCAGCCTGCCATTGCTGAGGCAACCCGCCATAACAGAGAGACTCCGCCAGCAGGGTGGAGTGCACCACAGCAGAACAGAGACCCATGGCAGCAGGGCAGACCCATGCTAGCAGGGTGGAAACCCAGCAGGCAAATACTGAATAGACTGCCTGCTAGCTGGGCAGGACAGTGCAACAGATACTCATAAAAAAGTCCCAACTCCCTGAGACAGAGCATCTAAGGGGAAAAAAAGGTGGGGTTATGGGTTCAGTTGCAGCAGACATAAACACATTCTCCCAACAACCCTGAATGAACATCGGAGCTTACAGCTCAGCACTGGAGCTCCTATAAAGCACAGACCGTCTCCTCAAGCAGCTCCCTGATCCCTGTGTATCCAAAGAGCCACCCCAAAAAAGGGCTAATCAGACTGACATTTGGCAGGCATCATTCTGGAACAAAGATAGCAGAAGAAGAAACTGGAAGCATCCCTCACTGTACCGCAGCTGCTACAGGTGTACCCCAGAGAAGCAGGGCCTGGAGTGGACCTCAGCATTCGTAAAGCAGAGGGGCTAGATCATTAGAAGAAAAACTAAGTAACAGAAATTCTTCATCATCAACTATCTGGGCATCCACACAGAGACCCAATTGAAAAATCAGCAACTACTAAGACGACAGGTGGATAAATTCATAAAGATGGGAAAAACCAGCGCAAAAAGGAGGAAAACAACAGAAACCAAAACACCTCACCTCCTACAAAGAACCAAAACTCCTCACCGGCAAGGGAACAAAGCTGGATGGAGAATGAGTGTGACAAGATGATGGAATAAGACTTCAGAAAGTGGAAAATGAGAAACTTCAGTGAGCTAAAAGAACATGTTCTAAATAAGTAAAAAGAAACTTAGAATTTTCAAAAAAAAATCGAGGAAATGATAACAGGAATGGACAACTTAGACAGGAATATGAATGAATTGAAGGAGCTGAAAAACATAACATGAGAACTTCGTGAAGCATGCACAAGTTTCAACAGCCGAATTGACCAAGCAGAAGAAAGAATATCAGAAGTCGAAGATCAACTCAATGAAATAAAATGAGAAACCAAGATTAGAGAAAGAAGTGCAAAAAGGAATGAACAAAACCTCCAAGAAATGTGGGACTATGTGAAGAGACCTAGCCTAGGTTTGATAGGTGTACCTGAATGTGATGAAAAGAATGAATCCAAGCTGAAAAACACTCTTCAGGGTATTATCCACGAAAATTTCCCCAACCTAGGAAAGCAGGTCAATACTCAACTCCAGGAAATACAGAGAACACCACAAATATATTCTGCAAGAAGAGCAACCCCAAAGCAAATAATCCTCAGATTCACCAGGGTTGAAATAAAGGAGGAAATACTAAGAGCAGCCAGAGAAAAGGGTCGGGTGAGCCACAAACAGAAGCCCATCAGACTCACAGCAGATCTCCCAGCAGAAACTCTACAAGCCAGAAACATCCTTAAAGAAAAGAACTTTCAACCCAGAATTTTATATCCAGCCAAACTGAGCTTTATAAGTTAAGGAAGAATAAAATCTTCTGCCAACAAGCAAGAACTCAAAGATTTTGTCCCCACCAGGACTGCTTTACAAGAGCTCCTGAAAGAGGCACTACACATAGAAAGGAACAACCAGTACCAGCCATTCTAAAAACATACCAAATGCTAAATAGCATCAACAAAATGAAGAATATGCATCAACTAATGGGCAGAACAGCCATTTAGCATCAAAATGGCAGTATCAAACTCACACATAAAAACATTAACCCTAAATGTAAATGGGCTAAATGCACCAATCAAAAGACACTGACTGGCAAATTGGATAAGAAACCAAAACCCATCGGTGTGCTGTATCCAGGAAACCCATCTCACATGCAAAGATTCACAAAGGCTTAAAATAAAAGGATGTAGGAAGATTTACCAAGCAAATGGCGAGCAAAGAAAAAGCAGGATTTGCAATTCTCATCTCTGTTAAAATAGACTTTAAAGCAACAACGATCTAAAGAGACCAAGAAGGTCATTACATAATTGTAAAAGGATCGATACAACAAAAAGAGCTAACGATTCTAAATATATATGGACCCAATATAGAAGCACCCAGATATATAATGCAAGTTCATAATGACTTCAGAGGAGACTTCGACTCCCACACAAAAATAGTGGGAGACTTTAACACTACACTGTCAATATCACACAGATCAAGCAGACAGAAAATTAACAAGGATATGCAGGACTTGAACTCAGACTTTGAACAAGCAAACCTGATAGACATTTACAGAACTCTGCATCCGAAATCCAGAGAATATACATTCTTCTCAGCACCACATCACACCTACTCAAAAATTGACCACATAACTGGAAGTAAAGCACTCCTCAGCAAATACAAAACAACTGAAATTATAAAAAACAGTCTCTCAGACTGCAATCAAGTTGGAACTCAGAATTACTAACTCAGAACCGCACAGCTTCATGGAAACTGAACAACTGGCTCTTGAATGTTGATTGGATAAACAATGAAATGAGGCAGAAATAAAGAAGTTCATCGAAACCAATGAGAACGAAGACACAATATACCAGAATCTCTGGGACACATTTAAAGCAGTCTGTAGAGGACAATATATAGCAATAAGTGCCCACATGAGAAGAGTGGAGACATCCAAAATTGACACCCTATTGTCAAAATTGAAAGAGCTAGAGAAGGAAGATTAAAAAAACTCAAAACCTAGCTAAAGACAAGAAATAACTAAGATCAGAGCAGAACTGAATGAGATAGAGACACAAAAAACATTTCAAAAAATCAATGAATCTAAGAGCTTGTTTTTTGGAAAGATCAACAAAATACACAAACCACTAGCCAGACTGATAAAATTGAATAGAGAGAACAATCAAATAGCTGAAATAAAAAACGATAATTGGGAAATCACCACAGCTTCCACAGAAATTCAAACCATCATCAGAGAATACTACAAACAACTCTATGCTCATAAACTAGAAAACCAGGAAGAAATGGATAAATTCCTGGACACCTGTGTCATGCCAAGCCTAAACCATGAGGAAGCTGAAACTATGAATAGACCGATAACAAGGTCTGAAGTCGAGGGACCAATTAAGAGACTACCACACAAACAAAGCCCTGGTCCAGATGGGTTCACAGCCGAATTCAACCAGACACACAAAGAGGAGCTGGTACCATTCATTCTGAAACTATTCCAAATAATCCAAAAAGAGGGATCCCTTCCCAAATCATTTTATGAGGCTAACATCATCCTGATACCAAAACACGGCAGAGACTCAACAAAACAGAAAACTTCAGGCCAATATCCATGATGAACCTAGATGCAAAAATCTTCAATAAAATACTGGGAAACAGATTGCAACAGCACATTAAAAACTTTATCCATCATGATCAAGTAGGATTCATCCCGGGCATTCAAGGCTAGTTCAACATATGCAAGTCTATAAACGTCATTTATCACATTAACAAAACCAAAAACATAAACGGCATGATTATCTCAATTGATGTAGAGAAGGCATTTGACATAAATCAACAGCTTTTTTTTAATTTTTTTATTTATTTTTATTTATTTATTTATTTATTTTTATTTTTTAATTTTTATTGCATTATAGGTTTGGGGGTACATGTGCAGAACGAGCAAGATAGTTGCATAGGTACACACATGGCAGTGTGCTTTGCTGCTTTCCCCCCCTTCACCCACACTTGGTATTCATCCCCAGGCTATCCCCCCCAGCCCCCCCCCCGCTGTCCCTCCCCCATTCCCCCCAACAGTCCCCAGTGTATAGTAGACCGCCTCTCTGTGTCCACGTGTTCTCATTTTTCTCACCCACCTATGAGTGAGTATATGCGGTATTTCTTTTTCTGTTCTTGTGTCAGTTTGCTGAGAATGATTTTCTCCAGATTCATCCATGTCCCTACAAAGGATAAAATCACTCCATAAACTGGGTATTGATGGAACATATCTCAAAGTAATAAAAGCTATTTATGACAAACCAACAGCAAATATCATCCTTAATGGGCAAAAACTGGAAGCATTCCCTTTGAAATCCAGCACGAGACAAGGATGCCCTCTCTCACCACTCCTATTCAACACAGTACTGGAAGTTCTAGCCAGAGCAACAGGAAAGAAAAAGAAATAAAATATATTCAAATAGGAAAGGAGGAAGTCAAATTGTCTCTATTCGCAGACGACATGATAATATACGTAGAACACCACATCACCTCAGCCCAAAAACTCCTGAAACTGATAAGCCACTTCAGAAATGTCTCAGGATATAAAATCAATGTGCAAAAATTACAAGCATTCCTATACACCAATAAAAGACTTAAAGAAAACCAAGAATGAACTGCCATTCACAATTGCTACAAAGAGAACAAAACACCTAGGAATACAATTTACAAGGAACGTAATGGATCTCTTCAAGGAAAACTACAAACCACTAGTCAACAAAATAAGAGAGGAAACAAACAGATGGAGAAACATTCCATGTTCATGGTTAGGAAGAATAAATATTGTGAAAACGGCTACACTGCCTAAAGTAATTTACAGAATCAACACTATCCCCATCAAGCTACCATTGAATTTCCTCACAGAACTGGAAAAAAAACACCATGAACTTCATATGGAACTGAAAGAGAGCATGCATAGCCAAGTCAATTCTAAGCAAAAAAATACAGCGAGACACATCACACTACAAGACTTCAAACTATACTAAAAGGCTACAGTAATCAAAACAGTATGGTACTGGTACAAAAAAGAGATATACACCAATGGAACAGAACAGAAGCATCAGAGGCAAATCAACATATCTTCAACCATTTAATATTTGATAAACCAGACAAAAACAAGCAATGGGGAAAGGATTCCCTGTTTACCAAATGATGTTGGGAAAACTGGTTAGCCATGTGCAGAAAGCAGAAACTGGACCCCTTCCTGACACCTTACACTAAAATTAACTCCAGATAGATTAAAGACTTAAATATAAGACCTGGCACCGTAAAAACCCTAGAAGAAAATCTAGGCAAAACCATTCAGGAGCAGGGACATCATGACCAAAACACCAAAAGCATTGGCAACAAAAGCCAAAATAGACAAATGGGACCTAATCAAACTCCACAGGTTCTGCATGACAAAAGAAACAGTCACTAGAGTGAATCAGCAACCAACAGATTGGGAAAAAATCTTTGCATTTTAGGCATCTGACAAAGGGCTGATATGTAGAATTTACAAAGAACTCAAACAGATTTACAGGAAAAGAAACAAACAAGCCCATTTAAAAATTGGCAAAGGATATGAACAGACACTTTACAAAAGAAGACATACATGAGGCCAACAAACACATGAAAAATTGCTCATCATCACTGGTCATTAGAGAGATGCAAATCAAAACCACATTGAGGTACCATCTCATGCGGGTTAGAATGGCGATCATTAACAAATCTGGAGACAACAGATGCTGGAGAGGATGTGGAGAAATAGGAACACTCTTACACTGTTTGTGGGAGTGTAAATTAGTTCAACCATTGGGGAAGACTGTGGCAGTTCCTCAAGGACATAGAAATAGAAATTTCATTTAACCCAGCAATCCCATTACTGGGTATATATCCAAGGGAATATAAATCGTTCTTCTATAAAAACAGAGGCACATGAATGTTCATTGCAGCGCTGTTTAAAATAGCAATGAACTGGAACCAAGGCAAATGCCCATTGATGATAGACTGGACTGGGAAAATGTGACACATATACACCATGGAATATTATGCAGCACTCAAAAATGACGAGGTTATGTCCTTTGTAAGGAAATGGATGAATCTGGAGAACATCATTCTCAGCAAATTGACACAAGAATAGAAAAGAGAATACCACATATTCTCACTCATAGGTGGGTAAGAAAAATGAGAACAGATGGACACAGTGAGGGGGGTACTACACACTAGGGTCTATTGTGGAAAATTGGGGAGGGACAGTGGGGAAGGGAGTTGGAAAGGGATAGCCTAAAAAGAAATGCCAAATGTGTGTTAAAGAGAGGAAGGTGCCAAAACACACTGCCATGTGTGTACCTATGCAACATTCTTGTTTTTTTTTGTTTTTTTTTTTTTGTTGTTGTTGTTTTTTTTTGTTTTTTTTTTTTTTGGGAAAGGAAAAGAAAAAGAGGGAGAGAGAATAGGAATATTGCTTTATTCTATAAATGGCTATTAATAATGGCCGATCATTATTTTGTGTATTTAAAATGGAATGTATATTTTATTTATCTAAAGTGGAGAGTTCTACAAGTGCTTATTAAGTTTACTTGTTACTGATCTGAGTTCAGATTCTGGATATCCTTATTTATTTTCTGTTTCGTTGAGTCTGAATCTCTTTATGGGTCTTATGTATCTGGGTGTTAGGATGCATTGATCCTTATAAAATGCATGAATTACAACTCCTTTTTGTTTATTTATTTATTTATTCTTTATTTGGTTGTTAAATCTTTCTCCAACCCTTTGTTTTTAGTCTATGTATATCTTTGGAAATGAAATGGGTCTGGATATAGTATACAGTTAGATTTTGCCTGTATTTTTTAATTAGAAAATTTACTGCCATATGATGTTAACTATTTTATCCATTTGTTGATGTAAATTCTTCTTTCTGTTGATGTTCTTTATTTTTGGTGGAAATAGTCAGAGTCCATGTCATAAGGCCACTCAATCAAAGCATTACCAAATAATGCACAATGGGGCAATAGTAAAAAGTCTATTACATATGGCCTTTCATTGAGAGCTTCAGTGCATAATAAAGAGCTGTGGAGTAGTCAGGCCCCTTTTTTTGGTAGCGCCAAGTTAAGCAGATGCGTGAATGATACATACATGTGTGATAGTCAGGAGACTATTTGATATGGACAATCATACAGCACCTCTTGGAAAACTGCACATTTGGGGAACAATCACTAGTCTCTTTCATGTGGTGATTCGTTTGGTGAGTGAAAAATTAACGCACACTTGTGTAGTAAAATTGGGTCTATTAGCTAAGGCAACTCTTTCAGAGTTTCAGTGAATAATATGTATATCTGATAAGTCAGGAATGTCTTTCACATGGACACTCATTCAGGGCCTCACTGCATAATATTCCTGTCAGAAACAGGAATAATGAAGGGTCTACTTCAAAAAAGTACACATTCAGAGTCTCTGTAAGTAACGCAAACATGGGCAATAAATATGGGTCTCTTTTCGATGCCCACTTAGTCAGCATTTCATTCAATAATACACACCTGGGAAAGAGTCAATTGTCTACTTCATGTAGCCACTCATTTGGCGCCACAGTGAATAATTCACACCTGAGTAACAGTCGAGAATTTTTTATATGGCCACTCACTATGTGACTCCCTGAATGATACACAAATGGGGAGTCCTCACATTCTATGTCATAATAGCACACATTTAGAACCTTATTGAATAATTCACAACGGAGCAATAGTACAGTGTCTATTCTTTCTGGCCTCTCATTCAAAGTTTCAGTGAATAAAAAACTTCTGTGGAGTAATCAGGGCACTGTTTATGATAGCCACGAATTAAGTGCATTCCTGAGTAATAGACACCTGCCTGATAGTCAGGAGTTTATTTCATATAAACGCTAATTCTGGGTATTGATGAGTAATAAGCAACTGTGGGAGTGTCAGGAGTCTATTTGGTATGGACACTCATACATAACCTGTTTGAATTATGCACACATGGAGAATAATCAGGAGTCTGTCATACAGCTACTCATTCAGACAAACAGTGAATAACCCACATATGATGTAATGAGAAGTCTGTTTTATATGGCCTTTCTTTCACAGCTTCACTTTATATTACACACCTGTGATATAGTCTGGAGTATATTGTTTATGGCCACTCATTCAGAGCATCACTGAATAATGCACACCTGGGGAATAATCAGAAGTCTCTGTCCTATGGCCTCTCATCCAGAGCCTCACTAAATTTACACACCTGGTGAAATAGTTAGGATTTACTTATATCACCTCATTTAGAGTCTCACTCAATAATACGCAGCTGTGGAAGGGTATTGAGACATTTTCATGCAGCTATTCTTTCCGAATGCCACTGAATAATGTGGTAAATTCATGAGTCTATTTTATGTAGAAAAATTTTCAGAACCTCAGTGAATAAAAGAGACTCTTGCTATGGTAAGGCATCTAATTAATATGACCATATCTTTTAAGCCTTACTATATAAGACACACCTGGAGAATAATTTGGAGTCTATTTTTGATGGACATTCATTCAGTGCCACGGTGAATAATGCACACCCATGAGGTAGCCAGGTGTCTATTTTATTTGGACACTATTCATAGCCTCAGTGGGGAATATGCACGTGTGGATTAGTGAGGATTTCATTTCATATGGCCACTGACTCGGAATTTCAGTGAATAATGCACAAATGTAAAGTACTCCACAGTCCATTTTACAGAGCCACTCATTCAGAGATTCACTGAATAATACAAATAGTTAAGATAGCCAGAATCCAGCTTTCTATGGTCACAACATTAGAGCATCACTGATTAAAACACACCTGGGTAAACGTTAGGAGTCTATTTTATATAGCCTCTCATTTGCAGCCTCAGCGAATAATGCACACGTGTGGAATAGACACTGTTCTGTTTTATAGGGCCACAAAATCAAAGCCTGAGTGAGTAATACACAACTTTAGAATAGTCACAAGTCTATTCCATATGCCCAAATAGTCAAAGTCGGAGTCAATAATACACAGCTGTGGACTAGTCAAAAAAATTTTCATATGACCAAAGTTTTAGAGCCTCAGTGAATGATACATACCTGGGGAATACTAAGGACGCTATTACATATGGCACCTATTTCAGAGATTCATGGATTAAGGAACACCTGTATTGTAGTCAGAATTCTATTTACTATAGCCACATATTCAGGACCAAACTGAAAGACATACACCTTGGATAAAGTCAGGATTCTATTTCATATAGCCACAGATTCAGAACCTAACTGAATAACACACACCTTGGGTAAAGTCAGGATTCTCTTTCCTATAGCCACCCATTTAATAACGCACACCTGCCGACTATTCAGGAGTGTCTGTTTTATGGCCATTCATCCAGAGCCTCACAGAATAATACCGAACTATGGAAATTCAGGAGTGTATTTTACATGGCCACTTATTTGGAACCTCATTGAAGAATCATGTATATCTGGAAAATACTGAATATTCAAATATATATAGCCACTTATTCAGAGACTCACCGAATAATGCACACCGGTGGAATTGTCTGGAGACTATTTGATATGACCGTTCACCCAGCGACTCAGTGAAAAATGCACAGCTGAGATAAAGTCAAGAGAATAAAATCATGAGTCTATTTTCTGTGGTGACACATTTGGAAACTAACTGACGAATAAACACCTTGGAAATAGTCAGAGTTCAGGTCATAAGGCCACTCAATCAAAGCATTACTGAATAATGCAAAATGGGCAATAGTAACGAGTCTATTACACATTGCCTCTCATTGCAAGCTTCAGTGCATAATAAAGAGCTGTGGAATAGTCAGGACCCTCTTTTAGGTAGCCCCAAGTTAGGCAGCTACGTGAATGATAAACACATGTGTGATAGTCAGGAGACTATTTGATATGGACACTCATACAGCACCTCTTTGAGTACTGCAGATTTGGGGAATAATCACTAGTCTATTTCATATGGTGATTCGTTTGGCGAGTCAAAATAACGCACACTTGTGGAGGAAAATGGGGTCTATTACATAAGGTCACTCTTTCAGTGTTTCAGTGAATAATATGTATATCTGATAAGTCAGGAATGTCTTTCACATGGCCAATCGTTTAGGGCTTCAATGCATAACACTACCCTCAGAAATAGTCAATGGTCTACTTCACAAAAGTACACATTCAGTGTCTCTGTAAGTAAAGCACACATGGGCAATAGACAAGAGTCTCTTTTCTATGCACACTTAGTCAGAGTTTCCTTCAATAATACACACCTGGAAAAGAGTTAAGAGTCTACTTCATGTAGCCACTCATTTAGCGCCTCAGTGAATAATTTAAACCGGAGTGACAGTGGAGAATTTTTTATACGGCAACTCACAATGTGACTCCCTGAATGATACACACCTGGGGAATCCTCACATTCTATTTCATAATAGCACACATTTAGAACCTTATTGAACAATTCACAATGAAGCAATAGTCAGGTGTCTATTTTTTCTATTCTCTCATTCAAAGATCCAGTGAATAAAAAACTTCTTTGGAATAATCAGGGCACTGTTTAAGATGCCCACGAATAAGTATTTTCCAGAGTAATACACACCTGGGTGATAGTCAGGATTTTATTTGATATGAACGCCAATTCTGGATTTTGCTGAGTAATACACAACTGGGGGAGTGTCAGGAGTCTATTTGGTGTGGACACTCATACAGAACCTGTTTGAATTATGCACACATGGAGAATAATCAGGAGTCTATGTCATACGGCTACTCATTAAGAAAAACAGTGTATAACCCACATGTAATGTAATGAGACGTCTGTTTTATAGGGCCTTTCTTTCACAGCCCCACTGGATTTTACACACCTGTGATATAGACTGGAGTCTATTGTTTATGGCCACTCATTCAGAGCATCACTGAATAATGCACACCTGGGGAATAATCAGAAATCTCTATCCTATGGCCTCTCATCGAGAGCCTCACTAAATGTACACACCTGGCAAAATAGTCAGGATTTACTTATATCACCTAATTTAGAGTCTCACTCAATAATACACACCTGTGGAAGAGTATGGAGGCTTTTTCATGAGGCTACACTTTCAGAGTGCCACAGAATAATGTGGTGAATTCAGCAGGCTATTTTATGTGGACAAATTTTCAGAACCTCAGTGAATAAAAGATAATCTTGCTATAGTAAGGGATCTAATTTATATGGCCACATCTTGTAAGCCTTACTAAATAAGAAACATCTGGAGAATAATTTGGAGTCTATTTCTGATGGACATTCATTTAGAGACACGCTGAACAATGCACACCCATGGGGTAGCCAGGTGTCTATTTCGTTTGGACACTATTCCTAGCCTCAGTGGATAATATGCACGTGTGGATTAGTCAGGATGTGATTTCCTATGGCCACTGGCTCATAATTTCAGTGAATAATGCACAAATGTAAAGTACTCAGCAGTCTATTTCACAGAGCCACTCATTCAGACATTCACTGAATAATACAAATATTTAGATAGACAGAATCCTGTTTCATATGGTCACACAATCAGAGCCTCACTGATTAACAAACACCTGGGAAATGATAGGAGTATACTTTATATAGCCTCTCATTTGAAGCCTCAGCGAATAATGTACACGTGTGGAATAGACACTTTTCTATTTTATATGGCCACAAAATCAAAGCCTGAGTGAGTAAAACATAACTTTTGAATAGTCACAAGTCTATTCCATATGCCCAAATATTCAAAGTCAGAGTCAATAATACACACCTGTGGACTGGTCGAAAAACTATTTTATATGGCGAAAGTTTTAGAGCCTTAGAGAATAATACATACCTGGGTAATATTCAGGACTCTATTACATATGGCACCTATTTCAGAGATTCATTGAATAAGGAACACCTGTATTGTAGTCAGAATTTTATTTCGTATAGCCACATATTCAAATCCTAACTTTAACCTTGGCTAAAGTCAGGATTCTATTTTATATGGCCACATATTCAGAACCTAACTGAATAACATACACCTTGGGTAAAGTCAGGATTCTATATCCTATAGCCAACCATTTAGATATCAAATTTAAAAACGCACACCTGCGGAGTATTCAGGAGTGTCTGTTTTATGGCCACTCATTCAGAGCCTCCCAGAATAATACAGAACTATTGAAATTCAGGAGTGTATTATACATCCCCAGTTATTCAGAACTTCATTGAGGAATCATGTATATCTGGAAAATACTCAGGATTTTATTATACATAGCCACTTATTCAGAGACTCACGGAATAATGCACACCTGGGGAATAGTCCGGAGACTATTTGATATGACCGTTCACCCAGCGACTCAGTGAAAAATGCACAGCTGAGATATAGTCAAGGGAATAGAGTCATGAGTCTATTTTTTTTTGGTGACACATTCAGAAACTAATTAAAAAATAGCCACCTTGGAAATAGTCAGAGTCCATGTCATAAGGCCACTCAATCAATGCATTACCGAATAATGCACAATGGGGTAATAGTAAGGAGTCTATTTCATATGGTCTTTCATTGAGAGCTTCAGTGCATAATACGTAGCTGTGGAGTAATCAGGACCCTTTTGTAGGTAGCCCCAAGTTATGGAGCTACGTGAATGATACACACATGTGTGACAGGAGACTATTGGATATGGACACTCATAAAGCACCTCTTCGAATAATGCACATTTGGGGAATAATCACTAGTCTATTTCATATGGTGATTCGTTTGGAGAGTCAAAAAATAACGCACACATGTGGAGTAAAATGGGATCTATTACATAAGATCACTCTTTTAGTGTTTCTGTGAATAATATATATATCTGATAAGTCAGGAATGTCTTTCACATGGCCACTAGTTTAGGGCCTCGGTGCATAATACTCCCCTCAGAAATAGTCAAGGGTCTTCTTCAAAAAAGTACACATTCAGAGTCTCTGTAAGTAATGCACACATGGGCAATACACAAGAGTCTTTTTTCTATACCCACTTAGTCAGAGTTTCTTTTTTTTTTAAAAATTTTTATTGCATTATAGGTTTGGGGGTACATGTGCAGAACGAGCAAGATAGTTGCATAGGTACACACATGGCAGTGTGCTTTGCTGCTTTCCTCCCCTTCACCCACACTTGGTATTCATCCCCAGGCTATCCCCCCCAGCCCCCCCCTGCTGTCCCTCCCCCAATCCCCCCAACAGTCCCCAGTGTATAGTAGACCGCCTCTCTGTGTCCACGTGTTCTCATTTTTCTCACCCACCTATGAGTGAGTATATGCGGTATTTCTTTTTCTGTTCTTGTGTCAGTTTGCTGAGAATGATGTTCTCCAGATTCATCCATGTCCCTACAAAGGACACAAACTCATCATTTTTGATTGCTGCATAATATTCCATGGTGTATATGTGCCACATTATGGATAAGTTTTTAATGTGCTGTTGCAATCGGTTTGCCAGTATTTTATTGAAGATTTTTGCATCTATGTTCATCATGGATATTGGCCTGAAGTTTTCTTTTCTTGTTGAGTCTCTGCCAGGTTTTGGTATCAGGATGATGTTGGTCTCATAAAATGATTTGGGAAGGGTTCCCTCCTATTGGATTCTTTGGAATAGTTTCAGAAGGAATGGTACCAGATCCTCTTTGTGTGTCTGGTAGAATTCAGCTGTGAACCCATCTGGACCTGGGCTTTTGTTGTGTGGTAGGCTCTTAATTGCTGCCTCAACTTCAGACCTTGTTATTGGTCTAGACAGTGTGGCAATTCCTCAGGGACCTAGAAATAGAAATTCCATTTGACCCAGCAAGCCCATTACTGGGTATCCATCCAAAGGACTATAAATCGTTCTACTATAAGGACACATGCACACGAATGTTCATTGCAGCACTGTTTACAATAGCAAAGACCTGGAACCAACCCAAATGCCCAATGATCATAGACTGGACTGGGAAAATGTGAATAGCCACATCAAAAACTCTCAATACCCTTCCAAAGTTGTATTATTGAGTGAGACTCTAAATGAGGTGATATAAGTAAATCCTGACTATTTTCCCAGGTGTGTACATTTACTGAGGCTCTCGATGAGAGGCCATAGGATAGAGACTTCTGATTATTCCCCAGGTGTGCATTATTCCGTGATGCTCTGAATGAGTGGTCATAAACAATAGACTCCAGACTATATCACAGTTGTTTAATATTCAGTGAGGTTGTGAAAGAAAGGCCATATAAAATAGACTTCTCATTACTCCACATGTGGGTTATTCACTGTTTGTCTGAATGAGTAGTGGTATGACATAGACTCCTGATTATTCTCCATGTGTGCATAATTCAAACAGTTTCTGTATGAGTGCCTATACCAAATAGGCTCCTGACACTCCCCCAGTTGTGTATTACTTAGCAATACCCAGAATTAGCGTTTATATGAAATAAAATTGTGACTATCACCGAGGTGTGCATTACTCAGGAAGGCACTGAATTCGTGGCTATCTTAAAGAGTGCCCTGATTACTCCACAGAAGTTTTTTATTCACTGAAACGTTGAATAAGAGGCCAGAAAGAGTAGACACGTGACTATAGCACCATTGCGAATTATTCAATAAGGTTCTAAATGCTTGCTATTATGAAATAGAATGTGAGGATTCCCCAAGTGTGTATCATTCATGGAGTCACATTGTGAGTGGCGATATAAAAAAATTCTCGACTGTTACTCAGGTGTGAATTATTCACTGAGGCGCTAAATAGGTGGCTACATAAAGTGGATTCTTAACTCTTTCCCAGGTGTGTATAATTGAATGAAACTCTGAATAAGTGGGTATAGAAAAAAGACTCTTGTGTATTGCTTATTTGTGCGTTACTTACGGAGACTCTGAATGTGTCCTTTTTTGAAGAAGATCCTTGACTATTTCTGAGGGGAGTATTATGCACTGAAGCCCTAAATGAGTGGCCATGTGATAGACATTCCTGACTTATCAGATATACATATTATTCACAGAAACACTGAAAGAGTGGCCTTATGTAATAGACCCCGTTTTACTCCAAATGTGTGCGTTATTTTTTGACTCTCCAAACGAATCACCATATGAAATAGACTAGTGATTATTCCCCAAATGTGCATAATTCCAAGAGGTGCTGTATCAGTGTCCATATCCAATAGTCTCCTGACTATCAAACATGTGTGTATCATTCATGTAGCTCCATAACTTGGGGCTACCTAAAAGAGGGTTCTGACTACTCCACAGCTCTTTATTATGCACTGAAGCTCTCAATCGGAGACCATATAAAATAGATTCTTTATTATTGCCCCATTGTGCATTATTGTGTAATGCTTTGATTGAGTGGCCTTATGAAATGGACTCTGACTATTTCCAAGTTGGGTATTCGTCAATTTGTTTCTGAATGTGTCACCAAAGAAAATAGACTCATGACTCTATTCTCTTGACTATCCATCATGATCAAGTAGGATTCATCCCGGGGATGCAAGGCTGGTTCAACATACGCAAGTCTATAAATGTAATTCACCACATAAACAGAAGCAAAAACAAAAACCACATGATTATCTCAATTGATGCAGAGAAGGCATTTGACAAAATTCAACAGCCCTTTATGCTAAAAGCCCTCAATAAACTTGGTATTGATGGAACATATCTCAAAGTAGTAAAAGCTATTTATGACAAACCAACAGCCAATATCATACTTAATGGGCAAAAACTGGAAGCATTCCCTTTGAAATCCGGCACTAGACAAGGATGCCCTCTCTCACCACTTCTATTCAACATAGTACTGGAAGTTCTAGCCAGAGCAATCAGGCAAGAAAAAGAGTTTCATTCAATTATACACACCTGGGAAAGAGTTAAGAATCCACTTCATGTAGCCACTCATTTAGCGCCTCAGTGAATAATTCACACCTGAGAAACAGTCGAGAATCTTTTACATGGCCACTCACTATGTGACTCTATGAATGATACACACCTGGGGAATCCTCACATTGTATTTCATAATACACACATTTAGAAACTTTTTGAAAAACTCGCAATGGTTCTATAGTCACGAGTCTATTCTTTCTGGCCTCTTATTCAATATTTTTGTGAATAAAAAACTTCTGTGGAGTAATCAGGGCACTCTTTAAGATAGCCACGAATTCAGTGTCTTCCTGAGTAATGCACACCTCGGTGATAGTCAGGATTTTATTTCATATAAAGGATAATTCTAGATATTGCTGAGTAATACACAACTGGGGGAGTGTCACGAGCCTATTTGATATAGACACTCATACAGAAACTGTTTGAATTATGCACACATGGAGAATAATCAGGAGTCTATGTCATAGGGCTACTCATTCAGACAAACAGTGAATAACCCACATGTGGAGTAATAAGAAGTCTGTTTTATATGGCCTTTCTTTCAGAGCCTCACTGAATATTACACACCTGTGATATAGTCTGGAGTCTATTGTTTGTGATCACTCATTCAGAGCATCACAGAATAAAGCACACCTGGGGAATAATCAGAAGTCTCTATTCTATGGCCTCTCATCGAGAGCCTCACTAGATATACACACCTGAAAAAATAGTCAGGGTTTACTTATATCACTTCATTTAGAGTCTCACTCAATAATACAACTTTGGAAGGGTATTGAGAGTTTTTGATGTGGCTACTCTTTCGGAGTGCTACTGAATAATGTGGTGAATTCAAGAGTCTATTTTATGTAGACAAATTTTCAGAAGCTCAGTGAATAAAAGAGACTCTTGCTATAGTAAGGCATCTAATTAATATGGCCACATCTTGTAAGCCTTACTAAATAAAACACACCTGTGGAATAATTTGGAGTCTATTTCTGATGGAGATTCATTCAGAGCCATGGTGAATAATGCAAACCCATGTGGTCGGCAGGTGCCTCTTTCTTTTGGACATTATTCATAACCTCAGTGTAAAATATGCACGTGTGGATCAATCAGGGTTTCATTTCATATGGCCACTGACTCATAATTTCAGTGAATAATACACAAATGTAAAGAACTCTGCCATTTATTTCACATAGCCACTCATTCCGAGATTCACTGAATAATACAAATATTTAAGATAGCCAGAATCCTGTTTCCTATGGTCACAAAATCAGAGCCTCACTGAATAACACACACCTGTGTAAAGTTTAGGAGTCTACTTTATATAGCCTCTAATTTACAGCCTCAGCGAATAATGCACACGTGTGGAATAGACACTATTCTATTTTGTATGGCCCCAAAATCAAAGCCTGAGTGAATAATACACAACTTTAGAATAGTCACAAGTCTATTCCATATGACCAAATATTCAAGTCAGAGTCAATAAGACACACCTGTGGACTAGTCAATAAACAATTTCATATGACCAAAATTTTAGAGCCTCAGTGAATAATACTTACCTGGGGAATATTCAGGACGCTATTACATATGGCACCTATTTCAGAGATTCATTGCATAAGGAACACCTGTATTGTAGTCAGAATTCTATTTCATAGAGCTACATATGCAGAACCTAACTGTAAGACATACACCTTGAGAAAAGTCAGGATTCTATATCGTATGGCCTCATATTCAAAACCTAACTGAATAACATACATCTTGGGTAAAGTCAGGATTCTATATCCTATAGCCACCCATTTAGATATCAAATGTAAAAACACACACCTGCAGAGTATTCAGGAGTGTCTGTTTTATGGCCATTCATTCAGAGCCTCACAGAATAATACAGAACTATTGAAATTCAGGAGTGTATTTACATCGCCAGTTATTCAGAACCTCATGGAAGAATCACGTATATTTAGAAAATAATCAGCATTCTCTTATACATAGCCACTAATTCAGAGACTCACCAAATAATGCACACCTGGGGAATAGTCCGGAGACTATTTGATATGACCGTTCACCCAGTGATTCAGTGAAAAATGCACAGCTGAGATAGAGTGAAGAGAATAGAGTCATGACTCTATTTTCTGTGGGGACACATTCAGAAACTAACTGAAGAATACCCACCTTGGAAATAGTCAGAGTCCATGTCATAAGGCCACTTAATCAAAGCATTACCGAATAATGCATGATGGGGCAATAGTAAAAAGTCTATTATATATGGCCTTTCATTGAGAACTTCAGTGAATAATAAAGAGCTGTGGAGTAGTCAGGACCCTTTTGTTGGTAGCGCCAAGTTACGCAGATACATGAAGGATACATACATGTGTGATAGTCATGAGACTATTTGATATGGACAATCATACAGCACCTCTTGGAATACTGAACATTTGGGGAACAATTACTAATCTATTTCATATTGTGATTCGTTTGGTGAGTCAAAAATTAATGCACACTTGTGTAGTAAAATGGGGTCTATTAGCTAAGGCAACTCTTTCAGAGTTTCAGTGAATAATATGTATATCTGATAAGTCAGGAATGTCTTTCACATGGACACTCATTCAAGGCCTTACTGCGTAGTACTCCTTTCAGAAACAGTAAAGGGTCTACTTCAAAAAAGTATACATTCAGAGTCTCTGTAAGTAACGCACACATGGGCAAGACACAAGAGTCTCTTTTTGATGCCCACTTAGTCAGCGTTTCCTTCAATAATACACACCTGGGAAAGAGTTAAGAGTCTACTTCATGTAGCCACTCATTTAGCCCCTCAGTGAATAATTCACAGCTGAGTAACAGTCAAGAATTTTTTATATGGCCACTCACTTTATGACTCCCTGAATGATACACACCTAGGGAGTCCTCACATTCTATGTCATAATAGCACACATTTAGAGCCTTATTGAATAAATCACAATGGAGCAATATTCAGGTGTCTATTCTTTCTTGCATTTTATTCAACGTTTCAGTGAATAAAAAACTCCTATGGATTAATCCGGGCACTGTTTAAGATAGCCACGAATTAAGTGCCTTCCTGAGTGATACATACCTGGGTGATAGTCAGGAGTTTATTTCATGTAGCGCTAATTCTGGGTATTGCTGAGTTATAAACAACTGGGGGTGTGTCAGGAATCTATTTGGTATGGACACTCATACAGAACTGTTTGAATTATGCAGGCATGGAGAATAATCAGGAGTCTATGTCATGCGGCTTCTCATTATGACAAACAGTGAATAACCCACATGTGGAGTAATGAGATATCTGTTTTATATGGACTTTGTTTCACAGCCTCACTGAATATTACACACCTGTGATATAGTCTGGAGTCTATTGTTTATGGCCACTCATTCAGAGCATTACTGAATAATGCACACCTGGGGAAAAATCAGAAGGTTCTATGCTATGGCCTCTCATATAGAGCCTCACTTAATGTACACACCTTGGAAAATAGTCAGGATTTACTTATATCACCTCATTTAGAGTCTCACTCAATAATACACACCTGTGGAAGGGTATGGAGATTTTTTATGTGGCTACCCTTTCGGGGTGCTGCTGAATAATGTGGTGAATTCAGGAGACTATTTTTTGAACACAAATTTTTAGAACCTCAGTGAATAAAAGAGACTCTTGCTATAGTAAGGCATCTAATTAATTTGGCCACACCTTTTAAGCCTTATTAATAATACACATCTGGAGAATAATTTGGAGTGTCTTTTTGATGTACATTCATTCAGAGCCACGGTGAATAATGCACACCCCTGTGGTAACCAGGTGTCTATTTCATTTGTGCACTATTCATAGTCTCAGTGGATAATATGCATGTGTGGATTAGTCCAGATTTCATTTCATATGGCCACTGACTCGTAATTTCAGTGAATAATGCACAAACGTAAAGTACTCATCAGTCTATTTCACAGAGCCACTCATTTAGAGTTTCACAGAATAATACAAATATTTAAGCTAGATAGAATCCTGTTTCATATGGTCACACAATCAGAGGCTCACTGATTAACACACACCTGGGTAAACGTTAGGAGTCTACTTTATATAGACTCTCATTTGCAGCCCCAGTGAATAATGCACACGTGTGGAATAGACACTATTCTATTTTATATGACCACGAAATCAATGCCTGAGTGAGTAATACACAACTTTAGAATAGTCACATGTGTACTCCATATGACCAAATATTCAAAGTCAGAGTCAATAATACACACCTGTGGACTAGTCAAAAAAAACTTTTTTATGGTGAAAGTTTTAGAACCTCAGTGAATAGTATACACCTCGGGAATACTCAGGACGCTATTACATATGGCACCTATTTCAGAGATTCATTGCATAAGGAACACCTGTATTGTAGTCAGAATTCTATTTCATATAGCCACATATTAAGAACCTAACTGTAAGACATACAGCTTGACTAAAGTCAGGATTCTATATCGTATGGCCACATATTCAGAACCTAACTGAGTAACATACATCTTGGGTAAAGTCAGGATTCTATATCCTATAGCCACCCATTTAGATATCAAATGTAAAAACACACACCTGCAGAGTATTCAGGAGTGTCTGTTTTATGGCCACTCATTCAGAGCCTCACAGAATAATACAGAACTATTGAAATTCAGGAGTGTATTTTACATCGCCAGTTATTCAGAACCTCATGGAAGAATCATGTATATTTGGAAAATACTCAGCATTCTATTATACATTGCCACTTATTCAGAGACTCACCGAATAATGCACACCTGGGGAATAGTCTGGAGACTATTTGATATGACCATTCACCCTGTGACTCAGTGAAAAATACACAGCTGTGATAGAGTCAAGAGAATAAAGTCATGACTCTATTTTCTGTGGTGAAACATTCAGAAAGTAACTAAAGAATAGCCACCTTGGAAATAGTCAAAGTCCATGTCATAAGGCCACTCAATCAAAGCATTACCGAATAATGCACAATTTGGAAATAGTAAAAAGTCTATTACATATGGCCTTTCATTGACAGCTTCGGTGCATAATAAATAGCTGTGGAGTAGTCAGGACCCTCTTTTAGGTAGCCCCAAGGTATGCAGAATGATCCATAAATGTGTGATACATGTTATGTGAATGTGACATGTTAAATACATGTTACATGTTACTAGGTAGCCCCAAGTTACGTGAATAATACATACATGTGTGATAGTCAGGAGACTATTTGATATGGACAATTGTGCAACACCTTTTCGAATACTGCATATTTGGGGAACAATCACTAGTTTATTTCATATGGCGATTCGTTTGGAGAGTCAAAAATTAACGCACACTTGTGGAATAAAATGGGGTCTATTAGCTAAGGCCACTCCTTCAGAGTTTCAGTGAATAATATGTATATCTGATAAGTCAGGAATGTCTTTCACATGGACAATCGTTCAGGGCCTCACTGCATAATACTCCCCTCATAAATATTCGAGGGTCTACTTCAAAAAAGTACACATTCGGAGTCTCTGTAAGTAACGCACACATGGGCAATACACAAGAGTCTCTTTTCGATGCCCACTTAGTGTTTCATTCAACAATACAAACCTGGGAAAGACTTAAGAGTCTACTTCATGTAGCCCCTCATTTAGCGCCTCAGTGAATAATTCACACCTGAGTAAGGGTCGAGAATTTTTTATATGGCCACTCACTATGTGACTCCCTGAATGATACACACATAGGTAGTCCTCACATTCTATGTCATAATGGCACACAGTTAGAACATTACTGAATAATTTAGAATGAAGCAATAATCAGGTGTCTATTCTTTCTGGCCTCTCATTCAAAGTTTAAGTGAATAAAAAAATCCTATGGATTAATCTGGGCACTGTTTAAGATACCCACGAATTAAGTGCCTTCCTGAGTAAGAGACACCAGGGTGATAGTCAGGAGTTTATTTCATGTAGCGCTAATTCTGGGTATTGCTGTGTTATAAACAACTGGGGGTGTGTCAGGAATCTATTTGGTACAGACACTCGTACAGAACCTGTTTGAATTATGCACACATGGAGAATAATCAGGAGTCTATATCATACGGCTACTCATTCTGACAGTGAATAACCCTCTTGTGGACTAATGAGAAGTCTGTTTTATATGGACTTTGTTTCACAGCCTCACTGAATATTACACACCTGTGATATAGTCTGGAGTCTATTGTTTATGGCCACTCATTAAGAGCATGACTGAATAATGCACACCTGGGGAAAAATCAGAAGGCTCTATCCTATGGCCTCTCATCTAGAGCCTCACTTAATGTACACACCTTGGAAAATAGTCAGGATTTACTTATATCACCTCATTTAGAGTCTCACTCAATAATACACACATGTGGAAGGGTATGGAGACTTTTTCATGTGGCTACAATTTCGGAGTGCCACTGAATAATATGGTGAATTCAGGAGTCTATTTTTTGAAGAAAAATTTTCAGAACCTCAGTGAATAAGAAAGACTCTTGTTATAGTAAGGCATCTAATTAATTAGGCCACATCTTTTAAGCCTTACTAAATAATAAACACCTGGAGAATAATTTGGAGTCTCTTTTTGATGGACATTCATTCAGAGCCACGGTGAATGAAGCACATCCCTGGGGTAGCCAGGTGTCTATTTCATTTGGACACTATTCCTAGCCTCAGTGGATAATATGCACGTGTGGATTAGTCTGGATTTCATTTCATATGGCCACTGACTTGTAATTTTAGTGAATAATGAACAAATGCAAAGTACTCATCAGTCTATTTCACAGAGCCACTCATTCCGAGATTCACTGAATAATACAAATATTTAAGATAGACAGAATCCTGTTTCATATGGTTACACAATCAGAGCCTAACTGATTAACACACACCTGGGTAATCGTTAGGAGTCTACTTTATATAGACTCTCATTTGCAGCCTCATTGAATAATGCACACGTGTGGAATAGACACTATTCTATTTTATATGGCCACAAAATTAAAGCCTGAGTGAGTAATTCACAACTTTAGAATAGTCACGTGTGTATTCCATATGACCAAATATTCAAAGTCAGATTCAATAATACACACCTGTGGACAAGTCAAAAAACAATTTTATATGGCGAAGGTTTTAGAGCCTCAGTGAATAGTACATACCTGGGGAATACTCAGGACGCTATTACATATGGCAACTATTTCAGAGATTCATTGCATAAGGAACACATGTATTGTAGTCAGAATTCTATTTCATGTAGCCACATATTAAGAACCTAACTGTAAGACATACACCTTGACTAAAGTCAGGATTCTATTTCATATGGTCACATATTCAGAACCTAACTGAATAACATTCACCTTGGGGAAAGTCAGGATTCTATATCCTATAGCCACCCATTTAGACAGCAAATGTAGAAACATTCACTTGCAGAGTATTCAGGAGTTTCTGTTTTATGGCCAATCATTCAGAGCCTCACAGAATAATACAGAACTATGGAAATTCAGGAGTGTATTTTAAATGGCCACTAATTCAGAACCTAATTGAATAATCAAGTATATCTGGAAAACACTCAGGATTCTATTATATATAGCCACTTATTCAGAGACTCACCGAATAATGCACACATGTGGAATACTCTGGAGGCTATTTGATATGACCTTTCACCAAGTGACTCAGTGAAAAATGCACAGCTGAGATAGAGCCAGGAGAATAGAGTCTTCAGTCTGTTTTCTGTGGTGACACATTCGGAAACTAACTGAAGGATACGCACCTTGGAAATAGTCAGAGTCCAGGTTATAAGGCCACTCAATCAAAGCATTACCGAGTAATGCACAATGGGGCAATAGTAAGGAGTCTATTACATATGTCCTTGCATTGTGATCTTCAGTGCATAATAAAGAGCTTTGGAGTAGTCATGACCCTCTTTTAGGTAGCCCCAAGATATGCAGATACGTGAATGATACACACATGTGTGATAGGAGCTTATTTGATGTGGACACTCATACAGCATCTCTTCAAATACTGCACATTTGCAGAATAATTACTAGTCTATTTCATATGGTGATTCGTTTAGAGAGTCAAAAAATAACGCACACCTGTGGATTAAAATGGGGTCTATTATATAAGGCCACTGTTTCAGTGTTTCAGTGAATAATATGTATATCTGATAAGTCAGGAATGCGTTTCACATGGCCACTCATTCAGGGCCTCAGTGCATAATACTCCGCTCAGAAATAGGCAAGGGTCTGCTTGAAAAATGTACACATTCAGGGTCTCTGTAAGTAATGCACACATGGGCAATACACAAGAATCTCTTTTCTATGCCCACTTAGTCAGAGTTTCATTCAATAATACACACCTGGGAAATAATTAAGAGTCTACTTTATGTAACCACTCATTTATCCCCTCAGTGAATAATTCACAGTGAAGTAACAGTGAGAATTTTTTATATGGCCACTCACTATGTGACTCCCTGAATAATACACACCTGGGGAATTCTCACATTCTATTTCGTTATAGCACACATTTAGAACCTTATTGAATAATTCACAATGGAGCAATAGTCAGATGTTTATTGTTTCTGGTCTCTCATTCAATGTTTCAGTGAATAAAAAAGTTCTATGGAATAATCAGGTCACTGTTTATGATAGCCACGAATTAAGTGTCTTCCTGAGTAATACACACCTGGGTGATAGTCAGGATTTTATTTCATATATACGCTAATTCTGGGTATTGCTGAGTAATACACAACTGGGGGAGTGTCAGGAGTCTATTTGGTATGGACGCTCATACAGAACCTGTTTGAATAATGCACACATGAAGAATAATCATGAGTCTATGTCATACAGCTACTCATTCAGATAAACAGTGAATAACGCACATGTGGAGTAATGAGAAGTCTGTTTCATGTCGCTGTTCTTTCACAGCCTCACTCAATGTTACACACTTGTGATGTAGTCTGGACTCTATTGTTTATGGCCACTCATTCAGAGAATCACTGAGTAATGCACACTTGGGGAATAATCAGAAGTCTCTATCCTATGGCCTCTCATCGAGAGCCTCACTAAATGTACCCACCTGGACAAATAGTCAGGATTTATTTATATCAACTCATTTAGAATCTCACTCAATAATACACACCTGTGGAAGAGTATGGAGACTTTTTATGTGGCTACTCTTTCGGAGTGCCACTGTATAATGTGGTGAATTCAAGAGTGTATTTTATTTAGACATATTTTCGGAACCTCAGTGAATCAAAGAGACTCGGGCTATAGTAAGGCATCTAATTAATATGGCCAAATCTTGTAAGCCTTACCAAATAATACACAACAGAAAAATAATTTGGAGACTATTTTTGATATACATTCATTCAGAGCCACGGTGAATAATGCACAACCGTAAGGTAGCCAGGTGTCTATTTCAATTGGACACTATTCATAGCTTCAGTGGATAATATGCACTTGTGGATTAATCAGGATTACATTTCATATGGCCGCTGGCTAGTAATTTCACTGAATAATGCACAAATATAAAGTACCCATCAGTCTATTTCACAGAGCCCCTCATTCCGAGATTCACTGAATAATACAATTATTTAAAACAAACAGAATCCTGTTTCACATGTTCACACAATCAGAGCCTCACTGAGTAATACACACCTGGGGAAGCCTTGGGAGTCTACTTTATATAGCCTCTCATTTGCAGCCTCAGCGAATAGTGCACACGTGTGTAATAGACACTAGTCCATTTGATATGGCCACAAAATCGAAGCCTGAGTGGGTAACACAGAACTTTTGAATAGTCACAAATCTATTCCATATGCCCAAATATTCAAAGTCAAAGTCAATAATACACACCTGTGGACTAGTCAAAAAACAATTTGATATGGCCAAATATGTAGATCCTCAGTGAATAATACATACCTGGGGAATAATCAGGACGCTATTACATATGGCACCTATTTCAGAGATTTCTTGAATAAGGAACACCTGTATTGTAGTCGGAATTCAACTTTGTATAGCCACATATTCAGGACCAAACTGAAAGACATACACCTTGGGGAAACTCAGGATTCTATTTAGTGTAGCCACATATTCAGAATCTAACTGAGTAAAATAAACCTTGGGGAAAGGCAGGATTCTATTTCCTATAAGCACCAATTTAGATAAGATATGTAAAAACGCACACCTGCGGAGTATTCAGGAGTGTCTGTCTTATGGCCACTCATTCAGAGCATCACAGAATAATTCAGAACTATGGAAATTCAGGAGTGTATTTTACATGGCCACTTATTCTGAACCTCATTGAAGTATCATGTATATGTGGAGAATTCTCAAGATTCTATTACATATAGCCACTTATTCAGAGACTCACCGAATAATTCACACTTGGGGAATAGTCTAGAGACTATTTTGTATGACTCTTCACCCAGTGACTCAGTGAAAAATGCACAGCTGAGATAGAGTCAAAAAATTAGAGTCCTGAGTCTATTTTCTGTAGTGACACATTCAGAAACTAACTGAAGGATACGCACCTTGGAAATAGAGTCCAGGTTATAAGGCCACTCAATCAAAGCATTACCGAGTAATGCACAATGGGACAATAGTAAGGAGTCTATTACATATGTCCTTGCATTGTGATCTTCAGTGCATAATACAGAGCTTTGGAGTAGTCATGACCGTCTTTTAGGTAGCCCCAAGATATGCAGATACGTGAATGATACACACATGTGTGATAGGAGCTTATTTGATGTGGACACTCATACAGCATCTCCTCAAATACTGCACATTTGCAGAATAATTACTAGTCTATTTCATATGGTGATTCGTTTAGAGAGTCAAAAAATAACGCACACCTGTGGATTAAAATGGGGTCTATTATATAAGGCCACTGTTTCAGTGTTTCAGTGAATAATATGTATATCTGATAAGTCAGGAATGCGTTTCACATGGCCACTCGTTCAGGGCCTCAGTGCATAATACTCCGCTCAGAAATAGGCAAGGGTCTACTTGAAAAATGTACACATTCAGGGTCTCTGTAAGTAATGCACACATGGGCAATACACAAGAGTCTCTTTTCTATGCCCACTTAGTCAGAGTTTCATTCAATAATACACACCTGGGAAATAATTAAGAGTCTACTTTATGCATCCACTCATTTAGCCCCTCAGTGAATAATTCGCAGTGAAGTAACAGTGAGAATTTTTTATATGGCCACTCACTCTGTGACTCCCTGAATAATACACACCTGGGGAATTCTCACATTTTATTTCGTTATAGCACATATTTAGAACCTTATTGAATAATTCACAATGGAGCAATAGTCAGATGTCTATTCTTTCTGGCCTCTCATTCAACGTTTCAGTGAATAAAAAAGTTCTATGGAGTAATCAGGTCACTGTTTATGATAGCCACGAATTAAGTGTCTTCCTGAGTAATACACACCTGGGTGATAGTCAGGAGTTTATTTCATATAAACGCTAATTCTGGGTATTGCTGAGTAATACACAACTGGGGGAGTGTCAGGAGTCTATTTGGTATGGACGCTCATACAGAACCTGTTTGAATAATGCACACATGGAGAATAATCAGGATTCAATGTCATACAGCTACTCATTCAGACAGTGAATAACCCACATGTGGAGTAATGAGAAGTCTGTTTTATATGGCCTTTCTTTCACAACCTCCCTGAATATTACACACCTGTGATATAGTCTGGAGTCTATTGTTTATGGCAACTCATTCATAGCCTCACTGAATAATGCACACCTGCGGAACAATCAGAAGTCTCTATCCTATGGCTTCTCATCGAGAGCCACACTAAATGTACACACCTGGGAAAATAGTCAGGATTTATTTACATCAACTCATTTAGAGTCTCACTCAATAATACACACCTGTGGAAGACTATGGAGACTTTTTCATGTGGCTACCCTTTTGGAGTGCCACTGAATAATGTGGTGAATTCAGGAGTCTATTTCATGTAGACAAGTTTTCAGAACATCAGTGAATGAAAGAGCCCCTTGCTATAGTAAGGCATCTAATTAATATGGCCACATCTTGTAAGCCTTACGATATAATACACACCTGGGGAATAATGTGGAATCTATATTTGATGGACATTCATTCATAGCCATGGTGAATAATGCACACCAGTGGGGTAGCCAGGTGTCTATTTTATTTGGGCATTATTCATAGCCTCAGTGGTTAACACGCACGTGAGGATTAGTAAGGATTTCATTTCATATGGCCACTAACTTGTAATTTCAGTGAATAATGCACAAGTATAAAGTAATCAGCAGTCTATTTAATAGAGCAACTCATTCAAAGATTCAATGAATAATACAAATATTTAAGATAGAGAGAATTCTGTTTCATATGGTCCCACAATCAGAGCCTCACTGAGTAACACACACCTGTGGAAGCGTTAGAAGCCTACTTTATATAGCCTCTCATTTACAGCATCAGGGTATAATGCACATGTTTTGAATAGACACTACTCTATTTTATGTGGCCACAAAATCAAAGCCTGAGTGGGCAATATACAACTTGACAATAGTCACTTGTCTATTCCATATGCCCAAATATTCAAAGTCAGAGTTAATAATACACACCTGTGGACTAGTCAAAAAACAATTCTATATAACAAGAGTTCTAGAGCCTCAGTGAATAATACATACCTGAGGAATACTCAGTACCCTGTTACATAAGGCATCTATTTCAGAGATTCATTAAATAAGGAACACTTGTATTGTACACAGAATTCTATTCCCTAGAGCCAAATATTGAGAACTTAACTGAAAGACGTACTCCTTGGGGAAAGTCAGGATTCTATTTCATACAGCCAAATATTCAGAGCCTAACTGAATAACAGACACCTTGGGGAATGTCAGGATTCTATTTCGTATAGCCACTCATTTACATACCGAAAGTAAAAACGCATAACTGCAGAGTATTCAGAAGTCTCTGTTTTATGGCCAATCATTCAGAACCTCAAAGAATAATACAGAACTATGTAAATTCAGGAGTGTATTTTACATGGCCACTTATTCAGAACCTCATTGAAGAATCAACTATATCCGGAAAATACTCAGGATTCTATTATATATAGCCACTTATTCAGAAACTCACTGAATAATGCACACCTGGGCAATAGTCTGAAGACTATTTGATATGACCGTACACCCAGTGACTCAGTAAAAATGCACAGCTGAAAAATAGTCAAGAGAATAGAGTCATTAGTTTATTTTCTGTGGTAACTCTCTCAGAAACCCACTGAAGAATACCCAACTTGGAAATAGTCAGAGTCCAGGTCATATGGCCACTCAATCAAAGCATTACCGAGTAATGAACAATAGGGCAATAATAAAAAGTCTACTTTATATGGACACTCATTGAGAGTTTCAGTGCATAATAAACAGCTGTGGAGTATTTAGGACCCTATTATAGTTAGCCCCAATTTACGCAGTTACGTGAATAATACACACAGTTGTGATAGTCAGGAGACTATTTCATATGGACACTCATACAGCACCTCTTCAAATACTACACATTTGGGGAATAATCCGTATTCTATTTCATATGGTGATTCCTAAGGAGACTCAAAAAATAACGCACATCTGTGGAGACAATGGGGTCTATTACATAAGAAAACTATTTCAGTGTTTCACTGAATAATATTTGTATCTGATGAGTCAGGAATCTCTTTCACATGGACACTCGTTAAGAGCCTCAGTGCATAATACACCCTTCAGAAAGAGTCAAGGGTCTACTTCAAAGAAGTACACATTCCGAGTCTCTGTAAGTAATGCACACATGGGCAATACACAAGAGTCTCTTTTCTATGCCCACTTATTCAGAGTTGCATTCAGTATTACACACCTGGGGAAGAGTCATGGGTCTACAACCTGTAGCCACTCATTTAGAGCCTCAGTGAATAATTCACACCGGAGAAATCATCGAGCATTTTTTACATGGCCATCACTATGTGCCTCCCTCAATCATACACACCTGGGGAATTCTCAGGACTTTATTTCATTCTACCACAAATTTAGAACCTTATTGAGTAATTCACAATGGAGCAATAGTCAGGTGTCCATTCTTCCTGGTGTCTCATTCAAAGTTTCAGTGAATAATAAACTTCTATGTTGTAATCAGGGCACTGTTTAAGATGGCCACGAATTAAGTGCCTTCCAAAGTGATACCAACCTGGGTGATAGTCAGGAGGTTATTTAATATGAACTCGAATTCTGGTAATTGCTGAGTAATGCACGACAGGGGGAGTGTCAGGAGTCAATTTGGTGTGGACAGTTATACAGAAACTGTTTGACTAATGCACACATGGAGAATAATCAGGAGTCTATGTCATATGTCTGCTCTTTCAGACAAACTGAGTAACGCACATGGAGAGTAATGAGAAGTCTGTTTTATATGGCTGTTCTTTCACAGCCACACGGAATATTACACACTTGTGTAATAGTCTGGTGACTATTGTTTATGGCCACTCATTCAGAGAATAACTGAAAAATTCACACCTGCAGAATAGTAAGAAATCTATCATAAGGCCTCTCCATGAGAGCCTCACTAAATGTACACACCTGGGAAAATAGTTAGGATTTACTTATATCCCCTCATTTAGAGTCTCAATCAATAATGCACACCTGTGGAATAGTAAGAAGAATTTTTCATGTGGCCTCTCATTCAGCGTGTCACTGAATTATGTGATGTAGTCAAGGAGTCTATTTCATGTAGACACTTTTTCAGAGCCTCAGTGAATAAGAGAAACCTTGCTATAGTAAGGCATCCTATTTATATGTCCACATCTTGTAAGCCTCACTGAATAACACATACCTGAAGAATAATTTGGAGTCTATTTGTAATGAAAATTTATTCAGAGACTCGGTGACTAATACACACCTGTGGGGTAGCCAGGAGTCTATTTCATTTGGACACTCATTCGTAGCCTCAGTGGATAATATGCATGTGTGCATTAGTCAGGATTTCATTTCATATTGTCAATGACTGGTAATATCTGTGAATAATGCACAAATGTAAAGTACTCAGCAGTGTTTTTCATAGAGCCACTCATTCAGAGATTCACTGAATAATACAAATATTTAAGATAGAAAGAATCCTGTTTCATGTGGTCCCACAATCAGAGCCTCACTGATTGTGATGAACCTGGGAACCTTAAGGAGTCTGCTTTATATAGCCTCTCATTTACATTTTCAGCAAATAAAGCACACGGTTGGAATAGTCACTAGGCTATTTTATATGCCCACAAAATCAATGACTGAGTGAGGAATATACAACTTGACAATAGTCACTTGTCTATTCCATATGCCCAAATATTCAAAGTCAGAGTCAATAATACACACATGTGGACTAGTCAAAAAACAATTTTAGATGGCAAAAGTTTTAGAGCCTCAGTGAATAATACATACCTGGGGAAAACTCATGATCCTGTTACATAAGGCATATGTTTCCGAGATTCATTGAATAAGGAACACATGTACTGTACACAGAATTCTATTTCCTATATTCAAATATTCAGAACATAACTAAATGACATACTCCTTGGTGAAAGTCAGGATTCTATTTTGTATACCACATATTCAGAGCCTAACTGAATAACATACACCTTGGGGAATTTGCGGATTCTATTTCATATAGCCACTTATTTACATACCAAAAGTAAAAACGCATACCTGAGGAGTATTCAGAAGTCTCTGTTTTATGGCCACTCATTCAGAACCTCACGGAATAATACAGAACTATGGAAATTCAGGAGTGTATTTTACATGGCCACTTATTCAGAACCTCATTGAAGAATGATCTATATCTGGAAAATACTCAGGATTCTATTATATATAGCCACTTATTCAGAAACTCACTGAATATTGCACACCTGGGCAATAGTCTGAAAACTTTTTGATATGACCATTCACCCAGTGACTCAGTGAAAAATGCACAGCTGAAAAATAGTCCAAAGCATAGAGTCATTAGTCTATTTTCTGTGGTAACTTTCTCAGAAACTCACTGAAGAATACCCAACTTGGAAATAGTCAGAGTCCATGTCATATGGCCACTCAATCAAAGCATTACTGAATTATGCACAATGTGGCAATAGTAAAAAGTCTACTTGATATGGACTCTCATTGAGAGCTTCAGTGCATAATAAACAGCTGTGGAGTATTCAGGACCCTATTAAGGGTAGCCCCAAATTACGCAGTTATGTGAATGATACACACAGTTGTGATAGTCAGGAGACTTTGATATGGACACTCATACAGCACCTCTTCGAATACTACAGATTTGGGGAATAATTACTAGTCTATTTCATATGGTGACTCGTGCAGAGAGTCAAAAAATAACACACAAATGTGGAGTAAATTGGGATCTATTACATAAGAAAACTAACTCAGTGTTTCAGTGAATAATATGTATATCTGATAAATAGGGAAACTCTTTCACATGGACACTCGTCAAGGGCCTCAGTGCATAATACACACCTCAGAAAGAGTCAAGGGTTTACTTCAAATAAGTACAAATTCGGAGTCTCTGTAAGTAATGTACACATGGGCAATACACAACAGTCTCTTTTCTATGCCCACTTAGTCAGTTTCATTGAGTAATACACACCTGGGGAAGAGTTATCGGTCTACATCATGTAGCCACTCATTTAGAGCCTCAGTGAATAATTCACATCGAAGCAATAGTCGAGCATTTTTTACATGGCCTCTCACTATGTGCCTCCGTCAATGATACACACCTGCAAAATAGTCAGGATTTTATTTCATACTACCACACATTTAGAACCTTATTGAATAATTCACAATGGAGTAATAGTCAGGTGTCCATTCTTCCTGGCGTCTCATTCAAATTTCAGTGAATAATAAACTTCCATGTTGTAATCAGGGCACTGTTTAAGATAGCCACGAATTAAGTGCCTTCCAGAGTGATACGCACCTGGGAGATAGTCAGGAGGTTATTTCATATGACCTCGAATTCTGTAATTGCTGAGTAATGCACAACAGAGAGAGTGTCAGGAGTCAATTTGGTGTGGACAATCATACAGAAACTCTTTGAATAATGCACACATGGAGAATATTCAGGAGTATATGTCATATGGCTGCTCTTTCAGACAAACTGTGAATAACGCTAATGGAGAGTAATGAGAAGTCTCTTTTATATGGCTGTTCTTTCACAGCCTCATGGAATAATACACACTTGTGATATAGTCTGGAGGCTATTGTTTATGGCCACTCATTCAGAGAATAACTGAGTAATTCACACATGCGGAATAGTAAGAAATCTATCCTAAGGCCTCTCCGTGAGAGCCTCACTAAATATACACACCTGGGAAAATAGTCAGGATTTACTTATATCCCCTCATTTAAAGTCGCACTCAATAATGCACACCTGTGGAATAGTAAGGAGACTTTTTCATGTGTCCCCTCATTCAGCGTGTCACTGAATTATGTGGTGTAGTCAAGGAGCCAATTTCATGTAGACACTTTTTCAGAGCCTCAGTGAATAAAAGAAAACGTTGAAATAGTAAGGCATCTTATTAATATGTCCACATCTTGTAAGCCTCACGGAATAACAAACACCTGGAGAATAATTTGGAGTCTATTTGCGATGGATATTCAATCAGAGCCTCGGTGAATAATACACACCCGTGGGGTAGCCAGGAGTCTATTTCATTTGAACACTCATTCGTAGCCTCAGTGGATAATATGCACGTGTGCATTAGTCAGGATTTTATTTCATATGGCCATTGACTTGTAATTTCTGTGAATAATGCACAAATGTAAAGTACTCAGCAGTGTTTTTCATAGAGCCACTCATTCAGAGATTCACTGAATAATACAAATATTTAAGATAGAAAGAATCCTGTTTAATGTGGTCCCACAATCAGAGCCTCACTGAGTAACACGAACCTGGAAAGCATTAGGAGTCTGCTTTATATAGCCTCTCATTTACAACAAATAATGCACACGGATGGAATAGTCACTAGTCTATTTTATATGGCCACAAAACCAAAGCCTGAGTGAGCAATATACAACTTGACAATAGTCACTTGTCTATTCCATATGCCCAAATATTCAAAGACAGAGTCAATAATACACACCTGTGGACTAGTCAAAAAACAATTTTATATGGCAAAAGTTTTAGAGCCTCAGTGAATAATACATACCTGGGAAATACTCAGGACCCTATTACATAAGGCATCTATTTCAGAGATTCAGTGAATAAGGAACACTTGTATTGTACACAGAATTGTATTTCCTATAGCCAAGTATTGAGAACTTAACTGAATGACATACTCCTTGGTGAAATTCAGGATTCTATTTCGTATAGCCACATATTCAGAGCCTAACTGAATAACATACACCTTGGGGAATGTTAGGATTCTATTTCGTATAGCCACTCATTTACATACCGAAAGTAAAAACGCATACCTGCGAAGAATTCAGGAGTCTCTGTTTTATGGCCTCTCATTCAAAAACTCACAGAATAATACAGGACTATGGAAATTCAGGAGTGTATTTTACATGGCCAATTATTCAGAACCTCATTGAAGAATCATCTATATCTGGAAAATACTCAGGATTCTATTATATATAGCCACTTATTCAGAAACTCACTGAATAATGCACTCCTTGGCAATAGTCTGAAGACTATTTGATATGACCATTCACCAAGTGACTCAGTGAAAAATGCACAGCTGAAAAATCGTCAAAAGGATAGAGTCATGAGTCTATTTTCTGTGGTAACTCTCTCAGAAACACACTGAAGAATACCCAACTTGGAAATAGTCAGAGTCCAGGTCATATGGCCACTCAATCAAAGCATTACCGAGTAATGCACAATACGGCAATAGTAAGGAGTCTACTTGATATGGACTCTCATTGATAGCTTCAGTGCATAATAAAGAGCTGTGGAGTATTCAGGACCCTATTAAAGGTAGCCCAAATTACGCAGTTACGTGAATAATACACACAGTTGTGATAGTCAGGAGACTATTTCATATGGACACTCATACAGCACCTCTTCAAATACTAAACATTTGGGAAATAATCCGTATTCTATTTCATATGGTGATTCCTAAGGAGAGTCAAAAAATAACGCACATCTGTAAAGAAAATGGGGTCTATTACATAAGGAAACTATTTCAGTGTTTCACTGAATAATATTTGTATCTGATGAGTCAGGAATCTCTTTCACATGGACACTCCTTAAGGGCCTCAGTGCATAATACACCCCTCAGAAGGAGTCAAGGGTCTACTTCAAATAAGTACACATTCCGAGTCTCTGTAAGTAATGCACACATGGGCAATACACAAGTCTTTTTTCTATGCCCACTTAGTCAGAGTTTCATTCAGTAATACACACCTGGGGAAGAGTTATGTGTCTACAACCTGTAGCCACTCATTCAGAGCCTCAGTGAATAATTCACACCGGAGAAATAGTCGAGAATTTTTTTTTAATTAAAAAATAAACCCTGTTTAATGAGATTTTATAGTTTGTAGGCTTAAGATTTTAACTTTCTGCATAGCATTAGATTTTGTTTATAATTTGGTATTTTATTGCCACAAAGAGTCTGTGTTTTCAATCTTGATATCTCTCTTTTTTTTTAATTTTTATTACATTATAGGTTTTGGGGTACATGTGCAGAACGTGCAAGATAGTTGCATAGGTACACACGTGGCAGTGTGTTTTGCTGCCTTCCTCCCCTTCACCCACACTTGGTATTCATCCCCAGACTATCCCCCCCAACCCCCCCTGCTGTCCCTCCCCCATTTCCCCCAACAGTCCCCAGTGTATAGTAGACCACCTCTCTGTGTCCATGTGTTCTCATTTTTCTCACCCACCTATGAGTGAGTATATGCAGTATTTCTTTTTCTGTTCTTGTGTCAGTTTGCTGAGAATGATGTTCTCCAGATTCATCCACGTCCGTACAAAGGACACGAACTCATCATTTTTGATTGCTGCATAATATTTCATGGTGTATTTGTGCCACATTTTCCCAGTCCAGTCTATCATCGATGGGCATTTGGGTTGGTTCCAGGTCTTTGCTATTGTAAGCAGTGCTGCAATGAACATTCGTGTGCATGTGTCCTTATAGTAGAACGATTTATAGTCTTTTGGATAGATACCCAGTAATGGGATTGCTGGGTCAAATGGAATTTCTATTTCTAGGTCCCTGAGGAATCGCCACACTGTCTTCCACAATGGTTGAACTAATTTACACTCCCACCAACAGTGTAAGAGTGTTCCTATTTCTCCACATCCTCTCCAGCATCTGCTGTCTCCAAATTTTTTAATGATCGCCATTCTAACTGGTGTGAGATGATATCTCAATGTGGTTTTGATTTGCATCTCTCTAATGACCAATGATGATGAGCACTTTTTCATATGTTTGTTGGCCTCATGTATGTCTTCTTTTGTAAAGTTTCTGTTCATATCCTTTGCCCATTTTTGAATGGGCTTGTTTGTTTTTTTCCTGTAAATCTGTTTGAGTTCTTTGTAAATTCTGGATATCAGCCCTTTGTCAGATGTGTAAACTTCGAAGATTTTTTCCCACTCTGATGTTTGCTGATTCACTCTCGTGACTGTTTCTTTTGCCGTGCAGAAGTTTGGAGTTTGATTAGGTCCCATTTGTCTATTTTGGCTTTTGTTGCCAATGCTTTTGGTGTTTTGTTCATGAAGTCCTTGCCAAGAGTCTCTATTCTATGCACACTTCATCAGTGTTTCATTCAATTATACACACCTGGGGAAGAGTTATGGGTCTACATCATGTAGCCACTCATTTAGAGCCTCAGTGAATAATTCACACCAAAGTAATAGTCGAGCATTTTTTACATTGCCACTCGCTATGTGCCTCCCTCAATGATACAGACCTGGGGAATCCTGAGGATTTTATTTCATTCTACCAGAAATTTAGAATATCATTGAATAATTCAAAATGGAGCAATAGTTAGGTGTCCATTCTTACTGGCGTCTTATTCAAAGTTTCAGTGAATAATAAACTTCTATGTTGTAATCAGGGCACTGTTTAAGATAGCCATGAATTAAGTGCCTTCCAGAGTGATGCACATCTGGGTGATAGTCAGTTTATTTCATATGAACTCTAATTCTGGCAATTGCGGAGTAATGCACAACAGGGGGAGTGTCAGGAGTCAATTTGGTGTGGACAATTATACAGAAACTATTTGAATAATGCACACATGGAGAATAATCAGGCGTCTATGTCATATGGCTGCCCTTTCAGACAAACCGTGAATAACTCACATGTAGAGTAATGAGAAGTCTGTTTCATATGGCTGTTCTTTCAGAGCCTCACTGAATATTACACATTTGTGATATAGTCTGGAGGGTATTGCTTATGGCCACTCATTCAGAGAATCACTGAATAATTCACACCTGCAGAATAGTAACAAGTCTATCCTATGGCCTCTCATCAAGAGCCTCACTAAATGTACACACTTGGGAAAATAGTCAGGATTGTTTTATATCCCCTCATTTAGAGTCACACTCTATAATGCACACCTGTGGAATAGTAAGGAGACTTTTTCATGTGGCCTCTAATTCGGCATGTCACTGAATTATGTGGTGTAGTCAAGGAGTCTATTTCATGTAGACACATTTTCAGAGCCTCAGTGATTAAGAGAAAATCTTGCTATAGTAAGGCATCTTATTAATATGGCCACACCTTGTAAGCCTCACTGAATAATACACACCTGGAAAATAATTTGGAGTCTATTTGTGATGGACATTCATTCAGGGCCTCGGGGAATAATGCACACCCGTGGGGTTGCCAGGAGTCTATTTCATTTGAACACTCATTTGTAGCCTCAGTGGATAATATGCACGTGTGCATTAGTCAAAATTTTATTTCATATGGCCACTGACTTGTAATTTCTGTGAATAATGCACAAATGTAAAGTACTCAGCAGTGATTTCACAAAGCCACTCATTCAGAGGTTCACTGAATAATACAAATATATAAGATAGAAAAAATCCTGTTTTATATGGTCCCACAATCAGAGCCTCACTGAGTAACAAACCTGGGAAGCGTTAGGAGTCTACTTTATATAGCCTCTCATTTATAGCCTCATAAAATAATGCACACGTGTGGAATAGACACTATTCTATTTTATATGGCCACAAAATCTAATCCTGGGTGAGTAATATACAACTTGACAATAGTCACTTCTCTATTCCATATGCCCAAATATTCAAAGTCAGAGTCGATAATACACACCTGTGGACTAGTCAACAAACAATTTTATATGGCAAAAGTTTTAGAGCCTCAGTGAATAATACATACCTGGGGAATACTCATGACCTTATTACCTAAGGCATCTATTTCAGAGATTAATTGACTAAGGAACAATTGTATTGTACACAGAATTCTATTTTGTATAGCCACATATTCAGAACCTAACTGAATGACATTCACCGTGGGGAATGTTAGGATTCTATTTCGTATACCCACTCATTTAAAAACGCATACCTGCGGAGTATTCAGGAGTCTCTGTTTTATGGCCACTCATTCAGAACCTCACAGGATAATACAGAATTATGGAAATTCAGAAGTGTACTTTACATGGCCAGTTATTCAGAACCTCATTGAAGAATCATCGATATTTGGAAAATACTCCGGATTCTATTATACATAGGCACTTATTCAGAAATTCACTGAATAATACATACCTGGGCAATAATGTGAAGACTATTTGATATGACCATTCACCCAGTGACTCAGTGAAGAATGCACAGCTGAAAAATATTCAAGAGGATAGAGTCATGTGTCTATTTTCTGTGGTACCTCACTCAGAAACTCACTGAAGAATACCCAGCCTGGAAATTGTCAGAGTCCAGGTCATATGGCCACTCAATCAAAGCATTACCGAATAATGCACAATGGGGCAATAGTAAAGAGTCTACTTGATATGGACTTTCATTGAGAGCTTCAGTGTGTAATAAACAGCTGTTGAGTATTCAGGACCCTATTAAAGGTAGCCCCAAATTATGCAGCTACATGAATAATAAACACAGGTGTGATAGGAGACTATTTTATATGGACACTCATACAGCATCTCTTTGAATACTGCACGTTTCGGGAATATTCAGTAGTCTATTTCATATGGTGATTCATTTGGAGAGTGAAAAGCTAATGCACACCTGTGGAATAAACTGGGGTCTATTACATAAGGCCACTCTTTCAGTTTTTCAGTCAATAATATATATATATATATATGATAAGACAGGAATCTCTTTAACATGGCCACTCATTCAGGGCCTTAGTGCATAACCCTCAAATCAGAATTAGGCAAGAGTCTACTTCATATAAGTACACAATCAGAGTCTCTGTAAGTAATGCACACATGGGCAATACACAAGTTTCTTTTCTATGCCCAGTCAGAGTCTCATTCAATAGTACAAAACTAGGAAAGTTTTAAGAGTCTACTTCATGTAGTCACTCATTTAGAGCCCCAGTGAATAATTCACACGGGAATAATAGTCGAGAATTTTTATATGGCCACTCACTATGTGCTTCCCTGAATGATACACACATTAGGAATCCTCAGGATTCTATTTCATACTACCACACATTTAGAACCTTATTGAATACTTCACAATGTTGCAATAGTCAGGTGTCTATTCTTTCTGGCCTCTCAATCAAAGCTTCAGTGAATAATAAACTTCTATGGAGTAATCAGGGCAATGTTTAAGATAGCCACGAATTAAGTGCCTTCCTGAGTGATACACACCTGGGTGATAATCAGGAGTTTATTTCATATGAACTCTAATTTTGGGTATTGCTGAGTAATACACAACTGGGTGAGCATCAGGAGTCTATTTTGTATGGAAACTCATACAGAACCTGTTTTAATAATGCACATATGGAGAATAATCAGGAGTCTATTTCATATGGCTGCTCATTCAGACAAACAGTGAAAAATGCACATGTGAAGTAATGAGAAGTCTGTTTTATATAGCCGTTCTTTCACAGCCTCACTGAATATTACACTCTTGTGTTATAATATGGAGTCTGTTGTATAGGGCCACTCATTCCGAAAATCACTGAATAATGCCCACCTCCGGATTAGTGACAAATCTCAATCCTATGGCTTCTCATTGAGAGGATCACTATATGTACACACGTGGGAAAATAGTCAGGATTTATGTATATCCCCTCATTTAAAGTCTCACTCAATAATGCACACCTGTGGAATAGTAAGGAGACTCTTTCATGTGACCTCTCATTCTGAGTGTCCCTGAATAATATGGTGTAGTCAGGAGTCTATTTTATGTGGACACATTTTCAGAGCCTCAGTGAATACGAGAGACCCTTGTTATAGTAAGTATTCTAATTAATATCTCCACATCCTATAAGCCTCACTGAATGCGATGGGCATTCTATTCAGAGCTTCGATGTATAATGCACATCCGTGGGGTAGCCAGGAGTCTATTATATTTGGACACTCATTCATAGCCTCAGTGGATAACATGCACATGTGGATTAGTCAGCATTTCATTTCGTATGGCCACTTACTTGTAATTTTAGTGAATAATGCACAAATGTAAAGTACACAGCAGTCTATTTCATAGAGCTACTCATTCAGATATTCATTGAATAATTCAAATTTTTAAGATAGAAAGAATCCTGTTTCATATGGTCCCTCAATCAGAGCCTTACTGAGTAACTCACACCTGGGGAAGCGGTAGGAGTCTACTTTATATAGCCTCTCATTTAGAGCCTCAGCGAATAATGCACACGTGTGGTATAGACACTAGTCTATTTTATATGGCCACAAATTTAAAGCCTGAGTGAGTAATATACAACTTGTGAATAGTCATTTGTCTATTCCATATGCCCAAATATTCAAAGTCAGAGTCAATATTACACACCTGTGGACTAGTCAAAAAACAATTTTATATGGCAAAATTTTTAGAGCCTCCGTGAATAATAAATACCTGGGGAACCCTGTGGATGGTATTACATATGGCATCTATTTAAGAGATTAATTAAATAAGGAACAATTTATTGTAGTTAGAATTCAATTTTGTATAGCCACATATTAAGATCCTAACGGAATGACATTCACCTTGGGGAAAGTCAGGATTCTATTTTATATAGCCACATATTCAGAACCTAACTGAATAACATACATCTTGGAGAAAGTCAGGATTCTATTTCGTATAGCCACTCATTTAGATACTGAATGTAAATGCTCACCTGCGGAGTATTCAGGAGTACCTGTTTTATGGTAACTCATTCAGAGAATCACAGAATAATACAGAAGTATGGAAATTCAGGAGTGTATTTAACGTGGCCACTTATTCAAAGCCTCATTGAAGAATCATATATATATCTTGAGAATACTCAGGATTGTATTATATATAGCCACTTATTCAGAGACTCACTGAATAATGAACACCTGGGGAATAGTCTGGAGAATATTTGATTTGACCTTTCACCCAGTGACTCAGTGAAAAATGCACAGCTGAGGAACAGTCAAAAAGATAGAGTCATGAGTTTATTTTATGATGTAACTCGTTCAGAAACTCATTGAAGAATACCCACCTTACGGGGCCCAAAGTGGCTCTGGCCAGATGTCGTGGCACTTGCGAAGGAGAGGCCAAGAGTTCAAGGCCAACCAACCTCAGCAACCTTACAAGCTCTCATTGATTGGCAAAAAAAAATACCCACCTTGGAAATAGTCAGAGTCCAGGTCATATGGCCACTCAATCATAGCATTACCGAATAATGCACAATGGATTGAATGTAAGGAGTCTATTTCATACGGCCTCTCATTGAGACGTGCAGTGCATAATAATCAGCTGTGGAGTAGTCAGGACCCTCTTTAAGGTAGACGCAATTTACGCAGCTACGTGAATGATACACACATCTGGGATAGTCAGGAAATTCTTTGATATGAACAATCATACAGCACCTCTTCAAATACTGCACATTTGGGGAATAATCTGAAGTCTATTTTATATGGTGATTCGTTTGGAGAGTCAAAAAATAACGCCCATTTATGGAGTAAAATAAGCTCTATTACATAAGGCCACGCTTTCTGTGTTTCAGTGAATTATATGTATATCTGATAATTCAGGAATCCATTTACCATGGCCACTCTATCAGGGTCTCAGTGCATAGTTCTCCCCTCAGAAAAAGTCAAGGGTCTACTTCAAATAAGTACACATTCAGAGTCTCTGTAAGTAATGCACAAATGGGCAAAAAACAAGAGTTCCTTTTCTATGCCCACTTAGTCAGAGTCTCATTCAATATTACACACCTGGGAAAGATTTAAGAGTCTACTTCATGTAGCCACTCATTTAGAGCCTCAGTGAATTATTCACACCAGAGTAATAGTCGAGCATTTTTATATGGCCACTCACTTTGTGCCTCCCTGAATGTTACACACTTGGGGAATCCTCAGGATTCTATTTCATACTACCACACATTAAGAACCTTATTGAATAATTCACAATGGAGCAATAGTTAGGTGTCTATTGTTTCTGGCCTCTCATGTAAAATTTCAGTGAATAATAAACTTCTATGGAGTAATCAGGGCACTGTTTAAGATAGCAAAAATTTAAGTGCCTTCCTGAGTGATACACACCTGGGTGATAGTCAGGACTTTATTTCATATGAACTCTAATTCTGGGTATTGCTGTGTAATAAACAACTGGGGGAGTGTCAGGAGTCTACTTGGTATAGACACTCGTACATAACCTGTTTGAATAATGCACACATGGAGAATAATCAGCAGTCTATGACATACCACTATTCATTCAGACAAACAGTAAATAACGCACATGTGGAGTAATGAGAAGTCTGTTTCATATGGCCGTTCTTTCACAGCCTCATAGCATATTACACATTTGTGATATAGTCTGGAGTCTATCAATTATGGCCACTCATTCAGAGAATCACTGAGTAATGCTCACCTGCGGAATAGTCAGATATCACTATCCTATGGCCTCTCATTGAGAGCCTCACTAAATATACACTTCTGGGAAAATAATCAGGATTTACTTATATCCCCTAATTTAGAGTCTCACTCAATAATGCACACCTGTGGAATAGTAAGGAGACTCTTTCATGTGGCCTCTCATTCTGAGTGTCCTTGAATAATGTGGTGTATTCAGGAGTCTATTTCTTGTAGACACATTTTCAGATCCTCAGTGAATAAGAGAAACCCTTGCTACAGTAAGGCTTCTAATTAATATGGCCACATCTTGTAAGCTTACTGAATCATACACACCTGGAGAATAATTAGAAGTGTATTTGCAGTGGGCATTCATTAAGAGCCTCCGTAAATAATGCATATCCATGGGGTAGCCAGGAGTCTATTTCATTTGGACACTCATTCCTAGCCTCAGTGGATAATATTTACATGTGGATTCATCAGGATTACCTTTCATGTGGCCACTGACACGAATTTCAATGAATAATGCACAAATGGAAAGGAATCAGCAGTATATTTCATAGAGCCACTCATTTAATGATCCACTGAATAATATAAAATTTAAGATAGACAGAATCCTGTTTCATATGGTCCCAAAATCAGAGCCTCACTGAGTAACACACACCTGGGGAAGCATGAGGGGTCTACTTTATATAGCCTCTCATTTACAGCCTCAGCGAATAATGCACATGTGTGGAATAGACACTATTCTATTTTATATTACCACAAAATCAAAGATTGAGTGAGTAACAAAAAACTTGAGAATAGTCACTTCTCTATTTTATATGCCCAAATATTCAAAGTCAGAGTCAATAATCCACACCTGTGTACTAGTCAAAAAAAAGTCATATGGCCAAAGTTTCAGAGCCTCAGTGAGTAATACATACCTGGGGAATACTCAGGACGCTATAACATATGTCACTTTTTTCAGAGATTCATTGAATAAGGAACACTTGTATGGTACTCAGAATCCTATTTCGTAAAGCCACATATTCATAACCTAACTCTATGACATACCCCTTGGGAAAAGTCAGGATTCTATTTCATATAGCCACCCATTAATAAACCGGATGTAAAAACGCACACCTGCAGAGTGTTCAGGAGTCTCTATTTTATGGCCAATCATTCAGAGCCTCACAGAATAATACAGAACTATGGAAATTCAGGACTGTATTTTACATGGACGCTTATTCAGAACCTCATTGAAGAATCATATATATCTGGAAAACACTCAGGGCTCTATTATATATAGCCACTTCTTCAGAGACTCATGGAATAATGAACACCTGGGGAATAGTCTGGAGATTATTTGATATGACCGTTCACCCAGTGACTCAGTGAAAAATGCACAGCTGAGAAAGTCAAAAGGGTAGAGTCCTGAGTCTATTTTCTGTGGTAACTCGTTCAGAAACTCACTGAAGAATACCCACCTTGGATATAGTCAGAGTCCTTGTCATATGGTCACTCAATCAAAGAATTACCGAATAATGCACAATTGGGCAATAGTACAGAGTCTATTTCATATGGCCTCTCATTCAGGCTTCAGTGCATAATAAACAGCTGTGGAGTAGTCATGACCCTCTTTAAGGTAACCCCAAATTGCGCAGCTATGTGAATGATACACACATGTTTGATATTCAGGAGACTATCTGATATGGACCCTTTTACAGCACCTATTCGAATACTACACATTTGGGGAAGGATCACTAGTCTATTTTATATGGCGGTTGGTTTGGAGAGTCAAAAATTAACACACACATGTGAAGTTAAATGGGGTCTATTACATAAAGCCACTCTATCAGTGTTTCAGTTAATTATATGTATATCTGATAATTCAGAAAACTCTTTCACATGGCCACTCATTCAGGGCCTCAGGGCATAATTCTACCCTCATAAATAGTCAAGGTTCTCCTTCAAATAAGGACACATTCAGAGTCTCTGTAAGTCATGCACACATGGGCAATACACAAAAATCTCTTTTCTATGCCCACTTAGTCAGAGTCTCATTCAATAATACCCACCGAGGCAAGAGTTAGCCACTTATTGTAGCCACTCATTTAGAGCCTCAGTGAATAATTCACACCGCAGTAATAGTTGAGCATTTTTTAAAAATTTTTATTGCATTATAGGTTTTGGGGTACATGTGCAGAACGTGCAAGATAGTTGCATAGGTACACATATGGCAGTGTGTTTTGCTGCCTTCCTCCCCCTCACCCACACTTGGCATTTATCCCCAGGCTTTTTCTCCCCATCCCCCTTGCACTGTTTCTCCTTCATTTCCCCCAATATACCCCAGTGTGTAATAGACACCCTCCCTTTGTCCATGTGTTCTCATTTTTCTCACCCGCCTATGAGTGAGAGTATGCGGTATTACTTTTTCTGTTCTTGTGTCAGTTTGCTGAGAATGATGTTCTACAGATCCATCCCTGTCCTTACAAAGGACAAAAACTCATCATTTTTGATATCTGCATAATATTCCATGGTGTATATGTGCCACATTTTCCCAATTCAGTCTATCATCGATGGGCATTTGGGTTGGTTCCAAGACGTTGCTATTGTAAACAGTGCTGCAATGAACATACGTTTGCATGTGTCCTTATAGTAGAACGATTTATAGTCCTTTGAATATATACCCAGTAAAGGGATTGCTGGGTCAAATGAAACTTCTATTTCTAGGTCCTTGAGAAATCGCCACACTGTCTTCCACAATGGTTGAACTAATTTACACTCCCACCAACAGTGTAAGAGTGTTCCTCTTTCTCCACATCCTCTCCAGCATCTGCTGTCTCCAGATATTTTAATGATCGCCATTCTAACTGGCGTGAGATGGTATCTCAATGTGGTTTTAATTTGCATCTCTCTAACGACCAGTGATGATGAGCATTTTTTCATGTGTTTGTTGGCCTCAAGTATGTCTTCTTTTGTAAAGTGTCTGTTCATATCCTTTGCCCATTTTTGAATGGGCTTGTTTGTTTATTTCCTGTAAATCTGTTTGAGTTCTTTGTAAATTCTGGATATCAGCCCCTTCTCAGATGCGTAAACTGCAAATAATTTTTCCCATTCTGATGGTTGCCGATTCACTCTAGTGACTGTTTCTTTTGCCGTGCAGAAGCTGTGGAGTTTGATTAGGTCCCATTTGTCTATTTTGGCTTTTGTTGCCAATGCTTTTGGTGTTTTGGTCATAAAGTCTTTGCCTACTCCTATGTCCTGAATGGTTTTGCCTAGATTTTCTTCTAGGGTTTTTATGGTGTCAGGTCTTATGTTTAAGTCTTTAATTCATCTGGAGTTAATTTTAGTGTAAGGTGTCAGGAAGGGGTCCAGTTTCTGCTTTCTGTACATGGCTAGTTAGTTTTCCCAACACCATTTATTAAACAGGAAATCCTTTCCCCATTGCTTGTTTTTGTCTGGTTTATCAAAGATTATATGGTTGTAGGTATGTTGTGTTGCCTCTGATACCTCTGTTCTGTTCCATTGGTATTTATCGCTGTTTTGGTACCAGTATCATGCTGTTTTGATCACTGTAGCCTTGTGGTATATTTTGAAGTCTAGTAGTGTGATGCCTCCCTCTGTGCTCTTTTTGCTTATTATTGACTTGGCTATGCGGGCTCTTTTTTGGTTCCATATGAAGTACATGGTGGTTTTTTCCAGTTCTGTGAAAACATTCAATGGTAGTTTGATGGGGATAGCATGGATTGTGTAAATTACTTTGGGCAGTATAGCCATTTTCACGATATTGATTCTTCCCAACCACGAAAATGGAATGTTTCTCCATCTGTTTGTGTCCTCTCTTATTTTGTTGAGCAGTGGTTTGTAGTTTTCCTTAAAGAGGTCCCTTACATTCCTTGTGAGTTGATTTCCTGGATATTTTATTTTCTTTGTAGCAATTGTGAATGGCAGTTCGTTGTTGATTTGGTTCTCTTTAAGTCTGTTATTGGTGTATAGGAATGCTTGTAATTTTTGCACATTGATTTTATATCCTGAGACTTTGCTGAAGTTCCTTATCAGTTTCAGGAATTTTGGGGCTAAGGTGATGGGGTCTTCTAGGTATACTCTCATGTCGTCTGCAAATAGAGACAATTTGCCTTCCACCTTTCCTATTTGAATACACTTTATTTCTTTTTCTTGCCTGATTGCTCTGGCTAGAACTTCCAGTACTATGTTGAATAGGAGTGGTGAGAGAGGGCATCCTTGTCTAGTGCTTGATTTCAAAGGGAATGCTTCCAGTTTTTTCCTGTTAAGTATGATATTGGCTGTTGGTTTGTCATACATAGATTTTATTACTTTGAGATATGTTCCATCAATACCAAGTTTATTGAGGCTTTTTAGCTTAAAGGGCTGTTGAATTTTGTCAAATGCCTTCTCTGCGTCAGTTGAGATAATCATGTGGTTTTTGTTTTTGCTTCTGTTTATGTGGTGAATTACATTTATAGACTTGAATGTGTTGAACCAGCCTTGCATCGCCGGGATGAATCCTACTTGATCATGATGGATAAGTTTTTTAATGTGCTGTTGCAATCAGTTTGCCAGTATTTTATTGAAGATTTTTGCATCTATGTTCATAATGGATATTGGCCTGAAGTTTTCTTTTCTTGTTGAGTCTCTGCCGGGTTTTGGTATCAGGATGATGCTGGTCTCATAAAATGGTTTGGGAAAGTTTCTCTCTTTTTGAATTATTTGGAATAGTTTCAGAATGAATGTTACCACATCCTCTTTGTGTGTCTGGTAGAATTCGGCTGTGAACACATCTGGATCTGGGCTTTTTTTGTGTGGTAGGCTCATAATTGCTGCCTCAACTTCAGACCTTGGTATTGGTCTATTCATAGTTTTGGCTTCTTCCTGGTTTAGGCTTGGGAGGACACAGGCTTCCAGAAATTTATCCATTTCTTCGTGGTTTACTAGATTATGTGCATAGAGTTGTTTGTAGTATTCTGTAATGATGGTTTCAATTTCTGTGGAATCTGTTGTGATTTCCCCATTATCGTTTTTTATTGCATCTATTTGGTTGTTCTCTCTTTTCTTTTTTATCAGTCTGGCTAGTGCTCGGTCTATTTTGTTGATTGTATCGAAAACCAGCTCTTGAATTTAATGATTTTTTATAAACTTTTTATTGCATTATAGGTTTTGGGGTACATGTGCAGAACGTGCAAGATAGTTGCCTAGGTACACACATGGCAGTGTGTTTTGCTGCCTTTCTCCCCTTCACCCACACTTGGCATTCATCCCCAGGCTATTTCTCCCCAGCCCCCCACCGCTGTCCCTCCCGCGTTCCCCCCAGTAAACCCCATTGTATAGTAGACCGCCTCTCTGTGTCCATGTGTTCTCATTTTTCTCACTCACCTATGAGTGAGTATATGCGGTATTTCTTTTTCTGTTCTTGTTACAGTTTGCTGAGAATGATGTTCTCCAGATTCATCCATGTCCTTACAAAGGACACCAACTCATCATTTTTGATTGCTGCATAATATTCCATGGTGTATATGTGCCACATTTTCCCAGTCCAGTCTATCATCCTTGGGCATTTGGGTTGGTTCCAGTTCTTTGCTATTGTAAACAGTGCTGCAGTGAACATTTGTGTGCATGTGTCCTTATAGTAGAATGATTTATATTTTTTTGGATATATACCCAGTAATGGGATTTCTGGGTCAAATGGAATTTCTATTTCTAGGTCCTTGAGGAATCACCACACTGTCTTCCACAATGGTTGAACTAATTTACACTCCCACCAACAGTGTAAGAGTGTTCCTATTTCTCCACATCCTCTCCAGCATCTGCTGTCTCCAGATTTTTTAATGATCGCCATTCTAACTGGTGTGAGATAGTATCTCAATGTGGTTTTGATTTGCATCTCTCTAATGACCAGTGATGATGAGCACTTTTTCATATGTTTATTGGCCTCATGTATGTCTTCTTTTGTAAAGTGTCTGTTCATATCCTTTGCCTATTTTTGAATGTGCTTTTTTTTTTCTGTAAATCTGTTTGAGTTCTTTGTAAATTCTGGATATCAGCCCTTTGTCAGATGCGTAAACTGCAAAGATTTTTTCCCATTCTAATGGTTGCCGATTCACTCTAGTGACTGTTTCTTTTGCCGTGCAGAAGTTGTGGAGTTTGATTACGTCCCATTTGTCTATTTTGGATTTTGTTGCCAATGCTTTTGGTGTTTTGGTCATGAAGTCTTTGCCTACTCCTATGTCCTGAATGGTTTTGCCTAAATTTTCTTTTAGGATTTTTATGGTGTCAGGTCTTATGTTTAAGTCTTTAATCCTTCTGGAGTTCATTTTAGTTTAAGTTGTAAGGAAGGGGTTCAGTTTCTGCTTTCTGCACATCGCTAGCCAGTTTTCCCAACACCATTTATTAAACAGGGAATTCTTTTCCCATTGCTTGTTTTTGTCTGGTTTATCAGATTATATGGTTGTAGGTATGTAGTGTTGCCTCTGATGCCTCTGTTCTGTTCCATTAGTGTATATCTCTGTTTTGGTACCAGTACCATGCTGTTTTGATTACTGTAGCCTTGTAGTATAGTTTGAAGTCTGGTAGTGTGATGCCTCCGGCTGTGTTCTTTTTGCTTAGAATTGACTTGGCTATGCGGGCTCTTTGTTGGTTCTATATAAATTTCATGGTGGTTTTTTCCAGTTCTGTGAAGAAATTCAATGGTAGTTTGATGGGGATAGCTGTGATTGTGCAAATTACTTTGGGCAGTAAAACCATTTACACGATATTGAATCTTCCTAACCACGAACATGAAATGTTTCTCCGTCTGTTTGTGTCCTCTCTTATTTCATTGAGCAGTGGTTTGTAGTTTTCCTTGAAGATGTCTCTTACATTCCTTGTGCGTTGTATTCCGAGGTATTTTACTTTCCTTGTAGCAATTGTGAATGGCAGTTCATTCTTGATTTGGTTCTCTTTAAGTCTGTTTTTGGTGTATAGGAATGCTTGTGTTTTTTGCACATTGATTTTATATCCTGAGACTTTCCTGAATTTGCTTGTCAGTTTCAGGAGCTTTTGGGCTGTGGGGATGGGGTCTTCTAAGTATACTATCATGTCGTCTGAAAATAGAGTAAATTTGGCTTCCACCTTTCCTATTTGAATACCCTTTATTTCTTTTTCTTGCCTGATTGCTCTGGCTAGAACTTCCAGTACTATGTTGAATAGGAGTGGTGAGAGAGGGCATCCTTGTCTTGTGTTGGATTTCAAAGGGAATTCTTCGAGTTTTTGCCCATTAAGTATGATATTGGCTTTTGATTTGTCATAAATAGCTTTTATTACTTTGTGATATGTTTCATCAATACCATGTTTATTGAGGGTTTTTAGCATAAAGGGCTGTAGAGTTTTGTCAAATGCCTTCTCTGCGTCAATTGAGATAATCATGTGTTTTTTTTTTTTGCTTCTGTTTATGTGGTGAATTACATTTATAGAGGCATATGTTGAACCAGCCTTGCATCCCCGGGATGAATTCTAGTTGACCATGATGGATAAGTTTTTTTTAATGTGCTGTTGCAATTGGTTTGCCAGTATTTTATTGAAGATTTTTGCATCTATGTTCATCATGGATATTGGTCTGAAGTTTTCTTTTCTTGTTGAGTCTCTGCCAGGTTTTGGTATCAGGATGATGTTGGTCTCATAAAATGATTTGGGAGGGTTTCCCTTTATTTGAATTATTTGGAATAGTTCAGAAGGAATGGTACCCGATACTTTTTGTGTGTCTGGTAGAACTCGGTTGTGAACCCGTCTGGACTTGGGGTTTTTTTGTGTGGTAGGATCTTAATTGCTGCCTCAACTTCAGACCTTGGTATTGGTCTATTCATAGTTTCGGCTTCTTCCTGGTTTAGGCTTGGAGGGACACGGGCTTCCAGGAATTTATCCATTTTTTCCTGGTTTACTAGTTTATGTGCATAGAGTTGTTTGTAGTATTCTCAGATGATGGGTTAAATTTCTGTGTTATCTGTGGTGATTTCCCCATTATCGTTTTTTATTGCATCTATTTGGTTGTTCTGTCTTTTCTTTTTTATCAGTCTTTCTAGTGGTCTGTCTATTTTGTTGATCTTTTTGAAAAACCAGCTCTTGGATTTATTGACTTTTTGAAGGGCTTTTCGTGTCTCTATCTCCTTTAGTTCTTCTCTGATCTTAGTTATTTCTTGTCTTCGGCTAGGATTTGAATTTTTTTGATCTTGCTCCTCCAGCTCTTTCAATTTTGATGATAGGGTGTCAATTTTGGATCTCTCCACTCTTCTCATGTGGGCACTTATTGCTATATATTTTCCTCTACGGACTGCTTTAAATGTGTCCCAGAGATTCTGGTACGTTGTGTCTTCATTCTCATTGGTTTCAAAGAACTTCTTTATTTCTGCCTTCATTTCATTGTTTATCCAGTCAACATTCAGGAGCCAGTTGTTCAGTTTCCATGAAGCTGTGCGGTTCTGAGTTATTTTCTGAATTCTGAGTTCCAACTTGATTGCACTATGGTCTGTGAGACTGTTTGTTATGATTTCAGTTGTTTTGCATTTGCTGAGGAGTGCTTTACTTCCAATTATGTGGTCAATTTTGGAGTAGGTGTGATGTGGTGCTGAGAAGAATGTATATTCTGTGGATTTTGGGTGGAGAGTTCTGTAAACGTCTATAAGGTTTGCTTATTCCAGGTCTGAATTCATGTCCTGGATATCCTTGTTAATTTTGTCTGGTTTCTCTCTCTGCTATTGATAGTGAAGTGTTAAAGTCTTCCACTATTATTGTCTGGGAGTCTAAGTGTCTTTGTAAGTCATTAAGAACTTGCCTTATATATCTGGTTGCTCCTGCATTGGTTCCATATATATTTAGAATCGTTAGCTCTTCTTGTTGTATCCATCCTTTTACCATTATGTAATGACCTTTTTTGTCCTTTTTGATCTTTGTTGCTTTAAATTCATTTTATCAGAGACGAGAATTGCAACTCCTGTTTTTTCTGCTCTCCATTTTCTTGGTAAATCTTCCTCCATCCATTTATTTTGAGCCTTTGTTTATCCTTGCATGTGGGGTGGGTTTCCTGGATACAGCACATCGATGGGTTTTGGTTTTTTATCCAATTTGACAGTCTGTGTTTTTTGATTGGTGCATTTAGCCCATTTACATTTAGGGTTAATGTTGTTATGTGTGAATTTGATACTGCCATTTTGTTTCTAGCTGTCTGTTTTTCCCATTGGTTCATGTAGATTCTTGATTTTGTTGATGCTCTTTAGCATTTGGTATGCTTTTAGGATGGCTGGTTCTGGTTGTTTCTTTCTATTTGTAGTGCCTCTTTCAGGAGCTCTTGTAAAGCAAGCCTAGTGGTGAGAAAATCTCTGAGTACTTGCTTGTTCATGAAGGATTTTATTTTTCCTTCACTTATTAAGCTCAGTTTTGCTGGATATGAAATTCTGGGTTGAAAGTTTTTTTCTTTAAGGATGTTGAATATTGTCCCCCACTCTCTTCTGGCTTGTAGAGTCTCTGTCTAGAGATCTGCTGTGAGTCTGGTGGGCTTCCCTTTGTGGGTGACCCGACCTTTCTCTCTGGCTACCCCTAGTATTTTCTCCATCACTTCAACCCTGGTGAATCTGACGATTATGTGCCTTGGGGTTCCTCTTCTTGCAGAGTATCTTTGTGGTGTTCTCTGTATTTCCTGGTGTTGAGCATTGATCTGTGTTGCTAGGTTGGGGAAATTTTCATGGATAATATCCTGAGGAGTATTTTCCAGCTTAGACTCGTTCTCTTTATAACATTCTGGTACACCTATCACACGTAGATTGGGTCTCTTCACATAGTCCCACATTTCTTGGAGATTTTGTTCATTCCTTTTTGTGCTTTGTTCTCTAATCTTGGTTTCTTGTTTTATTTCATTGATTTGATCTTCAACTTCTGATATTCTTTCTTCTGCTTCATCAATTCAGCTGTTGAAACTTGTGCATGCTTTGCGAATTTCTCGTGTTGTGTTTTTCAGCTCCTTCAATTCATTCGTGTTCCTAAGTTTTCCATTCTTGTTATCAATTTCTCAAATCTGTTTTCAAATCTTTTTTCTAGGTTGTTGGTTTCTTTGCACTGATTTAGAACATGTTCTTTTAGCTCTCTGATGTTTCTCATTATCCACTTTCTGAAGTCTGATTCAATCATTTACTCACAGTCATTCTCCGTCCAGCTGTGTTCCCTTGGTGGTGAGGAGTTTTGCTCCTTTGTCAGAGGTGTGGTGTTTTGGTTTCGGGTGTTTTTCTCCTTTTTGCGCTGGTTTCTTTCCATCTTTGTGGATTTGTCCACCTGTCGTCTTATTGGTTGCTGATTTTTCAATTGGGTTTCTGAGTGGATGCCCAGATTGCTGATGATGAATAATTTCTCTTACTTAGTTTTACTTCTAATGGTCTATCTCCTCTGCTGTACGAGTGTTTTGGTCCACTCGAGGCCCTGCTTGTCTGGGGTACACCTGTAGCAGCTGCAGAACCGTGAGGGAGGCTACCAGTTTTTCCTTCTGCTATCTTTTTTTCTAGAATGATGCCCACCAAATGTCAGTCTGATTAGTCCTATTTGGGGGTGACTCTTTGGACATACAGTGGTCAGGGAGCTGCTTGAGGGGATGGTCTGTGATTTATCGGAGCTCCAGTGTTGAGCTGTGAGCTCTATTGTTCATTCAGGGCTGTTGGGAGGATGTGTTTATGTCTGCTGCAACAGGACTCATAAAACAATCCCCCTTTTTTTCCCCTTAGATGCTCTGTCTCAGGGGGTTGGGGCTTTCTTTATGAGTATCTGTTGCCCTGTCCTGCCCGGCTAGCAGGTAGTCTATTCACTATTTGCCTGACGAGGCTTTGCCCTGCTAGCGCGGGTCCACCCTACTGCTGCCACCCCTTTCTGCTGTGGTGCTCCATCCAGCTAAGGGAGTCTCTCCGTTACAGCGGGTTGCCTTGGCAACAGCAGGGTGCATCAGCACTGGGCGGTACTTAGGTAGAGGCGAATTGCATCTGTAGTTGCGGACGCCCTTCCCCCACCAGGCTGCACCATGCTAGATTCAACTTTGCCGGCAGCAAATCTTTCATCCTCGAGCGCCTCCAATCGCCACAGTGCTTGTCCCAGTGAGAGTGGGACCCGCCAAGCAGATCCCCCAGCTCCCTGCCTCAGAGTCCATCCTCTCTCTCTCTCTCTTCCTCTCCCCAAGGTGAACGGTTGACTCTCTCACTGGCCCCAGTAGCCTGCCAATAGGGCACTGGGATCCATGCAATCTCCTGTGCCCCTGCCCATTGTGCTGGCTCAGATCATGCTTCCCAAAAATCTCCTGGTCTGCCTCATTGTTCAAGTCCCGTTCAATCAGATGGACATGTCAATCTGCCCATCCAAATGTCAGATTGCTGGTTTTACAGGGCACCCAGACCAGTGAGTTTTGTGTGGGAGTTGAGGCACTGTGGCGCTGGCCGAGCTGTGTGAGCTGGCCATGCGAGCCGGCTGTCCTGGCTTCCCGTGTCTCTCCCACACCTGGGACTTTCAAGGTTCTCTGGGCAAAAAAGGTCCATCTGAGAATGTGGCTAGCACTGCCCCTCTGCGCCTTCACTGAGAGCTGCAATCCTGAGTCACCTCTATGATGCCATCTTGGAACTAGCATTGTTCATAGTCGAGCATTTTTTATCTGGTCACTCACTATGTGCCTACCTGAATGATACACATCTGGGGAATCCTCAGGATTCTATTTCATAGAACCACACGTTTAGAACATTATTGAATAACTCAAAATAGAGCAATAGTCAGATGTCTACTCTTTCTGGCCTCTCATTCAAAGTTTCAGTGAATAATAAACTTCTATGAAGTAATCAGGACAATGCTTAAGAAAGCCATGAATTAAGTGCCTTCCTGAGTGATACACACCTGGGTGATAGTCAGGAGTTCATTTCATATGAACTCTTATTCTTGGTATTGCTGAGTAATACACAACTGTGGGAGTGTCAGCAGTCTATTTGGTATGGACACTCATACAGAACCTGTTTGAATAATGCACACATGGAGAATAATCATGAGTCTATGTCATATGGCCACTCAGTCAGATAAACAGTGAATAATGCACATGTGGAGTAATGAGAAGTTTGTTTAATGTCGCCGTTCTTTCACAGACTCACTCAATATTACACACTTGTGATATAGTCTGAAGTCTATTGTTTATGGCCACTCATTCAGAGAATCACTGAATAAAGCACACCTGCGGAAGTCAGAAGTCTCTATTCTCTGGCCTCTCATTGAGAGACTCACTAAATGTACACCCCTGGGAAAACAGTCAGAATTTTCATATATCCCCTCATTTAGAGTCTCACTCAATAATGCACACCTGTGGAATAGTAAGGAGAGTTTTTCATGTGGCCTCTCATTCAGAGTGTCACTGAGTAATGTGGTGTAGTCAGGAGTCTATTTCATGTAGACACATTTTCAGAGCTACAGTGAATAAGAGAGACCCTTGGTATACTAAGGCATCTAATTAATATGGCCACATCTTCTAAGCCTCAGTGAATAATACACACCTGGAGAATAATTTGGGGACTATTTGTGATGGACATTCATTCAGAGCCTCGGTGAATAATGCACACCCGTGGGGAAGCCAGGAGTCTATTTCATTTGCACACCCATTCATAGCCTCAGTAGATAATATGCACGTGTATATTAGTCAGGATTTCATTTAATATGGCCACTGACTCGTAATTTCAGTGAATAATGCACAAATAAAAAGTACTCAGCAGTCTATTTCATAGAGCCACTCATAAGGAGTTTAACTGAATCATAAAAATATTTAAGATAGACAGAATTCTGTTTCTGATAAGACAATCAGAGCTTCACTGAGTAACACACAACTGGGGAAGTGTTAGGGGTCTACTTTATATAGCCTCTCATTTACATCCTCATCTAATAATTCACACATGTGAAATAGACACTAGCCTATTTAATATGGGCACAAAATCAAAGCAAGAGTGAGTAACATACAACTTGACAATAGTCACAGGTCGATTCCATATGCCCAAATATTCAATGTCAGAGTCAATAATACACTCCTGTGGACTATTTAAAAAAGAATTTCATATGGCGTAAGTTTTAGAGCCTCAGAGAATAATACATACCTGGGGAATACTCAGGACGCTATTACATATGGCATCTATTTTAGAAATTTATTGAATAAGGAACTCCTGTATTATAGTCAGAATTCTATTTTGTATAGCCACATATTCAGAACCTAACTGAATAACATACCCCTTGGGGAAAGTCGGGATTCTATTTGGTATAGCCACTCATTAAGATACCCAATATAAAAACGCACACCTGCGGAGTATTCAGGAGTCACTCTTTTATTGCCACTCATTCAGAGCCTCACAGAATAATACAGAACTATGGAAATTCAGGAGTGTATTTTTCATGTCCACTTATTCAGAACCTCATTGAAGAATCATATATATCTGGAAAACACTAAGGGCTCTATTATATATAGACAATTTTTCAGAGACACACCGAATAATGCACACCTCGGGAATAGTCTTGAGATTATTTGATATGACCGTTCACCCAGTGACTCAGTGAAAAATGCACAGCTGAGAGATCGTCAAGAGGATAGAGTCCTGAGTCTATTTTCTGTGGTAACTCGTTCAGAAACTCACTGAAGAATACCCTCCTTGGAAATAGTCAGAGTCCATGTCATATGGCCACTCAATCAAAGAATTTCCGAATAATGCACAATGGGGCAATAGTAAGGTGTCTATTTCATATGGCCTCTCATGGAGGCTTCAGTGCATAACAAACAGCTGTGGAGTAGTCAGGACCCTTTTTTGGTAGCCCCAAATTACGCAGATACGTGAATGATACACACATGTTTGATAGTCGGGACACTATTTGACATGGACATTTTACAGCACCTTTTTGAATACTGCAAATTTGGGGAATGATCACTAGTCTATTTTATATGGTGATTCGATTGGAGAGTCAAAAAATAACGCACACCTGTGAAGTAAAATGGGGCCTATAACAAAAAGCCACTCTGTCAGTGTTTCAGTGAAAAATATGTATATCTGATAAGTCAGGAATCTCTTTCACATGGCCACTCGTTCTGGGCCTCAGTGCATAGTACTCCCATCAGAAAGAGTCAAGGGTCTACTTCAAATAAGGACACATTCAGAGTCTCTGTAAGTAACGCACACATGGGCAATACACAAGAATCTCTTTTCTATGCCCACTTAGTCAGAGCCTCATTCAGTAATACACACCGAGGGAATATTTAAGAGCCTACTTCATGTGGCCACTCATTTAGAGCCTCAGTGAATAATTCACACCGGGGTAATAGTCGAGCATTTTTTGTATGGCATCTCACTATGTGCTTCCCTGAAAGATACACACCTTCAGAATCCTCAGGATTCTATTTCATACTACCACACATTTAGAACCTTATTGAATAATTCACAATGGTGCAATAGTCAGGTGTCTATTCTTTCTTGCCTATCCTTGAAAGTTTTAGTGAATAATAAACTTCTATGGAGTAATCCGGGCACTGCTTAAGATAGCCACGAATTAAGTGCCTTCCTGAGAGATACACACCTGTGTGATAGACAGGAGTTTATTTCATATGAACTCTAATTTTTGATATTGCTGAGTAATACACAACTGTGTGAGTGTCAGGAATCTATTTGGTATGGACACTGATACAGAACCTCTTTTAATAATGCACACATGGAGAATAATCAGGAGTCTATGTCATATGGCTACTCATTCAGAAAAACCGTGAAAAATGGATATGTGGAATAATGAGAAGTCTTCTTATAGCCGTCCTTTCATGGCCTCACTGAATATTACACACTTTTGATATAGTCTGGAGTCTATTGTTTATGGCCACTCATTCAGAGAATCACTGAATAATGCACACTTGCAGAATAGTCAGAAGTCTCTATCCTATGGCCTCTCATTGAGAGACTCACTAAATCTACACACCTGAGAAAATAGCCAGGATTTACTTATATCCCTCATTTAGAGTCTCACTCAATAATGCACAGCTGTGGAATAGTAAGAAAACTTTTTCATGTGGCCCCTCATTTGGAGTGTCACTGAATAATGTGGTGTAGTCAAAAGGCTATTTCATGTAGACACATTTTCAGAGCCTTTGTGAATAAGAGATACCCTTGTTATAGTAAGGCATCTAATTAATATGGCCATATCTGGTATGCCTCACTGAATAATACACATCTGGTGAATAATTTCGAGTCTATTTTTATGGACATTCATTCAGCGCCTCGGTGAATAATGCACACCCTTGGGGTAGCCAGGAGTCTATTTCATTTGGAAACTTATTCATAGCCTCCATGAATAATATGCACGTGTGGATTATTCAGGATTTCATTTTATATGGCCACTGACTCGTAATTTCAGTGAATAAAGCACAAATGTAAAGTACTAAGCAGTCTATTTCATAGAGCCACTCATTTAGAGATTCACTGAATAATACAAATATTTAAGATAGACAGAATCCTGTATCATATGGTCACACAATCAGAGCCTCACTGAGTAACACACACCTGGGGAAGTGTTAGTAGTCTACTTTATATAGCCTCTCATTTACAGCCTCAGCGAATAATGCACACGTATGGAATAAACACTAGTCTATTTTGTATGGCCACAAAATCAAAGCCTGAGTAAGTAATACAAAACTTTAGAATAGTCACTACTCTATTCCATATGCCCAAATATCCAAAGTCAGAGTCAATAATACACAGCTGTGGACTATTCTAAAAACAATTTCACATGGCCAAAATTTTAGAGTCTCCGTGACTAATACATACCTGTGGAATACTCAGGACGCTATTACATATGGCATCTACTTCAGAAATTTATAGAATAAGGAACACCTGTATTATAGGCAGAATTCTATTTCGTATAGCCACATATTCAGAAACTAAATGAATAACATACACCTTGGCAAAAGTAAGGACTCTATTTCATATAGCCACTCATGTAGATACCGAATGTAAAAACGCACACCTGTGGAGTATTCAGGAGTCACTATTTTATGGTCACTCATTCAGAGCCTCACAGAATAATAGAGAACAATGGAAATTCAGGAGTGTATTTTACATGGCCACTTATTCAGACTCTCATTTAATAATTATATATATCTGGAAAGCACTCAGGGCTCTATTATATATAGCCACTTCTTCAGAGACTCACCGAATAATGCACACCTGGGGAATAGTCTGGAGGTTATTTGATATGACCATTCACTTAGAACTCAGTGAAAAATGCATAGCTGAGAAATAGTCAAGAGGATAGAGTCCTGCGTCTATTTTCTGTGGTACTTCGTTCAGAAACTCACTGAAGTATACCCACCTTGGAAATAGTCAGAGTCCATGTAATATGGCCACTCAATCAAAGATTTACCAAATAATGCACAATTGGACAATAGTAAGGACTCTATTTCATAATTCCTCTCCTTCAGGCTTCAGTGCATAATAAACAGCTGTGGAGTAGTCATGACCCTCTTTAAGGTAGCACCAAATTACGCAGCTACATTAATTATACACACATGTTTGATAGTCAGGAGACTATCTGATATGGACCCTTTTACAGCACCTCTTTGAATACTGCACATTTGGGAAATGATCACTAGTCTATTTTATAGTATGACTCGTTTGGAGAGTCAAAAATAATGCATACATGTGAAGTAAAATGGGGTCTATTACATAAAGCCACTCTATAAGTGTTTCAGTGAGTTTTATGTATGTCTGATAATTCAGTAATCTCTTTCACATAGCCACTCATTCAGGGCCTCAGGGCATAATCCTACCCTCAGAAAAAGTCAAGGTTCTACTTCAAGTAAGGACACATTCAGAGTCTCTCTACGTCATGCACACATGGGAAATACACAAGAGTCTCTTTTCTATGCCTATTTAGTCAGAGTCTCATTCATTCCATAATAACCACCGAGGCAAGAGTTAAAATTCTACTTCATGTTGCCACTCATTTAGAGCCTCTGTGAATAATTCACACCGGAGTAATAGTCGAGCATTTTTTATATAGCCACTCACTATGTGCTTCCCTGAATGATACACAACTAGGGGAATCCTCAGGATTGTATTTCATACAACCACACATTTAGAATCTTATTGTATAATTCAAAATGGCCAATAATCAGGTGTCCATTCTTTCTGGCCACTCATTCAAAGTTTCAGTGAATAATAAACCTCCATGAAGTAATCAGGGGACTGCTTAAGATAGCCACGAATTAAGTGCCTTCCTGAGTGAAACACACGTAGGTGATAGTCAGGAGTTTATTTCATATGAACTCTAATTCTGGGTATTGCTGAGTAACACAAAACTGGGGGAGTGTCAGGAGTCTATTTGGTATGGACACTCATACAGAACCTGTTTGAATTATGCACACATGGAGAATAATCAGGAGTCTATATCATATGGCTACTCATTCAGACAAACAGTGAATAACCCACATGTGGAGTAATGAGAAGTCTGTTTTATATGGCCTTTCTGTCACAGCCTCACTGAATATTACACACCTGTAATATCGTCCGGAGTATTTTGTTTATGGCCACTCATTCAGAGCATAACTGAATAATGCACACCTAGGGAATAATCAGAAGTCTCTATCCTATGGCTTCTCATCGAGAGCCTCACTAAATGTGCACACCTGGGATAATAGTAAGGATTTACTTATATCACCTCATTTAGAATCTCACTCAATAATACACACCTGTGGAAAAATATGTAGACTTTTTTATGTGGCTACTCTTTTGGAGTGCCACTATATAATGTGGTGAATTCAAAGTCTATTTTATGTAGACAAATTTTTGGAAACACAGTGAATAAAAGAGCCTCTTGCTATAGTAAAGCATCTAATTAATATGGCCACATCTTGTGATCCTTACTAAATAATACACACCAGGGAAATAATTTGGAGTCTACTTTTGATGGAAATTTATTCAGAGCCATGGTGAATAATGAACAACCGTAAGGTAGCCAGGGGTCTATTTCAATTGGAAACTATTCATAGCCTCAGTGTAGAATATGCACGTTGGATAAATCAAGAATACATTTCATATGGCCACTGGCTCATAATTTCAGCGAATAATGTACAAAGATAAAGTACTCATCAGTCTATTTCACAGAGCCACTCATTCCAAGATTCACTGAATAATACAAATATATAAGACAGACAGAATCCTGATTCATATGGTCACACAATCAGAGCCTCACTGAGTAACACACACCTGGGGAAACGTTAGAAGTCTACTTTATATAGCCTCTCATTTGCAGCCTCAGCGAATAATGCACACGTGTGGAATAGTCACTAGTCTATTTTATATGGCCACAAATCTAAAGCCTGAGTGAGTAATACACATATTTAGAATAGTCAAAACTCTATTCCATATGCCCAAATATTCAAAGTCAGAGTCAATAATACACACCTGTGGACTAGTCAAAAAAATATTTCATTTGGCCAAAGTTTTAGAGCCTCCATGAATAATACATACCTGGGGAATTCTCAGGTCACTATTACATATGGCACCTATTTCAGAGATTCGTTGAATAGGGAACACATGTATTGTAGTCAGAATTCTATTTTGTATAGCCACATATTCAGAACCTAACTGAAAGACATAAACCTTGGGGAAAGTCAGGATTCTATTTCATATAGTCACATATTCAGGACCCAAATGAATACCATACACCTTGGGAAAATTCAGGATTCTATTTTCTATAGCCACATATTCAGAACCCAAATGAATAACATACACCTTGGGGAAATTAAGGATTCTATTTTCTATAGCCACCCATTTAGATACCAAATATAAAAACGCACACCTGCAGAGAACTCAGGAGTGTCTGTTTTATGGCCACTCATTCAGAGCCTCACAGAATAATGCGGAACTATGGAAATTCAGGAGTGTATTTTACATGGCCACTTATTCAGAACCTCATTGAAGAATCATGTATATCTGGAAAATACTCAAGATTCTATTATATATAGCCACTTATTCAGAGACTCACCGAATAATGCACACCTGGGGAATAGTCCAGAGATGATTTGATATGACCGTTCACCCAGTTACTCAGTGAAAAATGCACAGATGAGATAGAGTCAAGAGAATAGAGTCATGAGTCTATTTTCTGTGGTGACACATTCAGAAACTAACTGAAGAATACCCACCTTGGAAATAGAGTCCAGGTCATAAGACCATTCAATGAAAGCATTACTGAATAATGCACAATGGAGCAATAGTAAGGAGGCTATTACATATGGCCTCTCATTGAGAGCTTCAGTGCATAAGAAAGAGCTGCGGAGTAGTCAGGACCCTTTTTTAGGGAGCCCCAAGTTACACAGCTACGTGAATGATACACTCATGTGTGATAAGAGACTATTTGATATGGACACTCATACAGCACCTCTTCGAACACTGCACATTTGGGAAATAATCACAATCACTATTCTTTTTCATATGGTGATTAGTTTGGAGAGTCAAAAAATAACGCACACCTGAGGAGTAAAATGGGGTGTAATACATAACGCCACTCTTGCAGTGTTTCAGTGAATAATATGTATATCTGATAAGTCAGAAATATCTTTCACATGGCCACTCCTTCAGGGCCTCAGTGTATAATACTCCCCTCAGAAATAGTCAAGGGTTTACTTCAAAAAATTACACATTGTGATTCTCTGTAAGAAACGCAAACATGGGCAATACACAAGAGTCTCTTTTCTATGCTCAGTTAGTCAGAGTTTCAATCAATAATACACACCTGGGAAAGAGTTAAGTGTCTACTTCATTCAGACACTCATTTAGAGCCTCAGTGAATAATTCACTCCGGATTAACAGTCGAAAATTCTTTATATGGCCACTCACTATGTGACTCCCTGAATGATACACACCTGGGTAATCCTCATATTCTATGTCATAATAGAACACATTTAGAAACTTATTGAATAATTCACAATGGAGCAATAGTCAGGTGTCTATTCTTTCTGGCCCCTCATTCAACGTTTCAGTGAATAAAAAACTTCAATGGAGTAATCAGGGCACTGTTTAAGATAGCCGCGAATTAAGTGCCTTCCTGAGTAATACACACCTAGGTGATAGAGGTTTATTTTATATAAACGCTAATTCTGGGTATTGCTGAGTAATACACAACTGGGGGAGTGTCAGGAGTCTATTTGGTATGGACACTCATACAGAACCTGTTTGAATTATGCACACATGGAGAATAATCAGCAGTGTATGTCATATGGCTACTCATTCAGACAAACAGTGGATAACCCACATGTTGAGTAATGAGAAGTCTGTTTTATTTGGCCTTTCTTTCACAGCCTCCCTGAATATTCCACACCTTTGATATAGTCTGTAGTGTATTTGTTATGGCCACTCATTCAGAGCCTCACTGAATAATGCACACCTGGTGAATAATCACAAGTCTCTATCCTATGGCCTCTCATCGAGAGCCTCACTAAATGGACACACCTGGGAAAATAGTCAGGATTTACTTATAGCATCTCATAAGGTTCTCACTCAATAATACACACCTGTGAAAGAGTATGGAGAATTTTAAATGTTGCAACTCTTCCAAAGTGCCACTGAATAATGTGGTGAATTCATGAGTCTATTTTATGTAGACAAATTTTCGGTACCTCAGTGAATAAAATAGACTCTTGTTATAGTAAGGCATCTAATTAATATGGCCACATCTTGTGAGCCTTACAAAGTAATACACACCTGGAGAATAATTTGGAGTCTATTTTTGATGGACATACCTTCAGAGCCACGGTGAGTAATGCACAACCGTTGTGTAGCCAGGTGTCTATTTTATTTGGACACTTTTCATAGCCTCAGTGGATAATAAGCTCGTGTGGATTAGTCAAGATTTCATTTCATATGGCCACTGACTCATAATGTCTGTGAATAGTGCACAAATGGAAAGTACTCAGCTGTCTATTTCACAGAGACACTCATTCCGAGATTCACTGAATAATACAAATATTTAAGATAGACAGAATCCTGTTTCATATGGTCACACAATCAGAGCCTCACTGAGTAACACACACCTGGGGAAACGTTAGGAGTCTCCTTTATATAGCCTCTCATTTTCAGCCTCAACGAATAATGCACACGTGTGGAATAGTCACTAGTCTATTTTATATGGCCACAAATGCAAAGCCTGAGTGAGTAATACACAAATTTAGAATAGTCACTAGTCTATTCCATATGCCCAAATATTCAAAGTCAGAGTCAATAATACACACCTGTGGACTAGTCGAAAAAAATATTTTATTTGGTCAAAGTTTTAGAGCCTTCATGAATAATACATACCTGGGGAATACTTAGGTCACCATCACATATGACACTTATTTCAGAGATTCGTTGAATACGGAACATATGTATTGTAGTCAGAATTCTATTTTGTATAGCCACATATTCAGAACCTAACTGAAAGACATATACCTTGGGGAAAGTCAATATTCTATTTTGTATATCCACATATTCAGAACCTAACTGAATAACATACACCTTGAGGAAAGTCAGGATTCTATTTCTTATAGCCACCCATTTAGATACCAAATGTAAAAACGCACACCTGCGGAGTATTCAGGAGTGTCTGTTTTATGGCCACTCATTCAGAGCCTCAAAGAATAATACAGAACTATGGAAATTCAGGAGTGTATTTTACATGGCCACTTATTCAGAACCTCATTGAAGAATCATGTATATCTGGAAAATACTCAAGATTCTATTATATATAGCCACTTATTCAGAGACTCACCGAATAAAGCACACCTGAGGAATAGTCCGGAGATGATTTGATATGACCGTTCACCCAGTGACTAAGTAAAAAATGCACAGCTGAGATAGAGTTAAGAAAATATAGTCATGAGTCTATTTTCTGTGTTGACACCTTCAGAAACTAACTGAAGAATACCAACCTTGGAAATAGTCAGAGTCCAGGTCATAAGGCCACTCAATCAAAGCATTACCGAATAGCGCACAATGGAGCAATAGTAAGGAGGCTATTACATATGGCCTCTCATTGAGAGCTTCAATGCATAAGGAAGAGCTGTGGACTAGTCAGGACCCTCTTTTAGGGAGCCCCAAGTTACGCAGCTACGTGAATAATACACTCATGTGTGATAAGAGTCTATTTGATATGGACACTCATACAGCACCTCTCCGAATACTGCACATTTGGGAAATAATCACAATCACTAGTCTATTTCATATGGGGATTCATTTGGAGAGTCAAAAAATAACGCACACCTGTCGAGTAAAATGGGGTGTAATACATAACGACACTCTTTCAGTGTTTCAGTGAATAATATGTATATCTGATAAGTCAGGAATGTCTTTCACATAGCCACTCGTTCAGGGCCTCAGTGTATAATACTCCCCTCAGAAATAGTCAAGGGTCAACTTCAAAAAAGTACACATTATGATTCTCTGTAAGAAACGCAAACATGGGCAATACACAAGAGTCTCTTTTCTATTCACAGTTAGTCAGAGTTTCATTCAATAATACAAACCTGGGAAAGAGTTAAGTGTCTACTTCATTTAGCCACTCATTTAGAGCCTCAGTGAGTAATTCACTCCGGAGTAACAGTCAAGAACTTTTTATATGGCCACTCACTATGTGACTCCCTGAATGATACACACCTGGGGAATCCTCACATTCTATTTCATAATAGCACACATTTAGAACCTCTTTGAATAATTCACAATGGAGCAGTAGTCAGGTGTCTATTCATTCTGGCCTCTCATTCAAGGTTTCAGTGAATAAAAAACTTCAATGGAGTAATCAGGGCTCTGTTTAAGACAGCCACGAATTAAGTGCCTTCCTGAGTAATACACATCTGGGTGATAGAAGTTTATTTTATATAAACGCTAATTCTGGGTATTGCTGAGTAATTGAAAACAGGGGGAATGTCAGGCTTCTATTAGGTATGGACACTCATACAGAACCAGTTTGAATTATGCACACATGGAAAATAATCAGGAGTCTATGTCATACGCTACTCATTCAGACAAAGAGTGAATAACCCACATGTTGAGTAATGAGAAGTCTGTTTTATATGGCCTTTCTTTCACAGCCTCCCTGAATATTCCACACCTGTGATATAGTCTGTAGTCTATTGGTTATGGGCACTCATTCAGAGCCTCACTGAATAATGGAAACCTGGGGAATAATCACAAGTCTCTATCCTATCGCCTCTCATCGAGAGCCTCACTAAATATACACACCTGGGAAAATAGTCAGGATTTACTTATAGCACCTCATAAGGGTCTCACTCAATAATACACACCTGTGGAAGAGTATGGAGAATTTTAAATGTGGCAACTCTTTCAAAGTGCCACTGAATAATGTGGTGAATTCATGAGTCTATTTTATGTAGACAAATTTTCGGTACCTCAGTGAATAAAATAGACTCTTGTTATAGTAAGGCATCTAATTAATATGGCCACATCTTGTAAGCCTTACAAAATAATACACACCTGGAGAATAATTTGGAGTCTATTTTTGATGGACATTCATTCAGAGCCACAGTGAATAATGCACAATCGTGGGGTAGCCAGGTGTCTATTTCATTTGGACACTTTTCATAGTCTCAGTGGATAATAAGCTTGTGTGGATTAGTCAGGATTTCATTTCATATGGCCACTGACTCATATATTCAGTGAATAGTGCACAAATGTAAAGTACTCAGCTGTCTATTTCACAGAGCTACTCATTCCGATATTCACTGAATAATACAAATTTTTAAGATAGACAGAATCCTGTTTCATATGGTCACACAATCAGAGCCTCACTGAGTAACACACACCTGGGAAATCGTTAGGAGTCTACTTTATATAACCTCCCATTTGCAGCCTCAGCGAATAATGCACACGTGTGGAATAGTCACTAGTCTATTTTATATGGCCACAAACGCAAAGCCTGAGTGAGTAATACACAAATGTAGAATAGTCACAACTCTATTCCATATGCCCAAATATTCATAGTCAGAGTCAATAATACACATCTGTGGCCTAGTCGGAAAAATATTTCATTTGTCCAAAGTTTTAGAGCCTCCATGAATAATACATACCTGGGGAATACTCAGGTCACTATTACATACGGCACATATTTCAGATATTCATTGAATACGGAACACACGAATTGTAGTTAGAATTCTATTTTGTATAGCCACATATTCAGAACTTACCTGAATAACATACACCTTGGGGAAAGTCAGGATTCTATTTTCTATAGCCACCCATTTAGATAACAAATGTAAAAACGTACACCTGCAGAGTATTCAGGAGTGTCTGTTTTATGGCCACTCATTCAGAGCCTCACAGAATAAAACAGAACTATGGAAATTCAGGAGTATATTTTACATGGCCACTTATTCAGAACCTCATTGAAGAATCTTGTATATCTGGAGAATACTCAGGATTCTATTATACATAGGCACTTATTCAGAGACTCACCGAATAAAGCACACCTGGGGAATAGTCCGGAGATGATTTGATATGATCTTTCACCCAGTTAGTGAAAAATGCACAGCTGAGATAGAGTTAAGAAAATATAGTCATGAGTCTATTTACTGTGGTGACACATTCAGAATATAACTTGGATATAGTCAGAGTCCAGGTCATAAGGCCACTCAATCAAAGCGTTAGCGAATAATGCACAATGGAGCAATAGTAAGGAGGCTATTTCATATGGCCTCTCATTGAGAGCTTCAGTGCATAAGAAAGATCTTCGGAGTGGTCAGGAACCTCTTTTAGGGAGCCCCACGTTATGCAGCTACGTGAATGACACACTCATGTGTGATAAGAGACTATTTGATATGGACACTCATACAGCACCTCTTCGAATACTGCACATTTGTGGAATAATCACAATCACTAATCTATTTCATATGGTGATCCCTTTGAAGAGTCAAAAAATAACGCACACCTGTGGAGTAAAATGGGGTCTATTCCATAAGGCCAGCCTTTCAGTGTTTCAGTGAATAATATGTATAACTGATAAGTCAGGAAAGTCTTTCACATGGCCAATTGTTCAGGGCCTCAGTGCATAATATTCACCTCAGAAGTAGTCAATTGTCTATTTTAGAAAAGTACACATTCTGATTCTCTGTAAGAAACACAAACATGGGCAATACACAAGAGTTTCTTTTCTATGCCCAGTTAGTCAGAGTTTCATTCAATAATACACACCTGAGAAAGAGTTAAGTGTCTACTTTATTTAGACACTCATTTAGAGCCTCAGTGAATAATTCACTCCGGAGTAACAGTCGAGAATTTTTTATATGACCACTCACTATGTGATTCCCTGAACAATACACACCTGGGGAATCCTCACATTCTATTTCATAATAGCACACACTTAGAACATTATTGAATAATTCACCATGGAGCAGTAGTCAGGTGTCTATTCTTTCTGGCCTCTCATGCAACTTATCAGTGAATAAAAACCTTCTATGGAGTAATCAGGGCACTGTTTAAGATAGCCAGGAATTAAGTGCCTTCCTGAGTAATACACACCTGGGTGATAGGAGTTTATTTTATATAAACACTAATTCTGGGTATTGCAGAGTAATTGAAAACAGGGGGAGTGTCAGGCTTCTATTTGGTATGGACACTCATACCGAACCTGTTTGAATTATGCACACATGGAGAATATTCAGGGGTCTATATCATAGGGCTCCTCTATTAGACAATCAGTGAGTAACCCACAGGTTGAGTAATGAGAAGTCTGTTTTATATGGACTTTCTTTTACAGCCTCTCTGAATATTACACACCTGTGATATAGTCTGGAGTTTATTGTTTATGGCCACTCATTCAGAGCATCACTGAATAATGCACTCCTGGGGAATAATCAGAAGTGTCTATCTATGGCCTCTCATCGAGAGCCTCACTAAATGTACACACCTGGGAAAATAGTCAGGATTTACTTATATCAACTCATTTAGAATCTCACTCAATAATACACACCTGTGGAAGAGTATGGAGACTTTTTCATGTGGTACTCTTTCGGAGTGTCACTGTATAATGTGGTGAATTCAAGAGTCTATTTTATTTAGACATATTTTCGGAACCTCAGTGAATCAAAGAGACTCGGGCTATAGTAAGGCATCTAATTAATATGGCCACATCTTGTACACCTTACCAAATAATACACACCTGGAGAATAATTTGGAGTCAATTTTTGATGGACATTCATTCAGAGCCATGGTGAATAATGCACACCCGTGGGGTAGCCTGGTGTCTATTTAATTTGGACACTATTCATGGCCTCATTGGATAATAAGCAAGTGTGAATTAGTCAGGATTTCATTTCATATGGCCACTGACTCGTAATTTCTGTGAATAGTGCACAAATGTAAAGTACTCAGCAGTCTATTTTACAGAGGCACACATTCCGAGATTCAATGAATAATACAAATATTTAAGATAGACAGAATCCTGTTTCATATGGTCACACAATCAGAGCCTCACTGAGTAACACACACCTGGGGAAACGTTAGGAGTCTACTTTATATAGCCTCTCATTTGCAGCCTCAACGAATAATGCACACGTGTGAAATAGTCACTAGTCTATATTATATGGCCACAAACGCAAAGCCTGATTGAGTAATACACAAATTTAGAATAGTCACCAGTCTATTCCATATGCCCAAATATTCAAAGTCAGAGTCAATAATAAACCCCTGTGGCCTAGTCGAAAAAAAATTTAATATGGCCAAAGTTTTAGAGCCTCCATGAATAATACATGCCTGGGGAATACTCAGGACGCTATTACATATGACACCTATTTCAGAGATTCATTGAATATCGAACACATATATTTTAGTTAGAATTCTATTTTGTTTACCCACATATTCAGAACCTAACTGAAAGACATACATCTTGGGGAAAGTCAGGATTCTATTTCATATAGCCACATATTCGGAACCTAAATGAATAACATACACCTTGGGGAAAGTCGGAATACTACTTCCTATAGCCACCCATTTAGATACCAAATGTAAAAACGCACACCTGCAGATTATTCAGGAGTGTCTGTTTATGGCCACTCATTTAGAGCCTCACAGAATAATACAGAACTATGGAAATTTAGGAGTGTGTTTTACATTGCCACTTATTCAGAACCTCATTAAAGAATCATCTATATCTTGAAAATACTCAGGATTCTATTATACATAGCCACTTATTCAGAGACTCACCAAATAAAGCGCACCTGGGGAATAGTCCGGAGATGATTTGATATGACCGTTCACCCAGTTACTCAGTGAAAAATGCACACCTGTGATAGAGTTAAGAAAATATAGTCATGAGTCTATTTTCTGTAGTGACACATTCAGAAAGTAACTGACGTATACCCACCTTGGAAATAGTCAGAGTCCAGGTCATAAGGCCACTCAATCAAAGCATTACTGAATAATGCAGAATGAAGCAATAGTAAGGAGGCTATTACAGATGGCCTTTCATTGAGAGCTTCAGTGCATAAGAAAGAGCTTTGGGGTAGTCAGGACCCTCTTTTAGGAAGCCCCAAGTTATGCAGCTACGTGAATGACACACTCATGTGTAATAAGAGACTATTTTATATGGACACTCATACAGTACCTCTTCGAATACTGCACATTTGGGGAATAATCACAATCACTTGTCTATCATATGGTGATTCGTTTGAAGAGTCAAAAAATAATGCACACCTGTGGAGTAAAATGGGGTCTATTCCATAAGGCCACTCTTTCAGTGTTTCAGTGAATAATAAGTATATCTGATAAGTCAAGAATGTCTTTCACATGGCCAATCGTTCAGGGCTTCAGTGCCTAAAAGACCTCTGAGAAACAGTCAAGGGTCTACTTCAAATAAGTACACATTCAGAGTCTCGGTTAGTAATGCACAAATGGGCAAAACACAAGAGTCTCTTTTCTATGCCCACTTAGTCAGAGTCTCATTCAATATTACACACCTGGGGAAGACTTAGGAGTCTACTTCATGTAGCCACTCATTTAGAGCCTCATTAAATAATTCAAACCGGAGTAATAGTGGAGCATTTTTATATGGCCACTCACTTTGTGCCTCCCTGAATGATACACACTTGGGGAATTCTCAGGATTCTATTTCATACTACCACACATTAAGAACCTTATTGAATAATTCACAATGGAGCAATAGTCAGGTGTCTATTGTTTCTGGCCTCTCATTCAAAATTTCAATGGATAATAAACTTCTATGAAGAAATCAGGGCACTGTTTAAGATAGCCACGAATTAAGTGCATTCCTGAGTGATACACACCTGGGTGATAGTCAGGAGTTTATTTTATATGAACACTCATTCTGTTTATTGCTGTGTAATACACAACTGGGGGAGTGTCAGGAGTCTATTTGATATGGAAACTCATACAGAACAAGTTTGAGTAATGCACCCATGGAGAATAATCAGTAGTCTATGTCATACCGCTACTCATTCAGACAAACAGTGAATAAGGCACATGTGGTGTAATGAGAAGTCTGTTTCATATGGCCGTTCTTTCACAGTCTCACTGAATATTACACACTTGTGATACAGTCTAGAGTCTATCGTTTATGGCCACTCATTCAGAGAATCACTCAGTAATGCACACCTGCGGAATAGTCAGATATCACTATCCTATGGCCTCTCATTGAGAACCTCACTAAATGTACACTTCTGGGAAAATAGTCCGGATTTACTTATATCCCCTAATTTAGAGTCTCATTCAATAATGCACACCTGTGGAATAGTAAGGAGACTTTTTCATGTGGCCTTCATTCTGAGTGTTTCTGAATAATGTGGTGTAGTCAGGAGTCTATTTCTTCTAGGCACATTTTCAGATCCTCAGTGAATAAGAGAGACCCCTGCTATAGTAAGGCTTCTAATTAATATGGCCACATCTTGTAAGCCTCACTGAATCATACACACCTGGAGAATAATTTGGGGTCTATTTGCGATGTGCATTTATTAAGAGCATCGGTGAATAATGCATATCCATGGGGTAGCCAGGAGTCTATTTCATTTGGACACTCATTCCTAGCCTCAGTGGATAATATGCACATGTGGATTCGTCAGGCTTTCATTTCATATGGCCACTGACACGAATTTCAGTGAATAATGCAGAAATTGAAAGGAATTATTAGTCTATTTCATAGAGCGACTCATTCAGAGATTCACTGAATAATATAAAATTTAAGATAGACAGAATCCTGTTTCACATGGTCCCACAATCAGAGCCTCACTTAGTAACACACACCTCGGGAAGCATTAGGAGTCTACTTTATTTAGCCGCTCATTTACAGCCTCAGCGAATAATGCACATGTGTGGAATAGACACTATTCTATTTTATATTACCACAAAATCAAATATTGAGTGAGTAATACAAATCTTGAGAATAGTCACTTGTCTATTTCATATACCCAAATATTCAAAGTCAGAGTCAATAATACACACCTGTGTACTAGTCAAAAAAAGGTCATATGGCCAAAGTTTTAGAGCCTCAGTGAGTAATACATACCTGGGGAATACTCAGGACGCTATAACATATGTCACCTATTTCAGAGATTCTTTGAATAAGGAACACCTGTATTGTACTCAGAATTGTATTTTGTATAGCCACATATTCAGAAACTAACTCTATGACATACCCCTTTGGAAAATTCAGAATTCCATTTCGTATAGCCACTCATTAATATACAGGATGTAAATACACACACCTGCTGAGTATTCAGGAGTCTCTATTTTATGGCCACTCATTCAGAGCCTCACAGAATAATACAGAACTATGAAAATTCAGGAGTATATTTTACATGGCCACTTATTCATAACCTCATTGAAGAATCATATATGTCTGGAAAACACTCAGGGATCTATTATATATAGCTACTTCTTCAGAGACTCACTGAATAATGCACAGCTGGGGAATAGTCTGGAGATTATTTGATATGACCGTTCACTCAGTGACTCAGCGAAAAATGCACAGCTGAGAAATAGTCAAGAGGATAGCGTCCTGAGTCTATTTTCTGTGGTAACTCGTTCAGAAACTCACTGAAGAATACCCAACTTGAAAATAGTCAGAGTCCATGTCATATGGCCACTCAATCAAAGAATTACCGAATAATGAACAACGGGGCAATAGTACGGGGTCTATTTCATATGGCCTCTCATTCAGGCTTCAGTGCATAATAAACAGCTGTGGAGTAGTCATGACCCTCTTTAAGGTAGCCCCAAATTGCTCAGCTACGTGAATTATACACACGTTTGATAGTCAGGAGACTATCTCATATGGACATTTTTACAGCACCTATTCGAATACTGCACATTTGGGGAATGATCACTAGTCTATTGTACATGGTGATTTGTTTGGAGAGTCAAAAATAACACACACATGTGAAGTAAAATGGAGTCAATTACATAAAGCCACTCTATGAGTGTTTCAGTGAATTATATGTATATCTGATAATTCAGGAATCTCTTTCACATGGCCACTCATTCAGGGCCTCAGGGCATAATCCTACACTCATAAATAGTCAATGTTCTAATTCAAATAAGGACACATTCAGAGTCTCTGTAAGCCATGCACTCATGGGCAATACAGAAGAGTCTCTTTTCTATGCCCACATAGTCAGAGTCTCATTCAATAATACCCATCAAGGCAAGAGTTAAGAATCTACTTCATGTAGCCACTCATTTAGAGCCTCGGAGAATAATTCACACCGGAGTAATAGTCGAGCATATTTTATATGGCCACTCACTATGTGCCTCACTGAATGATGCACACCTGGGGAATCCTCAGGATTGTATTTCATACAACCACACGTTTAGAACCTTATTGAATAACTCAAAATAGAGCAATAGTCAGATGTCTATTCTTTCTGGCCTCTCATTCAAAGTTTCTGTGAATAATAAACTTCTATGAAGTAATCAGGGACCTCTTTAAGATAACCACAAATTAAGTGTCTTCATGAGTGATACAAACCTGCATGATAGTCAGGAGTTTATTTCGTATGAACTCTAATTCTGGGTATTGCTTAGTAATTCACAACTGGGGGAGTGTCAGGAGTCTATTTAGTATAAACACTCATACAGAAACTGTTTGAATAATGCGCACATAAAGAATAATCAGGAGTCTATGTCATATGGTTACTCATTCAGACAAACAGTGAATAATGCACATGTGGGGTAATGAGAGGTCTGTTTTATGTGGCCGTTCTTTCACAACCTCACTGAATATTACACACTTGTCACATAGTCTAGAGTCTATTGTTTATGGCCACTTATTCAGAGAATCACTGAATAATTCACAGTTGTGGAATAGTAAGATGTCTATCCTAAAGCCTCTAAGTGAGAACCTAACTAAATGTACACACCTGGGAAAATAGTCAGGAGTTACTTATATCCCCTCATTTAGAGTATCACTCAATAATTCACACCTGTGAAATAGTAAGGAGACTTTTTCATGTGGCCTCTAATTCGGGGTGTCACTGAATTATGTGGTGTAGTCAAGGAGTCTATTTCATGTAGTCACATTTTCAGATCCTCAGTGAATAAAAGAAAACCTTGCTATAGTAAGGCATCTTATTAATATGACCACATTTGTAAGCCTCACTGAATAATACACACCTGGAGAATAATTTGGAGTCTATTTGCGATGGACATTCATTCAGAGCCTTGGTGAATAATGCACACGGGTGGGGTAGCCAGGAGTCTATTTCATTTCGACACTCATTCATAGCCTCAGTGGATAATATGCACGTGTGCATTAGTCAGGATTTCATTTCATATGGCCAAGGACTTTAATTTCTGTGAATAATGCACAAATGTAAATTACTCAGAAGTGTTTTTTTTTCTTTTTTTTTCAGAAGTGTTTTTTATAGAGCCACTCATTCAGAGATTCACTGAATAATACAAATATTTAAGATAGAAAGAATCCTGTTTCATATAATCCCACAATCAGAGCCTCACTAAGTAACACAAACCAGGGAAGCGTTAGGAGTCTACTTTATATAGCCTCTCATTTACAGCCTAAGCGAATAATGCACACATGTGGAATAGACATTAGTCTATTTTATATGCCCACAAAATCAAAGCCTGGGTAATATACAACGTGACAATAGTCACTTGTCTATTCCATATGCCCAAATATTCAAAGTCAGAGTCAATAATACACACCTGTGGACTAGACAAAAAACAATTTTATATGGCAAACGTTTTAGAACCTCAGTGCATAATACATATCTGCGGAATACTCAGGACCTGATTACATAAGGCATCTTTTTCAGAGATTCATTGAATAAGGAACACTTGTATTTTACACAGATTTCTGTTTTCTATAGCCAAATATTCAGAACTTATCTGAATGACATACTCCTTGGTGAAAGTCAGGATTCTATTTCGTATAGCCACATATTCAGAGCCTAACTAAATAACATACACTTTGGGGAATGTCAGGATTGTATTTCGTATAGCCACTCATTTACATACCGAAAGTAAAAACGCATACCTGCGGAGTATTTAGGAGTCTCTGTTTTATGGCCACTCATTCAGAACCTCACAGAATAATACAAAACTATGGAAATTCAGGAGTGTATTTTGCATGGCCACTTATTCAGAACCTCATTAAAGAATCATCTATATCTGTAAAATTCTCAGGATTCCATTATATATAGCCACTTATTCAGAAACTCACTGAATAATGCACACCTGGGCAATAGTCCGAACACTGTTTGATTTGACCGTTCACCCAGTGACTCAGTGAAAAATTCACAGCTGAAAAATAGTCAAGAGGATAGAGTCATTAGTCTACTTCCTGTGGTAACTCGCTCAGAAACTCACTGACGAATATCCAACTTGGAAATAGTCAGAGTCCAGGTCATATGGTCACACAATCAGAGCATTACCAAATAATGCACAATGGGGCAATAGTATAAAGTCTTCTGGATATGGACTCTCATTGAGAGCTTCAGTGCATAATAAGCAGCTGTGGAGTACTCAGGACCCTATTAACGGTAGCCCAAAATTACGCAGCTACGTGAATGATACACACGTGTGTGATAGTCAGGAGACTATTTTATATGGACACTCATACAGCACCTCTTTGAATACTACACATTTGGGAAAAAATCACTAGTCTATTGTAAAGTTTCTGTTCATATCCTTTGCCCATTTTTGAATGGGCTTGTTTGTTTTTTTTCTGTAAATCTGTTTGAGTTCTTTGTAAATTCTGGATATCAGCCCTTTGTCAGATGCGTAAACTGCAAAGAATTTTTCCCATTCTGATGGTTGCTGATTCACTCTAGTGACTGTTTCTTTTGCCATGCAGAAGCTGTGGACTTTGATTAGGTCCCATTTGTCTATTTTGGCTTTTGTTGCCAATGCTTTTGGTGTTTTGTTCATGAAGTCCTTTCCTACTCCTATGTCCTGAACTGTTTTGCCTAGATTTTCTTCTAGGGTTTTTATGGTGTCAGGTCTTACGTTTAAGTCTTTAATCCATCTGGAGTTAATTTTAGTGTAAGGTGTCAGAAAGGGGTCCAGTTTCTGCTTTCTGCACATGGCTAGCCAGTTTTCCCAACACCATTTATTAAATAGGGAATCCTTTCCCCATTGCCTGTTTTTGTCTGGTTTATCAAAGATAATATGGTTGTAGATATGTTGTGTTGCCTCCGATGTTTCTGTTCTGTTCCATTGGTCTATATCTCTGTTTTGGTACCAGTACCGTGCTGTTTTGATTACTGTAGCCTTGTAGTATAGTTTGAAGTCTGGTAGCGTGATGCCTCCCGCTGTGTTCTTTTTGCTTAGAATTGACTTACATGAGGCCAACAAACATATGAAAAAGTGCTCATCATCATTGGTCATTAGAGAGATGCAATTCAAAACCACATTGAGATATCATCTCACACCAGTTAGAATGGCGACCATTAAAAAATCTGGAGACAGCAGATGCTGGAGAGGATGTGGAGAAATAGGAACACTCTTACACTGTTGGTGGGAGTGTAAATTAGTTCAACCATTGTGGAAGACAGGGTGGCGATTCCTCAGGGACCTAGAAATAGAAATTCCATTTGACCCAGCAATCCCATTACTGAGTATCTACCCAAAAGACTATAAATCGTTCTACCCTAAGGACACATGCACACGAATGTTCATTGCAGCACTGTTTACAATAGCAAAGACCTGGAACCAACCCAAATACCCATCGATGATAGACTGGACTGGGAAAATGTGGCACATATACACCATGGAATATTATGCAGCAATCAAAAATGATGAGTTTGTGTCCTTTGTAAGGACATGGATGAATCTGGAGAACATCATTCTCAGCAAACTGACACAAGAACAGAAAAAGAAATATTGCATATACTCACTCATAGGTGGGTGAGAAAAATGAGAACACAGGGACACAGAGAGTCGGTCTACTATACACTGGGGACTGTTGGGGGAAATGGGGGAGGGACAGTGGCGGGGGCTGGGGGGATAGCCTGGGGATGAATACCAAGTGTGGGTGAAGGGGAGGAAGGCAGCAAAACACACTGCCATGTGTGTACCTATGCAACTATCTTGCACGTTCTGCACATGTACCCCAAAACCTATAATGCAATAAAAATTTTAAAAAAATTTACTAGTCTATTTCATATGGTGATTCGTTTGGAGAGTCAATAAATAACGCACATCTATGGAGTAAAATGGGGTCTATTACATAAGGAAACTATTTCAGTGTTTCAGTGAATAATATGTATATCTGATAAGTCACGAATCTCTTTCACATGGACAATCGTTAAGGGCCTCAGTGCATAATACACCTCTTTGAAAGAGTCAAGGGTCTACTTCAAATAAATACAAATTCAGAGTCTCTGTCCAAAATTTGCACATGGGCAATACACAAGAGTCTCTTTTCTATGCCCACTTAGCCAGAGTTTCATTCAGTAATACACTCCTGGTGAAGAGTTATGGGTCTACATCATGTAGCCACTCATTTAGAGCCTCAGTGAATAATTCACACCGAAGTAATAGTCGAGAATTTGTTACATGGCCACTCACTATGTGCCTCCCTGAATGACACACACCTGCGGAATCCTCAGGATTCTATTTCATATTACCACGCATTTAGAAACTTATTGAATAATTCACAATGGAGCAATAGTCAGGTGTCCTTTTTTTTGGCATCTCATTCAAAGTTTCAGTGAATAATAAACTTCTATGTTGTAATCAGGGCACTGTTTAATATAGCCACCTATTAAGTGCCTTCCAGAGTGATACACACCTGGGTGATAGTCAGGAGGTTATTTTATAGGAACTCTAATTCTGGTAATTGCTGAGTAATGCACAACAGGGGGAGTGTCAGGAGTCAATTTGGTGTGGACAATCATACAGAAACTGTTTGAATAATGGACACATGGAGAATATCAGGAGTCTATGTCATATGGCTGCTCTTTCAGACAAACAGTGAATAACGCACATCTAGAGTAATGAGAAGTCCGTTTCATGTGGCTGTTCTTTCACAGCATCACTGAATATTACCCACTTGTGATATAGTCTGGAGGATATTGTTTATGGCCACTCATTCAGCGAATCACTGAATAATTCACGCCTGTGGAATAGTAAGAAGTGTTTCCTAAGGCCTCTCACTGAGAGCCTCACTAAATGTACACACCTGGGAAAATAGTAAGGATTTACTTATATCCCCTCATTTAGAGTCTCACTCAATAATGCACACCTGTGGAATAGTAAGGAGACTTTTTCATTTGGCCTCTCATTCGGTGTGCCATTAAATTATGTGGTGTAGTCAAGGAGTCTATTTCATGTAGACATTTTATCAGAGCCTCAGTGAATAAGAAAAAACCTAGCTATAGTAATGCATCTTATTAATATGGCCACATCTTGTAAACCTTACTGAACAATACACTCATGGAGAATAATTTCGAGTCCATTTGCGGTGGACATTCATTCAGAGACTCGGTGAATAATGCACAACCTTGGGGTAGCCAGGATTCTATTTCATTTGGACACTCATTCATAGCCTCAGTGGATAATATGCACGTGTTCATTAGTCAGGATTTCATTTCATATGGCCACTGACTTGTAATTTCTGTGAATAATGCACTAATGTAAACTACACAGCAGTGTTGTTCATAGAGCCACTTATTCAGAGATTCACTGAATAATACAAATATTTAAGATAGAAAGAATCCTGTTTCATATCGTCCCACAATCAGAGACTCACTGAGTAACACGAACCTGGGAAGTGTTAGGAGTTTACTTTATATATCCTCTCATTTAAAGCCTCAGCAAATAATGCACACATGTGGAATAGACACCAGTCTATTTTATATGGCCACAAAATCTAAGTCTGAGTGAGTAATATACAACTTGACAATAGTCACTTGTCTATTCCATATGCCCAAATACTCAGAGTCAGAGTCAATAATACACACCAGTGGACTAGTCAAAAAACAATTTTATATGGCAAAAGTTTTACAGCCTCAGTGAATAATACATACCTAGGGAATACTCAGGACCCTATTATATAAAACACGTATTTTAGAGATTCATTGTATAAGGAACACTTTTATTGTGCACAGAATTACATTTCCTATAGCCAAATATTCAGAACTTAACTGAATGACGTATTTCTTGGTGAAAATCAGGATTCTATTTCGTGTAGCCACATATTCAGAGCCTAACTGAATAACATACACCTTGGGGAATTCAGGATTCTATTTCGTATAGCCACTCATTAACATGCCGAAAGTAAAAACGCATACCTGCAGAGTATTCAGGAGACTCTGTTTTATGGCCACTCATTCAGAACCTCACAGAATAATACAGAACTATGGAAATTTAGGAGGGTATTTCGCAGGCCACTTATTCAGAACCACATTGGAGAATCATCTATACCTGGAAAATACTCAGGATTTTATTATATATAGACACTTATTCAGAAACTCACTGAATAATGCAGACCTGGGCAATAGTCTGAAGATTATTTGATATGACTGTTAACCCAGTGACTCAGTGAAAAATGCACAGCTGAGAAATAATCAAGACGATAGAGTCGTGAGTCTCCTTCTTGTGGTAAGTCGCTCAGAAACCCACTGAAGAATACGCAACTTGGAAATAGTCAGAGTCCAGGTCATATGGCCACTCAATCAAAGCATTACCGAATAATGCATAATAGGGACATAGTAAGGATTCTACTGGATATGGACTCTCATTGAGAGCTTCAGTGCGTAATAAACAGCTGTGGAGTATTCAGGACCCAATTAAAGGTAGCCCCAAATTATGCAGCTACGTGAATGATACACACATGTGTGATAGTCAGGAGACTAGGGGATATGGACACTCATAGAGCACCTCTTCGAATACTACACATTTGGGGAATAATCACTAGTCTATTTTATATGGTGATTCGTTTGGAGAGCCAAAAAATAACGCACATCTGTGGAGTAAAATGGGGTCTATTGCATAAGGAAACTATTTCAGTTTTTCAGTGAATAATTTGTATATCTGATAAGTCAAGAATCTCTTTCACATGGAAACTCCTTAAGGGCCTCAGTACATAATACACCCCTCAGAAATAGTCAAGGGTCTACTTCAAATAAGTACAAATTTGGAGTTTCTGTAAGTAATGCACACATGGGCAATACACAAGAGTCACTTTTCTATGCCCACTTACTCAGAGTTTCATTCAATATTACACACCTGAAGAAGAGTTATGGGTCTACATCATGTAGCCACTCATTTACAGCCTCAGTGAATAATTCACACTGGAGTAATAGTCGAGCATTTTTTACATGGCCACTCACTATGTGCCTCCCTCAATGATACACACCTGGGGAATCCTCAGGATTTTATTTCATACTACCACACTTTTAGAACCTTATTGAATAATTAACAATGGAACAATAGTCAGGTGTCCATTCTTTCTGGCATCTCATTCAAAGTTTCAGTGAATAATAAACTTCTATGTTGTAATCAGGGCACTGTTTAAGATAGCCATAAATTAAGTGCCTTCCAGAGTGATACCCACCTGGGTGATAGTCAGGAGGTTATTTCATATGAGCTCGAATTCTGGTAATTGCTGAGTAATGCACAACAGGGGGAGTGTCAGGAGTCAATTTGGTGTGGACAATCAAACAGAAACTGTTTGAATAATGCACACATGGACAATATCAGGAGTCTATATCATATGACTGCTCTTTCAGACCAACAGTGAATAACGCGCATGTAGAGTAATGAGAAGTCCGTTTCCTGTGGCAGTTCCTTTACAGCATCACTGAATATTACACACTTGTGATACGGTTTGGAGCCTATTGTTTATGGCCACTCATTCAGAGAATCACTGAATAACTCACACCTGCGAAATAGTAAGACATCTATCCTAAGGCATCTCCATGAGAGCCTCACGAAATGTACACACCTGGGAAAATAGTCATGATTTATTTATATCCCCTCATTTAGAGTCTCACTCAATAATGCACACCTGTGGAATAGTAAAAAGACCTTTTCATGTGGCCTCTCATTTGAAGTGTCACCAAAAAATGTGGTGTAGTCAGGAGTCTATTTCATGTAGACACTTTTTCAGAGGCTCAGTGAATAAGAAAAAACCTTGCTATAGTTAGGCATCTTATTAATATGGCCACATCTTGTAAGCCTCACTGAATAATACACACCTGGAGAATAATTTGGAGTCTATTTGCGATGGACATTCATTCAGAGCCTCGGTGAATAATGCACACTCGTGGGGTAGCCAGGAGTCTATTTCATTTGGACACTCAATCATAGCCTCAGTGGATAATATGCACGTGTGAATTAGTCTGGATTTTATTTCATATGGCCACTGACTTGTAATTTCTGTGAAAAATGCACAAATGTAAAGTAATCAGAAGTGTTTTTCAGAGAGCCACTCATTCAGAGATTCACTGAATAATACAAATATTTAAAATAGAAAGAATCCTGTTTCATATGGTCCCACAATCCGAGCCTTACTGATTAACACGAACCTGGGAAGCATTAGGAGTCTACTTTATATAGCCTCTCATTTACAGCCTAAGAAAATAATGCACACGTGTGGAATAGACACTAGTCTATTTTATAGGGCCACAAAATCAAAGCCTGAGTGAGTAATATACAACTTAACAATAGTCACTTGTCTATTCCATATGCCCAAATATTCAAAGTCACAGTCTATAATACACACCTGTGGACTAGTCAAAAAACAATTTTATATGGCAAATGTTTTAGAGCCTCAGTGAATAATACATACCTGGGGAATACTCAGGACCCTATTACATAAGGCATCTATTTCAGAGATTCATTGAATAAGGAACACTTGTTTTGTACACAGAATTCTATTTTCTATAGCCAAATATTCAGAACTTAACTGAATGACATACTCCTTGGTGAAAGTCAGGATTCTATTTCATATAGCCACATATTCAGAGCCTAACTGAATAACATACACCTTGGGGAATGTCAGGATTCTATTCCGTATAGCCACTAATTTACATACCAAAAGTAAAAACGCATACCTGCGGAGAATTCAGGAGTCTCTGTTTTATGGCCATTCATTCAGAACCTCACATAATAATACAAAACGATGGAAATTCAGGAGTGTATTTTGCATGGCCACTTATTCAGAACCTCATTGAAGAATCATTTATATCTGTACAACACTCAGGATTCTATTATATATAGCCACTTATTCAGAAACTCACTGAATAATGCACACCTGGACAATAGTCTGAAGACTATTTGATAGGACCGTTCACCCAGTGACTCAGTGAAGCATGCACAGCTGAAAAATAGTCAAGAGGATAGAGTAATGAGTCTATTTTCTGTGGTAACTCACTGAGAAACTCACTGAAGAAAACCCAACTTTGAAACAGTTAGAGTCCAGGTCATATGGTTACTCAATCAAAGCATTACCGAATAATGCACAATGGGGCAATAGTAAGGAGTCTACTGGATATGGACTCTCATTGTTATCTTCAGTATGTAATAAACAGTTGTGGAGTATTCAGGACCCTATTAAAGTTAGCCCCAAATTACGCAGCTACATAAATGATACATACATGTCTGATAGTCAGGAGACTATTTGATATGGACACTCATACAGCAACTCTTCGAATACTACACATTTGGGGAATAATCACTAGTCTATTTCATATGGTGATTCATTTGGAGAGTCAAAAATAACGCACATCTGTGGAGTAAAATGGGGTCTATTACATAAGGAAAGTATTTCAGTGTTTCAGTGAATAATATGTATATCTGATAAATAAGAAATCTCGAGGGGAGGCAAGATGGCGTCATAGAGGTGACTCAGGATTGCAGCTCTTGGTGAAGGCACAGAAGGTGAGTCCTAGCCGCATTCTTGGATGTTCCTTTTATGCCCACAGAGAGTTGAAAGTCCCAGGTGTGGGAGAGACACGGGACGCTAGCAGCCGGCTCCTGCCGCCTCTTTGGCCGGCGCCACAGTAGGACCCGGCACAGAACTCACTGGTCGGGGTGCCCTGTTAAACAGGCAATCTGAGACTTGGAAGGGCAGATTGGCATGTCCATCTGATTGAACGGGACTTGGACAATGAGCCAGACCAGGAGTTTCCTGGGAAGCGTGATCTGAGCCAGGGTAGTGGGCAGCGGCACGGGAGATCACACGGATACTAGTGCCCTATCGGCAGGCTCCTGGGGCGCCAGTGAGAGAGTCGACCTTTCAGCTTGGGGAGAAGAAGAGAGAGAGAGAGAGGACGGACTCAGAGGCAGGGAGCTGGGTGATCGGGCTCGGCGGGTCCCACGCTCATGGGGACAAGCAGGGCGGCGACTGGAGGCGCTTGGGGCTGAGAGTTTTGTTGCCAGCATTTAGGACGGTGCAGCCTGGTCAGGGAGGGGTGTCCACCATTGCTGACGAAGTGCACCCCCACTTAAGTACCGCTCAGGACTGACGCAGCCTGCCGTTGCCGAGGCAACCTGCCATAACAGAGAAACTCCACGCTCCACAGCAGAAGGGAGCCCAGCAGCAACAGGGCGGACCCGCACTAGCAGGTCAGAGCCCCGGCAGGCAAATAGTGAATAGACTGCCACCTAGTGGGGCAGGACAGTGCAACAGATACTCATAAAGAAAGCCCCAACTCCCTGAGACAGAGCATCTAAGGGTGAAAAAAAAAAAAGAGTGGTGTTTTATCAGTTCTATTGCAGCAGACATAACCTCCCAACAACCCTGAATGAACAACGGAGCTCACAGCTCAGCACTGGAGCTCCTATAAAGCACAGACTGTCTCCTGAAGCAGCTCCCTGACCCCTGTATATCCAAGGAGTCACCCCAGAAAAGGACTAATCAGACTGACATTTGGCTGGCATCATTCTGGAACAAGGGCAGCAGAAGAAGAAACTGGTATCATCCCTCACTGTTCTGCAGCTGCTGCTGGTATACCCCAGACAAGCAGGGCCTCGAGTGGACCTCAGCACTCATACAGCAGAGAGGATAGATCATTAGAGGGAAAACTAAGTAACAGAAATACTTCATCATTAACAATCTCAGTGTCCACACAGAGACCCAATTGAAAAATCAGCCACTACTAAGACGACAGGCGGATAAATCCATAACGATGGGAAGAAACCAGCGCAAAAAGGAGGAAAGCACCCGAAACCAAAACACCTCACCTCCAAAAAAGGACCAAAACTCCTCACCAGCAAAGGAACAAAGCTGGACGGAGAATGAATGTGACGAAATGAGGGAATCAGACTTCAGAAAGTGGATAATGAGAAACTTCAGTGAGCTAAAGGAACATGTTCTAAACCAGTGCAAAGAAACTAAGAACCTTGAAAAAAGATTTGAAAAAAGATTCGAGGAATTGATAACGAGAATGGACAACTTAGAGAGGAATATGAATGAATTGAAGGAGCTGAAAAACACAACACGAGAACATCGGGAAGCATGCACAAGTTTCAACAGCCGAATTGACCAAGCAGAAGAAAGAATATCAGAAGTTGACGATCAACTCAATGAAATAAAACGAGAAACCAAGATTAAAGAAAAAAGCACAAAAAGGAATGAACAAAATCTCCAAGAAACGTGGGACTATGTGAAGAGACCCAACCTACGTTTGACAGGTGTACCAGAATGTGACGAAGAGAATGAATCCAAGCTGGAAAACACTCTTCAGGATATTATTCAGGAAAATTTCCCCAACCTAGCAAGACAGGTCAATACTCAACTCCAGGAAATACAGAGAACACCACAAAGATACTCTGCAAGGAGAGCAACCCCAAGGCACATAATCATCAGATTCACCAGGGTTGAAAAGAAGGAGAAAATACTAAGGGCAGCCAGAGAGAAAGGTCGGGTCACCCACAAAGGGAAGCCCATCAGACTCACAGCAGATCTCTCGGCAGAGACTCTACAAGCCAGAAGAGAGTGGGGGCCAATATTCAACATCCTTAAAGAAAAGAGCTTTACACCCAGAATTTCATATCCAGCGAAACTGAGCTTCATAAGTGAAGGAAAAATTAAATCCTTCACGAACAAGCAAGTACTCAGAGATTTTGTCACCAATAGGCCTGCTTTACAAGAGCTCCTAAAAGAGGCACTACACATAGAAAGAAACAACGAGTACCAGCCATCCAAAAAGCATACCAAATGCTAAAGACCATCAACAAAATGAAAAATGTACATGAACCAACGGGCAAAACAGCCAGCTAGCATCAAAATGGCAGTATCAAATTCACACATAACAATATTAACCCTGAATGTAAATGGGCTAAATGCACCAATCAAAAGACACTGACTGGCAAATTGGATAAAAAACCAAAACCCATCGGTGTGCTGTATCCAGGAAACCCACCTCACATGCAAAGATACACAAAGACTTAAAATAAAGGGATGGAGGAAGATTTATCAAGCAAATGGAGAGCAAAAAAAAGCAGGAGTTGCAATACTCATCTCTGATAAAATAGACTTTAAAGTAACAAAGATCGAAAGGGACAAAGAAGGTCATTACATAATGGTAAAAAGATCGATAGAACAAGAAGAGATAACGATTCTAAATATATATGGACCCAATGTAGGAGCACCCAGATATATAAGGCAAGTTCTTAATGACTTACAAAGGGACTTAGACTCCCACACAATAATAGTGGGAGACTTTAACACTCCACTCTCAATAGCAGACAGATCAACCAGACAGAAAATTAACAAGGATATCCAGGACTTGAACTCAGACTTGGAACAAGCAAACCTGATAGACATTTACAGAACTCTCCACCCCAAATCCACAGAATATACATTCTTCTCAGCACCACATCACACCTACTCCAAAACTGACCACATAATTGGAAGTAAAGCACTACTCAGCAAGTGCAAAACAACTGAAATCATAACAAACAGTCTCTCAGACAATAGTGCAATCAAGTTGGAACTCAGAATTCAGAAAATAACTCAGAACCGCACAGCTTCAAGGAAACTGAACAATTGGCTCTTGAATGTTGATTGGATAAACAATGAAATGAAGGCAGAAATAAAGAAGTTCTTTGAAACCAACGAGAATGAAGACACAACGTACCAGAATCTCTGGGACACATTTAAAGCAGTCTGTAGAGGAAAATATATAGCAATAAGTGCCCACATGAGAAGAGTGGAGAGATCCAAAATTGACACCCTATCATCAAAATTGAAAGAGCTAGAGGAGGAAGATCAATAAAGCTCAAAACCTAGCCGAAGACAAGAAATAACTAAGATCAGAGCAGAACTGAAGGAGATAGAGACAAGAAAAACCCTTCAAAAAATCAATAAATCTAAGAGCTGGTTTTTCGAAAAGATCAACAAAATAGACAGACCACTAGCCAGACTGATAAAAAAAAGAAGAGAGAGAACAACAAAATAGATGCAATAAAAAACGATAAAGGGGAAATCACCACAGATTCCACAGAAATTCAAACCATCATCAGAGAATACTACAAACAACTCTATGCACATAAACCAGTAAATCAGGAAGAAATGGATAAATTCCTGGACGCCTGTGTCCTCCCAAGCCTAAACCAGGAGGAAGCCGAAACTGTGAATAGACCAATAACAAGGTCTGAAGTTGAGGCAGCAATTAAGAGCCTACCACACAAAAAAAGCCCAGGTCCAGATGGGTTCACAGCCGAATTCTACCAGACACACAAAGAGGATCTGGTACCATTCCTTCTGAAACTATTCCAAATAATCCAAAAAGAGGGAACCCTTCCCAAATCATTTTATGAGACCAACATCATCCTGATACCAAAACCTGGCAGAGACTCAACAAGAAAAGAAATCTTCAGGCCAATATCCATGATGAACATAGATGCAAAAATCTTCAATAAAATACTGGCAAACCGATTGCAACAGCACATTAAAAAACTTATCCATCATGATCAAGTAGGATTCATCCCGGGGATGCAAGGCTGGTTCAACATACGCAAGTCTATAAATGTAATTCACCACATAAACAGAAGCAAAAACAAAAACCACATGATTATCTCAATTGATGCAGAGAAGGCATTTGACAAAATTCAACAGCCCTTTATGCTAAAAGCCCTCAATAAACTTGGTATTGATGGAACATATCTCAAAGTAATAAAAGCTATTTATGACAAACCAACAGCCAATATCATACTGAATGGGCAAAAACTGGAAGCATTCCCTTTGAATTCCGGCACTAGACAAGGATGCCCTCTCTCCCCACTTCTATTCAACATAGTACTGGAAGATCTAGCCAGAGCAATCAGGCAAGAAAAAGAAATAAAGTGTATTCAAATAGGAAAGGTGGAAGCCAAATTGTCTCTATTTGCAGACGACATAATTGTATACCTAGAAGACCCCATCACCTCAGCCCAAAAGCTCCTGCAACTGATAAGCAACTTCAGCAAAGTCTCAGGATATAAAATCAATGTTCAAAAATCACAAGCATTCCTATACACCAATAACAGACTTAAAGAGAACCAAATCAAGAACGAACTGCCATTCACAATTGCTACAAAGAAAATAAAATAGCTAGGAATACAACTCACTAGTAATGTAAGGGACCTCTTTAAGGAAAACTACAAACAACTGCTCAACGAAATAAGAGAGGACACAAACAGATGGAGAAACATTCCATGTTCGTGGTTAGGAAGAATCAATATCGTGAAAATGGCCATACTGCCCAAAGTAATTTACACAATCAATGCTATCCCCATCAAACTACCATCGAATTTCTTCACAGAACTGGAAAAAAACCACCATGAATTTCATATGTAACCAAAAAAGAGCCCGCATAGCCAAGTCAATTCTAAGCCAAAAGAACATAGCGGGAGGCATCACGCTACCAGACTTCAAACTATACTACAAGGCTACAGTAATCAAAACAGCACGGTACTGGTACCAAAACAGAGATATTGACCAATGGAACAGAACATAAACATCGAAGGCAACACAACATATCTACAACCATATTATCTTTGATAAACCACACAAAAACAGGCAATGGGGAAAGGATTCCCTATTTAATAAATGGTGTTGGGAAAACTGGCTAGCCATGTGCAGAAAGCAGAAACTGGACCACTTCCTGACACATTACACTAAAATTAACTCCAGATGGATTAAAGACTTAAACGTAAGACCTGACACCATAAAAACCCTAGAAGAAAATCTAGGCAAAACAGTTCAGGACATAGGAGTAGGCAAGGACTTCATGAACAAAACACCAAAAGCATTGGCAACAAAAGCCAAAATAGACAAATGGGACCTAATCAAACTCCACAGCTTCTGCACGGCAAAAGAAACAGTCGCTAGAGTGAATCGGCAACCATCAGAATGGGAAAAAATCTTTGCAGTTTACGCATCTGACAAAGGGCTGATATCCAGAATTTACAAAGAACTCAAACAGATTTACAGGAAAAAAACAAACAAGCCCATTCAAAAATGGGCAAATGATATGAACAGAAACTTTACGAAAGCAGACATACATGAGGCCAACAAACATATGAAAAAGTGCTCATCGTCATTGGTCATTAGAGAGATGCAAATCAAAACCACATTGAGATACCGTCTCACACCAGTTAGAATGGCGATCATTAAAAAATCTGGAGACAGCAGATGCTGGAGAGGATGTGGAGAAATAGGAACACTCTTACACTGTTGGTGGGAGTTTAAATTAGTTAAACCATTGTGGAAGACAGTGTGGCGATTCCTCAGGGACCTAGAAATAGAAATTCCATTTGACCCAGCAATCCCATTACTGGGTATCTATCCAAAGGACTATAAATCGTTCTACTATAAGGACACATGCACACGAATGTTCATTGCAGCACTGTTTACAATAGCAAAGATCTGGAACCAACCCAAATGCCCAACGATGATAGACTGGACTGGGAAAATGTGGCACATATACACCATGGAATATTATGCAGCAATCAAAAATGATGAGTTTGTGTCCTTTGTAGGGACATGGATGAATCTGGAGAACATTCATTCATAAGCAAACTGACACAAGAACAGAAAAAGAAATACCGCATATACTCACTCATAGGTGGGTGAGAAAAATGAGAACACGTGGACACAGAGAGGCGGTCTACTATACACTGGGGACTGTTGGGGGGAATGTGGGAGGGACAGCGGGGGGGCTTGGGGGCATAGCCTGGGGATGAATACCAAGTGTGGGTGAAGGGGAGGAAAGCAGTGAAGCACACTGCCATGTGTGTACCTATGCAAATATCTTGCTCGTTCTGCACATGTACCCCCAAACCTATAATGCAATAAAAATAAAAAAAAAATCTCTTTCACATGGACACTCGTCAAGGGCCTCAGTGCATAATACACCCCTCTAAAATAGTCAAGGATCTACTTCCAAGAAGTACAAATTCGGAGTATCTCTAAGGAATGCACACATGGGCAATGCACAGAGTCTCTTTTTTTATGCCCACTTAGTTAGTTTCATTCAATAATTCACACCTGGGGAAGAATTATGTGTCTACATCATGTCGCCACTCATTTAGAGCCTCACTGAATAATTCACGCCGGAGTAATAGTCGAGCATTTTTTACATGGCCACTCACTATGTGCCTTCCTCAATCATTCACACCTGGGGAATCCTTAGCATTTTATTTCATACTACCACACATTAGAACCATATTGAATAGTTCACAATCGAGTAATAGTCAGGTGTCCATTCTTTCTGGCATCTCATTAAAAGTTTCAGTGAATAATGAACTTCTATGTTGTAACCAGTGTACTCTTTATGATAGCCACGAATTAAGTGCCTTCCAGAGTCATACACACCTGTGTGATAGTCAGGAGGTTATTTCATATGAACTCGAATTCTGGTAATTGCTGAGTAATGCACAACAGGGGGACTGTCAGGAGTCAATTTGGTGTGGACAATCTTATAGAAACTCTTTGAATAATGCACACATTAAGAATAATCAGGAGTCTATGTCATACGGCTGCTCTTTCAGACCAACAGTGAATAACACACGTGTAGAATAATGAGAAGTCCGTTTCATGTGGCTGTTATTTCACAGCATCACTGAATATTACACACTTGTGATATAGTCTGGAGGCTATTGTTTATGGCCACTCATTCAGGGTCACTGAATAATGCAATCCTGTGGAATGGTAAGAAGTATCTATCTTATGGCCTCTCATGGAGAGCCTCACTATATGTAGACACTTAGGAAAATAGTCAGGATTTACTTATATCCCCTTATTTAGAGTCTCACTTAATTATGCACACCTGTGGAATAGTAAGGAGACCTTTTCATGTGGCCTCTCATTCGAAGTGTCACTAAAAAATGTGGTGTAGTCAGGAGTCTATTTCATGTAGACACATTTCCAGAGCCTCAGTTAATAAGAGAGACCCTTGCTATAGTATGGCATCTAATTTATATGGCGACATCTTGTAAGCCTCACTGAATAATACACACTTGGAGAATAATTTGGAGTCTATTTTCGATGGACATTCATTTAGAGCCTAGGTGAATAATGCACACCCATGGGGTAGCCGGGGGTCTTTTTCATTTGGACACTCATTCATAACCTCAGTGGATAAGATGCACGTGTGGATTAGTCAGGATTTCATTTCATATGGCCACTGACTAGTAATGTCAGTGAATAATGCACAAATGTAAAGTACTCAGCAGTCTAGTTCATAGAGCCACACATTCAGAGATTCACTGAATAATACAACTATTTAAGATAGGCAGAATCCTGTTTCATATGGTAACACAATCAGAACCTCACTGAGTAACACACACCTGGAAAAGAGTTAGGGGCCTACTTTATATAGCCTCTCATTTACAGCCTCAGTGAATAATGCACACGTGTGGAATAAAAAATAGTCTATTTTGTATGGCCACAAAATCAAAGCCAGAGTGAGTAATATTAAACTTTAGAATATTCACTAGTCTATTCCATATGCCCAAATATTCGAAGTCAGAATCAATAATACACACCTGTGGAATAGCCAAAAATTATTTTATATGGACAAATTTTTAGAGCCTCATTGAATAATACATACCTGGGAAATACACAGGACGCTATTACATATGGCATCTATTTAAGAGATTCATTGAATAAGAAACACGTGTATTGGAGTCAACATTCTATTTCGTATAGCCATGTATTCAGAACTTAACTGAATGACATACGCCTTGGGGAAAGTGAGGATTCTATTTCGTATACCCACACATTTAGATACAGAATGTAAAAAGGCACACCTGCGGAGTATTCAGGAGTCTTTATTTTATGGCCAAACATTCAGAGCCTCACAGAATAATACAGAACTATGGAAATTCTTGAGTGTATTTTTCATGGCCATTTATTTAGAACCTCATTGAAGAATCATATATATCTGGGAAATACTAAGGATTCTATTACATATAGCCACTTATTCAGAGACTCACAGAATACTGCACACCTTTGGAATAGTCTGGAGACTATTTGATATGACCATTCACCCAGTGAATCAGTCAAAATTGCACAGCTGAGAAATAGTCAAGAGGATAGGGTCATGAGTCTATTTCCTGTGGTAACGCGTTCATAAACTCACTGAAGAATACCCACATTGGAAATCGTCAGAGTCTATGTCATATGGCCACTCCATCAAAGCATTACTGAATAATGCCTCATGGGCCAATAGTAAGGAGTCTATTTCATATGGCCTCTCATTGAGAGCTTCAGTGCATAATAAACAGCTGCGGAGTACTCAGGACCCTCACTAAGGGAACCCCGAGTTTCGCAGCTATGTGAATGATACGCACATGTGTGATAGGAGACACTTTGATATAGACACTCCTAGAGCACCTCTTTGAATACTGCACATTTGGAAAATTATTACCAGTCTATTTCTTGTGGAGATTCATTTCGAATGTCAAAATATAACACACACATGTGCACTACAATGGAATTTATTACATAAGGCCACTATTTCAGTGTTTCAGTGAATAATATGTATATCTGATAAGTCAGGATTCTCTTTTACATGGCCACTCGTTCTGAGCCTCAGTGCATAATACTTCCTTCAGAAAGAGTCAAGGTTCTACTTCAAATAAGTACACATTCAGAGTCTGCCTAAGTAATGCACACATGTGAAATACACAAGAGTCTCTTTTCCATGCCCACTTGGTCAAAGTCTCTTTCAGTAATACACACCTGGGGTAGAGTTAAGAGTCTAATTCAGTTATCCACTCATTTAGAGCCTCGGTGAGTAATTTACACCGGAGTAATAGTCGAGCATTTTTTATATGGCCACTCACTATGTGGCTTCCTGAATGACACACACCTGGGGAAGCCTCAGGATTCTATTTTATAATACCACACATTTAGATCCTTATTGAATAATGACAATGTAGCAATAGTCAGGTGTCTATTCTCTCTGGCCTCTCATTCAATGTTTCAGTGAATAATAAACTTCTATGGAGTAATAAGGGCACTGTTTAAGATAGCCATGAATTAAGTGCCTTCCTGGGTGATACACACCTCGGTGATTGTGAGGAGTTTATTTCATATGAACTCTAATTCTGGGTATTGCTGAGTAATGCACAACTCGTATAGTGTCAGGAGTCTATTTGGTATGGACACTCATACAGAACCTGTTTGAATAATGCACACATAGACAATAATCTGGAGTCTATGTCATAGGGCTACTCATTCAGACAAACAGTGAATAACGCAGATGCGGAGCAATGGGAAGTCTGTTTTATAAGGCCGTTTTTTCACAGCATCACTGAATATTACACACTTGTGACATAGTCTGGAGTCAATTTTTTATGACCAATTATTCAGAGAATCACTGAATAATGCACGTCTGCGGAATGGTATGAAGTCTCTATCCTATGTCCTCTCATTGAGAGCCTCACTAAATGTACACACCTGGGAAAATAGTCAGGATTTACTTAAATCCCCTCATTTAGAGTCTCACTCAATAATGCACCCCTGTGGAAGAAGACTTTTTCATGTGGCTTCTCATTCAGAGTGTCACTGAATAATGTGGTGTTGTTAGGAGTCTATTTCAGGTAGACACGTTTTCAGAGACTCAGTGAATAAGAGAGATCCTTGCTATAGTAAGGCATCTAATTAATATGGCCACATCTTGTAAGCCTCACTGAATAATACACACCTGGGGAATAATTTGGAGTCTATTTTTGAAGGACATTTGTTCAGAACCTCTTTGAATAATGCACACCCTTGTGGTAGCAAGAGTCTATTTCATTTGGACACTCATTTATGACCTCAGTGGATAATATGAACGTGTGCATTAGTCAGGAATTCATTTCATATGGACACTGACTCATAATTTCTGTGAATAATGCACAAATGTAAAGTACTCAGCAGTCTATTTCATAGAGCCTCTCATTCAGAAAGTCACTTAATAATACAAATATTTAAGATAAACAGAATCTTGTTTCATATGGTCACATAATCAGAGCCTCACTGAGTAACACACACCTGGAGAAGCGTTAGGAGTCTACATAATATAGCCTCTCATTTGCAGCCTCAGCGAATAATAAACACGTGTGGAATAGACACTAGTCTATTTTACATGGCCACATAATCAAAGCTTGAGTGAGTAATACACAACTTTTGAATAGTCACTAGTCTATTTCATATGCCCAAATATTCAAAGTCAGAGTCAATAATACACACCTGTGGACTAGACAGAAAACTATTTCATATGGCCAAAGTTTTAGAGCCTCAGTGAATAATCCATGCCTGGGGAATACTCAGGGCACTATTATGTATGGCATATATTTCAGAGATTCATTGAAGAAGGAACACCAGTATTGTAGTCAGAATTCTATTATGTATACCCGCATATTAAAAACCTAACTGAATAACATACACTTTGTGGAAAGTCAGGATTCTATTTTGTATAGCCAAATATTCAGAACCTAACTGAATACCATACACTTTATGGCAAGAAAGGATTCTATTTGGTACGGACATGCATTTAGATACCAAATGTTAAAACTCACGACTTTGGAGTATTCATGAGTCTCTATATTATGGCCACTCATTCAGAGCCTCAGAGAATAATACAGAACTATTGAAATTCATTAGTGTATTCTACATGGCCACTTATTCAGAACATCTTTAAAGAATCATATATATCTGGAAAATACTCAAAATTCTATTATATATAGCCAATAATTCAGAGTCTCAGTGAATAATGCACACCTGGGGAATAGTCTGAAGAATATTTGATATGATTGTTCAGCCAGGGACTCAGTGAAAAATGCACAGCTGAGAAATAGTCAAGAGGATAGGTTCATGAGTCTATTTTTTTGATAACTCGTTCAGAAACTCACTGAACAATACCCACCTTGGAAATAGTCAGCTTCCAGGTCGTATGTCAACTGTATCAAAGCATTAAAGAATAATGCACAATGGGGCAACAGTAAGGAGTCTATTTCATATGGCCTCTCATTGAGAGTTTCAGTGCATAATAAGCAGCTGTGAAGTTGTCAGGACCCTATTTAAGGTAGCCGCAAATTATGCAGCTACGTGAATGATACACACATGTGTGATAGTCAGGAGACTCTTTGATATGGACACTCATACAGCACCTTTTTGAATACTGCACATTTGGGGAAGAATCACCAGTCTATTTCATATGGTGATTCGTTTGGAGAGTCAAAAAATAACGCACACCTGTGGAGTAAATTGGGGAAATTACAAAAGGCCACTCTTTCACTTATTCAGTGCATACTATGTATACCTAATAAATCAGGAATCTCTTTCGCATGGCCACTCGTTCAGTGCCTCAGTGCATCATACTCCCCTCAGAAATAGTCAAGGGTCTACTTCAAATAAGTACACATTCAGAGTCTCTGTATGTAATGCACACATGGGAAATACACAAGAGTTTCTTTTCTATGCCTACTTAGAGTCTCATCCAATAATACACAACTGGGGAAGAATTAACAGTCTACATCATGTAGCCACTGATTTAGAGTCTCAGTGAATAATTCACACCGGAGTAATAGTCGAGCATTTTCGATGTGGCCACACACTATGTGCCTCCCTGAATGATACACACCTGTGGAATTTTCAGGATTTTATTTAATATTACCACACATTTAGAACATTATTGAATAATTCACAATGGAGCAATAGTCAGGTGTCTATTTTTTTCTGGCCTCTCATTCAATATTTCTGTGAATTATAAACTTCTATGGAGTAATCAGGGCACTGTTTAAGATAGCCAGGAATTAAGTGCTTTCCTGAGTGTTACACACCTGGGTGATAATCAGTGCTTTATTTCATATGAACTCTAATTTTGGATATTGATGAGTAATACACAAATGGAGGAGTTTCAGGAGTCTATTTGGTATGGACACTCATACCGAACAAGTTTGAATAGTGCACACATTAAGAATAATCAGGACTCTATGTCATAAGGTTACTCATTCAGACAAAAAGTGAATTATGCACATGTGGAATAATGAGATGTCTGATTCATATGGCCGTTCTTTCACAGCCTCACTGAATATTGCACATTTGTGATATAGTCTGGAGATGTTGTTTATGGCCACTCATTCAGTGAATCACTGAATAATGCACACCTGCGGAATAGTCAGAAGTCTCTATCCTATGGCCTCTCATTGAGAGACTCACTAAATGTACACTCTTGGTAAAATAGTTAGGACTTACTTATATCCCCTCATTGAGTGTCTCATTCAATAATGCGCACCCATAAAATAGAAAGGAGACTTTCTCATGTGGCCTCTCATTCGGAGTGCCACTGATTAATGTGGTGAAGTCAGAAGTCTATTTCATGTAGACAAATTTTCATAGCCTCAGTGAATTAAAAATCCCTTGCTATAGTAAGGCATCTAATTAGTATGGCCACATCTTGTAATCCTCACTGAATAATACACACCTGGAGAATAATTTGGAGTCTATTTTCCAAGGACATTCATTCAGAGCTTCAGTGAATAATATGTACCTGTGGATTAGTCAGGATTTCATTTCATATGGCCACTGACTCGTAATTTCAGTGAATAAAGCACAAATGGAAAGTACTCAGCAAATTATTTCATAGAGCCACTCATTCAGAGTTTCACTGAATGATACAAATATTTAAGATAGATAGAATCCTGTTTTATATGGTCACACAATCAGAGCCTCACTGAGTAACACACACCTGGGGAAGCGTTAGTAGTCTACTTTATATAGCCTCTCATTTACAGCCTCAGCGAAAAATGTACACGTGTGGAATAGACACGAGTCTATTTTATATGGCCACAAAATCAAAGCCTGAGTTATTAATACACAACTTTAGAGTAGTCACTAGTCTATTCCATATGCCCAAATATTCAAAGTCAGAGTAAATAATACACACCTGTGGACTAGTCTGAAAACAATTTTATATGGCCAACGTTTTAAAGACTCAGTGAATAAAACATACCTTGAGAATGCTCAGGAAGCTACTACATATGACATCTATTTCAGAGATTCATTGAATAAGGAACACCTGTATTGTAGTATGAATTCAATTTCTTATAGCCACATATTCAGAACCTAACTGAATAAGATACACCTTGGGGAAAGTCAGGATTCTATTTCGTATAGCCACTCATTTAAACACCGAATGTAAAAACGCACAGCTGCGGAGTATTCAGGAGTCTTTGTTTTATGGCCACTCAGAGCCTCACAGAATAAAACAGGACTATGGAAATTCAGGAGTGTATTTTACATGGCCACTTATTCAGAACCTCATTGAAGATTCATATATATATGGAAAATACTCAGGATTATTTTTTAAAAATTTTTATTGCATTTTAAGTTTTGGGGTACATGTGCAGAACCTGCAGGATTTTTGCATAGGTACACACATGGCAGTGTGCTTTGCTACCTTCCTCCTCTTAACCCACATTTATCATTTCTTCTTAGGCTATCACTTTCCAGCTCCACCACCCCACTGTCCCTCCACAATTTTTCGCAATAGACCCCAGGGTTTTGTACCCCTCTCCTGTGTCCATGTGTTCTCATTTTTCTTACCTGCCTATGAGTGAGAATATGTGGTATTTCCTTTTTTTTTTTTTTTTTTTTTTTTTTTTTTTTAATTTTTATTGCATTATAGGTTTGGGGGTACATGTGCAGAACAAGCAAGATAGTTGCATAGGTACACACATGGCAGTGTGCTTTGCTGCTTTCCTCCCCTTCACCCACACTTGGTATTTCCTTTTCTGTTTTGTGTCAATTTGCTGAGTATGATGTTCTCCAGATTCATCCATGTCCTTACAAAAACATATGCTCGTCATTTTAGAATGCTGCATAATATTCCATGATGTATATGTGCCACATTTTTCCAGTCCAGTCTATCATCGATGGGCATTTGCATTGGTTCCAGTTCTTTGCTTTTGTAAACCATGCTGCAATGAACATTCGTGTGCACGTGTCCTTAGAGTAGAACGATGTATATTCCTTTGGATATATACCCAGTAATGAGATTGCTGGGTCAAATGGAATTTCTATTTCTACATCCTTGAGGAATTGCCACACTGTCTTCCACAATGGTTGAACTAATTTACACTCCCACCATCAGTGTAAGAGTGTTCCTATTTCTCCACATCCTCTCCAGCATCTGTTGTCTCCAGATTTTTTAATGATCACCATTCTAACTGGCGTGGGATGGTATCTCAGTGTGGTTTTGATATGCATCTCTCTAATTGCCAGTGATTATGAGCAATTTTTCATGTGTTTGTTGGCCTCAAGTATGTCTTCTTTTGTAAAGTGTCTGTTCATATCATTTGCCTATTTTTAAATGGGCTTGTTTGGTTTTTTTTTTCTGTAAATCTCTTTGAGTACTTTTAAAATTCTGGATATCAGCCCTTTGTCAGTTGGGTAAACTGCAAAGATTATTTCCCATTCTGATGGTTGCCAATTCACTCTAGTGACTGTTTCTTTTGCCATGCAAAAGCTGTGGAGTTTAATTAGGTTGCATTTGTCTATTTTGGCTTTTGTTGCCAATGCTTTTGGTGTTTTGGTCATGATGTCCCTGTGTACTCCTATGTCCTGAATGGTTTTGCCTAGATTTTCCTCTAGGGTTTTTACTGTGCCATGTCTTATGTTTAAGTCTTTAATACATCTGGAGTAAATTTTAGAGTAAGGTGTCAGGAAGGGCTCCAGTTTCTGCTTTCTGCACATGGCTAACCAGTTTTCCTAACATCATTTGTTAAACAGGGAATCCTTTCCCCATTGCTAGTTTTTGTCTGGTTTATCATAGCTTATATGGTTGTAGATATGTTGATCTGCCTCTGATGCCTCTGTTCTGTTCCATTGGTCTATATCTCTGTTTTGGTACCAGTACCATGCTGTTTTGATCACTGTAGCCTTGTAGTATAGTTTGAAGTCTGGTAGTGTGATGCCTCCCGCTGTGTTCTTTTTGCTTAGAATTGACTTGGCTATGCATGCTCTCTTTTGGTTGCATATGAAGTTCATGGTGGTTATTTCCAGTTCTGTGAGGCAATTCAATGGTAGCTTGATGGGGATAGTGTTGATTCTGTCAATTACTTTGGTTAGTATAGCCATTTTTACAAATTTTTTTTTCCTAACCATGAACAGGGAATGTTTCTCCATCTGTTTGTGTCCTCTCTTATTTCGTTGAGCAGTGGTTTGTAGTTTTTCTTTAAGAGGTCCCTTACGTTTCTTGTAAATTGTATCCCTAGGTATTTTATTTTCTTTGTAGCAATTGTGAATGGCAGTTAATCCTTGATTTGGTTCTCTTTAAGTCTGTTACTGGTGTATAGGAATGCCTGTGATTTATGCACATTGATTTTATATCCTGAGACTTTGATGAAGTTGCTTATCAGTTTCAGGAGTTTTTTGGCTTAGATGATGCGGTCTTTTAGGTATACTATCATGTCGTCTGCAAATAGAGACAATTTGGCTTCCACCTTTTCTATTTGAATAACCTTTATTTCTTTTGCTTGCCTTATTGTTCTGGCTAGAACTTCCAGTACTATGTTGAATAGGAGTGGTGAGAGAGGGCACCCTTGTCTAGTGCCGGATTTCAAAGGGAATGCTTCCAGTTTTTGCCCATTAAGTATGATATTGGCTGTTGGTTTGTCATAAACAGCTTTTATTACTTTGAGATATGTTCCATCAATACCAAGTTTATTGAGGGTTTTTACCATAAAGAGCTGTTGAATTTTGTCAAATGCCTTCTCTGCGTCAATTGAGATAATCATGTGGTTTTTGTATTTGGTTCTGTTAATGTGGTGAATCACGTTTATAGACTTGTGTATGTTGAACCAGTCTTGCATGCACAGGATAAATCCTACTTGATCATGATGGATAATTATTTTAATGTGGTGTTGCAGTCGGTTTGCCAGTATTTTATTCAAGATTATTGCATCTATGTTCATCATGGATATTGGTCTGAAGTTTTCTTTTCTTCTCTGCTGAGTTTTGGTATCAGGATGATGTTGGTCTCATAAAATGATTTGCGAAGGGCTGCCACTTTTTGGATTATTTGAAAGAGTTTCAGAAGGAATGCTACCAGCTCCTCTTTGTGTGTCTTGTAGAATTCCGCTGTGAACTCATCTGGTCCAGGGCTTTTTTTGTGTTAGGCTCTTAATAGCTCCCTCGACTTCAGACCTTTTTGTTGATCTATTCATAATTTCTGCTTCCTCATGGTTTAGGCTTGGGAGGACACAGATGTCCTGAAATTTATCCATTTCTTCCTGGTTTATTAGTTTATGGGCATAGACTTGTTTGTAGTATTCTCTCATAATGGTTTGAATTTCTGTGGAATCTGTGGTAATTTCCCCTTTATCATTTTTTATTGCATCTATTTGGTTGTTCTCCCTCTTCTTTTTCTTCAGTCTGGCTAGTGGTCTGTCTATTTTGTTGATCTTTTCAAAAAACAAGCTCTTGGATTTATTGATTTTTTGAAAGGTATTTTGTGTCTCTATATCCTTCAGTTCTGCTCTGATATTTTTTATTTCTTTTGTTTGGCTAGGTTTTGAATTTTTTTTTTTTTTATCTTGCTCCTCTAGCTCTTTCAATTTTGACAATAGGGTGTCAATTTTGGATCTCTCCACTCTTCTCATGTGGGCACTTATTGTCATATATTTTTCTCTATAGACTGCTTTAAATGTGTCCCAGAGATTCTGGTATGCTGTGTCTTCATTCTCGTTGGTTTCAAAGAACTTCTTTATTTCTGCCTTCATTTCATTGTTTATCCAATCAACATCCAAGAGCCAGTTTTTCAGTTTCTATGAAGCTGTGCGGTTCTGAGTTAGTTTCTGAATTCTTAGTTCTAACTTGATTGCACTATTGTCTGAGAGACTGTTGGTTATGATTTCAGTTGTTTTGCATTTGCTGAGGAGTGCTTTACTTCCAATTATGTGGTCAATTTTGGAGTAGGTGTGATGTGGTGCTGAGAATAATGTATATTCTGTGGATTTGGAATGGAGAGTTTTGTAAATGTCTATCATGTTTGCTTGTTCGAGGTCTGAGTTCAAGCCCTGTATATTCTTGTTAATTTTCTGTCTGGTTGATCAGTCTAATATTGACAGTGGAGTGTTAAAGTCTCCCACTATTATACTGTGGGAGTCTATGTCTCTTTGTAAGTCTTTAAGAACTTGCTTTATATATCTGGGTGCTCCTGTATTTGGTCAATAAATATTTAGAATCGTTAGCTCTTCTTGTTGTATTGATTCTTTTACTATTATGTAATGACCTTCTTTGTCTCTTTTGATCTTTGTTGCTTTAAAGTTTATTTTATCAGAGATGAGAATTGCAACTTCTGCTTTTTTTTGCGCTCCATTTGCTTGGTAAGTCTTCCTCCATCCCTTTATTTTGAGCCATTGTGAATCTTTGCATGTGATATGGGTTTGTTGGATACAGCACACCGATAGGTTTTGGTTTTTTATTCTATTTGCCAGTCTGTGTCTTTTGATTGGTGCATTTAACCTATTTACATTTAGGGTTAATATTGTTATGTGTGAGTTTGATACTACCATTTTGATGCTAGCTGGCTGTTTTGTCCTTTGGTTGATGCAGATTCTTCATTTTGTTGATGCTCTTTAGCATTTGGTGTTTTTTTAGACTGGCTGTTACTGTTTTTTGTTTTTTGTTTTTTCTATATGTAGTGCCTCTTTCAGGAGCTCTTGTAAAGCAGGCCTTTTGGGAACAAAATCTCTGAGTTCTTGCTTGTTGGCAAAAGATTTTATTCTTCCTTCACTTATGAAGCTCAGTTTGGCTGGATATGAAATTCTGGGTTGAAAGTTCTTTTTTTTAAGTATGTTGAATGTTGGCCCCCACTCTCTTCTGGCTTTTAGAGTTTCTGCCGAGAGATCTGCTGTGAGTCTGACGGGCTACCCTTTGTGGGTGACCCGACCTTTCTCTCTGGCTGCCTTTAGTATTTTCTTCTTCATTTCAACCCTGGCGAATCTGACGATTATGGGCCTTGGGATTGCTCTTCTTGCAGAGTATCTTTGTGGTGTTCTCTGCATTTCCTGGAGTTGAGTATTGATCTGTGTTGCTAGGTTGGGGAAATTTTCGTGGATAATATCGTGAAGAGTATTTTCCAGCTTGGATTTATTCTCTTCATCACATTCTGGTACACCTATCAAATGTACGTTAGGTGTCTTCACGTAGTCCCACATATCTTGGAGATTTTGTTCATTCCTCTTTGCACTTCTTTCTCTAATCTTGGTTTCTCGTTTTATTTCATTGAGTTGATCTTCGACTTCTGATATTCTTTCTTCTGTTTGGTCAATTTGGCTGTTGAAACTTGTGCATGCTTCATGAAGTTCTAGTGTTGTGTTTTTCAGCTCCTTCGATTCATTCATATTCCTCTCTAATTTGTCTATTCTTGTTATCATTTTCTCGAGTCTTTTTTTCAAGTCTTTTTTTCAAGGCTCTTAGCTTCTTTTCATTGATTTAGAACATGTTCTTTTAGCTCAGTGAAGTTTCTCATTATCCACATTCTGAAGTTTTATTCCATCATTTCATCACAGTTATTCTTTTTCCAGCTTTGTTCCTTTGCTGGTGAGGAGTTTTGGTCATTTTTCGGAGATGAGGTGTTTTGGTTCCAGGTGTTTAGCTTCTTTTTTGCCCTGGTTTCTTCCAATCTTTGTGGATTATCCACCTGTCATCTTAGTAGTTGCTGCCTTTTCAATTGGGTGTCTGAGTGGATTCCCAGATTGTTGATAATGAAGTATTTCTGTTACTTAGTTTCCCTTCTAACTGTTTAGCCCCTCTGCTGTACGAGTGCTGAGGTCTACTCAAGGCCCTGCTTGTCTGGGGTACACTTGTAGCAGCTGCGGATTAGTGAGGGATGCTAGCAGTTTTTTCTTCTGCTTTCTTTGACCCAGAATGATGCCCATCAAATTTTAGGCTGATTGGTCCTTTTTTGAGGTGACTCTTTGGATATAGAGGGGTCAGAGAGCTGCTTGAGGTTACGGTCTGTACATTATAGGAGCTCCAGTGCTGAGCTGTGAACTTCGTTGTTCATTCAAGGTTGCTGAACGAATGTGTTTGTGTCTTCTGCAACAGAGCTTATAAAACGCTTCTTTTTTTTCCGTCAGATGCCCTGTCTCAGGGAGTTGGGTCTTTCTTTATGAGTATCTATTGCACTGTCCTGCCCATCTAGGAGGCAGTCTATTCACTATTTGCCTGCTGGTGAGAAGCCCTGCTAGCTTCTGTGGGGCTCGATTCTGCTGTGGTGCCCTCCGCCCCATAGGCGGTATCTCTCTGTTATAGCTGGTTGCCTTGGCAACGGCATGCTGCCTTAACAGTGAATGGTACCTCAGTAGAGGTGGATTGTGTCCGTAGTCTCAGACACCCCTCCCCCACTGAGCTGCATGGTTCTGAATTCAGCTGACCCAGCAGCAAAACTCTCAACCCTGAGTGCCTCCATTCACCACGCTGCTTGTTTCCATGAGGGTGGGACCCGCCGAGCCCGATTACCTCGCTCTCTGCCTCAGAGTTCCTCCTCTCTCTCTCTTTTTTGTTCCAAATTGAATGGTTGACACTCTCACAGGCGAACCAGCTGCCTACTAATTGGCCACTGGGATCCGTGCGATCTCCACTGAGGCAGCCCACTGCACGGGCACAAATAAATGTTCCCAGGAATCTCCTGGTCTGGCTCACAACCCAAGTCCCGCTCTGCTCTCTAGTGTCTCTCCTACACCTTGGAATTTCACCGTTCTGTGGGCAACAAAGGTCCGTATAAAAATGGGGCTAGGACTCACCTTCTCCACCTCCACAGAGAGCTGCAATCCTGAGTTCTTTTTAAGGTGCCATCATGGAATATCCCTCAGTCAGGAGTCTATTTCATATGTCCTATCATTGAGAGCATCAGTGCATAATAAACAGCTGTGGAGTAGTCAGGACCCTCTTTAAGGTAGCCCCAAATTATGCAGCTATGCGAATGATACAAACATGTGTTATAGTCAGAAGACTCTTAGATATGGACACTCATACAGCACGTTTTCAAATACTGCACATTTGGGGAATAATCGCTAGTCTATTTCATATGCTGATTAGTTTGGAGAGTGAAAAATAATGCACACCTGTGGAGTAAAATTCGGTGTATTACATAAGGACACTTTTTCAGTGTTTCAGGGAATAATATGTATATCTGATAAATAAGGAATCTCTTTCACATGGACACTCGTTCAGGGCCTCAGTGCATAATACTCACCTCAGAAATGGTCAAGGGTCGACTTCAAATAAGTATACATTTAGAGTCTCTGTAAGTAATGCACACATGGGCAATACACAAGAGTTTCTTTTCTATGCCTACTTAGGCAGAGTCTCATCCAATAATACACAACTGGGGAAGAGTTAACAGTCTACATCATGTAGCCACTCATTAAGAGCCTCAGTGAATAATTCACACCGAAGTAAGAGTCGAGCATTTTTTACATGGCCACTCACTATGTGCCTCCGTCAATGATACACACCTGAGGAATCCTCAGGATTTCATTTCATACTACCACACATTTAGAACCTTATGGAATAATTCACAATGGAGCAATAGTCAGGTGTCCCTTCTCCTGGCGTCTCATTCAAAGTTTCAGTGAATAATAAACTTCTATGTTGTAATCAGGGCACTGTTTAAGATAGCCACAAATTTAGTGCCTTCCAGAGTGATACACACCTGGGTGATAGTCAGGTGGATATTTCATATGAACTCTAATTCTGGTAATTGCTGAGTAATGCACAACAGGGGGAGTGTCAGGAGTCAATTTGGTGTGGACAATTATACAGAAACAGGTTGAATAATGGACATATGGAGAATAATCAGGAGTCTATGTCATATGGCTGCTCTTTCAGACAAACAGTGAATAACGCACATGTAGAGTAAAGAGAAGTTTGTTTCATATGACTGTTCTTTCACAGCCAAACAGAATATTACACACATGTGGTATAGTCTGGAGGCTATTGTCTATGGCCACTCATTCAGAGAATCACTGATTAATTCACACCTGCAGAATAGAAAGAAGTCTATCCTAAGGCCTCTCCGTGAGAGCCTCACTAAATGTACACACCTAAGAAAGTAGACAGGATTTACTTATATCTCCTCATTTAGAGCCTTTCTCAATAAGGCACACCTTTGGAATAGTAAGGAGACTTTTTCATGTGGCCTCTCATTCGGCGTGTCACTGAATTATGTGGTGTAGTCAAGGAGTCTATTTCATATAGACACTTTTTCAGAGCTTCAGTGAATAAGAAAAAACCCTGCTATAGTAAGGCATCTTATTAATATGGCCACATCTTGTAAGCCTCATTGAATAATACCCACCAGAAAAATAATTTGGAGTCTATTTGCGATGGACATTCATTCAGAGCCTCGGTGAATAATGCACACCCGTCGGGTAGCCAGGAGCCTATTTCATTTGGACACTCATTCATACCCTCAGTGGATAATATGCACGTGTGCATTAGTCAGGATTTCATTTCATATGGCCACTGACTTGTAATTTCTGTTAATAATGCACAAATGTAAAGTACTCAGCAGGGTTTTTCATAGAGCCTCTCATTCAGAGACTCACTAAATAATACAAATATTTAAGACAGAAAGAATCCTGTTTAATGTGGTCCCACAATCAGAGCCTCACTGAGTAACATGAACCTGGGAAGCTTAAGGATTCTGCTTTATATAGCCTCTCATTTACAGACTCAGCAAATAATGCACATGGGTGAAATAGTCACTAGTCTATTTTATATGGCCACAAAATCAAAGCCTGAGTGAGCAATATACAACCTGACAATAGTCACTTGTCTATTCCATATGCCCAAATATTCAAAGTCAGAGTTAATAATACACACCTGTGGACTAGTCAAAAAACAATTCCATATAACAAGAGTTTTAGAGCCTCAGTGAATAATACATACCTGAGGAATACTCAGGACCCTGTTACATAAGGCATCTATTTCAGAGATTCATTAAATAAGGAACACTTTTATTGTACACAGAATTCTATTCCCTAGAGCCAAATATTGAGAACTTAACTGAAAGACGTACTCCTTGGGGAAAGTCAGGATTCTATTTCGTACAGCCAAATATTCAGAGCCTAACTGAATAACAGACACCTTGGGGAATGTCAGGATTCTATTTCGTACAGCCACTCATTTGCATACCGAAAGTAAAAACGCATAACTGCAGAGTATTCAGAAGTCTCTGTTTTATGGCCATTCATTCAGAACCTCAAAGAATAATACAGAACTATGGAAATTCAGGAGTGTATTTTACATGGCCACTTATTCAGAACCTCATTGAAGAATCATCTATATCCGGAAAATACTCAGGATTCTATTATATATAGCCACTTATTCAGAAACTCACTGAATAATGCACACCTGGGCAATAGTCTGAAGACTATTTGATATGACCGCTCTCCCAGTGACTCAGTAAAAAATGCACAGCTGAAAAATAGTCAAGAGGATAGAGTCATTAGTCTATTTTCTGTGGTAACTCTCTCAGAAACCCACTGAAGAATACCCAACGTGGAAATAGTCAGAGTCCAGGTCATATGGCCACTCAATCAAAGCATTACCGAGTAATGAACAATAGGGCAATAGTAAAAAGTCTACTTTATATGGACTCTCATTGAGAGTTTCAGTGCATAATAAACAGCTGTGGAGTATTCAGGATCCTATTATAGGTAGCCCCAAATTACGCAGTTACGTGAATAATACACACAGTTGTGATAGTCAGGAGACTATTTCATATGGACACTCATACAGCACCTCTTCAAATACTACACATTTGGGGAATAATCCGTATTCTATTTCATATGGTGATTCCTAAGGAGACTCAAAAAATAACGCACATATGTGGAAAAAATGGGGTCTATTACATAAAGAAACTACTTCAGTGTTTCAGTGAATACTATTTGTATCTGATGAGTCAGGAATCTCTTTCACATGGACACTCGTCAAGGGCCTCTGTGCATGATACACCCTTCAGAAAGAGTCAAGGGTCTACTTCAAAGAAGTACACATTCCGAGTCTCTGTAAGTAATGCACACATGGGCAATACACAAGAGTCTCTTCTACGCCCAGTTAGTCAGAGTTTCATTCAGTAATACACACCTGGGGAAGAGTTATGGGTCTACATCATGTAGCAACTCATTTAGAGCCTCAGTGAATAATTCACACCGGAGAAATCGTCGAGCATTTTTTACATGGCCACTCACTATGTGCCTCCCTCAATCATACACACCTGGAGAATCCTCAGGACTTTATTTCATTCTACCACAAATTTAGAACCTTATTGAGTAATTCACAATGGAGCAATAGTCAGGTGTCCATTCTTCCTGGCATCTCATTCAAAGTTTCAGTGAATAATAAACTTCTGTGTTGTAATCAGGGCACTGTTTAAGATAGCCACGAATTAAGTGCCTTCCAGAGTGATACGCACCTGGGTGATAGTCAGGAGGTTATTTCATATGAACTCGAATTCTGGTAATTGCTGAGTAATGCACAACAGGGGGAGTGTCAGGAGTCAATTTTGTGTGGACAATTTTACAGAAACTGTTTGAATAATGCACACATGGAGAATAATCGGAGTCTATGTCATATGGCTGCTCTTTCAGACAAACTGTGAATAACGCACATGGAGAGTAATGAGAAGTCTGTTTTATATGGCTGTTCTTTCACAGCCACACGGAATATTACACACTTGTGATATAGTCTGGAGGCTATTGTTTATGGCCACTCATTCAGAGAATAACTGAAAAACTCACACCTGCAGAATAGTAAGAATTCTATCATAAGGCCTCTCCATGAGAGCCTTACTAAATGTACACACCTGGAAAAATAGTCAGGATTTACTTATATCCTCTCATTTCGAGTCTCCCTCAATAATGCACACCTGTGGAATAGTAAGGAGACTTTTCCATGTGGCCTCTCTTTTGGCGTTTCACTGAATTATGTGGTGTGGTCAAGGAGTCTATTTCATGTAGACACTTTTTCAGAGCCTCAGTGAATCAGAGAAAACGCTGCTATAGTAAGGCATCTTATTAATATGGCCACATCTTGTAAGCCTCATTGAATAATACCCACCTGGAAAATAATTTGGAGTCTATTTGCAATGGACATTCATTCAGAGCCTCGGTGAATATTGCACACCGGTGGGGTAGCCAGGAGTCTATTTCATTTAAACACTCATTCATAGCCTCAGTGGATAATATGCATGTGGGCGTTAGTCAGGATTTCACTTCATATGGCCACTGACTTGTTATTTCTGTGAATTATGCAGAAGTGTAAAATACTCAGTAGTGTTTTTCATAGAGCCACCCATTCAGAGATTCACTGAGTAATACAAATATTTAAGATAGAAAGAATCCTGTTTAATGTGGTCCCACAATTAGAGCCTCACTGAGTAACACGGACTTGGGAAGCTTAAAGAGTCTGCTTTATATAGCCTCTCATTTACAGCCTCACCAAATAATGGACACAGGTGGAATAGTCACTAGTCTATTTTATATGGCCACAAAATCAAATCCTGATTGAGGAATATACAACTTGACAATAGTCACTTCTCTTTTCCATATGCCCAAATATTCAAAGTCAGAGTCAATAATACACACCTGTGGACTAGACAAAAAAAAAATTTTATATGTCAAAAGTTTTAGAGCCTCAGTGAATAATACATACCTGGGGAATACTCATGATCCTGTTACATAAGGCATGTATTTCCGAAATTCATTGAATAAGGAACACTTGTATTGTACACAGAATTCTATTTCCTATAGCCAAATATTCAGAACTTAACTAAATGACATACTCCTTGGTGAAAGTCAGGATTCTATTTTGTATACCACATATTCAGAGCCTAACTGAATAACATACACCTTGGGGAATGTCAGGATGCTATGTCATATAGCCACTCATTTACATACCGAAAGTAAAAACGCATACCTGAGGAGTATTCAGGAGTCTCTGTTATATGGCCACTCATTCAGAACCTCACAGAATAGTACAGAACTATGGAAATTCGGGAGTGTATTTTACATGGCCACTTATTCAGAACCTCATTGAAGAATGATCTATATCTGGAAAATACTCAGGATTCTATTATATGTAGCCACTTATCCAGAAACTCACTGAATAATGCACACCTGGGCAATAGTCTGAAAGCTATTTGATATGACCATTCACCCAGTGACTCAGTGAAAAATGCACAGCTGAAAAATAGTCAAGAGGAAGGAGTCATTAGTCTATTTTCTGTGGTAACTACTTAGAAACACACTGAAGAATACCCAACTTGGAAATAGTCAGAGTCCACGTCATATGGCCACTCAATCAAAGCATTACTGAATTATGCACAATGTGGCAATAGTAAAAAGTCTACTTGATATGGACTCTCATTGAGAGCTTCAGTGCATAATAAAAAGCTGTGGAGTATTCAGGACCCTATTAAGGTTAGCCCCAAATTACGCAGTTATGTGAATGATACACACAGTTGTGATAGTCAGGAGACTTTGGTATGGACACTCGTGCAGCACCTCTTTGAATACTACACATTTGGGGAATAATCACTAGCGTATTTCATAAGGTGACTCGTTCAGAGAGTCAAAAAGTAACACACACATGTGGAATAAATTGGGATCTATTACATAAGAAAACTATTTTAGTGTTTCAGTGAATAATATGTATATCTGATAAATAAGGAATCTCTTTCACATAAACACTCGTCAAGGGCCTCAGTGCATAATACACCCCTCAGAAAGAGTCAACGGTCTACTTCAAATAAGTACAAATTCGGAGTCTCTTTAAGTAATGCACACAGGGTCAATACACAACAGTCTCTTATCTATGCCCACTTAGTCAGAGATTCATTCAGTAATACACACCTGGGGAAGAGTTATGGGTCTACATCATGTAGCCACTCATTTAGAGCCTCAGTGAATAATTCACACCAAAGTAATAGTCGAGCATTTTTTACATGGCCTGTCACTATGTGCCTCCATCAATGATACACACCTGGAAAATCCTCAGGATTTTATTTCATACTACCACACATTTAGATCTTTATTGAATAATTCACAATGGAGCAATAGTCAGGTGTCCTTTGTTCCTGGCGTCTCATCCAAAGTTTCAGTGAATAATAAACTTCTATGTTGTAATCAGGGCACTGTTTAAGATAGCCACGAATTAAGTGCCTTCCAGAGTGATACGCACCTGGGTGATAGTCAGGAGGTTATTTCATATGAACTCGAATTCTGGTAATTGCTGAGTAATGCACAACAGGGGGAGTGTCAGGAGTCAATTTGTTGTGGACAATTATACAGAAACTCTTTGAATAATGCACACATGGAGAATATTCAGGAGTCTATGTCATATGGTTGCTCTTTCAGACAAACTGTGAATAATGCACTTGTAGAGTAATGAGAAGTCTGTTTCATATGGCTGTTCTTTCACAGCCACACAGAATATTACACACTTGTGATATAGTCTGGATGCTATTGTCTATGGCCACTCATTCAGAGAATAACTTAATAATTCACACCTGCAAAATAGTAAGAAGTCTACCCTAAGGCCTCTTCCTGAGAGCCTCACTAATTGTACACACCTGAGAAAATAGACAGGATTTACTTATATCCCCACATTTAGAGTCTCCCTCAATATTGCACACCTGTGGAATAGTAAGGAGACTTTTCCATGTGGCCTCTCTTTTGGCGTGTCACTGAATTATGTGGTGTAGTCAAGGAGTCTATTTCATGTAGACACTTTTTCAGAGCCTCAGTGAATAAGAGAAAATGCTGCTATAGTAAGGCATCTTATTAATATGGCCACATCTTGTAAGCCTCATTGAATAATACCCACCTGGAAAATAATTTGGAGTCTATTTGCAATGGACATTCATTCAGAGCCTCGGTGAATATTGCACACCGGTGGGGTAGCCAGGAGTCTATTTCATTTAAACACTCATTCATAGCCTCAGTGGATAATATGCACGTGGGCGTTAGTCAGGATTTCATTTCATATGGCTACTGACTTGTTATTTCTGTGAATTATGCAGAAATGTAAAGTACTCAGTAGTGTTTTTCATAGAGCCCCCCATTCAGAGATTCACTGAGTAATACAAATATTTAAGATAGAAAGAATCCTGTTTAATGTGGTCCCACAATTAGAACCTCACTGAGTAACACGGACTTGGGAAGCTTAAAGAGTCTGCTTTATATAGCCTCTTATTTACAGCCTCACCAAATAATGGACACAGGTGGAATAGTCACTAGTCTATTTTATATGGCCACAAAATCAAATCCTGATTGAGCAATATACAACTCGACAATAGTCACTTCTCTTTTCCATATGCCCAAATATTCAAAGTCAGAGTCAATAATACACACCTGTGGACTAGTCAAAAAACAATTTTGTATGTCAAAAGTTTTAGAGCCTCAGTGAATAATACATACCTGGGGAATACTCATGATCCTGTTACATAAGGCATGTATTTCCGAGATTCATTGAATAAGGAACACTTGTATTGTACACAGAATTCTATTTCCTATAGCCAAATATTCAGAACTTAACTAAATGACATACTCCTTGGTGAAAGTCAGGATTCTATTTCGTATACCACATATTCAGAGCCTAACTGAATAACATACACCTTGGGGAATGTCAGGATGCTATGTCATATAGCCACTCATTTACATACCGAAAGTAAAAACGCATACCTGAGGAGTATTCAGGAGTCTCTGTTATATGGCCACTCATTCAGAACCTCACAGAATAATACAGAACTATGGAAATTCAGGAGTGTATTTTACATGGCCACTTATTCAGAACCTCATTGAGGAATCATCTATATCTGGAAAATAATCCGGAATCTATTATATGTAGCCACTTATTCAGAAACTCATGGAATAATGTACACCTGGGCAATAGTCTGAAGACTATTTGATATGACCGTTCACCCAGTGACTCAGTGAACAATGCACAGCTGAAAAATAGTCAAGAGGAAGGAGTCATTAGTCTATTTTCTGTGGTAACTCTCTCAGAAACACACTGAAGAATACCCAACTTGGAAATAGTCAGAGTCCAGGTCATATGACCACTCAATCAAAGCATTACCGAGTAATGCACAATAGGGCAATTGTAAGGAGACTACCCTATATGGACTCTCATTGAGAGCTTCACTGCATAATAAACAGCTGTGGAGTATTCAGGACCCCATTAAAGGTAGCCTCAAATTACACAGTTACGTGAATGATACACATAGTTGTGATAGTCAGGAGACTATTTCTTATGGACACTCATACAGCACCTCTTCAAATACTACACATTTAGGGAATAATCAGTAGTCTATTTCATATGGTGATTCCTTCGGAGAGTCAAAAATAACACAAATCTCTGGAGAAAATGGGGTCTATTACATAAGAAAACCATTTCAATGTTTCAGTGAATAATATGTGCATCCGATTAGTCAGGAATCTCTCTCACATGGACACTCTTTAAGGGCCTCAGTGCATAATACTCGCCTCAGAAATAGTCAAGGGTCTATTTCAAATAAGTACACATTCCGAGTCTCTGTAAGTAATGCACACATGGGCAATACACAAGAGTCTCTTTTCTATGCTCACTTAGTCAGAGTTTCATTCAGTAATACACACCTGGGGAAGGGTTATGGGTCAACAACCTGTAGCCACTCATTTAGAGCCTCAGTGAATAATTCAAACCGGAGTAATAGTCAAGAATTTTTTACATGGCCACTCACTATGTGCCTCCCTCAATCATACACACCTGGGGAATCCTCGGGATTTTATTTCATTCTACCACACATTTAGAACCTTACTGAATAATTCACAATGGAGCAATAGTCAGGTGTCCCTTCTTCCTGGCATCTCATTCAAAGTTTCAGTGAATAATGAACTTCTATGTTGTAATCAGGGCACTGTTTAAGATAGCCAAGAATTAAGTGCCTTCCAGAGTGATATCCACCTGTGTGTTAGTCAGAAGGTTACATTATATGAACTCTAATTCTGGCAATTGCTGAGTAAATAACAACAGGGGGAGTGTCAGGAGTCTATTTGGTGTGGACAATCATACAGAAACTCTTTGAATAATGCACACATGGAGAATATTCAGGAGTCTATGTCATATGGCTGCTCTTTCAGACAAACTGTGAATAATGCACTTGTAGAGTAATGAGAAGTCTGTTTCATATGGCTGTTCTTTCACAGCCACATGGAATGATATACACTTGTGATATAGTCTGGAGGCTATTGTTTATGGCCACTCATTCAGAGAATAACTGAATAATTCACACATGCGGAATAGTAAGAAGTCTATTCTAAGGCCTCTCCATGAGAGCCTCACTAAATATACACACCTGGGAAAATAGTCAGAATTTACTTATATCCCCTCACTTAAAGTCTCACTCAATAATGCACACCTGTGGAATAATAAGGAGACTTTTTTATGTGTCCTCTCATTCGGTGTGTCACTGAATTATGTGGTGTAGTCAAGGAGTCAATTTCATGTAGACACTTTTTCAGAGCCTCAGTGAATAAAAGAAAACCTTGAAATAGTAAGGCATCTTATTAATATGTACACATCTTGTAAGCCTCACGGAATAACACAAACCTGGAGAATAATTTGGAGTCTATTTGCGATGGACATTCATTTAGAGCCTCAGTGAATAATACACACCCGTGGGGTAGCCAGGAGTCTATTTCATTTGAACACTCATTCGTAGCCTCAGTGGATAATATGCACGTGTGCATTAGTCAGGATTTTATTTCATATGGCCACTGACTTGTAATTTCTGTGAATAATGCACAAATGTAAAGTACTCAGCAGTGCTTTTCATAGAGCCACTCATTCAGAGATTCACTGAATAGTACAAATATTTAAGATAGAAAGAATCCTGTTTAATGTGGTCCCACAATCAGAGCCTCACTGAGTAACACGAACCTGGAAAGCATTAGGAGTCTGCTTTATATAGCCTCTCATTTACAACCTCAGCAAATAATGCACACGGGTGGAATAGTCACTAGTCTCTTTTATATGGCCACACAATCAAAGCCTGAGTGAGCAACATAAACTTGACAATAGTCACTTGTCTATTCCATATGCCCAAATATTCAAAGACAGAGTCAATAATACACACCTGTGGACTAGTCAAAAAACAATTTTATATGGCAAAAGTTTTAGAGCCTCAGTGAATAATATATACCTGGGAAATACTCAGGACCCTATTACATAAGGCATCTATTTCAGAGATTCAATGAATAAGGAACTCATGTATTGTACACAGAATTCTATTTCCTATAGCTAAATATTGAGAACTTAACTGAATGACATACGCCTTGGTGAAAGTCAGGATTCTATTTCGTATAGCCACATATTCAGAGCCTAAGTGAATAACATACACCTTGGGGAATGTTAGGATTCTATTTCATATAGCCACTCATTTACATACCGAGAGTAAAAACGCATACCTGCAAAGAATTCAGGAGTCTCTGTTTTATGGCCTCTCATTCAAAAACTCACAGAATAATACAGCACTATGGAATTTCAGGAGTATATTTTACATGGCCAATTATTCAGAACCTCATTGAAGAATCATCTATATATGGAAAATACTCAGGATTCTATTATATATAGCTACTTATTCGGAAACTCACTGAATAATACACTCCTTGGCAATAGTCTGAAGACTATTTGATATGACCGTTCACCAAGTGACTCAGTGAAAAATGCACAGCTGAAAAATCGTCAAAAGGATAGAGTCATGAGTCTATTTTCTGTGGTATCTCTCTCAGAAACCCACTGAAGAATACCCAACTTGGAAATAGTCGGAGTCCAGGTCATATGGCCACTCAATCAAAGCATTACCGAGTAATGCACAATAGGGCAATAGTAAGGAGTCTACTTGATATGGACTCTCATTGAGAACTTCAGTGCATAATAAAGAGCTGTGGAGTATTCAGGACCCTATTAAAGGTAGCCCCAAATTACGCAGTTATGTGAATTATACACACAGTTGTGATAGTCAGGAGACTATTTCATATGGACACTCATCCAGCAACTCTTCAAATACTACACATTTGGGGAATAATCCGTATTCTATTTCATATGGTGATTCCTAAGGAGACTCAAAAAATAACGCACATCTGTGGAGACAATGGGGTCTATTACATAAGAAAACTATTTCAGTGTTTCACTGAATAATATTTGTATCTGATGAGTCAGGAATCTCTTTCACATGGACACTCGTTAAGAGCCTCAGTGCATAATACACCCTTCAGAAAGAGTCAAGGGTCTACTTCAAAGAAGTACACATTCCGAGTCTCTGTAAGTTTGCACACATGGGCAATACACAAGAGTCTCTTTTTTATGCCCACTTATTCAGAGTTGCATTCAGTATTACACACCTGGGGAAGAGTCATGGGTTTACAACCTGTAGCCACTCATTTAGAGCCTCAGTGAATAATTCACACCGGAGAAATCATCAAGCATTTTTTACATGGCCACTCACTATGTGCCTCCCTCAATCATACACACCTGGGGAATCCTCAGGACTTTATTTCATTCTACCACAAATTTAGAACCTTATTGAGTAATTCACAATGGAGCAATAGTCAGGTGTCCATTCTTCCTGGCGTCTCATTCAAAGTTTCAGTGAATAATAAACTTCTATGTTGTAATCAGGGCACTGTTTAAGATAGCCACGAATTAAGTGCCTTCCAGAGTGATACGCACCTGGGTGATAGTCAGGAGGTTATTTCATATGAACTCGAATTCTGGTAATTGCTGAGTAATGCACAACAGGGGGAGTGTCAGGAGTCAATTTTGTGTGGACAATTTTACAGAAACTGTTTGAATAATGCACACATGGAGAATAATCGGAGTCTATGTCATATGGCTGCTCTTTCAGACAAACTGTAATGAGAAGTCTCTTTTATATGGCTGTTCTTTCACAGCCACACGGAATATTACACACTTCTGATATAGTCTGGAGGCTATTGTTTATGGCCACTCATTCAGAGAATAACTGAAAAATTCACACCTGCAGAATAGTAAGAAGTCTATCATAAGGCCTCTCCATGAGAGCCTCCCTAAATGTACACAACTGGGAAAATAGTCAGGATTTACTTATATACCCTCATTTAGAGTCTCACTCAATAATGCACACCTGTGGAATAGTAAGGAGAATTTTTCATGTGGCTTCTCATTCGGCGTGTCACTGGATTATGTGATGTAGTCAAGGAGTCTATTTCATCTAGAAACTTTTTCCGAGCCTCAGTGAATAAGAGAAACCTTGCTATAGTAAGACATCCTATTAATATGTCCACATCTTGTAAGCCTCACTGAATAACACATACCTGAAGAAGAATTTAGAGTCTATTTGTAATGGAAATTCATTTAGAGCCTCGGTGACTAATACACATCTGAGGGGTATCCAGGAGTCTATTTCATTTGGACACTCATTCGTAGCCTCACTGGATAATATGCACATGTGCATTAGTCAGGATTTCATTTCATATGGTCAAAGACTGATAATTTCTGTGAATAATGCACAAATATAAAGTACTCAGCAGAGTTTTTCATAGAGCCACTCATTCAGAGATTCACTGAATAATACAAATATTTTAGATAGAAAGAATCCTGTTTCATTTGGTCCCACAATCAGAGCCTCACTGAGTAACATGAACCTGGGAAGCTTAAGGAGTCTGCTTTATATAGCCTCTCATTTACATTTTCAGCAAATAAAGCACACCGGTTGAAGAGGCACTAGTCTATTTTAAATGCCCACAAAATCAAAGATTGAGTGAAGATTATACAACTTGACAATAGTCACTTGTCTATTCCATATGCCCAAATATTCAAAGTCAGAGTCAATAATACACACCTGTGGACTAGTCAAAAAACAATTTTATATGGCAAAAGTTTTAGAGCCTCAGTGAATAATACATACCTGAGGAATACTCAGTACCCTGTTACATAAGACATCTAGCCTGGGGATGAATACCAAGTGTGGGTGAAGGGGAGGAAAGCAGCAAAGCACACTGCCATGTGTGTACCTATGCAACTATCTTGCTCGTTCTGCACATGTACCCCAAAACCTATAATGCAATAAAAATTAAAAAAAAAAAAGGATCACTTGTACTGTACAAAGAGTTCTATTTCCTATAGCCAAATATTCACAACTTAACTGAATGACATACTCCTTGGTGAACGTCAGGATTCTATTTCATATAGCCACATATTCAGAGCCTAACTGAATAACATACACCTTGGGGAATTTCCGGATTCTATTTCGTATAGCCACTTATTTACATACCAAAAGTAAAAACGCATACCTGAGGAGTATTCAGAAGTCTCTGTTTTATGGCCACTCATTCAGAACCTCACGAAATAATACAGAACAATGGAAATTCAGGAGTGTATTTTACATGGCCACTTATTCAGAACCTCATTGAAGAATGATCTATATCTGGAAAATACTCAGGATTCTATTATATATAGCCACTTATTCAGAAACTCACTCAATAATGCACACCTGGGCAATAGTCTGAAAACTTTTTGATATGACCATTCACCCAGTGACTCAGTGAAAAATGCACAGCTGAAAGATAGTCCAAAGCATAGAGTCATTAGTCTATTTTCTGTGGTAACTTTCTCAGAAACTCACTGAACAATACCCAACTTGGAAATAGTCAGAGTCCAGGTCATATGGCCACTCAATCAAAGCATTACTGAATAATGCACAATGTGGCAATAGTAAAATGTCTACTTGATATGGACTCTCATTGAGAGCTTCAGTGCATAATAAACAGCTGTGACTGTTTCTTTTGCCGTAAAGAAGCTGTGGAGTTTGATTAGGTCCCATTTGTCTATTTTGGCTTTTGTTGCCAATGCTTTTGGTGTTTTGTTCATGAAGTCCTTGCCTACTCCTATGTCCTGAACGGTTTTGCCTAGATTTTCTTCTAGGGTTTTTATTGTGTCAGGTCTTACGTTTAAGTCTTTAATCCATCTGGTGTTAATTTTAGTGTAAGGTGTCAGAAAGGGGTCCAGTTTCTGCTTTCTGCACATGGCTAGCCAGTTTTTCCAACACCATTTATTAAATAGGGAATCCTTTCCCCATTGCCTGTTTTTTTTTCTGGTTTATCAAAGATAATATGGTTGTAGATATGTTGTGTTGCCTCCAATGCCTCTGTTCTGTTCCATTGGTCTATATCTCTGTTTTGGTACAAGTACCATGCTGTTTTGATTACTGTAGCCTTGTAGTATAGTTTGAAGTCTGGTAGCGTGATGCCTCCCGCTGTGTTCTTTTTGCTTAGAATTGACTTGGCTATGCGGGCTCTTTTTTGGTTCCATATGAAATTCATGGTGGATTTTTCCAGTTCTGGGAAGAAATTCAATGGTAGTTTGATGGGGATAGCATTGAATGTGTAAATTACTTTGGGCAGTATAGCCATTTTCACAATATTGATTCTTCCTCACCACGAAAATGGAATGTTTCTCCATATGTTTGTGTCCTCTCTTATTTCGTTGAGCAGTTGTTTGTAGTTTTCCTTAAAGGGGTCCCTTACATTCCTAGTGAGTTGTATTCCTAGGTATTTTATTTTCTTTGTAACAATTGTGAATGGCAGTTTCATTTAAAGTTTCAGTGAATAATAAACTTCCATGGTGTATTCAGGGCACTGTTTAAGATATCCACGAATTAAGTGCCTTCCAGAGTGATACCCACATGGGTGGTAATCAGGAGATTATTTTATATGAACTCTAATTCTGGTAATTGCTGAGTAATGCACTGAGTACTTCACAAGTGTGCGTTATTTTTTGACTCTCCAATTGAATCACCATATAAAATAGACTAGTGATCATTCCCAAAATTGCAGTATTCGAAGAGGTGCTGTAAAATGTCCATATCAAATAGCGTCCTGACGATCAAACATGTGTGCATCATTCACGTAGCTGCGTAATTTGGGGGTAGCTTAAAGAGGATCCTGACTACTCCACAGCTGTTTATTATGTCCTGAAGCCTCAATGAGAGGCCATATGAAATAGACTCCCTACTATTGCCTTATTGTGCATTATTTGGTAATTCTTTGCTTGAGTGGCCATAGGACATGGACTCTGACTATTTCCAAAATAGGTATTGTTCATTGAGATTCTGAACGAGTTGCCACAGAAAATAGACTCAGGACTCCATCCCCTTTACTATTTCTCAGCTGTGCATTTTTCACTGAGTCACTGGGTGAACGGTCATATCAAATACTGTCGAGACTATTACCCAGGTGTGCATTATTCGGTGAGTCTCTGAAGAAGTGGCTATATATAATAAAGCCCTGAGTGTTTTCCAGATATATATGATTCTTCAATAAGGATCTGAATAAGTGGCCATGTAAAATACACTCCTGGATTTCCATAGTTCTGTATTATTCTGTGAGGCTCTGAATGAGTGGCCATATAATAGTTACTCCTGAATACTTCACAGGTGTGCGTTTTTACATTTGGTATCTTAATGAGTGGCTATACGAAATAGAGTCCTAACTTTCCCGAAGGTGTATGTTATTCAGTTAGGTTCTGAATATGTGGCTATACGAAATAGAATTCTGCCTACAATACAGGTGTTCTTTATTCAATGAATTTCTGAAATAAATGTCATATGTAATAGCGTCCTGAGTATTGGCAGGTATGTATTATTCACTGAGACTCTAAAATTTTGGCCATATAAAATTGTTTTTAGACTAGTTGACAGGTGTGTATTATTGACTCTGACTTTGAATATTTGGGCATATGGAACACACTAGTGACTATTCTAAAGTTTTGTATTACTCACTCAGGCTTTGATTTTGTGGCCATATAAAATAGACTAGTGTCTATTCCACACGTGTGCATTATTCGCTGAGGCTGTAAATGAGAGGCTATATAAAGTAGACTCCTAACCCTTCCCCAGGTGTGTGTTACTCAGTGAGGCTCTGATTGTGTGACCATATAATACAGGATTCTGTCTATCATAAATATTTTATTATTCAGTGAATTTATAAATGAGTGGCTCTATAAAATAAACTGCTTAGTACTTTACATTTTTGCTTTATTCACTAAAATTATGAGTCAGTGGAAATATGAAATGAAATCCTGAATAATCCACACGTGCATATTATTCACTGAGGTTATGAAAGAATGTCCAAATGAAATAGACTCCTGCCCCCTTCATGGGTGTGCATTATTCACCGAGGTTCCGAATGAATGTCCATCTAAAATAGACTCCAAATTATTTTCCATGTGTGTATTATTCATTGAGGCTTACCAGATGTGCCCATATTAATTAGATTTCTTACTATAACAAGGGTCTCTCTTATTCACTAAGTCTCTGAAAATGTGTCTACATGAAATTGACTCCTGACTACACCACATTATTCAGTGACACTCCGAATGAGAGGCCACATGAAAGTCTCCTTACTATTCCACAGGTGTGCATAATTGAAAGAGATTCTAAATGAGGGGATATAAGTAAATCCTGATTATTTTCCCAGGAGTGTACGTTTAGTGAGGCTCCCAATGACAGTCCATAAAATAGAGACTTCTGACTATTCCACAGGTGTGCATTATTCAGTGATTCTCTGAATGAGTGGCCATAAACAATAGACTCCAGACTATATCACAAGTGTGTTATATTCAGTGAGGCTGTAAAAGAACAGCTATATGAAGCAGACTTCTCATTACTAAACATGTGAGTTTTTCACTGTTTGTCTGAATTAGTAGCCGTATAAAATTGACTCCCGATTTTTCTCCATGTGTGCATTATTAAAACAGGTTCTGTATGAGTTTCCATACCAAATAGACTGCTGGCACTACCCCAGTTGTGTATTATTCAGCAATACCCAGAATTAGAGTTCATATGAAATAAACTCCTGACTATCACCCAGGTGTGTATCACTCAGGAAGGCACTTAATTCGTGGCTATCTTAAACAATACTCTGATTACTCCATAGAAGTTTATTATTCAGTGAAATGTTGAATGAGAGGCCAGAAAGAATAAACAACTAACTATTGCTCTATTTTGAGTTATTCAATAATGTTCTATACGTGTGGTTGTATGAAATAGAATCCTGAGTATTCCCCAGGTGTGTATCATTCAGGGAAGCACATAGTGAGTGGCCATATAAAAAATGCTCGACTATTACTCCGGTGTTAATTATTGACCGAGAATCTAAATGAGTGGCTACATGAAGTAGATTCTTAACTCTTTCCCAGGTGTGTACTATTGAATGAGACTCTGACTAAGTGGGCATAGAAAACAGACTCTTGTGTATTGCCCATGTCTGCATGACTTACAGAGACTTTGAATGTTTCCTTATTTGAAGGAGAACCTTGACTATTTCTGAGGGTAATATTATGTCCTGAGGCCCTGAACGAGTGGCCATGTGAAAGAGATTCCTAAATTATCAGACATACATAAAACTCACTGAAACACTGATAGAGTGGCTGTATGTAATAGACCCCATTTTACTTCACATGTGTGCGTTACTTTTTGACTCTCCAAACGAATCACCCTATAAAAGACTAGTGATCATTTTTCAAATGCGCAGTATTCAAAGAGTTGCTGTAAAAGGGTCCATAACAGATTGTCTCCTGACTATCAAACATTTGTGTATTATTCATGTAGCTGCGTAATTTGGGGCTACCTTAAAGAGAGTAATGACTACTCCCCAGCTGTTTATTATGCACTGAAGCCTGAATAAGAGGCCATATGAAATAGACTCCTTACTATTTCCCAATTGTGCATTATTCTGTAATTCTTTGATTGAGTGGCCATATGACATGGACTCTGACTATTACCAAAGTGGGTATTCTTCAGTGAGATTCTGAATGAGTTATCACAGAAAATAGACTCAGGACTCTATCCTCTTGACTATTTCACAGCTGTGAATTTTTCTTTTTTTTCCTTTTTTTGTTTTTTAAACCTGACTGTTCTTCTTTTTAAAATTTTTTTTTTAATTTTTATTGCATTATAGGTTTTGGGATACATGTGCAGAGTGTGCAAGATAGTTGCATGGGTACACACATGTCAGTGTGCTTTGCTGCCTTCCTCCCCTTTACACACACTTGGTATTTATCCCCAGGCTTTTCCTCCCCAGCCCCCCCGACTGTCCCTCTCCCCTTCCCCCAATAGACCCCACTGTGTAGTAGACCCCCTCCATGTGTCCATGTGTTCTCATTTTTTTTCACGCGCCTATGAGTGAGAATATGCGGTATTTCTTTTTCTGTTCTTGTGTCAGTTTGCTGAGAATGATGTTCTCCAAATTCATCCATGTCCTTACCAAGGACACAAACTTATCATTTTTGATTGCTGCATAATATTTCATGGTGTATATGTGCCACATTTTCCCAGTACAGTCTATCATCGATGAGCATTTGGGTTGGTTCCAGGTCTTTGCTATTGTAAACCGTGCTGCAATGAACATTCGTGTGCATGTGTCCTTATAGTAGAACAATTTATAGTCCTTTGGATATATACCCAGTAATGGGATTGCTGGGTCAAATGGAATTTCTATTTCTAGGTGCTTGAGGAATAGCCACACTGTCTTCCACAATGGTTGAACTAATTTACACTCCCACCAACAGTGTAAGAGTGTTCCTATGTCTTCACATCCTCTCCAGCATCTGCTGTCTCCAGATTTCTTAATGATCGCCATTCTAACCGGCGTGAGATAGTATCTCTATGTGGTTTTGATTTGCATCTCTCTAATGACCAGTGATGATTAGCATTTTTTCATGTGTTTGTTGTCCTCATGTATGTCTTCTTTTGTAAAGTGTCTGTTCATATCCTTTGCCCATTTTTGAAAGGGTTTGTTTGTTTCTTTCCTGTAAATCTGTTTGAGTTCTTTGTAAATTCTGGATATCAGCCTTTGTCAGATGTGTAATCTGCAAAGATTTTTTCCCATTCTGATGGTTGCCGATTCACTTTAGTGACAGTTTCTTTTGCTGTGTAGAAGCCGTGAAGTTTGATTAGGTCCCATTTGTCTATTTTGCCTTTTGTTGCCGATGCTATTGGTGTTTTGGTTATGAAGTCATTGCCTACTTCTATGTCCTAAATGGTTTTGCCTAGATTTTCTTCTAGGGTTTTTATGGTGTCAGGTCTTATGTTAAAGTCTTTAATCCATCTGGAGTTAATTTTAGTGTAAGGTGTCAGGAAGGGGTCCAGTTGCTGCTTTCTGCACAAGGCTAACCAGTTTTCCCAACACCATTTATTAAACAGGGAATCATTTCCCAGTGCTTGTTTTTTTCTGGTTTATCAAAGATTATGTGGTTGTTGGTATGTTGTGGTTCCTCTGATGCCTCTGTTCTGTTCCATTGGTCTATATCTCTGTTTTTGTACCAGTGCAATGCTGTTTTGGTCGCTGTAGCCTTGTATTATAGTTTGAAATCTGGTAGTGTGATGCCTCCTGCTGTGTTCATTTTGCTTAGAATTGACTTGGGTATGCGGGCTCTCTTTTGGTTCTATATGAAGTTCATGGTGGTTTTTTCCAGTTCTGTGAAGAAATTCAATGGTAGTTGGATGGGGATACCATTGGTGGTGTAAATTACTTTGGGCAGTGTAGCCATTTTCACGATATTGATTCTTCCTAATCATGAACATGGAATGTTTCTCCATCTGTTTTTGTCCTCTCTTATTTCGTTGAGCAGTTGTTTGTAGTTTTCCTTAAAGATGTCCTTACATTCCTGTGAGTTATATTCCTAGGTATTTTATTTTCTTTGTAGCAATTGTGAATGGCAGTTCGTTCTTGATTTGGTTCCCTTAAAGTCTGTTATTGGTGTATAGGAATGCTTGTGATTTTTGCACATTGATTTTATATCCTGAGAATTTGCTGAAGTTGCTTATCAGTTGCAGGAGCTTTTGGGCTGAGGTGATGGGGTCTTCTAGGTATACTATCATGTCGTCTGCAAATAGAGACAATTTGGCTTCCACCCTTCCCATTTTAATACCCTTTATTTCTTTTTCTTGTCTGATTGCTCTGGCTAAAACTTCCAGTACTATGTTGAATAGGAGTGGTGAGAGAGGTCATCCTTGTCTGGTGCCGGATTTCAACTGGAATGCTTCCAGTTTTTGCCCATTAAGTATGATATTGGCTGTTTGTTTGCCACAAAAAGCTTTTATTACTTTGAGATATGTTCCATGAGTACCACGTTTATTGAGGGTTTTTAGCATAAAGGGTGTTGAATTTTGTCGAATGCCTTCTCTGCATCAATTGAGAAAATCATGTGGTTTTTTTTTTAGCTTCTGTTTATGTGGTGAATTACATTTATAGACTTGCGTATGTTGAACCAGTCTTACCTCCCTGGTATGAATTCTACTTGTTCATGATGGATAAGTTTTCTAATGTGATGTTGCAATCGGTTTGCCAGTATTTTATTGAAGATTTTTGCAACTGTGTTCATCATGGATATTGGCCTGATGTTTTCTTTTCTTGTTGAGTATCTGCCAGGTTTTGGTATCAGAATGATGTTGGTCTCATAAAATGATTTGGGAAGGGTTCCCTCTTTTTGAATTATTTGAAATAGTTTCAGAAGGAATGGTACCAGATCCTCTTTGTGTGCCTGGTAGAATTCAGCTGTGAACCCTTCTGGACCTGGGCTTTATTTGTGTGGTAGGCTCTTAATTGCTGCCTCAACTTCAGACCTTGTTATTGGTCTATGCATACTTTGGGCTTCATTCTGTTTTAGGCTAGGGAGGACACAGGCATCCAGGAATTTATCCATTTCTTCCTGATTTACGAGTTTATGTGCATAGAGTTGTTTTTAGTATTCTCTGATGATGGTTTGAATTTCTGTGGAATCTGTGGTGATTTCCCCATTATCACTTTTTATTGCATCTATTTGGTTATTCTCTCTTTTCTATCAGTCTTGCTATTGGTCTGTCTATTTTGTTGATCTTCTCAAAAAACCTGCTCTTGGGTTTATTGATTTTTTGAAGGGTTTTTCTTGTCTCTATCTCCTTCATTTCTGCTCTGATCTTAGTTATTTATTGTCTTTGGCTAGGTTTTAAGCTTTTTTGATCTTGCTGCTCTAGCTCTTTCAATTTTGATGATAGGGTGTCAATTTTGGATCTCTCCACTTTTCTCATGTGGGCACTTATTGCTATATATTTTCTTCTACAGACTGCTTTAAATGTGTCCCAGAGATTGTGGTATGTTGTGTCTTCGTTCTCGTTGGTTTCAAATAACTTCTTTATTTCTGTTTTAATTTCATTGTTTATCCAATCAACATTCAAGGGCCAGTTGTTCAGTTTCCATGAAGCTGTGCGGTTCTGAGTTATTTTCTGAATTCTGAGTTCCAACTTGATTGCACTATGCTCTGAGAGACTGTTATAATTTCAGTTGTTTTGCATTTGCTGAGGAGTGCTTTACTTCCAATTATGTGGTCAATTTTGGAGTAGGTGTGATGTGGTGCTGAGAAGAATGTATATTCTGTGAATTTGGGGTAGAGGGTTCTGTAAATGTCGATCAGGTTTGCTTGTTCCAAGTCTGAGTTCAAGCCCTTGATATCATTGTTAATTTTCTGTCTGGTCGATCTGTCTGATATTGACAGTGGAGTGTTAAAGTCTCCCACTATTATTGTGTGGGAGTCTAAGTCTCTTTGTACGTCACTAAGACTTTTCTTATATATATGGGTGCTCCTGCATTGGGTCCATATATATTTAGAATCGTTAGCTCTTCTTGTTTTATCGATACTTTACCATTATGTAATGAACTTCTTTGTCTCTTTTGATCTTTGTTGCTTTAAAGTCTATTTTATTAGAAATGAGAATTGCAACTCCTGCTTTTCTTTGCTCTCCATTTGCTTGGTAAATCTTCCTCCATCCCTTTATTTGAGCCTTTGTGTATCCTTTCATGTGAGGTGGGTTTCCTGGATACAGCACACCTATGGGTTTTGGTTTTTTATCCAATTTTCCAGTCTTTGCCTTTTGATTGGTGCATTTAGCCCATTTACATTTAGGGTTAATATTGTTATGTGTGAATTCGATACAGCCATTTTGATTCTAGCCGGCTGTTTTGCCCATTGGTTTATGTAGATTCTTCATTTTGTTGATGCTCTTTAGCATTTGGTATGCTTTTAGGATGGCTGGTACTGGTTGTTTCTTTCCATGTGTAGTGCCTCTTTCAGAAGCTCTCATAAAGCAGGCCTAGTGGTGACAAAATCTCTGAGTACTTGCTTGTTCATGAAGGATTTTATTTTTTCTTCACTTATGAAACTCAGTTTGGCTGGATATGAAATTCTGGGTTGAAAATTTTATTCTTTAAGGGTGTTGAATATTGGCCCGACTTTATTCTGGCTTGCAGAGTCTCCACCAAGAGATCTGTGGTGAGTCTGATGAGCTTCCCTTTGTGGGTGACCCGACCTTTCTCTCTGGCTGCCCTTAGTATTTTCTCCTTCATTTCAACCCTGGCAAATCTGACAATTATGTGCCTTGTGGTTGCTCTTCTTGCAGAGTATCTTTGTGGTTTTGTCTGTATTTCTTGGAGTTGAGTATTGATCTGTCTTGCTAGGTTGGGGAAATTTTCCTGGATAATATCTTGAAGAGTATTTTCCAGCTTAAATTCATTCTCTTCATCACATTCTGGTACACCTATCAAACGTCGGTTGAGTCTCTTCACATAGTCCCACATTTCTTGGAGATTTTGTTAATTCCTCTTTGCACTTTTTTCTCTAATCTTGGTTTCTCGTTTTATTTCATTGAGTTGATCTTCAACTTCTGATATTCTTTCTTCTGCTTGGTCAATTCGGCTGTTGAAACTTGTGCATGCTTCACGAAGTTCTCTTGTTTTTTTTTTTTTAGCTCCTTCAATTCATTCATGTTCCTCTCTAAGTTGTCCATTCTTGTTATCATTTCCTGGAATCTTTTTGCAAGGTTCTTAGTTTTTTTTCACTGATTTAGAAGATGTTCTTTCAGCTCACTGAAGTTTCTCATTATCCACTTTCTGAAGTCTTCTTCCATCATTTCGTCACAGTCATTCTCCTTCCAGCTTTGTTTCCTTGCTGGTGAGAAGTTTTGGTTCTTTGTCGTGGGTGAGGTGTTTTGGTTTCAGGTGTTTTCCTCCTTTTTCTGCTGGTTTCTTCCCATCTTTGTGAATTTGTCCACCTGTCGTCTTAGTAGTTGCTGGTTTTTCAATTGGGTTTCTGAGTGGATGCCCAGATTGTTGATGATGAAGTATTTCTGTTACTTAGTTTTCCTTCTAATGGTCTAGCACCTCTGCTGTACGAGTGCTGAGGTCCACTCCAGGCCCTGCTTGTCTTGGGTACACCTGTAGTGGCTGCGGAACAGTGAGGGATGCTACCAGTTTTTTCTTCTGCTATCTTTTTTCCAGAATGATGCCCACCAAATGTCAGTATGATTAGTCCTTTTCTGGGGTGACTCTTTGGACATACAGGGGTCAGGGAGCTGCTTGAGGGGACGGTCTTTACTTTATGGGAGCTCCAGTGCTGAGCTGTGAGCTCTGTTTTTCATTCAGGGTTGTTGGGAGGATGTGTTTATGTCTGCTGCAACAGAACTCATAAAACACCCCTCCTTTTTTTCCCCTTAGATGCTCTGTCTCAGGGGGTTGGGGCTTTCTTTATGAGTATCAGTTGCACTGTCCTGCCCGCCTAAGAGGTAGGCTATTCATTATTTGCCTGCCGAGGCTTTGCCCTGCTAGCGTGGCTTTGCCCTGCTGCCGCAGGACCTGTTCTGCTGTGGTGCTCCGCCCAGCTGAGAGTCTCTCTGTTATGTTGGGTTGCCTTGGCAATGGCAGGCTGCATCAGCACTGGGCAGTACTTCAGTAGGGGCCGATTGTGTCCATAGTGGTGGATGCCATTCCCCCACCAGGCTACACAGTGCTAGATTCAACTGTGCTGGCAGCAAATCTCTCAGTCCTGACTGCCTCCAATTGCCACCCTGCTTGTCCCTGTGAGGGTGGGGACCGCCGAGCCTGATCACCCAGCTCCCTGCCTCAGGGTCCTTTCTCTCTCTCTCTCTCTCTTCCTCTCCCCAAGGTGAACAATTGACTCTCTAACTGGAGCCCCTGTAGCCTGCTGATAGGGCACTGGGAATCATGCCATCTCCCATGCCGCTGCCCACTGTGCCGGCTCAGATCACGCTTTCCAAAAATCTCCTGGTCTGGCTCATTGTCCAAGTCCTGTTCAGTCAGATGGACATGTCAATCTGCCCTTCCAAATCTCAGATGCGGGTTTAACAGGGCACCCACACCAGTGAGTTTTGTGTGGGAGCCGAAGCCCTGTGGGCCGGCCAAGCCGCATGAGCCAGGCATTCTAGCCGGCTGTGCTGGCTTCCCATGTCTCTACCACACCTGGGATTTTCAACGTTCTGTGGGCAAAAAAGGTACATCTAAGAAAGCGGCTAGCACTCATCCTCTGCGCCTTTATGGGGAGCTGCAATCCTGAGTCACCTCTATGAGGCCATCTTCAATTCATGGCTATCTTAAGCACTGTCCTGATAACTTCATAGAAGTGTATTATTCACTGAAACGTTGAATGAGAGGCCAGAAAGAATAGACACCTGACTATTGCTCTATATTGAGTTATTCAATAAGGTTCTAAACATGTGGTTGTATGAAATAGAATCCTGAGGATTCCACAGGTGTGTATCATTCCTGGAGGCACATAGTGAGTGGCCATATAAAAAATGCTCGACTATTACTCCGGTGTGAATTATTCACCGAGGCTCTAAATGAGTGGCTACATGAAGTAGATTCTTATCTCTTGCCTCAGTGGGTATTATGGAATGAGACTCTGACTAAGTGGGTATATAAAAGAGACTCTTGTTTATTGCCCATGTGTGCATAACTTTCAGAGACTCTGAATGTGTCCTTATTTGAAGTAGAACCTTGACTATTTATGAGGGTATTATTATGCCCTAAGGCCCTGAATGAGTGGCCATGTGAAAGAGATTCCTGAATTATCAGATATACATATAATTCACTGAAACACTGATAGAGTGGCATTATGTAATAGACCCCATTTTACTTCACATGTGTGGGTTACTTTTTGACTCACCAAACGAATCACCATATAAAATAGACTAGTGATCATTCCCCAAATGTGCAGAATTCGAAAAAGTGCTATAAAAGGGTCCATATAAGATAGACTTCTGAATATCACACATGTGTGTATCATTTACGTAACTGCATTATTTGGGGCTACCTTAAAGTGGGTCCTGACTACTCCATAGGAGTTTATTATGCACTGTAGCTCTCAATGAGAGGCAATATGAAATAGACTCTTTACTATTGCCCCATTGTGCATTATTCTGTAATGCTTTGACTGAGTGGTCATATGATCTTGACTCTGACTATTTCTAAGTTGGGTATTTTAAAGTAAGTTTCTGAACGAGTTACAACAGAAAATAGACTCATGACTCTATTCTCTTGAGTATTTCCCAGCTGTGCATTTTTCACTGAGTCACTGGGTGAACTATCATATCAAATAATCTTCAGACCTTTCCCCAGGTGTGCATTATTCTGTGAGTCTCTGAATAAGTCGCTATATATAATAGAATCCTGAGTATTTTCCAGATATAGATGATTCCTTAATGAGGTTCTGTATAAGTGGCCATGGAAAATACGCTCATGATTTTTCATAGTTCTGTATTATTCTGTGAGGTTCTGAATGAGTGGCCATAAAACAGAGACCCCTGAATACTCTGCAGGTGTGCGTTTTTATATTTGGTATCTAAATGAGTGGCTATACAAAATAGAATCTTGACTTTTCTCAAGGTGTATGTTTTTCAGTTAGGTTCTGAATATGTGGCTATACAAAATAGAATTCTACTACCTTACAGGTGTATTTTATTCAATGGATCTCTGAAATAGATGACATATGTAATAGCGTCCTGAGTATGTATTATTCACTGAGGCTCTAAAACTTTGGTCATATGAAATATTTCTTTGACTAGTTTACAGATGTTTACTATTGACCCTGACATTCATTATTTGGGCAAATGGAATAGACAAGTGTCTATTCACAAGTTGTTTATTACTCACTCAAGCTTTGATTTTGTGGCCATATAAAATGCACTACTGTCTATTCCACACGTGTGCATTATTTGCTGAGGCTGTAAATTAGAGGCTAAATAAAGTAGACTCCTAACGCTTCCCCAGGATTGTGTTACTCATTGAGGCTCTAATTGTATGACCATATGAAACAGGATTCTGTCCATCTTAAATGTTTGTATTATTCAGTGATTCTCTGAATGAGTGGCTCTATGAAATAGACTGCTGAGTACTTTACATTTTTGTATTATTCACTGAAATTACGAGTCAGTGGCCATATTAAATGAAATCCTGACTAATTTACATGTGCATATTATCCACTGAGGCTATGAATGAGTGTACAAATGACATAGATTCCTGGCTACCCCACGGGTGTGCATTATACACCGAGGATCTTAATGAATGTCCATCACAAATATACTCCAAATGATTCTCCAGGTGTATACTATTCAGTGAGGCTTACAAGATGTGGCCATATTAATTAGATGCTTTACAATTTCAAGGGTCTCTCTTATTCACTGAGGCTCTAAAAATGTGTGTACGTGAAATAAATTCCTGACTACACCACATGATTCAGTGACACTCCAAATGAGAGGCCCCATGAAAAATTCTCCTTACTATTCCACAGGTGTGCATTATTGAGTGAGACTCTAAATGAGGTGATAAAAGTAAATCCTGACTATTTTTCAGGAGTGTACATTTAGTGAGGCTCTCAATAAAAGGTCATAGAATAGAGACTTCTGACTATTCCGCAGGTGTGCATTATTCAGTGATTCTCTGAATGAGTGGCCATAAGCAATAGACTTCAGACTATATCACAAGTGTGTAATATACAGTGAAGGGGTGAAAGAACAGCCATATGTAACAGACTTCTCATTACTCCACATGTGCGTTATTCACTTTTTGTCTGAATCAGTAGCCATATGATATAAACTCCTATTATTTTCATTGCGTGCATTATTCAAACAGGTTCTATATGAGTGTCCATACCAAAAAGACTCCTGACACTGCCACAGTTGTGTATTACACAGCAATACCCAGAATTATAGTTTATATGAAATAAACTCCTATGACCCATATGTGTATCACTCATGAAGGCATTTAATTCGTGGCTATCTTAAACAGTGCCCTGATTACTCCATAGAAGTTTTCTATTCACTGAAACATTGAATGAGAGGCCAGAAAAAATAGACATGCGACTATTGCCCAATTGTGAATTATTCAATAAGCTTCTAAATGTGTGGTAGTATAAAATAGAATCTTGAGGATTCCCCAGGTGTGTATCATTTAGGGAGGCACATAGTGAGTGGCCATATAAAAAATGCTCGACTAACCAGGGTTGAAACGGAGAAAATACTAAGGGCAGCCAGAAAGAATGGTCAGGTTACCCACAAAGGGGAGCCTATTAGACTTATGGCAGATCTCTCAGTAGAAATGCTACAACCAGAAGAGAGTGGGGGCTGATATTTAACATCCTCAAAGAACAGAACTTTCAGCTCAGAATTTTATATCCTGCCACACTAAGCTTCCCAATTGAAGAAAAAAAATAAAATTTTTTATGAACAAGCAAGTACTCAAAGATTTTATTACCACCAGGCCTGCTTTACAAAAACTTCTGAAAGAAGCATTACACACAGAAAGGAACAACCAGTATTAGCCTTTCTAAAAATATACCAAAATGTAAAGGGCCTCAACAGAAAGAAGTATTTACATCAACCAATGGATAAAATAGCCAGTTAACATCAAATGGCAGTAATCTTAAATTGAAATAAACTCAATTTTATAATTAAAAGACACAGCCAAAACCTAACGGTATACTATATCCAGACCCATTTCATATTCAAAGATAAAAACAAAGACTAAAAACAAAGGGTTGGAGAAAGATTTACCAACCAAACAGGGAACAAAAGCAAATAAATAAACAAAAAGGAGTTGCAATTCATGCATTTGATAAAACAGATTTCAAACCAACAAATATAGAGTGGTATAAGTATCAATGCATCCTAACACCCAGATACATAAGACCCATAAAGAGATTCAGACTCAACAAATCAGAAAATTAATAAGGATATCCAAAATCTGAACTCAGATCAGTAACAAGTAAACTTAATAAGCACTTGTAGAACTCTCCACTTTAGATAAATAAAGTATACATTCTCCATTTTAAATACACAAAATAATGACCGGCCATTATTAATAGAATAAAGCAATATTCCTGTTCTCCCTCCCTGTTTTTCTTCCTCTCTTTTCCTTTTCAGAAAAAAAATGCTCGTCTATTAATCTGGCGTGAATTATTCACTGAGGTTCTAAATGAGTGGCTATATGAAGTAGACTCTTAACTATTCCCAAGGTGTGTAACATTCAATGAGACTCTGAATAAGTGGAGGTGGTGTATGAGTGTCCATATCAAATAGTCTCCTGACTGTCACACATATGTGTATCATTCACGTAGCTCCATAATTTGCGTCTACATTAAAGAGGGGCCTGACTTCTTCACAACTGTTTATTACACATGGAAGCTCTCAATGAGAGACCATATTAAATAGAAACATTACTACTACTTCATTGTGCATTACTCGGTAATGCTTTGATTGAGTGGCCTTATGACCTGGACTCTGACTCTTTCTAAAGTGGGGATTCTTCAGTGAGATTCTAAACGAGTTACCACATAAAATAGACTCATGATTCTATCTTCTTTAATTTTCTCAGGTGTTCATTTTTCACTGAGTCACTGGGTGAACGGTCATATCAAATATTCTCCAGACTATTCCCCAGGTTTGCATTATTCAGGGAGTCTCTGAATAAGTGACTATATATAATAGAATCCTGAGTATTTTTCAGATACACATGATTCTTCAATGAGGTTTTGAATAAGTGGCCATGAAAAATACACTCCTGAGGAAGGACTCGCAAGATGGTGTCATAGAAGCGACTCAGGATTACAGCTCTCAGTGAAGGTGCAGAGTGTGAGTCCTAGCCGCATTATCGGATGGACCTTTTTTGCCCACAGAGCATTGAAAGTCCCAGGTGTGGGAGAGACATCAGATGCTAGTACAGCTGGCTAGTGCAGCCAGCTCACGCGGCCCCTTTGGCCGGCGCCACAGAGGAACCCAGCATGGAACTCACTGGTCTGGGTGCCCTGTTTAACCGGCAATCTGAGATTTGGAAGAGCAGATTGGCATGTCCATCTGATTGAATGGGACTTGGACAGTGAGCCAGAACAGGAGTTTTCTTGGAAGCATGATCTGAGCCGGTGCAGTGGGCAGTGGCACGGGAGATCGCATGGATCCCAGTGCCCTATCGGCAGGCTACTGGGGCGCCAGTGAGAGAGTCGACCTTTCAGCTTGGGTAGAGGAAGAGAGAGAGAAAGAGGACCGACTCTGAGGCAGGAAACTCGGTGATTGGGCTTGGCGGGTCCCACTCTGATGGGGACAAGCAGGGCGGTAATTGGAGGCACTCGGGGTGGAGAGTTTTGCTGCCAGCATCTAGGACGGTGCAGGTCAGTGAAAAAGGGGAGTCCGCCACTACTGATGCAATCAGCCCCTACTGAAGTACCGCCCAGGGCTGACACAGCCTGCTGTTGCCGAGGCAACCTGCCATAACAGAGAGACTCTGCCAGGAGGAAGGAGCACTCAACAGCAGAATGGAGAAGAGCAGCAACAGGGCGGACCCCGGCTAGCAGGGCAGAGCACCGGCAAGCAAATAGTGAATAGACTGCCTCCAAGTGGGGCAGGACAGTGCAACAGATACTCATCAAAAAAGCCCCAACTCCCTGAGACAGAGAATCTAAGGCAGGGGAAAGAAAAGGGTGGTGTTTTATGAGTTCTGTTGCAGCAGACATAAACAACCTTCCAACAACCCTGAATGAAAAATGGAGCTCACAGCTCAGAACTGGAGCTCCTATAAAGTAAAGACCATCTCCTCAAGCAGCTCCATGACCCCTGTATATCCAAAGAGTCACCCCAAAAAAGGACTAATCAGACAGATATTTGGCGGGCATCATTCTGAAACAAAGACAGCAGAAGAAGAAACTGGTATCATCCCTCACTGTTCCACAGCTACTACAGGTATACCCCAGAAAAGCAGGGCCTGGAGTGGACCTCAGCACTCATACAGCAGAGGGGCTAGACCATTAGAAGGAAAACTAAGTAACAGGAAAAACATCAGCATCAACAATCTCAGCGTCCACACAGAGACCCAATTGAAAAATCAGCAACTACTAAGACGACAGGCAGATAAATCCATAAATATGGGAAGAAACCAGCGCAAAAAGGAGGAAAACACCCCAAACCAAAAAACCTCACCTCCTACAAAGAACCAAAACTCCTCACAAGAAAGGGAACAAATCTGGACGGAGAATGAGTGTGATGAAATGACGGAATCAGACTTCAGAAAGTGCATAATGAGAAACTTTAGTGAGATAAAAGAACATGTTCTAAATCAGTGCAAAGAAACTAAGAACCTTGAAAAAACATTTGAAAAAAGATTCGAGGAATTGATAACAAGAATGGACAACTTAGAGAGGAATATGAATGAATTGAAAGAGCTGAAAAACACAACATGAGAACTTCGCAAAGCATGCACAAGTTTCAAAAGCCAAATTGACCAAGCAGAAGAAAGAATATCAGAAGTTGAAAATCAACTCAATGAAATAAAACGAGAAACCAAGATTAGAGAAAAAAGCACAAAAAGTAATGAACAAAATCTCCAAGAAATGTGGGACTATGTGAAGAGACCCAACCTACGTTTGATAGGTGTCCCAGAATGTGATGAAGAGAATGAATTTAAGCTGGAAAACACTCTTCAGGATATTATCCCGGAAAATTTCCCCAAGCTAGCAAGACAGGTCAATACTCAACTCCAGGAAATACAGAGAACACCACAAAGATACTCCACAAGAAGAGCAACCCCAAGGCACATAATAGTCAGTTTCACCAGGGTTGAAATGAAGGAGAAAATACTAAGGACAGCCAGAGAGAAAGGTCGGGTCACCCACAAAGGGAAGCCCATCAGACTCACAGCAGATGTCTCGGCAGAGACTCTACAAGCCAGAAGACAGTGGGGGCCAATATTCAACATCCTTAAAGAAAAGAACTTTCAACCCAGAATTTTATACCCAGCCAAACTGAGCTCCATAAGTGAAGGAAAATTAAAATCCTTCATAAACAAGCAAGCACTCAGAGATTTTGTGACCACGAGGCCTGCTTTACAAGAGCTCCTGAAAGAGGCACAACATATAGAAAAAAAACCCCAGTACCAGCCATCGTAAACCATACTAAATGCTAAAGAGCATCAACAAAATGAAGAATCTACATGAACCAATGGGCAAAACAGCAAGTTAGCATCAAAATGGTAGTATCAAAATCACACGTAACAATATTAACCCTAAATGTAAATGGGCTAAATGCACCAATCCAAAGACACAGGATGAAAAATTGGATAAAAAACCAAAACCCATCGGTGTGCTGTATCCAAGAAACCCACCTCACACGCAAGGATACACAAAGGCTCAAAATAAAGGGATGGAGGAAGATTTACCAAGCAAATGGAGCAAAAAAAAGCAGGAGTTGCAATTCTCGTCTCAGTTAAAATGGACTTTAAAGCAACAAAGTTCAAAAGGGACAAAGAACGTCATTACATAATGGTAAAAGGATCCAAACAACAAGAAGAGCTAACAATTCTAAACATATATGGACCCAATGCAGGAGCACCCAGATATATAAGGCAAGTTCTTAATGACTTAAAAAGAGACTTTGATGCCCACACAATAATAGTCGGAGACTTTAACAATCCACTGTCAATATCAGACAGATCAACCAGACCGAAAATCAACAAGAATATCCAAGACTTGAACTCAGACCTAAAACAAGCAAACCTGATAGACATTTACTGAACTCTCCACCACAAATCCACAGAATATACATTGTTCTCAGCACCACATCACACCTACTCCAAAATTGACCACATAACTGGAAGTAAAGTACTCCTCAGCAAATGCAAAACAAGTGAAATCATAACAAACAGTCTCTCAGACCATAGTGCAATCAAGTTGGAACTCAGAATACAGAAAATAACTCAGAACCACACAGCTTCATGGAAACTGAACAACTGGCTCTTGAATGTTGATTGGATAAACAAAGAAATGAAGGCAGCAATAAAGAAGATATTTGAAACCACTGAGAATAAAGACATAACGTACCAGAATCTCTGGGACACATTTAAGCAGTCTGTAGAGGAAAACATATAACAATAAGTGCCCACATGAGAAGAGTGGAGAGATCCAAAATTGACACCCTATCGTCAAAATTGAAAGAGCTAGAGGAGCAAGATCAAAAAAGCTCAAAACCTAGCCGAAGACAAGAAATGACTAAGATCAGAGCAGAACTGAAGGAGATAGAGACAAGAAAAACCCTTCAAAATATCAGTAAATCTAAGAGCTGGTTTTTCAAAAAGATCAACAAAATAGACAGACCACTAGAAAGTCTGATAAAAAAGAAAAGAGAGAACAACCAAATAGATGCAATAAAAAACGATAATGGGGAAATCATCACAGATTCCATAGAAATTCAAACCATCATCAGAGAATAGTACAAACAACTCTATGCACATAAACTAGTAAACCAGGAAGAAATGGATAAATTCCTGGACACCTGTGTCCTCCCAAGCCTAAAACAGGAGGAAGCCAAAACTATGAATAGACCAATAACAAGGTCTGAAGTTGAGGCAGCAATTAAGAGCCTACCACACAAGAAAAGCCGAGGTCCAGATGGGTTCACAGCCGAATTCTACCAGACACACAAAGAGGATCTGGAACCGTTCCTTCTGAAACTATTCCAAATAATCCAAAAAGAGGGAACCCTTCCCAAATGATTTTATGAGACCAACATCATCCTGATACCAAAACCTGGCATAGACTCAACAAGAAAAAAATCATCAGGCCAATATCCATGATGAACATAGATGCAAAAATCTTCAATAAAATATTGGCAAACCGATTGCAGCAACATATTAAAAAACTTATCCATCGCCGGGTGCGGTGGCTCAAGCATGTAATCCCAGCACTTTGGGAGGCTGGGGCGGGTGGATCACGAGGTCAAGAGATCGAGACCATCCTGGTCAACATCGTGAAACCTCGTTTCTACTAAAAATACAAAAAATTAGCGGGGCACGGTGGCGCGTGCCTGTAGTCCCACCTACTCAGGAGGCTGTGGCAGGAGAATTGCCTGAACCCAGGAGGCGGAGATTGCGGTGAGCCGAGATCGTGCCATTGCACTCCAGCCTGGGTAACAATAGTGAAACTCCATCTCAAAAAAGAAAAAAAAAACTTATCCATCATGATCAAGTAGGATTTATCCTGGGGATGCAAGGCTGGTTCAACATATGCAAGTCTATAAATGTAATTCACCACACAAACAGAAGCAAAAACAAAAACCGCATGATTATCGCAATTGATGCAGAGAAGGCATTTGACAAAATTCAACAGACCTTTATGCTAAAAACACTCAATAAACTTGGTATTGATGGAACATATCTCAAAGTAATAAAAGCTATTTACGACAAACCAACAGCCAATATCATACTTAATGGGCAAAAACTGGAAGCATTCCCTTTGAAATCCGGCACTAGACAAAGATGCCCTCTCTCACCACTCCTATGCAACATAGTACTGGAAGTTCTAGCCAGAGCAATCAGGGAAGAGAAAGAAATAAAGTTTATTGAAATAGAAAAGTTGGAATCCAAACAGTCTCTATTTGCAGACGAAATGATAGGATACCTAGAAGACCCCATCACCTCAGCCCCAAAGCTTCTGAAACACATATGAAACTTCATCAAAGTCTCAGGATATAAAATCAATGTGCAAAAATCACAAGCATTTCTATACTCCAATAACAGACTTAAAGAGAACCAAATCAAGAATGAACTGCCATTCACAATTGATACAAAGAAAATAAAATACCTAGGAATACAACTTACAAGACACGTAAGGGACCTCTTTAAGGAAAACTAGAAACCACTGCTCAACGAAATAAGAGAGGACACAAACAGATGGAGGAACATTCCATTTTCGTGGTTGGGAAGAATCAATATCGTGAAAATGGCTATACTGCCCAAAGCAATTTACACAATCAATGCTATCCCCATCAAACTACCATTGAATTTTTTCACAGAACTGGAAAAAACCACCATGAATTTTATATGAAACCAAAAAAGAACCAGCATAGCCAAGTCAATTCTAAGCAAAAAAGACCACAGCGGGAGGCATCACACTACCAGTCTTCAAACTACTACAAGGCTACAGTAATCAAAACAGCATGGTACTGGTACCAAAACAGAGATATAGACCAATGGAACAGAACAGAAGCATCAGAGGCAACACAACATATCTACAACCATATTATCTTTGATAAACCAGACAAAAACAAGTAATGGGGAAAGGATTCCCTATTTAATAAATGGTGTTGGGAAAACTGGCTAGCCATGTGCAGAAAGCAGAAACTGAACCCCTTCCTGACACCTTCCACTAAAATTAACTCCAGATGGATTAAAGACTTAAACATAAGACCTGACACCATAAAAACCCTAGAAGACAATCTAGGCAAAACCATTCATGATATAGGAGTACACAAGGACTTCATGACCAAAACACCAAAAGCATTGGCAACAAAAGCCAAAATAGAGAAATGGGACCAAATAAAACTCCACAGCTTCTGCACGACAAAAGCAACAGTCACTAGAGTGAATCAGCAACCATCAGAATGGAAAACAATCTTTGCAGTTTACACATCTGACAAAGGGCTGATATCCAGAATTTACAAAGAACTCAAACAGATTTACAGGAAAAAAACAAACAAGCCCATTCAAAAATGGGCAAAGAATATGAGCAGACACTTTACAAAAGAAGACATACATGAGTCCAACAATCATATGAAAAAATGCTCATCATCACTGGTCATTAGAGAGATGCAAATCAAAACCACATTGAGATACAATCTCACGCCGGTTAGTATGGTGATCATTAAAAAATCTGGAGACAGCAGATGCTGGAGAGGATGTGGAGAAATAGGAACACTCTTACACTGTTGGTGGGAGTGTAAATTAGTTCAACCATTGCGGAAGACAGTGTGGCGATTCCTCAAGGTCCTAGAAATAGAAATTCCATTTGACCCAGCAATCCCATTACTGGGTATATATCCAAAGGACTATAAATCCTTCTATTATAAGGACACATGCACACGAATGTTCGCTACAGCACTGTTTACAATAACAAAGAACTGGAACCAACCAAATGCCCAACCATGATAGACTGGACTGGGAAAATGTGGCACATATACACCATGGAATATTATGCAGCAATCAAAAATGATGAGTTTGTGTTCTTTGTAAGGACATGGATGAATCTGAAGAACATCATTCTAAGCAAACTGACACAAGAACAGAAAGAGAAATACCGCATGTACTCACTCATAGGTGGGTGAGAAAAATGAGAACACATGGACACAGAGAGGGCGTCTACTACACACTGGGGAGTATTGGGGGAATGGGGGAGGGACGGGGGGGCTGGGGAGGGATAGCCTGGGGATAAATGCCAAGTGCGGGTGAAGGGGAGGAAGGCAGCAAAACACACTGCCATGTGTGTACCTATGCAAATGTCTTGCACGTTCTGCACATGGACCCCAAACCCTATAATGCAATAAAAATTAAAAAAAAATTAAAATTCACAAAATATAAACAAATAGAAAGCATAAAAAAAGAAAGATTCTCTCTTTCCATCAACAACATTTGAATTGGTTAATAGTTGCTATTTGCTCTTACACTTTTCTGGATAAATTGGGAAGTTATACATTATAATTTTATTAATTTAGGATATTTTATGCGTATTAAATTTAAACAAATCTAAAGTTAATAAAATCTTCAGCATTCTCTTAAATTAAAAAAAGAATAGACACCTGACTATTGATCTAATGTGAATTATTCAATAAGGTTATAATTGTGTGCTATTATGACATAGAATGTGAGGATTCCCCAGGTGTGTATCATTCAGGGAGTCACATAGTGAATGTCCATATAAAAAATTCTCGACTGTCACTATGGTGTGAATTATTCACTGAGGCGCTTAATGAGTGGCTACATGAAGTAGACTCTTAACTCTTTCCCAGGAGTGTAATATTGAATGAAACTCTGACTAAGTGGGCATAGAAAAGAGACACTTATGTATTGCTCATGTGTGCATTACTCACAGAGACTCTGAATGTGTAGTTTTTTGAAGTAGACCCTTGACTGTTTCCGAGGGGAGTATTATGCACTGAGGCCCTGAACGAGTGGCCATGTGAAAGACATTCCTGACGTATCAGATATACATATTATTCACTGAAACACTGAAAGAGTGGCCTTATGTAATATACCTCATTTTACTCCACAAGTGTGCGTTAATTTTTGACTCTCCTAAGGAATCACCATATGAAATAGACTAGTGATTATTCCACAAATGTGCAGTATTTGAAGAGGTGCTGTATGAGTGTCCATATCAAATAGTCTCCTGACTATCACACATTTGTGTAGCATTCACATAGCTACATAACTTGGGGCTACCTAAATAAGGTCCTGTCTACTCCACAGCTCCTTATTATGCACTAAAGCTCTCAATGAGAGGCCATATGTGATAGACTCCTTACTATTGCCCCATTGTGCATTATTCTGTAATGCTTTGATTGAGTGGCCTTATGACCTGGACTCTGACTTTTTCCAAGGTGGGTATTCTTCAGTTTGTTTCTGAATGTGTCACCACAGAAAATAGACATATGACTCTATTCTCTTGACTCTATTTCAGCTGTGCGTTTTTCACTGAGTCACTGGGTGAAGGGTCATATCAAATAGTCTCTGGACTATTCCCCAGGTGTGCATTATTCGTTGAGTCTCTGAATAAGTGGCTATATATAATAGAATCCTGAGTATTGTCCACATATACATGATTCTTCAATGAGGTTCTGAATAAGTGGCCATGTGAAATAAACTCCTGAATTTCCATAGTTCTGAATTATTCTGTGAGGCTCTGAATGAATCGCCATAAAACAGACAGTCCTGAATCCTGGGCAGGTGTGCGTTTTTACATTTGGTATATAAATGGGTGGCTATAGGAAATAGAATCCTGATTTTCACCAAGGTTTATGTTATTCAGTTAGGTTCTGAATATGTGGCTATACGAAATAGAATTCTGACTTTCCCCAAGGTGTATGTCTTTCACTTAGGTTCTGAATATATGGCTATACAAAATGGAATTCTGACTACAATACAGGTGTTACTTATTCAATGAATCTGTGAAATAGGTGCCATATGTAATAGCGTCCTGAGTGTTCCCCAGGTATGTATTATTCACGGAGGCTCTAAAACGTTGGCCATATGAAATTGTTTTTCAACTAGTCCACATGTGTGTATTATTGACTTGACTTTGAATATTTGGGCATATGTAATAGACTTGTGACTATTCTAAAGTTGTGTATTACTCACTCAGGCTTTGATTTTGTGGCCATATAAAATAGACTATTGTCTATTCCACACATGTGCATTATTGGCTGAGGCTGCAAATGACAGGCTATATAAAGTAGACTCCTAACGTTTCCCCAGGTGTGTGTTACTCAGTGAGGCTCTGATTGTGTGCCCATATGATACAGGATTCTATCTGTCTTAAATATTTGTATTCTTGAGTGATTCTCTGAATGAGTGGCTCTGTGAAATAGACTGCTGAGTACATTATATTTTTGCATTAATCTCTGAAATAATGAGTCAGTGGCCATATGAAATTAAATCCTGACTAATCCACACGTGCATATTATCCATTGAGGCTATGAATAGTGTCCAAATGAAATAGACACCTGGCTACTCCACAGGTGTGCATTATTCACCATGTCTCTGAATGAATGTCCATCAAAAATAAACTCCAAATTATTCTCCAGGTGTGTATTATTTTGTAAAGCTTACAAGATGCGGCCATATTATTAGATGCCTTACTATAGAGACAGTATCTTTTATTCACTGAGGTTCTGTAAATTTGTTTACATAAAATCGACTCCTTAATTCACCACATAATTCAGTGGCACTCCGAAAGTGTAGCCACAAGGAAAACTCTCCATACCCTTCCACAGGTGTGTATTATGGAGTAAGACTCTAAATGTGGTGACATAAGTAAATCCTGACTATTTTCCCAGGTGTGTACATTTAGTGAGGCTCTCAGTGAGAGGCCATAGGATAGAGACTTCTGATTTTTTCCCAGGTGTGCATTACTCAGTGATGCTCTGATTGAGTGACCATAAACAATCGATTCCAGACTATACCAAAGGTGTGTAATATTCAGTGAGTCTGTGAAGAAAAGGCCATATAAAACAGACATCTCATTACTCCACATGTGGGTTATTCACTGTTTGTCTGAATGAGTAGCCGTGTGACATAGACTCCTGATTATTCTCCATGTGTGCATAATTCAAACAGGTTCTGTATGAGTGTCCATAGCAAATAGACTCCTGAAACTCCCCCAGTTGTGTATTACTCAGCAATACCAAGAATTAGCGTTTATACGAAATAAACTCCTGACTATCACCAAGATGTGTATTACTCAGCAAGGCACTTAATGCGTGGCTATCTTAAACAGTGCCCTGATTACCTTAATTGAAGTTTTTTTATTCACTGAAACGTTGAATGAAAGGCCAGAAAGAATAGACACCTGACTATTGATCCAATGTGAATTATTCAATAAGGTTATAAATGTGTGCTATTATGACATAGAATGTGAGGATTCCCCAGGTGTGTATCATTCAGGGAGTCACATAGTGAATGGTCATATAAAAAATTCTCGACTGTTTCTCAGGTGTGAATTATTCACTGAGGCGCTAAATGAGTGGCTACATTAGGTAGACTCTTAACTCTTTACCAAATGTGTATTATTGAATGAAACTCTGACTAAGTGGGCATAGAAAAGAGACTCTTATGTATTGCTCATGTATGCATTACATACAGAGACTCTGAATGTGTAATTTTTTGAAGTAGATCCTTGACTATTTCTGAGGGACTATTATGCACTGAGGCCCTGAATGAGTGGCCAAGTGAAAGACATTCCTGGCTTATCAGATATACATATTATTCACTGAAACACTGAAAGAGGGGCCTTATGTAATACACCCCATTTTACTCCACAGGTGTACGTTAATTTTTGACTCTCCAAAGGAATCACCATATGAAATAGACTAGTGATTATTTCCAAAATGTGCAGTATTCGAAGAGGTGCTGTATGAGTGTCCACTACAAATAGTCTCCTGACTATCACACATATGTGTAGCATTCACTTAGCTGCGTAACTTGGGGCTACCTAAATAAGGTCCTGTCTACTCCACAGCTCTTTATTATGCACTAAAGCTCTCAATGAGAGGCCATATGTATTAGATTCTTTACTATTGCCCCATTGTGCATTATTCGGTAATGTTTAGATTGAGTGGCCTTATGACCTGGACTCTGACTTTTTCCAAGGTGGATATTCTTCAGTTTGTTTCTGAATGTGTCACCACAGAAAATAGACTTATGACGCTATTCTCTTGACTCTATTTCAGCTGTGCATTTTTCACTAAGTCACTGGTTGAATGGTCATATCAAATAGTCTCCAGTCTATTCCCAAGGTGTGCATTATTCGGTGAGTCTCTGAATAAGTGGCTATATATAATAGAATCCTGAGTATTTTCCAGATATACATGATTCTTCAATGAGGTTTTGAATAAGAGGCCATGTAAAATACACTCCTGAATTTCCATAGTTTTGAATTATTCTGTGAGGCGCTAAATGAGTGGCTATAAAACAGACACTCCTGAATCCTGGGCAGGTCTGCGTTTTTACATTTGGTATTTAAATGGGTGGCTATAAAAAATAGAATCCTGACTTTCACAAAGGTGTATGTTATTCAGGTAAGTTCTGAATATGTGGCAATATGAAATAAAATCCTGACTTTCCCCTAGGTGTATGTCTTTCAGTTAGGTTCTGAATATATGTATAAATATATGTATATTTTTTATAAGATATAATTCTGACTACAATACAGGTGTTAATTATTCAATGAATCTGTGAAATAGGTGCCATATGTAATAGCGTCCTGAGTGTTCCCCAGGTGTGTATTATACACTGAGGCTCTAAAACGTTGGCCATATGAAGTTGTTTTTCAACTAGTCCACATGTGTGTATTATTGACTGACTTTGAATATTTGGGCATATGTAATAGACTTGTGACTATTCTAAAGTTGTGTATTACTCACTCAGGCTTTGATTTTGTGGCCATTTAAAATAGACTATTGTCTATTCCACATGCGTGCATTATTCGCTGAGGATGAAAATGAGAGGCTATATAAAGTAGACTCCTAACATTTCCCCAGGTGAGTGTTACTCAGTGAGTCTCTGATTGTGTGTGCATATGATACAGAATTCTGTCTGTCTTAAATATTTGTATTATTGAGTTATTCTCTGAATGATTGGCTTTCTGAAATAGACTGCTGAGTATTTTCTATTTGTGCATTATTCACTGAAATAATGAGTCAGTGGCCATATGAAATGAAATCCTGACTAATCCACACTTGCATATTATGCATTGAGTCTATGAATAGTGTCTAAATCAAATATACACCTGGTTACCCCACGGGTTTGCATTTTTCACCCTGGTTCTGAATGAATGTCCATCAAAAATGGACTCCAAATTATTCTGCATATGTGTATTATTTCATAAGTCTTACAAGATGTGGCCATATTAATTAGATGCCTTACTATAAAGAGAGTATCATTTATTCACTAAGGTTCTGTAAATTTGTCTACATAAAATAGACTCCTTAATTCACCACATTATTCAGTGGCACTCCAAAAGAGTATCCACAAGAAAAAGTCTCCATACCCTTCCAAAGGTGTGTATTCTGGAGTGAGCCTCTAAATGTGGTGACATAATTAAATCCTGACTATTTTCTCAGGTATGTATATTTAGTGAGGCTCTCGATGAGAGGCCATAGAATAGAAAATTTGATTATTTTCCAGGTGAGCATTATTCAGTGATGATCTGAATTGGTGGCCATAACCAATAGCCTCCAGATTATATCACAAGTGTGTAATATTCAGTGAGGCTGTGAAAGAACAGTCATATGAAACAGACTTCTCATTACTCTACATGTCCGTTATTCACAGTTTGTCTGAAAGAGCAGCTGTATGATATAGACTCCTGATTATTCCCCATGTATGCATTAGTCAAAAAGTTTCTGTATGATTGTCCACACCCAATTGACTCCAGACACTCCCCCCATTGTGCATTACTCAGCATTTACCAGAATTAGAGTTCATATAAAATAATCTCCTGATTATCACCCAGGTGGGTATCACTCTGGAAGGCACTTAATTCGTGGATATCTTAAACAGTGCCCTGATTACACCATGGAATTTTATTATTCACTGAAACTTTGAATGAAACTGCCATTCACAATTGCTACAAAGAAAATAAAATACCTAGGAATACAACTCACTAGGAATGTAAGGGACCCCTTTAAGGAAAACTACAAACAACTGCTCAACGAAATAAGAGAGGACACAAACAGATGGAGAAACATTCCATTTTCGTGGTTAGAAAGAATCAGTATTGTGAAAATGGCTGTACTGCCCAAAGTAATTTACAAATTCAATGCTATCCCCATCAAACTACCATTGAATTTCTTCCCAGAACTGGAAAAATCCACCATGAATTTCATATGGAACCAAAAAAGAGCCCGCATAGCCAAGTCAATTCTAAGCAAAAACAACACAGCGGGAGACATCACGCTACCAGACTTCAAACTATACTACAAGGCTACAGTAATCAAAACAGCATGGTACTGGTACCAAAACAGAGATATAGACCAATGGAACAGAACAGAAGCATCGGAGGCAACACAACATATCTACAACCATATTATCTTTGATAAACAAGAAAAAATAAATAGGCAATGGGGAAAGGATTCCCTATTTAATAAATGGTGTTGGAAAAACTGGCTAGCCATGTGCAGAAAGCAGAAACTGGACCCCTTTCTGACACCTTACACTAAAATTAACCCCAGATGGATTAACGACTTAAATGTAAGACCTGACACCATAAAAACCCTAGAAGAAAATCTAGGCAATACCGTTCAGGACACAGGAGTAGGCAAGGACTTCATGAACAAAACACCAAAAGCATTGGCAACAAAAGCCAAAATAGACAAATGGGACCTAATCAAACTCCACAGCTTCTGCACGGCAAAAGAAACAGTCACTAGAGTGAATCGGCAAACATCAGAATGGGAAAAAATCTTTGCAGTTTACACATCTGACAAAGGGCTGATATCCAGAATTTACAAAAAACACAAACAGATTTACAGAAAAAAAACAAACAAGCCCATTCAAAAATGGGCAATGGATATGAACAGAAACTTTAAAAAGAAGACATACATGAGGCCAACAAACATATGAGAAAGTGCTCATCATCATTGGTCATTAGAGAGATGCAAATCAAAACCACATTTAGATATCATCTCACACCAGTTAGAATGGCGATCATTAAAAAATCTGGAGACAGCAGATGCTGGAGAGGATGTGGAGAAATAGGAACACTGTTACACTGTTGGTGGGAGTGTAAATTCGTTCAACCATTGTGGAAGACAGTGTGGCGATTCCTCAGGGACCTAGATATAGAAATTCCATTTGACACAGCAATCCCATTACTGGGTATCTATCCAAAAGTCTATAAATCGTTCTACTATAAGGACACATGCACACGAATGTTCATTGCAGCACTGTTTACAATAGCAAAGACCTGGAACCAAACCAAATGCCCATCGATGATAGACTGGACTGGGAAAATGTGGCACATATACACCATGGAATATTATGCAGCAATCAAAAATGATGAGTTTGTGTCCTTTGTAAGGACATGGATGAAACTGGAGAGCATCATTCTCAGCAAACTGACACAAGAACAGAAAAAGAAATACTGCATATACTCACACATAGGTGGGTGAGAAAAATGAGAACACATGGACACAGAGAGGTGGTCTACTATACACTGGGGACTGTTGGGGGAAATGGGGGAGGGACAGCGGGGGGGCTGTGGGGATATCCTGGGGATGAGTACCAAGTGTGGGTGAAGGGGAGGAAGGCAGCAAAACACACTGCCATGTGTGTACCTATGCAACTATCTTGCACGTTCTGCACATGTACCCCAAAACCTATAATGTAATAAAAATTAAAAAAAAGAGAGATATCAAGATTGAAAACACAGATGCTTTGTGGCAATAAAATACCAAATTATAAACAAAATCTAATGCTATGCAGAAAGTTAAAATCATAAGCCTACAAACCATAAAATCTCATTAAACAGGGTTTATTTTTTAATTAAAAAAATATTCTCGACTATTTCTCTGGTGTGAATTATTCACTGAGGTTCTAAATGAGTGGCTACAGGTTGTAGACACATAACTCTTCCCCAGGTGTGTATTACTGAATGAAACTCTGACTAAGTGGGCATAGAAAAAAGACTTCTGTATTGCCCATGTGTGCATTAATTACAGAGACTCGGAATGTGTACTTATTTGAAGTAGACCCTTGACTCTTTCTGAGGGATGTATTATGCACTGAGGCCCTTAACGAGTGTCCATGTGAAAGAGATTTCTGAATTATCAGATATACCTATTATTCACTGAAACACTGAAATAGTTTCCTTATATAATAGACCCCATTTTCTTTACAGATGTGCGTTATTTTTTTACTCTTTTTAGGAATCACCATATGAAAAAGAATACGGATTATTCCCCAAATGTTTAGTATTTGAAGAGTTGCTGTATGAGTGTCCATATGAAATAGTCTCCTGACTATCACAACTGTGTGAATTATTCACGTAACTGCGTAATTTGGGGCTACCTTTAATAGGGTCCTGAATACTCCACAACTCTTTATTATGCACTGAAGTTCTCAATGAGAGTCCATATCAAGTAGACTCCTTACTATTGCCCTATTGTGCATTACTCGGTAATGCTTTGAATGAGTGGCCATATGACCTGGACTCTGACTATTTCCAAGTTGGGTATTCTTCAGTGTGTTTCTGAGAGAGTTACCACAGAAAATAGACTCATCACTCTATATTTTGACGATTTTTCAGCTGTGCAATCTTCACTGAGTCACTTGGTGAAGGGTCATATCAAATAGTCTTCAGACTATTGCCAAGGAGTGCATTATTCAGTGAGTTTCTGAATAAGTGGCTATATATAATAGAATCCTGAGAATTTTCCAGATATAGATGATTCTTCAATGAGGTTCTGAATAATTGGCCATGTAAAATACACTCCTGAATTTCCATAGTCCTGTATTATTCTGTGAGTTTTTGAATGAGAGGCCATAAAACAGAGACTCCTGAATTCTTCGCAGGTATGCGTTTTTAATTTCGGTATGTAAATGAGTGGCTACACGAAATAGAATCCTAACATTCCCCAAGGTGTATGTTATTCAGTTAGGCTCTGAATATGTGGCTATATGCAATAGAATCCTGACTTTCATCAAGATGTATGTCATTCAGTTAAGTTCTCAATATTTGGCTATAGGAAATAGAATTCTGTGTACAATATATGAGTTCCTTATTCATTGAATCTCTGAAATAGATGCCTTATGTAATAGGGTCCTGAGTATTTCCCAGGTATGTATTATTCACTGAGGCTCTAAAACTTTTGCCATATAAAATTGTTTTTTGACTAGTCCACAGGTGTGTACTATTGACTCAGTCTTTGAATATTTGGGCATATGGAATAGACAAGTGACTATTGTCAAGTTGTATATTGCTCACTCAGGCTTTGGTTTTGTGGCCATATAAAATAGACCAGTGACTATTCCACCCGTGTGCATTATTTGCTGAGGTTGTAAATGAGAGGCTATATAAAGCAGACTCCTAATGCTTTCCGGGTTCGTGTTACTCAGTGAGGCTCTGATTGTGGGACCACATTAAACAGGATTCTTTCTATCTTAAGTATTTGCATTACTCAGTGAATCTCTGAATGAGTGGCTCTATGAAAAACACTGCTGAGTACTTTACATTTGTGCATTATTCACAGAAATTACAAGTCAGTGGCCATATGAAATAAAATCCTGACTAATGCACACGTGCATATTATCCACTGAGGCTACGAATGAGTGTTCAAATGAAATAGACCCCTGGCTACCCCACGGGTGTGTATTATTCACCGAGGCTCTGATTGAATATCCATCGCAAATAGACTCAAAATTATTCTCCAGGTGTGTGTTATTCCGTGAAGCTTACAATATGTGGACATATTAATAAGATGCCTTACTATTTCCAGGTTTTCTTTTATTCACTGAGGCTCTGAAAAAGTGTCTACATGAAATTGACTCCTTGACTACACCACATAATTCAGTGACACGCCGAATGAGAGGACACATGAAAAAGTCTCCTTACTATTCCACAGGTGTGCCTTATTGAGTGCGACTTTAAATGAGGGGATATAAGTAAATCCTGACTATTTTCCCAGGTGTGTATATTTAGTGAGGCTCTCATGGAGAAGCCTTAGGATAGACTTCTTACTATTCCGCATTTGTGAATTACTCAGTTATTCTCTGAATGAGTGGCCATAAACCATAGCCTCCAGATTATATCACAAATGTGTATTATTCCATGTGGCTGTGAAAGAACAGCCATATGAAACAGACTTCTCATTACTCTACAAGTGCATTATTCACAGTTTGTCTGAAAGAGCAGCCATATGACATAGACTCCTGAATATTCTCCATGTGTGCATTATTCAAAGAGTTTCTGTATGATTGTACACACCAAATTGACTCCTGACACTCCCCCTGTTGTGCATTACTCATCAATTACCAGAATTAGAGTTCATATGAAATAACCTCCTGACTATCACCCAGGTGCGTATCACTCTGGAAGGCACTTAATTCTTGGCTATCTTAAACAGTGCCCTGATTACAACATAGAAGTTTTTTATTCACTGAAACTTTGAATGAGACGCCAGGAAGAATGGACACCTGACTATTGCTCCATTGTGAATTATTCAATAAGGTTCTAAATGTGTGGTAGTATGAAATAAAATCCTGAGGATTTTCCAGGTGTATAATTGACGGAGGCACATAGTGAGAGGCCATGTAAAAAATGCTCGACTATTGCTTCAGTTTGAATTATTCACTGAGGCTCTAAATGAGTGGCTACATGATGTAGACCCATAACTCTTCCACAGGTGTATATTACTGAATGAAACTAAGTGGGCATAGAAAAGAGACTCTTGTGTATTGCCCATGTGTGCATTACTTACAGAGACTCCGAATTTGTACTTTTTTGAGGTAGATCCTTGACTCTTTCTGAGGGGTGTATTATGCACTGAGGCCCTTGACTTGTGTCCATGTGAAAGAGATTCCCTATTTATCAGATATACATATTATTCACTGAAACACTGAATTAGTTTTTTATGTAATAGATCCCAATTTACTCCACACGTGTGTGTTAAATCTAATTAATGTGGCCACATCTGGTACACCTCACTGAATAAAACACACCTGGAGAATAATTTCGAGTCTATTTTTGGTAGGCATTCATTCAGAGCCTCGGTGAATAATGCACACCCTTGGCGTATCCAGGAGTCTATTTTATTTGGAAACTCATTCATAGCCTCAGTGAATAATATGCACCTGTGGATTATTCAGGATTTCATTTCATATGGCCACTGACTCGTAATTTCAGTGAATAAAGCACAAATGTAAAGTACTAAGCAGTCTATGTCATAGAGCCACTCATTTAGAGATTCACTGAATAATACAAATATTTAAGATAGACAGAATCCTGTATTATATGTTCACACAATCAGAACCTCACTGAGGAACACGCACCAGGGGAAGTTTTAGGAGTCTACTTTATATAGCCTCTCATTTACAGCCTCAGTGAAGAATGCACACGTGTGGAATAGACACTAGTCTATTTTACTTCACACCTGTGAAGTAAAATGGGGTCTATTACAAAAAGCCACTCTGTCAGTGTTTCAGTGAATAATATATATATATGTGATAAGCCAAGAATCTCTTTCACATGGCCACTCGTTCTGTGCCTCGGTGCATAATACTCCCTTCAGAAAGAGTCAAGGGTCTACTTCAAATAAGGACACATTCAGAGTCTCTGTAAGTAATGCACACATGGGCAATACACAAGAGTCTCTTTTCTATGCCCACTTAGTCAGAGTCTCATTCAATAATACAGACCGAGGGAAAAGTTAAGAGTCTACTTCTTGTAGCCACTCATTTAGAGCCTCAGTGAATAATTCACACCGGAGTAATAGTCGAGCATTTTTTACATGGCCACTCACTATGTGCCTCCCTGAATGATACACACCTTCAGAATCCTCAGGATTCAATTTCATACTACCACACATTTAGAACCTTATTTAATAATTCGCAATGCAGCAATAATCAGGTGTCTATTTTTTCTGGGCTCTCATTCAAAGTTTCAGTGAATAATAAACTTCTATGTGGTAATCAGGGCACTGTCTGTGATATTCACGAATTAAGTACCTTCCTGAGTGATACAAACTTGGGTGATATTCAGGAGTTTATTTCATATGAACTCTAATTCTCGGTATTGCTGAGTAATAGACAACTGGGGGAGTTTCAGGATTCTATTTGGGTTGTGGACACTCATACAGAACCTGTTTGAATAATGCACACATTGAGAATAATCTGGAATCTATGTCATATGGCTACTCATTCAGACAAACAGTGAAGAACGCACATGTGGAGTAATGAGAAGTCTGTTTTATATGGCCATTCTTTCACAGCCTCACTGAATATTACACACTTGTGATATAGTCCGGAGTCTATTGTTGATGGTCACTCATTCAGAGAATCACTGAATAATGCACACCTGTGGAATAATCAGAAGTCTCTATCTTATGGCCTCTCATTAAGAGCCTCACTAAATGTAAACACCTGGGAAAATAGTCAGGGTTTACTTATTTCCCCTCATTTAGACTCTCACTCAATAATGCTCACCTGTGGAATAGTAACAAGACTTTTTCATTTGGCCTCTCATTCGGAGTGTTACTGAATTATGTGGTTTATTCTGGAGTCTATTTCATGTAGACACATTTTCAGAGCTTCAGTGAATAGGAGAGACCCTTGCTATAGTAAGTCATCTAATTAATATGGCCACATCTTGTAAACGTCACTGAATAATACACACCTGGAGAATAATTAGGAGTCTGTTTTTGATGGATATTCATTCAGAGCCTCGGTGAATAATGCACACCCGTGGGGTAGGCAGGAGTCTATTTCATTTGTACACTCATTCATAGCCTCACTGGATAATATGCACGTGTGTATTAGTCAGGATTTCATTTCATATGGCAACAGACTTGTAATTTCAGTTAATAATGCAATAATGGAAAGTATTCAGCAGTATATTTCATAGAGCCACTCATTCAGAGATTCACTGAATAATAAAAATATTTAAGATAGACAGAATCCTGTTTCATGTGGTCACACAATCTGAGCCTCACTGAGTAACACACACCTGGGGAAGTGTTAGAAGTCTACTTTATATAGCCTCTCATTTACAGCCTCAGCAAATAATGCACATGTGTGGAATAGACAATAGTCTATTTTTTATGGCCACAAAATCAAAGCCTAATTGAGGAATACACAACTTGAGAATAGTCACTAGTCTAGTTTACATTTCCAAATATTCAATGTCAGAGTCAATAATAGACACTTGTGGAATAGTCAAAAAACAATTTCACATGGCCAAAAGTTTTAGAGTCACAGTGAATACTACATGCCTGGGGAATTCTCAGGACGCTATTACATATGGCAGATATTTGAGAGATTCCTTGAAAAAGGAACACCTGTATTGTACTCAGAATTCTATTTCGTATAGCCACATATTCAGAACTTAACTGAGTGACATACACCTTGGGAAAAGTCAGTATCCTCTTTCGTATAGCCACATATTCACAACCTACCTGAATAACATACACCTTGGGGAAAGTCAGAATTCTATTTCGTATAGCCACTCATTTATATATAGAATGTAAAAACACACAATTGCGGAGTATTCAGGAGTCTCTGATTTATGGCCACTCATTCAGAGCCTCACAGAATAATACAGAAATATGGAAATTCACGAGTGTATTTTACGTGGCCACTTATTCAGAATCTCATTGAAGAATCATATATATCTGGAAAATACTCAGCGTTCTATAATATATAGTCACTTATTCAGAGACTCACTGAATAATGCACACTTGAGGAATAGTCTGGAGACTATTTGATATGACGGTTCACCACGTGACTCAGTGAAAAATGCACAGCTAAGTAATAGTCAAGAAGATACAGTAATGAGTCTATTTTATGTGGTAACTCTTTCAGAATCTCACTGAAGAATACCCACCTTGGAAATAGAGTCAAGTTCATACGGCCATTCAATCAAAGCATTACCGAATAATGCACAATGGAGCAATACTAAGGAGTCTATTTAGCCTCTCATTGAGAGCTTTAGTGCATAATAAACAGCTGTGGAGTAGTCAGGACCTTATTTACTGTAGCCACAAATTACACAGCTATGTGAATGATACACAAATGTGTGATAGTCAGGAGACTATTTGATATGGACACTTATACAGCACCTCTTCGAATACTGCACATTTGGGAAATAATCAGAAGTCTATTTCATACGGTGATTCGTTTGGTTGTTCAAAAAATAACGCACACCTGTGGAGTAAAATGGAATCTATTACATAAGGCCACGCTTTCAGTGTTTCAGTGAATAATATGTGTATTTGATAAGTAAGGAATCTCTTTCACATGGCCACTCATTCAGGGCATCAGTGCATAATACTCCCCTCAGAAGTAGTCAAGGGTCTACTTCAAGTAAGTACACATTCAGAGTCTCTGTCAGTAATGCACACACGGGCAATACACAAGACTGTATTTTCTATGCCCATTTAGTCAGGTTCTCAACAAATATTACACACCTGGGAAAGAGTTAAGAATCTACTTCACGTAGCCACACATTCAGAGCCTCAGTGTATAATTCACACCGGAAAAAGTTATTGAGCCTTTTTTATATGTCCACTCACTATGTGCTTCTCTGAATGATACAAACCTGGGGAATCCTCAGGATTCTATTTCATACTACCACACGTTTAGAATCTTATTGAATAATTCAAAATGGAGCAATAGTCAGGTGTGTATTCTTTCTGGCCTCTCGTTCAAAGTTTCAGCAAATAAAAAAATGCTATGCAGCAATCAGGGCAAAATTTAAGATAGCCACAAATTAAGTGCCTTCCTGGGTAATGCACACCTTGGTGATAGGAGTTTATTTCATATGAACTCTAATTCTGGGTATTTATGAGTAATACTCAACTCGGGGAGTGTCAGGAGTCTATTTGGTATAGACCCTCATACAAAACCTGTTGGAATAATGCACACATTGAGACTAATCAGGAGTCTATGTCATATGGCTACTCATATGTGGAGTAATGAGATGTCTATTTCATATGGTCGTTCACTCACAGCTTCACTGAAGATTACACACTTGTGATATAGTCTGGGGCCTATTTTTTATGGCCATTCATTCAGAGAATCACTGAATAATGCACACCTGCGGAATAGTCAGAAGTCTCTATCCAATGGCCTCTCATTGAGAGCCTCACTTAATGTACACACCTGGGAAAATAGTCAGGATTTACTTATATCTCCTCATTGAGAGTCTCACTCAATAATGCACGCCTGTGAAATAGTAAGAAGACTTTCCCATGTGGCCTCTCATTCGGAGTGTCACTGAATAATGTGGTGTAGTAAGGAGTCTATTTCATGTAGACACATTTTCAGAGCCCCAGGGAATAAAAGAGACGCCTGCTCTAGTAAGGCATCTAATTAATATGGTCATATCTTGTAAGCCTCATTGAATAATACACACCTGGAGAATAATTTGGAATCTATTTTCGATGGATATTCAATCAGAGCCTCGGTGAATAATGCACATCCGTTGGGTAGCCAGGTATCTATTTAATTTGGACACACATTCATAGCATCAGTGGAAAATATGCACCTGTGATTAGTCAGGATTTCATTTCATATAGCCACTGACTCATAATTACTGTGAATAATGCACAAATGTAAAGTACTCAGCAGTGTATTTCATAAAGCCACTCATTCAGAGATTCACTGAATAATACAAATATTTTTAATAGACATAATCCTGTTTCATATGGTCACACAATCAGAGCCTCACTGAGTAACAGACACGTGGGGAAGCCTTAGAAGTCTACTTTATATAGCCTCTCATTTACAGCATTAGGGAATAATGCAGACGTGTGGAATAGACACTAGTCTATTTTATATTCCCACAAAATCAAAGCCTTAGTGAGTAATACACAACTTTAGAATAGTCACTAATCTATTCCATATGCCCAAATATTCAAAGTCCGAGTCATTAATACACACCTGTGGACTAGGAAAAAAACAATTTCATATGGCCATTGTTTTAGAGCTTCAGTGAATAATACATACCTGGGGAATACTCAGGACGCTATTACATATGGCACCTATTTCAGAGATTCATTGGATAAGGAACACCTGTATTGTAGTCAGAATTATATTTTGTGTAGCCACATATTCAGAACCTAACTGAAAGACATACACCTTGGGGAAAGTCAGGATTCTATTTCGTATAGCCACATGTGCAAAACGTAACTGAATGACATACACCTTGGGGAAAGTCAGGATTCTCTTTCTTATAGCCACTCATTTAGATATCGAATGTAAAACGCACACCTGCAAAGTATTCAGGAGTGTCTGTTTTATGGCCACTCATTCAGAGCCTCACAGAATAATACGGAAATATGGAATCCCAGGAATGTATTTTACATGGCCACTTAGGCAGAACCTCATTGAATAATTATATATATATGGAAAATACTCAGGATTCTATTATATATAGCCACTTATTCAGAGATTCACTTAGTAATGCACACCTGGGGATTAGTCTGGAGACTATTTGATATGATCGTTCACCCAGTGACTGAGTGAAAAATGCACAGCTGAGAAATAGTCAAGAGGATAGAGTCATGAGTCTATTTTCTGTGGTAACTCGTTCAGAATCTCACTTAAAAATACCCATTTTGGAAATAGTCAGAGTCCAGGTCATATGACCACTCAATCAAAGCATTACCGAATAATGCAATATGTGGTAATAGCAAGGAGTCTATTTCATATGGCCTCTCATTGAGAGATTCAGTGCATAATAAAAGATGTGGAGTAGTCAGTACCCCTCTTTAAGGTAGCCCCAAATTACGCAGCTCCGTGAATAATACACATATGTGTGATAGGAGACTATTTGATATGGACACTCATTGAGCAGCTTTTCGAATACTGCACATATCGGGAATAATTACTAGTCTACTTCATATGGTGATTCATTTGGAGAGTCAAAAACTAATGCACAACTGTGAAGTAAAATGAGGTCTATTATGTAAGCCCACTCTTTCAGTGTTTCATTGAATGAGATGTATATCTGATAAGTCAGGATTCTTTTGAACATGGCCACTCATTCAGGGCCACAGTGCATAATATTCCCCTCAGAAACATTCAAGGGTCTACTTCAAATAAGTACACATTCAGAGTCTCTGTAAGTAATGCACACATGTGCGATACACATGAGTCTCTTTTCTATTCCCACTTAGTCAGAGTCTCATTCAATAATACACACCTGGGGAAGAGTTAAATGTCTACTTCATGTAGCCACTCATTTAGAGCCTCAGTGAATAATTCACACCTGATTAATGGTCGAGCATTTTTTTTATATGGCCACTCACTATGTGCCTCCCTGAATGATACACACCTGGAGAATTCTCAGGATTCTATTTAATCCTACCACATATTTAGAACCTTATTGAATAATTCATAATGGAGCAATAATCAGGTGTCTATTCTTTCTGATCTCTCATTCAATGTTTCAGTCAATAGTAAACATCTATGGAGTAGTCAGGGCACTGCTTAAGATAGCCAAGAATTAAGTGCCTTCCTGAGTGATACACACCTGGGTGATAATCAGGAGTTTATCTTATATGAACTCTAATTCTGGGTATTGCTGAGTAATACACAACTGGGGGAGTGTGCGGAGTCTATTTGGTATGGACACTCATAGAGAAACTTTTTGAGTAATGCACACATGGAGAATAATCAGGAGTCAATGTCATATGGCCACTCATTCAGACAAAAAGTGAATAACGCACATGAGGAGTAATGACACGTCTGTTTCATATGGCTGTTCTTTCACAGTCTCACTGAATATTACACACTTGTGATATAGTATGTACTCTATTGTTTATGGCCACTAATTCAGAGAATAACTGAATAATGCACACCTGCGGAATAGTCAGAAGTCTCTACCTTATGGCCTCTCATTGAAAGCCTCACTAAATGTACACACCTGAGAAAAGACTCAGGATTTTCTTATATCCCCTCATTTAGAGTCTCACTCTATAACGCACACCGGTGGAAGAAGACATTTTCATGTGGCCTCTCATTCGGAGTGTCACTGAATAATGTGGTGTGGTCAGGAGTTTATTTCATGTAGACACATTTTCAGAGCCTCATTGAATAAAAGAGACCCTTGCTATAGTAAGGCGTCTTATTAATATGGCCAAATCTTGTAAGCCTCACAGAATAATAAACACCTGAAGAATAATTTCGAGTCTATTTTCGATGGACATTCATTCAGAGCCTCGGTGAATAATGCACACCAGTGTGGTAGCAAGAGTCTATTTCATTTGGACACTCGTTCATAACCTCAGTGAAAAAGATGAACGTGTGGATTAGTCAGTATTTCATTTCATATGGCCACTGACTCGTCATATCAGTGAATAATGCACAAATGGAAAGTACTCAGAAGTCTATTTCATAGAGCCACTCATTCAGAGAGTCACGGAATAATAAAAATATTTAAGTAAGACAGAATCCTGTTTCATATGGTCACACAATCAGAGCCTCACTGAGTAACACACACCTGGGGAAGCGTTAGGAGTCTACTTTGTATAGCCTCTCATTTACAGCCTCAGCGAATAATGCACAAGTGTGGAATAGACACTAGTTTATTTTATATGGCCACAAAACCAAAGCCTGAGTGAGTAATACACAACTTGTGAATAGTCACTAGTCTATTCCATATGCCCAAATATTCAAAGTCAGAGTCCATAATACACAACTGTGGACTAGTTAAAAAGCAGTTTCATATGGTCAAAGTTTTAGACCCTCAGTGAATAATACATACCTGGGGAATACTCAGGACGCTATTATATATTGTATCTATTTCAGAGATTCATTGAAGAAGGAACACCTGTATTGTAGTCAGAATTCTATTTCATATACCCCCATATTAAGAACCTAACAGAATGACATACACCTGGGGGAAAGTCAGAATTCTATTTCGTATAGCCACATATTCAGTACCTAACTGAGTAACATACACCTTGTGGAAAGTCAGGGTTCTATTTCGTACAGCCACTAATTTAGATATGGAATGTAAAAACGCACACCTCTGGAGTATTCATGAGTGTCTGTTTTATGGCCACTCATTCAGAGCCTCACAGAATAATACAGAACTCTTGAAGTTCATCAGTATTTTATTTATTTATTTATTTTAATTTTTGTTGCATTATAGGTTTTGGTGTACATTTGCAGTACGTGCAAGAAAATTGCATAGGTACACACATGGCAGGGAGTTTTCCTGCCTTCCTCCCCTTCACCCACACTTGGCATTTATCCCCAGGCTATGCCTCCTCAGCCCTTGCCGCTGTCCCTCCACCATTCCCCCCAATAGACCCCAGTGTGTAGTAGACCCCCTCTCTGTGTCCGTGTGTTCTCATTTTTCTCACCCGCCTATGAGTGGGAATAGGCGGTATTACATTTTCTGTTCTTGTGTCAGTTTGCTGAGAATGATGTTCTCCAAATTCATCCATGTCCTTACAAAGGACACAAACTCATTATTTGGATTGCTGCATAATATTCCATTGTGTATATGTGCCAAGTTTTCCCAGTCCAGTCTATCATCGATGGGCATTTGGGTTAGTTCCAGGTCTTTGCTATTGTAAACAGTGCTGCAGTGAACATTCGTGTGCATGTGTCCTTTTAGTAGAACGATTTATACTCCTTTGGATATACACCCAGGAATGGTATTGCTGGGTCAAATGGAATTTCTGTTTCCGGGTCCTTGAGGAATCGCCACACTCTCTTCCACAATGGTTGAACTAATTTACACTCCCATCAACAGTGTAAGAGTGTTTCTATTTCTCCACATGCTCTCCAGCATCTGTTATCTCCAGATTTTTTAATGATCACCATTCTAACTGGCGTGAGATGGTATCTCAATGTGGTTTTGATTTGCATCTCTCTAACGACCAGAGATGATGAGCATTTTTTCATGTGTTTTTTGACCTCATATATGTCTTCTTTTGTAAAGTGTCTGTTCACATCCTTTGCCCATTTTTGAATGGGCTTCTTTGTTTTTTTTCCTGTAAATCTGTTTGAGTTCTTTGTAAATTCTGAATATCAGCCCTTTGTCGGATGCATAAACTGCAAATATTTTTTCCCTATCTTATGGTTGCCGATTCACTCTAGTGACTGTTTCTTTTGCTGTACAGAAGCTGTGAAGTTTGATTAGGTCCCATTTGTCTGTTTTGGCTTTTGTTGCCAATGCTTTTGGTGTTTTGGTCATGAAGTCCTTGCCTACTCCTATGTCCTGAATGGTATTGCTTAGATTTTCTCCTAGGGTTTTTATGGTGTCATGTCTTATTTTTAAGTCTTTAATCCATCTGGAGTTAATTTTAGTGTAAGGTGTCAGGAATGGGTCCAGTTTTTGCTTTCTGCACATGGCTAGCCAGTTTTCCCAATATCATTTATTAAGCAGGGAATCCTTTCCCCATTGCTTGTTTTTGTCTGGTATATCAAAGATTATATGGCTGTAGATATGTTTTGTTGCCTCCGATGCCTCTGTTCTGTTCCATTGGTCTACATCTATGTTTTGTTACCACTACCATATTGTTTTGATTACTGTAGCCTTGTAGTATAGTTTGAAGTCTGGTAGTGTGATGCCACCCGCTTTGTGCTTTTTGCTTAGAATTGACTGGGCTATGCGGGTTCTCTTTTGGTTTAATATGAAGTTCATGGTGCTTTATTCCAGTTCTGTGAAGAAATTCCATGGTAGTTTGATGGGGATAGCATTGATTGTGTAAATTACTTTGGGCAGTAGAGCCATTTTCACAATATTTATTCTTCCTAACCAATGACATGGAATGTTTCTCCACCTTTTTGTGTCCTCTCTTCTTTCGTTGAGCAGTGGTTTGTAGTTTTCCTTGAAGAGGTCCCTTACGTTCATTGTGAGTTGTATTCTTAGGTATTTTATTTTCTTTGTAGCAATTGTGAATGGTAGTTCGTTCTTGATTTGGTTCTCTTTAAGTCTGTTATTGGCGTATACGAATGCTTGTAATTTTTGCACATTGATTTTATATCCTGAGACTTTGCTAAACTTGCTTATCAGTTTCAGGAGCTTTTGGGCTGAGGTGATGGGGTCTTCTAGGTATACTATCATGTCGTCTGCAAATAAAGACAATTTGGCTTCCTCCTTTTCTATTCGAATACCCTCTATTTCTTTTTCTTGCGTGATTGCTGTGGCTAGAACTTCCAGTACTATGTTGAATAGGATGGTGAGAGAGGGCACCCTTGTCTAGTGCCGGATATCAAAGGGAATGCTCCCAGTTTTTGCCCATTAATAATGATATTGGTTGTTGGTTTGTCATAAATAGCTTTTATTACTTTGAGATATGTTCCATCAATACCAAGGTTATTGAGAGTTTTTCGAATAAAAAGCTGTTGAATTTTGTTAAATGCCTTCTCTGCATCAATTGAGATAATCATGCGGTTTATGGTTTTGGTTCTGTTAATGTGGTGAATGACGTTTATAGACTTGAGTATGTTGAACCAGCCTTGCATGCCCAGGTGAATCCTATTTGATCATGATGGATAAGTTTTTTAATGTGCTGTTGCAATCGATTTGCCAGTATTTTATTGAAGATTTTTGCATCTATGTTCATCATGGATATTGGCCTGAAGTTTTCTTTTCTTCTTGAGTCTCTGCCGGATTTTGATATCAGGATGATGTTGGTCTCATAAAATGATTTTGGAAGGGTTCTCACTTTTTGGATTATTTGGAATAGTTTCAGAAGGAATGGTACCCGCTCCTCTTTGTGTGTCTGGTAGAATTCGGCTGCGAACCCATCTGGACCTGGGCTTTTTTTGTGTGGTAGTCTCTTAATTGCTCTCTCGACTTCAGACCGTGTTATTGGTCTGTTCATAGTTTCGGCTTCCTCCTGATTTAGGCTTGGGAAGACACAGGTTTCCAGGAATTTATCCATTTCTTCCTGGTTTACTAGTTTATGGGCATAGAGTTGTTTGTAGTATTTTCTGATGATGGTTTGAATTTCTGTGGAATCTGTGGTGGTTTTCTCTTTATCGGTTTTTATTGCATCTGTTTGGTTGTTCTCTCTCTTCTTTTTTATCTGTCTGGCTAGTGGTCTGTCTATATTGTTGATCTTTTTGAAAAACCAGCTCTTGGATTTATTGATTTTTGAAGGGTTTTTCATGTCTCTATCTCCTTCAGTTCTGCACTGATGTTAGTTATTTCTTGTCTTCCTCTAGGTTTTGAATTTTTTTGATCTTGCTTTTTTAGCTCTTTCAATTTTGATAATAGGGTGTCATCTGTGGATCTCTCCACTCTTCTCATGTGGGTACTTATTACTATATACTTTCCTCTACAGACTGCTTTAAATGTGTCCCAGAGATTCTGGGACATTGTGTCTTCGTTCTTTTTGGTTTTGAAGAACTTCTTTATTTCTGTCTTCATTTCCTTGTTTATCAAATCAACATTCAAGAGCCAGTTGTTCAGTTTCCATGAAGCTGTGCCGTTCTGAGTCAGTTTCTGAATTCTGAGTTCTAACTTGATTGCACTATGATCTGAGAGACTGTTTGTTATGATTTTAGTTGTTTGTATTTGCTGAGGAGTGCTTTACTTCCAATTATGTGGTCAATTTTGGAGCAGGTGTGATGTGGTGCTGAGAAAAATGTATATTCTGTGGATTTTGGGTGGAGAGTTCTGTAAATATCTATCAGGTTTGCTTGTTCGTGGTCTGAGTTCAAGCCCTGGATATTCTTGTTAATTTTCTGTCTGGTTGTTCTGTCTGATATTAACAGTGGAGTGTTAAAATCTCCCACTATTATACTGTAGGAGTCTAAGTCTCTTTGTAAGTCGTTAAGAACTTGCCTTATATATCTTGGTGCTCCTGTATTGGGTCCATATATATTTAAAATCTTTAGCTCTTCTTGTTGTATCAATCATTTTACTATTATGTAATAAACTTTTTGTTTTTTTTTTATCTTTGTTGCTTTTAAGTCTATTTTGTCAGAGATGAGAATCGCAACTCCTGCTTTTTTTTGCTATCCATTTGATTGGTAAATCTTCCTCCATCCCTTTATTTTGAGCCTTTGTGAATCTTTGCATGTGAGATGGGTTTCCTGAATACAGGACACCGATGGGTTTTTTTTTAACCAATTTTCCAATCTGTGTCTTTTGATTGGTGCATTTTGTCCATTTACATTTAGAGTTAATATTGTTATGTGTGAGTTTGATACTGCCATTTTGATTCTAGCTGGCTGCTTTGTCCCTTGGTTGATGCAGATTTTTCATTTTGTTCATGCTGTTTAGCATTTGGTATGTTTTTAGACTGCTGATACTGGTTGTTTTTTTTTCTATGTGTAGTGCCTCTTTCAGAAGCTCTTGTAAAGCAGGCCTGGTGGTACAATATCTCTGAGTTCTTGCTTGCTGGCAAAAGATTTTATTCTTCCTTCACTTATGAAGCTCAGTTTGTCTGGATAGGAAATTCTGCGTTGAAAGTTCTTTTCTTTAAGGATGTTGAATATTGGCCCCCACTCTCTTCTGGCTTGTGGAGTTTCTGCCGAGAGATCTGCTGTGAGTCTGATGGGCTTCCCTTTGTGGGTGACCCAACCCTTCTCTCTGGCTGCCCTTAGTATTTTCTCCTTCCTTTCCACCCTGGCGAATCTGACGATTACGTGCCTTGGGGTTGCTCTTCTGGCAGAATATCTTTGTGGTGTTCTCGGTATTTCCTGAAGGTGAGTATTGGCCTGCCTGGTAAAGATGGGGAAATTTCCGTGAATAATATCATAAAGAGTATTTTCCACATTGAATTTATTACCTTCGTCACATTCTGGTACACCTATCAAACGTACGTTAGGTCTCTTCACATATTCCCAAATTTCTTCGAGATTCTGTTCATTCCTTTTTGCGCTTTTTACTCTAATATTGGTTTCTCTTTTTATTTCATTGAGTTGATCTTCGACTTCTGATATTCTTTCTTCTGCTTGGTCAATTCCGCTGTTGAAACTCGTGCATGCTTCATGAAGTTCTCGTGTTGTGTTTTTCAGCTTATTAAATTCATTCATATTCATCTCAAAGTTGTCCATACTTGTGATCATTTCCTCAAATCTTTTTTCAAGTATTTTCCTTTAATTTTTTATTGCATTATAGCTTTTGGGGTACATGTGGAGAACGTGCAAGATAGTTGCATAGGTACACACATGGCTGTGTGCTTTGCTGCCTTCCTCCCCTTCACCCACACTTGGCTTCTATCCCCAGGCTATCCCTCCCGAGCCCCCCACTGTCCCTGCCCCCTTTCCTCCAATAGACCCCAGTGTGTAGTAGACCCCCTCCCCGTGTCCATGTGTTCTCACTTTTCTCACCCGCCGATGAGTGAGAATATGTGGTATTTGTCTTTCTGTTCTTGTGTCAGTTTGCTGAGAATAATGTTCTCCAGATTCCTCCATGTCCTTACAAAGGACACAAACTCATCATTTTTGATTGCTGCACAATATTCCATGGTGTATATTTGCCACATTTTCCCAGTCCAGTCTATCATCAAAGGGCATTTGGGTTGGTTCCAGGTCTTTGCTAGTGTAAACAGTGCTGCTATGAACATTCGTGTGCATGTGTCCTTATAGTAGAACGATTTATAGTCCTTTGGATATATACCCAGTAAACGGATTGCTGGGTCAAATGGAATTTATATTTCTAGGTTCTTGAGGAATCGTCACACTGTCTTCCACAATGATTGATCTAATTTACACTCCCACCAACAGTGTAAGAGTGTTCCTATTTCTCCACATCCTCTCCAGCATCTGCTGTCTCCAGATTTTTTAATAATCGCCATTCTAACTGGCATGAGATTGTATCTCAATGTGGTTTTGATTTGCATCTCTCTAATGACCAATGATGATGAGCATTTTTTCATGTGTTTGTTGGCCTCATGTATATCTTCTTTTTGAAAGTGTCTGTTCATATTCTTTGCCCATTTTTGAATGGGCTTGCTTGTTTTTTTCCTGTAAATCTGTTTGAGTTCTTTGTAAATTCTGGATATCAGCTCTTTGTCAGATGCGTAAGTTGCAAAGATTTTTTCCCATTCTGCTGGTTACCGATTCACTCTAGTGACTGTTTCTTTTGCCGTGCAGAAGCTGTGGAGTTTGATTAGGTCCCATTTGTCTATTTTGGCTTTTGTTGCCAATGCTTTTGATGTTTTCGTCATGAAGTCCTTGCATACTCCTATGTCCTGAATGGTTTTGCCTAGATTGTCTTCTAGGGATTTTATGGTGTCAGGTCTTATGTATAAGTCTTTAATCCACCTGGAGTTAATTTTAGTGTAAGTTGTCAGGAAGGTGTCCAGTTTCTGCTTTCTGCACATGGCTAGAGAGTTTTTCCAAATCCATTTATTAAACAGGGAATCCTTTCCCCATTGCTTGTTTTTGTCTGGTTAATCAAAGATTATAAGGTTGTAGATATGTTGTGTTGCCTCCGATGCCTCTGTTCTGTTCAATTGGTCTATATCTCTGTTTTTGTACCAGTACCATGCTGTTTTGATTACTGTAGCCTTGTAGTATAATTAGAAGTCTGGTAGTGTGATGCCTCCCGCTGTGTTATTTTTGTTTAGAATTGACTTGGCTATGCGGGCTCTGTTTTGGTTCCATATGAAGTTCATGGTGGATTTTTCCAGTTCTGTGAAGAAATTCAACGGCAGTTTCATGGGGATAGCATTGATTTTGTAAATTACTTTGGGCAGTATAGCAATTTTCACAATATTGATTTTTCCTAACCACGAACATGGAATGTTTCTCCATCTATTTTTGTCCTCTCTTATTTCGTTGAGCAGTTGTTTGTAGTTTTCCTTAAAGAGGTCCCTTACATTCCTTGTGAGTTGTATTCCTAGGTATTTTATTTTCTTTGTAGCAATTGTGAATGGCAGTTCGTTCTTGATTTGGTTCTCTTTAAGTCTGTTATTGGCGTATAGGAATGCTTGTGATTTTTGCATATTGATTTTATATCCTGAGACTTTACTGAAGTTGCTTATCAGTTTCAGGAGTTTGTGGGATGAGGTGATGGGGTCTTCTAGGTATACTATGATGTCGTCTGCAAATAGAGAAAATTTGGCTTCCACCTTTCCTATTTGAATACACTTTATTTCTTTTTCTTGCCTGATTGCTCTGGCAAGAACTTCCAGGACTATATTGAATAGGAGTGGTGAGAGAGGGCATCCTTGTCTAGTGCCAGACTTCAAAGGGAATGCTTCCAGTTTGTGCCCAGTAAGTATGATATTGGCTGTTGATTTGTCATAAATAGCTTTTATTACTTTGAGATATGTTCCTTCAATACCAAGTTTATTGAGGGTATTTAGCATAAAGAGCTGTTGAATTTTGTCAAATGCCTTCTCTGTGTCAATTTAGATAATCATGTGTTGTTGTTGTTTTTTTTTACTTCTGTTTATGTGGTGAATTACATTTATAGACTTGCGTATGTTGAACCAGCCTTGCATCCCCGGGATGAATCCTACTTGATCATAATGCATACGTTTTTTAATGTGCTGTTGCAATCAGTTTGCCAGTATTTTATTGAAGATTTTTGCATCTATGTTCATCATGGATATTCGCCTGAAGTTTTCTTTTCTTGTTGAGTCTCTGCCAGGTTTCGGTATCAGGATGATGTTGGTCTCATAAAATGATTTTGGAAGGGTTCCCTCTTTTTGGATTATTTGTAATAGTTTCAGAAGGAATGGTACTAGATCCTCTTTGCGGTTCTGGTAGAATTCGGCTGTGAACCCATCAGGACCTGGCCTTTTTTTGTGTGGTAGGTTCTTAATTGCTGCCTCAACTTTAGACCTTGTTATTGGTCTATTCATAGTTTTGGTTTCCTCCTGGTTTAGGCTTGGGAGGACACAGGCGTCCAGGAATTTATTCATTTCTTCCTGGTTTACTAGTTTATGTGCATAGAGTTGTTTGTAGTATTCTCTGATGATGGTTTGAATTTCTGTGGAATCTGTGGTGATTTCCCCTTTATTGTTTTTTATTGTATCTATTTGGTTGTTCTCTATTTTCTCTATCAGTCTGGCTAGAGGTCTTTCTATTTTATTGATCTTTTCGAAAAACCAGCGCTTGGATTTATTGATTTTTTGAAGGGTTTTTCGTGTCTCTATCTCCTTCAGTTATGCTCTTATCTTAGTTATTTCTTGTCTTCTGCTAGGTTTTGAGCTTTTTTGATCTTGCTTCTCTAGCTCTTTAAATTTTGACGATAGGGTGTCCATTTTGAATCTCTCCACTCTTCTCATGTGGGCACTTATTGCTATATGCTTTCCTCTACAGACTGCTTTAAATGTGTCCCAGAGATTCTGGTACGTTGTGTCTTCATTCTCATTGGTTTCCAATAACTTCTTTATTTCTGCCTTCATTTCATTGTTTATCCAGTCAACATTCAAGAGCCAGTTGTTCAGTTTCCATGAAGCTGTGCGGTTCTGAGTCATTTTCTGAATTCTGCATTCCAACTTGATTGCACTATGATTTGACAAACTGTTTGTTATTATTTCAGTTGTTTTGCATTTGCTGAGGAGTGCTTTACTTCCAATTATGTGGTCAATTTTGGAGTAGGTGTGATGTGGTGCTGAGAAAATGTGTATTCTGTGGATTTGGGGTGGAGAGTTTTGTAAATATCTATCAGGTTTGCTTGTTCCAGGTCTGAGTTAAAGTCCTGGATATTCTTGTTAATTTTCTGTCTGGTTGATCTGTCTGCTATTGACACTGGAGTGTTAAAGTCTCCCACTAATATTGTGTGGGAGTCTAAGTCTCTTTGCAAGTCATTAAGAATTTGCTTTATATATCTGGGTGCTCCTGCATTGTGTCCATATATTTTAGAATTGTTAGTTCAATCTTAAAAGGATTGTTGTATCAATCCTTTTACCATTATGTAATGGCCTTCTTTGTCCCTTTTGATCTTTGTTGCTTTAAAGTCTATTTTATCAGAGATGAGAATTGCAACTCCTGCTTTTTTTTTGCTCTCCATTTGCTTGGTAAATCTTTCTTCATCCCTTTATTTTGAGCCTTTGTGTATCCTTGCGTGTGAGGTGGGTTTCCTGGATACAGCACACTGACGGGTTTTGGCTTTTTATCCAACTTGCCAGTCTGTGTCTTTTGATTGGTGCATTTATCCCATTTACATTTAGGGTTAATATTGTTATGTGTGAATTTGATACTGCCATTTTGATGCTAGCTGGCTGTTTTGCCCGTTGGTTCATGTAGATTCTCTATTTTTTTGATGCTCTTATGCATTTGGTATGCTTTTAGGATGGCTGGTACTGGTTGTTTCTCTCTATGTGTAGTGCCTCTTTCAGGAGCTGTTGTAAAGCAGGCCTAGTGTTGACAAAATCTCTGAGTACTTGCTTGTTCATGAAGGATTTTATTTTTCCTTCACTTATGAATCTCAGTTTGGCTGGATATGAAATTCTGGGTTGAAAGTTCTTTTCTTTAAGGATGTTGAATATTGGCCCCCACTCTCTTCTGGCTTGTAGAGTCTCTGCCGAACGATCTGCTGTGAGTCTGTTGGGCTTCCCTTTGTGGGTGACCCGACCTTTCTCTCTGGCTTTTCTTAGTATTTTCTCCTTTATTTCAACCCTGGTGAATCTGACGATTATGTGCGTTGGGGTTGCTCTTCTTGCAGAATATCTTTGTGGTGTGCTTTGTATTTCCTGGAGTTGAGTATTGACCTGTCTTGCTAGGTTGGGGGAAATTTCCTGGATAATATCTTGAAGAGTGTTTTCCAGCTTGGTTTCATTCTCTTCATCACATTCTGGTACCCCTATCAAACGTAAGTTGGGTCTCTTCACATAGTCCCACATTTCTTGGAGATTTTGTTCATTCCTTTTTGCGCTTTTTCCTTTGATCTTGGTTTCTCGTTTTATTTCTTGATTTGATCTTCGACTTCTGATATTCTTTCTTCTGGTTGGTCAATTCGGCTGTTGAAACTTGTGCATGCTTCGTGAAGTTCTCATGTTGTGTTTTTCAGCTCCTTCAATTCATTCATATTCCTCTCTAAGTTGTCCATTCTTGTTATCATTTCCTCGAATCTTTTTTCAAATCTTTTTTCAAGGTTCTTAGTTTCTTTGCACTGATTTAGAACATGTTCTTTTAGCTCACTGAAATTTTTCATGATCCACTTTCTGAAGTCTGATTCCGTCAGTTCATCACACTCATTCTCCGTCCAGCTTTGATCCCTTGCTGGTGAGGAGTTTTGGTCCTTTGTAGGAGGTGAAGTGTTTTGGTTTAGGGTGTTTTCCTCCTTTTTGCGCTGGTTTCTTCCCATCTTTATGGATTTATCCAGATGTCGTATTAGCAGTTGCTGATTTTTCAATTGGGAGGATGTGTTTATGTCTGCTGCAACAGAACTCATAAAACACCCCCCTTTTTCCCCCTTAGATGCTCTTTATGAGTATCTGTTGCACTGTCCTGCCCTGCTAGGTGGCAGTCTATTCACTATTTTTCTGCCGGGGCTCTGCACTGCTAGAGCAGGTCTGCCCTGTTGCCATGGGGCTCTGTGCTGTGGCTTGCTCCGCCCTGCTGTGGCTTACTCCACCCTGCTGTCGGAGTCTCTCTGTTAATGCAGGTTGCCTCGGCAACAGCAGGCTGTGTCAGCCCTGGGCAGTACTTCAGTAGGGGGGATTGTGTCAGTCGTGGTGGTCGCCCCTCCCACACCGGGCTGCACCATCCTAGATGCCGGCAGCAAAACTCTCAGCCCCAAGCGTCTCCAGTCGCCGCCCTGATTGTCCCCGTGAGGGTGGGACTGCCGAGCCTGATCACCCAGCTCCCTGCCTCAGAGTCTATTCTCTCTCTCTCTATCTTCCTCTCCCCAAGCTGAATGGTTGACTCTCTCACTGGCGCCCCAGTAGCCTGCTGATAGGGTACTGGGATCCATGCAATCTCCTGTGCCACTGCCCACTGCACCAGCTCAGATCACGATTCCCAGGAATCTCCTTGTCTGGTTCATTGTCCAAGTTCCATTCAATCAGATGGACATGCCAATCTGCCCTTCCAAATCTCAGAATGCCGGTTTAATAGGGCACCCGGACCAGTGAGTTTTTGTGCCCAGTGCTGCTGCACTGCAGAACCAGCCAAAGAGGCTGCGGGAGCCGGCTGTGCTAGCATCCTGTGTCTCTCCCACACCTGGGACTTTCAATGTTCTGTGGGCAAAAAAGATCTGTCCGAGAATGCGGCTAGGACTCACCCTCTGATCCTTCACTGAGAGCTGCAATCTGGAATCGCCTCTACGACGACATCTTGGAAGTCCCCTTTTCAAGTATTTTTTTAAGGTTCTCAGCTTCTTTGCATTGATTTAGAACATGTTCTTTTAGCTCACTGAAATTTCTCATTATCCACCTTCCGAAGTCTTATTCCATCATTTCATCACCGTCATTCTTTGTCCAGCTTTGTTCCATTGCTGGTGAGAAATTTTGGTCCTTTGTAGGAGGTGAGGTGTTTTGGTTTCGGGTGTTTTCCTCCTTTTTCCTCTGGTTTCTTCCCATCTTTGTGGATTTATCCACCTGTCGTCTTAGTAGTTGCTGCCTTTTCAATTGGGTCTCTGAGTAGACACCCAAATTGTTGATGATGAAGTATTTCTGTTACTTAGTTTTCCTTTTAACGGTTTAGTCCCCTATGCTGTACGAGTGCTGGGGTCCAATCCAGGCCCTGCTTGTCTGGGACACACCTGTAGCAGCTGTGGAATAATGAGGGGTGCTACCAGTTTTTATTCTGCTATCTTTTTCCCGGAATGATGCCCACCAAATGTCAGTCTGATTGGTCCTTTTTTGAGGTGGCTCTTTGGATATAGAGGGGTCAAGGGGCTGCTTGAGGAGAAGGTCTGTACATTATACTAGCTCCAGTGCTGAGCTGTGAGCTCCATTGTTCATTCAAGGTTGCTGGGCGAATGTGGTTGTGTCTTCTGCAGCAGAACTTATATAAACCCCCCCTTTTGTTTTCATTAGATGCTCTGTCTAAGGGATTTGGGGCTTTCTTTCTGAGTATCTGTTGCACTGTCCTGCACAGCAAGGAGGCAGTCTATTCACTGTTTCCCTGCTGGGGAGGAGTCCTTCTAGCTGCCATGAGGCTCCATTCTGCTGTGGTGCACTCCACCCTGTTGGCAGAATCTCTCTGTTATGGCTGGTTCCCTCGGAAACAGTAGGCTGCGTCAACAGTAAGCGGTACCTCAGTAGGGGTGGAATGCGTCCTTAGTGTCAGACGCCCCTCCCTACTGAGCTGCACTGTTCTGGATTTAGCTGACCTAGCAGCAAAACTCTCAACCCCAAGCACTTCCAATTGCTGCGCTGCTTGTTCCCATGAGGGTGGGACCGGCCGAGGCCAATCACCTCACTCCCTGCCTCAGAGTCCCTCCTCTCTCTCTCCCTCTCTTTCGTTCCACATTGAATGGTTGACTCTCTCACAGGCGCCCCAGTCTCATACTGATTGGCCACTGGGATCTGTGCAATCTCCATTGAGACAGCCCAATGCACTGGCACAAATCAATCTCAGTAATCTCCTGGTCTGTCTCACCATCCAAGTCCCACTCTGTTCTCAGGTGTCTCTCCTACACCTTGAAATTTCACCGTTCTGTGGGGAACAATAATCCGTCTAAAAATGCGGCTAGTACTCACCCTCTGCGCCATCACTGAGAGCTTCAATCCTGAGTTCTTTTACTTTGCCATCTTGGAACATCCTTCGGTCAGGAGTCTATTTCATATAGCCTTTCATTGAGAGCTTTAGTGCATAATAAACAGCTGTAGAGTAGTCAGAACCCTCTTTAAGGTAGCCCCAAATTATGTAATTATGTGAATGATACAAACATGTGTGATAGTCAGGAGACTCTTTGATATGGACACTCATACAGCACCTTTTATAATACTGCACATTTGGAGAAATAATCACTAGTCTATTTCATATGGTGATTCGTTTGGTGAGTGAAAAAATAACGCGCACCTGTGGAGTAAAATGGGGTGTATTACATACGGCCACTCTTTCAGTGTTTCAGTGAATAATATGTAAATATGACTAGTCAGTAATCTCTTTCACATGTCCACTCGTTCAGGGCCTCGGTCCATAACAGTCACCTCAGAAATAGGCAGGGGTCTAACACAAATAAGTACAAATTCAGAGTCTCTGTAAGTAATGCACACAAAAGCAATTCACAAGAGTCTCTTTTCTATGTCCACTTAGTCAGAGACTCATTCAGTAATATACACCTGGGAAAGAGTTAATAGTCTACTTCATGTAGCCACTCATTTAGAGCCCCAGTGAATAATTCATACCAGAGTAATAGTGGAGCATTTTGTTTTGTTTTGTTTTTAATTTTTATTTCATTATAGTTTTTTGGGTACATGTGCAGAACGTGCAAGATAGTTGCATAGGTACACACATGGCAGTGTGTTTTGCTGCCTTCCTCCCCTTCACCCACACTTGGCACTCATCCCCAGGCTATCCCTCCCCAACCACCCCCCGCTGTCCCTCCCCCATTCCCCCTAATAGACCCCAGTGTATAGTAGACCGCCTCTCTGTGTCCATGTGTTCTCATTTTTCTCACCCACCTATGAGTGAGTATATGCGGTATTTCTTTTTCTGTTCTTGTGTCAGTTTGCTTATAATGATGTTCTACAGATTCATCCATGTCCTTACAAAGGACACAAACTCATCATTTTTGATTACTGCATAATGTTCCATGGTGTAGGAGCATTTTTTATATGACCACTCACTATGTGCCACCCTGAATAATACACACCTGGGGAATATTCAGGATTCTATTTCATACTACCACATACTTAGAACCTTATTGAATAATTCACAATGGAGCAATAGTCAGGTGTCTATTCTTTCTGGCCTCTCATTCAAAGATTCACTGAATAATAAAGTTCTATGGAGTAATCACAGAACTGTTTAAGATAGCCACAAAGTAAGTGCTTTCCTGATTTATTCACACTGTGTGATAGTCAGGAGTTTATTTCATAAGAACTGTAATTCTGAGTATTGCTGAGGAATACACAATTGAGTGAGTGTCAGGAGTCTACTTGGTATAGACACTCATACAGAACATGTTTGAATAATGCACACATGGAAAATAATCAGGAGACAATCTCATATGACTACTCATTCAGAAAAACAGTGAATAATGCACATGTGGAGAAATGAGAAATCTGTTTCATATGGCAATTCTTTCACAACCCCACTGTATATTGCACACTTGAGATATTGTCTGGATTCTATTGTTAATGGCCATTCATTCAGAGGATCACTGAATAATGCACACCTGCGGAATACTCAGAAGTCTCTATCCTATGGCCTCTCATTGAGAGCCTCACTAAATGCACACACCTGGGAAAATAGTCAGGATTTACTTATATCCCCTCATTCAGAGTCTCACTCAATAATGGACAACTGTGGTATAGTAAGAAGACTTTTCCATGTGGCCTATCATTCAGAGTGGAACTGAATAATGTGGTGTAGTAAGGAGTCTGTTTCATGTAGACACATTTTCAGAGCCTCAGTTAATAAGAGAGACCATTTCTCTAGTAAGGCAACTAATTAATATGGCCACATCTTGTAAGCCTCACTGAATAATACACACATAAAGAATAATTTTGAGTCTTTTTAGAGGCACATTCACTCAGAGCTTCGGTGAATAATGCACACCATTGTGGTAGCCAGGAGTCTATGTCATTAGGACACTCATTCATAGCCTCAGTGGATAATATGCACGTGTGGATTACTCAGGATTTTATTTCACATGGCCACTGACTCGTAATTTCAGTGAATAATGCACAAATGTAAAGTACTCAGCAGTCTATTTCATAGAGCCACTCATTCAGAGATTCACTGAATAATACAGATATTTAAGATAGACAGAATCCTGTTTCATATGGTCACACAATCAGAGCTTCACTGAGTAACACACACCTGGGGAAGCGTTAGTCTATTTTATATAGCCTCTCATTTACAGCCTCAGTGAATAATGCACACGTGTGGAATAGATACTAGTCTATTTTATATGGCCACAAAATCAAAAGATGAGTGAGTAATACACAACTTTAGAATAGTCACTAATTTATTCCATATGCCCAAATATTCAAAGTCAGAGTCAATAATACACACCTGTGGACTAGTCAAAAAGTAATTTCATATGGCCAAAGTTTTAAAGCCTCAGTGAATAATACATACCTGGGGAATACTCAGGACGCTATTACATATGGCATCTATTTCAGAGATTCATTGAATAAGGAACACCTGTATTGTAGTCAGAATTTCATTTTGTATAACCACATATTCAGAACCTAACTGAATGACATACACATTGGGAAAAGTCAGGATTCTATTTTGTATAGCCACATATTCAGAACCTAACTGAATAACATACACCCTGGGGAAAGTCAGGATTCTCTTTCATATAGCCACTCATTTAGATACCGAATTTAAAAACGCACACCTGCGAAGTATTCAGGACTCTCTGTTTTATGGTCACTCATTCAGAGCCTCACAGAATAATATAGAACTTTGATAATTCAGAACTTCATTTTACATGGCAAATTACTCAGAAACTCATTGAAAAATTATATATATCTTGAAAATACTCAGGATTCTATTGTATATAGCCACTGATTCAGAGACTCACTGAAAAATGCACACATGTCCAGACATGGGGAATAGTCTGGACATTATTTGATATGACCGTTCACACAGTGACTCAGTAAAAAAATGCACTGCTGAGAAATACTAAAGAAAATAGAGTCATGAGTTTATTTTCTGTGATGACTCATTCAGAAACTCACTGAAGAATATCCGCCTTGGAAATAGTCAGAGTAAAGGTCGTATGACAATTCAATCAAAGCATTACCGAATAATGCACAATGGGGCAATAGTAAGGAGTCTATTTTATATGGCCTCTCATTGAGAGCTTCAGTGCATAGTAAACAGCTGTGGATTAGTCAGGACCCTCTTTATGATAGCCCCAAATTACTCAGCTATGTGAATGATACACACATTTGTGATAGTCAGAAGACAATTTGATATGGATACTCATACAGCACCTCTTCGAATACTGCACTTTTGGGGAATAATCACCAGTCTATTTCAGATGGTGATTCGTTTGGAGAGGCAAAGGAAAACGCATATCTGTGGAGTAAATTGGGGTCTATTACATAAGGCCACTCTTTCAGTGTTTCAGTTAATAATATGTATATCTGATAAGTCAGGAATCTCTTTCACATGGCCACTCATTCAGGGCCTCAGTGCATAATACTCCCCTCAGAAATAGTCAAGGGCCTACTTCAAATAAGGACACATTTAGAGTCTCTGTAAGTAATGCACACATGGGAAATACACAAGAGTCTCTTCTCAATGCTAGCTTAGTCAGAGTCTCATTCAATAATACACACCTGCGGAAGGGTTAAGACTCTACTTCAGGCAGCCACTCATTTAGAGCCTCAGTGAATAATTCACACCTGAGTAATAGTCGAGCATTTATTATATGGCCACTCACTATGTGCCTTGCTGAATGATACACACCTGGGGAATCCTCAGGATTCTATTTGATACTACCACACATTTAGAACCTTATTGAATAATTCACAATGGAGCAATAGTCAGGTGTCTATTCTTTCTGGCCTCTCATTCAACGTTTCATTGAATAATAAACTTTTATGGAGTAATCAGGGCATTGTTTAAGGTAGCCACGAATTAAGTGCCTTCCTGAGTGATACACACATCAGTGATAGTCAGGACATTATTTTATCTGAACTCTATTTCTGGGTACTGCTGAGTAGTACACAACTGCTGTGGTATCAGGAGTCTATTTGGTATGGACACTCATACAGAAACTGTTTGAATAATGCACACATGAAGAATAATCTGGAGTCTATGTCATACGGCTACTCATTCAGAAAAACAGTGAATAAACCAAATGTGGAGTAATGAGAAGTCTGTTTCATATGGCCATTCTTTCACAGCCTCACTGAATACTACACACTTGTGATATAGTCTGGAGTCTATTGATTATACCACTCATTCAGAAAATCTCTTAATAATGCACACCTACGGAATGGTCAGACATCTCTATATTATGGCCTTTCATTGAGAGCCTAACTCAATGTACACACCTAGGAAAATAGACAGGATTTACTTATATTCCCTCATTTAGAGTCGCACTCAATAATGCACACCTGTGGAAGGAGCCTTTTTTTATGTGTAATCTCATTCGGAGTGTCACTGAATAATGTGTGTAGTCAGGAGTCTATTTAATGTAGACACATTTTCAGAGCCTCAGTGAATAAGAGACACCCTTCCTATAGTAAAACATCTAATTTATATGGCCGAATATTGTAAGCCTCACTGAATAATACACATCTGGAGAATAATTTGGAGTCTATTTTAAATGGACATTCATTCAGAGCCTTGGTGAATAATGCACACCCCTGGGGTAGCCAGGAGTCTATGTTATTTGGGCACTCATTCATAGCCTCAGTGGATAATACGCACATGTGGATTAGTCAGGATTTCCATTCATATGGCCAGTGACTCATAATTTCAGTGAATAATACACAATTGGAAAGTACTCAGCAGTCTATTTCATAGAGCCACTCATTATCATTCACTGAATAATAAAAATATTTAACATAGACAGAATCCTGTTTCATATGGTCACACAATCGGAGACTCACTGAGTAACCCACCCCTGGGGAAGCATTAGGAGTCTATTTTATATAGCCTCTCATTTACAGCCCCAGCGAATAATGCAGACGTGTAGAATAGACACTAGTTTATTTTATATGGCCACAAAATCAAAGCCTGAGTGAGTAATACACAACTTTAGAATATTCACTAGTCTATTCCATATGCCCAAATATTAAAAGTCAGATTCCATAATACACACCTGTGGACTAGTCAAAAAACAATTTCATATGCGCAATGTTTTAGAGCCTTAGTGAATAATACATACCTGGGGAATACTCAGGACGCTATTACATATGTCATCTATTTCAGAGATTTATTGAATAAGGAACACCTGTATTGTAGTCAGAATTTTATTTTGTGTAGACACATATTCAGAACCTAATTGAATGAGATACAACTTGGGGAAAGTCAGGATTCTATTTCGTATAGCCACATATTCAGAACCTAACTGAATAATGCCGCCCTGTTGGCGGCATCTCTCTGTTATGGCTGGTTGCCTCGGCAACGGCAGGCTGCGTCAACAGTGGGCGGTACCTCAGTAGGGGTGGATTGCGTCCATAGTCTCAGACGCCCCTCCCACACTGAGCTGCACGGTTCTGGATTCAGCTGACCCAGCAGCAAAACTCTCAACCCCAAGCACCTCCAATCGCCGTTCTGCTTGTTCCCGTGAGGGTGGGACCCGCTGACGCCGATCACCTCGCTTCCTGCCTCAGAGTCCCTCCTCTCTCTCTCGCTCTCTCTCTTTCATTCCCCACTTAATGGTTGACTCCCTCACAGGCACCCCAATCGCGTACTGATTGGCAACCGGGATCCGTGCCATCTCCAGTGAGGCAGCCCACTGCACCGGCACAAATCAATCCTCTGAGGAATCCCCTGGTCTGCCTCACCATTCAAGTCCTGCTCTGCTCTCCGGTGTCTCTCCTGCACCTTGGAAGTTCAGCGTCCTGTGGGCAACAAAGGTCCGTCTAAAAATGCGGCTAGTACTCACCCTCTGCGCCTTCACTGAGAGCTGCAATCCCGAGTTGATTTACGGTGCCATCCTGAAACATCCCTCGGTCAGGAGTCTATTCCATATGGCCTATCATTGAGAGCTTCAGTGCATAATAAACAGCTGTGGTGTAGTATAAACCCTCTTTAAGGTAGCCCCAAATTCGGCAGCTATCTAAATGATACACACATGTGTGGTAGTCAGGAGACACTTTGATATGGACACTCATACAGCACCTTTTCTAATACTGCACATTTAGAGGAATAATCACTAGTCTATTTCATATGGTGATTCGTTTGGTGAGTGAAAAAATAATGCACACCTGTGGAGTAAAATGGGGTGTATTTCATAAGGCCACTCTTTCAGTGTTTCAGTTAAAAATATGTATATCTGATAAGTCAGGAATCTCTTTCACATGTCCACTCATTCAGGGCCTCAGTGCATAATAATCACCTCAGAAATAGTCAAGGGTCTACCTCAAATAAGTACACCTTCACAGTCTCTGTAAGTAATGCACACATGGGCAATACACAAGAGACTCTTTTTTATGTCCACTTAGTCAGAGTCTCATTCAGTAATATAAACCTGGGAAAGAGTTTAGAGTCTACTTCATGTAGCCACTCATTTAGAGGCCCAGTGAATAATTCACACCGGAGTAATAGTTGAGCATTTTTATATGGCCACTCACTATGCACCTCCCTGAATAATACACACCTGGGGATTCGTCGGGATTCTATTTCATACTACCACATACTTAGAACCTTATTGAATAATTCACAATGGAGCAATAGTCAGGTGTCTATTCTTTCTGGCCTCTCATTCAAAATTTCAGTGAATAATAAACTTCTATGGAGTAATCATGGCAGTGTTTAAGATAGCCACAAATTAAGTGCATTTATAAGTTATAAACACCGGTGTGATAGGAGTTTATTTCATAAGAACTGTAATTCTGAGTATTGCTGAGTAATACACAACTGGGGCAGTGTCAGGAGTCTATTTGGTATAGACACTCATACAGAACCTGTTTGAAAAATACACACATGGAGAATAATCAGGAGTCTATCTTTTATGACTACTCATTCAGAAAAACATTGAATAACCCCCATGTGGGGTAATGAGAAGTCTGTTTCATATGGCCATTCTTTCACAGCCCCACTGACTATTGCACACTTGTGATATAGTCGGGATTTTATTGTTAATGGCCACTCATACAGAGGATCACTGAATAATGCACACCTGCGGAATAGTCAGAAGTCTCTATCCTATGGCCTCTCATTGAGAGCCTCACTAAATGTACACACCTGGGAAAACAGTCAGGATTTACTTATATCCGTGCATTTAGAGTCTCACTCAATAATGCACAACTGTGGTATAGTAAGAAGACTTTTCCATTTGGCCTCTCATTCGGAATGTCACTGAATAATGTAGTGTAGTCAGGAGTCTGTTTCATGTAGACACATTTTCAGAGCCTCAGTTAATAAGAGAGACCCTTTCTCTAGTAAGGCAACTAATTAATATGGCCACATCTTGTAAGCCTCACTGAATAATACACACCTGGAGAATAATTTGGAGTCTATTCGCCATGGACATTCATTCAGAGCCTCTGTGAATAATGCACACCCTTGAGGTAGCCAGGAATCTATGTTATTTGGAAACTCATTCATAGCCTCTGTGGATAATATGCACGTGTGGATTAGTCAGGATTTCATTTCATATGGCCAATGTCTCGTAATTTCATTGAATAATGCACAAATATGAAGTACTCTGCAGTCTTTTTCATAGAGCCACTCTTTCAGAGATTCACTGAATACTACAGATATTTAAGATAGACAGAATCCTGTTTCATATGGTCACACAATCAGAGCTTCACTGAGTAACTCACCCCCGGGGAAGCGTTAGGAGTCTATTTTATATAGCCTCTCATTTACAGCCTCAGCGAATAATATACACGTGTGGAATAGACATTAGTCTATTATATATATCCACAAAATCGAAGCCTGAGTGAGTAATGCACAACTTTAGAATAGTCACTAGACTATTCCATATGCCCAAATATTCAAAATCAGAGTCAATATTATACACCTGTGGACTAGTCAAAAACCATTTCATATGGCCACAGTTTTAGAGCCTCAGTGAATAATACATACCTGGGGAATACTCAGGTTGCTATTACATATGGCATCTATTTCAGAGATTCATTGAATAAGGAACACCTGTATTGTAGTAAGAATTCTATTTCATATAGCCACATATTCAGAACCTAACTGAATGACATACACCTTGGGGAAAGTCAGGATTCTATTTCGTGTATCTACTCATTTAGATACCAAATATGAAACGCAAACCTGCGAAGTATTCAGGACTTTCTTCTTTATGGCCATTCATTCAGAGCCTCACAGAATAATATAGAACTTTGATAAATCAGAACGTCATTTTACATGGCCACTTACTCAGATACTCATTGAAAAATTATATATATCACGAAAATACTCAGGATTCTATTGTATATGGCCACTTATTCAGAGACTCACTAAAAAATGCACACATCAGGAATAGTCTGGAGATTATTTGATATGACTGTTCACCCAGTGACTCAGTGAAAAATGCACAGCTGAGAAATACTAAACGAAATGGAGTCATTAATCTACTTTCTGTTCAGAAACTCTCTGAAGGATATCCACCTTGAAAATTGTCAGAGTCAAGCTCATATGACCACTCAATCAAATCTTTACCGAATAATGCACAATGGGGCAAGGAGTAAGGAGTCTATTTCATATGGCCTCTCATTGAGAGCTTCAGTGCATTATAAACAGCTGTGGAGTAGTCTACCTCTTTAAGGTAGACCCAAGTTACGCAGCTACGTGAATGATACACACATTTGTGATAGTCAGGAGACAATTTGATACGGATACTCATAAAGCACTTTTTTGAATACTGTACATTTGGGGAATAATCACCAGTCTATTTCAGATGGTGATTCGTTTTGAGAGTCAAAAAATAACGCACACCTGTGGAGTAAATTGGGGTCTATTACATAAGGCCACTCTTTCAGTGTTTCAGTTAATAATATGTATATCTGATAAGTCAGGAATCTCTTTCACATGGCCACTCATTCAGGGCCTCAGTGCATAATACTCCCCTCAGAAATAGTCAAGGGCCTACTTCAAATAACTACACGTTTTGAGTCTCTGTAAGTAACGCACACATGGACAATACACAAGAGTCTTTTTTCAATCCTAGCTTATTCAGAGTCACATTCAATAATACAAACCTGGGGAAATGTTAAGAGTCTTCTTCATGCAGCCACTCATTTAGAGCCTCAGTGAATAATTCACACCTGATTAATAGTCAAGCATTTATTATATGGCCACTCACTCTGTGCCTCCCTGAATAATACAAACCTGGGGAATCCTCAGGATTCTATTTCATACTACCACACATTTAGACCCTTATTGAATAATTCACAATAGAGCAATAGTCAGGTGACAATTCTTTCTGGCCTCTCATTCAACGTTTCAGTGAATAATAAACTTCTATTGCATAATCAGGGCACTGTTTAAGATAGCCATGAATTAAGTGCCTTCCTGAGTGATACATACCTCAGTGATAGTCAGGAAATTATTTTATCTGAACTCTATTTCTGGGTACTGCTGAGTAATACACAACTTCTGTAGTGTCAGGAGTCTATCTGTTATGGACACTCATACAGAAACTGTTTGAATAATGCACACATGAAGAATAATTAGGAGTCTATGTCATACGGCTACTCATTCAGACAAACAGTGAATAACCCACATGTGGAGTAATGAGAAGTCTGTTTCATATGGCCGTTCTTTCATGGCCTCACTGAATATTACACATTTGTGATGTAGTCTGGTGTCTATTAATTATAGCCACTCATTCAGAAAATCTCTTTTTTTTATTTCCACAAAGCAGTCACAACCAAGAAATAAAATACGAAAAGCTGCACACCTCTGCGTGTCATTTTTTTTTTTTTTGGACTCTGTAGGTAAAATACAACGTAGATCCCAAAGAAGTAAAGGTAAAAAGGAATGTAAGATATCTCAGTAATTTTTTTTTTTAGAATGGAAAAGAGAGGAAGAAAAAGAGGGAGAGAGAACAGAAATATTGCTTTATTTTATAAATGGCTATTAATAATGGCCGATCATTATTTTATGTATTTAAAATGGAGAATGTATATTTTATTTATCTAAAGTGGAGAGTTTGCTTATTAAGTTAACTTGTTACTGATCTGAGTTCAGATTCTGGATATCCTTATTAATTTTCTGTTTCGTTAAGTCTGAATCTCTTTATGGGTCTTGTGTATCTGGGTGTTAGGATGTATGGATCCTTATACCACTCTATCTTTTTTGGTTTGAAATATGTTTTATCAAATGCATAAATTGCAACTCCTTTTTGTTAATTTATTTGTTTTTTTCTCTATCTGGTTGGTAAATTTTTCTCCAACCCTTTGTTTTTAGTCTATGTATATCTTTGGATATGGAATAGGTCTGGATATAGTATACCGTTAGATTTTGGCTGCATCTTTTAATTAGAAAATTGAGTCGATTTCAATTTAAGATTACTGCCATTTGATGTTAACTAGCTATTTTATACATTTGTTGATGTAAATTCTTCTTTCTGTTGATGTTCTTTACTTTTTGGTATATTTTTAGAAAGGCTAATACTGGTTGTTCCTTTCTGTGTGTAATGCTTCTTTCAGAAGTTTTTGTAAAGCAGGCCTGGTGGTAATAAAATCTCTGAGTACTTGCTTGTTCATAAAAGATTTTATTTTTTCTTCAATTGTGAAGCTTAGTTTGGCAGGATATGAAATTCTGGGCTGAAATTTCTGTTCTTTGAGGATGTTAAATATCGGCCCCCACTCTCTTCTGGCTTGTAGGGTTTCTACTGAGAGATCTGCTGTAAGTCTAATAGGCTTCCCTTTGTGGGTAACCTGACCTTTCTCTCTGACTGCCCTTAGTATTTTCTCCTTTGTTTCAACCCTGGTGAATCTAATGATTATGTGTCTTGTGGTTGCTCTTCCTAAGGAATATCTTTGTGGTGTTCTCTCTATTACCTGAGGTTGAATGGTATCCTGCTTTGCTAGATTGGGAAAATTCTCCTGGATAATATCCTGAAGAATATTTTCCAGCTGGGATTCATTCTCTCCATCACATTCAGGTACACCTATCAAAGGTAGATTAGGTCTTTTCACATAGTCCCATAATTCTTGGAGATTTTGCCCATTCCTTTTTATCCTTTTCTTCTCTATTCTTGTCTTCTCGTTCCATTTCATTAAGTCGGTCTTCGACCTCTGATATCTTTTCTTCTGCTTAATCAATTCGGCTATTCAAACTTGTGCATATTTCACTAAGTTCTCCTGTTGTATTTTTCAACTCCATTAGTTCATTTATATTCCTTTCTATATTGTCCATTCTTTTTAACATTTCATCTGACCTTTTTTCAAATTCTTAGTTTCTTTACATTGGTTTAGAACAATTTGTTTCCATTCCCAGAGGTTTCTTACCATCCACCTTCTAAAACCTCCTTCAGATACTGGAACACAGTCCTCTTCCATTAGGGCTTGTTCCATTGCTGATGAGGAATTACTATCCCCTGTAGAGGGAGAGGAGTTCTGACTTTCAGTTTTCTTGGCCTTTTTAGGCTGTTTTTTTCCCTTTATTGTGAATTTATTCATGTGATGTCTTTACATTTAGCGCCTTTCTGATTAAGTTCCTGAGAAGATGTCCAATTAATGATTCCTGGTGCTGGAATCCGAGCAACACACTACGCCAGCCAAAACAGCAGCGATAAGACTGATGGTGCTCTTCTTCCTGGGAATCTCCAGTCTGGCTTCCTTCTTGAGTCCGCAATAAGTGGCTCTGCCTTCCCGGAGCTCCAAACACCAGTCAGTAGGGGAACCAGTCCCGCTCACTGTGCACGAAGAGCTGCCGCGCTGAGGCGACGACAAAACGGCTGCTCCAGCCACAGAAGTCATTCTGGCGACCCGCGGGGCTCCTCCACTGGAAATTTTCTGGTCCATGGGCGACAGAAATTCCTCTAAAAATGTGGTATCCTCACGTTCTCTGAGCTTTCACTGGGAGCTACAATCCCGAGCTGTTAGCGATCAGTCATTTTGGATCTCTCTCCAGAAAATCTCTTAATAATGCACGCCTACGGAATGATCAGACGTCTCTATAATATGGCCTCTCATCGAGAGCCTAACTCAATGTACACACCTACAAAAATAGTCAGGATTTACTTATTCCCCTCATTTAGAATCTCACTCAATAATGCACACCTGTGGAAGGAGACTTTTTATGTGTAATCTCATTCGGAGTGTCACTGAATAATGTGGTGTAGTAAGGAGTCTATTTAATGTAGACATATTTTCAGAGCCTCAGTGAATAAGAGAGACCCTTGCTATAGTAAGGCAACTAATTAATATGGTCACATCTTGTAAGCCTCATTTAATAATCTACACCTGGAAAATAATTTGAAGTCTATTTTCGGTGGACATTCTTTCAGAGCCTCGGTGAATTATGCACACCCTTGGGGTAGCCAGGAGTCTATGTTATTTGGACACTCATTCATAGCCTCAGTGGATAATATGCACGTGTGGATTAGTCAGGATTTCATTTCATATGGCCACTGACTCGTAATTTTAGTGTATAATGTACGAATGTAATGTACTCAGCAGCCTATTTCATAGAGCCACTCATTCAGAGATTCACTGAATAATACACATATTTAAGATAGACAGAATCCTGTTTCATATGGGTCACACAATCAGAGCTTCACTGAGTAACTCACCCCTGTGGAAGCGTTAGGAGTCTATTTTATATAGCCTCTTATTTACAGCCTCAGCGAATAATATGCACGTGTGGAATAGACATTAGTCTATTATATATGTCCACAAAATCAAAGCCTGAGTGAGTAATGCACAACTTTAGAATAGTCACTAGTCTATTCCACATGCCCAAATATTCAAAGTCAGAGTCAATAATACACACTTGTGGAGTAGTCCAAAAACAATTTTACATGGCCAAAGTTTTAGATCTTCAGTGAATAGTACGTACTTGGGAAATACTCAGGACGCTATTACATATGGCATCTATTTCAGAGATTTATTGAATAAGGAACACCTGTATTGTAGTCAGAATTCTGTATCATATAGCCACATATTCAGAACCTAACTGAATGACATACACCTTGGAGAAAGTCAGGATTCTATTTAATATAGCTACATATTTAGAACCTAACTGAATAACACACACCTTGCAGAAAATCAGGATTCGATTTCATATAGCCACCCATTTAGATACAGAATGTAAAAATGCACACATTTGGAGTATTCAGGAGTCTCAATTATATGGCCACTCATTCAGAGCCTAACAGAATAATACAGAACCATGGAAATTCAGGGGTGTATTTTACATGGCCACTTATTCAGAACCTCATTGAAGAATCTTATATATCTGAAAAATATTCAGGATTCAATTATATAGAGCCACTTATTCAGAGACTCACTGAATAATGCACACCTGGGGAATATTCTGGAGACTCTTTGATATGACCGTTCACCCAGTGACTCAGTGAAAATTGCACAGTTGAGAAATCATCAAGAATATAAAGTCATGAGTCTATTTTATGTGGTAACTCATTCAGAAACTCACGGAAGAATATCCACAATGGACATTGTCAGAGTCCAGTTAATATGGCCACTCCATGAAAACATTACCGAATAAAGCACAATGCGGCAATGGTAAGGAGTCTATTTTGTAGGGCATCTCATTGAAACCTTCAGTGCATGATAAACAGCTGTGGACTAGTCAAGAACCTCTTTAAAGAAGCCCCAAATTACGCAGCTACATGAATGATACACAGATGTGTGACAGAAGACTATTTGATATGGACATTCATACAGCACCTCTTTGAATACTGCACATTCGGGGAATAATCACTAGTCTATTTCATATGGTGATTTGTTTGGAGAGTCATAAAATAACGCACACCTGTGGAGTAAAATTGTGTCTATTACATAAGGCCACTCTTTCAGTGTTTCAGTAAATAATATGTACATATGATAAGTCAGAAATCTCTTTCACATGGCCACTCTTTCAGGGCCTCAGTGCATAATACTCCCGTCAGAAATAGTCAAGGGTCTATTTCAAAAAAGTACACAATCAGAGTCTATGTAAGTAATGTACACATGGGCAATACACAAGAGTCTCTTTTCTATGCCCACTTAGTCAGAGTCTTATTCAACAATAGACACCTAGGGAAGTGTAAAGAGTCTACCTCATGGAGCCACTCATTTAGAGCCTCAGTGAATAATTCACATCGGAGTAATAGTCGATAATTTTTTCTAAATTTTTTTTATTGCATTATAGGTTTTTGGGTACATGTGCAGAACGTGCAAGGTAATTGCATAGGTACACACATGGCAGTGTGTTTTGCTGTTTTTCTCCCATTCACCCACACTTGGCATTTATCCGCAGACTATCCCTCCCCAGCCACCCCGCTGTCCCTCCCCAATTCCACCAATAGACCCCAGTGTGTAGTAGACCCCCTCCCTGTGTCCATGTGTTCTCATTTTTCTCACCCGCCTATGAGTAAGAATATGCGGTTTTCATTTTCTGTTCTTTTGTCAGTTTGCTGAGAATGATGTTCTCCAGATTCATTCATGTCCTTACAAAGGACACAAATTCATCATTTTTGATTGCTGTATAATATTCCATGATGTATATGTGCCACATTTTCCCAGTCCAGTCTATCATCAATGGGCATTTGGGTTGGTTCCAGGTCTTTGCTATTGTAAACAGTGCTGCAATGAACATTCGTGTGCATGTGTCCTCATGGTAGAAAAATTCATAGTCCTTTGGATATATACCCAGTAAAGGGATTGCTGGGTCAAATGGGATTTCTATTTCTAGATCCTTGAGGAATCGCCACACTGTCTTCCATAATGGTTGAACTAATTTACACTCCCACCAACAGTGTAAGAGTGTTCCTATTTCTCCACAACCTATCCAGCATCTGTTGTCTCCAGATTTTTTAATGATCACCATTCTAAATGGCATGAGATGGTATCCCAATGTCGTTTTGTTTTGCATCTTTCTTTTTTTTTTTTTAAATGTTTAAACAAGACCAAGCTAGTTTTATTAAAGACAGCCACACAGATTTAGGCAATTCTATGTTTATATGATTGTTTCTCTTCTCTCTATAATTCTCCCTCTGGTTAGACATTATTGTCTGTCGTAGACTATGGCTAAATATCACCTTTTCCCACCTTGCTTTTCCCTTAAGCTTCCTAATTCTTAGTGTTTGGCTTCATAAACTGCAAGATATTTCAGGAATACAGATGTTAAATTATGGCAGAAACACCATTATTTGGATTTATTTATTGCCTGTTGCGTAGTGCTTTCTATTTCCTGCTATTTCTCTACTTTCTTCTTTTTAAATTTTTTACTTCTTTTCTTTTTTTTTTTTTTTTTTTTTTTTTTTTTTTAATTTTTATTGCATTATAGGTTTGGGGGTACATGTGCAGAACAAGCAAGATAGTTGCATAGGTACACACATGGCACTGGGCTTTGCTGCTTTCCTCCCCTTCACCCACACTTGGTATTCATCCCCAGGCTATCCCCCCCAGCCCCCCCATGCTGTCCCTCCCCCATTCCCCCCAACAGTCCCCAGTGTATAGTAGACCGCCTCTCTGTGTCCACGTGTTCTCATTTTTCTCACCCACCTATGAGTGAGAATATGTGGTATTTCTTTTTCTGTTCTTGTGTCAGTTTGCTGAGAATGATGTTCTCCAGATTCATCCATGTCCCTACAAAGGACACAAACTCATCATTTTTGATTGCTGCATAATATTCCATGGTGTATATGTGCCACATTTTCCCAGTCCAGTCTATCATCGTTGGGCATTTGGGTTGGTTCCAGGTCTTTGCTATTGTAAACAGTGCTGCAATGAACATTCGTGTGCATGTGTCCTTATAGTAGAACGATTTATAATCCTTTGGATAGATACCCAGTAATGGGATTGCTGGGTCAAATGGAATTTCTATTTCTAGGTCCCTGAGGAATCGCCACACTGTCTTCCACAATGGTTGAACTAATTTACACTCCCACCAACAGTGTAAGAGTGTTCCTATTTCTCCACATCCTCTCCAGCATCTGCTGTCTCCAGATTTTTTAATGATCGCCATTCTAACTGGTGTGAGATGGTATCTCAATGTGGTTTTGATTTGCATCTCTCTAATGACCAATGACGATGAGCACTTTTTCATATGTTTGCTGGCCTCATGTATGTCTGCTTTCGTAAAGTTTCTGTTCATATCCTTTGCCCATTTTTGAATGGGCTTGTTTGTTGTTTGTTTTGCATCTTTCTAATGACCAGTGATGTTTAGCATTTTTTCATGTGTTTGTTGGCCTCATGTATGTCTTCTTTTGTAAAATGTCTTTTCATATCCTTTGCCCATTTTTGAATGCGTTTGTTTGTTTCTTTCCTGTAAATCTGTTTGAGTTCTTTGTAAATTCTGGATATCAGCTTTTTGTCAGATGCGTAAACTGGAAAGATTTTTTTTCCATTCTGATGGTTGCTGATACACCCTAGTGACTGTTTCTTTTGCCATGCAGAAGCTGTGGAGTTTGATTAGGTCCCATTTGTCTATTTTGGCTTTTGTTGCCAATGCTTCTGGTGTTCTGGTCATGAAGTCCTTGCCTACTTTTATGTCCTAAATGGTTTTGCCTAAATTATCTTCTAGGGTTTTTATGGTGTCAGGTCTTATATTTAAGTCTTTAATCAATCTGAAGTTAATTTTAGTGTCAGTGTCAGGAAGAAATCCAGTTTCTGCTTTCTACACATGGGTAGCCAGTTTTCCCAACACCTTTTATTAAACAGGGAATCCTTTCCCCATTGATTTTTCTTGTCAGGTTTATCAAAGATTATATGGTTGTAGATATGTTGTGTTGCCTCCAATGCCTCTGTTCTGTTCCATTTGTCTATATTTCTGTTTTGGTACCAGTACCATGTTGTTTTGATTACTGTAGCCTTGTAGTATAGTTTGAAGTCTGGTAGTGTGATGCCTCCCGCTGTGTTCTTTTAGCTTAAAATTGACTTGGCTATGCGGGCTCTCTTTTGGTTCCATGGTGGTTTTTCCAGGTATGTGAAGAAATTCGATGGCAGTTTGATTTGGATAGCAATGATTGTGTACATTACTTTGGGCAGTGTAGCCATTTTCAGGTTATTGATCCTTCATAACCACAAACATGGAATATTTCTCCATCTGTTTGTGTCCTCTCTTATTTCGTTGAGCAGTGATTTGTAGTTTTCCTTAAAGAGGTCCTTACATTCCTTGTGAGTTGTATTCCTAGGAATTTTTTTCTCTTTGTAGCAATTGTGAATGGCAGTTCGTTCTTGATTTGATTCTCTTTAAGTCTGTTATTGGTGTATAGGAATGCTTGTGATTTTTGCACATTGATTTTATATCCTGAGACATTGCTGAAGTTGCTTATCAGTTTCAGGAGTTTTTGGGCTGAGGTGATGGGGTCTTCTAGGTATACTATCACATAGTCTGCAAATAGAGACAATTTGGTTTCCCACTTTCCTTTTCGAATACCCTTTATTTCTTTTTTTTGCCTGATTGCTCTGGCTAGAACTTCCAGTACCATGTTGAATAGGAGTGGTGAGAGAGGGCATCCTTGCCTAGTGCTGAATTTCAAAGGGAATGCTTCCAGTTTTTGCCCATTAAGTATGACATTGGCTGTTGGTTTGTTGTAAATAGCTTTTATTACTCTGAGATATTTTTCATCAATACCAAGTTTATTAAGGTTTTTTAGCATAAATTCCTGTTGAATTTTGTCACATGCCTTCTCTGCGTCAATTGAGAAAATCTACAGTAATCAAAACAGCAAGGTAATGGTACCAAAACAGAGATACAGACCCATGAAAAAGAACAGAGGCAGCGGAGGTAACACAACATATTTACAACCATATAATCTTTGTTAAACCAGACAAGAACAAGCAATGGGGAAAGGATTCCCTGTTTAATAAATGGTGCTGGGAAAACTGGCTAGCTATGTGCAGAAAGCGTAAAATGGACCCCTTCCTCACACCTTAAACTAAAATTAACTCCAGATGGATAAAAGACTTAAACATAAGACCTGGCACCGGGAGAGAGATCCAAGATGGCTGATCGCTAACAGCTCGGGATTGTAGCTTCCAGTGAAAGCTCGGAAAACGTGAGGATACCACATTTTCAGAGGAATTTCCGTCACCCACGGACCAGAAGATTTCCAGTGGAGGAGACCCGCGGGTCGCCAGTGCGACTTCTGTGGCCAGTGCAGCGGTTTTGCCGTCGCCTCGGCGTGGCAGCTCTTTGTGTACAGTAAGCGGGACTGGTTCCCCTACTGACTGGTGTTTGGAGCTCAGGGAAGGCAGAGCCCCTTGTTGCGGACTCAAGAAGGAAGCCAGACCAGAGATTCCCAGGCAGAAGAGCACCATCAGTCTTATCGCTGTTGTTTTGGCCAGCGCAGTGTGTTGCTCAGATTCCAGCACTGGGAATCAATAAATTGGACATACTCTCAGGACCTTAATCAGAAAGGCGCTAATTGTAAAGAAATCAGATGGATAAATTCACAATAACGGGAAAAAAACAGCCTAGAAAGGCCGAGAAAACTGAAAGTCAGAACCCCTTTTCTTCTGCAGGGGATACTAATTCCTCATCAGCAACGGAACAAGCCCTAATGGAAGAGGACTGTGTTCCAGTATCTGAAGGAGGCTTTAGAAGGTGGATGGTAAAGAAAACCTCTGGGAATTGAAACAACTTGTTCTAACCCAATGTAAAGAAACTAAGAACTTTGAAAAAAGATTAGACGAAATGTTATAAAGAATCGACAATATAGAGAGGAATATACATGAACTAATGGAGTTGAAAAATACAACATGAGAACTTAGTGAAATATGCTCAAGTTTGAATAGCCAAATTGATCAAGCAGAAGAAAGGATATCAGAGGTCGAAGACCGACATAATGAAATGGAACGAGAAGACAAGAATAGAGAAAAAAGAATAAAAAGAAATGAGCAAAGTCTCCAAGAATTATGGGACTATGTGAGAAGACCTAATCTACGTTTGATAGGTGTACCTGAATGTGATGGAGAGAATGAATCCCAGCTGGAAAATACTCTTCTGGATATTATCCAGGAGAATTTTCCCAATCTAGCAAAGCAGGATACCATTCAACCTCAGGTAATAGAGAGAACACCACAAAGATATTCCTTAGGAAGAGCAACCGCAAGACACATAATCATTAGATTCACCAGGGTTGAAACAAAGGAGAAAATACTAAGGGCAGCCAGAGAGAAAGGTCAGGTTACCCACAAAGGGAAGCCTATTAGACTTACAGCAGATCTCTCAGTAGAAACCCTACAAGCCAGAAGAGAGTGGGGGCCGATATTTAACATCCTTAAAGAACAGAACTTTCAGCCCAGAATTTCATATCCTGCCAAACTAAGCTTCACAATTGAAGGAAAAATAAAATCTTTTATGAACAAGCAAGTACTCAGAGATTTTATTACCACCAGGCCTGCTTTACAAAAACTTCTGAAAGAAGCATTACACACAGAAAGGAACAACCAGTATTAGCCTTTCTAAAAATATACCAAAAAGTAAAGAACATCAATATAAAGAAGAATTTACATCAACAAATGGATAAAATAGCCAGTTAACATCAAATGGCAGTAATCTTAAATTGAAATTGACTCAATTTTCTAATTCAAAGATACAGCCAAAACCTAACAGTATACTATATCCAGACCCATTTTATATCCAAAGATACACAAAGACTAAAAACAAAGTGTTGGAGAAAGATTTACCAACCAAATAGAGAACAAAAACAAATAAATAAACAAAAAGGAGTTGCAATCCATGCATTTGATAAAATAGAATTCAAACCAACAAAGGTAGAGTGTTATAAGGGTCAATACATCCTAACACCCAGATACATAAGACCCATAAAGAGATTCAGACTCAACGAAACAGAAAATTAATAAGGATATCTAGAATCTGAACTCAGATCAGTAAAAAGTAACCTTAATAAGCACTTGTAGAGCTCTCCACTTTAGATAAATAAAATATACATTCTCCACTTTAAATACACAAAATAATGATCAGCCATTATTAATACCCATTAAAAGCAATATTCCTGTTCTCTCTCCCTTTTTTTCTTCCTCTCTTTTCCTAAAAAAAATCTACTTTTTCCCCTTCTAAATTTATAGATCTTGTATTTTTTTTTTAAATTAACTCCTCTTAACTGTCCTCTCTAAAAGCAAAAAAAAAAAAAAAGACCTGGCACCATAAAACCCTAGAAGAAAATCTAGGCAAAACCATTCAGGACACAGGTGTAGGCAAGGACTTAATGACCAAAACACCAAAAGCATTGGCAACAAAGTGCAAAATATACAAATGGGACCTAGTCAAACTCCACAGCTTCTGCACGGCAAAGAAAACTGTCACTAGAGTGAATCAGCAACCAAAAGACTGGGAAAAAATCTTTGCAGTTTACCCATCTGCAAAGGGCTGATATCCAGAATTTACAAAGAACTCAAACAGATTTACAGGAAAAAAATCAAACAAGCACATTCAAAAATGGGCAAAGGATATGAGTAGAAACTTTACAGAAGAAGACATACATGAGGCCAACAAACACATGAAAAAATGCTCATCATCACTGGTCATTAGAGAGATGCAAATCAAATCCACATTGGGATACCATCTCATGCCAGTTAGAATGGCGATCATTAAAAAATCTGGAGACAACAGATGCTGGAGAGGATGTGGAGAAATAGTATCACTCTTACACTGTTCGTGGGAGTATAAATTAGTTCAACCATTATGGAAGACAGTGTGGCGATTCCTCAAGGATCTAGAAATAAAAATTCCATTTGACCCAGCAATCCCTTTACTGGGTATATATCCAAAGGACTATAAATCATTCTACTCTAAGGACACAAGCACGCGAATGTTCATTGAAGCACTGTTTACAATAGCAAAGACCTGGAACCAACCCAAATGCCCATCGATGATAAAATGGACTGGAAAAATGTGGCACATATACACCATGGAATATTATGCAGTAATCAAAAATGATGAGTTTTTGTCCTTTGTATGGACATGGATGAATCTGGAAAACATCATTCCCAGTAAACTGACACAAGAAGAGAAAAGAAATTACCGCATATTCTCACACATAGCCTGGTGAGAAAAATGAGAACACATGAACACAGGAAAGAGGTCTACTACACACTGGGGTCTATTGGGTGGAATCAGGGAGGGACAGTGAGGGGAGGAGTTTGGGAGGGATAGCCTAGGGAGGAATGCCAAGTGTGGGTGAAGGTGAGGAAGGCAGCAAAACACACTGCCATGTGTGTACATATGCAATTATATTGCACGTTATGCACATGTACCCCAAAACCTAAAATGCAATAAATTTTTTTTCAAAAGAGTCTCTTTTCTATGCCCACTTAGTCAGAATCTCATTTAAAATACCCACCTGTGGAAGAGTTAAGAGTCTACATTCTGTAGCCACTCATTTAGAGCCTCAGTGAATAATTCACACCGGAGTAATAGTCGAGCATTTTTTATATGGACACTCACTATGTACCTCCATGAATGATACACACCTGGGGAATCCTAGGATTCTATATCATACTACCACACATTTAGAACCTTATTTAAAAATTCACAATGGAGCAATAGTCACGTGTCTATTCATTCTGGCCTCTCATTCAAAGTTTCAGTGAATAATAAATTTCTATGGAGTAATCAGGGCAGTGTTTAAGATAACCACTAATTAAGTGCCTTTTTGAGTGATGCACACCTGGGTGATAGTCAGGAGTTTATTGCATATGAACTCTAATTCTGGGTATTGCTGAGTAATACACAACTGCGGGAGTTTCAGGAGTCTATTTGGTATGCATACTCATACAGAACCTGTTTGAATAATGCACACACGTAGAATAATCAGGGGTATATATAATATGACTACTCATTCAGACAAACAGTGAATAACGCCCATGTGGAATTATGAGTAGTCTGTTTCATTTGGCCATTCATTCACAGCCTCACTGAATATTACACACTTGTGATATAGTCTGGAGTCCATTGTTCATGGACACTGATTCAGAAGATCAATGAATAATGCACACCTGTGAAATGCTTCGAAGTCTGTATCCTATGGGCTCTCATTGAGAGCCTCACTAAGACACAAGAGTCTTTTTCCTAAGTCCACTTAGTCAGAGTCTCATTCAATTATACACACCTGGGAAAGAATTAAGAGTATACTTCATGTAGAAGAAACTCATTTAGAGCCTCAGTGAATAATTCACACCAGAGTAATAGTCGAGCATTTTTTATATGGCTACACTCTATGTGCCTCCCTGAATGATACACACCTGGGAAATCGTCAGGATTCTATTTAATACTACCACACATTTAAAACCTTATTGAGTAATTCACAGTGGAGTAACAGTCATGTGTCTATTCTTTCTGGCCTCTCATTCAAAGTTTCAGTGAATAATAAACTTCTATGGGGTACACAGGGCACTGTTTAAGATAGCCACGAATTAAGTACCTTCCTGAGTGATACACACTTGGGTGATAGTCAGGAGTTTATTTCATATGAACTCTAATTCTTAGTTGGGCTGAGTAATACACAACTGGGGGAGTGGCAGGAATATATTTGTTGTGGTCACTCATACAGAACCTGTTTGAATAATGCACACATTGCGAATAATCTGGAATCCATATAGTCCAACTACTGATTCAGACAAACAGTGAATAATGCACAAGTGGAGTAATGAGAAGTCTGTTTCATATGGCCTTTCATTCACAGCCTCCCTGAATATTACACACTTGTGATACAGTCTGGAGTCTATTGTTTATGGCCCCTCATTCAGAGAATCACTGAATAATGCACACCTGCGGAATAATCAGAAGTCTCTATCCTAGTGCCTCACTAAATGTACACACCTAGGAAAATAGTCAGGATTTACTTATATCCCCTCATTTAGAGTCTCACTCAGTAATGCACACCTGTGGAATAGTAAGGAGACTTTTACATGTGGCCTCTCATTCGGAGTGTCACTGAATAATGTGGTTTAGTCTGGAGTATCTTTCATGTAGACACATTTTAAGAGCCTCAGTGAATAAGAGAGATCCTTGCTTTAGTAAGGCATCTAATTAATATGGCCACATCTTGTAAATCTCACTGAATAATACACACCTGGAGAATAATTTGGAGGCTGTTTTTGATGGACATTCATTCAGAGCCTCGGTGAAGAATGCACACTCGTGGCGTAGCCAGGAGTCTATTTCAATTGGTCACTCATTCATAGCCTCATTGGATGATATGCACATGTGAATTAGACAGGTTTTCATTTCATATGGCCACTGACTCGAAATTTTGGTAAATAATGCACAAATGTACAGTACTCAACATTCTATTTCATAGAGCCTCTCAATGAGACATTCACTGAATAATACACGTATTTAAGATAGACAGAATCCTGTTTCATATGGTCACACAATCAGAGCCTCACTGAGTATCACACACCTGGGAAAGCATTAGGAGTATACTTTATATAGCCTCTCATTTACAGCCGCAGCGAATAAAGCCCACGTTTGGTATAGACACCATTCTATTTTATATGGCCACAAACTCAAAGCCTGAGTGAGTAATACACAACTTTAGAATAGTCACTACTCTACTACATATGTCCAATTATTCAAAGTCAGAGTCAATTATACACACCTGTGGACTAGTCAAAATACAATTTTATATGGCCAAAGTTTTAGAGCTGCAGTGAGTAATACATACCTAGGCAATAGTCAGGACGCTGCTACATGTGGCATCTATTTCAGAGATTCATTGAATAAGGAACGCCTGTCTTGTACTCAGAATTCTATTTTGTATAGCCACATATTCAGAACCTAACTGAATGACATACACCTTGGAAAAAGTCAGGATTCTATTTCTTATAGCCACTCATTCAGTTACCAAATGTAAAAACGGACAATTGTGGAGTATTCAGGAGTCTCTGTTTTATTGCCACTCATTCAGAGCCTCACAGAATAATACAGAACTATGGAAATTCAGGAGTGTATTTTACATGTTCGCTTATTCAGAACCTCATGGATGAATCATATATATCTGGAAAATACTCAGGATTCTATTATATATAGCCACATATTCAGAGACTCACAGCATAATGCACACCTGCAGAATAGTCTGGCGACTATTTGATATGACCGTTCAGCCAGTGCCTCAGTGAAAAATGCACAGCTGAGAAATAGTCAAGAGGATACAGTCATGAATCTACTTTATATTTTTTTACTTTTTTTTAAATTTTTATTGCATAATAAGTTTTCGGGTACATGTGCAGAACATGCAAGATAGTTGCTTAGGTACACACATGCCAAATTTTTTTGCTGCCTTTCTCCCCTTCAAGCACACTTGTCATTTATCGCCAGGCTCTCCCTCCCCAGACGCTCACACTATCCCTCCTCCATTCACCACAATAGACCCCAGTGGTTACTAGACCTCCTCCCTGTGTCCATGTGTTCTTTTTTTCTCACTCGCCTATAAGTGAGAGTATACTTTATTTCTTTTTCTGTTCTTGTGTCAGTTTGCTGAGAATGATGTTCTCCAGATTCATCCATATCCTTACAAAGGACACAAACTCATCATTTTTGATTGCTGCATAATATTCCATGGTGTAAATGTGCCACATTTTCCCAGTCCAGTCTATCATCGATGGGCATTTGGGTTGGTTCCAGGTCTTTGCTATTGTAAACAGTGCTGCAATGAACATTCGTGTGCATGTGTCCTTATAGTAGAATGATTTGTAGTTTTGGATATATACCCAGCAATGGGACTGCTGGATCAAATGGAATTTCTATTTCTAAGTCCTTGAGGAATCACCACACTGTCTTCCACAATTGTTGAACTAATTTACATTCCCACCAACAGTGTAAGAGTGTTCCTATTTCTCCACATCCTCTCCAGCATCTGCTGTCTCCAGATATTTTAATGATCGCCATTCTAACTGGCATGAGATGGTATCTCAATGTGGTTTTGATTTGCATCTCTAAAGACCAGTGATGATGAGCATTTTTTCATGTGTTTGTTGGCCTCATGTATGTCTTATTTTGTAAAGGGTCTGTTTATATCCTTTGCCCAATTTTGAAAGGGCATGTCTGTTTTTTTCCTGTAAATCTGTTTGAGTTCTTTGTAAATTCTGGATATCAGCTCTTTGTCAGATGCGTAAACTGCAAAGATTTTTTTCCATTCTGATGGTTGCCGATTCACTCTAGTGACCGTTTCTTTTGCCGTGCAGAATCTGTGGAGTTTGATTAGGTCCCATTTTCTATTTTGGCTTTTGTTGCCAAAGCTTTCTGTGTTTTGGTCATGAAGTCCTTGCCTACTCCTCTGTCCTGAATGGTTTTACCTAGATTTTTTTCTAGGGTTTTTATGGTGTCAGGTCTTATGTTTAAATATTTAATCCATCTGGAGTTAATTTTAGTGTAAGGTGTCAGGAAGGGGTCCAGTTTCTGCTTTCTGCACATGGCTAGCCAGTTTTCCCAACACCATTTATTAATCAGGGAATCTTTTCCCTATTGCTTGTTTTTGTCTGGTTTATCAAAGATTATATGGTTGTAGATATGTTGTGTTTTCTCTGATGCCTTTCTTCTGTTCTATTGCTCTATATCTCTGTTTTGGTACCAGTACCATGCCGTTTTGATTACTATATCCTTGAAATATAGTTTCAAGACTGGTAGTGTGATGCCTGCCGCTGTGTTCTTTTTGCTTAGAATTGACTTGGCTATGCGGGCTCTCTTTTGTTTCCATATGAAGTTCATGGTGGTTTTTTTCCAGTTCTGTGAAGAAATTCAATGGTAGTTTGATAGGGATAGCATTGATTGTGTAAATTACTTTGGGCAGTATAGCCATTTTCACGATATTGATTTTTCCTTACCATGAACATGGAATGTTTCTCCATCTGTTTGTGTCCTCTCTTATTTCGTTGAGCAGTGGTTTGTAGCTTTCCTTGAAGAGGTCCCTTACATTCCTTGTGAGTTGTATTCCTAGGTATTTTATTTTCTTTGTAGCAATTGTGAATGGCATTTCGTTTTTGATTTGTTTCTCTTAAAGTCTGTTATTGGTGTATAGGAATGCTTGTGATTTTTGCACATTGATTTTATATTCTGAGACTTTGCTGAAGTTGCTTATCAGTTTCAGGAGGTTTTGGGCTGAGGTGATGTGGTCCTCTAGGTATACTATCATGTTGTCTTCAAATAGAGACAATTTGGCTTCCACCTATTCTATTCGAATGCCTTTATTTCTTTTTTCTTGCCTGATTTCTCTGGCTAGAAATTCCAGTACTATGTTGGATAAAAGTGGTGAGAGAGGGCATCTTTGTCTAGTGCCGTATTTCAAAGGGAATGCTTCCGGCTTTTGCCCATTAAGTATGATATTGGCTGTTCATTTGTTGTAAATAGCTTTTATTACTTTTAGATATGTTTCATCAATACCAAGTTTATTGAGGGTTTTTAGCATAAATTTCTGATGAATATGGTCAAATGCCTTCTCTGCGTCAATTGAGATAATCTACAGTAATGAAAACAGCATGATACTGGTACCAAAACAGAGATATAGGCAAAATAAACCCCTGTGTGATTAATACACAACTTTGGAATAGTCACTTTTTTATTCCATATGCCCAAATATTCAAGTCAGAGTTAATAATACACACCTGTGGACTAATAAAAATAAAAACAATTTTATATGGCTAACGTTTTAGAGCCTGAGTGAATAATACATACCTGGGGAATACTCAGGATGCTATTTCATATGGCATCTATTTCAGAGATTCATTGAATAAGGAACACCTGTATTGTAGACAGAATTCTATTTCTTATAGCCACATATTCAGAACCTAGCTGAATAACTTACACCTTGGGGAAACACACCATTCTAGTTCGTACTCATTTAGATACCAAATGAAAAACGCACACCTGTGGATTATTCAGGAGTCTCTGTTTTATGGCCACTAATTCAGAGCCTCACAGAATAATGCAGAACGATGAAAATTCAGAAGTGTATTTTACATGGCCACTTATTCAGAACTTCATTGAAGAACATATATATCTGGAAATTTCTCAGGATTCTATTATATATAGCCACTTATTCCGAGACTCACTGAATAATGCACACCTGGAAAATAGTCTGGAGACTATTTGAGATGACCATTTACCCACTGAGTCAGAGAAAAATGCACAGCTGAGAAATAGTCAATAGGATAAAGTCATGAGTCTATTTTCTGTGGTAACTCGTTTAGAAACTCACTGAAGAATACCCATCTTGTAAACTGTAAAAGGCCAGGTCATATGGCCACTCAATTAAAGCATTACCGAATAATGCACAATGGGGAAATAGTAAGAAGCATATTTCATATGGCATCTCATTGAGAGCTTCAGTGTGTAATAAACAGCTTTAGAGTAGTCAGGACCCTATTTAAAGCAGCCCCAATTTATGCAACTATGTGAATGATAAACATATGTGTGATAGTCAGGGACTACTTGATATGGACACTCATACAGAACCTTTTCGATTACTACACATTTGGAGAATAATCACTAGTCTATTTCACATGGTGATCCGTTTGGAGAGTCAAAAATAATGCACACCTGTGGCGTAAAATGGGGTCTATCACATAAGGCCACTCTTTCAGTGTTTCAGTGAATAATATGTATATCGGATAAGTCAGGAATCTCTTTCAAATGGCCACTTGTTCAGGGCCTTAGTGCATAATACTCCCCTCAAAAATAGTCAAGGGTCTACTTCAAATAAGTACACATTCAGAGTTTCTTTAAGTAATGCACAGATGGGCAATACAAAAGAGTCTCTTTTCTATGCCCACTTAGTCAGTGTCTCATTCAATAATACACACCTGGGGAAGACTTAAGAGTCTACTTCATGTAGACACTCATTCAGATCCTCAGTGAATAATTCAAACCAGAGTAATAGTCGAGCATTTTTTTATGGCCATTCACTATGTGCCTCCCTGAATGACACAAACCCGGGGAATCCTCAGGATTCTATTTCATACTGCCACACATTTAATAATTCACAATGAAGCAATAGTCAGCTGTCTATTTTTTCTGGCCTCCCACTCAAAGTTTCAGTGAATAATAAGCTTCTATGGAGTAATCAGTGCACTGTTTAAGATCGTCACGAATTAAGTGCCTTCCTGAGTGATACACACCTTGGTGATAGGGGTTTCTTTCACATGAACTCTAATTTTAGGTCTTGAGGGGTAATACACATCTTTGGAGTGTCAGGACTCTATTTGGTATGGACACTCACACAGAACCTGTTTGAATAATACACACATGGAGAATAATCAGGAGTCTATGACATATGGCTACTCATTCAGACAAACAGTGAATAACGCACATGTGGAGTAATGAGAAGTCTGTTTCATATGGCCATATATTCACAGCCTCACTGAATATTACACACATGCCATATTCTGGAGTCTTTCTTGCATGGCCACTCATTCAAATAATCACTGAATAATGCACAGCAACAGAATTGTCAGAAGTCTCTATCCTATGGCTTCTCATTGGGAGCCTCACTAAATGTACACACCTGGAAAATAGTCAGGATTTACTTATGTCCTTCCATTAAGAGTCTCACTCAATTATGCACACCTGTGAAATAGTAAGGAGACATTTTTCTTGTGGCCTCTCATTCGGAGTGCCACTGAATAATGTGGTGAAATCAGGGCTCTATTTCGTGTAGACCCATTTTCATAGCATCAGTGAATAAGAGAGCCCCTTGCTATAGTAAGGAATGTAATAAATATGGCCACATCTTGTATGCCTCACTGAATAATACACACCTGGATAATAATTTGGAGTCTATTTTCAATGGATATTCATTCGGAGCCTCGGTGAATAATGCACACCCATGTGTTAGCCAGGAGTCTCTTTCATTTGGACACTCATTCATAGCCTTAGTGGATAATATGCACGTGTGGATTAGCCAGGATTTCATTTCATATGGCCACTGACTTGTAATTTCAGTGAATAATGAACAAATGTAAAGTAATCATCGGTCCATTTCATAGAGCCACTCATTCAGAGATTCACTGAATAATACAAATATTTAAGATAGACTGGACTGGGAAAATGTGGCACATATACACCATGGAATATTATGCAGCAATCAAAAATGATGAGTTTGTGTCCTTTGTAGGGACATGGATGAATCTGGAGAACATCATTCTCAGCAAACTGACACAAGAACAGAAAAAGAAATACCGCATATACTCACTCATAGGTGGGTGAGAAAAATGAGAACACGTGGACACAGAGAGGCGGTCTACTATACACTGGGGACTGTTGGGGGGAATGGGGGAGGGACAGCAGGGGGGGGCTGGGGGGGATAGCCTGGGGATGAATACCAAGTGTGGGTGAAGGGGAGGAAAGCAGCAAAGCACACTGCCATGTGTGTACCTATGCAACTATCTTGCTTGTTCTGCACATGTACCCCCAAACCTATAATGCAATAAAAATTAAAAAAAAAAAAAAAAAAAAAAAAAAAAAAAAAAAGATAGACAGAATCCTGTTTCATATGGTCACACAATCAGAGCCTCACTGAGTAACACACACCTTGGGAAGCATTAGCAGTCTACTTTATATAGCCTCTCATTTACAGCCTCAGCGAATAATGCACACGTGTGAAATAGACACAATTCTATTTTATGCGGCTACAAAATCAAAGCCTGAGTGAGTAATACACAACTTTAGAATAGTCACAAGTCTATTCCATATGCCCAAATATTCAAAGTCAGAGTCAAAAATACATACCTGTCGGCTAGTCAGAAAACAATTTCATATGGCCAAAGTTTTAGAGCCTCAGTAAATAATACATACCTGGGTAATACCCAGGACTCTATTACATATGGCATCTATTTCAGAGATTCATTGAATAAGGAACACCTGTATTGTGGTCAGAATTTTATTTTGTATAGCCACATATTCAGAACCTAACGGAATGACATACACCTTGGAGAAAGTCAGGATTCTATTTCGTATAGACACATTCAGAACCCAACTGAATAACATACACCTTGTGGAAAGTCTGCATTCTATTTTGTATAGGCACTCATTTAGATAAAAAATGTAAAAGCGCACACCTGCAGAGTATTCAGGAGTCTCTGTTTTATGGCCACTCATTCAGGGCCTCAGAAAGTAATACAGAGCTATGGAAATTCAAAAAGCTGTTTATCATGTCCAGTTATTCAGAAACTCATTGAAGAATCAAACATATCTGGAAAATACTCAGGATTCTATTATATATAGCCACTTATTCAGAGACTCACCGAAGAATGCACACCTGGGGAATAGTCCGGAGACAATCTGAAATGACCATTCACCCAGTGACTCACTGAAAAATGCACAGCTGAGAAATAAACAAAATGATAGAGTTATGAGTCTATTTTTAGTGGTAAATCGTTCAGAAACACAATGAAGAATACCCACGTTGAAAATAATCAGAGTACAGGTCATATGGCCACTCAATCAACGCATTACCAAATAATGCATAATGGGGCAATAGTAAGAAGTCTATTTCATATGGCCTCTCACTGAGAACTTCAGTGCTTAATAAAGAGCTGTGTAGTAGTCAGGACACTCTTTAAGGTAGCCTCAAATTAAGCAGCTACGTGAATGATAAACACATGTGTGATAGTCAGGAGTCTTTTCATATGGACACTCATAAAGCACCTCTTCAAATACTGCACATTAAGGAATGATCTGTAGTCTCTTTCATGTGGTGATTCGTTTGAAGAGTCAACAAATAACGCACACATGTGGAGCAAATTGGGGTAAATACATAAGGCCACTCTTTCGGTGTTTTAGTGAATAATATGTATATCTGATAAGTCAGGAATGTCTTTCACATGGCCACTAGTTCAGGGCCACAGTAAGTAATACTCTCCACAAAAATAGTCAATGGTCTACTTCAAAAAAGTACACATTTAGAGTCTCTGTAAGTAACGCACACATGGGCAATACAGAAGAGTCTCTTTTCTATGCCGACTTAGTCAGAGTTTCATTCAATAATACACACCTGGGAAAGCGGTAAGTGTCTAATTCATGTAGCCACTCATTTAGCGCCTCAGGGAATAATTCACACCGGAGTAATAGTCGAGAATTTTTATATGGCCACTCACTATGTGACTCCCTGAATGATACACACCTTGGGAATCCTCACTTTCTATTTCATAAAAGCACACATTTAGAACCTTAGTGAATAATTCACAATGGAGCAACAGTCAGGTATCTATTCTTTCTGGCCTCTCATTCAACGTTTCAGTGAATAAAAAACTTCTGTAGAGTAATCAGTGCACTGTTAAAGATAGCCACGAATTAAGTGCCTTCCTGAGTAATACACAGCTGGGTGATAGTCACGAGCTTATTTCATATAAACGCTAATTCTGAGTATTGCTGAGTAATACACAACTGGGAGAGTGTCAAGAGTCTTTTTGTTATGGACACTCATACAGAAACAGTTTGAATTATGCACACAAGGAGAATAATCAGGAGTCTATGTCATACGGCTACTCATTAGGAAAAACAGTGAATAACCCACATGTGGAGTAATTAGAAGTCTGTTTTATATGGCCTTCCTTTCACACCCTCACTGAATATTACACACCTGTGACATAGTATGGAGTCTATTGTTTATGGCCACTCATTCAGAGCATCACTGAATAATGCACACCTGGGGAATAATACATAGAATAGAAGTCTGTATCCTATGGCCTCTCATAGAGAGCCTCACTAAATGTACACACCTTGGAAAATAGTCAGGATTTACTTATATCACCTCATTTAGAGTCTCACTCAATAATACACACCTGTGGAAGAGTATGGAGACTTTTTCATGTGGCTACTTTTTCGGAGTGCCACTGAATAATGTGGTAAATTCAAGAGTCTATTTGATGTAGACAAATTTTCAGAACCTCAGCTAATAAAAGAGACTCTTGCTATATTAAGGCATCTAATTAATATGGCCACATCTTGTAATCCTTACTAAATAGTACACACTTGAAGAATAATTTAGAGTCTATTTTTGATGGACATTCATTCAGAGCCACGGAGAATAATGCACGCTCGTGAGGTAGCCAGGTGTCTATTTCATTTGGACACTATTCATAGCCTCAATAAATAATATGCACGTGTGGATTACTCAGAATTTCATTTCATATGACCACTCAGTTGTAATTTCAGTTAATAATGCAGAAATGGAAAGTATTCAGCAGTCTATTTCACAGAGCCACTAATTCAGAGATTCAATGAATAATACAAATATTTAAGATAGACAGAATCCTGTTTCATATGGTCACACAATCGTAGCCTCACTGAGTAACAAACACCTGGGGAAACATTATGAGTCTACTTTATATAGCCTCTCATTTGCAGCCTAAGCGAATAATGCACACGTGTGAAATAGACACTAGTCTTTCACATGGCCACAAAATCAAACCTGAGTGAGTAATACACAACTTTAGAATAGTCACAGATCTATTCCACATGCCCAAATATTCAAAGTCAGAGTCAATAATACACACGTGTGGACTAGTCTAAAAACAATTTTATATGGCCAAAGTTTTAGAGCCTCAGTGAATAATACATACCTGGGGAATACTCAGGACGCTATTACATATGGCACCTATTTCAGAGATTCATTGATTAATGAATCAATTTCTATTTTGTATAGCCACATATTAATAACCTAACTGAATAACATACACCTTGGGGAAAGTCAGGATTCTATTTCCTATAGCCACCCATTTAGATACCAAATATAAAAACGCACACCTGCAGAGAACTCAGGAGTGTCTGTTTTATGGCCACTGATTCAGAGCCTCACAGAATAATACAGAACTATGGAAATTCAAGAGTGTATTTTACATGGCCGCTTATTCAGAACCTCATTGAAGAATCATGTATATCTGTAAAATACTCAGGATTCTATTATATATAGCCACTTATAAAGAGACTCACTGAATAATGCACACCTGGGGAATAGTCCAAAAATTATTTTATATAACCGATCACCCAGTGACTCTGTGAAAAATGCACAGCTGAGATATATTCAAGAGAACAGAGCCATGAGTCTATTTTCTGTGGTGACACATTCAGAAACTAACTGAAGAATACCCACCTTGGAAATAGTTAGAGTCCAGGTAATAAGTCCAATTAATCAAAGCATTACCGAATAATGCACAATGGGGCAATAGTAAGGAGTCTATTACATATGGCATGTCATTGAGAGCTTCAGTGAATAAAACAGAGCTGTGGAGTAGTCAGGACCCTCTTTTACGTAGCCCCAAGTTACACAGCTACGTGAATGATACACATATGTGTGATAGTCAGGAGACTATTTGATATGGACACTCATAGAGCACCTCATCGAATACTGCACATTTGGGGAATAAACACTCGTCAATTTCATATGGTGATACGCCAGGAGAGTCGAAAAGTAACGCACACCTGTGGAGTAAAATGGGGTATATTACATAAGGCCACTCTTTCAGAGTTTCAGTGAATAATATGTATATCTGATAAGTCAAGAAATGTATTTCACATTGCCACTCGTTCAGGGCCTCCGTGTATAATACTCCCCTCAGAAAGAGTCAAGGATCTACTTCAAAAAAGTACACATTCAGAGCCTCTGTAAGTAATGCACACACCGGCAATACACACGAGTATCTATTCTATGCCGACTTAATCAGAGTTTCATTCAATAATACACACCTGGGAACGCGGTAATGGTCTACTTAATGTAGTCACTCATTTAGCGCCTCAGTGAATAATTCACACTGGAGTATTAGTCGAGAATTTTTTTTTTAATTTTTATTGCATTATAGGTTTGGGGTTCATGTGCAGAAGACACAAGATAGCTGCATAGGTACACACATGGCAGTGTGTTTTGCTGCCTTCCTCCCCTTCACCCACACTTGGCATTCATCCCTAGGCTATCCCTCCCCAGCCCCCCCACTGTCTCTCCCCAATTTCCCCCAATAGACCCCAGTGTGTAGTAGACCCCCTCCCTGTGTCCATGTGTTCTCATTTTTCTCACCTGCCTATGAGTGAGAATATGCGGTATTTCTTTTTCTGTTCTTGTGTCAGTTTGCTGAGAATGATGTTGTCCAGATTCATCCATGTCCTTACAAAGGACATAAACTCATTATTTTTGATTGCTGCATAATATTCCATGGTGTATATGTGCCACATTTTCCCAGTCCAGTCTATCATCGATGGGCATTTGGGTTGGTACCATGTCTTTGCTATTGTAAACACTGCTGCAATGAACAAACGTGTGCATGTGACCTTATAGTAGAACGATTTATATTCCTTTGGATATATACCCAGTAAAGGGATTGATGGGTCAAATGGAATTTCTATTTCTAGGTCCTTGAGGAATAGCCACACTGTCTTTCACAACGGATGAACTAATTTACACTCCCACCAACAGTGTAAGAGTGTTCATTTTTCTCCACATCCTCTCCAGCATCTGCTGTCTCCAGATTTTTTAATGATCGCCATTCTAACTGGCGTGAGATAGTATCTCAATGTGGTTTTGATTTGCATCTCTCTAATGACCAGTGATGATGAGCATTTTTTCATGTGTTTGTTGGCCTCATGTATGTCTTCTTTTGTAAAGTGTCTGTTCATATCCTTTGCTCATTTATGAATGGGCTTGTTTGTTTGTATCCTGTAAGTCTGTTTGAGTTCTTTGTAAATTCTGGATATCAGCCCTTTGTCAGATGGGTAAACTCCAAAGATTTTTTCCCATTCTGATGGTTGCCGATTCACTCTAGTGACTTTCTTTTGCAGTGCAGAAGCTGTGGAGTTTGATTAGGTGCCATTTGTCTATTTTGGTTTTTGTTGCCAACGCTTTTGGTGTTTTGGTCATGAAGTCCTTGCCTACTCCTCTGTCCTGAATGGTTTTGCCTAGATTTTCTTCTAGAACTTTTATGGTGTCAGGTCTTAGGTTTAAGTCTTTAATCCATCTGGAGTGAATTTTTGTGTAAGGTGTCAGGAAGGGGTCCAGTTTCTGCTTTCTGCACATGGCTAGCCAGTTTTCCCAACAGCATTTATTAATCAGGGAATCCTTTCCCCATTGCTTGTTTTTGTCTTGTTTCTCAAAGATTATGTGGTTGTAGGTATGGTGTGTTGCCTCCGATGCCTCTGTTCTGTTCCATTGGTCTATATCTCTGTTTTGGTACCAGTACCATTCCGTTTTGATCACTGTAGCATTGGAGCATAGTTTGAAGTCTGGTAGTGTGATGCCTCCCACTGTGTTCTTTTTGCTTAGAATTGACTTGGCTATGCGGGCTCTCTTTTGGTTCCATATGAAGTTCATGGTGTTTTTTTCCAGTTCTGTGAAGAAATTCAATGGTAGTTTGATGGGGATAGAATTGATTGTGTAAATTACTTTGGGCAGTATAGCCATTGTCACGATATTGATTCTTCCCAACCATGAACATGGAATGTTTCTCCATCTGTTTGTGTCCTCTCTTATTTCGTTGAGCAGTGGTTTGTAGTTTTCCTTAAAGAGGTCCCTTACGTTCCTTGTGAGTTGTATTCCTAGTTATTTTATTTTCTTTGTAGCAATTGTGAATGGCAGTTCGTTTTGATTTGGTTCTCTTTAAGTTTGTTATTTGTGTATAGGAATGCTTGTGATTTTTGCACATTGATTTTATATCCTGAGACTTTGCTGAAGTTGCTTATCAGTTGCAGGACCTTTTGTGCTGAGGTGATGGGGTCTTCTAGGTATACTCTCATGTCGTCTGCAAATAGAGACAATTTGGCTTCCACCTTTCCTATTTGAATACGCTTTATTTCTTTTTCTTGCCTGATTGCTCTGGCTAGAACTTCCAGTACTATGTTGAATAGGAATGGTGAGAGAGGACATCCTTGTCTAGTGCCGGATTTCAAAGGGAATGTTTTCAGTTTTTGCCCGTTAAGTATGATATTGGCTGTTGGTTTTTCATAAATAGCTTTTAATACTTTGAGATATGTTCCATCAATACCAAGTTTATTGAGGGTTTTTTAGCATAAAGTGCTGTTGAATTTTGTCAAATGCCTTCTCTGCATCAATTGAGATAATCATGTGGTTTTTGTTTTTGCTTCTGTTTATGTGGTTAATTACATTTATAGACTTGTGTATGTTAAACCAGCCTTGAATCCCTGGGATGAATCCTACTTGATCGTTTTGGATAATTTATTTAATGTGCTGTTGAAATTGGTTTGCCAGTATTTTATTGAAGACTTTTACATCTATGTTCATCATGGATATTGGCCTGAAGTTTTCTTTTCTTGTTGAGTCTCTGCCGGGTTTTGGTATCAGGATGATGTTGGTCTCATAAAATGATTTGGGAAGGGTTCCCTCTTTTTGAATTATTTGGAATAGTTTCCGAAGGAATGGTTCAAGATCCTCTTTGTGTGTCTGGTAGAATTCGGCTGTGAACCCATCTGGACCTGGGCTTTTTTTTGTGTGGTAGGCTCTTAATTCCTGTCTCATCTTCCGACCTTGTTATTGGTTTATTCATAGTTTCGTCTTCCTCCTGGTTTAAGCTTGGGAGGACACAGGTATCCAGGAATTTATCCATTTCTTCCTGGTTTACTAGTTTATGTGCATAGAGTTGTTTGTAGTATTCTCTGATGATGGTTAAAATTTTTGTGGAATCTCTGGTGATTTCCCCATTATCGTTTTTTATTGCAGCTATTTGTTTATTCTCTCTTTTCTTTTTTATCAGTCTGGCTAGAGGTCTGTCTATTTTGTTGATTTTTTCGAAAAATCAGCTCTTGGATTTATTGATTTTTTAAAGGGTTTTTCATGTCTCTATCTCCTTCAGTTCTGCTCTGTTCTTAGTTATTTCTTGTCTTCCGCTCGGTTTTGAGCTTTTTTGATCTTGCTCCTCTAGCTCTTTCAATTTTGACAATAGGGTGTCAATTTTGGATCTCTCCACTCTTCTCATTTGGGCACTTATTGCTATATATTTTCCTCTACAGACTGCTTTAAATGTGTCCCAGATATTCTGGTATGTTGTGTCTTCCTTCTCATTGGTTTCGAAGAACTTCTTTATTTCTGCCTTCATTTCACTGTTTATCCAATCAACATTCAAGAGCCAGTTGTTCAGTTTCCATGAAGCTGTGCAGTTCTGAGTTATTTTCTGAATTCTGAGTTCCAACTTGATTGCACTAATGTCTGAGAGACTGTTTTTTATTATTTTAGTTGTTTTTCATTTGCTGAGGGTGCTTTACTTCCAATTATATGGTCAATTTTGTAGTTGGTGTGATGTGCTGCTGAGAAGAATGTATATTCTGTGGATTTGGGGTGGAGAGTTCTGTAAATGTCTATCAGGTTTGCTTGTTCCAGGTCTCAGTTCAAGTCCTGGATATCCTTGTTAATTTTCTGTCTGGTTGATCTGTCTGCTATTGACAGTGGAGTGTTAAAGTCTCCCAGTATTATTGTGTGGGAGTCTATTTCTCTTTGTAAGTCTTTAAGAACTTGCCTTATATATCTGGGTTCTCCTGCATTGGGTCCATATATATTTAGAATCGTTAGCTCTTCTTGTTTTATTGAACTTTTTACTATTATGTACTGACCTTCTTTGTCCCTTTTGATCTTTGTTGCTTTAAAGTCTATTTTATCAGAGATGAGAATTGCAACTCCTGCTTTTTTTTTTTGCTCTCAGTTTGCTTGGTAAATCTTCCTCCATCCCTTTATTTTGAGCCTTTGTGTATCTTTGCATGTGAGGTGGTTTTCCTGGATACATCACACCAATGGGTTTTGTTTTTTTATCCAATTTGTCAGTCTGTGTCTTTTGATTGGTGCGTTTAGCCCATTTACATTTAGGGTTAATATTGTTATGTGTGAATTTTTTTTTTTTTTTTTTTTTTTTTTTTTTTTTTTTTTTTTTTTTTTTTTTTTAGAGAAGAGGTTTCTCCATGTTGACCAGGATGGTCTCCATCTCTTGACGTCGTGATCCACCCGCCTCGGCCTCCCAAAGTGCTGGGATTACAGGCGTGAGCTATGGCACCCAGCCTATTTTTAGTACTTTTTTTTTGGAAAGGAAAAGAGAGGAAAAAAAATAGGGAGAGAGAACAGGAATATTGCTTTATTCTATAAAAGGCTATTAATAATGGCCGATAATTATTTTATGTATTTAAAATGGAGAATGTATATTTTATTTATCTAAAGTGGAGAGTTTGCTTATCAAGTTTACTTGTTACTGATCTGAGTTCAGTTTCTGGATATCCTTATTAATTTTCTGTTTCGTTGAGTCTGAATCTCTTCATGGGTCTTATGTGTCTGGGTGTTAGGATGCATTGATCCTTATAACACTCTATCTTTATTGGTTTGAAATCTGTTTTATCAAAGGCATAAATTGCAACTCCTTTTTGTTTATTTATTTGTTTTTTTCTCCATTTGTTTGGTAAATCTTTCTCCAACCCTTTGTTTTTAGTCTATGTATATCTTTGGATTTGGAATATGTCTGGATATAGTATATCGTTAGATTTTGGCTGTATCTTTTAATTAAAAAATTGAGTCGATATTAATTTAAGATTACTGCCATTTGATGTTAACTGGCTATTTTATCCATTTGTTGATGTAAATTCTTCTTTCTGTTGTTGTTCTTTACTTTTTGGTATATTTTTAGAAAGGCTAATACTGGTTGTTTCTTTCTGTGTGTAATGCTTTTTTCAGAAGTTTTTGTAAAGCAGGCCTGGTTGTAATAAAATCTCTGAGTACTTGCTTGTTCATAAAAGATTTTATTTTTCCTTCAATTGTGAAGCTTCGTTTGGCAGGATATGAAATTCTGGGCTGAAATTTCTGTTCTTTGAGAATGTTAAATATCGGCCCCCACTCTCTTCTGGCTTGTAGGGTTTCTACTGAGAGATCTGCTGTAAGTCTAATAGGCTTCCCTTTGTGGGTAACCTGACCTTTCTCTCTGGCTGCCCTTAGTATTTTCTCCTTTGTTTCAACCCTGGTGAATCTAATGATTATGTCTTGGGGTCGCTGTTCTTAAGGAATATCTTTGTGGTGTTCTCTGTATTACCTGAAGTTGAATGGTATCCTGCTTTGCTAGATTGGTAAAATTCTCCTGGATAATATTCTGAAGAGTATTTTCCAGCTGCGATTCATTCTCTCCATCACATTCAGGTACAACTATCAAACGTAGATTAGGTCTTTTCACATAGTCCCATAATTCTTGGAGACTTTGCTCATTCCTTTTTATCCTTTTTTCTCTTTTCTTTTCTTCTCCTTCCATTTCATTAAGTCGGTCTTCGACCTCTGATATCCTTTCTTCTGCTTGATCAATTCGGCTATTCAAACTTGTGCATATTTCACTAAGTTCTCGTGTCGTATTTTTCAACTCCATTAATTCATTTTTATTCCTGTCTGTATTGTCCATTCTTTTTAACATGTCGTCTAACCTTTTTTCAAAGTTCTTAGTTTCTTTACATTGGGTTAGAACAAGTTGTTTCAATTCCCCGAGGTTTTTTACCTTCCACCTTCTAAAACCTCCTTCAGATACTGGAACACAGTCCTCTTCCATTAGGGCTTGTTTTGTTGCTGATGAGAAATTACTATCCCCTGTAGAGGGAGAGAGGTTCTGACTTTCTTTTTCCTTGGCCGTTTTAGGCTGTTTTTTTTTCCCTTTCTTGTGATTTTATCCATCTGATATCTTTACAATTAGCACCTTTCTGATTAAGTTCCTGAGAGGACGTCCAATTTATTGATTCCCAGTGCTTTAATCCGAGCAACCCACTGCACCAGCCAAAAAAACAGCGATAAGACTCATGGTGCTCTTCTTCCTGGGAATCTGTGGTCTGGCTTCCTTCTTGAGTCCGCAACAAGTGGCTCTGCCTTCCCGGAGCTCCAAACACCAGTCAGTAGGGGAACCAGTCCCGCTCACGGTACACGAAGAGCTGCCGTGCCGGGGCGACAAAAAAACCGCTGCTCTGGCCACAGAAGTCGTGCTGGTGACCCGTGGGGCTCCTCCACTGGAAATCTTCTGGTCCGTGGGTGACGAAAATTCCTCTGAAAATGTGGCGTCCTCACGTTCTCTGAGCTTTCACTGGAAGCTACAATCCCGAGCTGTTAGGGACCAGCCATCTTGGATCTCTCTCCATTATGTGTGAATTTGATACTGCCATTTTGATGCTAATTGGCTGTTTTGCCCGTTGGTTCATGTAGATTCTTCATTTTGTTGATGCTCTTTAGCATTTGGTATGCTTTTAGGTTGGCTGGTACTGGTTATTTCTTTCTATTTGTAGTGCCTCTTTCAGGAGCTCTTGTAAAGCAGGCCTAGTTGTGACAAAATCTCTGAGTACTTGCTTGTTCATGAAGAATTTTATTTTTCCTTCACTTATGAAGCTCAGTTTGGTTGGATATTAAATTCTGGGTTGAAAGTTCTTTTCTTTAAGGATGTTGAATATTGGCCCCCACTCTCTTCTGGCTTGTAGAGTCTCTGCCGAGAGATCTGCTGTGAGTCTGATGGGCTTCCTTTGTGGGTAACCCGACCTTTCTCTCTGGCTGCCCTTAGTATTTTCTTCTTAATTTCAACCCTGGTGAATCTGACGATTATGTGCCTTGGGGTTGCTCTTCTTGTGGAGTATCTTTGTGGTGTTCTCTGTATTTTCTGGTGTTGACTATTGATCTGTCTTGCTAGGTTGGGGAAATTTTCCTGGATAATATCCTGAAGAGTATTTTCCAGCTTGGATTCATTCTCTTAATCACATTCTGGTACACCTATCAAACATCGGTTGGGTCTCTTCCCATAGTCCCACATTTCTTGGAGATTTTGTTCATTCCTTTTTGTGCTTTTTTTCTCTAACCTTGGTTTCTCATTTTATTTCATTGAGTTGATCTTCAACTTCTGATATTCTTTCTTCTGCTTGTTCAATTCGGCTGTTGAAACTTGTGCGTGCTTCACGAATTTCTCGTGTTGTTTTTTTTCAGCTCCTTCAATTCATTCATATTTCTCTCTAAGTTGTCCATTATTGTCATCATTTCCTCGAATCTTTATTCAAATCTTTTTTTCATGGTTCTTAGTTTCTTTACACTGATTTAGAACATGTTCTTTTAGCTCACTGAAGTTTCTCATTATCCACTTTCTGAAGACTGAATCCGTCATTTTGTCACAGTCATTCTCTGTCCAGCTTTGATCCCTTGCTGGTGAGGAGTTTTGGTTATTTGTAGGAGGTGAGTTGTTTTGGTTTTGGGTGTTTTCCTCCTTTTTGCGTTGGTTTCTTCCCATCTTTGTGGATTTATCCACCTGTCATCTTAGTAGTATCTGATTTTTCAATTGGGTTTCTGAGTGGATGCCCTGATTGTTGATGATGAAGTATTTCTGTTACTTAGTTTTCCTTCAAATGGTCTAGCCCTTCTGCTGTATGAGTGCTGAGGTCCACTCCAGGCCCTGCTTGTCTGGGGTACACCTTTAGCAGCTGTGAAGCAGTGAGGGATGCTACCAGTTCTTTTTTCTGCTATCTTTTTTCCAGAATGATGCCTGCCAATTGTCAGTCTGATTAGTCCTTTGTGGGGGTGACTCTTTGAATATACAGAGGTCAGGGAGCTGCTTGAGGGGACGATCTGTGCTTTATAGGAACTCCAGTGCTAAGCTGTGAGCTCCGTGGTTTATTCATGGTTGTTGGGAGGAATTGTTTGTCTCCTGCAACAGAACTCATAAAACACCCCCCTTGTTTCCCCTTAGATGCTCTGTCTCGGGGGTTGGGGCTTTCTTTTTTTTTTTTTTTTTTTTTTTTTTTATTGCATTATAGGTTTGGGGGTACATGTGCAGAACGAGCAAGATAGTTGCATAGGTACACACATGGCAGTGTGCTTTGCTGCTTTCCTCCCCTTCACCCACACTTGGTATTCATCCCCAGGCTATCCCCCCCAGACCCCCCTGCTGTCCCTCCCCCATTCCCCCCAACAGTCCCCAGTGTATAGTAGACCGCCTCTCTGTGTCCACATGTTCTCATTTTTCTCACCCACCTATGAGCGAGTATATGCGGTATTTCTTTTTCTGTTCTTGTGTCAGTTTGCTGAGAATGATGTTCTCCAGATTCATCCATGTCCCTACAAAGGACACAAACTCATCATTTTTGATTGCTGCATAATATTCCATGGTGTATATGTGCCACATTTTCCCAGTCCAGTCTATCATCGTTGGGCATTTGGGTTGGTTCCAGGTCTTTGCTATTGTAAACAGTGCTGCAATGAACATTCGTGTGCATGTGTCCTTATAGTAGAACGATTTATAATCCTTTGGATAGATACCCAGTAATGGGATTGCTGGGTCAAATGGAATTTCTATTTCTAGGTCCCTGAGGAATCGCCACACTGTCTTCCACAATGGTTGAACTAATTTACACTCCCACCAACAGTGTAAGAGGGGCTTTCTTTATGAGTATCTGTTGCACTGTCCTGCCCAGCTAGGAGGTAGTCTATTCACTATTTGCCTGCTGAGGCTTTGCCCTGCTAGGGCGAGTCTGCCCTGCTGCCGCTGGCCTCGTTCTACCATGGTTCTCCGCCCAACTGAGAAAGTCTCTCTGTTATGGCGGGTTGCCTTGGCAACGGCAGGCTGTGTCAGCACTAGGCGTTACTTCAGTAGGGGGGATTGCGTCCTAGTGACAGACGCCCTTCCCCCACCGGGCCGCACCGTGCTAGATTCAACTGTTCCGGCAGCAAAGCTCTCAGCCCCGAGCGCCTCCAATCGCCACCCTGCTTGTCCCCGTGAGGGTGGGACCCGCCAAGCCCGATGATCACCCAGCTCCCTGCCTCAGAGTCCTTCCTCTCTCTCTCTCTCTCTTCGTCTCCCCAAGGTGAACGGTCGACTCTCTCACTGGCACAACAGTAGCCTGCTGATAGGGCACTGGGATCCGTGCAATCTCCCGTGCCGCTGCCCACTGTGCCAGCTCAGATCACGCTTCCCCAAAATCTCCTGGTCTGGCTCATTGTCCGAGTCCCGTTCAATCAGATGGACATGTCAATATGCCCTTCCAAATCTCAGATTGCTGGTTTAACAGGGAACCCAGACCAGTGAGTTTTGTGCGGGAGCCTAGGCGCTGCGGCGCCAGCTGAGCTGCACGAGCCAGCCTCGCGAGCCAGCTGTGCTAGCTTCCCGTGTCTCTCCCACACCTGGGACTTTCAACGTTCTGTGGGCAAAAAAAGGTCCGTCTGAGAATGCAGCTAGCACTCACCCTCTGCGCCTTAACTAGGAGCTGCAATCCTGAGTCGCCTCTATCACGCCATCTTGAGAATTTTTTATATGGCCACTCACTATGTGACTCACTGAATAATACACACCTGGAGAATCCTCACTTTCTATTTCATAATAGAACACATTTAGAACCATAGTGAATAATTCACAATGAAGCAACAGTCAGGTGTCTATTCTTTCTGGCCTCTCATTCAACGATTCAGTGAATAAAAAACTTCTATGGAGTAATCAGGGCACTGTTTAAGATAGCCACGAATTAAGTGCCTTCCTGAGTAATACACAGCTGGGTGATAGTCATGAGTTTATTTTATATAAACGCTAATTCTGAGTATTGCTGAGTAATACACAACTGGGGGAGTGTCAAGAGTCTCTTTGGTAGGGACACTCATACGGAAACTGTTTGAATTATGCACACATGGAGAATAATCAGGATTCTATGTCATACAGCTACTCATTAGGAAAAACAGTGAATAACCCACATGTGGAATAATTAGAAGTCTGTTTTATATGGCCTTCATTTCACACCCTCACTGAATATTACACACCTGTGACATAGTCTGGAGTCTATTGTTTATGGCCACTCATTCAGAGCATCACTGAATAATGCACACCTGGGGAATAATACATAGAATAGAAGTCTCTATCCTATGGCCTCTCATAGAGAGCCTCACTAAATGTACACACCTTGGAAAATAGTCAGGATTTACATATATCACCTCATTTAGAGTCTCACTCAATAATACACACCTGTGGTAGAGTATGGAGTCTTTTTTTTGTGGCTACTCTCTCGGAATGCCACTGAATAATGTGGTAAATTCAAGAGTCTATTTGATGTAGACAAATTTTCAGAACCTCAGTTAATAAAAGATACTCTTGCTATATTAAGGCATCTAATTAATATGGACACACCTTGTAAGACTTACTAAATACTGTGCACCTGGACAATAATTTGGAGTCTATTTTTGATGGACATTAATTCAGAGCCACGGTGAATAATGCACACCCGTGAGGTAGCCAGGTGGCTGTTTCATTTGGACACCATTCATAGCTTCAGTGGATAATATGCACGTGTGGATTAGCCAGGATTTCATTTCATATGGCCACTGACTCGTAATTTCAGTGAATAATGCACAAATGTAAAGTATTCCGCAGTTTATTTCACAGAGCCACTCATTCCGAGATACACTGAATAATACAAATATTTAAGATAGACAGAATCCTGTTTCATATGGTCACACAATCAGAGCCTCACTGAGTAACACACACCTGGGGAAACGTTAGAAGTCTACTTTATAAAGCCTCTCATTTGCAGCCTCAGCAAATAGTGCACACGTGTGGAATATACACTAGTCTATTTTATCTGGCCACAAACTCAAAGCCTGAGTGAGTAATACACATCTTTAGAATAGTCACAAGTCTATTCCATATGCCCATATATTCAAAGTCCGAGTCAATGATACACACCTGTGGACTAGTCAAAAAACAATTTTATATGGCCAAAGTTTTAGAGCCTCAGTGAATAATACATTCCTGGGGAATACTCAGGACGCTATTACATATGGCACCTATTTCAGAGATTCATTGAATAAGGAACACCTGTATTGCAGTCAGAATTCCATTTTGTATAACCACATATTCAGAACCTAAGTGAAAGACATACACCTTGGGGAAAGTCAGAAATCTATTTCGTATAGCCACATATTCAGAACCTAACTGACTCACATACACCTTTGGGAAAATCAGGATACTATTTCCTATAGCCACCCATTTAGATACCAAATGTAAAAACGCACACCTGGGGAGTATTCAGGAGTTTCTGTTTTATGGCCAGTCCTTCATAGCCTCACAGAATTATACAGAACTATGGAAATTCAGGAGTTTATTTTACATGGCCACTTATTCAGAACCTCATTGAAGAATCATCTATATCTGGAAAATACTCAGGATTCTATTATATATAGCCACTTATTCAGAGACTCACCGAATAATGAACACCTGGGGAATATTCTGGAGACTATTTGATTTGACCTTTCACCCTGTGACTCTGTGAAAATTGCACAGCTGAGATATATTCAAGGGAATAGGGTCGTGAGTCTATTTTCTGTGGTAACTCGTTCAGAAACTCACTGAAAAATGCCCACCTTGGAAATAGTTAGAGTCCATGTCATATGGCCACTCAATCAAATCATTACCGAATAATGGACAATGGGGCAATAGTAAGGAGTCTATTTCATATGGCCTCTCATTGAGAGCTTCTGTGCATAATAAACAGCTGTGGAGTAGTCAGGACCCTATATAAGTTTGACCCAAATTAAGCCACTACTTGAATGATACACACATGTGTGATAGGCAGGAAACTCTTTGATATGGTCACTCATGCAGCACCTCTTCGAATACTGCACATTTCCAGAATAATCAGTAGTCTATTTCATATGGTGATTCGTTTGGAAGGTCAAAGAATAACTCAAACATGTGGAGTAAATTGGGGTCTATTTCATAGCCCACTTTTTCAGTGTTTCAGTGAATTATATATATACCTGATAAGTGAGGAATCTCTTTCACATGGCCACTCGTTCAGGGCCTCAGTGCCTAATACTCCCCTCAGAAATAGTCAAGGGTCTACTTTAAATAAGTACTCATTCAGAGTCTCTGTAAGTAATGCATGCATTGGCAATACACCAGAGTCTCTTTTCTATGCCCACTTAGTCAGAGTCTCATTCAATAATACACACCTGGGGAAGAGTTAAGAGTCTACTTCATGTAGCCACTCATTTAGAGCCTCAGTGAACAATTTAAACCGGAGAAATGGTCGAGCATTTTTTATATGGCCAGTCACAATGTGCCTACCGGAATGATACTCTCCTGGGGAATCCTCAGGATTCTATTTCATACTACCACACATTTAGAAACTTATTGAGTACTTCACAATGGAGCAATATTCAGGTGTCTATTCTTTCTGGTCTCTCATTCAACGTTTCAGTGAATAATAAAGTTATATGGAGTAATCAGGGCACTGTTTAAGTTAGCCATGAATTAAGTGCCTTCCTGAGTGATACACACCTGTGTGATAGTCAGGAGATTATTTCATATGAACTCTAATTCTGAGTATTGCTGAATAATACACAACTGGGGGAGTGTCAGGATTTCATTTGGTATAGACACTTATGCAGAAACTGAACAATGCACACATGGAGAATAATCAGGAATCTATGTGATATGGCTACTCATTCAGCCAAACTGTGAATAATGCACATATGCAGTAATGAAAAGTCTGTTTCATATGGCCGTTCTTTCACAGCCTCACGGAATATTACACACTTCTGATATAGTCTGGATTCTATTGTTTATGGCCACTCATTCAGCGAATCAATGAATAATGCACAGCTGTGGAATAGTCACAAGTCTCTATTTTATGGCCTCTCATTGAGAGCTTCACTAAATATACACACCTGGGAAATAGTCAGAATTTACTTATATACACTGATTTTGAAACTCACTCAATAATGTACACCTGTGGAATAGTAAGGAGACTCTTTCATGTGGCCTCTCATTTGAAGTATCAGTGAATAATGTGGTGTAGTCAGGATTCTATTTCATATAAACACATTTTCATAGCCTCAGTGAAGGGAGACCCCTGCTATATAGTAAGGCATCTAATTAATATGGACACATCTTATAAGCCTCACTGAATAATACACACCTGGATAATAATTTGGAGTCTATTTGTTAGGGACATTCATTCAGAGCCTCGGTGAATAATGCATACCCGTGGGGTAGCCCGGGGTCTATTTCATTTGGGCACTCATTCATAGCCTCACTGGATAATATGCACGTGTGGATTAGTCAGGATTTCACTTCATATGGCCACTGACTCATCATTTTAGTGGATAATGCACAAATGTGAAGTACTCAGCAGTCTATTTCATAAAGCCACACATTCAGATATTCACTGAATAATACAAATATTTAAGATAGACAGAATCCTGTTTTATATTGTCATAGAATCAGAGCTTCAGTGAGTAACACACACCTGGGGAAGCATTAGGAATCTACCTTATATAGCCTCTCATTTACAGCCTCAGCGTATAATGCACACGTGTGGAATAGACACTAGTCTATTTTATATGGCTACAAAATCAAAGCCTGAGTGAGTAATACACAACTTGAAAATAGTCACTTGTCACAGTGGGGAGCATCACACTACCAGACTTCAAACTATGCTTCAAGTCTGCAGTAATCAAAAAAGCATGGTACTGGTACCAAAACAGAGATATAGACCAATGGAACAGAATAGAGGCATCGGAGGCAACATAACATATCTACAACCATATAGTCTTTGATAAACAAGACAAAACAAGCAATAGGGAAATGATTCCCTGTTTAATAAATGGTGTTGCGTAAACTGGCTAGCCATGTGCAGAAAGCAGAAAGTAAACCCCTTCCTGACACCTTACACTAAAATTAACTCCAGATGGATTAAAAACTTAAATGTAAGACCTGACACCATAACAACTTTAGAAAAATATCTAGGCAAAACAATTCAGGACATAGGAGTAGGCAAGGACTTCATGACAAACACTCCAAAAGCATTGGCAACAAAAGCCAAAACAGACAAATGGGACCTAATCAAACTCTACAGCTTCTGAACGGCAAAAGAAACGGTCACTAAAGTGAATAGGCAACCATCAAAATGGGAAAATATCTTTGCAGTTTACGCATCAGACAAAGGGCTGATATCCATAATTTACAAAGAACTCAAACAGATTTACAGGATAAAAACAAACAAGCCCATTCAAAAATAAGCAAAGGATATGAACAGACACTTTACAAAAGAAGACATACATGAGGACAACAAACACATGAAAAAATGCTTATCATCACTGGTCATTAGAGAGATGCAAATCAAAACCACATTGAAATACCATCTCACGCCGGTTAGAGTGGCGATCATTAAAATATCTGGAGACAGCAGATGCTGGAGAGGATGTGGAGAAATAGGAACACTCTTACACTGTTGGTGGGAGTGTAAATTAGTTCAAACATTGTGGAAGACAGTTTGGCGATTCCTCAAGGATCTAGAAATAGAAATTCCAATGGATCCAGCAATCCCATTACTGGGTATATATCCAAGGAACTATAAATCGTTCTACTCTAAGAACCCATGCACACGAATGTTCATTGCAGCACTGTTTACAATTGAAAGACCTGAAACCAACACAAATGCCCATTGATGAAAGACTGGACTGGGCAAATGTGGCACATATACACAATGGAATATTATTCAGCAATTAAAAATAATAAGTTTTTGTTTTTTGTAAATAGATGGATGAGTCTGGAGAACATCATTCTGTGTCAGTTCTTGAACTGACACAAGAACAAAAAAGGAACTGCCACATATTCTCACTTATAGGTGGGTGAGAAAACTGAGAACACATGGACAGAGGGAGCGGGTGTAATACACACTGGGGTATATTGGGGGAATGGGGGAGGGACAGCATAGGGGTGGTTGGGGAGGGATAGCCTGGGGATAAATGCCAAGTGTGGGTGAAGGGAAGGAAGACAGCAAAACACACTGCCATGTGTGTACCTATGCAACTATCTTGCACGTTTTGCACATGTACCCCAAAACCAATAATGCAATAAAAATTTAAAAAAATAAAAAATAAAAACAAGCACAGTTAGAAGAAATTAAAAAAAGAGAGAGAATAGACACTTGTCTATTCCAAATGCCCAAATATTCAAAGTCAGAGTCAATAATACACACCTGTGGACTAGTCAAAAAACAATGTCATATGGACAAAGCTTTAGAGCCTCAGTGAATAATACACACCTGGGGAATACTCAGGACTCTATTACATATGGCATCTATTTCAGAGATTCATTGAAGAAGGAACCCCTGTATTGTAGTCAGAATTCCATTTCGTATAGCCACATATTCAGAACCTAACCGAATGACATACACCTTGGGGAAAGTCAGAATTCTATTTCATATAGTCACATATTCAGAACATAACTGAATAAAATACACCTTGGGTAAAGTCAGGATTCTATTTCGTATAGCCACTCATTTAGATACCGAATGTGAAAACGCAAACCTGTGGAGTATTCAGGAGGCTCTGCTTTCTGGATACTCATTTAGAGCCTCACAGAATAATACAGATCTATGGAAATTCAGGAGTGTATCAAACATGGCCACTTATTCAAAACCTTATTAAAGAATCATATATATCTGGAAAATACTCAGGATTCTATTATATATACGCACTTACTCAGAGACTCACTGATTAATGCACACCTGGGGAATAGTCTGGAGACTATTTGATATGACCGTTTACCCAGTGACTCAGTGAAAAATGCACAGCTGAGAAATACTAGAGAGGATGGGGTCATGAGTCTATTTCCTGTGGTAACTCGTTCAGAAACTCACTGAAGAATACACACTTTGGAAATAGTCAGAGTCTAGGTCTTATGACCACTCAAATAAAGCATTACAGAATAATGCACAATGGGGTAATAATAAGAACTCTATTTAATATGGACTCTCATTGACAGCTTCAGAGCATAATAAACAGCTGCAGAGTAGTCAGGACCCTCTTCAAGTTAGACGCAAATTACACAGTTACGTGAATGATACGCACTTGTGTGATAGTCAGGAAACTATTTGATATGGACACTCATACAGCACGTGTTTGAATACTGTACGTTTGGGGAATAATCAGGAGTCTATTTCATACGGTGATTCGTTTGGGGAGTCAAAAAATAACGCACACCTGTGGAGTAACATGGGTTCTATTACATAAGTCCTCTTTCAGTGTTTTAGGGAATAATATGTGTATCTGATAATTCAGGAATTTCTTTCACATGGCCACTCCTTCAGGACCTCAGTGCATAATACTCCCCTCAGAAACATTCAAGGGTCTACTTCAAATAAGTACACATTCAGAGTCTCTGTAAGTAATGCACACATGGGCAATACAAAAGAGTCACTTTTCTATGCCCACTTAGTCAGTTTCTCATTCAGTATTACACACCTGGGGAAGAGTTAAGGGTAGACTTCATGTAGTCACTCATTTAGAGCCTCAGTACATAATTCACACCGGAGTAATAGTCGAGCATTTTTTATATGGCCACTCACTATGTGCCTCCCTGAATGATACACACCTGGGGATTCCTCAGGATTCTATTTCATACTACCACACATTTAGAGCCTTATTGAATAATTCACAATGGAGCAATAGTCAGGTGTCTATTGTTTCTGGCCTCTCATTCAAAGTTTCAGTGAATAACAAACTTCTATGTTGTAATCAGGGCACTGTTTAAGATAGCCACGAATTAAGTGCCTTCCAGAGTGATACACACCTATGTGACAGTCAGGAGTTTATTTCATATAAACTCTAATTCTGGGTATTGCTGTGTAATGCACAACTGTGGGAGTGTCAGGAGTCTATTTCGTATGGACACTTATACAGAACCTGTTTGAATAATGCACAACTGGAGAATAATCAGAAGACTATTTCATATGGCTACTCATTCAGACAAACAGTGGATAACGCACATGTGGAGTAATGAGGAGTCTGTTTCATATGACCGTCCTTTCACAGCCTCACTTAATATTACACACTTGTGATATAGTCTGGAGTCTATTGTTTATGGCCACTCATTTAGAGAATCACTGTATAGTGCACACCTGAGGAATAGTCATAAGTCTCTATTTTATGGCCTCTCATTGAGAGCCTCAGTAAATGTACACACCTGGAAAAATAGTCAGGATTTACTTATATCTCCTCATTTAGAGTCTCACTCAGTAATGCACACATGTGGAAGGAGATGATTTAATGTGGCCTCTCATTCGGAGCGTCACTGAATAATGAGGTGTAGTCTGGAGTCTATTTCATGGAAACAATTTTTCAGAGTTTCAGTGAATAAGCAAGACCCTTGCTGGAGTAAGGCATCTAATTACTATGGCCATATCTTGTAAGCCTCACTGGATAATACACATGTGGAAAATAATTTGGAGTCTATTTTCGATGGACCTTCATTCAGAGCCTCAGTGAATAATGCACACCAGTGGGGGAGCCAGGACTCTATTTTATTAGGAAATTCATTTGTAGCCTCAGTGGATAATATGCACGTGTTGATTAGTCAGGATTTCATTTCATATGGACACTGACTCCTAATTTCATTGAATAATGCACAAATGTAAAGTGCTCAGCAGTCTATTTCATAGAGCCAGTCATTCACAGATTCACATAATAATAAAATTTTTTAAGATAGACAGAATCCTGTTTCATATGATCACACAATCAGAGCCTCACTGAGTAACACACACCTGGGGAAGCATAAGGAGTCTACTTTATATAGCCTCTCATTTACAGCCTCAGCGAATAATGCACACGTGTGGAATAAACATTAGTCTATTTTATATGGCCACAAAATCAAAGCGTGAGTGAGTAATACACAACTTGGGAATAGTCACTAGACTATTCCACATGCCCAAATATTCAAAGTCAGAGTCAATAATACACACCTGTGGACTAGTGGAAAAACAATTTCATATGGCCAAAGTTTTAAAGCCTCAGTCAATAATACATACCTGGGGAATACTCAGGACGCTATTACATATGACATCTATTTCAGAGATTCATTGAATAAGGAACACCTGTATTGTACTTAGAATTCTATTTCATATAGATACATATTCCGAACCTAACTGAATAACATACACCTTGGGGAAAGTCAGGATTCTTTTTTGTATAGCCACTCATATAGATACCTTATGTAAAATGGCACACCTGTGGAGTATTCTGGAGTCTTTTTTTATGACCACTCATTCAGAGCCTCACAGAATAATACAAAAATATGGAAATTCAGGAGCGTGTTTTACGTGGCCACTTATTCAGAACCTCATTGAAGAATCATATATATCTGAAAAATACTCAGGATTCTATTATATACAGCCACTTATTCAGGGACTCACTGAATAATGCACACCTGGGGAATAGTCTGGATACAATTTGATATGAACATTAACCCAGTGACTCGGTGAAAAATGCACAGCTGGGAAATAGTCAAGAGGATAAAGTCATGAGTCTATTTTCTGTGGTAACTCGTTCATAAACTCACTGAAGAATACCCACCTTTAAAATAGTCAGAGTCCATGTCATATGGCCACTCAATCAAAGCATTACCGAATAATGCACAATGGGGCAATAGTAAGGAGTCTATTTCATATGGGCTCTCATGGAGAACTTCAGTGTGTAATAAACAGCTGTGGAGTATTCAGGACCTATTAAAGGTAGCCCCAAATTATGCAGCTAAGTGAATGATACACACATTTGTGATAGGTAGGAGACTATTTGATATGGACACTCATAGAGCATCTCTTTGAATACTGCCCATTTGGGGAATAATCGCTAGTCTATTTCATATGGTGATTCGTTCGGAGAGTCAAAAAATAATGCACACCTAAGGAGTAAAATGGGGTCTATTACATAAGGCCACTATTCCAGTGTTTCAGTTAATAATATGTATATCTGAGAAGTCAGGAATCTCTTTCACATGGCCACTCCTTCAGGGCCTCAGTGTATAATACTCCCCTCAGTAGTAATCAAGGGTCTACTTCAAATAAGTACACATTCAGAATCTCTGTAAGTAATGCACACATGGGCAATACACAAGAATCTCTTTTCTATGACCACTTAGTCAGAGTCTCATTCAATAATACACAACTGGGGAAGATTTAAGATTCTGCTTCATGTAGCCACTCATTTAGAGCCTCGGTGAATAATTCACACCAGAGTAATAGTCGAGTTTTTTATATGGCCACTCCCTATGTGCCTCCCTTAATGATACACACCTGGGGAATCCTCAGGATTCTATTTCATGCTACCACACATTTAGAACCTTATTGAATAATTTACAATAGAGCAATCGTCAGTTGTCAATTTTTTCTGGCATCTCATTCAATGTTTCAGTAAATAATAAATTTCTATTCAGTAATCAGTGCACTGATTAAGATAGCCAAGAATTAAGTGTCTTCATGAGTGATACACACCTCAGTGATTGTCAGGAGATTATTTCATATGAAGTTTATTTCTGAGTAATGCTGAGTAACACAAAACTGGGCGAGTGTCAGGAGTCTATTTGGTATGGACACTCATACAAAAGCTTTTTGAATAAAGCACACATAAAGAATAATCAGGAGTCAATATCACACGGCTACTTATTCAGACAAACAGTGAATAAAGCACATGTGTGGTAATGTGAAGTCTGTTTCATATGGTCGTTCTTTCACATCCTCACTGAATATTACACACCTGTGATATAGTCTGGAATCTAATGTTTATGGTCACTCATTCAGAGAATCACTGAATAATGCACAGCTGCGGAATGGTTAGAAGTCTCTATGCTATGTCCTCTCATTGAGAGTCTCACTAAATGTACACACTTGGGAAAATAGTCAGGATTTACTCACATCCCCTCATTTAGAGTATCACTCAATAATGCACACCTGTGGAAGGAGACTTTTTCATGTGGCCTCTCATTCGGAGTGTCACTGAATAATGTGGTGTAGTCAGGATTCTATTTTATGTAGACACATTTTCAGAGCCTCAGTGAATAAGAGAGACCATTGCTATAGTAAGGCATCTAATTAATATGGCCACATTTTGTAAGGCTCACTGAATAATACACACCTGGAGAATAATTTGGAGTCTATTTGCGATGGACATTCCTTCAGAACCTCGGTGAATACTTCTCACCGGTAGGGTAGCCAGGAGTATATTTTATCTGGACACTCATTCATAGCCTCAGTTGATAATATGCACGTGTAGATTAGTCAGGATATTATTTCATATGGCCACTGATGCATAATTTCAGGGAATAATGCACAAATGTAATGTACTCAGCAGTCTATTTCATTAAGTCAATTATTCAGAGATTCAATGAATAATACAAATATTAAAGATAGACAGCATCCTATTTCATATGTTCACACATTCGGAGACTCTCTGAGTAACACAGACCGATGGAAGCCTTAGGAGTCTACTTTATATAGCCTCTCATTTACAGCCTCAGTGAATAATGCACACGAGTGGAATAGACACTAGTCCTTTTTATATTTCCAGAAATTCCAAGCCTGAGTGAGTAATACACAACTTTAGAATAGTTACTAGTCTATTTCATATGCCTAAATATTCAAAGTCAGAGTCGACAATCCACACCTGTGGGCTAGTATAAAACAATTTTATATGCCCAAAGTTTTAGAGCCTCAGTGAATAATACATACCTGAGAAATAATCAGGACGCTATTACACATGGCATCTATTTCAGAGATTCATTGAATAAGGAATACCTATATTGTAGTCAGAATTCTCCTTTGTATGGTCACATATTTAGAACCTAACTGAGTGAAAACCACCTTGGGGAAAGTCAGGATTCTATTTCGTATAGCCACATATTCAGAACCTAACTGAATAACATACACCTTGTGGAACATCAGGATTTTATTTCGTATAGCCACTCATTTAGATACCTAATGTAAAAACGCCCACCCGTGGGGTATTCAGGAATCTCCCTCTTATGGCCACTACTTCAGAGCTTCACAGAATAATACAGAACTATGGAAATTCAGAAGTGTATTTTACATGGCCACTTATTCAGAACCTCATTGAAGAATCATATATATCTGGAAAATACTCAGGATTATATTATATATAGCCACTTATTCAGAGACTCACTGAATAATGCACACATGGGAAATAGTCTGGGGACTATTTGATATGACCGTTCTCCCAGTGACTCAGTAAAAATGCACAGTTGAGAAATAGTCAAGAGGATAGAGTCATGAGTCTATTTTCTGTGGTAACTCATTCAGAAACTCATTAAAGAATACCCAACTTTGAAATAGTCAGAGTCCAGGCCATATGGCCACTCAGTCAAAGCATTACCGAATAATGCACAATGGGGCAATAGTAAGGAGTCTATGTCATATGGCCTCTCATTTAGAGCTTCAGTGTGTAATAAACAGCTGTCGAGTAGTCATGACCATATTTAAGGTAGCCCCAAATTACGCAGCTATGTGAATGATACACACCTGTGTGATAGTCAGGATACTTTTTCATATGGACACTCATACAGCACCTCTTCTAATTCTGAACATTTCTGGAATAATCACTAGTCTATTTCATATGGTAATTCGTTTGGAGAGTCAAAAATAGTGGGATTTCCAAGATGGCACCATAGAAACAACTCAGGATTTCAGCTTTCAGTGAAGGAACAGAGGGTGAGTTTTAGCTGCATTTTCAGATGGACCTTTGTTGCCCACAGATCAAGGATATTCGCAGGTGTAGAAGAGACATTAAACACCATCACAGCCAGTGATATTGCTCCCATGGCTGGTTCTTCCGGAGCCGCAGCTCAGCGGCACCAGGCACAAAACTCACTGTTTGGGTGCCCTGTTAAACTGGCTATCTGAGATCTGGCCGGGCAGATTGACATGTCCATCTGATTAAATGGGACTTGAACAATAAGCCTGACCACAAGATTTCTGGGAAGCGTGATTTGAGCCAGTGCAGTGGGCAGTGGTACAGGAGATCGCATGGATCCCAATGTCTTTTCAGCAGGCTACTGGTGCACCAGACAGAGAGTCAACCATACATATTGGAGAGAAAAAGAGAGAGAGAGAGAGGACGGGCTCTGAGGCAGGGAGACAGGTGATCAGGCTCAACGGGTCCCACCCTAATGGGAACAAGCAGGGCTGAGAGTTTTGCTGGGGGTTCAGCTGAATCAAGCACAGTGCAGCTCGGTTGGGGAGAGGCTTCCACCACTACGGATGCAATTCGCCCCTACTGAGGTACACGCCCATTGCTGACGCACCATCCCGTTGCTGAGGCAACCAGCCATAGCAGAGAGACTCTGTCAACAGGGCGGAATGCACCACAGTAGAAGGGAGACCAGCAGCAGCAGGGCAGACACATGATAGCATAAAGGAGCCTCAGCAAGCAAATAGTGAATAGACTGCCACATAGCGGGGCATGACGATGCAACAGATACTGATAAAGAAAGCCCCAACTCACTGAGACAGACCATCTGAGGGAAAAAAATAAGGGGGTGCAGAGGGGCGAGACTGTTAGAAGAAAAACTAAGTAACAGAAATACTTCATCATCAACGATATGGGCTTCGACTCAGAGACCAAATTGAAAAGTCAGTAACTACTAAGATGACAGATGGATAAATCCACAAAGATGGGAAGAAACCAGCGCAAAAATAAAGGAAAACACCCGAAACCAAAACACCTCACCTCCTACGAAGGACCAAAACTACTCACCAGCAAGTAAACAAAGCTGGACAGAGAATGAGTGCGACGAAATGATAGAATTAGACTTCAGAAGGTGGATAATGAGAAACTTCACTGAGTGAAAAGAACACGTTCTAAATCAATGCAAAGAAACTAAGAAACTTGAAAAAAGATTCGAGGAAATGATAACAATAATGGACAACTTAGAGAGGAATATGAATGAATTGAAGGAGCTGAAAAACACAACACAAGAATTTCGTGAAGCATGCACAAGTTTCAACAGCCTAATTGACCAAGCAGAAGAAAGAATATCAGAAGTTGAAGATCAACTCAATGAAATAAAATGAGAAACCAAGATTAGAGAAAAAAAGCACAAAAAGGAATGAACAAAATCTCCAAGAAATGTGGGACTATGTGAAGATACCCCACCTACGTTTGATAGGTGTACCAGAATATGATGAAGAGAATGAATCCAAGCTGGAAAATACTCTTCAGGATATTATACAGAAAAATTTCCCCAATGTAGCAAGGCTGGCCAATTCTCAACTCCAGGAAATACAGAGAACACCGCAAAGATACTCCACAACAAGAGCAACCCCAAGGTAAATAATTGTCAGATTCACCAGGGTTGAAATGAAGGAGAAAATACGAAGGGCAGCCAGAATGAAAGGTCGGGTCACCCACAAAAAGAAGCCCATCAGACTCACAGCAGATCTCAAGACACTCTACAAGCCAGAAGAGAGTGGGGGCCAATATTCAACATTCTAAAAGAAAAGAATTTTCAACCCAGAATTTAACATCCAGCCAAAATCAAAGTGAAGAAAAATAAAATCATTCACGAACAAGCAAGAACTCAGAGATTTTGTCACCACTATATCTGCTTTACAAGAGCTCCTGAAAGAGAAACTACACATAGAAAGAAACAACCAGTAACAGCCATCCTAAAAGAATACCAAATGCTAAAGAGCATCAACAAAATGAAGAAACTATATAAACCAATGGGCAAAACAGCCAGCTAGCATCAAAATGGCAGAATTAAATTCACACATAACAATATTAACCCTAAATATAAATGGGCTAAATGCACCAATCAAAAGACACACACTGTCAAATTGGATAAAAAAACAAAACCCATCGGTGTGCTGTATCCAGAAAACCTATCTCACACGCAAGAATACACAAAGGCTAAAAATAAAGAAATGGATGAAGATTTACCAAGCAAAAGGAGAGCAAAAAAAAGCAGAAGTTGCAATTCTCATCTCTGATAAAATAGTCTTTAAAGCAACAAAGATCAAAAGAGACAAAGAAGATCATTACATAATGGTAAAAGAATCGATACAACAAGAAGAGCTAAGAATCCAAAATATATATGGACTCAATGCAGGAGCACCCAGATATATAAGGCAAGTTTTTAATGACTTAAAAAGAGACTTAGACTACCACACAATATTAGTGGGAGACTTTAACTCTCCACTGACAACATCAGACAAATCAACCAGACAGAAAATTAACAAGGATACCCATGACTTGGACTCAGACCTGGAACAAGCAAACCTGATAGACATTTACTGAACTCTCCACCCCAAATCCACAGAATATACATTCTTCTCAGCACCATATCACACCTACTCCAAAATTGACCACATAATTGGAAGTAAAGCACTCCTCAGCAAATGCAAAACAACTGAAATCATAACAAACAGTCTTTCAGACCATAGTGCAATCAAGTTAGAACTCAGAATTCAATAACTAACTCAGAACTGCACAGCTTTGTGGAAACTGAACAACTGGCTCTTGAATGTCGATTGGATAAACAATGAAATGAAGGCAGAAACAAAGAAGTTCTTCCAAACCAAGGAGAACGAAGACACAACATACCAGAATCTCTGGGACACTTTTAAAGCAGTCTGTAGAGGAAAATATATAGCAATAAGTGCCCACATGAGAAGAGTGGAGAGATCCAAAATTGACAACCTATCATCAAAATTGAAAGAGCTAGAGGAGCAAGATGAAAAAAAGCTCAAAACCTAGCTGAAGACAAGAAATAACTAAGATCAGAGCAGAACTGAAGGAGATGGAGACAAGAAAAACCCTTCAAAAACTCAATAAATTCAAAAGCTGATTTTTCGAAAAGATCAACAAAATAGACAGACTACTAGCCAGACTGATAAAAAAGAAAAGTGAGAACAACCAAATAGATGCAATAAAAAACGATAAAGGGGAAATCATCACAGATTCCACAGAAATTCAAACCATCATGAGAGAATACTGCAAAGAACTCTATGAACATAAACTAGTAAACCAGGAAGAAATGGATAAATTTCTGGACACATGTGTCCTCCCAAGCCTAAACCAGGAGAAAGCTGAAACTATGAATAGACCAATAACAAGGTATGAAGGTGAGGCAGCAATTAAGAGCCTACCACACACAAAAAAGCCCAGGTCCAGATGGGATCACAGCCGAATTCTACCAGATACACAAAGAGGAGATGGTACCATTCCTTCTGAAACTATTCCAAATAATTCAAAAAAAGGGAATCCTTCCCAAAACATTTTATGAGACCAACATGATCCTGATACCAAAACCCGGCAGAGACTCAACAAGAAAAGAAAACCTCAGGCCAATATCCATGATGAACATAGATGCAAAAATCTTCAATACAATACTTGCAAACCGACTGAAACAGCACATTAAAAAACTTATCCATCATGATCAAGTAGGATTCATCCCGGGGATGCAAGGCTGGTTCAACATATGCAAGTCTACAAATGTAATTCACCACATAAACAGAACCAAAAACAAAAACCAAAAGATTATCTCAATTGAGGCAGAGAAGGCATTTGACAAAATTCAACAGCCTTTATGCTAAAAACCCTCAATAAACTTGGTATTGATGGAACATATCTAAAAGTAATAAAAGCTATTTATGACAAACCAACAGCCAAAATCATCCTTAATGGGAAAAAACTGGAAGCGTTCCATTTGAAATCCAGCACTAGACATGGATGCCCTCTCTCACCACTCCTATTCAACATAGTACTGGAAGTTCTAGCCAGAAGAATCAGGCCAGAAAAAGAAATAAAGTGTATTCAAATAGGAAACCTGGAAGCCAAATTGTCCCTATTTGCAGACTACATGATAGTATACATGGAAGACCCCATCATCTCAGTCCAAAAACTCCTGAAACAGATAAGCAACTTCAGCAAAGACTCAGGATATAAAATCAACGTGTAAAATTCACAAGCATCCCTATACACCAATAACAGACTTAAGGAGAAACAAATCAAGAACAAACCATCATTCACAATTGGTATAAAGAAAATAAAATACGTAGGAATACAATTCACAAGAAATGTAAGGGACCTCTTCAAGGAAAACTACAAACCACTGCACAACGAAATAAGAGAGGACACAAAGAGATGAAAAAATATTCCATGTTCGTCGTTAGGAAGAATTAATATCGACAAAATGGCTATACTTACCAAAGTAATTTACACAATCAATGCTATCCCCATCAAACTACCATTGAGTTTCTTCACAGAACTGGAAAACCCACCATGAACTTCATATGGAACCAAAAAAGAGCCCGTATAGCCAAGTCAATTATAAGCAATAGGAACACAGCGGGAGGCATCACACTACCAGACTTCAAACTATACTACAAGGCTACAGTAATCAAAACAGCATGGTACTGGTACCAAAACAGAGATATAGACCAATGGAACAGAACATGGGCATCGGAGGCAACACAACATATCTACAACCATATAATCTTCGATAAACCAGACAAAAACAAGCAATGGGGAAAGGACTCCCTGTTTAATAAATGGTGTTGGGAAAACTGGCTAGCCATGTGCAGAAAGCAGAAACTGGACCCCTTCCTGACACCTTACACTAAAATGAACTCCAGATGGATTAAAGACTTAAACATAAGTCCTGGCACAATAAAAACCCTAGAAAAAATTCTAGGCAAAACCATTCAAAACATAGGAGTAGGCAAGACTTTATGACGACAACACCAAAAGCGTTGGCAACAAAAGCCAAAATAGACAAATGGGACCTAATGAATCTCCACAGCTTTTGCACGGGAAAAGAAACAGTCACCAGAGTGAATCAGCAACCATCAGAATGGGAAAAATATCTTCGCAGTTTACCCATCTGACAAAGGGCTGATATCCACAATTTACAAAGAACCCAAAGAGATTTAGAGAAACAAAACCAACAAGCCCATTCAAAAATGGGCAAGGGATATCAACAGACATTTTACAAAAGAAGACATACATGAGGCCAACAAACACATGAAGAAATGCTCATCATCACTGGTCATTAGAGAGATGCAAATTAAAAGCACATTGAGATACCATCTCATGCCATTTAGAATGGCGATCCTTAAAAAATCTGGAGATAACAGATGCTGGAGAGGATGTGGAGAAATAGAAACACTTCTACACTGTTGGTGGGAGTGCAAATTAGTTCAAACATTGTGGAAGACAGTGTGGCGATTCCTCAAGGAACTAGAAATAGAAATTCTATTTGACCTAGGGATCTCTTTACTGGGTATATATCCAAAGGACTATAAATCTTTCTACTATAAGGACACATGAACACGAATGTTCACTGCAGCACTATTTACAGAACCAAGGACCTGAAACCAACACAAATACCCATTGATGATAGACTGGACTGCGAAAATGTCGCACAAATACACCATGGAATATTACACAACAATCAAAAATGATGAGTATGTGTCCTTTGTAAGGACATGGATGAATCTTGAGAACATCATTCTCAGAAAACTGACACAAGAATAAAAAAGGAAATACCGCATATTCTCACTTATAGGCGGGTGAGAAAAATGAGAACACACGGACACAGGGAAGGGGTCTACTAAACACAGGGGTCTACTGGAAAAAATGGGGGAGGGACAGCGGTGGGGAGAGCTGGAAATGGATAGCCGGGGAAAAAAATGCCAAGTGTGGGTGAAGGGGAGGAAGATAGCAAAACGCACTGTCATGTGTGTACATATGCAAGAATCTTGAACGTTCTGCACATGTACCCCAAAACCGTAAATGCAATAAAAATTAAAAAAAAAATAACATACTCCTGTGGAGTAAAATGGGGTCTATTACATAAGGCCACTCTTTCAGTGTCTCAGTGAATAATATGTATATCTGATTAGTCAGGAATCTCTTTCACATGGCTACCCATTCAGGGCCTCAGGGCATAATACTACCCTCAGAAATAATCAAGGGTCTACTTAAAATAAGTACACATTCAGAGTCCCTGTAAGTAATGCACACGTGGGCAATACACAAGAGTCTCTTTGCTATACCCTCTTATTCAGAGCCTCATTCAATAATACACACCTGGGAAAGTGTTAAGAGTCTACTTCATGTAGCCACTCATTTAGAGCCTCAGCGAATAATTCACACCAGACTAATAGTCGAGCATTTTTTATATGGCCACTCAGTATGTGCCTACCTGAATGATACACACCTGGGGGTTCCTCAGGATTCTATTGCATACTACCACACATACAAACAACATTTGTGAACATTATTGAAAAATTCACAATGGAGCAATAGTAATGTGTCTATTCTTTCTGACCTCTCCTTTAAAGTTTTAATAAATAATAAACTTCTATGGAGTAAACAAGGAACTGTTTAAGATAGCCACGAATTAAGTGTCTTCCTGAGTACTACACACCTGGGTGATAGTCAGGAGTTTATTTCATATGAATTCTAATTTTGGGTATTGCTGAGTAATACACAACTGGCGGAGTGTCAGGAGTCTATTCGGTGTGGACACTCAAACAGAACCTGTTTGAATTATGAACACATGGAAAATAATTAGGAGTCTATGTCATATGGCTACTCGTTCAGAAAAACAGTGACTAACCCACATGTGAAGTAATGAGAAGTCTGGTTTATATGGCCGTTCTTTCACAGCCTCACTGAATATTACACACTTGTGATATAGTCTGGAGTCTATTTTTTATGGCCATTCATTCAGAGAATCACTGAATAAGGCACACCTGTGGAATAGTCAGAAGTCTCTATCCTATGGCCTCTCATTGAGAGCCTCACTAAATGCACACACCTGGGAAAATTTTCAAGATTTACTTATATCACCTGATTTAGAGTCTCACTCAATAATACACACCTGTGGAAGGGTATGGAGAATTTTTCATGTGGCCTCTCATTCGCAGTGCCACTGAATAATGTGGTGAATTCAGGAATCTATTTTATGTAGACAAATTTTCAGAGACTCAGTGAATAAAACAGAGCCTTCCTATAGTAAGACATCTAATTAATATGGACATATCCTGTAAGCCTCACTGAATAATAAACACCTGAAGAATAATTTGGAGTCTATTTTCGATGGACATTCATTCAGAGCCTCAGTGAATAATGCATGCCCTTGTGGTAGCCAGGAGTCTATTTCATTTGGACACACATTCATAGCCTCAGTCGATAATATGCACGTGTGGATCAGTCAGGATTTAATTTCATATGGCTGCTGACTCGTAATTTCAGTGAATAATGCACAAATGTAATGTACTGAGCAGTCTATTTCATAAAGACATTCATTCAGAGATTCACTGAATAATACAAATATTTACGATAGACAGAATCCTGTTTCATAGGGTCACACAATCAGAGCCACACAGAGTAACACACACCTGGGGAGGCCTTAGGAGTCTACTTTATATAGCCTCTCATTTACAGCCTCAGCAAATAATGCACACGTGTGGAATGGACACTATTCAATTTTATATGGCCACAAAATCAAAGACTGAGTAATACACAACTTTAGAATAGTCACTAGTCTATTCCCAAATGCCCAAATATTCAAAGTCAGAGTAAATAATGCACACCTGTGGACCCGTTGAAAAACAATTTCATATGTCCAAAGTTGTAGAGCCTCAGTGAATAATACATACCTGGGTAAAACTCAGGTCGCTATTACATATGGCATCTATTTCAGAGATTCATTGAATAAGGAACACCTCTATTGTACTCAGAATACTGTTTTGTATAGCCACATATTTAGAACGTAACTGAGTTGCATACACCTTGAAGAAAGTCAGGATTCTATTTCGTATAGCTACTAATTTGTATACTGAATGTATATATGCATACCTGCAAAGAATTCATGAAACTCTATTTTTTGGCCATTCATTCAGAGCCTCACAGAATAATACAGACCTATGGAAATTCAGGAGTGTATCTTACATGGCCACTTATTTAGAACCTCATTGGAGAATTATATAAATATGGAAAATACTCAGGATTCTATTATATATAGCCACTTATTCAAAAACTCACTGAATAATGCACACCTGGGGAATAGTCTGGAGACTATTGGATATGACCGTTCACCCAGAGTCTCAGTGATAAATGAATAGCTGTGAAATAGTCAAGAAAATTGAGTCTTGAGACTATTTTATGTGGCAACTCGTTCAGAATCTCACTGAAGAATACCCACCTTGAACATTTTCAGATCCCAGGTCATATGGCCACTCAATCAAAAGTTTACTGAATAATGCACAATGGGGCAGTTGTAAGGAGTCTATTTCATATGTCCTCTCATTGAGAGCTTCAGTGTGTAATAAACATCTGTGGAGTAATCAGCACCGTATTTAAGGTAGCCAGAAACTACACCCCCTAGGTGAATGATACACACATGTGTGAGAGTCAGGAGACTATTTGATATGGACACTCATACAGCACCTCTTCAAATACTGCACATTTGGGGAATATTCACTAATCTATTTTATATCGTGATTTGTTTGTAGAGTCAAAAAATAACGCACACCTGTGGAGTATAATGGGGTCTATTACATGAGGCCACTCTTTCAGTGTTTCAGTGAATAATATGTAAATCTGGTAAGTCAGGAATCCATTTCCCATGGCCACTCTTTCAGGGCCTCAGTGCATAATACTCCCCTCAGAAATAGTCAAGGGTCTACTTCAAACAAGTGCACATTCAGAGTCTCTGTAATTAATGAACAAATTGGCAATACAAAGGAGTCTCTTTCCTATGCCCACTTAGTCAGAGTCTCATACAATAATAAACACCTGGGAAAGGGTTAAGAGTCTACTTCATGTAGACACTCATTTAGAGCCTCAGTGAATAATTCACACCAGACTAATATTCGAGCACATTTTAAATGGCCACTAACTATGTGCCTCACTGAATGATTCACACCTGGGAAATCCTCAGAATTCTATTTCATACTACCACAAATTTAGAATTTTATTGAATAATTCATAATGGAGCAATAGTAAGGTGTCTATTCTTTCTGGCCTCTCATTGAAAGTTTCAATGAATATTAAATTTCTATGGAGTAAACAGGGCACTGTTTCAGATAGCCACGAATTAAATGTCTTCCTAAGTGATACACACCTGGGTGATAATCAGGAGTTTATTTCATATGAACTGTAATTCTGCATATTTCTGGGTAATACACAACTGGAAGTGTATCAGGTGTATATGTGGTATAGACACTCATGCAGAACCTGTTCAAATAATGCACACATGGAGAATAATCAGGAGTCTATGTCACAGGGCTACTAATTCAGACAAACAGTGAATAACGCACATGTGCAGAAAAGAGATGTCTGTTTCCTATGGCCGTTCTTTCACAACCTCACTGAATATTACACACTTGTGATATAGTCTGGAGTCTATTGTTTATGGCCACTCATTCAGAGAATCACTGAATAAGGCACACCTGCGGAATAGTCAGAAGTCTCTATTCGATGGCCTCTCATTGAGAGCCTCACTAAATGTTCACACCTGGGAAAATTGTCAAGATTTACTTATATCACCTGATTTAGATTCTCAGTCAATAATACACACCTGTGGAAGAGTATGGAGAATTTTTCATGTGGCCTCTCATTCGCAGTGCCAATGAATAATGTGGTGAATTCAGGAATCTATTTTATGTAGACAAATTTTCAGAGACTCAGTGAACACAACAGAGCCTTTCTATAGTAAGGCATCTAATTAATATGGGAATATGCTGTAAGCCTCACTGAATAATACACACCTGAATAGTAATTTGGAGTCTATGTTCAATGGACATTCATTCAGAGCCTCGGTGAATAATGCACGCCCTTGTGGTAGCCAGGAGTCTATTTCATTTGGACACACATTCATAGCCTCAGTGGATAATATGCACGTGTGGATCAGTCAGGATTTCATTTCATATGGATGCTGACTCATAATTTCAGTGAACAATGCACAAATGTAATGTACTGAGCAGTCTATTTCATAAAGACACTCATTCAGAGATTCACTGAATAATACAAGTATTTAAGATAGACAGAATCATGTTTCATATGGTCACACAATCAGAGCCACACAGAGTAACACACACCTGGGGAGGCCTTAGGAGTCTACTTTATATAGCCTCTCATTTACAGCCTCGGCAAATAATGCACACGTGTGGAATGGACACTATTCAATTTTATATGGCCACAAAATCAAAGACTGAGTGAGTAATACACAACTTTAGAATAGTCGCTAGTCTATTCTAAAATGCCCAAATATTCAATGTCAGAGTAAATAATAAACTCCTGTGGACCAGTCGAAGATCAATTTCATATGTACAAAGTTTAAGATCCTCAGTGAATAATACATATCTGGGTAATACTCAGGTCGCTATTACATATGGCATCTATTTCAGAGATTCATTGAATAAGGAACGTCTCTATTGTACTTAGAATTCTGTTTTGTATAGCCACATATTCAGAACGTAACTGAGTGACATACACCTTGAAGAAAGTCAGGATTCTATTTCGTATAGCCACTAATTTATATACTGAATATATATTTGCATACCTGCGGAGTATTCATGAGTCTCTGTTTTTTGGCCATTCATTCAGAGCCTCACAGAATAATACAGACCTATGGAAATTCAAGAGTGGATCTTACATGGCCACTTATTCAGAACCTCATTGATGAATCATATAAATCTGGAAAATACTCAGGATTCTATTATATATAGCCACTTATTCAGAGACTCACTGAATAATGCACATCTGGGGAATAATCTGGAGGCTCTTTGATATGGCCGTTCACCCAGTGTCTCAGTGAAAAATGCATAGCTGTGAAATAGTCACGAAAATTGAGTCTTGAGACTATTTTATGTGGTAACTCGTTCAGAAACTCACTGAAGAATACCCACATTGGAAATTGTCAGAGTCCAGGTCATATGGCCACTCAATCAAAACATTACTGAATAATGCACAATGGGGCAGTTTTAAGGAGTCTATTTCATATGGCCTCTCATTGAGAGCTTCAGTGTGTAATAAACATCTGTGGAATAATCAGCACCCAATTTAAGGTAGCCCCAAATTACACCGCTAGGTCAATGATACACACATGTGTGATCGTCAGGACACTGACTATTTGATATGGACACTCATAGAGCACCTCTTCAAATGCTGCACATTTGGGGAATATTCACTAATCTATTTTATATGGTGATACGTTTGTAGAGTCAAAAAATAACGCACACCTGTGGAGTATAATGGGGTCTATTACATGAGGCCACTCTTTCAGTGTTTCAGTGAATAATATGTAAATCTGATAAGTCAGGAATCCATTTCCCATGGCCACTCTTTCAGGGCCTCAGTGCATAATACTCCCCTCAAAAATAGTCAAGGGTCTACTTCAAACAAGTACACATTCAGAGTCTCTGTAATTAATGTACAAATTGGCAAGACAAAGGAGTCTATTTTCTATGTTCACTTAGTCAGAGTCTCATACAATAATAAACACCTGGGAAAGGGTTAAGAGTCTATTTCATGTAGACACTCATTTAGAGCCTCAGTGAATAATTCACACCGGACTAATATTTGAGCATATTTTAAACAGCCACTGACTATGTGCCTCCCTAAATGATACACACCTGGGGAATCCTCAGGATTCTATTTCATACTACCAAACATTTAGAATTTTATTGAATAATTCATAATGGAGCAATAGTAAGGTGTCTATTCTTTCTGGCCTGTCATTGAAAGTTTCAATGAATATTAAACTTCTATGGAGTAAACGGCACTGTTTCAGATAGCCATGAATTAAATGTATTGTTGAGTGATACACACCTGGGTGATAATCAGGAGTTTATTTCATATGAACTCTAATTCTGCATGTTTCTGAGTAAAACACAACTCGAAGAGTATCAGGTGTATATTTGGTATAGACACTCATGCAGAAACTGTTCAAATAATGCACACATGGAGAATAATCAGGAGTCTATGTCACAGGGCTACTAATTCATACAAACAGTGAATAACGCACATGTGGGGAAAAGAGATGTCTGTTTCATATGGACGTTCTTTCACAACCTCACTGAATATTACACACTTGTGACATAGTCTGGAGTCTATTGTTTATGGCCACTCATTCAGAGAATCACTGAATAAGGCACATCTGCGAAATAGTCAGAAGTCTCTATCCTATGGCCTCTCATTGAGAGCCTCACTAAATGTTCACACCTGGGAAAATTGTGAAGATTTACTTTTATCAACTGATTTAGATTCTCACTCAATTATACACACCTGTGGAAGAGCATGGAGAATTTTTCATGTGGCCTCTCATTCGCAGTGCCACTGAATAACGTGGTGAATTCAGGAATCTATTTTATGTAGACAAATTTTCAGAGACTTAGTGAACACAACAGAGCCTTGCTATGGTAAGGCATCTAATTAATATGGGAATATTCTGTAAGACTCAGTGAATAATAAACACCTGAAGAATAATTTGGAGTCCATGTTCGATGGACATTCATTCAGAACCTCGGTGAATAATGCACGCCCTTGTGGTTGCTGGGAGTCTATTCCATTTGGGCACACATTTATAGCCTCATTGGATAATATGCACGTGTGGATCAGTCAGGATTTCATTTCATATGGTTGCTGACTCGTAATTTCAGTGAATATTGCACTAATGTAATGTACTGAGCAGTCTATTTCATAAAGACGCTGATTCAGAGATTCACTGAATAATAGAAATATTTAAGATAGACAGAATCCTGTTTCATATGGTCACACAATCAGAGCCACACAGAGTAACACACACCTGGGGAGGCCTTAGGAGTCTACTTCATATAGCCTCTCATTTACAGCCTCAGCAAATAATGCACACGTGTGGAATAGACACTAGTCTATTTTATATGGCCACAAAATCAAAGACTGAGTGAGTAATACACAACTTTAGAGTAGTCACTAGTCTATTCCCAAATGCCCAAATATTGAAAGTCAGACTAAATAATACACAACTGTGAACCAGTCGAAAAAGAATTTCATATGTCCAACGTTTTAGAGCCTCAGTGAATAATACATACCTGGGTAAAACTCAGGTCGCTATTACATATGGCAACAATTTCAGAGATTCATTGAATAAGGAACAACTCTATTGTACTTAGAATTCTAATTCATATAGCCACATATTCAGAACCTAAATGAATGACATACACCTTGGGAAAAGTCAGGATTCTATTTCGTAGAGCCACATATTCAGAATCTAACTCTATAACGTACACCTTGAGAAAAGTCAGGATTCTATTTCGTAGATACACTCATTTTGATACCGAATGTAAAAACGCACACCTGCGGAGAATTCAGGAGTCTCTGTTTTATGGCCACTCATTCAGAGCCTCACAGAATAATACATATCTATGGAAATTCAGGAGTGTATTTTACATGGCCACTTATTCAGAACCTCATTGAAGAATCATATGTGTCAGGAAAATACTCAGGATTCTCTCATATGTTGCCACTTATTCAGAGACTCATTGAATAATGCATACCTGCGGAATAGTCTGGAGACAATTTGATATGACTGTTCACCCAGTGACTCAGTGAAAAATGCACAGCAGAGAAATAGTAAAGAAGATAGTGTCATGAGTCTATTTTCTGTGGTAACTTGTTCAGAAACTCACTGAAGAATATCCACCTTGGAAATAGTCAAAGTCCAGGTCATATGGCCTCTCAATCAAAGCATTACCGAATAATGCACAATGGGGCAATAGTAAGGAGTCTATTTCATATGGCCTCTCTTTGAGAGCTTCAGTGCATAATAAACAGCTGTGGAGTAGTCAGGACCCTATTTAAGGTATTTCCAAATTACGCAGGTACGTGAATGATACACAGATATGTGATAATCAGGAAACTTTGATATGGACACTTATACAGCACCTCCTCGAATACTGCACATTTGGGGAATAATCAGTAGTCTATTTCATATGGTGACTCGTTTGGAGAGTCAAAAAATAACGCACACCTTTGAAGTAAAATAGGGTCTATTACATAAGGCCACTCTTTCAGTGTTTCAGTGAATAATATGTATATCTGATAAGTCAAGAATCTCTTTCACATGGCCACTCATTAAGGTCCTCAGTGCATAAAACTTTCCTCAGAAATTGTCAAGGGTCTACTTCAAATAAGTACACATTCAGAGTCTCTGTAAGTAATGCACACATGGGCAATACACAAGAGTCTCTTTTCTATGCCCACTTTGTCAGAGTCTCATTCAATAATAGACAGCTGGGGAAGAGTTAAGAGTCTACTTCACGTAGCCACTCATTTAGAGCCTCAGTGAGTAATTCACACCGGACTAATAGTCGAGCATTTTTTACATGGCCACTCACTATTTGCCTCCTTGAATGGTACACACCTGGGAATCCTCTGCAGTTTATTTCATACTACCACACATTTAGAAGCTTATTGAATAATTCACAATGGAACAATAGTCAGGTGTCTATTCTTTCTGGCCTCTCATTCAAAGTTTCAGTGAATAATAAACTTTAATGGAGTAATCAGGGCACTGTTTAAGATAGCTACGAATTAAGTGCCTTCTTGAGTAATACACACCTGTGTGATAGTCAGGAATTTATTCCATATGAACTCTAATACTGGGTATTACTGAGTAATACACAACTGGATTCTACTTGGTATGGACACTCATACACTACCTGTTTGACAGAGATCAATCCAAGATGGCTGATCGCTAGCAGCTCGGGATTGTAGCTCCCAGTGAAAGCTCAGCAAATGTGAGGATGTCACACTTTCAGAGAATTTTTTTTTTTGCTTATTTACCAAAAGATTTCCCGTGGAGGAGCCCCGCGTGTCACTAGCATGACTTTTGTGGCTGGCGCGGCGTTTTTGTCATCGCTTCAGCGTGGAAGCTCTTCGTGCACAGTAAACGGGACTGGTTCCTTTACTGACTGGTGTTTGGAGCTATGGGAAGGCAGCGCCGCTTGTTGCAGACTGAAGAAGGAAGCCAGACCAGAGATTCCCAGGCAGAAGAGCACCATCAATCTTATCACTGCTGTTTTGGCCGGCGCAGAGTGTTGCTCGGATACCAGCACTGGGAATCAATAAATTGGACGTCCACTCAGGAACCCAATCAGAAAGGCGCTAATTGTAAAGACAAAAGATGCATAAAATAACAATAAAGAGAAAAAAACAGCCTAAAAATGCCGAGAATACAAAAAATAAGAATCCCTCTTCCTCTACAGGGGATAGCAATTCCTCATCAGCAACGGAACAAGCCCTGATGGAAAAGGACTGTGTTTCATTATCTGAAGTAGGCTTCAAAAGGTGGGCAATAAAAAATTTTTGGGAGTTGAAAGAACTTGTCCTAACCCAATGTAAGGAAACTAAGAACTTTTAAAAACGGTTTGACCAAATGTTAAAAAGAATGGACAGTATAGAGTGGAATATAAATGAACTAACAGAGTTGAAAAATACAACAGGAGAACTAGGTGAAATATGCATAAGTTTGAATAGCCGAATTGATCAAGTAGAAGAAAGAATATAAAAGGTCGAAAACTAACTTAACAAAATAAAACAAGAAGACATGAATAGAGAAAAAAGGATAAAATGGAATGAGCAAAGTTTCCAAGAAATATGGGACTATGTGAAAAGACCTAATCTACGTTTGATAGGTGTACCTGAATGTGATGGAGAGAATGAATCCAAGCTAAAAAATACTCTTGAGGACATCATCCAGGAGAATTTTCCCAATCTAGTAAAGCAGGACACTATTCAACTTCAGGTAATACAGAGAACACCACAAAGATATTCCTTAAGTTGAGCAAACCCAAGGCACATACTCGTTAGATTCAACAGGCTTGAAAGGAAGGAGAAAACACTAAGGGCAGCCAGAGAGAAAGGTCAGGATACCCACAAAGGGAAGCCTATCAGACTTACAACAGATATAACAGCAGAAACCCTACAAGTCAGAAGAGAGTGGGGGCCGATGTTTAACATCCTTAAAGAAGAGAATTTTCAGCCAAGAATTTCATATCCTGCGAAACTAAGCTTCACAAATGAAGGAAAAATAAAATCTTTTATGAACAAGCAAGTACTCAGAGATTTTATTACCACCAGGCCTGCTTTACAAAAACATCTGAAAGAAGCATTACACACAGAAAGGAACAACCAGTATTAGCCTTTCTAAAAATAACCCAAAAAGTAAAGAGCATCAACATAAAGAAGAATTTACATCAATGAATGGATAAAATAGCCAGTTAACATCAAATGGCAGTAATTTTAAATTTAAATCGACTAAATCCCCCAATCAAAAGATACAGCCAAACCCTAACGGTATACTACAACCAGACCCATTTTATATCCAAACATACACAAAGACTAAAAACAAAGGGTTGGAGAAAGATTTCCCAACCAAATGGAGAGCAAAAATAAATAAATAATCAAAAAAGAGTTGCAATTCATGCATTTGATAAAACAGATTTCAAAGCAACAAAGACAGAGTGGTATAACTTTCAATGCATCCTAACACCCAGATACATAAGTCCCATAAAGAGATTTAGACTCAACGAGACAGAAAATTAATAAGGATATCCAGAATTAGAACTCAGATCTGGAACAAGTAAACTTAATGAGTACTTAAAGAGCTCTCCACTTTAGATACATAAAATATACATTCTCCACTTTAAATACACAAAATATTGATCGGCAATTATTAATACCCACACATCGAATAAAGCAATATTCCTGTTCTCTCTCCCTCTTTTTTTTCGTCTCTTTTTCACTCCTTCTTAAAGAAAAAGAAAAAAAACCTGTTTGAATAATGCACACATGGAGAATAATCAGGGGTCTATGTCATACAGCTACTCATTCATGCAAACTGGGAATAATGCACATTTGGAGTAATGAGAAGTCTGTTTCATATGGCAATTCTTTCACAGCCTCACTGAATATTATACACTTGTGATATAGTGCGGAGTCTATTGTTTATGGCCACTCATTCAGAGAATCACTGAATAATGCCCACCTGGGGAATAGTCAGAAGTCTCTATCCTATGGCTTCTCATTGACAGCCTCACTAAATGTAAACACCTGGGAAAATAGTCAGGATTTACTTATATCCCCTCATTTAGAGTCTCACTCAATAATGCACACCTGTGGAATAGTAAGGAGACTTTGTCCTGTGGCCTCAAATTCGGAGTGTCACTGAATAATGTGGTGTAGTCAGGAGTCAATTTCATGTAGACACATTTTCAGAGCCTCAGTGAATAAGAGAGACCCTTGCTATAATAAGGAATATAATTAATATGGCCACATCTTGTAAGCCTTACTGAATAATAAACACCTGGAGAATAATCTGGAGTCTATTTGTGATGGACATTCAATCAGAGCCTCGGTGAATAAGGCACACCCTTGGGGTAGCCAGGAGTCTATTTTACTTGGACACTCATTCATGTACTCAGTGGATAAAATGCACATGTGGATTAGTCAGGATTTCATTTCATAAGGCCACTGACTAGGAATTTCAGTGAATAATGCACAAATCTAAAGTACTCAGCAGTCTATTTCATAGAGACACTCATGCAGAGATTCACTGAATAATATAAATATTTAAGATAGACAGAATCTTGTTTCATATGGTCACACAATCAGAGCCTTACTGAGTAACACACACCTAAGGAAGCGTTAGGAGTCTACTTTATACAGCCTCTCATTTACAGCCTCAGCGAATAACGTACACGTGTGGAATAGACACGAGTCTATTTTATATGGCCACAAAATCAAAGCCTGAGTGAGTAATACACAACTTGAGAATAGACACTTGTCTATTCCATATGTCCAAATATTTAAAGTCAGAATCAAAAATACACACCTGTGGACTAGTCAAAAAAAATTTTATATGGCAAATGTTTTAGAGCCTCAGTGAATAATACATAGCTGGGGAACACTCTGGACGCTATTACATATGCCATCTACTTCAGAGATTCATTGAATAAGGAACACCTGTATTGTACTCAGAATTCTATTTCGTATAGCCACATATTCAGAACCTAACTGAATAACGTACACCTTGGGGAAAGTCAGGATTCTATTTCATAGAGCCACTCATTTAGATACCGAACGTAAAAATGCACACCTGCGGAGAATTCAGGAGTCTCTGTTTTATGGCCACTCATTCAGAGCCTCACAGAATAATACATACCTATGGAAATTCAGAAGTGTATTTTACATGGCCACTTATTCAGAACCTCATTGAAGAATCATATGTGTCAGGAAAATACTCAGGATTCTATCATACATTGCCACTTATTCAGAGACTCACTGAATAATGCACACCAGGGGAATAGTCTGGAGACTATTTGATATGACCCTTCACCCAGTGACTCAGTGAAAAATGCACAGCAGAGAAATAGTCAAGAAGATAGTGTCATGAGTCTATTTTCTGTGTAACTTGTTCAGAAACTCACTGAAGAATATCCACCTTAGAAATAGTCAAAGTCCAGGTCATATGGCCACTCAATCAAAGCATTACCGAATAATGCACAATGGGGCAATAGTAAGGAGTCTATTTCGTATGGCCTCTCATTGAGAGTTTCAGTGCATAATAAAGATCTGTGGAGTGGGCAGGACCCTATTTAAGGTAGCCCCACGTTACGCAGGTATGTGAATGATACACACATGTGTGATAATCAGGAGACTAGTTGATACAGACACTCATACAGCACCTCTGAATACTGCACATTTGTGGAGTAATCAGTAGTCTATTTCATATGGTGATTCGTTTGGAGAGTCAAAAAATAACGCAAACCTGTGAAGTAAAATAGGGTCTATGACATTAGGCCACTCTTTCAGTGTTTCAGTGAATAATATGTATATGTGATAAGTCAAGAATCTCTTTCAGTTGGCCACTCATTCAGGGCCTTAGTGCATAATACAGCCCTCAGAAAGAGTCAAGGATCTACTTCAAATAAGTACAAATTCGGTGTCCCTGTAAGTAATGCACACGTGGGCAATACACGAGAGGCTCTTTTCTATGCCCAATTAGTCAGAGTCTCATTCAATAATACACACCTGGGGAAGAGTTAAGAGTCTACTTCATGAAGCAACTCATTTAGAGCCTCAGTGAATAATTCAAACCGGAGTAATAGTCAAGCATTTTCTATAAGGCCACTCACTATGTGCCTCCCTGAATGATACACACCTGGGGAATCCTCAGGATTCTATTTCATAGTACCACACATTTAGATCCTTATTGAATAATTCACAATTGAGCAATAGTCAGGTGTCTATTCTTTCTGGCCTCTCATTCAAAGTTTCAGTGAATAATAAACTTCTTTGAAGTAATCAGGGTACTGTTTAAGATAGCCACGAATTAAGTGCCTTCCAGAGTTATACAAACCTGGGTGATAGTCAGAATTTTATTTTATATTAACTCTAATTCTGGGTATTGCTGAGTTGTACACAACAGGGGGAGTGTCAGGAGTCAATTTGGTGTGGACACTCATACAGAACCTGTTTGAATAATGCACACATGGAGAATAATCATGAGTCTATGTCATACGGCTGTTCTTTCAGACAAATAGTGAATGACGCACATGTGGAGTAATGAGAAGTCTGTTTCCTATGGCGGTTCTTTCACAGTCTCACTGAATATTACACACTTGTGATATAGTCTAAAGTCTACAGTTTCTGGCCACTCATTCAGAGAATCACTGAATAATGCACACCTGCGGAATGGCAAAAAGTCTATCCTGTGGCATCACAGTGAGAGCCTCACTAAGTGTCCACACCTGGAAATATAGTCAGGATTTACTTATATACCCTCATTTAGAGTCTCACCCAATAATGCACACCTGTGAAATAGTAAGGAGACTTTTTTATGTGGCCTCTCATTTGGTGTGTCACTGAATTATGTGGTGTAGTCAAGGAGTCAGTTTCATGTAGACACTTTTTCAGAGCCTCAGTGAATAAGAGAAAACCGTGGTATAATAAGGCATCTAATTAATATGGCCACGTCTTGTAAGCCTCACTGAGTAATACGCACCTGGAGAATAATTTGTAGTCTATGCTCGATGGGCATTCATTTAGATCCTCAATGAATAATACACACCCGTGGGGTAGCCAGGAGTCTATTTTATTTAAACACTTATTCATAGCCTCAGTGGATAATATGCCTGAGGGTGTTAGTCAGGATTTTATTTTATATGACCACAGACTTACAATTTAAGTGAATAATGCACAAATGTAAAGTACTCAGCAGTCTTTTTCATAGAGCCACTCATTCAGAGATTCACTGAATAATACAAATATTTAAGATAGAAAGAATCCTGTTTTTTATGGTCACATAATCAGAGCCTCACAGAGTAACACACATCTGGGGAAGTGTTAGGAGTCTACTTTATATAGCCTCTCATTCACAGCCTCAGCAAATAATGCACACGTGTGGAATAGACACTAGTCTATTTTATATGCCCACAAAATCAAAGTCTGAGTGAGTAATACACAACCTTAGAATAGTCACTAGTCTATTCCATGTGCCCAAATATACAAAGTCAGAGTCAATATTACACACCTGTGGACTAGTCCAAAAATAATTTTATATGGCCAAAGTTTTAGAGCCTCAGTGAATAATGCATACCTCACGGATACTCAGGACGCGATTACATATGGCATCTATTTCAGAGATTCATTGAATAAGAAATACCTGTATTGTAGTCAAAATCGTTTTTGTATAACCGCATATTCAGGACCTAACTAAATGACATACACCTTGGGGAAAGTCAGGATTCTATTTTGTATAGCCCCTCATTTAGATACTGAATGTGGAAACGCACACCTGCGGAGTATTCAGGAGTCTCTGTTTTATGGCCACTCATTCAGAGCCTCACTTAATAATACAGAACTATGAAAATTCAGGAGTGTATTTTACATGGCCATTTATTCAGAATGTCATTGAAGAATCATATGTATTTGGAAAATACTCAGGATGCTATTATATATGGCCACTTATTCAGAGACTCACTGAATAATATACACCTGGGGAATAGTTTGGACATTCTTTGATATGACCGTTCACCCAGTGACTGAGTGAAAAATGCACAGCTGAGGAATAGTCAAGAGGATAGAGTCATGAGTCTATTTTCTGTGGTAACGTGTTCAGAAACACACTGAAGAATACACTGAATGTGCGTTTCCACATTCAGTATCTAAATGAGGGGCTATACGAAATAAAATTCTGACTATCCCCAAGGTGTATGTCATTTAGTTAGGTCCTAATTCTGACTTTCCCCAAGGTGTATGTCATTTAGTTAGGTCCTGAATATGCGGTTATACAAAAAAGATTTTGACTACAATACAGGTATTTCTTATTCAATGAATCTCTGAAATAGATGCCATATGTAATCGCGTATGGAAATAGTAAGAGTCCAAGTCATATGGCCACTCAATGAAAGCATTACCGAATAATGCATAATGGGGCAATAGTAAGGAGTCTCTTTCATATGACCTCTCATTGAGAGCTTCAGTGCTTAATAAACAGCTGTGGGGTAGTCCGGACCATATTTAAAGTAGCCCAGTATTACGCAGCTACGTGAATGATAAACACATGTGTGATAGTCAGGAGGGTATTTGATATGGACACTCATACAGCACCTTTTTGAATACTGCACATTTGGGGAATAATCACTAGTCTATTTCATATGGTGATTTTTTTGGAAAGTCAAAAAATAACGCACACCTGTGAAGTAAAATGGGATCTATTACATAAGATTCAGGGAGGCCACTCTTTCAGTGTTTCAGTGAATAATATGTATATCTAATAAGCCAGGAATCTTTTTTACATGAACACTCATTAAGGGCCTCAGTGTATAATACTCTCCTCAGAAATAGTCAAGGGTCTACTTCAAATAATTACACATTCAGAGTCCCTGTAAATAGTGCACACGTGGGCAATACACGTGGGCAATCTCTTTTCTATGCCCACTTAGTCAGAGTCTCATTCAATAATACACACCTGGGGAAGAGTTAAGAGCCTACTTCATGTAACCACTCATTTAGAGCCTCAGCGAATAATTCACACCGGAGTAATAGTCGAGCATTTTTTATATGGCCACTCACTTTGTGCCTCCCTAAATGATACACACCTGGGGAATCCTGAGGATTCTATTTCATACTACCACACATTTAGTTCTTTATTGAATAAGTCACAATGGAGCAATAGTCAGGTGTCTATTCTTTCTGGCCTCTCATTCAATCTTTCAGTGAGTAATAAACTTTTATGGAGTAATCAGGGCACTGTTTAAGATAGCCACAAATTAAGTGCCTTCCAGAGTTATACACACCTGGGTGATAGTCAGGAGTTTATTTCATATGGACTCTAATTCTGGGTATTGCTGAGTAATACACAAGAGGGGAAGTGTCAGGAGTCAATTTGGTGTGGACACTCATACAGAACCTGTTTGAATAATCCACACATGGAGAAGAATCAGGAGTTTATGTTATACTGCTACTCATTCAGACAAAAAGTAAATAACGCACATGTGGAGTAATGAGAAGTCTGTTTCATAATGCTGTTCTTTTACAACCTCACTTAATATTACACACTTGTGATATAGTCTGGAGTCTATTGTTTATGGCCACTCATTCAGAGAATCACTGAATTATGCACACCTGCGGAATGGTAAGAGGGATTTATACTATGGCCTCTCATTGAGAGTTTTACTAAATGTACACACCTGGAAATATAGTCAGCATTTATTTATATCCCCTCATATAGTGTCTCACTCAATAATACATCACCTGTGTAATAGTAAGGAGACTTTACATGTGGCCTCTCATTTGGAGTGTCACTGAATAATGTGGTGCAGTCAGGAGTCTATTTCATGTAGACCATTTTTCAGAGCCCCAGTAAATTAGAGAGATACTTGCCATAGTAAGGCATCTAATTAATATGGCCACATCTTGTAAGCCTCTATGAATAGTGCACACCCGGATAAATATTTGGAGTCTATCTGTGATGAACATTCATTGAGAGTCTCGGTGAATAATGCGCACCCGTGGAGATGTCAAGAGTCTATTTTATTTGGACACTCATTCATAGCCTCAGCGGATAATATGCACATGTTTATTAATCAGGATTTCATTTCATATGGCCACTGACTCGTAATTTCAGTGAATAATGCACAAATGGAAAGAACTCTGCAGTCTATTTCATAGAGCCACTCATTCAGAGATTCACTGAATAATGCAAATATTTAAGATAAACAGAAACCTGTTTCATATGGTCAGACAATCAGAGCCTGACTGAATAACACACAACTGGGGAAGTGTTAGGAGTCTAGTTTATATAGCCTCTTATTTAAAGTCTCATCGAATTATGCACAAATATGAAATAGACAGTAGCTTATTTTATATGGCCACGAAAACAAAGCATGAGTGAGTAATATACAACTTAACAATAGTCACCTGTCTATTCCATATATCTAAATATTCAAAGTCACAGTCAATAATACACACCTGTTGTCTAGTCAAAATAAATTTGACATGGCAAAAGTTTTAGAGCCTCCGTGAATAATACATACCTGGGGGATACTCAGGACACCATTACATAAGGCATCTATTTCAGTGATTCATTGAATAAGAAACACTTGTACTGTACACACAATTCTATTTCCTATAGCCAAATATTCAGAACTTAACTGAATGACATACTCCTTGGTGAAAGTCAGGATTCAATTTCGTATAGCCAGGTATTCAGAACTTAACTGAATAACATACACCTTGAGGAATGTCAGGATTCTATTTCATATAGCCACATATTCAGAACATAACTGAATAACATTCACCTTGGGGAATGTCAGGATTCTATTTCCAATAGCCACCTATTTAGAAATGAACTGAATAACATACACCTTGGGGAAAGTCAGGATTCTATTTCCTATAGCCACCCATTTAGACACCAAATGTAAAAACGCACACATGTGGAGTATTCAGGAATGTCTGTTTTATGGCCAGTCATTCAGAGCCTTACAGAATAATTCACACCAGAGTAATAGTCGAGCATTTTTTATATGGCCACTCACTATGTGCCTCCCTGAATGATACACACCTGGGGAATCCTCAGGATTCTATTTCATACTACCACATATTTAGAACCTTACTGAATAATACACAATGGAGCAATAGTCAGGTGTCTATTCTTTCTGGCCTCTCATTCAAACTTTCAGTGAATAATAAACTACTATGGAGTAATCAGGTCACTGTTTAAGATAGCCACGAATTAAGTGCCTTCCAGAGTGATACACACCTGGGTGATGGTCAGGAGTTTATTTCATACGAACTCTAATTCTGGGTATTGCTGAGTAATAAACAACTGGGGGAGTGTCAGGAGTCTATTTGGTGTGGACAATCATACAGAAACTTTTGGAATAATGCACACATGGAGAATAATCAGCACTCTATGTCATATGGCTACTCATTCAAAAAAACAGTGAATAACGGAGATGTGGAGAAATGAGATGTCTGTTTCATATGGCCGTTCTTTCACAGCCTCACTGAATATTACACACTTGTGATATAGTCTGGAATCTATTGTTTATGGCCACTCAATCAAAGAATCACTGAATAATGCACACCTGCAAAATGGTAAAAAGTCTCTATCCTATGGCCTCTCATTGAGAGCCTCACTAAGTGTACACACCTGGGAAAATAGTCAGGATTTACTTATATCCCCTCATTTAGAGTCTCACTCAATAATGCACACCTGTGGAATAGTAAGGAGACTTTTTCATGTGGCCTCTGATTTGGCGTGTCACTGAATTATGTGGTGTAGTCAAAGAGTCAATTTCATGTAGACACTTTTTCAGAGCCTCAGTGAATAAGAGAAAACCTTGCTACAGTAAGGCATCTAAGTTTTATGACCACATCTTGTAAGCCTCACTGAATAATGCACTCCTGGAGAATAATTTGGAATCTATTTTCGATGGACTTTCATTCAGAGCCTCGGTGAATAATGCACACCCTTGGAGTAGCCATGACTCTATTTCATTTGGAAACTCATTTATAGCCACAGTGGATAATATGTACGTGTGGATTAGTCAGGAGTTTATTTAGTATGGCCACTGACTCGTAATATCAGTGAATAATGCAAAAATGTAAAGTACTAATCAGTCTATTTCATAGAGCCACTCATTCAGAGATTCACTGAATAATACAAATATTTAAGATAGAAAGAATCCTGTTTTTTATGGTCAAATAATCAGAGCCTCACAGAGTAACACACACCTGGGGAAGTGTTAGGAGTCTACTTTATATAGACTCTCATTCACAGCCTCAGCAAATAATGCACACGTGTGGAATAGACACTAGTCTATTTTATATGGCCACAAAATCAAAGCCTGAGTGTGTAATACACAACTTTAGAATAGTCACTAGTCTATTCCATGTGCCCAAATATTCAAAGTCAGTGTCAATAAAACACACCTGTGGACTAGTCAAAAAAGAATTTTACATGGCCAAAGCTTTAGAGCCTCAGTGAATAATACATACCTGGGGAAAACTCAGGACGCTATTACATATGGCATGTATTTCAGAGATTCATTGTATAAGGAACACCTGTATTGTAGTCAGAATACTATTTCATATAGCCACATATTCAGAACCTAACTGAATGACATACACCTTGGGGAAAGTCAGGATTCTATTTGGTATAGCCACATATTCAGAACTTAACTGAATAACATACACCTTGGGGAAAGTCAGCATTCTATTTCGTATAGCCACTCATTTAGATACCGAATGTGAAAACGCACACCTGCGGAGTATTCAGGAGTCTCTGTTTTATGGCCACAACTTCTAAGAAGTAATCAGGTCACTGTTTAAGATTGCCATGAATTAAGTGCCTTCCAGAGTGATACACACCTCGGTGATAGGAGTTTATTTCCTATGAACTCTAATTCTGGGTATTGCTGAGTAATACACAACTGGGGGAGTGTCAGGAGTCTATTTGGTGTGGACGGTCATACAGAACCTGTTGGAATAATGCACACATGGAGAATACTTAGCACTCTATGTCATACGGCTACTCATTGAAACAAACAGTGAATAACGCAGATGTGGAGAAATGAGATGTCTGTTTCATATGTCAGTTCTTTCACAGCCTCACTGAATATTACACACTTGTGATATAGTCTGAAGTGTATTGTTTATGGCCACTCATTCAAAGAATCACTGAATAATGCACACCTGCAAAATGGTAAGAAGTCTCTATTCTATGGCCTCTCGTTGAGAGCCTCACTAAATGTACACACCTGGGAAAATAGTCAGGATTTACTTATTTTCCCTCATTTAGAGTCTCACTCAGTAATGCACACCTGTGGAAGAGTAGGGAGACTTTTTCATGTGGCCTCTTATTCGGAGTGTCACTGAATAATGTGGTGTAGGCAGGAGTCTATTTCATGTAGTCACATTTTCTGAGCCTCTGTGAATAAGAGAAACCCTTGCTACAGTAAGGCATCTAATTTTTATGGCCACATCTTGTAAGCCTCACTGAATAATACACACCTGGAGAATAATTTGGAATCTATTTTCGATGGGCATTCATTCAGACCCTAGGTGAATAATGCACACCCTTGGGGTAGCCATGAGTCTATTTCATTTGGAAACACATTCATAGCCACAGTGGATAATATGTATGTGTGGATTAGTCAGGAGTTTATTTAGTATGGCCAGTGACTCGTAACATCAGTGAATAATGTACAAATGTAAAGTACTAATCAGTCTATTTTATGGAGCCACTCATTCAGAGATTCACTGAATAATACAAACATTTAAGATAGACAGAATTCTGTTTCATATGGTAACACAATCAGAGCCTCACTGAGTAACACACACCTGGGGAAGTGTTAGGAGTCTACTTCATATAACCTCTCATTTACAGCCTCAGAAAATAAAGCACACGTGCGGAATAGACACTAGTCTATTTTATATGGCCACAAAATCAAAGTCTGAGTGAGTAATACACAACTTTAGAATATTCACTAGTCTATTCCATGTGCCCAAATATTCAAATGCAGAGTCAATAATACACACCTGTGGACTAGTCTAAAAAGAATTTTATATGGCCAAAGCTTTAGAGCCTCAGTGAAAAATACATACCTGGGGAAAACTCAGGACGCAATTACATATGGCATCTATTTCAGAGACTCATTGAGTAAGGAACACCTGTATTGTAGTCAGCATTCCATTTCGTATACCCACATATTCAGCAGCTAACTGAATGACATACAGTTTGGGGAAAGTCAAAATTCTATTTCGTATAGCAACATATTTAGAACTTAACTGAATAACATACACCTTGGGGAACGTCAGGATTCTATTATGTATAGCAACTCATTTAGATACCGAATGTGAAATCGCACACCTGCGTAGTATTCAGGCATCTCTGTTTTATGGCCATTCATTCAGAGCCTCACAGAATCATACAGAACTATGGAAATTCAGGAATGAATTTTACATGGCCACTTATTCAGGACCTCATTGAATAATCATATATATTTGGAAAATACTCAGTTTTCTATTATATACAGCCACTTATTCAGAGACTCACTGAATAATGTACAGAAGGGGAATATTCTGGAGACTACTTGATATGACGGTTCACCCAGGGACTCAGTGAAAATCGCAGCTGAGAAATAGTCAAGTGGACAGAGTCATTAGTTTATTTACTATGGTAACTCGTTCAGAAACTCACTGAAGAATACACAGCTTGGAAATAGTCAGAGTCTAAGTCATATGGCTACTCATTCAAATATTAACGAATAATGCACAATGGGGCAATAGTAAGGAGTCTATTTCATATGGCCTCTCATTGAGAGCTTCAGTGCCTAATAAACAGTTGTGGAGTAGTCAGGACCCTCTTTAAGGTAGACGCAAATTATGCAGCTAGGTGAATGATACACACAGGTTTGATAATCGGGAGACTCTTTGATATGGACACTCATACAGCACCTCTTCAAATACTGCACATTTTGGGAATAATCACTAGTCTATTTCATATGGTGATTCGTTTGGAGAGTCAAAAAATAACGCACGCCTGTGGAGTAAAATGGAGTCTATTACATAAGGCCACACTTTCAGTGTTTCAGTGAGTAATATGTATATCTGATAAGTCTGTAATCTCTTTCACTTGGCCACTTGTTCAGGGCCGCAGTGCATAATACTTCTTTCAGAAGTAGTCAAGGGTCTACTTCAAATAAGTTCACATTTAAAGTCTCTGTAAGTAATGCACACATGGGCAATTCACAAGAGTCTCTTTTCTCTGCCCACTTAGTCAGATTTTCATTCATTAATACAAAACTGGAGAAGATTTAAGAGTCTACTTCATGTAGCCACTCATTTAGAGCCTCAGTGAATTATTCACACAGGAATAATAGTTGAGCATTTTTTATATGGCCACTCACTATGTGCCTCCCTGAAAGATACACACCTGGGGAATCCTCAGGATTCTATTTCATACTACCGCACATTTCGAACCTTATTGAATAATTGACAATGGAGCAATAGTCATGTGTCTATTCTTTCTGGACTCTCATTCAAAGTTTCAGTGAATAATAAACTTCTATGGAGTAATCATGGCACTGTTTAAAATAGCCATGAATAAAGTGCCTTTCTGAGTGATACACACTTGGGTTATAGTCAGGATTTTATTTTATATGAACTCTAATTCTGGGTATTGCTGAATAATACAAAACAGGGGGAGGGTCAGGAGTCTATTTGTCATGGACACTCATACAGATCCTGTTTGAATAATGCACACATGTAGAAAAATCAGGAGTCATGGTCATATGACCACTCATTCAGACAAACAGTGAATAACTCACATGTGAAGTATTGAGAAATCGGTTTCAATTGGCCGTTTGTTCTCAGACTCACTGAATATTACACACTTGTGATGCAATCTGGAGTCTCTTGGTTATGGCCACTCATTCAGAGAATCACTGAATAATGCACACCTACGAAATGGTTAGAAGTCTCTATTCTATGTCCTCTAATTGAGAGTCTCACTATATGTACTGACCTGAGAAAATAGTATGAATTTACTTATGTCCTTTCATTTAGAGTCTCATTCAATAATGCACACCTTTGTAATAGTAAGGAGATTTTTTTCATGTGGCCTGTCATTTGGAGTGTCACTGAATAATGTGGTGGAGTCAGGAGTCTATTTCATGTAGACACATTTTCAGAACCTCAGTGAATAAGAGAGACCCTTGCTATAGTCAGGCATCTAATTAATATGGCCATGTCTTGTAAGACTCACTGAATAATACACACCTGGAGAATAATTTGGAATCTATTTTCCATGGACATTCATTCAGAGCTTCAGTGAACAAGCACACCCATGGGGTAGCCAGGGGTCTATTTCATTTGGACAGTATTTATAGCCTCAGTGGATAATCTGCACGTGTGGATTAGTTAGGATTTTATTTCATATGGCCACTGACTCATAATTTCAGTGAATAATGCACAAATGTAAATTACTCAGCAGTCTATTTCACAGAGCCACTCATTCAGAGATTCACTGAATAATGCAAATATTTAAGGTAGACAGAATCTTGTTTCATATGGTCACACAATCAGAGACTCGTTGAGTAACACACACCTGGTGAAGCGTTAGGAGTCTACTTTATATAGCCTCTCATTTACAGCCTCAGCGAATAATGCACATGTGTGAAATAGACATTAGTCTATTTTATATGGCCACAGAATCAAAGCCTGAGTGAGTAATACACAACTTTAGAATACTCACTAGTCTATTCCATATGCCAAAATATTCAAAGTCTGAGTCAATAATACACACCTGTGGACTCGTCAAAAAACAATTTCATATAGCCAAAGTTTCAGAGACTTCGTGAATAATGCATACATTTGGAATACTCCAGACGCTATTACATATGGCATCTATTTCAGAGATTCATTGAGTAAGTAACACCTGTATTGTAGTCAGAATTCTATATTGTATAGACACGTATTCAGAACCTAACTGAATGACATATACTATGGGGAAAGTCAGGATTCTATTTCGTATAGCCACACATTTAGATACCGAATGTAAAAATGCACACATTCAGAGTATTCAGGAGTCTCTGTTTTATGGCCAATCATGTAGAGCCTCACAGAATAATACAGAACTATGAAAATTCAGGAGTGTATTTTACATGGCCACTTATTCAGAACCTCGTTGAAGAATCATATATATCTGGAAAATAATGAGGATATTTTTTTTAAATTTTTATTGCATTTTAGGTTTTGGTGTCCATGTGCAGAACGTGCAAGATAGTTGCATAGGTACACATATGGCAGTGTGTTTTGCTGTCTTTCTTCACTTAACCCACATTTGGCATTTCTCCTTAGGCTATCTCTCCCCAGCTCCCCCCGCACTGTCCTTTCCCTATTCCCCCCAGAAGACCCCAATGTGTTGTACCCCACTCCCTGTGTCCATGTGTTCTCATTTTCTCACCCACCTATGAGTGAGAATATGTGGTATCTTTTTTTCTGTTCTTGTGTCAGTTTGCTGATAATGATGTTCTCAAGATTCATCCATGTCCTTACAAAGGACATAAACTCGTCATTTTTGATTGCTGCATAATATTCCATGTTGTGTATGTGCCTCATTTTCCCAGTCCAGTCTATCATCAATGGGCATTTGCGTTGGTTCCAGTTCTTTGCTATTGTAAACAGTGCTGAAATGAACATTCGTATGCCTGTGTCCTTATAGTAAAACAATTTATAGTCCTTTCGATATATACCCAGTAATGGGATTGCTGGGTCAAATGAAATTTCTATTTCTAGGTGCTTGAGGAATCGCCACACTGTCTTCCACAATGGTTGAACTAATTTACACTCCCACCAACAGTGTAGAAGTGTTCCTATTTCTCCACATCCTCCCCAGCATCTGTTGTCTCCAGATTTTTTAATGATCACCATTCTAACCGTCGTGAGATGGTATCACATTGTGGCTTTGATTTGCATCTCTCTAATGACTAGTGGTGATGAGCATTTTTTGATGTGTTTGTCTGCCTCATGTATGTCTTCTTTTGTAAAGTGTCTGTTCATATCCTTTGCCCATTTTTCAATGGGCTTGTTGTTTTTTTTCCTGTAAATCTGTTTGAGGTCTTTGTAAATTCTGGATATCAGCCCTTTGTCAGTTGTGTAACCTGCAAAGATTTTTTCCCAATCTGTTGGTTTCCGATTCACTCTAGTGACTGTTTCTTTTGCCGTGCAAAAGCTGTGGAGTTTGATTAGGTCCCATTTGTCTATTTTGGCTTTTGTTGCCAATGCTTTTGGTGTTTTGGTCATGGAGTCCTTGCGTACTTTTATGTCCTGAATGGTTTTGCCTAGATTTTCTTCTAGGGTCTTTACGGTGCCAGGTCTTATGTTTAAGTATTTAATTCATCTCGAGTTAATTTTAGTGTAAGGTGTCAGGAAGTGGTCCAGGTTCTGGTTTCTGCACATGGCTAACCTGTTTTCCCGACATCATTTGGTAAACAGGGAATCCTTTCCCCATTGCTTGTTTTTGTCTGGTTTATGAAAGATTGTCTGGTTGTAGATATGTTGATTTGCCGCTGATGCCTCTGTTCTGTTCCATTCGTCTATATCTCTGTTTTGGTACCAGTACCATGCTGTTTTGATTACTGTACCCTTGTAGTATAGTTTGAAGTCTGGTAGTGTGATGCCTCCCACTGTGTTCTTTTTGCTTAGAATTTACTTGGCTATGCATGCTCCCTTTTGGTTCTATATGAAGTTCATAGTGTTTTTTTCCAGGTCTGTGAGGGAATTCAATGGTAGCTTGATGGGGATAGTGTTAATTCTGTAAATTACTTTGGGCAGTATAGCCATTTTCACGATATTTATTCTTTCTAACCAAGAACATGGAATGTTTCTCCATCTGTTTGTGTCCTCTCTTATTACATTGAGCAGTGGTTTGTCGTTTCCCTTGAAGAGGTCCCTTACGTTCCTTGTAATTTGTATTCCTAGGTATTTTATTCTCTTTGTAGCAATTGTGAATGGCAGTTCATTCTTGATTTGGTTCTCTTTACGTCTGTTATTGGTGTATAGGAATGCTTGTGATTTTTGAACATTGATTTTATATCCTGAGACTTTGCTGAAGTTGCTTATCAGTTTCAGGAGCTTTTGGGCTGAGGTGTTGGGGTCTTCTAGGTATACTATCATGTCGTCTGCGAATCCTTTCCTATTCGAATACACTTTATTTCTTTTTCTTGCCTTATTTCTCTGGCTAAAACTTCCAGTACTATGTTTAATATGATTGGGGAGAGAGGGCATCATTGTCTTGTGCCGGATTTCAAAGGGAATGCTTCCAGTTCTTGCCCATTATGTATAATATTTGCTGTTGGTTTGTCGTAAGTAGCTTTTATTACTTTGAGATATGTTCCATCAATACCCAGTTTATTGAGAGTTTTTAGCATAAAAAGCTGTTTACTTTTGTCAAATGTATTCTCTGCATCAATTGAGATAATCATGTGGTTTTTGTTTTTGGTTCTGTTAATGCGGTGAATGACATTTATAGACTTACGTATGTTAAACCAGCCTTGCATGCCCGGTATGAATCCTACTTGATTATGATGGATAAGTTTTTTAATGTGCTGTTGTAATCGGTTTGCCAGTATTTTATTGAAGATTTTTGCATCTATGTTCATCATGGATATGGGCCTGAAATTTTCTTTTTTGTTGAGTTTCTGCCTGGTTTTGGTATCAGGATGATGTTGGTCTCCTAAAATGATTTGGGAAGGGTTTCCTCTTTTTGTATTATTTGGAATAGTTTCAGAAGGAATGGTAACCAGCTCCTCTTTGTGAGTCTGGTAGAATTCGGCTGTGAACCCATCTGGACCAGGGCTTCTTTTGAGTGGTAGGCTCTTAATTGCTCCCTCGACTTCAGACCTTGTTATTGGTCTACTTATATTTTCAGCTTCTATGTGGTTTAGGCTTGGGAGGACACAGGTGTCCAAGAATTTATCCATTTCTTCCTGGTTTACTAATTTATGTGCATAGACCTGTTTCTAGTATTCTCTGATGATAATTTGAATTTCTGTAGAATCTGTTATGATTTCCTCTTTATTGTTTTTTATTGCATCTATTTGGTTGTTCTCTCTCTTTTTTTTATCAGTCTGGCTAGTGGTCTGTCTATTTTCTTGATCTTTTTGAAAAACCAGCTCTTGGATTTATTGATTTTTTGAAGGGTTTTTCTTGTCTCTATCTTCTTCATTTCTGCTATGTTCTTAGTTATTTCTTGTCTTTGGCTAGGTTTAGAGCTTTTTTGATCTTCCTCCTCTAGCTCTTTCAATTTTGATGATAGGATGTCAATTTTGGATCTCTCCACTCTTCTCATGTGGGCACTTATTGCTATATATTTTCCTCTACAGACTGCTTTAAATGTTTCCCAGAGATTCTGGTATGTTTTGTCTTTGTTCTCTTAGGTTTTGAAGAACTTCTTTATTTCTGCCTTCATTTCATTGTTTATCCAATCAACATTCAAGAGCCAGTTGTTCAGTTTCCATGAAGCTGTGTGGTTCTGAGTTCGTTTCTGAATTCTGAGTTCTAACTTTATTGCACTATTTTCTGAGAGACTGTTCGTTATGATTTCAGTTGTTTTTCATTTGCTGAGAAGTGCTTTACTTCCAATTATATGGTCAATTTTGGAGTAGGTGTGATGTGGTGCTGAGAAGAATGTATATTCTGTGGATTTGGGGTGGAGAGTTCTCTCTTTCAGGTTTTCTTTTTCAGGTCTGAGTTCAAGCCCTGGATATCCTTGTTAATTTTCTGTCTGGTTGGTCAGTCTGATATTGACAGTGGAGTGTTAAAGTATCCTATTATTGTTGTGTGGGAGTCTAAGTCTTTTTGTAAGTCGATAATAACTTGCCTTATATACCTGGGTGCTCCTGTATTGGGTCTATATATATTTAGGATCGTTAGCTCTTCTTGTGTCTATCCTTTTAACATTATGTAATGACCTTCTTTGTCTCTTTTGATCTTTGCTGCTTTTAAGTCTATTTTATCAGAGATGATAATTGCAACTCCTGCTTTTTTCTCTCCATTTGCTTGGTAAATCTTCCTCCATCCCTTTACTTTACTTTGAGCCTTTGTGAATCTTTCCATGTGAGATTGGTTTCGTGGATACAGCACACCGATGGGTTTTGGTTTTTATCCAATTTACCAGTCTGTGTCTTTTGATTGGTGCATTTAGCCCATTTACATTTAGGGTTAATATTGTTATGTGTGAGTTTGATACTGCCATTTTGATGCTATTTGGTTGTTTTGTCCTTGATTGATGCAGATTCTTCATTTTGTTGATGCTCTTTAGCATTTGGTTTGTTTTTAGAATGGCTGGTACTGGTTGTTTCTTTCTATGTGTAGCGCCTCTTGTGGGAGCTCTTGTAAAGCAGGCCTGGTGGTGAAAAAATCTCTGAGTTCTTGCTTGTTGGCAAAAGATTGTATTCTTCCTTTACTTATGAAGCTCAGTTTGGCTGGATATGAAATTCTGGTTGAAATTTCTTTTTTTTTAAGGATATTGAATATTGGCCCCCACTCTCTTCTGCCTTGTAGAGTTTTTGCCGAGAGATCTGCTGTTAGTCTGATGGGCTTCCCTTTGTGGGTGACCCGACCCTTCTCTCTTGCTCCCGTTAGTATTTTCCCTTCATTTCAACCCTGATGAATGTGACGATTATGTGCCTTGGGTTTGCCCTTCTTGCAAAATATCTTTGTGGTGTTCTCTGTATTTCCTGGAGTTGAGTATTGGCCTGCCTTGCTAGTTTGGGAAAATTTTCGTGGATAATATCCTGAAGAGTGTTTTCCAGCTTGGATTCATTCTCTTCGTCACATTATGGTATGTCTATCAAACGTAGGTTAAGTCTCTTCACATAGTCCCACATTTCTTGAAGATTTTGATCATTCCTCTTTGTGCTTATTTCTCTAATCTTTGTTTTTCTTTTTATTTCATTGAGTTGTTCTTCGACTTCTGATATTCTTTCTTCTGCCTGGTTAATTCCGCTTTTGAACCTTGTGCATGCTTCGTGAAGATCTCGTGTTGTGTTTTTCAGCTCCTTCAATTCATTCATATTCCTCTCTAAGTTTTCCATTCTTGTTATCATTTCCTCGAATTTTTTTCAAATCTTTTTTCAAGGTTCTTAGTTTCTTTGCATTGATTTAGAACATGTTCTTTTAGCTCACGAAGTTTCTCATTATCCACCTTCTGAAGTCTGATTCCATCATTTCATCACAGTCATTCTTCGTCCAGCTTTGTTCCCTTGCTGGTGAGGAGTTTTGGTCCTTTGTAGGAGGTGAGGTGTTTTGGTTTTGGGTGTTTTCCTCCTTTTAGCGCTGGTTTCTTCCCATCTTTGTGGATTTATCTACCTGTCATCTTAGTAGTTGCTGACTTTTCGATTGGGTCTCTGTGTGGACGCCCAGATTGTTGATGATGAAATATTTCTGTTACTTAGTTTTCCTTCTAATGTTCTAGCGCCTCTGCTGTATGAGGGCTGAGGTTTACTCCAGGCGCTGCTTGTCTTGAATACACCTGTAGCAGCTGCAGAACAGTGAGGGATGCTCCCAGTTTCTTATTCTGCTATCTTTGACCCAGAGTGATGCCCGCCAAATGTCAGTCTGATTAGTCCTTTATTGAGGTGGGTCTTTGGATATACAGGGGTCAGGGATCTGCTTAAGGAGATGGCCTGTACTTTATAGGAGCTCCAGTGCTTAGCTTTGAACTCCGTGGTTCATTCAGGTTTGCTGGGCGAATGTGTCTGCTGCAGCAGAAATTATAAAAGCCCCCCCTTTTTTTCTCAGATGCTCTGTCTCGGGGAGTTGAACCTTTCTTTTTTTTTTTTTTTTTGTTTTTGTTTTATTTTTTATTTTTTTTATTTTTTTTTTTTTATTGCATTATAGGATTGGGGGTACATGTGCAGAACGAGCAAGATAGTTGCATAGGTACACACGTGGCAGTGTGCTTTGCTGCTTTCCTCCCCTTCACCCACACTTGGTATTCATCCCCAGGCTATCCCCCCCAGCCCCCCCCGCTGTCCCTCCCCCATTCCCCCCAACAGTACCCAGTGTATAGTAGACCGCCTCTCTGTGTCCACATGTTCTCATTTTTCTCACCCACCTATGAGCGAGTATATGCGGTATTTCTTTTTCTGTTCTTGTGTCAGTTTGCTGAGAATGATGTTCTCCAGATTCATCCATGTCCCTACAAAGGACACAAACTCATCATTTTTGATTGCTGCATAATATTCCATGGTGTATATGTGCCACATTTTCCCAGTCCAGTCTATCATCGTTGGGCATTTGGGTTGGTTCCAGGTCTTTGCTATTGTAAACAGTGCTGCAATGAACATTCGTGTGCATGTGTCCTTATAGTAGAACGATTTATAATCCTTTGGATAGATACCCAGTAATGGGATTGCTGGGTCAAATGGAATTTCTATTTCTAGGTCCCTGAGGAATCGCCACACTGTCTTCCACAATGGTTGAACTAATTTACACTCCCACCAACAGTGTAAGAGTGTTCCTATTTCTCCACATCCTCTCCAGCATCTGCTGTCTCCAGATTTTTTAATGATCGCCATTCTAACTGGTGTGAGATGGTATCTCAATGTGGTTTTGATTTGCATCTCTCTAATGACCAATGACGATGAGCACTTTTTCATATGTTTGCTGGCCTCATGTATGTCTGCTTTCGTAAAGTTTCTGTTCATATCCTTTGCCCATTTTTGAATGGGCTTGTTTGTTTTTTTCCTGTAAATCTGTTTGAGTTCTTTGTAAATTCTGGATATCAGCCCTTTGTCGGATGCGTAAACTGCAAAGATTTTTTCCCATTCTGATGGTTGCCGATTCACTCTAGTGACTGTTTGTTTTGCTGTGCAGAAGCTGTGGAGTTTGATTAGGTCCCATTTGTCTATTTTGGCTTTTGTTGCCAATGCTTTGGGAACCTTTCTTTATGAGTATTTGTTGCACTGTCCGGCCAAGCAAGGAGGCAGTCTATTCACTATTTTCCTGCCTGGGCTCCGCCCTGCTAGCGCGTGTCTTCCCTGCTGCTGCGCGGTCCCGTTCTACTGTGGTACACTGCGCCCTGTTGGTGTCGTCTCTCTGTTATGGCTGGTTGCCTCAGCAATGGCAGTCTGTATCAGCAGTGGGCGGTACCTCAGTAAGGGCGGAGTGACACATTCGGAGTGTCACTGAATTATGTGGTGGAGTCAGGAGTCTATTTCATGTAGACACATTTTCAGAGCCTCAGTGAATAAGAGAGACCCTTGCTATAGTAAGGCATCTAATTAATATGTCCACATCTTGTAAGCCTCACTGAATAATACACACTTGGAGAATAATTTGTAGTATATTTTTGATGGACATTCATTCACAGTCTGAGTGACTAATGCCCACCCGTGGAGTAGCAAGGAATATATTTTATTTGGACATTCATTCATAGCCTCAGTGGATAATATGCACGTGTGGATTAGTCACGATTTCATTTCATATGGCCACTCACTCGTAATTTCAGTGAATAATGCACAAATGTAATGTACTCAGGAGTCAATTTCATAGAGTCACTCACTCAGAGATTTACTTAATAATACAAATATTTAAGATAGACCGAATCCTGTTTCATATAGTCACTCAATCAGAGCCTCACGGAGTAACACAAACCTGGGAAAGCGTTAGGAGTCTACATTATATAGCCTCTCATTTAGAGCCTCTGCAAATAATACACACGTGTGTAATAAACACTAGTGTATTTTATATGGCCACAAAATCATAGCCTGAGTGAGTAATACAAAACTTTAGAATAGTCACTAGTCTATTCCATATGCCAAAATATTCAAAGTCAGAATCAATAATACACAAATGTGGACAAGTCAAAAAATAATTTCATCTGGCCAAAGTTTTAGAGCCTCAGTGAATAATGCATACCTGGAGAATACTCATGACGCTATTACATATGGCATCTATTAAAGAGATTCATTGAATATTGAACACCTGTATTGTACTCAGAATTCTATTTCGTATGGCCACATATTCAGATCCTAATTGAATGACATACTACTTGGGGAAAGTCAGGATTTTATTTCGTATAGCCACATATTCAGAATCTAACTGAATAACATACACCTTGGGGAAAGTCAGTATTCTATTTCGAATAGCCACTCATTTTGATATCGAATGTAAAAATGCACACCTGCGGAGTATTCAGGAGCCTCTGTTTTATGGCCACTCATTTAGAGCCTCGCAGAATAATACAGAACTATGAAAATTCTGGTGTGTATTTTTCATAGCCACTTATTCAGAACCTCATTGAATAATTATGTATTTCTGGAAAACACACAGGATTCTATTATATATAGCCCCTTATTCAGAGACTCACTGAATAATGCACACCTGTGGAATATTCTGGAGACTTTTTGATATGACTGTTCACTCAGTGACTCAGTGAAAAATGCAGAGCTGAGAAATAGTCAAGAGGATAGAGTCATGCGTCTATTTTCTGTGATAACATGTTCAGAAACTCACTGAAGAATACCCACCTTGGAATGAGTCAGAGTCCAGGTCATATGGCCAATGAATCAAAGCCTTACCAAACAATGCACAATGGGGCAATAGTAAGGAGTCAATTTTGTATGGCCTCTCATTGAGAGTTTCAGTGTTTAACACACTGCTGTGGAGTAGTCAGGACCCTCTTTAAGAGAGCCAAAAATTATGCAACTACGTGAATGATACACACATGTGTTATACTCAGGACACTCTTTGATATAGACACTCATACAGCACCTCTTCTAATACTGAGCATTTGGGGAATAATCACTATTCTATTTCATATGGTGATTCGTTTGGAGAGTCAAAGAGTAACGCACACCTGTGGAGTAAAATGGGGTCTATTACATAAGAACACTCTTTCAGAGTTTCAGTCAATAATATGTATATCTGATAAGTCAGGAATCTCTTTCACATGGCCACTCGTTCAGGGCCTCACTGCATAAAACTGCCCTCAGAAATAGTCAAGGTTCTACTTCAAATAAATACACATTCAGAGTCTCTGTAAGTAATGCACACAGGATAAATACACAAGAGTCTGTTTTCTATGCCCACTTAGAGTCTCATTCAATAATACACACCTGAGGAAGAGTTAAAAGTCTACTTCATGTAGCCACTCATTTAGAGCCTCAGTGAATAATTCACAACGGAGTAATAGTGGAGCATTTTTTATAAGGCCACTCACTAGGTGCCTCCCTGAATGAAGCACACCTGGGGAATCCTCAGGATTCTATTTCATAGTACCACACATTTAGATCCTTATTGAATAATTCACAATGGAGCAATAGTCAGGTGTCTATTCTTTCTGGCCTCTCATTCAAAGTTTCAGTGAATAATAAACTACTATGGAGTAATCAGGTCACTGTTTAAGATAGCCAAGAATTAGGTGACCTCCAGAGTTATACACATCTGGGTGATAGAAGTTTATTTCATATTAACTCTAATTCTGGGTATTTCTGAGTAATACACAACAGGGGGAGTGTCAGGAGTCAATTTGGTGTGGACACTCATACAGAACCTGTTTGAATACTGCACACATGGAGAATAATCATGAGTGTATGTCATATGGCTGTTCTTTCAGACAAATAGTGAATAACACACATGTGGAGTAATGAGAAGTCTGTTTCATATGGCCGTTCTTTCACAGCCTCACTGAATATTACACACCTGTGATATAGTCTGGAGTCTATTGTTTATGGCCACTCATTCAGAGAATCACGGAATAATGCACACCTGCGGAATGGTAAGAAGTCTATCCTATGGCATCTCAGTGAGAGCCTCACTAAGTGTACACACCTGGGAAAATAGTCAGGATTTGCTTATATCCCCTCATTTAGAGTCTTACTCAATAATGCTCACCTGTGGAATAGTAAGGAGACTTTTTCATGTGGCCTCTCATTTGGAGTGTCACTAAATTTTGTGGTGTAGGCAAGGAGTCAATTTCATGTAGACACTTTTTAAAAGCCTCAGTGAATAAGAGAAAACCTTGCTATAATAATGCATCTAATTAATATGGCCACGTCTTGTAAGCCTCACTGAATAATAAACACCTGGAGAATAATTTTTAATCTGTAATCTATGGGCATTCATTCAGATCCATGGTGAATAATGCACACTTTTGGGGTAGCAAAGAGTCTATTTCATTTGGACACTTATTTATAGCCTCAGTGGATAATATGCATGAGTGTATTAGTCAGAATTTCATTTCATATGGCCGCTGACTTACAATTTAAGTGAATAATTCACAAATGTAAAGTACTCCGCAGTCTTTTTCATCGAACCACTCATTCAGAGATTCACTGAATAATACAAGTTTTTAAGATAGAAATAATCCTGTTTTTTATGGTCACATAATTAGAGACTCACAGAGTAACACACACCTGGGGAAGCGTTAGGAGTCTACTTTATATAGCCTCTCATTCACAGCCTCAGCAAATAATGCACACGTGTGGAATAGACACTAGTCTATTTTATATGGCCACAAAATCAAAGCCTGAGTGAGTAAAACACATCTTTAGAATAGTCACTAGTCTATTCCATGTGCCCAAGTATTCAAAGTCAGAGTCAATAATACACACCTGTGGACTCGTCAAAAAACAATTTCATATGGCCAAAGTTTCAGAGCCTCAGTGAATAATGCATACATTCGGAATACTCCAGACGCTATTACATATGGCATCTATTTCAGAGATTCATTGAATAAGGAACACCTGTATTGTAGTCAAAATTCTATTTTGTATAACCGCATATTAAGGACCTAACTAAATGACATACACCTTGGAAAAATTCAGGATTCTATTTCGTATAGCCCCTCATTTAAATACCGAATATGGAAACGCACACCTGCGGAGTATTCAGGAGTCTCTTTTTTATGGCCACTCATTCAGAGCCTCAAAGAATAATACAGAACTATGGAAATACAGGAGTGTATTTTACATGGCCACTTATTCAGAACCTCATTTAAGAATCATATATATCTGGAAAATACTCAGGGTGCTATTATATATAGCCACTTATTCAGAGACTCACTAAATAATATACACCTGGGGAATAGTCTGGAGACTCTTTGATATGACCATTCACCCAGTGACTCAGTGAAAAATGCACAGCTGAGAAATATTCAAGAGGATGGAGTCCTGAGTCTATTTTCTGTGGCAACGTGTTCAGAAACTCACTGGAGAATACCCAATTTGGAAATAGTCAGAGTCCAAGTCATATGGCCACTCAATCAAACATTACGGAATAATGCATTATGTGGCAATAGTAAGGAGTCTATTTCATATGGCCTCTCATTGAGAGCTTCAGTGCATAATAAACAGCTGTGGAGTATTCAGGTCCCTATTAAAGGTGGCCCCAAATTTCGCAGCTACGTGAATGATACACACGTGTGTGAGAGTCAGGAGACTCTTGGATATGGACACTCATACAGCACTTCTTCCAATACTGCACATTTGGGGAATAATCACTAGTCTATTTTATATGTTGATTCTATTGGAGAGTCAAAAAGTAACGCACACCTGTGGAGTAAAATGAGGTCTATTACATAAGGCCACTATTTCAGTGTTTTAGTGAAAACTATGTATATATAATAAGTCAGGAATCTCTCTCACATGGACACTCCTTAAGGGCCTCAGTGCATAATACTCCCCTCAGAAAGAGTCAAGGGTCTACTTGAAAGAAGTACAAATTCAGAGTCCCTGTAAGTAATGCACACGTGGGAAATACACAAGAGGATCTTTTCTATGCCCACTTAGTCAGAGTCTCATTCAATAATACACACCTGGGGAAGAGTTAAGAGTCTATTTTATGTAGCCAATTATTTTGAGCCTCAGTGAATGATTCACACCGGAGTAATAGTCGAGCATTTTTTACATGGCCACTCACTATGTGCCTCCCTGAATGAAGCACACCTGGGGAATCCTCAGGATTTTATTTCATAGTACCACACATTTAGATCCTTATTGAATAATTCACAATAGATCAATAGTCAGGTGTCTATTCTTTCTGGCTTCTCATTCAAAGTTTCAGTGAATAATAAATTTCTATGGAGTAATCGGGGCACTGTATATGATAGCCACGAATTAAGTGCCTTGCAGAGTTATACACACCAGGGTGATAGGAGTTTATTTTATATGAACTCTAATTCTGGGTATTGCTGAGTAATACACAACAGGTGGAGTGTCAGGAGTCAGTTTGGTTTGGACACTTATACGGAACCTGTTTGAATAATGCACACATGGAGAATAATCATGAGTCTATGTCATACGGCTGATCTTTCAGACGAACAGTGAATAACGAACATGTGGAGTAATGAGAAGTCTGTTTTATACGGCCATTCTTTTACAGCCTCACTGAATATTACACACTTGTGATATAGCCTGGAGTCTATTGCTTATGGCCACTCATTCAGAGAATCACTGAATAATGCACACCTGCAGAATGGTAAGAATTCCATCCTATGGCCTCTCATTGAGAGCCTCACTAAATGTACACACCTGGGAAAATACTCAGAATTTACTTATATCCCCTCATTTAGAGTCTCACTCAATTATGCACACCTGTGGAATAGTAAGCAGACTTTTTTATGAGTCCTCTTTTTCGACATGTCACTGAATTATGTGGTGTAGTCAAGGAGTCAATTTCATATAGACACTTTTTTAGAGCCTCAGTGAATAAGAGAAATCCTTGCTATAGTAAGGCATCAAATTAATGTGGCCACATCTTGTAAGCCTCACTGAATATTACACACCTGGAGAGTAACTTGTAGTCTATTCTCGATGGGCATTCATTCAGATCTTCGGTGAATAATGCACACACTTGTGGTAGCCAGGAGTCTCTTTCATTTGGACACTCATTAATAGCCTCAGTGGACAATATGCAAGAGTGTATTAGTCAGGATTTCATTTCATATGGCCACTGACTTACAATTTAAGTGAATAATGCACAAATGTAAAGTACTCCGCAGTCTTTTTCATAGAGCCACTCATTCAGATATTCACTGAATAATACAAATATTTAAGATAGAAAGAAACCTCTTTCATATGGTCACACAATCAGAGCCTCACACAGTAACACACACCTTGGGAAGCATTAGGAGTCTACTTTATATAGCCTCTCATTTAGAGCCTCAGCAAATAATGCACACGTGTGGAATAGACACTAGTCTATTTTATAGAGCCACAAAATCAAAGCCTGAGTGAGTAATACACAACATTAGAATAGTCACTAGTCTATTCCATGTGCCCAAATATTCAAAGTCAGAGTCAATAATACACACCTGTGGACTAGTACAAAAGGAATTTCACATTGCCAAATTTTAGAGTCTCAGTGATTAATACATTCCTGGGGAATACTGAGGACGCTATTACATATGGCATCTGTTTCAGAGATTCATTGAATATGGAACACCTATATTGCAGTCGGAATTCTATTTCATTTAGCCACATATTCAGAACTTAACTAAATGACATAGATCTTGGGGAAAGTCAGTATTCTATTTTGTATAGCCACTCATTTAGGTAACGAATGTAAAAAGGTACACCTGCGGTGTATTAAGGAGTCTCTATTTTATGGTCAAACATTCAGAGCCTCACAGAATAATACAGAACTATGAAAATTCAGGAGTGTATTTTACATGGCCACTTATTCAGAACTTCATTGAAGAATCATATATATCTGGAAAATACTCAGGATTCTATAATATATAGCCACTTATTCAGAGACTCACTGAATAATGCACACCTGGGGAATTGTATGGAGACTATTTGATATGACTGTTCACCAAGTGACTCAGTCAAAAATGCACAGCTGAGAAATAGTCAAGAGGATAGAGTCATGAGTCTATTTTCTGTGGTAACTCATTAGAAACTCACTGAAGAATACCCACCTTGGAAATAATCAGAGTCCATGTCATATAGCCACTCAAACAAGCGTTACCTTATAATTCACCAAGGGGCAATAGTTAGGAATTTCATATGGCCTCTTATTGAGAGCTTCAGTGCATAATAAACAGCTGTGGAGTAGTCAGGACGCTCTTTTAGGTAGCCCCGAATTTCACTGCTATGTGAATGATACACACATGTATGACAGTCATGAGACACTTTGATATAGACACGCATACAGCACCTCTTTGATTACTGCACGTTTGGGGAATAATCACTAGTCTATTTCATATTGGGATTTGTTTGGAGATTCAAAATATAACGCACACCTGTGGAATAAAATGGGGTCTATTACATAAAGCTTTTCTTTCAGTGTTTCAGTGAATAATATGTATATCTGTTTAGTCAGGAATGTCTTTCACATGGCCACTCCTTCAGGGCCTCAGTGCATAGTACTCCCCTCAGAAATAGGCAAGAGTCTACTTCACATAAGTACACATTCAGAGTCTTTGTATGTAATGCACACATGGGCAATACACAAGAGTCTCTTTTCTATGCACACTTAGTCAGAGTCTCATTCAATAATACACATCTGGGGAAGAGTTAAGAGTCTACTTCATGTAGCCACTCATTTAGAACCTCGGTGAATAATTCACACAGGAGTAATAGTTAGGCATTTTTAATATGGCCACTCACTATGTGACTTCCTGAATAATACACACCTGGGGAATCCTCAGGATTCTATTTCGTACTACCACACATTTGAACCTTATTGCATAATTCACAATGGAGCAATAGTCTGGTGTCTATTCTTTCTGGCCTCTCATTCAATGTTTCAGTGAATAATAAACTTCTATGTAATAATCAGGACACTGCTTAAGATAGCCATGAATTAAGTGACTTCCTGAGTGATACACGCCTGAGTGATAGTCAGGAGTTTATTCTATATGAACTCTAATTCTGGGTATTGCTGAGTAATACACAAGTGGAGGAGTGTCAGGAGTCTATTTGGTATGGACACTCATACAGAAACTTTTTGAGTAATGCACACATGGAGAATAATCAGGAGTCTATATTATATGGCTACTCATTCAGACAGACTGTGAACAACACACATGAGGATTAATGAGATGTCTGTTTCATATGGCCATTCTTTCACAACCTCACTGAATATTACACACTTGTTATATAGTCTGGAGTCTATTGTTTATGGCCACTCATTCAGAGAATCACTGAATAATGCACACCGGCAGAATAGTCAGAAATCTCTATCCAATGGCCTCTCATTGATAGCCTTACTAAATGTACACACCTGGGAAAATAGTCAGGATTTACTTATATCCCATCATTTAGAGTTTCACACAATAATGCACACCTGTGGAATAGTAAGGAGACTTTTTCATGTTGCTTCTCATTTGGCATGTCACTGAATTATGTGGTGTATTCAAAAAGTCTATTTCTGTAGACACTTTTTCAGAGCCTCAGTGAATAAGAGAAAAACTTGCTATAATAAGGCATCTTATTAATATGGCCATATCTTGTAAGCCTCACTGAATAATACACACCTGGAGAAAAATTTGAAGTCTATTTGTGATGGACATTCATTCAGAGCCTCGGTGAATAATGAACACCCATGGAATAGCCAGGAGACTGTTTCATTTGAACACTCATTCATAGCCTCAGTGGATAATATTCACGTGTGCATTAGTCAGGATTTCATTTCATATGGCCACTGACTTGTAATTTCTGTGAATAATGCAAAAAGGTAAAATACTCAGCAGTGTTTTTCATAGATCCACTCATTCAGAGATTCACTGAATAATACAAATATTTAAGATAGAAAGAATCCTGTTTCATATGGTCCCACAATCAGAGCCTCACTGAATAATACAAACCAGGGAAGTGATAGAAGTGTACTTTATATAGCCTCTCATTTACAGCCTCAGAAAATAATGCACACGTGTGGAATAGACACTAGTCTATTTTATATGGCCACAAAATCAAATCCAGAGTGAGTAATATACAACTTGACAATAGTCACTTGTCTATTCCATATGCCCAAATATTCAAAGTCAGAGTCAATAATACACATATGTAGACTAGTCAAAAAACAATTTTATATGGCAAAAGTTTTAGAGCCTCAGTGAATAATACATACCTGGGGAATACTCAGGACCCTATTACATAAGGCATCTATTGCAGAGATTCATTGAATAAAGAACACTTGTATTGTACACAGAATTCTATTTCCTATAGCCAAATATTCAGAACTTAACTGAATGACATATTCCTTGTTGAAAGTCAGGATTCTATTTCGTATAGCCACATATTCAGAGCCTAACTGAATAACATACATCTTAGAGAATGTCAGAATTCTATTTCGTATAGCCACTGATTTACATACCGAAAGTAAAAACGCATACCTGCGGAGTATTCACGAGTCCCTGTTTAATGGCCACTCATTCAGAACCTCACAAAATAATACAGAACTATGGAAATTTAGGAGTTAATTTTGCATGGCCACTTATTCAGAACCTCATTGAAGAATCATGTATATCTGAAAAATACTCAGGATTCTAATATATATAGCCACTTATTCAGAAACTCACTGAATAATGCACACATGGGCAATTGTCTGAAGACTATTTGATATGACTGTAAACCCAGTGTCTCAGTAAAAATGCACATCTGAAAAATAGGAGGATAGAGTCATGAGTCTATTTTTTGGGGTAACTCCCTCAGAAACTCACTGATGAATACCCAACTTGGAAATAGTCAGAGTCCAGGTCATATGGCCACTCAATCTAAGCATTACCGAATAATGCACAACAGGGCAATATTAAGTAGTCTACTTGATATGGACTCTCATTGAGAGCTTCAGTTCATAATAAACAGCTGTGGAGTAGTCAGGACCCTATTAAAGTTAGGCCCAAATTACGCAGCTACGTGAATGATACACACATGTGTGATAGTCAGGAGACTATTTGATATGGACACTCATACAGCACCTCTTCGAATACTACACATTTGGGAAATATTCACTAGTCTATTTCATTTAGTGAATCGTTTGTAGAGTCAGAAAATAACGAACATCTGTGGAGTAAAATGGGTTCTATTACATATGGAAACTATTCCAGTGTTTCAGTGCATAATATGTATATCTGATAAGTCAGGAATCTCTTTCACATGGACACTCGTTAAGGGCCTCAGTGCATAATACACCCCTCAGAAAGAGTCAAGGGTCTACTTCAAATAAGTACAAATTCAGAGTCTCTGAAAGTAATGCACACATGGGCAATACACAAGAGTCTCTTTTCTATGCCCACGTAGTCAGAGTTTTATTCAATTATACACACCTGGGGAAGAGTTATGGGTCTACATTATGTAGCCACTCATTTAGAGCCTCAGTGAATAATTCACAGCGGAGTAATAGTTGAGCATTTTTTACATGGCCAATCACTATGTGCCTTCCTAAATGATACACACCTGGGGAATCCTCCGGATTTTATTTCATACTAAAACACATTTAGATCCTTATTGAATAATTCACAATGGAGCAATAGTCAGGTGTCCATTATTTCTGGGCTCTCATTCAAAGTTTCATTGAATAATAAACTTCTACGTTGTAATCAGGGCACAGTTTAAGATAGCCACAAATTAAGTGCCATCCAGAGTGATATCCACCTGTGTGATAGGAGGTTATTTTATATGAACTATAATTCTGGTAATTGGTGAGTAATGCACAACGGAAAGAGTGTCAGGGGTCAATCTGGTGTGGACAATCATACAGAAACTGTTTGAATAATGCACACATGGAGAATTATCAGGAGTCTTTGTCATATGGCTGCTCTTTCAGACAAACAGTGAATAATGCACATGTAGAGTAATGAGAAGTCTGTTTTATCTGCCTGTTCATTCACAGACTCAATGAATATTACACACTTTTGATATAGTCTGGAGGCTATTGTTTATGGCCACTCATTCAGAGAATCAGTGAATAATTAACACCTCTGGAAGAGTAATAAGTCTATCTTATGGCCTCTCAGTGAGAGCCTCACTAAATGTACACACCTGGGAAAATAGTCAGGATTTACTTATATCCCCTCATTTAGAGTGTCACTCAATAATGCACACCTGTGGAATAGCAAGGAGACTTTTTCATGTGACCTCTCATTCGGATTGTCAGTGAAATATGTGGTGTAGTCAAGGAGTCTATTTCATGTAGACACTTTTTCAGAGCCTCAGTGAATAAGAGAAAACCTTGCTTTAGTAAGGCATCTTATTAATATGGCCATATCTTGTAAGCATCACTGAATAATACACACCTGGAAAATAATTTGGAGTCTATTTGTGATAAACATTCATTCAGAGCCTCGGTGAATAATGCACAACCGTGGGGTAGCCAGGAGACTATTTCTTTGGACACTCTTTCATAGCCTCAGTGGATGATAGGGACGTGTGCATTAGTCAGGATTTTATTTCATATGGCCACTGACTTTTAATTTCTGTGAAAAATGCACAAATGTAAAGTACTCAGCAGTGTTTTTTATAGAACCACTCATTCAGAGATTCACTGAATAATACAAATATTAAAGATAGAATGAATCCTGTTTCACATGGTCCCACAATCAGAGCCTCACTGAGTAATACGAACCTGGGAAGCATTAGGAGTCTACTTTATATAGCCTCTCATTTATAGCCTCAGAAAATAATGCACACGTGTTAAATAGACACTAGTCTATTTTATATGGCCAGAAAAATCAAAGCCTGAGTGAGTAATATACAACTTGACAAAGTCACTTGTCTATTCCATATGCCCAAATATTCAAAGTCAAAGTTAATAATACACACCTGTGGACTAGTCAAAAAAACAATTTTCTATGGCAAACGTTTTAGAGCCTCAGTGAATAATACATACCTGGGGAATACTAAGGACCCTATTACATAAGGCCTCTATTTCAGAGATTCATTGAGTAAGGAACATTGTATTGTACACAGAATTCTATTTTCCATTGCCAAATATTCAGAACTTAACTGAATGACATAGTCCTTGTTGAAAGTCAGGATTCTATTTCATATAGCCACATATTCAGAGCCTAACTGAATAACATACACCTTGGGGAATGTCAGGATTCTATTTCGTATAGCCACTCATTTACATACCGAAAGTAAAAAAGCATAGGGACAGAGTATTCAGGAGTGTCTGTCTTATGGCCACTGGTTCAGAACCTCACAGAATAATAGAGAACTATGGAAATTCAGGAGTGTATTTCACATGGCCACTTATTCAGAACCTCATTGAAGAATCATGTATACCTGGAAAATACTCAAGATTCTATTATATATAGCCACTTATTCAGAGACTCACCGAATAATGCACACCTGGGGAATAGCCCAGAGACTATTTGATATGACCGTTCACCCAGTGACTCAGTGAAGAATGCACAGCTGAGATAGAGTTAAGAGAATAAAGTCATGAGTCGATTTTCTGTGGTGACACATTCAGAAACTGAGTTATACTCACCTTGGAAATAGTCAGAATCCAGGTCATAAGGGCACTCAATCAAAGCATTACCGAGTAATGCACAATAAAGCAATAATAAGGAGTCTATTACATATGGCCTCTCACTAAGAGCTTCAGTGCATAATAAAGAGCTGTGGAGTAGTCAGGACCCTCTTTGAAGTAGCCCCAAGTTACACAGCTACGTGAATGAGACACACGTGTTTCATAGTCAGGAGACGATTTGTTATGGACACTCATACAGCACCTCTTCGAATACTGCACATTTGGGAAATAATCACTAGTCTATTTCATATGGTGATTCGTTTGGAGAGTCAAAAAATAACGCACACCTGTGGAGTAAAATGAGGTCTATTACATAAGGCCACTCTTTCAGTGTTTCAGTGAATAATATGTATATTTGATAAGTCAGGAATGTCTTTCACATGGCCACTCGTTCAGGGCCTCAGTGCATAATAATCTCATCAGAAACAGTCAAGGGTCTACTTCAAAAATGTACACATTTTGAGTCTCTGTAAGTAATGCATACATGGGCAATCCACAAGAGTCTCTTTTATATGCCTACTTCGCGAGAGTTTCGTTCAAAAATACAAACCAGGGAAAGAGTTAAGGGTCTATTTCATGTAGCCACTCATTGAGCGCCTCAGTTAATAATTCACACCAGAGTAACAGTCGAGAATATGGCCACTCACTATGTGACTTCCTGAATGATGCACAGCTGGGGAATTTTCATGTTCTATGTCATAGTAGTACACATTTGAAACCTTATTGAGTAATTCTCAATGGAGCAATAGTCAGGTGTCTATTCTTTCTGGCCTCTCATTCAATGTTTCAGTGAATAAAAAACTTCTATGGAGTAATCAGGGCTCTGTTTAAGATAGCCACGAATTAAGTGCCTTCCTGAGTAATACACACCTGAGTGATAGTCAGGAGTTTATTTCATATAAACGCTAATTCTGAGTATTGCTGAATAATACACAACTTGGGGAGCGTCAGGAGTCTATTTGGTCTGGACACTCATACAGAATTTGTTTGAATTATGCACACATGGAGAATAATTAGGAGTCTATTTCATATGGCTACTCATTCACACCAACAGTGAAAAAACCACATGTGGAATAATGAGAACTCTGTTTTATATGTCCTTTGTTTCATAGCATCACTGAATATTACACACCTGTGATATAGCCTGGAGTCTGTTGTTTATTGCCACTCATTCAGAGTATCACTGAATAATGCACACCTGAGGAATAATCAGAATTCTCTATCCTATGGCCTCTCATCGAGAGCCTCACTCAATATTCACACCTGGAAAATATTCAGGATTTACTTATATCTCCTCATTTAGAATCTCACTCAATAATACACACCTGTGGAAGAGTATGGAGAATTTTAAATATGGCTACTCTTTCGGAGTGCCACTGAATAATGTGTTGAATTCTGGAGTCTATTTTATGTAGACAAGTTTTCAGAACTTCAATGAATAAAAGACAATCTTCCTATAGTAAGGCATCTAATTAATATGGCTTCATCTTGTAAGACGTACGAAATAATACACAACTGGAGAATAATCTGGAGTATATTTTTGATGGAAATTCATTCAGAGCCACGGTGAATAGTGCACACCCATGGGGGGGCCAGGTGTCTATTTCAGTTGGACACTATTCTTAGCCTCAATGGATAATATGCACGTGTGGATCAGTCAGAATTTCATTTCTTATGGCCAATGACTCGTAATTTCAGTGAATAATGCACAAATATAAAGTACTCAGCAGTCTATTTCACAGAGCCACTCATTCCGAGATTCACTGAATAATACAAATAAGATAGACAGAATCCTGTTTCAAGTGGTCACACAATCAGAGCCTCGCTGAGTAATACACACCTGGGGAAACGTTAGGAGTCTACTTTATATAGCCTCTCAAATTCAGACTCAGTGAAAAATGCACACGTGTGGAATACACACTAGTCTCTTTTATATGGCTACAAAATCAAAGCCTGAGTAATACACAACTTTATAATAGTCACAAGTCTATTCCATATGCTCAAATATTCAAATTCACAGTCAGTAATACACACCTGTGGACTCTTCAAAAAACAGTTTTATATTGCCAAAATTTTAGAGCCTCCGAGAAAAATACATATCTAGTGAATACTCAGGACGCTATTACATATGGCACCTATTTCAGAGATTCATTGAATAAGGAACACCGTTATTGTAGTCAGAAATCTATCTTGTATAGCCACATGTTCAGTACATAACTGAAAGACATACACTTTGGGGAAAGTCAGGATTCTATTTCCAATAGCCACATATTCAGAACCTAACAGAATATCATACACCTTGGGGAAAGTCAGGATTCTATTTCCTATAGCCACCCATTTAGATACCAAATGTAAAAACGCACACCTGCAGAGTATTCAGGAGTGTCTGTTTTATGGCCACTCATTCAGAGCCTCACAGAATAATACAGAACTATGGAAATTCAGGAGTGTATTTTACATGGCCACTTATTCAGAACCTCATTTAAGTATCATGTATATCTGGAAAATACTGAGGATTCTATTATATATAGCCACTTATTAAGAGGCTTACCGAATAATGCACACCTGGGGAATAGTCAGGAGACTATTTGATATGACCATTCACCCAGTGACTCAGTGAAGAATGCACAGCTGGGATAGAGTCAAGAGAATGGAGTCATGAGTCTATTTTCTGTGGTGACACATTCAGAAACTACCTGAAAAATACCCACCTTGAAAATAGTCAGACTCCAGGTCATAAGGCCACTGAATCAAAGCATTACTGAATAATGCACAATGGAGCAATAGCAAGGAGTCTATTACATATGGCCTCTCATTGAGAGCTTCAGTGCATAATAAAGAGCTGTGGAGTAGTCCGGACCCTCTTTTAGGTAGCCCCAAGTTACACAGCTACCTGAATGGTACACACATGTGTGATAGTCAGGAGATTGTTTGATATGGACACTCACAGAGCACCTCTTTGAATAGTGCACATTTGGGGAGTAATCACTGGTCTATTTCATATGGTAATTCGTTTGGAGAGTGAAAAGATAATGTACACCTGTGGAATAAAATGTGGTCTATTACATAAGGCCACTCTTTCAGTGTTTCAGTGAATAATATGTATATCTGATAAGTCAGAAATGTCTTTCACATGGCCACTCATTCAGGGCCTCAGTGCATAATACTCCCCTCAGAAATAGTCAAGGGTCTACTTCAAAAAACTACACATTCAGAGTCTCTGAAAGTAACTCACACATGGGCAATACACAAGAGTCTCTTTTCTATGCCCACTTGGTCAGAGTTTCATTCAATTATACACACCTGGGAAAGAGTTAAGAGTCTACTTCATGTCTCCACTCATTGAGCGCCTCAGTGAATAATTCACACCGGAGTAACAGTCGAGTATTTTTTATACAGCTACTCACTATGTGACTCCCTGAATGATAAACACCTGGGGAATCCTCATATTCTATGTCATAATAGCACACATTTAGAATCTTATTGAATAATTCACAATGGAGCAATAGTCAGGTGTCTATGCTTTCTGGCCCCTCTTTTAACGATTCAGTGAATGAAAAACTTCTATGGAGTAATCAGGGCACTATTTAATATAGCCACGAATTAAGTGCCTTATTGAGGAAAACACACCTGGGTGATAGGCGTTTATTTCATATAAACGCTAATTCTCGGTATTGCTGAGTAATACTCAACTGGGGGAGTGTCACGAGTCTATTTTTTATGGACACTCATACCGAACCTGTTTGAATTATGCACACATGGAGAATAATCAGGAGTCTATATCATACAGCTACTCATTCACACAAACAGTGAATAACCCACATGTGGAGTAATAAGAAGTCTTTTTTATATGGCCTTTCTTTCACAGCCTCACTGAATTTTACAAACCTGTGATACAGTCTGGAGTCTATTGTTTATGGCCACTCATTCAGAGCATCACTGAATAATGCACACCAGGGAAATAATCAGAATTGTCTATCCTATGGCCTCTCATCGAGAGCCTCACTAAATGTACACACTGGGAATATAATCAGGATTACTTATATCAGCTCATTTAGAGTCTCACTCAATAATACATACCTGTGGAAGTGTATGGAGACTTTTTTATGTGGCTACTCATTCCGAGTGCCACTGAATAATGTGGTGAATTCAGGAGTCTATTTTATGTAGACAAATTTATGGAACCTCAGTGAATCAAATAGACTCTTTATACAGCAAGGCATCTAATTAATATTGCCACATCTTTTAAGCCTTACTAAATAATACACACCTGGAGAATAATTTGGAGTCTATTTTTGATGGACATTCATTCAAAGCCATGGTGAATAATGCACACCCGTGGGGTAACCAGGTGACTATTTCATTTGGACACTATTCATAGCCTCAATGAATAATATGCACCTGTGTATTAGTCAGAATTTCATTTCATATGGCCACCGAATCGTAATTTCAGTGGATAATGCATAAATATAAAGTACTCAGCAGTCTATTTCACAGAGACACTCAGTCCGAGATTCACTGAATAATACAAATATTTAAGATAGACAGAATCCTGCTTCCTGTGGTCACACAATCAGAGCCTCACTGAGTAACACACACCTGGGGAAACGTTAGGAGTCTACTTTATATAGCCTCTCAATTGCAGCCTCAGTGAATAATGCACACGTGTGGAATAGACACTACTCTATTTTATATAATTACAAAATCAAAGCCTGAGTGGGTAATGTACAACTTTAGAATAGTCAGAAGTCTATTCCATATGCCCAGATAATCAACGTCAGAGTCAATAATACACACCTGTGGACTAATCAAAAAAAAATTCATATGGCCAAAGTTTTAGAGCCTCCATGAATAATACATACCTGGGGAATACTCAGGACCCAATTACATTTGGCACCTATTTCAGAGATTCATTGAATAAGGAACACCTCTATTGTAGTCAGGTTTCTATTTCATATAGCCACATATTCAGAACCTAACTGTAAGACATATAGCTTGAGGAAAGTCAGGATTCTATTTCATCTTGCCACATATTCAGAACCTAACTGAATATCATACACCTTGGTTAAAGTCAGGATTCTATTTTCTATAGCCACCCACTTAGATACCAAATGTATAAATGCACACCTGCGAAGTATTCATGAGTGCCTGTTTTATGGCCACTCATTCAGAGCCTCACAGAATAATACAGAACTGGGGATATTCAGGAGTTTATTTTACATGGCCACTTATTCAGAACCTCATTGAAGTATCATATATATCTGGAAAATACTAAGGATTCTTTTTTACAAAATAAATTTTTATTACATTTTATGTTTGGGGTACATGTGCAGAACGTGCAAGATAGTTGCATAAGTACACACATGCACACATGGCTATGTGTTTTTCTGCCTTCCTATTCTTAACCCACATTTGGCATTTGTCTTCAGGCTATCCCTCCCCAGCTCCACCCTGCTCTCCCTCCCCTATTACCCCCAATAAAAACCAGTGTGTGGTACCCCCCTCCCGGTGTCCATTTGTGATTCTTTTTTTAAAAAATTTTCATTGCATTTGAGGTTTTGGGGTACATGTGAAGAATGGGAAAGATTGTTGCATAGGTACACACATGGCAGTGTGTTTTGGTACCTTCCTCTCCTTAATGCACATTTGGCATTTCTTTTTAGGCTATCCCTTTCCAACTCCCCCTACCGCTGTCCCTCCCCAATTTTCCACAATAGGCCCCAGTGTGTAGTACCCCCCTTACTGTGTCCATCTGTTCTCATTTTTTTACCTGCCTATGAGTGAGAATATGTGGTATTTCCTTTTCTGTTCTTGTGTCAATTTGCTGATAATGATGTTCTCCAGATTCATCCATTTCCTTACAATGGACATAACCTCGTCATTTTGGATTGGTGCATAATATTCCATGGTGTATATGTGCCACATTTTCCCAGTCCAGTCTATCATCGATGGGCATTTGGGTTGGTTCCAGGTCTTTGCTATTGTAAACAGTGCTGCAATGAGCATTCATGTGCCTGTGTTTTTATAGAAGAACGATTTATATTACTGGGTTAAATGGAATTTCCATTTCTATGTCCTTGAGGAATCGCCACACTGTCTTCCCCAGTGGTTGAACTAATTTGCACTCCCACCAACAGTGTAAGAGTGTTCCTATTTCTCCACATCCTCTCCAGCATCCGTTCTCTCCAGATTTTTTTTTTAAATGATTATTGCATTATAGGTTTGGGGGTACATGTGCAGAACGTGCAAGATAGTTGCATAGGTACACATATGGCAGTGTGCTTTGCTGCCTTCCTCCCCTTCACCCACACTTGGTAGTCATCCCCCCCAGCGCCCCCCCGCTGTCCCTCCCCCATTTCCCCCAACAGTCCCCAGTGTATAGTAGACCGCCTCTCTGTGTCCATGTGTTCTCATTTTTTTCACCCACCTATGAGTGAGTATATGCGGTATTTCTTTTTCTGTTCTTGTGTCAGTTTGCTGAGAATGATGTTCTCCAGATTCATCCATGTCCCTACAAAGGACACAAACTCATCATTTTTGATTGCTGCATAATATTCCATGGTGTATATGTGCCACATTTTCCCAGTCCAGTCTATCATCGTTGGGCATTTGGGTTGGTTCCAGGTCCTTGCTATTGCAAACAGTGCTGCAATGAACATTCGTGTGCATGTGTCCTTATCGTAGAACGATTTATAGTCCTTTGGATAGATACCCAGTAATGAGATTGCTGGGTCAAATGGAATTTCTATATCTAGGCCCTTGAGGAATCGCCACACTGTCTTCCACAATGGTTGAACTAATTTACACTCCCACCAACAGTGTAAGAGTGTTCCTATTTCTCCACATCCTCTCCAGCATCTGCTGTCTCCAGATTTTTTAATGATTGCCATTTTAACCAGCGTGAGATGGTACCTCAATGTGATTTTGATTTGCATCTCTCTAATGACCAGCAATGATGAGCAATTTTTCATGTGTTTGTTGGCCTCCTGTATGTCTTCTTTTGTAAAGTGTCTGTTCATATCCTTTGCCCATTTTTAAATGGGCTTGTTTGTTTTTTTCCTGTAAATCAGTTTGAGTTCTTTGTAAATTCTGGATATCAGCCCTTTGTCAGATGCCTAAACTGCAAAGATTTTTTTCCCAATCTGTTGTTTGCCGATTCACTCTAGTGACTGTTTCTTTCATCGTGAAGAAGCTGTGGAGTTTGATTAGGTCCCATTTGTCTATTTTGGCTTTTGTTGCCAATGCTTTTGGTGGTCTTATGTTTAAGTCTTTAATCCATCTGGAGTCAATTTTAGTGTAAGGTGTCAGGAAGGGGTCCAGTTTCTGCTTTCTGCACATGGCTAACCAGTATTCCCAACATCATTTGGTAATCAGTCAATCCTTTCCCCATTGCTTGTTTTTGTCTGGTTTATCAAATATTATATGATTTTAGATATGTTGATTTGCCTCTGATGGCTCTGTTCTGTTCCATTGGTCTATGTCTCTGTTTTGGTACCAGTACCATTCTGTTTTGATTACTGTAGACTTGTAGTATAGTTTGAAGTCTTGTAGTGTAATGCCTCCGGCTGTGTTATTTTTGCTTAGAATTGACTTGGCTATGCATGCTCTCTTTCATTTCCATATTAAGTTCATGGTGGTTTTTTTCAGTTCTGTGAGGAAATTCAATGGTAGCTTGATGGGGATAGTGTTGATTCTGTAAATTACTTTGGGCAGTATAGCCATTTTCACAATATTTATTCTTCCTAACCATGAACATGGAATATTTCTCCATCGGTTTGTGTCCTCTCTTATTTCGTTGAGCAGTGATTTGTAGTTTTTCTTGAAGAGATCCCTTACGTTCCTTGTAAATTGTAATCCTAGGTATTTTACTCTCTGTGTAGCAATTGTAAATGGCAGTTCATTCTTGATTTGGTTTTCTTTAAGTCTGTTATTGGTGCATAGGAATGCTTGTAATTTTTGCACATTGATTTTATATCCTGAGACTTTGCAGAAGTTGCTTATCATTTTCAGGAGCTTTTGGGCTGAGGTGATGAGGTCTTCCAGGTATACTATCATGTCGTCTGCAAATAGAGACAATTTGGCTTCCTCCTTTCCTATTCGAATACCCTTTATTTCTTTTTCTTTCATGATTGCTCTGGCTAGTACTTCCAGTACTATGTTGAATAGGAGTGGTGAGAGAGGGCATCCTTGTCTAGTGTCGGATTTCAAAGGGAATGCTTCCAGTTTTTGCCCATTAAGGATGATATTGGCTGTTGGTTTGTCATAAATAACTTTTATTACTTTGTGATATGTTCCATCAATACCCAGTTTATGGAGAGTTTTTAGCAAAAAAAGCTGTTGAATTATGTCAAATGCCTTCTCTGCAACAATTGAGATAATTATGCCGCTTATGTTTTTGGTTTTGTTAATGTGGTAAATGACGTTTATAGACTTGCGTATGTTGAACCAGCCTTGCATGCCAGGGATGAATCCTACTTTATCATGATGGATAAGGTTTTTAATGTGCTGTTGCCATCGGTTTGCCAGTATTTTATTGAAGATTTTTGCATCTATGTTCATCATGGATATTGGCCTGAAGTTTTCTTTTTTGTTGAGTCTCTGCCTGGTTTTGGTATCAGGATGATGTTAGTCTCATAAAATGGTTTGGAAAGAATTCCCTGTTTTTTGGATTTTTGGAATAGTTTCAGAAGAAATGGTAACCAGCTCCTCTTTGTGTGTCTGGGAGAATTCGGCTGTGAACCCATCTGGACCAGGGATTTTTTTGACTGGTAGGCTCTTAATTGCTCCCTCAACTTCAGACCTTGTTATTGGTGTATTCATAGTTTTGGCTTCCTCGTGGTTTAGGCTTGGGAGGACACAAGTGTCCAGGAATTTATCCATTTCTTCCTGGTTTACTAGTTTATGTGCATAAAGTTGTTTGTAGTATTCTCTGATGATGGTTTGAATTTCTGTGGAAGCTGTGTTGATTTCCCCTTTATCGTTTTTTATTGCATCTATTTGGTTGTTCTCTCTTTTGTTTTTTATCAGTCTGGCTAATGGTCTGTCTATTTTGTTGATCTTTTCGAAAAACCAGCTCTTAGATTTATTAATTTTTGAAGGTATTTTCGTGTCTCTATCTCTTTCAGTTCTACTCTGATGTTAGTTATTTTTTGTCTTCAGCTAGCTTTTGAGTTTTTTTAATCTTCCTCCTCTAGCTCTTTCAATTTTGATGATAGGGTGTCAATTTTGGATCTCTCCACTCTTCTGATGTGGGCACTTATTGCCATATATTATCCTCTACAGACTGCTTTAAATGTGTCCCAGAGATTCTGGTATATTGTGTCTTTGTTCTCATTGGTTTCGAAGAACATTTTTATTTCTTCCTTCATTTCATTGTTTATCCAATCAACATTCAAGAGCCAGTTGTTCAGTTTCCATGAAGCTGTGCGGTTCTGAGTTAGTTTCTGAATTCTGAGTTCTATCTTGATTGCAGTCTGAGAGACTGTTTGTTATGATTTCAGTTGTTTTGCATTTGCTGAGCAGTGCTTTACTTCCAATTATGTGGTCAATTTTGGAGTAGGTGTGATGTGGTGCTGAGAAGAATGTTTATTCTGTGGATTTGGGATGGAGAGTTCTGTAAATGTCTATCAGGTTTGCTTGTTTGAGGTCTGAGTTCAAGTCCTGCATATCCTTGTTAATTTTCTGTCTGGTTGATCTGTCTGATATTGACAGTGGAGTGTTAAAATCTCCCACTATTATTGTGTGAGAGTCTAAGTCTCCTCATAGGTCATTAAGAACTTGCCTTATATATCTGGGTGCTCCTGTATTGGGTCCATATATATTTAGGATCGTTAGCTCTTCTTGTTGTATTGATACTTTTACAATTATGTAATGACCTTTTTGTCTCTTTAGATCTTTGTTGCTTTAAAGTCTATTTTAACAGAGATGAGAATTGCAGATTCTGCTTTTTTTTTTGCTCTCCATTTGCTTGGTAAATGTTCCTACATCCCTTTATTTTGAGCCTTTGTGAATCTTTGCATATGAGATGGGTTTCCTGGATACAGCACACCGATGGGTTTTGGTTTTTTATCCAATTTGCCAGTCTGTGTCTTTTGATTGGTGCATTTAACCCATTTATATTTAGGATTAATGTTGTTATGTGTGAGTTTCATACTGCCATTTTGATGCTAAATGGCTGTTCTGCCCATTAGTTGATGCAGATTCTTCATTTTATTGATGCTATTTAGCATTTGGTATGTTTTTAGAATGGCTGGTACTGGTTGTTTCTTTCTATGTGTAGTGCCTCTTTCAGGAGCTCTTGTAAAGCAGGCCTGGTGGGTACAAAATCTTTGAGATCTTGCTTGTTGGCAAAAGATTTTATTCTTCCTTCACTTATAAAGCTCAGTTTGGCTGGATATAAAATTCTGGGTTAAACGTTCTGTTCTTTAAAAATGTTGAATATTGACCCCCACTCTCTTCTGGCTTGTAGAATTTCTGCGGAGATATGCTGTGAGTCTGATTGGCTTCCCTTTGTGGGTGACCTGACCCTTCTCTCTGGCTGATCTTAGTATTTTCTCCTTTATTTCAACCCTGGTGAATATGACTATTATGTGCCTTGGGGTTGCTCTTCTTGCAGAATATCTTTGTGGTGTTCTCTGTATTTCCTGGATTTGAGTATTGACCTGCCTTGCTAGGTTGGGGAAATTTTCATGAGTAATATCGTGAAGAGTGTTTTCCAGCTTGGATTCATTCTCTTCATCACATTCAGGTACACCTACCAAACATAGGCTAGGTCTCTTCACATAGTCCCACATTTCTTGGAGATTTTGTTCATTTCTCTTTGCACTTTTTTCTCTAATCTTGGTTTCTCATTTTATTATACTGAGTTGATCTTCGACTTCTGATATTTTTTCTTCTGCCTGGTTAATTCGGCTGTTGTAACTTGTGCATGCTTCATGAAGTTCTCCTGTTGTGTTTTTCAGCTCTTTCAATTCATTCATATTTCTCTCTAAGTTGTCCATTCTTGTTATCATTTCCTTGAATCTTTTTTTCAAAGTTCTTAGTTTCTTTGTACTGATTTAGAACATGTTCTTTTAGCTCACTGAAGTTTCTCATTATCCACTTTCTGAAGTCTGATTCCGTTATTTTGTCACACTCATTGTCCATCCAGCTTTGTTCCCTCATTGGTGAGGAGTTTTGGTCCTTTGTCGGAGGTGAGGTGTTTTGGTTTCAGGTGTTTTTCTCCTTTTTGTGCTGGTTTATTTCCATCTTTATGAATTTATCCACCTGTCGTCTTAGTAGTTCCTGATTTTGCAATTGGGTCTCTGTGTGGATGCCAAGCTTGTTGATGATGAAGTATTTCTGTTACTTAGTTTTTCTTCTAATGGTCTAGCCCCACTGCTGTACGAGTGCTGAAGTCCATTCCACACTCTGCTTGTCTGGGGTACACCTGTAGCAGCTGCGGAACAGTGAGGGATGCTTCCAGTTTCTTCTTCTGCTATCTTTGTTCCAGAATGATGCCCGCCAAATGTCAGTCTGATTAGTCCTTTTTTGGGGTGACTCTTTGAATATACCGGGGTCAGGGATCTGCTTGAGGAGACAGTCTGTGCTTTATAGGAGCTACAGTGCTGAGCTGTGAGCTCCGTTGTTCATTCAGGGTTGTTGGGAGGATGTATTTATGTCTGCTGCAACAAAACTGATAACCCCCCCTTTTTTCCCCCTTAGATACTCTGTCTCAGGGATTTGGAGCTGTCTTTATGAGTATCTGTTGCACTGTCCTGTCCAGGTAGGAGGCAGTCTATTCACTATTTGCCTGCTGGGTCTCTGCCCTGCTAGCGTGGGTCTGCCCTGCTGCAGTGGGGCTCCATTCTGCTGTGGTGCACTCCGCCCTTCTGGCCGAGTCTGTCTGTTATGGCGGGTTGCCTCGGCAAGGGCAGGCTGCGTCAGCCCTGGGTGGTACATTAGTAGGGGCAGATTGCATCTGTAGTGGTGGATGTCCCTCCCCCACCGGGCTGCACCGTCCTAGATGCCTGCAGCAAAATTCTCAGCACCAAGTGCCTCCAATTGCCGCACTGCTTGTCCCTGTAAGGGTGGAACCCACTAAGCCCAATCACCCAGCTCCCTGACTCAGAGTCCATCCTCTCTCTCTCTCTCTTCCTCTCCCCAAGCTAAACGGTCAACTCTCTCACTGGCATCCCACTAGCCTGCTGATAGGTTATTGGGATTCCTGCAATCTCCCGTGCCACTGCCAACTGCACTGGCTCAGAACACGTTTCCCAGGAATCTCCTGGTCTGGCTAACTGTCTAAGTCCTGTTCAATCAGATGTAAATTCCAATCTACCCTTCCAAATCTCAGATTGCTGCTTTAACAGGGCACCCAGACCAGTGAGTTTTGTGCCAGGTACTACTGCGCTGCTTCACCGACTGAATAGGCCATGCAAACCGCCTGTGCTAGCGTCCCACGTCTCTCCCACACCTGGGACTTTCAACGTTCTGTGTGCAAACAAGTTGCGTCCGAGAATGTGGCTAGGACTCACCCTCTGCGCATTCACTGAGAGCTGCAATGCTGAGTCTCCTCTATGATGCCGTCTTGGAAGCAAGTTCTCATTAGTATATTTTACATGGCCACTAATTTAGAACATCAGTGAAGAATCATATATATATAAAAAATACTCAGGATTCTATTATATATAGCAACTTATTCAGAGACTCACTGAATACTGAACACCTGGGGAATAGTCTGGAGAATATTTGATATGACCGTTCACCCAGTGACTCAGTGAAAAATGCGTAGCTGAGAAATAGTCAAGAGGATAGAGTCATGAGTCTATTTTCTGTGGTAACTCGTTCAGAAAATCACTGAGTAATACCCAGCTTGGAAATAGTCAGAGTCCAGGTCATATGGCCACTCAATCAAAGCATTAAGGAATAATGCACAATGGGGCAACAGTAAGGAGTCTATTTCATATGGCCTCTCATTGAGAGCTTCAGTGCGTAATAAACAGCTGTGGAGTATTCAGGACCCTGTTTAAGGTAGCCACAAATTATGCAGCTACATAAATGATACACACATGTGTGATAGTCAGGAGACTCTTTGATATGGACACATACAGCACATCTTTGAATACTGCATATTTGGAGAATAATCAGTAGTCTATTTCATATGGTGATTTGTTTGGAGAGGCAAAATATAACGGACACTTGTGGAGTAAAATGTGGTCTATTACATAAGGCCACTCTTTCAGTGTTTCAGGGAATAATACGTATATCTGATAAATCAGGAATCTCTTTCACATGGCAACTCGTTCAGAGCCTCAGTGCATAATACTCCACTCATAAATAGTTTAGGGTGTATTTCAAATAAGTACACAATCAGAGTCTCTGTAAGTAATGCACACATGGGCAATAAACAAGACTCTCTTTTCTATGACCATTTAGTCAGAGTCGCATTCAATTATACAAACCTGGGGAAAAGTTAAGAGTCTACTTCATGAAACCACTCATTTAGAGCCTCAATGAATAATTCACAACGGAGAAATAGTCGAGCATTTTTTATATGGCCACTCACTATGTGACACCCTTAATGATATACACCTGGGTAATCCTCAGTTTTCTATTTCATACTACCACACATTTAGTACCTTATTGAATAATTCAGAATGGAGCAGTAGTCATGTGTCTATTCTTTCTGGCCTCTCATTCAAAGATTCAGTGAATAATAAACTTCTATGGAGTAATCAGGGCACTGTTTAAGATAGTCACAAAATAAGTGCCTCCCTGAGTGATAAACACCTCGGTGATAGTCAGGAGTTTATTTCATATGAACTCTAATTCTGGGTCTTGCTGAGTAATACTCAACTGGGGGAGTGTCAGGAGTCTATTTTCTGTGGACACTCATACAGAACCTGTTTAAATAATGCACACATGGAGAATAATCAGGAGTCTATGTCATGCGGCTACTCATTCAGAAAAACAGTGAATAATGCCCATGTTGAGTAATGATAAGTCTGTTTTATATGTCCGTTCTTTCACAGCCTCACTGAGTATTACACACTTGAGACATAGTCTGGAGTCTATTGTTTATGGCCACTTATTCAGAGAATCACTGAAGATTGCACACCTGCGGAATGGTAAGAAGTCTCTATCCTATGGCCTCTCATTGAGAGCCTCACTAAATGTACACACCTGGGAAAATAGTCAGGATTTACTTATATCTCTTCATTTAGAGTCTCACTCAATAATGCACACCTGTGGAATAAGACCTTTTCATGTGGCTTCTCATTCAGAGTGTCACTGAATAATGTGGTGTAGTCAGGAGTCTCTTTCAGGTAGAAACTTTTCCAGAGCCTCAGTGAATAAGAGAGACCCTTGCTATAGTAAGACATCAAATTTATATGGCCACATATTGTAAGCCTCACTGAATAATACACACCTGGAGAATAATTTGGAGTCTATTTTCTTTATTTTTATATATTGCAAATGCTGTTTATTTTCTGTCAACTATAAACTATGTAGCAAATAACACATTATAAAAGAGATCCAGAAATAACATTAAGCTAAAATGGAACCATCAATTATTCTCTCTTCTTTAGCTTTCTCCCATGTGTGTACCTATGCAACTATCTTGCACGTTCTGCAAGTGTAAACCCCAAACCTATAATGCAATAAAATTTTTTTTTAAATAAATAAATAAATAAATGCTGTTGACAACATTAAAAAATTAAAATAAAAATAAACTGGAAGCTAAGGAAATTGGAAAAAAAAAAGAAAAGCAATTAACGAATAAAGGAAAAAGTACCAACAGTGAATGGAGTCTATTTTCTAAGGACATTCATTAAGAGCTTTGGTGAATAATGCACACCCATGTGTTAGCAAGAGTTTATTTCATATGGACACTCATTCATAAACTCAGTGGATAATATGAACGTGTGGATTAATCAGGATTTCATTTTATATGGACACTGACTCGTAATTTCAGTGAATAATTCACAAATTTAAAGTATTCAGCAGTCTATTTCATGGAGCCACTCATTCAGAGATTCACTGAATAATACAAATATTTAAGATAGACAGAAACCTGTTTCATACGGTCCCACAATCAGAGCCTCACTGAGTAACACACACCTGGGTAAACGTTGGGAGTCTACTTTATATCCTCTCATTTACAGCCTCAGCGAATAATGCTCACGTGTGGAATAGACTTTAGACTATTTTAAATGGCCACAAAGTCAAAGCCTGAGTGAGAAATACACAACATTAGAATAGTCACTAATCTATTCCATCTGCACAAATATTCAAATCAGAGTCAATAACACACCTGTGGACTAGTCAAAAAAAATTTATATGGGCAAAGTTTTAGAGCCTCAGTGAATAGTACATTCCTGGGGAATACTCATGACGCTATTCCATATGGCATCTATTTCAGAGATTCATTGAATAGGGAAATTCGGTATTGTTTTTTTTTTTTTTTTTTTTTTTTTTTTTTTTTTTAATTTTTATTGCATTATAGGTTTGGGGGTACATGTGCAGAACAAGCAAGATAGTTGCATAGGTACACACATGGCAGTGTGCTTTGCTGCTTTCCTCCCCTTCACCCACACTTGGTATTCATCCCCAGGCTATCCCCCCCAGCCCCCCCCGCTGTCCCTCCCCCATTCCCCCCAACAGTCCCCAGTGTATAGTAGACCGCCTCTCTGTGTCCACGTGTTCTCATTTTTCTCACCCACCTATGAGTGAGTATATGCGGTATTTCTTTTTCTGTTCTTGTGTCAGTTTGCTGAGAATGATGTTCTCCAGATTCATCCATGTCCCTACAAAGGACACAAACTCATCATTTTTGATTGCTGCATAATATTCCATGGTGTATATGTGCCACATTTTCCCAGTCCAGTCTATCATCGTTGGGCATTTGGGTTGGTTCCAGGTCTTTGCTATTGTAAACAGTGCTGCAATGAACATTCGTGTGCATGTGTCCTTATAGTAGAACGATTTATAATCCTTTGGATAGATACCCAGTAATGGGATTGCTGGGTCAAATGGAATTTCTATTTCTAGGTCCCTGAGAAATCGCCACACTGTCTTCCACAATGGTTGAACTAATTTACACTCCCACCAACAGTGTAAGAGTGTTCCTATTTCTCCACATCCTCTCCAGCATCTGCTGTCTCCAGATTTTTTAATGATCGCCATTCTAACTGGTGTGAGATGGTATCTCAATGTGGTTTTGATTTGCATCTCTCTAATGACCAATGACGATGAGCACTTTTTCATATGTTTGCTGGCCTCATGTATGTCTGCTTTCGTAAAGTTTCTGTTCATATCCTTTGCCCATTTTTGAATGGGCTTGTTTGTTTTTTTCCTGTAAATCTGTTTGAGTTCTTTGTAAATTCTGGATATCAGCCCTTTGTCAGATGCGTAAACTGCAAAGATTTTTTCCCATTCTGATGGTTGCCGATTCACTCTAGTGACTGTTTGTTTTGCTGTGCAGAAGCTGTGGAGTTTGATTAGGTCCCATTTGTCTATTTTGGCTTTTGTTGCCAATGCTTTGGGAGTTTTGTTCATGAAGTCCTTGCCTACTCCTATGTCCTGAATGGTTTTGCCTAGATTTTCCTCTAGGGTTTTTATGGTGTCGGGTCTTACGTTTAAGTCTTTAATCCATCTGGAGTTAATTTTAGTGTAAGGTGTCAGGAAGGGGTCCAATTTCTGCTTTCTGCACATGGCTAGCCAGTTTTCCCAACACCATTTATTAAATAGGGAATCCTTTCCCCATTGCCTGTTTTTGTCTGGTTTATCAAAGATAATATGGTTGTAGATGTGTTGTGTTGCCTCCGATGCCTCTGTTCTGTTCCATTGGTCTATATCTCTGTTTTGGTACCAGTACCATGCTGTTTTGATTACTGTAGCCTTGTAGTATAGTTTGAAGTCTGGTAGTGTGATGCCTCCCGCTGTGTTCTTTTTGCTTAGAATTGACTTGGCTATGCGGGCTCTTTTTTGGTTCCATATGAAATTCATGGTGGTTTTTTCCAGTTCTGTGAAGAAATTCAATGGTAGTTTGATGGGGATAGCATTGATTGTGTAAATTACTTTGGGCAGTATAGCCATTTTCACGATATTGATTCTTCCTAACCACGAACATGGAATGTTTCTCCATCTGTTTGTGTCCTCTCTTATTTCATTGAGCAGTTGTTTGTAGTTTTCCTTAAAGAGGTCCCTTACATTCCTAGTGAGTTGTATTCCTAGGTATTTTATTTTCTTTGTAGCAATTGTGAATGGCAGTTCGTTCTTGATTTGGTTCTCCTTAAGTCAGAATTCTATTTCGTATATCTACATATTCAGAACCTAAATTAATTACATACACCTGGGGGAAAGTCACGATTCTATTTTGTAAAGCAACATATTCAGAACCTTACTGAATAACATACTCCTTTGAAAAAGTCAGGATTCTATTCCGTATAGCCAGTCATTTAGATATCCAATATAAAAATGCACACCTGTGGAGTATCCAGGAGTCACTCTTTTATGGCCACTCATTTAGATCCTTACAGAATAATAGAGAACTATAAAAATTCAGGAGTGTATTTTACATGGCCACTTATTCAGAACCTCATTGAAAAATCATATATATCTGGAAAGCACTCAGGACTCTATTATATATAGCCACTTCTTCAGAGACTCACTGAATAATGCACACTTTGGGAACAGTCTGGAGATGATTTCTTATGACCGTTCACCTATTGACTCAGTGAAAAACTCACAGCTGAGAAATAGTCAAGAGGACAGAGTCATGAGTCTATTTTCTGTAGTAACTTGTTCAGAAACTCACTGAAGAATACCCAACTTGGAATTAGTCAGAATCCAGGTCATATGGCAACTCAATCTAAGCATTACTGAATAATGCACAATGGGGCAATAGTAAGGAGTCTACTTCATACGGCCTCCCATTGAGAGGCTCAGTGTGTAATAAACAGCTGTGGAGTAGTCAGTACCCTTTTTAAGTTAGCCCCAAATTACACAGCTATGTGAATTATACACACATGTGTGATAGTCAGGAGAGTCTTTCATATTGACACTCATACAGTACCTCTTCCAATACTGCACATTTGGAGAATAAACACTAGTCTATTTCATATGGTGATTCTTAGGAGAGTCAAAAAATATCGCACAGCTGTGGAGTAAAATGGGTCTATTATATAGGGACACTTTTTCACTGTTTCAGTGAATAATATTTATATCGGATAAGTCAGGAATCTCTTTGACATGGCCACTCATTCAGGGCCTCAGTGCATAATACTCCCCTCAGAAAGAGTCAAGGGTCTACTTCAAGTAAATACACATTAGGAGTCTCTGGAAGTAAAGCACACATGGGCAATACAAAAGAGTCTTTTTTCTATGCCCATTTAGTCAGAGTCTCATTCAATAAAAGACACCGGTGGAAGACTTGAGTCTACTTCATGTAGCCACTCATTTATAGCCTCAGTGAAAAATTTACACCAAAGTAATACTCGAGCATTTTTAATATGGCCACTCACTATGTGCCTCCATGAATGATACACACCTGGGGAATTCTCAAAATTCTATTATATTTTGCCACACAATTAGAACGTTATTGAAGAATTCACAATGGATCAATAGTTAGGTGTCTATTCTTTCTGGCGTCTCATTCAAAATTTCACTATAAAATAAACTTGTATGGAGTAGTCAGAGCACTGTTTATTATAGCCACAAATTAAGTGCCTTCCTGAGTAATATACAGCTGGGTTATAGTCAGGACGTTATTTAATATGAACTCTAATTCTGGGTATTGCTGAGTAATACACAACTGGGTGAGTGTCAGGAGTGTATTTGGTATGGGCACTCATACAGAACCTGTTTTAATAATGCACACACGAAGAATAATCAGGAGTCAATGTCATACGGCTACTCATTCAGACAAACAGTGAAAAATGCACATATGAAGTAATGAGAAGTCTGTTTCATATGGTCGCTCTTTCACAGCCTCACTCAATATTACACACTTGTGATATAGTCTGGACTCTATTGTTTATGGTCACTCATTCAGAGAATCACTGAATAATGCACACCTGCGGAATAGTCAGAAACCTCTATTCTGTGGACTCTCACTGAGAGCCTCACTAAATTTACACACATTGGAAAATAGTCAGGATTTCCTTATATCCCCTTATTTAGACTCTCACTCAATATTGCTTACCTGTGGAATAGTAAAGAGACTTTTACATGTGGCCTCTCATTCGGAGTGTCACTGAATAATGTGGTGTAGTCAGGAGTCTATTTCATGTACACATTTTTAGAGCCTCAGTGAATAAGAGAGACCCTTGCTATAGTAAGGCATCTAATTAATATGGCCACATCTTGTAAGCCTCACTGAATAATACACACCTGGAGAATAATTTGGAGTCTATTTGTGATGGACATTCATTCAAAGCCTCGGTGAATAATGCACACCCATGGGGTAGCCAGGAGACTATTTCATTTGGACACTCATTTATAGCCTAATTTGATAATATGCACGTGTTGATTAGTCAGGATTTTATTTTATATGACCACTGAATCATAATTTCAGTGAATAATTCAAAAATGTAAAGTACACAGCAGTCTATTTCATAAAGCCACTCATTCAGAGATACACTAAATAATACAAATATTTAAGATAGACAGAATCCTGTTTTATATGGTCACACAATCAGAGCCTTACTTAGTAACACACAGCTGAGGAAGGGTTAGGAGTCTACTTTATATAGCCTCACATTTACAGCCGCAGCAAATAATGCACACGTGTGGAATAGACACTAGTGTATTTTATATGGCCAAAAAAATAAAGCCTGAGTGTTTAATACACAGCTTGAAAATAGTCACTTGTCTATTCCATATGCCCAAATATTCAAATTTAGAGTCAATAATACACACCTGTGAACTAGTCAGAAAACAATTTTATATGGCTAAAGTTTTAGAGCCTCAGAGAATAATTCATACCTGCGGAATACTCTGGATGCTATTACATATGGCATCTATTTCAGAGATTCATTTAATAAGGAACCCCGGTATTGTAGTCAGAATTCTATTTCGTATAGCCCCATATTCAGAACCTAACACCATGACATACACCTTGGGAAATGTCAGGATTCCATTTCGTATAGCCACTCATTTAGATACCGAATGTGAAAACGCACACCTGCCGGGTATTCAGTAGTCTCTGTTTTATTGCCACTCATTCAGAGCCTCACAGAATAATAAAGAACTATGAAAATTCAGGAGGCTATTTTACATGGCCACTTATTTAGAACCTCATTGAAGAATCATATATATCTGGACAATACTCAGGATTCTATTATATACAGTCACTTATTCAGAGACTCCCTGAATAATGCACACCTGGGGAATAGTCTGGAGACTATTTGATATGACCATTCACCCAGTGACTCAGTGAAAAATGCACAGCTCAGAAATAGACAAGAAAATAGTGTCATGATTCTATTTTATGTGGTGACTCATTCGGAAACTCACTGAAGAATACCCACTTCAAAAATAATCAGAGTCCATGTCATATGCCCAATCAATAAAAGCATTACCGAATAATGCACAATGGGGCAATAGTAAGGAGTCTGTTTCATATGTCCCCTCACTGAGAGCTTCAGTGCATAATAAACACTTGTGGAGTAGTCAGGACCCTATTTAAGGTAGCCTTAAATTACCCAGATACGTGAATGATACACACATGTGTGATAGTCAGGAGACTACTTCATATGGACATTCATACAGCACCTCTTCGAATACTGCACTTTTGGGGAATAATCACTAGTCTATTTCATATGGTGATTTGTTTGGAAAGTCAAAAACTAACGCACACCTGTGGAGTAAAAAGGGGTCTATTGCATAAGGCCACTCTTTCAGTGTTTCAATGAATAATATGTATATCTGATAAGTCTGGAATCACTTTCACATGGCCACTCATTCAGGGCCTCAGTGCATAAAACTCCCCTAAGAAATAGTCAAGGGTCTACTTCAAATAAGTGCACATAAAGAGTCTCTGTAAGTAATGCAAATATGGGCAATACACAAGAGTCTCTTTTTAGGCCCACTTAGTCAGAGTCTCAATCAATAATACACACCTGGGGAAGATTTAAGAGTCTACTTCATGTAGCCACTCATTTAGAGCCTCAGTGAATAATTCACACAGGAGTAATATTCGAGCATTTTATATATGGCCAATCACTATGTGCCTCCCTGAATGATAAACACCTGGGAAATCCTCAGAATTTTATTTCATACTACCACACATTTAGAACATTATTGAATAATTTACAATGGAGCAATAGTCAGTTGTCTATTCTTTATGGCCTCTCTTTCAAAGATTCAGTGAATAATAAACCTCAATGAAGTAATCAGAGCACTGTTTAAGATAGTCACAAATTATGTCCCTTCCTGAGTGATACACACCCTGCTGATAGGAGTTTATTTCATATGAACTCTAATTCTGGGTATTGCTGTGTAATACACAACTGGGGGAGTGTCAGGGGTCTGTTTGGTAAGGACAATCATACAGAACCTGCTTGAATAATGCACACATGGGGAATAATCAGAAGACTATGTCATATGTCTACTCATTCAGACAAACACTGATAAATCACATGTGGAATAATGAGAAGTCTCTTTCATATGGCCGTTCCTTCATGGCCTCACTGAATATTACGCACTTGTGATATAGTCAGGAGTCTAATGTTTATGGCCATTCATTCATATAACGACTGAATAATGCACACCTGCACAATAGTCAGAAGTCTCTATCCTATGGCCTTTCATTGAGATCGTCACTAAATGTACACACCTGGGAAAATAGGATTTACTTATATCCACTCATTTAGGGTCTCACTCAATAATGCACACCTGTGGAATAATAAGGAGACTTTTTAATTTGGCCTCTCATTCAGAGTGGCACTGAATAATGAGGTGTACTCAGTAGTCTGTTTCATGTAAACACATTTTTGGGGACTCAGTGAATAAGAGAGATCCATGCTATAGTAAGGCATCTTATTAATATGGCCAGATCTTGTAAGCCTCACTCTATAATACACACCTGGATAATGATTTGGAGTCTATTTGCGATGGACATTATTCAGAGCCTCGGTGAATAATGCACACCCGTGGGGAAGCCAGGAGTCTATTTCATTTGGACACTCATTCATAGCCTCAGTGGATAATATGCACGTGTGGATTAGTCAGGTGGGGAAGCCAGGAGTCTATTTCATTTGGACACTCATTCATAGCCTCAGTGGATAATATGCACGTGTGGATTTCATATAGCCACTGACTCATAATTTCAGTAAATAATGCACAAATGGAAAGTACTCAGCACACTATTTCATAGAGCCACTCATTCAGAGATTCACTGAATAATACAAATATTTAAAATAGACAGAATCCTGTTTCATATGCTCACACAATCAGAGCCTAACTGCGTAACACACATCTGGGGAAGCACTAGGAATCTCCTTTATATACTCTCTGATTTACAGTCGCAGCGAATAATGCACACGTGTGGAATAGGCACTAATCTCTTTTATATGGCCACAAAATCAAAGCCTGAGTCAGTAATACACAACTTTAGAATAGTCACTAGTCTATTCCATATGCCCAAATATTGAAAGTCAGAGTCAATAATACTCACCTGAGGACTAGTCAAAAAACAATTTCATATGGCCAACGTTTTAGAGCCTCAGTGAATAATACATACCTGGGAAATACTCAGGATGCTATTGCATATGGCATCTATTTAAGAGATTCATTGAATAAAGAATACCTCTAGTGTACTCAGAATTCTATTTCATGTAGCCATTTATTCATAACCTAACTGAATGACATACACCGTGTGGAAAGCCAGGATTCTATTTTATATATCCACATATTCAGAACCAAACTGAATCACATACACCTTGTGGAAAGTCATGATTCTATTTCCTATAGCCACTCATTTAGATATCGTATGTAAAAACGCACAACTGCGGAGTATTCAGGAGTCTCTGTCTTATGGCCATTCATTCAGAGCCTCACAGAGTAATACAGAACTATGGAAATTCATGAGTGTATTTTACATGGCCGCTTATTGATAACCTCATTGAAGAATCACATATATCTGCAAAATACTCATGATTTTATTATATATGGCCATTTATTCAGACACTCCCTGAATAATGCACACCTGGGGAATATACTGGAGATTATTTGATATGACCATTCACCCAGTGACTCAGTGAAAAATGCACAGCTGAAAAATAGTCAAGAGGATGGAGTCATGAGCCTATTTTCTGCGGTAACACGATCAGAAACACACTGAAGAATACCCACCTTGGAAATACTCAGAGTCCAGGTCATATGGCCACTCAATCAAAGCATTACCACATAATGCAAAATGAGGCAATAGTAACGAGTCTATTTCATATGTCCTTTCACTAAGAGCTTCAGTGCAGAATAAACAGCTGTGGAGTTCTCAGGACTCTCTTTAAGGTAGCCACAAATTATGCAGCTACGTGAATGATACACACATGTGTGATAGTCAGGAGATTATTTGATATGGATACTCATACAGCACATCTTTAAATACTGCATATTTGGGGAATAATCATTGGCTATTTCACATGGTGATTCATTTGGGGCATCAAAAATCAACGCACACATGTGGAGTAAAATGGTTTCTGTAACATAAGGACACTGTTTCAGTGTATCAGTGAATAATATATATATATCTCATAAGTCTGGAATCTCTTTCACATGGCCACTCGTTCAGGGCCTCAGTGCATAATAATCCCCTCAGAAATAGTCAAGGTTCTACTTCAAATAAGTACACATTAAGAGTCTCTGTAAGTAATGCACACATGGGCAATACACAAGAGTCTCTTTACTCTGCCCACTTAGTCAGAGTCTCATTCAATAATACACACCTGGGGAAGAGTTAAGAGTCTACTTTAGCGACTCATTTAGAGTCTCAGTGAATAATTCAAACCAGAGTAATAGTCAGGCATTTTTTATATGGCCACTCACTATGTGCCTCCATGAATGATACACACCTGGGGAATCCTCAGGATTCTATTTCATACTTCCTCGCATTTAGAACATTACTGAATAATTTACAATGGAGCAATAGTCTGGTGTGTATTCAGTCTGGGCTCTCATTCAAAGTTTCAGTGAATAATAAACTTCTATGGAGCAATCTGGGCACTGTTTAAGATAACCACAAATTAAGTGCCTTCCTGAGTGATACACAGCTGGTTTATAGTCAGAAGTTTATTTCATATGATCTCTAATTCTCAGTATTGCTGATACACAACTGGGGGAGTGTCAGGGGTCTATTTAGTATGGACACTCATACAGAAACTGTTTGAATAATGCACTCATGGAGAATAATCAGGAGTCTATGTCATATGGCTACTCATTCAGACAAACAGAATAACTCACATGTGGAGTAATGAGAAGTCTGTTTCATATGGCCATTCTTTCACAGCCTCACTGAATATTACACACTTGTGATATACTCAGGAGTCTACTGTATATGGCCACGCATTCAGAGAATCACTGAATAATGCACACCTGAAGAATGGTCAGAAATCTCTATACTATTGCCTCTCATTGAGAGCCTCACTAAGTGAACACACCTGGGAAAATAGTCTGGATTTACTTATATCCCCTCATTTAGAGTCTCACTCAATAATGCACACCTGTGGAATAGTAAAGAGACTTTTTCATGTGGACTCTCATTCGGAGTGTCACTGAAAATATGTGGTGGAGTCAGGAGTCTATTTCATGTAGACACATTTTCAGAGCCTCAGTGAATAAGAGAGATCCTTGCTATAGTAAGGCATCTAATTAATATGGCCACATGTTGTAAGACTCCCTGAATAATACACACCTGGAGAATAATTTGGAGTCTATTTTCGATGGACATTCATTCAGAATCACGCTGAATAATTCATACCCTTTGGGTAGCTAGTAGTCTATTTCATTTGGACACTCCTTTATAGCCTCAGTGGGTAATATGCACATGCAGGGCAACCAATATTTCATTTCTTATGGCCACTGACTCGTAATTTCAGTGAATAATGCACAAATGTAAAGTACTCAGCAGTCTATTTCATAGAGCCACTCATTCAGAGATTCACTGAATAATACGAATATATAAGATAGACAGAATCCTGTTTCATATGGTCACACAATCAGAGCCTTACTGAGTAACAAACACCTTGGGAAGCGTTAGGAGCCTCTTTTATATAGCCTCTCATTTACAGCTTCAGCGAATAATGCACACGTGTGGAATAGACACTAGTCTGTTTTATATGGCCACAAAATCAAACCCTGAGTGAGTAATACACAACTTTAGAGTAGTCACTAGTCTATTCCATATCCCCAGATATTCAAAGTCAGAGTCAATAATACACACCTGTGGAATAGTCAAAAAACTATTTTATATGTTCAAGGTTTTAGAGCCTCAGTGCATACATAATACATACCTGGGAAATATTCAGGACTCTATTACATATGGCGTCTATTTCAGAGATTCATTGAATAAAAAACACGTGTATGGTACTCAGAATTCTATTTTATATAGCCACATATTCAGAACCTAACTGAATAACATACAACTTGGAAAAAGTCAGGATTCTATTTGGTATAGCCACTCATTTAGATGCCGAATGTAAAAACGCACACCAGCGAATTATTCAGGAGTCTCTGTTTTATGGCCACTCATTCAGAGCCTCACAGAGTAATACAGATCTATGGAAATTCAGGAGTGTATTTTACATGGTCACTTATTCAGAACCTCATTGAAGAATTATATATATCTGCAAAATTCTCAGGATTCTGTTATATATAGCCACTTATTCAGAGACTCCCTGAATAATGCACACCTGGGGAATGGTCTAGAGACTATTTGATATGACCATTCACCCAGTGACTCAGTGAAAAATGCACAGCAGAGAAATAGTCAAGAGGATGGAGTCATGAGCCTATTTTTTTGTGGTACCTTGCTCAGAAATGCACTGAAGAATACCCACCTTGGATATAATCAAAGTCCAAGTCACATGGCCAATCCATCAAATCATTACCGAATAATGCACAATGGGGCAACAGTAAGGAGTCTATTTCATATGGCCTCTCATTGAGAGCTTCAGTGCATAATAAACAGCTGTGGAGTTCTCAGGACCCTGTTTAAGGTAGCTACAAATTACACAGCTACGTACATGACACACTCATGTGTGATAGTCAGGAGACTATTTGATATGGACACTCACACAGCACGTCTTCAAGTACTGCACATTTGAGGAATAATCACCAGTCTATTTCAAATGTTGAATCGTTTGGAGAGTCAAAAAATAACGCACACCTGTGGAGTAAAATGGGGTCTATTACATAAGGCCACACTTTCAGTGTTTCAGTGAATAATATGTATATCTGATAAGTCTGGGATCTCTTTCACATGGCCACTCGTTCATGGCGTCAGTACATAATACTCACCTCAGAAACAGTCAAGGGTCTACTTCCAAGAAGTACACAATCAGAGTCTCTGTAAGTAATGCACACATGGGCAATACACAAGAGACTGTTTTCTATGCCTACTTAGTCAGAGTCTCTTTCAAAAAGAGACACCTGGGGAAGAATTAAGAGTGTTCTTTATGTAGCCACTTATTCAGAGGCTCAGTGAATAATTCACACTGGAGAAATAGTTGAGCAATTTTTATATGGCCACTCACTATGTGCCTCCCTGAATGATACACACCTGGCGAATCCTCAGGATTTTATTGCATATTAACACACATTTAGAACCTTATTGAATAATTCACAATGGAACAATAGTCAGGTGTCTATTCTTTCTGGCCTCTCATTCAAAGTTTCTGTGAAAAATAAACTTTTATGGAGTAATCAGTGCACTGTTTATTATAGCCACAAATTAAGTGTCTTCCTGATTGATACACACCTGGGTGATAGTCATGAGTCTATTTCATATGAACTCTAATTCCGGGTATTGTTGTGTAATACACTACTGTGAGAGTTCCAGGAGTCTATTTGGTATGGACACTCATACAGAACCTGTATGATTTCTGGAGAATAATCAGGAGTCTATGTCATACAGCTACTCATTCAGACAAACAGTGAATAACGCAAATGTGGAGTAATGAGTAGTCCGTTTCATATGGCCGTTCTTTCAGAGCCTCACTGAATATTACACACTTGTGATATAGTCTTGAGTCTATTGTTTATGGCCACTCATTCAGAGAATCACTGAATAATGCACACCTGCGGAATAGTCAGAAGTCTTTCTCCTATGGCCTCTCATTGAGAGCCTCACTAAGTATACACATCTGGGAAAATAGTCAGGATTTACTTATATCTTCTCATTTAGTGTCTCACTCAATAAAGCACACCTGTGGAATAGTAAGGAGACATTTTCCTGTGGCCTCTCATTCGGAGTGTCACTGAATAATGTGGTGTAGTCAGGAGTCTACTTCATGTAGACACATTATCAGAGCCTCAGTGAATAAGAAACCCTTGCTATAGTAAGCCATATAATTAATACGTCCATATCTTGTAAGCCTCACTGAATAATACACACCTGGAGAATAATTTTGAGTCTGTTTTCGATGAACATTCATTCAGAACTTCAGTGAATAATGCACACCCGTGGGATAGCCAGGAGTCTATTTCATTTGGACACTCATTCATAGCCTCAGTCTATCATATGCACGTGTGGATTAGTCAGGATTTCAATTCATATTTCCACTGACTCTAAATTTCTGTGAATAATGTACAAATGTAAAGTACTCAGTAGTCTATTTCATAGAGCCATTCATTTAGGTAATCACTGAATAATACAAATATTTAAAATAGACAGAATCCTTTTTCGTATGGTCACACAATCGGAGCCTCACTGAGTAACAAACACCTGGGGTAGCATTAGGAATCTTCTTTATATAGCTTCTCATTTACAGCCTCAGCAAATTATGCACACATGTGGAATAGATACGAGTCTATTATATATGGCTGCATAATCAAAGCCTGAGAGAGGAATATTCAACTTTAATATAGTCACTTGTTTATTCCGTATGCCCAAATATTGAAAGTCAGAGTCAATAATACACAGTGGACTAGTCAAAAACCTTTTTAATATGGCCAAAGTTTTAGAGCCTCAGTGAAAAATACACACCTGGTGAATACTCAGGACGCTATTACATATGGCATCTATTTCGGAGATTCATTGAATAAAGAAGATTTGTATTGCAGTCAGAATTCTATTTCGTATAGCCACTCGTTTAGATACCGAATGTAAAAACGCACACCTTCGGAGTATTCAGGAGTCTCTCTTTTATGGCCACTCATTCAGAGCATCACATAATAATACAGAACTATGAAAATTCAGGAGTGTATTTTACATGGCCACTTATTCAGAACCTCATTGAAGAATCATGTATATTTGTAACTGACTCCGGATTCTATTATATATGGCCACTTATTCAGAGACTCACTGAATAATGCACACCTGGGGAATAGTCTTGAGACTATTTGATATGACCGTTAACTCAGTGACTCAATGAAAAATGCACAGCTGATAAATAGTTAAGAGGGTAGAGTCATGAGTCTATATTATGTGGTAACTCATTCAGAAACTCACTGAAGAATACTCACCTTGGAAATAATCAGAGTCCATGTCATGTGGCCACTCAATCAAAGCATTACTGAATAATGCACAATGGGGCAATAGTAAGGAGTCTATTTCATATGGCCTCTCATTGAGAGCTTCTGTGCGTAATAAACAGCTTTGAAGTAGTAAGGACCCTATTTAAGTTAGCCCCAAATTACTCAGCACCGTCAATGATACACACATGTGTGATAGTCAGGAGACTATTTGATATGGACACTCATATAGCACCTCTTCGAGTACTTCACATTTGGGGAATAATCAGCAGTCTATCTCATATGTTGATTTGTTTGGAGAGTCAAAAATTAACGCACAGTTGTGGAGTATAATGGGGTTTGTTTCAGAAGGCCACCTTTTCAGTGTTTCAGTGAATAAATTGTATATCTGATAAGTAAGGAGTCTCTTTTACATGGCCACTCGTTCAGGGCCTCAGTGCATAATACTCCCCTCAGAAATCGCCGAGGGTCTACTTCAAAGAAGTACACATTCAGAGTCTTCGTAATTAATGCACACATGGGCAATACAGAAGAGTCTCCTATCTATGTCCACTTAGTCAGAGTCTTATTCAATAATACACACCTGGGGAAGAGTTAAGAGTCTACTTCATGTAGCCACTCATTTAAATCCTCAGTGAATAATTCACACTGGAGTAATATTTGAGCATTGTTTGGAGGATGTTCCAAGATGGCGCCATAGAAACAACTCAGGTTTGCAGCTCTCAGTGAAGGTCCAGAGGGTGAGTCCTGTCTGCGTTTTCAGAGGGACTTTTGTTGCTCCCAGAACTGTCAAATTCCCAGGTGTAGGAGAGACACAGTAGAGCAGTGCAGTCCTCTGGCATGGCCGTTTCTGCCAACGCCACACTGTGGTGCAGCGGTAGCCATCGCAAACCTCACTGGTCTGAGTGCCCTGTTAAACTGGCAATCTGAGTTTTGCGAGGGCAGATTGACATGTCCATTTGATTGAAGGGGACTTGGATGGTGAGCCAGAACAGGAGATTCCTGGGAAGAGTGATTTGTGCCAATGCAGTGGGCCGCTGCAGGGGAAATTGCACTGATCCCAGTGGCCAATTAGCAGGCTACTGGGTTGCCTGTAAGAGTCAACCATTCAATTTGGAAAGAAAAAGAGAGAGAGGAGGGATTCTAAGGCAGGGAGCCAGATGATCAGGCTCGGTGGGTACCACCCTCATTGGGACAAGCAGCGCAGTGATTCCAGGTGCTCAGGGCTGAGAGTTTTGCTGCGGATTCAGCTGAAATCAGGACAGTGCAGCTCGGTGGAGGAAGGGCGTCCGCCAATAAGAATGCAATACACCCCTACTGAGGTACCACCCACTGCTGATGCAGCCTGCTGTTGCTGAGGCAACCCGCCATAACAGAGAGACACTGCCAACAGAGTGGAGCGCACCATATTAGAATGGAGACACGCAGCAGCAGGTCAGACCCACGCTAGCAGGGCAGAGCCCCAGCATGCAAATAGTGAATATACTGTCTCCTAGCTTGGCAGGACAGTGCAAAAGATACTCATAAAGAAAGCCCCAACTCTCTGAGACAGAGCATCTGAGGGGGAAAAATGAGGGGATTTTATAAGTTCTGCTGCAGAAGACATATCTGCCCAGCAACACTGAATGAACATCAGAGCTCACAGCTCAACACTGGAGCTCCTATAAAGTACAGACCATCTCCTCAAGCAGCTTCCTGACCCCTGTAGATCTAAAAAGCCACCTCAGAAAAGGACCAATCAGACTGAGAATTGTCGGGCATCATTCTGGGACATAGATAGCAGAAGAGAAAACTGGTAGCATCCCTCACTGTTTCACAGCAGCTACAGGTGTACCCCAGACAAGCAGGGCCTGGAGTGGACCTCAGCACTCGTACAGCAGAGGGGCCAAACCGTTAGAAGGAAAACTAAGTAACAGAAATACTTCATCATTAGCAATCTGGGCATCCACTCAGAGACCCAATCGAAAAGTCAGCAACTACTAAGACGACAGGTGGATAAATCCACAAAGATGGGAAGAAATCAGCGCAAAAAGGAGGAAAACACCCAAAACCAAAACACCTCACCTCCTACAAAGGAGCAAAACTCCTCACCAGCAAGGGAACAAAGCTGGACGGAGAATGAGAGTGATGAAATGATGGAATCAGACTTCAGAAAGTGGATAATGAGAAACTTCAGTGAGCTAAAATAACATGTTCTAAATCAATGCAAAGAAACTAAGAACCTTGAAAAAAGATTTGAAAAAAGATTCGAGAAAATGATAACAAGAATGTACAACTTAGAGAGAATTATGAATGAATTGAAGGAGCTGAAAAACACAACAAGAGAACTTCGCAAAGCATGCACAACATTCAAGAGCGGAATTGACCAGGTAGAAGAAAGAATATCAGTAGTCGAAGATCATCTCAATGAAATAAAAAGAGAAACAAAGATTAGAGTAAAAAGCAAAAAGAGGAAGTATCAAAATCTTCAAGAAATGTGGGACCATGTGAAGAGACCCAACCTATGTTTGATAGGCATACCATAATGTGATGAAGAGAATGAATCCAAGCTGGAAAACACTCTTCAGGATATTATCCACGAAAATTTTTTCAACCTAGCAAGGCAGGCCAATATGCAGCTCCAGGAAATACAGAGAACACCACAAAGATATTCTGCAAGAAGAGCAACCCCAAGGCACATAATCATCAGATTCACCAGGGTTGACATGAAGAATAAAATACAAAGGGAAGCCAGAGAAAAGGGTCGGGTCACCCACAAAGGGAAGCCCATCAGACTCACAGAAGATCTCTCAGCAGAAACTATACAAGCCAGAAGAGAGTGGGGGCCAATATTCAACATCCTTAAAGAAAAGAACTTTCAACTCAGAATTTTATATCCAGCCAAACTAAGCTTCATAAGTAAAGGAAGAATAAAATCTTTTGCCAACAAGCAAGAACTCAGAGATTTTGTCACAACCAGGCCTGCTTTAAAAGAGCACCTGAAAGAGGCACTACACATAGAAAGAAACAACTAGTATCAGCCATTCTAAAAACATACCAAATGCTAAAGAGCATCAACAAAGTGAAGAACCTGCATCAACCAAAAAACAAAACATCCAGATATCATCAAAATGGCAGTATCAAACTCACACCTAACAATATTAACCCTAAATGTAAATGGGCTAAATGCACCTATCAAAAGACACAGACTGGCAAATTCGATAAAAAAAAACAAAACCCATTGGTGTGCTGTATCCAGGAAACCCATCTCACATGCAAAGATTCACAAAGGCTCAAAATAAAGGGATGGAGGAAGATTACTAAGAAAATGGAGAGCAAAAAAAAAAAAGAGATTGAAATTCTCATCTATGATAAAATAGACTTTAAAGAAACAAAAATCAAAATAGACAAAGAAGGTCATTACATAATTGTAAAAGGATTGATACAACAAGTAGAGCTAACGATCCTAAATATATATGGACTCAAAACAGGAGCACCCAGATATATAAGTCAAGTTCTTAATGACTTATAAAGAGACTTAGGCTCCCACACAATAATAGTGAGAGACTTTAACACTCCATTGTCAATATCAGACCGATCAACCAGACAGGAAATTAACAAGGATATACAGGGCTTGAACTCAGACCTCGAACAAGCAAATCTGATAGACATTCACAGAACTCTCCATCCCAAATCCACAGAATACACATTCTTCACAGCACCACATCACACCTACTCCAAAATTGACCACATAATTGGAAGTAAAGCATTCCTTAGCAAATGCAAAACAACTGAAATCATAACAAACAGTCTCTCAGATCATAGCGCAATCAAGTTAGAACTCAGAATTCAAAAACTAACTCAGAACCACACAGCTTCATGGAAACTGAACAACTGGCTCTTGAATTTCGATTAGATAAACAATGAGATGAACTCAGAAATAAAGAATTTCATCAAAACAAACGTGAATGAACACACAACATAACGGAATCTCTGGGACACATTTAAAGCAGTCTGTAGTGGAAAATATATGGCAATAAGTGCCCACATGAGAAGAGTGGAGAGATCCAAAATTGACACCCTATCATCAAAATTGAAAGAGCTAGAGGAGCAAGATAAAAAAAAAAACTCAAAACCTAGCCGAAAACAGGAAATAACTAAGATCACAACAGAACGGAATGAGATAGATACACGAAAATCCCTTCAAAAAATCAATAAATCCAAGAGCTGGTTTTTTACAAAGATCGACAAAATAGACAGACGACTAGCCAGACTGATAAAAAAGAAAAGAGAGAACAACTAAATAGATGCAATAAAAAACGATAAAGGGGAAATCACCACAGATTCCACAGAAATTCAAACCATCATCAGAGCATAATACAAACAACTCTATGCACATAAACTAGTAAACCAGGAAGAAATGGATAAATTCCTGGACACCTGTGTTCTCTTAAGCCTAAACCACGAGGAATCTGAAACTATGAATAGACCAATAAGAAGGTCTGAAGTCGAGGTAGCAATTGAGAGCCTACCACACAAAAAAAGCCCAGGTCTAGATGGGTTCACAGCTGAATTCTACCAGACACACAAAGAGGATCTGGTAGCATTACTTCTGAAACTATTCCAAATAATCCAAAAAGAGGGAACCCTTCCCAAATGATTTTTTTTTAATTTTTATTGCATTATAGGTTTTGGGGTACATGTGCAGAACGTGCAAGATAGTTGCATAGGTACATACATGGCAGTGTGTTTTGCTGCCTTCCTCCCCCTCACCCACACTTGGTATTCATCCCCAGGCTATCCCCCCAGCCCCCCCCGCTGTCCCTCCCACATTTCCCCCAACAGTCCCCAGTGTATAGTAGACCGCCTCTCTGTGTCCATGTGTTCTCATTTTTCTCACCCGCCTATGAGTGAGTATATGCGGTATTTCTTTTTCTGTTCTTGTGTCAGTTTGCTGAGAATGATGTTCTCCAGATTCATCCATGTCCCTACAAAGGACACAAACTCATCATTTCTGATTGCTGCATAATATTCCATGGTGTATATGTGCCACATTTTCCCAGTCCAGTCTATCATCGATGGGCATTTGGGTTGGTTCCAGGTCTTTGCTATTGTAAACAGTGCTGCAATGAACATTCGTGTGCATGTGTCATTATAGTAGAACGATTCACAGTCTTTTGGATAGATACCCAGTAATGGGATTGCTGGGTCAAATGGAATTTCTATTTCTAGGTCCCTGAGGAATCGCCACACTGTCTTCCACAATGGTTGAACTAATTTACACTCCCACCAACAGTGTAAGAGTGTTCCTATTTCTCCACATCCTCTCCAGCATCTGCTGTCTCCAGATTTTTTAATGATCGCCATTCTAACTGGTGTGAGATGGTATCTCAATGTGGTTTTGATTTGCATCTCTCTAATGACCAATGATGAGGAGCACTTTTTCATATGTTTGTTGGCCTCATGTATGTCTTCTTTTGTAAAGTGTCTGTTCATATCCTTTGCCCATTTTTGAATGGGCTTGTTTGTTTTCTTTCTGTAAATCTGTTTGAGTTCTTTGTAAATTCTGGATATCAGCCCTTTGTCTGATGCGTAAACTGCAAAGATTTTTTCCCATTCTGATGGTTGTCGATTCACTCTAGTGACTGTTTCTTTTGCTGTGCAGAAGCTGTGGAGTTTGATTAGGTCCCATTTGTCTATTTTGGCTTTTGTTGCCAATGCTTTTGGTGTTTTGTTCATGAAGTCCTTGCCTACTCCTATGTCCTGAACGGTTTTGCCCAGATTTTCTTCTAGGGTTTTTATGGTGTCAGGCAAAGAGGATCTGGTACCATTCCTTCTGAAACTATTCCAAATAATCCAAAAAGAGGGAACCATTCCCAAATGATTTTATGAGACCAACATCATCCTGATACCAAAACCTGACAGAGACTCAACAAGAAAAGAAAACTTCAGGCCAATATCCATGATGAACATAGATGCAAAAATCTTCAATACAATACTGGCAAACCGATTGCAATAGCACATTAAAAAACTTACCCATCATGATCAAGTAGAATTCATCCAGGGGATGCAACGCTGGTTCAACATATGCAAATCTATAAACGTCATTCACCACATTAACGGAACCAAAAACAAAAACCACATGATTATCTCAATTGACGCAGAGAAGGCATTTGACAAAATTCAACAGCGTTTCAGGCTAAAAACTCTCAATAAACTCAGTATTGATGGAACATATCTCAAAGTAATAAAAGCTATTTATGACAAACCAACAGCCAATATCATACTTAATGATCAAAAATTGGAAGCATTCCCTTTAAAATCCGGCACTAGACAAGGATGCCCTCTCTCACCACTCCTATTCAACATAGTACTGGAAGTTCTAGCCAAAGCAATCAGGCAAGAAAAACAAATAAAGGGTATTCAAAAAAGAAAGAAGGAAGCCAAATTGTATCTATTCGCAGATGACATGATAGTATACCTAGAAGAAACATCACCTAAGCCGAAAAACTCCTGAAACTGATAAGCAAATTCAGCAAAATCTCAGGATATAAAATCAATGTGCAAAAATCACAAGCATTTCTATAAACCAATAACAGACCTACAGAGAACCAAATCAAGAAGGAACTCCATTCACAATTGCTACAAAGAGAATAAAATACCTAGGAATACAACTTACAAGGAACATAAGAGACCTCTTCCAGGAAAACTACAAACCACTGCTCAACGAAATAAGAGAGAACACAAACAGATGGAGAAGCATTCCATGTTCTTGGTTAGGAAGAATAAATATCGTGAAAATGGCTATACTGCCAAAAGTAATTTACACAATCAACGCTATCCCCATCAAGCTACCATTGAATTTCCTCACAGAACTAAAAAAAACCACCATGACCTTTATATGGAACGAAAAGAGAGCCCGAATAGCCAAGTCAATTCTAAGCAAAAAGAACACAGCGGGAGGCATCACACTACCAGACTTCAAACTATACTGCAAGGCTACAGTAATCAAAACAGCATGGTACTGGTACCAAAACAGAGATATAGACCAATGGAAAAGAACGGAGGCAAGGGAGTCAGATCAATATATCCACAACCATATAATCTTTGATAAACCAGACAAAAACAAACAATGGGGAAAGGATTCCCTGTTTAACAAATGGTGTTGGGAAAACTGGTTAGCCACGTGCAGAAAGCAGAAACTGGACCCCTTCCTGACACCTTACACTAACGTTAACTCCAGATGAATTAAAGACTTAAACATAAGACCCGGCACCATAAAAACCCTAGAAGAAAATCTAGGCAAAACCATTCAGGACATAGGAGTAGGCAAAAACTTCATAACCAAAACACTAAAAGCATTGGCAACGAAAGCCAAAATAGACAAATGGGACCTAATCAAACTCCACAGCTTTTGCACCGCAAAGAAACAGTCACTAGACTGAATCGGCAACCAACAGATTGGGAAAAAATTTTTGCACTTTACTCAACTGACAAAGGAATGATATCCAGAATTAACAAAGAACTTAAATAGATTTACAGGAAAACAACAAGCACTTTCAAAAATGGGCATAGGAAATGAACAGACACTTTACAAAAGAAGACATACATCAGGACAACAAACAAATGAAAAAATACTCATCATCACTGGTCATTAGAGAGATGCAAATCGAAACCACATTAAGATACCATCTCACGCCAGTTAGTATGGCGATCATTAAAAAATCTGGGGACAGCAGAAGCTGGAGAGGATGTGTAGAAAAAGGAACACTCTTACACTGGTGGTGGGAGGGTAAATTAGTTCAACCATTGTGAAAGACAGTGTGGCGATTCCTCAAGGGCCTAGATATAGAAATTCCATTTTACCCAGCAATCCCATTACTGGGTATATATCCAAAGGAATATAAATCGTTCTACTATAAGGACACATGCACATGAATGTTCATTGCAGCACTGTTGACAATAGCAAAAAACTGGAACCAACGCAAATGCCCATCGATGATAGACTGGACTGGGAAAATGTGGCACATATACACCATGGAATATTATGAAGCAATCAAAAATGACGAGTTTATTTCCTTTGTAAAGACACGGATGAATCTGGAGAACATCATCCTCAGCAAAGTGTCACAAGAACAGAAAAGAAAATACCACATATTCTCACTCATAGGTAGGTGAGAAAAATGAGAACATAAGGACAAAGGGAGGGGGTACTGCACATCGGGGTCTGTTGGGGGAAATAGGGGAGGGACAGTGGAAGGAGGAGTTGGGGAGAGGTAGCCTGGGGAGAAATGCCAAATGTGGGTTAAAGGGAGGAAGGCAGAAAAACACACTGCCATGTGTGTACATATACAACTATCTTTTATGTTGTGCACATGTACCCCAAAACATAAAATGAAATAAAAATTTAAAAAAATAGTGGAGCATTTTTTATATGGACACTCACAATGTGCCTCCATGAATGATACACACCTGGGGAATCCTCAGGATTCTATTTCATACTACCAGACATTTAGAACCTTATTGAATAATTAACAATGGAACAATAGTCAGGTGACTATTTTTTCTAGCCTCTCATTGAAAGTTTCAGTGAATAATAAATTTCTTTGGAGTAATCTGGGCACTGTTTAAGATAGCAACGAATTAAGTGCTTTCCTGAGTGATACACAACTGGGTGATAGGAGTTTATTTCATATGAACCCTATTTCTGGGTATTGCTGAGTAATGCACAACTGGGGGAGTGTCAGGAGTCTATTTTGTATGGCCACTCATACAGAACCTGTTTGAATTATGCACACATGGAGAATAATCAGGAGTCTATGAAATACGGCTACTCATTCAAAGAGTAACTTGTGATATAGTCTGGAGTCTATTGTTTATGGCCACTCATTCGGAGAATCACTGCATAATGCACACCTGCGGAATAGTCTGAATTCTCTATCATATGGCCTCTCATTGAGAGCCTCACTAAATATACACACCTGGAAAAATAGTCAGGATTTTATTATGTGCACTCATTTAGAGTCTCACTCTATAATACACACCTGTGGAATAGGAAGGATACTTTTTCACGTGGCCTCTCATTTGGAGTGTCACTGAATAATGTGGTTTAGTCAGGAGTGTATTTCATATAGACACATGTTCAGAGCCTCAGTGAATAAGAGAGACTATGCTATAGTAAGGATTCTAAATAATATGGCCACATCTTGTAAGCCTCACTGAATAACACACACCTGGAAAATAATTTGGAGTCTATCTTTGATGGACATTCGTTCAGAGCCTCGGTGAATAATGCACACTCGTGGGGTAGCCAGGAGTCTATTTCATTTGGACACACATTTATAGTCTCATTGGATAATATGCATGTGTGGATTAGTCAGGATTTCATTTCATATGGCCTCTGACTTGTAATTTCAGTGAATAATGTACAAGTGTAAAGTACTCAGCAGTCTGTTTTATGGAGACACTCAATCAGAGATTCACTGAATAATAAAAATATTTAAGATAGACAGAATTCTGTTTCATATGGTCACACAATCAGAGCCTCGCTGAGTAACACACACCTGGGAGAGCATTAGGAGTGTACTTTATACAGCCTCTCATTTACAGCATCAGCGAATAATGCACACGTGTAGAATGAAGAGTAGTCTATTTTATATGGCCACAAAATCAATGCCTGAGTGAGTAATACAGAAGTTTAGAATTGTCACTAGTCTATTCCATATACCCAAATATACAAAGTCAGAGTCAATAATACACACCTGTGGACAAGTCAGAAAACAATTTTAGATGGCCAAAGTTTTATAGCCTAATTGAATAATGCATACCTGGTGAATACTCCTGACGCTATTTTATATGGCATCTATTTAAGAGATTCATTGAATAATAAACACCTTTATTGAAGTCTAAATTCTATTTCATATAGCCACATGTTCAGAACCTAACTAAATGACACACACCTTGGGGAAAGTCAGGATCCTATTTCGTTTAGCCACTCATTTAGATAAAAAATATGAAAACGCACTCCTGCAAAGTATTCAGGAGTCTCTGTTTTATGGCCACTCATTCAGAGCCTTACAGAATAATACAGAACTATGGAACTCCAGGAGGGTATTTTACACGGCCACTTATTCAGAACCTCATTGAAGAATCATATATATCTGGAAAATACTCAGGATGCTATTATATATAGCCAGTTATTCAGAGACTCACTGAATATTGTACACCTGGGGAATAGTCTGGAGACTATTTGATATGACCGTCCACCCAGTGACTCAGTGAAAACTGCACAGCTGAGAAATAGTCAAGAGGATGGAGTCATGAGTCTATTTTCTCTGGGAACGCATTCAGAAACTCAGTGAAGAATACCCAACTAGGAAATAGTAAATGTCCAGGTCATATGGCCACTCAATCAAAGCACTGCCAAATAATGCATAATGGAGCAGTAGTAAAAAGTCTATTTTATATGGCCTCTCATTGAGAGTTTCAGTGCGTAATAAACAACTGTGGAGTAGTCAGGACCCAATTTAAATTAGCCCCAAATTACGCAGCTACATGAATGATACACCCATGTGAGATAGTCAGGAGACTATTTGATATGGACACTCATACAGCACCTCTTTGAATACTGCACATTTGGGGAATAATCACTAGTCTATTTCATATGGTGATTCATTTGGAGAGTCAAAAATAATGCACAGCTATGGAGTAAAATGGGGTCTATTACATAAGGCCACTCTTTCAGTATTTCAGTGAAGAATATGTATACCTGTTAAGTCAGGAATCTCTTTCACATGGCCACCCGTTCAGGGCCACAGGGCAAAATACTACCCTCAGAAATAGTCAAGGGTCTACTTCAAATAAGTACACATTGAGAGTCCCTGTAAGTAATGCACACGTGGGCAATACACAAGAGTTTCTTTTCTATGCCAACTTAGTCAGAGTCTCATTCAATAATACACCACTGGGGAAGATTTAAGAGTCTACTTCATGTAGCCACTCATTTATAGCTTCAGTGAAAAATTCACACCGGAGTAATAGTCGAGCATTTTTTATATGGCCACTCACTATGTGCCTCACTGAATGATACACACCTGGGGAATCCTCAGGATTCTATTTCATACTACCACACATTTAGAAATTTATTGAATAATTCACAATGGAACAACAGTCAGCTGTCTATTATTTCTGGCCTCTCATTCAACCTTTCAGTGAATAATTAAGTTCTATGGAGTAATCAGGGCACTGTTTAAGATAGCCAAGAATGAGTGCCTTCCTGAGTGATACACACCTTGGTGATAGTAAGGAGTTTATTTCATATTACTTCACATTTAGAAACATAGTGAATAATACACAATGAAGCAATAGTCAGGTGTCTATTCTTTCTGGCCTCTCATCCAAGTTTCAGTGAATAATAAACTTCTATGTTGTGATCAGGGCACTGTTTATGATAGCCACAAATTAAGTGCCTTCCTGAGTGATACACAACTTGGTCATAGTCAGGAGTTTATTTTATATGAACTCTAATTCTGGGTCTGGCTGAGTAATACACAACTGGGGAGTTTCAGGAGTCTATTTGGTATGGACACTCATACAGAACCTGTTTCAATAATGCGCACATGGAGAATAATCAGGAGTTTATGTCATATGGCTACTCATTCAGACAAACAGTAAATAATGCACATGTGGATTAATGAGAAGTCTGTTTCATGTGGCCATTCCTTCACAACCTCACTGAATATTACACACTTGTGATATCATCTGGAGTCTATTGTTTATGGCCACTTATTCAGAGAATCACTGAATAATGCACACCAGTGGAATAGTAAGTAGTCTTTATCCTATGGCCTCGCATTGAGAACCTCACTAAATGTACACACCTGGAAAAATAGTCAGAATTTACTTATATCCCCTCCTTTAGAGTCTCACTCAATAATGCACACCTGTGGAATAGTAAGGTGACTTTTACATGTAGCCTCTCATTCGAAGTGTCACTGAATAATGTGGTGTAGTCAGGAGTCTATTTCATGTAGACACATTTTCAGAGCCTCAGTAAATAATAGAGACCCTTGCTAAAGTAAGGCACCTAATTAATATGGCCACATCTTGTAAGCCTCTCTGAATAGCGCAAACCCGGATAAAAATTTGGAGTCTATTTGTGATGAACATTCATTCAGAGCCTCGGTGAATAATGCACACCCGTGGAGAAGCCAGGAGTCTATTTTATTTGGACACTCATTCATAGCCTCAGTGGATAATATGCACGTGTGTATTAGTCAGGATTTTATTTCATATGGCCACTGACTCGTAATTTCAGTGAATAGTGCACAAACGGAAAGTACTCAGCAGTCTATTTCATAGAGCCACTCATTCAGAAATTCCCTGAATAATACAAATATTTAAGATAGACAATCCTGTTTCATATGGTCAAACAATCAGAGCCTTACTGAGTAAGACACATCTGGGGAAGTATTAGGAGTGTATTTTATACAGCCTTTCATTTACAGCTTCATCGAATAATGCACACATGTGAAATAGACACTAGCCTATTTTATATGGACAGAAAATCAAAGCCTGAATGAGTAATACTCAACTTAACAATAGTCACTTGTCTGTTAAATATGCCAATATATTCAAAGTCAGAGTCCATAAAACACTCCTGTGGACTAGTCAAAAAACAATTTCATATGGCAAAGTTTTAGAGCCTCAGTGAATAATACAGACATGGGGAATACTCAGAACCCTATTACATAAGGCATCTATATCAGAGATTCATTGAATAAGGAACACCCATATTGCAGTTAAAATCCTATTTTGTATAGCCACATATTCAGAACCTAACTAAATGACATACACCTTGGGGAAATTCAGGATACTATTTGGTATAGCAACTCATTTAGATACAGAATTTAAAAATGCACACCTGCGGAGTATTCAGGAGTCTCTGTTTTATGGCCACCCATTCAGAGCCTCACAGAATAATACAGAACTATGGAAATTCAGAAGTATATTTTACATGGCCACTTATTTAGAACCTCACTGAGGAATCATATATATCTAGAAAATACTCAGGATTCTATTACATATAGCCACTTACTCAGAGACTCACTGAATAATGTACACCTGGGGAAAAGTCTGGAGACTATTTGATATGACCATTCACCCAGTGACTCAGTGAAAAATGCACAGCTGAGAAATAGTCAAGAGGATGCAGTCATGAGTCTATTTTCTGTGGTAACTCATTCTGAAACTCACTGAAGAATACCAACTAGGAAATAGTCAGAGTCCAGGTCATATGGCCACTCAATTAAAGCATTACCAAATAATGCATAATGGGGCAATATCAAGGAGTCCATTTTATATAGCCTCTCATTGAGAGATTCAGTGTGTAATAAACAGCTGTGGAGTAGTCAGGACCATATGTAAAGTAGCCTCAAATTACGCAGCTATGTGAATGATACACACATGTGTGATAGTGAGGAGACTATTTGATATGGACACTCATACAGCACCTCTTCGAATATTCCACATTTGGGAAATAATCACTAGTACCTTTCATATGGTGTTTCGTAAGGAGAGTCAAAAAATAAGAAACATCTATGGAGTAAAATGGGGTCTATTACATAAGGAAACTATTTCAGTGTTTCAGTGAATAATATGTATATCTAATAAGTCAGGAATCTCTTTCACATGGACAGTCGTTAAGGGCCTCAGTGCATAATACACCCCTCAGAAAGAGTCAAGTGTCTACTTCAAATAAGTACAAATTTGGAGTCTCTGTAAGTAATGCACACATGGGCAATACACAAGAGTCTCTTTTCTATGCCCACATAGTCAAAGTTTCATTCAATAATACACAACTGGGGAAGAGGTATGTGTCTACATCATGTATCCACTCATTTAGAGCCTCAGTGAACAATTCACACCAGAGAAATAGTTGAGCGTTATTCACATGGCCACTCACTATGTGCGTTCCTGAATGATACGCACCTGGGGAATCCTCAGGATTCTATTTCGTACTACCATACATTTAGAACCTTATTGAATAATACACAATGGAGCAATAGTCAGGTGTCTGTTTTTTCTGGCCTCTCATTCAAAGTTTCAGTGAATAATAAACTTCTATGGAGTAATCAGGGCACTGTTTAAAATAGCTACGAATTAAGTGCCTTCCAGAGTGATACACACCTTGGTTTTAGTCAGGATTTTATTTCATATGAACTCTAATTCTGGGTATTGCTGAGTAATACACAACAGGGAGAGTGTCAGGAGTCAATTTGGTGTGGGAAATCATACAGAAACTGTTTGAATATTGCAGAAATGGAGAATAATCAGAAGTCTATGTCATAAGGCGGCTCTTTCAGACAAACAGTGTATAATGAACATGTGGAGTAATGAGAAGTCTGTTTCATTTGGCCGTTTTTTCACAGCCTCACTGAATATTACACACTTGTGATATAATATGGAGTCTATTGTTTATGGCCACTCATTCAGAGAATCCCTGAATAATGCACACCTGCAGAATGGTCAGAAGTCTATTTTATGGCCTCTCAGTGAGAGCCTCACTAAATGTACACACCTGGGAAAATAGTCAGGATTTACTTATGTTCCCTCATTTAGAGTCTCACTCAATAATGCACACCTGTGGAATAGTAAGACTTTTTCATGTGGTCTCTCATTTGGCGTGTCACTGAATTATGTGGTGTAGTCAAGGCGTCTATTTCATTTAGACACTTTTTCAGAGCCTCAGTGAATAAGAGAAAACTTTTCTATAATAAGGCATCTTATTAATATGGCCACATCTTGTAAGCCTCACTGAATAATACACACCTGGAGAATAATTTGGAGACTACTTGTGATAGACATTCATTCAGAGCCTCGGTGAATAATGCACACCTGTAGGGTAGCCAGGAGTCTATTTCATTTGGACACTCATTCGTAGCCTCAGTGGATAATATGCACGTGTGCATTAGTCAGGATTTTATTTCATATGGCCACTGACTTGTAATTTCAGTGAATAATGCACAAATGTAAAGTACTCAGCAGTGTTTTTTCATAGAGCCACTCATTCATAGATTCACTGAATAATACAAATATTTAAGATAGACAGAATTCTGTTTCATATGGTCAAACAATCAGAGCCTCACTGAGTAACACGAAACTGGGAAGTGTTAGGAGAATACTTTATATAGCCTCTGATTTACAGCCTAAGAAAATAATGCACACTGGTTGAATAGACACTAGTCTATTTTATATGGCCACAAAATCAAAGCCTGCGGTAGTAGTATACATCTTTAGAATAGTCACTAGTCTATTCCAGGTGCACAAATATTCAAAGTCAGAGTCAATAGTACACACCTGTGGACTAGTCAGAAAACTCCATTATATGGCAAATGTTTTAGAGCCTCAGTGAATAATACATACCTGGGGAATACTCAGGACCCTATTAAATAAGGCATCTATTTCAGAGATTCATTGAATAAAAAACACTTGTATTGTACACAGAATAATATTTCCTATGGCCAAATATTCAGAACTTAACTGAATTACATACTTTTTGGAGAAAGTCAGGATTCTATTTTATATAGACACATATTCAGAACCTAACTGAATAACATACACCTTGGGGAACGTCAGGATTCTATATCCTATAGCCACACATTTAGATACCAAATGTTACAACGCACACCTGCGGAGTGTTCAGGAGTGTCTGTTTTATGGCCACTCATTCAGAGCCTCACAGAATAATACAGAACTATGAAAATTCAGGACTGTATTTTACATGGCCACTTATTTTGAACCTCATTGTAGAATCATGTATATCTGGAAAATACTCAGGATTCTATTATATATAGCCACTTATCCAGAGACTCACCGAATAATGCACACCTGGGGAATAATCCGGAGACTATTTGATATGACCGTTCACCCAGTGACTCAGTGAAAAAGGCACAGCAGAGATAGAGTCAAGAGAATAGAGTCATGAGTCTATTTTCTGTGGTGACACATTCAGAAACTAACTGAAGAATACTCACCTTGGAAATAGGCAGAGTCCATGTCATAAGGCCACTCAATCAAAGCATTAATGAATAATGCAAAATGGGGCAATAGTAAGGAGTCTATTAAATACGGCCTTTCATTGAGAGCTTCAGTGCATAATAAAGATCTGTGGAGTAGTCAGGACCCTCTTTTAGGTAGCCCCAAGTTACGCAGCTACGTGAATGATACACACATGTGTGATAGTCAGGAGACTATTTGATATGGACACTCATACAGCACCTCTTCAAATACTGCACATTTCGGGAATAATCACTAACCTATTTCATATGGTGATTCGTCTGGAGACTCAATATATAACACACACCTGTGGATTACAATGGGGTCTATTACATAAGGCCACTCTTCCTCTGATTCAGTGAATAATATGTATATCTGATAAGTCAAGAATGTCTTTCACATGGCCACTCATACAGGGCCTCAATGCATAATACTCAACTCAGAAATAGTCAAGGGTCTACTTCAAAAATGTACACATTCAGAGTCTCTTTAGGTAATGCAAACATGGGCAATACACAAGAGTCTCTTTTCTATGCCCACTTAGTCACAGTTTCATTAAATAATACACACCTGGGAAAGAGTTAAGAGTTTACTTCATGTAGCCACTCATTTAACGCCTCAGTGAATAAATCACACAGGAGTAACAGTCGAGAATTTTTTATATGGCCACTCATTATATGACTCCCTGAATGATACACACCTGGGGAATCCTCATATTCTATTTCATAATAGCACACATTTAGAACCTTATTGAATAATTCATAATGGAACAATGGTCAGGGTTCTATTCTTTCAGGCCTCTCATTAATCGTCTCAGTGAATAAAAACCTTGTATGGAGTAATCAGGGCACTGTTTAAGAGAGCTACGAATTAAGTGCCTACCTGAGTAATACACACCTGGGTGATAGTCAGGAGTTTATTTCATATAAACGCTAATTCTGGGTATTGCTGTGTAATACACAACTGGGGGAGTGTCAGGAGTCTATTTGGTATGGACACTCATACAAAACCTGTTTGAATTATGCACACATGGAGAATAATCAGGAGTCTATGTCATACGGCTACTCATTCAGACAAACAGTGAATAACCCACATGTGGAGTAATGCGAAGTCTGTTTTATATGGCCTTTCTTTTACAGCCTCACTAAATGTTACACACCTGTGATATAGACTGGAGTCTATTGTTTATGGCCACCCATACAGAGCAACACTGTATAATGTACACCTAGGGAGTAATCAGAAGTCTCTAATCTACGACCTCTCATCGAGAGCCTCACTAAATATTCACACCTGGGAAAATTGTAAGGATTTACTTATATCACCTCATTTAGAATCTCACTCAATAATACACACCTGTGCAAGAGTATGGAGACTTTTTCATGTGGGCACTCTTTTGCAGTGCCACTGAATAATGTGGTGAATTCAGGAGTCTATTTTATGTAGACAAATTTTCGGAACCTCAGTGAATAAAAGAGACTTTTGCTATAGTAAAGAGTCTAATTAATATGGCAACATCTTATAAGCCTTACTAAATAATGCACACCATGGGAATAATTTGGATTCTGTTTTTAATGAACATTCATTCAGAGCCATGGTGAATAATGCACACCCGTAAGGTAGCCAGGTGTCTGTTTCAATTGGACACTATTCATATCCTCAGTGGATAAAATGCACGTGTGGATTAGTCAGGATTTCATTTCATATGGCCACTGACTCGTAATTTCAGTGAATAATGCACAAATATAAACTACTCAGCAGTCGATTTCACAGAGCCACTCATTCCGAGATTCACTGAATAATACAAATATTTAAGACAGACAGAATCTTGTTTCATATGGTCACACAATCAGAGCCTCACTGAGTAACACACACCTGGGGAAAAGATAGGAGTCTGCTTTATATAGCCTCTCATTTACAGCCTCAGTGAATAATGCACACGTGTGTAATAGACATTAGTCTATTTAAAATGGCCACAAAATCAAAGCCTGAGTGGGTAATACACAACTTTTGAATAGTCACAAGTCTATTCCATATGCCCAAATACTCAAAGTCAGAGTCAATAATACACACCTGCGTAGTAGTCAAAATACAATTTCATGTGGCTAAAGATTTAGAGATTCAGTGAATAACGCATACCTGGGTAATAATCAGGACGATATTACATATGGCACCTATTTCAGAGATTCATTGAATAAGGAAAACCTCTATTGTAGACAGAATTCTATTTTAAATAACCACATATTCAGAACCCAACTGAAAGACATACATTTTGGGAAAAGTCAGGATTCTACTTCGTATAGCCGCATATTCAGAACCTAACTGAATAACATACACCTTTGGGAAAGTCAGGATTCTATTTCCTATAGCCACCCATTTAGATACCAAATGTAAAAACGCAAACCTGCGGAGTATTCAGGAGTGTCTTTTTTATGGCCACTCATTCAGAGCCTCACAGAATAATACAGAACTATGAAAATTCATGAGTGTATTTTACATGGCCAATTATTCAGAACCTCATTGAAGGATCATGTATATCTGGAAAATACTCAGGGTTCTATTATACATAGCCACTTATTTAGAGACTCACCGCATAATGCACACCTGGGCAATAGTCCGGAGACTATTTGATATGTTGGTTCACCCAGTGACTCAGTGAAAAATTCACAGCTGAGACAGAGTCAAGAGAATAGAGTCAAGAGGCTATTTTCTGTGGTAACACATTCAGGAACGAAGTGAAGAATATGCACCTTGGAAATAGTCAGAGTCCAGGTCATAAGGCTACTCAATCAAAGCATTACCGAATAATTCACAACGGGGCAATAGTAAGGAGTCCATTACATTTGGCCTCTCATTGAGAGCTTCATTGCATAATAAAGAGCTGTGGAGTAGTCAGGACCCTCTTTTAGGTAGCCCCAAGTTACGCAGCAACGTGAATGTTACACACATGTGTGAGAGTCAGGAGACTATTTGATATGGACACTCATACAGCACCTCTTCGAATACTGCACATTTGGGGAATAATCAGTAGTCTATTTCATATGGTGAGTCGTTTGGAGAGTCAAAAAATAACACACACCTGTGGAGTAAAATGGGGTCTATTACAAAAGGCCACTCATTCAGTGTTTCAGTGAACAATATGTAGATCTGATAAGTCAGGAATGTCTTTCACATGGCAACTCGTTCACGGCCTCAGTCCATAATACTCCCCTCAGAAATAGTGAAGGGTTCACTTCAAAAAAGTACGCATTCAGAGTCTCTGTAAGTAACGCACACATGGGTAATACACAATAGTCTCTTTTGTTTTAATTTTTATTGCATTATAGGTTTGGGGGTACATGTGCAGAACGTGCAAGATAGTTGCATAGGTACACACATGGCAGTGTGTTTTGCTGCCATCCTCCCCTTCACCCACACTTGGCATTCATCCCCAGGCTATCCCTCCCCAGCCCCCCCTGCTGTCCCTTTCCCATTCCCCCCAATAGACCCCAGTGTATAGTAGACGGCCTCTCTGTGTCCATGTGTTCTCATTTTTCTCACCCACCTATGAGTGAGTATATGCGGTATTTCTTTTTCTGTTCTTGTGTCAGTTTGCTCAGAATGATGTTCTCCAGATTCATCCATGTCCTTACAAAGGACAAAAACTCATCATTTTTGATTGCTGCATAATATTCCATGGTGTATATGTGCCACATTTTCCCAGTCCAGTCTATCCTCATTGGGAATTTGGGTTGTTTCCAGTTCTTTGCTGTTGTAAACAGTGCTGCAATGAACATTCGTGTGCATGTGTCCTTATAGTAGAACGATTTATAGTCCTTTGGATATATACCCAGTAATGGGATTGCTGGGTCAAATGGAATTTCTATTTCTAGGTCCCTGAGGAATCGCCACACTCTCTTCCACAATGGTTGAACTAATTTACACTCCCACCAACAGTGTAAGCGTGTTCCTACTTCTCCACATCCTCTCCAGCATCTGCTGTCTCCAGATTTTTTAGTGATCTCCATTTTAACTGGCGTGAAATGGTATCTCAATGTGGTTTTGATTTGCATCTCTCTAATGACCAGTGATGATGAGCAGTTTTTCATGTTTGTTGGCCTCATGTATGTCTTCTTTTTTAAAGTGTCTGTTCATATCCTTTGCCCATTTTTGGATGGGCTTGTTTGTTTTTTTCCTGTAAATCCGTTTGAGTTCTTTGTAAAATAGTCTCTTTTCTATGCACACTTAGTCAGAGTTTCATTCAATAATAAACACCTGGGAAAGAGTTAAGTGTCTACTTCATGTAGCCACTCATTTAGCGCCTCAGTGAATAATTCACATCAGAGTAAAAGTCGAGAATTTTTTTATGGCCACTCACAATGTGACTCCCTGAATGATACACAGCTGCGGAATCCTCACATTCTATTTCATAATAGCACACATTTAGAACCTTATTGAATAATTCACAATGGAGCAATAGTCAGGGGTCTATTCTTTCTGGCCTCTCATTCAACGTTTCAGTGAATAAAAAACCTCTATGGAATAATCAGGGCACTGTTTAAGATAGCCACGAATTAAGTGCCTTCCTGAGTAATACACACCTGGGTGATAGTAAGGAGCTTATTTCATATAAACACTAATTCTGGGTATTGCTAAGTAATACACAACTGGGGGAGTGTTAGGAGACTATTTGGTATGGACACTCTTAAAGAACCTGTTTGAATTATGCATACATGGAGAATAATCAGGAGTCTATGTCATATGGCTACTCGTTCAGACAAAGAGTGAATAACCCACATGTGGAGTAATGAGAAGTCTGTTTTATATGGCCCTTCTTTTACAGCCTCACTGAATATTGCACACCTGTGATATAGTCTGGAATCTATTGTTTATGGCCATTCATTCAGAGCATCACTGAATAATGTATACCTAGGGAGTAATCAGAAGTCTCTATTCTATGGCCTCTCATTGAGAGCCTCACTAAATGTTCACACCTGGGAAAATTTTAAGGTTTACTTATATCACCTCATTTAGAATCTCACTCAATAATACACACCTGTGCAAGAGTATGGAGACTTTTTCATGTGGGTACTCTTTTGCAGTGCCACTGAATAATGTGGTGAATTCAGGAGTCTATTTTATGTAGACAAATTTTTGAAACCTCAGTGAATAAAAGAGCCTCTTTCCATAGTAAGGCATCTAATTAATATTGCAACATCGTCTAAGCCTTACTAAATAATACACACCACGGGAATGATTTGGATTCTGTTTTTAATGAACATTCATTCAGAGCCATGGTGAATAATGCAAACCGGTAAGGTAGCCAGGGGTCTGTTTCAATTGGATACTATTCATATCCTCAGTGGATAATATGCACATGTTGATTAGTCAGGATTACATTTCATATGGCCACTGACTCGTAATTTCAGTGAATAATGCACAAATATAAACTACTCAGCAGTCTATTTCACAGAGCCACTCATTCTGAGATTCACTGAATAATAAAAATATTTAAGACAGACAGAATCCTGTTTCATATGGTCACACAATCAGGGCCTCACTGAGTAACACACACCTGGGGAAAATTTAGGAGTCTGCTTTATATAGCCTCTCATTTACAGCCTCAACGAATAATGCACACGTGTGTAATAGACACTAGTCTATTTGAAATGGCCACAAAATCAAAGCCTGAGTGGGTAATACACAACTTTTGAATAGTCACAAGTCTATTTGATATGCCCAAATACTCAAAATCAGCGTTAATAATACACACTTCTGTAGTAGTCAAAATACAATTTCATGTGGCCAAAGATTTAGAGCCTCAGTGAATAATACATACCTGGGTAATAATCAGGACGATATTACATATGGCACCTATTTCAGAGATTCATTGAATAAGGAAAACCTCTATTGTAGACAGAATTCTATTTTGTATACCCACATATTCAGAATCCAACTGAAAGACATACACTTTGGGGAAAGTCAGGATTTTATTTTGTATAGCCACATATTCAGAACCTAACTGAATAACATAAACCTTGGGGAAAGTCAGGATTCTATTTCCTATAGCCACCCATTTAGATACCAAATGTAAAAATGCACACCTGCGGAGTATTCAGGAGTGTCTTTTTTATGGCCTCTCATTCAGAGCCTCACAGAATAATACAGAAGTATGGAAATTCAGGAGTGTATTTTACATGCCCACTTATTCAGAACCTCATTGAAGAATCATGTATATCTGAAAAATACTCAGGATTCTATTATATATAGCCACTTATTCAGAGACTCATCGCATAATGCCCACCTGGGTGACTCTTTGATGTGACCTTTCACCCAGTGACTCAGTGAAAAATGCACAGCTGAGATAGAGTGAAGAGAATAGAGTCATGAGTCTATTTTCTGTGGTGACACATTCAGGAACTAAGTGAAGAATACGCACCTTGGAAATAGTCAGAGTCCAGGTCATAAGGCCACTCAATCAAAGCATTACCGAATAATGCACAATGGGGCAATAGTAAGGAGTCTATTTTGTATATTCTCTCATTGAGAGCTTTAGTGCCTAATAAACAGCTGTGGATTAGTCAGGACCCTCTTTAAGGTAGCCCCAAATAACGCAGCTATGTGAATGATACAAACATGTGTGATAATCAGGAGACTATTTGATATGGAACTTCTTACAGCACCTCTTCGAATACTGAACATTTGGGGAATAATAACTAGTCTATTTTATATGGTGATTCATTTTGAGAGTCAAAAAATAACGCACAGCTGTGAAGTAAAATGGGGTCTATTTTATAAGGGCACAGTTTCAGAGTTTCAGTGAATAATATGTGTATCTCATAAGTCAGGAATCTCTTTCACATTGCCACTCATTCAGGGCCTCAGTGCATAATACTCCCCTCAGAAATACTCAAGGGTTTACTTCAAATAAGTACACATTCAGAATCTCTGTAAGTAATACACACATGGGAAATACACAAGAGTCTCTTTTCTATGCTCATTTAGTCAGAGTCTCATTCCATAATACACATCTGGGGAAGCATTATGGGTATACATCACGTAGCCACTCATTTACAGCCTCAGTGAAAAATCCACACCGGAGTAACAGTCGAGCATTTTTTACATGGCCACTCACTATGTGCCTCCCTGAATGGTACCCACCTGGGGAATCCTGAGGATTCTATTTCATACTACCACACATTTAGAACTTTTATTGAATAGTTCACAATGGCGCAATAGTCAGGTGTCTATTCGTTCTGGACTCTCTTTCAAAGTTTCTGTGAATAATAAACTTCTATGGAGTAATCATGGCACTGTTTAAGATAGCCACGAATTAAGTGCCTTTCTGAGTGATACACACCTGGTTGATAGTCAGGACTTTATTTGGAATGAACTCCAATTCTGATTACTGCTGAGTAATTAACAACTGAAAGAGTGTCAGGAGTCTATTTAGTGTGGACACTCATACAGAAACTGTTTAAATAATGCACAAATGGCGAATAATCAGGAGTCTATATCATATGGCTACTCATTCAGACAAAGAGTGAATAACACACTTGTAGAGTAATGAGAAGTGTGTTTCATATGGCCATTCTTTCACAGCCTCACTGAATATTACACTCTTGTGATATAGTATGGAGTCTAATTTTTATGGCCATTCATTCAGAGAATCACTGAATTATGCACTCCTGCACAATGGTAAGAAGTCTATCTTATGTCCTCTCAGTGAGAGCCTCACTAAATGTACACACCTGGAAAAATAGTCAGGATTTAGTTATATTTCTGCATTTAGAGTCTCACTCAATAATGCACACCTGTGAATTAGTAAGGAGACTTTTTCATGTGGCCTCTCACTCGGCGTGTTACTGAATTTTGTGGTGTAGTCAAGGAGTCTATTTCATGTAGACAATTTTTCAGAGCCTCAGTGAATAAGAAAATACCTTACTATAATAAAATATCTAATTAATATGGCCACATCTTGTAAGTCTCATTGAATAATACACACCTGGATAATAATTTGTAGTCTATTCTCTATGGATATTCATTCAGAGCCTTGGTGAATAATGCACACCCATTGGGTAGCCAGGAAACTATTTCATTTGGACACTTTTCCTCAGTGGATAATATGCACGTGTGTATTAGTCAGGATTTCATTTCATATGGCCACTGACTTATAATTTCTGTGAATAATGCACAAATGTCACGTACTAAGCAGTCTTTTTCATACAGCCACTCATTCAGAGATTCACTGAATAATAAAAGTATTTAAGATAAAAAGAATCCTGTTTTATATGGTCACACGATCAGAGGCTCACTGAGTAACACACATTTGGGGAAGCGTTAAGAGTATACATTATATAGCCTCTAATTTACAGCCTCAGCAAATAATGCACACGTGTGGAATAGACACTAATCTATTTTATATGGCCACAAAATCAAAGCCTGAGTGAGTAATACACAACTTTAGAAGAGTCACTAGTCTATTCCCAAATGCCCAAATATTGAAAGTCAGACTAAATAATACACACCTGTGAACCAGTCGAAAAAGAATTTCATATGGCCAGTTTTAGAGCCTCAGTGAATAATACATACCTGGGGAATGCTCAGGACCCTATTACATAAGGCATCTATTTTTGAGATTCATTGAATAAGGAACACTTGTATTGTACAGAGTTCTATTTCCTATAGCCAAATATTCATAACTTAACTGAATGACATATTCCTTGGTGAAAGTCAGGAGTCTATTTTGTATAGCCACATATTCAGAACCTAACTGAATAAAATACACTTTGGGAATGTAAGGATTCTATTTGGTATAGCCACTCTTTCACATACTGTAAGTAAAAACGCATACCTGTAAAGTATTCAGGAGTCTCTGTTTTATGGCCATTCATTCAGAACCTCACAGAATAATACAGAACTTTGGAAATTTAGGAGTGTATTTTACATGGGAACTTATTCAGAACTTCATTGAAGAATCATATATATCTGGAAAATGCTCAGGATTCTATTATATATAGCCACTTATTTAGAGACTCACTGAATAGTGCACACATGGAAAATAGTCTGGAGACTATTTGATATGACCATGCACCCAGGGACTCAGTGAAAAATGCACAGCTGTGAAATAGTCAAGAGTATAGAGTCATGAATCTATATTCTGTGGTAACTCGTTCAGAAACTCACTGAAGAATATCTACCTTGGACATAGTCAGAGTCCATGTCATATGTCCAATCAATCAAAGCATTACCTCATAATGCACAATGGGGCAATAGTAAGGAGTCCCTTTCCTATAGCCTCTCATTGAGAGCTTCAGTGCATAACAAACAGCAGTGGAGTAGTCAGGACCCTCTTTTAGGTAGCCCCAATTTCCACTGCTACGTGAATGATACACACATGTGTGATAGTCAGGAGACTCTTTGATATGGACACTTATACAGCAACTCTTGAAATACCGCACATTTGGGGAATGATCACTAGTCTATTTTATATGGTGATTCAATTGGAGAGTCAAAAACTAACCCACACCTGTGAAGTAAAATGGAGTCTATTACATAAGGCCACTCTTTCTGTGTTTCAGTGAATAATATGTATATCTAATAAATCAGAAATATCTTTCACATGGCAACTCGTTCAGGGCCTCAGTGTATAATACTCCCCTCAGAAATAGTCAAGGGTCTACTTCAAGTAAGTACACATTCAGAGTCTCTGTATGTATTGCACAAATGGGCAATACACGAGATACTTTTCTTTTTTTTTTTAATTTTTATTGCATTATAGGTTTGGGGGTACATGTGCAGAACGAGCAAGATAGTTGCATAGGTACACACATGGCAGTGTGCTTTGCTGCTTTCCTCCCCTTCACCCACACTTGGTATTCATCCCCAGGCTATCCCCCCCAGCCCCCCCTGCTGTCCCTCCCCCATTCCCCCCAACAGTCCCCAGTGTATAGTAGACCTCCTCTCTGTGTCCACGTGTTCTCATTTTTCTCACCCACCTATGAGTGAGTATATGCGGTATTTCTTTTTCTGTTCTTGTGTCAGTTTGCTAAGAATGATGTTCTCCAGATTCATCCATGTCCCTACAAAGGACACATACTCATCATTTTTGATTGCTGCATAATATTCCATGGTGTATATGTGCCACATTTTCCCAGTCCAGTCTATCATCGTTGGGCATTTGGGTTGGTTCAAGGTCTTTGCTATTGTAAACAGTGCTGCAATGAACATTCGTGTGCATGTGTCCTTATAGTAGCACGATTTATAGTCCTTTGGATAGATACCCAGTAATGGGATTGCTGGGTCAAATGGAATTTCTATTTCTAGGTCCCTGAGGAATCGCCACACTGTCTTCCACAATGGTTGAACTAATTTACACTCCCACCAACAGTGTAAGAGTGTTCCTATTTCTCCACATCCTCTCCAGCATCTGCTGTCTCCAGATTTTTTAATGATAGCCATTCTAACTGGTGTGAGATGGTATCTCAATGTGGTTTTGATTTGCATCTCTCTAATGACCAATGATGATGAGCACTTTTTCATATGTTTGCTGGCCTCATGTATGTCTGCTTTCGTAAAGTTTCTGTTCATATCCTTTGCCCATTTTTGTATGGGCTTGTTTGTTTTTTTCCTGTAAATCTGTTTGAGTTCTTTGTAAATTCTGGATATCAGCCCTTAGTCAGATGCGTAAACTGCAAAGATTTTTTCCCATTCTGATGGTTGCCGATTCACTCTAGTGACTGTTTGTTTTGCCGTGCAGAAGCTGTGGAGTTTGATTAGGTCCCATTTGTCTATTTTGGCTTTTGTTGCCAATGCTTTTGGTGTTTTGTTCATGAAGTCCTTGCCTACTCCTATGTCCTGAATGGTTTTGCCTAGATTTTCTTCTAGGGTTTTTATGGTGTCAGGTCTTACGTTTAAGTCTTTAATCCATCTGGAGCTAATTTTAATGTAAGGTGTCAGGAAGGGGTCCAGTTTCTGCTTTCTGCACATGGCTAGCCAGTTTTCCCAACACCATTTATTAAATAGGAAATCCTTTCCCCATTGCCTGTTTTTGTCTGGTTTATCAAAGATAATATGGTTGTAGATACTTTTCTATTCTGACTTAGTCAGAGTCTCATTCAATAACGCACAGCTGGGGAAGAGTTAAGGGTCTACTTCATGTAGCCACTCATTTAGAGCTTCGGTGAGTAGTTCACAGCGGAGTAATAGTCGAGCATTTTTTATATGGCCACTCACGATGTGCCTGCCTGAATGATACACACCTGGGGAATCTTCTGGATTTTATTTAATACTACCACACATTTAGAACCTTATTGAATAATTTACAATGGGCAATAGTCAGCTGTCTATTCTTTCTGGCCACTCATTCAAAGTTTCAGTAAATAATAAAATTCTATGGAGTAATCAGGGCACTGCTTAAGATAGCCACGAATTAATTGCCTTCCTGGGTGATACACACCTGGGTGATAGTCAGCAGTTTATTTCATATAAACCCTAATTCTGGGTATTGCTGAGTAATACACAACTGGTGAAGTGTCAGGAGTCTATTTGGTATGGACACTCATACAGAACCTGTTTGAATAATGCACACATGGAGAATAATCAGGAGTCTATGTCATATGGCTACTCATTTAGAAAAACAGTGAATAACGCACATGTGGAGTAATGAGAAGTCTGATTCATATGGCCGTTCCTTCACAGCCTCACTGAATATTACACACTTGTGATATAGTGTGGAGTCTATTATTTATGACCACTCATTCAGAGAATAAGAGATTAATGCACAGCTGCGGAATCATAAGAAGTCTCTATCCTCTGGCCTCTCATTTAGAGACTCACGAAATGTACACATCTAGGATAATAGTCAGGATTTACTTATATCCCCTCAATTATAGTCTCACTCAATAATGCACAGATGTGGAAGAAGACTTTTTCATGTGACCTGTCATTCGGAGTGTCACTGAATAATGTGGTGTTGTTAGGATTGTATTTCACATAGACACATTTTCAGAGCCCCAGTTAATAAGAGAGACCCTTGCTATAATAAGGCATCTTATTAATATGGCCACATCTTTTAAACCTAACTGAATAATACACACGTGGAGAATAATTTGGAGTTTATTTACGATGAACATTCATTAAGAGCCTCGGTGAATACTGCACACCCGTGTGGTAGCAAGAGTCTATTTTATTTGGACATTCATTCATAACCTTAGTTGATAATATGAACGTTTGGATTAGTCAGCATTTTATTTTATTATTTATTTATTTATTATTTATTTATTTTTTTCAAACCTTTGTGTCAAGGAGGGAAAGAGCCTTCGATACTGTATATACATAAATCCATGTTTATTTTTATTTTTAATTTTATTTATTTATTTATTTATTTATTTATTTTTTTTTTTTTACATTACAGATTTTGGGAGACATGTGCAGAACCTGAAAAATAATTGCATAGGTACACACATGGCAGTGTGTTTTGCTGCCTTCCTCCCCTTCACACACACTTGGCATTTATCTCCAGGCTATCCCTCCCCAGCCCTTCCCACTATCCCTCCCCCATTCCCCCTGAGTGTGTAGTAGGCCCCCTCCCTGTGTCCATGTGTTCTCATTTTTCTCACCCGCCTATGAGTGGGAATATGTGGTATTACTTTTTCTGTTGTTGTCTCAGTTTGCTGAGAATGATGTTCTCCAGATTTATTCATGTTTTTACAAAGGACACAAACTCATCATTTTTGATTGCTGCATAATATTCCCTGGTGTATATGTGTCACGTTTTCCCAGTCCAGTCTATCATCGATGGGCATTTGGGTTGGTACCAGGTCTTTGCTATTGTAAACACTGCTGCAATGAACATTCGTGTGCATGTGTCCTTATAGTAGAACGATTTATAGTCCTTTGGATATATACCCAGTAATGGGATTGCACGGTCAAATGCAATTTTTATTTCAAGGTCCTTGAGGAATCGCCACACTGTCTTCCACAATGGTTGAACTAATTTACACTTCCACTAACAGTGTAAGAGTGTTCCTATTTCTCCACATCCTCTCCAGCATCTGCTGTCTCCAGATATTTTAATGATCGCCTTTCTAACTGGTGTGAGATGGTATCTCAATGTGGTTTTGATTTGCATATCTCTAATGACCAGCGATGATGAGCATTTTTTCATGTGTTTGTTGTCCTCATGTATGTCTTATTTTGCTAAGTGTCTGTTCATATCCTTTGCCCATTTTTGAATGGGCTTGTTTGTTTTTTTCCTGTAAATCTGTTTGAGTTCTTTGTAAATTATGGATATCAGCCCTTAGTCAGATGCGTAAATTGCAATGATTTTTTCTCATTCTGATGGTTGCTGATTCACTCTAGTGACTGTTTCTTTTGCTGTGCAGAAGCTGTGGAGTTTGATTAGGTACCATTTGTCTATTTTGGCTTTTGTTGCCAATGCTTTTGGTGTTCTGGTCATGAAGTCTTTGCCTACTTCTATGTCCTCAATGGTTTTGCTTAGATTTTCTTCTAGGGTTTTTATGGTGTCAGGCCTTATGTTTAAATCTTTAATCCATCTGGAGTTAATTTTAGTGTAAGGTGTCAGGAAGGGGTCCAGTGTCTGCTTTCTGCACATGGCTAGCCAGCTTTCCCAACACCATTTATTAAATAGGGAATCCTTTCCCCATTGCTTGTTTTTGTCTGGTTTATCAAAGATTATATGGTTGTAGGTATGTTGTGTTGCCTCCGATGCCTCTGTTCTGTTCCATTGGTCTATATCTCTGTTTTGGTACCAGTACCATCATGTTTTGATTACTGTAGCCTTGTAGTATAATTTGAAGTCTGGTAGTGTGATGCCTCCTGCTGTGTTCTTTTTGCTTAGAATTGACTTGGCTATGCGGGCTCTCTTTTGGTTCCATATGAAGTTCATGGCAATGTTTTCCAGTTCAATGAAGAAATTCAATGGTAGTTAAATGGGGATAGCATTGATTCTGTAAATTACTTTGGGCAGTATAGCCACTTTCACGATATTGATTCTTTCTAACCACGAACATGGAATGTTTCTCCATCTGTTTGTGTCCTCTCCTATTTCGTTGAGCAGTGGTTTTTAGTTTTCCTTAAATAGGTCCCTAACGTTCCTTGTAAGTTGTGTTCCTAGGTATTTCATTTTCTTTGTACCAATTGTGAATGGCAGTTCGTTTTTGATTTTGTTCTCTTTAAGTCTGTTATTGGTGTATAAAAATGCTTGTGATTTTTCCCATTGATTTTATATCCTGAGACTTTGCTGAAGTTGCTTATCACTTTCTGGTGCTTTTGGCCTGAGGTGATGAGGTCTTCTAGGTATACTATCATGTCGACTGCAAATAGAGACAATTTGGCTTCCACCTTTCATATTTGAATACGCTTTATTTCTTTTTCTTGCCTGATTGCTCTGAATAGAACTTCCAGTACTATGTTGACTACGAATGGTGAGAGAGGGCATCCTTGTCTAGTGCTGGATTTCAAAGGGAATGCTTCCCGTTTTTGCACATTCAGTATGATATTGGCTGTTGCTTTGTCATATATAGCTTTTATTACTTTGAGATATGTTCCATCAATACCAAGTTTATTGCGGGTTTTTAGCATAAAGGGCTGTTGAATTTTTCAAATGCCTTCTCTGCATCAATTGTGATAATCATGTGGTTTTTGTTTTTGCTTCTGTTTATGTGGTGAATTACATTTATAGAATTGTGTATGTTTAACCAGCCTTGCATCCCAGGGATGATTCCTACTTGATCATGATGAATAAATATTTTAATGTGCTGATGCAATCGGTTTGCCAGTAATTTATTGAAGATTTTTGCATCTTTGTTCATTATGGATATTGGCCTGAAGTTTTCTTTTCTTTTTGAGTCTCTGCCGGGTTTTGGTATCAGGATGATGTTGGTTTCATAAAAGGATTTGGGAAGAATTCCCTCTTTTTGAATTATTTGGAATAGTTTCAGAAGGAATGGTAACAGATCCTCTTTGTGTGTCTGGTAGAATTCGGCTGTGAACCCATCTGGACCTGGGCTTTTTTTGTGTGGTAGGCTCTTAATTGCTGCCTCAACTTCAGCCCTTGTTATTGGTCTATTCATAGTTTCAGCTTCCTCCTGGTTTAGGCTTGGGAGGACACAGGCGTCCAGGAATTTATCCATTTCTCCCTGGTTTACTAGTTTATGTGCATAGAGTTGTTGGTAGTATTCTCTGATGCAGGTTTGAATTTCTGTTGAAACTGTGGTGCTTCTAACATTATTGTTTTTTATTGCATCTATTTGGTTGTTCTCTCTTTTTTTTTTTATCAGTATGGCTACTGGTCTGTCTATTTTGTTGATCTTTTCAAAAAACCAGCTCTTGGATTTATTGATTTTTTGAAGGGTTTTTCGTGTCTCTATGTCCTTCAGTTCTGCTCTAATCTTAGTTAGTTCTTGTCTTTGGCTAGGTTTTGAGCTTTTTTGATCTTCCTCCTCTAGCTGTTTCAATTTTGACGATAGAGTGTCAAGGTTGGATCTCTCCACTCTTCTCATGTGGGCACTTATTGCTATATAATTTCCTCCACAGACTGCTTTAAATGTGTTCCAGAGATTCTGGTACATTTGTCTTTGAGCTCATTGGTTTCTAAAAACTTTTTTATTTGTGCCTTCATTTCATTGTTTATTCAATCAACATTCAAGAGCCAGTTGTTCAGTTTCCATGAAGCTGTGCGGTTCTGAGTTATTTTCTGAATTCTGAGTACCAACTTGATTGCACTATTGTCTGAGAGACTGTTTGTTATGATTTCAGTTGTTTTGCATTTCCTGAGGAGTGCTTTACTTCCAATTATGTGGTCAATTTTGGAGTAGGTGTGATGTGGTGCTGAGAGAATGTATATTCTGTGGATTTGGGGTGGAGAGTTCTGTAAATGTCGATCAGGTTTTCTTGTTCCAGGTCTGAGTTCAAGGCCTGGATATCCTTGTTAATTTTCTGTCTGGTTGATCTGTCTGATATTGACAGTGGAGAGTTAAAGTCTCCCACTATTATTGTGTGAAAGTCTAAGTCTCTTTGTAAGTCATTAAGTACTTGCCATATATATCTGGGTGCTCATGCATTGGGTCCATATATATTTAGAATCGTTAGCTCTTCTTGTTGTATCGATCATTTTAACATTATGTAATGACCTTCTTCGTCTCTTTTCATCTTTGCTGCTTTAAAGTCTATTTTATCAGAGACGAGGATTGCAACTCCTGCTTTTTTGCTCTCCATTTGCTTTGTAAATCTTCCTCCATTCCTTTATTTTGAGACTTTGTGTATCCCTGCGTGTGAGGCGGGTTTTCTGGATACAGCACAATGATGGGTTTTGGTTTTTTATCCAATTTGCCAGTCTGTGTTTTTTGATTGGTGCATTTAGCCCATTTACATTTATGGTTAATATTGTTATGTGTGAATTTGATACTGCCATTTTGATACTAGCTGGCTGTTTTGCCCATTGGTTCATGTAAATTCTTCATTTTGTTGATGCTCTTTAGCATTAGGTATGCTTTTAGGATGGCTTGTACTGGTTGTTTCTTTCTATGTGTAGTTCCTCTTTCAGGAGCTCTTGTAGAACAGGCCTAGTGGTGACAAAATCTCTGAGTACTTGCTTGTTCATGAAGGATTTTATTTTTTCTTCACTTATGAAGCTCAGTTTGGTTGGATATGAAATTCTGGGTTGAAAGTTCTTTTCTTTAAGGATGTTTAATATTAGCCCCAACTCTCTTCTGACTTGTGGAGTCTCCCGAGAGATATGTTGTGAGTCTGATGGGCTTCTCTTTCTGGGTAACCGACCTTTCTCTCTAGCTGCCCTTAGTATTTTCTCCTTCATTTCAACCCTGGTGAATCTGACGATTATGTGCCTTGGGGTTTATATTTTGCGGAGTATATTTGCAGTGTTCTCTGTATTTCCTTGAGATGAGTATTGACCTGTCTTGCTAGGTTGGGGAAATTTTCCTGGACAATATCCTGAAGAGTATTTTCCAGCTTGTAGTCATTCTATTCATCACATTCTGGTACACCTATCAAACGTAGGTTGGGTCTCTTCATATAGTTCCACATTTCTTGGAGATTTTGTTCATTCCTTTTTGCACTTTTTTCTTTAATCTTTGTTTCTCGTTTTATTTCATTGAGTTGATCTTCGACTTCTGATATTCTTTCTTCTGCTTGGTCAATTCGGCTGTTGAAACTTGTGCATGGTTCGTGACGTTCTCGTCTTGTGTTTCTCAGCTCCATCAATTCATTCATATTCTTCTCTACGTTGTCCATTCTTGTTATCATTTCCTCGAATCTTTTTTCAAAGTTCTTAATTTCTTTGCACTAATTTAGAACATGTTCTTTTGTCTCACTGAAGTTTCTTATTATCCCCTTTCTGAAGTCTGATTCTGTCATTTGATTACACTCATTCTCCGTCCAGCTTTGTTCCCTTGCTGTTGAGGAGTTTTTGTCCTTTGTAGGAGGTGAGATGTTTTGGTTTCGGGTGTTTTCTTCCTTTTTGCCCTCGTTTCTTTCCATCTTTCTGGATTTATCCACCTATCGTCTTAGTAGTTGCTGATTTTTCAATTTGGTCTCTGTTTGGACGCCCAGATTGTTCATGATAAAGTATTTCTGTTACTTATTTTTCCTTCTAATGGTCTAGCTTCTCTGCCGTATGAGTGCTGAGGTCCACTCCAGGCCCTGCTTCTCTGGGGTACACCTGTAGAAGCTGTGAAACAGTGAGGCATGTTACCAGTTTCTTCTTCTCCTATCTTTTTTCCAGAATGGTGCCCACCAAATGTCAGTCTGATAAGTCTTTTTTTGGGGTGATATACAGGGGTCAGGGAGCTGCTTGAGGAGAAGACCTTTGCTTTATAATAGCTCCAGTGCTGAGCTGTGATATCTGTTGTTCATTCAGGGTTGTTGGGGGGATGTGTTTATGTCTGCTGCAACAGAACTCATAACCCCCCCTTTTTCCCCTTAGATGCTCTGTCTCAGGGAGTTGGGGCTTTCTTTATAAGTATCTGTTGCACTGTCCTGCTTAGCTAGGAGGCACTCTATTCACTATTTGCCTGCTGGGTCTCTGCCCTGCTAGTGTGGGTTCCCCCTGATGCTGCAGCGCTCTGTTCTGCTGTGGTGCACTCCGCCCTGCTGGCAGAGTCTCTCTGTTATGGTGGGTTGCCTCAGCAACAGCAGGCTGCGTCAGCCCTGGGTGGTACATCAGTAGGGGCAAATTGTGTCTGTAGTGGTGGATGTCCCTTCCTCACCGGGCTGCACTGTTCTAGATGCTGGCAGCAAAATTCTCAGCCCCAAGTGCCTCCAATTGCCACCCTTCTTGTCCCTGTGAGTGTGGAATTCACCGAGCCCAATCACCCAGATCCTTGCCTCAGAGTCTGTCCTCTCTCTCTCTTCCTCTTCCCAAGCTGAATGGTCAACTCTCTCACTGGCGCCCCAGGAAAATGCTGATAGGGCACTGGGATCCATGCAATCTCCCATGCCACTGCCCACTGCACTGGCTCAGATCACGTTTCCCAGGAATCTCCTGGTCTGGCTCATTGTCCAAGTCCCCTTCAATCAGATGTACATGCCAATCTGCCCTTCCAAATTTCAGATTTCCGGTTTAACAGGGCACCCAGACCAGTGAGTTTTGTGCCAGGAGCTGCTGCACTGTGGCGCTGACAGTATCGGCAGTGTGAGCCACCTGTGCTAGCGTCCCATGTCTCTCCCACACCTGGGACTTTCAACGTTCTGTGCACAAACAAGGTGTGTCCAAGAATGTGGCTAGGACTCACCCTCTGCACAATCACTGAGAGCTGCAATGCTGAGTCTCCTCTATGATGCCATTTTGGAAGCAGGCCCTCATTAGTATATTTTACATGGCCTCTTATTCATAACATCATTGAAGAATCATATATATATAAACAATTCTCAGGATTCTATTATATATAGCAACTTATTTAGAGACTCACTGAAAAATGCACACCTGGGGAACAGCCTGGAAAATATTTCATATGACTGTTCACCCAGTGAGTGACTCAGTGAAAAATGCACAGCTGAGAAATAGTCAAGAGGATAGAGTCTCATGAGTCTATTTTCTGTGAAAACTCGTTCAGAAACTCACTGAAGAATACCCAGCTTGGAAATAGTCAGAGTCCAGGTCATACAGCCACTCAATCAAAGCATTAAAGAATAATGTACAATGTGCCATCAGTAAGGAGTCTATTTCATATGGAATCTCATTGACAGCTTCAGTGCGGAATAAACAGCAGTGGAGTAGTCAGGCCCCTGTTTAAGTTAGCCCCAAATTATGCAGCTACGTGAATGATACGCATATGTGTGATAGTCAGGAGACAATTTGATATGGACACTCATACAGCACCTCTTCGAATACTGCACATTTGCGGAATAATCACTAGTCTGTTTCATATGGTGATTCGTTTAAAGAGTCAAAAAATATCAAACAAATAATGGGGAAAGAATTCCCTGTTTAATAAATGGTGTTCGGACTATTGGCTAGCCATGTTCAGAAATCAGAAACTGGACTTCTTCCTGACACCTTATACTACAATTAACTCCAGATGGATTAAAGACTTAAACATAAGATCTGGCACCATAAAAACCGCAGAAGAAAATCTAGGCAAAACCATTCAGGACATAGGAGTAGGCAAGGACTTCATGACTGAAACACCAAAAGCATTGGCAACAAAAGTCAAAATAGACAAATGAGACCTAATCAAACTCCACAGCTATTGCACGGCAAAAGAAGCAGTCACTAGAGTGAATTGGCAATCAACAGATTGGGAAAAAATCTTTGCAGTTTGCCCAACTGACAAACGGCTGATTTCCAGAATTTACAAAGAACTCAAACAGATTTACAGAAATAAAACAAACAAGCAGATTCAAAAATGGGCAGAGGACCTGAACAGACACTTTACAAAAGAAGACATACATGAGGGTGACAAACACATGAAAAAATGCTCATCATCACTGGTCATTAGAGAGATGCAAATCAAAAGCATATTGAGATACCATCTCACGCCAGTTTGAATGGTGATCATTTAAATATCTGGAGACAACAGATGCTGGAGAGGATGTGGAGAAAGAGAAATACTCTTACACTGTTGGTGGGAGTGTAAATTAGTTCAACCATTGTGGAAGACAGTGTGGCGATTCCTCAAGGACCTAGAAATAGAAATTCCATTTGACCCAGCAATCTCATTACTGTGTATATATCCAAAGGACAATAAATCGTTCTATTATAAGGACACATGCACACGAATGTTAATTGCAGCACTGTTTAAAATAGCAAAGACCTGGAACCAACCCAAATGCCCAACGATGATAGACTGCACTGGGAAAATGTGGCACATATACACCATGCAATATTATGCAGCAATCTAAAATGACGAGTTTATGTCCTTTGTAAGGACATCATGAATCTGGAGAACATCATTCTCAGCAAACTGACACAAGAACAGAAAAGAAAATACCACATATTCTCACTCATAGGCCTGTGAGAGAAATGGAAACACACTGACACAGGGAGAGGGGTACTGCACACTGAGTTTTGTTGGGGGAATAGGGGAGGGACAGATGGGCAGGTGCTGGGGAGGAATAGCCTGGAGAGAAATGCCAAATGTGGGTTAAGGGGAGGAATGCAGCAAAACACACTGCCATGTCTGTACCTATGCAACTATCTTGCACGTTCTGAACCCCAAAACCTAAAATGCAATAAAATAATAGTAAATGAAAAAAATAATGCACAGCTGTGGAGTAAAATGGGGTCTATTACATAACTCCACTCTTTCAGTGTTTCAGTGAATAATATGCATATCTGATAAGTCAGGAATCTCTTTCACATGGGCACTCGTTCAGGGCCTCAGTGCATAATACTCCACTCAAAAATAGTGAAGGGTCTACTTCAAATATGTACACATTCAGAGTCTCTGTAAGTAATGCACACATGGGCAATACACAAGAGCCTCTTTTTTTTGGCCAATTAGTCACAGTTTCATTCAGTAATACACACCTGGGGAAGAGTTATGGGTCTACTTCATCTAGCCACTCATTTAGAGCCTCAGTGAATAATTCACACCAGAGTAATAGTCGAGCATTTTTTATATGGCCACTTACTATGTGCCTCCCTGAATGATTCACACCTTGGGAATCCTCAGGATTCTATTTCATACTACCAGAGATTTAGAACCTTACTGAATAATACACAATGCAGCAATAGTCAGGTGTCTATTCTTTCTGGCCTCTTATTCAAACTTTCAGCGAATAATAAACTTCTATGGAGTAATCAGGTCACTGTTTCAGATTGCCACGAATTAAGTGCCTTTCAGAGTGATACACACCTTGGTGATAGTCAGGAGTTAATTTCCTATGAACTCTAATTATGGGTATCGCTGAGTAATACACAACTGGGGAAGTGTCAGGAGTCTATTTGGTGAGGACAATCATACAGATCCTGTTGGAATAAGGCACACATGGAGAATTATCAGCACTCTATGTTATATGGCTACTCTTTCAAACAAACAGTGAATAATGCACATGTGGAGAAATGAGAAGTCTGTTTCATATGGCGGTTCCTTCACAGCCTCACTGAATATTACACACTTGTGATATAGTCTGGAGTCTATGGTTTATGGCCACTCATTCAAAGAATCACTGAATAATGCACACCTGCAAAATGGTAAGAAGTCTCTATTCTATGACCTCTCATTGAGAGCCTCACTAAATGTACACACCTGGGAAAATAGTCAGGATTTACTTATATCCCCTCATTTAGAGTCTCACTCAATAATTCACACCTGTGGAATAGTAAGGAGACTTTTTCATGTGGCCTCTTATTCGGAGTGTCACTGAATAATGTGGTGTAGTCAGGAGTCTATTTCATGTAGACACATTTTCCAAGCCTCAGTGAATAATAGAAACCCTTGCTACAGTAAGGCATCTCATTAATATGGCCACATCCTGTAAGCCTCACTGAATAATACACACCTGGAGAATAATTTGGAATCTATTTTCGATGGATATTCATTCAGAGCCTCGGTGAATAACGCACACCCTTGGGGTAGCCATGAGCCTATTTCATTTGAAAACTCATTCATAGACACAGTGGATAATATGTACGTGTGGATTAGTCAGGAGTTTATTTAGTATGGTCACTGACTCGTAATATTAGTAAATAATGCACAAATGTAAAGTACTCATCAGTCTATTTCATAGAGCCACTCATTCAGCGATTCACTGAATAGTACAAATATTTAAGATAGAATTCTGTTTCATATGGCAACGCAATCAGAGAATCACTGAGTAACACACATGTCAGGAAGTGTTAGGAGTCTACTTTATATAACCTCTCATTTACAATATCCTCAGCAAATAATGCACACGTGTGGAATAGACACTAGTCTATTTTAAATGGCCAGAAAATCAAAGCCTGAGTGAGTAATGCACAACTTTAGAATAGTCACTAGTCTATTCCATGTGCCAAAATATTCAAAGTCAGTGTCAATAATACAAACCTGTGGACTAGTCAACAAAGAATTTCATATGGCCAAAGCTTTAGAGCCTCAGTGAATAATACATACCTGGGGAAAACTCAGGACGCTATTACATATGGCATCTATTTCAGAGATTCATTGAATAAGGAACACCTGTATTTTAGTCAGAATTCTATTTTGTATACCTACATATTCAGAAGTTAACTGAATGACATACACCTTGTGGAAAGTCTGGATTCTATTTCGTATAGCAACATATTTAAAATTTAACTGAATAACATACACCTTGGGGAAAGTCAGGATTCAGTTTCCTATAGCCACTCATTTAGATACCGAATGAAAATCACACCCCTGCAGAGTGCGTCTCTTTATGGCCCCTCATTCAGAGCCTCACAGAATAATACAGAACTATGGAAATTCAGGAATGTATTCTACATGGCCACTTATTCAGGACCTCATTGAAGAATCATATATATTTGGAAAATACTCAGGTTTCTATTATATACAGCCACTTATTCAGAGACTCACTGAATAATGTACACAAGGGAAATATTTTGGAGACTATTTGATATGACCGTTCACCCAGTGGCTCAGTGAAAAATCACAGCTGAGAAATAGTCAAGTGAATAGAGTCATGTGTCTATTTTCTATGGTACCTCGCTCAGAAACTCACTGAAGAATACACAGCTTGGAAATAGTCAGAGGCCAAGTCATATGGCTACTCATTCAAACATTACCGAATAATGCACAATGGGGCAATAGTAAGGAGTCTATTTAATATGGCCTCACATTGATAGCTTCAGTGCGTAATAAACAGCTGTGGAGTAGTCAGGACCCGCTTTAATGTAGACGCAAATTACGCAGCTACATAAATGATACACACAGGTTTGATAATGTGGAGACTCTTTGACATGGACACTCATACAGCACCTCTTCGAATACTGCACATTTTGGGAATAATCACTAGTCTATTTCATATGGTGATTCGTTTGGAGAGTCAAAAAATAATGCACATCTGTGGATTAAAATGGGGTCTATTACATAAGGCCACTCTTTCAGTGTTTCAGTGAGTAATATGTATATCTGATAAGTCTATAATCTCTTTCACTTCGCCACTTGTTCAGGGCCTCAGTGCATAATACTACTTTCAGAAGTAGTCAAGGGTCTACTTCAAAGAAGTCCACATTTAGAGTCTCTGTAAGTAATGCACACATGGGCAATACACAAGAGTCTCTTTTCTATACCCACTTTGTCAGAGTCTCATTCAATAGTAGACAGCTGGGGAAGATTTAAGAGTCTACTTCATGTAGTCAGTCATTTAGAGCCTCAGTGAATTATTCACACAGGAGTAATAGTCAAGCATTTTTTATATGGCCACTCACTATGTGCCTCTCTGAGAGATACACACCTGGGGAATCCTCAATATTCTATTTCATACTACCGCACATTTAGAACCTTATTGAATAACTGACAATGGAGCAATAGTCAGGTGTCTATTCTTTCTGAACTCTCATTCAAAGTTTCAGTGAATAATAAACTTCTATGGAGTAATCAGGGCACTGTTTAAAATAGCCATGAATAAAGTGCCTTCCTGAGTGATACACACCTGGGTGATAGGAGTTTATTTTATATAAACTCTAATTCTGGGTGTTGCCAAGTAATACACAACTGGGGGAGTTTCAGGAGTCTATTTGGTATGGACACTCATACAGAACCTGTTTGAATAATGCACCGATGTAGAATAATCAGGAATCTTGGTCATATAAATACTCATTCAGACAAAAAGTGTATAACTCACCTGTGAAGTATTGAGAAATCGGTTTCAAATGGCCGTTCTTTCACAGCCTCACTGAATATTACACACTTGTGATACAGTCTGGAGTCTCTTGGTTATGGCCACTCATTCAGAGAATCACCAAATAATGCACACCTACGGAATGGTTAGAAGTCTCTATCCTATGTCCTCTCATTGAGAGCTTCACTATTTGTACACACCTGGGAAAATAGTATGAATTTACTTATGTCCTTTCATTTAGAGTCTCATTCTATAATGCACACCTTTGTAATAGTAAGGAGATTTTTTTATGTGGCCTGTCATTTGGAGTGTCACTGAATACTGTGGTGAATTCAGGAGTCTATTTCATGTAGATACATTTTCAGAACCTCAGTGAATAAGAGAGACCCTTGCTATAGTAAGGCATCTAATTAATATGGCCATATACTGTAAGCCTCACTGAATAATACACACCTGGAGAATAATTTGGAGTATATTTTTCATGGACATTCATTTAGAGCCTCAGTGAATAATGCACACCCGTGGGGTAGCCAGGAGTCTATTTCATTTGGACATTCATTCATAGCCTCAGTGGATAATATGCACGGGGATTAGTCAGAATTTTATTTCATATGGCCACTGACTCATAATTTTAGTGAATAATGCACAAACGTAAAGTATTCAGCAGTCTATTTCATAGAGCCACTCATTCATAGATTCACTGAATAATACAAATATTTAAGATAGAGAGAAACCTGTTTCATATGGTCACAGAATCAGAGCCTCACTAAGTTACACACACCTGGTGAAGCATAAGGAGTCTACTTTATATAGCCTCTCATTTACAGCCTCAGCGAATAATGCACACGTGTGGAATAGACACCAGTCTATTTTATATGGCCACAAAATCAAAGCCTGAGTGAGTAATAAACAACTTTAGAATAGTCACTAGTCTATTCCATATGCCCAAATATTCAAAGTCAGAGTTCATAAAACACACCTGTGGGTTTGTCAAAAAAAAATCATATGGCCAAAGTTTTAGAGTCTCATTGAATAATACATACCTGGCTAATACTCAGGACGCTATTACATATGGCATCTATTTCAGATATTCATTGAATAAGGAACACCTATTTTGTATTCAAAATTCTATTTCATATAGCCACATAATCAGAACCGAACTGAATGACAACCACGTTGGGGAAAGTCAGAATTCTATTTTCTATAGCCACATATTCAGAACCTAACTGAATAACATACACCTTGCATAAAGTCAGGATTCTATTTCTTATAGCCACTCTTACAAATACCAAATGTAAAAACGCACACCTTCCGGGTATTCAGGAGTATCTGTTTTATGGCCACTCATTCAGAGCCTCACAGAATAATACAGAACTACAAAAATTCAGGACTGTATTTTACATGGCCACTTATTCAGAAACTCATTGAAGAATCATATATATCTGGAAAAGGCTCAGGATGCTATTATATATAGCCACCTATTCAGAGACTCACTGAATAAATCACACATGCGGAATAGTCTGGAGAATATTGGATATGACCATTCACCCAGTGACTCAATGAAAAATGCACAGCTGAGAAATAGTCAAGAGGATAGAGTCATGAGTCTATTTTCTTTGGTAACTTGTTCAGAAACTCACTGAAGAATACCCACCTTGGAATGTGTCAGAGTACAGGTCATATGGCCACTCAATCAAAGCATTACCGAATAATGCACAATGGGGCAATAGTAAGGAGTCTATTTCATACGGACTCTTATTGAGAGCTTCAGTGCATAATAAACAGCTGTCGAGTGGTCATGACCCTATTTAAGGTAGCCCCAAATTACACAGCTACGTGAATGATACACACATGTGTGATAATCAGGAGACTATTTCATATGACACTCATACAGCACGTCTTCCAATTCTGAGCATTTGTGGAATAATCAGTAGTCTATTTCATATGGTGATTCATTTGGATTGTCAAAAATAGGGGAATTTCCAAGATGGCGCCATAGAGACAACTCAGGATTGCAGCTCTCAGTGAAGGAACAGAGAGTGAGTCCTAGCCCCATTTTGAGATGGACCTGTTTTGCCCACAGGACGTGGATATTCGCAGGTGTAGGAGAGACACGGAACACCATTGCAGCCAGTGCTTTGACTTACATGGCTGTTTCCACCAGGCACACAGTGCAGCGGCACCTGGCACAAAACTCACTGGTCTGGGTGCCCTGTTAAACCAGCAATCTAAGATCTGGACAGGCAGATTGACATGTCCATCTGATTAAACGGGACTTGGACAATGAACCAGACCAGAAGATTCCTGGGAAGCATGATTTCAGCCAGTGCATTAGGCAGCGGCACGAGAGATCACACGGATCCAAGTGTCCTATCAGCAGGCTACTGGGGCACCAAAGAGAGAGTTAACCATTCAAATTGGATAAAAAAAAGAGATAGAGAGAGAGGACGGACTCTGAGGCAGGGAGCCAGGTGATCAGGATCGGCGGGTCCCACCCTAAGGGGAACAAGCTAGGCGGCAATTGGAGGTGCTCAGGTTTGATAGTTTTGCTGTGTGTTCAGCTGAATCAAGCACAGTGCAGCTCGGTGGGGGAGAAGTGTCCACCACTATGGACGCAATTCGCCCCTACTGAGGTACATGCCCATTGCTGAGGCACCATCCCGTTGCCGAGGCAACCCACCATATCAAGGAGACTCTGTCAACAGGGCGGAATGCAACACAGTAGAATGCAGCCCTGCAGCAGCAGGGCGGACCCGCGATAGCAGGACGGAGCCTCAGCAGGCAAATAGTGAATAGACTGCCACCTACCATGGCAGGACAGTGCAACAGATACTCATAAAGAAAGCCCCAACTCACTGAGATAGAGCATCTTAGGGAAAAAAAGGGGGGGGGGTGTGCAGAGAAGCTAGGCAGTTAGAAGGAAAACTAAGTAACAGAAATACTTCATCGTCAACAATCCGGGCGTCCACCCAGAGACCAAATTGAAAAGTCAGTAACTACTAAGACGACAGACGGATAAATTCACAAAGATGGGAAGAAACCAGTGCAAAAAGGAGGAAAACACCCGAAACCAAAACACCTCACCTCCTACAAGAACCAAAACTCCTCACCAGCAAGGGAACAAAACTGGACGGAGAATGAGTGTGATGAAATGACAGAATCAGACTTCAGAAGGTGGACAATGAGACACTTCAGTGAGCTAAAAGAACATGTTCTAAATCAATGCAAATAAACTAAGAACCTGGAAAAAAGATTCGAGGAAATGATAACAAGAATGGGCAACCTAGAGAGGAATATGAATGAATTGAAGGAGCTGAAAAACACAACACGATAACGTCGTGAAGCATGCACAAGTTTCAACAGCCGAATTGACGAAGCAGAAGAAAGAATATCAGAAGTCGAAAATCAACTCAATGAAATAAAACGAGAAACCAAGATTAGAGTAAAAAGCACAAAAATGAATGAACAAAATCTCCAGGAAATATGGGACTATGTGAGGAGACCAAACCTATGTTTGATAGGTGTACCATAATGTGATGAAGAGAATGGGCAAAGGATATGAACAGACACTTTACAAAAGAAGACACACATGAGGCCAACAAACACATGAAAAAATGCTCATTATCACTGGTCATTAGAGAGATGCATATCAAAACCACATTGAGATACCATCTCACGCCAGTTAGAATGGAGATTATTAAAACATCTGGAGACAACACATGCTGAAGACGATGTGGAGAAATAGGAACACTGCTACACTGATGGTGGGAGTGTAAATTAGTTAAACCATTGTGTAAGACAGTGTGGCGATTCCTCAAGGACCTAGAAATAAAAATTCAATTTGACCCAGCAATCCCTTTAATGTGTATATATCCAAAGGACTATAAATCTTTCTACTATAAGGACACATGCACAGGAATGTTCACTGCAGCACTGTTTACAGTACTAAAGACCTGAAACCAACCCAAATACCCATCGATTATAGAAAGGACTGGGAAAATGTGGCAGATATACATCATGGAATATTATGCAGCAATCAAAAATGATGAGTTTTTGTCCTTTGTAAGAACATGGATGAATCTTGAGAACATCATTCTCAGCAAACTGACACAAGAAGAGAAACGGAAATACAGCATATTTTCACTGATAGGCAGGTGAGAAAAATGAGAACACATGGACACAGGGAGGGTGTCTACTACACATAGGGGTCTATTGGGGAACATGGGGGAGGGACAGCGGTGGGGGGAGCTGGGGATGGATAGTCCGGGGGAAAAATGCCAAGTGTGGGTGAAGGGGATGAAGAGAAAAAATGCACTGCCATGTGTGTAACTATGCAAGAATCTTGCACGTTCTGCACATGTACCCCAAAACCTAAAATGCAATAAAAATTAAAAAAAATAACACACACCTGTGGAGTAAAATGGGGTCTATTACATAAGGCCACTCTTCCAGTGTTTCAGTAAATAATATTTATATCTGATAACTCAGGAATGTCTTTCACGTGGTCATTCAATAAGGGCCTCAGAGAATAATACTCCCCTCAGAAATAGTCAAGGATCTACTTCAAATATGTAAACCTTCAGAGTCTCTGTAAGTAATGCACACATGGGCAATACACAAGAGTCTCTTTTCTATACTCACTTAGTCAGAGTCTCATTCAATAATACACACGTGGGAAAGAGTTAAGAGTCTACTTCATGTAGCCACTCATTTAGAGCCTCAGTGAATCATTCACACCGGCATAATAGTGGAGCATTTTTTATATGGCCACTCACTATGTGACTCCCTGAATGATACAAACCTGGGGAATCCTCAGGATTCTAATACATATTACCACACACTTAAAACCTTATTGAATAATTCACAATGGAGCAATAGTCAGGTGTCTATACTTTCTGGCCTCTCATTCAAAGTTTCAGTGAAGAATAAACTTCTATGGAGTAATCAGGTCACTGTTTAAGATAGCCACGAATTAAGTGCCTTCCTGAGTGATACACAGCTGGGTGATAGTCAGGAGTTCATTTCATATTAACTCTAATTCTGGGTATTGCTGAGAAATACACAAGTGGGGGAGTTTCAGGAGCCTTTTTAGTATGGACACGCATACAGAACCTGTTTGAATTATGCACACATGGAGAATAATCAGGAGTCTATGTCATACGGCTACTCATTCAGACAAACAGTGAATAACCCACATGTATAGTGATGACAAGTCTGTTTTATATGGCCTTTGTTTCACAGCCTCACTGAATATTACAGACCTGTGATATAGTCTGGAGTCTATTTTTTATGGTCACTCATTCAGAGCATCACTGAATAATGCACACCTGGAGAATAATCAGAAGTCTCTATCCTATGGCCTCCCATCGAGAGGCTCACTAAATGTACACTCCTGGAAAAATAGTCAGGATTTACTAATATCACCTCATTTAGAGTCTCACTCAATAATACACACCTGTGGAAGAGTATGGAGACTTTTTCATGTGGCTACTCTTTCAGAGTGCCGCTGAATAATGTGGTGAATTCAGGAGGGTATTTTTTGTAGACAAATTTTCAAAACCTCCGGAATAAAAGAGACTGTTGCTATAGTAAGGCATCTAATTAATATGGCCACATCTTGTAAGCCTTACTAAATAATACACACCTGCAAAATTATTTGGAATCTATTTTTGATGAACATACATTCAGAGCCACGGTGAATAATGCACACCCGTGTGGTAGCCAGGTGTCTATTTCATTTGGACAATATTCATAGCCTCAGTGGATAACATGCACGTCCGTATTAGTCAGGATTTCATTTCATATGACCCCTGACTCATAATTTCGGTGAATAATTCACAAATTTAAAGTACTCAGCAGTCAATTTCACAGAGACACTAATTTAGAGATTCACTGAATAATGCAAATATTTAAGATAGACACAATTCTGTTTCATATGGTCACACAATCAGAGCCTCACTGAGTAACACACACCTGGGAAAACTTTTGGAGTCGACCTTATATAGCCCCTCATTTGCAGCCTCAGCTAATAATGCACACGTGTGGAATAGAAACTAGTCTATTTTATGTGGCCACAAAATCAAAGCCTGAGTGAGTAATACACAACTTTAGAATAGACACAATTCTATTCCATATGCCCAAATATTCAAAGTCAGAGTCAATAATACACACCTGTGGACTAGTCAAGAAACAATTACATATGGCCAAAGTTTTAGAGCCTCAGTGAATAATACATACCTGGGGAATACTCAGGACGCTATTACATATGGCACATATTTCAGAGATTCATTGAATAAGCAACAGCTATATTATAGTCAGAATTATATTTTGTATAGCCACATATTCAGAACCTAACTGAAAGACATACATTTTGGGGAAAGTCAGGATTTTGTTTCATATAGCCACATATTCAGAACCTAACTGAATAACATACGCCTTGGGGAAAGTAAGGATTCTATTGTGTATAGCCACTCATTTAGATACAGAATGTAAAACGCACACTGCGGAGTATTCAGGAGTCCCTGTTTTATGGCCACTCATTCAGAGACTCACAGAATAATACAGAACTATGACAATTCAGGAGTGTATCTTACATGGCCACTTATTCAAAACCTCGCTGAAGAGTCATATATATCTGGAGAATACTCATGATTCTATTATATATAGCCACTTATTCAGAGACTCCCTGAATAATGTACACCTGGTGAATAGTCCGGAGCCTCTTTGAAATGACCGTTCACCCAGGGACTCAGTGAAAAATGAAGAGCTGAGAAATATTCAAGAAGATAGAGTCTTGAGTCCATTTTATGTGGTAACTCGTTCAAAAACTCACTGAAAAATATGCACCTTAGAAAAAGTCAGAGTCCAGGTCCTAAGGCCACTTAATCAAACCATTACCAAATAATGCACAATGAAGTAGTCGTAATGAGTCTATTTAATATGGCCTCTCATTGAGAGCTTCAGTGTATAATAAACAGTTGTGGAGCAGTCAGGCCCCTCTTTAAGGTAGACACAAATTACGCAGCTATGTGAATGATACACATTTGTGTGACAGTCAGGAAACTCTTTGATACGGACACTCATACACCACCTCCACGAATACTGCACATTAAGGGAATAATCGGTAGTCTATTTCATATGGTGATTCGTTTGGAGAGTCAAAAAATAACGCACACCTTTGGAGTAAAATGGGGTCTATTACATAAGGCCACTCTTTCAGTGTTTCCGTGAATAACATATATATCTGATAAGTTAGGAATCTCTTTCACATGGCCACTCGTTCAGGGCCTCAGTGCATAATACTCCCCTCAGAAATAGTTAAGGGTCTACTTCAAATAAGTACACATTCAGAGTCTCTATAAGTCATGCACACATGGGCAATACACAAGAGTCTCTTTCTATGCCCACTAAGTTAGAGTCTCATTCAATGTTCCACACCTGGGGAAGAGTTAAGTGTCTACTTCATGTAGCCACTCATTTAGAGCCTCAGTGAATAATTCACACCGGAGTAATAGTCGATCATTTTTCATATGGACACTCACTATGTGCCCCCTAAAATGATACACACCTGGGGAATTCTCAGGATTCTATTTTATACTACCACACATTTGGAACCTTACTGAATAATTCACAATTGGGCAATAGTCACGTGTCTATTTTTTTCTGGCCTCTCATTCAAAGTTTCATTGAATAATAAACTTTTATGGAGTAATCAGGGCACTGTTTAAGATAGCCAGGAATTTAATGCCTTCCTGAGTGACACACACCTGGATCATAGGAGTTTATTTCATATGAACTATAATTCTGCGTATTACTGTGTAATACACAACTGTGGCAGTGTCAGGAGTCTTTTTCGTATGGATACTCATACAGAACCTGTTTGAATAATGCACACATGGAAAATAATCAGGAGTCAACTTCATATGGCTACTGATTCAGACAAAAAGTGAATAATGCACATGTGGAGTAATGAGAAGTCTGTTACATATGGCCGTTCTTTCACACCTTCACTGAATATTACACACTTGTGATATAGTCTGGAGTCTATTGTTTATGGCCACTCATTCAGAGAATCACTGAATAATGCACACCTATGGAATAGTCAGAAGTCTCTATCCTGTGGCCTCTCATCGAGAGCCTCACTAAATGTACACTCCTGGAAAATAGTAAGGATTTTCTTTTATCACCTATTTAGAGTCTCCCTCAATAATGCACACCTGTGGAATAGTAGGAGACTTTTTCATGGGGCCTCTCATTTGGAGTGTCACTGAATCATGTGGTGTAGTCAGGAGTTTATTTCATGTAGACACATTTTCAGAGCATCAGTGAATAAGAGAAATCCTTGAAATTGTAAGGAATCTAATTAATATGGCCACATCTTTTAAGCCTCACTGAATAGTACACACCTGGAGAATCATTTGGAGTCTATTTGTGATGGATATTCATTCAGAGCCTCGGTTTTTAATCCACACCCGTGGGGTAGCCAGGAATCTATGTCATTTGGACACTCATTTATAGCCTTAGTGGATAATATGCATGTGTGAATTAGTCAGGATTTCATTTCATATGGCCACTGACTCATAATTTCAGTGAATAATGCACAAATGTAAAGTACTCAGCAGTCTATTTCAGAGAGCCACTCATTCAGAGATTCACTGAATAATATAAATATTTAAGACAGACAAAATCCTGTTTCATATGGTCACAAAATCAGAGCCTCACTGAGTAACACACACCTGGGGAAGAGTTAGGAGTCTACTTTATGAAGTCTCCCATTTACAGCCTCAGCAAATAATGCACACGTGTGTCATAGACAATAGTCTATTTTATATGGCCACAAAATCAAAGCCTGAGTGAGTAATACACAACTTGTGAATAGTCACTCGCATATTCCATATGCTCAAATATTCAAAGTCAGAGTCAATAGTAAACACCTGTAAACTAGTCAAAAAACTGTTTCATATTTGCAAAGTTTTAGAGCATCAGTGAATAATGCATACCTGGGGAATACTCAGGACGCTATTACATATGTCATCTATTTCAGAGATTCATTGAATAAAATACACCTGTATGGTAGTCAGAATTCTATTTCATATAGCCACATATTCAGAACCTAACTGAATAACATACACCTTCGGGAAAGTCAGGATTCTATTTCGTGTAGCCACTCATTTAGATACCTGATGTAAAAACGCACACCTGCAGTGTATTCAGGAGTGCCTATTTCATGGCCACTCATTCAGAGCCTCACAGAATAATACAGAACTATGGAAATTCAGGACTGTATTTTACATGGCCACTTATTTAGAAACTCATTGAAGTATCATGTATATCTGGAAAATACTCAGTACTTTATTATACATAGCCACTTCTTCAGAGACTCACTGAATAATGCACACCTGGGGAATAGTCTGGAGATTATTTGATAGGACCGTTCACCGACTGACTCAGTGAAAAATGCACATCTGAGAAATAGTCAAGAGGACAGAGTCCTAAGTCTATTTTTTGTTACAACTCGTTCAGAAACTCACTGAAGAATACCGACCTTGGAAATAGTCAGAGTCCAGGTCATATGGCCACTCAATCAAAGAATTACTGAATAATGCACAATGGGGCAATAGTAAAATGTCTATTGCAGATGGCCTCTCATTGAGGCTTCAGTGCATAATAAACAGCTGTGGAGTAGTCAGGACCCTCTTTAAGATAGCCCCAAATTACGCAGCTACCTGAATGATACACACATGTTTGATAGTCAGGACAGTATTTGATATGGACCCTTTTACAGCACCTCTTCGAATACTGCAAATTTGGGGAATGATCACTAGTCAATTTTATATGGTGATTCGTTTGGAGAGTCAAAAAGTAACACACACCTCTAAAGCAAATTGGGTCTATTACAGAATGCCACTCTGTCAGTGTTTCAGTGAATTATATGTATATCTAGTAAGTAAGGAATCTCTTTCACATGGCCACTCATTCAGGACCTCAGTGCATAATACTCCCTTCAGAAAGAGTCAAGGGTCTCCTTCAAATAAAGACACATTCAGAGTCTCTGTAAGTCATTCACACATGGGAAATACACAACACTCTCTTTTGTATGCCCACTTAGTCAGAGTCTCATTCAATAATACACACCAAGGGAAAATTTAAGAGTCTAATTATTGTAGTCACTCATTTAGAGCCTCAGTAAATATTTCACCCAGGTGTAATAGTCGAGCATTTTTTATATGGCCACTCACTATGTGCTTCCCTGAATGATACACACCTGGGGAATCCTCAGGATTCTATTTCATACAACCACACTTTTAGAACCTTATTGAATAGCTCAAAATGGAGCAATAGTCAGGTGTCTATTTTTTTCTGGCCTCTCATTCAAATTTTCAGTGAATAAAAAACTTCTATGAAGTAATCAGAGCACTGCTTAAGATAGCTATGAATTAAGTGCCTTCCTGAGTGATACACACCTAGGTGATAGTCAGGAATTTATTTCATATGAACTCTAATTCTTGGTATTTCTGAGTAATACACAACTGTGGAGTGTCAGCAGTCTTTTTGGTATGGACACTCATAAAGAACCTGTTTGAATAATGCACACATGGAGAATAATCATGAGTCTATGTCATATGGCTACTCATTCAGAGAAACAGTGAATAACGCACATGTAGAGTAATGAGAAGTCTGTTTCATATCACCGTTCTTTCACAGCCACACTGAATATTACACACTTTTGATGTAGTCTGGAGTCTATTGTTTATGGCTACTCATTTAGAGAATCACTGAATAATGCACACCTGCTGAATAGTCAGAAGTCTCTATCCTCTGGCCTCTCATTGAGAGACTTACTAAATGTACACACGTGGGAAAATAGTGAGGATTTACTTATATACCCTCATTTAGAGTCTCACTCAATAATGCACACCTGTGGAATAGTAAGGAGACTTTTTCATGTGGCCTCTCATTCGGAGTGTCACTGAATAATGTGGTGTAGTCAAGAGTCTATTTCATGTAGACACATTTTCAGAGCATCAGTGAATAAGAGAGATGCTTGCTATAGTAAGGCATCTAATTTATATGGCCATATCTTGTAAGCCTCAGCAAATAATACACACCTGGAGAAAAATTTGGAATCTATATGCAAGGGACATTCATTCAGAGCCTTGGTGAATCATGCACACCCTTGGGGTAGCCAGGAGTCTATTTCATGTGGACACACATTCATAGCCTCAGTAAATAACATGCACGAGTGGATTAATCAGGATTTCATTTCATATGGCCACTGACTTGTAATTTCAGTGAATAATGAACAAACGTAAAGTACTCAGCAGTCTGTTTCATAGAGCCACTCATTTAGAGATTCACTGAATAATACAAATATTCCAGATAGAAAGAATCATGTTTCATATGGTCACAAAATCAGAGCCTCACTGAGTAACACACACCTGGGGAAGTGTTAGGAGTCTACTTTATATGGCCTCTCATTTACAGCCTCAGAGAATAATGCACACATGTGGAATAGACACTAGTCTATTTTATATGGCCACAAAATCAAAGCCTGAGTGAGTAATACACAACTTTAGAATAGTCACTAGTCTATTCCATATGCCCAAATATTTAAAGTCAGAGTCAATAATACACACCTGTGGACTAGTCAAAAAACAATTTCATATGTCCAAAGTTTTAGAGCCTCAGTGAATATTACATACCTGGGGAATACTCAGGACGCTGTTACATATAGCAAATATTTCAGAGATTCATTGAATAAGAAACTCCTGTATTGCAGGCAGAATTCTATTTCATATGGCCACATATTTACAACCTAACTGAATGACTTACACCTTGTGGAAAGTCATGATTCTATTTCATATAGCCACATATTCAGGACCTCACTGGATAACATACACCTTAGGGAACGTCAGGATTCTATTTCGTATAGCCACTCATTTCGATACCGAATGTAAAACCGTACACCTGTGGAGTATTCAGGAGTCTCTATTTTATGGCTACTCATTCCGATCCTCACAGAATCATACAGAACTTTGGAAATTCAGGATTTTATTTTACATGGACACTTATTCAGAACTTCATTGAAGAATCATGTATATCTGGAAAATACTCAGGATTCTATGATATATAGTCGCTCATTCAGAGACTCACTGAATAATGCACAGCTGCGGAATAGTCTGGAGATTATTTGATATGACTGTTCACCCAGTGACTCAGTGAAAAATGCACAGCTGAGAAATAGTGAAAAGGATAGAGTCATGAGTCTATTCTCTGTGGTAACACATTCAGAATCTCACTAAAGAATATTCACCTTGGAAATTGTTAGAGTCCATGTCACATGGCCACTCAATCAAAGCATGATTGAATAATGCACAATGGGGCATTAGTAAGGAGTCTATTTCATATATCCTCTCATTGAGAGCTTTAGGGCCTATTTAACAGGTGTGGAGTAGTCAGGACCCTCTTTAAGGTAGCCCCAAATAACGCAGCTATGTGAATAATACACACATGTGTGATAATCACAAGACTATATGATATGGAACTTCATACAGTAACTCTTCGAACACTGAACATTTCGGGAATGATCACTTGCCTATTTTATATGGTGGTTCGTTTTGAGAGTCAAAAAGTAACGCACACCTGTTAAGTAAAATGGGGTCTATTACATAGGGCCACAATTTCAGAGTTTCAGGGAATAATATGTATATCTCATAAGTCAGGAATCTCTTTCACATGGCAATTCTTTCAGGGCCTCAGTGCATAATATTTTCGTCAGAAATACTCAAGGGTCTACTTCAAATAAGTACACATTCAGAATCTCTGTAAGTAATGCACACATGATAAATACACAAGAGTCTATTTTCTATGCTCATTTGGTCAGAGTCTCATTCAATAATACACACCTCTGGAAGCTTTATGGGTCTACATCACATAGCCACTCATTTAGAGCATCAGTGAATAATTCATACCAGAGTAACAGTCGAGCATTTTTTACATGGCCACTCACTATTTGCATCCCTGAATGGTACACACCTGGGGAATCCTGAGGATTCTATTTCATACTACCACCCATTTAAAACTTTATTGAATAGTTCACAATGGAGCAATAGTCAGGTGTCTATTCTTTCTGGACTCTCTTTCAAAGTTTCAGTGAATAATAAACTTCTATGGAGTAATCATGGCACTGTTTAAGATAGCCACGAATTAAGTGCCTTCTTAAGTGATATACACCTGGTTGTTAGTCAGGACTTTATTTCATATGAACTCTAATTCTGGTTACTGCTGAAAAATTAACAACTAGAGGAGTGTCAGGAGTCTATTTGGTGTGTACACTCATACAGAACCTGTTTGAATAATGCACACATGGAGAATAATCAGGAGTTTATATCATACAGCTACTCATTCAGACAAAGAGTGAATAACACACTTGTGGAGTAATGAGAAGTGTGTTTCATATGACCATCCCTTCAGAGCCTCACTGAATATTACATGCTTGTGATATAGTATGGAGGCTATTTTTTATGGCCACTCATTCAGAGAATCACTGAACTATGCACACCTGCAAAATGGTAAGAAGTCTATCCTATGGCCTCTCAGTGAGAGCCTCACTAAATGTACACACCTGGAAAAATAGTCAGGATTTACTTATATCCCCTCATTTAGAGACTCACTCAATAATGCACATCTGTGGAATAGTAAGGAGACTTTTTCTTGTGGCCTCTCATTCGGTGTGTCACTGAATTATGTGGTGTAGTCAAGGAGTCTATTTCATGTAGACAATTTTTCAGAGCCTCAGTGAATAAGAGAAAACCTTGCTATAGTAAGGCATCTAATTAATATGGCCACAACTTGTAAGCCTCACTGAATAATACACACCTAGATAATAATATGGAGTCTATTCTCTATAGATATTTATTCAGAGCCTCGGTGAATAATGCACAACCGTGGGTTAGCCAGGAGTCTATTTCATTTGGACACTCTTCCTCACTGGATAATATGCACGTGTGTATAAGTCAGGAATTCATTTCATATGGTCACTGACTTATACTTTCTGTGAATAATGCAGAAATGTAAAGTACTAAGCAGTCTTTTTCATACAGCCACTCATTCAGGGATTCACTGAATAATACAAATATTTAAGACAGAAAAAATCCTGTTTCATATGGTCACACAATCAGAGGCTCATTGAGTAACACACACCTGGGGAAGTGTTAAGAGTCTACTTTATATAGCCTCTAATTTACAGCCTCAGCAAATAATGCACACGCGTGGAATAGAAACTAATCTTTTTTATATGGCCACAAAATCAAAGCCTGAGTGAGTAATACACAATATTAGAATAGTCACTTGTCTATTTCATGTGCCAAAATATTCCAAGTCAGTATCAATAATACACACCTGTGGACTAGTCTAAAAGGAATTTCATATGGCAAAAACTTTAGAGCCTCAGTGAATAATGCATACCTCGGGGATACTCAGGATGCTATTCCATGCGGCATCTATTTCAGAGTTTCATTGAATAAGGAACCCCTTTATTGTAGTCAAAATTCTATTTTGTATAGCCACATATTCAGAACCTAACTTAGTGTCATACACCTTGGGGAAAGTCAGCATTCTATTTCGTATAGCCACTGATTTAGATAACAAATATGAAAACACACACCTGTGGAGTATTCAGGAGTGTCTGTTTTATGGCCACTCATTCAGAGCCTCACAGAATAATACAGAACTATGGAAATTCAGGAGTGTATTTTACATGGCCACTTATTCAGAACCTCATTGTAGAATCATGTATATTTGTAATTAACTCCGGATTCTATTATATATAGCCACTTATTCAGAGACTCACTGAATAATGCAAACCTGGGGAATAGACTTGAGACTATTTGATATGACCGTTAACTCAGTGACTCAGTGAAAAATGCACAGCTGATAAATAGTCAAGAGGGTGGAGTCATGAGGATATTTTCTGTGGTAACGCGTTCAGAAATTCACTGAAAAATACCCAACTTAAAAATAATAAGAGTCCAGGTCATATAAACACTCAATCAAAGCATTACTGAATAGTGCATAATGGGGCAATAGTAAAGAGTCTATTTCATATGGCCTCTCATTGAGAGCTTCAGTGCATAATCAACAGCTGTGGAGTAGTCAGGACCCAATTTAAAGTAGCCCCAAATTAAGCAGCGATGTGAATGATACACACATGTGTGATAATCAAGAGACTCTTTCATATGGACACTCATACAGCACCTCTTCGAATCCTGCACATTTGGGGAATAATCACTAGTCTATTTCATATGGTGATTCCTTTGGAGAGTCAGAAAATAACGCACAGCTATGGAGTAAAATGAGGTCTATTACATAAGGCCACTCTTTCAGTGTTTCAGTGAATAATATGTATATAGAATAAGTCAGGAATCTCTTTCACATGGCCACCCGTTCAGGGCCTCAGGGCATAAAACTACCCTCAGAAGTAGTCAAGGTAATACTTCAAATAAGTACATATTCAGAGTCCCTGTAAGTAATGCACACGTGGGCAATAAAAAAGAGTTTCTTATCTATGTCCACTTAGTCACAGTCTCATTCAATAATACACACCTGGGGAAGAGTTAAGAGTCTACGTCTTGTAGCCGCTCATTTAGAGCCTCAGTGAATAATTCACACCGGAGTAATAGTCGAGCACTTTTTATATGGCCACTCACTATGTGACTCCCTGAGTGATACACACCTGGGGAATTCTCAGGATTTTATTTCATAGTACCACACATTCAGATCCTCATTGAATAATTCACAATGGAGCAATAGTCAGGTGTCTATTCTTTCTGGCCTCCCATTCAAAGTTTTAGTATATAATAAACTTCTATGGAGTAATCAGGTAACTGTTTATGATAGCCACGAATTAAGTGCATTCCTGAGTGATACACAACTTGGTGATAGTCAGGAGTTTATTTCTTATGAACTCTAATTCTGGGTCTTGCTGTGTAATACGCAACTGGGGAGTATCATGAGTCAATTTGGTGTGGACACTCATACAGAACCTGTTTGAATAATGCACACATGGAGAATGATCAGGAGTCCGTGTCATATGGCTACTCATTCAGACAAACAGTAAATAAGGCACATGTAGAGTAATGAGAAGTCCATTTCATATGGCCGTTCTTTCACAACCTTACTGAGTATTACACACTTGTGGTATCCTCTGGAGTCTATTGTTTTTGACCACTAGTTCAGAAAATCACTGAATAATGCACACCTGTGGAATGGTAAGAAGTCTTTTTCCTATGGCCTCCCATTGAGAGACTCACTAAATGTACACACCTGGAAAAATAGTCAGTATTTACTTATATCCCCTAATTTAGAGTCTCACTCAATAATACAAACCTGTGGAATAGTGAGGAGACTTTTTCATGTGGACTCTCAGTCGGAGTGTCACTGAATAATGTGGTGTAGTCAGGAGTCTATTTCATGTAGACACATTTTCAGAGCCTCAGTAAATAAGAGAGACCCTTGCTATGGTAAGGCATCTAACTAATATGGCCACATCTTGTAAGCCTCTCTGAATAGTACACACCTGGAGAATAATTTGGAATCTATTCTCGATGGACATCCATTCAGAGCATCAGTGACACCCGTGGGGTAGCCAGGAGTCTATTTAATTTGGACACTCATTCCTTGCCTCAGTGGATAATATGCACGTGTATATTAGTCAGGATTTCATTTTATATGGCCACTGACTTGTAATTTCTATGAATAATGCACAAATTTAAAGTAATCAGCAGTGTTTTTCATAGAGCCACTTATTCAGAGATTCACTGAATAATACAAATATTTAAGATAGAAAGAATCCTGTTACATATGGTCACTCAATTAGAGCCTAACTGAGTAACACACACGTAGGGAAGAGTTCGGAGTCTACTTTTTATAACCGCTAATTTACAGCCTCAGCAAATAATGAACACGTGTGTATAGACACTAGTCTATTTTTTATGGCCACAAAATCGAAGCCTGAGTGAGTAATACACATATTTAAAATAGTCAATAAGCTATTTTATATGCCCAAATATTCAAAGTCAGAGTCAATAATACACACCTATGGACTAGTCCAAAGGGAATTTCATATGGCCAGGTTTAGAGCCTCCGTGAATAACACATACCTGGAGAATACTTAGGACCCTATTACATAAGGCATCTATTTCTGGGATTCAGTGAATAAGGAACACTTGTATTGAACACATAATTCTATTTCCTATAGCCAAATATTCAGAAGTTAACTGAATGACATACTCCTTGGTGAAACTCAGGAGTCTATTTTGTATAGCCACATATTCAGAACCTAACTGAATAAAATAAACCTTTGGGAATGTCATGATTCTATTTTGTATAGCCACTCATTTACATACCGAAAGTAAAAACGCATACCTGCGGAGTATTCAGGAGTCTCTGTTTTATGAACACTCATTCAGAACCTCACAGATTAATACAGATCTATGGAAATTCAAGAGTGTATTTTACATGGCCAATTATTCAGAACCTCATTGAAGAATCATCTATATCTGGAAAATACTCAGGATTCTATGATATATAGCCCCCTTTTCAGAAACTCACTGAATAATGCACACCTGGGTAATAGTCCGAGGACTATTTGATATGACCGTTCACCCAGTGACTCAGTGAAAAATGCACAGCAGAAAAATAGTCAAGAGGATAGTGTCATGAGTCTATTTTCTGTGGTGACACATTCAGAAACTACTGAATAATGCACAACGGGGCAATAGTAAGAAGTCTACTTGATATGGACTCTCATTGAGAGCTTCAGTGCGTAATAAACATCTGTGGAGTATTCAGGACCCTATTAAAGTTAGCCCCAAATTTAGCAGCTACGTGAATGATACATACATGTGTGATAGTCAGAAGACTATTTGATATGGACAATCGTATAGCACCTCTTCGAATACTGCACATTTGGGGAATAATCACTAGTCTATTTCATATGGTAATTCGTTTGGGGAGTCAAAAAGTAACGCACACCTGTGGAGTAAAATTGGGCCTATTATATAAGGCCACTCTTTCAGTGTTTCAGTGAATAATATGTATATCTAATAAGTAAGGAATCTCTTACACATGGACACTCATTAAGGGCCTCATTGCAGAATACTCCCCTCAGAAAGAGTCAAGGGTCTACTTCAAATAAGTACAAATTCAGAGTCCCTGTAAGTAATGCACACGTGGACAATACACAAGAGTCTCTTTTCTATGCCCACTTAGACAAAGTCTCATTCAATAATACACACCTGGGGAAGAATTAAGAGTCTACTTTATTTAGCCAAACATTTTGAGCCTCAGTGAATAACTCACACTGGAGTAATAGTCGAGCATTTTTTATATGTCCACTCACTATGTGCCTTTCTGAATGATACACACCTGGGGAAAGTCAGGATTCTATTTCATACTACCACACATTTAGAACCTTACTGAATAATACACAATGGAGCAACAGTCAGGTGTCTATTCTTTCTGGCCTTTCATTCAAATTTTCAGTGAATAATAAAATTCTATGGAGTAATCAGGTCACTGTTTAAGATAGCCATGAATTAAGTGCATTCCAGAGTGATACACACCTGGGTGATAATCAGGAGTTTATTTCATATGAACTCTAATTCTTGGTATTGCTGAGCAATACACAACTTGGGGAGTTTCAGGAGTCTATTTGGTGTGGATAATCATAAAGAACCTGTTGGAATAATGCACACATGGAGAATAGTCAGCACTCTATATCATAAGGCTACTCATTCAAACGAACATTGAATAACGCACATGTGGAGAAATGAGAAGTCTGTTTCATATGGCCGTCCCTTCACAGCCTCAGTGAATATTACACACTTGTGATATAGTCTGGAGTCTACTGTTTATGGCCACTCATTCAAGGAATCACTGAATAATGCAAACCTGCAAAATGGTAAGAAGTCTCTATTCTATGGCCTCTCATTGAGAGCCTCACTAAATATACACACCTGGGAAATTAGTCAGGATTTACTTATATCCCCTCACTTAGAGTCTCACTCAATAATGCACACCTGTGGAATAGTAAGGAGACTATTTCATGTGGCCTCTTATTCGGAGTGTAACTGAATAATGTGGTGTAGACAGGATTCTATTTCATGTAGACACATTTTCTGAGCCTCAGTGAATAAGAGAAATCCTTGCTACAGTGAGGCATGTAATTAATATGGCCACATATTGTAAGCCTCAATGAATACTACGCACCTGGAGAATAATTTGGAATCTATTTTCGATGGACATTCATTCAGAGCCTCGGTGAATAATGCACACACTTTGGTAACCATGAGTCTATTTCATTTGGAAACTCATTCATAGCCACAGTGGATAATATGTACATACGGATTAGTCAGGAGTTTATTTAGTATGGTCACTGACTCGTAATATCAGTGAATAATGCACAAATGTAAAGTACTCATCAGTCTATTTCATAGAGCCACTCATTCTGAGATTCACTGAATAATACAAATATTTAAGGTAGACAGAATTCTGTTTCATATGGTAACACAGTCAGAGGCTCACTGAGTAACACACACCTGGGGAAGTGTTAGGAGTCTACTTTACATAACCTCTCACTTACAGCCTCACAAATAATGCACACGTGTGGAATAGACACTAGTCTATTTTATATGGCCACAAAATCAAAGCCTGTGTGAGTAATACACAACTTTAGAATAGTCACTAATCTATTCCATGTGCCCAAATATTTAAAGTCAGTGTCAATAATACACACCTGTGGACTAGTCAAAAAAGATTTTCATATGGCCTAAGCTTTAGAGCCTCAGTGAGTAATACATACCTGGGGAAAACTCAGGACGCTATTATATATGGCATCTATTTCAGAGATTCATTGAATAAGGAACACCTGTATTGTCAGAATTTTATTTCGTATAGCCACATTTTCAGAACCTAACTGAATGACATACACCTTGGGGAAACTCAGGACTCTATTTCATACAGCAACATATTCAGAACTTAACTGAATAACATACACCTTGGGGAAAGTCAGCATTCTATTTCCTACAGCCACTCATTTAGATACCGAATGTAAAAACGCACACCTGTGGAGTATTCAGGAGTCTTTGTTTTATGGCCACTAATTCAGAGCCTCACAGAATAATACAGAACTATAGAAATTCAGGAGTGTATTCTACATGGCCACTTATTCAGAACCTCATTGAAGAATCATATTTACCTGTAAAATACTTAGGATTTTATTATATATAGCCACTTACTCAGAAACTCACTGAATAATGTACTCCTGGGGAATAGTCTGGAGATTATTTGATATGACTGTTCATCCAGTGACTCGGTGAAAACTGCACAGCTGATAAATAGTCAAGAGGATGGAGTCATGAGTCTATTTTCTGTGGTAACTCGTTCAGAAACTCACTGAAGAATACCCAACTTGGAAATAGTCAGAGTCCATGTCATATGGCCACTCAATCAATGCATTACCAGATAATGCATAATGAGGCAATAGTAAGGAGTCTCTTTAATATGGCCTCTAATTGAGAGCTTCAGTTCATAATAAACATCTGTGGAGTAGCGAGGACCCTATTTAAAGTAGCCCCATATTACGCAGCTACGTGAATGATACACATATGTGTGATAGTCAGGAGACACTTTGATATGGACACTCATATGGCACCTCTTCGAATACTGCACATTTGGGGAATAATCACTAGTCTATTTCATATGGTGATTCGTTTGGAGAGTCAAAAAATATCAAACAAGCAATGGGGAAAGAATTCCCTGTTTAATAAACGAAGTTGGGAGTACTGGCTAGCCATTTTCAGAAATCTGAAAGTGGACCCCTTCCTGACACCTTACACTACAATTAACTCCACATGGATTAAAGACTTAAACGTAAGACCTGGCACCATAAAAACCCTAAAAGAAAATCTGGCAAAACTATTCAGGACATAGGAGTAAGCGAGGACTTCATGACCAAAACACCAAAAGCATTGGAAACAAAAGTCAGAATAGACAAATGGGACCTAATCAAACTCCACAGCTTTGCACGACAAAAGAAACAGTCATTAGAGTGAATCGGCATCCAACAGATTGGGAAAAATTCTTTGCAGTTTGCCCAACTGACATAGGGCTGATATCCAGAGTTTACAAAGAACTCAAACAGATTTACAGGAATAAAACAAACAAGCCCATTCAAAAATGGGCAAAGGACATGAACAGACAATTTACAAAAGAAGACATACATGAGGCCAACAACCACATGAAAAAATGCTCATCATCACTGGTCATTAGAGAGATGCAAATCAAAACCACATTGAGATACCATCTCACGCCAGTTAGAATGTCGATCATTAAAAAATCTGGAGACAAAAAAAAAAATCTGGAGACAGCAGATGCTGGAGAGGATGTGGAGAAATAGGAACACTCTTGCACTGTTGGTGGGAGTGTAAATTAGTTCAACCATTGTGGAAGACAGTGTGGCGATTCCTCAGGGACCTAGAAATGGAAATTCCATTTGACCCAGCAATCCCATTACTGGGTATATATCCAAAGGACTATAAATTGTTCTACCATAAGGACACATGCACACGAATGTTCATTGCAGCACTGTTTACAATAGCAAAGAACTGGAACCAACACAAATGCCCAACGATGATAGACTGGACTGGAAAAATGTGGCACATATACACCATGGAATATTATACAGCAATCAAAAGTGATAAGTTTGTCTCCTTTGTAGGGACATGGGTGAAATTGGAGAACATCGTTCTCAGCAAACTGACAGAAGAACAGAGAAAGAAATACCGCATATACTCACTCATAGGTGGATGAGAAAAATGAGAACACATGGACACAGAGAGGCGGTCTACTATACACTGGGGTTTATTGGGGGGAATGGGGGAGGGACAGCAGGGGGGTGTGTCTGGAGAGCGATAGCCTGGGGATGAGTGCCAAGTGTGGGTAAAGTGGAGGAAGGCAGCAAAACACACTGCCATGCGTGTACCTATGCAACTATCTTGCACGTTCTGCACATGTACCCCAAATCTATAATGCAATAAAAATTTTAAAAAAAGTATTCTCTTTCGTATAGCCACATATTCAGAACATAACTGAATGACATGCACCTTGGGGAAAGTCAGGATTCTATTTGGTATAGCAACATATTCAGAACTTAACTGAATAACATACACCTTGGGGAAAGTCAGCATTCTATTTCGTACAGCCCTCATTTAGATACAGAATGTGAAAATAAACCTGCGGATTATTCAGGAGTCTCTGTTTTATGGCACTAATTCGGAGCCTCAGAGAATAATACAGAACTATGGAAATTCAGGAGTGTATTCTACATGGCCACTTATTCAGAACCTCATTGAAGAATCATATATACCTGGAAAATAGTTAGGATTTTATTATATATAGCCACTTATTCAGAGACTCACTGAATAATGTACACCTGGGGAATAGTCTGGAGACTATTTGATATGACCGTTCACCCAGTGACTCAGTGAAAAATGCACAGCTGAGAAATATTCAAGAGGATGGAGTCATGAGTCTATTTTCTGTGGTAACTCGATTAGAATCTCCCTGAAGAATATCCACCTTGGAAATAGTGTCCAGGTCATATGGCCACTCAATCAAAGCATTACCAAATAATACGCAATGTTGAAATAGTAAGGAGTGTATTTCATATGTCCTCTCGTTGAGAGCTTCAGTGCATAAGAAACACCTGTGGAGCAGTCAGGACCCTCTCTAAGGTAGCCTCAAATTACGCAGCTATGTTAATGATACACACATGTGTGATACTCAGGAGACTCTACGATATGTTCACTCATACAGCGCCTCTTCAAATGCTGCACATTTGGGGAATAATCACTAGTCTATTTCATATGGTGATTCGTTTGGAGAGTCCAAAAATAACGCACACCTGTGGAGTAAAACTGGATCAAATACATAACGCCACACTTTTCATATTTTAGTGAATAATATGTATATCTGATAAGTCTGGAATCTCTTTCACATCGCCTCTCATTCATGGCCTCCGTGCATAGTACTCCCCTCAGAAATATTCAGGGGTCTACTTTAAAGAAGTACACATTCAGAGTCTCTGTAAGTAATGCACACATGGGCAATACACAAGAGTCTCTTTTCTTTTAGTGTAGTTTGAAGTGTGGTAGTGTGATGCCTCCCACTGTGTTCTTTTTGCTTAGTGTTGACTTGGCAATGCGGGCTCTCTTTTGGTTCCATATGAAGTTCATTGTGGCTTTTTCCAGTTCTGTGAAGAAATTCGATGGTATTTTGACGGGGATAGCATTGATTGTGTACATTACTTTGGGCAGTGTAGCCATTTTCACGTTATTGATTCTTCCTAACCACGAACATGGAATGTTTCTCCATCTGTGTCCTCTCTTATTTCGTTGAGCAGTGGTTTGTACTTTTTCTTAAAGAGGTTCCTTACGTTCTTTGTGAGTTGTATTCCTAGGTATTTTTTATTTTTGTAGCAAATGTGAATGGCAGTTTGTCCTTGATTTGGTTCTCTTTAAGTCTGTTATTGGTGTATAGGAATGCTTGTGATTTTTGAACATTGATTTTATATCCTGATAATTTGCTGAAGTTGCATATCAGTTTCAGGAGGTTTTGGGCTGAGGTGATGGGGTCTTCTAGGTATACTATCATGTCATCTGCAAATAGAAACAATTTGACTTCCACCTTTCCTATTCGAATACCCTTTATTTCTTTTTCTTGCCTGATTGCTCTGGCTAGAACTTCCAGTACTGTGTTAAATAGGAGCGGGAAGAGAGGGAATGATTTTCTAGTGCCGAATTTCAAAAGGAATTCTTCCAGTTTTTGCCCATTAAGTATAATTTTGGCTGTTGGTTTGTTGTAAATAGCTTTTATTACTTTGAGTTAGGTTCCATCAATACCAAGTTTATTGAGGGTTTTTATCATAAAGGACTGTTAAATTTTTTCAAATGCCTTCTCTGTGTCTATTGAGATAATCTACAGTAATCAAAACAGCATGGTACTGGTACCAAAACAGTGATATAGACCAATGGAAAAGAACAGAGGCATCGGAGGCAACACAACATATCTACAGCCATATAACCTTTGGTAAACCAGACAAAAAAAAGCAATGGGGAAATATTTCCCTGTTTAATAAATGGTGTTGTGAAAAATGGCTAGCCATGTGCTGAAAGCAGAAACTGGACCCCTTCCTGACACCTTACCCTAAAATTAACACCAGATGAATTAATGACTTAAACATAAGACCTGGCACCATAAAAACCCTAGAAGAAAATCTGGGCAATACCATTCAGGACATAGGAGTAGGCAAGGACTTCATGACCAAAACACCAAAAGCATTGGCAACAAAGGACAAAATAGACAAATGGGACCTAACCAAACTCCACAGCTTTTTCATGGCAAAGGAAACAGTCACTAGAACGAATTGGCAACCATCAGAATGAGAAAAATCTTTGCAGTTTGCCCAACTGACAAAGGGCTGATATCCAGAATTAACAAAGAAATTAAACAGATTTCCAGAAAAAAACAAACAAGCCCATTGAAAAATGGGCAAAGGATATGAACAGACAATTCACAAAAGAAGACATAGCTGAGGCCGACAAACACATGAAAAAATGCTCATTATCACTGGTCATTGGAGAGATGCAAATCAAAACCACATTTAGATACCATCTCATGCCAGTTAGAATGGTGATCAGTAAAAAATCTGGAAACAACAGATGCTGGAGAGGATGTGGTGAAATAGGATCACTCTTACACTGTTGGTGGGAGTGTAAATTAGTTCAACCATTGTGGAAGACAGTGTGGCAATTTTTCAAGGATTTAGAAATAGAAATTCCATTTGACCCAGCAATCCCTTTACTGGGTATATATTTAAAGGACTATAAATCGTTCTACTATAAGGACATATGCACACGAATGTTCATTGCAGCACTGTTTACAATAGCAAAGACCTGGAACCAACCCAAATGCCCATCGATGATAGACTGGACTGAAAAAATGTGGCAAATATACACCATGGAATATTATGCAGCAATCAAAAATGATGATTTTTTTTGTCCTTTGTATGGACATGGATGAATCTGGACAACAGAATTCTCAGTAAACTGACACAAGAAGAGAAAAAGAGATACCTCATATTCACACTCATAGCCGGGTGATAAAAATGAAAACACATGGACACAGGAAGGAGGTCTACTAGACACTGGGGTCTATTGGGGGAAATGGGGGAAGGACAGTGAGGAGCGGAGTTGGGGAGGGATAGACTGGGGAGAAATGTGAAGTGTGGGTTAAGGGGAGGAAAGTAGCAAAACTCACTCCCATGTGTGTACCTATGCCACTATATTGCACGTTCTGCACATGTACCCCAAAACCTGAAATGCAATAAAAATAAAAAAAAAACGAGTCTCTTTTCTATGGCCACTTAGTCAGAGTCTCATTCAATAATACACACCTGGGGAAGAGTTAAGAGTCTACTTCAGGTAGCCACTCATTTAGAGCCTCAGTGCATAATTCACACTGGAGTATGAATTGAGCATTTTTTATATGGCCACTCACTATGTGCCACCCTGAATGATCCACACCTGGGGAATCCTCAGGATTCTATTTAATACTACCATACATTTAGAACCTTATTGAATAATTTACATTGGAGCCATAGTAAGGTGACTATTCTTTCTGGCCTCTCATTCAAAGATTCAGAGAATGATATACTTATATGTAGTAATCAGGGCACTCTTTAAGATGGCCAACAATTAAGTCGCTTCCTGAGTGATACACACCTGGGTGATAGTCAGGAGTTCATTTCATATAAACTCTAATTCAGGGTATTGCTGAGTAATACACAACTGGAGGAGTATCCGGAATCTATTTGGTATGGAAATTCATACAGAACATGTTTGAATAATGCACACATGGAGACGTATAAGGAGTCTATGTCATACGGCTACTCATTCAGACAAACAGTGAATAACGAACACGTGGAGTAATGAGAAGTCTGTTTCATAGCGCCGTTTTTTCACAGCCTCACTGAATATTACACACTTGTGATATAGTCTGGAGTCTATTATTTATGGCCACTCATTCAGAGAATCTCTGAATAATGCACACTTGGGGAATGGTCAGAAGTCTCTATCCTATGGCCTCTCATTGAGAGCCTCACCAAATGTACACAACTGAAAACGTAGGATTTACTTATTTTCCATCATACAGAGTATCACTCAATAATGCACACCTGTGGAATAGGAAGGAGACTTTTTCATGTGGCCTCTCATAGGGAGTGCCACTGAATAATGTGGTGTATTCAGGAGTCTATTTCACGTAGACACATTTCCAGAGCCTCAGTGAATAAGAGAGCCCCTCGCTATACTAAGGCATCTAATTTATATGGCCACGTCTTGTAAGCCTCACTGAATAATACTCACCTGTAGAATAATTTGGAGTCTACTTTCGATGGATATTCATTCAGTGCCTCTTTGAATAAGGGACACCAGTGGGGTAGCCAGGAGTCTATTTCATTTGGACACATATTCATAGCCTCAGTGAATCATTTGCACGTGATAATTAGTCAGGATTTCATTTCATATGGCCACTGACTCATAATTTCAATTAATAATGCACAAATGGAAAGTACTCAGCAGTCTGTTTCATAGAGCCACTCATTCAGAGATTCACAGAATAATACAAATATTTTAAATAGACAGAATCCTGTTTCATATGGTCACAAAATCAGAGCCTCACTGAGTAACACACACCTGAGGAAGCTTTAGGAGCCTATGTTATATAGCCTCTCATTTTCAGCCTCAGCAAACAATGCACACGTGTGGAATAGACACTAGTCTATTTTATATGGCCACAAAATCAAAGCCTGAGTGAGTAATACACATCTTTAGAATAGTCACTAGTCTATTCCATGTGCCCAAATATTCAAAGTCAGAGTCAATAATACACACGTGTGGACTAGTCAACCACCTATTTTATATGGCCAACCTTTTAGAGCCTCAGTGAATAATACATACCTGGAAAATACTCAGGACGCTGTTACATATGGCCCCTATTTAAGAGATTCATTGAATAAGAAACACCCGTTTTGTACACAAAATTCTATTTTGTATAGCCATATATTCAGAACGTAACTGAAAGACATACTCCTTGGGGAAAGTCAGGATTCTATTTCATATAGCCACATATTCAGAATCTAACTGAATATCATACACCTTGGGGAAAGTCAGCATTCTATTTCCTATAGCCACCCATTTAGATACCAAATGTAAAAACGCACACCTGGGGAGTATTCAGGAGTGTCTGTTCTATGGCCACTCATTCAGAGACTCACAACATAATACAGAACTATGGAAATTCAGGAGTGTATTTTACATGGCCACTTGTTCAGAACCTCATTAAAAAATCATGTATATCTGGAAAATACTCAGGATTGTATTATATATAGCCACTTATTCAGAGACTCACCGAATAATGCACACCAGGGGAATAGTCCCGAGACTATTTGGTTTGATCTTTTACCCAGTGACTCAGTGAAAAATTCACAGCTGAGATAGTCAAGAGAATAGAGCCATGAGTCTGTTTTCTGTGGTGACACATTCAGAAACTAACTGAAGAATACCCATCTTGGAAATAGTCAGAGTCCAGGTCATAAGGCCACTCAATCAAAGCATTACCGAATAATGCACAATGGGGCAATAGTAAGGAATCTATTACATTTGGCCTCTCATTGAGAGCTTCAGTGCATAATATAGAGCTGTGGAGTAGTCAGGACACACTTTTAGGTAGCCTCATGTTACGCAGCTACATGAATGATACACACATGTGTGATAGTCAGGAGACTATTTGATATGGATACTCATACAGCACCTCTTCGAATACTGCAGATTTGGTGAATAATCACTAGTCTATTTCATATGGTGATTCGTTTAGAGAGTAAAAAATAACGCATACCTGTGGAGTAAAATGGTTTCTATTACATAAGGCCACTCTTTCAGGGTTTCAGTGAATAATATGTATATCTGATAAGTCAGGAATGTTTTTCACATGGCCACTCGTTCATGGCCTCAGTGCATAATTCTCTTCTCAGAAATAGTCAAGGGTCTACTTCAAAAAAGTACACATTCAGAGTCTATGTAAGTAACACACATATGGGCAATACACAAGAGTCTCTTTTCTATGCCCACTTAGTCAGAGTTTCATTCAATATTACACGCCTGGGAAAGAGTTAAGAGTCTACTTCATTTAGCCACTCATTTAGCGCCTCAGTGAATAATTCACATCGGAGTAAACGTCGAGAATTTTTTATATGGCCACTGACTATGTGACTCCCTGAATGATACACACCTGGGGAATCCTTACATTCTATTTCATAATTGCACACATTTAGAACCTTATTGAATAATTCACAATGGAGCAATAGTCAGGTGTCTATTCTTTCTGGCCTCTCATTCAATGTTTCAGTGAATAACAAACTTCTATGGAGTAATCAGGTCACTGTTTAAGATAGCCACGAATTTAGTGCCTTCCTTAGTAATACACACCTGAGTGATAGTCAGGAGTTTATTTCATAAAAATCCTAAGTCTGGGTATTGCTGAGTAATACACAACTGGGGGAGTGTCAGGAGGCTATTTGTTATGGACACTCATACAGATCCTGTTTGAATTATGCACACATGGGGAATAATCAGGAGTCTATGTAATATGGCTACTTATGTAGGCAGTGAATAACCCACATGTGGAGTAATGAGAAGTCTGCTTTATATGGCTTTTCCTTCAAAGCCTCACAGAATATTACACACCTGTGATATAGTCTGTAGTCTATTGGTTAAGGCCACTCTTTCAGAGCATCACTGAATAATGCACACCTGGGGAATAGTAAGAAGTCTCTATCCTATGGCCTCTCATCGGGAGCCTCACTAAATGTACACACCTGGGAAAATACTCAGGATTTACTTATATCACCTCATTTAGAATCTCACTCAATGATATACACCTGTGGAAGGGTATGGAGATTTTTCATGTATCTACTCTTTCTCAGTGCCACTGAATAATGCGGTGAATTTAGGAGTCTATTTTATGTTGACAAATTTTCAGAACCTCACTGAATAAAAGAGACTCCTGCTATAGTAAGGAATCCAATTAATATGGCCACATCTTGTAAGCCTAACTAAATAATCCACACCTGGAGAATAATTTGGAGTCTATTTTTGATGGATATTCATTCAGAGCCACAGTGAATAATGCACACCCATGGGGTAGCCAGCTGTCTATTTCATTTGGACACTATTCATAGCCTCAGTGGATAAGATGCACGTGTGTATTCATAAGAAGTTCATTTCCTATGGCCACTGACTCGTAATTTCGGTGAAAAATGCACAAATGTAAAGTACTCAGCAGTCTATTTCTCAGTGCCACCCTTTCAGAGATTTACTGAATAATACAAATACTTAAGATAGACAGAATCCTGTCTCATATGGTCACACAATTAGATCCTCACTGAGTAACACCCACCTGGGGAAATGTTAGGAGTCTACTTTATATAGACTCTCATTTGCATCCTCAGCGAATAATGCACACGTGTGGACTAGACACTGTTCTATTTTTTATGGCCACAAAATCAATGCCTGAGTGAGTAATACACAACTTTAGAATACTCACAAGTCTATTCCATATGCCCAAATATTCAAAGTCACAGTCAATATTACACACCAGTGGACTATTCAAAATTCAATTTCATATGGGCAAAGTTTTAGAGCCTCAGTGAATAATACATACCTGGGGAATACTCAGGATGCTATTACATATGGCACCTAATTCAGAGATGCACTGAATAAGGAACACCTGTATTGTAGACAAAATTCTACTGTGTATAGCCACATATTCAGAACCTAACTGAATATCATACACCTTGGGGAAGGTCAGGATTCTATTTCCTATAACACCCATTTAGATACCAAATGTAAAAACGCACACCTGTGGAGTATTCAGGAGTGTCTGTTTTATGGCCAATCATTCAGAGCCTCACAGAATAATACAGAACTATGGAAATTGAGGAGTGTATTTTACATGGCCACTTATTCAGAAACTCATGGAAGAATTATGTATATCTGGAAAATACTCAGGATTATATTATATATAGCAACTTATTCAGAGACTCACCGAATAATGCACACCTGGGGAATAGTTCAGAGACTGTTTGATATGACCGTTCACCCAGTGACTCAGTGAAAAATACGCAGCTGAGATAGAGTCAAGAGAAAAGAATCAAGAGTCTATTTTCTGTGGTGACACATTCAGAAACTAACTGAAGAATACCCACATTGGAAATAGTCAGAGTGCAGGTCATAAGGCCCCTCAATCAAAGCATTACCGAATAATGCAAAATGGCTCAATAGGTCATAAGGCCACTCAATCAAAGCATTACCGAATAATGCACAATGGGGCAATAGTGAGGAATCTCTTACATATGACCTTTCATAGAGAGCTTCAGTGCATAGTAAAGAGCAGTGGAGTAGTCAGGACCCACTTTTTGGTAGCCCCAAGTTATGCAGCTACGTGAATGATAAACACATGTGTGATAGTCAGAAGGCTATTTGATATGGACACACATACAGCACCTCTTGGCATACTGCACATTTGCGGAATAATCACTAGTCTATTTCATATGGTGATTCCTTTTGGAGAGTCAAAAAATAACGCACACCTGTGGAGTAACATGGGGTCTGTTACATAAGGCCACTCTTTCAGTGTTTCAGTGAATAATATGTATATCTGATAAGTCAGGAATGTTTTTCACATGGCCCCTCGTTCAGGGCCTCAGTGCATAATACTCCCCTCAAAAATAGTCAAGGGTCTACTTCAAAAAAGTACACATTCAGAGTCTCTGTAAGTAATGCACACATGGGCAATACACAAGAGTCTCCTTTCTATGCCCACTTAGTCAGTTTCATTCAATAATACACACCTGGGAAAGAGTTATGAGTCTACTTTTTGTAGCCACTCATTTAGTGACTCAGTGAATAATTCACACTGGAGTAACAGGTTGAGAATTTTTTATATGGCCACTGACTATATGACTCCCTGAATGATACATACCTGGGGAACCCTCACATTTTATGTCATAATAGCACACATTTAGAACCTTATTGAGTAACACACAATAGAGGTGTCTATTCTTTCTGGTCTCTCATTCAACATTTGAGTGAACAAAAAACTTCTATGGAGTAATCACTGCACGGTTTAAGGTAGCCAATAATTAAGTGGCTTCCTGAGTAATACACACCTGGGTGAAAATCAGGTGTTTATTTCATATAAACGCTAATTATGGGTATTGCTGAGTAATACACAACTGGGGTAATGTCAGGAGTCTATTTCATATGGACACTCATACAAAACCTGTTTGAATTATGCACACATGTAGAATAATCAGGAGTCTATATCATATGGCTACTCATTCAGACAAACAGTGAATAACCCACATGTGGAGTAATGAGAAGTCTGTTTCATATGGCCTTTCTTTCACAGCCTCACTGAATATTACACACCTGTGATATAGTCTGGATTCTATTGTTTGTGGACACTCATTCAGAGAATCACTGAATAATGCACAGCTGGGGAATAATCAGAAGTCTCTATCCTATGGCCTCTCATCGAGAGCCTCACTAAAGGTACACACCTGGGAAAATAGTCAGGATTTACTTATATCACCTCATTTAGAGTCTCCTTTGATAATACACACCTGTGGAAGTGTCTGGAGAGTTTTTCTTTTGGCTACTCTTTTGAAGGGCCACTGAATAATGTGGTGAATTAAGAAGTCTATTTTATGTAGACAAATTTTTGGAACCTCAGTGAATAAAAGAGACTCTTGCTATAGTAAGTCATCTAATTAATATGGCCACATCTTGTTAGCCTTCTAAATAATACACACCTGGGGAATAATTTGAAGTCTATTTTTGATAAACATTCTTTCAGAGCCATGGTGAATAATGCACATCTCTGTGGTAGCCAGGTGTCTATTTTATTTGGACACTATTCATAGCCTCAGTGGATAATATGCACCTGTGAATTAGTCAGGATTTCATTTCATATGGCCACTGACTCATAATTTCAGTGAATAATACACAAATGTAAAGTACTCAGCAGTCTATTTCACAGAGGAACTCATTCAGTGATTCACTGAATAATACAAATATTTTAGATAGACAGAATCCTGTTTCATGTGGTCACACAATCAGAGCCTCACTGAGTAACACACAGCTGGGGAAACGTTAGGAGTCTACTTTATATAGCCTCTCATTTGCAGCCTCAGCGAATAATGCACACGTATTTAATACACACTAGTCTATTTTATATGGCCACAAAATCAAAGCCTGAGTGAGTAATACACAACCTGTGAATAGTCACTAGTCTATTCCATATGCCCAAATATTCAAAGTCAGAGTCCATAACACACACCTGTGGACTAGTCAAAAAACAATTTCATATGGCCAAAATTTTAGAGCCTCAGTGAATAATACATACCTGGGGAATACTCAGGACCCTATTACATAAGGCATCTATTTCAGAGATTCATTGAATATGGAACAGTTTTATTGTACACAGAATAATATTTTGTATAGGCAAATATTCAGTACTTAACTGAATGACATACTCCTTGGTGAAAGTCAGGATTCTATTTTGTATAGCCACATATTCAGAACCTAGCTGAATAACATGCACCGTGGGGAATGTCAGGATTCTATTTCTTATATCCACTCATTTACATACAAAATGTAAAAACGCAAACCTGCGGATTCTTCAGGAGTCTCTGTTTTATGGCCACTCATTCAGAACCTCACAGGATAATACACAATTATGGAAATTCAGGAGTGTATTTTACATGGCCACTTATTCAGAACCTCATTGAAGAATCATCGATATTTGGAAAATCCTCAGGATTCTATTATATATAGCCACTTAATCAAAAATTCACTGAATAATTCACCCCTGGGCAATAGTCTAAAGACTATTTGATATGACCGTTAACCCAGTGACTCAGTGAAAAATGCACAGCTGATCAATAGACAAGAGGATATAGTCATGAGTCTATTTTCTGTGGTGACTTGTTCGGCAACTCTCTGAAAAATACTCACCTTGGAAATAGTCAAAGTCCAGATCATAAGGCCACTCAATCAAAACATTACCGAATAATACACAATGGGGCAATAGTAAGGAGTCTATTTCATATGGAGTTTCATTGAGAACTTCAGTGCATAATAAACAGCTGTGGAGTAGTGAGGACCCTATTTATGGTATTCCCAAATTATGTAGTTATGTGAATGATACACACATGTGTGATAGTCAGGACACTATTTGATATGGACATTCACACAGCACCTCTTTGAATACTGCACATTTGAGAAATAATCCCCAGTCTGTTTCATATGTTGATTCGTTTGGGGAGTCAAAAAATAACGCACACCTTTGGAGTAAAATGGGGTCTATTACATAAGCCCACACTTTCAGTGTTTTAGCGAATAATATGTATATCTGATAAGTCTGGGATCTCTTTCACATGGCCACTCATTCATGGCAAAAGTGCATAATATTCACCTCAGAAATAGTCAAAGGTTTACTTCAAATAAGTACAAAATCAGAGTCTCTGTAATTAATGAACACATGGGCAATACACTAGAGACTGTTTTCTGTGCCCACTTAGTCAGAGTCTAATTCAATAATACACACCTGGGGAAGAATTAAGAGTCTACTTCATGTAGCCACTCATTCAGAGGCTCTATGAATAATTCACACTGGAGAAATAGTCGAGCATTTTTAACATGGCCAAGCACTATGTGCCTCCCTGAATGATACACACCTGGGGAATCCTCAGGATTATCTTGTATATTAACACACATTTAGAACCTTATTGAATAATTCAAAATTTAACAACAGTCAGGTGTCTATTATTTCTGGCCTCTCATTCAAAATTTCTGTGAATTATAAACTTTATGGAGTAATCAGGGCACTGTTTAAGATAGCCAGGAATTAAGGGTTTTTTTGTGTGATACATACCTGTGTGATAGTCAGTAGTTTATTTCATATTAACTCTTATTCTGGGTATTTCTGAGTAAAAAACAAATGGGGGAGTGCCAGGAGTCTATCCGGTATGGACACTCATTCAGACAAACAGTGAATAACGCACATGTGGAGTAATGAGAGGTCTGTTTCATATGGCCGTTCGTTCCCAGCCTCACTGAATATAACACACTTGTGATATAGTCTGGAGTGTATTTCTTTTTCTTCACTCATTAGGAGAATCACTGAATAATGCACAGCTGCGGAATAGTCAGAAGTCTCTATCATTTGGCCTCTCATGGAGAGCCTCGGTAAATGTACACACCTGGGAAAATAGTCAGGATTTTCTTATATCTTCACATTTAGAGTCTCACTCAAAAATGCACACCTGTGGAATAGTAAGGAGACATTTTCTTGTGGTCTCTCAGTCACCGTGTCATCGAATAATGTGGTGTAGTCAGGAATCTACTTCATGTAGAAACATTTTCAGAGCGTCAGTAAATAAGGGAGTCCCTTTCTATAGTAAGGCATCTAATTAATACTGCCACATCTTGTAAGCCTCACTGAATAATACACACCTGGAGAATAATTTGGAGTCTATTAGCGATGGACATTCATTCAGAGCCTCGGTGAATAATGCACACCCGTGGGTCAGCCAGGAGTCTATATTTTGAATACTCATTCATAGCCTCAGTGGAGGCTATGAATATGCACGTGTGGATCAGTCAGAATTTTATTGTATATGGCCACTGACCCATAATTTCAGTGAATAATGCACAAATGCAAAGTATTCAGCAGTCTATTTCATACAGCCACTCATTCGGAGATTCATTGAATAATACAAATATTTAACATAGATAGAATCCTGTTTCATATGGTCACAAAATCAGAAAATCACTAAGTAACACACACCAGGTGAAGCGTTAGGAGTCTACTTTATATAGCCTCTCACTTACCGCCTCAGCGAATAATGCACACGTGTGGAATAGACACCAGTCTATTTTATATGGCCACAAAATCAAAGCCTGAGTGAGTAATACAGAACTTTAGAATAGTCACTAGTTTATTCCATATGCCTAAATATTCAAAGTCAGAGTCAAAAATGCACACCTGTGAACTAGTCAAAAAACTATTTAATATGGCCAAAGTTTTAGAGCCACAGTGAATAATACATACCTGGGGAATACTCAGGACGCTATTACATATGGCATTTATTTTAGAGATTCATTGAATAAGGAAAACCTGTATTTTTGTCAAGATTCTATTTCATATAGCCACATATTCAGCACCTAACTGAATTACATACAATTTGGGGAAAGTCAGGGTTTTTTTTTTTTTTTTGTATAGCCACTCGTTTAGATACCGAATGTAAAAATGAACACCGGCACAGAATTTTGGAGTCTCTGTTTTATGGACAATCATTCAGAGACTCACAGAACAATATAGAAACATGAAAATTCAGGAGTGCATTTTACATGGCCACTTATTCAGAACCTCATTCAAGAATCATATATATCTGGAAAATACTCAGGATTCTATTATATATAGCCACTTATCCAGAGACTAACTGAATAATTCACACCTGGTGAATAGTCTGGAGACTATTTGATATTGCCATTCACCCAGTGACTCAGTGAAAAATGCACAGCTGATATAAAGTCAAGAGGATTGAGTCATGAGTGTATTTTCTGTGGGGACTCGTTCAGAAACTCACTGAAGAATACCCACCTTAGAAATAGTCAAAGTCCAGGTCATATGGCCACTCAATCAAAGCATTAAAGAATAATGCACAATGGGGCAATAGTAAGGAGTCTATTTCATATGGCCTTTCACTGAGAAGTTCAGTGCATAATAAACAGCTGTGGAGTAGTCTGGACCCTACTTATGGTGTTCCCAAATTATGCAGTTATGTGAGTGATACAGACATGTGTGATAGTCAGGAGACTATTTGATATGGACACTCACACAGCACCTCTTTGAATACTGCATATTTGAGAAATAATTACCAGTCTATTTCATATGTTGATTCGATTGGAGAGTCAAAAAATAACGCACACCTTTGGAGTAAAATGGGGTCTATTACATAAGGCCACACGTTCAGTGTTTCAGTGAATAATACGTGTATCTGATAAGTCTGAAATCTCTTTCACATGGCCAATCGTTCATGGCATCAGGGCATAATACTCACCTGAGAAATAGTCACAGGTCTACTTCAAATAAGTACAAAATCAGAGTCTCTGTAAGTAATGCACACATGTGCAATACATAAGAGTCTCTTTTCTATACCCACTTAGTCAGAGTTGCATTCAATAATACACACATTAGGAAGAATTAAGAGTGTACTTAATGTAGCCACTCATTCAGAGGCTCAGTGAATAATTCACACTGGAGAAATAGTCGAGCATTTTTTTTTTAATTTTTATTGCATTATAGGTTTTGGGGTACATGTGCAGAACGTGCAAGATAGTTGCATAGGTACACACATGGCAGTGTGGTTTTGCTGCCTTCCTCCCCCTCACCCACACTTGGTATTCATCCCCAGGCTATCCCCCCCAGCCCCACCCCGCTGTCCCTCCCCCATTTCCCCCAACAGACCCCAGTGTATAGTAGACCGCATCTCTGTGTCCATGTATTCTCATTTTTCTCACCCGCCTATGAGTGAGTATATGCATTTTTTATATGGCCACTCACTGTGTGCCTCCCTTAATGATACACACCTTGGAAATTCTAAGGATTATATTTCATACTACAACACATTTAGAACCTTACTGAATAATTTACAATGGTGCAATAGTCAGGTGTCTATTCTTTCTGGCCTATCATTCAAAGTTTCAGTGAATAAAAAACTTCTATGTAGGAATCAGGGCACTGCTTAAGATAGCCACGAATTAAGTTTCTTCCTGAGAGATACACACCTGGGTGATAGACAGGAGTTTATTTCATATGAACTCTAATTTTGGGTATTGCTGAGTAATACACTACTGGGTGAGTGTCAGGATTCTGTTTGGTATGGACACTTATACAGAACGTCTTTTAATAATGCACACATGGAGAATACTCAGGAGTCTATGTCATATTGCTACTCATTCAGAAAACAGTGTAAAACGGATATGTGGAATAATGAGAAGTCTTCTTATAGCCATTCTTTCACACCCTCACTGAATATTACACACTTTTGATATAGTCTGGAGTCCCTTGTTTATGGACACTCATTCGGAGAATCACTGAATAATGCACACTTGCAGAATAGTCAGAAGTCTCTATCCTATGGCCTCTCATCGAGAGACTCACTAAATCTACACACTTGAGAAAATATTCAGGATTCTTATATCCCCTCATTTAGAGTCTCACTTTATAATGTACACCTGTGGAATAGTAAGGAGACTTTTTCATGTGGCCTCTCATTCGTAGTGTCACTGAATAATGTGGTGTAGTCAGGAATCTATTTCATGTAGACAATTTTTTAAGAGCCTCAGTAAATTAGAAAGACCCTTGCTATAGTAAGGCTTCTAATTAATTTGGCTACATCTAGTAAGCCTCTCTGAATAGTACACACCTGGAGAATAATTTGGAGTTTATTCACGATGAACATATATTCAGTGCCTCGGTGAATAACGCACACCCATGGTGTTGCCAGGAGACCATTTAATTTGGACAATCATTCATTGCCTCAGAGGATAATATGCACGTGTATATTAGTCCGGATTTCATTTCATATGGCAACTGACTTGTAATTTCTATGAATAATACACAAATGTAAGAAACTCAGCAGTGTTTTTCATACAGCCCCTCATTCAGAGATTCACTGCATGATACAAATATTAAAGATACAAAGAGAGGAGGAGGCAAGATGGCGTCGTAGAAGTGACTAAGAATTGCAGCTCTCAGTGAAGGCGCAGAGGGTGAGTCCTATCCGCATTCTCGGATGGACCTTTTTTGCCCACAGAGCGTTGAAAGTCCCAGGTGTGGGAGAGACATAGGACGCTAGTAAAGCCGGCTAATGCAGCCGGCTCGCGCGGACCCTTCTCACTGGAGTTCCAGTACGGAACTCACTGGTCAGGATGCCCTGTTAAACCAGCAATCTGAGAGTTGAAAGGGCAGATTGGCATGTCCATCGGATTGAACGGGACTTGGACAGTGAGGCAGACCAGGAGTTTCCTGGGAAGCGTGATCTGAGCAAGTGAAGTGGGCAGCGGCACGGGAGATTGCAGGGATCCCAGTGCCCTATCGGCAGGCTACTGGGGCGCCAGTGAGAGAGTCAACCTTTCAGCTTGCAGAGAGGGAGAGAGAGAGAGAGAGAGAGAGAGAGAGAGAGAGAGAGAGAGAGAGAGAGGACGAACTCCGAGGCAGGGAGCTGGGTAAATGGGATCGGTGGGTCTCACCCTCACGGGGACAAGCAGGGTGGCGACTGGAGGTGCTTGGGGCTGAGAGTTTTGCTGCCAGCATCTAGGACGGTGCAGCCCGGTAAGGGAGGGGCGTCCGCCATTGCTGACGCAATTCGCCCCTACTGAAGTACCGCCCAGGGCTGACGAGCAACCTGCCGTGGCCGAGGCCACCTGCCATAACAGAGAGACACCGCCAGGAGCGGGGAGCGCTCCACAGCAGGAGGGAGCCCAGCTGCAACAGGGCAGACTGGCGCTAGCAGGTCAGAGCCCCAGCAGGCAAATAGTAAATAGACTGCCACCTAGTGGGGCAGGACAGTGCAACAGATACTCATAAAGAAAGCTCCAACTCCCTGAAACAGAGGATCTAAGGGGGAGGGATAGGGTGGTGTTTTATGAGTTATATTGCAGCAGACATAAACAAATTCCAAACAACCACGAATGAAAAACGAAGCCCACAGCTCAGCACTGGAGCTCCTATAAAGCACAGACCATCTCCTTAAGCAGCTCCCTGACCCCTGTATATCCAAAGAGTCACCCCAAAAATGGACTAATCAGACTGACATTTGGCGGAAATCATTCTGGAACAAAGACAGCAGAAGAAAAACTAGTATCATCCCTCACTGTTCCACAGCTGCTACAGGTATACTCCAGACAAGCAGGGCATGGAGTGGACAACAGCACTCATAAAGCAGAGGAGCTAGAACATTAGAAGAAAACCTAAGTGACAGAAATACTTCATCATCAACAATCTCAGCATCCACACAGAGACCCAATTGAAAAATCAGCAACTACTAAGACGACAGGTGGATAAATCCATAAAGATGGAAAGAAACCAGCGCAAAAAAGAGGAAAACACCCGAAACCAAAACACCTCACCTCCTACAAAGGACCAAAACTCCTCACCAGCAAGGGAACCAAGTGGGACGGAGAATGAATGTGACGAAATGACGGAATCAGACTTCAGATAGTGGATAATGAGAAACTTCATTGAGCTAAAAGAACATGTTCTAAATTAGTGCAAAGAAACTAAGACCCTTGAAAAAAAATTTGAAAAAAGATTCGAGGAATTGATAACAAGAATGGACAACTTAGAGAGGAATATGAATGAATTGAAGGAGCTGAAAAACAAAACACGAGAACTTCGTGAAGCATGCACAAGTTTCAACAGCCGAATTGACCAAGCAGAAGAAAGAATATCAGAAGTTGAAGATCAACTCAATGAAATAAAACGTGAAACCAAGATTAAAGAAAAAAGCACAAAAAGGAATGAACAAAATCTCCAAGAAATGTGGGACTATGTGAAGAGACCCAACCTATGATTGATAGGTATAGCAGAATGTGATGAAGAGAATTAATTCAAGTTGGAAAACACTCTTCAGGATATAATCCAGGAAAATTTCCCCAACCTAGCAAGACAGGTCAATACTCAACTCCAGGAAATACAGAGAACACCACAAAGATACTCCACAAGAAGAGCAACCCCAAGGCACATAATCATCAGATTCACCAGGGTTGAAATGAAGAAGAAAATACTAAGTGCAGTCAGAGAGAAAGGTCGGGTCACCCACAAAGGGAAGCCCATCAGACTCACAGCAGATCTCTTGGCAGAGACTCTACAAGCCAGAAGAGAGTGGGGGCCAATACTCAACATCCTTAAAGAAAAGAACTTTCAAACCAGAATTTCATATGCAGCCAAATTGAGCTTCATAAGTGAAGGAAAAATAAAATTCTTCATGAACAAGCAAGTACTTAGAGATTTTGTCACCACTAGGCCTGCTATACAAGAGCTACTGAAAGAGGCACTACAGATAGAAAGAAACAACCAGTACCAGCCATCCTAAAAGCATACCAAATGCTAAAGACCATCAACAAAATGAAGAATCTACATGAACCAACGGGCAAAACAGCCAGCTAGCATCAAAATGGCAGTATCAAATTCACAAATAACAATACTAACCCTAAATGTAAATGGGCTAAATGCACGAATCAAAAGACACAGACTGGCAAATTGGATAAAAAACCAAAACCGATCGGTGTGCTGTATCCAGGAAACCCACCTCACACGCGAAGATACACAAAGGCACAAAATAAAAGGAAGGAGAAAGATTTACCAAGCAAATGGACAGCAAAAAATAAGGAGGAGTTGCAATTCTCCTCTCTGATAAAATAGACTTTAAAGCAACAAAGATCAAAAGAGACAAAGAAGGTCATTACATAATGGTAAAAGGATCGATACAACAAGAAGAGCTAACGATTCTAAATATATATGGACCCAATGTAGGAGCACCCAGATATATAAGGCAAGTTCTTAATGACTTACAAACAGACTTAGACTCCCACACAATAATAGTGGGAGACTTTAACACTCCACTGTCAATAGCAGACAGATCAACCAGAAAGAAAATGAACAAGGATATCCAGGACTTGAACTCAGACCTGGAACAAGCAAACCTGATAGATATTTACAAACCTCTCCACCCCAAATCCACAGAATATACATTCTTCTCAGCACCACATCACACCTACTCCCAAACTGACCACATAATTGGTAGTAAAGCACTCCTCAGCAAATGCAAAACAACTGAAATCATAAGAAAGAGTCTCGGGGAGGGAGGCAAGATGGCGTCATAGAGGTGACTCAGGATTGCAGCTCTCAGTGAAGGCACAGAGGGTGAGTCCTAGCCACATTCTCGGATGTTCCTTTTATGCCCACAGAGCGTTGAAAGTCCCAGGTGTGGGAGAGACACGGGACGCTAGCAGCTGGCTAACGCAGCCAGCTCCCACCACCTCTTCGGCCAGTGCCACAGCGGGACCTGGTGCGGAACTCACTGGTCTGGGTGCCCTGTGAAACCGGTAATCTGAGATTTGGAAGGGCAGACTGGCATGTCCATCTCATTGAATGGGACTTGGACAATGAGCCAGACCAGGAGTTTCCTGGGAAGCGTGATCTGAGCCGGGATAGTGGGCAGCGGCACGGGAGATTGCATGGATTCCAGTGCCCTATCGGCAGGCTCCTGGGGCGCCAGTGAGAGAGTCGACCTTTCGGCTTGGGGAGAGGAAGAGGGAGAGAGAGAGGACGGACTCTGAGGCAGGGAGCTAGGTGATCGGGCTCGGCGAGTCCCACGCTCACGGTGACAAGCAGGGTGGCGACTGGAGGCGCTTGGGGCTGAGAGTTTTGTTGCCAGCAATTAGGACGGTGCAGCCCGGTCAAGGAGGGGAGTCCACCATTACTGACGAAGTGCACCCCCACTTAGGTACCGCCCAGGATTGACGCAGCCTGCCATTGCCGAGGCATCCTGCCATAACAGAGAGACTCCACCAGGCAGCAACAGGGCGGACCCGCGCTAGCAGGTCAGAGCCCCGGCAGGCAAATAGTGAATAGACTGCCACCTAGTGGGGCAGGACACTGCAACAGATACTCATCAAGAAAGCCCCAACTCCCTGAGACAGAGCATCTAAGGGTGAAAAAAAAAAAAGAGTGGTGTTTTATGAGTTCTATTGCAGCAGACATAAACAACCTCCCAACAACCCTGAATGAACAACGGAGCTCACAGCTCAGCACTGGATCTCCTATAAAGCACAGACTGTCTCCTCAAGCAGCTCCCTGACCCCTGTATATCCAAGAAGTCACCCCAGAAAAGGACTAATCAGACTGACATTTGGCTGGCATCATTCTGGAACAAGGGCAGCAGAAGAAGAAACTGGTATCATCCCTCACTGTTCTGCAGCGGCTGCAGGTATACCCCAGACAAGCAGGGCCTGGAGTGGACCTTAGCACTCATAGAGCAGAGAGGATAGATCATTAGAGGGAAAACTAAGTAACAGAAATACTTCACCATCAACAATCTCAGTGTCCACACAGAGACCCAATTGAAAAATCAGCCACTACTAAGACGACAGGCAGATAAATCCATAAAGATGGGAAGAAAACAGCGCAAAAAGGAGGAAAGCACCCGAAACCAAAACATGGCACCTCCAAAAAAGAACAAAAACTCCTCACAAGCAAGGGAACAAAGCTGGACGGAGAATGAATGTGACGAAATGACGGAATCAGACTTCAGAAAGTGGATAATGAGAAACTTCAGTGAGCTAAAGGAACATGTTCTAAACCAGTCCAAAGAAACTAAGAACCTTGAAAAAAGATTTGAAAAAAGATTCGAGGAATTGATAACGAGAATGGACAACTTAGAGAGGAATATGAATGAATTGAAGGAGCTGAAAAACACAACACGAGAACTTCGGGAAGCATGCACAAGTTTCAACAGCCGAATTGACAAAGCAGAAGAAAGAATATCAGAAGTTGAAGATCAACTCAATGAAATAAAATGAGAAACCAAGATTAAAGAAAAAAGCACAAAAAGGAATGAACAAAATCACCAAGAAATGTGGGACTATGTGAAGAGACCTAACCTACGCTTGATAGGTGTACCAGAATGTGACGAAGAGAATGAATCGAAGCTGGAAAACACTCTTCAGGATATTATCCAGGAAAATTTCCCCAACCTAGCAAGACAGGTCAATACTAAACTCCAGGAAATACAGAGAACACCACAAAGATACTCTGCAAGAAGAGCAACCCCAAGGCACATAATCGTCAGATTCACCAGGGTTGAAACAAAGGAGAAAATACTAAGGGCAGCCAGAGAAAAGGTCAGGTCACCCACAAAGGGAAGCCCATCAGACTCACAGCAGATCTCTCGGCAGAGACTCTACAAGCCAGAAGAGAGTGGGGGCCAATATTCAACATCCTTATAGAAAAGAGCTTTCAACCCAGAATTTCATATCCAGCCAAACTGAGCTTCATAAGTGAAGGAAAAATAAAATCCTTCATGAACAAGCAAGTACTCAGAGATTTTGTCACCACTAGGCCTGCTTTACAAGAGCTCCTGAAAGAGGCACTACACATAGAAAGAAACAACCAGTTCCAGCCATCCTAAAAGCATACCAAATGCTAAAGACCATCAACAAAATTAAGAATGTACATGAAGCAACGGGCAAAACAGCCAGCTAGCATCAAAATGGCAGTATCAAATTCACAAATAACAATATTAACCCTGAATGTAAATGGGCTAAATGCACCAATCAAAAGACACAGACTGGCAAATTGGATAAAAACCAAAACCCATCGGTGTGCTGTATCCAGGAAACCCACCTCACATGCAAAGATACACAAAGGCTCAAAATAAAGGGATGGAGGAAGATTTACCAAGCAAATGGAGAGCAAAAAAGCAGGAGTTGCAATTCTCATATTTGATAAAATAGACTTTAAAGCAACAAAGATCAAAAGAGACAAAGAAGGTCATTACATAATGGTAAAAGGATCGATACAACAAGAAGAGATAACGATTCTAAATATATATGGACCCAATGTAGGAGCACCCAGAAATATAAGGCAGGTTCTTAATGACTTACATAGGGACTTAGACTCCCACACAATAATAGTGGGAGAATTTAACACTCCACTGTCAATAGCAGACAGATCAACCAGACAGAAAATTAACAAGGATATCCAGGACTTGAACTCAGACCTGGAACAAGCAAACCTGATAGAAATTTACAGAACACTCCACCCCAAATCCACAGAATATACATTTTTCTCAGCACCACATCACACCTACTCTAAAATTGACCACATAATTGGAAGTAAAGCACTCCTCAGCAATTGCAAAACAACTGAAATCATAACAAACAGTATCTCAGACCATAGTGCAATCAAGTTGGAACTCAGAATTCAGAAAATAACTGAGAACCGCACAGCTTCATGGAAACTGAACAACTGGCTCTTGAATGTTGATTGGATAAACAATGAAATAAAGGCAGAAATAAAGAAGTTTTTGAAACAAACGAGAATAAAGACACAACGTACCAGAATCTCTGGGACACATTTAAAGCAGTCTGTAGAGGAAAATATATAGCAATAAGTGCCCACATGAGAAGAGTGGAGAGATCCAAAATTGACACCCTATCGTCAAAATTGAAAGAGCTAGAGGAGCAAGATCAAAAAAGCTCAAAACCTAGCCGAAGACAAGAAATAACTAAGATCAGAGCAGAACTGAAGGAGATACAGACAAGAAAAACCCTTCAAAAAATCAATAAATCTAAGAGCTGGTTTTTCGAAATGATCAACAAAATAGACAGACGACTAGCCAGACTGATAAAAAAGAAGAGAGAGAACAACCAAAGAGATGCAATAAAAAACGGTAAAGGGGAAATCACCACATATTCCACAGAAATTCAAACCATCATCAGAGAATACTACAAACAACTCTATGCACATAAACTAGTAAATCAGGAAGAAATGAATAAATTCCTGGACGCCTGTGTCCTCCCAAGCCTAAAGCAGGAGGAAGCCAAAACTATGAATAGACCAATAACAATGTCTGAAGTTGAGGCAGCAATTAAGAGCCTACCACACAAAAAAAGCCCAGGTCCCGATGGGTTCACAGCTGAATTCTACCAGACACACAAAGAGGATCTGGTACCATTCCTTCTGAAACTATTCCAAATAATCCAAAAAGAGGGAACCCTTCCCAAATCATTTTATGAGACCAACATCATCCTGATACCAAAACCTGGCAGAGACTCAACAAGAAAAGAAAACTTCAGGCCAATATCCATGATGAACATAGAAGCAAAAATCTTCAATAAAATACTGGCAAACCGATTGCAACAGTATATTAAAAAAACTTATCCATCATGATCACGTAGGATTCATCCCAGGGATGCAAACCTGGTTCAACATATGCAAGTCTATAAATGTAACTCACCACATAAAAGAAGCAAAAACAAAAACCACATGATTATCTCAATTGATGCAGAGAAGGCATTTGACAAAATTCAACAGCCTTTTATGCTAAAAACCCTCAATAAACTTGGCATTGATGGAACATATCTCAAAGTAATAAAAGCTCTTTATGACAAACCAACAGCCAATATCATACTTAATGGGCAAAAACTGGAAGCATTCCCTTTGAAATCCGGCACTAGACAAGGATGCCCTCTCTCACCACTTCTATTCAACATAGTACTGGAAGTTCTAGCCAGAGCAATCAGGCAAGAAAAAGAAATAAAGGGTATTCAAATAGGAAAGGTGGAAGACAAATTGTCTCTATTTGCAGACGACATGATAGTATACATAGAAGACCCCATCACCTCAGCCCAAAAGCTCCGGAAACTGATAAGCAACTTCAGCAAAGTCTCAGGATATAAAATCAATGTGCAAAAATCACAAGCATTCCTATACACCAATAACAGACTTAAAGAGAACCAAATCAAGAACGAACTGCCATTCACAATTGCTAGAAAGAAAATAAAATACCTAGGAATACAACTCACTGGGAAGGTAAGGGCCCTCTTTAAGGAAAACTACAAACAACTGCTCAACGAAATAAGAGAGGACACAAACAGATGGAGAAACATTCCATGCTCGTGGTTAGGAAGAATCAATATCGTGAAAATGGCTATACTGCCCAAAGTAATTTACACAATCAATGTTATCCCCATCAAACTACCATTGAATTTCTTCACAGAACTGGAATAAAACACCATGAATTTCATATGGAACCAAAAAAGAGCCCTCAGAGCCAAGTCAATTCTAAGCAAAAAGAACACAGCATCACGCTACCAGACTTCAAACTATACTACAAGGCATCGCGCTACCAGACTTCAAACTATACTACAAGGCTACAGTAATCAAAACAGCATGGTACTGGTACCAAAACAGAGATATAGAGCAATGGAACAGAACAGAGGCATCGGAGGCAACACAACACATCTACAACCATATTACCTTTGATAAACCATACAAAAACAGGCAATGCGGAAAGGATTCCCTATTTAATAAATGGTGTTGGGAAAACTGGCTAGCCATGTGCAGAAAGCAGAAACTGGACCCCTTCCTGACACCTTACACTAAAATTAACTCCAGATGGATTAAAAACTTAAACGTAAGACCTGACACCATAAAAACCCTAGAAGAAAATCTAGGCAAAACCATTCAGGACATAGGATTAGGCAAGGACTTCATGAACAAAACACCAAAAGCATTGGCAACAAAAGCCAAAATAGACAAATGGGACCTAATCAAACTCCACAGCTTCTACACGGCAAAAGAAACAGTCACAAGAGTGAATCAGCAACCATCAGAATGGGAAAAAATCTCTGCAGTTTACGCATCTGACAAAGGGCTGATATCCAGAATTTACAAAGAACTCAAACAGATTTACAGGAAAAAAACAAACAAGCCCATTCAAAAATGGGCAAAGGATATGAACAGAAACTTTACACAAGCAGACATACATGAGGCCAACAAACATATGAAAAAGTGCTCATCGTCATTGGTCATTAGAGAGATGCAAATAAAAACCACATTGAGATACCATCTCACACCAGTTAGAATGGCGATCATTAAAAAATCTGGATACAGCAGATGCTGGAGAGGATGTGGAGAAATAGGAACACTCTTACACTGTTGGTGGGAGTGTAAATTAGTTCAACCATTGTGGAAGACAGTGTGGCGATTCTTCAGGGACCTAGAAATAGAAATTCTATTTGACCCAGCAATCCCATTACTGGGTATCTATCCAAAGGACTATAAATCGTTCTATTATAAGGACACATGTACACGAATGTTCATTGCAGCACTGTTTACAATAGCAAAGACCTGGAACCAACCCAAATGCCCAACGATGATAGACTGGACTGGGAAAATGTGGCACATATACACCATGGAATATTATGCAGCAATCAAAAATGATGAGTTTGTGTCCTTTGTAGGGACATGGATGAATCTGGAGAACATCATTCTCAGCAAACTGACACAAGAACAAAAAAAGAAATACCGCATATACTCACTCATAGGTGGGTGAGAAAAATGAGAACACGTGGACACAGAGAGGCGGTCTACTATACACTGGGGACTGTTGGGGGGAATGGGGGAGGGACAGCGGGGGGGGCTGGGGGGGATAGCCTGGGGATGAATACCAAGTGTGGGCGAAGGGGAGGAAAGCAGCAAAGCACACTGTCATGTGTGTACCTATGCAACTATCTTGCTCGTTCTGCACATGTACCCCCAAAGCTATAATGCAATAAAAATCAAAAAAAAAATGAAACTTTATAATGGAAAAAAAAAGACATTATCTCAGAAAAAAAGACATATTTGTAATATTTCCTTGTAAGTATGGATGCCTATCTATATTACATTCACAAACTAACCAGTTACCCTGGGGTCCATACTTGAATGAATATTATTTTCCCCAAGTCTATGGACTTCTTATTTGCTTCACTAAAACAGATGATGTACTGGCACCCTTCATCTTTAGTTGCAATATTTTCTTACTAAAACCCGAAAAGAACAAAAACCAAACCAAATCAACAACAACAAACATGCAAGTATATAAGAGAAGGAGGTCTATTTCAAATCTCCTGTGTATTTTGAATTATTCCAAGTTTAGTGGCCAATGTGGCTTTTTTTAGGAGGGTGGTAATAGAAGCAAATGTAACCACTTTCATTAAGCAAGGGTATATCAAGATGTAGCCTATCATGTCTTAACATCGTCTTCTCTGCATTCAACCCAGAAATCATTTCTTACTCATCTTTTAATGTAATATGTAGTAAATAAAAATTATTGATAAATTACATTTGTGTGCTAGGTGATGTTCTAAGAGCTTTTATTAATAGCAGCAATTGAAACAATTATAATTAAAACAAAAATTATTAGAAAAAAAAGCAGTCTCTCAGACCATAGGGCAAACAAGTTAGAAGTCAGAATTTAGAAAATAACTCAGAACCGCACAGCTTCATGGAAACAGAACAACTCGCTCTTGAATGTTGATTGGATAAACAATGAGATGAAGGCAGAAATAAAAAAGTTATTTGAAACCAAGGAAAATGAAGACACAACGTATCAGAATCTCTGGGACACATTTAAAGCATTCTGTAGAGGAAAATATATAGCAATAAGTGCCCACATGAGAAGAGTGGAGAGATCCAAAATTGACACCCTATCGACAAAATTGAAAGAGCTAGAGGAGCAAGATCAAAAAAGCTCAAAACCTAGCCGAAGACAAGAAATAACAAAGATCAGAGCAGAACTGAAGGAGACACAGAAAAGAAAAACCCTTCAAAAAATCAATAAATCTAAGAGCTGGTTTTTCGAAAAGATCAACAAAAAAGACAGACCACTAGCCAGACTGATAAAAAAGAAAAGAGAGTACAACCAAATAGATGCAATAAAAAACGATAATGGGGAAATCGCCACAGATTCCACAGGAATTCAAACCATCATCAGATAATACTACAAACAACTCTATGCACATAAACTAGTAAATCAGGAAGAAATGGATAAATTCCTGGACGCCTGTGTCCTCCCAAGACTAAACCAGGAGGAAGCTGAAACTATGAATAGACCAATAACAAGGTCTGAAGTTGAGGCAGCAATTAAGAGCCTACCACACAAAAAAAGCCCAGATCCAGATGGGTTCACAGCTGAATTCTACCAGACACACAAAGAGGATCTGGTAGCATTACTTCTGAAACTATTCCAAATAATCCAAAAAGAGGGAACCCTTCTCAAATCATTTTATGAGACCAACATCATCCTGATACCAAAACCTGACAGAGATTCAACAAGAAAAAGAAAACTTCAGGCCAATATCCATGATGAACATAGATGCAAAAATCTTCAATAAAATACTGGCAAACCGATTGCAACAGCACATTAGAAAACTTATCCATCATGATCAAGTAGGATTCATCCCGGGGATGCAATGCTGGTTCAACATACGGAAGTCTATAAATGTAATTCACCACATAAACAGAAGCAAAAACAAAAACCACATGATTATCTCAATTGACACAGAGAAGGCATTTGACAAAATTCAACAGGCCTTTACAGTAAAAACACTCAATATACTTGGTATTGATGGAACATATCTCAAAGTAATAAATGCTATTTATGAAAAACCAACAGCCAATATCATACTTACTGGGCACAAACTGGAAGCATTCCCTTTGAAATCAGGCACTAGACAAGGATGCCCTCTCTCACCACTCCTATTCAACATAGTACTGGAAGTTCTAGCCAGAGCAATCAGTCAAGAAAAAGAAATAAAGAGTGTTCAAATAGGAAAGTTGGAAGCCAAATTGTCTCTATTTGAAGACAACATGATAGTATACCTAGAACACCCCATCACCTCAGCCCAAAAGCTCCTGAAACTGATAAGCAACTTCAGCGAAGCCTCAGGATATAAAATCAATGTGAAAAATCACAAGCATTCCTATATACCAATAACAGACTTAAAGAGAACCAAATCAAGAACGAACTGACATTCACAATTGCTACAAAGAAAATAAAATACCTAGGAATACAACTCACAAGGAATGTAAGGGACCTCTTTAAGGAAAACTACAAACCACTGCTCAATGAAATAAGAGAGGACACAAACAGATGGAGAAACATTCCATGTTCGTGGATAGGAAGAATCAATATCGTGAAAATGGCTATACTGCTCAAAGTAATTTACACATTCAATGCTATCCCCATCAAACTACCATTGAATTTCTTCACAGAACTGGAAAATATCACCATGAATTTCATATGGAACCAAAAAAAGAGCCTGCATAGCCAAGTCAATTCTAAGCAAAAAGAACACAGCGGGAGGCATCACACTACCAGACTTCAAACTATACTACAAGGCTACAGTAAACAAAACAGCATGGTACTGGTACCAAAACAGAGATATAGACCAAGGGAACAAAACAGAAGCATCGGAGGCAACACAACATATCTACAACCATATTATCGTTGATAAACCAGACAAAAACAAGCAATGGGGAAAGGATTCCGTATTTAATAAATGGTGTTGGGAAAACTGGCTAGCCATGTGCAGAAAGCAGAAACTGGACCCCTTCCTGACACCTTACACTAAAATTAACTCCAGATGGATTAAAGACTTAAACGTAAGACCTGACAACATAAAAACCATAGAAGAAAATCTAGGCAAAACCATTCAGGACATAGGAATAGGCAAGCACTTCATGAATAAAACACCAAAAGCATTGGCAACAAAAGCCACAGTAGACAAATGGGACCTAATCAAACTCCACAGCTTCTGCACGGCAAAAGAAACAGTCACTAGAGTGAATCAGCAACCATCAGTATGGAAAAAAATCTTTACAGTTTACACATCTGACAAAGGGCTGATATCCAGAATTTACAAAGAACTCAAACAGATTTACAGGAAATAAACAAACAAGCCCATTCAAAAATGGGCAAAGGATATGATCAGACACTTTACAAAAGAAGACATACATGAGGCCAACAAACACATGAAAACATGCTCATCATCACTGGTCATTAGAGAGATGCAAATCAAAACCACATTGAGATACCATCTCACACCAGTTAGAATGGCGATCATTAAAAAATGTGGATACAGCAGAAGCTGGAGAGGATGTGGAGAAATAGGAACACTCTTACACTGTTGGTGGGAGTGTAGATTAGTTCAGCCATTGTGGAAGACAGTGTCGCGATTCCTCAAGGACTTAGAAATTCCATTTGATCCAGCAATCCCATTACTGTGTATCTATCCAAAAGACTATAAATCGTTCTGCTATAAGGACACATGCACACGAATGTTCATTGCAGCACTGTTTACAATTGCAAAGACCTGGAACCAACCCAAATGCCCATCGATGATAGACTGGACTGGGAAAATGTGGCACATATACACCATGGAATAGTATGCAGCAATCAAAAATGATGAGTTTGTGTTTTTTGTAAGGATATGGATGAATCTGGAGAACATCATTCTCAGCAAACTGACACAAGAACAGAAAAAGGAATACTGCATATGCTCCCTCATAGGTGGGTGAGAAAAACAAGAACACATGGACACAGAGTGGTGGTCTACTATACACTGGGGACTGTTGGGGGAAATGGGGGAGGGACAGCGGGAGGGGCTGGGGGGATAGCCTAGGTATGAAAGCCAAATGTGGGTGAAGGGGAGGAAGGCAGCAAAACACACTGCCATGTGTGTACCTATGCAACTATCTTGCACGTTCTGCACATGTACCCCAAAACCTATAATGCAATAAAAAATTTTTAAAAAAAGACAAAAGTAAAAAATAAATAAATTAATTAATAAATAAAAATGATGAGTTTTTTTTATTTGTAAGGACATGTATGAATCTGGAGAACATCATTCTCAGCAAACTGACACAAGAACAGAAATAGAAATACCGGATATTCTCACTCACAGGTGGGTGAGGAAAATGAGAACACATGGACACAGGGAGGGGGTGTACTACACACTGGGGTTTATTTGGGGGAATGGGGGAGGGACAGTAGGGGGGCTGGGGAGGGATAGCATGGGGATAAATACCAAGTGTGGGTGAAGAAGAGGAAAGGCAGCAAAACACACTGCCATGTGTGTACCTATGCAACTATCTTGCACTTTCTGCATATGTACCACAAAACCTATAATGCAATAAAAATTTTAAAAAATAAAAATAAAAATATATGAATTAATTAATAAATAAAAAGAAGCTTGCTGAATAATTCACAATGGAACAATAGTCAGTTGTCTATTTTTTCTGGCCTCTCATTCAAAGTTTCAGTGAATAATAAACTTCTATGGAGTAATCAGGGAACTGCTTAAGATAGCTACGAATTAAGTGCCTTCCTGAATGATACACACCTGGGTGATAGTCAGGAATTTATTTCATATGAACTCTAATACTGGGTATTGCTGAATAATACACAACTGTGGGTGTCTCAGGAGTCTATTTGGTATGGACACTCATACAGAACCTGTTTGACAGAGATCAATCCAAGATGGCTGATCGCTAGCAGCTCGGGATTGTAGCTCCCAGTGAAAGCTCAGCGAACTTGAGGATGTCACAGTTTCAGAGAAATTTTTTTCACTTACAGACCAAAATATTTCCAGTGGAGGAGCCCCGCGTGTCACCAGCATGACTTTTGTGGCTGGCGTGGCGTTTTTGTCATCGCTTCAGCACGGCAGCTCTTCGTGCACAGTAAACAGGACTGGTTCCCCTACTTACTGGTGTTTGGAGCTACGGGAAGGCAGAGCCACTTGTTGCAGACTCACGAAGGAAGCCAGACTGGAGATTCCCAGGCAGAAGAGCACCATCAATCTTATCGCTGCTGTTATGGCCGGCGCAGAAGGTTGCTCGGAATCCAGCACTGGGAATCAATAAATTAGACGTCCACTCAGAAACGCAATCAGAAAGGCGCTAACTGTAAAGAAAACAGATGAATAAAATCACAATAAAGGAAGAAAAGAGCCTAAACAGGCCGAGAATACCGAAAATAAGAACCCCTCTTCCTCTGCAGGAGATAGAAATTCCTCATCAGCAATGGAACAAGCCCTGATGGAAAAGGACTGTGTTCCATTATCTGAAGTAGGCTACAAAAGGTGGATAATAAAAAAATTTGGGGAGTTGAAAGAACTTGTTCTAACCCAATGTAAGGAAACTAAGGACTTTTAAAAAAGGTTTGACAAAATGTTAAAAAGAATGGACAATATAGAGAGGAATATAAATGAACTAACAGAGTTAAAAAATACAATACGAGAACTTAGTGAAATATGCACAAGTTTGAATAGCCGAATTGATCAAGAAGAAGAAAGAATATCAGACGTCAAAAACGAACTTAACGAAATAAATCGAGAAGACAAGAATAGAGAAAAATGGATAAAAAGGAATGAGCAAAGTCTCCAAGAAATATGGGACTATGTGAAAATACCTAATCTACGTTTGATAGGTGTACCTGAATGTGATGGAGAGAATGAATCCAAGCTGAAAAATACTCTTCAGGACATCATCCAGGAGAATTTTTCCAATCTAGTAAAGCAGGACACTATTCAACCTCAGGTAATACAGAGTACACCACAAAGATATTCCTTAAATAGAGCAAACCCAAGGCACATAATCGTTAGATTCACCAGGGTTGAAACGAAGGAGAAAACACTAAGGGCAGTCAGAGAGAAAAGTCAGGTTACCCAAAAAGGGAAGCCTATCAGACTTACAACAGATCTCTCAGCAGAAATCCTACAAGCCAGAAGAGAGTGGGGACTGATGTTTAACATCCTTAAAGAACAGAATTTTCAGCCCAGAATTTCATATCCTCCCAAACTAAGCTTCACAATTGAAGGAAAAATAAAATCTTTTATGAACAAGCAAGTACTCAGAGATTTTATTACCACAAGGCCTGCTTTACAAAAACTTGTGAAAGAAGCATTACACACAGAAAGGAAAAACCAGTATTAGCCTTTCTAAAAAATATACCAAAAAGTAAAGAGCATCAACATAAAGAAGAATTTACATCAACGAATGGATAAAATAGACAGTTAACATCAAATGGCAGTAATTATAATTTAAATTGACTAAATCCCCCAATCAAAAGATACAGCCAAACACTAACGGTATACTACATCCAGACCCATTTTATATCCAAAGATACACAAAGACTAAAAACAAAGGGTTGGAGAAAGATTTACCAACCAAATGGAGAGCAAAAATAAATAAATAATCATAAAAAGAGTTGCAATTCATGCATCTGATAAAACAGATTTCAAAGCAACAAAGACAGAGTGGTATAACTTACAATGCATCCTAACACCCAGATACATAAGACCCATAAAGAGATTTAGACTCAACGAGACAGAAAATTAATAAGGATATCCAGAATTAGAACTCAGATCTGGAACAAGTAAACTTAATGAGTACGTAAAGAGCTCTCCACTTTAGATACACAAAATATTGATCGGCAAGTATTAATACCCACACATAGAATAAAGCAATATTCCTGTTCTCTCTCCCTCTTTTTCTTCGTCTCTTTCCACTCCTTCTTAAAAAAAAAAGAACCTGTTTGAATAACGCACACATGGAGAATAACCAGAGGTCTATGTCATACGGCTACTCATTCATGCAAACTGGGAATAACGCACATTTGGAGTAATGAGAAATCTGTTTCATATGGTCGTTCTTTCACAGACTCACTGAATATTACACAGTTGTGATATAGTCTGGAGTCTATTGTTTATGGCCACTCATTCAGAGAATCAGTGAATAATGCACTCCTGCGGAATAGTCAGAAGTCTCTATCCTATGGCTTCTCATTGAGAGCCTCACTAAATGTAAACACCTGGGAAAATAGTCAGGATTTACTTATATCCCCTCATTTAGAGTCTCACTCAATAATGCACACCTGTAAGCCTCACTGAATAATAAACACCTGGAGAATAATCTGGAGTCTATTTGTGATGGACATTCAATCAGAGCCTCGGTGAATAAGGCACACCCTTGGGGTAGCCAGGAATCGTTTTTACTTGGACACTCATTCATGGACTCAGTGGATAAAATGCACATGTGGATTAGTCAGGACTTCATTTCATATGGCCACTGACTAGGAATTTCTGTGAATAATGCACAAATATAAAGTACTCAGCAGTCTATTTCATAGAGAAACTCATTCAGAGATTCACTGAATAATATAAATATTTAAGATGGACAGAATCTTGTTTCATATGGTCACACAATCAGAGCCTCACTGAGTAACACACACCTGGGAAAGGGTTAGGAGTCTACTTTTTACAGCCTCTCATTTACAGGCTCAGCGAATAATGCACACGTGTGGAATAGACACTAGTCTATTTTATATGGCCACAAAATCAAAGCCTGAGTGAGTAATACACAAATTTAGAACAGCAACTACTCTATTCCATATGCTCAAATAGTTAAACTCAAAGTCAAAAATACACAACTGTAGACTAGTAAAAAAAATTTCACATGGCAAAAGTTTTAGAGCCTCAGTGAATAATACATAGCTGGGGAATACTCTGGACGCTATTACATATGCCATCTATTTCAGAGATTCATTGAATAAGGAACACCTGTACTGTACTCAGAACTCTATTTCATATAGCCACATATTCAGAACCTAACTGAATGACATACACCTTGGGAAAAATCAGGATTCTATTTCGTAGAGCCACATATTCAAAATCTACGTGAATATCGTACACATTGGGGAAAGTCAGGATTCTATTTCGTAGAGCCACACATTTAGACACCGAATGTAAAAACGCACACCTGCGGAGAATTCAGGAGTGTCTGTTTTATGGCCACTCATTCAGAGCCTCACAGAATAATACATAACTATGAAAATTCAGGAGTGTATTTTACATGGCCAGTTATTCAGAACCTCATTGGAGAATACTATGTTTCAGAAAAATACTCAGGATTCTATCACTGAAGCTCTCAATGAAAAGCCATATGTAATAGACTCCTTACTATGGCCCCATTGTGCATTATTCAGTAGTGCTTTGATTGAGTGGCCTTATGACCTGGACTCTGACTATTTCCTAGTTGGGTATTCTTCAGTTAGTTTCTGAATGTGTCACTACAGCAAATACTCATGACTCTATTCTCTTGACTGTATCTCAGCTGTACATTTTTCACTGAGTCACTGAGTGAACTGTCATATCAAATAGTCTCCAGACTATTCCACAGGTGTGCATTATTCCGTGAGTCTCTGAATAAGTGGCTATATATTATAGAATCATGAATATGTTCCAGATATACATGATTCTTCAATGACGATATGAAAAACTGACCATGTAAAATACACTTCTGAATTTCCAGAGTTCTGTATTATTTTGTGAGGCTCTGAATCAGTGGTCAAGAAGATAGTGTCATGAGTCTATTTTCTGTGGTAACTTGTTCAGAAACACAATGAAGAATAGCCACCTTGGAAATAGTCAGATTCCAGGTCATATGGCCACTCAATCAAAGCATTACTGAATATTGCACAATGGGGCAATAGTAAGGAGTCTATTTCATATGGCCTCTCATTGAGAGCTTCAGTGTGTAATAAACAGCTGTGGAGTAGTCTGGATCCTATTTAACATAGCCCCATATTTCGCAGCCACGTGAATGATACACACATGTGTGATAGTCAGGAGACTCTTTGATATGGACACTCATACAGGACCTGTTTGAATACTGCATATTTGGGGAATAACCACTAGTCTATTTCATATGGTGATTCGGTTGTATAGTCAAAACATAACGTAAACCTGTGGAGTAAAATGGGGTCTATTACATAAGGCCACTCTTTCAGTGTTTCAGTGAATAATATATATATATATATACATATATATATCTGAGGGAAGTATTATGCCCTGAGGCCCTGAACCAGTGGCTCTGTGAAAGAGATTACAAGAGATTACTGACTTATCATATATATGAATATATATATATATATATATATATATATATATATATATATATATATTCAGCTTCATTGAATAATACACACGTGTGGAGTAGACACTAGTCTATTTTATATGGCCGCAAAATCAAAGCCTGAGTGAGTAATACACAACTTTAAAATTGTCACTAATCTATTCCATATGCCCAAATATTTAAAGTCAGTGTCAATAATACACAGCTGTGGACTAGTCAAAAAACTATTTCATATGGTCAAAGTTTTAGAGTCTCAGTGAAAAATACATACCTGGGAAATACTCAGGACCCTATTTCATACTGCACCTATTTCAGAGATTCATTGATTAAGGAACACCGGTATTGTAGTCAGAATTCTATTCATATTAAGAACCTAACTGAGAGAAATACACCTTGGCGAAAGTCAGGATTCAATTTCGTATAACCGCATATTCAGAACCTAACTGAATAACATACACCTTGTGGAAAGTCAGGATTCTATTTCTTATAGCCACCCATTTAGATACCAAATGTAAAAACGAACACCTGCGGAGTATTCTGGAGTTTCTGTTTTATGGCCACTGATTCAGATCCTCACAAAATAATACAGAACTCTGGAAATTCAGGAGTGTATTTTACATGGTCACTTTTTCATATCGTCATTGAAGAATCATGTATATCTGGAAAATACTCATGATTCTATAATATATAGCCACTTATTCATATATATATATTATAAGTCAGGAATATCTTTAACAGGGCCACTGGTTCAGGGCCTCAGGGCATAATACTTCCCTCAGAAATAGTCAAGGGTCTACTTCAAATAAGTACACATTCAGAGTCTCTGTAAGTAATGCACACATAGGCAATACACAAGAGTCTTTTTTCTATGCCCACTTAGTCAGAGTCTCATTCAATAATACACAACTGGGAAAAATTAAGAGTCTACTTCATGTAGCCACTCATTAAGAGCCTCAGTGAATAATTCACACCATAATAATAGTCAAAAATATTTTATATGGCCACTCATTATGTGACTCCCTATATGATATACACCTGTGGAATCCTCTGGATCCTATTTTATACTACCACACATTTAGAACCTTATTGAATAACACACAATAAAGCTATAGTCAAGTATCTATTTTTTTGTGGCCTCTCATTCAATGTTTCAGTTAATAATAAACATTTATGGAGTAATCAGGGCACTGTTTAAGATGGCCACGAATTAAGTGCCTTCCTGAGTGGTACACACCTGTGTGATAGTCAGGATTTTATTTCATATTATCTCTAATTCTGGGTATTGCTGAGCAATACACAACTGTGGGAGTGTCAGGAATCTATTTCGTATAGACACTGATACAGAACCTGTTTGAATAATGCACACATGGAGAATAATCAGGAGTGTGTCATTCACCTACTCATTCACACAACCAGTGAATAACGCACATGTGGAGTAATGAGAAGTCTGTTTCATATGGCCCTGCTTTCAGAGACTCACTGAATATTACACACTTGTGATATCGTCTGGAGTCTATTGTTTATGGCCACTCATTCTGAGAATCACCGAAAAATACAAACCTGCGGAATAGTCAGAAATCTCTATCCTATTGCCTCTCATTGAGAGCCTCATTAATGTACACATCTGGGAAAATAGTCAGGATTTACTTATATCCCCTCATTTAGAGTCTCACTCAATAACGTACACCTGTGGAATAGTTAGGAGACTTTTTCATGTGGCCTCTCTTTCGGAGTGTCACTAAATAATGTGGTGTAGTCAGGAGACTATTTCATGTAGACACATTTTCACAGCCTCAGTGAATAAATGCGACTCTTGCTATAGCAATGCATCTAATTAATATGGCCATATCTTGTAAGACTTACTAAAAAAATACACACCTGGAGAATAATCTGAAGTCCATTTTTGATGGACATTCATTCAAAGCCACAGAGAATAATGCACACCCGTGGGGTAGACAGGTGTTTATTTCATTTGGACACTATTCATAGTCTCAGTGGATAATATGCACATGTAAATTAGTCAGGATTTCATTTGATATGGCCACTGACTCATAATTTCAGTAAATAATTCACAAATGTAAAGTACTCAGCAGTCTATTTCACAGAGCGACTCATTCAGAAATTCACTGAATAATACAAATATTAAAGATAGACAGAATACTGTTTCATATGGTCACACCATCAGAGCCTCACTGAGTAACACACACCTGGGGAAACAATAGGAGTCTACTTTATATAGCCTCTCATTTGCAGCTTCAGTGAATAATACACACGTGTGGAGTAGACACTAGTCTATTTTATATGGCCACAAAATCAAAGCCTGAGTGAGTAATACACAACTTTAAAATTGTCACTAATCTATTCCATATGCCCAAATATTTAAAGTCAGAGTCAATAATACACACCTGTGGACTAGTCAAAAAACTATTTCATATGGTCAAAGTTTTAGAGTCTCAGTGAAAAATACATACCTGGGAAATACTCAGGACCCTATTTCATACTGCACCTATTTCAGAGATTCATTGATTAAGGAACACCTGTATTGTAGTCAGAATTCTATTTCGTATAGCCACATATTCAGAACCTAACTGAGAGAAATACACCTTGGTGAAAGTCAGGATTCAATTTCGTATAACTGCACATTCAGAACCTAACTGAATAACATACACCTTGTGGAAAGTCAGGATTCTATTTCTTAAAGCCACCCATTTAGATACCAAATGTAAAAAACAAACACCTGCGGAGTATTCTGGAGTTTCTGTTTTATGGCCACTGATTCAGAGCCTCACAAAATAATACAGAACTCTGGAAATTCAGAAGTGTATTTTACATGGTCAGTTTTTCATATCGTCATTGAAGAATCATGTATATCTGGAACATATTCATGATTCTATAATATATAGCCACTTATTCAGAGACTCACGGAATAATGCACACCTGTGGAATAGTCTGGAGACTATTTGATATGACAGTTCACTCAGTGACTCAGTGAAAAATGTACAGCTGAGATACAGTCAAGAGAATAGAGTCATGAGTATTTGCTGTAGTGACACATTCAGAAACTAACTGAAGAATACCCAACTAGGAAATAGTCAGAGTCCAGGTCATAAGGCCACTCAATCAAAGCACTACTGAATAATGCACAATGGGGCCATAGTAAGGAGTCTATTACATATGGCCTTTCATTGAGAGCTTCAGTGCATAATAAAGAGCTGTGGAGTAGTCAGGACCCTCTTTTAGGTAGCCCCAAGTTACACAGCTACTTGAATGATACACACATATGTGATAGTCAGAAGACATCTGATATGGACTCTCATACAGCACCTCCTCGAATACTGCACATTTGGGGAATAATTACTAGTCTATTTCATATAATGATTCATTTGGAGAGTCAAAAAGTAATGAAAACCTGTGGAGTAAAATGGGTTCTATTACATAAGGCCACTCTTTCAGTGTTTCAGTGAATAATATGTATATCTGATAAGTCTGGAATCTCTTTTACATGGCCGTTCGTTCAGGGCCTCAGTGCATAACACTCCCCTCAGAAATAGTCAAGGGTCTACTTTAAAAAACTACACATTCAGAGTCTCTGTAAGTAACCCACACATGGGGAATACACAAGAGTCTCTTTTCTATGCCCACTTAGTCAGAGTCTCATTCAATAATAGACACCTGGGGTAGACTTAAAAATCTACCTCATGTAGTCACTTATTTAGAGCCTCAGTGAATTATTCACACCGGAATAATAGTCGAGCATTATTAATATGGCCACTCACTATGTGCCTCCCTGTATGATACACACCTGGGGAAACCTCAGGATTCTATTTAATACTACCACATATTTAGAAACTTATTGAATAATTCAAAATGGAGCAATAGTTAGGTGTCTATTCTTTCTGGCCTCTCATTCAGCGTTTCAGTGAATAATAAACTTCTATGGAGTAATCAGGTCACTACTTAATATAGCCACGGATTAAGTGTCTTCCTGAGTGATACACAGCTTGGTGATAGTCACGAGTTTATTTAATATTAACTCTAATTCTGGGTATTGCTGAGTAACACACAACTGGGTGAGTGTCAGGAGTCTATTTGGTATGGACACTCAAAAGGAACCTGTTTTAATAATGCACACACGGAGAATAATCAGGAGTCTATGTCATACGGCTACTCATTCAGACAAAGCATGAAAAACGCAGATGTGGAGTAATGAGAAGTCTGTTTCATATGGCCGTTCTTTCAAAGCCTCACTAAATATTACACACTTGTGATATAGTCTGGAGTCTATTGTTTATGGCCACTAATTTAGAGAATCACTGAAAAATGCACACCTGCGGAATAGTCAGAAGTCTCTATCCTATGGCTTCTCATTGAGATCCTCATTAAAGTTTCACACCTGGGGAAATAGTCAGGATTTACTTATATCCCCTCATTTAGAGTCACACTCAATAATGCACACCTGTGGAATAATAAGGAGACTTTTTTATGTGGCCTCTCATTCGGAGTGTCACTGAATAATCTGGTGTAGTTAGGAGTCTATTTGATGTACACACAGTTTCAAAGCTTCAGTGAATAAGAGAGACCATGGCTATAGTTAGGCATCTAATTAATATGGCCACATATTGTAGGCCTCACTGAATAAAAAACACCTGGACAATAATTTGGGGTCTGTTTTTGATGGACATTCATTCAGAGCCTCGGTGAATAATGCACACCCGTAGAGTAGCTAAGAGTCTATTTCATTAGGACACTCATTCATAGACTCAGTGGATAATATGCAGGTGTGTATTCATCAGGATTTTATTTCATATGGCCAGTGACTAGTAATTTTAGTGAATAATACACAAATGTAAAGTACTCAGCAGTCGATTTTATAGAGCCACAGATTTAGAGATTTACTGAATACTACAAATATTTAAGATAGACAGAATCCTGTATCATATGGTCACACAATCAGGGCCTCACTGAGTAACACACACCTGGGGAAGTTTTAGGAGTCTGCTTTATATAGCCTCTCACTTACACCCTCAGCGAATAATACACACGTGTGGAACAGACACATGTCTATTTTATATGGCCACAAAATCATAGCCTGAGTGAGTAATACACAACTTTAGAATAGTCACTACTCTATTCCATATGCCCAAATATTCAAAGTCAGAGTTTATAATACACACCTTTGGACTAGTCAATAAACAATTTCATATGGCCAATATTTTAGAGCCTCAGTGAATAATACATACCTGGGGAAAACTCAGGACGCTATTACAGATGGCATCCTATTCAGACATTAATTAAATAAGGAACACCTCTATAGTAGGCAGAATCCTATTTCGTATAGCCACATATTCAGAACTTAACTGAATGACATACACCTTGGGGAAAGCCAGGATTCTCTTTCTTATAGACACCTATTCAGAACCTAACTGAATAACATACACCCTGGGGAAAGTCAGGATTCTATTTCGTAGAGCAATTCATATAGATACCGAATGTAAAACGCACACCTGCTGAGTATTCAGGAGTCTCTATTTTATGGCCACTCATTCCGAGCCTCACAGAATAATACAGAACTATTGAAATTCAGGATTTTATTTTACATGGCCACTTATTCAGAACCTCATTGAAGAATCATATATATCTGGAAAACACTCAGGACTCTATTATATATAGACGCTTCTTCAGAGACTCACTGAATAATGCACAACTGGAGAATAGTCTGGAGATTATTTGATATTACCGTTCAACCATTGACTCAGTGAAAAATGCACAACTGAGAAATATTCAAGAGGACACTGTCGTGAGTTTATTTTCTGTAGTAACTCGTTCAGAAACTCACTGAAGAATAATCACCTTGGAAATAATCAGATTCAATGTCATATGGCCATTCAATCAAAGCATTGCTGAATAATGCACCATAAGGCAATAGTAAAATGTCTATTTCTTATGGCCTCTCATTGAGAGCTTCAGTGTGTAATAAACAGATGTGGAGTAGTCAGGACCCTCTTTAAGGTAGCTCCGAATTTCGCAGCTACGTGAATGATACACACATGTGTGATAGTCAGGAGACACTTTGATATAGACACTCTTACTGTACCTATTTGAATACTGCACATTGGGGGAATAATCACTAGTCTATTTCATATGGTGATTCGATTGGAGAGTCAAAAAATAACGCGCACTTGTGGAGTTAAATGGGGTCTATTACATAAGGCCACTCTTTCAGTGTTTCAGTGAATAATATGTATGTCTGATAAGTCAGGAATCTCTTTCACATGGCCACTCGTTCAGGGCCTCAGTGCATAATACTGCCTCAGAAAGTCAAGGGTCTACTACAAATAAGTACACATTCAGAGACTTTGTATGTAATACACACATGGGCAATACACTAGAGTCTCTTTCTATGCCCACTTAGTCATAATTTCATTCAATAATACATATCTGAGGAAGAGTTAAGAGTCTACTTCATGTTGCCACTCCTTTAGAGCCTCAGTGAATAACTCACACCGAAGTAATAGTCGAGCATTTTTTATATGGCCACTCACTATGTGCCTTCCTGAATGATACCAACCTGGGGAATCCTCAGGATTCTCTTTCGTACTACCACACATTTAGAACCTTATTTGATAATTCACAATGTAGCAATAGTCAGGTGACTATTCTTTCTGGTCTCTCATTCAATGTGTCAGTAAATAATAAACTTCTATGGAGCAATCAGGGCACTGCTTAAGATAGCCACGAATTAAATGCCTTCCTGTGTGACACACACCTGGATTATAGTGAAGAATTTATTTTATATGAACTCTAATTCTGGATATTGCTGAGTAATCCCCAACAGGAAGAGTGTCAGGTGTCTATTTGGTATGGACACTCATAGAGAAACTTTTTGAGTAATGCACACATGGAGAATAATCAGGAGTCTATGTCATATGGCTACTCATTCAAACAGTGAATAATGCACATGAGGATTAATGAGAAGTCTGTTTTATATGGCCATTCTTTCACAGCCTCACTGAATATTACACAGTTGTTATATGGTCTGGATTCTATTGTTTATGGCCACTCATTCAGAGAATCATTGAATAATGCACACCGGTGGAAGTCAGAAATCTTTATACTATTGCTTCTCATTGAGAACCTCACTAAATGTACACAACTGGGAAAATAGTCAGGATTTACTTATATCCCCTCATTTAGAGTCTCACTCAATAATGCACCCCTGTTGAATAGTAAGGAGACTTTTTCATTTGGCCTCTCATTCCGAGTGTCACTGAATAATGTGGTTTAGTCAGGAGTCTATTTCATATAGACACATTTTGAGAGCCTCAGTGAATAACAAAGGCACTTGCTTTAGTAAGGCATCTAATTAATATAGCCACATCTTGTAAGCCTCAGTAAAAAATACACACCTGGAGAATAATTTGGAGTCCATTCTCCATAAACATTCATTCAGAGCTTCAGTGCATAATGCACAGCCCTGTGGTAGCAAGGATCTGTTTCATTTGAACATTCATGCATAACCTCAGTGGATAATATGAATGTGTAGATTAGTCAGGATTTCATTTCATATAGCCACTGACTCGTCATTTCAGTGAATAATGCACAAATGGAAAGTACTCAGCCGTCTATTTCATAGAGCCACTCATTCAGAGATTCACTTAATAATACAAATATTTAAGATAGACACAATCCTGTTTCATATGGTCACACAATCAGAGCCTCACTGAGTAACACATACCTGGGGAAGCCTTAGGAGTCTACTTTATATAGCCTCTCATTTACAGCCTCAGCATATAATGCACACGTGTGGAATAGACACTATTCTATTCTATATGGCCAGAACACCAAAGCCTGAGTGAGTAATACACAACTTTAGAATAGTCACTAGTCTATTCCATATGCCCAAATATACAAAGTCAGAGTCAATAATACACACCTGTGGACTGGTCAAAAAACAATTTCATATGGCCAAAGTTTTAGAGCCTCAGTGAATAATACATACCTGAGGAAACTCAGGACGCTATTACATATGGGGTCTATTTCAGAGATTCATTGAATAAGGAACACCTGTACTGTAGTCAGAATTCTATTTCGTATAGACATATATTCAGAACGTAACTGAATGACATACATATTGGGGTAAGTCAGGATTCTATTTTGTATAGCCACATATTCAGAACCCAACTGAATAACATATACCGTGAAGAAAGTCAGTATTCTATTTTGTATAGCCACGCATTTAGATAACGAATGTTAAAATGCACACCTGTGGAGTATTCAGGAGTCTGTGTTTTATGGCCACTCATTAAGAACCTCACAGAATAATACAGAAATAAGGAAATTAAGGAGTGTATTTTACATGGCCACTTATTCAGACTCTCATTAAAGAATCATATATATCTGGAAAATACACAGGATTATATTATATATAGCTACTTATTAAGAGGCTCACTGACTAATGCACAGCTGGGGAATAGCCAGGATAGTATTTGATATGACTGTTTAACGAGTGACTAAGTGAAAATTGCACAGCTGAGAAATAGTCAAGAAGATACAGTCATGAGTCTGTTTTAGGTGGTAACTCATTCAGAAAATAACTGAACAATACCCACCTTGGAAATACTAAAAGTCAAGGTCATATGGCCACTCAGTCAAAGCATTAAAAAATAATGCAGAATGGGGAAACAATAAGAAGTCTTTTCATATTGCCTCTCATTGAGAGCTTCAGTGCATAATAAACAGCTGTAGAGACATGTGTGTACCTATGCAACTATCTTGCACGTTCTGCACATGTACCCCAAAACCTATAATGCAATAAAAATTAAATAAAAAAAAACAGCTGTAGAGTATTCAGGACCCGGTTTAAGATAGACCCAGGTTACGCAGCTACGTGAATGATATACACATGTGTTATAGGAGACTATTTTGATATGGACACTCATACAGCACCTCTTGAAATACTGCATATTTGAGGAATAATCACTAGTCTATGTCATGTGGTAATTCATTTGGAGAGTCAAAAAATAACGCACACATGTGGAGTAAAAAGGGGTCTATAACATAAGGCCACTCTTTCATTTTTTCAGTGAATAATATGTATATCAGCTAAGTCAGGAATGTCTTTTTTTTTTTTACAGTTGAATTTCTGTGACTTTTTTTTTTAATTTTTATTGCATTATAGGTTCGGGGGTACATGTGCAGAACGTGCAAGATAGTTGCATAGGTACACATATGGTAGTGTGCTTTGCTGCCTTCCTCCCCTTCACACACACTTGGTAGTCATCCCCAGGTCATCCCCCCAGCCCCCCCTGCTGTCCCTCCCCAATTCCCCCCAACAGTCCCCAGTGTATAGTAGACCGCCTCTCTGTGTCCATGTGTTCTCATTTTTCTCACCCACCTATGAGTGAGTACATGCGGTATTTCTTTTTCTGTTCTTGTGTCAGTTTGTTGAGAATGATGCTCTCCAGATTCATCCATGTCCCTACAAAGGACACAAACTCATCATTTTTGATTGCTGCATAATCTTCCATGGTGTATATGTGCCACATTTTCCCAGTCCAGTCTATCATCGTTGGGCATTTGGGTTGGTTCCAGGTCCTTGCTATTGTAAACAGTGCTGCAATGAACATTCGTGTGCATGTGTCCTTATAGTAGAACGATTTATAGTCCTTTGGATAGATACCCAGTAATGGGATAGCTGGGTCAAATGGAATTTCTATTTCTAGGTCCCTGAGGAATCGCCACGCTGTCTTCCACAATGGTTGAACTAATTTACACTCCCACCAACAGTGTAAGAGTGTTCCTATTTCTCCACATCCTCTCCAGCATCTGCTGTCTCCAGATTTTTTAATGATCGCCATTCTAACTGGCGTGAGATGGTATCTCAATGTGGTTTTGATTTGCATCTCTCTAATGACCAATGATGATGAGCACTTTTTCATATGTTTCTTGGCCTCATGTATGTCTTCTTTTGTAAAGTTTCTGTTCATATCCTTTGCCCATTTTTGAATGGGCTTGTTTGTTTTTTTCCTGTAAATCTGTTTGAGTTCTTTGTATATTCTGGATATCAGCCCTTTGTCAGATGTGTAAACTGCAAAGATTTTTTCCCATTCTGATGGTTGCCAATTCACTCTAGTGACTGTTTCTTTTGCCGTGCAGAAGCTGTGGGGATTGATTAGGTCCCATTTGTCTATTTTGGCTTTTGTTGCCAATGCTTTTGGTGTTTTGGTCATGAAGTCCTTTCCTACTCCTATGTCGTGAATGGTTTTGCCCAGATTTTCTTCTAGGGTTTTTATGGTGTCAGGTATTACGTTTAAGTCTTTAATCCATCTGGAGTTAATTTTAGTGTAAGGTGTCAGGAAGGGGTCCAGTTTCTGCTTTCTGCACATGGCTAGCCAATTTTCCCAACACCATTTATTAAATAGGGAATCCTTTCCCCATTGCTTGTTTTTGTCTGGTTTATCAAAGATAATATGGTTGTAGATATTTGATGTTGCCTCCGATGCTTCTGTTCTGTTCCATTGGTCTATATCTCTGTTTTGGTACCAGTACCATGCTGTTTTGATTACTGTAGCCTTGTAGTATAGTTTGAAGTCTGGTAGCGTGATGCCTCCCGCTGTGTTCTTTTTGCTTAGAATTGACTTGGCTATGCGGGCTCTTTTTTGGTTCCATATGAAATTCATGGTGGTTTTTTCCAGTTCTGTGAAGAAATTCAATGGTAGTTTGATGGGGATAGCATTGATTGTGTAAATTACTTTGGGCAGTATAGCCATTTTCACGATATTGATTCTTCCTAACCACGAGCATGGAATGTTTCTCCATCTGTTTGTGTCCTCTCTTATTTCGTTGAAGAGTTGTTTGTAGTTTTCCTTAAAGAGGTCCCTTACATTCCTAGTGAGTTGTATTCCTAGGTATTTTATTTTCTTTGTAGCAATTGTGAATGGCAGTTCATTCTTGATTTGGTTCTCTTTAAGTCTGTTATTGGTGTATAGGAATGCTTGTGCTTTTTGAACATTGATTTTATATCCTGAGACTTTGCTGAAGTTGCTTATCAGTTTCAGGAGCTTTTGGGCTGAGGTGATGGGGTCTTCTATGTATACTATCATGTCGTCTGCAAATAGAGACAATTTGGCTTCCACCGTTCCTATTTGAATACCCTTTATTTCTTTTTCTTGCCTAATTGCTCTGGCTAGAACTTCCAGTACTATGTTGAATAGAAGTGGTGAGAGGGGGCATCCTTTTCTAGTGCCGGATTTCAAAGAAAATGCTTCCAGTTTTTGCCCATTCAGTATGATATTGGATGTTGGTTTGTCGTAAATAGCTTTTATTACTTTGAGATATGTTCCATCAATACCAAGTTTATTGAGGGTTTTTAGCATAAAGGGCTGTGGAATTTTGTCAAATGCCCTCTCTGCGTCAATTGAGATAATCATTTGGTTTTTGTTTTTGCTTCTGTTTATGTGGTGAATTACATTTATAGACTTGCGTATGTTGAACCAGCCTTGATCCCCAGGATAAATCCTACTTGATCATGATGGATAAGTTTTTTAATGTGCTGTTGCAATCGATTTGCCAGTATCGTATTGAAGATTTTTGCAACTATATTCATCATGGATATTGTCCTGAAGTTTTCTTTTCGTGTTGAGTCTCTGCCAAGTTTTGGTATCAGGATGATGTTGGTCTCATAAAATGATTTGAGAAGGGTTCCCTCTTTTTGCATTATTTGGAATAGTTTCAGAAGTAATGGTACCAGATCCTCTTTGTGTGTCTGGTAGAATTCAGCTGTGAACCCATCTGGACCTGGGCTTTTATTTTGTGGTAGTTTCTTAATTGCTCCCTCGACTTCAGACCTTGTTATTGGTCTATTCATGGTTTCAGCTTCCTCCTGGTTTAGGCTTGGGAGGACACAGGCGTCCAGGAATTTATCCAATTCTTCCTGATTTACTAGTTTGTGTGCATAGAGTTGTTTGTAGTATTCTCTGATGATGGTTTGAATTTCTGTGGAATCTGTGGTTATTTCCTCTTTATCGTTTTTTATTGCATCTATTTGGTTGTTCTCACTTTTCTTTTTTATCAATCTGGCTAATTGTCTGTCTTTTTTGTTGATCTTTTCAAAAAACAAGCTCTTAGATTTATTGATTTTTTGAAGGGCTTTTTTTTGTCTCTATCTCCTTCAGTTCTGGTCTGATCTTAGTTATTTCTTGTCTTCGGCTAGGTTTTGAGCTTTTTTGATCTTGCTCCTCTAGCTCTTTCAATTTTGATGATAGGTTGTCAATTTTGGATCTCTCCACTCTTCTCATGTGGGCACTTATTGCTATATATTTTCCTCTACAGGCTGCTTTAAATGTGTCCCAGAGATTCTGGTACGTTGTGTCTTCATTCTCGTTGTTTTCAAAGCACTTCTTTATTTCTGCCTTCATTTCATTGTTTATCCAATCAACATTCAAGAGCCAGGTGTTCAGTTTCCATGAAGCTGTGCGGTTCTGAGTTACTTTCTGAATTCTGAGTTCCAACTTGATTGCACTATGGTCTGAGAGACTCTACGTTATGATTTCCGTTGTTTTCCATTTGCTGAGGAGTGCTTTACTTCCAATTATGTGGTCAATTTTGGAGTAGGTGTGATGTGGTGCTGAGAAGAATATATATTCTGTGGATTTGGGGTGGAGAGTTCTGTAAATGTCTATCAGGTTTGCTTGTTCCAGGTCTGAGTTCAAGTCTTGGATATCCTTGTTAATTTTCTGTCTGGTTGATCTGTCTGCTATTGACAGTGGAGTGTTAAATTCTCCCACTATTATTGTGTGGGAGTCTAAGTCTCTTTGTAAGTCATTAAGAACTTGCCTTATATTTCTGGGTGCTCCTACATTGGGTCCATATATATTTAGAATCGTTAGCTCTTCTTGTTGTATCGATCCTTTTACCATTATGTAATGACCTTCTTTGTCTCTTTTGATCTTTGTTGCTTTAAAGTCTATTTTATCAGAGGTGAGAATTGCAACTCATGCTTTTTTTATGCTCTCCATTTGCTTGGTAAATCTTCCTCCATTCTTTTATTTTGAGACTTTGTGTATCTTTGCGTGTGAGGTGGGTTTCCTGGATACAGCAAAATGATGGGTTTTGGTTTTTTATCCAATTTGCCAGTCTGTGTCTTTTGATTAGTGCATTTAGCCCATTTACATTCAGGGTTAATATTGTTATGTGTGAATTTGATACTGCCATTTTGATGCTAGCTGGCTGTTTTTCCCGTTGGTTCATGTACATTCTTCATTTTGTTGATGATCTTTAGCATTTGGTATGCTTTTAGGATGGCTGGAACTGGTTGTTTCTTTCTATGTGTAGTGCCTCTTTTAGGAGCTCTTGTAAAGCAGGCCTAGTGGTGACAAAATCTCTGAGTACTTGCTTGTTCGTGAAGGATTTTATTTTTCCTTCACTTATGAAGCTCAGTTTGGCTGGATATGAAATTCTGGGTAGAAAGCTCTTTTCTTTAAGGATGTTGAATATTGGCCCCCACTCTCTTCTGGCTTGAAGAGTCTCTGCCGAGAGATCTGCTGTGAGTCTGATGGGCTTCCCTTTGTGGGTTACCTGACCTTTTTCTCTGGCTTCTCTTAGTATTTTCTCCTTCGTTTCAACCCTGGTGAATCTGACCAATATGTGCCTTGGGGTTGCTCTTTTTGCGGAGTATCTTTGTGGTGTTCTCTGTATTTCCTGGAGTTTTGTATTGACCTGTCTTGCTAGGTTGGGGAAATTTTCCTGGATATTATCCTGAAGAGTGTTTTCCAGCTTGTATTCATTCTCTTCATCACATTCTGGTACACCTATCAAACGTAAGTTGGGTCTCTTCACATAGTCCCACATTTCTTGGAGATTTTGTTCATTTCTTTTTGTACTTTTTTCTTTAATCTTGGTTTCTCGTTTTATTTCATTGAGTTTATCTTCAACTTCTGATATTCTTTCTTCTGCTTGGTCAATTCGGCTGTTGGAACTTGTGCGTGCTTCGCGAAGTTCTCGTGTTGTGTTTTTCAGCTCCTTCAATTCATTCATATTCCACTCTAAGTTGTCCATTCTTGTTATCAGTTCCTCGAATCTTTTTTCAAATCTTTTTTCAATGTTCTTAGTTTCTTTGCACTGGTTTAGTACATGTTCCTTTAGCTCACTGAAGATTCTCATTATGCACTTTCTGAAGTCTGATTCCGTCATTTTGTCACATTCATTCTTCATCCAGCTTTGTTCCCTTGCTGGTGAGGAATTTTGGTCCTTTTTTGGACGTGAGGTGTTTTGGTTTCGGGTGCGTTCCTCCTTTTTGCGCTTGTTTCTTCCCATCTTTATGGATTTATCCGCCTGTCGTCTTAGTAGCTGCTTAATTTTCAATTGGTTCTCTGTGTGGACGCTGAGATTGTTGATGATGAAGTATTTCTGTTACTTAGTTTTCCCTCTAATGGTCTATCCCCTCTGCTGTATGAGTGCTGATGTCCACTCCAGGCCCTGCTTGTCTGGGGTATACCTGCAGCAGCTGCGGAACAGTGAGGGATGATACCAGTTTCTTCTTCTGCTGTCCTTGTTCCAGAATAATGCCTGCCAAATGTCAGTCTGATTGGTTTTTTTCTGGGGTGACTCCTTGGATATACAGGGGTCAGGGAGCTGCTTGAGGAGACAGTCTGTGCTTTATAGGAGCTCCAGTGCTGAGCTTTGAGCTCCCTTGTTTATTCAGCGTTGTTGGGAGGTTGTTTATATCTGCTGCTATAGAACTCATAAAACACCATCCTTCCCCCCCTTAGATGCTCTGTCTCAGGGATTTGGGGCTTTCTTTTTGAGTATCTGTTGCACTGTCCTGCCCCACTAGGCGGCAGTCTATTCACTATTTGCCTGCCAGGGCTCTGACCTGCTAGCACAGGTCCGTCCTGTTGCTGCTGGGCTCCCTTCTGCTGTGGAGCACGGAGTCTCTCTCTTATGGCATGTTGCCTCTGCCATAAGTTCAGAGGCAAGGCTGCGTCAGTCCTGGGCGGTACTTCAGTGGGGGTGGACTCCGTCAGCCATGGTGGACGCCCCTCCATCACCGGGCTGCACCGTCCTAGATGCCGGCAGCAAAACTCTCAGCCCCAAGCATCTCCAGTCACTGCCCTGCTTGTCCCCGTGAGCGTGGGACCCGCCGAGCCCAATCACCCAGCTCCCTGCCTCAGGGTCCGACCTCTCTCTCTCTCTCTTCCTCTCCCCAAGCTGAAAGGTCGACTCTCTCACTGGCGCCCCAGTAGCCTGCCGATAGGGCACTGGGATCCCTGTGATCTTCTGTGCCGCTGTCCACTACCCCGCTCAGATCACGCTTCCAAGGAACCTCCTGGTCTGGCTCATTGTCCAAGTCCCGTTCAATCAGATGAACATGCCAATCTGTCCTTCCAAATCTCAGATTGCCTTTTTAACAGGACACCCAGACCAGTGAGTTCCGCGTCGGTCCTGCTGCTGTGCAGGCCGAAGAGGCGGCGGGAGCCGGCTGCGTTAGCCGGATGTGCTAGCGTCCCGTGTCTCTCCCACACCTGGGACTTTCAACGCTCTGTGGGCATAAAAGGAACATCCGAGAATGCGGCTAGGACTCACCCTCTGCTCCTTCATTGAGAGCTGCAATCCTGAGTCGCCTCTACGACACCATCTTGCCTCCTCCACAGGAATGTCTTTCATATGAACACGTGTTCAGGGCCTCACTGCATAATATTCCCCTCAGAAATAGTCAAGGGTCTACTTCAAAAAAGTACACATTCAGAGTCTCTGTAAGTAACACACACATGGGCAATACACAAGAGTCTCTTTTCTATGCCCAATTAGTCAGTGTTTCATTCAATAATACACACCTAAGAAACAGTTAAGAGTCTACTTCCTGCAGCCACTCATTTAGCGCCTCAGTGAATAATTCACACCGGAGTAACAGTCGAGAATTTTTTATATGGCCACTCACTATGTGACTACCTGAATTATACACACCTGGGGAATCCTCACATTCTATTTCATAATAGCACACATTTAGAACATTATTGAATAATTTACAATGGAGCAGTACTCAGGTCTCTAATTTTTCTGGCCTCTCATTCAACGTTTCAGTGAATAAAAACTTCTATGGAGTAATCAGGGCACTGTTTAAGATAGCCACGAATTTAGTGCCTTCCTGAGTAACACAAGACTGGGTGACAGGAGTTTATTTCATATAAACGCTAATTCTGGGTATTGCTGAGTAATAGAAAACAGGGGGAGTGTCAGGAGTCATCTATTTGGTATGGACACTGATACAGAACCTGTTTGAATTATGCACACCTGTTGAGTAATCAGGAGTCTATGTCATACAGCTACTCATTCAGACAAAAAGTAAATAACCCACATGTGGAGTAATGAGAAGTCTGTTTTATATGGCCTTTCTTTCAACACCTCACTGAATATTACACAACTGTGATATAGTCTGGAGTCTATTGTTTACAGACACTCATTCAGAGCATCAATGAATAGGGCACACCTGGGCAAAAATCAGAAGTCTCTATCCTATGGCCTCTCATTGAGAGCATCACTAAATGTACACACCTGGGAAAATAGTCAGGATTTACTTATGTCACCTCATTTATATTCTCACTCAATAATACCCAACTGTGGAAGAGTATCGAGACTTTTTCATGTGGCTACTCTTTTGGAGTGCCACTGAATAATGTGGTGAATTCAGGATTCTATTTTATGTAGACAAATTTTCAGAACCTCAGTGTATAAAAGAGACTCTTTTTATACTAAGGCATCTAATTAATATGGCCACATCTTGTAAGCCTTACTAAATAATACACACCTGGAGAACAATTTAGAGTATATTTTTGATGGACATTCATGAAGAGCCATGGTGAATAATGCACACACGTGTGGTAGCCAGGAGTCTATTTCATTTGAACACTATTCATAACCACAGTGGATAATAAGCTCTTGTGGATTAGTCAGGATATCATTTGATATGGCCCCTGACTCATAATTTCAGTGAATAGTGCACAAATGTAAAGTATTCAGCAGTCTATTTCACAGAGCCACTCATTCTGAGATTCACTAAATAAAACAAAGATTTAAGACAGAGAGAATCCTGTTTCATATGGTCACACAATCAGAGCCTCACTGAGAAACACACACCTGGGGAAACGATAGGAATCTACTTTATATTGCCTCTCATTTGCGGCCTCAGCTAATAATGCACAGGTTGGGAATAGACACTAGTCTATTTTATATGGCCACAAACTCAAAGCCTCAGTGAATAATACACAAATTTATAATAGTCACAACTCTATTCCATATCTCCAAATATTCGAAGTCAGAGTCAAAAATACAGACCTGTGGAAAAGTCAAAAAAAATTTCAGATGGCCAAAGTTTTGGAGCCTCAATGAATAATACAAACCTGGGGAATACGCAGGACACTATTACATATGGCACGTATTTCAGAGAGTCATTGAATACGGAACAGCTCTATTGCAGTAAGAATTCTATTTTGTATAGCCACATATTCAGAACTTAACTGAAAAACATAAACCGTGGGGAAAGTCAGGATTCTATTTCATATAGCCACATATTAAGAACCTAAATGAATAAAATACACCTTAGGAAAAGTCAGGATTCTATTTTCTATAGCCACCCATTTAGATACCAAATAAAAAACGCACACATGCGGAGTATTCAGGAGTGTCATTTTTATGGCCCCTCATACAGAGCCTTACAGAATAATACAGAACTATGGAAATTCATGAGTGTATTTTACATGGCCAATTATTCAAAACCTCATTGAAGAATCATATATATCTGGAAAATACTCAGGGTTCTATTATACATAGTCATTTATTCAGAGACTCACTGAATAAAGCACACCTGGGGAAAAGTCCGGAGATGATTTGCTATGACCGTTCACACAGTGACTAATTGAAAAATGCACAGCTAAGATAGAGTGAAGAGAATAGAGTCATGAGTATATTTTCTCTGGTGACACATTCAGAAACTCACTGAAGAATACCCATCTTGGAAATAGTCAGAGTCCAGGTCATAAGGCCACTCAATCCAAACATTACGGAATAATGCACAATGGAGCAATAGTAAGGAGTCTATTACATATGGCCTCTCATTGAGAGCTTCAGTGCATAATAAAGAGATGTGGATTAGTCAGGACCCTCTTTTAGGTAGCCCCAAGTTACGCAGCTATGTGAATGATACACACATGTGTGATAGGAGACTATTTGATATTTACACTCGTACAGCACCTTTTGAATACTGCACATTTGGGGAATAATCACTAGTCTATTTCATTTGGTGATTCGTTTGGAGAGTCAAAAAATAACGCACACCTGTGGAGTAAAATGGGGTCTATTACATAAGGCCACTCTTTCATTGTTGCAGTGAGTAATATGCATATCTGATAAGGCAGGAATGTCTTTCACATGGACACTAGGTCAGGGCCTCAGTGCATAATACTCCCCTCAGAAATAGACAAGGGTCTACTTCAAAAAAGTACACATTCAGTGTTCTGTAAGTAATGCACACATGGGCCATACACAAGAGTCTCTTTTCTGTGCCCACTTAGTCAGCGTTTCATTCAACAATACCCACCTGGGAAAGAGTTAAGTGTCTATTTCCTGTAGCCACCCATTTAGCACCTCAGTGAATAATTCAAACCGGAGTAACAGTCGAGAATTTTTTATATGGCCACTGACTAAGTGACTCCCTGAATGATACACACCTGGTGAATCCTCACATTCTATTTCATAATTGCACACATTTAGAAACTTATTGAATAATTCACAATGGAGCACTAGTCAGGTGTCTACTATTTCTGGCCTCTCATTCAATGTTTCAGTGAATAAAAAACTTCTATGGAATAATCAGGGCACTGTTTATGATATCCACGAATTTAGTGCCTTTCTGAGTAATACACGCCTTGGAGATAGGAGTTTATTTTATATAAATGCTAATTCTGAGTATTGCTGAGTAATAGAAAACAGGGGGAGTGTCAGGAGTCTATTTGGTATGGACACTCATAAAGAACCTGTTTGAATTATGCACACATGGCGAGTAATCAGTAGTCTATTTCATACGACTACTCATTCAGACAAACTATGAATGACCCACATGTGGAGTAATGAGAAATCTGTTTTATATGGCCATTTCCTTCACAGCTTCACTGAATATTACACACCTGTGATATAGTCTGGAGTCTATTGTTTTCGGACACTCATTCAGAGCATCAATGAATAATGCACACCTGGGCAATAATCAGAAGTCTCTATCCTATGGCCTCTCATCGAGAGCATCACTAAATGTACACACCTGGGAAAATAGTCAGGATTTACTTATATCACCTCATTTAGAGTCTCACTCAATAATAAACACGTGTGGAAGAATATTCAGAGTGCCACTGAATAATGTGGTGAATTCAGAATTCTATTTTAGGTAGAAAAATTTTCAGAACCTCAGTGAATTAAAGAGGCTCTTGTTATAGTAAGGCATCTAATTAATATGGCTACATCTTTTAAGACATATTAAATAATACTCACCTGGAGAATAATTTAGAGTCTATTTTTGATGGACATTTATTGAGAGCCACGGTGAATAATGCACACCCATTTGGTAGCCAGGTGTCTATTTGATTTGGGCACTATTCATAGACTCGGTGGATAATATGCTCTTGTGGATTAGTCAGCATTTTATTTCATTGGCCCATGACTCGTAATTTCAGTGAATAGTGCACAAATGTAAAGTACTCGGCAGTCTATTTCAAAGAGCCACTCATTCCGAGATTCACTGAATAATACAATTATTTAAGATAGACAGAATCCTGTTTCATATGGTCACACAATCAGAGCCTCACTGAGTAACACACACCTGGGGAAACGTTAGGAGTCTACTTTATATAGGCTCTCATTTGCAGCCTCAGCGAATAATGCACACATCCGGAATAGACACTAGTCTATTTTATATGGCCACAAACTCAAAGCCTGAATGAGTAACACACAAATTTTGAATAGTCACAACTCTATACCATATGCCCTAATATTCAATGTCGCAGTCGATAATACATACCTGTGGACTAGTCAAAAAACAATTTCATATGGCCAATGTTTTAGAGCCTCCATGAATAATACATACCTAGGGAATATGCAGGACACTGTTACATAGGGCACCTATTTCAGAGATTCATTGAATACGTAACACCTGTATTGTAGTCAGAATTCTATTTTGTAGAGCCCAATATTCAGAACTTAACTGAAAGACATAAACCGTGAGGAAAGTCAGGACTCTATTTCATATAGCCACATATTCAGAACCTAACCGAAGAACATACACCTTAGGGAAAGTCAGGATTCTATTTTCTATAGCCACCCATTTAGATACCAAATGTAAAAACGCACACCTGTGGTGTATTCAGGAGTGTCTTTTTTATGGCCACTCATGCAGAGTCTCACAGAATAATACAGAAGTATGGAAATTCATGAGTGTATTTTACATGGCAAATTATTCAGAACCTCATTGAAGAATCATGTATATCTGGAAAATACTCATGGTTCTATTATACATAGCCACTTATTCAGAGATTCACCAAATAAAGCACACCTGGGGAATAGTCCAGAGACGATTTGATATGACCGTTCACACAGTGCCTCATAGAAAAGTGCACAGCTAAGATAGAGTGAAGAGAATAGAGTCATGAGTCTATTTTCTGTGGTGACACATTCAGAAACTAACTGAAAAATACCAACCGTGGAAATAGTCAGAGTCCAGGTCATAAGGCCACTCAATCAAAGCATTACCGAATAATGCACAATGGAGCAATAGTGAGGAGTTTATTACATATGGTCTCTCATTGAGAGCTTCAGTGCATAATAAAGAGATGTGGATTAGTCTGGAGCCTCTTTTAGGTAGCCCCAAGTTATGCAGCTACGTGAATGATACACACATGTGTGATAGGAGACTATTTGATATTTACACTCATACAGCACCTTTTGAATACTGCACATTTGGGGAATAATCACTAGTCTATTTCATTTGGTGATTCGTTTGGAGAGTCAAAAAATAACGCACACCTGTGGAGTAAAATGGGGTCTATTACATAAGGCCACTCTTTCATTGTTGCAGTGAGTAATATGTATATCTGATAAGTCAGGAATGTCTTTCACATGGCCACTAATTCAGGGCCTCAGTGCATAATACTCCCCTCAGAAATAGACAAGGGTCTACTTCAAAAAAGTACACATTCAGAGTTCTGTAAGTAATGCACACATGGGCCATACACAAGAGTCTCTTTTCTGTGCCCACTTAGTCAGCGTTTCATTCAATAATACCCACCTGGGAAAGAGTTAAGTGCCTACTTCCTGTAGCCACTCATTTAGCACCTCAGTGAATAATTCACACCGGAGTAACAGTCGAAAATTTTTTATATGGCCACTGACTATGTGACTCCCTGAATGATACACACCTGGGGAATCCTCACATTCTATTTCATAATTGCACACATTTAGAAACTTATTGAATAATTCACAATGGAGCAGTAGTCAGGTGTCTATTCTTTCTGGCCTCTCATTCAACATTTCCGTGAATAAAAAACCTCTATGGAGTAATCAGGGCACTGTTTATGATAGCCATGAATTTAGTGCCTTCCTGAGTAATACGCCTTGGAGATAGGAGTTTATTTCATATAAACGCTAATTCTGGGTATTGCTGAGTAATAGAAAACAGGGGGAGTGTCAGGAGTCTATTTGGTATGGACACTCATACAGAACCTGTTTGAATTATGCACACATGGCCGGTAATCAGGAGTCTATATCATACGACTACTCATTCAGAAAAACAGTGAATGACCCACATGTGGAGTAATGAGAAATCTGTTTTATATGGCCTTTCTTTCACAGCCTCACTGAATATTACATACCTGTGATGTAGTCCGGAGTCTATTGTTTTCAGACACTCATTCAGAGCATCAATGAATAATGCACACCTGGGCAAAAATCTGAAGTCTCTATCCTATGGCCTCTCATTGAGAGCATCACTAAATGTACACACCTGGGAAAATAGTCAGGATTTACTTATATCACCTCATTTAGAGTCTCACTCAATAATACACACGTGTGGAAGAGTATGGAGACTTCTTCATGTGGCTACTCTTTCAAAGTGCCACTGAATAATGTTGTGAATTCAGGATTCTATTTTATGTAGACAAATTTTCAGAACCTCAGTGAATTAAAGATGCTCTTCTTATAGTAAGGCATCTAATTAATATGGCTACATCTTGTAGGACATATGAAATAATACTCACCTGGGGAATAATTTAGAGACTATTTTTGATGGACATTTACTGAGAGCCACGGTGAATAATGCACACCTGTGTGGTAGCCAGGTGTCTATTTGATTTGGAAACTATTCATAGCCTCAGTGGATAATAAGCTCTTATAGATTAGTCAGGATTTCATTTCATATGGCCCCTGACTCGTAATTTCAGTGAATAGTGCACAAATGTAAAGTACTCAGCAGTCTGTTTCACAGAGTCACTCATTCCGAGATTCACTGAATAATACAAATATTTAAGATAGACAGAATCCTGTTTTATATGGTCACACAATCAGAGCCTCACTGAGTAATACACACCTGGGGAAACATTAGGAGTCTACTTTATATGGCCTCTCATTTGCAGCCTCAGCGAATAATGCACACATCCGGAATAGACAGTAGTCTATTTTATATGGCCACAAACTCAAAGCCTGAATGAGTAACACACAAATTTTGAATAGTCACAACTCTATACCATATGCCCAAAATACAATGTCACAGTCAATAATACACACCTGTGGACTAGTCAAAAAACAATATCATATGGCCAAAGTTTTAGAGCCTCCATGAATAATACATACCTGGGAAATACGCAGGACACTATTACATATGGCACCTATTTCAGAGATTCATTGAATACATAACACCTGTATTGTAGTCAGAATTCTATTTTGTAGAGCCAAATATTCAGAACCTAACTGAAAGACATAAACCGTGAGGAAAGTCAGGATTCTATTTCATATAGCCACATAGTCAGAACCTAAATGAAGAACATACACCTTACGGAAAGTCAGGATTCTATTTCCTGTAGCCACGCATTTAGTTACCAAATGTAAAAACGCACACCTGCGGAGTATTAAGGAGTGTCTTTTTTATGGCCACTGATTCAGAGCCTCACAGAATAATACAGAACTATGGAAATTCATGAGTGTATTTTACATGGCCAATTATTCAGAACCTCATTGAAGAATCATGTATATCTGGAAAATACTCAGGGTTCTATTATACATAGCCACTTATTCAGAGACTCACCGAATAAAGCACACCTGGCGAATAGTCCGGAGATGATTTGATATGACCGTTCACCCAGTGACTCTTTGAAAGATGCACAGCTAAGATAGAGTGAAGAGAATAGAGTCATGAGTCTATTTTCTGTGGTGACACATTCAGAAACTAACTGAAGAATACCCAACGTGGAAATAGTCAGAGTCCAGGTCATAAGGCCACTCAACCAAAGCATTACCGAATAATGCACAATGGAGCAATAGTGAGGAGTCTATTACATATGGCCTCTCATTGAGATCTTCAGTGCATAATAAAGAGATGTGGATTAGTCTGGAGCCTCTTTTAGGTAGCCCCAAGTTATGCAGCTACGTGAATGATACACACATGTGTGATAGGAGACTAGTTGATATTTACACTCATACAGCACCTTTTGAATACTGCATATTTGGGGAATAATCACTAGTCTATTTCATTTGGTGATTCGTTTGGAGAGTCAAAAAATAACGCACACCTGTGGAGTAAAATGGGGTCTATTACATAAGGCCACTCTTTCATTGTTGCAGTGAGTAATATGTATATCTGATAAGTCAGGAATGTCTTTCACATGGCCACTAGTTCAGGGCCTCAGTGCATAATACTTCCCTCAGAAATAGTCAAGTGTCTACATCAAAAAAGTACACATTCAGAGTTCTGTAAGTAATGCACACATGGGCCATACACAAGAGTCTCTTTTCTGTGCCCACTTAGTCAGCGTTTCATTCAATAACACCCACCTGGGAAAGAGTTAAGTGTCTATTTCCTGTAGCCACCGATTTAGCACCTCAGTGAATAATTCACACCGGAGTAACAGTCGAGAATTTTTTATATGGCCACTGACTATGTGACTCCCTGAATGATACACACCTGGGGAATTCTCACATTCTATTTCATAACTGCACACATTTAGAACCTTATTGTATAATTCACAATGGAGCAGTAGTCCGGTGTCTATTCTTTCTGGCCTCTCATTCAACGTTTCAGTGAATAAAAAACTTCTATAGAGTAATCAGTGCACTGTTTAAGATAGCCACGACTTTAGTGCCTTCCTGATTAATACACGCCTTGGTGATAAGAGTTTATTTCATATAAACGCTAATTCTGGGTATTGCTGAGAAATAGAAAACAGGGGGAGTTTCAGGAGTCTATTTAGTATGGACACTTATAAAGAACCTGTTAGAATTATGCACACATGGCGGGTAATCAGGAGTCTATATCATACGACTACTCATTCAGACAAACAGTGAATGACCCACATGTGGATTAATGAGAAATCTGTTTTCTATGGCCTTTCTTTCACAGCCTCACTGAATATTACATACCTGTGTTATAGCCTGGAGTCTATTGTTTTCAGACACTCATTCAGAGCATCAATGAATAATGCACACCTGGGAAAAAATCAGAAGTCTCTATCCTATGGCCTCTCATCGAGAGCATAACTAAATGTACACACCTGGGAAAATAGTCAGAATGTACTTATATCACCTCATTTAGAGTCTCACTCAATAATACACACGTGTGGAAGAGTATGGAGACTTTTTCATGTGGCTACTCTTTCGGAGTGCCACTGAATAATGTGGTGAATTCAGGATTCTATTTTATGTAGACAAATTTTCAGAACCTCAGTGAATAAAAGAGACTCTTGTTATAGTAAGGCATCTAATTAATATGGCCACATCTTGTAAGACATATGAAATAATACTCACCTGGAGAATAATTTAGAGTCTATTTTTGATGGACATTTATTGAGAGCCACGGTGAATAATGCACACCCATGTGGTAGCCAGGTGTCTATTTCATTTGGACACTATTCATAAACTCAGTGGATAATAAGTTGTTGTGGATTAGTCAGGATTTCCTTTCATATGGCCCCTGATTCGTAATTTCAGTGAATAGTGCACAAATGTAAAGTACTCATCAGTCTATTTCACAGAGCCACTCATTCCGAGATTCACTGAATAATACAAATATTTAAGATAGACAGAATCCTGTTTCATATGGTCACGCAATCAGAGCCTCACTGAGTAACACACACCTCGGTAAACGTTAGGAGTCTACTTTATATAGCCACACATTTGCAGCCTTAGCGAATACTGCACACGTGTGGAATAGAAAATAGTCTATTTTATATGTCTACAAAATCAAACCTGAGTGAGTAATACACAACTTTAGAATAGTCACACGTCTATTCCATATGCCCAAATATTCAAAATCAGAGTCAATAATACACACCTGTGGACTAGTCAAAACAATTTTATATGGCCAAAATTTTAGAGACTCAGTGAATAATACATACCTGGGGAATACTCAGGACTTTATTATGTAAGGCACCTATGCCAGAGATTCATTGAATAAGGAACACTTGTATTGTAGTCAGAATTTGATTTTGTATAGCGAAAAATTCAGAAGGTTACTTAAAGACATACACATTGGGGAAAGTCAGGATTCTCTTTTCTATAGCCACATATTCAGAATCTAACAGAATAATATAAACCTTGGGGAAAGTTATTATTCTATTTCCTGTAGCCACCCATTTAGATACCAAATGTAAAAACGCACACCTGCAGAGTATTCAGCAGTGTCTGTTTTATGGACACTGATTCAGAGCCTCACAGAATAATACATAACTATGAAAATTCAAGAGTGTATTTTACATCGCCAGTTATTCAGAACCTCATTGAAGAATCACATATATCTGGAAAATACTCAGCATTCTATTCTACATAGCCACTTATTCAGAGACTCACAAAATAATACACACCTGGGGAATAGTCCAGAGACTATTTGTTATGACTGTTTACCCAGTGACTCAGTGAAAAATGCACAGCTGAGATAGAGTCAAGAGAATAGAGTCATGAGTCTATTTCCTGTTGTGACACCTTCAGAAACTAATTGAAGAATACCCATCTTGGATATAGACAGTATCCATGTCATAAGGGCACTCAATCAAAGCATTACCGAATAATGCACAATGTGGCAATAGTAAAACGTCTATTTCACATGGCCTTTCATTGAGACCTTCAGTGCAGAATAAAGATCTGTGGAGTAGACAGGACCCTTTTTTAGGTAGCCCCAAGTTACGCAGATATGTGAATGATACGTACATGTGTGATTGTCAGGAGACTATTTGATATGGACAATTGTACAGCACCTCTTTGTATTCTGCCCATTTGGGGAACAATCGCTAGTCTATTTCATATGGTGATTCATTTGGAGAGTCAAAAATTAACGCACACTTGTGGAGTAAAATCGGGTCTATTATCTAAGGCCACTCTTTCAGAGTTTCAGTGAATATTATGTATATCTGATAAGCCAGGAATGTCTTTCACATGGACACTCGTTCAGGGCCTCACTGAATAATACTCTTTTCAGAAATAGTCAAGTGTCCACTTTAAAAAAGTACACATTCAGAGTCTCTGTAAGTAATGCACACATGGGCAATAGACAAGAGTCTCTTTTCTATGCCCATTTAGTCAGCGTTTCATTCAATAATACACACTTGGGAAAGAGTTAAGAGTCTACTTCATGTAGCCACTCATTTAGCGCCTCAGGGAATAATTTCCACCTGAGTAACAGTCGAGAATTTTTACATGGCCACTCACTATGTGACTCCATGAATGATACACACCTGGGGAATCCTCACAATCTATGTCATAATAGCACGCATTTAGAACCTTATTGAATAATTCACAATGGACCAATAGTCAGGTGTCTATTCTTTCTGGCCTCTCATTCAATGTTTCAGTGAATAAAAAACTTCTGTGGAGTAATCAGGCCACAGTTTAAGATAGCCACGAATTAAGTGCCTTCCTGAGTAATACACAGCTTTGTGAGAGTAAGGAGTTTATTTCATATAAATGCTAATTTTAGGTATTGCTGAGTAATACACAACTGGGGGAGTGTCAGGAGTCTATTTGGTATGGACATTCATACAGAACCTGTTTGAATTATGCACACATGGAAAATAATCAGGAGTCTATGTCATTCAGCTACTCATTCAGACAAACAGTGAATAACCCACATGTGATGTAATGAGAAGTCTGTTTTATATGGACTTTTCTTCACAGCCTCACTGAGTATTTCACACCTGTGATATAGTCTGGAGACTATTGTTTATGGCGACTCATTCAGAGCATCACTGAATAATGCACACCTGGGGAATAATCAGTAGCCTATATTCCATGGCCACTCATCGAGAGCCTCACTAAATGTCGACACCTAAGATAATAGTCAGGATTTACTTATATCACCTCATTTAGAGTCTTACTCAATAATACACACCTGTGGAAGGGTATTGAGAATTTTTCATGTGGCTAATCTTTTGAAGTGCCACTGAATAATGTGGTGAATTAATGAGTCTATTTTATGTAGACAAATTTTTAGAAACTCAGTGAATAAAAGAAACTCTTGCGATAGGAAGGCATCTAATTAATATGGCCACATCTTGTAAGCCTTACTAAATAATACACACCTGTGAAACTATTTGGAGTCAATTTTTGAGGGCCATTCATTCAGAGCCACGGTGAATAATGCACACCATTGTGGTAGCCAGCTGTCTATTTCATTTGGACACTATTCATAGCCTCAGTGGAAAATATGCATGTGTGGATTAGTCAGGATTTCACTTCATATGGCCAATGACTCGTAATTTTAGTGAATAATGCACAAAGTGTAATCAGCAGTCTATTTCACAGAGCCACTCATTCAGAGATTCACTGAATAATACAAATATTTAAAATAGCCAGAATCCTGTTTCCTATGGTCAGAAAATCAGAGCCTCTCTGATTATCACACACCTGGGTAAAAGTTAGGAGTCTGCTTTATAGAGCCTCTCATTTGCAGCCTCAGCGAATAATGCACACGTGTAGAAAAGACACTATTCTATTTTATATGGCCACAATATGAAAGCCTAAGTGAGTAATACACAACTTAAGAATAGTCACAAGTGTATTCCATATGCCCAAATATTCAAAGTCAGAGTCAATAATACACACCTGTGGACTAGTCAAAAAACTATTTCATATGGCCAAAGTTTTAGAGCTTCAGTGAATAATACATACCTGGGTAATACTCAGAACGCTATTACATATAGCACCTATTTCAGAGATTCATTGAATAAGGAACACCTGTATTGTAGTCAGAATTCTATTTTGTATAGCCACAAATTCGGAAAGTAACGTAAAGACATACACATTGGAAAAAGTCAGGATTCTATTTCCTAGAGCCACATACTCAGAACCTAACTGAATATCATACAACTTGGTGAAAGTCAGGATTCTATTTCCTATAGCCACCCATTTAGATACCAAATGTAAAAACGCACACCTGCAGAATATTCAGGAGTGTCTGTTTTGTGGCCACTCATTCAGAGCCTCACAGAATAATATAACAGAACTATAAAAATTCAGGAGTGTATTTTACATCATGAGTTATTCAGAAACTCATTGAAGAATAATGTATATCTGAAAAATGCTCAGCATTCTATTATACATAGCCACTTATTCAGAGACTCACCGAAAAATGCACACCTGCGAAATATTCCGGAGACTATTTGATATGACCGTTAACCCAGTGACTCAGTGAAAAATGCACAGCTAAGATAGAGTCAAGGGAATAGAATCATGAGTCTATTTTCTGTTTTGACATATTCAGAAACTAACTGAAGAATACCAACCTTGGAAATAGTCCAAGTCCATGTCATAAGGCCACTCAATCAAAGCATTACCTTATAATGCACAATGGGGCAATGGTAAAAAGGCTATTACATATGGCCTTTTATTGAGAGCTTCAGTGCATAATAAAGAGCTGTGGATTACTCAGGACCCTCTTTTAGGTAGCCCCGAGTTATGCAGATACATAAATGATACATACATTTGGGATAGTCAGGAGACTATTTGATATAGACAATCGTACAGCACCTCTTCGAATTATGCACATTTGGGGTACAATCACTAGTCTGTTTCATATGGTGATTCGTTTGGCGAATCAAAAAATAACGCACACTTGTGGAGTAAAATGGGGTCTATTACATAAGGTCACTCTTTCAGTGTTTCAGAGAATAATATGTATATCTGATAAGTCAGGAATGTCTTTCACATGGCCACTCGTTCAGGGCTTCAGTGCATAATACTCCTTTCAGAAAGAGTCAAGGGTCTACTTCATGAAAGTACACATTCAGAGTCTCTGTAAGTAAAGCACACATGGGCAATACACCACAGTCTCTTTTCTATGAACACTTATTCAGAGTTTCCTTCAATAATACACACCTGGAAAAGAGATAAGAGTCTACTTCATGTAGCCACACATTTAGCGCCTCAGTGAATAATTCAAACCGGAGTAACAGTGGCGAATTTTTATATGGCAACTCACTATGTGACTCCCTGAATGATACACACCTGGGGAATCCTCACATTCTATTTCTTAATAGCACATATTTAGAACCTTATTGAACAATTCACAATGGAGCAATAGTCAGGTGTCTATATTTTCTATACTCTCATTCAAAGATTCAGTGAATAAAAAACTTCTATGGAATAATCAGGGCACTGTTTATGATAGCCACGAAATAAGTATTTTCCTGAGTAATACACACCTGGGTGATAGTCAGGAGTTTATTGCATATAAACGCTAATTCTGGGTATTGCTGAGTAATACACAACTGGGGGAGTGTCAGGAGTCTATTAGGTATGGACACTCATACAGAACCTGTTTGATTTATGCACAAATGGAGAATAATCAGGAGTCTAGGTCATACAGCTACTCATTCAGACAAACAGTGAATAACCCACATGTGATGTAATGAGAAATCTGTTTCATATGGCTTTGTTTCACAGCCTCACTGAATATTACACACCTGTGATATAGTTTGGAGTATATTGTTTATCGCCACTCATTCAGAGTATCACTGAATAATGCACACCTGGGGAATAATCAGAAGTCTCTATCCTTTGGCCTCTCATCGAGAGCCTCACTAAATGTACACACCTGGGAAAATAGTCAGGATTTACTTATATCACCTCATTTAGAGTCTCACTAAATAATACACACTGGTGGAAGAGTATGGAGACTTTTTCATGAGGCTACACTTTCGGAGTGCCACAGAATAATGTGGTGAATTGAGGAGGCTATTTTATGTGTACAAATTTTCAGAACCTCAGTGAATAAAAGAGTCTCTTGCTATAGTAAGGCATCTAATCAATATGGCCACCTCTTGTAAGCGTTACTAAATAAGACACACCTGAAAAATAATTTGGAGTCTATTTTTGATGGACATTCATTCACAGCCACGGTGAATAATGCACACCCGTGGGGTAGCCACGTGTCTATTTTATATGGACACTATTCATAGCCTCAGTAGAAAATATGCACGTGTGGATTAGTCAGGATTTTATTTCATATGGCCACTGTCTGACAATTTCAGTGAATAATGCAAATATATAAATTACTCCGTAGTCTATTTCACAGAGTCACTCATTCAGAGTTCAACTGAATAATACAAATATTTAAGATAGCCAGAATCCTGTTTCCTACGTTCACACAATCAGATCCTCACTGATTAACACAAACCTGGGTAAACGTTAGGAGTCTACTTTATATAGCCTCTCATGTGCAGCCTCAGTGAATAATGCACACGTGTGGAATAGACAGTTTTCTATTTTATATGGCCACAAAATCAAAGACTGAGTAAGTAATACACAACTTTAGAATAGTCACAAGTCTATTCAATATGCCCAAATATTCAAAGTCAGAGTCAATAATACACACCTGTGGACTAGTCAAAAAACAATTTCATATGGCCCAAGTTTTAGAACCTCAGTGAATAATACGTACCTGGGGAATACTCAGGACACTATTACATATGGCACCTATTTCAGAGATTCATAGAATAAGGAACACCTCTGTTGTAGTCAGAATTCTATTTCGTATAGCCACAAATTCAGGACATAACTGAAAGACATACACCATGGATAAAGTCAGGATTCTGTTTCGTATAGCTACAGATTCAGAAACTAACTGAATAACACACACCTTGGGTAAATTCAGGATTCTATTTCCTATAGCAACCCATTTAGATACCAAATGTAAAAACGCACACCTGCCGAGTATTCGGGAGTGTCTCTTTTATGGCCATTCATTCAGGGCCTCACAGAATAATACAGAACTATGGAAATTCAGGAGTGTATTTTAAATGGCCACTTATTCAGAACCTCATTGAACAATCCAGTATATCTGGAAAATACTCAGGATTCTATTATATATAGCCACTTATTCAGAGACTCACCGAATAATGCACACCTGTTGAATAGTCTGGAGGCTATTTGATATGACCATTCACCATGTGACTCAGTGAAAAATGCACAGCTGAGATAGAGTCAAGGAAATAGAGTCATGTGTCTGTTTTCTGTGGTGACACATTCAGAAACTAACTGAAGAATACCCACCTTGGAAATAGTCAGAGTTCCTGTCATAAGTCGACTCAATCAAAGCATTACCGAATAATGCATAATGGGCAATAGTAACAAATTTATTACACATGGCCTCTCATTGAGAGCTTCAGTGTATAAAAAAAAGCTGTGGAATAGTCAGGGCCCTCTTTTAGGTAGGCCCAAGTTACGCAGCTACGTGGATGATAAACACATGTATGATAGTCAGGGGACTATTTGATATGGACACTCATACAGCATCTCTTCGAATACTGCACATTTGGGGAATAATCACTAGTCTATTTCATATGGTGATTCGTTTGGTGAATCAAAAAATAACACACAATTATGGAGTAAAATGGGGTCTATTACATATGGTCACTCTTTCAGTGTTTCAGAGAATAATATGTATATCTGATAAGTCAGGAATGTCTTTCACATTGCCACTTGTTCAGTGCTTTAGTGCATAATACTCCTTTCAGAAAGAGTCAAGGGTCCACTTCACGAAAGTACACATTCAGAGTCTCTGTAAGTAAAGCACACATGGGCAATACACAAGAGTCTCTTTTCTATGCCCACTTAGTCAGTGTTTCATTCAATAATACACACCTGGGAAAGGGTTAAGAGTCTAATTCATGTAGCCACTCATTTAGCGCCTCAGTGAATAATTCACACCGGAGTAACAGTAGAGAATTTTTTATATGGCCACTCACTATGTGACTCCCTGAATGATACACACCTAGGCAATTTTCACATTATATTTCATAATTCACACATTTAGAACCTTATTGAATAATTCACAATAGAACAATAGTCAGATGTCTATCCTTTCTGACCTCTCATTTGATGTTTCAGTGAATAAACCTTCTGTGTAGTAATCAGGGCACTGTTTAAGATAGCCACGAATTAAGTGCCTTCCTGAGTAATACACACCTGGGTGATAGTCAGGATTTTAGTTCATATAAACGTTAATTCTGGGTATTTCTGGGTAATAGACAACTGGGGGAGTGTAAGGAGTCTTTTTGGTATGGACACTCATAGAGAACCTGTTTGAATTATGTACACATGGAGAATAATCAGGAGTCTATGTTATATGGTTACTCATTCAGACAAACAGTGAATAACCGACATGTTGAGTAATGAGAAGTCTGTTTTATATGGCCTTTCTTTCACAGCCTTCCTTAATATTACACACCTGTGATATAGTCTGGAGTCTATTGTTCATGGCCACTTATTCGGAGCATCACTGAATAATGCACACCTGGGGAATAATCAGAAGTCTCTATCCTATGGCCTCTCATTGAGAGCATCACTAAATGTACACACCTGGGAAAATAGTCAGGATTTACTTATGTCACCTCATTAAGAGTCTCACTCAATAATACACACCTGTGGAAGAACATGGAGATTTTTCATGTGGCTACGCTTTCGGAGTGCCACTGAATAATGTGGTGAATTCTGGAATCTGTTTTATGTAGACAAATTTTCAGAACCTCAGTGAATAAAAGAGACTCTTGCTATAGTAAGGCATCTAATTATTATGGCCACATCTTGTAAGCCCTACAAAATAATACAAACTTGGGGAATAGTTTGGAATCTATATTTTTTAAATTTTTTAAATTTTTATTGCAGTATAGGTTTGGGGTACATGTGCAGAGTGTGCAAGATAGTTGCATAGGTACACACATTTCAGTGTGCTTTGCTGGCTTTCTCCCATTCACCCACACTTGGCATTTATCCCCATGCTATCCCTCCCCAGCTTTCTCACTATCCCTCCCCCACTTCCTTCCAATAGACTCTAGTGTGCAGTACACTCCCTTTCTGTGTACATGAGTTCTCATTTTTCTCACCCGCCTATAAGTGAGAATATGCGGTATTTGTTTTTCTGTTCTTGTGTCAGTTTGCTGAGAATGATGTTCTCGAAATTCATCCATGTCCTTACAAAGGACACAAACTCATCATTTTTGATTGCTGCATAATATGCCATGGTGTATATGTGCCACATTTTCCCAGTCCAGTCTATCATCGATGGGCATTTGGGTTGGTTCCAGGTCTTTGCTATTGTAAACAGTGCTGCAATGAACATTCGTGTGCATGTGTCCTTATAGTAGAACGATTTATAGCCTTTTGGATATATACCCAGTAATGGGATTGCTGGGTCAAATGGAATTTCTATTTCTATGTCCTTGAGGAATCGCCACACTGTCTTCCACAATGGTTGAACTAATTTACACTCCCACCAACAGTGTAAGAGTGTTCCTATTTCTCCACATCCTCTCCAGCATCTGCTGTCTCCAGATTTTTTAATGATTGCCATTTTAACTGGCGTGAGAGGGTATCTCAATGTGGTTTTGATTTGCATCTCTCTAATGACCAGTGATGATGAGCATTTTTTCATGTGTTTCCTGGCCTCATGTATGTCTTCTTTTGTAAAGTGTCTGTTCATATCCTTTGCCCATTTTTGAATGGGCTTGTTTGTTTTTTTCCTGTAAATCTCTTTGAGTTCTTTGTAAATTCTGGATAACAGCCCTTTGTCAGATGCGTAAACTGCAAAGATATTTTCCCATTCTGATGGTTGCCGATTTACTCTAGTGACTGTTTCTTTTGACATGCAGAAGCTGTGGAGATTGATTAGGTCCGATTTGTCTATTTTGGCTTTTGTTGCCAATGCTTTTGGTGTTTTGGTCATGATGTCCTTGCCTACTACTATGTCCTGAATGTTTTTGTTTGGATTTTCTTCTAGGGTTTTTATGGTGTCAGCTCTTATGTTTAAGGCTTTAATGCATCTGGAATTAATTTTAGTGTACGGTGTCAGGAAGGGGTCCAGTTTCTGCTTTCTGCACATGGATAGCCAGTTTTCCCAACACCATTTGTTAAACAGGGAATCCTTTCCCCATTGCTTGTTTTTGTCTGGTTTATCAAAGATTATATGGTTGTAGGTATGTTGTGTTGACTCCGATGCCACTTTCTGTTCCATTGGTCTATATCTCTGTTTTGCTACCAGTACCATGCTGTTTTGATCACTGTAGCCTTGTAGAATAGTTTGAAGTCTGGTAGTGTGATGCCTCCCGTGTGTTCTTTTTGCTTAGAATTGACTTGTCTATGCGGGCTCTCTTTTGGTTCCATATGAAGTTCGTGGTGTTTTTTTCCAGTTCTGTGAAGAAGTTCAATGGTAGTTTGATGGGGATAGCATTGATTGTGTAAATTACTTTGGGCAGTATAGCCATTTTCACAATATTGAGTTTTTCTAACCACGAACATGGATTGTTTCTCCATCTGTTTGTGTCCTCTCTTATTTCATTGAGCAGTGGTTTGTAGTTTTCCTTGAAGAGGTCCCTTACATTATTTGTGAGTTGCATTCCTAGGTATTTTATTTTTTTTTTGTAGCAATTGTGAATGGCAGTTCGTTCTTGATTTGGTTCTTTTTTAGTCTGCTATTGGTGTATAGGAATGCTTGTGATTTTTGCACATTGATTTTATATCCTGAGACTTTACTGAAGTTGCTTATCAGTTTCAGGAGCTTTTAGGCTGAGTTGATGGGGTCTTCTAGGTATACTATCATGTCGTCTGCAAATAGAGACAATTTGGCTTCCACCTTTCCTGTTTGAATACCTTTTATTTCTTTTTCTTGCCGGATTGCTCTGGCTAGATCTTCCAGTAATATGTTGAATAGTAGTGGTGAGAGAGGGCATCCTTGTCTAGTGCCAGATTTCAAAGGGAATGCTTCCTGTTTATCCCATTCAGTATGATATTGGCTGTTAGTTTGTCATAAGTAGCTTTTATTACTTTGAGATATGTTCTATGAATACCAACTTTATTGAGGGTTTTTTGCATAAAGGGCTGTTGAATTTTGTCAAATGCCTTCTCTGAGTCAATTGAGAAAATCGTGTGATTTTTGTTTTTGCTTCTGTTTATGTGGTGAATTACATTTATAGACTTGCAAATGTTGAACCCGCCTTGCATCCCCAAAATGAATCCTACTTGATCATGATGGATAAGTTTTTTATTGTGCTGTTGCAATCGGTTTGCCAGTATTTTATTGAAGATTTTTGCATCTATGTTCATCATGGATATTGGCCTGAAGTTTTTTTCTTGTTGAATCTCTGCAGACTTTCAGTATCAGGATGATGTTGGTCTCATAAAATGATTTGGGAAGGGTTCCCTCTTTTTGTAATATTTGGAATAGTTTCAGAAGGAATGGTACTAGATCTTCTTTGTGTGTCTGGTAAAATTCGGCTGTGAAACCATCTGGACCTGGGCTTTTTTTGTGTGGTAGGCTCTTAATTGCTGCCTCAACTTCAGACTTTGTTATTGGTCTATTCTTATTTTTGGCTTCCTCCTGGTTTAGGCTTAGGAGGACACAGGCGTCCTGGAGTTTATTCATATCTTCCTGGTTTACTTGTTTATGTGCATAGAGTTGTTTGTAGTATTCTCTGATGATGGTTTGAATTTCTGTGGAATCTGTGGTGATTTCCCCATTATCGTTTTTTATTGCATCTATTTGGTTGTTCTCTCTTTTCTTTTTTATCAGTCTCACTAGTGGTTTGTCTATTTTGTTGATCTTTTCGAAGAACCAGCTCTTGGATTTATTGATTTTTTGAAGGGTTTTTCTTGTCTCTATCTCCTTCAGTTCTGCTCTGATATTAGTTATTTCTTGTCTTTGGCTAGGTTTTGAGCTTTTTTGATCTTGCTCCTCCAGCTCTTTCAATTTTGACTACAGGGTGTCCATTTTGAATCTCTCCACTCTTCTCATGTGGGCACTTTTTGCTATATATTTTCCTCTACAGACTGCTTTAAATGTGTCCCAGAGATTCTGGTACGTTGTGTCTTTGTTCTTGTTGGTTTTGAAGAACTTCTTTATTTATGCCTTCATTTCATTTTTTATCCAATCAACATTCAAGAGCCAGTTGTTCAGTTTCCATTTGGCTTTGCAGTTCTGAGTTATTTTCTGAATTCTGAGTTCCAACTTGATTGCACAATGTTCTGAGAGACTGTTTGTTATAATTTCATTTGTTTTGCTTTTGCTGAGGAGTGTTTTACTTCCAATTTTGTGGTCAATTTTGGAGTAGGTGTGATGTGGTGCTGAGAAGTATGAATATACTGTGGATTTGGTGTGGAGAGTTCTGTAAATATCTATCAGGTTTGCTTGTTCCAGGTCTGAGTTCAAGTCCTGGATAACCTTGTTAATTTTCTGTCTGGGTGATCTGTCTGATAATGACAGTGGAGTGTTAAAGATTCCCACTATTATTGTGTGGGAGTCTAAGTCTCTTTGTAAGTCATGATGAACTTGCCTTATATATCTGGGTGCTCCTGCATTAGGTCCATATATATTTAGAATCGTTAGCTCTTCTTGTTGTATCGATCCTTTTACCATTATGTATTGACCTTCTTTGTCCCTTTTGATTTTTGTTGCTTTAAAGTCTACCTTATCAGAGATGAGAATTGCAACTCCTGTTTTTTTCTGTTCTCCATTTGCTTGGTAAATCTTCATCCATCCCTTTATTTTGAGCCTTTGTGTATCCTTGCATGTGAGGTGGGTTTCCTGGACACAGCACACCGACGGGTTTTGGCTTTTTATACAATTTGCCAGTCTGTGTCTTTTGATTGGTGCATTTAGCCCATTTACATTTAGGGTTAGTATTGTTATGTGTGAATTTGATACTGCCATTTTGATGCTAGCCGGGTTTTTTGCCCATTGGTTCATGTAAATTCTTCATTTTGTTGATGCCCTTTAGCATTTCATATGCTTTTAGGATGGCTGGTACTGGTTGTTTCTTTCTATGTGTAGTGCCTCTTTCAGGAGCTCTTGTAAAGCAGGCCTAGTGGTGACAAAATCTCTGAGTACTTGCTTGTTCATGAAGGATTTTATGTTTCCTTCAATTATGAAGCTCAGTTTGGCTGGATATGAAATTCTGGGTTGAAAGTTCTTTTCTTTAAGGATATTGAATATTGGCCCCCACTCTCTTCTGGCTTGTAGAGTCTCTGCCAAGAGATCTGCTGTGAGCCTGATCGGCTTCCCTTTGTGGGTGGCCTGATCTTTCTCTCTGGCTTCCCTTTTTATTTTCTCCTTCATTTCAACCCTGGTGAATCTGACGATTATGTGCCTTGGGGATGATCTTCTTGCAAAATATCTTTGTGGTGTTCTCCGTATTTCCTTTAGTTGAGTATTGACCTGTCTTGCTAGGTTGGAGAAATTTTCCTAATATCCTGAAGAGTGTTTTCCAGCTTGGATTCATTCTCTTCATCACATTCTGGTACATGTATCAAATGTCGGTTGGGTCTCTTCACATAGTCCCACATTTCTTGGAGATTTTGTTCATTCTTTTTGTGCTTTTTTTTTTTGATTTGGTTTCTCGTTTTATTTCATTGAGTTGATCTTCAACTTCTGATATTCTTTCTTCTGCTTCTCCAATTCGGCTATTGAAACTTGTGCATGCTTCGTGAAGTTCTCATGTTGTGTTTTTCAGCTTCTTCAGTTCATTCATATTTCTCTCTAAGTTGTCTGTTCTTGTTATCATTTCCTTGAATCTTTTTCAAATCTTTTTTCCAGGTTCTTAGTTTCTTTGCAGTGATTTAGAACATATTCTTTTAGCTCACTGAAATGTCTCATTATCCACTTTCTGAAGTCTGATTCCGTCATCTCGTCACACTCATTCTCCATCCAGCTTTGGTCCCTTGCTTGTGAGGAGTTTTGGTCCTTTGTAGGAGGTGAAGTGTTTTGGTTTTGGGTGTTTTCATCCTTTTTGCGCTGGTTTCTTTCCATCTTTATGGATTTATTCACCTTCGTCTTATTGATTGCTGATTTTTCAATTGGGTCTCTGTGTGGACAACCAGATTGTTGATGATGAGATATTTCTGTTACTTAGTTTTTCTTCTAATGGTCTAGCCCCTGTGCTGTACGAGTGCTGTGGTTCACTCCAGGCCCTGCTTGTCTGGGGTACATTTGTAGCAGCTGTGGAACAGTGAGGGATGCTACCAGTGTCTTTTTCTGCTATCTTTGTTTCAGAATGATGCCTGCCAAATGTCAGTATGATTAGTCCTTTTTTGGGGTGATGACTTTTTGGATATACAGGGGTCAGGGAGCTGCTTGAGGAGACGGTCTGTGCTTCATAGGAGCTCCAGTGCTGAGCTGTGAGCTACGCTGTTCATTCAGCGTTTTGGGGAGGATGTGTTTATGTCTGCTGCAACAGAACTCATCACTCCCCCTTTTTCCCCCTTAGATGCTCTGTCTCAGGGAGTTGGGGCTTTCTTTATGAGTATCCGTTGCACTGTCCTGCCCAGCTAGGAGGCAGTCTATTCACTATTTTCCTGCCAGGGCTCTGCCGTGCTAGCGCGGGTCTGCCCTGTTGCTGCGGGGCTCCCTTCTGCTGTGTCTTGTTCCGACCTGCTGGTGGAGTGTCTCTATTATGGCAGGTTGCCTGGCAACAACAGGCTGCATCAGGCCTGGGTGGTACTTCAGTAGTGGGGTATTGCGTCAGTAGTAACAGACGCCCCTCCAGCACTGGGCTGCACCATCCTAGATGACGGCAGAAAAACTCTTAGCCCCGAGCACCTCCAATCGCTGCCCTGCTTGTCCCTGTCAGGGTGGGACACGCTGAGCCCAATCACCCAGCTCCCTGCCTCAGAGTCCGTCCTCTCTCTCTCTCTCTCTGTCTCTCTCTCTCTCCCTCACCCCAAGCTGAACGGTTGACTCTCTCACTGGTGCCCCAGTAGCCTGCTGGTAGGGCACTAAGATCCGTGCAATCTCCCGTGCTGCTGCCCACTGCACTGGCTCAGATCACGTTTCCCAGGAATCTCCTGGTTTGTTTCATTGTTCAAATCCCATTCAGTCAGATGGACATGCCAATCTGCCCTTTGAAATCTCACATTGCCAGTTTAACAGGGCACCCAGACCAGTGAGTTTTGTGCCCGGTGCCGCTGTGCTGTGGAACCAGCCAAAGCAGCTGCTGGAGCCAGCTGTGCTAGCGTCCCATGTCTCTCCCACACCTGGGACTTTCTACGTTCTGTGGGCAAAAAAGATCTGTCCCAGAATGTGGCTAGGACTCACTCTCTGCGCCTTCACTGAGAGGTGCAATCCGGAGTCGCCTCTACGACGCCATCTTGGAAGTCCCCCTGGAGTCTATTTTTGATGGACATTCATTCAGAGCCACGGTAAATAATGCACACCCATGTTGTAACCAGAGTGTCTATTTCATTTGGACACTATTCATAGCCTCAGTGAATAATAAGCTCGTGTGGATTAGTCAAAATTTCATTTCATATGGACACCGACTCATAATTTCAGTGAATAATGCACAAATATAAAGTATTCCGCAGTCTATTTCACAGAGCCCCTCATTCAGAGATTCACTGAATAATACAAATATTTAAGATAGCCAGAATCCTGTTTCCTATGGTCACAAAATGAGAGGCTCACTGATTTACACACACCTGGGTAAACATTCAGAGTCTACTTTATATAGCCTCTCATTTGCAGCCTCAGCGAATAATGCACACGTGTGGAAATAGACACTATTCTATTTTATATGGCCACAAAACCAAAGCCTGAGTGAGTAATAAACAACTTTAGAATAGTCACAAGTCTATTCAATATGCCCAAATATTCAAAGTCAGAGTCAATAATACACACCTGTGGACTAGTCAAAACACTGTTTCATACGGCCAAAGTTTTAGAGCCTCAGTGAATAATAAATACCTGGGGAATACTCAGGACGCTATTACATATGGCACCTATTTCAGAGATTCATTGAATAAGGAGCACCCGTATTGTAGTCAGAATTCTATTTTGTATAGCCACAAATTCAGAAAGTAACATAAAGACATACACATTGGGGAAAGTCAGAATTCTATTTTCTATAGACACATATTTGGAACCTAACTGAATAACATACACCTTGGGGAAAGTCAGGATTCTATTTTTTATAGCCACCCATTTGGATGCCAAATTTAAAAATGCACACCTGCAGAGTATTCATTAGTGTCTGTTTTATGGCCCCTCATTCAGAGCCTCATAAAATAATACAGAACTATTGAAATTCAGGAGGGTATATTACATCGCCAGTTATTAAGAACCTCATTGAAGAATCATGTATATCTGAAAAATTCTCAGCATTCTATTATACATAGCCACTTAATCAGAGACTCACCAATTAATGCACACCTGGGGAATAGTCCGGAGTCTATTTGCTATGACCATTCACCCAGTGACTCAGTGAAAAATGCAGAGCTAAGATAGAGTCAAGAGAATAGAGTCATGAGGCTATTTTCTGTGGTGACACATTTAGAAACTAACTAAAGAATATCCACCTTGGAAATAGTCAGAGTCCTTGTTATAAGGCCATTCAATCAAAACATTCCCGAATAATGCACAATGGGGCAATAGTAAAACGTCTATTACATATGGCCATTAATTGAGAGCTTCAGTGCATAATAAAGAGTTGTGGAGTATTCAGGACCCTCTTTTAGGTAGCCACAAGTTACGCAGATACGTGAATGATACATATATGTGTGATAGTCAGGAAACTATTTGATATGGACAATTGTACAGCACCTCTTTGAATACTGCACATTTAGGGAACAATCACTAGTCTATTTCATATGGTGATTCGTTTGGGGAGTCAAACATTTACGCACAATTGTGGCGTAAAATGGGGTCTATTAGCTAATGCCACTCTTTCAGAGTTTCAGTGAATAATATGTATATCTGATAAGTCGGGAATGCCTTTCACATAGACACTTGTTGAGGGCCTCACTGCGTAATACTCCCCTCAGAAATAGGCAAGGGTCTGCTTCAAAACAGTACACATTCAGAGTCTCTGTAAGTAACGGACACATGGGCAATACACAAGAGTCTCTTTTCTATGCCCGATTAGTCAGCGTTTCATTCAATAATACACACCTGGGAAAGATTTAACTGTCTATTTCATGTAGCCACTCATTTAGCGCCTCAGTGAATAATTCACACCTGAGTAACAGTCGAGAATTTTATATATGGCCAATAACAATGTTACTCCCTGCATGATACATATCTATGGAATCCTCACATTCTATGTCATAATACCACATATTTAGATCATTTTTTAGTAATTCACAATAAAGCAATATTCAGGTGTCTATTCTTTCTGGCCTCTCATTCAAATTTTCAGTGAATAAAAAACTTCTGTGGATTAATGAGGGCACTGTTTTAGATAGCCACGAATTATGTGCCTTCCTGAGTAATACACACCTGGATGATAGTCAGGATTTTTTTTTTTATATAAAAGCTAATTTTGGGTATTGTTGAGTAATACACTACTGGGGGAGTGTCAAGAGTTTATTTCGTATGGACACTCATACAGAACCTGTTTGAATTATGCACACATGGAGAATAATCAGGAGTCTATGTCATATGGCTACTCATTCAGACAAACAATGAATAACCCATATATGATGTAATGAGAAGTCTGTTCTATATGGCCTTTCTTTCACAGCCTCACTGACTATTACACACCTGTGATATAGTCTGGAGTCTATTGTTTATGGCCATTCATTCAGAGCCTCACTGAGTAACACACACCTGGGTAAACTTTAGGAGTCTACTTTATATAGCCTCTCATTTACAGCCTCAGCAAATAATGCACACGTGTGGAATAGACACTTTTCTATTTTATACAGCCACAAAATCAAAGCCTGAGTGAGGAATACAAAACTTTTGAATAGTCACAAGTCTATTCCATATGCCCAAATATTCAAAGTCAGAGTCAATAATACACACCTGTGAACTAGTCAAAAAACTATTTCATATGGCCAAAGTTTTAGAGCCTCAGTGAATAATACATACCTGGGGAAAACTCAGGACGCTATTACATATGGCATCTATTTCAGAGATTCATCGAATAAGGAACACCTGTATTGTAGTCAGAATTCTATTTTGTATAGCCACAAATTCAGAAAGTAACTTAAAGACATACACATTGGGGAAAGTCAGGATTCTATTTCCCATAGCCACATATTCAGAACCTAATTGCATAACATACACCTTGGGGAAAGTCAGGATTCTATTTTTTATAGCCACCCATTTGAATGCCAAATGTAAAAACGCACACCTGCAGAGTTTTGAGGAGTGTCTGTTTTATGGCCCCTCATTCAGAGCCTCATAAAATAATACAGAACTATTGAAATTCAGGAGTGTATTTTACATTGCCAGTTATTCAGAACCTCATTGAAGAATCATGTATATCTTAAAAATTCTCAGCATTCTATTATACATAGCCACTTAATCAGAGACTAACAGATTAATGCACACCTGGGGAATAGTCCGGAGTCTATTTGATATGACCGTTCACCCAGTGACTTAGTGAAAAATGCACAGCTGAGATAGAGTCAAGATAATAGAGTCATGAGCCTATTTTCTGTGGTGACACATTTAGAATCTAACTGAAGAATACCCACCTTGGAAATAGTCAGAGTCCATGTCATAAGGACACTCAATCAAAGCATTACCAAATAATGCACAATGGGGCAATAGTAAAACGTCTATTACATATGGCCTTTCATTGAGAGCTTCAGTGCATAACAAAGAGCTGTGGAGTAGTCAGGACCCTCTTTTAGGTAGCCCCAAGTTACTCAGATACATGAATGCTACATATATGTGTGATAGAAGACTGTTTGATATGGACAATCTTATAGCACCTCCTGAAATACTGCACATTTGGGGAACATTCACTAGTGTATTTCATATGGTGATTCATTTGGAGGGTCAAAAATTTACACACACTTGTGGCGTAAAATGGGGTCTATTGGCTAATGCCACTCTTTCAGAGTTTCAGTAAATAATATGTATATCTGATAAGTCGGGAATGTCTTTCACATGGACACTCACTGAGGGCCTCACTGCATAATACTCCCCTCAGAAATAGTCAAGGGTCTATTTCAAAATGTACACATTCAGAGTCTCTGTAAGTAATGGACACATGGGCAATACACAAGAGTCTCTTTTCTATGCTCACTTAGTCAGTGTTTCATTCAATAATACACACCTGAGAAAGATTTGAGAGTCTACTTCATGTAGCCACTCATTTAGCGCCTCAGTGAATAATTCACACCTGAGTAACAGTCCAGCGTTTTTTATATGGCCACTTACGATGTGACTCCCTGCATGATATGTACCTGGGGAATCTTCACATTCTATGTCATAATACCACATATTTAGATCCTTATTTAATAATTCACAAGAAAGCAATAGTCACGTGTCTATTCTTTCTGGTCTCTCATTCAATTTTTCAATGAATAAAAAAACTTCTGTGGATTAATCAGGCACTGTTTAAGATAGCCACTAATTAAGTGCCTTCCTGAGTAATACACACCTGGGTGATAGTCAGGATTTTTTTTTCATATAAACGCGAATTCTGAATATTGCTGAGTAATAGAAAACAGGGGGAGTGTCAGGAGTCTATTTGGTATGGACACTCATACAGAACCTGTTTGAATCATGCACACATGGCGAGTAATCAGGAGTCTATGTCATACGGCTACTCATTCAGACAACCAGTGAATAACCCACATGTGGATTAATGAGAAGTCTGTTTTATATGGCCTTTCCTTCACACCGTCACTGAATATTACACACCTGTGATATAGTCTGGAGTCTATTGTTTATGGACACTGATTCAGAGCATCACTGAATAATGCACACCTGGGCAAGAATCAGAAGTCTCTATCCTATGGCCTCTCATCGAGAGCCTCACTAAATGTACACACCTGAAAAACAGTCAGTATTTACTTATATCACCTCATTTAGAGTCCCACTCAATAATAAACACCTGTGGAAAAGTATTGAAAATTTTTCATGTGGATACTCTTTCCGAGTGCCACTGAATAATGTGGTGAGTTCATGAGTCTATTTTATGTAGACAAATTTTCAGAAGCTCAGTGAATAAAAGAGACTCTTGCTATAGTAAGGCATCTAATTAATAAGGCCACATCTTGTAAGCCTTACAAAATAATACACTCCTGCGGAATAATTTGGAGTCTATTTTTAATGGACATTCATTCAGAGCCACTGTGATTGATGCACACCCGTGTTGTAGCCAGGTGTCTATTTCATTTGGACACTATTCATAGCCTCAGTGAAAAATATGCACGTGTGGATTAGTCAGGATTTCATTTCATATAGCCATTGACTCGTAATTTCAGTGAATAATGCACAAATGTAAAGTATTCCGCAGTGTATTTTACAGAGCCATTCATTCAGAGGTCCACTGAATAATACAAATATTTAAGATAGCCAGAATCCTGTTTACTATTGTCACAAAATCGGAGGGTCACTGATTAACACACACCTCTGTAAACGTTAGGAGTCTACTTTTTATAGCCTCTCATTTTCAGCCTAAGTGAATAATGCACACGTGTGGAATAGACACTATTCTATTCTATATGGCCACAAAACCAAAGCCTGAATAAGTAATACACAACTTTATAATAGTCACAAGTCTATTCCATATGCCCAAATATTCAAAGTCAGTGTCAATAATACACACCTGTGGACTAGTCAAAAAACATTTTATATGGCCAATGTTTTAGAGCCTCAGTGAATAATACATACCTGTGGAAAACTCAGGACGCTGTTACATATGGCACTTATTTCAGATATTCATTGAATAAGGAACACATGTATTGTAGTCAGAATTCTATTTTGTATAGCCACAAATTCAGAAAGTAACTTAAAGACATACACTTTGGGGAAAGTCAAAATTCTATTTTCTATAGCCACATATTCAGAACATAACTGAATAACATACACCTTAGAGAAAGTCAGGATTCTTTTTTTTTTTTTTTTTTTTTTTATGAGGTAAAGTTGTAATTTATTTTTTTATTTTTTATTTTTTTTTTATTTTTTTTTTTAATTTTTATTGCATTATAGGTTTGGGGGTACATGTGCAGAACAAGCAAGATAGTTGCATAGGTACACACATGGCACTGTGCTTTGCTGCTTTCCTCCCCTTCACCCACACTTGGTATTCATCCCCAGGCTATCCCCCCCAGCCACCCCCTGCTGTCCCTCCCCCATTCCCCCCAACAGTCCCCAGTGTATAGTAGACCGCCTCTCTGTGTCCACGTGTTCTCATTTTTCTCACCCACCTATGAGTGAGTATATGCGGTATTTCTTTTTCTGTTCTTGTGTCAGTTTGCTGAGAATGATGTTCTCCAGATTCATCCATGTCCCTACAAAGGACACAAACTCATCATTTTTGATTGCTGCATAATATTCCATGGTGTATATGTGCCACATTTTCCCAGTCCAGTCTATCATCGTTGGGCATTTGGGTTGGTTCCAGGTCTTTGCTATTGTGAACAGTGCTGCAATGAACATTCGTGTGCATGTGTCCTTATAGTAGAACGATTTATAATCCTTTGGATAGATACCCAGTAATGGGATTGCTGGGTCAAATGGAATTTCTATTTCTAGGTCCCTGAGAAATCGCCACACTGTCTTCCACAATGGTTGAACTAATTTACACTCCCACCAACAGTGTAAGAGTGTTCCTATTTCTCCACATCCTCTCCAGCATCTGCTGTCTCCAGATTTTTTAATGATCGCCATTCTAACTGGTGTGAGATGGTATCTCAATGTGGTTTTGATTTGCATCTCTCTAATGACCAATGACGATGAGCACTTTTTCATATGTTTGCTGGCCTCATGTATGTCTGCTTTCGTAAAGTTTCTGTTCATATCCTTTGCCCATTTTTGAATGGGCTTGTTTGTTTTTTTCCTGTAAATCTGTTTGAGTTCTTTGTAAATTCTGGATATCAGCCCTTTGTCAGATGCGTAAACTGCAAAGATTTTTTCCCATTCTGATGGTTGCCGATTCACTCTAGTGACTGTTTGTTTTGCTGTGCAGAAGCTGTGGAGTTTGATTAGGTCCCATTTGTCTATTTTGGCTTTTGTTGCCAATGCTTTGGGAGTTTTGTTCATGAAGTCCTTGCCTACTCCTATGTCCTGAATGGTTTTGCCTAGATTTTCCTCTAGGGTTTTTATGGTGTCGGGTCTTACGTTTCTATTTTCTATAGCCACACATTTAGATACCAAATGAAAAAACGCACACCTGCAGAGTTTTGAGGAGTGTCTGTTTTTTGGCCACACCTTCAGAGCCTCACACAATAATACAGAACTATGGAAATTCAGGAGTGTATTTTACATCACCACTTATTCAGAACCTCATTGAAGAATCATGTATATCTGGAAAATACTCAGGATTCTATTATGCATAGCCACTTATTCAGAGACTCACCAAATAATGCACACCTGAGGAATACTCCGGAGAATATTTGATATGACCGTTCACCCAGTGACTCAGTGAAGAATGCACAGCTGAGATAGAGTCAATATAATGGAGTCACGAGTCTATTTTCTGTGGTGACACATTCAGAAACTAACTGAAAATTACCCACCTTGGAAATAGTCCGAGTCCATGTCATAAGGCCACTCAATCAAAGTATTACTGAATAATGCACAGTGGAGAAATAGTCAAAAGTCTAATACATTTGGCCTCTCATTGAGAGCTTCAGTGCATAATAAAGAGCTGTGAAGTAGTCAGAACCCTCTTTTAGGTAGCCCCAAGTTACACAGATACGTGAATTATACATACATGTGTGATAGTCAGGAGACTATTTGATATGGACAATCGTACAGAACCTCTTCGAATACTGCACACTTAGGGAATAATCACTAGTCTATTTCATTTGGTGATTCATTTGGAGAGTCAAAAAATAACGCACATCTGTGGAGTAAATTGGGGTCTATTACATAAGGCCACTGTTTCAGTGTTTCAGTGCATAATATGTATATCTGATTAGTCAGGAATGTCTTTCACATCGCCACTCATTCAGGGCCTAGTGCATAATACTCGCCTCAGAAATAGTCAAGGGTCTACTTCAAAAACGTACACACTCTGGGTCTCTGTAAAAAATGCACACATGGGCAATACTCAAGAGTCTCTTTTCTATGCCCACTTAGTCAGCGTTTCATTCAATAATACACACCTGGGAAAGAGTTAAGAGTCTACTTCATGTAGCCACTCATTTAGTGCCTCAGTGAATAATTCACACCTGAGTAACAGTCGAGAATTTTTTATATGGTGACCCATTATGTGACTCCCTGCATGATACACACCTGGGGAATCCTCACATTCTATGTCATAATAGCACACATTTAGAACCTTATTGAATAATTCACAATGGAAAAATAGTCAGGTGTCTATTCTTTCTGGCTTTTCTTTCAAAGTTTCAGTCAATAAAAAAATTCTATGGAGTAGTCAGGCCACTGTTTAAGATTGCCACGAATTAAGTGCCTTCCTGAGTAATACACACCTGGGTGATAGTCAGGATTTTATTTCAAAAAATCGCTAATTATGGGTATTGCTGAGTAATACACAATGGGGAAGTGTCAGGAGTCTATTTGATATGGACACTCATACAGAACCTGTTTGAATTATGCGAACATGGAAGATAATCAGGAGTCTATGTCATAAGGCTACTCATTCAGACAAACAGTGAATAACCCACATGTGATGTAACGAGAAGTCTGTTTTATACGGCCTTTCATTCACAGCCCCACTGAATATTACACACCTGTGATATAGTCTGGAGTCTATTGTTTATGGCCACTCGTTCAGAGCATCACTAAATAATGCACACCTGGGGAATAATCAGAAGTCTCTATCCTATGGCCTCTCATCTATAGTGTCACTAAATGGACACACCTGGGAGAAGATACAGGATTTACTTATATCAACTGATTTAGAGTCTCACTCAATAATACACACCTATGGAAATGTATTGAGACTTTTTCATGTGGCTACTCTTCTGGAGTGCCACTGTATAATGTGGTGAATTCATGAGTCTATTTTATTTAGACAAATTTTCAGAAGCTCAGTGAATAAAAGAGACTCTTGCTATAGTAAGACATCTAATTAATAAGGCCACGTCTTGTAAGCCTTACTAAATAATACACACCTATGAAATAGTTTGGAGTCTATTTTTGATGGACATTCATTCAGAGCCACGGTGAATAATGCACACCCTTGGGGTAGCCAGGTGTCTATTTCATTTGGACAGTATTCATATCCTCAGTGAAAAATGTGCACGTGTGGATTAGTCAGGATTTCATTTCATATGGCCATTGACTCTTAATTTCAGTGAATAATGAACAAATATAAAGTACTCCACAGTCTATTTCACAGAGCAACTCATTCAGAGGTCCATTGAATAATACAAATATTTAAGATAGCCAGAATCCTGTTTCCTATGGTCACAAAATCAGAGCCTCACTGATTAACACACACCTGTGTAAATGATAGGAGTCTACTTTATATAGCCTCTCATTTGCAGCCTCAGCAAATAATGCACACGTGTGTAATAGACACTAGTCTATTTGATATGCCCACAAAATCAAAGCCTGAGTGTTTAATACAGAACTTTTGAATAGCCACAAGTCTATTTCATATGTCCAAATACTCAAAGTCAGAGTCAATAATACACACCTGTGGACTAGTCCAAAATCAATTTCATATGGCCAAAGTTTTAGAGCCTCAGTGAATAATACATACCTGGGGAATAACAGGACGCTATTTCATATGGCACCTATTTCAGAGATTCATTGAATAAGGAACACCTGTATTGCAGTCAGAATTCTATTTTGTATAGCCAAATATTCAGAACCTAACTGAAAGACATACAACTTGGGGAAATTCAGGATTCTATTTCGTATAGTTACATATTCAACCTAACTGAAAGACATACACCTTGGGGAAAGTCAGGATTCTATTTCCTATAGCCACCCATTTAGATAACAAATGTAAAACGCTCACCTGCGGAGTATTCAGGAGTGTCTGTTTTATGGCCACTCATTCAGAGCCTCACAGAATAATACAGAACTATGGAAATTCAGAAGTGTATTTTTTTAATTTTTTAAATATTTATTGCATTATAGGTTTTGGTGTACATGTGTAGAACGTGCAAGATAGTTGCATAGGAACACACATGGCAGTGTGCTTTGTTGCCTTCTTCCCCTTCACCCACACTTGGCATTTATCCCTAGGCTATCCCTCCCCAGCCACTCCAACGATGTCTCTCACCCATTCCCCCAATAGATCCCTGTGTGTAGTGGACCCCATCACTGTGTCCATGTGTTCTCATTTTTCTCACCCACCTATGAGTGAGAATACACGGTATTTGTTTTTCTGTTCTTGTGTCAGTTTGCTGAGAATGATGTTCTCCAGATTCATCCATGTCCTTACAAAGCACACAAACTCATTATTTATTTGCTGCATAATATTCCATGGTGTATATGTGCCACATTTTCCTAGTTCAGTCTATCATCGATGGGCATTTGTGTTGGTTCTAAGTCTTTGCTATTGTAAACAGTGCTGCAATGAACATTCGTGTGCATGTGTCCTTTGAGTTGAACGATTTATATTCCTTTGGATATATACCCAGTAATGGGATTGCTTGGTCAAATGGAATTTCTATTTCTAGGTCCCTGAGAAAGCACCACACTGTCTTCCACAATGGTTGAACTAATTTACACTCCCACCAAGAGTGTAAGAGTGTTCCTATTTCTCCACATCCTCTCCAGCATCTGCTGTCTCCAGATTTTTTAATGATCGCCATTCTAACTGGCGTGATATGGTATCTCAATGTGGTTTTGATTTGCATCTCTCTAATAACCAGTGATGATGAGCATTTTTTCATGTGTTTGTTGTTCTCATGTATGTCTTCTTTTGTAAAGTGTCTGTTCATATCCTTTGACCATTTTTGAATGGGCTTGTTTGCTTTTTTTTCTGTAAATCTGTTTGAGTTCTTTGTAAATTCTGGATATTAGCCCTTTGTCAGATCCGTAAACTGCAAGATTTTTTCCCTTTCTGATGGTTGCTGATTCACTCTAGCAACTGTTTCTTTTGCCGTGCAGAAGCAGTGAAGTTTGATGGGTCCAATTTGTCTATTTTGGCTTTTGTTGCCAATGCTTTCGGTGTTTTGGTCATAAAGTCTTTGACTACTCCTATGTCCTGAATGGTTTTGGCTAGATTTTCTTCTATGGTTTTAATGGTGTCAGGTCTTATCTTTAAGTCTTTAATCCATCTGCAGTTAATTGTAGTGTAAGGTGTCAGGAAGGAGTCCAGTTTCTGATTTCTGTACATGGCTAGCCAGTTTTCCCAACACCATTTATTAAACAGGGAATCCATTCCCCATTGCTTGTTTTTGTCTAGTTTATGAAAGATTACATGGTTGTAGGTATGTTGTGTTGCCTCCGATGCCTCTGTTCTCTTCCATTGGTCTATATCTCTGTTATGGTACAAGTACCATGCTGTTTTGATTACTGTAGCCTTGTAGAATAGTTTGAAGTCTGGTAGTGTGATGCCTCCCGTGTGTTCTTTTGCTTAGAATTGACTTGGCTATGCGGGCTCTCTTTTGGTTCCATATGAAGTTCATGGTGGTTTTTTCCAGTTCTGTGAAGAAATTCAATGATAGATTGATGGGGATAGCATTGATTGTGTAAATTACTTTGAGCAGTATATCCATTTTCACGATAAAGATTCTTCCCAACCACTTACATGAAATGTTTCTCCATCTGTTTTTGTCCTCTCTTATTTCGTTGAGCAGTCGTTTGTACTTTTCCTTAAAGAGGTCCCTTACATTCCTTTTGAGTTGTATTCCTAGGTATTTTATTTTCTTTGTAGCAATTGTGAATGGCAGTTCGTTCTTGATTTGGTTCTCTTTAAGTATGTTATTGGTGTATAGGAATGCTTGTGATTTTTATACATTGATTTTATATCCTGAGGCTTTGCTGAAGTTCTTTATCAGTTTCAGGAGTTTTTGGGCTGAGGTGATGGGGTCTTCTAGGTATACTATCATGTCGTCTACAAATAGAGACAATCTGGCTTTCACCTTTCCTATTTGAATAAATTTTTTTTTTCTTGCCTGATTGCTCTGGCTAGAACTTCCAGTACTATGTTGAATAGGAGTGGTGAGAGAGGGCATCCTTGTCTCGTGCTGGATTTCAACGGGAATGCTTCCAGTTTTTTTCCATTAAGTATGATATTGGCTGTTGGTTTGTCATAAATAGCTTCTGTTACTTTGAGATACGTTCCATCAATACCAACTTTATTGAGGGTTTTTAGCATAAAAGGCTGTTGAATTTTGTCAAATGCCTTCTCTGCATCAATTGAGATAATCATGTGGTTTTTGTTTTTGCTTCTGTTTATGTGGTGAATTACATTTATAAACTTGCATATGTTGAACCAGCCTTGCATCCCCAAAATGAATCCTACTTGATCATGATGGATAAGTTTTTTAATGTGCTATTGCAATCGGTTTGCCAGTATTTTATTGAAGATTATTGCAGCTATGTTCATCATGGATATTGTCCTGAAGTTTTCTTTTCTTGTTGAGTCTCTGCCAGGTTTTGGTATCAAGATGATGTTGGCCTCATAAAATGATTTGGGAAGGGTTCCCTCTTTTTGAATTATTTGGAATAGTTTCAGACAGAATGGTACCAGATCTTCTTTGTGTGTCTGGTAAAATTCATCTGTGAACCCATCTGGACCTGGGCTTTTTGTGTGTGGTAGGCTCTTAATTGCTGCCTCAGCTTCAGACCTTGTTATTGGTCTATTCATAGTTTTGGCTTCCTCCTGGTTTAGGCTTGGGAGGACACAGGCCTCCAGGAATTTATCCATTTTTTTTTTTGGTTTACTAGTTTATGTGCATAGAGTTGTTTGTAGTATTCTCTGATGATGGTTTGAATTTCTGTGGAATCTGTGGTGACTTCCCCTTAATCTTTTTTTATTGCATCTATTTGGTTCTTCTCTCTTTTCTTTTTTATCAGTCTGGCTAGTGGTCTGTCTATTTTGTTCGTGTTTTCCAAAAACCAGCTCTTGGATTTATTGATTTTTTGAAGAGATTTTCTTGTCTCTATCTCCTTCAGTTGTGCTCTGATCTTAGTTATTTCTTGTCTTCGGCTAGGTTTTGAGCTTTTTTGATCTTGCTCCTCTAGCTATTTCAATTTTGATGATAGGGTGTCCTTTTTGTATGTCTCCACTCTTCTCATGTGGGCACTTACTGCTATATATTTTCCTCTACAGACTGCGTTAAATGTGTCCCAGAGATTCTGGTACGTTGTGTCTTTGTTCTTGTTGGTTTCAAAGAACTTCTTTATTTCTGCCTTCATTTCATTGTTTATACAATCAACATTCAAAAGCCAGTTGTTCAGTTTCCATGAAGCTGTGTGGTTCTGAGTTATTATCTGAATTCTGAGTTCCAACTTGATTGCACTATGGTCTGAGAGACTGTTTGTTATGATTTCAGTTGTTTTCCATTTGCTGAGGAGTGCTTCACTTCCAATTATGTGGCAAATTTTGGAGTAGGTGTGATGTGGTGCTGAGAAGAATGTATATTCTGTGTATTTGGGGTGGAGAGTTCTGTAAATGTCTATCATGTTTGATCGTTCGAGGTCTGATTTCAAGTCCTGGATATCCTTATTAATTTTCTCTCTGGTTGATTTGTCTAATATTGACAGTGGAGTGTTAAATTCTCCCAATATTTTTATGTGGGAGTCCAAGTCTCTTTGTAAGTTATTAAGAACTTGCCTTATATATCTGGGTGCTCCTGCATTGGGTCCATATACATTTAGAATTGTTACCTCTTCTTGTTGTATCGATCATTTTACCATTATGTAATGACCTTCTTTGTCTTTTTTGATCTTTGTTGCTTTAAAGTCTATTTGATAAGAGATGAGAATTGCAACTCCTCCTTTTTGTTGCTCTCCATTTGCTTGGTAAATCTTCCTCCATTTTTTTATTTTGAGCCTTTGTGTATCCTTGCGTGTGAGGCGGGTTTCCTGGATACAGCACACTGATGGGATTTGGATTTTTATGAAATTTGCCAGTCTGTGTCTTTTGATTGGTGCATTTAGCCCATTTACATTTAGGGTTAATATTGTTATGTGTGAATTTGATACTGCCATTTTGATGCCAACTGACCGTTTTGCCCATTGGTTCATGTAGATTCTTCATTTTGTTGATGCTCTTTAGCATTTGGTATGCTTTTAGGATGGCTGGTACTCGTTGTTTCTTTCTATCTGTAGTGCCCCTTTCAGGAGCTCTTGTAGAGCAGGCCTAGTGGTTACAAAGTCTCTGAGTACTTGCTTGTTTATGAAGAATTTCATTTTTCCTTCGCTTATGAAGCTCAGTTTGGTTGAATATGAAATTCTGGGTTGAAATTTCTTTTCTTTAAGGATGTTAAATATTGACCCCCACTCTCTTCTGGCTTGTAGAGTCTCTGCCGAGAGATCTGATGTGAGTCTGATGGGCTTCTCTTTTTGGGTAACCCGATCTTTTTCTCTGGCTGCCCTTAGTATTTTCTCCTTCATTTCAACCCTGGTGAATCTGACGATTATGTGCCTTGGGGTTTCTCTTCTTTCGGAGTTTATTTGCGGTATTCTCTGTATTTCCTGGAGTTGAGTATTGACCTGTCTTGCTAGGTTGGGGAAATTTTCCTGGATAATATCTTGAAGAGTATTTTCCAGCTTGGATTCATTCTCTTCATCTCATTTTGGTACACCTATCAAATGTAGGTTGGGTCTCTTTACATAGTCCCACATGTCTTGGAGATTTTGTTCATTCTTTTTTGCACTTTCTTTTTTAATCTTGGTTTCTCGTTTTATTTCGTTGAGTTGATCTTCGACTTCTGATATTCTTTATTCTGCTTCATCAATTCGGCTGTTGAAACTTGTGCATGCTTCATGAAGTTCTCTTGTTGTGTTTTTCAGCTTCATCAATTCATTCATATTCCTCTCTAAGTTGCCCATATTTGTTATCATTTCCTCGAATCATTTTTCAAAGTTCTTAGTTTCTTTGCACTGATATAGAACATGTTCTTTTTGCTCACTGAAGTTTCTCACTATCCCCTTTCTGAAGTCTGATTCTGTCATTTTGTCACACTCATTCTCCGCCCAGCTTTGTTCCCTTTCTTGTGAGGAGTTTTGGTTCTTTTTAGGAGGTGTGGTGTTTTGGTTTCGGGTGTTTTCCTATTTTTTGCGATGGTTTTTTCCCATCTTTATGAATTTACCCACCTGTCGTCTTAGTTGTTGATTTTTCATGTGGGTCTCTGTGTGGACACCCAGATTGTTGATGATCAGGTATTTCTGTTACTTAGTTTTCCTTCTAATGATCTAGCCCCTCTGCTGTATGAGTGTTGAGGTCCACTCCAGGCCCTGCTTCTCTGGGGTACACCTGTAGCAGCTGCAGAACAGTGAGGGATGCTACCAGTTTCTTCTTCTGCTATCTTGTACCAGAATGATGCCTGCCAAATGTCAGTCTGATTAGTCCTTTTTTGGGGTGACTCTTTGGATATACAGGGGTCAGTGAGCTGCTTGAGGAGAAGGTCTGTGCTTTATAGGAGCTCCACTGCTGAGCTGTGAGCTCCGTTATGCATTCAGGTTTGTTGGGAGGATGTGTTTATGTCTGCTGCAACAGAACTCATAACCACCCCCGTTTTTTTCCCCTTAGATGCTCTGTCTCAGGGAGTTGAGGCTTTCCCTATGAGTATCTGTTGCACTCTCCTGCCCATCTAGGAGGCAGTCTATTCACTATTTGCCTGCTGGGTCTCCGCCCTGCTAGCATGGGTCCACCCTGCTGCTGCAGGGCTCCAATCTGCTGTGGTGCACTCCGCCCTCCTGTGGAGTCTCTCTGTTATGGTAGGTTGCCTCAGCAAAGGGAGGCTGCATCAGCCCTGGGAAGTACATCAGTAGGGATGGATTGTGTCTGTAGTGATGGACATCCCTCCCCCACTGGGCTTCACCGTCCTAGATGCTGGCAGCAAAATTCTCAGCCCCAAGTGCCTCCAATTGCCGCCATGCTTGTCCCTGTGAGGGTGAAACTCACCGAGCACAATCACCCAGCTCCCTGCCTCAGAATCCATCCTCTCTCTCTCTCTCTTTCTCTCCCTAAGTTGAACGGTTGACTCTCTCACTGGCGCCCCAGTAGCCTGCTGATTGGGGATGGGGATCCATGTGATCTCCTGTGCCGCTGCCCACTGCACTGGCTCAGATCACGTTTCCCAGTCTGGCTCATTGTCCAAGTCCCCTTCAATCAGAAGTACATGTCAATCTGCCCTTGCAAATCTCAGATTGCTGATTTAACAGGGAACCCAGACCAGTGAGTTTTGTGCCGGGTGCCACTGCACTGTGGTGCCAGCCAAATCAGCAGTGCGAGCCACCTGTGCTAGCGTCCCGTGTCTCTCCCACACCTGGGACTTTCGACGTTCTGTGCACAAGCAAGGTGCCTCCGAGAATGTGGCTAGGACTCACCGTCTGCTCAATCACTGAGAGCTGCAATGCTGAGTCTCCTCTATGATGCCATCTTGGAAGCAAGTCCTCATTAGTATATTTTACATGGCCACTTATTCAGAACATCATTGAAGAAATATATATATGGAAAATAGGATTCTATTATATATAGAACTTTATTCAGAGACTCACTGAATAATGCACACCTGGGGAACAGTCTGGAGAATATTTGATATGACTGTTCACCCAGTGATTCAGTGAAAAATGCACAGCTGAGAAATAGTCAAGAGGATAGAGTCTCATGAGTCTATTTTCTTTGGTAACTTGTTCAGAAACTCACTGAAGAATACCCAACTTGGAAATAGTCAGAGTCCAGGTCATACGGCCACTCAATCAAAGCATTAAAGAACAATGCACAATGGGGCATCAGTAAGAAGTCTATTTCATATGGCATCCCATTGAGAGCTTCAGTGCTTAATAAACAGCTGTGGAGTAGTCAGGACCCTGTTTAAGTTAGCCCCAAATTACGCAACTACATGAATGATACACACATGCGTGATAGGATCCTCTTTGATATGGACACTGATATGGCACCTCTTTAAATACTGCACATTTGGAGAATAATCAGTAGTCTATTTCATACGGTGAGTCGTTTGGAGAGTCAAAAAATAACGCACAACTGTAAAGTAAAATGTGGTCTATTACATAAGGCCTCTCTTTCGGTGTTTCAGGGAATAATACGTATATCTGATAAATCAGGAATTTCTTTCACATGGCCACTCGTTCAGAGCCTCAGTGCATAATACTCCCCTCAGAAACAGTTTAGGGTGTATTTCAAATAAGGACACAATCACAGTCTCTGTATGTAATGCACACATGGGCAATACACTTGAGTTTGTTTCTATGCCCACTTACTCAGAGTCTCATTCAATAATACACAACTGGGGAAGAATTAGGAGTCTACTTCATGTAGACACTCATTCAGAGGTTCAGTGAATAATTCACATTGGAGAAATACTCGAGCATTATTTTTATGGCCACGCACTATGTGCCTCCCTGAATGATACACTCCTGGAGAATCCTCAGGATTTTATTGCATATTACCACACATTTAGAACCTTATTGAATAATTCACAATGGAACAGTGGTCAGGTGTCTATTCTTTCTGGCCTCTCATTCAAAATTTCTGTGAATTATAAACTTTATGGAGTAATCAGGACACTGTTTAAGATACCCAGGAATTAAGTAATTTTCTGAGTGTTACACACCTGTGTGATAGTCAGTAGTTTATTTTATATTAACTCTAATTCTGGGTATTGCTGAGCAATACACAAATTGGGGAGTGCCAGGAGTCTATTTGGTATGGACACTCATACAGAACGAGTTTGAATAGAGTCCAGAATACACACCCGTGAACTAATCAAAAAATATTTTCATATAACCAAAGTTTTAGAGCCTCAGAGAATAAGAAATACCTGGGGAATATTCAGGACGCTATTACATATGGCATTTATTTCAGAGATTCATTGAATAAGGAACACCTTTATTGTAGTCATAATTCTGTTTCCTATAGCCATATATTCAGCACCTACCTGAATTACATACATTTTAAGGAAAGGCAGGATTCTTTTTTTTATAGCCACTCATTTAGATACCGAATGTAAAAATGCACACTGGAGAATTCAGAACTCTCTCTTTTATGGCCAATCATTCAGAGCCTCACAGAATAATACAGAACTATAAAAATTCAGGAGTGTATTTTACATGGCCACTTATTCAGAACCTCATTGAAGAATTATATATTTCTGGAAACTACTCAGCATTCTACTATATATAGCCACATATTCAGAGACTCACTAAATAATGCACAGCTGGGGAATCGTCTGGAGACTATTTGATATGACCGTTCACCCAGTGACTCAGTGAAAAATGCCAAGCTGATAAATAGTAAAGAGGATAGTGTCATGAGTCAATTTTCTGTGGTGACTCATTCAGAAACTTATGGAAGAATACCCAGCTTGGAAATAGTCAAAGTCCAGGTCGTATGGACACTCAATCAATGCATTACCAAATAATACACAATGGGGCAATAGCAAGGATTCTATTTCATATGGCCTGTCATTGAGAACTTCAGTGCATAATAAATAGCTGTGGAGTAGTCAAGACCCTATTTGCGGTATTCCCAAAATATGCAGTTATGTGAATGATACACACATGTGTGATAGTCAGGAGACTATTTGATATGGACATTCATACAGCACCTCTTCAAATACTGCACATTTGAGTAGTAATCACCAGTCTATTTCATATGTTGATTCGTTCGGAGAGTAAAAAAATAACGCACACCTGTGGAGCAAAATGGTGTTTATTACATGAGGCGACGCTTTCAGTGTTTCAGTGAATAGTATGTATATCTGATAAGTCTGGTATCTCTTCCACATGTCCACTCGTTCATGGCATCAGTGCATAATATTCACCTCAGAAATAGTCAAGGGACTATTTCAAATAAGTACACAATCATAGTCTCTGTAAGTAATGAACACATGGGTAATACACAGGAGTCTGTTTTGTATGCCCACTTAGTCAGAGTCTCATTCAATAATACACACCTGGGAAAGAATTAAGAGTCTACTTCATGTAGCCACTCATTCAGAGGCTCAGTGAATAATTCACACTGTAGAAATACTTGAGCATTTTTTACATGGCCACTCACTTTGTGCCTCCCTGAATGATAAACACCTGGGGAATCTTCAGGATTTTATTGCATATTACCACACATTCAGAACTTTATTGTATAATTCACAATGTAACAATAGTCAGGTGTCTATTCTTTCTGGCCTCTCATTTAAAGTTTCCGTGAATTATAAACTTTATGGAGTAATAAGGGCACTGTTTAGGATAGCCAGGAATTAAGTGCATTCCAGAGTGATACACACCTGGGGGATAGTCAGGAGTTTATTTCATATGAACTCTAATTCTGGTTAGTGCTGAGTAATACACAACTGGGGGAGTGTCAGTAGTCTATTTGGTGTGGACAATCATACAGAACCAGTTGGAATAATGCAGACATGGATAATAATCTGCACTCTATGTCATATGGCTACTCAGTCAAACAAACAGTGAATAAAGCACATGTGGAGAAATGAGAAGTCTGTTTCCTATGGCCGTTCCTTCACAGCCTCACTGAATATTACACACTTGTGATATAGTCTGGAGCCTATTGTTTATGGCCACTAAATCAAAGAATCACTGAATAATGCACACCAGCAAAATGGTAAGGAGTCTCTATTCTATGGCCTCTCATTGAGAGCCTCACTAAATGTACACACCTGGAAAATAGTAAGTATTTACTTATATCCCCTCATTTAGAGTCTCCCTCAATAAGGCACACCTGTGGAATAGTAAGGAGAGCTTTTCATGTGGCCTCTTATTCGGAGTGTCACTGAATAATGTGGTGTAGTCAGGAGTCTATTTCATGTAGACACATTTTCCAAGCCTCAGTGAATAAGAGAAACCCTTGATACAGTAAGGCATCTAATTAATATGGTCACATCTTGTAAGTTTCACTGAATAATACACACCTGGAGAATAATTTGGAATCTATTTCCGATGGACATTCTTTCAGAACCTCGGTGAATAATGCACACCCTTGGGGTAGCCATGAGTCTATTTCATTTGGAAACACATTCATAGCCATAGTGGATAATATGTACATGTGGATTAGGCAAGAGTTTATTTAGTATGGTCACTGACTCGTAATATCAGTGAATAATGCAGAAATATAAAGTACTCATCAGTCTATTTCATAGAGCCACTCATTCAGAGATTCACTGAATAATACAAATATTTAAGATAGACAGAATTCTGTTTCATATGGTAACACAATAAGAGCCTCACTGAGTGACACACACCTGGGGAAGCGTTAAGAGTCTACTTTATATAGCCTCTCATTAACAGCCTCAGCAAATAATGCACACGTGTGGAATAGACACTAGTCTATTTTATATGGCCACAAAATCAAATCCTGACTGAGTAAAACACAACTTTAGAATAGTCACTAGTTTATTCCATATGCCCAAATATTCCAAGTCAGAGTCAACAATACACACCTGTGGACTAGTCAAAAAACAATTTCATATGGCCAGAGTTTTAGAGCCTCATATAATAATACATACCTGGGAAATACTCAGGACGCTATTACATATGGCATCTATTTCAGAGATTCATTGAATAAGGAACACCTTTATTGTAGTCATAATTTTATTTCGTGTAGCCACATATTCAGCACCTAACTGAATTACATACTCTTTGGGGAAAGTCAGCATTCTTTTTTGTACAGCCACTCATTTAGATACCGAATGTAAAAATGCACACCAGCGGAGAATTCACGAGTCTCTGTTTTATGGTCAATCATTCAGAGCCTCACAGAATATTACAGAACTATGAAAATTTAGGTGTGTATTTTACATGGCCACTTATTCAGCACCTTATAGAAGAATCATATATACCTGGAAAATACTCAGGATTCTATTATATATAACTACTTATTCAGAGACTCACTGAATAATGCACACCTGGGGAATAGTCTGGAGACTATTTGATATGACCGTTCACCCTGTGACTCAGTGAAAAATGCACAGCTGGTAAATATTCAAGAGGATAGGGTCATGAGTCTATTTTCTGTGGTGACTCATTCAGAAACTCACTAAAGAATATCCACCTTGGAAATAGTCAAAGTCCAGGTCAAATGGCCACGCAATAAAAGCATTAACGAATAATGCACAATGGAGCAATAGTAAGAAGTCTATTTCATATGGCCTTTCATTGAGAACTTCAGTGCGTAATAAACAGCTGTGGAGTAGTCAGGACCCTAATTATGGTATTCCCAAATTATGCAGTTATGTGAATGATACACATATGTGTGATAGTCAAGAGACTATTTGATATGGACACTCACACATCACCTTTTTGAATACTGCACATTTATGGAGTAATCACCAGTCTATTTCATATGTGGATTCGTTTGGAGAGTAAAAAAATAAGGCACACCTGTGGAGTAAATTGCGGTCTATTACATAAGGCCACACTTTCAGTGTTTCAGTGAATAATATGTATATCTGATAAGTCTGGGAACTCTTTAACATGGCCACTCGTTCATGACGTCAGTGCATCATACTCACCTTAGAAATAGTCAACGGTCTACTTCAAATAAGTACACAATCAGAGTCTCTGTAATAAATGTACACATGGCAATACACAAGAGTCTTTTTTCTATGCCCACTTAGTCAGAGTCTCATTCAATAATACACACCTGGGAAAGAATGAAGAGTCTACTTCATGTAGACACTCATTCAGAGGCTCAGTGCATAATTCACACTGGAGAAATAGTCGAGCATATTTTATATGGCCACTCACTGTGTGCGTCCCTAAATGATACACACCTGGGGAATCCTCAGGATTCTATTTCATACTACCACACATTTAGAACCTTACTGATTAATAAACAATGGAGCAATAGTCAGGAGTCTATTCTTTCTTGCCTCTCATTCAAACTTTCAGTGAATAATAAACTTCTTTGGAGTAATCAGTTCACTGTTTAAGATAGCCACGAATTAAGTGCCTTCCACAGTGATACACACCTGGGTGATAGTCAGGAGTTTATTTCATATGAACTCTAACTCTGGGTATTGCTGAGTAATACACAACTGGGGGAGTGTCAGGAGTCTATTTGGTGTGGACAATCATACAGAACCTGTTGGGATAATGCACAGATGGAGAACAATCTGCACTCTATGTCATAGGGCTACTCATTCAAACCAACAGTGAATAACGCATATGTGGAGAAATGAGAAGTCTGTTTTATATGGCCCTTCCTTCACAGCGTCACTGAATATTACACACATGTGATATAGTCTGGAGTCTATTGTTTATGGCCACTCATTCAGAGAATCACTGAATAATGCACACCTGCAAAATGGTAAGAAGTCTCTATCCTGTTGCCTCTCATTGAGAGCCTCACTATATGTACTCACCTGGGAAAATAGTCTGGATTTCCTTGTATCCCCTCATTTAGAGTCTCACTCAATAATGCACACCTGTGGAATAGTAAGGAGACTTTTTCATGTGGCCTCTTATTCGGAGTGTCACTGAATAATGTGGTGTAGTCAGGGGTCTATTTCATGTAGACACATTTTCTGAGCCTCAGTGAATAAGAGCAACTCTTGCTACAGTAAGGCATCTAATTAATATGGCCACATCTTGTAAGCCACACTGAATAATACACACCTGGAGAATAATTTGGAATCTATTTTCGATGGACATTCATTCAGATCCTCTGTGAATAATGCACACCCTTGGGGTATCCATGAGTCTATTTCATTTGGAAACACATTCAAAGCCACAGTGGATAATATGTACATGTGGATTAGGCAGGAGTTTATTTAGTATGGCCACTGACTTGTAATATCAGTGAATAATGCACAAATGTAAAGTACTCATCAGTCTATTTCATAGAGCCACTCATTCAGAGATTCACTGAATAATACAAATATGTAAGATAGACAGAATTCTGTTTCATCTGGTAAAACAATCAGAGCCTCACTGATTAACACACAGCTGGGGAAGTGTTAGGCGTCTTCTTTATATAACCTCTCATTTACAGCCTCAGCAAATAATGCACACGTGTGGAATAGACACTAGTCTATTTTATATGGCCACAAAGTCAAATCCTGATTGAGTAATACACAACTTTAGAATAGTCACTAGTCTATTCCATGTGCCAAAATATTCAAAGTCAGTGTCAATAATACACACCTGTGGACTAGTCAGAAAAGAATTTCATATGGCCAAAGCTTTAGAGCCTCAGTGAATAATATATACCTGGGAAAAACTCAGGACGCTATTACATATGGCATCTATTTCAGAGATTCATTCAATAAGGAACACCTGTATTGTAGTCATAATTCTATTTCGTATAGCCACATATTCAGCACCTAACTGAATTACATACACTTTTGGAAAAATCAGGATTCTTTTTCATATAGCCACTCATTTAGATACCGAATGTAAAAATGCATACCGGCAGAGAATTCGGGAGTCTCTGTTTTCTGGCCAATTATTCAGAGCCTCACAGAATAATACATAACTATGGAAATTTAGGTGTGTATTTTACACGGCCACTTATTCAGTATCTCATGGAAGAATCATATATATCTGGAAAATATTCAGGATTCTATTATATATGACCACTTATTCAGAGACTCACTGAATAATGCACACCTGGGGAATAGTCTGGAGACTATTTGATAGGACCGTTCACCCAGTGACTCAGTGAAAAATGCACAACTGATAAACAGTAAAGAGGATAGGGACATGAGTCTATTTTCTGTGATGGCTCGTTCAGAAACTCACTGAAGAATACCCACCTTGGAAAGAGTCAAAGTCCAGGTTATATGGCCACGCAATAAAAGCATTAACGAATAATGCACAATGGAGCAATAGTAAGGAGTCTATTTCATATGGCCTTTCATTGAGAACTTCAGTGCGTAATAAACAGCTGTGGAGTAGTCAGGACCCTAATTATGGTATTCCCAAATTATGCGGTTATGTGAATTATACAAACATGTGTGATAGTCAAGAGACTATTTGATAAGGACACTCACACATCACCTTTTCGAATACTGCACATTTAAGGAGTAATCACCAGTCAATTTCATATGTTTATTCATTTGGAGAGTAAAAAAGTAACGCACACCTGTAAAGTAAAATGGGGTCTATTACATAAGGCCACACTTTCAGTGTTTCAGTGAATATGTATATCTGATAATCTGGGATCGCTTAAACATGGCCACTCGTTCATGGCGTCAGTGCAAAATACTCACCTCAGAAATAGTCAAGGGTCTACTTCAAATAAGTACACAATCAGAGTCTCTGTAAAAAATACACACATGGGCAATACACAGGAGTCTGTTTTCTATGCCCACTTAATCAGTATCATTCAATAATACACACCTGGGGAAGAATGAAGAGTCTACTTCATGTAGCCACTCATTCCGAGGCTCAGTGTATAATTCACACTGGAGAAATAGTCGAGCATTTTTTATATGGCCACTCACTTTGTGCCTGCCTGAATGATACATGCCTGGGGAATCCTCAGAAATCTATTTCATACTACCACACATTTAGAACCTTACTGAATAATACACAATGGAGCAATAGTCAGGTGTCTATTCTTTCTGGCCTCTCATTCAAACTTTCAGTGAATAATAAACTTCTATGGAGTAATCAGGTCACTGTTTAAGATAGCCACTAATTAAGTGCCTTCCACAGTGATACACACCTGGGTGATAGTCAGGAGTTTATTTCATATGAACTCTAATTCTGGGTATTGCTGAGTAATACACAACTGGGGGAGTGTCAGGAGTCTATTTGGTGTGGACAATCATACAGAACCTATTGGAATAATGCACACATGGAGAATAATCAGCACTCTATGTCATATGGCTACTCATTCAAACAAACAGTGAATAACTCACATGTGGAGAAATGAGAAGTCTGTTTCATATGGCGGTTCCTTCACAGCCTCACTGAATATTACACACTTGTGATATAGTCTGGAGTCTATTGTTTATGGCCACTCATTCAGAGAATCACTGAATAATGCACACCTGCAAAATGGTAAAAAGTATCTATTCTATGGCCTCTCATTGAGAGCCTCACTAAATGTACACACCTGGGAAAATAGTCAGGATTTACTTATATCCCCTCATTTAGAGTCTCACTCAATAATGCACACCTGTGGAATAGTAAGGAGACTTTTTCATGTGGCCTCTTATTCGGAGTGTCACTGAATAATGTGGTGTAGTCAGGAGTCTATTTTATGTAGATACATTTTCCCCACCTCAATGAATAAGAGAAACTCTTGCTAAAGTAAGGCATCTAATTATTATGGCCACATCTTGTAAGCCTCACTGAATAATATACACCTGGAGAATAATTTGGAATCTATTTTCGATGGACATTCATTCAGAGCCTAGGTGAATAATGCACACCCTTGGGGTAGGCATGTGTCTATTTCATTTTGAAACTCATTCATAGCCACAGTGGATAATATGTACATGTGGATTAGTCAGGAGTTTATTTAGTATGGCCACTGACTCGCAATAGCAGTGAATAATGCACATATGTAAAGTACTCATCAGTCTATTTCATAGAGCCACTCATTCAAAGATTCACTGAATAATACAAATATTTAAGATAGACAGAATTCTGTTTCATACGGTAACACAATCAGAGCCTCACTGAGTAACACACACCTGGGGAAGTGTTAGGAGTCTCCTTTTTATAACCTTTCATTTACAGCCTCAGCAAATATAGCACACGTGTGGAATAAACACTAGTCTATTATATATGGCCGCAAAATCAAAGCCTGAGGGAGTAACACACAACTTTAGAATAGTCACTAGTCTATTCCATGTGCCCAAATTTTCAAAGACCGAGTCAATAATACACACCTGTGGACTATTTAAAAAAGAATGTCATATGGCCAAAGCTTTAGAGCCTCAGTGAATAATACATACCTGGGGAAAACTCAGGACGCTATTACATATGGCATCTATTTCAGAGATTCATTGAATAAGGAACACCTGTATTGTAGTCAGAATTCTATTTTATATACCCACATATTTAGAAGATAACTGAATGACATACACTTTGGGGAAAGTAAGGACTCTATTTCATAGAGCAACATATTTAGAATTTAACTGAATAACATACACCTTGGAAAAAGTCAGGATTCTATTTCTTATAGCCACTCATTTAGATACCGAATGTGAAATCGCACACCTTCGGAGTATTCAGGTGTCTGTGTTTTATGGCCACTAATTAAGAGCCTCACAGAATAATGAAGAACTATGGAAATTCAAGAGTGTATTTTACATGGTCAATTATTCAGGACCTGATTGAAGAATCATATATATTTGGAAAATACTCAGGTTTCTATTATATACAGACACTTATTCAGAGACTCACTGAATAATATACACAAGGGGAATATTCTGGAGACTATTTGATATGACTGTTCACCCAGTGACTCAGTGAAAAATTGCAGCTGAGAAATATTCAAATGGATAGAGTCATGAGTCTATTTTCTATGGTAACTCCTTCAGAAACTCACTGAAGAATACACAGCTTGGAAATAGAGTTCAAGTCATATGGCTACTCATTCAAACATTACAGAATAATGCAAAATGGCGCAATAGTAAGGAGTCTATTTCATATGGCCTCTCATTGAGAGCTTCAGTGGGTAAAAAACAGCTGTGGAGTAGTCAGGACCCTCTTTAAGGTAGACGCAAATTACACAGCTATGTGAAAGATACACACGGGTTTGATAATCCGGAGGCTCTTTGATATGGACACTCATACAGCACCTCTTCGAATACTGAATATTTTGGGAATAATCACTAGTCTATTTCATATGGTGATTCGTTTGGAGAGTCAAAAAATAACGCACACCTGTGGAGTAAAATGGAGTCTATTACATAAGGCCACACTTTCAGTGTTTCAGTGAGTAATATGTATATCTGATAAGTCTGAAATCTCTTTCACTTGGCCACTTGTTCAGGGCCTCAGTGCATAATACTTCTTTCAGAAGTAGTCAAGGTTCTACTTCAAATAAGTTCACATTTAGTGTGAATTACTCTAAATGTGTCTGTAAGTAATGTAGACATGGGCAATTCACAAGAGTCTCTTTACTCTGCCCACTTAGTCAGAGTCTCATTCATTAATACACAACTGGAGAAGATTTAAGAGTCTACTTCATGTAGCCACTCATTTAGAGCCTCAGCGAATTATTCACACAGGAGTAATAGTCGACCATTTTTTATATGGCCACTCACTATGTGCCTCCCTGAAAGATACACATCTGGGGAATCCTTAGGATTCTATTTCATACTACCGCACATTTAGAACCTTATTGAATAATTCACAATGGAGCAATAGTCAGGTGTCTATTCTTTCTGGACTCTCATTCAAAGTTTCAGTGAATAATAAACTTCTATGGAGTAATCAGGGCACTGTTTAAAATAGCCATGAATAAAGTGCCTTCCTGAGTGATACACACCTGGGTGGTAGTCAGGAGTTTATTTTATATGAACTCTTATTCTGGGTATTGCCGAGTAATACAAAACTGGGGGAGTGTCAGGAGTCTATTTGGTATGGACACTCATACAGAACCTGTTTGAATAACGCATACATGTAGAATAATCAGGAGTCTTTGTCATTTGACTACTCATTCAGACAAACAGTGAATAACGCACATGTGAAGTATTGAGACATCGGTTTCAAATTGCTGTTCTTTTTCAGCCTCACTGAATATTACACACTTGCGAAAGAGTCTGGAGTCTCTTGGTTATGGCCACTCATTCAGAGAATCACTGAATAATGCACACCTTCAGAATTGTTAGAAGTCTTTATCCTATGTCCTCTCATTGAGAGCCTCACTATATGTACTCACCTGGGAAAATAGTATGGATTTACTTTTGTCCTTTCATTTAGAGTCTCATTCAATAATGCACACCTTTGTAATAATAAGGAGATATTTTCATGTGGCCTGTCATTTAGAGTGTCACTGAATAATGTGGTGAAGTCAGGAGTCTATTTCATGTAGACACATTTTCAGAACCTCAGTGAATAATAGAGACCCTTGCTATAGTAAGGCATCTAATTAATATGGCCATATCTTGTAAGCCTCACTGAATATTACACACCTGTCATATAGTCTGAAGTCTATCATTTATGGCCACTCATTCAGAACTTCACTGAATAATGCACACCTTCAGAATTGTTAGAAGTCTCTATCCTATGGCATCTCATTGAGAGCCTCACTAAATGTACACACCTGGGAAAATAGGATTTACTTATATCATCTCATTTAGTGTCTCACTCAATAATACACACCTGTGGATGAGTATGGAGACCTTTTCATGTGGCTACTCTTTCGGAGTGCCACTGAATAATGTAGTGAATTCAGGAGTCTATATATATATATATATATAGTTTTTTGAGATGCAGTTTCGCTCTTGTTACCCAGGCTGGAGTGCAATGGCGTGATCTTGGCTCACCGCAACCTTCGCCTCCTGGGTTCAGGCAATTCTTCTGCCTCAGCCTGCTGAGTAGCTGGAATTACAGGCATGTGCCACCATGCCCAGCTAACTTTTTGTATCTTTTTTTTTTTTTTTTTGGCCAATCAATGAGAGCTTGCAAGGTTGCTGAGGTTGGTTGGCCTTGAACTCTTGGCCTCACCTTCGCAAGCGCCACGACATCCGGCCGGAGCCACTTTGGGCCCAACTTTTTGTATCTTTAGTAGAGACGGGGTTTCACCATGTTGACCAGGATGGTCTCGATATCGTGACCTCGTGATCCACCCGCCTTGGCCTCCCAAAGGGCTGGGATTACAGGCTTGAGCCACCGCGCCCCACCCAGGAATTTATTTTATGTAGACAAATTTTTGAAACCTCAGTGAATGAAAGAGACCCTTGCTATAGTAAGTCATCTAATTAATATGGCCACATCTTGCAAGCCTTACTAATAATACACACCTGGAGAAAAAATTTGAGTGTATTTGTGATGGACATTCATTCAGAGCCACAGTGAATAATGCACACCCGTGGGGTAGCCAGTTGTCTATTTCATTTGGACAGTATTCATAGGCTCAATGGATAATATGCACCTGTGGATTAGTCAGGATTTCATTTCATAGGGTCACTGACTCGTAATTTCAGAGAATAATGCACAAATGTAAAGTACTCAGCAGTCTATTTCACAGAGCCACTCATTCCGAGATTCACTGAATAATACAAATATTTAAGATAGACAGAATCCTGTTTCATGTGGTCACACAATCAGAGCCTCAGTTAGTAACACACACCTGGGAAACGTTAGGAGTCTGCTTTATACAGCCTCTCAATTGCAGCCTCAGCGAATAATGCACACGTGTGGAATAGACACTAGTCTATTTTATTTGGCCACAAAATCAAAGCCTGAGTGAGTAATACACAACTTTAGAATAGTCACCTGTCTATTCCATATGCCCAAATATACGAAGTCAGAGTCAATAATACTCACCTGTGGACTAGTCAGAAAACAATTTTATATGGCCAAAATTTTATAGCCTCCGTGAGTAATACATATCTGGGTAATACTCAGGACGCTATTACATACCTCACCTATTTCAGAGATTCATTGAATAAGGAACACCTGTATTGTAGTCAGAATTCTATTTCATATAGCCACATATTTAAAACCTAACTGAATAACATACACCTTGGGGAATGTCAGGATTCTATTTCCTATAGAAACCCATTTAGATATCAAATGTAAAAACACACACCTGCGGAGTATTCAGGAGTGTCTGTTTTAGGGCACTCTTTCAGAGCATAACAGAATAATACAGAACTATAGAAATTCAGGAGTGTATTTTACATGGACACTTATTCAGAACCTCATTGAAGAATCATATATGTGTGGAAAACACTCAGTACTCTATTATATATTGCCACTTCTTCAGAGACTCACAGAATAATGCACACCTGGGTAATAGTCTGGAGGTTATTTGATATTACTGTTCACCCAGTGACTCAGTGAAAAATGCACAGCTGAGAAATAGTCAAGAGGATAGAGTCCTGAATCTATTTTCTGTGGTAACTCATTCAGAACCTCACTGAAGCATACCCACCTTGGAAATAGTCAGAGTCCATGTCATATGGCCACTCAATCAAGGAATTATGGAATAATGCACAATGAGGCAATAGTAAAGTCTATTTCATATGGCCTCTCATTGAGGCTTCAGTGTGTAAAAAACAGCTGTGGAGTAGTCAGGACCCTCTTTAAGGTAGCCCCAAATTACACACCTACCTGAATGATACACATGTTTGATAGTCAGGACACTATTTGATATGGACATTATACAGCACCTCTTAAATTACTGCAAATTTGGGGAATAATCACTAGTCTATTTTATATGGTGATTCGTTTGGAGAGTCAAAAAATAACGCACACCTGTGAAGTAAAATGGGGTCTATTACAAAAAGCCACTCTGTCAGTGTTTCAGTGAATAATGTGGATATCTGATAAGTCAGGAATCTCTTTCACATGGCCACTCGTTCTGGGCATCAGTGCATAATACTCCCTTCAGAAATAGTCAATGGTCTATTTCAAATAAGGTCACATTCAGAGTCTCTAAGTAATGCACACATGGGCAATACACAAGAGTCTCTTTTCTATCCCCACTTAGTCAGAGTCTCATTCAATAATACACACTGAGGAAAAAGTTAAGAGTCTACTTCATGTAGCCACTCATTTAGAGCCTCAGTGAATAATTCACACCGGAGGAATAGTCGAGCATTTTTTATATGGTCACTCACTATGTGCCTCCCTGAATGATACACACCTTGGGAATCCTCAGGATTCTATTTCATACTACCACATATTTAGAACCTTATTGAATAACTCACAATGGTGCAATAGTCAGGTGTCTATTCTTTCTGGCGTATCATTCAACGTTTCAGTGAATAAAAAACTTCTATGAAATAATCAGGACACTGCTTAAGATAGCCACGAATTAAGTGCCTTCCTGAGTGATACACATCTGGGTGATAGTCAGGAGTTCATTTCATATTAACTCGAATTCTGGGTATTGCTGAGTAATACCCAACTGGGTGAGTGTCAGGATTCTATTTGGTATGGACACTCATACAGAACCTCTTTTAATAATGCACACATGGAGAATAATCAGGAGTCTATGTCATATGGCTACTCATTCAGAAAAACAGTAAAAAATCTGAAATGTGGAATAATGAGAATTCTGTTTCATATAGCCGTTCTTTCACAGCCTCACTGAGTATTACACATTTGTGATATAGTCTGGAGTCTATTGTTTATGGTCACTCATTCAGAGAATCACTGAATAATGCACACTTGCAGAATAGTCAGAAGTCTCTATACTATGGCCTCTCATTGAGAGACTCACTAAATCTACACACCTGAAAAAATAGTCAGGATTTACTTATATCCCCTCATTTAGAGTCTCCCTCAATAATGCACAGCTGTGGAATAGTAGGGAGAATTTTTTATGTGGCCTCTCATTCGGAGTGTCACTGAATAATGTGGTGTAGTCAAATGTCTATTTCATGTAGACACATTTTCAGAGCCTTTGTGAATAAGAGAGACCCTTGTTATAGCAAGGCATCTAATTAATATGGCCACATCTGGTATGCATCACTGAATAATACACCCCTGGAGAATAATTTAGAGTATATTTTTGATGGACATTCATTCAGAGCCTTGTTGAATAATGCACACCCTTGTGGTAGCCATTACTCTATTTCACTTGGACACTCATTCATAGCCTCAGTGGATAATATGCAAGTGTGGATTATTCAGGATTTCATTTCATATGGCCACTGACTCATAATTTCAGTGAATAAAGCACAAATGTAAAGTACTAAGCAGTCTATTTCATACATCCACTCATTTAGAGATTCACAGAATAATACAAATATTTAAAATAGACACAATCCTGTATCATATGGTCACACAATCAGATCCTCACTGAGTAACACACACCTGGGGAAGTGTTAGGAGCCTACTTTATATAGCCTCTCATTTACAACCTCAGCGAATAATTCACATGTGTGGAATAGACACTAGTTTATTTTATATGGTCACAAAATCAAAGCATGAGTGAGTAATACACAATTTTAGAATAGTCACTACTCTATTCCATATGCCCAAATATTCAAAGTCAGAGTCAATAATAAACAGCTGTGGACTCGTTTATAAACAATTTCACGTGGCCAAAATTTTAGAGTCTCAGTGAATATACATACCTGGGGAATACTCAGGACGCTATTACATATGGCACCTATTTCAGAAATTTATTGAATAAGGAACTCCTGTATTATAGGCAGAATTCTATTTTGTATAGCCACATATTCAGAACCTAACTGAATAACATACACCTTGGGGAAAGTCAGGATTCTATTTCGTATAGCCACTCATTAAGATGCTGACTGTAAACACGAACAACTGCGGAGTATTCAGGAGTCACTATTTTATGGCCACTCATTCAGAGCCTCACAGAATAATACAGAACTATGGAAATTCAGAAGTGTATTTTACATGACCACTTATTCAGAACCTCATTGAAGAATCATCTATATCTGGAAAACACTCAGGGCTCTATTATATATAGCCACTTCTTCAGAGACTCACCAAATAATGCACACCTGGGGAATAGTCTGGAGATGATTTGATATGACCGTTCAGCCAGTGACTCAGTGAAAAATGCACAGCTGAGAAATAGTCAAGAGGATAGAGTCCTGAGTCTATTTTCTGTGGTAACACATTCAGAAACTCACTGAAGAATACCCACCTTGGAAATAGTCAGAGTCCATGTCATATGGCCACTCAATCAAAGAATTACGGAATAATGCACAATGGGGAAATAGTACAAAGTCTATTTCATATGGCTTCTCATTCAGGCTTCAGTGCATAATGAAAATCTGCGGAGTAGTCATGACCCTCTTTAAGGTAGCCCCAAATTACGCAGCTACATGAATGATACACAGATGATTGATAGTCAGGAGACTATCTGATATGGACCCTTTTACAGCACCTCTTCAAATACTGCACATTTGGGGAATGATCACTATTCTATTTTATAGGGTGATTCGCTTGGAGAGTCAAAAAGAAACGCACACATGTGAACTAAAATTGGGTCTATTACATAAAGCCACTCTATCAGTGTTTCAGTGAGTTTTATCTATATCTGATAATTCAGGAATCTCTTTCACATGGCCACACATTCAGAGCCTCAAGGCACAACACTACACTCAGAAATAGTCAAGGTTCTACTTCAAATAAGGACACATTCAGAGTCCCTGTAAGTAATGCACACGTGGGCAATACACAAGAGTCTCTTTTCTATGCCCATTTAGTCAGAGTCTCATACAATAATACCAATCGAGGCAAGAGTAAAGATTCTACATCATGTAGCCACTCATTTAGAGCCTTGGTGAGTAATTCACACTGGAGTAATAGTCGAGCATTTTTTATATGGCCACTCACTATGTGCTTCCCTGAATGATACACACCTGGAATCCTCAGGATTCTATTTCATACAACCACACGTTTAGAACCTTATAAAATAATTCAAAATGGAACAATAGTCAGGTGTCCATTCTTTATGGCCTCTCATTCAAAGTTTAGTGAATAATAAACTTCCATGAAGTAATCAGGGCACTGTTTAAGATACCCACGAATTAAGTGCCTTCCTGAGTGATACACACGAAGGTGATAGTCAAGAGATTATTTCATATGAACTCTAATTCTGGGTATTGCTGAGTAATACACAACTGTGGGAGTGTCAGCAGTCTTTTTGGTATGGGCACCCATACAGAACCTGTTTGAATAATGCACACATGAAAAATAATCGTGAGTCTATATCATAGGGCTACTCATTCAGATAAACAGTGAATAACACACATGTGAGTAATGAGAAGTCTGTTTCATGTCGCCGTTCTTTCACAGCTTCACTGAATATTACACACTTGTGATATAGTCTGGAGGCCTTTGTTTATGGCCACTCATTCAGAGAATCACTGAATAATGCAAACCTGTGGAATAGTCAGAAGTGTCTATCCTCTGGCTTCTCATTGAGGGACTCACTTAATGTACACATCTGGAAAAATGGTCAGGATTTACTTATATATCCTCATTTAGAGTCTCATTCAGTAATGCACACCTGTGGAATAGTAGGGAGAGTTTTTCATGTGGCCTCTCATTCGGAGTTTCACTGAATAATGTGGTGTAGTCAAAAGTTTATTTCATAAAGAAATTGTCATAGCCTCAGTAAATAAGAGAGACCCTTGCTATAGTAAGGCATCTAATTAATATGGCCACACCTTGTTAGCATCTCTCAATAGTACACACCTGGTGAATAATTTGGAGTCTATTCCCGAAGGACATTCATTCAGAGCCTAGATGAATAACACAAACCCGTGGGGTAACCAGGAGTCTATTTAATTTGAACACTCATTCATTGCCTCAGTGGATAATTTGCAATGTATATTAATCAGGATTTCATTTCATATGGCCACTGACTTGTAATTTCTATGAATAATGCACAAATTTAAAGTACTCATCAGTGTTTTTCATAGAGCCACTCATTCAGAGATTCACTGTATGATACAAATATTTAAGATAGAAAGAATCCTGTTTCATATGGTCACACAATCAGAGCCTCACTGAGTAACACACACCTGGGGAAGCGTTAGGAGTCTAATTTTTGTAGCCTCTCATTTACAGCCTCAGCAAATAATGCACACGTGTGGAATAGACACTAGTCTATTTTATGTGGCCACAAAATCAAAGCCTGAGTGAGTAATACACAACTTTAGAATAGTCACTAGTCTATTACATGTGCCCAAATATTCAAAGTAAGAGTCAGTAATACACACCTGTGGACTATTCCAAAAAAATTTTATATGGCCAGAGTTTTAGAGCCTCAGCGAATAATACATACCTGGGGAATACTCAGGACGCTATTACATAAGGCATCTATTTCAGGGATTCATTGACAAAGGAACACTTGTATTATACAGAGAATTCTATTTCCTATAGCCAAATATTCAGAACTTAACTGAATGACATACTCCTTGTTGAAAGTCAGGATTCTATTTTGTATAGCCACATATTCAGAACCTAACTGAATAATATACACCTTGGGGGAAGTCAGGATTCTATTTCGTATAGCCACTCATTTACATCTCGAATGTAAAAACGCACTCCAACGGAGTATTCAGGAGTCTCTGTTTTATGGCCACTCATTCAGAATTACACATAATAATACAGAACTATGGAATTTCAGGAGTGTATTTTACATGGCCACTTATTCAGAAACTCTTTGAAAAATCATCTATATCTGGAAAATACTCAGGATTCTATTATATATAGCCACTTATTCAGAAACTCACTGAATAATGCACACATAGGCAATAGTCTGAAGACTATTTGATATGACCATTCACCCAGTGACTCAGTGAAAAATGCACAGCTGAAAAATAGTCAAGAGAATAGAGTCATGAGTCTATTTTCTGTGGTACCACTCTCAGAAACTCACAGAAGAATACCCAACTTGGAAATAGTCAGAGTCCAGCTAATATGGCCACTCAACCAACGCATTACCGAATAACGCACAATGGGGCAATATTAAGGAGTCTACTTGATATGGACTCTCATAAAGAGCTTCAGTTCATAATAAACAGCTGTGGAGTAGTCAGGACCCTATCCAAGGTAGCCCCAAATTTCGCAGTTATGTGAATGATACACACCTGTGTGATATTCAGGAGACTCTTTGATATGGACATTCATACAGCAACTCTTCGAATACTTCACATTTGGGGAATAATCACTAGTCTATTTTATATGGTGATTCGTTTGGAGAATCAAAAATTAACGCACACCTGGGGAGTAAAATGGGGTCTATTACATAAGGCCACTTTTTCAGTTTTTCAGTGAATAATATGTATATCTAATAAGCCAGTAATCTCTTTCACATGAACACTCATTAAGGGCCTCAGTGCATAATACTCCCCTCAGAAAGAGTCATGGGTCTACTTCAAATAAGTACAAATTTGAAGTCCCTGTAAGTAATGCACACGTGGGCAATACAGAAGAGGCTCTTTTCCATACCCAATTAGTCAGAGTCTCATTCAATAATACAAACCTGGGGAAGAGTTAAGAGTCTACTTCTTGTAGCTACTCATTTAGAGCCTCAGTGAATAATTCACACCGGAGTAATAGTCGAGCATTTTTTATAAGGCCACTCACTATGTGCCTTCCTGAATGATACACACCTGGGGAATCCTCAGGATTCTATTTCATAGTACCACACATTTAGATCCTTATTGAATAATTCACAATGGAGCAATAGTCAGGTGTCTATTCTTTCTGGCCTCTCATGTAAAATTTCAGTGAATAATAAACTTCTATGGAGTAATCAGGTCACTGTTTAAGATAGCCATGAATTAAGTGCCTTCCAGAGCTATACACACCTGGGTGATAGTCAGGATTTTATTTCATACTAACTCTAATTCTGGGTATTGCTGAGTTATACACAACAGGGGGAGTGTCAGGAGTCAATTTGGTGTGGACACTCATACAGAACCTGTTTGAATAATGCACACATGGAGAATAATCGTGAGTCTATGTCATATGGCTGTTCTTTCAGACAAAGAGTGAATAACAGACATGTGGAGTAATGCGAAGTCTGTTTCATATGCCCGTCGTTTCACAGCTTCACTGAATATTACACACTTGTGATATAGTCTGGAGTCTACAGTTTTTGGCCACTCATTCAGAGAATCACTGAATAATGCACACCTGCGAAATGGTAAGAAGTCTATTCTATGGCATCTCAGTGAGAGCCTCACTAAGTGTACACGCCTGGGAAAATAGTCAGGATTTACTTATATCCCCTCATTTAGAGTCTCACTCAATAATGCACACCTGTGGAATAGTAAGGAGACTTTTTTTATGTGGCCTCTCATTTGGCGTGTCACTGAATTATGTGGTGCAGTCAAGGAGTCAATTTCATATAGACACTTTTTCAGAGCCTCAGTGAATAAGAGAAAACCGTGGTATAATAAGGAATCTTATTAATATGGCCACGTCTTGTAAGCCTCACTGAATAATACGCACCTGGAGAATAATTTGTAGTCTATGTTCGATGGGCATTCATTCAGATCCTGGATGAATAATGCACACCCGTGGGGTAGCCAGGAGTCTATTTCATTTGGACACTTATTCATAGCCTCAGTTGATAATATGCACGAGCGTATTAGTCAAGATTTCATTTCATATGGCCACTGACTTACAATTTCAGTGAATAATGCACAAATGTAAAGTACACAGCAGTCTTTTTCATAGAGCCACTCATTCAGAGATTCACTGAATAAAAGAAATATTTAAGATAGAAAGAATCCTGTTTCTTATGGTCACATAATCAGAGCCTCACAGAGTAACACACACCTGGGGAAGTGTTAGGAGTCTACTTTATATAGCCTCTCATTCACAGCCTCAGCAAATAATGCACACGTGTGGAATAGACACTAGTCTATTTTATATGGCCACAAAATCAAAGCCTGAGTGAGTAATACACAACGTTAGAATAGTCACTAGTCTATTCCATGTGATCAAATATTTAAAGTCAGAGTCAATAATACACACCTGTGGACTAGTCCAAAAATAATTTTATATGGCCAAAGTTTTAGAGCCTCAGTGAATAATGCATACCTCAAGGATACTCAGGACGTGATTACATATGGCATCTATTTCAGAGATTCATTGAATAAGGAACACCTGTATTGTAGTCAAAATCCTATTTCCTATAACCGAATATTCAGATCTAACTAAATGACATACACCTTGGGGAAAGTCAGGATTCTATTTCTTATAGCCCCTCATTTAGAGACCGAAATTGGAAACGCATACCTGCGGAGTATTTAGGAGTCTCTGTTTTATGACCACTCATGCAGAGCCTCACAGAATAATACAGAACTATGAAAATTCAGGAGTGTATTTTACATGGCCACTTATTCAGAACCTCATTGAAGAATCATATATATCTGGAAAATACTCAGGATGCCATTATATATAGCCACTTATTCAGAGACTCACTGAATAACATACACCTGGGGAATAGTCTGGAGACTCTTTGATATGACCCTTCACCAAGTGACTGAGTGAAAAATGCACAGCTGAGAAATAGTCAAGAGCATGGATTCATGAGTCTATTTTCTGTGGTAACATGTTCAGAAACTCACTGAAGAATACCCAACTTGGAAATAGTCATAGTCCAAGTCATATGGCCACTCAATCAAAGCATTACTGAATAATGCATAATGGGGCAATAGTAAGGAGTCTATTTCATATGGCCTCTACTTGAGAGCTTCAGTGCATAATAAAGAGCTGTGAAATAGTCAGAACCCTATTTAAAGTAGCCCCAAATTATGCAACTACGTGAATGATACACACATATGTGATAGTCAAAAGATTATTTCACATGGACACTGATACAGCACCCCTTTGAATACTGCACATTTGGGTAATAATCACTAGTCTATTTCATATGGTGATTTCTTTGGAGAGTCAAAAAATAACGCACACCTGTGAAGTAAAATGGGGTCTATTACATAAGGCCACTCTTTCAGTGTTTCTGTGTATAATATGTATATCTGATAAGACAGGAATCTCTTTCACATTGCCACCCATTCAGGGCCTCAGGGCATAATACTATCCTCAGAAATAGTCAAGGGTCTACTTCAAATAAGTACACATTCAGAGTCCCTGTAAGTAGTGCACACGTGGGAAATATGCAAGAGTCTCTTTTCTATGCCCACTTAGTCAGAGTCTCATTCAATAATACACACCTGAGGAAGATTTAAGAGCCTACTTCATGTAGCCACTCATTTAGAGACTCAGTGAATAATTTACACCGGAGTAATAGTCGAGCATTTTTTACATGGCCACTCACTATGTGCCTCCCTGAATGATACAGAGCTGGGGAATCCTGAGGATTCTATTTCATACTACCACACATTTAGATCTTTATTGAATAATTCACAATGGAGCAATAGTAAGGTGTCTATTCTTTCTGGCCTCTCATTCAAAGTTTCAGTGAATAATAAACTTCTATGGAGTAATCAGGGCACTGTTTATGATAGCCCTGAATTAAGTGCCTTCCAGAGTTATACACGCCTGGGTAATAATCAGGATTTTATTTCATATGGACTCTAATTCTGGGTATTGCTGAGTAATACAAAACAGGGGGAGTGTCAGGAGTCAATATGGTGTGGACACTCATACAGAACCTGTTTGAATAATGCACACATGGAGAATAATCAGGAGTCTATGTAATATGGCTACTCATTCAGTCAAACATTAAATAACACACATGTGGAGTAATAAGAAGTCTGTTTTATATGACCGTTCTTTCACAACCTAACTTAATATTGCACATTTGTGTTATTATCTGGAGTCTATTGTTTATGGCCACTCATTCAGAGAATCACTGAATTATGCACACCTGCCGAATGGTAAGAGGTCTTTATCCTATGGCCTCTCATTGAGAGCCTTACTAAAAGTACACACCTGGAAAAGTAGTCAGCATTTATTTATATCCCCTCATATAGAGTCTCACTCAATCATACACACCATTGGAATAGTAAGGAGACTTTACATGTGGCCTTTTATTCGGAGTGTCACTGAATAATGTGGTGTAGTCAGGAGTCTATTTCATGTAGACAATTTTTCAGAGCCTCAGTAAATTAGAGAGTCCCTTGCTATAGTAAGGCATCTAATTAATATGGCCACACCTTGTTAGCCTCTCTCAATAGTACACACCTGGTGAATAATTTGGAGTCTATTCCCGATGGACATTCATTCAGAGCCTAGGTGAATAACACAAACCCGTGGGGTAGCCAGGAGTCTATTTAATTTGGACACTCATTCATTGCCTCAGTGGATAATATGCAATGTATATTAATCAGGATTTCATTTCATATGGCCACTGACTTGTAATTTCTATGAATAATGCACAAATTTGAAGTACTCATCAGTGTTTTTCATAGAGTCCATCATTCAGAGATTCACTGTATGATACAAATATTTAAGATAGAAAGAATCCTGTTTCATATGGTAACACAATCAGAGCCTCACTTAGTAACACACACCTGGGGAAGCGTTAGGTGGCTACTTTTTATAGCCTCTCATTTACAGCCTAAGCAAATAATGCACACGTGTGGAATAGACACTAGTCTATTTTATATGGCCACAAAATCAAAGCCTGAGTGAGTAATACACAACTTTAGAATAGTTACTAGTCTATTCCATGTGCCCAAATATTCGAAGTCAGAGTCAATAATACACACCTGTGGAGTAGCCCAAAAAGATTTTCATATGGCCAGAGTTTTAGAGCCTCAGTTAATAATATATACCTGGGGAATACTCAGGACCCTATTACATAAGACATCTATTTCAGGGATTCATTGACGAAGGAACACTTGTATTGTATACAGAATTCTATTTCCTATAGCCAAATATTCAGAACTTAACTGAATGACATACTCCTTGTTGAAAGTCAGGATTCTATTTTGTATAGCCACATATTCAGAACCTAACTGAATAACATACACCTTGGGAGAAGTCAGGATTCTATTCCGTATAGCCACTCATTTAAATCTCGAATGTAAAAACGCACTCCAATGGAAGTACTCAGGAGTCTCTGTTTTATGGCCACTCATTCAGAATTACACATAATAATACAGAACTATGGAAATTCAGGAGTGTATTTTACATGGCCACTTATTGAGAACCTCATTGAAAAATCATCTATATCTGGAAAATACTCAGGATTCTATTATATATAGCCACTTATTCAGGAACTCACTGAATAATGCACACATGGGCAATAGTCTGAAGACTATTTGATATGACCGTTCACCCAGTTTCTCAGTGAAAAATGCACAGCAGAAAAATAGTCAAGAGAATAGAGTCATGAGTCTATTTTCTGGGGTACCTCTCTCATAAACTCACAGAAGAATACCCAACTTGGAAATAGTCAGAGTCCAGCTAATATGGCCACTCAACCAACGCATTACCGAATAACGCACAATGGGACAATATTAAGGAGTCTACTTGATATGGGCTCTCATAGAGAGCTTCAGTTCATAATAAACAGCTGTGGAGTAGTCAGGACCCTATTCAAGGTAGCCCCAAATTTCGCAGCTACGTGAATGATACACACATGTGTGATAGTCAGGAGACTCTTTGATATGGACACTCATACAGCAACTCTTCGAATACTTCACATTTGGGGAATAATCACTAGTCTATTTCATATGGTGATTCGTTTGGAGAATCAAAAATTAACACACAACTGGGGAGTAAAATGGGGACTATTAGATAAAGCCACTCTTTCAGTGTTTCAGTGTATTATATGTATTTCTAATAAGCCAGGAATCTCTTTCACATAAACACTCATTAAGGGCCTCAGTGCATAATACTCCCTTCAGAAAGAGTCAAGGGTCTACTTCAAATAAGTACAAATTCGAAGTTTCTGTAAGTAATTCACATGTGGGCAATACAGAAGAGGCTCTTTTCTATGCCCACTTAGTCAGAGTCTCATTCAATAATACACACCCGGGGAAGAGTTAAGAGTCTACTTCATGAAGCCACTCATTTAGCGCCTCAGTGAATAATTCACTCTGGAGTAACAGTCGAGAATTTTTTATATGGCCACTCAGTGTGTGACTCCCTGAATGATACACACCTGGGGAATCCTCATATTCTATTTCATACTACCACACATTTAGAACCTTACTGAATAATTCACAATGGAGCAATAGTTAGGTGTCTATTCTTTCTATCCTCTCATTCAACGTTTCAGTGAATAATAAACTTCTATGGAGTAATCAGGGCACTGTTTAAGATAGCCTCGAATTAAGTGCCTTCCAGAATTATACACACCTGGGTAACAGTGAAGAGTTTATTTCATATGGACTCTAATTCTGGGTATTGCTGAGTAATACACAACAGGGGGAGTGTCATGAGTCAATTTGGTGTGGACACTCATACAGAACCTGTCTGAGTAATGCACACATGGAGAATAATCAGGAGTCTATGTCATATGGCTACTCATTCACACAAAAAGTGAATAACCTAGATGTGGAGTAATGAGAAGTCAGTTTCATATGGCCGTTCTTTCACAGCCTTACTGAATATTACACACTTGTGATATACTCTGCAGTCTACAGTTTATGGCCACTCATTCAGAGCATCACTTAATAATGCACACCTGGGGAATAATCAGAAGTCTCTATCCTATGGCCTCTCATCAGGAGCCTCACTAAATGTACACACCTGGAAAAACTGTCAGGATTGACTTATATCACCTAGTTTAGAGTCTCACTCAATAATACACACGTGTGGAAGAGTGTAGAGAATTTCTCTTGTGGCTACTCTTAAAAAGTGCCCCTGAATAATGTGGTGAATTCAGGAGTCAATTTTATGTAGACAAATTTTCTGAACCTCAGTGAATAAATTAGACTCTTTCAAGAGTAAGGCATCAAATTAATATTGCCACATCTTTTAAGCCTTACTAAATAATACACACCTGGAGAGTAATTTGGAGTCTATTTTTGATGGACATTCATTCCCAGCCACGGTGAATAATGCACACCCGTGGGGTAACCAGGTGTCTATTTCATTTGGACACTATTCATAGCCTCAATGGATAATATGCACCTGTGGATTAGTCAGAATTTCATTTCATATGGCCACCGACTCCTAATTTCAGTGAATAATGCACACATATAAAGTACTCAGCAGTCTATTTCACAAAGCCACACATTTCGAGATTCACTGAATAATACAAATAGTTAAGATAGACAGAATCCTGTTTCATGTGGTCACACAATTAGAGCATCACTGAGTAACACACCAGGGGAAATGTTAGGAATCTACTTTATATAGCCCCTCATTTGCAGCCTAAGCGAATAATGCACACGTGTGGAATAGACACTAGTCTATTTTATATAACTACAAACTCAAAGCCTGAGTGGGTAATACACAACTTTAGAATAGTCACAAATCTATTCTATATGCCCAACTATTCAAAGTCAGAGTCAATAATACACACCTGTGGACTATTCAAAAAACAATTTCATATGGCCAATGTTATAGAACCTCAGTGAAAAATACATGTCTGGGGAACACTCAGGGCGCTATTACATATGGCACCTATTTCAGAGATTCATAGAATAAGGAACACCTTATTGTAGTCAGAATTCTATCGTGTATATCCACATATTCAGAACCTAACAGAAAGACATACACCTTGGGGAAAGTCCGGATTCTATTTCCAATAGTTACATATTCAGAAACTAAATGAATAACATACACCTTAGGGCAAGTCAGGATTCGATTTTTTATAGCTACCCATTTAGATACCAAATGTAAAATCGCACACATGTGGAGTATTCAGGAGTGTCTGTTTTATGGCCACTCATTCACAGCCTCACAGAATAATACAGACTATGGAAATTCAGGAATGTATTTTACATGGCCACTTATTCAGAACCTCATTGAAGAATAATGTATATCTGGAAAATACTCAGGATTCTATTATATATAGCCACTTATTCAGAGACTCACTGAATAATGCACACCTTGGGAATAGTCCGGAGACTATTTAATATGACCATTCACCCAGTGACTCAGTGAAGAATGCACAGCTGAGATAGAGTCAATAGAATGGAGTCATGAGTCTATTTTCTGTGGTGACACATTCAGAAACTAACTGAAGAATACCCACCTTGGAAATAGTCAGAGTCCAGGTCATAAGGCCACTCAATCAAAGCATTACCGAATAATGCACAATGGAGCAATAGTAAGGAGTCTATTACATATTGCCTTTCATTGAGAGTTTCAGTGCATAATAAAGAGCTGTGGAGTAGTCAGGACCCTCTTTTAGGTAGCCCAACGTTACTCAACTATGTGAATGATACACACATGTGTTACAGTCAGGAGACTATTTGATATGGACATTCATACCGCAGCTCTTTGAATGCTGCAGATTTGGGGAATAATCACTAGTCTATTTCATATGGTGATTCATTTGGAAAGTCAAAAAATAATGAACACCTGTGGAGTAAAATGGGGTCTATTACCTAAGGACACTCTTTCAGTGTTTCAGTGAATATTATGTATATCTGATACGTCAGGAATATCTTACACATGGCCACACGTTCAGGGCCTCACTGCATAAAACTCCCCTCAGAAATAGTCAAGGGTCTACTTCAAAAAAAGCACACATTCAGAGTCTCTGTACATAAGGCACACATGGGCAATACAAAGGAGTCTCTTTTCTATGCTCACTTACTCAGCATTTCCTTCAATAATACACACGTGGAAAAGAGTTAAGAGTCTACCTCATGTCGCCACTCATTTAGCACCTCAGCGAATAATTCACACTGGAGTAACAGTCGAGAATTTTTTATATGGCCACTCACTATGTGACTCCCTGAATGATACACACCTGGGGAATCCTCACATTCTATTTCATAATAGCACACATTTAGAACCTCATTGAACAATTCACAATGGAGCAATAGTCAGGTGTCTATTCTTTCTATCCTCTCATTCAACGTTTCAGTGAATAAAAAACTTCTATGGAGTAATCAGCGCACTGTTTAAGATATCCGCGAATTATGTGCTTTTCTGAGTAATACACATCTGGGTGATAGTCAGGAGTTTATTTCATATAAACGTTAATTATGGGTATTACACTGCTGTGTAATACACAACAGTGGGAGTGTCAGGAATCTATTTGGTATGGACACTCATACAGAACCTGTTTGAATTATGCATACATGGAGAATAATCAGGGGTCTATGTCATATGGCTACTCATTCACACAAATAGTGAATAACGTACATGTGGAGTAATGAGAAGTCTGTTGTATATGGCCTATCTTTCATAGTCTCACTGAATATTACATACCTGTGATATAGTCTGTTGTCTATTGTCTATGGCCACTCATTCAGAGCATCACTGAATAATGCACACCTGGGGAATAATCAGAAGTCTCTATCCTATGGCCTCTCATCAAGAGTCTCACTAAATACACACACCTGGAAAAACAGTCAGGGTTTACTTATATCACCTAGTTTAGAGTCTCACTCAATAATACACACCTGTGGAAGAGTATAGAGACTTTTTCTTGTGGCTACTCTTAAGGAGTGCCCCTAAATAATGTGGCGAATTCAGGAGGCTATTTTATGTAGACATATTTTCAGAATATCAGTGAATAAAAGAGACTCTTGCTATAGTAAGGCATCTAATTAATATGGCCACATCTTGTAAGCCTTACGAAATAATACCAAACTGGAAAATAATTTGGAGTCTATTTTTGATGGACATTCATTGAGAGCCACAGTGAACAATGCACACCCATGGGGTAGCCAGGTGTCTAGTTCATTTGGACGCCATTCATAGCCTCAGTGGATAATAGGCACGTGTGGATTAGTCAGGATTTCATTTCATATAACCACTAACTCGTAATTTCAGTGAATAATGCACAAATGTAAAGTACTCAGCAGTCTATTTCACAGATTCACTCATTCCAAGATTCACTGAACAATACAAATAGTTAAGATAGACAGAATCCTGTTTCATATGGTCACACAATCAGAGTCTCACTGAGTAAGACACACCTGGGTAAACGTTAGGAGTCTACTTTATATAGCCTGCCATTTACAACCTCAGCGAATAATGCACACGTGTGGAATAGACACTAGTCTATTTTATATGGCCACAAAATCAAAGCCTGTGAGTAATACACAATTTTAGAATAGTCACAAGTCTACTCCATATGCCCAAATATTCAAAGGCAGAGTCAATAATACACACCTGTGGACTAGTCATAAAACAGTTTTATATGGAAAAATTTTAGAACTTCAGTGAATAATACATACCTGGGGAATACTCAGGACGCTATTACATATGGCACATATTTCAGAGGTTCACTGAATAAGAAACACCTGTATTGTAGTCACAATTCTATTTTGTATATCCACAAATTCAGAAAGTAACATAAAGACACACACAATCGGGAAAGTCAGAATGCTATTTCTTATAGCCACATATTCAGAACCTAACTGAATAACATACACCTTGGGGAAAGTCAGGATTCTATTTTCTATAGCCACACATTTAGATACCAAATGTAAAAACGCAACCCTGCGGAGTATTCAGGAGTGTCTGTTTTATGGCCACTCGTTCCGAGCCTCACAGAATTATACAGAACTATGGAAATTCCGGAGTGTATTTTACAAGGCAACTTATTCAGAACCTCATTGAATAATCATGTATATCTGGAAAATACTCAGGATTCTATTATATATAGCCACTTATTCAGAGACTCACTGAATAATGCACACCTGCGAAATGGTAAGAAGACTCTATCCTATGTCCTCTCATTGAGAGCCTCACTAAATGTACACACCTGGGAAAATAGTCAGGATTTACTTATATCCCTTCATTTAGAGTCTCAATAATGCACACCTGTGGAAGAAGACGTTTTCATGTGGCTTCTCATTCAGAATGTCACTCAATACTGTGGTGTATTCAGGAGTCTATTTCAGGTAGACACTTTTTCAGAGCCTCAGTGAATAATAAAGACCCTTGCTATAGAAAGGCATCAAATTAATATGGCCACATTTTGTAAGCCTCCCTGAATAATACAAACCTCGAGAATAATTTGGAGTCTATTTTCAAAGGACATTCATTCAGAACTTCGGTGAATAATGAAGACCCATGTGTTAGCAAGAGTCTATTCTTTTGACACTCATTCATAAACTCAGTGGATAATATGAACGTGTGGATTAGTCAGGATTTCATTTTATATGGACACTGACTAGTAATTTCAGTGAATAATGCAAAAATTGAAAGTATTCAGCAGTCTATTTCATAGAGCCACTCATTCAGAGATTCACTGAATAATACAAATATTTAAGATAGACGGAATCTTGTTTCATATGGTCACACAATCAGAGCCTCACTGAGAAACACAAACATGGGGAAGCGTTAGGAGTCTACTTTATATAGCCTCACATTTACAGCCTCAGCGAATAATGCACACGTGTGGAATAGACACGAGTCAATTTTATATGGCCACAAAATCAAAGCCTGAGTGAGTAATACAGAACTTTGGAATAGTCACTAGTCTATTCCATATGCCCAAATATTCAATGTAAGAGTCTATAATACACACCGCTGGAATAGACAAAAAACAACTTCATATATCCAAAGTTTTAGAGCCTCAGTGAATAATACATACCTGGGGAATACTCAGGACGCTATTATATATGGCATCTATTTCAGAGATTCATTGTAGAAGGAAAACCTTTATTGTAGTCAAAATTAAAAACATTAAAAAACTTATCCATCATGATAAATTAGGATTCATCCTGGGGATGCAAGGCTGGTTCGACATACACAAGTTTATAAATGTAATTCACCACATAAACAGAAGCAAAAACAAAATCCACATGATTATCTCAATTGACGCAGAGAAGGCATTTGACAAAATTCAACAGCCCTTTATGCTAAAAACCCTCAATAATCTTGGTATTCATGGAACATATCTCAAAGTAATAAAAGCTATTTATGACAAACAAACAGCCAATATCATACATAATGGGCAAAAACTGGAAGCATTCCCTTTGAAATTCAGCAATGGACAAGGATGCCCTCTCTCAACACTCCTATTCAACATAGTACTGGAAGTTCTAGCCAGAGCAATCAGGCAAGAAAAAGAAATAAAGGGTATTCAAATAGGAAAGGTGGAAGCCAAATTGTCTCTATTTGCAAACGACATGATAGTATACCTAGAAGACGCCATCACCTCAGCAAAAAATCTCCTGAAACTGATAAGCAAATTCAGCAAAGTCTCAGGATATAAAATCAATGTACAAATATCACAAGCATTTCTATACACCAATAACAGACTTAAAGAGAAACAAATCAAGAACGAACTGCCATTCACAAATGTTACCAAGAAAATAAAATACCTAGGAATACAACTCACAAGTAATGTAAGGGACCTCTTTAAGGAAAACTACAAACCATTGCTCAACGAAATAAGAGAGGACACACACAGATGGAGAAACATTCCATGTTCCTGGTTAGGAAGAATCAATATCATGAAAATGGCTATACTGCCCAAAGTAATTTACACAATCAATGCTATCCCCATCAAACTACCATTAAATTTCTACACAGAACTGGAAAAAAACCACCATAAGTTTTATATGGAACCAAAAAAGAGCCCACATAGCCAAGTCAATTCTAAGCAAAAAGATCACAGCGGGAGGCATCACACTACCAGCCTTCAAACTATACTACAAGGCTACAGTAATCAAAATAGCATGGTACTGGTACCAAAACAGAGATATAGACCAATGGGTCAGAACAGAAGCATCGGAGGCAACACAACATATCTACAACCATATTATATTTGATAAACCAGACAAAAACAAGCAATGGGAAAAGGATTCCCTATTTAATAAATGGTGTTGGGAAAACTGGCTAGCCATATGCAGAAAGCAGAAACTGGACCCCTTCCTGACACCTTACACAAAAATTAACTCCAGATGGATTAAAGACTTAAACATATGACCTGACACCATAAAAACCCTAGAAGAAAATCTAGGAAAAACCATTCAGGACATAGGAGTAGGCAAGGATTTCATGAATAAAACACCAAAAGCATTGGCAACAAAAGCCGAAATAGACAAATGGGACCTAATCAAACTCCACAGCTTCTGCATGGCAAAAGAAGCAGTCACTAGAGTGAATCAGCAACCATCAGAATGGGAAAAAATCTTTGCAGTTTACACATCTGACAAAGGGCTGATATTCAGAATTTACAAAGAACTCAAACAGATTTACAGGAAAAAAACAAACAAGCCTATTCAAAAATGGGCAAAGGATATGAACAGAAACTTTACAAAAGAAGACATACATGAGGTCAATAAACATATGAAAAAGTGCTCATCATCACTGGTCATTAGAGAGATGCAAATCAAAACCGCATGGAGATACCATCTCACGCCAGTTAGAATGGCGATCATTAAAAAATCTGGAGACAGCAGAAGCTGGAGAGGATGTGGAGAAATAGGAACACTCTTACACTGTTGGTGGGAGTGTACATTAGTTCAACCATTGTGGAAGACACTGTGGCGATTCCTCAGGGACCTAGAAATAGAAATTCCATTTGACCCAGCAATCCCATTACTGAGTATATATTCAAAGGACTATAAATCGTTCTACTATAAGGACACATGCACACGAATGTTCATTGCAGCACTGTTTACAATAGCAAAGAACTGGAACCAACCCAAATGCCCAACGATGATAGACTGGACTGGGAAAATGTGGCACATACACACCATGGATTATTACGCAGCAATCAAAAATGATGAGTTTGTGTCCTTTTTAAGGACATGGATGAAACTGGAGAACATCATTCTCAGCAAACTGACACAAGAAGAGATAAAGAAATACCGCATATACTCACTCATAGGTGGGTGAGAAAAATGAGAACACATGGACACAGAGAGGCGGTCTACTATACACTGGGGTCTATTGGGAGGAATGGAGGAGGGACAGCGGGGGGCTGGGGAGAAATAGCTTGGGGATGAATGCCAAGTGTGGGTGAAGGGGAGGAAGGCAGCAAAACACACTGCCATGTGTGTACCTATGCAACTATCTTGCACGTTCTGCACATGTACCCCAAAACTTATAATGCAATAAAAATTTTTAAAAAAGTAACGCACACCTGTGGAGTAAAATGGGGTTTATTACATAAGGCCACTCTTTCAGTTTTTCATTGAATATTATGTATACCTGATAAGTCAGGAATCTCTTTCACATGTCCACTCATTCAGGGCCTCAGTGCATAATACTTCCCTCAGAAATAGTCAAAAGTCCACTTAAAATAAGTACACATTTAGAGTCTCTGTAAGTAATGCACACATGGGCAATACTCAAGAGTCTCTCATCTATGCCCACTTTGTCAGAGTCTCATTCAATAATTCACACGTGGTGAAGAATTAAGGGTCTACTTATTGTAGCTACTTATTTATAGTCTCAGTGAATAATTCACACCTGAGTAATAGTCAAGCATTTTTTATATGGCCACTCACTATGTGCCTCCCTGAATTATAGACACCTGGGGAATCCTCAGGATTTTATTTTATATTACCACACATTTAGAACCTTATTGAATAATTTACAATGGAGCAATAGTCAGGTGTCTATTATTTCTGGCCTCTCATTCAAAGTTTCGGTGAATTATAAACTTCTATGGAATAATCAGGGCACTGTTTAAGATAGATAGAAATTAAGTGCTTTCCTGTGTGCCACACCTGGGTGATAGTAGTTTATTTTATATGAACTCTAATTTTGGGTAATGATGAGTAATACACAAATGGGGGAGTGTCCTGAGCCTATTTGATGTGGACACTCACACATAACATGTTTGAATAATGCACACATTAAGAATAATCAGGAGTCTATGTCATAGGGCTATTCATTCAGACAAACAATGAATAACGCACATGTGGTGCAATCAGAAGTCTGTTCATATGACCGTTCTTTCACAGCCTCCGTGAATATTACACACTTGTGATACAGTCTGGAGTCTGTTGTTTATGGCCACTCATTCAGAGAATCACTGAATAATGCACACCTGCGGAATAGTCAGAAATCTCTTTCCTATGGCCTCTCATTGAGAGCCTCACTAAATGTGCACATCTGGTAAAAGAGTTAGGATTTACTTATATCCCCTGCTTTAGAGTCTCACTCAATAAAGCGCACCTGTGGAATAGTAAGGAGACTTTTTCATGTGGCCTCTCATGCGGAGTGTCACTGAGTAATGTGGTGAAGTCAGGAGTCTATTTCATGTACACACATATTCAGAGCCTCAGTGAATAAAAAAGACCCTTGCAATAGTAAGGCATCTAATTAGTATGGCCACATTTGTAAGCCTCACTGACTAATACACACCTGGATAATAATTTGGAGTCCATTTTTCATGGATACTCATTCAGAGCCTCAGTGAGTAATGCACCCCACTTTGGTAGCCAGAAGTCTATTTCCTTTGGGCAGTCATTCATAGCCTAGTGCATACTATGCACGTGTGGATTAGTCAGGATTTCATTTCATATGGCCACTGACTCATAATTTCAGTGAATAATGCACAAATGGAAAGTACTCCAGTATATTTCATAGAGCCACTCATTCAGAAATTCACTGAGTGATACAAATATTTAAGATTGAGAGAATCTTGTTTCATATGGTCACACAATCAGAGCCTCACTGAGTTACACACACCAGGAAAAGCGTTAGTAGTCTACTTTATATAGCCTCTCATTTACAGCCTCAGCGAAAAATGCACACATGTGGAATAGACAGGAGTCTATTTTATATTTCTACAAAATCAAAGCCTGAGTGAGTAATACACAACTTTAGAATAGTCACCAGTCTATTTCATATGCCCAAATATTCAAAGTCAGAGTCAATAATACACACCTGTGGACTAGTCAAAACAATTTCATATGGCCAAAGTTTTAGAGCCTCAGTGAATAAAACATACCTGGGGAATACTTAGGACGCTATTACATATGACATCTATTTCAGAGATTCAATGAATAAGGAACACCTTTATTGTAGTCAGAATTCTATTTCGTATAGCTATATATTCAGCACCTAACTGAATGACATACACCTTGAATAAAGTCAGGATTCTATTTCTTATAGCCACATATTTAGAACCTAACTGAATAACATACACCTTGGGGAAAGTCAGGATTCTATTTCGTATAGCCCCTTATTTAGATTCCAAATGTGGAAACGCACACCTGTGGAGTATTCACGAGTCTCTTTTTTATGGCCACTCATTCAGATCCTCACAGAATAATACAGAACTATGGAAATTCAGAAGTGTATTTTACACTTTTTTATGGCCACTTATTCAGAACCTCATTGAAGAATCATATATATCTGGAAAATACTCAGGATTCTTTTACTTTTTAAATTTTTATTTCATTTTATGTTTTGGGGTACATGTGCAGAACGTTCAAGTTAGTTGCATAGGTGCACACATGACTATGTGTTTTGCTGCCTTCCTCCCCTTAACCCACATTTGGCATTTCTCTTCAGGCTATTTCTCCCCAGCTCCCCCCGACTCTCCCTCCCCTATTTTCCCCAATAAACCCCAGTGTGTTGTACCCCTCTCCCTGTGTCCATGTGTGATTTTTTTATTTTTATTGCATTTTAGGTTTTGGGGTACATGTGAAGAACGGGCAAGAACGTTGCATAGGTACACACATGGCAGTTTTTCTTGGTACCTTCCTCTCCTTAACACACATTTTGCATTTCTTTTTAGTCTATCCCTTTCCAACTCCCTTCCCCGCTGTCTCTCCCCAATTTTCCACAATAGACCCCAGTGTGTCCCCCTGTTCTCACTTTTCTTACCCGCCTATGAGTGAGAATATGTGGTATTTCCTTTTCTGTTCTCGTGTCAATTTGCTGAGAATGATGTTCTCCAGATTCATCCATTTCCTTACAAAGGACATAACGTCGTCATTTTTGAGTGCCACATAATATTCCATGGTGTATATGTGCCACATTTTCCCAGTCCAGTCTATCATCAATGGGCATTTGCCTTGGTTCCAGTTCTTTGCTATTGTAAACAGCACTGCAATGAACATTCGTGTGCCTGTGTTTTTATAGAAGAAGGATTTTTATTCCTTTGGATATATACCCAGTAATGGGATTGCTGGGTTAAATGGAATTACTATGTCTAAGTCCTTGAGGAATCAAAACGCTGTCTTCCCCAATGGTTGAACTAATTTGCACTCCCACCAACAGTGTGTGTTCCTATTTCTCCACATCCTCTCCAGCATCTGTTGTCTCCAGATTTGTTAATGATTGCCATTCTAACCGCCATGAGATGGTACCTCAATGTGGTTTTGATTTGCATCTCTCTAATGACCAGTGATTATGAGCAATTTTTCATGTGTTTGTTGGCCTCAGGTATGTCTTCTTTTGTAAGGTGTCTGTTCATATCCTTTGCCCGTTTTTAAATGGGCTTGTTTGTTTTTTTCCCTGTAAATCTGTTTGAGTTCTTTGTAAATTCTAGATATCAGCCCTTTGTCAGATGCATAAAATGCAAAGATTTTTTCCCAATCTGTTGGTTGCTGATTCACTCTAGTGACTGTTTCTTTTGCCGTGCAGAACCTGTGGAGTTTGATTAGGTCCCATTTGTCTATTTTGGTTTTTGTTGCCAATGCTTTTGGTGTTTTGGTCATGATGTCCTTGCCTACTCCTATGTCCTGAATGGTTTTGCCTAGATTTTCTTCTAGGGTTTTTACGGAGCCAGGTCTTATGTTTAAAATCTTAATCTATCTGGAGTTAATTTTACTGTAAGGTGTCAGGAAGGGGTCCAGTTTCTGCTTTCTGCACATGGCTAACCAGTTTTCCCAACATCATTTGGTAAACAGGGAATCCTTTCCCCATTGCTTGTTTTTGTCTGGTGTATCAAATATTATATGGTTGTAGAAATGTTTATTTGTCTCTGATGCCTCTGTTCTGTTCCATTGGTCTATATCTCGGTTTTGGTACCAGTACCATACTGTTTTGATTACTGTAGCCTTGTAGTATAGTTTGACGTCTGGTAGTTTGATGCCTCCTGCTGCATTATTTTTGCTTAGAATAGACTTGGCTATGCATGCTCTCTTTTGGTTCCATATAAAGTTCATGGTGTATTTTTCCAGTTCTGTGAGAAAATTCAATGGTAGCTTGATGAGGATAGTGTTGATTCTGTAAATTAATTTGGGCAGTATAGCCATTTTCACAACATTTATTCTTCCTAACTATGAACATGGAATGTTTTTTCCTCTGTTTGTGTCCTCTCTTATTTCGTTGAGCAGTGGTTTGTAGTTTTCCTTGAAGGGATCCCTTATGTTCCTTGTAAATTTTATTCTTAGGTGTTTTTTTTCTCTTTGTAGCTATTGTGAATGGCAGTTCATTCTTGATTTGTTTTTCTTTAAGTCTGTTATTGGTGTATAGGAATGCTTGTAATTTTTGCACATTGATTTTATATCCTGAGACATTGCTGAAGTTGCTTATCAATTTCAGAAGTTTTTGGGCTGAGGTGATGTGGTCTTCTACGTATACTATCATGTCGTCTGTGAATAGAGACAATTTGGCTTCCTCCTTTCCTATTCTAATACACTTTATTTCTTTTTCTTTCCTGATTTCTCTGGCTAGATCTTCCAGTACAATGTTGAATAGGAGTGGTGAGAGAGGGCATCCTTGTGTAGTGCCGGATTTCAAAGGGAATGCTTCCAGTTTTTGCCCATTAAGGATGATATTGGCTGTTGGTTTGTCATAAATAGATTTTATTACTTTGAGATATGTTCCATCAATACCCAGGTTATGGAGAGTTTTTAGCATAAAAAGCTGTTGATTTATGTCAAATGCCTTCTCTGCATCAATTGAGATAATCAGGCCATTTATGTTTTTGGTTTTGTTAATTTGATAAATGACGTTTATAGACCTGCGTATGTTGAACCAGCCTTGCATGCCCGGGATGAATCCTACTTGATCATGATGGATAAGGTTTTTAATGTGCTGTTGCAATCGGTTTGCCAGTATTTTATTGAAAATTTTTGCATCTATGTTCATCATGGATATTGGCCTGAAGTTTTCTTTTTTGTTGAGTCTTTGCCGGGTTTTGGTATCAGGATGATGTTAGTCTCATAAAATGATTTGGGAAGAATTCCCTCTTTTTGAATTATTTGGAATAGTTTCAGAATGAATGGTACCAGCTCCTCTTTGTGTGTCTGGAAGAATTCGGCTGTGAACCCATCTGGACCAGTACTTTATTTGTGTGGTAGTCTCTTAATTGCTCCCTCGACCTTGTTATTGGTCTAGTCATACTTTCAGCTTCCTCGTGGTTTAGGCTTGGCATGACACACGTGTCCAGGAATTTATCCATTTCTTCCTGGTTTACTAGTTTATGTGCATAGAGTTGTTTGTAGTATTCTCTGATAATGGCTTGAATTACTGTGGAAGCTGTGGTGATTTCCCCATTATCGTTTTTTATTGCATCTATTTGATTGTTCTCTCTCTTCCATTTTATCAGTCTGGCTAGTGGTCTGTCTATTTTGTTGATCTTTTCGAAAAACCAGCTCTTAGATTTATTAATTTTTTGAAGAGTTTTTCGTGTCTCTATCTCTTTCAGTTCTGCTCTGATCTTAGTTATTTCTTATCTTCTGCTAGGTTTTGAGATTTTTTAATCTTCCTCCTCTAGCTTTTTCAATTTTGACGATAGGGTGTCAATTTTGGATCTCTCTACTCTTCTCATGTGGGCACTTATTGCTATATATTGTCCTCTACAGACTGCTTTAAATGTGTCCCAGAGATTCTGGTATATTGTATCTTCGTTCTCGTTTGTTTCAAAGAACTTCTTTATTTCTGCCTTCATTTCATTGTTTATCCAATCAACATTCAAGAGCCAGTTGTTCAGTTTCCATGAAGCTATGCGGTTCTGAGTTAGTTTCTGAATTCCGAGTTTCAACTTGATTGCACTATGGTCTGAGAGACGGTTTGTTATGATTTCAGCTGTTTTGCATTTGCTGAGGAGTGCTTTACTTCCAGTTATGTGGTCAATTTTTGAGTAGGTGTGATGTGGTGCTGAGGAGAATGTATATTCTCTGGATTTGGGATGGAGAGTTCTGTAAATGTCTATCAGGTTTGCTTGTTTGAAGTCTGAGTTCATGTCCTGCATATCCTTGTTAATTTTCTGTCTCGTTTATCTGTGTGATATTGACAGTAGAGTGTTAAAGTCTCCCACTATTATTGTGTGGGAGTCTACGTCTCCTAGTAAGTCATTAAGAACTTGCCTTATATATGTGGGTTCTCCTATATTGGGTCCATATATATTTAGGATTGTTAGCTCTTCTTGTTGTATCGATCCTTTTACAATTATTTAATGACCTTCTTTGTCTCTTTTGATCTTTGTTGCTTTAAAATCTATTTGATCAGAGATGAGAATCGCGACTCCTGCTTTTTTTTTGCTCTCCATTTGCTTGGTAAATCTTCCTACATCCTGTTATTTTAAGCCTTTGTGAATCTTTGCATGTGAGATGGGTTTCCTGGATACAGCACACCGATGGGTTTTGGTTTCTTATCCAATTTCCCAGTCTGTGTCTTTTGATTGGTGCATTTGGCCCATTTACATTTAGGGTTAATATTGTTATGTGTGAGTTTGATACTGCCATTTTGATGCTAAATGGCTGTTCTGCCCATTAGTTGATGCAGATTCTTTATTTTGTTGATGCTATTTAGCATTTGGTATGTTTTTAAAATGGCTGGTACTGGTTGTTTCTTTCTATGTGTAGTGCCTCTTTCAGGAGCTCTTGTAAAGCAGGCCTGGTGGGGACAAAATCTTTGAGTTCTTGCTTGTTGGCAAAAGATTTATTCTTCCTTCACTTACGAAGCTCAGTTTGTGTGGATATGGAATTCTGGGTTGAAAGGTCTTTTCTTTAAGGATGTTGAATATTGGCCCCCACTCTCTTCTGGCTTGTAGAGTTTCTGACAAGAGATCTGTTGTGAATCTGATGGGCTTCCCTTTGTGGGTGACCTCACCCTACTCTCTGGCTGCTCTTAGTGTTTTCTCCTTTATTTTAAACCTGGTGAATCTGACGATTATTTGCCTGGGGTTTGCTCTTCTTGCAAAATATCTTTGTGGTGTTCTCTGTATTTCCTGGAGTTGAATATTGACCTGCCTTGCTAGGGTGGAAAAATTTTCGTGGATAATATTCTGAAGAGTATTTCCAGCTTGGATACATTCTCTTCATCACATTCAGGTACATCTATCAAACCTAGGCTTGGTCTCTTCACATAGTCCCACATTTCTTGGAGATTTTTTTCATTCCTCTTTGCACTTTTTTCTCTAATCTTAGTTTCTCATTTTATTTCATTGAGTTGAACTTCGACTTCTGATATTCTTTCTTCTGCCTGGTCAATTCGGCTGTTGAAACTTGTGCATGCTTCACGAAGTTCTCGTGTTGTGTTTTTCAGCTCCTTCAATTCATTTATATTCCTCTCTAAGTTGTCCATTCTGGTTATCATTTCCTCGAATCTTTCTTCAAAGTTCTTAGTTTCTTCTTTTTTTTAATTTTTATTGCATTATAGGTTTTGGGGTACCTGTACAGAACGTGCAAGATATTTGCATAGGTACACACATGGCAGTGTGTTTTGCTGCCTTCCTCCCCCTCACCCACACTTGGTATTCATCCCCAGGCTATCCCCCCCAGACCCCCCACTGTACCTCCCCCATTTCCCCCAACAGTCCCCAGTGTATAGTAGACCGCCTCCCTGTGTCCATGTGTTCTCATTTTTCTCACCCACCTATGAGTGAGTATATGCGGTATTTCTTTTTCTGTTCTTGTGTCAGTTTGCTGAGAATGATGTTCTCCAGATTCATCCATGTCCTTACAAAGGACACAAGCTCATCATTTTTGATTGCTGCATAGTATTCCATGGTGTATATGTGCCACATTTTAGTTTCTTTGTACTTATTTAGAACATGTTCTTTTAGCACACTGAAGTTTCTCATTATCCACTTTCTGAAGTCTGATTCCATCTTTTCGTCACACTCATGCTCCATCCAGCTTTGTTCCCTTGTTGGTAAGGAGTTTTGGTCCTTGTAGGAGGTGAGGTGTTTTGGTTTCGGGTGTTTTCCTCCTTTTTGCGCTGTTTTCTTTCCATCTTTATGGATTTATCCACCTGTCGTCTTAGTAGTTGCTGATTTTTCTATTGGGTCTCTGTGTGGATGCCCAGATTGTTGATGATGAAGAATTTCTGTTACTTAGTTTTCCTTCTAATGGTCTATCCCCTGTGCTGTACGAGAGCTGAGGTCCACTCCAGGCCCTGCTTGTCTGGGTTACAGCTGCGGAACAGTGAGGGATGCTACCAGTTTCTTCTTCTGCTATCTTTGTTCCAGAATGAAGCCCGCCAAATGTCAGTCTGATTAGTCCTTTTTTGGGGTGACTCTTTGGATATACAGAGATCAGGGAGCTGCTTCAGGAGATGGTCTGTTCTTTATAGGAGCTCCAGTGCTGAGCTGTAAGCTCCGTTGTTCATTCAGGGTTGTTGGGAGAATGTGTTTATGTGTGCTTCAACAGAACTCATAAACCCCCCCTTTTTTTCCCCCTTAGATGCTCTGTCTCAGGGAGTTGGGGCTTTCTTCATGAGTATCTGTTGCACTGTCTTGCCCAGCTAGGAGGCAGTCTATTCACCATTTGTCTGCTGTGTTTCCGCCCTCTTAGTGTGGGTCCACCCGGCTGCCACCAGCTTTGTTCTCCTGTGGTGCACTCCACCCTGCTGGTGGAGTCTCTGTTATGGCGGGTTGCCTCAGCAATGGCAGGCTGCGTCAGCCCTGGGCAGTATATCAGTAGGAGCAGATTGTGTCTGTAGTGGTGGACGTCCCTCCCCCAGCAGGCTGCACCATCCTAGATGCCTGCAGCAAAATTCTCATCACCGAGTGCCTCCAATTGCCACCCTGCTTGGCCCTGTGAGGGTGGAACCCACTGAGCCCAATCACCCAGCTCCCTGCCTCAGAGTCTGTCCTCTCTCTCTCTCTCTTTCTCTACCCAAGCTGAAAGGTCGACTCTCTCACTGGCGCACCAGTAGCCTGCTGATAGGGCACTGGGATCCATGCGATCTCCTGTGCCGCTGCCAACTACACCGGCTCAGATCATGTTTCCCAGGAATCTCCTGGTCTGGCTCATTGTCCAAGTCCCGTTCAATCAGATGTAAATTCCAATCTGCCCTTCCAAATCTCACATTGCCGGTTTAACAGGACACCCAGACCAGTGAGTTTTGTGCTGGGTGCCACTGCGCTGTGGCGCCGACCGAATCGGCCTTGCCAGCCACCTGTGCTAATGTCCCATGTCTCTCCCACACCTGGGACTTTCAAAATTCTGTGCGCAAACAAGGTGCATCCGAGGATGTGGCTATGACTCACCCTCTGCGCATTCACTGAGAGCTGCAATGCTGAGTCTCCTCTATGACGCCATCTTGGAAGCAAATCCTCACTGGTATATTTTACATGGCCACTAATTTAGAACATCATTGAAGAATCATATATATATGGAAAATACTCAGGATTCTATTATATATAGCAACTTATTCAGAGACTCACTAAATAATGCACACCTGGGGAATAGTCTGGAGAATATTTGATATGACTGTTCACCCAGTGACTCAGTGAAAAATGCACAGCTGAGAAATAGTCGAGGAAAGAGTCATGAGTCTATTTTCTTTGGTCACTCATTCAGAAACTCACTGAATAATACCCAGCGTGAAAATAGTCAGAGTCCAGGTCATATGGCCACTCAATCAAAGCATTAAAGAATAATGCACAATGGGGCAACAGTAAGGAGTCTATTTCATATGGCCTCTCATTGAGATCTTCAGTGTGTTATAAACAGCTGTGGAGTATTCAGGACCCTGTTTAAGGTAGCCACAAATTACACAGCTACATGAATAATACACACATGTGTGATAGTCAGGAGACTCTTTGATATGGACATTGATACAGCACATCTTCGAATACTGCACATTTGGAGAATAATCAGTAGTCTATTTTATATGGTGATTTGTTTGGAGAGTGAAAATATAATGGAAACCTGTGGAGTAAAATGTGGTCTATTACATAAGGCCACTCTTTCAGTGTTTCAGGGAATAATAAGTATATCTGATAAATCAGGAATCTCTTTCACATGGCCACTTGTTCAGAGCCTCAGTGCATAATACTCTCCTAAGAAATAGTTTAGGGTGAATTTCAAATAAGTACACATTCAGAGTCTCTGTAAATAATGCACACATGGGCAATAAACAAGACTCTCTTTTCTATGACCATTTAGTCAGAGTTGCATTCAATTATACACACCTAGGGAAAAGTTAAGAGTCTATTTCATGTAGCCACTCATTTAGAGCCTCAATGAATAATTCACAACGGAGAAATAGTCGAGAATTTTTTATATGGCCACTCACTATGTGCCTCTCTTAATGATATCCACCTGGGGAATCCTCAGGTTTCTATTTCATACTACCACACATTTAGTACCTTATTGAATAATTCACAATGGAGCAGTAGTCATGTGTCTATTCTTTCTGACCTCTCATTCAAAGATTCAGTAAATAACAAACTTATATGGAGTAATCAGGGCACTGTTTAAGATATCCACAAAATAAGTGCCTCCCTGAGTGATACACACCTCGGTGATAGTCAGGATTTTATTTCACATGAACTCTAATTCTGTGTCTTGCTGTGTAATACACAACTGGAGGAGTGTCAGGAGTCTATTTGGTGTGGACACTCATACAGGTCCTGTTTGAATAATGCACACATGGAGAATAATCAGGAGTCTATGTCATGCAGCTACTCATTCAGAAAAACAGTGAATAATGCACATGTGGAGTAATGATAAGTCTGTTTCGTATGTCCGTTCTTTCACAGCCTCACTGAATATTACACTTGTGACATAGTCTGGAGTCTATTTTTTATGGCTACTTATTCAGAGAATCACTGAATAATGCACACCTGCGAAATGGTAAGAAGTCTCTATCCTATGGTCTCTCATTGAAAGGCTCACTAAATGTACACACCTGGGATAATAGTAAGGATTTACTTATATCCCCTCATTTAGAGTCTTACTCAATAATGCACACCTGTGGAAGAAGGCGTTTTCATGTGGCTTGTCATACAGAGTGTCACTGAATAATGTGGTGTAGTCAGGAGTCTATTTCAGGTAGACACTTTTTCAGAGCCTAAGTGAATAAGTGAGACCCTTGCTATAGTAAGGCATCAAATAAATATGGCCACATTTTGTAAGCCTCACTGAATAATACACACCTGGAGAATAATTTGGAGTTTATTTTCTAAGGACATTCATTCAGAGCTTTGGTGAATAATGCACACCCGTGTGTTAGCAAGAGTCTATTTCATATGGACACTTATTCATAAACTCAGTGGATAATATGAACGTGTGAATTAGTCAGGATTTCATTTTATATGGACACTGACTAGTAATTTCAGTGAATAATTCACAAATTTAAGTATTCAGCAGTCTATTTCATAGAGCCACTCATTCAGAGATTCACTGAATAATACAAATATTTAAGATAGACAGAAACCTGTTTCATATGGCCCCACAATCAGAGCCTTATTGAGTAACACGCACCTGGGGAAAGGTTGAGAGTCTACTTTATATAGGCTCTCATTTACAGCCTCAGCGAATAATGCACACGTGTATAATAGACATTAGTCTATTTTAAATGGCCACAAAGTCAAAGCCTGAGTGAGAAATACACAACATTAGAATAGTCACTAATCTATTCAATTTCCACAAATATTCAAATCAGAGTCAATAATAAACACCTGTGGACTAGTCAAAAAAAAATTCATATGGCCAAAATGTTAGAGCCTCAGTGAATAATACATAACTGAGGAATACTCATGATGCTATTACATATGACATCTATTTTAGAGATTCATTGAATAGGAAAATTCGGTATTGTAATCAGAATTCTACTTCATATAGATACATATTCAGAACCTAAATGAATGACATACACCTGGGGGAAAGTCAGGATTCTATTTCATGAAGCAACATATTCAGAACCTTACTGAATAACATAGTCCTTTGGAAAAGTCAGGATTTTATTTCGTATAGCCAGTCATTTAGATATCCAACATAAAAGCGCACACCTGTGGAGTATTCAGGAGTCTTTGTTTTATGGCCACTCATTCAGATTCTCACAGAATAATAGAGAACTATAGAAATTCAGGAGTGTATTTTAAATGGCCACTTATTCAGAACCTCATTGAAGAATCATATATATCTGGAAAACACTCAGGACTCTATTATATATAGACGCTTTTTCAGACACTCACTGAATAATGCACACCTGGGGAATAGTCTGGAGATGATTTCTTATGACCGTTCACCCATTGACTAAGTGAAAAACACACAGCTGAGGAATATTCAAGAGGACAGAGTCATGAGTCCATTTTCGGTGGTAACTTGTTCAGAAACTCACTGAAGAATACCCACCTTGGAAATAGTCAGAGTCCAGGTCATATGGCATCTCAATCTAAGCATTACTGAATAATGCACAATGGGGCAATAGTAAGAAGTCTACTTCATATGGCCTCTCATTGAGAGGCTCAATGCGTAATAAACAGCTGTGGAGAAGTCAGGACCCTCTTTAAGGTAGCCCCAAATTACGCAGCTATGTGAATGATACACACATGTGTGATAGTTAGGAGACTCTTTCATATTGACACTCATACAGTACCTCTTCGAATACTGCACATTTGGGGAATAAACACTAGTCTATTTCATATGGTAATTCGTTTGGAGAGTCAAAAATTATCGCACAGCTGTGAAGTAAAATGGGTCTATTATATAGGGACACTTTTTCAGTGTTTCAGTGAAAAATATTTATATCTGATAAGTCGGGAATCTCTTTCACATGGCCACTCATTCAGGGCCTCGTGCATAATACTCCCCTCCAAAAGATTCAAGGGTCTACTTCAAGTAAATACACATTAGGAGTCTCTGTAAGTAATGCACACATGGGCGATACACAAGAGTCTATTTTCTATGCCCACTTAGTCAGAGTGTCATTCAATAATACACACATGTGGAAGATTTAAGAGTCTACTTCATGTAGCCACTCATTTAGAGCCTCAGTGAATAATTCACACCGAAATAATACTCGAGCATTTTTAATATGGCCACTCACTATGTTCCTCCCTGAATGATACACACCTGGGGAATCCTCAAAATTCCATTATATTTTGCTACACAATTAGAACCTTATTGAATAATTCACAGTGGATCAATGGTTAGGTGTCTATTCTTTCTGGCCTCTCATTCAAAATTTCACTGAAAAATAAACTTCTATGGAGTAGTCAGAGCACTGTTTATAATAGCCACGAATTAAGTTCCTTCCTGAGTGATACACACCTGGGTGATTGTCAGGACGTAATTTAATATGAACTTTAATTGTGGGTATTGCTGAGTAATACACAACTGGGTGAGTGTCAGGAGTCTATTTTTATGGACACTCATACAGAACCTGTTTTAATAATGCAAACAGAAAGAATAATCCAAACTCTATGTCACATGGCTACTCATTCAGACAAACAGTGAAAAACGCACATGTGGAGTAATGAGAAGTCTGTTTCATATGGCCATTCTTTCACAGCCTCACTTAATATTACACACTTGTGATATAGTCTGGAGTCTATTGTTTATGGCAACTCATTCAGAGAATCACTGAATAATGCACACCTGCGGTATAGTCAGAAGCCTCTATTCTATGGACTCTCATTGAGAGCCTCACTAAATTTACACACATTGGAAAACAGTCAGGAATTCCTTATATCCTCTCATTTAGACTCTCACTCAATATTACTCACCTGTGGAATAGTAGAGACTTTTTCATGTGGCCTCTCATTCGGAGTGTCACTGAATAATGTGGTGTAGTCAGGAGTCTATTCCATCTACACATTTTCAGAGCCTCAGTAAATAAGAGAGACCCTAGTTATAGTAAAGCATCTAATTAATATAACGACATCTTGTAAGCCTCACTGAATAATACACACCTGGAGAATAATTTGGAGTCTATTTGTGATGGACATTCATTCAGAGCCTTGGTGAATAATGCACACTCATGGGGTAGCCAGGAGACTATTTCATTTGGACACTCATTTACAGCCTAATTGGATAATATGCACGTGTGGATTAGTCAGGATTTCATTTCATATGGCCACTGAATCATAATTTCAGTGAAAAATTCACAAATGTAAAGTACTCAGCAGTCTATTTCATAGAGCCACTCATTCAGAGATTCACTGAATAATACAAGTATTTAAGATAGACAGAATCCTGTTTCATATGGTCACACAATCAGAACCTCACTGAGTAACACACACCTGGGGAAGGGTTAGGAGTCTACTTTATATAGCCTCACATTTACAGCCACAGCGAATAATGCACACGTGTGGAATAGACACTAGTCTATTTTTTATGGCCAAAAATCAAAGCCTGAGTGTTTAATACACAACTTGAGAATAGTCACTTGTCTATTCCATATGCCCAAATATTCAAATTTAGAGTCAATAATACACACCTGTGGACTAGTCAAAAAACAATTTCATATGGCTAAAGTTTTAGACCCTCAGAGAATAATTCATACCTGCGGAATACTCTGGACGCTATTACATATGGCATCTATTTCAGAGATTCATTTAATAAGGAACCCCTGTATTGTAGTCAGAATTCTATTTTGTATAGCTCCATATTCAGTACCTAACACCATGACATACACCTTGGGAAAAGTCAGGATTCCATTTCGTATAGCCACTCATTTAGATACCGAATGTGAAAACGCACACCTGCCGGGTATTCAGGAGTCTCTGTTTTATTGCCACTCATTCAGAGCCTCAAAGAATAATAAAGAACTATCAAATTCTGGAGGCTATTTTACACGGCCACTTATTCAGAACCTCATTGAAGAATCATATATATCTGGACAATACTCTGGATTCTATTATATACAGCCACTTATTCAGAGTCTCACTGAATAATGCACACCTGGGCAATAGTCTGGAGACTATTTGATATGACCGTTCACCCAGTGACTCAGTGAAAAATGCACAGGTCAGATATAGACAAGAAAATAGAGTCATGAGTCTATTTTATGTGGTGACTTGTTCAGAATCTCACTGAAGAATACCCACTTCGGACATAGAGTCCAGATCATATGGCCACTCAATAAAAGCATTACCAAATAATGCACAATGAGGCAATAGTAAGGAGTCTGTTTCATATGGCCCCTCACTGAGAGCTTCAGCGCATAATAAACACTTGTAGAGAAGTCAGGACCCTATTTAAGGTAGCCCTAAATTATGCAGCTACGTGAATGATAAACACATCTGTGATAGTCAGGAGACTACTTGATATGGACACTCATACAGCACCTCTTCGAATACTGCACATTTGGGGAATAATCACTAGTCTCTTTCATATGGTGATTCGTTTGGAGAGTCAAAAACTAACACACACCTGTGGAGTAAAAAGGGGTCTATTACATAAGGCCACTCTTTCACTGTTTCAGTGAGTAATATGTATATCTGATAAATCTGGAATCACTTTCACATGGCCACTTGTTCAGGGCCTCAGTGCATAATACTCCCCTAAGAAATAGTCAAGGGTCTACTTCAAATAAGTGCACGTAAAGAGTCTCTGTAAGTAATGAAAACATGGGCAATACACAAGAGTCTCTTTTTAGGCCCACTTAGTCAGAGTCTCAATCAATAATACACACCTGGGGAAGATTTAAGAGTCTACTTCATGTAGCCACTCTTTTAGAGCCTCAGTGAATAATTCACACCGAAGTAATATTCAAGAATTTTGTATATGGCCACTCACTATGTGCCTCCCTGAGTGATAAACACCTGGGAAATCCTCATAATTTTATTTTGTACTACCACACATTTAGAATATTATTGAATAATTCACAATGGAACAATAATCAGGTGTCTATTCTTTATGGCCTCTATTTAAAATATTCAGTGAATAATAAACATCAATGGAGTAATCAGAGCACTGTTTAAGATATCCACAAATTATGTGCCTTCCTGAGTGATACACACCTTGGTGATAGGAGTTTATTTAATATAAACTCTAATTCTGGGTATTGCTGTGTAAGACACAACTGGGGGAGTGTCAGGGGTCTATTTGGTAAGGACAATCATACAGAAACTGCTTAAATAATGCACACATGGACAATAATCACGAGACTATGTCATATGTCTACTCATTCAGACAAACACTGATAACTCACATGTGGTGTAATGAGAAGTCTCTTTCACATGGCCGTTCCTTCACAGCCTTACTGAATATTACCCACTTGTGATATAGTCAGGAGTCTAATGTTTATGGCCATTCATTCATATGATCACTCAATGATGCACACCTGTGCAATAGTCAGAAGTCTCTATCCTATGGCGTTTCATTGAGATCTTCACTAAATGTACGCACCTGGAAAAATAGTCAGGATTTACTTATATCCACTCATTTAGGGTCTCACTCAATAATGCACACCTGTGGAATAATAAGGAGACTTTTTCATTTGGCCTCTCATTCAGAGTGTCACTGAATAATGTGGTGTAGTCAGTAGTCTATTTCATGTAAACACATTTTCGGGGACTCAGTGAATAAGAGACATCCTTGCTATAGTAAGGCATCTAATTAATATGGCCACATCTTGTAAGCCTTACTGGATAATACACACCTGGAGAACAATTTGGAGTCTATTTGTGATGGACATTCATTCAGAGCCACGGTGAATAATGCACACCCGTGAGGAAGCCAGGAGTCTATTTCATTTGTACACTCATTCATAGCCTCAGTGGATAATATGCACGTGTGGATTAGTCAGGATTTCCTTTCATATAGCCACTGACTCATAATTTCAGTAAATAATGCACAAATGGAAAGTACTCAGAAGTCTATTTCATAGAGCCACTCATTCAAAGATTCACTGACTAATACAAATATTTAAAATAGACAGAATCCTGTTTCATATCTTCACAGAATCAGAGCCTCACAGAGTAACACACACCTGGGGAAGCGCTAGGAGTCTCCTTTATATACCCTCTGATTTACAGCTGCAGTGAATAATGCACACGTGTGGAATAGACAATAATCTCTTTTATATGGCCACAAAATCAAAGCCTGAGTCAGTAATACACAACTTTAGAATAGTCACTAGTCTATTTCATGTGCCCAAATATTGAAAGTCTGAGGCAATAATACTCACCTGTGGACTAGTCAAAAAACAATTTCATATGGCCAAAGTTTTAGAGCCTCAGTGAATAATACATACCTGGGAAATACTCAGGATGCTATTGCATTTGGCATCTACTTAAGAGATTCATTGAATAAAGAACACCTCTAGTGTACTCAGAATTCTACTTCATGTAGCCATTTATTCAGAACCTAACTGAATGACATACACCATGTGGAAAGCCAGGATTCTATTTTATATATCCACATATTCAGAACCTAACTGAATCACATACACCTTGTGGAAAGACATGATTCTATTTCCTATAGCCACTCATTTAGATACCGAATGTAAAAACGCACAACTGCAGAGAATTCAGGAGTCTCTGTCTTATGACCACTCATTCAGAGCCTCACAGAGTAATACAGAACAATGAAAATTCATTAGTGTATTTTACATGGCCACTTATTCAGAACCTCATTGAAGAATCACATATATCTGCAAAATACTCATGATTCTATTATATATGGCCACTTATTCAGAGACTCCCTGAATACTGCACACCTGGGGAATGTACTGGAGACTATTTGATATGACCGTTCACCCAGTGACTCCGAGAAAAATGCACAGCTGAGAAATAGTCAAGAGGATGGAGTCATGAGCCTATTTTCTGTGGTAACACGTTCAGAAAATCACTGAAGAATACCTACCTTGGAAATACTCAGAGTCCAGGTCATAGGGCCACTCAATCAAAGCATTACCACATAATGCACAATGGGGCAATAGTAAAGAGTCTATTTCATATGGCCTTTCACTAAGAGCTTCAGTGCATAATAAACAGCTGTGGAATTCTCAAGACTCTCTTTAAGGTAGCCACAAATTACGCAGCTACGTGAATGATACACACATGTGTGATAGATTATTTGATATGGATACTCATACAGCACATCTTCAAATACTACACATTTGGTGAATAATCACTTGTCTATTTCACATGGTGATTCATTTGGGGAGTCAAAAAGCAACGCACACATGTGGAGTAAAATGGTTTCTGTAAGATAAGGCCACTGTTTCAGTGTATCAGTGAATAATATATATATCTCATAAGTCTGGAATCTCTTTCACATGGCCACTCGTTCAGGGCTTCAGTGCATAATAATCCCCTCAGAAATACTCAAGGGTCTACATCAAATAAGTACATATTAAGAGTCTCTGTAAGTAATGCACACATGGGCAATACACAAGAGTCTCTTTACTATGCCCACTTAGTCAGAGTCTCATTCAATAATACACACCTAGGGAAGAGTAAAGAGTCTACTTTATATAGGGACTCATTTAGAGTCTCAGTGAATAATTCAAACCAGAGTAATAGTCGGGCATTTTTTATATGGCCACTCACTGTGTGCCTCCATGAATGATACACACCTGGAGAATCCTCACATTCTATGTCATAATAGCACACATTTAGAACCTTATTAAATAATTAACAATGGAGCAATAGTATGGTGTATATTCTCTCTGGGCTCTCATTCAAAGTTTCAGTGAATAATAAACTTCTATGGAGCAATCTGGGCACTATTTAAGATAATCACGAATTAAGTGCCTTCCTGAGTGATACACAGCTGGTTTATAGTTAGGAGTTTATTTCATATGAACTCTAATTCTCAATATTGCTGAGTAATACACAACTGGGGTACTGTCAGGAGTCTATTTAGTGTGGACACTCATACAGAAACTGTTTTAATAATGCGCTCATGGGGAATAATCAGGAGTCTATGTCATATGGCTACTCATTCAGAAAAACAGAATAACTCACATGTGGAGTAATGAGAAGTCTATTTCATATGGCCATTGTTTCACAGCCTCAATGAATATTACACAATTGTGATATACACTGGAGTCTATTGTTTATGGCCACTTATTCAGAGAATCACAGAATAATGCACACTTGTGGAATGGTCAGAAATCTCTATTTTATTGCCTCTCATTGTGAGCCTCACGAAATGTACACACCTGGGGAAATAGTTTGGATTTACTTATATCCCCTCGTTTAGAGTCTCACTCAATAATGCACCCCTGTGGAATAGTAAGGAGACTTTTTCATGTGCCCTCTCATTCGGAGTGTCACTGAAATATGTGGTGGAGTCAGGAGTCTATTTCATGTAGACATATTTTCAGAGCCTCAGTGAATAAGAGATACCCTTGCTATAGTAAGGCATCTAATTAATATGGACACATGTTGTAATCCTTACTTAATAATACACACGTGGAGAATAATGTGGAGTCTATTTTCGATGGACATTCATTCAGAACCTCGGTGAATAATGCATACCCTTTGGGTAGCCAGTAGTCTATTTCATTTGGACACTCCTTCATAGCCTCAGTGGGTAATATGCACGTGCGGTGTAGCCAGGATTTCATTTCTTATGACCACTGACTCGTAATTTCAGTGAAAAATGCACAAATGTAAAGTACTCGGCAGTCTATTCCATAGAGCTACTCATTCAGAGATTCACTGAATAATAGGAACATATAAGGTAGACAGAATCGTGTTTCATATGGTCACACAATCAGAGCTTCACTGAGTAACGCACACCTGGGGAAGCGTTAGGAGTCTTCTTTACATAGCCTCTCATTTACAGCTTCAGTGAATAATGCACACGTGTGGAATAGACACTAGTCTGTTTTATGTGGCCACAAAATCAAAGCCTGAGTGAGTAATACACAACTTTAGAATAGTCACTAGTCTATTCCATATGCCCAAATATTCAAAGTTAGAGTCAATAATACACACATGTGGACTAGTCAATAAACAATTTTAAATGTCCAAAGTTTTAGAGCCTCAGTGAATAATACATACCAGAGATTATTCAGGACTCTATTACATATGGCGTCTATTTCAGAGATTCATTGAATAAAGAACACCTGTATGGTACTTAAAATTCTATTTTATATAGCCACATATTCAGAACCTAACTGAATAACATACACCTTGTGGAAAGTCAGAATTCTGTTTCTTATAGCCACTCATTTAGATACCGAATGTAAAAACGCACACCAGCGAATTATTCAGGAATCTCTGTTTTATGGCCACTCATTCAGAGCCTCAAAGAGTAATACAGAACTATGGAAATTCAGGAGTGTATTTTACATGGCGACTTATTCAGAACCTCATTGAAGAATTATATATATCTGCAAAATACTCAGGATTCTATTATATATATATAGCCACTTATTCAGAGATTCACTGAATAATGCACACCTGGGGAATGGTCTAGAGACTATTTGATATGACCATTCACCCAGTGACTCAGTGAAAAATGCACAGCTGAGAAATAGTCAAGAGGATGGATGCATGAGTCTATTTTTTGTGGTAACTCATTCAGAAATGCACTGAAGAATACCCACCTTGGATATAGGCAGAGTCCAGGTCATACGGCCACTCCATCAAAGCATTACCGAATAATGCACAATGGGGCAACAGTAAGGAGTCTATTTCATATGGCCTCTCACTGAGAGCTTCAGTGCGTAATAAACAGCTGTGGAGTTCTCAGGACCCTCTTTAAGGTAGCCACAAATTACACAGCTACGTACATGATACACTCATGTGTGATAGTCAGGAGACTATTTGATTTGTACACTCACACAGCACCTCTTCAAATACTGCACATTTGAGGAATAATCACCAGTCTATTTCAAATGTTGATGCGTTTGGAGAGTCAAAAAATAACGCACACCTGTGGAGTAAAATGGGATCTATTACATAAGGCCACACTTTCAGTGTTTCAGTGAATAATATGTATATCTGATATGTCTGGGATCTCTTTCACATGGCCACTCGTTCATGGCTTCATTACATAATACTCACCTCAGAAATAGTCAAGGGTCTTCTTCAAATAAGTACACAATCAGAGTCTCTGTAAGTAATGCACACATGGTCAATACACAAGAGTCTGTTTTCTATGCCCACTTAGTCAGAGTCTCATTCAAAAATACACACCTGGGGAAGAATTAAGATTGTTTTTCATGTAGCCACTTATTCAGACGCTCAGTGAATAATTCACACTGGAGAAATAGTTGAGCATTTTTTATATGGCCACTCACTATGTGCCTCCCTGAATAATACACACCTGGGGAATCCTCATGGTTTTATTGCATATTAACACACATTTAGAACCTTATTGAATAATTTACAATGGAAAAATAGTCAGGTGTCCATTCTTTCTGGCCTCTCATTCAAAGTTTCTGTGAAAAATATACTTTTATGGAGTAATCAGGGCACTGTTTATGATAGCCACAAATTGTCTTCCTGATTGATACACACCTGGGTGATAGACATGAGTCTATTTCATTTGAACTCTAATTCTGGGTATTGCTGTGTAATACACTACTGTGGGAGTTCCAGGAGTCTATTTGGTATGGACACTCATACAGAACCTGTAGGAATTATGCACACATGCAGAATAATCAGAAGTCTATGTCATACAGCTACTCATTCGGACAAACAGTGAATAACGCACATGTGGAGTAATGAGTTGTCCGTTTCATATGGCCGTTCTTTCAGAGCGTCACTGAATATTACACACTTGTGATATAGTCTTCAGTCTATTGTTTGTGGCCACTCATTCAGAGAATCACTGAATAATGCACACCTGCGGAATAGTCATAAATCTCTATCCTATGGCCTCTCATTGAGAGCCTCACTAAGTATACACACCTGAGAAAATAGTCAGCATTTAATTATATCTGCTCATTTATTGTCTCACTCAATAAAGAAGACCTGTAGTATAGTAAGGAGACATTTTCATGTGGCCTCTCATTCGGAGTGTCACTGAATAATGTGGTGTAGTCAGGAGTCTACTTCATGTAGACAAATTTTCAGGGCCAAAGTGAATAAGAGACCCTTGCTATAGTAAGCCATATAATTAATATGGCCACATCTTGTAAGCCTCACTGAATAATACACACCTGGAGAATAATTTGGAGTCTGTTTTCGATAAACATTCATTCAAAATTTCAGTGAATAATTCACACCCGTGGGGTAGCCAGGAGTCTATTTCATTTGGACACTCATTCATAGCCTCAGTGGATCATACGCACTTGTGGATTAGTCAGGATTTCAATTCAGATTGCCACTGACTCGAAATTTCAGTGAATAATGCACAAATGTAAAGTACTCAGTAATCTATTTCATAGAGCCATTCATTTATATATTTACTGAATAATACAAATATTTAAAACAGACAGAATCCTGTTTCATATGGTCACACAATCGGAGCCTCACTGAGTAACAAAAACCTGGGTTAGCGTTAGGGGTCTTCTTTATATAGCCTCTCATTTACAGCCTCAGCGAATTATGCACACATGTGGAATAGACACGAATCTATTTTACATGGCCACATAATCAAAGCCTGAGGCAGTAATATTCAACTTTAAAATAGTCACTTGTTTATTCTGTATGCCCAAATATTCAAAGTCATAGTCAATAATACACAGTGGACTATTCAAAAAACTATTTAATATGGCCAATGTTTTAGAGCCTCAGTGAAAATACATACCTGGTGAATACTCAGGACGCGATTACATATGGCATCTATTTCAGAGATTCATTGAATAAAGAAGACTTGTATTGCAGTCAGAATTCTATTTCGTATGCCACATATTCAGAACCTGACTGAATAACATACACCTTGGGGAAAGTCAGGATTCTATTTCATATAGCCACTCATTTAGATACCGAATGTAAAAACGCACACCTTCAGAGTATTCGGGAGTCTCTCTTTTATGGCCACTCATTCAGAGCATCACAGAATAATACAGAACTATGAAAATTCAGGAGTGTATTTTACATGGCCACTTATTCAGAACCTCATTGAAGCATTATGTATATTTGTAATTGACTCTGGATTCTATTATATATAGCCACTTATTCAGAGACTCACTGAATAATGCACACCTGGGGAATAGTCTTGAGATTATTTGATATGACCATTAACCCAATGACTCAGTGAAATATGCACAGCTGATAAATAGTCAAGAGGATAGAGTCATGAGCTTATATTATGTGGTAACTCGTTCAGAAACTCACTGAAGAATACTCACCTTGGAAATAATCAGAGTCCATGTCATGTGGCCACTCAATCAAAGCATTACCGAATAATGCACAATGGGGCAATAGTAAGGAGTCTATTTCATATGGCCTCTCATTGAGAGCTTCCGTGTGTAATAAACAGTTGTGAAGTAGTAAGGACCCCATTTAAGGTAGCCCCAAATTACACAGCACCATCAATGATACACACATGTGTGATAGTCAGGACACTATTTGATATGGACACTCATATAGCACCTCTTCGAGGACTTCACATTTGTGGAATAATCAAGTCTATTTCATATGTTGATTTGTTTGGAGAGTCAAAAAATAACGCACAGTTGTGGAGTATAATGGGTTCTGTTACAGAAGGTCACTCTTTCAGTGTTTCAGTGAATAATATGTATATCTGATAGGACAAGAGTCTCTTTTACATGGCCACTCGTTCAGGGCCTCAATGCATAATACTCCCCTCAGAAATCATCAAGGGTCTACTTCAAATAAGTACACATTCAGTCTCCGTAATTAATGCACACATGGGCAATACACAAGAGTCTCCTATCCATGCCCACTTAGTCAGAGTCTCATTCAATAATACACACCTGGGGAAGAGTTAAGAGTCTACTTCATGTAGCCACTCATTTAGATTCTCAGTGAATAATTCACACTGGAGTAATATTTGAACATTATTTGGAGGATGTTCCAAGATGGCGCCATAGAAACAACTCAGGATTGCAGCTCTCAGTGAAGGCCCAGAGGGTGAGTCCTAGCTGCGTTTTCAGAGGGACTTTTGTTGCCTACAAAACTGTCAAATTCCCAGGTGTAGGAGAGACACAGGAGAGCAGTGCAGCCCTCTTGCATGGCCGTTTCTGCCAACGCCATGCTGCGGTGCAGCGGCAGCCATCGCAAACCTCACTGGTCTGAGTGCCCTGTTAAAGCGGCAATCTGAGTTTTGGGAGGGCAGATTGACATGTCCATTTGATTGAAGGGGACTTGGATGGTGAGCCAGAACAGGAGATTCCTGGTAAGAGCAATTTTTGCCGATGCGGTGGGCCATCACAGGGGAGATTGCACTGATCCCAGTGGCCAATCAGCAGGCGACTGCGTTGCCTGTGAGAGAGTCAACAATTCAATTTGGAAAGAAAAAGAGAGAAAGAGAGAGGAGTGATTCTGAGGCAGGGAGCCAGGTGATCAGGCTTAGTGGGTCCCACCCCCATGGGGACAAGCAGCGTAGCGATTCCAGGCACTCGGGCTTGAGAGTTTTGTTGCGGGGTCAGCTGAATTCAGGACAGTGCAGCTTGGTGGAGGAGGGGCGTCTGCCAATAAGGACGCAATCCGCACCTACTGAGGTACCACCCACTGCTGACACAGCCTGCCGTTGCTGAGGCAACCAGCCATAACAGAGAGACGCTGCCAACAGGGCAGAGCACACCATATTAGAATGGGGCCATGCAGTAGCAGATCAGATGCGCGCTAGCAGGGCAGAGCACCAGCAGGCAAATAGTGAATAGACTGTCTTCAAGCTTGGCATGACGGTGAAACAGATACTCATAAAGAAAGCCCCAACTCCCTGAGACAGAGGATCTGATGAATGAAAAAATGAGGGCTTTTATAAGTTCTGCTGCAGAAGACACATCTGCCCAGCAACCCTGAAGGAACATCGAAGCTCACAACTCAGCACTGGAGCTTCTATAAAGTACATACCATATCCTCAAGCAGCTCCCTGACCCCTGTATATCCAAAGAGCCACCTCAAAAAAGGACCAATCAGACTGAGAATTGGTGGGCATCATTCTGGGACAAACATAGCAAAAGAAGAAACTGGTAGCATCCCTCACTGTTTCACAGCAGCTACAGGTGTACCCCAGACAAGCAGGGCCTGGAGTGGACCTCAGCACTCGTACAGCAGTGGGACCAAACCGTTAGAAGAAAAACTAAGTAACAGAAATACTTCATTATCAGCAATCTGGACATCCACTAAGAGAACAAATTGAAAAGTCAGCAACTACTAAGACAACCGGTGGATACATCCACAAAAATGGAAAGAAACCAGCGCAAAAGGAGGAAAACACCCAAAAGCAAAACACCTCACCTCCTACAAAGGACCAAAACTCCTCACCAGCAAGGGACCAAAGCTGGACGGAGAATGAGAGTGATGGAATGACAGAATCACACTTCAGAAGGTGGATAATGAGAAACTTCAGTGAGCTAAAAGAACATGTTCTAAATCAATGCAAAGAAACTAAGAACCTTGAAAAAAGATTTGAAAAAAGATTCGAGGAAATGATAACAAGAATTGACAACTTACAGAGGAATATGAATGAATTGAAGGAGCTGAAAAACACGACACGAGAACTTCGTGAAGCAGGCACAAGTTTCGATAGCAGAATTGACCAGGCAGAATAAAGAATATCAGAAGTCGAAGATGAATTCAATGAAATAGAAAGAGAAACCAGCATTAGAGAAAAATGCACAAAATGAATGAACAAAGTCTCCAAGACATGTGGGACTATGTGAAGAGACCCAACATACGTTTGATAGGTGTACTAGAATGTGACGAAGAGAATGAATCCAAGCTGGAAAACACTCTTCAGGATATTATCCACGAAAATTTTTTCAACCTAGCAAGGCAGGCCAATATGCAACTCCAGGAAATACAGAGAACACCACAAAGATATTCTGCAAGAAGAGCAACCCCAAGGCACATAATCATCAGATTCACCAGTGTTGACATGAAGGATAAAATACAAAGGGCAGCCAGAGAAAAGGGTCGGGTCACCAACAAAAGGAAGCCCATCAGATTCACAGCAGATCTCTCAGCAGAAACTTTACAAACCAGAAGAGAGTGGAGGCCAATATTCAACATCCTTAAAGAAAAGAACTTTAAACCCAGAATTTCATATCCAGCCAAACTGAGCTTCATAAGTGAAGAAAGAATAAAATCTTTTGCCAACAAGCAATAACTCAGAGATTTTGTCACAACCAGGACTGCTTTAAAAGAGCTCCTGAAAGAGGCACTACACATAGAAAGAAACAACCAGTACCAGCCATTTTAAAAACATACCAAATGCTAAAGAGCATCAACAAAATGAAGAATCTGCATCAACCAAAAAACAAAACATACAGATAGCATCAAAATGGCAGTATCAAACTCACACATAACAATATTAACCCTAAATGTAAATGGGCTAAATGAACGAATCAAAAGACACAGACTGGCAAATTGGATAAAAAAAAAAACAAAACCCATCGGTGTGCTGTTTCCAGGAAACCCATCTCACATGCAAAGATTCACAAAGGCTCAAAATAAAGGAATGGAGGGAGATTTATCAAGCAAATGGAGAGAGAAAAAAAAAACAGGAATTGCAATCATCATCTATAATAAAATAGACTTTAAAGGAACAAAAATCAAAATAGACAAAGAAGGTGATTACATAATGGTAAAAGAATTGATACAACAAGTAGAGCCAACGATCCCAAATATACATGGGCCCAATACAGGAGCATCCAAATATATAAGGCAAATTCTTATTGACTTATAAAAAGACTTTGGCTCCCACACAATAATAGTGGGAGACTTCAACACTCCACTGGTTGATCCACAGATCAACCAGACAGAAAATTAACAAGGATATACAGGGCTTGAACTCAAACCTGAAACAAGCAAATCTAATAGACATTCACAGAACTCTCCATCCCAAATCCACAGAATATACATTCTTCTCAGCACCACATCACACCTACTCCAAAATTGACCACATAATTGGAAGTAAAGCAATCCTTAGCAAATGCAAAACAACTGAAATCATAACAAACAGTCTTTCAGATCATAGTACAATCACGTTAGAACTCAGAATTCAAAAACTAAATCAGAACCGCACAGCTTCATGAAAACTGAACAACTGGCTCTTGAATGTTGATTAGATAAACAATGAAATGAAGTCAGAAATAAAGAACTTCATCAAAACCAACGTGAATGAAGACACAACATACCAGAATCTCTGGGACACATTTAAAGCAGTCTGTAGAGGAAAATATATAGCAATGAGTGCCCACATGAGAAGAGTGGAGAGATCCAAAATTGACACCCTATCGTCAAAATTGAAATAGCTAGAGGAGAAAGATCAAAAATACTCAAAACCTAGCCAAAAACAGAAAATAACTAAGATCGGAGAAGAACTGAAGGAGATAAAGACACGAAAAACACTTCAAAAAATCAATAAATCCAAGAACTGGTTTTTGAAAAGATTAACAAAATAGACAGACCACTAGCCAGACTGATAAAAAAAAAGAGAGAGAGAACAACCAAATAGATGTAATAAAAAACGATAAAGGGGAAATCACCACAGACTCCACAGAAATTCAGACCATCATCAGAGAATACTACAAACAACTCTATGCACATAAACTAGTAAACCAGGAAGAAATGGATATATTCCTGGACGCCTGTGTCCTCCCAAGCCTAAACCACGAGGAAGCCGAAACTATGAATAGACCAATAACAAGGTCTGAAGTCGAGGTAGCAATTAAGAGCCTACCACACAAAAAAAGCCCTGGTCCAGATGGGTTCACAGTCGAATTCTACCAGACAAACAAAGAGGAGCTGGTAAATTTTTTTCTGAAACTCTTCCAAATAATTCAAAGTGAAGGAATTCTTCAAAAATCATTTTATGACACCAACATCATCCTGATACCAAAACCAGGCAGACTCAACAAGAAAAGAAAACTTCAGGCCAATATCTATGATGAACATAGATGCAAAAATCTTCAATACAATACTGGCAAACCGATTGCAATAGCACATTTAAAAACGTATCCATCATGATCAAGTAGAATTCATCCCAGGGATGCAAGGCTGGATCAACATATGCAAGTCTATAAACGTCATTCACCACATTAACAGAACCAAAAACAAAAACCACATGATTATCTCAATTGACACAGATAAGGCATTTGACAAAATTCAACAGCCCTTCATGCTAAAAACTCTCAATAAACTCGGTATTGATGGAACATATCTCAAAGTAATAAAAACTATTTACGACAAACCAACAGCCAATATCATACTTAATGATGAAAAATTGGAAGCATTCCCATTAAAATTCAGCCCTAGACAAGGATGCCCTCTCTCACCACTCCTATTCAACATAGTACTGGAAGTTCTAGGCAGAGCAATCAGGCAACAAAAAGAAATAAAGCATATTCGAAAAGGAAAGAAGGAAGCCAAATTGTCTCTATTCGCAGATGAAATGATAGTATACCTAGAATACAACATCACCTAAACCGAAAAACTCCTGATATGGATAAGCAACTTCAGCAAAGTCTCAGGATATAAAATCAATATACAAAAATCACAAGCATTCTTATAAACAAATAACAGACTTAAAGAGAAAAAAATCAAGAATGAACTCCATTCACAATTGCTACAAAGAGAATAAAATATCTAGGAATACAACTTACAAGGAACGTAAGTGACCTCTTCCAGGAAAACTATAAACCACTGCTCAACGAAATAAGAGAGGACAAAAACAGATGGAGAAATATTCCATGTTCATGGTTAGGAAGAATCAATATCGTGAAAATGACTATGCTGCCCAAAGTAATTTACAAAATCAACGCTATCCCCATCAAGCTACGATTGAATCTCCTCACAAAATTTAAAAAAAAAACACCATGTACTTCATATGGAAACAAAAGAGAGCCTGCATAGCCAAGTCAATTCTAAGCAAAAAGAACACAGTGGGAGGCATCACACTCCCAGACTTCAAACTATACTACAAGGCTACAGTAATCAAAACAGCATGGTATTGGTATCAAAACAGAGATATAGACCAATGGAACAGAACAGAGGCAACGGAGTCAGATCAACATATCTACAACCATATAATCTTTGATAAACCAGCCAAAAACAAGCAATGGGGAAAGGATTTTCTGTTTAACAAATGGTGTTGGGACAACTGGTTAGCCATGTGCAGAAAGCAGAAACTGGACCCCTTCTTGACACCTTACAATAAAGTTAACTCCAGATGGATTAAAGACTTAAACATAAGACCCGGCACCATAAAAACCCTAGAAGAAAATGTAGGCAAAACCATTCAGGACATAGGAGTAGGCAAGGACTTCATAACCAAAACACTAAAAGCATTGGCAATGAAAGCCAAAATAGACAAATGGGACCTAATCAAACTCCACAACTTTTGCACGGCAAAGAAACAGTCACTAGACTGAATCGGCAACCAACAGATGGGGAAAAAATCTTTGCAGTTTACCCAACTGACAAAGGAATGATATTCAGAATTAACATACAACTTAAACAGATTTCCAGGAATAGAACAAACAAGCCCACTCAAAAATAGGCATAGGACATGAACAGACAATTTTCAAAAGAAGACATACATCAGGAAAACAAACAAATGGAAAAATACTCATCATCACTGGTCATTAGAGAGAAACAAATCAAAACCACCTTGAGATACCATCTCACGCCAGTTAGAATGGCGATCATAAAAAAAATCCTGAGACAGCAGATGCTGGAGAGGATGTGGAGAAATAGGAACACTCTTTTTTTTTTAATTTTTATTGTGTTATATGTTTTGGGGTACATGTACAGAGCGTGCAAAATAGTTGCATAGGTACACACATGGCAGTGTGTTTTGCTGCCTTCCTCCCCTTTACCCACACATGGCATTCATCCCCAGGGAACACTCTTACACTGTTGTTGGGAGGGTAAATTAGTTCAACCATTGTGGAAGACACTGTGGCGATTCCTCAAGGGCCTAGAAATAAAAATTCCATTTGACCAGGCAACCCAATATCTGGGTATGTATCCAAAAGAATATAAATCGTTCTACTATATGGACATATGCACATGAATGTTCATTGCAGCACTGTTTACAATAGCAAAGAACTGAAACCAACCCAAACGCCCATCAATGACAGACTGGACTGGGAAAATATGGCATATATAAACCATGGAATATTATGCAGCAATCAAAAATGACGAGTTTATGTCTTTTGTAAGGACATGGATAAATCTGGAGAACATCATTCTCAGCAAACTGACACAAGAATAAAAAGAAAATACCACATATTCTCACTCATAGGCGGGTGAGAAAAATGAAAACATAAGGACACAGGGAAGGGGTACTGCATATCGGGGTCTGCTGGGGGAAATAGGGGAGGGACAGCAGAAGAAAAAGCCAAGGAGGGGTAGCCTGGGGAGAAAGGTCAAATGTGGGTTAAAGGGAGGAAGGCAGAAAAACACACTGCCATGTGTGTACCTATGCAACTATCTTGCACGTTTTGCACATGTAACCCAAAATATAAAATGAAATAAAAATTAAAAAAAAATATTCGAGAATTTTTTATATGGACACTCACTATGTGCCTCCCTGAATGATACACACCTGGGGAATCCTCAGGATTCTATTTCACACTACAACACATTTAGAACCTTATTGAATAATTCACAATGGAGCAATAGTGAGATGTCTATTCTTTCTGGCCTCTCATTCAAAGATTCAGTGAATAATAAACTTCTATGGAGTAATCAGGGCAGTGCTTAAGATAGCCACGAATTAAGTGCCTTCCTGAGTGATACACAACTGGGTGATAGTCAGGAGTTTATTTCACATGAACTCTAATTCTTGGTATTGCTGAGTAATACACAACTGCAAGAGTGTCAGGACTCTATTTGCTCTAGACACTCATACAGCACCTGTTTTAATAATGCACACATGGAGAATATTAAGGATTCTGTGTCATACGGCTACTCTTTCAGACAAACAGTGAAAAACGCACATGTGGAGTAATGAGAAATCTGTTTAATATAGCCGTTATTTTACAGCCTCACTGAATATTACACACTTGTGATATAGTGTGGAGTTTATTGTTTATGGCCACTCATTCAGAGAATCACGGAATAATGCACACCTGTGGAATAGTCAGAAGGCTCTATCCTATGGCCTCTCATTGAGAGCCTCACTAAATCTACACACATGAGAAAACAGTCAGGATTTACTTACATAACCTCATTTAGAGTCTCTCTCAATAATGCACACTTGTGGAATAATAAGGAGAATTTTTCATATTGCCTATCATTCGGAGTGTCACTAAATAATGTGTTGTAGTCAGGAGTGTATTTTATGTAGACACATTTTCAGAGCCTCAGTGAATATGTGAGACCCCTGCTATAATAAGGCATCTAATATGGCTACATCTTGTAAGCCTCACTGAATAATACACACCTGGAGAATAATTTGGAGTCCATTTTCGATGAACATTCATTCAGAGCCTCAGTGAATAATGCACACGCATGGGGTAGCCAAGAGTCAATTTCATTGGGACACGTATTCGTAGCCTCAGTGGATAATATGCAGGTGTGGATTAGTCAGGATTTCATTTAATATGGCCAATGTATCATAATTTCAATAAATAATGCACAAATGTAAAGTACTCAGCAGTCTATTTCATAGAGCCACTCATTCAGAGATTCACTGAATAATACAAATATTTAAGATTCACAGAATCCTGTTTCATATGGTCACACAATTCGAGCCTCGATGAGTAACACACACCTGGGGAAGCGTTAGGAGTCTACTTTATACAGCTTCTCATTTACAGCCTCAGCAAATAATGAACACGTGTGGAGTAGACACTAGTCTATTTTATATGGCCACAAAATCAAAGCTTGAGTGAGTAATACACAACTTTAGAATAGTCACTAATTTATTCCATATGCCCAAATATTCAAAGACAGAGTTAATAACACACACCTGTGTACTAGTCAAAAAACAATTTCATATGGCCAAAGTTTTAAAGCCTCAGTGAATAATACATACCTGGAGAATACTCAGGATGCTATTACATATGGCATCTATTTTAGAGGTTCATTGAATAAGGAACACCTGTATTGTAGTCAGAAATCTATTTTATATAGCCACATATTCAGAACATAGCTGAATGACATACCTCTTGGAAAAAGTCCGGATTCTGTTTGGAATAGCCAAATATTCTGAAACTAACTGAAGAGCATACACCTTGGAGAAAGGCAAGATTCTATTTCACATAGCCACTCATTTAGACACCGAATGTAAAAACGCACATCTGCTTAGAATTCAGTCTCTTTTTGATGGACGTTCATTCAGAGCTTTACAGAATAATACAGAACTATGAAAATTCAGGAGTTTACTTCACATGGCCAGCTACTCAGAACCTCCTTGAAGAATCATATATATCTGTAAAATACTCAGGATTCTATTATATATAACCACTTACTCAGAGACTCACTAAATAATGCACACCTGGGGAATAGTCTGGAGATTATTTGATATGACCGTTCACCCAGTGACTCAGTGAAAAATGCACAGCTGAGAAATAGTCAAGAGGATGGAGTCATGAGTCTATTTTCTGTGGTGATGCATTCAAAAACTCACTGAAACATAAACCAATTGGAGATGTCGTCGTAGAAGCCACTCAGGATTGCAGCTCTCAGTGAAAGCACAGAGGGTGAGTCCTAGCCACATTCTCGAATGGACCTTTTGTTCCCACACAGCTTTGAAAGACCCAGGTGTGGGAGAGACACTGGACGCTAGTACAGCCGGCTAGCACAGCCGGCTCCCGCGGCCGCTTTGGCCGTCGCCACAGCAGGACCCGGCACGGAACTCACTGGTCTGGGTGCCCTGTTAAACCGGCAATCCGAGATTTGGAAGGGCAGATTGGCATGTCCATCTGATTGAATGGGACTTGGACAATGAGCCAGACCAGGAGTGTCCTGGGAAGCCTAATCTGAGCTGGTGCAGTGGGCAGCGGCACGGGAGATCACAGGGATCCCAGTTCCCTATCAGCAGGCTACTGGGGCGCCAGTGAAAGGGTCGACCTTTTGGCTTGTGGAGAGGAAGAGAGAGAGAGAGGACGGACTCTGAGGCAGGGAGCTGGGTGATCGAGCCGGGCAGGTCCCACCCTCACGGGGACAAGCAGGGTGGCGACTGGAGGTGCTTGGGGCTGAGAGTTTTGCTGCCGGCATGTAGGACATTGCAGCCCGGTGAGGGAGGGGCGTCCACCATTACGGACGCAATCCGCCCCTACTGAAGTACCGCCCAGGGCTGACACAGCTTGCCATTGCCGAGGCAACCTGTCATAACAGAGAGACTTTGCCAAAAGCGGGGAGCGCTCCAGAGTAGAAGGGAGGCCAGCAGCAACAGGGTGAACCTGCGCTAACTGTTCAGAGCCACGGCAGGAAAATATTGAATAGACTGCCTCCTAGCGGGGCAGGACAGTACAACAGATACTCATAAAGAAAGCCCCAACTCCCTGAGACAGAGCATCTAAGGGGGGCGAAAGGGTGGTGTTTTATGAGTTCTCTTGCAGCAGACATAAACAACCTCCCAACAACCCTGAATGAACAACGGAGCACAGAGCTCAGCACTGGAACCCTATAAAGCACAGACCATCTCCTCAAGCAGCTCCCTGACCCCTGTATATCCAAAGAGTCACCCCAAAAAAGGACGAATCAGACTGACATTTGGCAGGCATCATTCTGGAACAAAGACAGCAGAAGAAACTGGTATCATCCCTCACTGTTCCGCAGCTGCTACAGATAGACCACAGACAAGCAGGGCCTGGAGTGAACCTCAGCACTCATAAAGCAGAGGGGCTAGACCATTAGAAGGAAAACTAAGTAACAGAAATACTTCATCATCAAGAATCTCAGCGTCCACACAGAGACCCAATTGAAACATCAGCAACTACTAACATGACAGGCGAATAAATCCATAAAGATGGGAAGAAAACAGTGCATAAAGGAGGAAAACACCGGAAACCAAAACACCTCACCTCCTACAATGGACCAAAACTCCTCACCAGCAAGGGAACAAAGCTGGAAAAAGAATAAGTGTGACAAAATGATGGAATCAGACTTCAGAAAGTGGATAATGAGAAACTTCAGTAAGGTAAAGAACATGTTCTAAATCAGTGCAAAGAAACTAAGCACCTTGAAAAAAGATTTGAAAAAAGATTCGAGGAATTGATAACAAGAATGGACAACTTAGGAATATGGATAAATTGAAGGAGCTGAAAAACACAACACGAGAACTTCGCGAATCATGCACAAGTTTCAACAGCCGAATTGACCAAGCAGAAGAAAGAATATCAGAAGTTGAAGATCAACACAATGAAATAAAAAAAGAAACCAAGATTAGAGAAAAAAGCACAAAAAGGAATGAACAAAATCTCCAAGAAATGTGGGATTATGTGAAGAGACACATCCTACGTTTGATAGGTGTACCAGAATGTGATGAAGAGAATGAATCCAAGCTGGAAAACACTCTTCAGGATATTATCCAGGAAAATTTCCCCAACCTAGCAAGACAGGTCAATACAAAACTCCAGGAAATAAAGAGAACACCACAAAGACACTCCGCAAGAAGAGCAACCCCAAGGCACATATTGGTCAGATTCACCAGGGTTGAAATGAAGGAGAAAATACTAAGGGCAGCCAGAGAGAAAGGTCGGGTCACCCACAAAGGGAAGCCCATCAGACTCACAGCAGATCTCTTGGCAGAGACTCTACAAGCCAGAAGAGAGTGGGGGCTAATATTCAACATCCTTAAAGAAAAGCACTTTCAACCCAGAATTTCATATCCAGCCAAACTGAGCTTCATAAGTGAAGGAAAAATTAAATCCTTCATGAACAAGCAAGTACTCAGAGATTTTGTCACCACTAGATCTGCTTTACAAGAGCTCCTGAAAGAAGCACTACACATAGAAAGAAACAACCAGTACCAGCCATCCTAAAAGCATACCTAATGCTAAAGATCATCAACAAAATGAAGAATGTACATGAACCAACGGGCAAAACTGGCAGCTAGCATCAAAATAGCAGTATCAAATTCACACATAACAATATTAAACCTAAAGGTTAATGGGCTAAATGCACCAATCAATAGAAACAGACTGTCAAATTGGATAAAACACCAAAACCCATCGGTATGCTGTATCCAGAAAACCCACCTCACACGCAAAGATACACAAAGGCTCAAAATAAAAGGATGGAGGAAGATTTACCAAGCAAATTGAGAGCAAAAAAAAGCAGGAGTTAGAATTCTCGTCACTGATAAAATAGACTTTAAAGCAACAAAAATCAAAAGGGACAAAGAGGGTCATTACATAATGGTAAAAGGATCGATACAACAAGAAGAACTAACAATTCTAAATATATATGGACCCAATGCAGGAACACGGAGATATATAAGGCAAGTTCTTAATGACTTACAAAGAGACTTAGACTCCCAAAAAATAATAGTGGGAGACTTTAACACTCCACTCTCTATAGCAGACAGATCAACCAGACAGAAAATTAACAAGGATATCCAGGGTTTGAACTCAGACCTGGAACAAGGAAACGTGATAGACATTTACAGAACTCTCCACCCCCAATCTGCAGAATATACATTCTTCTCAGCACCACATCACACCTACCCCAAAACTGACCACATAATTGGAAGTAAAGCACTCCTCAGCAAATGCAAAACAACTGAAATCATAACAAACAGTCTCTCAGATCATTAAGAAATCTGGAGACAGCACATGCTGGAAAGGATGTGGAGAAATAGGAACACTCTTACACTGTTGGTGGGAGTGTAAATTAGTTCAACCATTGTGGAAGACAGTGTGGCGATTCCTCAAGGCCCTAGAAATATAAATTCTATTTGACCCAGCAATTTCATTACTAGGTATATATCCAAAGGACTATAAATCATTCTACTATAAGGACACATGCACACGAATATTCATTGCAGCACTTTTTACAATAGTAAAGAGCTGAAACCAACCGAAATGCCCAAAGATGATAGGCTGGAATGGGAAAGTGTGGCACATATACACCATGGAATATTTTGCAGCAATCAAAAATGATGAGTTTGTGTCCTTTGTAAGGACATGGATGAATCTGGAGAACATCATTCTCAGCAAACTGACACAAGAACAGAAAAAGAAATACCCCATATACTCACTCATAGGTGGGTGAGAAAAATGAGAACACATGGACACAGAGAGGCGGTCTACTATACACTGGGGACTATTGGGGGGAATGGGGCAGGGACAGCGGGGTGGCTGGGGACTGATAGCCTGGGGAGGAATGCCACGTGTGAATGAAGGGGAGGAAGTCAGCGAAACACCCTGCCATGTGTGAACCTATGCAACTATCTTGCACGTTCTGCACATGTACCCCAATACCTATAATGCAATAAAAATTTAAAAAAAGAAAGAATAAACAAATTGGTAATTGTCAGAGTCCATGTCATACAGCCACTCAGTCAAAGCATTACCAAATAATGCACAATAGGGCAATTGTAAGGAGTCTACTTGACATGGCCTCTCATTGAGAGGTTCAGTGCGTAATAAACAGCTGTGAAGTAGTCAGGATCCTCTATAAGTTAGCCCCAAATTACGCAGCCACGTGAATGATACACACATGTGTGATAGTCAGGAGACTCTTTGATATGGACACTAATACAGCACCTCTTCAAACACTGCATATTTGTGGAATAAACACTCATCTATTTCATATGGTGATTCGTTTGGAGAGTCAAAAAATAACGTACACCTGTGGAGTAAAATTGAGTCCATTATATAGTGACACTCTTTCAGTGTTCCCAGGAATAATATTGATATCTGATAAGTCCGGAATCTCTTTCACATGGTTACTCATTCAGGGACTCAGTGCATAATAATCCCCTCAGAAATAGTCAAGGGTCTCCTTCAAATAAGTACACATTAAGTGTCTATGTAAGTAATGCACACATGGGCAATACACAAGAGGGTCTTCCCTATGACCACTTAATCAGAGTCCATTCCATAATACGCACCTGGGGAAGAGTTAAATGTCTACTTCATGTAGCCACTCATTTAGAGCCTCAGTGAGTAATTCACGCTGGAGTAAAATTCGAGCATTTTTTATGTGGCCACTCACTATGTGCCTCCCTGAATGATACACACCTGGGTAATGCTCAGGATTCTATTTCATACTAGCACACATTTAGAACCTTATTGAATAATTCACAATGGAACAATAGTGAGGTGTCTATTCTTTCTGGCCTCTCATTCAAAATTTCAGTGAATAATAAACTTCTATGGAGTAATTAGGGCACTGCTGAAGATAGCCACGAATTAAGTGCCTTCCTGAGTGATACACAACTGGGTGATAGTCCGGGGTTTATTTCACATGAACTCTAATTCTTGGTATTGCTGAGTAAAAGGAAACTGGAAGAGTTTCAGGAGTCTAATTGCTCTGGACACTCATACAGCACCTGTTTTAATAATGCACACATGGAGAATATTCAGGAGCCTATGTCATGTGGCTACTCATTCAGACAAACAGTGAAAAACGCAAATGTGGAGTAATGAGAAGTCTGTTTCATATAGCAGTTATTTCACAGCCTCACTGAATATTACACACTTGTGACATAGTGTGGAGTCTATTGTTTATGGACACTCATTCAGAGAATCACTGAATAATGCACCCCTGTGGAATAGTCAGAAGTTTTTATCCTATGACCTCTCATTAAGAGCCTCACTAAATCTACACACCTGAGAAAATAGTCAGGATTTACTTACATAACCTCATTTAGAGTCTCTCTCAATAATGCAAACTTGGGGAATAGTAAGGAGACTTTTTCAAATGGCCTATCATTCGGAGTGTCACCAAATAATGTGTTGTAGTCAGGAGTGTATTTCATGTAGACACATTTTCAGAGCCTCAGTGAATAAGTGAGACACTTGCTATAGAAAGGCATCTAATTAATATGGCCACATCTTGTAAGCCTCACTGAATAATACACACCTGGACAATAATTTGGAGTCCATTTTCGATGGGCATTCATTAACAGCCTCTGTGAATAATGCACACGCATGTGGTAGCCTAGAGTCAATTTCATTGGGACATTTATTCGTAGCCTCAGTGGATAATATACACGTGTGGGTTAGTCAGGATTTCATTTCATATGGCCAATGTCTCGTAATTTCAATGAATAATGCACAAATGTAAAGTACTCAACAGTCTATTTCATAGAGCCACTCATTCAGAGATTCACTAAATAATACAAATATTTAGGATACACAAAATCCTGTTTCATATGGTCACACAATCGGAGCCTCACTGAGTAACACACACCTGGGGAACAGTTAGGAGTCTACTTTTACAGCTTCTCATTTACAGCCTCAGCGAATAATGCACACTTGTGTAATAGACACTAGTCTATTTTATATGGCCACAAAATCAAAGCCTGAGTGAGTAATACACAACTTTAGAATAGTCACTAATCTATTCCATATGCCCAAGTATACAAAGTCAGAGTTAATAATACACACCTGTGTACTAGTCAAAAAACAATTTCATATGGCCAAAGGTTTAGAGCCTCAGTGAATAATACATACCTGGGGGATACTCAGGACCCTATTACATATGGCATCTATTTTAGAGATTCATTGAATAAGGAACACCTGTATTGTAGTCAGAAATCTATTTCATATAGCCACATATTCAGAACCTAGCTGAATGACATACAACTTGGAAAAAGTCAGGATTCTGTTTGGTATAGCCAAATATTCTGAAACTAACTGAAGAGCATACACCTTGGAGAAAGGCAAGATTCTTTTTTGTATAGCCACTCATTTAGACACCGAATGTAAAAACGCACACCTGCTTAAAATTCAGGAGTCTCCTTTTGATGGCCATTTATTCAGAGCTTTACAGAATAATACAGAACTATGGAAATTCAGGAGTTTATTTCACATGGCCACTTACTCAGAACCTCACTGAAGAATCATATATATCTAGAAAATACTCAGGATTCTATTATATATAGCCACTTACTCAGAAACTCACTAAATAATGCACACCTGGGGAATAGTCTGGAGATTATTTGATATGACCGTTCACCCAGTGACTCAGTGAAAAATGCACAGCTGAGAAATAGTGAAGCGGATGGAGTCATGAATCTATTTTCTGTGGTGACACATTCAGAAACTCACTGAAGAATAAACAAATTGGTAATAGTGAGAGTTCAGGTCATATGGCCACTCAATAAAAGCATTACCGAATAATGCACAATGGGGCAATAGTAAAAATTCTATTTCATATGGCCTCTCATTGAGAGGTTCAGTGCATAATAAAGAGCTATGAAGTAGTCAGGATCCTCTATAAAGTAGCCCCAAATTACACAGCTACGTGAATGATACACACATGTGTGATAGTCTGGAGACTCTTAGATATGGACACTCATACAGCACCTCCTCGAACACTGCATATTTGGGAAATAAACACTCATCTATTTCATATGTTGATTCGTTTGGAGAGTCAAATAATAACGCACACCTTTGGAGTAAAATGTGGTCTATTCTATATTGACACTCTTTCAGCGTTTCCGTGAATAATATTTATATCTGATAAGTCGGGAATCTCTTTCACATTGTTACTCATTCAGGGCCTCAGTGCATAATACTCCCCTCAGACGTAGTCAAGGGTCTACTTCAAATAAGTACACATTAAGAGTCTCTGTAAGTAATGCACACATGGGCAATACACAAGAGTGTCTTTCCTATGACCACTTAGTCAGAGTCCATTCAATAATACACACCTGGGGAAGAGTTAAATGTCTACTTCATGTAGCCACTCATTTAGAGCCTCAGTGAATAATTCACGCTGGAGTAAAATTTAAGCATTTTTTATATGGCCACTCACTATGTGTCTTCCTGAATGATACACACCTGGGTAATCCTCAGGATTCTATTTCATACTACCACACATTTAGAATCTTATTGAATAATTCACAATGGAGCAATAGTGAGGTGTCTATTCTTTCTGGCCTCTCATTCAAAGTTTCAGAGAATAATAAACTTCTATGGAGTAATCAGGGCACTGCTTAAGATAGCCACGAATTAAGTGCCTTCCAGAGTGATACACAACTGGGTGATAGTCAGGAATTTATTTCACATGAACTCTAATTCTTGGTATTGCTGAGTAATACACAACTGGAAGAGTGTCACGAGTCTATTTACTCTGGACACTCATACAGCACTTGTTTTAACAATGCACACATGGAGAATATTCTGGAGACTATGTCATACGGCTACTCATTCAGACAAACAGTGAAAAATGCAAATGTGGAGTAATGAGAAGTCTGTTTCATATAGCTGTTATTTCACAGCCTCACTGAATATTACACACTTGTGATATAGTGTGGAATCTATAGTTTATGGCCACTCATTTAGAGAATCACTGAATAATGCACACGTGTGGAATAGTCAGAAGTCTCTATCCTATGGTCTCTCTTTAAGAGCCTCAGTAAAAATATACACCTGAGAAAATAGTCAGGATTTGCTTACATAACCTCATTTAGAGTCTCTCTCAATAATGCACACTTGTGGAAAAGTAAGGAGACTTTTTCATACGGTCTATCATTAGGAGTGTCACCAAATAATGTGTTGTAATCAGGAGTGTATTTCATGTAGACACATTTTCAGAGCATCAGTGAATAAGTGAGACCCTTGCTATAGTAAGGCACCTAATTAATATGGCCACATCGTGTAAGCCTCACTGAATAATACACACCTGGAGAATAATTTGGAGTCCATTTTAGATGGACATTCATTCAGAGCCTCGGTGTAAAATGCAGACGCATGTGGTAGCCAAGAGTCAGTTTCAATGGGACACTTATTCGTAGCCTCAGTGGATAATATGCACGTGTGGATTAGTCAGGATTTCATTTCATATGGCCAATGTCTCATAATTTCAATAAATAATGCACAAGTGTAAAGTACTCAGCAGTCTATTTTATAGAGCCACTCATTCAGAGATTCACTGAATACTACAAATATTTAGGATACACAAAATCCTGTTTCATATGGTCACACAATCGGAGCCTCACTGAGTAACACACACCTGGGGAAGCGTTAGGAGTCTACTTTATACAGCTTCTTGTTTACAGCCTCAGCGAACAATGCACACGTGTGGAATAGACACTAGTCTATTTTATATGGCCATAAAATCAAAGCCTGAGTGAGTAATACACAACTTTAGAATAGTCACTAATCTATTCCATATGCCCAAATATTCAAAGTCAGAGTTAATAATACACACCTGTGGACTAGTCAAAAAACAATTTTATATGGTCAAAGTTTTGGAGCCTCAGTGAATAATACATACCTGGGGAATACTCAGGACGCTATTACATTTGGCATCTATTTTAGAGATTCATTGAATAAGGAACACCTGTATTGTAGTCAGAAATCTATTTCATATAGGCACATATTCAGAACCTAGTTTAATGACGTACACCTTGGAAAAATTCAGGATTCTGTATTGTATAGCCAAATATTCTGAAACTAACTGAAGAGCATACACCTGGGAGAAAGGCAAGATTCTATTTCGAATAGCCACTCATTTAGACATCGAAAGTAAAAACGCACACCTGCTTAGAATTCAGGAGTCTCTTTTTGATGGCCCTTTTCTCAGAGCTTTACAGAATAATACAGAACTATGGAAATTCAAAAGTGTATTTCACATGTCAACTTATTCAGGACCTCATTGAAGAATCATATATATCTGGAAAATACTCAGGATTCTATTATATATAGCTACTTACTCAGAGACTCACTAAATAATGCAGACCTGCGAAATAGTCTGGAGATTATTTGATATGACCGTTCACCCAGTGACTCAGTGAAAAATGCACAGCTGAGAAATAGTGAAGCGGATGGAGTCATGAGTCTATTTTCTGTGGTGACACATTCAGAAACTCACTGAAAAATAAACAAATTGGTAATAGTCAGAGTCCAGGTCATATGGCCACTCAATCAAAGCATTACCGAATAATGCACAATGGGGCAATAGTAAGAAGTCTATTTCATATGGCCTCTCATTGAGAGGTTCAGTGCGTAATAAAAAGCTATGAAGTAGTCAGGATCCTCTATAGAGTAGCCCCAAATTACGCAGCTACGTGAATGATACACACATGTGTAATAGTCAGGAGATTCTTAGATATGGACACTCATACAGCACCTCTTCGAACACTGCATATTTGGGGAATAAACACTCATCTATTTCATATGGTGATTCGTTTGGAGAGTCAAAAAATAACGCACACCTTTGGAGTAAAATGTGGTCTATTATATATTGACACTCTTTCAGTGTTTTCATGAATAATATTTATATCTGATAAGTTGGGAATCTCTTTCACATGGATACTCATTTAGGGCCTCAGTGCATAATACACTTTTAGAAATAATCAAGGGTCTACTTCAAATAAGTACACGTTAAATTTCTCTGTAACTAATGCACACATGGAAAATACACAAGAGTGTCTTTCCTATGACCCCTTAGTCAGAGTCCATTCAATAATACACACCTGGGGAAGAGTTAAATGTCTACTTCATGTAGGCATTCATTTTTTGTCTCAGTGAATAATTCACGCTGGAGTAAAATTTGAGCATTTTTTATATGGCCACTCACTATGTGCCTCCCTGAATGATACACACCTGGGTAATCCTCAGGATTCTATTTCTTTCTTTCTTTTTTCTTAATTTTTATTGCATTATAGGTTTTGGGGTACATGTGCAGAACGTGCAAGATAGTTGCATAGGTACACACATAGCAGTGTGTTTTGCTGCCTTCCTTCCCTTCACCCACACTTCGTATAAAATTAGTGTGCAAAAATCACAAGCATTCCTATACACCAATAACAGACTTAAAGAGAACAAAATTAAGAACGAACTACCATTCACAATTGCTACAAAGAAAATAAAATACCTAGGAATACAACTCACTAGGAATGTAAGGGACCTCTTTAAGGAAAACTACAAACAACTGCTCAACGAAATAAGAGAGGACACAAACAGATGGAGAAACATTCCATGTTCGTGGTTAGGAAGAATCAATATTGTGAAAATGGCTATACTGCCCAAAGTAATTTACACATTCAATGCTATCCCCATCAAACTACCATTGAATTTCTTCACAGAACTGGAAAAAACCACCATGAAATTCATATGGAAACAAAATAAAGGATTCTATTTCATACTACCACACATTTAGAAACTTATTGAAATATTCACAATGGAGCAATAGTGAGGTGTGTATTCTTTCTGGACTCTAATTCAAAGTTTCAGTGAATAATAAACTTCTATGGAGTAATCAGGGCACTGCTTAGGATACCCACGAATTAAGTGCCTTCCTAAGTGATACACAACTGGGTGATAGTCTGGAGTTTATTTCACATGAACTCTAATTCTTGGTATTGCTGAGTAATACACAACTGGAAGAGTGTCAGGAGTCTATTTGCTCTGGACACTCATAGAGCACTTGTTTTTTTTTTTAATTTTTACTGCATTATAGGTTTTGGGGTACATGTGCAGAACGTGCAAGATAGTTGTATAGGTACACACATGACAGTGGGTTTTGCTGCCTTCCTCCCCTTCACCCACACTTGGTATTCATCCCCAGGCTATACACCACAGCCCCCCCCACTGTCCCTCCCCCATTTCCCCCAAAAGTCCCCAGTGTATAGTAGACCATCTCTCTGTGTCCATGTGTTCTTATTTTTCTCACCCACCTATGAGTGAGTATATGCAGTATTTCTTTTTCTGTTCTTGTGTCAGTTTGCTGAGAATGATGTTCTCCAGATTCATCCATGTCCTTACAAAGGACACAAACTCAACATTTTTGATTGCTGCATAATATTCCATGGTGTATATGTGCCACATTTTCCCAGTCCAGTCTATCATCTATGGGCATTTGTGTTGGTTCCAGGTCTTTGCTTTTGTAAACAGTGCTGTAATGAACATTCGTGTGCATGTGTCCTTATAGTAGAACGATTTATAGTTTTTTGGATAGATACCCAGTAATGGGATTGCTGGGTAAAATGGAATTTCTATTTCTAGGTCCCTGAGGAATCGCCACACTGTCTTCCACGATGGTTGAACTAATTTACACTCCCACCAACAGTGTAAGAGTGTTCCTATTCCTCCACATCCTCTCCAGCATCTGTTGTCTCCATATTTTTTAATGATCGCCATTCTAACTAGTGTGAGATGATATCTCAATGTGGTTTTGATTTGCATCTCTCTAATGACCAATGATGATGAGCACTTTTTCATATGTTTGTTGGCTTCATGTATGTCTACTTTTGTAAAGTTTCTGTTCATATCCTTTGTCCATTTTTAAATGGGCTTGTTTTTTTTTTCTGTAAATCTGTTTAAGTTCTTTGTAGATTCTGGATATCAACCCTTTGTCAGATGTGTAAACGGCAAAGATTTTTTCCCATTCTGATGGTTGCAGATTCACTCTAGTGACTGTTTCTTTTGCCGTGCAGAAGCTGTGGAGTTTCATTAGGTCCCATTTGTCTACAAACAAATCTATGCACATAAACTAGTAAATCAGGAAGAAATGGATAAATTCCTGGACGCCTGTGTCCTCCCAAGCCTAAACCAGGAGGAAGCCGAAACAATGAATAGACCAATAACAAGGTCTGAAGTTGAGGCAGCAATTAAGAGCCTACCACACAAAAAAAGCCCAGGTCTAGATGGGTTCACAGCTGAATTCTACCAGACACACAAAGAGGATCTGGTAGCATTACTTCTGAAACTATTCCAAATAATCCAAAAAGAGGGAACCCTTCCCAAATCATTTTATGAGACCAACATCATCCTGATACCAAAACCTGATAGAGACTCAACAAGAAAAGAAAACTTCAGGCCAATATCCATGATGAACATAGATGCAAAAATCTTCAATAAAATCCTGGCAAACTGATTGCAACAGCACATTAAAAAACTTATCCATCATGATCAAGTAGAATTCATCCCGGGGATGCAAGGCTCGTTCAACATATGCAAGTCTATAAATGTAATTCATCACATAAAGAGAAGCAAAAACAAAAACCACATGATTATCTCATGGTATTGATGGAACATATCTCAAAGTAAAAAGCTGTGGAATTGTCAAGACCCTCTTTTAGGTAGCCGCAAGTTACGCAGCTAAGTGAATGATAAACACATATGTGATAGTCAGGAGACTATATGATATGGACACTCATACAGCACTTCTTTGAATACTGCACATTTGGGGAATAATCACTAGTCTGTTTCATATGGTGATTCGTTTGGCGAATCAAAAAATAACGCACACTTGTGGAGTAAAATTGGGTCTATTACATAAGGTCACTCTTTCAGTGTTTCAGAGAATATTATGTATATCTGATAAGTCAGGAATGTCTTTCACATGGCCACTCATTCAGGGCTTCAGTGCATAATACTCCTTTCAGAAAGAGTCAAGGGTCTACTTCAGGAAAGTACACATTCAGAGTCTCTGTAAGTAAAGCACACATAGGCAATACACAACAATCTATTTTCTACGTACACTTATTCAGAGTTTCCTTCAATAATACACACCTGGAAAAGAGTTAAGGGTCTACTTCATGTAGCCACTCATTTAGCGCCTCAGTGAATAATTCAAACCGGAATAGCAGTGGAGAATTTTCATATGGCAACTCACTATGTGACTCCCTGAATGTTAAACACCTGGGGAATCCTCACATTCTATTTCTTAAAAGCACACATTTAGAACCTTATTGAACAATTCTCAATGGAGCAATGTTCAGGTGTCTATTTTTTCTATCCTCTCATTCAAAGATTCAGCGAATTAGAAACTTCTATGGAATAATCAGGGCACTGTTTAAGATAGCCACAAAATAAGTATTTTTCTGATTAATACACACCTGGGTGATAGTCAGGAGTTTATTACATATAAACGCTAATTCTGGGTACTGCTGAGTAATTCACAACTGGGGGAGTGTCAGGAGACTATTTGGTAAGAACACTCATACAGAACCTGTTTGAATTATTCACACATGGAGAATAATCAGGAGTCTAGGTCATACGGCTACTCATTCAGACAAACAGTGAATAACGCACATGTTGAGTAATGAGAGGTCTGTTTTATGTGGCCTTTCTTTTACACCCTCACAGAATATTACACAGCTGTGATATAGTCTGGAGTCTATTGTTTATCGCCACTCATTCAGAGTATCACTAAATAATGCACACCTGGGGAATAATCAGAAGTCTCTATTTTTTGGCCTCTCATTTAGGGCCTCACTAAATGTACACACCTGATAAAATAGTCAGGATTTACTTATGTCACCTCATTTAGAGTCTCACTCAATAATACACACCGGTGGAAGAGTATGGAGACTTTTTCATGAGGCTACAATTTCGGAGTGCCACAGAATAATGTGGTGAATTGAGGAGGCTGTTTTATATGAACAAATTTTCAGAAACTCAGTGAATAAAAGAGTCTCTTGCTATAGTAAGGCATCTAATTAATATGGCCACCTCTTGTAAGTGTAACTAAATAAGACACACCTGAAGAATAATTTGGAGTCTATTTTTGATGGACATTCATTCACAGTTATGGTGAAAAATGCACACCCGTGGGGTAGCCAGGTGTCTATTTCATTTGGACACATTCATAGCCTCAGTAAATAATATGCACGTGTGGATTAGTCAGGATTTTATTTCATATGTCAACTTACTTGTAATTTTAGTGAATAATGCACAAATGTAAAGTACTCAGCAGTCTATTTCATAGAGCCACTCATTCAGAGATTCACTGAATAATAAAAATATTTAAGATAGACAGAATCCTGTTTCTTATGGTCACACAATCAGAGCCTCACTGGTTAACACTCACCTGGGGAAATGATAGGAGTCTACTTTATAGAGCCTCTCATGTGCAGCCTCAGCGAATAATGCACACGTGTGGAATAGAGAGTTTTCTATTTTATATGGCCACAAAATCAAAGACTGAGTGAGTAATATACAACTTTAGAATAGTCACAAGTCTATTCAATATGCCCAAATATTCAAAGTCAGAGTCAATAATACACACCTGTGGACTAGTCCAGAAACAATTTCATATGGCCAAAGTTTTAGAACCTCAGTGAATAATACGTACCTGGGGAATACTCAGGACGTTATTACATATGGCACCTATTTCAGAGATTCATAGAATAAGGAACACCTCTATTGTAATCAGAATTCTATTTCATATAGCCACAAATTCAGGACCTAACTGAAAGACATACACCATGGATAAAGTCAGGATTCTATTTCATATAGCCACACATTCAGAAACTAACTGAATAACACACACCTTGGGTAAAGTCAGGATTCTATTTCCTATAGCAACACATTTAGATACCAAATGTGAAAACGCACACCTGTCGAGTATTCAGGAGTGTCTCTTTTATGGCCATTCATTCAGAGCCTCATAGAATAATACAGAACTATGGAAATTCAGGAGTGTATTTTAAATGGCCACTTATTCAGAACCTCATTGAACAATCCAGTATATCTGGAAAATACTCAGGATTCTATTATATATAGCCACTTATTCAGAGACTCACCGAATAATGCACACCTGTTGAATAGTCTGGAGGCTATTTGATATGACCGTTCACCAAGTGACTCAGTGAAAAATGCACAGCTGAGATAGAGTCAAGGGAGTAGAGTCATGAGTCTATTTTCTGTGGTGACACATTCGGAAACTAACTGAAGAATACCCACCTTGGAAATAGTCAGAGTTCACGTCATAAGTCAACTCAATCAAAGCATTACCGAATAATGCACAATGGGCAATAGTAACAAGTTTATTACACATGGCCTCTCATTGAGAGCTTCAGTGTATAAAAAAAAACTTTGGAGAAAAAATGAAGACCTGGAGACTCAGGATGGCGTCGTAGAAGCAACTCAGGATTGCAGCTCTCAGTGAAGGCACAGAGGGTGAGTCCTAGCCACATTTTCGTTTGGACCTTTTTGGCCCACAGAGCGTTGAAAGACCCAAGTGTGGGAGAGACACGAGACGCTTTGCCAGCTAAGGCTGCCGACTGGCGCGGCTGCTTCAGTTGGCACCGCAGTGGGACCCCGCTCGGATTCACTGGTCTGGGTGCCTTGTTAAACTGGCAATCTGAGATTTGGAAGGGCAGACTGGCATGTCCATCTGTTTGAATGGGACTTGGACAGTGAGCCAGACCAGGAGTTTCCTCGGAAGCATGATTCGATCAAGTGCAGTGGGCAGTGGCACTGGAGATCGCATGGATCCCAGTGCCCTATCGGCAGGTTACTGGGGCGCCAGTGAGAGAGTCGACCTTTCAGCTTGTGGAGAGGGTGTGAGAGAGAGAGAAAGGACGGACTCTGAGGCAGGGAGCTGGGTGATCAGGCTGGGTGGTCCCACCCTCACGGGGACAAGCAGGGCGGAGAATGAAGACGCTTGGGGCTGAGAGTTTTGCTGCCGGCATCTAGGACGGTGCTGCCCGGTGAGGGAGGGGTGTCCACCATTGCTGACGCAATTTCCCCTACTGAAGTACGGCCCAGGGCTGACACAGCCTGCCATTGCGGACGCAACCTGCCATAACAGAGAGACTCCGCCAGGAGCGCTCCACAGCAGAAGGGAGCCCAGCAGCAACACGGCGGACCTGCACTAGCAGGTCAGAGCCCCGGCAGGCAAATAGTGAATAGACTGCCACCTAGTGGGGAAGGACAGTGCAACATATACTCATAAAGAAAGCCCCAACTCCCTGAGACAGAGTATCAAGGGGGGAAAAAAAACGGTGGTGTTTTATGAGTTCTATTGCAGCAGATATAAACAAACTCCCAACAACCCTGAATGAACAACGGAGCTGACAGCCCAGCACTGGAGCTCCTATAAAGCACAGACCATCTTCTTAAGCAGCTCCTTGACCCCTGTACATCCAAAGAGTCACCCCAAAAAGGACTAATCAGACTGACATTTGGTGGCATCATTCTGGAACAAAGACAGCAGAAAAAGAAACTGTTATCATCCCTCACTCTTCCACAGCTGCTACAGTTATACTCCAGACAGGCAGGGCCTGAAGTGGACCTCAGCACTCATACAGCAGAGGGGCTAGACCATTAGAAGGAAAACTAAGTAACAGAAATACTTCATCATCAACAATCTCAGCATCCACAGAGACCCAATTGAAAAATCAGCAACTGCTAAGACTACAGGTGGATAAATCCATAAAGATGGGAAGAAACCAGCACAAAAAGGAGGAAAACACCCGAAACCAAAACACCTCACCTCCTACAAAGGACCAAAACTCCTCACCAGCAAGGGAAACAAGCTGGACGGAGAATGAGTGTGACGAAATGACAGAATCAGACTTCAGAAAGTGGATAATGAGAAACTTCATTGAGCTAAAGGAACATTTTCTAAATCAGTGCAGAGAAACTAAGAATCTTGAAAAAAGATTTGAAAAAAGATTCGAGGAATTGATAACAAGAATGGACAACTTAGAGAGGAATATGAATGAATTGAAAGAGCTGAAAAATACAACAAGAGAACTTCCTGAAGCTTGCACAAGTTTCGACAGCCGAATTGACCAAGCAGAAAAAAGAATATCAGAAGTTGAAGATCAACTCAATGAAATAAAATGTGAAACAAAGATTAAAGAGAAAAGCACAAAAAGGAATGAACAAAATCTCCAAGAAATGTGGGACTATGTGAAGAGACCCAACCTACGTTTGATAGGTGTAACAGAATGTGACGAAGAGAATGAATCCAAGCTGGAAAACACTCTTCAGGATATTATCCAGGAAAATTTCCCCAACCTAGCAAGAAAGGTCAATACTCAACTCCAGGAAATACAAAGAACACGACAAAGATACTCCGCAAGAAGAGCAACCCCAAGGCATATAATCGTCAGATTCACCAGGGTTGAAATGGAGGAGAAAATACTAAGGGCAGCCAGAGAGAAAGGTCGGGTCACCCACAAAGTGAAGCCAATCAGACTCACAGCAGATCTCTTGGCAGAGACTCTACAAGCCAGAAGAGAGTGGGGGTCAATATTCAACATCCTTAAAGAAAAGAACTTTCAACCCAGAATTTCATATCCAGCCAAACTGAGCTTCATAAGTGAAGGAAAAATGAAATCCTTCATGAACAAGCAAGTACTCAGAGATTTTGTCACCACTAGGCCTGCTTTACAAGAGCTCCTGAAAGAGGCACTACACATAGAAAGAAACAACCAGTACCAGCCATCCTAAAAGCATACCAAATGCTAAAGAGCATCAACAAAATTAAGAATCTACATGAACCAATGGGCAAAACAGCCAGCTAGCATAAAAATGGCAGTATCAAACTCACACATAAACATATTAACCCTAAATGTAACATGGCTAAATGCACCAATCAAAAGACACAGACTGGAAAATTGGAAAAAAAACTAAAACCCACCGGTGTGCTGTATCCAGGAAACCCACCTCACACGCAAAGATACACAAAGGCTCAAAATAAAAGGATGGAGGAAGATTTACCAAGCAAATGGAGAGCAAAAAAAAGCAGGAGTTGCAATTCTCGTCTATGATAAGGTAGTCTTTAAAGTAACAAAGATCAAAAGGGACAAGGAGGGCCATTACATAATGGTAAAAGGATAGATACAACAAGAAGAACTAACAATTCTAAATATATATGAACCCAATGCAGAAGCACCCAGATATATAAGGCAAGTTCTTAATGACTTACAAAGAGACTTGGACTCCCATACAATAATAGAAAGAGACTTTAACACTCCACTGTCAATAGCAGACAGGTCAACCAGACAGAAAATTAACAAGAATATCCAGGACTTGAACTCAGACATAGAACACGCAAACCTGATAGACATTTACAGAACTCTCCACCCCAAATACACAGAATATACATTCTTCTCAGCACCACATCACACCGACTCCAAAATTGACCACATAATTGGAAGTAAAGCACTCCTCAGCAAATGCAAAACAACTGAAATCATAACAAACAGTCTCTCAGACCATAGTGCAATCAAGTTGGAACTCAGAATTCAGAAACTAACTCAGAACTGCACAGCTGCATGGAAACTGAACAACTGGCTCTTGAATGTTGATTGGATAAACAATGAAATAAAAACAGAAATAAAGAAGTTCTTTGAAAGCAACAAAAATAAAGACACAACGTACCAGAATCTCTGGGACACATTTAAAGCAGTCTGTAGAGGAAAATATACAGTAATAAGTGCCCACATGAGAAGAGTGGAGAGATCCAAAATTGACACCCTATCATCAAAATTGAAAGAGCTGGAGGAGCAAGATCAAAAAATCTCAAAACCTAGCCGAAGACAAGAAATAACTAAGATCAGAGCAGAACTGAAGGAGATAGAGACAAGAAAAACCCTTCAAAAAATCAATATATCTAAGAGCTGGTTTGTTGAAAAGATCAACAAAATAGTCAGACCACTAGTCAGACTGATAAAAAAGAAAAGAGAGAACAACCAAATAGATGCAATAAAAAACGATAATGGGAAAATCACCACAGATGCCACAGAAATTCAAACCATCATCAGAGAATACTACAAACAACTCTATGCACATAAACTAGTAAATCAGGAAGAAATGGATAAATTCCTGGACGCCTGTGTCCTCCCAAGCCTAAAGCAGGAGGAAGCTGAAACTATGAATAGACCAATAACAAGGTCTGAAGTTGAGGCAGCAATTAAGGGCATACCACACAAAAAAAGCCCAGGTCTAGATGGGTTCACAGCTGAATTCTACCAGACACACAAAGAGGATCTGGTAGCATTACTTCTGAAACTATTCCAAATAATCCAAAAAGAGGGAACCCTTCCCAAATCATTTTATGAGACCAACATCATCCTGATACCAAAACCTGACAGAGACTCAAAAAGAAAAGAAAACTTCAGGCCAATATCCATGATGAACATAGATGCAAAAATCTTCAATAAAATACTGGCAAACCGATTGCAACAGCACATTAAAAAACTTATCCATCATGATCAAGTAGGATTCATCCCGGGGATGCAAGGCTGGTTCAACATACGCAAGTCTATAAATGTAATTAATCACATAAACAGAAGCAAAAACAAAAACCACATGATTATCTCAATTGATGCAGAGAAGGCAATTGACAAAATTCAACAGCCCTTTATGCTTAAAACCCTCAATAAACTTGGTATTGATGGAACATATCTCAAAGTAATAAAAGCTAACTACGACAAACCAACAGCCAATATCATACTTAATGGGCAAAAACTGGAAGCATTCCCTTTGAAATCTGGCACTAGACAAGAATGCCCTCTCTCACCGCTCCTATTCAACATATTACTGGAAGTTCTAGCCAGAGCAATCAGGCAAGAAAAAGAAATAAACGGTATTCAAATAGGAAAGGTGGAAGCCAAATTGTCTCTATTTGCAGACCACATGACAGTATACCTAGAAGAGCCCATCACCTAAGTCCAAAAGCTCCTGTAACTGATAAGCAACTTCAGCAAAGTCTCAGGATATAAAATCAATGTGCAAAAATCACAAGCATTCCTATACACCAATAACAGACTTAAAGAGAACCAAATCAAGAACGAACTGCCATTCACAATTGCTTCAAAGAAAATAAAATACCTAGGAATACAACTCACAAGGAAAGTAAGGGACCTCTTTAAGGAAAACTACAAACCACTGCTGAACGAAATAAGAGAGGACACAAACAGATGGAGAAACATTCCATGTTCGTGGTTAGGAAGAATCAATATCCTGAAAATGTGTATATTGCCCAAAGTGTTTTGCACAATGAATGCTATCCCCATCAATCTACCATTGAATTTCTTCACAGAACTCGAAAAAAACACCATGAATTTCATATGGAACCAAAAAAGAGCCCGCATAGCCAAGTCAATTCTAAGCAAAAAGAACACAGCGGGAGGCATCACACTACCAGACTTCAAACTATACTACAAGTTACAGTAATCAAAACAGCATGGTACTGGTACCAAAACAGAGATATAGACCAATGGAACAGAACAGAAGCATCGGAGGCAACACAGCCTATCTATGGCCATATTATCTTTGATAAACCAGACAAAAACAAGCAATGGGGAAAGAATTCCCTATTTAATAAATGGTGTTGGGAAAACTGGCTAGCCATGTGAGGAAAGCAGAAACTGTACCCCTTCCTGACACCTTACACAAAAATTAACTCCAGATGGATTAAAGACTTAAACGTAATACCTGACACCATAAAAACCCTAGAAGAAAATCTGGGCAAAACCATTCAGGACATAGGAGTAGGAAAGGACTTCATGACCAAAACACCAAAAGCATTGGCAACAAAAGCCAAAATAGACAAATGGGACCTAATCAAACTCCACATCTTCTGCACGACAAAAGAAACAGTCATTAGAGTGAATCGGCAACCATCAGAATGGGAAAAAAATCTTTGCACTTTACACATCAGACAAAGGGCTGATATCCAGAATTTACAAAGAACTCAAACAGATTTACAGGAAAAAAACAAACAAGCCCATTCAAAAATGAGCAAAGGATATGAACAGAAACTTTACAAAAGAAGACATACATGAGGCCAACAAACATATGAAAAAATGTTCATCATCACTGGTCATTAGAGAGATGCAAATCAAAACCACATTGAGATACCATCTCTCGCCAGTTAGAATGGCAATCATTAAAAAATCTGGAGACAGCAGATGCTGGAGAGGATGTGGAGAAATAGGAACACTATTACATTGTTGGTGGGAGTGTAAATTAGTTCAACCATTGTGGAAGACAGTGTGGCGATTCCTCAGGGACCTAGAAATAGAAATTCCATTTGACCCAGCAATCCCATTACTGGGTATATATCCAAAGGACTATAAATCATTCTACTATAAGGACACATGCACACGAATGTTCATTGCAGCACTGTTTACAATAGCAAAGACCTGGAACCAACCCAAATGCCCAACGATGATAGACTGGACTGGGAAAATGTGGCACATATACACCAGGGAATATTATGCAGCAATCAAAAATGATGAGTTTGTGTCCTTTGTAAGGACATGGATGAATCTGGAGAACATCATTCTCAGCAAACTGACAGAAGAACAGAAAAAGAAATACCGCATATACTCACTCATAGTCGGGTGCGAAAAATGAGAACACATGCTCACAGAGAGGCGGTCTATTATACACTGGGTTCTATTGGGGGGAATGGGGGAGGGACAGCACGGGGGGCTGGGAATGGAAAGCCTGGGGATGAATGCCAAGTGTGGGTGAAGGGGAGGAGGGCAGGAAAACACACTGCCACGTGTGTACCTATGCAAATAACTTCAGCGTTCTGCACATGTACCCCAAAACCTACAATGCAATAAAAATTTTTTAAAAAAAGAAAATGAAGACCCAAAGGAAAAAAAAAACTGTGGTATAATCAGGACCCTCTTTTAGGTAGCCCCAAGTTACGTGGCTACGTGAATGATAAACACATGTTTGATAGTCAGGAGACTATATGATATGGACACTCATAAAACACCTCTTTGAATACTGCACATTTCGGGCGTAATCACAAGTCTGTTTCATATGGTGATTCGTTTGGCGAATCAAAAAATAACGCACACTAGTGGAGTAAAATGGGGTCTATTATATAAGGTCCCCCTTTCAGTGTTTCAGAGAAAAATATTTATATCTGATAAGTCAGGAATGTCTTTCACATGGCCACTCCTTCAGGGCTTCACTGCACAACACTCCTTTCAGAAAGAGTCAAGGGTCTACTTCACGAAAGTACACATTCAGAGTCTCTGTAAGTAAAGCACACATGGGCAATACACAACAGTCTCTTTTCTATGCACGCTTATTCAGAGTTTCCTTCAATAATACACACCTGGAAAAGAGTTAAGAGTCTACTTCATGTAGCCACTCATTTAGCACCTCAGTGAATAATTCAAACCGGAATAACAGTGGAGAATTTTTATATGGTAACTCACTATTTGACTCCCTGAATGATACACACCTGGGGAATCCTCACATTCTATTTCTTAATAGCACACATTTAGAAACTTATTGAACAATTCACAATGGAGCAATAGTCTGGTGTCTATTTTTTCTATCCTCTCATTCAAAGATTCAGTGAGTAAAAAGTTTCTATGGAATAATCAGGGCACTGTTTAAGATAGCCACGAAATACGTATTTTCCTGAGTAATACACACCTGGGTGATAGTCAGGAGTCTATTGCATATAAACGCTAATTCTGGGTACTGCTGAGTAATACATAACTGGGGAAGTGTCGGGAGTCTATTTGCTATGGACACTCCTACAGAACCTGTTTGAATTAGGCACACATGGAGAATAATCAGGAGTCTATGTCATACAGCTACTCATTCAGACAATCAGTGAATAACGCACATGTTGAGTAATGAGAGGTCTGTTTTATGTGGCCTTTCTTTTACAGCCTCACTGAATATTACACACCTGTGATATAGTCTGGAGTCTATTGTTTATCGCCACTCATTCAAAGTATCACTGAATAATGCACACCTGGGGAATAAACAGAAGTTTCTATCCTTTGGCCTCTCATCGAGGGCCTCACTAAATGTACACACCTGATAAAATAGTCAGGATTTACTTATGTCACCTCATTTAGAGTCTCACTCAATAATACACACCGGTGGAAGAGTATGGAGACTTTTTCATGTGGCTACACTTTCAGAGTGCCACAGAATAATGTGGCGAATTGAGGAGGCTATTTTATGTGTACAAATTTTCAGAACCTCAGTGAATAAAAGAGTCTCTTGCTATAGTAAGGCATCTAATTAATATGGCCACCTCTTGTAAGCGTAACTAAATAAGACAAACCTGAAGAATAATTTGGAGTCTATTTTTGATGGACATTCATTCACAGTTATGGTGAATAATGCACACCCGTGGGATAGCCAGGTGTCTATTTCATTTGGACACTATTCATAGCCTCAGTAAATTATATGCACGTGTGGTTTAGTCAGGATTTTATTTCATGTGTCATCTGACTCATAATTTCAGAGAATAGTGCACAAATGTAAAGTAATCAGCAGTCCATTTCACAGAGCCACTCATTCAGAGATTCACTGAATAATACAAATATTTAAGATAGACAGAATCCTGTTTCTTATGGTCACACAATCAGAGCCTCACTGGTTAACACACACCTGGGGAAATGATAGGAGTCTACTTTATACAGCCTCTCATGTGCAGCCTCAGCGAATAATGCACACATGTGGAATAGACAGTTTTCTATTTTATATGGCCACAAAATCAAAGACTGAGTGAGTAATACAAAACTTTAGAATAGTCACAAGTCTTTTCAATATGCCCAAATATTCAAAGTCAGAGTCAATAATATACACATGTTTCTAGTCAAAAAACAATTTCATATGGCCAAAGTTTTAGAACCTCAGTGAATAATACGTACCTGGGGAATACTCATGACGCTATTACATATGCCTCCTATTTCAGAGATTCATAGAATAAGGAACACCTTTATTGTAATCAGAATTCTATTTCGTATAGCCACAAATTCAGGACCTAACTGAAAGACATACACCATGGATAAAGTCAGGATTCTATTTCTTATAGCCACACATTCAGAAACTAGCAGAATAAAACACACCTTGGGTAAAGTCAGGATTCTATTTCCTATAGCAACCCATTTAGATACCAAATGTAAAAACGCACACCTGCCGAGTATTCGGGAGTGTCTCTTTTATGGCCATGCATTCAGAGTCTCACAAAATAATACAGAACTATGGAAATTCAGGAGTGTATTTTAAATGGACACTTATTCAGAACCTCATTGAACAATCCATTATATCTGGAAAATACTCAGGATTCTATTATATATAGCCTCTTATTCAGAGACTCACCGAATAATGCACACCTGTTGAATAGTCTGGAGGCTATTTGATATGACCGTTCACCAAGTGACTCAGTGAAAAATGCACAGCTGAGATAGCGTCAAGATAATAGAGTCATGAGTCAATTTTCTGTGGTGACACATTCGGAAACTAACTGAAGAATACCCACCTTGGAAATAGTCAGAGTTCACGTCATAAGGCCACTCAATCAAAGCATTACCGAATAATGCACAATGGGCAATAGTAACAAGTTTATTACACATGGCCTCTCATTAAGAGCTTCAGTGTATAATAAAGAGATGTGGAGTAGTCAGGACCCTCTTTTAGGTAGCCCCAAGTTACGCAGCTAAGTGAATGATAAACACATGTGTGATAGTCAGGAGACTATATGATATGGACACTCATACCACACCTCTTCGAATACTGCACATTTGGGGAATAATCACTAGTCTGTTTCATATGGTGATTCCTTTGGTGAATCAAAAAATAATGCACAATTGTGGAGTAAAGTGGGGTCTATTACATAAGGTCACTCTTTCAGTGTTTCAGAGAATAATATGTATATCTGATAAGTCAGGAATATCTTTCACATGGCCACTCGTTCAGGGCTTCAGGGCATAATACTCCATTCATAAAGAGTCAAGGGTCTACTTCACGAAAGTACACATTCAGAGTCTGTGTAAGTAAAGCACACATGAGCAACACACAACAGGCTCTTTTCTATGCACACTTATTCAGTTTCTTTCAATAATACACACCTGGAAAAGAGTTAAGAGTGTACTTCTTGTAGCCACTCATTTAGCGCCTCAGTGCATAATTGAAACCGGAGTAACAGTGGAGAATTTTTATATGGCATCTCACTATGTGACTCCCTGAGTAATACACACCTGGGGAATCCTCACATTCTATTTCTTAATAGCACACATTTAGAACCTTATTGAACAATTCACAATGGAGCAGTTGTCAGGTGTCTATTTTTTTCTATCATCTCATTCAAAGATTCAGTGAATAAGAAACTTCTATGGAATAATCAGGACACTGTTTAAGATAGCCACGAAATAAGTATTTTCCTGAGTAATACACAACTGGGTGATAGTCAGAAGTATATCGCATATAAACGCTAATTCTGGGTACTGCTGAGTAATACACAAGTTGGGGAGTGTCAGGAGTCTATTTGGTATGGACACTCATACAGAACCTGTTTGAATTATGCACACATGGAGAATAATCAGGAGTCTATGTCATACGGCTACTCATTCAGACAAACAGTGAATAACCCACATGTTGTGTAATGAGAGGTCTGTTTTATGTGACCTATCTTTTACAGCCTCACTGAATATCACACACCTGTGATATAGTCTGGGTTCTATTGTTTATCGCCACTCATTCAGAGTATAACTGAATAATGCACACCTGGGGAATAATCAGAAGTCTCCATCCTTTTGCCTCACATCGAGAGCCTCACTAAATGTACACACCTGGGAAAATAGTCAGGATTTACTTATATCACCTCATTTAGGGTCTCACTCAATAATACACACAGGTGGAAGAGTATGAAGACTTTTTCATGAGGCTACATTTTCGGAGTGCCACAGAATAATGTGGCGAATTGAGGAGGCTATTTTATGTGTACAAATTTTCAGAACCTCAGTGAATAAAAAAGTCTCTTGCTATAGTAAGGCATCTAATTAATATGGCCACCTCTTGTAAGCGTTACCAAATAAGACACACCTGAAGAATAATTTGGAGTCTATTTTTTATGGATATTCATTAACAGCCACGGTGAATAATGCACACCCGTGGGGTAACCAGGTGACTATTTCATTTGGACACTATTCATAGCCTCAGTAAATAATTTGCTCGTGTGGATTAGTCGGGATTTTATTTCATATGTCAACTGACTCATAATTTCAGTGAATAATGCACAATTGTAAAGTACTCAGCAGTCTATTTCACAGAGCCCCTAATTCAGAGATTCGCTGAATAATACAAATATTTAAGATAGACAGAATCCTTTTTCTTATGATCACACAATCAGAGCCTCACTGTTTAACACACACCTGGGGAAATGATAGGAGTCTACTTTATAGAGCCTCTCATGTGCAACCTCAGCGAATAATGCACACGTGTGGAATAGACAGTTCTCTATTTTATATGGCCACAAAATCAAAGCCTGAGTGAGTAATACACAACTTTAGAATAGTCACAAGTCTATTCAATATGCCCAAATATTCAAAGTCAGAGTCAATAATACACACCTGTGGACTAGTCAAAAAACAATTTCATATGTCCAAAGTTATAGAACCTCAGTGAATAATACGTACCTGGGGAATACTCAGGACGCTATTACAATTGGCACCTATTTCAGAGATTCATAGAATAAGGAACACCTGTATTGTAGTCAGAATTTTATTTCGTATAGCCACAAATTCAGGACCAACTGAACGACATACACCATGGATAAAGTCAGGATTCTATTTCGTATAGCCACAGATTCAGAAACTAGCTGAATAAAACACACCTTGGGAAAAGTCAGGATTCTATTTCCTATAGCAACCCATTTGGATACCAAATTTAAAAACGCACACCTGCCGAGTATTCAGGAGTGTCTCTTTTATGGCCATTCATTCAGAGCCTCACAGAATAATACAGAACTATGGAAATTCAGGAGTGTATTTTAAATGGACACTTATTCAGAACCTCATTGAACAATCCAGTATATCTGGAAAATACTCAGGATTCTAGTATATATACCCACTTATTCAGAGACTCACCAAATAATGCACACCTGTTGAATAGTCTGGAGGCTATTTGGTATGACCGTTCACCAAGTGACTCAGTGAAAAATGCACAGCTGAGATAGAGTCAAGGGAATAGAGTCATGAGTCTATTTTCTGTGGTGACACATTCGGAAACTAACTGAAGAAAACCCACCTTGGAAATAGTCAGAGTTCACGTCATAAGGCCACTCAATCAAAGCATTACCGATTAATGCACAATGGGCAATAGTAACAAGTTTATTACACATGGCCTCTCATTGAGAGCTTCAGTGCATAATAAAGAGCTGTGGAATAGTCAAGAACCTCTTTTAGGTAGCCCCAAGTTACGCAGCTACGTGAATGATAAACACATGTGTGATCGTCAGGAGACTATTTGATATGGACACTCATACAGCACCTCGTCGAATACTGCACTTTTGGGGACTAATCACTAGTCTGTTTTATATGGTGATTCGTTTGGCGAATCATAAAATAATGCACACTTGTGGAGTAAAATGGGGTCTATTACATAAGGTCACTCTTTCCGTGTTTCAGAGAATAATATGTATATCTGATATGTCAGGAATTTCTTTCACATGGCCACTCATTCAGGGCTTCAGTTCATAATACTCCTTTCAGAAAGAGTCAAGTGTCGGTCTACTTCAGGAGAGTACCCATTTAGAGTCTCTGTAAGTAAAGCACACATGGGCAATACACAAGAGTCTCTTTTCTATGCACACTTATTCGGAGTTACCTTCAATAATACATACCTGGAAAAGAGTTAAGAGTCTACTTCATGTAGCCACTCATTTAGCGCCTCAATGAATAATTCAAACCGGAGTAACAGTGGAGACTTTTTATATGGCAACTCACTATGTGACTCCCTGAATGATACACACCTGGGGAATCCTCATATTCTATTTCTTAATTGCACACATTTTGAACCTTATTGAACAATTCACAATGAAGCAATAGTCAGGTGTCTATTTTTTCTATCATCTGATTCAAAGATTCAGTGAATAAAAAACTTCTATGGAATAATCAGAGCACTGTTTAAGATAGCCACGAAACAAGTATTTTCCTGAGTAATACACACCTGGTTGATAGTCAGGAGTTAATTGCATATAAACGCTAATTCTGGGTACTGCTGAGTAATACACAACTGGGGGAGTGTCAGGTGTCTATTTGGTATGGACACTCATACAGAACCTGTTTGAATTATGCACACATGGAGAATAATCAGGAGTCTATGTTGTACAGCTACTCATTCAGACAAACAGTGAATAACCCACATGTGATGTAATGGGAAATCTGTTTCATATGGCTGTGTTTCACAGCCTCACTGACTATTACACACCTGTGATATAGTCTGGAGTCTATTGTTTATTGTCACTCATTCAGAGTATCACTGAATAATGCACACCTGGGGAATAATCAGAAGTCTCCATCCTTTGGCCTCTCATCGAGGGCCTCACTAAATGTACACACCTGGAAAAATAGTCAGGATTTACTTATGTCACCTCATTTAGAGTCTCACTCAATAATACACACCGGTGGAAGAGAATGGAGACTTTTTCATGAGGCTACACTTTCGGAGTGCCATAGAATAATGTGGTGAATTGAACAGGCTATTTTTTGTGTACAAATTTTCAGAACCTCAGTGAATAAAAGAGTCTCTTGCTACAGTAAGGCATCTAATTTATATGGCCACCTCTTGTAAGCGTTACTAAATAAGACACACCTGGAGAATAATTTGGAGTCTATTTTTGATGGATATTCATTCACAGCCACGGTGAATAATGCACACCCGTGGGGTAGCCAGGTGTCTATTTCATTTGGACACTATTCATAGCCTCAGTAAATTATATGCACGTGTGGATTAGTCAGGATTTTATTTCATATGTCAACTGACTCGTAATTTCAGTGAATAATGCACAAGTGTAAAGTACTCAGCAGTCTATTTCACAGAGCCACTCATTCAGAGATTCACCGAATAACACAAATATTTAAGATAGACAGAATCCTGTTTCTCATCCTGTTTCTGTCACACAATCTGAGCCTCACTGGTTAACAAACACCTGGGGAAATGATAGGAGTCTACTTTATAGAACCTCTCATGTGCAGCCTCAGCGAATAATGCACACGTGTGGAATAGACAGTTTTCTATTTTATATGGCCACAAAATCAAATCCTGAGTGAGTAATACACAACTTTAGAATAGTCACAAGTCTATTCAATATGCCAATATATTCAAAGTCAGAGACAATAATACACACCTGTATTGAAATTTTCAAAAAACAAATTTCATATGGCCAAAGTTTTAGAACCTCAGTGAATAATACGTACCTGGGGAATATTCAGGACGCTATTACATATGCACATATTTCAGAGATTCATAGAATAAGGAACACCTGTATTGTAGTCAGAATTCCATTTCGTATAGCCACAAATTCAGTACCTAAATGAAAGACATACACCATGGATAAAGTCAGGACTCTATTTTGTATAGCCACACATTTAGAAACTAACTGAATAACACTCACCTTAGGTAAAGTCAGAATTCTATTTCCTATAGCAACCCATTTAGATGACAAATGTAAAAACGCACATCTGCCAAGTATTCAGGAGTGTCTCTTTTATGGCCATTCATTCAGAGCCTCACAGAATAATACAGAGCTATGGAAATTCAGGACTGTATTTTAAATGGACACTTATTCAGAACCTCATTGAACAATCCAGTGTATCTGCAAAATACTCAGGATTCTAGTATATGTAGCCACTTATTCAGAGACTCACCGAATAATGCACACCTGTTGAATAGTCTGGAGGCTATTTGATATGACCGTTCACCAAGTGACTCAGTGAAAAATGCACAGCTGAGATAGAGTCAAGGGAATAGAGTCATGAGTCTATTTTCTGTGATGACACATTCGGAAACTAACTGAAGAATACCCAACTTGGAAATAGTCAGAGTTCACGTCATAAGGCCACTCAATCAAAGCATTACCGAATAATGCACAATGGGCAATAGTAACAAATTTATTAAACATGGCCTCTCATTGAGAGCTTCAGGGCATAAAAAAGAGCTGTGGAATAGTCAGGACCCTCTTTTAGGTAACCCAAAGTTACGCAGCTACGTGAATGATAAACACATGTGTGATCGTCAGGAGACTATTTGATATGGACACTCATGCAGCACCTCGTCGAATACTCCACTTTTGGGTAATAATCACTAGTCTGTTTCATATAGAGATTCGTTTGGTGAATCAAAAAATAACGCACACTTGTTGAGTAAAATGGGGTCTATTACATAAGGTCACTCTTTCAGTGTTTCAGAGAATAATATGTTTATCTGATAAGTCAGGAATGTCTTTCACATGGCCACTTGTTCAGGGCTTCAGTGCATAATACTCCTTTCAGAAAGAGTCAAGGGTCTACTTCACGAAAGTACACATTCAGAGTCTCTGTAGGTATAGCACACATGGGCAATACACAACAGTGTCTTTTTTATGCACACTTATTCAGAGTTTCCTTCAATAATACACACCTGGAAAAGATTTAAGAGTCTACTTCATGTAGCCACTCATTTAGCGCCTCAGTGAATAATTGAAACCGGAGTAACAGTGGAGAATTTTTATATGGCAACTCACTGTGTGACTCCCTGAATGATACACACCTGGGAAATATTAACATACTATTTCTTAATAGCACACATTTAGAACCTGATTGAACAATTCACAATGGAGCAATAGTCAGGTGTCTATTTTTTCTATCCTCGCAATCAAAGATTTAGTGAATAAGAAACTTCTATGGAATAATCAGGGCACAGTTTAAGATAGCCATAAAATAAGTATTTTTCCTGAGTAATACACAACTGGGTGAGAGTCAAAAGTTTATTGCATATAAACGCTAATTCTGTGTATTGCTGAGTAATACACAACTAGGGGAGTGTCAGGAGTCTATTTGGTACGGGCACTCATACGGAACCTGTTTGAATTATGAACACATGGAGAATAATCAGGAGTCTATGTCATAGGGCTACTCCTTCAGACAAACAGTGAATAACCCACATGTCATGTAAGGAGAAATCTGTTTCATATGGCTTTGTTTCACAGCATCACTGAATTTTACACACCTGTGATATAGTCTGGAGTCGATTGTTTATCGCTACTCATTCAGAGTATCACTGAATAATGCACACCTGGGGAATAATCAGATGTCTCTATCCTTTGGCCTCTCATCGAGAGCCTCACTAAATGTACACACCTGGGAAAATAGTCAGGATTTTCTTATATCACCTCATTTAGACTCTCACTCAATAATACACACAGGTGGAAGAGTATGAAGACTTTTTCATGAGGCTACACTTTCGGAGTACCACAGAATAAGGTGGTGAATTGAGGAGGCTATTTTATGTGAACAAATTTTCAGAACCTCAGTGAATAAAAGAGTCTCTTGCTATAGTAAGGCATCTAATTAATATGGCCACCTCTTGTAAGCGTTAGTAAATAAGACACCCCTGAGGAATAATTTGGAGTCTATTTGTAATGGACATTCATTCACAGCCACGGTTAATAATGCACACCCGTGGGGTAGCCAGGTGTCTATTTCATTTGGACACTATTCATAGCCTCAGTAAGTAATATGCACGTTTGGATTAGTCAGGATTTTATTTCTTATGTCAACTGACTCGTAATTTCAGTTAATAATGCACAAATGTAAAGTACTCAGCTGTGTATTTCACAGAGCCATTCATTCAGAGATTCACTGAGTAATAAAAATATTTAAGATAGACAGAATCCTGTTTCTTATGGTCACACAATCAGAGCCTCACTGGTTAACACACACCTGGGGAAATGATAGGAGTCTACTTTATAGAGCCTCTCATGTGCATCCTCAGCGAATAATGCACACGTGTGGAATAGACAGTTTTGTATTTTATATGGCCACAAAATCAAAGCCTGAGTGAGTAATACACAACTTTAGAATAGTCACAATTCTATTCAATATGTCCAAATATTCAAAGTCAGAGTCAATAATACACACCTGTGGACTAGTCAAAAATCAATTTTATATGGCCAAAGTTTTAGAACCTCAGTGAATAATACGTACCTGGGGAATACTCAGGACGCTATTACATATGGCACCTATTTCAGAGATTCATAGAATAAGGAACACCTGTATTGTAGTCAGAATTCTATTTCGTATAGCCACAAATTCAGGACCTAACTGAAAGACATACACCATGGATAAATCAGGATTCTATTTCGTATAGCCACATATTCAGAACCTAACTGAATAACATACACCTTGGGGAAAGTCAGGATTCTATTTCCTATAGCCACCTATTTTGATACCAAATATAAAAATGCACACTTTCGGAGTATTCCTGCTTGTCTCTTTTATGGCAAATCATTCAGATCCTCACAGAATAATACAGAACTATGGAAATTCAGCAGTGCATTTTTCATGGCCATTTATTCAGAGCCTCATGGAAGAATCATGTATATCTGGAAAATACTCGCGATTGAATTATATATAGCCACTTTTTCAGAGACTCAACGAATAATGCACACCTGGGCAATAGTCCATAGACTATTTGATATGACTGTTTACCCGATGACTCAGGGAAAATTGCACAGCTGACATAGAGTCAAGAGAATAGAGTCTTGAGTCAATTTTCTGTGGTGACTCATTCAGAAACTAACTGAAGAATACCCACCTTGAAAATAGTGAGAGTCCAGGTCATAAGGCCACTCAATCAAAGCATTTCTGAATAATGCACAATGGAGCAATAGTAAGGAGTCCATTGCATATGGCCCCTCATTGAGAGTTTCAGTGCATAAAAAACAGCTGTGGATTAGTCAGGACCCTCTTTTAGGGAGTCCCAAGTTATGCAGCTACCTAAATGATACACACATGTGTGACAGGAGACTCTTTGATATGGACACATATACCGTACCTCTTCGAATACTGCAAATTTTGGAAATAATCACAATCACTAGTTTATTTCTTATGTTGATTCATTTGGAGAGTCAAAAAATAACGCACAGCTTTCGAGTAAAATGGGCTCTAATACATAAGGCCACTCTTTCAGTGTTTCAGTGAATTATATGTATATCTGACAATTCAGGAATGTCTTTCACATGGCCACATGTTCAGGGCCTCAGTGCATAATACTCCCCTCAGAAATAGTCAAGGGTCTACTTCATAAAAGTACACATTCTGAGTCTCTGTAAGTAAGGCACACACGGGCAATACACAAGAGTTTCTTTTCTATGCCCACTTAGTCAAATTTTCATTCAATAATACACACCTGGGAAAGGGTTAAGTGTCTCCTTCATGTAGCCACTCCTTTAGCGCCTCGGTGAATAATTCACACCGAAGTAACAGTCGAGAATTTTTTATATGGCCACTGACTATGTGACTCCCTGAATGATACACACCTGGGGAATCCTCACATTCTATTTGATAACAGCACACATGTAGAACCTTATTGAACAATTCTCAATGGAGCAGTAGTCAGGTGTATATTCTTTCTGGCCTCTCATTCAACGTTTCATTGAATAAAAAACTTCTATTGAGTAATCAGGGCACTGTTTAAGATAGCCACGAATTAAGTGCCTTCCTGAGTAATACACGCCTGGGTGATAGGATTTTATTTCATATAAACGCTAATTCTGGGTATTGCTGAGTAATTGAAAACAGGAGGAGTGTCAGGAGTCTATTTGGTATAGACACTCATAGAGAACATATTTGTATTATGGACACAGGGAGAAAAATCAGGAGTCTATGTCATACGGCTACTCATTCAGACAAACAGTGAATAACCCACATGTGGAGTAATGAGAAGTCTGTTTCATATGGCCTTTCGTTCACAGCCTCACTGAATATTACAAAAATGTGATATAGTCTGGAGGCTATTGTTTATGGCCACTCATTTAGAGAATCACTGAACAATGCACACCTGGGGAATAATCAGAAGTCTCTATCCCATGGCCTCTCATCTAGAGCATCACTAAATATACACAACTGGGAAAATAGTAAGGATTTACTTATATCACCTCATTTAGAATCTCACTCAATAATACACACCTGTGAAAGAGTATGGAGGCTTTTTCATGTGGCTACTCTTTCGGAGTGCCACTGTATAATGTGGTGAATTCAAGAGTCTATCTTGTGTAGACAAATTTTTGGAACCTCAGTGAATAAAAAAAACTCTTGCTGTAGTAAAGCATCTAATTAATATGGCCACATCTTGTAAGCCTTACTAAATAAAACACACCAGGGGAATAATTTGGAGTCTATTTTTGATGGACATTCATTCAGAGCCACGGTGAATAATTCACACCCGTAAGGTAGCCAGGTGTCTATTTTAATTGGACACTATTCATAGCCTCAGTGGATAATAAGCACCTGTGGATTAATCATGATTACATTTCATTTGGCCACTGGCTCATAATTTCAATGAATAATGCACAAATATAAAGTAATCATCAGTCTATTTCACAGAGCCATTCATTGTGAGATGCACTGAATAATAAAAACATATAAGACAAACAGAATCCTGATTCATATGGTCACACAATCAGAGCCTCACTGAGTAACACACACCTGGGGAAACCTTAGGAGTCTACTTTATATACTTTCTCATTTGCAACCTCAGCGAATAATGCACTCGTGTGTAATAGACACTAGTCTATTTGATATGGCCACACAATCAAAGACTGAGTGGGTAATACACAACTTTGGAATAGTCACAAGTCTATTCAATATGCCCAAATACTCAAAGTCAGAGTCAATAATACACACCTGTGGACTAGTCAAAAAACAATTTCATATGCCCAAAGATTTAGAGCCTCAGTGAATAATACATACCTGGGGAATAATCAGGATGCTATTACATATGGCACCGATTTCAGAGATTCATTGAATAAGGAACATCAGTATTGTAGTCGGAATTCTCTTTTGTATGGCCACATATTCAGAACCTAACTGAAAGACATACACCTTGGGGAAAGTCAGGATTCTATTTCGTATAGACACATATCCAGAACCTAAATAAATAACATAAACCTGGGGAAAGTCATGTTTCTATTTCCCATAGCCTCCCATTTAGATACCAAATGTAAAAACGCACACCTGCAGAGTATTCAGGAGTGTTTGTTTTATGGCCACTCATTCAGAGCCTCACAGAATAATACAGAACTATGGAAATTCAGGAGTGTATTTTACATGGCCACTTATTCTGAACCTCAATGAAGAATCATGTATATCTTTTAAATACTCAAGATTCTATTATATATAGCCACTTATTCAGAGACTCACCGAATAATGCACACCAGGGGAATTGTCTGGAGACTATTTTGTATGACCGTTCACCCAGTGACTCAGTGAAAAAGGAACAGCTGAGATATAGTCAAGAGAATAGAGTCATGAGTCTATTTTCTGTGGTGACATATTCAGAAACTAACTGAAGAATACCCACCTTGGAAATAGTCAGAGTCCAGGTCATAAGGCCACTCAATCAAAGCATTACCGATTAATGCACAAAGGGACAATAGTAAGGATTCTATTACATATGGCCTTTCATTGAGAGCTTCAGTGCATAATAAAGACCTTTGGTGTAGTCATGACCCTCTTTTAGGTAGCCCCAAGATATGCAGCTACGTGAATGATACACACATGTGTGATAGTCAGGAGCTTATTTGTTATGGACACTCATACAGCACCTCTTCGAATACTGCACATTTGCAGAATAATCACTAGTCTATTTCATATGGTGATTCATTTAGAGAGTCAAAAATAATGCACACCTGTGGATTAAAATTGGGTCTATTATATAAGGCCACTCTTTCAGTGTTTCAATGAATAATATGTATATCTGATTTGTCAGGAATGTGTTTCACATGGCCACTCGTTCAGGGCCTCAGTGCATAATACTCCGCTCAGAAATAGGCAATGGTCTACTTCAAAAATGTACACATTCAAAGTCTCTGTAAGTAACGCACACATAGACTATACACAAGAGTCTCTTTTCTATGCCCACTTAGAGTTTCATTCAATAATACAGACCTGGGAAAGAATTAAGAGTCTACTTCATGTAGCCACTCATTTAGCGCCCCAGTCAGTAATTCACACCGGAGTAACAGTCGAGAAATTTTTTTATGGACACTCACTATGGGACTCCCTGAATGACACACACGTGGGGAATACTCACATTTTATTTCATGATAGCACACATTTAGAAGCTTATTGAATAATTCACAATGGAGCAATAGTCAGGTGTCTCTTCTTTCTGGCCTCTCATTTAACGTTTCAGTGAATAAAAAACTTCTATGGAGTAAACAGGGCACTGTTTAAGATAGCCACGAATTAAGTGCCTTCCTGAGTAATATACACCTGGGTGATAGTCAGGAGTTTATTTCATAGAAACGCTAATTCTGGGTATTGCTGAGTAATACACAACTGGGGGAGTGTCAGGAGTCTATTTGGTATGGACACTTATACAGAACCTGTTTGAATTATGCACACATGGAGAATAATCAGAAGTCTATGTCATATGGCTACTCATTCAGAAAAACAGTGAATAACCCACATGTGGAGTAATGAGAAGTCTGTTTCATATGGCCGTTCTTTCACAGCCTCACTGAATATGACACACTTGTGATGTAGTCCTGAGTCTACTCTTTATGGCCACTCATTCAGAGAATCACTGAATAATGCACACCTGCGGAATAGTGAGAAATCTCAATCTTATGGCCTCTCATTGAGAGGCTTACTATATGTACACACCTGGAAAAATTGTCAATATATGTGTATATCCCCTCTTTTAAAGTCTCACTCAATAATGCACACCTGTGGAATAGTAAAGAGACTCTTTCCTGTGGCCTGTTATTCATAGTGTCACTGAATATTGTGGTGTAATCAGGAGTCTATTGTATGTAGACACATTTTCAGAGCCTCAGTGAATAAGAGTGATCCTTGCTGTAGTAAGGGTTCTAATTAATAAGGCCACGTACTATAAGCCTCACTGAATAATACACACCTGGAGAATAATTTGGAGTGTATATGCGATGGGCATTCCATTCAGAGCCTCGGTGAACAAGGCACATCAGTGGGGTAGCCAGGAGTCTATTATATTTGGACACTCATTCATAGCCTCAGTGGATAATATGCACGTGTGGATTCGTCAGCATTTTATTTCACATGGCCACTTACTCGCAATTTCAGTGAATAATGCACAAATGTAAAGTACTCAGCAGTCTATTTCATAGAGCCACTCATTCAGAGATTTATTGAATAATACAAATATTTAAGATACAAAGAATCCTGTTTCATATGGTTCCTCAATCAGAGCCTTACTGAGTAACTCACACCTGGGGAAGCGTTAGAGGAGTCTACTTTATATAGCCTCTCATTTAGAGCCTCAGTAAATAATGCACACGTGTGGAATAGACACTACTCTATTTTATATGGCGACAAATTTAAAGCCTGAGTGAGTAATACACAACTTGTGAATAGTCATTTTTCTATTCCATATGCCCAAATATTCAAAGTCAGAGTCAATAATAAACACTTGTGGACTAGTCAAAAACCTATTTCATATGGCAAAACTTTTAGAGCCTCAGGGAATAATACATCCCTGGGGAACCCTGTGAATGCTATTACATATGGCATCTATTTCAGAGATTAATTAAATAAGGAACACATTACTGTAGTGAGAATTCAATTTTGTATAGCCACATATTAAGATCCTAACTGAATGACATTCACCTGGGGAAAGTCAGGATTCTATTTCGGATAGCCACATATTCAGAACCTAACTGAATAACATACACCTTGGGGAAAGTCAGGATTCTATTGCTTATAGCCACTCATTTAGATACAGAATGTAAAACGCACACATGCGGAGTATTCAGGATTGTCAGTTTTATGGCCACTCATTCAGAGCCTCACAGAATAATACAGAACTATGGAAATTCAGGACTGTATTTAACATGGCCAATTATTCAAAACCTCATTGAAGAATCATATATATCTGGAGAATACTCAGGATTCTATTATATATAGCCACTTATTCAGAGACTCCCTGAATAATGCACACCTGGGGAACAGTCTGGAGAATATTTGTTATGACTGTTCACCCAGTGACTCAGTGAAAAATGAACAGCTGAGAAATATTTAAGAAGATATAGTCATGAGTCTATTTTATGTGGTAACTCGTTCAGAAACTCACTGAAGAATACCCACCCTGGAAATAGAGTCCAGGTCATAAGGCCACTCAATCAAAGCATTAACTAATAATGCACAATGGAGCAATAGTAAGGAGTCTATTTCATATGGCCTCTCAATGAGGCTTCAGTGTGTAATAAACAGTTGTGGAGTAGTCAGAAACCTCTTTAAAATAGCCTCAAATTATGCAGATACATGAATGATACATACATGTTTGATAGTCAGGACGCTATTTGATATGGACCCTTTTACAGCATCTCTTTGAATACTGCAAATTTGGGGAATGATCACTAGTCAATTTTATATGGTGATTCATTTGGAGAGTCAAAAAGTAACACACACCTCTGAAATAAAATGGTGTCTATTACAAAAAGCCACTCTGTCAGTGTTTCAGTGAATTATATGTATATCTGATAAGTCAGGAATCTATTTCACATGGCTACTTTTTCAGGACCTCAGTGCATAATACTCCCTTCAGAAAGAGTCAAGGGTCTACTTCAAATAAGGACAGTTCAGAGTCTCTGTAAGTAATGCACATATGAGCAATAAACAAGAGTCTCTTTTCTATGCCCACTTAGTCAGAGTCTCTTTCAATAATACACACTGAGGGAAAAGTTAAGAGCCTACTTCATGTAGCCACTCATTTAGCGCCTCAGTGAATAATTCACACCAGAGTAATAGTCGAGCCTTTTTTATATGGCCACTCACTATGTGCCTCCCTGAATGATACACACCATGGGAATCCTCAGGATTCTATTTTATACTACCACACATTTAGAAAATTATTGAATAATTCACAATGGTGCAATAGTCAGGTGTCTATTCTTTTTGGGCTCTCATTCAAAGTTTCAGTGAATAATAAACTTCTATGGAGTAATCAGGGCACTGCTTAAGATAGCCAGGATTTAAGTGCCTTCCTGAGTGATAAACACATGGGTGATAGTCAGGAGTTTATTTCATATAACCGCTAATTCTGGGTATTGCTGAGTAATACACAACTGCGTAAGTGTCAGGATTCTATTTGGTATGGACATTCATACAGAACTTGTTTGAATAATACACACATGGAGAATAATCAGGAGTCTATGTCATAAGGCTACTCATTCAGAAAAACTGTGAAAAATGGAAATGTGAAATAATGAGAAGTCTGTTTCATATAGCTGTTCTTTCACAGCCTCACTGAATATTACACACTTGTGACATAGTCTGGAATCTATTGTTTATGGCCACTCATTCGGAAAATCACTGAATAATGCACACCTGTGGAATAGTTAGAGGTATCTATCCTATGGCCTCTCATTGAGAGTCTCACTAAATGTACACTCATGAAAAAAATAATCATGATTTACTTATATGCCCTCATTTAGAGTCTCTCTCAATAATGCACCCCTGTGTAATAGTATGGAGACTTTTTCATGTGGCCTCTCATTCAGAGTGTCACTGAATAATGTGGTGTAGTCAGGAGTCTATTTTATGTAGACACATATTCAGAGCCTTAGTGAATAAGAGAGACCCTTTTTATAGTAAAGCATCTAACTAATATGGCCACATCTGGTAAGCCTCACTGAATAATACAAACCTGGAGAATAATTTTGAGTCTATATTTGATGGACATTCATTAAGAGTCTCGGTGAATAATGCACATCCATGAAGTAGCCAGGAGTCTATTTCATTTGGACACTTATTCATAGCCTCAGTGGATAATATGCACGTGTGGATTAGTCAGGATTTCATTTCATATGGCCACTGACTCATAATTTCTGTGAATAATGCACAAATGTAAAGTACTAAGCAGTCTATTTCATAGAGCCACTTATTTAGAGATTCACTGAATAATACAAATATTTAAGATAGACAGAATCCTGTCTCATATGGTCACACAATGGGAAACTCACTGAGTAACAAACACCTGGTGAAGTGTTAGGAGTCTGCCTTATATAGCCTCTTATTTACAGCCTCAGCGAATAATGCACACGTATGGAATAGACACTAGTCTATTTTATATGGCTACAAAATCAAAGCCTGAGTGAGTAATACACAACTTTAGAATAGTCACAAGGGTATTCCATATGCCCAAATATTCAAAGTCAGAGTCAATAATACACACCTGTGGACTAGGCTAAAAACAATTTCATATGGCCAAAATTTTAGAGTCTCAGTGAATAATACATACCTTGGGAATACTCAGGACGCTATTACATATGGCATCTATTTCAGACACTTATTGAATAAGGAACACCTGTATTATAGGAAGAATTCTATTTCATATAGCCACATATTTAGTACCTAACTGAATAACATACACCTTGGGGAATGTCAGGATTCTATTTCGTATTGCCACTCATATACATACCGAATGTAAAAACGCACACCTTCGGAGTATTCAGGAGTCACTATTTTATGGCCATTCATTCAGTGCCTCACAGAATAATACAGAACTATGGAAATTCAGGACTGTATTTTACATGGCAACTTATTCAGAACCTCATTGAAGAATCATATATATCTGAAAAACACTCAGTGCTCTATTATATATAGCCACTTCTTCAGAGACTCACTGAATAATGCACACCTGTGGAATACTCTGGAGATTATTTGACATGACCGTTCACCCAGTGACTCAGTGAAAATTGCACAGCTGAGAAATAGTCAAGAGTGTAGAGTCCTGAGTCTATTTTCTGTGGTAACTCGTTCAGAAACTCACTGAAGAATACCCACCTTGGAAATAGTCAGAGTCCATGTCATATGGCCAGTCAATCAAAGTATTACCGAATAATGCACAATGAAGTAATAGTAAGGAGTCTATTTCATATGGCCTCTCATTCAGGCTTCAGTGCATAATAAACAGCTGTGGAGTAGTCATGACCCTCTTTAAGGTAGACCCAAATTACTCAGCTACGTGAATGATACACACCTGTTTGATAGGAGACTATCTGATATGGACCCTTTTACAGCACCTCTTCGAATACTGCACATTTGGGGAATGATCACTAGTCAATTTTATATGGTGATTCGTTTGGAGAGTCAAAAAATAACGCACACCTGTGGAGTAAAATGGGGTCTATTACATAAAGCCACTCTATCAGTGTTTCAATGAGTTATATGTATATGTGATAATTCAGGACTCCCTTTCACATGGTCACTCATTCAGGGCCTCTGGGCATAATATTACCCTCAGAAATAGTCAAGGTTCTACTTCACATAAGGACACATTCAGAGTCTCTGTAAGTCATGCACACATGGGAAATACAAAAGAGTCTCTTTTCTATGCCCACTTAGAGTCTCATTCAATAATAGACACCAAGGTAAAATTAAGAGTCTACTTCATGCAGCAAATCATTTAGAGCCTCGGTGAATAATTCACACCGGATTAATAGTCGAGCATTTTTTATATGGCCACTCACTATGTGCCTCCCTACATGATACACACCTGGGGAATCCTCAGGATTCTATTTCACACAACCACACCTTTAGAACTTTATTGAATAAAACAAAATGGAGCAACAGTCAGGTGTCTATTCTTTCTGGCCTCTCATTCAAATTTTCAGTGAATAATAAACTTCTATGAAGTAATCAGGGCACTGCTTAAGATAGCCACGAACTAAGTGCCTTCCTGAGTGATACACACCTAGGCGATAGTCAGGAATTTATTTCATATGAACTCTAATTCTTGGTATTTCTCAGTAATACACAACTGTGGAGTGTCAGCAGTCTATTTGGTATGGATACTCATACAGAACCTGTTTGAATAATGCACACATGAAGTATAATCATGAGGCTATGTCATACAGCTACTCATTCAGATAAACAGTGAATAACGCACATGTGGAGTAATGAGAAGTCTGTTTTATATCGCCGTTCTTTCACAGCCTCACTGAATATTACACACTTGTGATATAGTCTGGAGCCTATTGTTTATGGCCACTCATTTAGAGAATCACTGAATAATGCACACCTGCCGAATAGTCAGAAGTCTCTATCCTCTGGCCACTCATTGAGAGATGCACTAAATGTACACACCTGGGAAAATAGTCAGGATTTACTTATATCCACTCATTTAGAGTCTCACTCAAAAACGCCCAACTGTGGAATAGTAAGGAGAGCTTTTCATATGGCCTCTCATTCGGAGTGTCACTGAATAATGTGGTGTAGTCAGGAGTCTATTTCATGTATACACATTTTCAGATCATCAGTGAGTAAGAGAGACCCTTGCTATAGTAAGGCATCTAATTAATATGTCCACATCTTGTAAACCTCAGTAAATAATACACACCTGGATAATAATTTGAAATCTATTTGTGAGGGACATTCATTCAGAGCCTTGGTGAATCGTGCACACCCATGGGGTAGCCAGAAGTCTATTTCATTTGGACACTCATTCATAGCCTCAGTGAATAACATGCACATGTGGTTTAATCAGGATTTCATTTCATATGGGCAATGACTTGTAATTTCAGTGAATAATGAACAAATGTAAAGTACTCAGCAGTCTGTTTCATAGAGCCACTCATTTAGAGATTCACTGAATAATACAAATATTTTAGATAGACAGAATCCTGTTTCATATGGTCACAAATTCAGAGCCTCACTGAGTAACACACACCTGGCGAACCGTTAGGAGTCTACTTTATATAGCCTCTCATTTACAGCCTCAGCGAATAATGCACACGTGTGGAATGGACACTAGTCTATTTTATATGGCCACAAAATCAAAGCCTGAGTGAGTAATACACAACTTTAGAATAGTCACTAGTCTATTACATATGCCCAAATATTTAAAGTCAGAGTCAATAATACACACCTGTTGACTAGTCAAAAAAACAATTTCATATGCCCAAAGTTTTAGAGCCTCAGTGAATAATACATACCTGGGGGATACTCAGGACGCTATTATATATAGCAAATATTTTAAAGATTCATTGAATAAGGAACTCCTGTATTGCAGGCAGAATTCTATTTTGTATAGCCACATATTTAGAACCTAACTGAATGACTTACACCTTGGAGAAAGTCAGGATTCTATTTCATATAGCCACATATTCAGAACCTAACTGAATAACATACACCTTAATGAACGTCAGGATTCTATTTCGTATAGCCACACATTTAGATACCAAATGTAAAAACGCACACCTGCGGAGTATTCAGGAGTCTCTATTTTATGGCAACTCATTCCAATCCTCACAGAATCATACAGAACTATGGAAATTCAGGAGTGTATTTTACATGGCCACTTATTCAGAACCTCATTGAAGAATAATGTATATCTGGAAAATACTCAGGATTTTATTATATATAGCCACTTATTCAGAGACTCAATGAATAATGCATACCTGGGGAATCGTCTGGGGACTATTTGATATGACTGTTCACCCAGTGACTCAGTAAAAAATGCACAGCTGAGAAATAGTGAAAAGAATAGGGTCATGAGTCTATTTTCTGTGTTAACTCATTCAGAATCTCACTAAAGAATATTCACCTTGGAAATAGTCAGAGTCCAGGTTATATGGCCACTCAATCAAAGCATGACCGAATAATACACAATGGGGCATTAGTAAGGAGTCTATTTCATATATCCTCTCATTGAGAGCTTTAGTGCCTAATAAACAGGTGTGAAGTAATCAGGACTCCCTTTAAGGTAGTCCCAAATAACGCAGCTACGTGAATGATACACACATGTGTGATAATCAGGAGACTATTTGATATGGAACTTCATACAGCACCTTTTTGAATACTGAACATTTGGAAAATGATCACTAGTCTATTTTATATGGTGATTCATTTGGAGAGTCAAAAAATAACGCACACCTGTGAGGTAAAACGGGGTCTATTTCATAAGGCCACAATTGCAGAGTTTCAGTGAATAATATGTATATCTTATAAGTCAGGAATCTCTTTCACATGGCCATTCATTCAGGGCCTCAGTGCATAATACTCCCCTCAGAAATACTCAAGGGTCTACTTCCAATAAATACACCTTCAGAATCTCTGTAAGTAATGCACACATGATAAATACACAAGAGTCTCTTCTCTATGCTCATTTAGTCAGAGTCTCATTCAATAATACACACCTGGGGAAGTGTTATGGGTCTACATCAGGAAGCCACTCATTTAGCGCCTCAGTGAATAATTCACACTGGAGTAACAGTCAGGCATTTTTTACATGGCCACTCACTATATGCCTCCCTGAATGGTACACACCTGGGTAATCCTCAGGATTCTATTTCATACTACCACATATTTAGAACTTTATTGAATAGTTCACAGTGGAACAATAGTCTGGTGTCTATTCTTTCTGGACTCTCCTTCGATGTTTCAGTGAATAATAAACTTCTATGGAGTAATCATGGCACTGTTTAAGATAGCCATGAATTAAGTGCCTTCCTTAGTGATACACACCTGGTTGATAGTCAGGACTTTATTTCATATGAACTCTAATTCTGGTTACTGCTGAGTAATTAACAACTGAAAGAGTGTCAGGAGTCTATTTGGTGTGGACACTCATACAGAACCTTTTTAAATAATGCACACATGGAGAATAATCAGGAGTCTATGTCATATGCCTACTCATTCAGACAAAGAGTGAATAACACACTTGTGGAGTAATGAGAAGTGTGTTTCATATGGCCATTCTTTCACAGCCTCACTGAATATTACACGCTTGTGATATAGTATGGAGTCCATTGTTTATTGCCACTCATTCAGAGAATCACTGAATTATGCACACCTGCACAATGGTAAGAAGTCTATCCTATGGCCTCTTAGTGAGAGCCTCACTAAATGTACACACCTGGGAAAATAGTAAGAATTTACTTATATCCCCTCATTTAGAGTCTCACTCAATAATGCACACCTGTGGAATAGTAAGGAGACTTTTTCATGTGGCCTCTCATTCGGCGTGTCACTGAATTATGTGGTGTATTCAAGGAGTCCATTTTATGTAGACAATTTTTCAGAGCCTGAGTGAATAAGAGAAAACCTTGCTATAGTAAGGCATTTAATTAATATGGCCACATCTTGTAAGCCTCACTGAATAATACACACCTGGAGAATAATTTGGATTCTATTAACTATGGATATTCATTCAGAGCCTCGGTGAATAATGCACACCCGTGGGGTAGCCAGGAGTCTATTTGGACACTCTTCCTCAGTGGAAAATATACACGTGTGTATTAGTCAGGATTTCAATACATATGGCCACTGACATAATTTCTGTGAATAATGCACAAATGTAAAGTACTAAGCAGTCTTTTTCATAGAGCCACTCATTCAGAGATTCACTGAATAATAAAATTATTTAAGATAGAAAGAATCCTGTTTCATATGGCCACAAAATCAGAGGCTCACTGAGTAACACACACCTAGGGAAGCTTTAAGAGTCTACTTTATACAGTCTCTAATTTACAGCCTCAGCAAATGATGCACACGTGTGGAATAGACACTAGTCTATTTTATATGGCCACAAAATCAAAGCCTGAGTGAGTAATATACAACCTTAGAATAGTCACTACTCTATTACATATGCCCAAATATTCAAAGTCAGTATCAGTAATACACACCTGTGTACTAGTCCAAGAAGAATTTTATATGGCCAAAGATTTAGAGCCTCGGTGAATAACACATACCTCGGGGATACTCAGGACGCTATTCCACATGGCATCTATTTCAGAGTTTCATTGAATAAAGAACACCTGTATTGTAGTCAAAATTCTATTTCATATAGCCACATATTCAGAACCTAACTAAGTGACATACACCTGGGGGAAAGTCAGGATTCTATTTCGTGTAGCCACTGATTTAGATACCAAATATGAAAACACACACCTGCGGAGTATTCAGGGGTCTCTGTTTTATAGCCACTCATTCAGAGCCTCACAGAATAATACAGAACTATGGAAATTCAGGAGTGTATTTTCCATGGCCACTTATTCAGAACCTCATTGAAGAATCATATATATCTCGAAAATACTCAGGATTCTATTATATATAGCCACTTATTCAGAGACTCACTGAATAATGTGCACCTGGGGAATAGTCTGGAGACTATTTAATATGACCATTCACCAAGTGACTCAGTGAAAAATGCAAAGCTGAGAAATAGTCAAGAGCATGGAGTCATGAGTCTATTTTCTGTGCTAACGCGTTCAGAAACTCACTGAAGAATACCCAACTTTGAAATAGTAAGTGTCCAGGTCATATGGAAACTCAATCAAAGCATTACCGAATAATGCATAATGGGGCAATAGTAAGGAGTCTATAGTAAGAGTCCAGGTCTTACGGCCTCTCATTGAGAGGTGCAGTGCGTAATAAACAGCTGTGGAGTAGTCAGAACCCGATTTAAGGTAGCCCCAAATTCCACTGCTACCGGAATGATACACACATGTGTGATAGTCAGGAGACCCTTTGATATGGACACTCATACAGCAACGCTTGGAATACCGCACATTTGGGGAATGATCACTAGTCTATTTTATATGGTGATTCGATTGGAGAGTCAAAAAGTAACCCACACCTGTGAAGTAAAATAGAGTCTATTACAAAAGGTCACTCTTTCAGTGTTTCAGGGAATAATATGTATATCTGATAAGTCAGGAATCTCTTTCACATGGCAATTCGTTCAGGGCCTCAGTGTATAATACTCCCCTCAGAAATAGTCAAGGGTCTACTTCAAATAAGTACACATTCAGAGTCTCTGTATGTAATGTACACATGTGCAATACACAAGAATTTATTTTCTATGCCCAGTAAGTCAGAGTCTCATTCAATAATGCACAGCTGGGGAAGAGTTAAGGGTCTACTTCATGTAGCCACTCATTTAGAGCCTCGGTGAGTAGTTCACACTGGAGTAATAGTCGAGCATTTTTTATATGGCCACTCACTATGTGCCTCCCTGAATGATACACACCTGGGTAATCCTCAAGATTCTATTTTACACTACCACACATTTAGAAACTTATTGAATAATTTACAATGGGCAATAGTCAGGTGTCTATTATTTCTGGCCTCTCATCTAAAGTTTCAGTAAATAATAAACTTCTATGGAGTAATCAGGGCACTGCTTAAGATAACCACAAATTAAGTGACTTTATGAGTGATACACATGGGTGATAGTCAGGAGTTTATTTCATATGAACTCTAATTCTGGGTATTACTGAGTAATACACAACTGGGTAAGTGTCAGGATGCTATTTGGTATGGACACTCATACAGAACCTGTTTGAATAATGCACACATGGAGAATAATCAGGAGTCTATGTCATATGGCTACTCATTCAGACAAACAGTGAATAACGCACATGTGGAGTAATGAGAAGTCGGATTCATATGGCGGTTCCTTCACAGCCTCACTGATAATTACACACTTGTAATATAGTCTGGAGTCTATTGTTTATGGCCACTCATTCAGAGAATCACTGAATAATGCACAGCTGCGGAATTGTAAGAAGTCTCTATCCTATGGCCTCTCATTTAGAGCCTCACTAAATGTACACACCTGGGAAAATGGTCAGGATTTACTTATATCCCCTCATTTAGAGTCTCACTCAATAATGCACACCTGTGGAAGAGGCTTTTCCATGTGGTAACTCATTCGGAGGGTCACTGAATAATGTGGTGTTGTCAGGAATGTATTTCATATAGACACATTTTCAGAGCCTCAATTAATAATACAGACGCTTGCTATAATAAGGCATCTTACTAATATGGCCACATCTTGTAAACCTCACTGAATAATACACACCTGGAGAATAATTTGGAGTGCATTTTCGATGAACATTCATTCAGAGCCTGGGTGAATAATGCACACCCGTGTGGTAGCAAGAGTCTATTTCATTTTGACACTCATTCATAACCTTAGTGGATAATATGCACGTTTGGATTACTCAGGATTTTATTTATTTATTTATTTATTTATTTATTTATTTATTTTTCAAACTTTTGTGTCAAGGAGGGAAAAAGATTTCAATAGTGTATATACCTAATTTCATGTTAATTTTAATTTTTTTTGAAAGTTTCTCCTTACATTTATTTATTTATTTTTAATTTTTATTGCATTATAGATTTTGGGGTACATGTGCAGAACATGAAAATTAGTTCCATAAGTACACATATGGCAGTGTATTTTGCTGCTTTCCACTCCTTCAGCCACACATGGCATTTATCCCCAGGCTATCCCTCCCTAGCCCCTCCCGCTGTCCCTCCCCCATTCCCCCCAATCATACCCAGTGTGCAGTAGGCCCCCTCACTGTGTCCATATGTTCTCATTTTTCTCACCCACGTATGAGTGGGAATATGCGGTATTACTTCTCCTGTTCTTGTGTCAGTTTGCTGAGAATGATGTTCTCCAGATTCATCCATGTTTTTACAAAGGACACAAACTCATCATTTTTGATTGCTGCATAATATTCCATGGTGTATATGTTCCACGTTTTCCCAATCCAGTCTATCATCGATGGGCATTTATGTTGGTTCCAGGTCTTTGCTATTGTAAACAGTGCTACAATGAACATTCGTGTGCATCTGTCCTTATAGTAGAACGATTTATAGTCCTTTGGATATATACCCAGTAAAGGGATTGCTGGGTCAAATGGAATTTCTATTTCTAGGTCCCTGAGGAATCGCCACAATGTCTTCCACAATGGGTGAACTAATTTCCACTCCCAGCAACAGTGTAAGAGTGTTCCTATTTCTCCACATCCTCTCCAGCATCTGCTGTCTCCAGATTTTTTAATGATCGCCATTCTAACTGGCGTGAGATGGTATCTCAATGTGGTTTTGATTTGCATCTCTCTAATGACCAGTGATGATGAGCATTTTTTCATATGTTTGTTGGCCTCATGTATCTCTTCTTTTGTAAAGTGTCTATTCATATCTTCTGCCCATTTTTGATTAGGCTTGTTGTTTTTTTTCCTGTAAATCTGTTTGAGTTCTTTGTAAATTTTGGATATCAGCCCTTTGTCAGATGTGTAATCTGCCAAGACTTTTTCCCATTCTGATGGTTGTCGATTCACTCTAGTGACAGTTTCTTTTGCCGTGCAGAAGATGTGGAGTTTGATTAGGTCCCATTTTTCTATTTTGGCTTTTGTTGCCAATGCTTTTGGTGTTTTGTTCATGAAGTCCTTGCCTACTCCTATGTCCTGAATGGTGTTACCTTGATTTTCTTCTAGGTTTTCTATGGTGTCAGGTCTTATGTTTAAGTCTTTAATCCATCTGGAGTTAATTTTAGTGTAAGATGTAAGGAAGGGGTCCAGTTTCTGCTTTCTGCACATGGCTAGCCAGTTTTCCCAACACCGTTTATTAAATACGGAATTCTTTCCCCATTGCTTGTTTTTTTCTGGTTTATAAAAGATAATATTATTGTAAATATGTTGTGTTGCCTCCGATGTTTCCGTTCTGTTCCATTGGTGTATATCTTTGTTTTGGTACCAGTACCATGCTGTTTTGATTACTGTCACCTTGTAGTATAATTTGAAGTCTGGTAGTGTGATGCCTCCCGTTGTGTTCTTTTTGCTTAGAATTGACTTGGTTATGCGGGCTCTTTTTTGGTTCAATATGAAATTCATGGTAGTCTTTTCCAGTTCTGTGAAGAAATTCAATGGTAGTTTGATGGGGATAGCATTGATTGTGTAAATTACTTTGGCAGTATAGCCATTTTCACGATATTGATTCTTCCTAACCATGAACATGGAATGTTTCTCCATCTGTTTGTGTCCTCTCTTATTTCGTTGAGCGGTGGTTTGTAGTTTTCTTTATAGAGGTCCCTTACGTTCCTTGTGAGTTGTCTTCCTAGGTATTTTATTTTCTTTGTAGCAATTGTGAATGGCAGTTCGTTCTTGATTTGGTTCTCTTTAAGTCTGTTATTGGTGTATAGGAATGCTTGTGATTTTTGAACATTGATTTTATATCCTGAGACATTGCTGAAATTGCTTATCAGTTGCAGGAGCTTTTGGGCTCACTTGATGGGGTCTTCTAGGTATACTATCATGTCGTCTGCAAATAGAGACAATTTGGCTTCCACCTTTCCTATTTGAATACCCTTTATTTTGTTTTCTTGCCTGATTGCTCTAACTAGAACATCCAGTACTATGTTGAATAGGAGTGGTGAGAGAGGGCATCCTTGTCTAGTGCCAGATGTCAAAGAAAATGCTTTCCATATTTGCCCATTCATTATGATATTGGCTTTTGGTTTGTCGTAAATAGCTTTTATTACGTTGAGACGTGTTCCATCAATACCAAGTTTATTGAGGGTTTTTAGCATAAAGGGCTGTTGAATTTTGTCTAATGCCTTCGGTGCATCGATTGAGATAATCAGGTGGTTTTTGTTTTTGCTTCTGTTTATGTGGTGAATTACATTTATAGACTTGTTTATGTTGAACCAGCCTTGGATCCCCAGGATGAATCCTACTTGATCATGATGGATAAGTTTTTAATTTGCTGTTGCAATCGGTTTGCCAGTATTTTATTGAAGATTTTTTGCATCTGTGTTCATCATGGATATTGGCCTGAAGTTTTTGTTGTTGTTGATGAGTCTCAGTCAGGTTTTGGTATCAGGATGATGTTGGTCTCACAAAATGATTTAGGAAGGGTTCCCTCTTTTTGGATTATTTTGAGTAGTTTCAGAAGAAATGGTACCAGATCCTCCTTGTGTGTCTGGTAGAATTCAGTTGTGATCCCATCTGGACCTGGGCTTTTTTTGTGTGGTAGGCTCTTAATTGCTGCCTCAAGTTCAGACCTTGTTATTGGTCTATTCGTAGTTTCAGTTTCCTCCTGGTTTAGGCTTGGGAGGACACAGGCATCCAGGGATTTATCCATTTCTTTCTGATTTACGAGTTTATGTGCATATAGTTGTTTGCAGTATTCTCTGATGATGGTTTGAATTTCTGTGGAATCGGTGATGATTTTCTCATTATCGTTTTTTATTGCATCTATTTGGTTGTTCTCTCTTTTCTTTTTTATCAGTCTATGCTACTGGTCTCTCTATTTTGTTGATCTTTTCGAAAAAACAGCTCTTAGATTTATTGATTTTTTGAAGGGATTTTCTTGTCTCTATCTCCTTCAGTTCTGCTCTGATCTTAGTTATTTCTTGTCTTTGGCTAGGTTTTGAACTTTTTTGATCTTGCTCCTCTAGTTCTTTCAATTTTGACGATAAGGTGTCAATTTTGGATCTCTCCACTCTTCTCATGTGGGCAATTATTGCTATATATTTTCCTCTACAGACTGCTTTCAATGTGTCCCAGAGATTCTGGTATGTTTTGTCTTTGTTCTCATTGGTTTAGAACAACTTCTTTATTTCTGCCTTCATTTCTTTGTTTATCCAATCAACATTCAAAAGCCAGTTGTTCAGTTTCCATGAAGCTGTGCAGTTCTGCGTTCGTTTCTAAATTCTGAGTTCCAACTTGATTGCACTATGGTCTGAGAGACTGTTTGTTATGATTTCAGTTGTTTTGCATTGCTGAGGAGTGCCTTATTTCCAATTATGTGGTCAATTTTGGAGTAGGTGTGATGTGTTGCTTCGGAAAATGTACATTCTCTGTATTTGGGGTGGAGAGTTCTGTAAATGTCTATCAGGTTTGCTTGTTCCACGTCTGAGTTCAAGTCCTGAATATCCTTGTTAATTTTCTGTCTGGTTCACATGTCTGATATTGATAGTGAAGTGTTAAAGTCTCCCACTATTATTGTGTGGGAGTCTAAGTCTCTTTGTAAGTCATGAAGGATTTGCCTTATATATCTGCGTGCTCCTCCATTGGGTCCGTATATATTTAGAATCATTAGCTCTTCTTGTTGTATCGATCCTCTTACCGTTATGTAATGACCTTCTTTGTCCCTTTTGATCTTTGTTGCTTTAAAGTCTATTTTATCAGAGACGAGAATTGCAACTCCTGCTTTTTTCTGCTCTCGATTTGCTTGGTAAATCTTCTTCCATCCCTTTATTTTGAGCCTTTGTGTATCTCTGCGTGTGTGGTGGGTTTTCTGGATACAGCACACTGATGGGTTTTGGTTTTAGTTCCAGTTTGCCAGTCTGTGTCTTTTGATTGGTGCATTTAGCCCATTTACATTTAGCGTTAATATTGTTATGTGTGAATTTGATACTGCCATTTTGATGCTAGCTGGTTGTTTTGCCCGTTGGTGCATGTACATTCTTCATTTTGTTGATGCTCTTTAGCATTTGGTATGCTTTTAGGATGGCTGGTACTGGTTGTTTCTTTCTATGTGTGGTGCCTCTTTCAGGAGCTCTTGTAAAGCAGGCCTCGTGGTGACAAAATCTCGGAGTACTTGCTTGTTCATGAAGGATTTCATTTTTCCTTCACTTATAAATCTCAGTTTGGCTGGATATGAAATTCTGGGTTGAAAGTTCTTTTCTTTAATGATGTTGAATATTGGCCCCCACTCTCCTCTGGCTTGTAGAGTCTCTGCCAAAAGATCTGCTGTGAGTCTGTTGGGCTTCCCTCTGTGGGTGACCTGACCTTTCTCTCTGGCTGCCCTTAGTATTTTCTCCTTCATTTCAACCCTGGTGAATTTGACGATTATGTGCCTTGGATTTGCTCTTCTTGTGGAGTATCTTTGTGGTGTTCTCTGTATTTCCTGGAGTTGAGTATTGACCTGTCTTGCTAGGTTGGGGAAACTTTCCTGGATAATATCCTGAAGAGGGTTTTCCAGCTTGGATTCATTCTCTTCATCACATTCTGGTACACCTATCAAACGTAGGTTGGGTCTCTTCACATAGTCCCACATTTCTTGGAGATTTTGTTCATTCCTTTTTGTGCTTTTTTCTTTAATCTTGGTTTCTCGTTTTATTTTATTGAGTTGGTCTTCAACTTCTGATATTCTTTCTTCTGCTTGGTCAATTCGGCTCTTGAAACTTATGCATGCTTCGTGAAGTCCTCGTGTTGTGTTTTTCAGCTCCTTCAGTTCATTCATATTTCTCTCTAAGTTGTCCATTCTTGTTATCAATTCCTCGAATCTTTTTACAAATCTTTTCTCAAATCTTTTTTCAAGGTTCTTAGTTTCTTTGCACTGATTTAGAACATGTTCTTTTAGCTCACTGAAGTTTCTCATTACCCACTTTCTGAAGTCTGATTCCGTCATTTCGTCACACTCATTCTCCGTCCAGCTTTGTTCTCTTGCTGGTGAGGAGTTTTGCTCCTTTTAAGGAGGTGTGGTGTTTTGGTTTCGGGTGTTTTCCTTCTTTTTCCGGTGGTTTCTTGTCGTCTTAGTAGTTGCTGATTTTTCAATTGGGTCTCTGTGTGGACTCTGAGATTGTTGATGATGAAGTATTTCTGTTACTTAGTTTTCCTTCTAATGGTCTAGCCTCTCTTCTGTATGAGTGCTGAGGTCCACTCCAGGCCCTGCTTGTCTGGGGTATACCTGTAGCAGCTGTGGAACTGTGAGGCATGATACCCGTTTCTTCTTCTGCTGTCTTTGTTCCAGAATGATGCCCTCCAAATGTCAGTCTGATTATTCCTTTTTTGGGGTGACTCTTTGGATATAAAGGGGTCAGGGATCTGCTTAAGGAGATGGTCTGTGCTTTATAGGAGCTCCTGTGCTGAGCTCTGAGCTCCGTTGTTCATTCAGGTTTGTTGGGTGGTTGTTTATGTCTGCTGCAATAGAACTCATAAAACACCACCCATTTTTTTCCCCCTTAGTTGCTCTGTCTCAGGGAGTTGGGGCTTTCTTTATCAGTATCTGTTGCACTGTCGTGCCCCACTAGGAGGCAGTCTATTCACTATTTGCCTGCCGGGTTTCTGACCTGCTAGTGCTGGTCCGCCGTGTTGCTGCTGGGCTCCCTTCTGCTCTGGTGTGCTGCCCCCTCCTGGCGGAGTCTCTCTGTTATTGCAGGTTTTCTCAGCAATGGCACGCTGGGTCATTCCTGGGCGGTACTTCAGTAGGGGCGGATTGTGTCAGTAATGGCGGATGCCCCTCCCTCACTGGGCTGCACCGTCCTAGATGCCGGCAGCAAAACTCTCAGCCCCAAGCATCTCCAGTCACCGCCCTGCTTGTCCCCATAAGGGTGGGACCCGCCAAGCCCGATGTCCCAGCTCCCTAACTCAGAGTCCTTCCTCTCTCTCTCTCTCTTTTCCTCTCCCCAAGCTGAAAGGTCGACTTTCTCACTGGCGCCCCAGTAGCCTGCTGATAGGGCACTGGGATTCATGCAATCTGCCGTGCTGTTGCCCACTGCACTGGCTCAGATCACGCTTCCCCGGAAACTCCTGGTCTAGCTCTTTGTCCAAGTCCCGTCCAATCAGATGGACATGCCCATATGCCCTTCCAAATCTCAGATTTCCGGTTTAACAGGGCACCCAGATGAGTGAGTTCTTTGCCCGGCCCCACGAGCCGGCTGTCCTAGCTGGCTGTACTAGCGTCCCATGTCTCTCTCACACCTGGGACTTTCACAGCTCCGTGGGCAAAAAAGGTCCATCCGAGTATGAGGCTAGGACTCACCCTCTGCACCTTCACTGAGAGCTGCAATCTTGAGTCGGTTCTACGATGCCATCTTGCCAGAATCCTCCTTAGTTTTCCTTCTAATGTTCTAGCCCCTCTGCTGTACGAGTGCTGAGGTCCACTCCAGGCCCTGCTTGTCTGGGTTACACCTGTAACAGCTGCGGAAGAGTGAGAGATGCTACCAGTTTCTTCTTCTGCTATCTTTGTTGCAGAATGATGCCTGCCAAATGTCAGTCTGATTAGTCCTTTTTGGGGGTGACTCTTTGGATATACAGGGGTCAGGGAGCTGCTTGAAGAGACGGTATGTGCTTTTTAGGAGCTCCAGTGCTGAGCTGTGAGCTCCGTTGTTCATTCAGGGTTTTTGGGAGGTTGTGTTTATGTCTGCTGCAGCAGAACTCATAAACCCCCCCCTTTTTCTTCCCCTTGATGCTCTGTCTCAGGGAATTGGGGATTACTTTCTTTTTTCAGGCATACAACAGTCTTACACCACCTTATTGACATTGGCTTTTTTTTACCTTCTTCAACAGATATTTGTAGAGTTCTAAATACATTTGATTCTGAAAAAAAATGATTGATTCAAACAGGAATATATTATGGTAGTACTTCCCCTGTCTTAAGCTCAACCAGCCAGCTGCCTCAATTACTGAAAATGTACTTGAAAACCCATAAGTAAGTTAAAAAATCCCCTAAAATGTTAAAGTCCTCTGACTGCAAGAGAATAGCTCAGGCTTTTTTTTTTCTTTTTTTCTTTTCTTTTTTTTTTTAGAAAAGGAAAATAGAGAAAGAAAAAGAGGGAGAGGGAACAGGAATATTGCTTTATTCTATAAATGGGTATGAATAATGGCCGAACATTATTTTGTGTATTTAAAATGGAGAATGTATATTTTATTTATCTAAAGTGGAGAGTTCTACAAGTGCTTATTAAGTTTACTTGTTACTGATCTGAGTTGAGATTCTGGATATCCTTATTAATTTTCTGTTTTGTTGAGTCTGAATCTCTTTATGGCTCTTATGTATCTGGGTGTTAGTATTCATTGATCCTTATACCACTCTATCTTTGTTGGTTTGAAATCTGTTTTATCAAATGCATGAATTGAAACTTATTTTCGTTTATTTATTTGTTTATTGTTCTCTATTTTGTTGGTAAATCTTTCTCCAACCCTTTATTTTTAGTATTTATGTATCTTTGGATATGAAATGTGTCTGGATATAGTATAACGTTAGGTTTTGGCTATATCTTTTAATTAAAAAATTTAGTCGATTTCAATTTAAGATTACTGCCATTTGATATTAACTGGCTATTTTATTCATTTGTTGATGTAAATTCTTCTTTCTGTTGTTGTTCTTTACTTTTTGGTATATTTTTAGAAAGGCTAATACTGGTTGTTCCTTTCTGTGTGTAATGCTTCTTTCAGAAGTTTTTGTAAAGCAGGCCTGGTGGTAATAAAATCTCTGAGTACTTGTCTGTTAATAAAACATTTTATTCCTTCAATTGTGAAGCTTAGTTTGGCAGAATATAAAATTCTGGGCTGAAAGTTCTGTTCTTTGAGGATGTTAAATATTAGCCCCCACTCTCTTCTGGCTTGTACAGTTTCTACTGAAAGATCTGCTGTAAGTCTAATAGGCTTCCCTTTGTGGGTAACCTGACCTTTCTCTCTGGCTGCTAGTATTTTCTCCTTCGTTTCAACCCTGGTGAACCTAATGATTATGTGTCTTGGGGGTGCTCTTCTTAAGGAATATCTTTGTGGTATTCTCTGTATTACCTGAGGTTGAATGGTAACCTGCTTTGCTAGATTGGGAAAATTCTCCTGGATAATATCCTGAAGAGTATTTTCCAGCTGGGATTCATTCTCTCCATCACATTCAGGTACACCTAACAAACGTAGATTAGGTCTTTTTACATAGTCCCATAATTCTTGGAGACTTTGCTCATTCCTTTTTATTCTTTTTTCTCTATTCTTGTCTTCTCGTACCATTTCATTAAGTCAGTTTTCGACCTCTGATATTTTTTCTTCTGCTTGATCAATTCGGCTATTCAAACTTGTGCATATTTCACTAAGTTCTCGTGTTGTATTTTTCAACTCCATTAGTTCATTTATATTCCTTTCTATATTGTCCATTCTTTTTAACATTTCATCTAACCTTTTTTCAAAGTTCTTAGTTTCTTTACATTGGGTTAGAACAAGTTGTTTCAATTCCCAGAAGTATTTTACCATCCACCTTCTAAAGCCTCCTTCAGATACTGGAACACAGTCCTCTTCCATTAGGGCTTGTTCTGTTGCTGATTAGGAATTACTATTCCCTGTAGAGGGAGAGGGGTTCTGACTTTTGGTTTTCTCAGCCTTTTTAGGCTGTTTTTTTCCCTTTATTATGAATTTATCCATCTGATGTCTTTACACTTAGCCCATTTCTGATTAAGTTTCTAAGAGCATGTCCAATTTATTGATTCCCAGTGCTGGAATCCAAGCAACCCACTGTGCTGGCCAAAACAAGAGCGATAAGACTGATGGTGCTCTTCTGCCTGGGAATCTCTGGTGCTTCCGTCTTTAGTCTGCAACAAGTGGCTCTGCCTTCCCGGAGCTCCAAACACCAGTCAGTAGGGGAACCAGTCCCGCTCACTGTGCACAAAGAGCTGGCGCGTGGAGGAGACGGAAAAACCGCTGTGCCGGCCACAGAAGTCGCTCTGGCGACCCGTGGGGCTCCTCCACTGAAAATCTTCTGGTCCGTGGGCAACAAAAATTCCTCTGGAAATGTGTCCTCACGTTTTCTGAGCTTTCACTGGGAGCTACAATCCCGAGCTGTTAGCGATCAGCCATCTTGGATCTCTCTCAAGAGATGGGGAGTTGGAGCTTTCTTTATGAGTATCTGTTGCACTGTTCTGCCCAGCTAGGAGGCAGTCTATTCACTATTTGCCTGCTGGGTCTCTGCCCTGCTAGTGTGGGTCCACCCTGCTGCCACAGGGCTCCATTCTGCTGTGGTGCACTCTGCCCTGCTGGTGGAGTCTCTCTGTAATGGTGGGTTGCCTCAGCAATGGCAGGTTGCCTCAGCCCTGGGTGGTATATCAGTAGGGACGGATTGTATCTGTAGTGGCAGACGTCCCTCCCCCACCGGGATACACCGTCCTAGATGCTGGCAGCAAAATTCTCAGCCCCAAGTGCCTCCAATTGCCACCATGCTTCTGCCTGTGAGGGTGGAACCCACCGAGCCCAATCACCCAGCTCCTTGCCTCAGAATCAATCCTCTCTCTCTCTCTCTTCCTCTCCCCAAGCTGAATGGTTGACTCTCTCACTGACGCCCCAGTAGTCTGCTGATACGGCACTGGGATCTGTGTGATCTCCCGTGCCACTGCCCACTGCACCAGATCAGATCATGTTTCCCAGTCTGGCTCATTTTCCAAGTCCCCTTCAATCAGGTGTACATGCCAATCTGCCCTTCCAAATCTCAGATTGCGTGTTTAACAGTGCACCCAGACAAGTGAGTTTTATGCCGGGTGCCACCACACTGTAGTGCCTACCGAATGAGCAGTGCGAGCCACCTGCACTAGCGTCCCGTGTCTCTCCCACACCTGGGATTTTCAACGTTATGTGCACAAACAAGGGGCGTCTCAGAATGTGGCTAGGACTCACCCTCTGTGCAATCACTGAGAGCTGCAATGCTGAGTCTCCTCTATGACGCCATCTTGGAAGCAAGTTCTCATTAGTATATTTTACATGGCCACTTATTCAGAACATCATTGAAGAATCATATATATGGAAAATACTCAGGATTCTATTATATGTAGCAACTTATTCAGAGACTCACTGAATAATGCACACCTGGGGAACAGTCTGGAGAATATTTGATATGACTGTTCACCCAGTGACTCAGTGAAAAATGCACAGCTGAAAAATAGTCAAGAGAATAGAGTCTCATGAGCCTATTTTCTTTGGTAACTCGTTCAGAAACACACTGAAGAATACCTAGCTTTTAAATAGTCAGAGTCCAGGTCATACAGCCACTCAATCAAAGCATTAAAGAATAATGCACAATGGGGCATCAGTAAGGAGTCTATTTCATATGGCATCTCATTGAGAGCTTCAGTGCATAATAAACAGCTGTGGAGTAGTCAGAACCCTGTTTAAGTTAGCCCCAAATTACGCAACTACGTGAATGATACACACATGCGTGATAGTCAGGAGACACATTGATATGGACACTGATATAGCATCTCTTTGAATACTGCACATTTGAAGAATAATGAGTAGTCTATTTCATACGGTGAGTCATTTGGAGAGTCAAAAAATAACGCACACTTGTAAAGTAAAATGTGGTCTATTACATAAGGCCACTCTTTCAGTGTTTCAGGGAATAATACGTATATCTGATAAATCAGGAATTTCTTTCACATGGCCACTCATTCAGAGCCTCAGTGCATAACACTCCCCTCAGAAACAGTTTAGGGTGTACCTCAAATAAGGACACAATCAGAGTCTCTGTAAGTAATGCACACATGGGCAATACACTAGAGTTTGTTTCTATGCTCACTTACTCAGAGTCTCATTCAATAATACACACATTGGGAAGAATTAGGAGTCTACTTTATGTAGCCACTCATTCAGAGGTTCATTGAATAATTCACATTGGAAAAATACTCGAGCATTTTTTATATGGCCACTCACTATGTGCCTCCCTGATTGATACACACCTGGGAAATCCTCAGCATTTTATTGCATATTACCACACATTTAGAACCTTATTGAATAATTCACAATGGAACAATGGTCAGGCATCTATTCTTTCTGGCCTCTCATTCAAAGTTTCTGTGAATTACAAACTTAATGGATTAATCAGGGCACTGTTTAAGATAGCCAGGAATTAAGTGCTTTCCTAAGTGATACACACCTGTGTGATAGTCAGTAGTTTATTTTATATGAACTCTAATTCTGGGTATTGCTGTGTAATACACAAATTGGTGAGTGCCAGGAGTCTATTTGGTATGGACACTCATAAAGAACAAGTTTGAATAGAGTCAAGAATACACACCCATGGACTAGTCAGAAAACAATTTCATATGGTTAACGTTTTAGAGCCTCAGAGAATACAACATACCTGGGGAATACTCAGGACGCTGTAACATATGGCATTTATTTCAGAGATTCATTAAATAAGGAACACCTTTATTGTAGTCATAATTCTATTTCGTATAGCCACATATTAAGCACCTAACTGAATTACAAACACTTTGGGAAAAGTCAGGATTCTTTTTTGTATATCCACTCATTTAAATACGGAATGTAAAAATGCACAACAGCGAAGAATTCAGAAGTCTCTGTTTTATGGCCAGTCATTCAGAGCCTCACAGAATAATACAGAACTATAAAAATTCAGGAGTGTATTTTACATGGCCACTTATTCAGAACCTCATTGAAGAATTATATATATATGGAAAATACTCAGGATTCTACTATGTATAGCCACTTATTCAGAGACTCACTGAATAATGCACAGCTGGGGAATAGTCTGGATAGTATTTGATATGACCGTTCACCCAGTGACTCAGTGAAAATTGCACAGTTGATAAATAATTAAGAGGATAGAGTCATGAGTCTGTTTTCTGTGGTGACTCGTTCAGAAACTCATGGAAGAATACCCAGCTTGGAAATAGTCAAAGTGCAGGTCGTATGGACACTCAATCAAAGCATTACCGGATAATACACAATGGGGCAAGAGTAAGGAGTCAATTTCATATGGCCTTTCATTGAGAACGTCAGTGCATAATAAATAGCTATGGAGTAGTCAGGACCCTATTTACGGTATTCCCAAATTATGCAGTTATGTGAATGATACACACATGTGTGATAGTCAGGAGACTATTTGATATGGACACTCATACAGTACCTCTTTGAATACTGCATACTTGAGGAGTAATCACCAGTCTATTTCATATGTTCATTCGTTTGGAGAGTAAAATAATAACGCACACCTGTGGAGTAAAATGGGGTCTATTACATGAGGCAACACTTTCAGTGTTTCAGTGAATAATATGTATATCTGATAAATCTAGGATCTCTTTCACATGACCACTCGTTCTTGGCGTCAGTGCATAATACTCACCTCAGAAATAGTCTATGGTCTACTTCAAATATGTACACAATTAGAGTCTCTGTGAAAAATGCACACATGGGCAATAAACAAGAGTCTGTTTTCTTTGCCCATTTAGTCACAGTCTCATTCAATAATACACAACTGGGGAAGATTTAAGAGTCTACTTCTTTTAGCCACTCATTTAGAGCCTCACTGAATAATTCACACCAGAGTAATAGTCGAGCATTTTTTATATGGCCACTCACTATTTGCTTCCCTGAATGATAGACACCTGGGGAATCCTCAGAATTCTATTTCATACAACCACACATTTAGAACCTTACTGAATAATACACAATTAAGCAATAGTCAGGTGTCTATTCTTTCTGGCCTCTCATCCAAACTTTCAGTGAATAATAAACTACTATGGAGTAAACAGGTAACTGTTTAAGATAGCCACGAATTAAGTGCTTTCCAGAGTAATACACACCTGGGTGATAATCAGGAGTTTATTTCATATGAACTCTAATTCTGAATATTGCTGAGTAATAAACAACTGGGGGAGTGTCAGGAGTCTATTTGGTGCGGACAACCATACAGAACCTGTTGGAATAACGCACACATGAAGAATAATCAGCACTCTATGTCATACGGCTACGCATTCAAAAAACAGTGAATAACGCACATGTGGAGAAATGAGAAGTCTGTTTCATATGGCCGTTCCTTCACAGCCTCATTGAATATTACACACTTGTAATATAGTCTAGAGTCTATTGTTTATGGCCACTCAATCAAAGAATCACTGAATAATGCACACCTGCAAAATGGTAAGAAATCTCTATTCTGTGGCCTCTCATTGAGAGCCTCACTAAATGTACACACCTAGGAAAATAGTCAGGATTTACTTATATACCCTCATTTAGAGTCTCACTCAACAATGCACACGTGTGGAATAGTAAGGAGACTTATTTATGTGGCCTCTCATTTGGCGTGTCACTGAATTATGTGGTGTAGTCAAGGAGTCAATTTCATGTAGACACTTTTTCAGAGCCTCAGTGAATAAGACAAAATCTTGCTACAGTAAGGCATCTAATTTTTATGGCCAGATCTTGTAAGCCTCACTGAATAATACACACCTGGAGAATCATTTGGAATCTATTTTCGATGGACACTCCTTCAGAGCCTCGGTGAATAATGCACACCATTGCGGTAGCCATGAGTCTATTGCATTTGGAAACTCATTTATAGCCAAAGTGGATAATATGTACGTGTGGAATAGTCAGGAGTTTATTTAGTATGGCCACTGACTCGTAATATCATTGAATAATGCACAAATGTAAAGTATTAATCAGTCTATTTCATAGAGCCACTCATTCAGAGATTCACTGAATAATACAAATATTTAAGATAGACGGAATTCTGTTTCATATGATAACACAATCAGAGCCTCACTGAATAACACAGACCTGGGGAAGTGTTAGGAGTCTACTTGATATAAACTCTCATTTACAACCTCAGCAAATAATGCACACGTGTGGAATAGACATTAGTCTATTTTATATGGCCACAAAATCAAAGCCTGTGTGAGTAATACACCACTTTAGAATAGTCACTAGTCTGTTCCATGTGCCCAAATATTCAAAGTCAGTGTCCATAATACACACCTGTGGACTAGTCAAAAAAGAATTTTATAGGGCCAAAGCTTTAGAGCCTCAGTGAATAATACATACCTGGGGAAAACTCAGGACGCTATTACATATGGCATGTATTTCAGAGATTCGTTGTATAAGGAACACCTGTATTGTAGTCAGAATTCTATTTCGTATAGCCACATATTCAGAACCTAACTGAATGACATACACCTTGGGGAAATTCAGCATTCTATTTTGTATAGCCACCCGTTTATATACCGAATGTGAAAACGCACACCTGTGGAGTATTCAGGAGTCTCTGTTTTATGGCCACTAATTCAGAGCCTCAAAGAGTAATACAGAACTATGGAAATTGAGGAGTGTATTCTACATGGCCACTTATTCAGAACCACATTGAAGAATCATATATATCTGGAAAAATACTTAGGATTTTGTTATATATTGCCACGTATTCAGAGACTCACTGAATAATGTACTCCTGGGGAATAGTCTGGAGATTATTTAATATGACTGTTCACCCAGTGACTGAGTGAAAAATGCACAGCTGAGAAATAGTCAAGAGGATGGAGTCATGAGTCAATTTTCTGTGGTACTATGATCGGAAACTCACTGACGAATACCCAACTTGAAAATTGTCAGAGTCCATGGCATATGGCCACTCAATCAAAGCATTACCGAATAATGCATAATGAGGCTATAGTAAGGAGTGTATTTAATATGGCCTCTCATTGAGAGATTCAGTGAATAATAAACACCTGTGGAGTAGTCAGTACCTTATTTAAAGTAGCCCCAAATTACGCAGCTACGTGAATGATACACATATGTGTGATAGTCAGGAGACACATTGATATGGACACTCATACAGCACCTCTTCAAATACTGCACATTTGGGGAATAATCAGTAGCTATTTCATATGGTGATTCGTTGGGGAGTCAAAAAATATCAAAGAAGCAATGGGGAAAGGATTCCCTGTTTAATAAATGGTGTTGGGAGTACTGGCTAGCCATGTTCAGAAATAAGAAACCTGGCAGAGACTCAACAAGAAAAGAAAACTTCAGGCCAATATCCATGATGAACATAGATGCAAAGATCTTCAATAAAATACTGGCAAACCGATTGCAACAGCACATTAAAAAACTTATCCATCATGATCAAGTAGGATTCATCCCGGGGATGCAAGGCTGGTTCAACATACGCAAGTCTATAAATGTAATTCACCACATAAACAGAAGCAAAAACAAAAACCACATGATTATCTCAATTGATGCAGAGAAGGCATTTGACAAAATTCAACAGCCCTTTATGCTAAAAACCCTCAATAAACTTGGTATTGATGGAACATATCTCAAAGTAATAAAAGCTACTTATGACAAACCAACAGCCAATATCATACTTAATGGTCAAAAACTGGAAGCATTCCCTTTGAAATCTGGCACTAGACAAGGATGCCCTCTCTCACCATTTCTATTCAACATAGTACTGGAAGTTCTAGCCAGAGCAATCAGGCAAGAAAAAGAAATAAAGGGTATTCAAATAGGAAAGGTGGAAGCCAAATTGTCTCTATTTGCAGACGACATGATAGTATACCTAGAAGACCCCATCACCTCAGCCCAAAAGCTCCGGAAACTGATAAGCAACTTCAGCAAAGTCTCAGGATATAAAATCAATGTTCAAAAATCACAAGCATTCCTATACACCAATAACAGACTTAAAGAGAAACAAATCAAGAACGAACTGCCATTCACAATTGCTACAATGAAAATAAAATACCTAGGAAGACAACTCACAAGGAACGTAAGGGACCTCTATAAAGAAAACTACAAACCACCGCTCAACGAAATAAGAGAGGACATAAACAGATGGAGAAACATTCCATGTTCGTGGTTAGGAAGAATCAATATCGTGAAAATGGCTATACTGCCCAAAGTAATTTACACATTCAATGCTATCCCCATCAAAGTACCATTGGATTTCTTCACAGAACTGGAAAAGGCCACCATGAATTTCATATGGAACCAAAAAAGAGCCCGCATAGCCAAGTCAATTCTAAGCAAAAAGAACACAGCGGGAGGCATCACGCTACCAGACTTCAAACTATACTACAAGGCTGCAGTAATCAAAACAGCATGGTACTGGTACCAAAACAGAGATATAGACCAATGGAACAGAACAGAGGCATCGGAGGCAACACAACACATCTACAACCATATTATCTTTGATAAACCAGACAAAAACAGGCAATGGGAAAAGGATTCCCTATTTAATAAATGGTGTTGGGAAAACTGGCTAGCCATGTGCAGAAAGCAGAAACTGGACCCCTTCCTGACACCTTACACTAAAATTAACTCCAGATGGATTAAAGACTTAAACGTAAGACCTGACACCATAGAAACCCTAGAAGAAAATCTAGGCAAAACCATTCAGGACATAGGAGTAGGCAAGGACTTCATGAACAAAACACCAAAAGCATTGGCAACAAAAGCCAAAATAGACAACTGGGACCTAATCAAACTCCACAGCTTCTGCACGGCAAAAGAAACAGTCACTAGAGTGAATCGGCAACCATCAGAATGGGAAAAAATCTTTGCAGTTTACGCATCTGACAAAGGGCTGATATCCAGAATTTACAAAGAACTCAAACAGATTTACAGGAAAGAAACAAACAAGCCCATTCAAAAATGGGCAAAGGATATGAACAGAAACTTTACGAAAGCAGACATACATGAGGCCAGCAAACATATGAAAAAGTGCTCATCGTCATTGGTCATTAGAGAGATGCAAATCAAAACCACATTGAGATACCATCTCACACCAGTTAGAATGGCGATCATTAAAAAATCTGGAGACAGCAGATGCTGGAGAGGATGTGGAGAAATAGGAACACTCTTACACTGTTGGTGGGAGTGTAAATTAGTTCAACCATTGTGGAAGACAGTGTGGCGATTCCTCAGGGACCTAGAAATAGAAATTCCATTTGACCCAGCAATCCCATTACTGGGTATCTATCCAAAGGACTATAAATCGTTCTACTATAAGGACACATGCACACGAATGTTCATTGCAGCACTGTTTACAATAGCAAAGACCTGGAACCAACCCAAATGCCCAACGATGATAGACTGGACTGGGAAAATGTGGCACATATACACCATGGAATATTATGCAGCAATCAAAAATGATGAGTTTGTGTCCTTTGTAGGGACATGGATGAATCTGCAGAGCATCATTCTCAGCAAACTGACACAAGAACAGAAAAAGAAATACCGCATATACTCACTCATAGGTGGGTGAGAAAAATGAGAACACGTGGACACAGAGAGGCGGTCTACTATACACTGGGGACTGTTGGGGGGAATGGGGGAGGGACAGCAGGGGGTTCTGGGGGGGATAGCCTCGGGATGAATACTAAGTGTGGGTGAAGGGGAGGAATGCAGCAAAGCACACTGCCATGTGTGTACCTATGCATCCATCTTGCTCGTTCTGCACATGTACCCCCAAACCTATAATGCAATAAAAATTTAAAAAAATATACTAAAATTAAATTTTCACTCAAAAATAAAAAATATAAATACTTTTTGTGTTTCCAATTGGTAAAGGCAAAGTAACTCTCACAATACTCTGTTAGAAAAAACATAAAATGTACTTTTCTACTGTGTTGTAAAGTATATACACCATCAAGATGTACTGTCACACGTAAAATGCTAAAATTTGATTTTCACACAAAAATAAAAATATAAATACTTTAAAATAAAAAAAAAAGAAACTGAATACCTTCCTGACACTTTACACTACAATTAACTTCAGATGGATTAAAGCCTTAAACATAATACCTGGCACCATAAAAACCCCAGAAGAAAATATAGGTAAAACCATTCAGGTGATAGGAGTAGGCAAGGACATCATGACCAAAACACCAAAAGCATTGGCAACAAAAGTCAAAATAGACAAATGAAACCTAATCAAACTCCACAGCTTCTGCACTGCAAAAGAAACAGTCACTAGAGTGAATCAGCAACCAACAGATTGGAAGAAATCTTTGCAGATTGCCCAACTGACAAAAGGCTGATATCCAGAATTTACAAATAACTCAAACAGATTTACAGGAAAAAAACAAACAATCAGATTAAAGAACGGGCAAAGTACATGAATAGACACTTTACAAAAGAAGACATACAGGAGTCAGACAAACACATGAAAAAAATGCTCATCATCACTGGTCATTAGAGAAATGCAAATCAAAACCACATTGAGATACCATCTCACGCCAGTTAGAATGGCGATCATTAAAAAATCTGGAGACAACAAATGCTGGGAGGATGTGGAGAAAGAGGAACACTCTTACACTGTTGGTGGGAGTGTAAATTAGTTCACCCATTGTGGAAGACAGTTCGGCGATTCCTCAAGGACCTAGAAATAGAAATTCCATTTGACCCAGCAATCCCATTACTGGGTATATATCCAAAGGACTATAAATCATTCTACTATAAGGACACATGCACACGAATGTTCATTGCAGCACTGATTACAATAGCAAAGAACTGGAACCAACCAAAATGCCCATCGATGATAGACTGGACTGGGAAAATGTGGCACATATACACCATGCAATATTATGTAGCAATCAAAAATGTTGAGTTTATGTCCTTTGTAAAGACATGGATGAATCTGGAGAACATCACTCTTAGCAAACTGACACAAGAACAGTAAAGAAATACCACATATTCTCACTCATAGGCCTGTGAGGAAAATGGGAACACCACGGACACAGGGAGGAGGGTATGACACACTGGGATCTCTTGGGGGATATAGGAAAGGGACAGCGGGGGAGGTGCTGGGGAGGGGTAGCCTGGGGAGAAAGGCCAAATGTGGGTTAAAGGGAGGAAGGCAGCAAAACACACTGCCATGTGTGTACCTATACAACTATCTTGTATGTTGTGCACATGAATCCCAAAACCTAAAATGCAATAAAAAAATAGTAAATAAAAAAAAACGCACACCTGTGGAGTAAAATGGGGTCTATTACATAAGGCCACTCTTTCAGTGTTTCAGTGAATAATATGTATTTCTGAGAAGTCAGGAATCTCTTTCACATGGGCACTCATTCAGGGCCTCAGTGCATAATATTCCACTCAGAAATAGTCAAGGGTCTACTTCAAATATGTACACATTCAGAGTCTCTGTATGTAATGCACACATTGGCAATACACAAGAGTCTCTTTTCTTTGGCCACTAAGTCACAGTCTCATTCAATAATACACACCTGGGGAAGATTTATGGGTCTACTTCATGTAGCTACTCATTTAGAGCCTCAGTGAATAATTCACACCAGAGTAATAATCGAGCATTTCCTATATGGCCACTCACTATGTGCCTCCCTGAATGATACACTCCTGGGGAATCCTCAGGATTCTGTTTCATACTACCACACATTTAGAACCTTAATGAATAATACACAATGGAGCAATAGTCAGGCGTCTGTTCTTTCTGGCCTCTCATTCAAACTTTCAGTGAATAATAAACTTCTATGGAGTAATCAGTTAACTGTTTAAGGTTGCCACGAATTAAGTGCCTTCCAGAGTGATACACACCAGGGTGATAATCAGCAGCTTATTTCATGTGAACTCTAATTCTGGGTATTGCTGAGTAATAAACAACTGGGGGAGTGTCAGGAGTCTATTTGGTGTGGACAATCATACAGATCCTGTTGGAATAATGCACACATGAAGAATAATCGGCACTCTTTTTCATATGGCAACTCATTCAAAAAAACAGTGAATAACGCACATGTGGAGGAATGAGATGTCTGTTTCATATCGCTGTTCCTTCACAGCCTCACTGAATATTACACACTTGTGATATAGTCTAGAGTCTATTGTATTTGGTAATTCATTCAAAAAATTACTGAATAATGCACACCTGCAAAATGGTAAAAAGTCTCTATTCTGTGGCCTCTCATTGAGAGCCTCACTAAATGTACACACCTGGGAAAATAGTCAGGATTTACTTATATCCCCTCATTTAGAGTCTCACTCAATAATGCACACCTGTAGAATAGTAGGAAGACTTTTTCTTGTGGCCTCTTATTCGGAGTGTCGCTGAATAATGTGGTGTAGGCAGGAGTCTATTTCATGTAGACACATTTTCTGAGCCTCTGTGTATAAGAGAAAACCTTGCTACAGTAAGGCATCTAATTGTTATGGCCACATCTTGTAAGCCTCACTGAATAAAAACACCTGGAAAATAATTTGGAATCTATTTTCGATGGGCATTCATTCACAGCCTCTGTGAATAATACACACCCTTGGGGTAGCCATGAGTCTATTTCATTTGGAAACTCATTCATAGCCACAGTGGATAATATGTACGTGTGGATTAGTCAGGAGTTTATTTAGTATGGCCAGTGGCTCATAATATCAGTGAATAATGCACAAATGTAAAGTACTAATCAGTCTATTTTATAGAGCCACTCATTTAGAGATTCAATGAATAATAAAAGTATTTAAGACAGACGGAATTCTGTTTCATATGGTAACACAATCAGAGCCTCACTGAGTCACACACACCTGGGGAAGTGTTAGGATTCTACTTTATATAACCTCTCATTTACAGCCTCAGCAAACAAAGCACACATGCGGAATAGACACTAGTCTATTTTATATGGCCACAAAATCAAAGCCTGAGTGAGTAATACACAACTTTAGAATAGTCACTAGTCTATTCCATGTGCCCAAATATTCAAAGGCAGAGTCAATAATACACACCTGTGGACTAGTCTATAAAGAATTTCATATGGCCAAAGCTTTAGAGCCTCAGTGAAAATTACATACCTGGGGAAAACTCAGGACGTGATTACATATGGCATCTATTTCAGAGATTTATTGAATAAGGAACACCTGTATTGTAGTCAGAATTCTATTTAATATACTCACATATTCAGAAGCTAACTGAATGACATACAGTTTGGGGAAAGTCAAAATTCTATTTCGTATAGCAACATATTTAGAACTTAACTGAATAAGATACACCTTGGGGAAAGTCAGGATTCTATTACGTATAGCCACTCATTTAGATACCAAATGTGAAATTGCACACCTGCGGAGTATTCAGGCATCTCTGTTTTATGGCCATTCATTCAGAGCCTCACAGAATCATACAGAACTATGGAAATTCAGGAGTGAATTTTACATGGCCACTTATTCAGGACCTCATTGAATATTCATATATATTTGGAAAATACTCAGGTTTCTATTATATACAGCCACTTATTTAGAGGCTCACTGAATAATGTACAGAAGGGGAATATTCTGGAGACTATTTGATATGATTGTTCACCCAGGGACTCAGTGAAAACCGCAGCTGAGAAATAGTCAAGTGGATATAGTCATGAGTTTACTTACTATGGTAACTCTTTCAGAAACTCACTGAAAAATACACAGCTTGGAAATAGTCAGAGTCTAAGTCATATGGCTACTCATTCAAACATTACCGAATAATGTACAATGGGGCAATAGTAAGGAGTCTATTTCATATAGCCTCTCATTGAGAGCTTCAGTGCATAATAAACCGCTGTGGAGTAGTCAGGGTGCTCTTTAAGGTAGACGCAAATTACGCAGCCACGTGAATGATACACACAGGTTTGATAATCCGGAGACTATTTGATATGGACACTCATACAGCATCTCTTCGAATACTGCACATTTTGGGAATAATCACTAGTCAATTTCATATTGTGATTCGTTTTGAGAGTCAAAAAATAACGCACACCTGTGGAGTAAAATGGAGTCTATTACATAAGGCCACACTTTCAGTGTTTCAGTGAGTAATATGTATATCTGATAAGTCTGTAATCTCTTTCACTCGGCCACTTGTTCAGGGCCTCAGAGCATAATACTACTTTCATAAGTAGTCAAGGGTCTACTTCAAATAAGTTCACATTTAAAGTCTCTGTAAGTAATGGACACATGGGCAATTCATAAGAGTCTCTTTTCTTTGCCCACTTAGTCAGACTCTCATTCATTAATACACAACTGGAGAAGATTTAAGAGTCTACTTCATGTAGCCACTCATTTAGAGCTTCAGTGAATTATTCACACAGGAGTAATAGTCGAGCATTTTTTATATGGCCACTCACTATGTGCCTCCCTGAATAATACACACCTGGGGAATCCTCAGGATTCTATTTCATACTACCGCACATTTCGAACCTTATTGAATAATTGACAATGGAACAATAGACAGGTGTCTATTCTTTCTGAACTCTCATTCAAAGTTTCAGTGAATAATAAACTTCTATGGAGTAATCAGGGCACTGTTTAAAATAGCCATGAATAAAGTGCCTTTCTGAGTGATACACACCTGGGTTATAGTCAGGAGTTTATTTTATATGCAGTCTAATTCTGGGTATTGCTGAGTAATACAAAACAGGGGGAGTTTCAGGAGTCTATTTGGTATGGACACTCATACAGAACTTGTTTGAATAATGCACACATGTAGAATAATCAGGAGTCATGGTCATATGACTACTGATTCAGACAGTGAATAACGCACATGTGAAGTATTCAGAAATCAGTTTCAAATGGCCGTTCTTTCTCAGCCTCACTGAATATTACACACTTGTGATACAATCTGGAGTCTCTTGGTTATGGCCACTCATTCAGAGAATCACTGCATAATGCACACCTACGAAATGGTTAGAAGTCTCTATCCTATGTCCTCTCATTGAGAGCCTCACTATAAGTACTCACCTGGGGAAATAGTATGGATTTACTTATGTCCTTTCATTTAGAGTCTCATTCAATAATGCGCACCTTTGCATTAGTAAGGAGATTTTTTTCATGTGGCCTGTCATTTGGAGTGTCACTGAATAATGTGGTGGAGTCAGGAGTGTATTTCATGTAGACACATTTTCAGAACCTCAGTGAATAAGAGAGACCCTTGCTATAGTAAGGCATCTAATTAATACGGCCATGTCTTGCAAGTCTCACTAAATAATACACACCTGGAGAATAATTTGGAATCTATTTTCCATAGACATTCATTCAGAGCCTCAGTGAATAAGCACACCCGTGGTGTAGCCAGGAGGCTATTTCATTTGGACACTATTCATAGCCTCAGTGGATAATCTGCACGTGTGGATTAGTCAGGATTTCATTTCATATGGCCACTGACTCGTAATTTCAGTGAATAATGCACAAATGTAAATTACTCAGCAGTCTATTTCACAGAGCCATTCATTTAGAGATTCACTGAATAATGCAAATATTTAAGATAGACAGAATCTTGTTTCATATGGTCACACAATCAGAGACTCGCTGAGTAACAAACGCCTGGGGAAGCATTAGGAGTCTACTTTATAGAGCCTCTCATTTACAGCCTCAGCGAATAATGAACACGTGTGAAATAGACATTAGTCTATTTTATGTGGCCACAAAATCAAAGCCTGAGTGAGTAATACACAACTTTAGAATACTCACTAGTCTATTCCATATGGCAAAATATTCAAAGTCAGAGTCAATAATACACACCTGTGGACTCATCAAAAAACAATTTCATACGGCCAAAGTTTCAGAGCCTCAGTGAATAATGCATACATTCGGAATACTCCAGACGCTATTACATATGGCATCTATTTCAGAGATTCATTGAATAAGTAACACCTGTATTGTAGCCAGAATTCTATATCATATAGCCTCATATTCAGAACCTAACTGAAGGACATACACTATGGAAAAAGTCAGGATTCTATTTCGTATAGCCACTCATTTAGATACCGAATGTAAAAATGCACACCTTCAGAGTATTCAGGAGTCTCTGATTTATGGCCACTCATTTAGAGCCTCACAGAATAATACAGAACTATGAAAATTCATGAGTGTATTTTACATGGCCACTTATTCAGAAACTCATTGAAGAATCCTATATATCTGGAAAATACTGAGGATAATTTTTTAAAATTTTTATTGCATTTTAGGTTTTGGTGTACATGTGCAGAACGTGCAAGATAGTTGCATAGGTACACACAAGGCAGTGTGTTTTGCTGTCTTCCTTCCCTTAACCCATATTTGGCATTTCTCCTTAGGCTATCTCTCCCCAGCTCCCCCCACGCTGTCCTTTCCCTATTCCCCCAAATAGACCCCAGTGTGTTGTATCCCACTCCCTGTGTCCATGTGTTCTAATTTTCTCACCCACCTATGAGTGAGAATATGTGGTATCTTCCTTTCTGTTTTTGTGTCAGTTTGCTGAGAATGATGTTCTCAAGATTCATCCATGTCCTTACAAAGGACATAAATTCGTCATTTTTGATTGCTGCATAATATTCCATGGTGTATATGTGCCTCATTTTCCCAGTCCAGTCTATCATCAACGGGCATTTGCGTTGGTTCCAGTTCTTTGCTATTGTAAACAGTGCTAAAACGAACATTCGTGTGCCTGTGTCTTTATAGTAGAACGATTTATAGTCCTTTCAATATGTACCCAGTAATGAGATTGCTGGGTCAAATAAAATTTCTATTTCTAGGTGCTTGAGGAATCGCCACACTGTCTTCCACAATGGTTGAACTAATTTACACTCCCACCAACAGTGTAGAATTGTTCCTATTTCTCCACATCCTCTCCAGCATCTGCTGTCTCCAGATTTTTTAATGATCGCCATTCTAACTGGCGTGAGATGGTATCTCAATGTGGTTTTGATTTGCATCTCTCTAATGACCAGTGATGATGAGCATTTTTTCATGCGTTCGTCTGCCTCATGTATGTCTTCTTTTGTAAAGTGTCTGTTCATATCCTTTGCCCATTTTTCAATGGGCTTGTTGGTTTTTTTTCTGTAAATCTGTTTGAGTTCTTTGTAAATTCTGGATATCAGCCCTTTGTCAGATGTGTAACCTGCAAAGATTTTTTCCCAATCTGATGGTTTCCGATTAACTCTAGTTACTGTTTCTTTTGCTGTGCAAAAGCTGCGGAGTTTTATTAGTTCCCATTTGTCTATTTTGGCTTTTATTGCCAATGCTTTTGGTGTTTTCGTCATGAGGTCCTTGCCTAATTCTATGTCCTGAAAGGATTTGCCTAGATTTTCTTCTATGGTTTTTACAGTGCCAGGTCTTATGTTTAAGTATTTAATCCATCTCGAGTTAATTTTAGTGTAAGGTGTCAGGAAGTGGTCCAGGTTCTGGTTTCTGCACATGGCTAACCTGTTTGCCCAACATCATTTGGAAAACAGGGAATCCTTTCCCCATTGCTTGTTTTTGTCTGGTTTATGAAAGATTGTATGGTTGTAGATATGTTGATTTGCCTCTGATGCCTCTGTTTTGTTCCATTGGTCTATATCTCTGTTTTGGTACCAGTACCATGCTGTTTTGATTACTGTATCCTTGTAGTATAGTTTGTAGTCTGGTAGTGTGATGCCTCCCGCTTTGTTCTTTTTGCTTAGTATTGACTTGGCTATGCATGCTCCCTTTTGGTTCTATATGAAGTTCTTAGTGGTTTTTTCCAGGTATGTGAGGAAATTCAATGGTAGCTTGATGGGGATAGTGTTAATTTTGTAAATTACTTTGGGCAGTATAGCCAATGTCACGATATTTATTCTTCCTAACCAAGAACATGGAATGTTTCTTCATCTGTTTGTGTCCTCTCTAATTACATTGAGCAGTGGTTTGTAGTTTTCCTTGAAGAGGTCCCTTACGTTCCTTGTAATTTGTATTCCTAGGTATTTTATTATCTTTGTAGCAATTGTGAATGGCAGTTCATTCTTTATTTGGTTCTCTTTACGTCTGTTATTGGTGTATAGGAATGCTTGTGATTTTTGAACATTGATTTTATATCTTGAGTCTCTGCTGAATTTGCTTATCAGTTTCAGGAGCTTTTGGGCTGAGGTGATGGGGTGTTCTAGGTATACTATCTTGTCGTCTGTGAATACAGACAATTTGGCTTTCTCCTTTCCTATTCGAATACACTTTATTTCTTTTTCTTGCCTAATTGCTCTGGCTAGAAATTCCAGTACTATGTTGAATAGGAGTGGTGAGAGAGGGCATCATTGTCTCATGCTGCATTTCAAAGGGAATGATTCCAGTTCTTGCCCATTATGTATAATATTTGCTGTTGGTTTGTCGTAAGTAGCTTTTATTACTTTGAGATATGTTCCATCAATACCGAGTTTATTGAGAGTTTTTAGCATAAAAAGCTGTTGCATTTTGTCAAATGTATTCTCTGCATCAATTGAGATAATCGTGTGGTTTTTGTTTTTGGTTCTGTTAATGTGGTGAATGACGTTTATAGACTTGCATATGTTAAACCAGCCTTGCATGCCCGGGATGAATCCTACTTGATTATGATGGATAAGTTTTTTATTGTGCTGTTGCAATCGGTTTGTCAGTATTTTATTGATGATTTTTGCATCTATGTTCGTCATGGATATGGGCCTAAAATTTTCTTTTTTGTTGAGTTTCTGCCTGGTTTTGGTATCAGGTTGATGTTGGTCTCCTAAAATGATTTGGGAAGGGTTTCCTCTTTGTGTGTTATTTGGAATAGTTTCAGAGGGAATGGTAACCAGCTCCTCTTTGTGTGTCTGGTAGAATTCGGCTGTGAACCCATCTGAACCAGGGTTTTTTTTTGAGTGGTAGGCTCTTAATTGCTCCCTCGACTTCAGACCTTGTTATTGGTCTATTTATATTTTCAGCTTCTATGTGGTTTAGGCTTGTGAGGACACAGGTGTCCAGGAATATATCCATTTCTTCCTGGTTTACTAGTTTATGTGCATAGAGTTGTTTTTAGTATTCTCTGATGATGGTTTGAATTTCTGTAGAATCTGTTATGATTTTCTCTTTATTGTTTTTTATTGCATCTATTTGGTTGTTCTCTCTATTTTTTTTTTAACCAGTCTGGCTAATGGTCTGTCTATTTTGTTGATCTTTTCGAAAAACCAGCTCTTGGATTTATTGATTTTTGAAAGGTTTTTGTGTCTCTATCTCTTTCAGTTCTGCTCTGATCTTAGTTATTTCTTGTCTTTAGCTAGGTTTAGAGCTTTTTTGATCTTCCTCCTCTAGCTCTTTCAATTTTGACGATAGGGTGTCAATTTTGGATCTCTCCACTCTTCTCATGTGGGCACTTATTGCTATATATTTTCCTCTACAGACTGCTTTAAATGTGTCCCAGAGATTCTGGTATGTTTTGTCTTTGTTCTAGTATGTTTTGAAGAACTTCTTTATTTCTGCCTTCATTTCATTGTTTATCCCATCAACATTCAAGAGCCAGTTGTTCAATTTTTATGAAGCTGTGCGGTTCTGAGTTAGTTTCTGAATTCTTAGTTCTAACTTGATTGCACTATTGTCTGAGAGACTATTTGTTATGATTTCAGTTGTTTTGCATTTGCTGAGAAGTGCTTTACTTCCAATTATGTGGTCAATTTTAGAGTAGGTGTGATGTGGTGCTGAGAAGAATGTATATTCTGTGAATTTGGAGTGGAGAGTTCTGTCTATCAGGTTTTCTTGTTTCAGGTCTGAGTTCAAGCCCTGGATATCCTTGTTAATTTTCTGTCTGGTTGATCAGTCTGATATTGACAGTGGAGTGTTAAAGTCTCCCACTATTGTTGTGTGGGAGTCTAAGTCTTTTTGTAAGTCGTTAAGAACTTGCATTATATACCTGGGTGCTCCTCTATTGGGTCTATATATATTTAGAATTGTTAGCTCTTCTCGTTGTGTCTATTCTTTTAACATTATGTAATGACCTTCTTTGTCTCTTTTGATTTTGTTGCTTTTAAGTCTATTTTATCAGATATGATTATGGCAATTCCTGCTTTTTTTTCTCTCCATTTGCTTGGTAAATTTTCCTCCATCCCTTTATTTTGAGCCTTTGTGAATCTTTCCATGTGAGATTGGTTTCCTGGATACAGCACACCGAAGGGTTTTGGTTTCTTCCCAATTTCCCAGTCTGTGTCTTTTGATTGGTGCATTTAGCTTATTTACATTTAGGGTTAATATTGTTATGAGTGAGTTTGATACTGCCATTTTCATACTATCTGGTTGCTTTGTCCTTGGTTGATGCAGATTTCTCATTTTGTTGATGCTCTTTAGCATTTGGTATGCTTTTAGGATGGCTGGTACTGGTTGTTTCTTTCTATGTGTAGTGCCTCCTTCAGGAGCTCTTGTAAAGCAGGCCTGGTGGTGACAAAATCTCTAAGTTCTTGCTTGTTGGCAAAATATTTTATTCTTCCTTCACTTATGAATCTCACTTTGGCTGGATATAAAATTCTGGGTTGAAATTTTTTTTCTTTAAGGATGTTGAATATTGGCCCCCACTCTCTTCTGGCTTGTAGAGTTTCTGCCAAGAGATCTGCTGTGAGTCTGATGGACTTCCCTTTGTGGGTGACCCGACCCTTCTCTCTGGCTCCCCTTAGTATTTTCTCCTTCATTTCAACCCTGGTGAATGTGACCATTATGGGCCTTGGGTTTGCTCTTCTTGCAAAATATCTTTGTGGTGTTCTCTGTATTTCCTGGAGTTGAGTATTGGCCTGCCTTGCTAGTTTGGGGAAATTTTCATGGATAATATCCTGAAAAGTGTTTTCCAGCTTGGATTCTTTCTCTTAGTCACATTATGGTACGTCTATCAAACGTAGGTTAAGTCTCTTCACATAGTCCCACATTTCTTGAAGATTTTGATCATTCCTTTTTGTGCTTATTTCTCTAATCTTTGTTTCTCTTTTTATTTCATTGAGTTGTTCTTCGAGTTCTGATATTCTTTCTTCTGCCTGGTCAATTCCGCTCTTGAACCTTGTGCATGCTTCGTGAAGATATCGTGTTGTGTTTTTCAGCTCCTTCAATTCATTCATATTCCTCTCTAAGTTGTCCATTCTTGTTATCATTTCCTCGAATCTTTTTTCAAATCTTTTTCAAGGTTCTTAGTTTCTTTGCATTGATTTAGAACATGTTCTTTTAGCTCACTGAAGTTTCTCATTATCCACCTTCTGAAGTCTGATTCCGTCATTTCATCACAGTCATTCTCCATCCAGCTTTGTTTCCTTGCTGGTGAGGAGTTTTGGTCCTTTGTAGGAGGTGAGGTGTTTTGGTTTTGGTTGTTTTCCTCTTTTTAGCGCTGGTTTCTTCCTATCTTTGTGGATTTATCCACCTGTCATCTTAGTAGTTGCTGACTTTTTGATTGGGTCTCTGTGTGGACGCCCAGATTGTTGATGATGAAGTATTTCTGTTACTTAGTTTTCCTTCTAATGTTCTAGCGCCTCTGCTGTATGAGGGATGAGGTTCACTCCAGGCCCTGCTTGTCTTGAGTACACCTGTAGCAGCTGCAGAAAAGTTAGGGATGCTACCAGTTTCTTATTCTGCTATCTTTGACCCAGAATGATGCCCTTCAAATGTCAGTCTGATTAGTCCTTTATTGAGGTGGGTCTTTGGATATACAGGGGTCACGGATCTGCTTAAGGAGATGGCCTGTACTTTATAGGAGCTCCAGTGCTTAGCTTTGAACTCCGTGGTTCATTCAGGTTTGCTGGGCGAATGTGTCTGCTTCAGCAGAAATTATAAAAGCCCCACCCTTTTTTTTTTCGGATGCTCTGTCTTGGGGAGTTGAAGCTTTCTTTATGAGTATCTGTTGCACTGTCCTGCCAAGCAAGGAGGCAGTCTATTCACTATTTGCCTGCCTGGGCTCTGCCCTGCTAGCATGTGTCCGCCCTGCTGCTGCACATTCCTGTTCTACTGTGGTGCACTGCGCCCTGTTGGTGGCGTCTCTCTGTTATGGCTGGTTGCCTCAGCAATGGCAGGCTGTATCAGCAGTGGGCGGTACCTCAGTAAGGGCGGATTGCATCCATAGCGGTGGACGCCCCTCCCCCACCGAGCTGCACATTTTGGATTCAGCAGAATCCGGAGCAAAACTCTCAATGCCAATTGCATGGAATCAGAATGCTGCTTGTCAGCCTGAGGGTAAGACCCGCCGAGCACCATCACCTGGCTCCCTGCCTCAGAGTCCCTTCTCTCTCTCTCTTTTTTTATCCAAATTGAAGAGTTGACTCTCTCACAGGTGACCAAGTCGCCTGAAGATTGGCCACTGGGATCCGTGTGATCTCCCCTGCAGCGGCCCACTGCACTGGAGCAAATAGCACTTCCCAGGAATCTCCTCATCTGACTCACCATCCCAGTCCTTTTCAATCAAATGGACATGTCAATCAGCCCTCCCAAAACTCAGATTGCTGGTTTAACAGGGCACTGAGACCAGTGAGCTTAGTGCATGCTGCCACTGCGACGTAGCACGGCGCTGGCCAAAAAGGCCATACAAGCAAACTGCTCTGCTCTCTTATGTCTGTCCTAAACTTGGAAATTTGCCAGTTCTGTGGGCTACAAAAGTCCTTCTGAAAATGCAGCTAGGACTCACCCTCTGCACCTTCACTGAGAGCGGCAATTCTGAGTTGTTTCTATGGCGGCATCTTGGAACCAATCCCCAAGGATTCTATTATATATAGACACTTATTCAGAGACGCACTGAATAATGCACACCTGGGGAATAGTCTGGAGACTTTTTGATATGAGCGTTCACCCAGTGACTCAGTGAAAACTGCACAGCAGAGACAGAGTCAAGAGAATAGAGTCATGAGTCTATTTTCTGTGGAGAAACAATCAGAAACTAACTGAAGAATACCCACATTGGAAATAGTCAGAGTACAGGTCATATGGCCACTCAATCAAAGCATTACCAAATAATGCACCATGCAGCAATATTAAGAAGTCTATTTCATATGGCCTCTCATTGAGAGTTTCAGTGAGTAATAAACAGCTGTGGAGTAGTCAGGACCCTATTTAAGGTAGCCCCAAATTATGCAGCTAAGTGAATGATACACACATGTGTGATAGAAAACTTTATTTATTTATTTATTTTAATTTTTATTGCATTATAGGTTTTGGGGTACACGTGCAGAATGTGCAAGATAGTTGCATAGGTACACACATGGCAGTGTGTTTTGCTGCCTTCCTCCCCTTCACCCACACTTGGCATTCATCCCCAGGCTATCCCTCCCCAGCCCCCCTTCACTGTCCCTTCCCCATTCCCCCCAATAGACCCCAGTGTGTAGTAGAACCCCTCTCTATGTCCATGTGTTCTCATTTTTCTCACCCACCTATGAGTGAGTATATGCGGTATTTCATTTTCTGTTCTTTTGTCAGTTTGCTGAGAATGATTTTCTCCAGATTCATCCATGTCCTTACAAAGGACACAAACTCATCATTTTTGATTGCTGCATAATATTCCATGGTGTATATGTGACACATTTTCCCAGCCCAGTCTATCATCGTTGGGCATTTGTGTTGGTTCCAGTTCTTTGCTATGGTAAACAGTGCTGCAATAAACATTCGAGTGCATGTGTCCTTATAGTAGAACCATTTATAGTCCTTTGGATATATACCCAGTAATGGGATTGCTGGGTCAAATTGAATTTCTATTTCTAGGTCCTTGAGGAATCGCCATACTGTCTTCCACAATTGTTGAACTAATTTACACTCCCACCAACAGTGTAAGAGTGTTCCTATTTCTCCACATCCTCTCCAGCATCTGCTGTCTCCAGATTTTTTAATGATCGCCATTCTAACTGACATAAGACGGTATCTCAATGTGAAGACTTTTTGATATGGACACTCATACAGCACTTCTTCAAATGCTGCACATTTGCGAAATATTCACTAGTCTATTACATATTGTGATTCGTTTGGAGAGTCAAAAAATAACGCACACTTGTGGAGTGAAATGGGGTCTATTAAAACGGCCACTCTTTCACTGTTTTAGTCAATAATATGTATATCTGATAAGTCAGGAATCTCTTACTCATTTCCACTCGTTCAGGGACTCAGTGCATAATACTCCCCTCAGAAATAGTCAAGGGTCTACTTCAAAAAAGTACACATTCAGAGTCTCTGTAATAAACACACACATGGGCAATACACAAGAGTCTTTTTTCTATGCCCACTTAGTCAGAGCCTCATTCAATCATACACACCTTGGAAAGAGTTAAGAGTCTACTTCATGAAGCCACTTATTTAGAGCCTCAGTGAATAATTCACACCAGAGAAATAGTCGAGCATTTTTTATATGGCCACTCACTATGTGACTCCCTGAATGATACACACTTGGGGAATCCTCAAATTCTATTTCATACTACCACACAAGTTGACCCATACTGAATAATCCACAATGGAGCCTTAGTCATGTGTCTATGCTTTCTGGCCTCTCATTCAAAGATTCGGTGAATAATAAAGTTCTATGGAGTAATCAGGGCACTGTTTAAGATAGCCACGAATTAAGTGAATTACTGTGTGATATGCACCTGGGTGATAGTGAGGAGATTATTTCATATGAACTCTAATTCTGGGTAATGCTGAGTAATACACAACTGAGGGAGTGTCAGGAGTCTATTTAATATGGACACTCATACAGAACCTGTTTGAATTATGCACACATGGAGAATAATCAGGAGTCTATGTCATACTGCTACTCATTCAGACAAACAGTGAATAACGCACATGTGTAGTAATGTTTAGTCTGTTTCATATGGCCATTCTTTCACAGCCTCAAGGAATATTACACTCTTGTGATACAGTCTGGAGTCTATTGTTTATGGCCACTCATTTAGAGAATCACTGAATAAGGCACACCTGCGGAATACTCAGAAGATTCTATCCTATGGACTCTCATTGACAGCCTCCAGAAATGTACACACCTTGGAAAATAGTCAGGATTTACTTATATTCCCTCATTTGGAGTCCCACTCAATAATACCTACCTGTGGAATAGTAAGGAGACTATTTCATGTGGCCTCTCGTTCGCAGTGTCACTGAATTATGTGGTGGAGTCAGGAGTGTATTTCATGTAGACACATTTTCAGAGCCTCAGTGAATAAGAGAGACCCTTGCTATAGTAAGGCATCTAATTAATATGGCCACATCTTGTAAGCCTCACTGAATAATAGAAACTTGGAGAATAATTTGTATTCTATTCTCGATGGGCATTCATTCAGATTCTTGGTGAATAATGCCCACCCGTGGGGTAGCCAGTAGTCTATTTCATTTGGACACACATTCATAGCCTCAGTGGATAATATGCACGTGTGGATTAGTCAGGATTTCATTTCATATGGCCACTGATTTACAATTTAAATGAATAATGCACAAATGTAAAGTACTGAGCAGTCTTTTTCATAGAACCACTCATTCCGAGATTCACTGAATAATACAATTATTTAAGATAGAAAGAATCCTGTTTTTTATGGTCACATAATCAGAGCCTCACAGAGTAACACACACCTGGGGAAGCGTTAGGAGTCTACTTTATATAGCCTCTCATTTACAGCCTCAGCAAATAATGCACACGTGTGGAATAGACACTAGTCTATTTTATATGGCCACAAAATCAAAGGCTGAGGGAGTAATACACAACTTTAGAATAGTCACTAGTCTATTTCATGTGCCCAAGTATTCAAAGTCAGAGTCAATAATACACACCTGTGGACTTGTCAAAAACAATTTTATATGGCCAAAGTTTCAGAGCCTCAGTGAATAATGCATACATTCGGAATACTCCAGACGCTATTACATATGGCATCTATTTCAGAGATTCATTGAATAAGGAACACCTGTATTGTAGACAAAATCCTATTTCGTATAACCGCATATTAAGGACCTAACTGAATAACATACACCTTGGGGAAATTCAGGATTCTATTTCCTACAGCAACCCAATTAGATAACAAAAGTAAAAACGCACATCTGCAGAGTATTCAGGAGTGTCTGTTTTATGGCCACTCATTCAGAGCATCACAGAATAATAAAGAACTTTGGAAATTCAGGAATGTATTTTACATGGCCACTTATTCAGATCCTCATTGAAGTATCATGTATATCTGGAAAAGACTCAGGATTCTATTATATATAGCCACTTATTCAGAGACTCACATAATAATGCACACCTGAGGAATAGTCCGGAATCTATTTGATATGACTGTTCTTCCAGTGACTAGGTGAAAAATGCACAGCTGAGACAGAGTCAAGATAATAGAATCATGAATCTATTTTCTGTGTTGACACAATCAGAAACTACCTGAAGAATATCAAACTTGGAAATAGTCAGGGTCCATTTCATAAGGCCACTCAATAAAAGCATTACAAAGTAATGCACAATGGGGCAATAGTAAGGAATATATTACATATGGCCTCTCATTGAGAGCTTCAGTGCATAACAAAGAGCGATGGAGTAGTCAGGACCCTCTTTAGGTAGCCCCAAGTTACGCAGCTACGTGAATGATACACACATGTGTGATAGTCAGGAGACTATTTGATATGGACACTCATACAGCACCTCTTCGAATACTGAACATTTGAGAAATAATCACTAGTCTATTTCATGTGGTGATTCGTTTGGATAGTTAAAAATTACGCACTCCTCTGGAGAAAAATGGGGTCTATTACATAAGGCCACCCTTTCAGTGTTTCAGTGAATAATATGTATATCTGATAAGTCAGGAATGTCTTTCACATGGCCACTCATTCAGGGCCTCAGTGCATAATACTCCCCTTAGAAATATGCAAGGGTCTACTTCAAAAAAGTACACATTCAGAGTCTCTGTAAGTAACGCACACATGGGCAATACACAAGAGTCTCTTTTCTATGCCCACTTGGTCAGAGTTTCATTCAATACTACACACCTGGGAAAGAGTTAAGAGTCTACTTCGTGTAGCCACTCATTTAGCGCCTCAGTGAATAATTCACATCGAAGTAACAGTCGAGAATCTTTTATATGGCCACTCACTATGTGACTCCCTGAATGATACACGCCTGGGAAATCCTCACGTTCTATGTCATAATAGCACACATTTAGAACTTTATTAAATAATACACAATGGAGAAATTGTCAGGTGTCTATTCTTTCTGGCCTCTCATTCAATGTTTCAGTGAATAAAAACCTTCTATGGAGTAATCACGGCACAGTTTAAGGCATCCACGAATTAAGTTCCTTCCTGAGTAATACACTCCTGGGTGAGAGTCAGGAGTTTATTTCATATAAACACTAATTCTGGGTATTGCTGAGTAATACAGTACTCGGGCAGTGTCAGGAGTCTATTTGGTGTGGACACTCCTATAGAACCTGTTTGAATTATGCACACATGGAGAATAATCAGAAATGTATGTCATACAGCTACTCATTCAGACAGTGAATAACCCACATGTGGAGTAATGAGAAATCTGTTTTATATGGCTTTTCCTTCACAGCCTCACTGAATATTACACACCTGTGATATAGTCTGGAGTCTATTGTTCATGGCCACTCATTCAGAGCATCACGGAATAATGCACACCTGTGGAATAATAAGAAGTCTCTCTTCTATTGCCTCTCATCAAGAGCCTCACTAAATGTACACACCTGAGAAAATAGTCAGCATTTACTTATATCACCTTATTTAGAGTGTCACTCAATAATACACACCTGTGTACGAGTATGGAGACTTTTTCATGTGGTTACTCTTTCGGAGTGCCACTGAAAAATGTGGTGAATTCAGGAGTCTATTTTAAGTAGACAAATTTTCAGAACCTCAGTGAATAAAAGAGACTCTTGCTATAGTAAGGAACCTAATTAATATGGCCACATCTTGTAAGCCTTACAAAATAATACACACCTGGAGAAAAATTTGGAGTCTATATTTGATGGACATTCATTCAGAGCCATGGTGAATAATGCATATCCGTGGGGAAGCCAGGTGTCTATTTCATTTGGACACTATTCATAACCTGTGGATAATATGCACGTGTGGATTAGTCAGAATTTCATTTCATATGGCCACTGACTCGTAATTTCAGTGAATAATGCACAAATGTAAAGTACTCCGCAGTCTATTTCACAGAGCCACGCATTCCGAGATTCACTGAATAATGCAAATATTTAACATAGACAGAATCCAGATTCATATTGTCACACAATTAGAGCCACACTGAGTAACACACACCTGGGGAAACGTTAGGAGTCTACTTTATATAGCCTCTCATTTGCAGCCCCAGCGAATAATGCACACGTGTGGCATAGACACTAGTCTAGTTTATATGGCCACAAAATCAAAGCCTGAGTGAGTAATACACAAATTTAGAATAGTCACAAGTCTATTCCATGAGCCCAAATATTCAAAGTCAGTGTCAACAATATACACCTGCGGACTAGTCCAAAGAGAATTTTATATGGCCAAAGTTTTAGAGCCTCAGTGAATAATACATACCTGGGGAATACTTAGGACTCTATTACATAAGGCATTTATTTCAGGGATTCATTGAATAAGAAACACTTGTATTGTACACACCACCCTATTACCTATAGCCAAATATTCAGAACTTAACTGAATGACATACTCCTTGGTGAAAGTCAGAATTCTATTTCGTATAACCACATATTCAGAACCTAATTGAATAGCATACACCTTGCAAAATGTCAGAATTTTATTTTGTATAGACACTCATTTACATACCGAAAGTAAAACCGCATACCTGCGGAGTATACAGGAGGCTCTGTTTTATGGCCAATCATTCAAAATTTCACAGAATAATACAGAACTATGGAAATTCAGGAGTGTATTTTACATGGACACTTATTCAGAACCTCATTGAAGAATCATATATATCTGGACAATACTCAGGATTCTATTATATATAGCCACTTATTCAGAAACTCACTGAATAATGCACACCTGGACAATAGTCTGAAGACTATTTGATATGACCGTTCACCCAGTATCTCAGGGAAAAATGCACAGCTGAAAAAATACTCAAGAGTATAGAGTCATGATTCTATTTTCTGTGGTAACTCACTCAGAAACTCACTGAAGAATACCAAACTTGTAAATACTCAGAGTCCAGGTCATATGGCCACTCAATCAAAGCATTACCAAATAATGCACAATGGGGCAATAGTAAGGAGTCTACTTGATAAGGACTCTCATTGAGAGATTCAGTGCGTAATAAACAGCTGTGGAGTATTCAGAACCCTATTAATGGTATCCCCGAGTTTCGCAGCTACGTGAATGATACACACGTGTATGATAGTCAGGAGACTCTTTGATATGGACACTCATACAGCACCTTTTCAAATACTGCACATTTGGGGAATAATCACTAGTCTATTTCATATGGTGATTCCTTTGGGGAGTCAAAAATAACGCACACCTGTGGAGTAACATGGTGTCTATTACATAAGGCCACTATTTTAGTGTTTCAGTAAATAATATGTATATCTAATAAGTCAGAAATTTCTTTCACATGGACACTCCTTAAGGGCGTCAGTGCATATTACTCCCCTCAGAAAGAATCAAGGGTCTACTTCAAATAAGTACAAATTCAGAGTCCCTGTAAGTAATACACACGTGTGCAATACACAAGAGTCTTTTTTTATGCCAACTTAGAGTCTCATTCAATAATGCACACCTGGGGAAGAGTTAAGAGTCTACTTTATGTAGCCAATCATTTTGAGCCTCAGTGAATAATTCACACCGGAGTAATAGTCGAGCATTTTTTTATATGGCCACTCACTATGTGCCTCGCTGAATGAAGCACACCTGGGGAATCCTCAAGATTCTATTTAATAGTACCACACATTTAGATCCTTATTGAATAATTGACAATGGAGGAATAGTCAGGTGTCTATATGTTCTGGCCTCTCATTCAAAATTTCAGTGAATAATAAACTTCTATGGAGCAATCATGGCACTGTTTAAGATAGCCACAATTTCTTCACAGAACTGGAAAAAACCACCATGAATTTCATATACAACCAAAAAAGAGCCCGCATAGCCAAGTCAATTCTAAGCAAAAAGAACACAGCGGGAGGAATCACGCTACCAGACTTCAAACTATACTACAAGGCTACAGTAATCAAAACAGCATGGTACTGGTACCAAAACAGAGATATAGACAATTGGAACAGAACAGAAGCATCGGAGGCAACACAAAATATCTACAACCATATTATCTTTGATAAACCAGACAAAAACAGGCAATGGGGAAAGGATTCCCTATTTAATAAATGGTGTTGGGAAAACTGGCTAGCCATGTGCAGAAAGCAGAAACTGGATCCCTTCCTGACACCTTATACTAAAATTAACTCCAGATGGATTAAAGACTTAAATGTAAGACCTGACACCATAAAAACCCTAGAAGAAAATCTGGGCAAAACCATTCAGGACATAGGAGTAGGCAAGGACTTCATGACCAAAACACCAAAAGCATTGGCAACAAAAGCCAAAATAGACAAATGGGACCTAATCAAACTCCACAGCTTCTGCACGGCAAAAGAGACAGTCACTAGAGTGAATCGGCAACCATCAGAATGGGAAAAAATCTTTGCAGTTTACACATCTGACAAAGGGCTGATATCCAGAATTTACAAAGAACTCAAACAGATTTACAGAAAAAAAACAAACAAGCCCATTCAAAAATGGGCAAAGGATATGAACAGAAACTTTACAAAAGAAGACATACATGAGGCCAACAAACATATGAAAAAGTGCTCATCATCATTGGTCATTAGAGAGATGCAAATCAAAACCACATTGAGATACCATCTCACACCAGTTAGAATGGTGATCATTAAAAAATCTGGAGACAGCAGATGCTGGAGAAGATGTGGAGAAGTAGGAACACTCTTATACTGTTGGTGGGAGTGTAAATTAGTTCAACCATTGTGGAAAACAGTGTGGCGATTCCTCAGGGACCTAGAAATAGAAATTCCATTTGACCCAGCAATCCCATTACTGGGTATATATCCAAAGGACTATAAATCTTTCTACTATAAGGACACATGCACACGAATGTTCATTGCAGCACTGTTTACAATAGCAAAGACCTGGAACCAACCCAAATGCCCAACGATGATAGACTGGACTGGGAAAATGTGGCACATATACACCATGGAATATTATGCAGCAATCAAAAGTGATGAGTTTGTGTCCTTTGTAGGGACATGAATGAATCTGGAGAACATCATTCTCAGCAAACTGACACAAGAACAGAAAAAGAAATACCGCATATACTCACTCATAGGTGGGTGAGAAAAATGAGAACACATGGACACAGAGAGGCGGTCTACTATACACTGGGGACTGTTGGGGGGAATGGGGGAGGGACAGCAGGGGGGGCTGTGGGTGATGACCTGGGGATGACTACCAAGTGTGGGTGAAGGGGAGGAAGGCAGCAAAGCACACTGCCATATGTGTACCTATGCAACTATCTTGCACGTTCTGCACATGTACCCCCAAACCTATAATGCAATAAAAATTTAAAAAAAAAAAAAGATAGCCACGAATTAAGTGCCTTGCAGAGTTATACACACCTGGGTGATAGTCAGGAGTTTATTTTATATGAACTCTAATTCTGGGTATCGCTGAGTAATACAGAACAGGGGAAGTGTCAGGAGTCAATTTGAATTGGACACTTATACAGAACCTGTTTGAATAATACACACATGGAGAATAATCAGGAGTCTATGTCATACGGCTGCTCTTTCAGACAAACAGTGAATAACGCACATGAGGAGTAATGAGAAGTCTGTTTCATATGGCTGTTCTTTCACAGCCTCACTGAATATTACACACTTATGATATAGTCTGGAGTCTATTGTTTATGGTCACTCATTCAGAGAATCACTGAATAATGCACACCTGTGGAGTGGTTAGAAGTCTTTATCTTATAGCCTCTCATTGAGACCCTCAATAAATGTACACACCTGGAAAAGTGGTCAGAATTTACTTATATCCCCTCATTTAGAGTCTCACTCTATAATGCACACCTGTGGAATAGAAAGAAGAATTTTTCATGTGGCCTCTCATTCGGAGTGTCACTGAATAATGTCGTGTAGTCAGGAGTCTATTTTATGTAGACAATTTGTCAGAGCCTCAGTAAATTAGAGAGATCCTTGCTATAGTAAGGCATCTAATTAATATAGCCACATCTTGTAAGCCTCTCTGTATAGTACACACCTGGATAATAATTTGGAGTCTATTCTCGATGGACATTCATTCAGAGCCTCGGTGAATAACGCACACCGGTGGGGTAGCCAGGAGACTATTTAATTTGGACAATCATTCAGTGCCTCAGTGGATAATATGCACGTGTATATTAGTCAGGATTTCATTTCATATGGCCACTGACTTGTAATTTCTATGAATAACGCACAAATGTAAAGTACTCAGCAGTGTTTTTCATAGAGCCAATCATTCAGAGATTCACTGTATGATACAAATATTTAAGATAGAAAGAATCCTGTTTCATATGGTCACACAATCAGAGCCTCACAGAGTAACACACACCTGTGGAAGCATTAGGAGTCTACGTTTTATAGCCTCTCATTTAGAGCCTCAGCAAACAATGCACACGTGTGGAATAGACACTAGTCTAGTTTAAATGGCCACAAAATCAAAGCCTGAGTGTGTAATACACAACTTTTGAATAGTCACTAGTCTATTCCATGTGCCCAAATATTCAAAGCCAGAGTCAATAATACACACCTGTGGACTAGTCTAAAGAGAATTTTATATGGCCAAAGTTTTAGAGCCTCAGTGAATAATACATACCTGGGGAATACTCAGGACCCTATTACATAAGGCATCTATTTCAGGGATTCATTGAATAAGGAACACTTGTATTGTACAAACAATTCTATTACCTATAGCCAAATATTCAGAAATTAACTGAATGACATACTCCTTGGTGAAAGTCAGGAATCTATTTCGTATAGCCACATATTCAGAACCTGATTAAATAACATACACCTTGGAAAATATCAGGATTTTATTTCGTATAGCCACTCATTTACATACCGAAAGTAAAAACGCGTACGTGCGGAGTATTCAGGAGTTTCTGTTTTATGGCCCCTCATTTAGAATTTCACAGAATAATACAGAACTATGGAAATTCAGTAGTGTATTTTACGTGGCCACTTATTCAGAACCTCATTGAAGAATCATCGATATCTGGAAAATACTCATGATCCTATTATATATAGCCGCATATTCAGTAACTCACTGAATAATGCAAATCGTGGCAATAGTCTGAAAAATATTTGATATAACCGTTCACCCAGTGACTCAGTGAAAAATGCACAGCTGAAAAAATAGTCAAGAGTATAGAGTCATGAGTCCATTTTCTGTGGTAACTCGATCAGAAACTCACTGAAGAATACCCAACTTGACAATACTCAGAGTCCAGGTCATATGGCCACTCAATCAAAGCATTACCGAATAATGCACAATGGGAAAGTAGTAATAAGTCTACTTGATATGGACTCTCATTGAGAGCTTCAGTGCATAATAAACAGCTATGGAATATTCAGGACCCTATTAAATGTAGCTCCAAATTTCACAGCTTCCTGAATGATACACACGTGTGTGATAGTCCAGAGACTCTTTGATATTTACACTCATACAGCACCTCTTCAAATACTGCATATTTGGAGAATAATTACTTGTCTATTTTATATGGTGATTCGTTTGGAGAGTCAAAAAATAACGTACACCTGTGGAGTAAAATGGGGTCTATTACATAAGGCCACTATTTCACTGTTTCAGTGAATAATATGTATATCTAATAATTCAGGAATCTCTTTCACATGGACACTCTTTAAGGACCTCAGTGCATAATAATCCCCTTAGAAAAAGTCAAGGGTCTACTTCAAATAAGTACAAATTCAGAGTCCCTGTAAGTAATACTCACGTGTGCAATACACAAGAGTCTCTTTTTTATGCCCACTTAGTCAGAGTCTCATTCAATAATACACACCTGGGGAAGAGTTAAGAGTCTACATTATGTAGCCAAACATTTTGAGCCTCAGTGAGTAATTCACACCGAAATAATAGTCGAGCATTTTTTTATATGGCCACTAACTATGTGCCTCCCTGAATGAAGCACACCTGGGGAATCCTCAGGATTCTATTTCATAGTACCACACATTTAGATCCTTATTGAATAATTCACAATGGAGCAATAGTCAGGTGTCTATCCTTTATGGTCTCTCATTTAAAGTTTCAGTGAATAATAAACTTTTATGAATTAATCATGGCACTGTTTAAGATAGCCACCAGTTAAGTGCCTTGCAGAGTTATACACACCTTGGTGATAGTCAGGAGTTTATTTTATATAAACTCTAATTCTGGGTATTGCTGAGTAATACACAACAGGGGGAGTGTCAGGAGTCAATTTGGTTTGGACACTTATACAGAACTTATTTGAATAATGCATACATGGGGAATAATTAGGAGTCTATGTCATATGGCTGCTCTTTCAGAAAAAAACGGTGAATAACGCACATGTGGAGTAATGAGAAGTCTGTTTCATATGGCCATTCTTTCACAGCATCACTGATTCTTACATCCTTGTGATATAGTCTGGAGTCTATTGTTTATGGTCACTCATTGTAGAATCACTGAATAATGCACACCTTTGGAATAGTAAGAAGTCCATCATATGGCCTCTAAGTGAGAGCCTCACTAAATGTACACACCTGGGAAAATAGTCAGGATTTACTTATATCCCCTCATTTATAGTCTCACTCAATAATGCACACCTGTGGAATAGTAAAAAGACTTTCTTATGTGGACTCTTCTTTAGCATGTCAGTGAATTATGTGATGTAGTCAAGGAGTTAATTTCATGTAGACACTTTATTAGAACCTCAGTGAATAAGACATAACCTTGCTATAATAAGGCATGTAATTAATATGGCCACATCTTGTAAGCCTCACTGAATAATACATACCTGGAGAATAATTAGTAGTCTATTCTCGATGGGCATTAATTCAGAATCTCGGTGAATAATGCACAACCTTGGGGTAGCCAGGAGTCTATTTTATTTGGACACTCATTCATAGCCTCATTGGATAATATGTATGAGTGTATTAGTCAGAATTTCATTTCATATGGTCACTGACTTACAATTTAAGTGAATAATGCACAAACATAATGTACTCAGCAGTCTTTTTCATAGAGGCACTCATTCAGAGATTCACTGAATAATACAAATATTTAAGATAGAAAAAATCCTCTTTCATATGGTCACACAATCAAAGGCTCACAGAGTAACACACACCTGGGGAAGTGTTAGGATTCTACTTTATATAGCCTCTCATTTAGAGCCTCAGCAAATAATGCACACGTGTGGGATATACACTAGTCTATTTTATATGGCCACAAAATCAAAGCCTGAGTGAGTAATACACAACTTTAGAATAGTCACTAGTCTATTCCATGTGCCCAAATATTCAAAGTCAGAGTTCATAATACACACCTGTGGACTAGTCCAAAAAGAATTTCATATGGCCATAGTTTTAGAGCCTCAGTGATTAATACATTTCTGGCGATTACTGAGGACGCTATTACATATGGCATCTATTTCAGAGATTCATTGAATATGGAACACCTGTATTGAAGTCAGAATTCTATTTCCTATAGCCACATATTCAGAACTTAACTGAATGACTTAGACCTTGGGGAAAGTCAGGATTCTATTTTATATAGCCACTCATTTAGATAATGAATGTAAAAAGGTACACCTGCGATGTATTCAGGAGTGTCTATTTTATGGCCAAACATTCAGAGCCTCACAGAAGAATACAAAACTATGGAAATTCAGGAGCATATTTTACATGGCCACTTATTCAGAACTTCATTGATGAATTATATATATATATATATATATATATATATATATATATATATATATATGGAAAATACTCAGGATTCTATTATATATAGCCACTTATTCAGAGACTCACTGAATAATGCACACCTGGGGAATAGTCTGGAGACTATTTGATGTGACCGTTCACCCAGTGACTGAGTCAAAAATGCACAGCTGTGAAATACTCAAGAGGATATAGTCATGAGTCTATTTTCTGTGGTAACTCGTTCCGAAACTCACTGAAGAATACCCACCTTGGAAATAGTCAGAGTCCATGTCATATGGCCACTCAAACAAAGCATTACCTAATATTTCATCATGGGGCAATAGTAAAAAATATATTTCATATGCCCTCTCATTGAGAGCTTCAGTGCATAACAAAACAGCTGTGGAGTAGTCAGGACCCTCTTTAAGGTAGCCCCGAATTTCACACGTATGTGAATGATACACACATGGGTGATAGTCAGGAGACTATATGATATAGACACTCATACAGCACCTCTTTGAATACTGCACATTTGGGGAATAATCACTAGTCTCTTTCATATGGAGATTCGTTTGGAGATTCAAAAAATAACGCACACCTGTGGAGTAAAATGCGGTCTATTACCTAAAGCTCCTTTTCTGTGTTTCAGTGAATAATATAAATATCTGATGTTAGGAATGTCTTTCACATGGCCACTCGTTCTGGGCCTCAGTGCATAGTACTCCCCTCAGAAATAGGCAAGAGTCTACATCACATAAGTATACATTCAGAGTCTTTGTATGTAATGCACACATGGGCAATACACAAGAGTTTCTTTTCTATGCACACTTAGTCAGAGTCTCAATAATACACAACTGCGGAAGAGTTAAGAGTCTACTTCATGTAGCCACTCATTTATAGCCTCCGTGAATAATTCACACTGGAGTAATAGCCGGGAACTTTTTATATGGCCACTCACTATGTGACTCCCTGAATGATACACACCTGGGGAATCCTCAGTATTCTATTTTGTACTACCACACATTTAAACCTTATTGCATAATTCACAATGGAGCAATAGTCTGGTGTCTATTGTTTCTGGCCTCTCACTCAATGTTTCAGTGAATAAGAAACTTCTATGTAGTAATCAGGGCACCACTGCTTAATATAGCCCCGAATTAATTGCTTTCCTGAGTGATACACACCTGGGTGATAGTCAGGAGTTTATTTTATATGAACTCTAATTCTGGGTATTGCTGAGTAATACACAATTCGGGGAGTGTCAGGAGTCTATTTGGTATGGACACTCATACAGCAACTTTTTGAGTAATGCACACATGGAGAATAATCAGGAGTCTATGTTATATGGCTACTCATTCAGACAGACTGTGAATAATGCACATGAGGATTAATGAGATGTCTGTTTTATATGGCCATACTTTCACAACCTCACTGAATATTACACACTTGTTATATAGTCTGGAGTCTATCATTTATGTCCACTCATTCAGAGAATCACTGAATAATGCACACCTGTGGAATAGTCAGAAATCTCTATCCAATGGCCTCTCATTGATAGCCTCACTAAATGTACACACCTGGGAAAATAATCAGGATTTACTTATATCCCCTCATTTAGAGTCTCACTCAATAATTCACACCTGTGGAATTGTAAGGAGATTTTTTATATGGCCTCTCATTCGGAGTGTCACTGAATAATGTGGTGTATTCAGGAGTCAATTTCATGTAGACACATTTTGAGAGCCTCAGTGGTTAAGAGAGACCCTTGCTATAGTAAGGCCTGTAATTAATATAGATACATCGTGTAAGCCTCAGTGAAAAATACACACCTGGAGAATAATTTGGAGTTTATTTTCCATAGACATTAATTCAGAGCTTCGGTGAATAATGCACACCCGTGTGCTGACAAGTGTCTGTTTCATTTGGACACTCATTCATAACCTTAGTGGATTATAAGAATGTGTTGATTAGTCAGGATTTCATTTCATACGGCCACTGACTCGTAATTTAAGTAAATAATGCACAAATGTAAAGTACCCATCAGTCTATTTCATAGAGCCACTCATTCAGAGATTCACTACATAATACAATTATTTAAGATAGACAGAATCTTGTTTTATATGGTCACACAATCAAAGCCTCACTGAGTAACACACACCTGGGAAAGCATTAGGAGTCTACTTTATATATCCTCTCATTTACAGCCTCAGAGAATAATGCACACGTGTGGAACAGACACTAGTCTATTTTATGTGGCCACAAAATCAAAGCCTGTGTGACTTATACACAACTTTAGAATAGACACTAGTCTATTACATATGCCAAAATATTCAAACGCAGAGCCAATAATACACACCTGTGGACTATTCTAAAAACAATTTCACATGACCAAAGTTGTAGAGCCTCAGTGAATAATACATACCTGCGGAAAACTCAGGATGCTATTACATGTGGCATCTAATTAAGTGATTCATTGAATAACAAACACCTGTATTGTAGTCAGATTTCTATTTTGTATAGCCACATATTCAGAACCTAACTGAATAACATACACCATGTGGAACGTCAGGATTCTATTTAGTATTGCCACTCATTTAGAAACCGAATGTAAAAATGCATAAATTTGGAGTATTCAGGAGTCTCTGTTTTATGGCCACTCATTCAGAGCCTAAGAGAATAATACAGAATTTTGGAAATTCAGGAGTGTATTTTTCATGGACACTTATTCAGAAACTCATTGAAAAATTATATATATCTGGAAAATACTCAGGATTCTATTATATATAGCCACTTATTCAGAGACTCACTGAATAATGCACACATGGAAAATAGTCTGAAGACTATTTGATATGACCGTTCACCCAGGCACTCAGTGAAAAATGCAGAGCTGTGAAATAGTCAAGAGGATAGAGTCATGAATCTATATTATGTGGTACCTCGTTCAGAAACTCACTGAAGAATACCTACCTTGGAAATAGTCAGAGTCCATGTCATATGGCCACTCAATCAAAGCATTACCTCATAATGCACAATGGGGCAATAGTAAGGAGTCTATTTTATATGGCCTCTAATTGAGAGCTTCAGTGCATAAAAATCAGCAGTGGAGTAGTCAGGACCCTCTTTAAGTTAGCCCCAAATTCTGCTGCTACGTGAATGATACACACATGTGTGATAGTCAGGAGAGTCTTTGATATGGGCACTCATACAGCAACTCTTGGAATACCGCACATTTGGGAAATGATCACTAGTCTATTTTACATGGTGATTCGATTGGAGAGTAAAAAAGTAACCCACACCTGTTAAGTAAAATGGAGTCTATTACATAAGGCCACTCTTTCAATGTTTCAGTGAATAATATGTATAACTGATAAGTCAGAAATCTCTTTCACATGGCCACTCCTTCAGAGCCTCAGTGTATAATACTCCCCTCAGAAATAGTCAAGTGTCTACTTCAAATAAGTACACATTCAGAGTCTCTGTATGTAAAGCACACATGGGAAATACACAAGAGTTTCTTTTCTATGCCCTCTTAGTCAGAGTCTCATTCAGTAATACACAGCTGGGGAAGAGTTAAGGGTCTACCTCATGTAGCCACTCATTAAGAGCCTCGGTGAATATTTCACACCGGGGTAATAGTAGAGCATTTTTTATATGGCCACTCACTATGTGCATCCCTGAATGATACAAACCTGGGGAATCCTCAGGATTCTATTTCATACTACAACACATTTAGAACCTTATTGAATAATTTACAATGGGCAATAGTCAGGTGTCTATTCTTTCTGTCCTCTCATTCAAAGTTTCATTAATAAAAAAATTCTATGGAGTAATCAGGTCACTGCTTAAGATAGCCACGAATTAAGTGCCTTCCTAAGTGATACACACCACTGTGATAGTAAGGAGTTTATTTTATATTAACTCAAATCCTGGGTATTGCTGAGTAATAAACAACTGGTGTAGTGTCAGAAGTCTATTTGGTATGGTCACTCATACAGAACCTGTTTGAATAATGAAAACATGAAGAATAATCAGGAGTATATGTCATATGGCTACTCATTCAGACAAACAGTGAATAACGCACATGTGGAGTAATGAAAAGTCTGATTCATATGGCTGTTCTTTCACAGCCTCACTGAATATTAAACACTTGTGATATAGTCTGGAGTCTTGTTTATGGACACTCATTCAGAGAATCACTGAATAATGCACACGTGTGGAATGGTAAGAAGTCTCTCTCCTATGGCCTCTCATTTAGAACCTCACTAAATTTACACACCTTGGAAAATATTCAGGTGAGACTCTAAATATCACCTCATTTAGAGTCTCACTCAAGAATGCACATCTGTGGAAGAATACTTTTTCATGTGGCCTCCTATTCAGAGTGTCATTGAATAATGTGGTGTAGTCAGGAGTGTATTTCATATAGACACATTTTCAGAGCCTCACGTAATAAGAGAGTTCCTTGGTATAATAAGGCATCTTATTAATATGGCCGCATCTTGTAAGCCTCACTGAATAATACACACCTGGAGAATAATTTGAAGTCTATTTTCAATGGACATTCATTTAGAGCCTCAGTTATTAATGCACACCCGTGTGGTAGCAAGAGTCTATTTCATTTGGACACTCATTCATAACCTTAGTGGATAATATGAACGTGTGGATTAGTCAGGATTTTATTTTATTTTTTATTTATTTTTTTTCCAAACCATTGTGTCAAGGAGGAAAAAAGCCTTCAATACTGTATATACGGAAATTCATGTTTATTTTTATTTTTTTGAAAGTTTCTTCTCATTTATTTATTTATTTATTTATTTGCATTATAGGTTTTGGGGTACATGTGCAGAACGTGCAAGATAGTTGCATAGGTACAAACATGGTAGTGACTTTTGCTGCCTTCCTCCCTCTCACCCACACTTGGCATTTATGCTAACGCAATGCCTCCCCACCACCCCCACTATCCCTCCCCCATTTTCCCAATACACCCCAGTGTGTAGTAGACCCCCTCCTTGTGTCCATGTGTTCTCATTTTTCTCACACACCTAGGAGTGAGAATATGCAGAATTTCCTTTTCTGTTCTTGTGTCAGTTTGCTGAGAATGATGTTCTCCAGATTCATCCATGTCCTTACAAAGGACACAAACTCATCATTTTTGGTTGCTGCATAATATTCCATGGTGTATATTTGCCACATTTTCCCAGTCCAGTCTATCAACAATGGACATACGGGTTGGTTCCAGGTCTTTGTTATTGTAAACAGTGCTGCAATGAACATTCGTGTGCATGTTTTCTTATAGTAGAACGATTTATAGTCCTTTGGATATATACACAGTAATGGGATTGTTGGGTCAAATGGAATTTTTATTTCTAGGTCTTTGAGGAATCGTCACACTGTCTTCCACCATGGTTTAACTAATTTACCCTCCCACCAACAGTGTAAGAGTCTTCCTCTTTCTCCATATCCTCTCCATCATCTGCTGTCTCTAGTTTTTTTAATGATCGCCATTCTAACCGGCGTGAGATGGTATCTCAATGTGGTTTTGACTTGCATCTCTCTAATGACGAGTGATGATGAGCATTTTTTCATGTGTTTCTTGGCCTCATGTATGTCTTCTTTTGGAAAGTGTCTGTTTATATCCTTTGCCCATTTTTGAATGGGCTTGTTTGTTTTTTTCCTGTAAATCTGTTTGAGTTCTTTGTAAATTCTGGATATCAGCCCTTTGTCAGATGTAAAAACTGCAAAGAATTTTTCCCATTCTGATGGTTGCTGAATCACTCTTGTGAATGTTTCTTTGGCGTGCAGAAGCTGTGGAGTTTGATTAGGTCCCATTTGTTTATTTTGGATTTTGTTGCCAATGCTTTTGATGTTTTGGTCATAAAGTCCTTGCCTACTCCTATGTCCTGAATGGTTTTGCCTAGATTTTCTTCTAGGGTTTTTATGGTGTCAGGTCTTATGTTTAAGTCTTTAATCCATCTGGAGTTAATTTTAGTGTAAGGTGTCAGGAAGGGGTCCAGTTTCTGCTTTCTGCACAATGGCTAGCCAGTTTTCCCAACACCATTTATTAAACAGGGAATTCTTTCCCCATTGCTTGTTTTTGTGCGGTTTATCAAAGATTATATGGCTGTAGGTATGTTGTGTTGCCTCCGATGCCTGCGTTCTGTTCCATTGGTCTATATCTCTGTTTTGGTACCAGTACCATGCTGTTTTGATTACTGTAACCTTGTAGTATAGTTTGAAGTCTGGTAGTGTGATGCCTCCCGCTGTTTTCTTTTTGCTTAGAATTGACTTGGCTATGTGGGCTCTCTTTTGATTCCATATGAAGTTCATGGTGGTTTTTTTCAGTTATGTGAAGAAATTCAATGCTAGTTTGATGGGGATAGCGTTTATTGTGTAAATTACTTTGGGCAGTATAGCCATTTTCACGATATTGATTCTTCCTAACCACGAGCATGGAATATTTATCCATCTGTTTGTGTCCTCTCTTATTTTGTTGAGCAGTGGTTTGTAGTTTTTCTTAAGGAGGTCCCTTACATTCCCTGTGAGTTGTATTCCTAGGTATTTTATTTTTTTTGTAGCAATTGTGAATGGCAGTTCATTCGTGATTTGGTTCTCTTTATATCTGTTATTGGTGCATAGGAATGCTTGTGATTTTTTGCACATTGATTTGATATTCTGAGACTTTGCTGAAGTTGCTTATCAGTTTCAGGAGCTTTTAGGCTGAGGTGATGGGGTATTCTAAGTATACTATCATGTCGTCTGCAAATAGAGAGAACTTGGCTTCCACATTTCTTATTTGAATACCCTTTATTTCTTTTCCTTGCCTGATTGCTCTGGCTAGAACTTCCAGGGCTATGTTGAATAGGAGTGGTGAGAGAGGTCATCCTTCTCTCCTGCTGAATTTCAAAGGGAATGCTTCCAGTTTTTGCCCATTCAGTATGATATTGACTGTTGGTTTGTCGTAAATAGCTTCTATTGCTTTGAGATATGTTCCATCAATACCAAGTTTATTGAGGGTTTTTAGTATAAAGGGCTGTTGAATTTTGTCAAATGCCTTCTCTGCGTCAATTGAGAAAATCATGTGGTTTTTGTTTTTGCTTCTGTTTATGTGGTGAATTATATTTATAGACTTGCATATGTTGAACCAGCCTTGCATCCCCGGGATGAATCCTGCTTGATCATGATGGATAAGTTTTTAATGTGCTGTTGCAATCGGTTTGTCATTATTTTATTGAAGATTTTTGCATCTATGTTCCTCATGGATATTGGCCTGAAGTTTTCTTTTCTTGTTGTGTCTCTGCCGAATTTTGGTATCAGGATGATGTTGATCTCATAAAATGATTTGGGAAGGGTTCCCTCCTTTTGCATTATTTGGAATAGTTTCAGAAGGAATGGTACCAAATCCTCTTTGTGTGTCCGGTAGAATTTGGCTGTGAACCCTTATGAACCTGGGCTTTTTTTGTGTGGTAGGCTCTTAGTTGCTGCCTCAACTTCAGACCTTGTTATTGGTCTATTCATAGTTTCAGTTTCTTTCTGTTTTAGGCTTGGGAGGACACAGGCATCCAGGAATTTATACATTTCTTTCTGGTTTACTAGTTTATGTGCATAGAGTTGTTTGTAGTATTCTCTGATGATGGTTTGAATTTCTGTGGAAGCTATGGTGATTACCCCATTATCGTTTTTTATTGCAACTATTTGGTTGTTCTCTCTTTTCTTTTTTATCAGTCTGGCTAGTGGTCTGTCTATTTTGTTAATCTTTTCGACAAACCAGCTCTTGGATTTATTGATTTTTTGAAGGGTTTTTCGTGTCTCTATTTCTTTCACTTCTGCTCTGATGTTCTTTATTTATTGTCTTCGGCTAGGTTTTGAGCTTTTCTGATCTTGCTCCTCTAGCTCTTTCAAATTTGACGATAGAGTGTCAATTTTGGGTCTCTCCACTCTTCTCATGTGGGCACTTATTGAGATATATGTTCCTCTAAAGACTGCTTTAAATGTGTCTCAGATATTCTGGTACCTTGTGTCTTCGTTCTCATTGGTTTCGAACAACTTCTTTATTTCTGCCTTCATTTCATTGTTTTTCCAATCTACATTCAAGAGCCAGTTGTTCAGTTTCCATGAAGCTGTGCGGTTCTGAGTTAGTTTCTGAATTCTGAGTTCCAACTTGATTGCACTGTGGTCTGAGAGATTGTTTTTTATGGTTTCAGTTGTTTTGCACTTGCTGAGGAGTGCTTTACTTCCAATTATGTGGTCAATTTTGGAGTAGGTGTGATGTGGTGCTGAGAAGAATGTATATTCTGTGAATTTGGGGTGGAGAGTTTTGTAAATGTCTATCATGTTCGCTTGTTTGGATTCAAGTCCTGGATATCCTTGTTAATTTTCTGTCTGGTTGATCTGTCTGATATTGACAGTGGAGTGTTAATGTCTCCCCCTATTATTGTGTGGAAGTCTAAGTCTCTTTGTAAGTCATTAAGAACTTGCCTTAGATGTCTGGGTACTCCTTCATTGGGTCCATATATATTTAGAATCCTTAGCTTCTCTTGTTTTATCGAGCCTTTTACCATTATGTAATGACCTTCTTTGTCCATTTTGATCTTTGTTGCTTTAAAGTCTATTTGATCAGAGATGAGAATTGCAACTCCTGCTTTTTTTTGGTCTCCATTTGCTTGGAAACTCTTCCTCCATTTCTTTATTTTGAGCCTTTGGTATTTTGGCATGTGAGGTGGGTTTCCTGAATACAACACACCGATGAGTTTTGGTTTTTTATCCAATTTTCCAGTCTGTGTCTTTTGATTCGTGCATTTAGGCCATTTACATGTAGGTTTTGTATTGATGTGTGTGAATTTGATACTGCCATTTTGATGCCAGCTGGCTGTTTTTTCCATTGGTTCATGGAAATTCTTTATTTTGTTGATAATCTTTAGCATTTGGTATGCTTTTAGGATGGCTGGTACTGATTGTTTCTTTCTATGTGTAGTGCCTCTTTCAGGAGCTTTTTTAAAGCAGGCCTAGTGGTAACAAAACCTCGGAATAGTTGCTTGTTAATGAAAAATTTTATATTTACTTCACTTATGAAGCTCAGTTTGGCTGGATATGAAATTCTGGGTTGAAAGTTTTTTCTTTAAGGATGTTGAATATTGGTTTCCACTCTCTTCTGGCTTGTGGAGTCTCTGCCGAGAGATCTGCTGTGAGTCTGATGGGCTTCCCTTTGTGGGTGACCCGACCTTTCTCTCTGGCTGCCCTTAGAATTTTCTCCTTCATTTCAACCCTGGTGAATCTGATGATTATGTGCCTTGGGGTTGCTATTTTTGCGGAGTATCTTTGTGGTGTTCTCTGTATTTCCTGGAGTTGAGTATTGACCTGTCTTGCTAGGTTGGGGAAATTTTCCTGGATAATATCCTGAAGAGTGTTTTCCAGCTTGGGTTTATTCTCTTCATCACATTCTGATACACCTATCAAACGTAGGTTGGGTCTATGTGAAGAGACCCACATTTCTTAGAGATTTTATTCATTCCTTTTTGCGCTTTTTTTCTAATCTTGGTTTCTCGTTTTATTTCATTGAGTTGATCTTTGACCTCTGATATTCTTTCTTCCGCTTGGTCAATTCGGCTGTTGAAACTTGTGCATGCTTCGCGAAGTTCTCATGTTGTGCTTTTCAGCTCCTTCAATTCATTCATATTCCTCTCTAAGTTGTCCATTCTTGTTATCATTTCCTCAAATCTTTCTTCAAATCTTTCTTCAAGGTTCTTAGTTTCTTTGCACTGGTTTAGAACATGTTCTTTTAGCTCACTGAAGTTTCTCATTATCCACTTTCTGACGTCTGATTCTGTCTTTTTGCCACACTCATTCTCTGTCCAGCTTTGTTCCCTTGCTGGTGAGGAGTTTTGGTCCTTTGTTGGAGGTGAGGTCTTTTCAGGTGTTTTTCTCCTTTTTGCGCTTGTTTCTTCCCATCTTTATGGATTTATCCACCTGTCGTCTTAATAATTGCTAATTTTTCAATTGGGTTTCTGAGTGGATGCCCAGATTGTTGATGAGAAAGTATTTCTGTTACTTAGTTTTCCTTCTAATGGTCTAGCCCCTCTGCTGTACGAGTGCTGAGGTCCACTCCAGGCCCTGCTTGTCTGGGGTACACCTGTAGCAACTGTGGAACAGTGAGGGATGCTACCAGTTTCTTCTTCTGCTATCTTTGTTCCAGAATGATGCCCGCCAAATGTCAGTCTGATTAGTCCTTTTTTGCAGTGACTCTTTGGATATGCAGGGGTCAGGGAGCTGCTTGAGGAGACGGTCTTTGCTTTATAGGAGCTGCAGGGCTGAGCTTTGAGCTCCGTTGTTTATTCAGCGATGTTGGGAGGATGTGTCTATGTCTGCTGCAACAGAACTCGTAAAAACCCCACCTTCTTTTTCCCCTTAGATGCTCTGTCTCAGGGAGTTGGGGCTTTCTTTATGAGTATCTGTTGCACTCTCCTGCCCAGCTAGGAGGCAGTGAATTCACTATTTGCCAGCCAGGGCTACACCCTGCTAGCATGGGTCCACCCTGCTCTCACGGGTTCTGTTCTGCTGTTGTTTTCTCCACACTCTTCGTGGAGTCTCTGTGTAATGGCAGGTTGCCTCTGCAACGGCAGGCTTTGTCAGCCCTGGGCGGTACTTCAGTAGGGGTGGATTGCGTCCCTAGTGGTGAACACCCCTCCCCCACTGGGCTGCACTTTCCTAGATGCCAGCAGCAAAACTCTCAGCCCCCAGCACCTCCAATTGCCACCCTGCTTGTCCCCATGAGGGTGGGACCCACCAAGCCAGATCACCCAGCTTCCTGCCTCAGAGTCCATTCTCTCTCTTTCTCTTCCTCTCCCCAAGCCAGACGGTCGACTCCCTCACTGGCACCCCAGTAGCCTGCTGATAGGGCACTGGGATCCATGTGATCTCCCATGCTGCTGCCCACTGCACCAGCTCAGATCACATTTCCCAGGAATCTCCTGGTCTGGCTTATTGTCCATGTCCCGCTCAATCAGATGGACATGCCAATATGCCCCTCCAAATCTCAGATTGCCGGTTAAACAGGGCACCCAGACCAGTGAGTTTTGTACCAGGTGCCCCTGTGCTGTGGCGCCGGACTGGCCAAACTGGGGCCGCATGAACCGGCTGCGTTAGCCTCAGTTGTTTCTCCCAAACCTGGGACTTTCAAATTTCTGTGGGTGAAACATGTCCGTTATGAGAAAGTGCATAAAACTCACCCTCTGCGCATTCACTGAGAGCTGCAATCCTGAGTCGCCTCTACGACGCCATTTCCAAAATATCCAGAAAGTCAGGATTCTATTTCCTCTAGCCACCCATTTAGATAACAAATGTAAAAACGCACACCTGCGGAGTATTCAGGAGTATCTGCTTTATGGCCACTCATTCAGAGCCTCACAGAATAATACAGAACTATGGAAACTCAGGAGTGTATGTTACATGGACCCTTATTCAGAACCTCATTGAAGAATCATGTATATCTGGAAAATACTCAAGATTCTATTATATATATCCACTTATTCAGAGACTCACCAAATAATGCACACTTCGGGAACAGTCCAGAGACTATTTTGTATGACCAATCACCCAGTGACTCAGTGAAAAATGCACAGCTGAGAAAGAGTCAAGAGAATAAAGTCATGAGTCTATTTTCTGTGGTGACACATTCAGAAACTAACTGAAGAATACCCACATTGGAAATAGTCAGAGTCCAGGTCATAAGGCCACTCAATCATAGCATTACCAAATAATGTACAAGGGAGCAATAGTAAGGAGTCTATTACATGTGGCCTCTCATTGAGAGTTGCAGTGCATAATAAAGAGCTGTGGAGTAGTCAGGACCCTCTTTTAGGTAGCCCCAAGTTACTCAGCTACCTGAGTGATACACACATGTGTGATAGTCAGGAGACTATTTGATGTGGACACTCATACAGCACCTCTTTGAATACTGCACATTTGGGGAATAATTACTAGTCTGTTTCATATGGTGATTCGTTTGGGGAGTCAAAAATTAACGCACACCTGTGGAGTAAAATGGGGTCTATTACATAAGGCCACTCTTTCAGTATTTTAGTGAATAATATGAATATCTGATAAGTCAGGAATGCTTTTTACATGGCGACACGTTCAGGGCCTCAGTGCATAATACTCCCCTTAGAAATAGTCAAGGGTCTACTTCAAAAAATTTCACATTCAGAGTCTCTGTAAGTAATGCACACATGGGCAATACACAGGAGTCTCTTTTCTATGACCACTTAGTCAGAGTTTCATTCAATAATACACACCTGGGAAAGAGTTAAGGGTCTACTTCATGAAGCCACTCATTTAGCACCTAAGTGAATAATTCACACCAGAGTAACAGTCGAGAATTATTTATATGGCCACTAACTATGTGACTCCCTGAATGATACACAACTGGGAAATCCTCATATTCTATGTCATAATAGCACACATTTAGAACCTTATTGAATAATTCACATTGGAACAATAATAACGTGTCTATTCTCTCTGGCCTCTCATTCAACGTTTCAGTGAATAAAAAGCTTCTATAAAGTAATTAGGGCACTGTTTAAGATAGCCACGAATTAAGGGCTTTTCTGAGTAATACACACCGGGGTAATAGTCAGGAGTTTATTTCATATAAACGTTAATTCTGTGTATTTCTAAGTAATACACTAGTGGGGGAGTGTGAGGCATCTATTTTGTATGGACACTCATACAGAAATTGTTTGAATTATGCACACATGGAGAATAATCAGGAGTCTATGTTATATGGCTACTCATTCACACAAAGAGTGAATAACCCACATGTGGAGTAATGAGAAGTCTGTTTTATATGGCCTTTCTGTCACAGCCTCACTGAATATTACACACCTGTGATATAGTCTGGAGTCTATTTTTTATTGCCACTCATTCAGAGCATCACTGAATAATGCACACCAGGGGAATAATCAGAAGTCTCTATCCTATGGCCTCTCATCGAAAGCCTCACTCAATGTACACACCTGAAAAAATAGTCAGTATTTACTTATATCACCTAATTTAGAGTCTCACTCAATAATACACACCTGTGGAAGAGTATAGAGAGTTTTTCATGTGGCTACTTTTTCAGAGTGCCAAAGAATAATGTGATGAATTCAGGAGTCTCTTTTATATAGACAATTTTTCAGAACCTCAGTCAATAAAAAAGACTCTTGCAATAGAAAGGCATCTAACTATTATGGCCACATATCATAAGCCTTACTAAATAATACACACCTGGAGACTGATTTTGAGTCTCTTTTTGATGGACATTCATGCAGAGACACGGTGAATAATGCACACCCATGTGGTAGCCAGGAGTCTATTTTATTTGGACACTATTCATAGCCTCAGTGGATAATATGCTCCTGTGGATTAGTCAGGATTTTATTTCATATGGCCACTGACTCATATTTTCTGTGAATATTGCACAAATGTAAATTACTCGGCAGTCTACTTCACAGAGCCACTCATTCCGAGATTCACTGAGTAATACAAATATTTAAGATAGACAGAATCCTGTTTCCTATGGTCACACAATCAGAGCCTCACTGGTTAACACACACCAGGGAAAAAGTTAGGAGTCTACTGTATATAGCCTCTCATTTGCAGCCTCAGTGAATTATGCACACTTGTGGAAGACACACTTTTCTATTTTATATGGCCACAAAATCAAAGCCTGTGTGAGTAATACACAACTGTAGAATAGTCACAAGTTTATTCCATATGCCCAAATATTCAAAGTCAGAGTCAATAATACACACCTGTTGACTATACAAAAAACAATTACATATGATCAACGTTTTAGGGCCTCAGTGAAAAATACATATCTTGGGAACTCTCAGGACGCTATTACATTTGGCACCTATTTCAGAGATTCATTGAATAAGGAACACCTTATTGTAGTCAGAATTCTATCTTGTATAGCCACATATTCAGAACCTAACTGAAAGACATACACCTTGGGGAAAGTCAGGATTCTATTTCCAATAGCCACATATTCAGAACCTAACTGAATAACAAACACCTTAGGGAAAGTCAGGATTCTATTTCCTATAGCCACACATTTAGATACCAAATATAAAAACGCACACCTGCAGAATATTCAGGAGTGTCTGTTTTATGGCCACTCATTCACAGACTCACAGAATAATACAGACTATGGAAATTCAGGAGTGTATTTTACATTACCAGTTATTCAGAACCTCATTGAGGAATTACTCAAGATTCTTTTTTTTTTTTTAATTTTCATTGCATTATAGGTTTTGGGGCACATGTGCAGAACGTGCAAGATAGTTGCATAGGTACACTCGTGGCAGTGTGTTTTGCTGCCTTCCTCCCCTTCACCCACACTTGGCATTCATCCCCAGGCTATCCCTCCCCAGCCCCCCCCCCGCTGTCCCTCCCCCATTTCCCCCAATAAACCACAGTGTCTATTAGACCGCCTCTCTGTGTCCATGTGTTCTCATTTTTCTCACCCGCCTATGAGTGAGTATATGCGGTATTTCTTTTTCTGTTCTTGTGTCAGTTTGCTCAGAATGATGTTCTCCAGATTCATCCATGTCCTTACAAAGGAAACAAACTCATCATTTTTGATTGCTGCATAATATTCCATGGTGTATATGTGCCACATTTTCCCAGTCCAGTCTATCATCGATGGGCATTTGGGTTGGTTCCAGTTCTTTGCTATTGTAAACAGTGCTGCAATGAACATTCATGTGCATGTGTCCTTATAGTAGAACGATTTATAGTCCTTTGGATATATACCCACTAATGGGATTGCTGGGTCAAATGGAATTTCTATTTCTAGGTCCCTGAGGAATCGCCACACTGTCTTCCACAATGGTTGAACTAATTTACACCCCCACCAACAGTGTAAGAGTGTTCCTATTTCTCCACATCCTCTCCAGCATCTGTTGTCCCCAGATTTTTTAATGATCACCATTCTAACTGGTGTGAGATGGTATCTCAATGTGGTTTTGATTTGCATCTCTCTACTGACCAGTGATGATGAGCATTTTTTCATGTGTTTGTTGGCCTCCTGTATATCTTCTTTTGTAAAGTGTCTGTTCATATCTTTTGCCCATTTTTGAATGGGCTTGTTTGTTTTTTCTTGTAAATCTGTTTGAGTTCTTTGTAAATTCTGGATATCAAGACTCAAGATTCTATTATATGTATTCACTTATTCAGAGACTCACCAAATAATGCACACTTGGGGAATATTCCAGAGACTATTTGCTATGACCGTTCACCCAGTGACTCAGTGAAGAATGCACAGCTGAGATAGTGTAAGAGAATGGAGTCATGTTTCTATTTTCTGTGGTGACACATTCAGAAACTAACTGAAGAATACCCACCTTGGACATAGAGTCCAGGTCATAAGGCCACTGAATCAAAGCATTACTGAATAATGCACAATGGAGCTAGAGTAAGGAGTCTATTACATATGGCCTCTCATTGAGAGTTTCAGTGCATAATAAAGAGCCGTGGAGTAGTCAGGACCCTCTTTTTGTTTGCCTAAAGTTACGCAACTATGTGAATGATACACTCATGTGTCATAGTCAGGAGACTATTTCATATGGACACTCATACAGCAGCTCTTTGAATACTGCAGATTTCTAGAATAATCACTAGTCTATTTCATGTGGTGATTCGTTGGAGAATCAAAAAATAACGCCCACCTTTGGAGTAAAATGGGGTCTATTACATAAGGACACTCTTTCAGTGTTTCAGTGAATATTATGTATATCCGATATGTCAGGAATGTCTTTCACATGGCCACTCATTCAGGGCCTCCCTGCATAATACTCCCCTCAGAAATAGTCAAGGGTCTACTTCAAAAAAAGTACACATTCAGAGTCTCTGTAAGTAACAAACACATGAGCAATACACAAGAGTCTCTTTTATATTCCCACATAGTGAGAGTTTTCTTCAACAATACACACCTGGGAAAGAATTAAGGGTCCCCTTTATGTAGCCACTCATTTAGCGCCTCAGTGAATAATTCACACTGGAGTGACAGTCGAGAATATTTTAGATGGCTACTCACTATGTGACTCCTTGAATGATACACACGTGGGGAATCCTCACATTCTATTTCATCATAGCACACATTTAGAACCTTATTGAATAATTCACAATGGAGTAATCATCAGGTGTCTATTCTTTCTGGCCTCTCATTCAACGTTTCAGTGAAAGATAAACTTCTGTGGAGTAATCAGGGCACTGTTTAAAATAGCCACGAGTTAAGTGCCTTCCTGAATAATACACACCTGGATGATAGGAGTTTATTTTATATAATCGATAATCCTGGGTATTGCTGTGTAATGCACAAATGGGGGAGTGTCATGAGTCTATTTGTTATTGATACTCATACAGAACCTGTTTGAATTATGCACACATGGAGAATAATCAGGAGTCTATGTCATACAGCTACTCATTCAGAGAAACAGCGAATAAGCACAGGTGGAGTAATGACAAGTCTGTTTTATATGGCCTTCCTTTCATAGCCTCACTGAATATTACACACCTGTGGTATAGTCTGGAGTCTATAGATTATAGCCACTCATTCAGAGCATAATTGAATAATGCACACCTGGGGAATAATCAGAAGTCTCTATCCTATGGCCTCTCATCAAGAGCCTCACTAAATATACACACCTGGGAAAATAGTCAGGATTTTCTTATGTCACCTCATTTAGAGTCTCACTCAATAATACACACCTGTGGAAGAGTATGGAGACGTTTTCATGTGGCTACGCTTTCGGAGTGCCACAGAATAATGTGGTGAACTCAGGAGACTATTTTATTTAGACAAATTTTCAGAACCTCAGTGAATAAAAGAGACACTTGCTATAGTAAGAAATGTAATTAATATGGCCACATCTTGTAAGCCTTACTAAATAAGACATGCCTGGAGAATATTGTGGAGTCTATTTTTGACGGACATTCATTCAGAGCCACGGTGAATAATGCACACCCGTGTGTTAGCCAAGTGTCTATTTCATTTGGACACTATTCATAGTGGCCATATAAAATAGAGTAGTGTCTATTCCACACGTGTGCATTATTTGCTGAGGCTATAAATGAGAGGCTATAGAAAGTAGATTCCTACGGCTTCCTGAGGTGTGTGTTACTCTGTGAGGCTCTGATTATGTGACCATGAAAAAAGGATTCTTTCTATCTTAAATATTTGTATTATTCAGTGAATCTCTGAATGAGTGGCTCTATGAAAAAGAATGCTGAGTACTTTACATTTGCGCATAATTCAATTAAATTGTAAGTCAGTGGCCATATGAAATGAAATCCTGAATAATACACATGTGCATATTATCCACTGAGGAAGAGTGTCCAAATAAAATAGTCTCCTGGCTACCCAATGGGTGTGCATTATTCATCGAGGATCTGAATGAATGCACATCGAGAAGAGACTACAAATTATTCTCCAGGTGTGTATTATTCAGTGAGGCTTACAAGACGTGGCCATATTAATTAGATGCCTTATTATAGCAAGGTTTTCTCTTATTCACTGAGGCTCTGAAAAAGTGTCTACATGAAATTTACTCCTTGAGTGCACCACATAATTCAGTGACACGCCAAATGAGAGGCCACATAAAAAATCTCCATACTATTCCACAGGTGTGCATTATTGAGTGAGACTCTAAATGAGGGGATATATATAAGTCCTGACTATTTTCCCAGGTATGTACACTGAGTGTGGCTCTCACTAAGATGCCATAGGATAGACTTCTTTCCATTCCGCAGGTGTGCATTATTCAGTGATTCTCTGAATGAGTGGCCATAAACTGTAGACTCCAGACTATATCACAAGTGTGTAATATTCAGTGAGGCTGTGAAAGAACGGCTATATGGAACAGAATTCTCATTACTCCACATGTGCATTATTCACCATTTGTCTGAATGAACAGCCGTATGACATAGACTCATGAGTATTCTCCATGTGTGCATTATTCAAACAAGTTCTGTATGAGTGTCCACACCAAACTGACTCCTGACACTCCCCCTTTTGTGTATTACTCAGCAATACCCAGAATTCGAGTTAATATGAAATAAAATCCTGACTATTACCCAGGTGTGTATAACTCTGGAAGGCACTTAATTCATGGCTATCTTAAACAGTGCCCTGATTACTCCATATGGATGAAGGGGAGGAAGGCAGCAAAACACACTGCCATGTGTGTACCTATGCAACTATCTTGCACATTCTGCACATGTACCCCAAAACCTATAATGCAATAAAAATTTAAAAAACAAAAGAAAAAATGTTTATTATTCACTGAAATTTTGAATGAGAGGCCAGAAAGAATAGACACCTGACTATTGCTCCATTTTGAATTATTCAATAAGGATCTAAATGTGTGGTACTATGAAATAGAATCATGAGTATTCCCCAGATGTGTATCATTCAGGGAGGCACATAGTGAGTGGCCTTATAAAAAATGCTTGACTGTTCCTCCGGTGTGATTTATTCTCTGAGGCTCTAAATGAGTTGCTACATGAAGTAGACTCTTAACTCTTAACCAGGTGTGTATTATTGAATGAGACTCTGACTAATTGGGCATAGAGAAGAGCCTCTTGTTTATTGCCCACTTGTGCATTACTTACAGGGACTCCGAATTTGTACTTATTTGAAGTAGACCCTTGATGCTTTCTGAGGGGAGTATTATGCACAGAGGCCCTTAATGAGTGTTCATGTGAAAGAGATTCCTGGCTTATTAGATATACATATTATTCACTGAAACACTGAAATAGTGGCCTTATGTAATAGACCCCATTTACTCCACAGGTGTGCATTAATTTTTGACTCTCCAAACGAATCACCATATTAAATAGACTAGTGATTATTCCCCAAATGTGAAGTATTTGAAGAGGTGCGGTATGAGTGTCCATATCAAAGAGTCTCCTGACTATCACACATGTGTGTATCACTCACGTAGCTGCAAAACTTGGGGCTACCTTTAATAGAGTCCTGACTACTCAACAGCTGTTTATTATGAACTGAAGGTCTCAATGAGAGTCTATATCAAGTAGACTCCTTAATATTGCCCCATTGTGCATTATTCGGTAATGCTTTGGTTGAGTGGCCATATGAGCTGGACTCTGACTATTTCCAAGTTGGGTATTCTTCTGTGAGTTTCTGAGAGAGGTACCACAGAAAATAGACTCATGACTCTATCCTCTTGACTATTTTTCAGCTGTGCATTTTTCACTGAGTCACTGGGTGAACGGTCATATCAAATAGTCTTCAGACTACTGCCCAGGTGTGCATTATTCAGTGAGTTTCTGAATAAGTGGCTATATACAATAGAATCCTGAGTATTTTCCAGATACAGAAAATAGTCCTGGGTAAATAGTCAGAATTTTCTTATGTCACCTCATTTAGAGTCTCACTCAGTAATACACACCTCTGGAAGAGTATGGAGATTTTTTATGTGGCTACTTATTCAGAGTGTCAATGAATAATGTGGTGAATTCAGGAGTCTGTTTTATGTAGACAGACTTTCAGAACCTCAGTGAATAAAAGAGACTCTTGCTATACTGAGGCATCTAACTAATATGGCGACATCTTTTAAGACTTACTAAATAATACACACCTGGAGAAAAATTTGGAGTCTTTTTTTGATGTGCATTCATTTAGAGCCACGGTGAATAATGCACACCCGTGGGGTATCCAGTTTTCTATTTCATTTGGACACTATTTATAGCCTCAGTGGATAATATGCACGTGTGGATTAGTCAGGATTTCATTTCATATGGCCACTGACTCACAATTTCTGTGAATAATGCACAATTGTAAAGTACAGAGCAGTCTATTTCACACAGCCACTAATTAAGAGATTCACTGAATAATAAAAACATTTAAGATAGAGTCCTGTTTCACGTGGTCACACATTCAGAGCCTCACTGAGTAACACATACCTAGGGAAACATTAGAAGTCTACTTTATATAGCCTCTCATTTGCAGCCTCACCAAATAATGCACATGTGTGGAATATATACTAGTCTATTTTATATGTCCACAAAATCAAAGACTGAGTGAGTAATACACAACTTTAGAATAGTCACAAGTCTATTACACATGCCCAAATATTTAAAGTCAGAGTCAATAATACACACCTGTGGACTAGTCAAAAAACAATTTTATATTGCCAAAGTTTTAGAGCCTCAGTGAATAATACATACCTGGGGAATACTAAGGACGCTATTACATATGTCACCTATTTCAGAGATTCATTGAATAAGGAATACCTATATTGTAGTCAGAATTCTATTTTGTGTAGCCACATTTTCCGAACCTAATTGTAAGACATACATTTTGGGGAAAGTCAAGATTCTATTTCATATAGCCTCATATTCAGAACCTAACTGAATAACATACACCTTGGGTAAATTCAGGATTCTATTTCCTATAGGCACACGTTTAGATACCAAATGTAAAAACGCACACCTGCGGAGTATTCAGGAGTGTCAGTTTTATGGCCACTCATTCAGAGCCTCACAGAATTATACAGAACTATGAAAATTCAGGAGTTCTCTTTAAGTCTGTTATTGGTGTAAAGGAATGCTTGTGATTTTTGCACATTGATTTTATATCCTGAGACTTTGCTGAAGTTGCTTATCAGTTGCAGGAGCTTTTGGGCTGAGGTGATGGAGTCTTCTAGGTATATTATCATGTCGTCTGCAAATAGAGACAATTTGGCTTCCACCTTTCCTATTTGAATACACTTTATTTCTTTTTCTTGCCTGATTGCTCTGGCTAGAACTTCCAGTACTATGTTGAATAGAAGTGGTGAGAGAGGGCATCCTTGTCTAGTGCCGGATTTCAAAGGGAATGCTTCCAGTTTTTGCCCATTAAGTATGATATTGGCTGTTGGTTTGTCGTAAATAGCTTTTATTACTTTGAGATATGTTCCATCAATACCAAGTTTATTGAGGGTTTTTAGCATAAAGGGCTGTTGAATTTTGTCAAATGCCTTCTCTGCGTCAATTGAGGGTATCTATCCAAAAGACTGTGAATCGTTCTACTATAAGGACACATGCACACGAATGTTCATTGCAGCACTGTTTACAATAGCAAAGACCTGGAACCAACCCAAATGCCCATCGATGATAGACTGGACTGGGAAAATGTGGCACATATACACCATGGAATATTATGCAGCAATCAGAAATGATGAGTTTGTGTCCTTTGTAGGGACATGGATGAATCTGGAGAACATCATTCTCAGCAAACTGACACAAGAACAGAAAAAGAAATACCGCATATACTCACTCATAGGCGGGTGAGAAAAATGAGAACACATGGACACAGAGAGGCGGTCTACTATACACTGGGGACTGTTGGGGGAAATGGGGGAGGGACAGCGGGGGGGGCTGGGGGGGATAGCCTGGGGATGAGTACCAAGTGTGGGTGAGGGGGAGGAAGGCAGCAAAACACACTGCCATGTGTGTACCTATGCAACTATCTTGCACGTTCTGCACATGTACCCCAAAACCTATAATGCAATAAAAATTAAAAAAAAAAAAAGAAAATTCAGGAGTGTATTTTACATGGCCACTTATTCAGAACCTCATTGAAGAATCATGTATATCTGGAAAATACTCTAGATTCTATTATTTATATCCACTTATTCAGAGACTCTCTGAATAATGCACACCTGGGGAATAGTAAGGAGACTATTACATATGACCGTTCACCCAGTGACTCAGTGAAAAATGCACAGCTGAGATATAGTGAAGAGAATAGAGTCATGAGTCTATTTTCTGTGGTGACGCATTCAGAATCTAACTAAAAAATATCCACGTTGGAAATACTCAGAGTCCAGGTCATAAGGCCACTCAATCAAAGCAGTACCGAATAATGCAAAATGGGGCAATAGTAAAAAGTCCATTACATACGGCCTCTCATTGAGAGTTTCAGTGCATAATAAAGAGCTGTGGAGTAGTCAGGACCCTCTTTTAGGTAGCCCCAAGTTACGCAACTACATGAATGATACACACATGTGTCATAGTCAGGAGACTATTTGATATGGACACTCATAGAGCACCTTTTCAAATACTGCACATTTGGGGAATAATCACAAGTCTATTTCATATGGTGATTCGTTTGGAGAGTCAAAAAATAACGCACACCTGTGGATTTAAATGGGGTGTGTTACACAAGTTCACTCTTTCATTGTTTCAGTGAATAATATGTATATCCGATAAGTCAGGAATTTCTTTCACATTGTCACTCGTTCAGGGCCTCAGTGTATAATACTCCCCTCAGAAATAGTCAAGTGTCTACTTCAAAAAAGTTCTCATTCAGAGCCTCTGTAAGTAATGCACATACGGGCAATACACAAGAGTCTCTTTTCTATGCAAACGTAGTCAGAGTTTCTTGCAATAATACACACCTGGAAAAGAGTTAAGAGGCTACTTCATGTAGCCACTTATTAAGTGCCTAAATGAATAATTCACACAGGAGTAAGAGTCGAGAATTTTTTACATGGCCACTCACTATGTGACTCCCTGAATGATACACACCTGGGGAATCCTCACATTCTATTTCATAATAGCACACATTTAGAACCTTATTGAATAATTCACAATGGAGCAATAGTCAGGTGTCTCTTCTTTCTATCCTCTTATTCAACGTTTCAGTGAATAAAAAACTTCTATGGAGTAACAAGAGCACTGTTTAAGATAGCCGCGAATTATGTGCCTTCCTGAGTAATACACTTGGGTGATAGTCAGGAGTTTATTTTATATAAACGTTAATTATGGGTATTGCTGTGTAATACACAACTGTGGGAGTGTCAGGATTCTATGTGGTATGGACACTCATACAGAACCTGTTTGAATTATGCACACATGGAGAATAATCAGGAGTCTATGTCATATGGCTACTCATTCACACAAACAGTGAATAACCTACATGTGGAGTATTGAAAAGTCTTTTTTTTATATGGCCTTTCTTTCACAGCCTTACTGAATATTACAAACCTGTGATATAGTCTGGTGTCTATTGTTTATGGCCACTCATTCAGAGCATCACTGAATAATAAACACCTGGGGAATAATCAGAAGTCTCTATCCTATGGCCTCTCATCAAGAGCCTCACTAAATGTACACACCTGGAAAAACAGTCAGGGTTTTCTTATATCACCTAGTTTAGAGTCTCACTCAATAATGCACACCTGTGGGAGAGTATAGAGACTTTCTCTTGTGGCTACTCTTAAGGAGTGCCCCTAAATAATGTGGAGAATTCAGGAGTCTATTTTATGTAGACAAATTTTTGGAACCACAGTGAATAAAATAGACTCTTTCTAGAGAAAGGCATCTAATTAATATATCCACATCTTTTAAGCCTTACTAAATAATACACATAAGTAAAATAATTTGAAGTCTATTTTTGATGGACATTCATTCAGAGCCACAGTGAATAATGCACACCCGTGGGGTAACCAGGTGTCTATTTCATTTGGACATCATTCATAGCCTCAATGGATAATATGCACCTGTGGATTAGTCAGAATTTCATTTCATATGGCCACCGACTCGTAATTTCAGTGAATAATGCCCAAATATAAAGCACTCAGCAGTCTATTTCACAGAGCCTCACATTTCGAGATTCACTGAATAATACAAATATTTAAGATAGACAGAATCCTGTTTCATGTGGTCACACAATCAGAGCCTCACTGAGTAACACACACCAGGGGAAACGTTAGGAGTCTACTTTATATAGCCTCTCATTTGCAGCCTAAGTGAATAATGCACACGTGTGGAATAGACACTAGTCTATTTTATATAACTACAAAATCAAAGCCTGAGTTGGTAATACACAACTTTATAATAGTCACAAGTCTATTCAATATTCCCAAATATTCAAAGTCAGAGTCAATAATACACAGCTGTGGACTATTCAAAAAACAATTTCATATGACCATCCTTATAGAGCCTCAGCAAAAAACACATATCTGGGGAACACTCAGAACGCTATTAAATATGGCACATATTTCAGAGATTCATTGTATAAGGAACAACTGTATTGTAGTCAGAATTCAATTTCGTATAGCCACATATTCAGAACCTAACTGAAAGACATACACCTTGGGGAAAGTCAGGATTCTATTTCCAAGACCCACATATTCAGAACCTAACTGAATTACAAACACCTTGGGGAAAGTCAGGAGTCTAGTTCCTATAGCCACCCATTTAGATACCAAATGTAATAACGCACACCTGCAGAATATTCAAAAGTATCTGTTTTATAGCTACTCATTCACAGCCTCACAAAATACTACAGACTATGGAAATTCAGGAGTGTATTTTACATGGCCACTTATTCAGAACCTCATTGAATAATCATGTATATCTGGAAAATACACAGGATTCTATTATATATAGCCACTTATTCAGACACTCACTGGATAATGCACACCTGGGGAATAGCCCAGAGACTATTTGATATGACCATTCACCCAGTGGCTTGGTGAAGAATGCACAGCTGAGATAGAGTCAAGAGAATGGAGTCATGAGTCTATTTTCTGTGGAGACAAATTCTGAAACTAACTGAAGAATACCCACCTTGGACATAGTCAGAGTCCAGGTCATAAGGCCACTGAATCAAAGCATTACCGAATAATGCACAATGGAGCAATAGTAAGGAGTCTATTACATATGGACTCTCATTGAGAGTTTTAGTGCATAATAAAGAGCTGTGGAGTAGTCAGGGCCCTCTTTTAGGTAGCCCAAAGTTAGGCAACTACGTGAATGATACACACATGTGTGATAGTCAGGAGACTATTTGATATGGACACTCATACCGCAGCTCTTTGAATGCTGCAGGTTTGGGGAATAATCACTAGTCTATTTCATATGGTGATTCGTTTGGAGAGTCAAAAAATAACGCATACCAGTGGAGTAAAATGGGGTCTATTACATAAGGACACTCTTTCAGTGTTTCAGTGAATATTATGTATATCCGATTAGTCAGGAATGTCTTTCACATTGCCACTTCTTCAGGGCCTCAGTGCATAATACTCCCCTCAGAAATAGTCAAGGGTCTACTTCAAATAAGTTCACATTCAGAGCCTCTGTAAGTAATGCACACATGGGCAATAGGCAAGAGTCTCTTTCCTATGCAAACGTAGTCAGAATTTCCTTCAATAATACACACCTGGAATAGAGTTAAGAGTCTACTTCATGTAGCCACTTTTTTAGGGCCTCAGTGAATAATTCACACCTGAGTAACAGTCGAGAAACTTTTATATGGCCACTCACTATGTGACTCCCTGAATGATACACACCTGGGGAATCCTCACATTCTATTTCATAATAGCACACATTTAGAACCTTATTGAATAATTCACAATGGAGCAATTGTCAGGTGTCCATTCTTTCAATCCTCTCATTCAATGTTTCAGTGAATAAAAAACTTCTATGGAGTAATCAGGGCACTGTTTAAGATAGCAGCTAATTATGTGCCTTCCTGAGTAATACACACCTGGGTAATAGTCAGGAGTTTATTTCATATAAATGGTAATTATGGGTACTGCTGTGTAATACACAATAGTTGGAGTGTCAGGAATCTATTTGGTATGGACACTCATACAGAACCTGTTTGAATTATGCACGCATGGAGAATAATCAGGAGTCTATGTCATAAGGCTACTCCTTCACACAAACAGTGAATAACCTACATGTGGGGTAATGAGAAGTCTGTTCTATATGGCCTTTCTTTCACAGCCTTACTGAATATAACAAACCTGTGATATAGTCTGGTGTCTATTGTTTATGGCCACTCATTCAGACCATCACTGAATAATGCACACCTGGGGAATAATCAGAAGTCTCTATCCTATTGCCTTTCATCGAGAGCCTCACTAAATGTACACACCTGGGAAAATAGTCAGGATTTACTTATATCACCTCATTTATAGTCTCACTCAATAATACACACCTGTGGAAGAGTATAGAGACTTTCTCTTGCGGCTACTTTAAGGAGTGCCCCTGAATAATGTGGTGAATTCAGGAGACTATTTTATGTAGACATATTTTCAGAACGTCAGTGAATAAAAGAGAGTCTTGCTATAGTAAGGCATCTAATTAATATGGCCACATCTTGTAAGCCTTACGAAATAATAAAAACGAGCAGAATAATTTGGAGTCTATTTTTGATGTATATTCATTCAGAGACATGGTGAACAATGCACACCCCTGGGGTAGCCAGGTGTCTAGTTCATTTGAATGCTATTCATAGCATCAGTGGATAATAGGCACGTGTGGATTAGTCAGGATTTCATTTCATATATCCACTGACTCATAATTTCAGTGAATAATGCACAAATGTAAAGTACTCAGCAGTCTATTTCACAGAGGCACTCATTACGAGATTGACTGAACAATACAAATATTTAAGATAGACAGAATCCTGCTTCCTATGGTCACACAATCAGAGCCTCACTGAGTAAGACACACATGGGTAAACGTTAGGAGTCTACTTTATATAGCCTCTCATTTGCAACCTCAGGGAATAATACACACGTGTGGAATAGACACTAGTCTATTTTATATGGCCACAAAATTAAAGCCTGAGTGAGTAATACACAACTTTAGAATCGTCACAAGTCTATTCCATATGCTCAAATATTCAAAGTCAGAGTCAATAATACACACCTGTGGACTAGTCATAAAACAATTTAATATGGCAAAAGTTTTAGAGCTTCAGTGAATAATACATACCTGGGGAATACTCAGGACGCTATTACATATGGCACATATTTCAGATATTCATTGAATAAGGAACACCTGTATTGTAGTCAGAATTCTGTTTTGTATAGCCACAAATTCAGAAAGTAACTTAAAGACATGCACATTGGGGAAAGTCAGGATTATATTTCCTAGAGTCACATATTCCGAACCTAACTGAAAAACATACACCTTGGGGAAAGTCAGGATTCTATTTCCTATAGCCACCCATTTAGAGACCAAATGTGAAAACTCACACCTGCAGAGAATTCAGGAGTGTCTGTTTTATGGCCACTCATTCAGAGCCTCACAGAATAATACAGAACTATTGAAATTCAGAAGTGTATTTTACATGGCCACTTATTTAGAACCTCATTGAAGAATCATGTATATCTGGAAAATACTCAGGATTCTATTATATACAACCACTTATTCAGAGACTCACAAAATAATGCACACCTGGGGAATAGTCCGGAGACTACTTGATATGACCGTTCACCCAGTGACTCTGTGAAAAATTCACAGCTGAAATAGAGTCAAGTGTATACAGTCATGAGTCTATTTTCTGTGGTAACACATTTATAAACTAGCTGAAGAATACCCACCTTGGAAATAGTCAGAGTCCAGGTCATAAAGACACTCAATCAAAGCATTACCAAGTAATGCACAACGGGGCAATAGTAAAAAGTCTGTTTTATATGGCCACTCATTGAGAGCTTCAGTGCATAATAAGGAGCTGTGGAGTAGTCAGGACCCTCTTTAAGGTAGCCCCAAATTATGCTGCTATCTGAATGATACACACATGTGTGATAGTCAGCAGACTATTTGATATGGACAGTCATACAGCACCTCTTCGAATACTGCACATTTGTGGAATAATCACCAGTCTATTTCATATGGTGATTCGTTTGGAGAGTCAAAAAATAGTGCACACCTGTGGAGTAAAATGGGATTTATTACATAAGGTCACTCTTTCAGTTTTTCTTTTTTTTTTTTTTTTTGTTTTGTTTCTTTTTTTTTTTTTTTTTTATTGCATTATAGGTTTGGGGGTACATGTGCAGAACGAGCAAGATAGTTGCATAGGTACACACATGGCAGTGTGCTTTGCTGCTTTCCTCCCCTTCACCCACACTTGGTATTCATCCCCACTCTTTCAGTTTTTCATTGAATAATATGTATACCTGATAAGTCAGGAATCTCTTTCACATGTCCACTCATCAGGGCCTCAGTGCATAATACTACCCTCAGAAATAGTCAAAGGTCCACTTAAAATAAGTACACATTCAGAGTCTCTGTAAGTAATGCACACATGGGCAATACACAAGAGTCTCTCATCTATGCCCACTTTGTCAGAGTCTCATTCAACAATTCACACCTGGTGAAGAATTAAGAGTCTACTTATTGTAGCCACTCATTTAGACTCTCAGTGAATAATTCAAACCTGAGTAATAGTAAAGCATTTTTTTTATATGGCCACTCACTATGTGCCTTCTTGAATTATACACACCTGGGGAATCCTCAGGATTTTATTTTATATTACCACACATTTCGAACCTTATTGAATAATGCACAATGGATCAATAGTCAGGTGTCTATTGTTTCTGGCCTCTCATTCAAAATGTCTGTGAATTATAAACTTCTATAGAGTAATCAGGGCACTATTTTAGATAAACTGGAATTAAGTGCTTTTCTGAGTGCCACACCTGGGTGATAGTCAGTAGTTTATTTCATATGGACTCTCATTGATGAGTAATACACAAATGGAGGAGTGTCTGGAGCCTATTTGATATGGACACTCACACATAACAAGTTTGAGTACTGCACACGTTAAGAATAATCAGGAGTCTATGTCATAAGGCTATTCATTTAGACAAACAGTGAATAACGCACATGTGGTGTAATCAGAAGTCCGTTTCATATGGCCGTTCTTTCACAGCCTCCCTGAATATTACACACTTGTGATACAGTCTGGAGTCTGTTGTTTATGGCCACTCATTCAGAGAATCACTGAATAATGCACACCTGCGGAATAGTCAGAAGTCTCTATCTTATAGCCTCTCATTGAGAGCCTCACTAAATGTACACACCTGGTAAAATAGTTAGGATTTACTTATATCCCCTCCTTAAGAGTCTCACTCAATAATGCGCACCTGTGGAATAGTAAGGAGACTTTTTCATGTGGCCTCTCATACGGAGTGTCACTGAGTAATGTGGTGAAGTCAGGAGTCTATTTCATGTAGACACATATTCAGAGCCTCAGTGAATAAAAAAGACCCTTGCTATAGTAAGGCATCTAATTAGTATGGCCACATATGTAAGCCTCACTGAGTAATACACACCTGGAGAATAATTTGAAGTCTATTTTCCATGGACATTCATTCAGAGCCTCAGTGAGTAATGCACACCATTTTGGTAGCCAGTAGTCTATTTCATTTGGACAGTCATTCATAGCCTACTGCATAATATGCACGTGTGGATTAGCCTGGATTTCATTTCATATGGCCACTGACTTGTAATTTCAGTGAATAATGCACAAATGGAAAGTACTCCGCAGTCTATTTCATAGAGCCACTCATTCAGAAATTCACTGAGTGATACAAATATTTAAGATTGAGAGAATCTTGTTTCATATGGTCACACAATCAGAGCCTCACTGAGTTACACACACCAGGGGAAGCGTTAGTAGTCTACATTATATAGCCTCTCATTTACAGCCTCAGTGAAAAATGCACACGTGTGGAATAGACACGAGTCTATTTTATATGACTACAAAATCAAAGCCTGAGTGAGTAATACGCAACTTTAGAATAGTCACCAGTCTATTCAGTATGCCCAAATATTCAAAGTCAGAGTCAATAATACACACCTGTGGACTAGTCAAAACAATTTCATATGTCCAAAGTTTTAGAGTCTCAGTGAATAAAACGTATCTGGGAAATACTCAGGACGCTATTACATATGGCATCTATTTCAGAGATTCAATAAATAAGGAACACCTGTATTGTAGTCAGAATTCTATTTCGTATAGCTACATATTCAGAACCTAACTGAATGACATACACCTTGGGGAAAGTCAGGATTCTATTTTGTATAGGCACTCATTTAAATACCGAATGTAAAAACTCACACCTCTGGAGTATTCAGGAGTCTCTCTTTTATGGCCACTCATTCAGAGCCTCACAGAATAATACAAAACTATGAAAATTCAGGAGTGTATTTTACATGGCCACTTATTCAGAAACTCATTGAAGAATCATATATATCTGGAAAATACTGAGTATTCTTTTTTTTAATTTTTATTTTATTTTATGTTTTGGGGTACATGTGCAGAACGTACAAGATAGTTGCATAGGTGCACACATGGCTTTGTGTTTTGCTGCCTTCCTCCCCTTAACCCACATTTGGCATTTCACATCAGGCTATCCCTCCCCAGCTCCCCCCCGGTCTCCCTCCCCTATTTCCCCCAATAAACCACAGTGTGTAGTACCCCCCTCCCTGTGTCCATGTGTGATTTAAAGAAAAAAAATTTATTGCATTTTAGGTTTTGGTGTACATGTGAAGAACGGGAAGAATGTTGCATAGGTACACACATGGCAGTGTGTTTTGGTACCTTCCTCTCTTTAACGCACATTTGGCATTTCTTTTTAGGCTATCCCTTTCCAACTCCCTTCCCCGATGTCCCTCCCCAATTTTCCACAATAGACACCAGTGTGTAGTACCCCCCTCACTGTGTTCATCTGTTCTCATTTTTCTTACCCGACTATGCGTGAGAATATTTGGTATTTCCTTTTCAGTTCTTGTGTCAATTTGCTGAGAATGATGTTCTCCAGATTCATCCATTTCCTTACAAAGCACATAACCTCGTCATTTTTGAGTGCTGCATAATATTCCATGGTGTATATATGCCACATTTTCCCAGTCCAGTCTATTATTGATGGGCATTTGCGTTGGTTCCAGTTCTTTGCTATTGTAAACAGTGCTGCAATGAACATTCTTGTGCCTGTGTTTTTATAGAAGAACGATGTATATTCCTTTGGATATATACCCAGTAATGGGATTGCTAAGTTAAATGGAATTTCTATTTCTATATTCTTGAGGAATCGCCACACTGTCTTCCCCAATGGTTGAACTAATTTGCACTCCCACCAACAATTTAAGAGTGTTCCTATTTCTCCACATCCTCTCCAGCATCTGTTGTCTCCAGATTTTTTAATGATCGCCATTCTAACTGGTGTGAGATGGTACCTCAATGTGGGTTTGATTTGCATCTCTCTAATGAACAGTGATTATGAGCAATTTTTCATGTGTTTGTTGGCCTCATGTATGTCTTCTTTTGTAAAGTGTTTGTTCATATCCTTTGCCCATTTTTAAATGGGCTTGTTTGTTTTTTTTTCCTGTAAATCTGTTTGAGTTCTTTGTAAATTCTGGGTATCAGCCCTTTGTCAGATGCCTAAACTGCAAAGACTTTTTCCCAATCAGTTGGTTGCCGATTCACTCTAATGACTGTTTCTTTTGTCGTGATGAACCTGTGGAGTTTGATTAGGTCCCATTTGTCTATTTGGTTTTTGTTGCCAATGCTTTTGGTGTTTTGGTCATGATGTCCTTGCCTACTACTATGTCCTGAATGATTTTGCCTAGATTTTCTTCTAGGGTTTTTACAGTGCCAGGTCATATGTTTAAGTCTTTAATCTATCTGGAGTTAATTTTACTGTAAGGTGTCAGGAAGACGTCCAGTTTCTGCTTTCTGTACATGGCTAACCAGTTTTCTCAACATCATTTGGTAAACAGGGAATCCTTTCCGCATTCCTAGTTTTTGTCTGGTTTATCAAATATTATATGGTTGTAGATATGTTTATTTGCCTCTGATGCCTCTGTTCTATTCCATTGGTCAATATCTCTGTTTTGGTACCAGTACCATACTGTTTTGATTACTGTGGCCTTGTAGTATAGTTTGAAGTCTTGTAGTGTGATGTCTCCCACTGTGTTATTTTTGCTTAGAATTGACTTGGCTATGCATGCTCTCTTTCGGTTCCATATGAAGTTCATGGTGTTTTTTCCAGTTCTGTGAGGAAATTTAATGGTAGCTTGATGGGGATAGTGTTGATTCTGTGAATTACTTTGGTCAGTATTGCCATTTTCACAATATTTATTCTTTCTAACCATGAACATGGAATGTTTCTCCATATGTTTTTGTCCTCTCTTATTTCATTGAACAGTGGTTTGTAGTTTCTCTTGAAGAGATCCCTTAGGTTCTTTGTAAATTGTATTCCTAGGTATTTTATTCTCTTCGTAGCAATTGTGAATGGCAGTTCATTCTTGATTTGGTTTTTTTAAGTCTGTTATTGGTGTATAGGAATGCTTATAATTTTTGCACATTGATTTTATATCCTAAGACATTGCTGAAGTTGCTTATCAGTTTCAGGTGTTTTTGGGCTGAGGTGATGTGGTCTTCTACGTATACTATCATGTCGTCTGCGAATAGAGACAATTTGGCTTCCTCCTTTCCTATTCGAATACCCTTTATTTCTTTTTCTTTCCTGATTGCTCTGGCCAGAAATTCCAGTACTGTGTTGAATAGGAGTGGTAACAGAGGGCATCCTTGTCTAGTGCGGGATTTCAAAGGGAATGCTTCCAGTTTTTGCCCATTAAGTATAATATTGGCTGTTGGTTTTTCGTAAATAGCTTTTATTACTTTGAGATATGTTACATCAATACCCAGTTTATGGAGAGTTTTTAGCATAAATAGCTGTTGATTTATGTCAAATGCCTTCTCTGCATCAATTGAGATAATCATGCCATTTATGTATTTGGTTTTGTTAATGTGATAAATGAAGTTTATAGACTTGTGTATGTTGAACCAGCCTTGCATGCCCAGGATGAATCCTACTTGATCATGATGGATAAGGTTTTTAATGTGTTGTTGCAATGGGCTTGCTAGTATTTTATTGAAGATTTTTGCATGTATGTTCATCATGGATATTGACCTGAAGTTTTCTTTTTTGTTGAGTCTCTGCCTGGTTTTGGTATCAGGATGATGTTGGTCTCATAAAATGATTTCGGAAGAATTCCTTCTTTTTGGATTATTTGGAATAGTTTCAGAAGGAATGGTACCAGATACTCTTTGTGTGTCTGGTAGAATTCGGCTGTGAACCCATCTGGACCTGGGCTTTATTTCTGTGGTAGTCTCTTAATTGTTCCCTTGACTTCAGACCTTGTTATTGGTCTATTCATAGTTTCTGCTTCCTCGTGGTTTAGGCTTGAGATGACACAGGTGTCCAGGAATTTATCCATTTCTTTCTGGTTTACTAGTTTATGTGCATAGAGTTGTTTGTAGTATTCTCTGATGATGGTTTGAATTTCTGTGGAAGCTGTGGTGATTTCGCCATTATCATTTTTTATTTCATCTATTTGATTGTTCTCTCTCTTCCATTTTATCAGTGTGGCTAGTGGTCTGTCTATTTTGTTGATCTTTCGAAAAACCAGCTCTTAGATTTATTGATTTTTTGAAGGATTTTTCGTGTCGCTATCTCTTTCAGTTCTGCTCTGATCTTAGTTATTTCTTGTCTTCAGCTAGGTTTTGAGTTTTTTAAATCTTCCTCCTCTAGCTCTTTCAATTTTGACGATAGGGTGTCAATTTTGGATCTCTCCACTCTTCTCATGTTGGCACTTTTTGCTATATATTTTCCTCTACAGACTGCTTTAAATGTGTCCCAGAGATTCTGGTATATTTTGTCTTCGTTCTCGTTGGTTTCGAAGAACTTCTTTATTTCTGCCTTCATTTCATTGTTTATCCAATCAACACTCAAGAGCCAGTTGTTCAGTTTCCATAAAGCTGTGCGGTTCTGCGTTAGTTTCTGAATTCTGAGTTCTAACTTTATTGCATTTGAGAGACTGTTTGTTATGATTTCAGTTGTTTTGCATTTCCTGAGGAGTGCTTTACTTCCAGTTATGTGGTCAATTTTTGAGTAGGTGTGATGTGGTGCTGAGAAGAATGTATATTCTCTGGATTTGGGATGGAGAGTTCTGTAAATGTATATGAGGTTTGCTTGTTCAAGGTCTGAGTTCAAGTTCTGCATATCCTTGTTAATTTTCTGTCTGGTTGATCTGTGTGATATGGACAGTGGAGTGTTAAAGTCTCCCACTATTATTGTGTGGGAGTTTTTGTCTCCTCGTAAGTCATTTAGAACTTGCCTTATATATCTGGGTGCTCCTATATTGGGTCCATATATATTTATGATCGTTAGCTCTTCTTGTTGTATCAATCCTTTGATAATTATGTAATGACCTTCTTTGTCTCTTTATATCTTTGTTGCTTTAAAGTCTATTTTAACAGAGATGAGAATTACAACTCCTGCTTTTTTTTCTCTTCATTTGCTTGGTAAATCTTTCTACATCCCTGTATTTTGAGCCTTTGTGAATCGTTGCATGTGAGATGGGTTTTCTGGATACAGCACACCGATGGGTTTTGGTTTCTTATGCAATTTGCCAGTCTGTGTCTTTTGATTGGTGCATTTAGCCCATTTACGTTTAGGGTTAATGTTATGTGTGAGTTTGATACTGCCATTTTGATGCTAAATGGCTGTTCTGCCCATTAGTTGATGCAGATTCTTCATTTTATTGATGCTCTTTAGCATTTGGTATATTTTTAGAATGGCTGGTACTGGTTGTTCCTTTCTATGTGTAGTGCCTCTTTCAGGAGCTCTTGTAAAGCAGTCCTGGTGGGGACAAAATCTTCCAGTTCTTGCTTGTTGGCAAAAGATTTTATTCTTTCTTCACTTATGAAGCGTAGTTTGGCTGGATATGAAATTTCGGGTTGAAAGTTCTGTTCTTTAAGGATGTTGAATATTGGCCCCCACTCTTTTCTGGCTTGTAGTGTTTCTGCCGAGAGATCTGCTGTGAGTCTGATGGGCTTCCCTTTGTGGGTGACCCGACCCCTCTCTCTGGCTGCCCTTAGTATTTTCTCCTTTATTTAAACCCTGGTGAATCTGATGGTTATTTGCCTTGGGGTTGCTCTTCTTGCAGAATATCTTTGTAGTGTTCTCTGTATTTCCTGGAGTTGAGTATTGACCTGCCTTGCTAGCTTTGGGAAATCTTCGTGGATAATATTTTGAAGAGTGTTTTCCAGCTTGGATTCATTCTCTTCATCACTTTCAGGTACACCTATCAAACCTAGTCTAGGTCTCTTCACATAGTCCCACCTTTCTTGGAGATTTTGTTCATTCCTCTTTGCACTTTTTTCTCTAATCTTGGTTTCTAATTTATTTCATTGAGTTGATATTCGACTTCTGATATCCTTGCTTCTGCTTTGTCAATTCGGCTGTTGATACTTGTTCATGATTCATGAAATTCTCATGTAGTGTTTTTCAGCTCCTTCAATTCATTCATATTCCTGTCAAAGTTGTCCATTCTTGTTATCATTTCCTTGAATCTTTTTTCAAAGTTCTTAGTTTCTTTGTACTGATTTAGAACATGTTCTTTTAGTTCACTGAAGTTTCTCATTATCCACTTTCTGAAATCTGATTCCATCATTTTGTCACACTCATTCTCCATCCAGCTTTGTTCCCTTGCTGGTAAGGAGTTTTGTTCCTTTGTAAAAGGTGAGGTGTTTTGGTTTTGGGTGTTTTCCTCCATTTTGCGCTGGTTTCTTCCAATCTTATGGATTTATCCACCTGTCATCTTAGTAGTTGCTGATTTTTCAATTGGGTCTCTGTGTGGATGCCCAGAATGTTGATGATGAAGTATTTCTGTTACATAGTTTTCCTTCTAATGGTCTAGCCCCTCTGCTGTATGAGTGCTGAGGTCCATTCCAGGCCCTGCTTCTCTGGGGTACACCTGTAGCAGCTGTGGAACAGTGAGGGATGCTACCAGTTTCTTCTTCTGCTATCTTTGTTCCAGAATGATGTCGGCTGAATGTCAGTTTGATTAGTCCTTTTTTGGGGTGACTCTTTGGATATACAGGGGTCAGCCAGCTGCTTGAGGAGATGGTCTGTGCTTTATGGGAGCTCCAGTGCTGAGCTGTGAGCTCTGTTGTTCATTCCGGGATGTTGGGAGGATATGTTTATGTCTGCTGCAACAGAACTCATAAACCCCCCCTTTTTTTCCCCTTAGATGCTCTGTCTCAGGGAGTTGGGGCTTTCTTTATAAGTATCTGATGCACTGTCCTTCCCAGCTAGGAGGCAGTCTATTTTCGATTTGCCTGCTTGGTTTCTGCCCTGCTAGTGTGGGTCTGCCCTGTCACCATGGGGCTCCGTTCTGCTGTGGTGCACTCCACCCTGCTGGTGGAGTCTCTCTGTTATTGCAGGTTGCCTCAGCAACGGCAGGCTGCGTCAGCCCTGGGCGGTACATCAGTAGGGGCAGATTGCGTCTGTATTGGTGAACTTCCCTCCCCAACCAGGCTGCACCGTCCTAGATGCCTGCAGCAAAATTCTCAGCACCGAGTGCCTCCAATTGCCACCCTGCTTGTCCCTGTGAGGGTGGAACCCACTGAGCCCAATCACCCAGCTCCCTGCCTCAGAGTCTGTACTCTCTCTCTCTCTCTCTTCCTCTCCCCAAGCTAAACGGTGAACTCTCTCACTGGCGCCCTAGTAGCCTGCTGATAGGGCACTGGGATCCATGCAATCTCCCGTGCCACTGCCAACTGCACTGGCTCAGATCACGTTTCCCAGGAATCTCCTGGTCTGGCTCATTGTCCAAGACCCGTTCAATCAGATGTACATTCCAATCTGCCCTTCCAAATCTCAGATTGCCAGTTTAACAGGGCACCCACACCAGTGAGTTTTGTGCTCGGTGCCACTGCACTGCGGGGCTGACCGAATCGGCCATGTCAACTGCCTGCGCTAGGGTCCCTTGTCTCTCCCACACCTGGGACTTTCAATGTTCTGTACACAAACAAGGTGCGTCCAAGGATGTGGCTAGGACTCACTTTCTGCACATTCACTGAGAGCTGCAATACTGAGTCTCCTCTATGACGCCATCTTTGAGCAAGTCCTCATTAATATATTTTACATGGCCACTAATTTAGAACATCATTGAAGAATCATATATATATGGAAAATACTCAGGATTCTTTTATATATAGCAACTTATTCAGAGACTGACTGAATAATGCACACCTGGGGAATAGTCTGGAGAATATTTGATATGAACCTTCACCCAGTGACTCGGTGAAAAATGCACAGCTGAGAAATAGTCAAGAGGATAGAGTCATGAGTCTATTTTCTTTGGTAACTCGTTCAGAACCTCACTGAATAATACCCAGCTTGGAAATAGTCAGAGTCCAGTTCATATGGCCACTCAATCAAAGCATTAAAGAATAATGCACAATGGGGATACAGTAAGGAGTCTATTTCATATGGCCTCTCATTGACAGCTTCAGTGTGTAATAAACAGCTGTGGAGTATTCAGGACCCTGTTTAAGGTAGCCACAAATTACACAGCTACGTGAATGATACACACATGTGTGATAGTCAGGAGACTATTTGATATGGACACTGATATAGCACATCTTCGAATACTGCACCTTTGGAGAATATTCAGTAGTCTATTTCATATGGTGATTTGTTTGGAGAGTCAAAATATAACGGACACTTGTGGAGTAAAGTGTGGTCTATTACATAAGGCCACTCGTTCAGTGTTTCAGGGAATAATACATATATCTGATAAATCAGGAATCTCTTTCACATGGCCACTCGTTCAGAGCCTCAGTGCATAATACTCCCCTAAGACATAGTTTAGGGTGAATTTCAAATAAGTACACATTCAGAGTCTCTGTAAGTAATGCACACATGGGCAATAAACAAGACTCTATTTTCTATGACCATTTAGTCAGAGTTGCATTCAATTATACACACCTTGGGAAAAGTTAAGAGTCTATTTCATGTAGCCACTCATTTAGAACCTCAATGAATAATTCACAACGGAGAAATAGTCGAGAATTTTTTATGTGGCCACTCACTATGTGCCTCCCTTAATGATATCCACCTGGGGAATCCTCAGGATTCTATTTCATACTACCACACATTTAGTACCTTATTAAATAATTCACAATGGAGCAGTAATCATGTGTCTATTTTTTCTGACCCCTCATTCAAAGATTCAGTAAATAATAAACTTTTATGGAGTAATCAGGGCACTGTTTAAGATAGCCACAAAATAAGTGCCTCCCTGAGTGATACACACCTCGGTGATAGTCAGGAGTTTATTTCATATGAACTCTAAATCTGGGTCTTGCTGTGTAATACACAACTGGAGGAGTGTCAGGAGTCTATTTGGTGTGGACACTCATACAGGTCCTGTTTGAATAACGCACACATGGAGAATAATCAGGAGTCTCTGTCATGCTGCTACTCATTCAGAAAAACAGTGAATAATGCACATGTGGAGTAATGATAAGTCTGTTTCGTATGTCCGTTCTTTCACAGTCTCACTGAATATTACACTTGTGACATAGTATGGAGTCTATTGTTTATGGTCACTTATTCAGAGAATCACTGAATAATGCACACCTGCGGAATGATAAGAAGTCTCTATCCTATGGCCTCTCATTGAGAGCCTCACTAAATGTGCACATCTGGGAAAATAGTCAGGATTTACTTATATGCCCTCATTTAGAGTCTCACTCAATAATGCACACCTGTGGAAGAAGACGTTTTCATGTGGCTTTTCATACAGAGTGTCACTGAATAATGTGGTGTAGTCAGGAGTCTATTTCAGGTAGACACTTTTTCAGAGCCTAAGTGAATAAGTGAGACCCTTGCTATAGTAAGGCATCAAATTACTATGGCCACATCTTGTAAGCCTCACTGAATACACACCTGGAGAATAATTTGGAGTCTATTTTCTAAGGACATTCATTCAGAGCTTTGGTGAATAATGCAAACCCGTGTGTTAGCAAGAGTTTATTTCATATGGACACTCATTCATAAACTCAGTGGATAATATGAACGTGTGGATTAGTCAGGATTTCATTTTATGTGGACACTGAGTCGTAATTTCAGTGAATAATTCACAAATTTAAAGTATTCAGCAGTCTATTTTATAGAGCCACTCATTCACAGATTCACTGAATAATACAAATATTTAAGATAGAAACCTGTTTCATATGGTCCCACAATCAGAGCCTCACTGAGTAACACACACCTGGGGAAAGGTTGGGAGTCTACTTTATATAGCCTCTCATTTACAGCCTTAGCGAATAATGCACACGTGTATAATAGACATTAGTCTATTTTAAACGGCCACAAAGTCAAAGCCTGAGTGATAAACACACAACATTAGAATAGTCACTAACCTATTCCATCTGCATAAATATTCAAATCAGAGTCAATAATACACACATGTGGACTAGTCAAAAAATTTATATGGCCAAAATTTTAGAGGTTCAGTGAATAATACATACCTGGGGAATACTCATGACGCTATTACATATGGCATCTATTTCAGTGATTCATTGAATAGGAAAATTCGGAACTGTAATCAGAATTCTATTTCATGTAGATACATATTCAGAACCTAAATGAATGACATACACCTGGGGGAAAGTCAGGATTCTATTTCATAAAGCAACATATTCAGAACCTTACTGAATAACATACTCCTTTGGAAAAGTCAAAATTCTATTTCGTATAGCCAGTCATTTAGATATCCAACATAAAAACGCACACCTGTGCAGTATTCAGGAGTCTCTGTTTTATGGCCACTCATTCAGATCCTCACAGAATAATAGAGAACTATAGAAATTCAGGAGTGTATTTGAAACGGCCACTTATTCAGAACCTCATTGAAGAATCATATATATCTGGAAAACACTCAGGACACTATTACATATAACCGCTTCTTCAGAGACTCACTGAATAATGCACAGGTTGGGAATAGTCTGGAGATGATTTCTTATGACCGTTCACCCATTGACTCAGGGAAAAATGCAAAGCTGAGAAATATTCAAGAGGACAGAGCCATGAGTCCATTTTCTCTGGTAACTTGTTCAGAAACTCACTGAAGAATACCCACCTTGGAAATAGTCAGAGTCCAGGTCATACAGCAACTCAATCTAAGCATTACTGAATAATGCACAATGGTGCAATAGTAAGGAGTCTACTTTATATGGCCTCTCATTGAGAGGCTCAGTGCATAATAAACAGCTGTGGAGTAGTCAGGACTCTCTTTAAGGTAGCCCCAAATTACACATCTACGTGAATGATAAACACATGTGTGATAGTCAGGAGACTCTTTCATATTGACACTCATACAGTAACTCTTTGAATACTGCACATTTGCGGAATAAACACTAGTCTATTTCATATGGTGATTCGTTTGGAGAGTCAAAAAATATCGCACAGCTGTGGAGTAAAATGGGTCTATTATATAGGGAGACTTTTTCAGTGTTTCAGTGAATAATATTTATATCTAATAAGTCGGGAATCACTTTCACATGGCCACTCATTCAGGGCCTCAGTGCATAATACTCCCCTCCGAAGGAGTCAAGGGTCTACTTCAAGTAAATACACATTAGGAGCCTCTGTAAGTGATGGAAACATGGGAATATAAAAGAGTCTCTTTTCTATGCCCACTTATTCAGAGTCTCATTCAATAATACACACCTGTGGAAGAGTTAAGAGTCTACTTCATGTAGCCACTCATTTAGAGCCTCACTGAATAATTCACACCGAAGTAATACTCGAGCATTTTTAATATGGCCACTCACTATGTGCCTCCCTGAATGATACACACCTGGGGAATCTTCAAAATTCTATTATATTTTGCCACACAATTAGAACCTTATTGAAAAATTTACAATGGATCAATAGTTAGGTGTCTATTCTTTCTGGCCTCTCATTCAAAATTTCACTGAAAAATAAACTTCTATGGAGTAGTCAGAGCACTGTTTATGATAGCCATGAATTAAGTGCCTTCCTGAGTGATACACACCTGGGTGATAGTCAGGACGTTATTTAATATGAACTCTAATTCTTGCTATTGCTGAGTAATACACAACTGGGTGAGTGTCAGGAATTTATTTGGTATGGACACTCATACAGAACCCCTGTTTTAATAATGCACAAACGGAGAATAATCAGGAGTCTATGTCATATGGCTACTCATTCAGAAAAATAGTGAAAAATGGAAATGTGGAATAATGAGAAGTCTGTTTCATATAGCCGTTCTTTCACAGGCTCACTGAATATTACACTTGTGACATAGTCTGGAGTCTATTGTTTATGGCCACTTATTCAGAGAATCACTGAATAATGCACACCTGCGGAATGGTAAGAAGTCTTGATTCTATGTCCTCTCATTGAAAGCCTCACTAAATATACACACCAGGGCAAATAGCCAGGGTTTACTTATATCCCCTTATTTAGAATCTCACTCAATATTGCTCACCTGTTGAATAGTAAAGAGACTTTTACATGTGGCCTCTCATTCGGAGTGTCACTGAATAATGTGGTGTAGTCAGGAGTCTATTCCATGTACACATTTTCAGAGCCTCAGTAAATAAGAGAGACCCTTGCTATAGTAAGGCATCTAATTAATATGGCCACATCTTGTAAGCCTCACTGAATAATACACACCTGGAGAATAATTTGGAGTCTATTTGTGATGGACATTCATTCAGAGCCTCAGTGAATAATGCACACCCATGAGGTAGCCAGGAGACTATTTCATTTGGACACTCATTTATAGCCTAATTGGATAATATGCACGTGTGGATTAGTCAGGATTTCATTTCATATGGCCACTGAATCATAATTTCATTGAATAATTCGCAAATGTAAAGTACTCAACAGTCTATTTCAAAGAGCCACTCATTTACAGATTCACTGAATAATACAAATATTTAAGATAGACAGAGTCCTGTTTCATATGGTCACACAATCAGAACCTTACTGAGTAACACACACCTGGGGAAGGGTTAGGAGTCTACTTTATATAGCCTCAAATTTACAGCCACAGCGAATAATGCACACTTGTGGAATAGACACTAGTCTATTTTATATGGCCAAAAAATCAAAACCTGAGTGATTAATACACAACTTGAGACTAGTCACTTGTCTATTCCATATGCCCAAATATTCAAATTTAGCGTCAATAATACACTCCTGTGGACTACACAAAAAACAATTTCATATGGCTAAAGTTTTAGAGCTTCAGAGAATAATTCAAACCTGCTGAATACTCTGGACGGTATTACATATGGCATCTATTTCAGAGATTCGTTGAATAAGGAACCCCTGTATTGTAGTCAGATTTCTATTTCGTATAGCCCCATATTCAGAACCTAACACCAAGACATACACCTTGGGAAAAGTCAGGATTCCATTTCGTATAGCCACTCATTTACATACCGCATATGTAAACGCACACCTGCCGGGTATTCAGGAGTCTCTGTTTTATTGCCACTCATTCAGAGCCTCACAGAATAATAAAGAACTATGGAAATTCAGGAGGCTATTTTACATGGCCACTTATTCAGAACCTCATTGAAGAATCATATATATCTGGAAACTCAGGATTCTATTATATACAGCCACTTATTCAGAGACTCACTGAATAATGCACACCTGGGGAATTGTCTGGAGATTATTTGATATGACCGTTCACCTAGTGACTCAGTGAAAAATTCACAGCTCATAAATAGACAAGAAAATAGATTCATGATTCTATTTTATGTGGTGACTCATTCAGAAACTCACTGAAGAATACCCACTTCGGAAATAGTCAGAGTCCAGATCATATGGCCACTCAGTAAAAGCATTACCGGATAATGCACAATGAGGCAATAGTAAGGAGTCTGTTTCATATGTCCCCTCACTGAGAGCTTCAGCGCATAATAAACACTTGTGGAGTAGTCAGGACCCTATATAAGGTAGCCCTAAATTACGCAGCTACGTGAATGATAAACGCATGTGTGATAGTCAGGAGACTACCTTATATGGACACTCATACAGCACCTCTTCGAATACTGCACATTTGGGGAATAATCACTAGTCTCTTTCACATGGTGATTCGTTTGGAGAGTCAAAACATTCTGCACACCCGTGGAGTAAAATGGGGTCTAATACATAAGAGAACTCTTTCAGTGTTTTAGTGAATAATATTTATATCTGATAAGTCAGGAATCTCTTTCACATAGTCACTCTTTCAGGGCCTCAGTGCATAATACTCCCCGCAGAAATAGTCAAGGGTTTTCTTAAAATAAGTACACATTCAGAGTCTCTGTAAGTAATGCATACATGGGTAATACACAAGAGTCTCTTTTCTATGCCCACGTAGTCAGAGTCTCATTCAATAGTACACATCTGAATAAGAGTTAAGATTCTACTTCATGCAGCCACTCATTAAGAGCCTCAATGCATAATTCACACCGAAGTAATAGTCGAGGATTCTTTATATGGCCACTAACTATGTGCCTCCCTGAATGATACACACCTGGGGAATCCTCAGGATTCTACTTCATACTACCACACATTTAGAACCTTATTGAATAATACACAAATGAGCAATATTCAGGTGTCTATTCTTTCTGGCCTCTCATTTAAAGATTTAGTGAATAATAAACTTCTATGGAGTAATCAGGGCACTGTTTAAGATAGCCGCAAATTAATGGCCTTCGAGAGTGATACACAACTTGGTGATAGTCAGGAGTTTAGTTCATATGAACTCTAATTCTCTGTATTTCTGTGTAATACACAACTGGTGGTGTGTCAGGAGTCTATTTGGTTTAGACACTCATAGAGAAACTGTTTGAATAATGCACACATGGAGAATAATCAGTAGTCTCTGTCATATGGCTACTCATTCAGACAAACACTGATAACTCACATGTGGAATAATGAGAAGTCTCTTTCTTATGGCCATACCTTCACAACCTTACTGAATATTACACACGTGATATAGTCAGGACTCTATTGTTTATGGCCATTCATTCATAGAGTCACTGAATGATGCACAAATGCGGAATAGTCAGAAGTCTCTATCCTATGGCCACTCATTGAGAGCCTCAGTAAATGTACACTCCTGGAAAAATAGTCAGGATATACTTATATCCACTCATTTATTGTCTCACTCAATAATGCACACCTGTGGAATAGTAAGGAGACTTTTTCATGTGGCCTCTCATTCGGAGTGTCACTGAATAATGTGGTGTAGTCAGCAGTCTATTTCATGTAAACACATTTCCAGAGAATCAGTGAATAAGAGAGACGCTTGCTATAGTAAGGCATCTAATTAATATGGCCACATTTGTAGGCCTCACTGAATAACACACACCTGGAAAATAATTTGGAGTCTATTTGCGATGGACATTCATTCAGAGCATCGGTGAATAATGCACATCCTTGGGGTATCCAGGAGTCTATTTCATTTGTACACTCATCCATAGCCTCAGTGGATAATATGCACATGTGGATTAGTCAGGATTTAATTTCATATGGCCACAGACTCATAATTTCAGTGAATAATGAACAAATGTAAAGTACTCATCAGTCTATTTCATAGAGCCACTAATTCAGAAATTCACTGAATAATACAATTATTTAAGATAGACAGAATCCTGTTTCATATGGTCACACAATCAGAGCCTCACTGAGAAACACACACCTGGCAAAGCGTTAGGAGTCTACTTTATATAGCCTCTCATATACAGCTTCAGTGAATAATGCACACGTTTGGAATAAACACTAGTCAATTATATATGGCCACAAAATCAAAGCCTGAGTGAGTAATACACAACTTTAGAATAGTCACTAGTCTTTTCCATATGCCAAAATATTCAAAGTCAGAGTCAACAATACACACCTCTGGACTAGTTAAGAAACAATTTCACATGTCCAAAGTTTTGGAGCTTCAGTGAATAATACATACCTGGGGAATACTCAGGACGCTATTTCATATGGCATCTGTTTCAGAGATTCATTGAATAAGGAACACCTCTATTGTAGTCAGAATTCTAATTCGTATAGCCACATATTCAGAACCTAACTGAATGACATACACCTTGGGAACAGTCAGGATTCTATTTTGTATAGCCTCTCATTTAGATACCAAATATAAAAACGCACACCTGTGGAGTATTCAGGAGTCCCTGTTTCATGGCTAAACATTCAGAGGCTCCCAGAATAATACAGAACTATGAAAATTCAGGAGTGCATTTTACATGGCCACTTACTCAGAACCTCATTAAAGAATCATATATATCTTTAAAATTCTCAGAATTTTATTACATATAGCCACTTAATCAGAGACTCACTGAATAATGCACACCTGGGGAATAGTCTGGATGTTATTTGATATGACCATTTACCCAGTGACTCAGTGAAAAATGCACATCTGAGAAATATTCAAGAAGATAGAATCATGAGTTTATTTTATGTGGTAACTCATTCAGAAACTCATGGAAGACTATCCATATTGGAAACTGTCAGAGTCCAGTTCATATGGCCACTCAGTTAAAGCATTACCTAATAAGGCACAATGGGCCAATAGTAAAAAGTCTATTTTATAGGGCCTCTCATTGAGAGCCTCAGTGCATAACAAACAGCTGTGGAGTAGTCAGGACCCTCTTTAAGGAAGCCCCCAATACTCAGCTAAATGAATGATACCCACATGTGTGATGGGAGACTATTTGATATGGACAGTCACACAGCACCTCCTCGAATACTGCATTTTGGGGAATAATCCCTAGTCTATTTCATATGGTGATTTGTTTGGAGAGTCAAAAACTAACGCACACCTGTGGAGTAAAAAGGGGTCTATTACATAAGGCCACTCTTTCAGTGTTTCAGTGAATGATATATATATCTGATAAATCTGGAATCACTTTCACATGGCCACTTGTTGAGGGCCTCAGTGCATAATACTCCCCTAAGAAATAGTCAAGGGACTACTTCAAATAAGTGCACATAAAGAGTCTCTGTAAGTAATGCAAACACGGGCAATAAACAAGAGTCTCTTTTTAGGCCCACTTAGTCAGAGTCTCAATCAATAATACACACCTGGGGAAGATTTAAGACTCTACTTCATGTAGCCACTCATTTAGAGCCTCAGTGAATAATTCACACCGGAGTAATATTCAAGAATTTTATATATGGCCAGTCACTATGTGCCTCCCTGTATGATAAACTCCTGGGAAATCCTCAGAATTTTATTTTATACTACCACCCATTTAGAACATTATTGAATATTTCACAATGGAGAAATAACCAGGTGTCTATACTTTATGGCCTCTCATTCAAATATTCAGTGAATAATAAACATCAATGGAGTAATCAGAGCACTGTTTAAGATAGCCACAAATTATGTGCCTTCCTGAGTGATACACGCCTGGGTAATAGGAGTTTATTTAATATAAACTCTAATTCTGGGTGTTGCGGTGTAATACACAACTGGGGGAGAGGGGGGTCTATTTGGTAAGGATAATCAGATAGAACCTGCTTGAATAATGCACACATGGAGAACAATCACGAGACTATGTCATATGTCTACTCATTCAGACAAACACTGATAACTCACATGCGGAATAATGAGAACTCTCTTTCATATGGCCGTTCCTTCACGGCCTCACTGAATATTACACACTTGTGATATAGTCAGAAGTCTAATGTTTATGGCTATTCATTAATTGTAATCACTGAATTATGCAAACCTGCGCAATAGCCCGAAGTCTCTATCCTATGGCCTTTCATTCAGATCCTCACTAAATGTACACACCTGGGAAAATGGTCAGTATTTACTTTTATCCACTCATTTAGGGTCTCACTCAATAATGCACACCTGTGGAATAATAAGGAGACTTTACATGTGGCCTCTCATTCAGAGTGTCACTGAATAATGTGGTGTAGTCAGCAGTCTATTTCATGTAAACACATTTTCGGGGACTCAGTGAATAAGAGAGATCCTTGCTATAGTAAGGCATCTAATTAATATGGCCACATCTTGTAAGCCTCACTGAATAATACACACCTGGAGAATAATTTGGAGTCTCTTTTCGATGGACATTCATTCAGAACCTCGGTGAATAATGCATACCCTTTTGGTAGCCAGTAGTCTATTTCATTTGGACACTCCTTCATAGCCTCAGTGGGTAATATGCACGTGCGGCGTACCCAGGATTTCATTTCTTATGGCCACTGACTCGTAATTTCAGTGAAAAATGCACAAATGTAATGTACTCGGCAGTCTATTTCATAGGGCCACTCATTCAGAGATTCACTGAATAATACGAATATATAAGATAGACAGAATCCTGTTTCATATGATCACACAATTAGAGCTTCACTGAGTAACACACACCTGGGGAAGCGTTAGGAGTTTCCTTTATATAGCCTCTCATTTACAGCTTCAGCGAATAATGCACATGTGTGGAATAGACACTAGTCTGTTTTATATGGCCACAAAATCAAACACTGAGTGAGTAATACACAACTTTAGAATAGTTACTAGTCTATTCCATATGCCCAGATATTCAAAGTAAGAGTCAATAATACACACCTGTGGGCTAGTCAAAAAAACAATTTTATATGTCCAAAGTTTTAGAGCCTCAGTGAATAATACGTACCTGGAAAATATTCAGGACTCTATTACATATGGCATCTATTTCAGAGATACATTGAAGAAAGAACACCTGTGTGGTACTCAAAATTCTATTTCATATAGCCACATATTCAGAACCTAACTGAATAACATACACCTTGTGGAAAGTCAGAATTCTATTTCGTATAGCCACTCATTTAGATACCAAATGTAAAAACGCACACCTGCGGATTATTCAGGAGTCTCTGTTTTATGGCCACTCATTCAGAGCCTCACAGAGTAATACAGAACTATGAAAATTCAGGAGTGTATTTTACATGGCCACTTATTCAGAACCTCATTTAAGAATTATATATATCTGCAAAATACTCAGGATTCTATTATATATAAACACTTATTCGGGGACTCCCTGAATAATGCACATCTGGGGAATGGTCTAGAGACTATTTGATATGACCGTTCACCCAGTGACTCAGTGAAAAATGCACAGCTGAGAAATAGTCAACAGGATGGATTCAATTTTTTGTGGTATCTCATTCAGAAATGCACTGAAGAATACCCACCTTGGGTATAGGCAGAGTTTAGGTCATATGTCCACTCCATCAAAGCATTACTGAATAATACACAATGGGGCAACAGTAAGGAGTCTATTTCATATGGCCTCTCAGTGAGAGCTTCAGTGCATAATAAACAGCTGTGGAGTTCTCAGGACCCTCTTTAAGGTAGCCACAAATTACACAGCTATGTACATGATACACTCATGTGTGATAGTCAGGAGACTATTTGATATGGAAACTCACACAGCACCTCTTCAAATACTGCACATTTGAGGAATAATCACCAGTCTATTTCAAATGTTGATACGTTTGGAGAGTCAAAAAATAATAACGCACACCTGTGGAGTAAAATGGAGTCTATTACATAAGGCCACACTTTCAGTGTTTCAGTGAATAATATGTATATCTGATAAGTCTGGGATCCCTTTCACATGGTCATTCCTTCATGGCTTCAGTACATAATACTCATTTCAGAAATAGTCAAAGGTCTACTTCAAATAAGTACAAAATCAGAGTCTCTGTAAGTAATGCACACATGGTCAATACACAAGAGTCTGATTTCTATGAACGCTTAGTCAGATTCTCATTCAAAAATACACACCTGGGGAAGAATTAAGATTGTTCTTCATGTATCCACTTATTCAGATGCTCAGTGAATAATTCACACTGGAGAAATAGTTGAGCATTTTTATATGGCCACTCACTATGTGCCTCACTGAATGATACACACCTGGGTAATCCTCAGAATTTTATTGCATATTAACACACATTTAGAACCTTATTGAATAATTCACAATGGAAAAATAGTCAGGTGTCTATTCTTTCTGGCCTCTCATTCAAAGTTTCTGTGAAAAATAAACTTTTATGGAGTAATCAGGGCACTGTTTATGATAGCCACAAATTAAGTGTCTTCCTGACTGATACACACCTTGGTGATAGTCAGGAGTTTATTTCACATGAACTCTAATTCTTGCTATTGCTGAGTAATACACAAGTGGTTCAGTGTCAGGAGTCTATTTGCTATGGACACTCATACAGAACCTGTTTTAATAATGCACACATGGAGAATAATCAGGAATCTATGTCATATGGCTGCTCATTCAGACAAAGAGTGAAAAACGCACAAGTGGAGTAATGAGAAGTCTGTTTCATATACCCGTTATTGCACAGCCTCACTGAATATTACACACTTGTGATATAGTGTGGAGTCTATTGTTTATGGCCACTCATTCAGAGAATCACTGAATAATGCACACCTGCGGAATAGTCAGAAGTCTCTATCCTATGGCCTCTCATTAAGAGCTTCACTAAATCAACACACCTGAAAAAATAGTCAGGATTAACTTACATAACCTCATTTAGAGACTCTCTCAATAATGCACACCTGTGGAATAGTAAGGAGACTTTTTCATGTGGCCTCACATTCGGAGTGTCACTGAATAATGTGTTGTAGTCAGGAGTCTATTTCATGTAGACACATTTTCAGAGCCTCAGTGAATAAGTGACACCCTTGCTATAGTAAGGCATCTTATTAATATGGCCACATCTTGTAAGCCTCACTGAATAATACACACCTGTAGAATAATTTGGAGTTCATTGTCGATGAACATTCATTCAGAGCCTCGGTGAATAATGCACATGCATGGGGGAGCCAAGAGTCAATTTTATTTAAACACTCATTTATAGCCTCAGTGGATAATATGCACGTGTGGATTAGTCAGGATTTCATTTCATATGGCCACTGTCTCATAATTTCAATGAATAATGCAAAAATGTAAAGCAGTCAGCAGTCTATTCCATAGAGCCAGTCATTCAGAGATTCACTGAATAATACAAATATTTAAGATACACAGAATCCTGTTTCATATGGTCACACAATCAGAGCCTCACTGAGTAACACACACCTGGGGAAGAGTTAGGAGTCTAATTTATACAGCTTCTCATTTACAGCCTCAGCGAATAATGCACACGTGTGGAGTAGACACTAGTCTATTTTATATGGCCACAAAATCAAAGCCTGAGTGAGTAATACACAACTTTAGAATAGTCACTAATCTATTCCATATGCCCAAATATTCAAAGTCAGAGTTAATAATACACACCTGTGGACTAGTCGAAAAACAATTTCATATGGCCAAACTTTTAGAGCCTCAGTGAATAATACATAATTGGGGAATACTTAGGACGCTATTACATATGGCATCTATTTCAGAGATTCATTGAATAAGGAACACATGTATTGTAGTCAGAAATCAATTTCGTATAGCCACATATTCAGAACCTAGCTGAATGACATACACCTTGGAAAAAGTCAGGATTTTGTTTGTTATCGCCAAATATTCCGAAAGTAACTGAAGAGCATACACCTTGGAGAAAGTCAGGATTCTATTTCGTATAGCCACTCATTTAGACACCGCATGTAAAAACGCACAGCTGCTTAGAATTCAGGAGTCCCTTTTTGATGGCCGTTTACTCAGAGCTTTACAGAATAATATAGAAATATAGAAATTCGGGAGTGGTATGTCACATGGCCACTTATTCAGGGCCTCATTGAAGAATCATATATATCTAGACAATACGTAGGATTCTATTATATATAGCCACTTATTCAGAGAATCACTAAATAATGAACACCTGGGGAATAGTCTGGAGATTATTTGATATGATCAATCACCCAGGGACTCAGTGAAAAATGCACAGCTGAGAAATAGTCAAGAGGATGGAGTCATGAGTCTATTTTCTGTGGTGACACATTCAGAAACTCACTGAAGAATAAACAAATTGGTAATTGTCAGAGTCCAGGTCATATGGCCACTCAATCAAAGCATTACAGAATAATGCACAATGGGGCAATCCTGAGGAGTCTATTTCATATGGCCTCTCATTGAGAGGATCAGTGCATAATAAAGAGCTGTGAAGTAGTCAGGATCCTCTATAAAGTAGCCCCAAATAACCCAGCTATGTGAATGATACACACATGTGTGATAGTCTGGGGACTCTTTGATATGGACACTCATACAGCACCTCTTCGAACACTGCACATTTGGGGAATAAACACTAGTCTATTTCATATGGTGATTCGTTTGGAGAGTCAAAAAATAACGCACGCCTTTGGAGTAAAATGGGGTCTATTATATATTGACACTCTTTCATGTTTCCGTGAATAATATTTACATCTGATAAGTCGGGAATCTCTTTCACATGGTTACTCATTTACGGCCTCAGTGCATAATACTCCCGTAAGAAAGAGTCAAGGGTCTACTTCAAACAAGTACACATTCAGAGTCTCTGTAAGTAATGCACACATGGGCAATACACAAGAGTCTCTTTTCAATGCCCACTTAGAGTTCATTCAGTAATACACACCTGGGGAAGCGTTAAGTGTCTACTTCATGTAGCCACTCATTTAGAGCCTCAGTAAATAATACACACCGGAGTAAAAGTCGAGCATTTTTTATATGGCCACTCACTATGTGCCTCCCTGAATGATACACGCCCGGGGAATCCACAGGATTCTATTTCATACTACCAGACATATAGAACCTTATAGAATAATTCACAATGGAGCAATAGTCAGTTGTCTATTCTTTCTGGACCTGCATTCAACGTTTCAGTGAATAAAATACATCTGTGGAGTAATCAGGGTACTGTTTAAGACAGCCATGAATTAAGTGCCTTCCTGAGTAATACAAACCTGGGTGATAGTCAGGATTTTATTTCATATAAACGCTAATTCTGGGTATTGCTGTGTAATACACAACGAGGGAGTGTCAGGAGTATATTTGGTATAGACACTCATAGAGAACCTGTTTGAATTATGCACACATGGAGAATAATCAGGAGTCTATGTCATACAGCTACTCATTCAGACAAACAGTGAATAACCCAAATGTGATGTAATTAGAAGTCTGGTTTATATGGCTTTTCGTTCACAGCCTGACTTAAAATTACACACCTGTGATATAGTCTGGAGTCTATTGTTTATGGCCACTCATTCAGAGCATCACTGAATAATGCACACCTGGGGAATAATCAGAAGTCTCTATCCTATGGCATGTCCTCGAGAGCCTCATTATATGTACACACCTAGGAAAATAGGATTTACTTATATCACCTCATTTAGAGTCTCACTAAATAATACACACCTGTGGAAGGGTATTGAGAATTTTTCATGTGGCTACTCTTTTGGAGTGCCAGTGAATAATGTGGTGAATTCATGAGTCTATGTTATGTAGACAAATTTTCAGAACCTCAGTGAATAAAAGAGACTCTTGGTATGCTAAGGCATCTAATTAATATGGCCACATCTTGTAAGACTTACTAAATAATACACACCTGCAGAATAATTTGGAGTCTATTTTTCTTTTTCTTTTTTTTTTTTTTTTTATTGCATTATAGGTTTGGGGGTACATGTGCAGAACGAGCAAGATAGTTGCATAGGTACACACATGGCAGTGTGCGTCTATTTTTCATTGACATTCATTCAGTGCCATGGTGAAAAATGCACACCCGTGTGGTACCCAGGTGTCTATTTCATTTCGTAACTATTCATAGCCTCAGTGAAAAATATGCACTTGTGTATTAGTCAGAATTTCATTTTATGTGGCCACTGACTCGTAATTTTATTGAATAATGCATAAATGTAAAGAACTTCGCAGTCTATTTCACAGAGCCACTCATTCGGAGATTCACTGAATAATACTAATATTTAAGATTGGCAGAATCCTGTTTCCTATGGTCACAAAATCAGAGCCTCACTGATTAACACACACCTGTGTAAACGTTAGGAGTCTACTTTATATAGCCTCTCATTTGCAGCCTCAGCGAATAATGCACACGTGTGGAATAGACACTATTCTATTTTATATCGCCACAAAATCAAAGCCTGAGTGAGTAATACGCAACTTTAGAATAGTCACCAGTCTATTCCATATGCCCAAATATTCAAAGTCAGAGTCAATAATACACACCTGTGGACTAGTCAAAAACAATTTCATATGGACAAAGTTTTAGAGCCTCAGTGAATAATAGATACCTGGGTAATACGACGCTATTACATATGGCACCTATTTCAGAAATTCATTGAGTAAAAAACACCTCTATTGCAGTCAGAATTCTATTTTGTATAGCCACAAATTCAGAAAGTATTTTAAAGACATACACATTGGGGAAGTCAGCATTCTATTACCTATGGTCACATATTCAGAAACTAACTGAATAACATACACCTTGGATAAAGTCAGCATTCTTTTTCCTATAGCCACCCATTTAGATACCACATGTAGAAACGCACACCTGCAGAATATTCAGGAGTGTCTGTTTTATGGCCAATCATTCAGAGCTTCACACAATAATACAGAACTATGGAAATTCAGGAGTGTATTTTACATTGCCATTTATTCAAAACCTCATTGAAGAATCATGTATATCTGAAAAATACTCAGAATTCTATTATACATAGCCAATTATTCAGAGACTCACCGAATAATGCACCCCTGGGGAATAGTCTGGAGACTATTTGATATGACCATTCACCCAGTGACTCAGATAAAAATGCACAGCTGAAATAGAGTCAAGATAATAGAGTCATGAGTCTAGTTTTTGTGGTGACACATTCAGAAACTAACTAAAGAATACCCACCTTGGAAATAGTCAGAGTCCATGTCATAAGGCCACTCAATCAAAGCATTACCGAATAATGCACAATGGGGCAATAGTAAAATTCTATTACATATGGCCTTTCATTGAGAGCTTCAGTGTATAATAAAGAGCTGTGGAGTAGTCAGGACCATCTTTTAGGTAGCCCCAAGTTACACAGATACATGAATGATACATACATGGGTGATAGTCAGAATACTATTTGATATGGACAATGGTACAGCACCTCTTCGAATACTGCACATTTGGGGGAACAATTTCTGGTCTATTTTTTATGGTGATTCATTTGGAGAATCAAAAATTAACGCACAATTTTGGAGTAAAATGGGGTCTATTAACTAAGGCCACTCTTTTAGAGTTTTAGTGAATAATATGTACATCTGATAAGTCAGGAATGTGTTTCACATGGAGACTCGTTCAAGGCCTCACTGCATAATACACATCTCAGAAATAGACAAGGGTCTACTTCAAGAAAATACACATTCAGAGTCTCCGTAAGTAATGCACACATGGGAAATACATAAGAGTCTCTTTCTATGCTCATTTAGTCAGCCATTCATTCAATAATACACACCTAGGAAAGAATTGAGAGTCTACTTCATGGAGCCACTCATTTAGCGCCTCAGTAAATAATTCACACCTGAGTAACAGTCGAGAATTTTTTAAATGGCCACTCACTATGTGACTCCCTGAAAGATACACACCTGGGGAATCCTCACATGCTATGTCATAATAGCACACATTTAGAATCTTATTGAATAATTCACAATGAAGCAATAGTCAGGAGTCTATTTTTTTCTGGCCTGTCATTCAACGTTTCAGTGAATAAAAAACTTCTGTGGAGTAATCTGCGCACTGTTTAAGATAGCCACTAATTAAGTGCCTTCCTGAGTAATACACACCTGGGTGATAGTCAGGAGTTTATTTCATAGAAACGCTAATTCTGGGTATTGCTGAGTAATACACAAAAGGGGAGTGTCAGGAGTCTATTTGGTATGGACACTCATACAGAACCTGTTTGAATTATGCACACATGGAGAATAATCAGGAGTCTATGTCATAGGGCTACTCATTCAGACAAACAGTGAATAACCCACATGTGATGCAATGAGAAGTCTGTTTTATATGGCCTTTCTTTCACAGCCTCACTGAATATTACACACCTGTGATATAGTCTGGAGTCTATTGTACAGGGCCACTCATTCAGAGCATCACTGAATAATGCACACCTGGGGAATATTCAAATGTCTGTATCCTATGGCCTCCCATCGATAGCCTCACTAAATGTACACTCCTGGGAAAATAGTAAGGATTTACTTCTGTCACCTCATTTAGAGTCTCATTCAATAATACACACCTGTGGAAGGTTATTGAGATTTTTCATGTGGCTACTCTTTTGATGTGCCACTGAATAATGTGGTGAACTCATGAGTTTATTTTATGTAGACATGTTTTCAGAACCTCACTGAATAAAAGAGACTCTTGCTATAGTAAGGCATCTAATTAATATTGCCACATCTTGTAAGCCTTACTAAATAATACACACCTGTAGAATAATTTGGAGTCTATTTTTGATGGACATTAATTCAGAGCCATGGTGAATATTGCACACCCGTGTGGTAGCCAGGTGTCTATTTCATTTGGACACTATTCATAGCCTCAGTGGAAAATATGCACATGTGGATTAGTCAGGATTTCATTTCATATGGTCACTGTCTCGTAATTTCAGTGAATAATGCACAAATGTAAAGTACTCCGCAGTCAATTTCACAGAGCCACTCATTCAGAGATTCACTGAATAATATAAATATTTAAGATAGCCAGAATCCTGTTTCCTATGGTCACAAAATCAGAGCTTCACTGATTAACACACACGTGGGTAAACCGTAGGAGTCTACTTTATATAGCCTCTCATATGCAGCCTCAGTGAATAATGCACATGTGTGGAATAGACACTTTTCTATTTTATATGGATACAAAATCAAAGCCTGAGTGAGTAATACACAACTTTAGAATAGTCACAAGTCTATTCCATATGCCCAAATATTCATAGAGTCAATAATACACAACTGTGGACCAGTCAAAAAACAATTTCATATGGCCAAATTTTGAAAGCCTCAGTAAATAATAAATACCTGGGGAATACTCAGGACGCTTTTACATATGGCACCTATCTCAGAGATTCATTGAATAAGGAACACCTGTATTGTAGTCAGAATTCTATTTTGTATAGCCACAAATTCAGAAAGTAACTTAAAGTCATACACATTGGGGAAAATCAGGATTCTATTTCCCATAGCCACATTTTCAGAACCTAACTGAGTAACATACACCTTGGGGAAAATCAGGATTCTATCTCCTATAGCCACCCATTTAGATACCAAATGTAAAAACGCACACCTGCAGATTATTTAGGAGTGTCTGCTTTATGGCCACTCATTCAGAGCCTCACAGAATAATACAGAACTATTGAAATTCAGGAGTGAATTTTACATCACCAGTTATTCAGAACCTCATTGAAGACTCATGTATATCTGGAAAATACTCAGCATTCTATTATACATAGCCAATTATTCAGAGACTCACCGAATAATGCACATCTGGGGCATATTCCGGAGACTATTTAATACGACCGTTCACCCAGTGACTCAGTGAAAAATGCACAGCTGAGATAGAGTCAAGAGAATAGTGTCATGAATCTATTTTCTGTGGTGACACATTCAGAAACTAACCGAAGAATACCCACCTTGGAAATAGTCAGAGTCCATGTCATAAGGCCACTAAATCAAAGCATTAGCGAATAATGCACAATGGGGCAATAGTAAAGTGTCTATTACATATGCCCTTTCATTGAGAGCTTCAGTGTATAATAAAGAGCTGTGGAGTAGTCAGGACCCTCTTTTAGCTAGGCCCAAGTTACGCAGATACATGAATAATACATACATGTGTGATAGTCAGGAGACTATTTGATATGGATAATCGTACAACACCTCTTCAAATAATGCACATTTGGGGAACAGTCGCTAGTCTATTTCATATGGTGATTCGTTTGGAGAGTCAAAAATTAACGCACACCTGTGGAGTAAAATCGGGTCTATTAGCTAAGGCCACTATTTCAGAGTTTCAGTGAATAATATGTATATCTGATAAGTCAGGAATGTCTTTGACATGGACACTCGTTCAGGGCCTCACTGCAAAATACTCCACTCAGAAATAGTCAAGGGTGTACTTCAGAAAAGTACATATTCAGAGTCTCTGTAAGCAAGGCACACATAGGCAATAAACAATAGTCTCTTTTCTATGCCCACTTTGTCAGCATTTCATTCAATAATACACCCCTGGGAAAGAGTTAAGGGTCTACTTCATGTAGCCACTCATTTTGCGCCTCAGTGAATAATTCACACCTGAGTAACAGTCGAGAATTTTTTATATGGCCACTCACTATGTGACTACCTGAATGATACACACCTGGGGAATTCTCACATTCTATGTCATAATAACACACATTTAGAACCTTATTGAATAATTCCCAATGGAGCAATAGTCAGGTGTCTATTCTTTCTCGCCTCTCATTCAAAGTTTCAGTGAATAATAAACTTCTGTGGAGTAATCAGGGCACTATTTAAGATAGCCACGAATTAAGTGCCTTCCCAAGGAATACACAGCTGGGTGATAGGAGTTTATTTCACAGAAACGGTAATTCTGGGTATTGCTGGGTAATATACAAATGGGGAGTGTCAGGAGTCTATTTGGTATGAACACTCATACAGAACCTGTTTGAATTATGCACACATGGAGAATAATCAGGAGTCTATGTCATAGGCTACTCAGTTAGACAAATAGTGAATAAACCACAAGTGGAGTAATGAGAAGTCTATTTTATATGGCCTTTCTTTCACAGCCTCACTGAATACTTCACACCTGTGATATAATATGGAGTCTATTGTTTATGGCCATTCCTTCAGAGCATCACTGAATAATGCACACCTAGGGAATAATCAGAAGTCTCTATCCTATGGCCTCTCATTGAGAGCCTCACTAAATGGACACACCTGTGAAAATAGGATTTACTTCTATCACCTCATTTACAGTCTCACTCAATAATACACACCTGTGGAAGGGTATTGAGACTTTCTCATGTGGGTACTCTTTCGGAGTGCCACTGAATAATGCGGTAAATTCATGAGTCTATTTTATGTAGACAAATTTTAAGAACCTCAGTGAATAAAAGAGACTCTTGCTATAGTAAGGCATCTAATTAATATGGCCACGTCTTGTAAGCCTTACTAAATAATACACACCTGCAGAATAATTTGGAGTCTATTTTTGATGGACATTCATTCAGAGCCATGGTGAATAATGCACACCCGTGTGGTAGCCAGGTGTCTATTACATTTAGACACTATTCATAGCCTTAGTGGAAAATATGCACGTGTGGATTAGTCAGGATTTCATTTCATATGGCCATTGACTCGTTATTTCAGTGAATAATGCACAAATGTAAAGTACTCCGCAGTGTATTTCGCAGAGCCACACATTCAGAAGTCCACTGAATAATACAAATATTTAAGATAGACAGAATCCTGTTTCCTATGGTCACAAAATTAGAGCCTCACTGATTAACACACACCTGTGTAAACGTTAGGAGTCTACTTTATATAGCCTCTCATTTTCAGCCTCAGGGAATAATGCACACGTGTGGAGTAGACACTATTCTATTTATTTTATTTATTTATTTATTTTTGCCAATCAATGAGAGCTTGTGAGGTTGCTGAGGTTGGTTGGCCTTGAATTCTTGGCCTCGCCTTCGCAAGCGCCAGGACATCCAGCCAGAGCCAATTTGTGCCCCGACACTATTCTATTTTCTATGGCCACAAAATCAAAGCCTGAGTGAGTAATACACAACTTTAGAATCGTCACTATTCCATATGCCCAAATATTCAAAGTCAGTGTCAATAATACACACCTGTGGGCTAGTCCAAAAACAATATTTTATGGCCAAAGTTTTAGAGCCTCAGTGAATAATACATACCTGGGGAAAACTCAGGATGCTATTACATATGGCACCTATTTCAGAGATTCATTGAATAAGGAACACCTATATTGTAGTTAGAATTCTATTTTGTATAGCCACAAATTCAGAAAGTAACTTAAAGACATACACATTGGGGAAATTCAGGATTCTATTTCCCATAGCCACATACTCAGAACCTAACTGAATAAAATACACCTGGTGGAAAGTCGGGGTTCTATTTCCTAAAGCCACCCATTTAGATACCAAATGTAAAAACGCACACCTGCAGAGTATTCAGGAGTGTCTGTTTTATGGCCACTCATTCAGAGCCTCACAGATTAATACAGAACTATTGAAATTCAAGAGTGTATTTTACATCACCAGTTATTCAGAACCTTATTAAAGAATCATGTATATCTGGAAAATACTCAGCATTCTATTATACATAGCCACGTATTCAGAGACTCACAGAATTATGCACACCTGGGGAATAGTCCATAGACTATTTTATATGACCTTTCACCCAGTGACTCAGTGAAAAATGCACAGCTGAGATAGAGTCAAGATAATACAGTCATGAGTCTATTTTCTGTGGCGACACACTCAGAAACAAACTGAAGAATACCCACCTTGGAAATAGCGTCCATGTCATAAGGCCACTCAATCAAAGCACTACCTAATAATGCACGATGTGGTAATAGTAAAAATCCTATTACATATGGCCTTTCGTTGAGAGCTTCAGTTTATAATAAAGAGCTGTGAAGTAGTCAGGACCCTATTTTAGGTAGCCCCAAGTTACGCAGATATGTTAATTATACATACATGTGTGATAGGAGACTATTTGATATGGACAGTCTTAAAGCACCTCTTCGAATACTGCACATTTGGGGAACAATCACTAGTCTTTTTCATATGGTTATTCGTTTGGAGAGTCAAAAACTAACGCACACCTGTGGAGTAAAATGGGTTCTATTAGCTAAGGCCATTCTTTCAGAGTTTAAGTGAATAATATGTATATCTGATAAGTCAGGAATGTCTTTTACATGGAAAATTGCTCAGGGCCTCACTGCATAATACTCCCCTCAGAAATAGTCAAGGGTCCACTTCAAAAAAGCACACATTCAGAGTCTCTGTAAGTAATGCACACATGAGCAATACACAAGAGTCTCCTTTCTATGCCCACTTAGTCAGAGTTTCATTCAATAATACACACCTAAGAAGAAGTTAAGGGTCTACTTCATGTAGCCACTCATTTAGCCCCTCAGTGAATAATTCACACCTGAGTAACAGTCGAGAATTTTTTATATGGCCACTCATTATGTGACTCCCTGAATGATACACACCAGGGGAATCCTCACATTCTATGTCATAATAGCACATATTTAGAACCTTATTGAATAATTCACATTGGAGCAATAGTCAGGTGTCTATTCTTTCTGGCCTCTCATTCAAAGTTTCAGTGAATAATAAACTTCTGTGGAGTAATCAGGGCACTGTTTAAGATAGCAACAAATTAAGTGCCTTCCTGAGTAATACACACCTGGGTGATAGTCAGGAGTTTATTTCATATAAACGCAAATTCTGGGTATTGCTGAGTAATACACAACTGGGGGAGTATCAGGAGTCTAATTGATATGGACACTCATACAGAACCTGTTTGAATTATGCACACATGTGGAATAATCAGGAGTCTATGTCATACAGCTACTCATTCAGACAAACAGTGAATAACCCACATGTGATGTAAGGAGAAGTCTGTTTTATATGGCCTTTCTTTCACAGCCTCACTGAATATTACACACCTGTGATATAGTCTGGCGTCTATTGTTTTTGGCCACTCATTCAGAGCATCACTGAAAAATGCACACCTGGGGAATAATCAGAAGTCTCTATCCTATGGCCTCTCATCTAGAGCCTCAATAAATGGATACACCTGGGCAAATAGTCACGATTTACTTACATCACCTCATTTAGATTCTCACTCAATAATACACACCTGTGGAAAGGTATTGAGACTTTTCATGTGGCTACTCTTTTGGAGTGCCATTGAATAATGTGGTGAATTCATGAGTCTATTTTATGTAGACAAATTTTCAGAAGCTCAGTGAATAAAAGAGACTCTTAGTGTAGTAAGGCATCTAATTAGTAAGGCCACATCTTGTAAGCCTTATTAAATAATACACACCTGCGGAATAATTTGTAATCTATTTTTGATGGACATTCATTCAGAGCCACGGTGAATAATGCACACCCGTGTGGTAGCCAGGTGTCTATTTCATTTGGACACTATTCATAGCCTCAGTGGAAAATATGCACCTGTGGATTAGTCAGGATTTCATTTCATATGGACATTGACTCGTAATTTCAATGAATAATGCACAAATGTAAAGTACTCAGCAGTCTATTTCTCAGTGCCATTCATTCAGATGTCCACTGAATAATACAAAAATTTAAGATAGCCAGAATCCTGTTTCCTATGGTCACAAAATCAGAGCCTCACTGATTAACACACACCTGTGTAAACGTTAGGAGTCTACTTTATATAGCCTCTTATTTGCAGCCTCAGCGAATAATGCACACGTGTGTAATAGACACTAGCCTATTTGATATGGCCACAAAATCAAAGCCTGAGTGGGTAATACAGAATTTTTGAATAGTCACAAGTCTATTTTATATGCCCAAATACTAAAAGTCAGAGTCAATCATACACACCTCTGGACTAGTCAAAAAACAATTTTATATGGCCAAAGATTTAGAGCCTCAGTGAACAATACATACCTGGGGAATAAAAGGACGCTATTTCATATGGCAGCTATTTCAGATATTCATTGAATAAGGAACACCTGTATTGTAGTCAGAATTCTATTTTGTATAGTCACATATTCAGAACCTAACTGAAAGACATACAACTTGGGGAAAGTCAGGATTCTATTTCCTATAGCCACCCATTTAGATAACAAATGTAAAAACGCTCACATGCGGAGTATTCAGGAGTGTCTGTATTATGGCCACTTATTCAGAGTCTCACAGAATAATACAGAACTATGGAAATTCAGGAGTGTATTTTTTAAATTTTTTAAAAATTTATTGCAATATAGGTTTTGGGGTACATGTGCAGAACGTGCAAGATAGTTGCATAGGTACACACATGGCAGTGTGCTTTGTTGCCTTCCTCCCCTTCACCCACACTTGGCATTTATCCCAAGGCTATCCCTCCTAAGCCACTTTCCGGATGTCTCTTGCTGATTCCCCAAATAGACCCCTGTGTGTAGTAGACCCCGTCCCTGTGTCCATATGTTCTCATTTTTCTCACCCACCTATGATTGAGAATATGCAGTATTTCTTTTTCTGTTCTTGTGTCAGTTTGCTGAGCATGATGATCTTCAGAATCATCCATGTTCTTACAAAGGACACAAACTCTTCATTTTTTTTTGCTGCATAATATTCCATGGTGTATATGTGCCACATTTTCCCAGTCCAGTCTATAATCGATGGGCATTTGTGTTGGTTACAGGTCTTTGCTATTGTAAACAGTGCTGCATTGAACATTCTTGTGCATGTGTCCTTAGAGTTGAACGATTTATATTCCTTTGGATATATACCCAGTAATGGGATTGCTGGGACAAATGGAATTTCTATTTCTAGGTCCCTGAGGAATCGCCACACTGTCTTCCACAATGGTTTAACTAATTTACACTCCTACCAACAGTGTAAGAGTGTTCCTATTTCTCCACATCCTCTCCAGCATCTGTTGTGTCTAGATTTTTTAACGATCGCCATTCTAACAGGCGTGAGATGGTATCTCACTGTGGTTTTGATTTGCATCTCTCTACTGACCAGTGATGATGAGCATTTTTTCATGTGTTTGTTGTCCTCATGTATGTCTTCTTTTGTAAAGTGTCTGTTTATATCCTTTGCCCATTTTTGAATGGGCTTTTTTGTTTTTTTCCTGTAAATCTGTTTGAGTTCTTTGTAAATTCTGGATATCAGCCCTTTGTTAGATGCGTAAACTGCAAAGATTTTTTCCCATGCTGATGGTTGCCAATTCACTCTAGTGACGGTTTCTTTTGCCGTGCAGAAGCTGTGGAGTTTGATTAGGTCCCATTTGTCTATTTTGGCTTTTGTTGCCAATGCTTTTGGTGTTTTGGTCATGAAGTCTTTGCCTACTCCCATGTCCTGAATGGTTTTCCCTATATTTTCTTCTAGGGTTTTTATGGTGTCAGGTCTTATGTTTAAGTCTTTAATCCATGTGGAGTTAATTTTAGTGTAAGGTGTCAGGAAGGGGTCCAGCTTCTGCTTTCTGCACATGGGTAGCCAGTTTTCCCAACACCATTTATTAAACAGGAAATCCTTTCCCCATTGCTTGTTTGTGCCTGGTTTATCAAAGATTAAATGGTTGTAGATATGTTGTGTTGCCTCCGATGCCTCTGTTCTGTTCCATTGGTCTATATCTCTGTTTTGGTACCATTACCATGCTGTTTTGATCACTGTAGCCTTGTAGTATAATTTGAAGTCTGGTAGTGTGATGCCTCCCGTGTGTTCTTTTTGCTTAGAATTATCTTGGCTGGGGGCCCAAAGTGGCTCCAGCCGGATGTTGTGGCGCTTGCGAAGGCGAGGCCAAGAGTTCAAGGCCAACCAACCTCAGCAACCTTGCAAGCTCTCATTGATTGGCAAAAAAAAAAAAAAAAAAGAATTGCCTTGGCTATGTGGGCTCTCTTTTGGTCCCATATGAAGTTCATGGTGGTTTTTTCCAGTTCTGTGAAGAAATTCAATGGTAGACTGATGGGGATAGCATTGATTGTGTAAATTACTTTGGGCAGTATACCCATTTTCACGATATTTATTCTTCCCAACCACGAACATGGAATATTTCTCCATCTGTTTTTGTCCTATCTTATTTCGTTGAGCAGTGGTTTGTGGTTTTCCTTAAAGAGGTCCCTTACGTTCCTTGTGAGTTGTATTCCTAGGTATTTTATTTTCTTTGTAGCAATTGTGAATGGCAGTTCGTTATTGATTTGGTTCTCTTTAAGTCTGTTATTGGTGTATAGGAATGCATGTGATTTTTGTACATTGATTTTATATCCTGAGGCTTTACTGAATTTGTTTATCAGTTTCAGGAGTTTTTGGGCTGAGGTGATGGGGTCTTCTAGGTATACTATCATCTCATCTGCAAATAGAGACAATTTGTCTTCCACCTTTCCTATTTGAATACCCTTTATTTCTTTTTCTTGCCTGATTGCTCTGGCTAGAACTTCCAGTACTATGTTGAATAGGAGTGGTGAGAGAGGGCATCCTTGTGTCATGCCGGATTTCAAAGGTAATGCTTCCAGTTTTTGCCCATTAAGTATGATATTGGCTGTTGGTTTGTCATAAATAGCTTCTATTACTTTTAGATATGTTCCATCACTACCACGTTTATTGAGGGTTTTTAGCATAAATGGCTGTTGAATTTTGTCAAATGCCTTTACTGTGTCAATTGAGATAATCCTGTGGTTTTTGTTTTTGCTTCTGTTTATGTGGTGAATTACATTTATAAACTTGCATATGTTGAACAAGCCTTGCATCCCCGGGATTAATCCTACTTGATCATGATGGATAAGTTTTTACTGTGCTGTTGCACTCAGTTTGCCAGTATTTTATTGAAGATTTTTGCATCTATGTTCATCATGGATATTGGCCTGAAGTTTTCTTTTCTTGTTGAGTCTCTGCCAGGTTTTGGTATCAGGATGATGTTGGTCTCATAAAATGATTTGGGAAGGGTTCCCTCTTTTTGAATTATTTGGAATAGTTTCATAAGGCATGGTACCAGATCCTCTTTGTGTGTCTGGTAGAATTCGGCTGTGAACCCATCTGGACCTGGGCTTTTTTTTGTGTGGTAGGTTCTTTTTTATTTTTTTTGACCTCGTGATCCACCCGCCTCAGCCTCACAAAGTGCTGGGATTACAGGCTTGAGCCACTGTACCCGGCCTTTTTTATTTTTATTTTTAAAGATGGGGTTTCACCATGATGGCCAGTCTGGTCTTGAACTCCTGACCTCAGGTGATCCACCCACCTCAGCCCCCTAAAGTGCTAGGATTACAGGCGTGGGCCACTGCCCCTGGCTTTTGCTTGATTTTTTTTTCTTTTTTTAGGTAGAAAAGGTAACTGGGGAGAGGGGAGAGATGAGGCAAAAGGGAGAGAAAAAGAGAGGGCATTTCTTTTTTTATATATATCTTCTTCTTATTATTATTATTTTTTTTTAGGAAAGGAAAAGAAAAAGAGGGAGAGAGAATAGGAATATTGCTTTATTCTATAAATGGCTATGAATAATGGCGGATCATGATTTTGTGTATTTAAAATGGAATGTATATTTTATTTATCTAAAGTGGAGAGTTCTACAAGTGCTTATTACGTTTACTTGTTACTGATCTGAGTTCAGATTCTGGATATCCTTATTTATTTTCTGTTTCATTGAGTCTGAATATCTTTATGGGTCTTATGTATCTGGGTGTTAGGATGCATTGATCCTTATCAAATGCATGAATTGCAACTCCTTTTTGATTATTTATTTGTTTTTGTTTTTGTTTTTTCTTTATTTGGTTGGTAAATCTTTCTCCAACCCTTTGTTTTTAGTCTATGTATATCTTTGGATATGAAATGGGTCTGGATATAGTATACCGTTAGGTTTAGGCTGTATTTTTTAATTAGAAAATTTACTGCCATTTGATGTTAACTGACTATTTTATCCATTCGTTGATGTAAATTCTTCTTTCTGTTGATGTTCTTTACTTTTTGGTATATTTTTAGAAAGGCTAATACTGGTTGTTCCTTTCTGTATATAATGCTTCTTTCAGAAGATTTTGTAAAGCAGGCCTGGTGGTAATAAAATCCCTGAGTGCTTGCTTGTTCATAAAAAATTTTATTTTACCTTCAATTGTGAAGCTTAGTTTGGCAGGATATGAAATTCAAGGCTGAAATTTCTGTTCTTTGAGGATGTTAAATATTGGCCCCCACTCTCTTCTGGCTTGTAGGGTTTCTATTGAGAAATCTACTGTAAGTCTAATAGGCTTCCCTTTGTGGGTAACCTGACCTTTCTCTCTGGCTGCCCTTAGTATTTTCTCCCTTGTTTCAACCCTGGTGAATCTAATGATTATGTGTCTTGGGGTTGCTCTTCTTAAGGAATATCTTTGTGGTGTTCTCTGTATTACCTGAGGTTGAATGGTATCCTGCTTTGCTAGATTGGGAAAATTCTCCTGGATAATATCCTGAAGAGTATTTTCCAGCTAGGATTCATTCTCTCCATCACATTCAGGTACACCTATCAAACGTAGATTAGGTCTTTTCACATAGTCCCATAATTCTTGGAGACTTTGCTCATTCCTTTTTATCGTTTTTTCTCTTTTCTTGTCTTCTCGTTCCGTTTCATTAAGTCGGTCTTCGTCCTCTGATATCCTTTCTTCTGCTTGATCAATTCGGCTATTCAAACTTGTGCATATTTCACTAAGTTTTCGTGTTGTATTTTTCAACTCCATTAGTTCATTTATATTCCTTTCTATATTGTCCATTCTTTTTAACATTTCATCTAACCTTGCTTCAAAGTTCTTAGTTTCTTTACATTGGGTTAGAACAAGTTGTTTCAATTCCCAGAGTTTTTTTACCATCCACCTTCTAAAACCTCCTTCAGATACTGGAACACAGTCTTCTTCCATTAGGGCTTGTTCCGTTGCTGATGAGGAATTACTATCCCCTGTAGAGGAAGAGGGGTTCTGACTTTCAGTTTTCTCGGCCTTTTTAGGCTGCTTTTTTTCCTTTATTGTGTATTTATCCATCTGATGTCATTACAATTAGCGCCTTTCTGATTAAGTTCCTGAGTGGACGTCCAATTTATTGATTCCCAGTGCTGGAATCCGAGCAACCCACTGCGTCGGCCAAAACAGCAGCGATAAGACTGATGGTGCTCTTCTGCCTGGGAATCTCCAGGCTGGCTTCCTTCTTGAGTCCGCAAGTGGCTCTGCCTTCCCGGAGCTCCAAACACCAGTCAGTAGGGGAACCAGTCCTGCTCACTGTACACGAAGAGCTGCCACGCTGAGGCGACGGCAAAACCGCTGTGCCGGCCACAGAAGTTGTGCTGGTGACCCGCGGGGCTCCTCCACTGGAAATCTTCTGGTCCGTGGGCAACAAAAATTTCTCTGAAAATGTGGCATCCTCACGTTCTCTGAGCTTTCAGTGGGAGCTACAATCCCGAACTGTTAGCGATCAGCCATCTTGGATCTCTCTTGTGTGGTAGGCTCTTATTTGCTACCTCAACTTCAGACCTTGTTATTGGTCTATTCATAGTTTTGGCTTCCTCCTGGTTTAGGCTTGTGAGGACACAGACGTCCAGGAATTTATCCATTTCCCCCTGGTTTACTAGTTTATGTGCATAGAGTTGTTTGTCGTATTCTCTGATGATGGTTTGAATTTCTGTGGAAGCTGTGGTGATTTCCCCATTATCATTTTTTATTGCGTTTATTTGGTTCTTCTCTCTTTTATTTTTTAGCAGTCTGGCTAGTGGTCTGTCTATTTTGTTGATCTTTTCGAAAAACCAGCTCTTGGATTTATTGATTTTTTGAAGGGTTTTTCTTGTCTCTATCTCATTCAGTTCTGCTCTGATCTTAGTTATTTCTTGTCTTCGGCTAGGTTTTGAGCTTTTTTGATCTTGCTCCTCTAGTTCTTTCAATTTTGAAGATAGGGTGTCAATTTTGAATCTCTCCACTCTGCTCATGTGGGCACTTAGCGCTACATATTTTCCTCTACAGACTGCTTTAAATGTGTCCCAGTGATTCTGGTACGTTGTGTCTTCATTCTCATTGGTTTCGAAGAACTTCTTTATTTCTGCCTTCATTTCATTGTTTATCCAATCATCATTCAAGAGCCACTTGTTCAGTTTCCATGAAGCTGTGTGGTTCTGAGTTAGTTTCTGAATTCTGAGTTCCAACTTGATTGCACTATGGTCTGAGAGACTGTTTGTTATGATTTCAGTTGTTTTGCATTTGCTGAGGAGTGTTTTACTTCCAATTATGTGGTCAATTTTGGAGTAGGTGTGATGTGATGCTGAGAAGAATGTATATTCTGTGGATTTTGGGTGGAGAGTTCTGTAAATGTCTATCAGGTTTGCTTGTTCCAGGTCTGAGTTCAAGTCCTGGATATCCTTGTTAATTTTCTCTCTGGTTGATTTGTCTGATATTGACAGTGGAGTGTTAAAGTCTCCCAATATAATTATGTGGGAGTCTAAGTCTCTTCGTAAGTCATTAAGAACTTGCCTTATATATCTGGGTGCTCCTGCATTGGGTCCATATATATTTAGAATCGTTAGCTCTTCTTGTTGTATCGATCCTCTTACCATTATGTAATGACTTTCTTTGTCCCTTTTGATCTTTGTTGCTTTAAAGTCTATTTGATCGGAGATGAGAATTGCAACTCCTGCTTTTTTTTGCTCTCCATTTGCTTGGTAAATATTCCTCCATCCCTTTATTTTGAGCCTTTTTGTATCCTTGCGTGTGAGGCGGGTTTCTTGTATACAGCACACCGATGTGTTTTGAATTTTTATCCAATTTGCCAGTCTGTGTCTTTTGATTGATGCATTTAGCCCATTTACATTTAGGGTTAATATTGTTATGTGTGAATTTGATACTGCCATTTTGATGCCAGCTGGCCATTTTGCCCATTGTTTCATGTAGATTCTTAATTTTGTTGATGCTCTTTAGCATTTGGTATGCTTTTAGAATGGCTGTTACTGGTTGTTTCTTTCTATGTGTAGGTCCTCTTTCAGGAGCTCTTGTAGAGCAGGTTTAGTGGTGAAAAAATCTCTGAGTACTTGCTAGTTTATGAAGGATTTTATTTTTCCTTCACTTATGAAGCTCAGTTTGGTTGGATATGAAATTCTGGGTTGAAAGTTCTTTTCTTTAAGGATGTTGAATATTGGCCCTCACTCTCGTCTGGCTTGTATAGTCTCTGCCGAGAGATCTGCTGTGAGTCTGATGGGCTTCCCTTTGTGGGTGACCCGACCTTTCTCTCTGGCTGCCCTTAGAATTTTCTCCTTCATTTCAACCCTGGTGAATCTGATGATTATGTGCCTTGGGGTTGCTCTTCTTGTGGAGTTTATTTGCGGTGTTCTCTGTATTTCCTAGAGTTGAGTATTGCCCTATCTTGCTAGCTTGGGGAAACTTTCCTGGATAATATCCTGAAGAGTATTTTCCAGCTTGGATTCATTCTCTTCATCACATTTTGGTACACCTATCAAATGTAGGTTGGGTCTCTTCACATAGTCCCACATTTCTTGGAGATTTTTTTTCATTCCTTTTTGCCCTTTTTTCTTTAATCTTGTTTTCTCGTTTTATTTCATTGAGTTGATCTTCAACTTCTGATATTCTTTGTTCTGCTTCGTCAATTTGGCTGTTGAAACTTGTACATGCTTTGTGAAGTTCTCTTGTTGTGTTTTTCAGCTCCATCAATTCATTCATAATCCTCTCTAAGTTGTCCATTTTTGTTATCACTTCCTCAAATCTTTTTTCAAAGTTCTTATTTTCTTTGTACTGATTTAGAACATGTTCTTTTAGCTCACTGAAGTTTCTCATTAGCCCCTTTCTGAAGTATGATTCCGTCATTTCGTCACACTCATTCTCTGTCCAGCTTGGTTTCCTTGCTGGTGAGGAGTTTTGGTCCTTTGTAGGAGGTGAGGTGTTTTGGTTTCGGGTGTTTTCCTCCTTTTTGCGCTGGGTTCTTCCCATCTTTATGGATTTATCCGCCTGTCGTCTTAGTAGTTGCTGATTTTTCAATTGGGTCTCTTTGTGGATGCTGAGATTGTTGATGATGAAGTATTTATGTTACTTAGTTTTCCTTCTAATGATCTAGCCCCTCTGCTGTACGAGTGCTGAGGTCCACTCCAGGCCCTGCTTGTCTGGGGTACACCTGTAGCAGCTGCAGAACAGTGAGAAATCCTACCAGTTTCTTCTTCTGCTATCTTTGTTTTAGAATGATGCCTGCCAAATGTCAGTCTGATTAGTCCTTTTTTGGGGTGACTCTTTGGATATACAGGGGTCAGGGAGCTGCTTGAGGTGACGGTCTGTGCTTTATAGGAGCTCATCTGCTGAGCTGTGAGCTTCGTTATTCATTCAGGTTTGTTGGCAGGATGTGTTTATGTCTGCTGCAACAGATCTCATACCCCCCCCCATATTTTTCCCCTTGGATGCTCTGTCTCAGGAAATTGGGGCTTTATTTATGAGCATCTGTTGCACTGTACTGCCCAGCTAGGAGGCAGTCTATTCACTATGTGCCTGCTTGGTATCCGCCCTACTAGCATGGGTTCACCCTGCTGCTGCTGTGCTCCAATCTGCTGTGGTGCACTCCACCCTGCTGTGGAGGCTCTCTGTTATGGTGTGTTGCCTCAGCAACGGCAGGCTGCATCAGCCCTGGGAGGTACATCAGTAGGGGTGGATTATGTCTGTAGTGACGGATGTCCCTCCCCCACTGAGCTGCACCGTCCTGGATGCCGGCAGCAAAATTTTCAGCCCCAAGTGCCTCCATTTGCCACCCAGCTTGTCCCTGTGAGGGTGGAACCCACTGATCCCAATCACCCAGCTCCCTGCCTCAGATTCCATCCTCTCTCTCTCTCTCTTCCTCTCCCCAAGCTGAATGGTTGACTCTCTCACTGGCGCCCCAGTAGCCTGCTGATATGGCACGGGGATCTGTGTGATCTCCCATGCCGCTGCCCACTGCACCGGCTCAGATCACGTTTCCCAGTCTGGCTCATTGTCCAAGTCCCCTTCAATCAGATGTACATGCCAATATGCCCTTCCGAATCTCAGATTGCCAGTTTAGCATGGAACCCAGACCAGTGAGTTTTGTGCCGGGTGCCGCTGCACTGCAGTGCCAACCAAATCAGCAGTGCAAGCCACCTGCACTAGTGTCGCGTGTGTCTCCCACACCTGGGACTTTCAACGTTCTGTGCACAAACAAGGTGCATCCGAGAATGTGGCTAGGACTCACTGTCTGCACAATCACTGAGAGCTGCAATGCTGAGTCTCCTCTATGACACCATCTTGGAAGCAAGTCATTAGTATATTTTACATGGCCACTTATTCAGAACATCATTGAAGAAATATATATATGGAAAATAGGATTCTATTACACATAGAAACTTATTCAGAGACTCACTGAGTAATGCCCACCTGAGGAACAGTCTGGAGAATATTTGATATGACCGTTCACCCAGTGATTCAGTGAAAAATGCACACCTGAGAAATAGCCAAGAGGATAGAGTCTCATGAGTCTATTTTCTTTGATAACTCGTTCAGAAACTCACTGAAGAATACCCAGCTTGGAAATATTCAGAGTCCAGGTCATACGGCCACTCAATCAAAGCATTAAAGAATAATGCACAATGGGGCATCAGTAAGGAGTCTATTTCATATGGCATTTCATTGAGAGCTTCAGTTCGTAATAAACAGCTGTGGAGTAGTCAGGACCCTGTTTAAGTTAGCCCCAAATTATGCAACTACATGAATAATACACACATGCGTGATAGTCAGGATCCTCTTTGATATGGACACTGATACAGCACCTATTCGAATACTGCACATTTGGAGAATAATCAGTAGTCTATTTCATATAATGAGTCGTTTGGAGAGTCAAAAAATAACGCACAACTGTAAAGTAAAATGTGGTCTTTTACATAAGGCCACTCTTTCAGTGTTTCAGGGAATAATACGTATATCTGATAAATCAGGAATTTCTTTCACATGGCCACTCATTCAGAGCCTCAGTGCATAGTACTCCCCTCAGAAACAGTTTAGGGTGTATTTTAAATAAGGACACAATCAGAGTATCTGTAAGTAATGCACACATGGGCAGTACACTTGAGTTTGTTTCTATGCCCACTTACTCAGAGTCTCATTCAATAATACACCACTGGGGAAGAATTAGGAGTCTACTTCATGTAGCCACTTATTCAGAGGTTCAGTGAATAATTCACATTGGAGAAATACTCGAGCATTTTTTATATGGCCCCGCACTATGTGCCTCCGTCAATGATACACTCCTGGGGAATCCTCAGGATTTTATTGCATATTACCACACATTTAGAACCTTATTGAATAATTCACAATGGAGCAATGGTCAGGTGTCTATTCTTTCTGGACTCTCATTCAAAGTTTCTGTGAATTATAAACTTTATGAAGTAATCAGGGCACTGTTTAAGATAGCCAGGAACCCAGTGTTTTCCTGAGTGATACACACCTGCCTGATAGTCAGTAGTTTATTTTATATGAACTCTAATTCTGGGTACTGCTGAGTAATACACTAATTGGGGAGTGCCAGGAGTCTATTTGGTATGGACACTCATACAGAACAAGTTTGAATAGAGTCAAGAATACACACTCGTGGACTAGTCAAAAAATAATTTCATATAACCAAAGTTTTAGAGCCTCAGAGAATAAGAAATACCTGGGGAACACTCAGGACGCTATTACATATGGACTTTATTTCAGAGATTCATTGAATAAGGAACACCTTTATTGTAGTCATAATTCTGTTTCGTACAGCCACATATTCAGCACCTAACTTACATACACTTTAAGGAAAGTCAGGATTCTTTTTTGTATAGCCACTCATTTAGATACCGAATGTAAAAATGCACACCGGCGGAGAATACAGAACTCTCTGTTTTATGGCCAATCATTCAGAGCCTCACAGAATAATACAGAACTATAAAAATTCAGGAGTGTATTTTACATGGCCACTTATTAAGAACCTCATTGACGAATTATATATATCTGGATAATACTCAGGATTCTACTATATATAGCCACATATTCAGAGACTCACTAAATAATGCACACCTGGGGAATAGTCGGGAGACTATTTGATATGACTGTTCACCCAGTGACTCAGTGAAAAATGCCCAGCTGATAAATAATCAAGAGGATAGGGTCATGAGTCAATTTTCTGTGGTGACTCATTCAGATACTCACTGAAAAATACCCAGCTTCGAAATAGTCAAAGTCCAGGTCGTTTGTCCACGCAATCAAAGCATTAACGAATAATGCACAATGGGGCAATAGTAAGGAGTCTATTGCATATGGCCTTTCATTGAGAACTTCAGTGCGTAATAAACAGCTGTGGAGTAGTCAGGACCCTAGCTATGATATTTCCAAATTATGCAGTTATGTGAATTATACACACATGTGTGATAGTCAGGAGACTATTTGATATGGACACTCACACATCATCTTTTGGAATACTGCACATTTGAGGAGTAATCACCAGTCTATTTCATATGTTCATTCGTTTGGAGAGTAAAAATATAACGCACACCTGTGGAGTAAAATGGGGTTTATTACATAAGGCCACACTTTCAGTGTTTCAGTGAATAATATGTATATCTGATAAGTCTGGGATCTCTTTCACATGTCCACTCATTCATGGTGTCAGTGCATAATATTCACTTCAGAAATAGTAAAGGAACTATTTCAAATAAGTACACAATCAGAGTCTCTGTAAGTAATGAACACATGGGTAATACACAGGAGTCTGTTTTCTATGCCCACTAAGTCAGAGTATCATTCAATAATACACACCTGGGAAAGAATTAAGAGTCTACTTCATGTAGCCACTCATTCAGAGGCTCAGTGAATAATTCACACTGGAGAAATAGTCGAGCATTTTCATATGGCCACTCAATATGTGCCTCCACGAATGATAAACACCTGGGAAATCCTCAGAATTGTATTGCGTATTACCACAAATTTAGAACTTTATTGTATAATTCACAATGGAACAATAGTCAGGTATCTATTCTTTCTGGCCTCTCATTCAAAAATTCTGCAAATTATAAACTTTATGGAGTAATAAGGGCACTGTTTAGAATAGCCAGGAATTAAGTGCCTTCCAGAGTGATACACACCTGGGTGATAGTCAGGAGTTTATTTCATATGAACTCTAATTCTGGATATTGCTGAGTAATACACAGCTGGGGTAGTGTCAGGAGTCTATTTGGTGTGGACAATCATACAGAACCTGTTGGAATAATGCACACAGGGAGAATAATCAGCACTCTATGTCATGCGGCTACTCATTCAAACAAACAGTGAATAACACACATGTGGAGAAATGAGAAGTCTGTTTCATATGGCCGTTCCTTCACAGCCTCACTGAATATTACACACTTGTGATATAGTCTGGAGTCTACTGTTTATGGCAATTCAATCAAAGAATCACTGAATAATGCACACCTGCAAAATGGTAAGGAGTCTCTATTCTATGGCCTCTCATTGAGAGCCTCACTAAATGTACACACCTGGAAAATAGTCAGGATTTACTTATATCCCCTCATTTAGAGTCTCACTCAATAAGGCACACCTGTGGAATAGTAAGGAGACTTTTTCATGTGGCCTGTTATTCGGAGTGTCAGTGAATAATGTGGTGTAGTCAGGAGTCTATTTCATGTAGACACATTTTCTGAGCCTCAGTGAATCAGAGAAACCCTTGCTACAGTAAGGTATCTAATTAATATGGTCACATCTTATAAGCTTCACTGAATAATACACACCTGGAGAATAATTTGGAATCTATTTTCGATGGACATTGATTCAGAGCCTCGGTGAATAATGCACACCGTTGGGGTAGCCATGAGTCTATTTCATTTAGAAACTCATTCATAGCTACAGTGGATAAAATGTATGTGTGGATTAGTCAGGAGTTTACTTAGTATGGCCACAGACTCATAATAGCAGTGAATAATGCACATATATAAAGTACTCCTCAGTCTATTTCATAGAGCCACTCATTCAGAGATTCACTGAATAATACAAATATTTAAGATAGACAGAATTCTGTTTCATATGGTAACACAATCAGAGCATCACTGAGTAACACATACCTGGGGAAGTGTTAGGAGTCTCCTTTTTATAACCTCTCATTTACAGCATCAGCAAATATAGCACACATGTGGAATAGACACTAGTCTATTTTATATGGCCAAAAATCAAAGTCTGAGTGAGTAATACACATCTTTAGAATAGTTACTAGTCTTTTCCATGTGCTTACATTTTCAAAGACAGAGTCAATAATACACACCTGTGGACTATTCAAAAAAGAATTCCATATGGCCAAAGCTTTAGAGCCTCAGTGAATAATACATACCTGGGGAAAACTCAGGACGCTATTACATATGGCATCCATTTCAGAGATTCATTGAATAAGGAACACCTGTATTGTAGTCAGAATTCTATTTCGTATACCCACATATTCAGAAGCTAACTGAATGACATACACTTTGGGGAAAGTAAGGATTCTATTTCGTATAGAAACATATTTAGAACTTAACTGAATAACATACACCTTGGGGAAAGTAAGGATTTTATTTCGTATAGCCACTCATTTAGATACCGAATGTGAAATCGCACACCTTCGGAGTATTCAGGCGTCTCTGTTTTATGGCCACTAATTCAGAGCCTCACAAAATAATACAGAACTATGAAAATTCAGGAAAATGAGAACACGTGGACACAGAGAGGCGGTCTACTATACACTGGGGACTGTTGGGGGGAATGGGGGAGGGACAGCAGGGGGGGGCTGGGGGGGATAGCCTGGGGATGAATACCAAGTGTGGGTGAAGGGGAGGAAAGCAGCAAAGCACACTGCCATGTGTGTACCTATGCAACTATCTTGCTTGTTCTGCACATGTACCCCCAAACCTATAATGCAATAAAAATTAAAAAAAAAAAAAAAAAAAAAAAAAAAAAAAAAAGAAAATTCAGGAGTGTATTTTAAATGGCCAATTATTCAGGACATGATTGAAGAATTATATATAAGGCATCTATTTCAGGGATTCATTGAATAAGGAACACTTGTATTATACACAGAATTCTATTTCCTATAGCCAAATATTCAGAACTTAACTGAATGACATACTCCTTAGTGAAAGTCAGGATTCAATTTCATATAGCCACATATTCAGAACCTAACTGAATAACATATACCTTGGGGGAAGTCAGGATTCTATTTTGTATAGCCACTCATTTAGATATTGAATGTAAAAACGCACTCAATCGGAGTATTCAGGAGTCTCTGTTTTAGGGCCACTCATTCAGAATTTCACAGAATGATACAGAACTATGAAAGTTCAGGAGTGTATTTTACATGGCCACTTATTCACAACGTCATTGAAGAATCATCTGTATCTGGAAAATACTCAGGATTCTATTATATATAGCCACTTATTCAGAAACTCACTGAATAATGCACACCTGCGCAATAGTCTGAAGACTATTTGATATGACTCTTCACGCAGTGACTCCGTGAAAAATGCACAGCTGAAAAATAGTCAAGAGGATAGAGTCATGAGTTTATTTTCTGTGGTAACTCTCCCAGAAACTCACGGAATTATACCCAACTTGGAAATAGTCAGAGTCCAGCTCATATGGCCACTCAACCAAAGCATTACCAAAAAATGCACAATGGGGCAATATTAAGGAGTCTACTTGATATGGACTCTCATTGAGAGCTTCAGTTAGTAATAAAGAGCTATGGAGTAGTCAGGACCCTATTAAAGGTAGCTCCAAATTTTGCAGCTACGTGAATGATACACACAGGTGTGAGAGTCAGGAAACTCTTTCATATGGACACTCATACAGCACCTCTTCGAATACTTCACATTTGGGGAATAATCACTAATCTATTTCATATGATAATTCGTTTGGAGAGTCAATAATTAATGCACACCAGTAGAGTAAAATGATTTCTATTACATAAGGCCACCCTTTCAGTGTTTCAGTGAAAAATATGTATATCTAATAAGCCAGAAATCTCTTTCACATGAACACTTATTAAGGGCCTCAGTGCATAATACTCCCCTCAGAAAGAGTCAAGCGTCTACTTCAAATAAGTAGAAATTCTGAGTCCCTGAAAGTAATGCACATGTGGGCAATACACAAGAGGCTCTTTTCTATTCCCAATTAGTCAGAGTCTCATTCAATAATACACACGTGGGGAAGAGTTAAGAGTCTCCTTCATGTAGCAACTCAGTTAGAGCCTCAGTGAATAATTCACACAGGAGTAATAGTCGAGCATTTTTTTATATGGCCACTCACTATGTGATTCCCTGAATGATACACACCTGGGGAATCCTCAGGATTCTATTTCATACTACCACACATTTAGATCCTTATTGAATAATTTGCAATGGAGCAATAGTCAGGTGTCTATTCTTTCTGTCCTCTCATTCAAAGTTTCAGTGAATAATAAACTTCTATGGAGTAATCAGGGCACTGTTTAAGATAGCCACGAATTAAGTGCCTTCCAGAGTTATACACACCTGGGTGATAGTCCGGAGTTTATTTCATATTAACTCTAATTCTGGGTATTGCTGAGTAATGCACAACAGTGGGAGTGTCAGGAGTCAATTTGGTGTGGACACTAATACAGAACCAGTTTGAATAATGCACACATGTAGAATAATCATTAGTCTATATCATACAGCTGTTCTTTCTGACAAGTAGTGAATAACGCACATGTGGAGTAATGAGAAGTCTGTTTCATATGGCCGTTCATTCACAGCCTCACTGAATATTACACACTTGTGATATAGTCTGGAGTCTACAGTTTATGGCCACTCATTCAGAAAATCACTGAATAATGCACACCTGCGGAATGGTAAGAAGTCTATCTTTGGCATCTCAGTGAGAGCCTCACTAAGTGTATACACCTGGGAAAATAGTCAGGATTTACTTATATCCCCTCATTTAGAGTCTCACTCAATAATGCACACCTTTGAAATAGTAAGGAGAATGTTTTATGTGGCCTCTCATTTGGGGTATCACTGAATTATGTGGTGCAGTCAAGGAGTCAATTTCATGGAGACACGTTTTCAGAGCCTCAGTGAATAATAGAAAACCGTAGTATAATAAGGCATCTAATTAATATTGCCATATCTTGTAATCATCGCTGAATAATACGCACCTGGAGAATAATTTGTAGTCTATGCTCGATGGGCATTCATTCAGATCCTCGATGAATAACGCACACCCGTGGGGTAGCCAGGAGTCTGTTTCATTTGACACTTATTCATAGCCTCAGTGGATAATATGCACGAGTGTATTAGTCAGGATTTCATTTCATATGGCCACTGACTTACAATTTCAGTGAATAATGCACAAATGTAAAGTACTCAGCAGTCTTTTTCATAGAGCCACTCATTCAGAGATTCACTGAATAATACAAATATTTAAGATAGAAAGAATCCTGTTTTTTATGGTCACATAATCAGAGCCTCAAAGACTAACACACACCTGGGGAAGTGTTAGGAGTCTACTTTATACAGCCTCTCATTTACAGCCTCAGAAAACAATGCACACGTGTGGAATAGACACTAGTCTATTTTATATGGCCACAAAATCAAAGCCTGAGTGAGTAGTACACAACGTTAGAATAGTCACTAGTCTATTCCATGTGCCCAAATATTCAAAGTCAGAGTCAATAATACACACCTATGGACTAGTCCAAAAAGAATTTTATATGGCCAAATTTTAGAGCCTCAGTGAATAATGCATACCTCAAGGATACTCAGGACGTAATTACATATAACATCTATTTCAGAGATTCATTGAATAAGGAACACGTTTATTGTAGTGAAAATTGTATTTCCTATAACCGCATATTCAGGACCTAACTAAATGACATACACCTTGGGGAAAGTCAGGATTCAATTTGGTATAGCCCCTCATTTAGATACCGAATGTGGGAACGCACACCTGTGGAGTATTCAGGAGTCTCTGTTTTATGGCCACTCATTCAGAGCCTCACAGAATAATACAGAACTATGGAAATTCAGGAGTGTATTTTACATGGCCACTTATTCATAACCTCATTAAGGAATCATCTATATCTGGAAAATACTCAGGATGCTATTATATATAGCCACTTATTCAGAGACTCACTGAATAATACCCCTGGGGAATAAACTGGAGATTCTTTGATATGACCATTCACCTAGTTACTGAGTGAAAATTGCACAGCTGAGAAATAGTCAAGAGAATGAAGTCATGAGTCGATATTCTGTGGTAACGTGTTCAGAAACCCACTGAAGAATACACAGATTGGAAATAGAGTCCAAGTCATATGGCCACTCAATCAAAGCATTACCGAATAATGCATAATGGGGCAGTAGTAAAGAGTGTATTTCATATGGCCTTTCATTGAGAGATTCAGTGTGTTGTAAACATCTGTGGAGTAGACAGGACCCTATTTAAAGTAGCCCCAAATTCCGCAGCTACGTGAATGATACACACATGTCTGATAGTCAGGAGACTATTTGATTTGAACACTCATACAGCACCTGTTTGAATACCGCACATTTGAAAAATAATCACTAGTCTATTTCATGTGGTGATTCCTTTGGAGATTCAAAAAATCACGCACACCTCTGAAGTAAAATGGGGTCTATTACATAAGGCCACTCTTTCAGTGTTTCAGTGAATAATATGTATATCTGATAAGAAAGGAATCTCTTTCACATCGCTACCCATTCAGGGCCTCAGGGTATAATACTACCCTCAGAAATAGTCAAGGGTCTACTTCAAATAAGTACACATTCAGAGTCCCTATAAGTAGTGCACACGTGGGAAATATGCAAGAGTCTCTTTTCTATGCCCACTAACTCAGAGTCTCATTCAATAATACACACCTGGGGAAGAGTTAAGAGCCTACTTCATGTAGCCACTGATTTAGAGCCTCAGTGAATAATTCACACCGGAGTAATAGTCGAGCATTTTTTATATGGCCACTCACTATGTTCCTCCCTGAAAGATACACAGCTGGGAAATCCTGAGGATTCTATTTTATACTACCACACATTTAGATCTTTATTGAATAATTCACAATGGAGCAATAGTCATGTGTCTATTCTTTCTTGCCTCTCATTCAAAGGTTCTGTGAATAACAAACTTCTATGGAGTAATCAGGGCACTGTTTATGATAGCCACGCATTAAGTGCCTTCCAGAGTTATACCCACCTGGGTGATAGTCAGAATTTTATTTCATATGGACTCTAAATCTGGGTATTGCTGAGTAATACACAACAGGGGAGTGTCATGAGTCAATTTGTTGTGGACGCTCATAGAGAACCTGTTTGAATAATGCACACATGGAGAATAATCGGGAGTCCATGTCATAGGGCTACTCATTCAGACAAACAGTAAATAACGCACATGTGGAGTAATGAGAAGTCTCTTTCATATGACCGTTCTTTCACAACCTAACTTAATATTGCACATTTTTGATATCATCTGGAGTCTATTGTTTATGGCCACTCATTCAGAGAATAACTGAATTATGCACACCTGCCAAATGGTAAGATGTCTTTATACTATGGCCTCTCATTGAGAGCCTTACAAAATGTACCCACCTGGAAAAATAGTCAGCATTTATTTATATCCCCTCATATAGAGTCTCACTCAATAATACACACCTTTGGAATAGTAAGGAGACTTTACATGTGGCCTCTCAATCAGAGTGTCACTGAATAATGTGGTGTAGTCAGGAGTCTATTTCATGTAGACAATGTTTCAGAGCCTCAGTAAATTAGAGAGACCCTAGCTATAGTAAGGCATCTAATTAATATGGCCACACCTTGTAAGCCTCTCTCAATAGTACACACCTGGACAATAATTTGGAGTCTATTCCCGATGGTCATTCATTCAAAGCCTCGGTGAATAACGCACACCCGTGGGTTAGCCAGGATTCTATTTAATATGGACACTCATTTATTGCCTCAGTGGATAATATGCACATGAATATTAGTCAGGATTTCATGTCGTATGGCCACTGACTTGTAATTTCTATGAATAATGCACAAATTAAAGTACTCAGAAGTATTTTTCATAGAGCCACTCATTCAGAGATTCACTGTATGATACAAATATTTAAGATAGAATCCTGTTTCATATGGTCACACAATCAGAGCCTCACTGAGTAACACACACCTGAAGAAGCGTTGGGAGTCTACATTTTATAGCCTCTCATTTACAGCCTCAGCAAATAATGCACACGTGTGGAATAGAAACTAGTCTATTTTATATGGCCACAAAATCAAAGCCTGATTGAGTAATACACAACTTTAGAATAGTCACTAGTCTACTCCATCTGCCCAAATATTTAAACTCAGAGTCAATAATACACACCTGTGAACTAGTCCAAAGAGAATTTCATATGGCCAGAGTTTTAGAGCCTCAGCGAATAATACATACCTGAGGAATACTCAGGACCCTATTACATAAGGCATCTATTTCAGGAATTATTGAATAAGGAACACTTGTATTGTACACAGAATTCTATTTCCTATAGCCAAATATTCAGAACTTAACTGAATGACATATTCCTTGGTGTAATTCAGGATTCTATTCCGTATAGCCACATATTCAGAACCTAACTGAATAACATACAGCTTGGGGGAAGTCAGGATTCTATTTCGTATAGCTACTCATTTAGATATCGAATGTAAAAACGCACTCCAATGGAGTATTCCAGCGTCTCTGTTTTATGGCCACTCATTCAGAATTTTACAGAATAATACAGATCTATGGAAATTCAGTTGTGTATTTTACATGGCCACTTATTCAGGACCTCATTGAAGAATCATCTATATCTGGAAAATACTCAGGATTCTATTATATATAGCCACTTATTCAGAAACTCACTGAATAATGCACACCTGGGCAATAGTCTGAAGACTATTTGATATGACCGTTCTCCCAGTGACTCAGTGCAAAATGCACAGCTGAAAAGTAGGCAAGAGGATATAGTCATGAGTCTATTTTCTATGGTAACACTCTCAGAAACTCACAGAAGGATACCCAATTTGGAAATAGTCAGAGTCCAGCTCATAAGGCCACTCAGCCAAAGCATAACCAAATAATGCACAATGGGGAAATATTTAGGAGTCTACTTGATATGAACTCTCATTGAGAGCTTCAGTTCGTAATAAACAGCTGTGGAGTAGTCAGGACCCTATTAAAGGTAGCCCACAATTTCACAGCTACGTGAATGATACACACATGTGTGATAGTCATGAGACTCTTTGATATGGACACTCATACAGCACCTCTTCAAATATTTCACATTTGGGGAAAAATCACTAGTCTATTTCATATGGTGATTCGTTTGGAGAATCAAAAACTAACGCACACCTGTAGAGAAAAATGGGGTCTATTACATAATGCCACTCATTCAGTGTTTCAGTGAATAATATGTATATCTAATAACCAGGAATCTCTTTCATATGAATACTCATTAAGGTCCTCAGTGCATAATACTCCCCTCAGAAAGAGTCAAGTGTCTACGTCGAATAAGTACAAATTCGGAGTCCCTGTAAGTAGTGCACACGTGGGCAATACACAAGAGGCTCTTTTCTATGCCCAATTAGTCAGAGTCTCATTCAATAATACACACCTGGGAAAGAGTTAAGAGTTTCCTTCATGGAGCAACTCATTTAGAGCCTCAGTGAAAAATTCACACAGGAATAATAGTCGAGCATTTTTTATATGGCCACTCACTATGTGCCCCCCGAATGATACACACCTGAGAAATCCTCAGGATTCTATTTCATATTACCACACATTTAGATCTTTATTGAATAATTCAAAATGGAGCAATAGTCAGGTGTCTATTCTTACTGGCCTCTCATTCAAAGTTTCATTGAATAACAAACTTCTATGGAGTAATCAGGGCACTGTTTAAGATAGCCACCAATTATGTGCCTTCCAGAGTTATACACGCCTGGGTGATAGTCAAGAGTTTATTTCATATTAACTCTAATTCTGTGTATTGCTGAATATCACACAACAGAGGAAGTGTCAGGAGTCAACTTGGTGTGGACACTCATAGAGAACCTGTTATAATAATGCACACATGAAGAATAATCATGAGTCTATGTCATACGGCTTTTATTTCTGACAAATAGTGAATAACGCACACGTGGAATAATGAGAAATCTGTTTTATAGGTCCGTTCTTTCACAGCCTCACTGAATATTACACACTTGTGATATAGTCTGGAGTCTACAGTTTATGGCCACTCATTCAGAGAATCACTGAATAATGCACACCTGCGGAATGGTAAGAAGTCTATCCTACGGCATCCCACTGAGAGCTTCACTAAGTGTACACACCTGGGAAAATAGTCAGGATTTACTTATATCCCCTCATTTAGAGTCTCACTCAATAATGCACACCTGTGGAATAGTAAGGAGACTTTTTTATGTGGCCTCTCATTTGGCGTGTCACTGAATTATGTGGTGCACTCAAAGAGTCAATTTCATGTAGACACTTTTCCAGAGCCTCAGTGAATAAGAGAAAACCATGGTATAATATGGTGTCTAATTAATATGGCCACGTCTTGTAAGCCTCACTGAATTATACGCACCTGGAGAATAATTTGTAGTCTATGCTCGATGGGCATTCATTCAGATCCTGGATGAATAATGCACACCTGTGGGGTAGCCAGGAGTCTATTTCATTTGGGCACTTATTCATAGCCTCAGTGGATAATATGCACGAGTGTATTAGTAAGGATTTCATTTCATATGGCAACTGACTTACAATTTCAGTGAATAATGCACAAATGTAAAGTACTCAGAAGTATTTTTTTAATTCTTATTGCATTATAGGTTTTGGGGTACATGTGCAGAACGTGCAAGATAGTTGCATAGGTACACACATGGCAGTGTCTTTTGCTGCCTTCCTCCCCTTCACCCACACTTGGCATTCATCCCCAGGCTATCCCTCCCCAGCCCCCCCACGCTGTCAATCCCCCATTCCCCCCAATAGACACCAGTGTAGTGTAGACCGACTCTCTGTGTCCATGTGTTCTCATTTTTCTCACCCACCTATGAGTAAGTATATGCGGTATTTCTTTTTCTGTTCTTGTGTCAGTTTGCTGAGAATGATGTTCTCCAGATACATCCATTTCCTTACAAAGGACACAAACTCATCATTTTTGATTGCTGCATAATATTCCATGGTGTATATGTGCCACATTTTCCCAGTCCAGTCTATCATCGTTGGGCATTTGTGTTGGTTCCAGTTCTTTGCTATTGTAAACAGTGCTGCAACAAACATTCGTGTGCATCTGTCCTTATAGTAGAATGATTTATAGTCCTTTGGATATATACCCAGTAATGGGATTGCTGGGTCAAATGGAATTTCTATCTAGGTCCCTAAGGAATCGCCACACTGTCTTCCACAATGGTTGAACTAATTTACACTTCCACCAACAGTGTAAGTGTGTTCCTATTTCTCCACATCCTCTCCAGCATCTGCTGTCTCCAGATTTTTTAATGATTGCCATTCTAAATGGCGTGATATACTATCTCAATGTGGTTTTGATTTGCATCTCTCTAATGACCAGTGATGATGAGCACGTTTTCATATGTTTGTTGGCCTCATGTATGTCTTCTTTTGTAAAGTGTCAGCAGTCTGTTTCATAGAGCCACTCATTCAGAGATTCACTGAATAATACAAATACTTAAGAAAGAAAAAATCCTGTTTTTCATGGTCACATTATCAGAACCTCACAGAGTAACACACACCTGGGGAAGTGTTAGGAGTTTACTTTATATATCCTCTCATTTACAGCCTCAGCAAACAATGCACACGTGTGGCATAGACAGCAGTCTATTTTATATGGCCACAAAATCAAAGCCTGAGTGAGTAATACACAGCGTTAGAATAGTCACTAGTCTATTCCATGTGCCCAAATATTCAAAGTCAGAGTCAATAATACACACCTGTGGACTAGTCCAAAGAGAATTTCATATGGCCAGAGTTTTAGAACCTCAGTGAATAATACATACCTTGGGAATACTCAGGACCCTATTACATAAGGCATCTATTTCAGGGATTCATTGTATAAGGAACACTTGTATTGTACACAGAATTCTATTTCCTATAGCCAAATATTCAGAACTTAACTGAATTACATATTCCTTGGTGAAAGTCAGGATTATATTTCGTATAGCCACATATTCAGAACCTAACTGAATAACAGAAACCTTGGGGGAAATCAGGATTCTATTACGTATAGCTACTCATTTAGATATCGAATGTAAAAACGCACTCCAATGGAGTATTCAGGAGTCTCTCTTTTATGGCCACTCATTCAGAATTTCACAGAATAGTAAAGAACAATGGAAATTCTGGAGTGTATTTTACATGGCCACTTATTCAGAACCTCATTGAAGAACCATTTGTATCTGGAAAATACTCAGGATTCTATTATATATAGCCACTTATTCAGAAACTCACTGAATAATGCACATCTGGGCAATAGTCTGAAGACTGTTTGATATGACCATTCACCCAGTGACTCAGTGAAAAACGCACAGCTGAAACATATTCAAGAAAATAGAGTCATATAAGTTTATTTTCTGTGGTAACTCTGTCAGAAACTCACAGAAGAATGAGCAACTTGGAAATAGTCAGAGTCCAGCTCATATGGCCACTCAACCAAAGCATTACCGAATAATGCACAATGGGGCAATATTAAGGAGTCTACTTTATATGGACTCTCATTGAGAGCTTCAGTTCGTAATAAACAGCTGTGGAGTAGTCAGGACCCCGTTAAAGATAGCCCCAAATTTCGCAGCTACGTGAATGATACACACATGTGTGATAGTCATGAGACTCTTTGATATGGACACTCATACAGCACCTCTTTGAATACTTCACATTTGGGGAATAATCACTAGTCTATTTCGTATGTTTATTCGTTTGGAGAGTCAAAAAGTAATGCACACCTGTTGAGTAAAATGGGGTCTATTACATAAGGCCACTCTTTCAGTGTTTCAGTGAATAATATGTATATCTAATAAGCCAGGAATCTCTTTTACATGAACACTCATTAAGGGTTTTAGTGCATAATACTTTTCTCAGAAAGAGTCAAGGGTCTACTTCATATAAGTACAAATTCAGAGTCCCTTTAAGTAATGCACACGTGGGCAATAAAAAAGAGGCTCCATTTTATGCCCAATTTGTCAGAGTCTCATTCAATAATACACACCCGCGGAAGCGTTAAGAGTCTACTTCATGTAGCAACTCATTTAGAGCCTCAGTGAATAATTCACACCAGAGTAATAGTCAAGCGTTTTTTATATGGCCACTCACTATGTGCCTCCCTGAATGATACACACCTGGGGAAACCTCACTATTTTATTTTATACTACCACACATTTAGATCCTTCTTGAATACTTCACAATGTAGCAGTAGTCAGGTGTCTATTCTTTCTGGCCTCTCATTCAAAGTTTCAGTGAATAATAAACTTCTATGGAGTAATCAGGGCACTGTTTAAGATAGCCACGAATTAAGTGCTTTTCAGAGTTATACATACCTGGGTGATAGTCAGGATTTTATTTCATATTAACTCTAATTCTGGGTATTGCTGAGTAATCCACCACAGGGGGAGTGTCAGGAGTCAATTTATTGTCGACACTCATACAGAACCTGTTTGAATAATGCACACATGGAGAATAATCATGAGTCTATGTCATACGGCTGTTCGTTCTGACAAATAGTGAATAACGCACATGTGGCATAATGAGAAGTCTGTTTCATATGGCCGTTCTTTCACAGCCTCACTGAATATTACACACTTGTGATATAGTCTGGAGTCTACAGTTTATGGCCACTCATTCAGAGAATCACTGTATAGTGCACACCTGCGGAATGGTAAGAAGTCTATCCTATTTGCATCTCAGTAAGAGCCTCACTAAGTGTATACACCTGGGAAAATAGTCAGGATTTACTTATATCCCCTCATTTAGAGTCTCACTCAATAATGCACACCTGTGGAATAGTAAGGAGACTTTTTTATGTGGCCTCTCATTTGGCATGTCACCGAATTATGTGGTGCAGTCAAGGAATCAATTTCATGTAGACACTTTTTCAGAGCCTCAGTGAATAAGAGAAAACCGTGGTATAATAAGGCATCTAATTAATATGGCCATGTCTTGTAAGCCTCACTGAATTATACGCACCTGGAGAATAATTTGTAGTCTATGCTCGATGGGCATTCATTCAGATCCTGGATGAATAAAACACACCCGTGGGCTAGCCAGGAGTCTATTTCATTTGGACACTTATTCATAGCCTCAGTGGATAATATGCATGAGTGTATTAGTCAGGAATTTATTTCATATGGCCACTGACTTACAATTTCAGTGAATAATGCACAAATATAAAGTACTCCGCAGTCTTTTTCATAGAGCCACTCATTCAGAGATTCACTGAATAATACAAATATTTAAGAAAGAAAAAATCCTGTTTTTTATGGTCACATAATCAGAGCCTCACAGAGTAACACACAACTGGGGAAGTGTTAGGAGTCTACTTTATATAGCCTCTCATTTACAGCCTCAGCAAAAAATTGACACTAGTCTATTTTATTTGGCCACAAAATCAAAGCCTGAGTGAGTAATACACAACGTTAGAATAGTCACTAGTCTATTCCATGTGCCCAAATATTCAAAGTCAGAGTCAATAATACAAACCTGTGGACTAGTCCAAAAAGAATTTTATATGGCCAAAGTTTTAGAACGTCAGTGAATAATGCATACCTCAAGGATACTCAGGAAGCGATTACATATGACATCTATTTCAGAGATTCACTGAATAAGGAACACCTGTATTGTAGTCAAAATCCTATTTTGTATAACCGCATATTGAGAACCTAACTAAATGACATACACCTTGGGGAAAGTCAGGATTCTATTTCGTATAGCCTCTCATTTAGATACCGAATGTGGAAACGCACACCTGTGGAGTATTCAGGAGTTTCTGTTTTATGGCCACTCATTCAGAGCCTCACAGAATAATACAGAACTATGAAAATTCAGGAGTGTATTTTACATGGCCACCTATTCAGAACCTCATTGACGAATCATCTATATCTGGAAAATACTCAGGATGCTATTATACATAGCCACTTATTCAGAGACTTACTGAGTAATATACAGCTGGGGAATAGGCTGGAGACTCTTTGATATGACCGTTCACCCAGTTACTGAGTGAAAATTGCACAGCTGAGAAATAGTCAAGAGAATGGAGTCATGAGTTGATTTTCTGTGGTAATGTGTTCAGAAACTCACTGAAGAATACCTAACTTGGAAATAGTCAGAGTCCAAGTCATATGGACACTCAATCAAAGCATTACCGAATAATGCATAATGGGGCAATAGTAAGGAATCTATTTCATATGGTCTGTCATTCAGAGATTCAGTGTGTAATAAACAGCTGTGGAGTAGTCAGGACTCTATTTAAAGTAGCCCTAAATTCCGCAGCTACGTGAATGATACACACATGTGTGATAGTCAGGAGACTATTTGATCTGGAAACTCATACAGCACCTCTTTGAATACTGCACATTTGGGAAATAATCACTAGTCTATTTCATATGGTGATTTCTTTGGAGCGTCAAAAAATAATGCACACCTGTGAAGTAAAATGGGGTCTATTACATAAGGCCACTCTTTCAGTGTTTCAGTGAATAATATGTATATCTGATAAGACAGGAATCTCTTTCACATCGCCACCCATTCAGGGCCTCAGGGCATAATACTACCCTCAGAAATAGTCAAGGGTCTACTTCAAATAAGTACACATTCAGAGTCCCTGTAAGTAGTGCACACGTGGGAAATATGCAAGAGTCTCTCTTCTATGCCCACTTAGTCAGAGTCTCATTCAATAATACACAACTGGGGAAGAGTTAAGAGCCTACTTCATGTAGCCACTGATTTAGAGCCTCAGTGAATAATTTACACCGGAGTAATAGTCGAGCATTTTTTATATGGCCACTCACTATGTTCCTCCCTGAAAGATACACAGCTGGGGAATCCTGAGGATTCTATTTCATACTACCACACATTTAGATCTTTATTGAATAATTCACAATGGAGCAATAGTCAGGTGTCTATTCTTTCTGGCCTCTCATTCAAAGTTTTAGTGAATAACAAACTTCTATGGAGTAATCAGGGCACTGTTTATGATAGCCACGAATTAAGTGCCTTCCAGAGTTATACACACCTGGGTGATGGTCAGGATTTTATTTCATGTGGACTCTAATTCTGGGTATTGCTGAGTAATACACAACAGAAGGAGTGTCATGAGTCAATTTGTTGTGGACATTCATACAGAACCTGTTTGAATAATTCACACATGGAGAATAATCGGGAGTCCATGTCATAAGGCTACTCATTCAGACAAACAGTAAATAATGCACATGTGGAGTAATGAGAAGTCTGTTTTATATGGCCGTTCTTTTACAACCTAACTTAATATTGCACATTTTTGATAACATCTGGAGTCTATTGTTTATGGCCACTCATTCAGAGAATAACTGAATTATGCACACTTGCCAAATGGTAAGATGTCTTTATACTATGGCCTCTCATTGAGAGCCTTACAAAATGTACCCACCTGGAAAAAATAGTCAGCATTTATTTATATCCCCTCATATAGAGTCTCACTCAATAATACACACCTTTGGAATAGTAAGAAGACTTTACATGTGGCCTCTCATTCGGAGTGTCACTGAATAATGTGGTGTAGTCAGGAGTCTATTTCATGTAGACAATGTTTCAGAGCCTCAGTAAATTAGAGAGACCCTTGCTATAGTAAGGCATCTAATTAATACGGCCACACCTTGTAAGCCTCTCTCAATGGTACACACCTGGACAATAATTTGGAGTCTATTCCCGATGGACATGCATTCAGAGCCTTGGTGAATAACACACACCCGTGGGGTAGCCAGGATTCTATTTAATATGGACACTCATTCATAGCCTCAGTGGATAATATGCACGAGTGTATTAGTCAGGATTTCATTTCATATGGCAACTGGCTTACAATTTTAATGAATAATGCCCAAATGTAAAGTACTCAGCAGTCTTTTTTAAAAATTTTTATTGCATTATAGGTTTTGGGGTCCATGTGCAGAACGTGCAAGATAGTTGCATAGGTACACACATGGCAGTGTGTTTTTCTGCCTTCCTCCCCTTCACCCACACTTGGCATTCATCCCCAGGCTATCCTTTTCCAGCCATCCCACGTTGTCCCTCCCTCATTGCCCCCAATAGACCCTAGTGTAGGGTAGACCGCCTCTGTTTGTCCATGTGTTCTCATTTTTCTCACCCACCTATGAGTGAGTATATGTGGTATTTCTTTTTCTGTTCTTGTGTCAGTTTGCTCAGAACGATGTTCTTTAGATTCATCCATGTCCTTACAAAGGACACAAACTCATCATTTTTGATTGCTGCATAATATTCCATGGTGTATATGGCCAAAATTTTAGAGCCTCAGTGAATAATGCGTACCTCAAGAATACTTGGGACGCGATTACATATGGCATCTATTTCAGATATTCATTGAATAAGGAACACCTGTATTGTAGTCAAAATCCTATTTTGTATAACTGCATACTCAGGACGTAACTAAATGACATGCACCTTGGGGAAAGTCAGGATTCTTTTTCCTATAGCCCATCATTTAGATACAGAATGTGGAAATGCACACCTTCAGGAGTCGCTGTTTTATGGCCACTCATTCAGAGCCTCACAGAATAATACAGAACTATGGAAATTCAGGAGTGAATTTTACATTACCACTTATTCAGAATCTCATTGAAGAATCATCTATATCTGGAAAATACTCAGAATGCTATTATATATAGCCACATATTCAGAGACTCACTTAATAATATACACCTGGGGAATAGTTTGGAGTCTCTTTGATATGACTGTTCACCTAGTGACTGAGTGAAAAATGCACAGCTCAGAAGTAGTCAAGAGGATGGAGTCATGAGTCTATTTTCTGTGGTAACGTGTTCATAAACTCACTGAAGAGTACCCAACTTGGAAATAGTCAGAGTCCAAGTCATATGGCTACTCAATTAAAGTCTTACCAAATAATGCATAATGGGGCAATAGTAAGGAATCTATTTTATATGGCCTCTCATTGAGAACTTCAGTGTGTAATAAACAGCTGTGGAGTAGTCAGGACCCTATTTAAAGTAGCCTGAAATTACGCAGATACATGAATGATACACACATGTTTGATAGTCTGGAGGTTATTTGATATGGACACTCATACAGCACCTCTTTGAACACTGCACATTTGGGGAATAATCACTTGTCTATTTCATATGGTGATTCCTTTGGAGAGTCAAAAAATAACGCAAACCTGTGAAGTAAAATGGTGTCTATTACATAAGGCCACTCTTTCAGTGTTTCAGTGAATAATATGCATATCTGATAAGACAGGAATCTCTTTCACATCGCCACCCATTCAGGGCCTCAGGGCATAATACCATCCTCAGAAATATTCAAGGGTCTACTTCAAATAAGTACACATTCAGAGTCCCTGTAAGTAGTGCACACGTGGGAAATACACAGGAGTCTCTTTTCTATGCCCAATTAGTCAGAGTCTCATTCAATAATACACAACTGGGGAAGAGTTAAGAGCCTACTTCATGTAGCCACTCATTAAGAGCCTCAGTGAATAATTCACACCGGAGTAATAGTCGAGCATTTTTTATATGGCCACTCACTATGTTCCTCCCTGAAAGATACACAGCTGGGGAATCCTGAGCATTCTATTTCATACTACCACACATTTAGGTCTTTATTGAATAATTCTCAATGGTGCAATAGTCAGGTGTCTATTCTTTCTGGCCTCTCATTCAATGTTTCAGTGAATAACAAACTTCTATGGAGTAATCAGGGCACTGTGTATGATAGCCACGAATTAAGTGCCTTCCAGAGTTATACACACCTGGGTGATAGTCAGGATTTTATTTCATATGGACTCTAATTCTGGGTATTGCTGAGTAATACACAACAGGGGGAGTGTCATGAGTCAATTTGTTGTGGACGCTCATACAGAACCTGTTTGAATAATGCACACATGGAGAATAATCAGGAGTCTATGTCATACATCTATGTCATATGGCTACTCATTCAGACAAACAGTAAATTACGCACGTGTGGAGTAATGAGATGTCTGTTTTATATGGCCGTTCTTTCACAACCTAACTTAATATTGCACGTTTGTGATATCATTTGGAGTCTATTGTTTATGGCCACTCATTCAGAGAATCACTGAATTATGGTAATATGCCATATATTAATATGTCTTTATTTTATGGCCTCTCATTGAGAGCCTTACAAAATGTACACACCTGGAAAAATAGTCAGCATTTATTTATATCCTCTCATATAGAGTCCCACTCAGTAATACACACCTTTGGAATAGTAATGAGACTTTACATGTGGCCTCTCAGTTGGAGTGTCACTGAATAATGTGGTGTAGTCAGGAGTCTATTTCATGTAGACAATTTTTCAGAGCCTCAGTAAATTAGAGAGACCCTTGCTATAGTAAGGCATCTAATTAATATGGCCAAATCTTGTAAGCCTCTCTCAATAGTGCACACCCAGATAAAAATTTGGAGTCTATTTGTGATGAACATTCATTCAGCGCCTCGGTGAATAATGCGAACCCGTGGAGAAGCCAAGAGTCTATTTCATATGGACACTCATTCATAGCCTCAGTGGATAATATGCACGTGTATATTAGTCAGGATTTCATTTCATATGACACTGACTCGTAATTTCAGTGAATAATGCACAAATGGAAAGAACTCAGCAGTCTATCTCATAGAGCCACGCATTCAGAGATTCACTGAATAATAGAAATATTTAAGATAGACAGAAACCTGTTTTATATGGTCAATCAGAGCCTCACGATTAACACACAACTGGGGAAGTGTTAGGAGTCTAGTTTTTATAGCCTCTCATTTACAGCCTCATCAAATAATGCACACATGTGAAATAGACAGTAGCCTATTTTATATGGCCATGAAAACAAAGCCTGAGTGAGTAATATACATTTGGACAATAGTCACTTGTCTATTCCATATGCCTAAATATTCAAAGTCAGAGTCAATAATACACACCTGTTGTCTAGTCAAAAATCAATATGATATGGCAAAAGTTTTAGAGCCTCAGTGAATAATACATACCTGGGGAATACCCAGGACCCCATTACATAAGGCATCTTTTTCAGGGATGCATTGAATAAGGAACACTTGTATTGTACACGGAATTCTATTTCCTATAGCCAAACATTCATAACTTAACTGAATGACATACTCCTTGGTGAAAGTCAGAATTCAATTTCGTATAGCCATGTATTCAGAACCTAACTGAATACCATACACCTTGGGGAATGTCAGGAATCTATTTCATATAGCCACATATTCAGAACATAACTGAATAACATTCACCTTGGGGAATGTCAGGATTCTATTTCCTGTAGCCACCTATTCAGAACCGAACTGAATAACATACACCTTGGGGAAAGTCAGAATTCTATTTCCTATAGCCACCCATTTAGATACCAAATGTAAAAACGCACACGTGTGGAGTATTCAGGAATGTCTGTTTCATGGCCACTCATTCAGAGCCTCACAGAATTATACAGAACTATGAAAATTCAGGAGTGTATTTTACATGGCCACTTATTCAGAACCTCATTGAAGAATTATGTATATCTGGAAAATTCTCAGGATTCTATTATATATAGCCACTTATTCAGAGACTCACCAAATATTGGACACCTGTGGAATAGTCTAAAGACTATTTGATATGACCATTCACCCAGTGACTCAGTGAAAAATGCACAGCTGAGATATAGTCAAGAGAATAGAGTCATGATTCTATTTTCTGTGGTGACACATTCAGAAACTAACTGAAGGATACCCACTTTGGAAATAGTCAGAGTTCAGGTCATAAAGCCACTCAATCAAAGCATTGCCGAATAATGCACAATGGGGCAATGGTAAGGAGTCTATTACATATGGCCTATCATTGAGAGCTTCAGTGCATAACAAAGAGATGTGGAATAGTCAAGATCCTCTTTTAGGTAGCCCCAAGTAACACAGCTTTGTGAATGATACACACACGTGTGATAGTCAGGAGACTATTTGATATGGACACTCATACAGCACCTCTTCGAATACCGCATATTTAGGGAATAATCAATAGTCTATTTCATGTGGTGATTCATTTGGAGAGTGAAAATGTAACGCACACCTGTAAAGTAAAATGAGGCCTATCAGATAAAGCCACTCGTTCAGTGTTTCAGTGAAAAATATGTATATTTGATAAGTCAGAAATGTCTTTCACATGGCCACTGGTTCAGGGCCTCAGTGCACTATAATCCCCTCAGAAATAGTCAAGGGTTTACTTGAAAAAAGTACACATTCAGAGTCTCTGTATGTAAAACACAAATGCGCAATACCAAGAGTCTGTTTTCTTTTTTTCTTTTTAATTTTTATTGCATTATAGGTTTTGGGGTACATGTGCAGAACGTGCAAGATAGTTGCATAGGTACACACATGGCAGTGTGTTTTGCTGCCTTCCTCCCCTTCACCCACACTTGCTATTCATCCCCAGGCTATCCTCCCCAGCCTCCCCCGCTGTCCCTCCCCCATTTCCCCCAACAGTCCCCAGTGTATAGGAGACCGCCTCTCTGTGTCCATGTGTTCTCATTTTTCTCACCCACCTATGAGTGAGTATATGCAGTATTCCTTTTTCTGTTTTTGTGTCAGTTTGCTGAGAATGATGTTCTCCAGATTCATCCATGTCCTTACAGAGGACACAAACTCATCATTTTTGATTGCTGCATAATATTCCATGGTGTATATGTGCCACATTTTTTCAGTCCAGTCTATCATCGATGCGCATTTGGGTTGGTTCCAGGTCTTTGCTATTGTAAACAGTGCTGCAATGAACATTCGTGTGCATGTGTCCTTATAGGAGAACGATTTATAGTCCTTTGGATATATACCCAGTAATGGGATTACTGTGTCAAATGGAATTTCTATTTCTAGGTCCCTGAGGAATCGCCACAGAATCTGTTTTCTATGCCCACTTAGTCAGAGTTTCATTCAATAATACACATCTGGGAAAGAGTTAAGAGTCTGCTTCATGTAGCCACTCATTTAGCGACTCAGTGAATAATTCACACCGGAATAACAGTTGAGAATTTTTATATGGCCACTCACTATGTGACTCCCTGTATGATACACACCTGGGGAATCCTCATATTCTATGTCATAATAGCACATATTTAGAACCTTTTTGAATATATCACAATGGAACAATAGTCAGGTGTCTATTTTTCTGGTCTCCCATTCAAAGTTTCAATGAATAAAAAACTTCTATTGAGTAATCAGAACACTGTTTAAGATAGCCACGAATTAAGTATCTTCCTGAGTAATACACACCTGGGTGACAGTCAGGAGTTTCTTTCATATAGACGCTAATGCTGGGTATTGCTGAGCAATACACAACTGGGGGAGTGTCAGGAGTCTACTTGGTATGAACACTCATACAGAAACTGTGAATTATGCACACATGAGAATAATCAGGAGTCTATGACATACGGCTACTCATTCAGAAAAACAGTGAATAAACCACATGTGATATAATGAGAAGTCTGTTTTATATGGCCTTTCTATCACAGCCTCACTGAATATTACACACCTGTGATATAGTCTGGAGTCTATGGTTTATTGCCACTCATTCAGAGCATCACTTAATAATGCACACCTGGGGAAAAATCAGAAGTCTCTATCCTATGGCCTCTCATTGGGAGCCTCACTAAATGTACACACCTGGGAAAATAGTCAGGATTTTCTTATGTCACCTCATTTAGAGTCTCACTAAATAATACACACCTGTGGAAGAGTATGGAGATTTTTCATGTGGCTACTTTTTTAGAGTGTCAATGAATAATGTGGTGAATTCAGGAGTCCATTTTATGTAGACAGATTTTCGGAACCTCAGTGAATAAAAGACTCTTGCAATACTGAGGCATCTAATTAATATGGCCACATCTTGTAAGCCTTACTAAATAATTCACACCTTGAGAATTATTTGGAGTTTATTTTTGATGGACATTCATTCAGAGCCATGGTGAATAATGCACACCAGTGGGGTAGCCAGTTGTCTATTTTATATGGACTCTATTCATAGCCTCAGTGGATAATATGCACGTGTGGATTAGTCAGGATTTTATTTCATATGGCCACTGACTCGCAATTTCTGTGAATAATGCACAATTGTAAAGTACACAGCAGTCTATTTTACAGAGCCACTAATTCAGAGATTCACTGAACAATACAAATATTTAAGACAGAATCCTGTTTCATATGTTCACACATTCAGAGCCTCACTGAGTAACACACACCTAGGGAAACGTTAGGAGTCTACTTTATATAGACTCTCATTTGCAGCCTCACCGAATAATGCACACGTGTGGAATATATACTATTCTATTTTATATGGCCACAAAATCAAAGCCTGACCAATACACAACTTTAGAATAATCACAAGTCTATTCCATATGCCCAAATATTGAAAGTCAGAGTCAATAATACACACCTGTGGACTAGTCAAAAAACAATTTCATATGGTCAAAGTTTTAGAGCCTCAGTGAATAATACATACCTGGGGAATACTAAGGACGCTATTACATATGGCACCTATTTAAGAGTTTCATTGAATAAGGAACACCTATATTGTAGTCAGAATTCTATTTTGTATAGCCACATATTCAGAACCTAATTGTAAGACATACATTTTGGGGAAAGTCAGGATTCTATTTCATTTAGCCACATATTTAGAACATAATTTAATAACATACACCTTGGGTAAATTCAGGATTCTATTTCCTATCGCCACCCATTTAGATACCAAATGTAAAAACGCACACCTGCGGAGTACTCAGGAGTGTCTGTTTTATGGCCACTCATTCAGAGCCTCACAGAATAATACATAACAATGGAAATTCAGGAGTGTATTTTACGTGGCCACTTATTCAGATCCTCATTGAAGAATCATGTATATCTGGAAAATACACAGGATTCTATTATATATAGCCATTTATTCAGAGACTCACCGAATAATGCACACCTGGGGAATAGTAAGGAGACTATTTGATATGACCGTTCACCCAGTGACTCAGTGAAAAATGCACAGCTGAGATAGAGTCAAGAGAATAGTGTCATGAGTCTATTTTCTGTGGTGACACATTCAGAATCTAATGGAAGAATACCCACCTTGAAAATAGTCAGAGTCCAGGTCATAAGTCCACTCAATCAAAGCAGTACTGAATAATGCGCAATGGGGCAATAGTCAGGAATCTATTACATATGGCTTCTCATTGAGAGTTTCAGTGCATAACAAAGAGCTGTGGAGTAGTCAGGACCCTCTTTTAGGTAGCCCCATGTTACGCAACTACATGAATGATACACACATGGGTCATAGTTAGGAGACTATTTGATATGGACACTCATAGAGCACCTCTTCACATACTGCACATTGGGGGAATAATCACGTCTATTTCATATGGTGATTCGTTTGGAGACTCAAAAAATAACGCACACCTGTGAAGTAAAATAGGGTCTATTACATAAGTCCACTCTTTCAGTGATTCAGTGAATAGTATGTATATCTGATAAGTCAGAAATGTCTTTCACATCGCCACCCATTCAGGGCCTCAGGGCATAATACTACCCTCAGAAATAGTCAAGGGTCTACTTCAAAAAGGTTAACATTCAGAGCCTCTGTAAGTAATGCACACATGGGCAATACACAAGAGTCCCTTTTCTATGCACACTTAGTCAGAGTTTCCTTCAATAATACACACCTGGAAAAGATTTAAGAGTCTACTTCATGTAGCCACTCATTTAGCACCTCAGTGAATAATTCACACCAAAGTAACAGTCGAGAATTTTTTATATGGACACTCACTATGTGACTCCCTGAATGATACACACCTGGGGAATCCTCACATTCTGTTTCATACTACCACATATTTAGAAACTTATTGAATAATTCACAATGGAGCAGTAGTCAGAAGTCTATTCTTTCTATCCTCTCATTCAACGTTTCAGTGAATAATAAACTTTTATGGAGTAATCAGGGCACTGTTTATGATAGCCGAGAATTAAGTGCCTTCCAGAGTTATACACACCTGGGTGATAGGAGTTTATTTCATATGGACTCTAATTCTGGGTACTGCTGAGTAATACACAACAGGGGGAGTGTCATGAGCCAATTTGGTGTGGACATTCATAAAGAACCTGTTTAAATAATGCACACATGGAGAATAATCAGGATTCTATGTCATACGGGTACTAATTCACACAAACATTGAATAACCTACATGTGGATTAATGAGAAGTCTGTTTTATATGGCCTTTCTTTCACAGCCTTACTGAATATTACAAACCTGTGATATAGTCTGGTGTCTATTGTTTATGGCCACTCATTCAGAGCATCACTGAATAATGCACACCTGGGGAATAATCAGAAGTCTCTATCCTATGGCCTCTCATCAAGAGCCTCACTAAATGTACACACCTGGAAAAACAGTCAGGGGTTACTTATATCACCAAGTTTAGAGTCTCACTCAATAATACACACCTGTGGAAGAGTATAGAGACTTTTTCTTGTGGCTACTCTTACGAAGTGCCCCTGAATAATGCCGTGAATTCAGGAGTCTATTTTATGTAGACAAATTTTCCGAACGTCAGTGAATAAAATTGACTCTTTCTAGAGTAAGGCATCAAATTAGTATTGCCACATCTTTTAAGCCTTACAAAATAATACAAACCTGGAGAATAATTTGGAGCCTATTTTTTATGGATATTCATTCAGAGCATTGGTGAACAATGCACACCCGTGGGGTAGGCAGGTGTCTAGTTCATTTAGACGCTATTCATAGCCTCAGCGGATGATAGGCACGTGTGGGTTAGTCAGGATTTCATTTCATATGGCCACTGACTCGTAATTTCAGTGAATAATGCACAAATGTAAAGTACTCAGCAGTCTATTTCACAGAGCCACTCATTCTGAGATTCACTGAACAATATAAATAGTTAAGATATACAGAATCCTGTTTCATATGGTCACACAATCAGAGCCTCACTGAGTAAGACACACCTGGGTAAACGTTTGGAGTCTACTTTATATAGCCTCTCATTTGCAACCTCAGCGAATAATGCACACGTGTGGAATAGACACTAGTCTATTTTATATGGCCACTAAATCAAAGACTGAGTGAGTAATACACAACTTTAGAATAGTCACAAGTCTATTCCATATGCCCAAATATTCAAAGTCAAAGTCAATAATACACACCTGTGGACTAGTCATAAAACAATTTAATATGGCACAAGTTTTAGAGATTCCGTGAATAATACGTACCAGGGGAGTACTCAGGACGCTATTACATATGGCCCATATTTTAGAGGTTCATTGAATAAGGAGCACCTGTATTGTAGTTACAATTCTATTTTGTATAGCCACAAATTCAGGAAGTAACATAAAGACACACACATTGAGGAGAGTCAGGATTCTATTTCATATAGCCACATATTCAGAACCTAACTGAATTACATACACCTTGGGGAAAGTCAGGATTCTATTTTCTATAGCCACACATTTAGATACCAAATGTAAAAACGCACACCTGCGGAGTATTCAGGAGTGTCTGTTTTATGGCCACTGGTTCCAAGCCTCACAGAATAATACAGAACTATGGAAATTCTGGAGTGTATTTTACAAGACAACTTATTCAGAACCTCATTGAAGTATCATGTATATCTGGAAAATACTCAGAATTCTATTATATATAGCCACTTATTCAGAGGCTCAACGAATAATGCACACCTGGGGAATAGTCCGGAGACAATTTGATATGACAGTTCACCAAATGACTCAGTGAAAAATGCACAGCTGAGATAGAGTCAAGAGAATAGTGTCATGAGTCTATTTTCAGTGGTGACATATTCAGAAACTAAGTGAAGAATACCCACCTTGGAAATAGTCAGAGTCCATGTCATAAGGCCACTCAATCAAAGCATTATGGAATAATGCACAATTCGGAAATTGTAGGGAGTCTATTACATATGGCCTCTCAATGAGAGCTTCAGTGAATAATAGAGAGCTGTGGAGTAGTCAGGACCCTCTTTTAGGTAGCCCCAAGTTACGCAGCTATGTGAATGATACACACATGTGTGATAGTCAGGAGAGTATTTGATATGGACAATCATACAGCACCTCTTCGAATATTGCACATTTGGAAAACAATCACTAGTCTATTTCATATGGTGATTCATTTGGAGAGTCAAAAAATAATGAACACCTGTGGATTTAAATGGGGTCTATTACATAAGGCCACACTTTCCGTGTTTCAGTGAATAATATCTATATCCGATAAGTCAGGAATGTCTTTCACATTGCCACTCTTTCAGGGCCTCAGTGCATAATACTCCCATCAGAAATAGTCAAGGGTCTACTTCAAAAATGTTCACATTCAACGCCTCTGTAAGTAATGCACACATGGGCAATACACAAGAGTCCCTTTTCTATGCACACTTAGTCAGAGTTTTCTTCAATAATACACACCTGGAAAAGAGTTAAGAGTCTACTTCATGTAGCCATTCATTTAGCCCCTCAGTGAATAATTCACACCGGAGTAACAGTCGAGAATTTTTTATATGGCCACTCACTATGTGACTCCCTGAATGATACACACCTGGGGAATCCTCACATTCTATTTCAAAATAGCACACATTTAGAACCTTATTGAATAATTCACAATGGAGCAATAGTCAGGTGTCTATTCTTTCTATCCTCTCATTCAACCTTGCAGCGAATAGTAAACTTCTATGGAGTAATCAGGGAACTGTTTAAGATAGCAGCGAATTATGTGCTTCCTGAGTAATACACACCTGGGTGATAGGAGTTTATTTCATATAAATGTTAATTATGTGTATTACACTGCTGTGTAATACACAACAGGGGGAGGGTCAGGAATCTATTTGGTATGGACATTCATACAGAACCTGTTTGAATTATGCACACATGGAGAATAATCAGGAGTCTATGTCATACAGCTACTCATTCACAGAATCTGAATAAATACATGTGGAGTAATGAGAAGTCTGTTTTATATGGCCTTTCTTTCACAGCCTCACTGAATATTACAAACCTGTGATATAGTCTGGTGTATATTGTTTATGGCCACTCATTCAGAGCATCACTGAATAATGCACACCTAGTGGAATAATCAGAAGTATCTATCCTATGGCCTCTCATCAAGAGCCTCACTAAATGTACACACCTGGAAAAACAGTCAGGGGTTACTTATATCACCTAGTTTAGAGTCTCACTCAATAATACACACCTGTGGAAGAGTATAGTTTCTCTTATGGCTACTCTTAAAGAGTGCCCCTGAATAATGTGAATTCAGTTTCTATTTTATGTAGGCAAATATTTGGAACAGCAGTGAATATAAGAGACTCTTGCTATAGTAAGGCATCTAATTAATATGGCCATATCTTGTAAGCCTTAATAAATAATACATACCTAGGGAATAATTTGGAGTCTATTTTCGATGGACATTCATTCAGAGCCACGGTGAATAATGCACACTCATAGGGTAGCCAGGCGTCTATTTTATTTGGACGCTATTCATAGCCTCAGTGGATAATATGCACGTGTTGATTAAATAGGATTTCATTTCGTATGGCCACTGACTCCTAATTTCAATGAATAATGAACAAATGTAAAGTACTCCGCAGTCTATTTCACAGAGCCAGTCATTCAAAGATTCACTGAATAATACGAATATTTAACATAGACCGAATCCTGTTTCATATGGTCACACAATCAGAGCCTTACTGAGTAACACACACCTGGGGAAGCGTTAGCAGTCTACTTTATATAGCCTCTCATTTGCAGCCTCAGCGAATAATGCACACGTGTGGAATAGAAACTAGTCTAATTTATATGGCCACAAACTCAAAGCCTGAGTGAGAAATACACAACTTTAGAATAGTCACAAGTCTATTCCAAATGCCCAAATATTCAAAGTCAGAGTCAATAATACACACCTGTGGACTAGTCAAAAAACAATTTCATATGGCCAAGGTTTTGAAGCCTTAGTGAATAATACATACCTGGGGAATACTCAGGACGCTATTACATATGACCCCTATTTCAGAGATTCATTGTATAAGAAACACCTGTTTTGTAGTCAGAATTCAATTTTGTATAGTCACATATTCAGAGCCTAACTGAAAGACATACACCTAGGGAAAAGTCAGAATTCTATTTCGTATAGGCACATAAACAGAACCTAACTGAATAACATACACCTTGGGTAAAGTCAGGATTCTATTTCCTAAAGCCACCCATGTAGTTACCAAATGTAAAAATGCACACCTGCGGAGGATTCAGGAGTGTCTGTTTTATGGCCATTCATTCAGAGCCTCACAGAATAATACAGAACTATGGAAATTCAGGAGTGTATTTTACATGGCCACTTATTCATAACCTCATAGAAAAATCATGTATATCTGGAAAATACGCAGGATTCTATTATATACAGCCATTTATTCAGATACTCACCGAATAATGCACACCTGGGGAATAGTCTGGAGATTTTCATATGACTGTTCACCCAGTGATTCAGTGAAAAATGCACAGCTGAGATAGAGTGAAGAGAATAGAGTCATGAGTCTATTTTCTGTGGAGACACATTCAGAAACTAACTGGAGAATACCCACCTTGGAAATAGTTAGAGTCCAGGTCATAAGGCCACTCAATCAAAGCATTTCCGAATAATGCACAATGGGGTAATAGTAAGGAGTCTATTACATGTGGCCGCTCATTGAGAGCTTCAGTGCATAAGAAAGAGCTGTGGAGTAGTCAGGAACCTCTTTTAGGTAGCCCCAAGTTACGCAGCTACGTGAATGATACACACATGTGTGATAGTCAGGAGACTATTTGATATGGACACTCATACAGCACCTCTTCAAGTACTGCCCATTTGTGGAATAATCACTAGTCTATTTGTTATGGTGATTCGTTTTGAGAGTCAAAGTAATGCACTCCTATGGAGTAAAATGGGGTCTATTACATAAGGCCACTCTTTCAGTGTTTCAGGGAATAATACCTATATCTGATAAATCAGGAATCTCTTTCACATGGCCACTCGTTCAGAGCCTCAGTGCATAATACTCCCCTAAGACATAGTTTAGGGTGAATTTCAAATAAGTACACATTCAGAGTCTCTGTAAGTAATGCACACATGGGCAATAAACCAGACTCTATTTTCTATGACCATTTAGTCAGAGTTGCATTCAATTATACACACCTGGGGAAAAGTTAAGAGTCTCTTTCATGTAGCCACTAATTTAGAACCTCAATGAATAATTCACAACAAAAAAATAGTCGAGAATTTTTTATATTGCCACTCACTATGTGCCTCCCTTAATGATATCCTCCTGGCGAATTCTCAGGATTCTATTTCATACTACCACACGTTTAGTACCTTATTGCATAATTCACAATGGAGCAGTAGTCATGTGTCTATTCTTTCTGACCTCTCATTTAAAGATTCAGTAAATAATAAACTTCTATGGAGTAATCAGGGTACTGTTTAAGATAGCCACAAAATAAGTGCCTCCCTGGGTGATACACACCTCGGTGATAGTCCGGACTTTATTTCATATGAACTGTAATTCTGGGTCTTGCTGTGTAATACACAACTGGAGGAGTGTCAGGAGTCTATTTGGTGTGGACACTCATACAGGTCCTGTTTGAATAATGCATACATGGAGAATAATTAGGAGTCTATGTCATGCAGCTACTCATTCAGAAAAACAGTGAATAATGCACATGTGGAGTAATTATAAGTCTGTTTCGTATGTCCGTTCTTTCACAGCCTCACTGAATATTACACTTGTGACATAGTCTGGAGTCTATTGTTTATGGCCACTTATTCAGAGTCACTGAATAATGCACACCTCCTGAATGATAAGAAGTCTGTATACTATGGCCTGTCATTGAGAGCCTCACTAAATGTACACACCTGGGAAAATAGTCAGGATTTACTTATATGCCCTCATTTAGTCTCACTCAATAATGCACACCTGTGGAAGAAGACCTTTTCATGTGGCTTCTCATACAGAGTGTCACTGAATAATGTGGTGTAGTCAGGAGTCTATTTCAGGTAGACACTTTTTCAGAGCCTAAGTGAATAAGTGAGACCCTTTCTATAGTAAGGCATCAAATTAATATGGCCACATCTTGTAAGCCTCACTGAATAATACACACCTGGAGAATAATTTGGAGTCTATCTTCTAAGGACATTCATTTAGAGCTTTGGTGAATAATGCACACCCGTGTGTTAGCAAGAGTTTATTTCATATGGACACTCATTCATAAACTCAGTGGATAATATGAACGTGTGGATTAGTCAGGATTTCATTTTATATGGACACTGACTCATAATCTCAGTGAATAATTCACAAATTTAAAATATTCAGCAGTCTATTTCATAGAGCCACTCATTCAGAGATTCACTGAATAATACAAATATTTAAGATAGACAGAAACCTGGTTCACATGTTCCCACAATCAGAGCCTCATTGAGTAACACGCACCTGGGGAAAGGTTGGGAGTCTACTTTATATAGCCTCTCATTTACAGCCTTAGCGAATAATGCACACGTGTATAATAGACATTAGTCTATTTTAAACGGCCACAAAGTCAAAGCCTGAGTGAGAAATACTCAACAGTGGAATAGTCACTAATCTATTTCATCTGCACAAATATTCAAATCAGAGTCAATAATACACACCTGTGGACTAGCCAAAAAAAAATTCGTATGGCCAAAATTTTAGAGCCTCAGTGAATAATACATACCTGGGGAATACTCATGACGCTATTCCATATGGCATCTATTTCAGAGATTCATTGAATAGGAAAATTCGGTACTGTAATCAGAATTCTATTTCATATAGATACATATTCAGAACCTAAATGAATGACATACACCTGGCGGAAAGTCAGGATTCTATTTCATAAAGCTACATATTCAGAACCTTACTGAATAACATACTCCTTTGGAAAAGTCAGGATTCTATTTTGTATAGCCAGTCATTTAGATATCCAATATGAAAACGCACACCTGTGGAGTATTCAGGAGTCTCTGTTTTATGGCCACTCATTCAGATCCTCACAGAATAATAGAGAACTATAGAAATTCAGGAGTGTATTTTACATGGCCACTTATTCAGAACCTCATTGAAGAATCATATATATCTGGAAAACACTCAGGACTCTATTATATACATAGACGCTTCTTCAGAGACTCACTAAATAATGCACTCCTGGGGAATAGTCTGGAGATGATTTCTTATGAATGTTCACCCATCGACTCCCTGAAAAACACACAGCTGAGAAATATTCAAGACGACAGAGTCATGAGTCTATTTTCTGTGGTAACTTGTTCAGAAACTAACTGAAGAATACCCACCTTGGAAATAGTCAGAGTCCAGGTCATATGGCAACTCAATCTAAGCATTACTGAATAATGCACAATGGGGCAATAGTAAGGAGTCTACTTCTTATGGCCTCCCATTGAGAGGCTCAGTGTGTAATAAACAGCTGTGGAGTAGTCAGGACCTCTTTAAAGCAGCCCCAAATTACGCAGCTACGTGAATGATACACACATTTGTGATAGTCAGGAGACTCTTTTATATTGACCCTCATACAGTACCTCTTCAAATACTGCACATTTGGGGAATAAACACTAGTCTATTTCATATGGTGATTCGTTTGGAGAGTCAAAAAAATCTCACAGCTGTGGAGTAAAATAGGTCTATTATATAGGGACAGTTTTTCAGTGTTTCAGTGAATAGTATTTATATCTGATAAGTCGGGAATCTCTTTCACATGGCCACTCATTCAGGGCCTCAGTGCATAATACTCCCCTCAGAAACAGTCAAGGGTCTACTTCAAGTAAATACACCTTAGGAGTCTCTGTAAGTAATGCACACATGGGCAATACACAAGAGTCTCTTTTCTATGCCCACTTAGTCAGAGTCTCATTCAATAATTCACACCTGTGGAAGAGTTAAGAGTCTACTTCATGTAGCCACTCATTTACAGCCTCAGTGAATAATTCACACCAAAGTAATACTCGAGCATTTTTAATATGGCCACTCACTATGTGCCTCCCTGAATGATACACACCTGGGGAATCTTCAAAATTCTATTATATTTTACCACACAGTTAGAACATTATTGAATAATTTACAATGGATCAATAGTTAGGTGTCTATTCTTTCTGGCCTCTCATTCAAAATTTCACTGAAAAATAAACTTCTATGGAGAGTCAGAGCACTGTTTATGATAGCCACATATTAAGTGCCTTCCTTAGTGATACAAACCTGGGTGATAATCAGGACATAATTTAATATGAACTTTAATTCAGGGTATTGCTGAGTAATACACAACTGGTTGAGTGTCAGGAGTCTATTTTTATGGACATTCATACAGAAACTATTTTAATAATGCACACACGGAGAATAATCAAAAGTCTATGTCATACGGCTACTCATTCAGACAAACAGTGAAAAACGCACATGTGGAGTAATGAGAAGTCTGTTTCATATGGCCGTTCATTCACAGCCTCACTCAATATTACACACTTGTGATATAGTCTGGAGTCTATTGTTTATGGCAACTCATTCAGAGAATCACTAAATAATGCACACCTGCGGTATAGTCAGAAGCCTCTATTCTATGGCCTCTCATTGAGAGCCTCACTAAATTTACATGCATTGAAAAATAGTCAGGAACTTCTTATGTCCCCTCATTTAGACTCTCACTCAATATTGCTCACCTGTGGAATAGTAAAGAGACTTTTACATGTGGCCTCTCATTCGGATTGTCACTGAATAATGTGGTGTAGTCAGGAGTCTATTTCATGTACACATTTTCAGAGCCTCAGTGAATAAGAGAGACCCTTGTTATAGTAAGGCATCTAATTAATATGGCCACATCTTGTAAGCCTCACTGAATAATACACACCTGGAGAATAATTTGGAGTCCATTTGTGATGGACATTCATTCAGAGCATCGGTGAATAATGCACACCCCTGGGGTAGCCAGGAGACTATTTCATTTGGACACTCATTTATAGCCTAATTGGATAATATGCAAGTGTGGATTAGTCAGGATTTCATTTCATATGGACACTGAATCATAATTTCAGTGAATAGTTCACAAATGTAAAGTACTCAGCAGTCTATTTCATAGAGCCACTCATTCAGAGATTCACTGAATAATACAAGTATGTAAGATAGACAGAATCCTGTTTTATATGGTCACACAATCAGAACCTTACTGAGTAACACACATCTGGGAAAAGGTTAGGAGTCTACTTTATATAGCCTCACATTTACAGCCGCAGAAAATAATGCACACGTGTGGAATAGACACTAGTCTATTATATATGGCCAAAAAATCAAAGCCTGAGTGTTCAATACACAACTTGAGAATAGTCACTTGTCTATTCCATATACCCAAATATTCACATTTAGAGTCAATAATACACACCTGTGGACTAGTCAAAAAACAATTTCATATGGCTAAAGTTTTAGAGCCTCAGAGAATAATTCATACCTGTGTAATACTCTGGACGCTATTACATATGGCATCTATTTCAGAGATTCATTGAATAAGGAACCCCTGTATTGTAGTCAGAATTCTATTTTGTATAGCCCCACATTCAGAACCTAACACCATGACATACACATTGGGAAAAGTCAGGATTCCATTTCGTATAGCCGCTCGTTTAGATACTGAATATGCAAACGCACACCTGCGAGGTATTCCGGAGTCTCTGTTTTATTGCCACTCATTCAGAGCCTCAAAGAATAATAAAGAACTATGAAAATTCAGGAGGCTATTTTACATGGCCACTTATTCAGAACCTCATTGAAGAATCATATATATCTGGACAATACTCAGGATTCTATTATATACAGTCACTTATTCAGAGACTCACTGAATAATGCACACCTGGAGACTATTTGATATGACCGTTCACCCAGTGACTCAGTGAAAAATGCACAGTTCATAAATAGACAAAGTAGAGTCATGAGTCTATTTTATGTGGTCGTTCAGAAACTCATTGAAGAATACCCACTTCGGAAATAGTCAGAGTCCAGATCATATGGCCACTCAGTAAAAGCATTACCGGATAATGCACAATGAGGCAATAGTAAGGAGTCTGTTTCATATGTCCCCTCACTGAGAGCTTCAGCGCATAATAAACACTTGTGGAGTAGTCAGGACCCTATTTAAGGTAGCCCTAAATTACGCAGCTACGTGAATAATAAACACATATATGATAGTCAGGATACTACTGGATATGGACACTCATACAGCACCTCTTCGAATACTGCACATTTGGGGAATAATCACTAGTCTCTTTCATATGGTGATTCGTTTGGAGAGTCAAAACATACTGCACACCTGTGGAGTAAAATGGGGTCTAATACATAAGGGAACTCTTTCAGTGTTTCAGTGAATAATATGTATATCTGATAAGTGAGGAATCTCTTTCACTTAGTCACTCATTCAGGGCCTCAGTGCATAATACTGCCCTCAGAAATAGTCAAGGGTTTTCTTGAAATAAGTACACATTCAGAGTCTGTGTAAGTAATTCATACATGGGCAATACACAAGAGTCTCTTTTCTATGCCCACGTAGTCGGAGTCTCATTCAATAGTACACACCTGAATAAGAGTTAAGATTCTACTTCATGCAGCCACTCATTTAAAGCTTCAGTGAATAATTCACATGGAGGTAATAGTCGAGGATTCTTTATATGGCCACTTACTTTGTGCCTCCCTGAATGATACACACCTGGGGAATCCTCAGGATTCTATTTCATACTACCACACATTTAGAACCTTATTGAATAATACACAAATGAGCAATATTCAGGTGTCTATACTTTCTGGCCCCTCATTCAAAGATTTAGTGAATAATAAACTTCTGTGGAGTAATCAGAGCACTGTTTAAGATAGCCACAAATTAATGGCCTTCCAGAGTGATAAACGACTGAGTAATAGTCAGGAGTTTATTTCATATGAACTCTAATTCTGTGTATTGCTGTGTAATACACAACTGGTGGTGTGTCAGGAGTCTATTTGGTTTGGACACTCATAGAGAACCTGATTGAATAATGCACACATGGAGAATAATCAGGAGTCTCTGTCATATGGCTACTCATTCAGACAAACACTGGTAACTCACATGTGGAATAATGAGAAGTCTCTTTCATATGGCCATACCTTCACAACCTCACTGAATATTACACACGTGATATAGTCAGGACTCTATTGTTTATGGCCATTCATTCATAGAATCACTGAATGACGCACACATGCGGAATAGTCAGAAGTCTCTATCATATTGCCACTCATTAAGAGCCTCAGTAAAGGTACACACCTGGAAAAATAGTCAGGAATTACTTATTTCCACTCATTTATTGTCTCACTCAATAATGCACACCTGTGGAATAGTAAAGAGACTTTTTCATGTGGCCTCTCATTCGGAGTGTCACTGAATAATGTGGTGTAGTCAGGAGTCTATTTTATGTAAACACATTTCCAGAGACTCAGTGAATAAGAGAGACCCTTGCTATAGTAAGACATCTAATTAATATGGCCACATCTTGTAAGCCTCACTGAATAATACACACCTGGAGAATAATTTGTAGTCTATTTGCGATGGACATTCATTCAGAGCATCAGTGAATAATGCACATCCTAGGGGTATCCAGGAGTCTATTTCATTTGTACACTCATTCATAGCCTCAGTGGATAATATGCACCTGTGGATTAGTCAGGATTTCACTTCATATGGCCACAGACTCGTAATTTCAGTGAATAATGCACAAATGTAAAGTACTCAGTAGTCTATTTCATAGAGCCACTCATTCAGAGATTCACTGAAAAATACAATTATTTAAGATAGACAGGGGAGGAGGCAAAATGGCATCGTAGAGGACACTCAGGATTGCAGCTCTCAGTGAAGGCGCAGAGGGTGAGTCCTAGCCGCATTCTCGGATGTTCCTTTTATGCCCATAGAGCGTTGAAAGTCCCAGGTGTGGGAGAGACAAGGGACTCTAACGCATACGGCTAACGCAGGCGGCTCCCACCGCTTCTTTGGCCGGCACCGCAGCGGGACCCGGCGTGGAACTCACTGGTCTGGGTGCCCTGTTAAACCGGAAATCTGAGATTTGGAAGGGCAGATTGGCATGTTCATCTGATTGAACGGGACTTGGACAATGAGCCAGACCAGGAGTTTCCTTGGAAGCGTGATCTGAGCCGGGGTAGTGGGCAGCGGCATGGGAGATTGCACAGATCCCAGTGCCCTATCAGCAGGCTACTGGGGCGCCAGTGAGAGAGTCAACCTTTCAGCTTGGGGAGAGGAAGAGAGAGAGAGAGAGGACAGACTCTGAGGCAGGGAGCTGGGTGATCAGGCTCGGCAGGTCCCACACTCACGGGGACAAGCAGGGTGGCGACTGGAGATGCTTGGGGCTGAGAGTTTTGCTGCCGGCATCTAGGACGGTGCAGCCCGGTGAGGGAGGGGCGTCCACCATTGCTGACGCAGTCCACCCCCACTGAAGTACCGCCCAGGACTGATGCAGCCTGCCATTGCCGAGGCAACCTGCCATAACAGAGAGACTCCTCGCTCCACAGCAGAAGGGAGACCAGCAGCAACAGGGCAGACCCGCGCTAGCAGGTCAAAGCCCCTAGTGCGGCAGGACAGTGCAACAGATACTCATAAAGAAAGCCCCAACTCCCTGAGACAGAGCATCTAAGAGGGGAAAAAAAAAGAGAGTGGTGTTTTATGAGTTCTATAGCAGCAGACATAACCAACCTCCCAAAAATGCTGAATGAACAACGGAGCTCACAGCTCAGCACTGGAGCTCCTAAAAAGCACAGACTGTCTCCTCAAGCAGCTCCCTGACCCCTGTATATCCAAGGAGTCACCCCAGAAAAGGACTAATCAGACTGACATTTGGCTGGCATTCTTCTGGAACAAGGACAGCAGAAGAAGAAACTGGTATCATCCCTCACTGTTCCGCACCTGCTGCAGGTATACCCCAGACAAGAAGGGGCTGGAGTGGACCTCAGCAGTCGTACAGCAGAGGGGATAGACCATTAGAGGGAAAACTAAGTAACAGAAATACTTCATCATCAACAATCTCAGCGTCCACACAGAGACCCAATTGAAAAATCAGCAACTACTAAGACAACAGGCGGATAAATCCATAAAGATGGGAAGAAACCAGCGCAAAAAGGAGGAAAGCACCCAAAACCAAAACACCTCACCTCCAAAAAAGGACCAAAACTCCTCACCAGCAAGGGAACAAAGCTGGACGAAGAATGAATATGACGAAATGACGGAATCAGACTTCAGAAAGTGGATAATGAGAAACTTCAGTGAGCTAAAGGAACATGTACTAAACCAGTGCAAAGAAACTAAGAACCTTGAAAGAAGATTTGAAAAAAGATTCGAGGAATTGATAACAGGAATGGACAACTTAGAGAGGAATATGAATGAATTGAAGGAGCTGAAAGACACAACACGAGAACTTCGCGAAGCATGCACAAGTTTCAACAGCCAAATTGACCAAGCAGAAGAAAGAATATCAGAAGTTGAAGATCAACTCAATGAAATAAAACGAGAAACCAAGATTAAGGAAAAAATTACAAAAAGGAATGAACAAAATCTCCAAGAAATGTGGGACTATGTGAAGAGACCCAACCTACGTTTGATAGGTGTACCAGAATGTGACGAAGAGAATGAATCCAAGCTGGAAAACACTCTTCAGGATATTATCCAGGAAAATTTCCCCAACCTAGCAAGACAGGTCAATACTCAACTCCAGGAAATACAGAGAACAAAACAAAGATACTCTGCAAGAAGAGCAACCCCAAGGCACATAATCGTCAGATTCACCAGGGTTGAAATGAAGGAGAAAATACTAAGGGCACCCAGAGAGAAACGTCAGGTCACCCACAAAGGGAAGCCCATCAGACTCACAGCAGATCTCTCGGCAGAGACTATACAAGACAGAAGAGAGTGGGGGCCAATATTCAACATCTTTAAAGAAAAGAGCTTTCAACCCAGAATTTCATATCCAGCCAAATTGAGATTCATAAGTGAAGGAAAAATAAAATCCTTCACGAACAAGCAAGTACTCAGAGATTTTGTCACCACTAGGCCTGCTTTACAAGAGCTCCTGAAAGAGGCACTACACATAGGAAGAAACAACCAGTTCCAGCCATCCTAAAAGCATACCAAATGCTAAAGACCATCAAAAAAATGAAGAATGTACATGAACCAATGGGAAAAACAGCCAGCTAGCATCAAAATGGCAGTACCAAATTCACACATAACAATATTAAACCTAAATGTAAATGGGCTAAATGTACCAATCAAAAGACACAGACTGCAAATTGGATAAAAAACCAAAACCCATCAGTATGCTGTATCCAGGAAACCCACCTCACACGCAAAGATACACAAAGGCTCAAAATAAAAGGATGGAGGAAGATTTACCAAGCAAATGGAGAGCAAAAAAAAAGCAGGAGTTGCAACTCTCATCTCTGATAAAATAGACGTTAGAGCAACAAAGATCAAAAGGGACAAAGAAGGTCATTACATAATGGTAAAAGGATCGATACAACAAGAAGAGCTAACGATTCTAAATATATATGGACCCAATGTAGGAGCCCCCAGATATATAAGGCAAGTTCTTAATGACTTACAAAGAGACTTAGATTCCCACACAATAATAGTGGGAGACTTTAACACTCCACTGTCAATATCAGACAGATAACCAGACAGAAAATTAACAAGGATATCCAGGACTTGAACTCAGAACTGGAACAAGAAACCTGATAGACATTTACAGAACTCTCCACCCCAAATCCACAGAATATACACTCTTCTCAGCACCACATCACACCTACTCCAAAATTGACCACATAATTTGAAGTAAAGCACTACTCAGCAAATGCAAAACAACGGAAATCATAACAAACAGTCTCTCAGACCATAGTGCAATCAAGTTGGAACTCAGAATTTAGAAAATAACTCAGAACTGCAAAGCTTCATGGAAACTGAACCACTGGCTCTTGAATGTTGACTGGATAAACAATGAAATGAAGGCAGAAATAAAGAAGTTCTTTGAAACCAACGAGAATAAAGACACAACATACCAGAATCTCTGGGACACATTAAAAGCAGTCTGTAGAGGAAAATATATAGCAATAAGTGCACACATGAGAAGAGTGGAGAGATCCAAAATTGACACCATATCGTCAAAATTGAAAGAGCTAGAGGAGCAAGATCAAAAAGCCCAAAACCTAGCCAAAGACAAGAAATAACTAAGATCAGAGCAGAACTGAAGGAGATAGAGACAAGAAAAACCCTTCAAAAAATCAATAAATCTAAGAGCTGGTTTTTTGAAAAGATCAACAAAATAGACAGACCACTAGCCAGACTGATAAAAAACAAAAGAGAGAACAACCAAATAGATGCAATAAAAAACGATAAAGGGGAAATCACCACAGATTCCACAGAAATTCAAACCATCATCAGAGAATACTACAAACAACTCTATGCACACTAACTAGTAAATCAGGAAGAAATGGATAAATTCCTGGACGCCTGTGTCCTCCCAAGCCTAAACCAGGAGGAAGCCGAAACTATGAATGGACCAATAACAAGGTCAGAAGTTGAGGCAGCAATTAAGAGCCTACCACACACAAAAAAACAAGGTCCAGATGGGTTCACAGCTGAATTCTACCAGACACACAAAGAGAATCTGGTACCATTTCTTCTGAAACTATTCCAAATAATCCAAAAAGAGGGAACCCTTCCCAAGTCATTTTATGAGACCAACATCATCCTGATACCAAAACCTGGCAGAAACTCAACAAGAAAAGAAAACTTCAGGCCAATATCCATGATGAACATAGATGCAAAAATCTTCAATAAAATACTGGCAAATCGAGTGCAACAGTACATTAAAAAAGTTATCCATCATGATCAAGTAGGATTCATCCCGGGGATGCAAGGCTGGTTCAACATACGCAAGTCTATAAATGTAATTCACCACATAAACAGAAGCAAAAACAAAAACCACATGATTATCTCAATTGACGCAGAGAAGGCATTTGACAAAATTCAACAGCCCTTTATGCTAAAAACCCTCAATAAACTTGGTATTGATTGAACATATCTCAAAGTAATAAAAGCTATTTACGACAAACCAACAGCCAATATCATACTTAATGGGCAAAAACAGGAAGCATTCCCGTTGAAATCTGGCACTAGACAAGGATGCCCTCTCTCACCACTCCTATTCAACATAGTACTGGAAGTTCTAGCCAGAGCAATCAGGCAAGAAAAAGAAATAAAGTGTATTCAAATAGGAAAGGTGGAAGCCAAATTGTCTCTATTTGCAGACGACATGATAGTGTACCTAGAAGTCCCCATCACCTCAGCCCAAAAGCTCCTGCAACTGATAAGCAACTTCAGCAAAGTCTCAGGATATAAAATCAATGTGCAAAACTCACAAGCATTCCTATACACCAATAACAGAGTTAAAGAGAACCAAATTAAGAACGAACTACCATTCACAATTCCTACAAAGAAAATAAAATACCTAGGAATACAACTCACAACGAATGTAAGGGACCTCTTTAAGGAAAACTACAAACAACAGCTCAACGAAATAAGAGAGGACACAAACAGATGGAGAAACATTCCATGTTCGTGGTTAGGCAGAATCAATATTGTGAAAATGGCTCTACTGCCCAAAGTAATTTACACATTCAATGTTATCCCCATCAAACTACCATTGAATTTCTTCACAGAACTGGAAAAAGCCACCATGAATTTCATATGGAACCAAAAAAGAGCCCGCATAGCCAAGTCAATTCTAAGCAAAAAGAACACAGCGAGAGGCATCACGCTACCAGACTTCAAACTATACTACAAGTCTACAGTAATCAAAACAGCATGGTACTTGTACGAAAACAGAGATATAGACCAATGGAACAGAACAGAAGCATCGGAGGCAACACAACATATCTACAACCATATTACCTTTGATAAACCAGACAAAAACAGGCAATGAGAAAAGGATTCCCTATTTAATAAATGGTGTTGGGAAAACTGGCTAGCCATGTGCTGAAAGCAGAAACTGGACCCCTTTCTGACACCTTACACTAAAATTAACTCCAGATGGATTAAAGACTTAAACGTAAGACCTGACACCATGAAAACCCTAGAAGAAAATCTAGGCAAAACCGTTCAGGACATAGGAGTAGGTAACGACTTCATGAACAAAACACCAAAAGCATTGGCAGCAAAAGCCAAAATAGACAAATGGGACCTAATCAAACTCCACAGCTTCTGCACTGCAAAAGAAACAGTCACTAGAGTGAATCGGCAACCATCAGAATGGGAAAAAATCTTTGCAGTTTACACATCTGAGAAAGGGCTGACATCCAGAATTTACAAAGAACTCAAACAGATTTACAGAAAAAAACTAAACAAGCCCATTCAAAAATGGGCAAAGGATATGAACAGAAACTTTACAAAAGAAGACATACATGAGGCCAACAAACATATGAAGAAGTGCTCATCATCATTGGTCATTAGAGAGATGCAAATCAAAACCACATTGGGATATCATCTCACACCAGTTAGAATGGCGATCATTAAAAAATCTGGAGACAGCAGATGCTGGAGAGGATGTGGAGAAATAGGAACACTCTTACACTGTTGGTGAAAGTGTAAATTAGTTCAACCATTGTGGAAGCCAATGTGGTGATTCCTCAGGGACCTAGAAATAGAAATTTCATTTGACCCAGCAATTCTATTACTGGGTATCTATCCAAAAGAGTATAAATCGTTCTACTATAAGGACACATGCACACGAATGTTCATTGCAGCACTGTTTACAATAGCAAAGACCTGGAACCAACCCAAATGCCCATCGATGATAGACTGGACTGGGAAAATGTGGCATATATACACCATGGAATATTATGCAGCAATCAAAAATGATGAGTTTGTGTCCTTTGTAAGGACATGGATGAATCTGGAGAACATCATTCTCAGCAAACTGACACAAGAACAGAAAAAGAAATACCGCATATACTCACTCATAAGTGGGTGAGAAAAATGAGAACACATGGACACAGAGAGGCGGTCTACTATACACTGGGGACTGTTGGGGGAAATGGGGGAGGGACAGCGGGGGGGAATGGGGGATAGCCTGGGGATGAATAGCAAGTGTATGTGAAGGGGAGGAAGGCAGCAAAACACACTGCCATGTGTGTACCTATGCAACTATCTTGCACGTTCTGCACATGTACCCCAAAACCTATAATGCATTAAAAATTTAAAAAGAAAACAAAACAAAAATAAAACAATTTAGTTTAACTAAGTATTAGACAGATGAACAGGATGGAGGGAAAGAGGAACCATGGAATAGAGCATATCGAGAGTGTGTCATTATGTGATATAATAGGGAATCTCCGCTGGGTAAAGAGTGAAATGCCGACATAAGACAGTGATGAATAATGACAAAGTACAACTGTCCTTGGAAAGTAATTTTTTTAAAAAAGATAAGGGATTGTTATGATAGTAGATGAACCAGAATAAAGGGAAATATGAAAGAATGCAAGCTCTGATACGGTTTTGGGTGCGTTTGAGAGAAAGCTCAGTTAACATTTGAAAGTGGAAGCTTTGCGGATATGACATGAGAGTACTCTTCCAAGTGGTCAGGATGAAATACTTCTTCCTTTTTGGTCTCTAATAAATTTTTCAAGAATGAGGTGGTCTCAACCGCAACACTCGAAACACTGATGCCTCTGTCATGGTCTATAGTGGATGGTGGTATAGAAAGAAATTAGAACCAGACTTTGACCTAATGCCAAATCATTACTCAGACTTCCTTCAACAAGTCATCTCATCACAGAAGGCTTTTGTGTCATTGCTCCAACATTGAGAGTTTCCTCCTCACTACAATAAGCACTACAGATAGAATTTTCTTTGATAAGTGTTTATTAAAAACTATGTGAACCCTTAGGAGGAGCAGAGATAAAATATTAAAGTACCTAAATTACTGCTAACAAAATATTCTGATTAATTCAAAATTCAGTAAAATATTCCCCCATTATGACTGTGGTTCCCACAATATCATAATTCCTGATAAGATTTCTTATTTGGTACTTGTTGACATACTTGTAAGTAGTGTTATTATTTATTATGAATGCTGTGTCACACTACCCAAATTTGCCTCTCAGGTTGAAGTTTTTATTTACCCAACTTCCAGCCATATAGGCAACTGACAGCTGATAGCTGGCCTACACTGCAGGAATTTCCCCTGCTGAAGAGAATTACCTTGTCCAAGGTAATACCCCTTCCCAGTGGGTGATCCATATCCAAAAATTGGCTGTTGTGGGTGTACAAATACTTGTTTCTTTTCTTAATTTGGGACATCTCTGAAGGACATATCTGCTCCAGAACGCCATGTAAGAGTGGCTGAGTCTTCATCACAATTAAGTTCCTTCTGTCCAATCCTGCTTCCATCACTATATAGATACTGTTTGTGAAAATACTCTCTGATAAACTTTCTGCATTAAAAAAAAAAGATGGACAGAATCCTGTTTTATATGGACACACAATAAGAGCCTCACTGAGTAACACACACCTGGGGAAGCGTTAGGAGTCTACTTTATATTGCCTCTCATTAACAGCCTCAGTGAATAATGCACACGTTTGGAATAAACACTAGTCAATTATATATGGCCACAAAATCAAAGCCTGTGTGAGTAATACACAACTTTAGAATAGTCACTAGTCTTTTCCATATGCCAAAATATTCAAAGTCAGAGTCAACAATACACACCTGTGGACTAGTTAAAAAACAATTTCCCATGGCCAAAGTTTTAGTGCTTCAGTGAATAATACATTCCTGGGAAATACTCAGGACGCTATTTTATATGGCATCTCTTTCAGAGATTCATTGAATAAGGAACACCTCTATTGTAGTCAGAATTCTAATTCATATAGCCACATATTCATAACCTAACTGAATGACATACACCTTGGGAACAGTCAGGATTCTATTTCGTATAGCCTCTCATTTAGATACCAAATATAAAAACGCACACCGGCGGAGTATTCAGAAGTCTCTGTTTTATGGCTGATTGCTAACAACTCGGGATTGTAGCTCCCAGTGAAAGCTCGGAGAACGTGAGGACGCCACATTTTCAGAGAAATTTTCGTCGCCCACGGACCAGAAAATTTCCAGTGGAGGAGCCCCGCGGGTCGACAGCGCGACTTCTGTGGCTGGCACAGCGGTTTTGTTGTTTCCTAGGCGCGGCAGCTCTTCGTGTACAGAGAGCAAAACTGGTTCCACTACTGACTGGTGTTTGGAGCTCCGGGAAGGCAGAGCCTCTTGTTGCGGACTCAAGAAGGAAGCCAGACTGGAGATTCCCAGGCAGAAGAGCATCATCAGTCTTATCACTGTTGTTTTGGCTGGCACAGTGGATTGCTCGGATTCCAGCACTGGGAATCAATAAATTGGACGTCCTCTCAGGAACTTAATCAGAAAGGCGCTAATTGTATAGACATCAGATGGATAAATACACAATACAGGGAAAAAATCAGCCTAAAAAGGCTGATAAAACTGAAAGTCAGAACCCCTCTTCCTCTACAGGGGATAGTAATTCCTCATTAGCAACGGAACAAGCCCTAATGGAAGAGGACTGTGTTCCAGTATCTGGAGGATATTTTAGAAGGTGGATGGTAAAAAGCCTCTGGGAATTGAAACAACTTGTTCTAAACCAATGTAAAGAAACTGAGAACTTTGAAAAAAGGTTAGACAAAATGTTAAAAAGAATGGACGATATAGAAAAGAATATAAATGAACTAATGGAGTTGAAAAATACAACACGAGAACTTAGTGAAATATGCGCAAGTTTGAATAGCCGAATTGATCAAGCAGAAGAAAAGATATCAGAGGTTGACGACCGACTTAATGAAATGGAATGAGAAGACAAGAATAGAGAAAAAAGGATAAAAAGGAATGAGCAAAGTCTCCAAGAATTATGGGACTATGTGAAAAGACCTAATCTACGTTTGATAGGTGTACCTGAATGTGATGGAGAGAATGAATCCCAGCTGGAAAATATTCTTCAGGATATTATCCAGGAGAATTTTCCCAATCTAGCAAAGCACGATACCATTTAACCTCAGGTAATACAGAGAACACCACAAAGATATTCCTTAAGAAGAGCAACCCCAAGACACATAATCATTAGATTCACCAGGGTTGAAACAAAGGAGAAAATACTAAGGGCAGCCAGAGAGAAAGGTCAGGTAACCCACAAAGGGAAGCCTATTAGACTTACAGCAGATTTCTCAGTAGAAACCCTACAAGCCAGAAGAGAGTGGGGGCCAATATTTAACATTCTCAAGGAACAGAAATTTCAGCCCAGAATTTTATATCCTGCCAAACTAAGCTTCACAATTGAAGGAAAAATAAAATCTTTTATGAAAACAAGCAAGTACTCAGAGGTTTTATTACCACCAGGCCTGCTTTACAAAATCTTCTAAAAGAAGCATTACACACAGAAAGAAACACCCAGTATTAGCCTTTCTAAAAATATACCAAAAAGTAAAGAACATCAACAGAAAGAGGAATTTACATCAACGAATGGATAAAATAGTCAGTTAACATCAAATGGCAGTAAATTTTCGAATTAAAAGATACAGCCAAAATCTAACGGTATACTATACCCAGACCCATTTCATATCCAAAGACATACATAGACTAAAAATAAAGGGTTGGAGAAAGATTTACCAACGAAATAAAGAAAAAAGAACAAATAAATAAACGAAAAGGAGTTGCAATTCATACATTTGATAAAACAGATTTCAAACCAACAAAGTTAGAGTGGTATAAGGATCATGCATCCTAACACCCAGATACATAAGACCCATAAAGAGATTCAGACTCAATGAAACAGAAAATAAATAAGGATATCCAGAATCTGAGCTCAGATCAGTAACAAGTAAACTTAATAAGCATTTGTAGAACTCTCCACTTTAGATAAATAAAATATACATTCCATTTTAAATACACAAAATAATGATCGTCCATTATTAATAGCCATTTATAGAATAAAGCAATATTCCTATTCAAAAAAAAAGAACCATGAAAATTCAGGAGTGCATTTTACATGGCCACTTACTCAGAACCTTATTAAAGAATCATATATATCTGGAAAATTCTCAGAATTCTATTTTATATAGCCACTTAATCAAAGACTCACTGAATAATGCACACCTGGCTAATAGTCTGGAGATTATTTGATATGACCATTTACCCAGTGACTCAGTGAAAAATGCACATCTGATAAATATTCAAGAGGATAGAATCATGAGTCTAGTTTATGTGGTAACTCATTCAGAAACTCACGAAAAAATATCCACATTGGAAATTGTCAGAGTCCAGTTCATATGGCCACTCAGTTAAAGCATTACCTAATAAGGAACAATGGGCCAATAGTATGGAGTCTATTTCATAGAGCCACTCACTGAGAGCCTCAGTGCATAATAAACAGCTGTGGAGTAGTCAGGACCCTCCTTAATGAAGCCCCCAATTACACAGCTACATGAATGATACCGACATGTGTGACAGGAGACTATTTGATATGGACACTAACACAGAACCTTTTTGAATACTGCACTTTTGGGGAATAATCACTAGTCTATTTCATATGGTGATTTTCTTGGAAAGTCAAAAACTAACGCACACCTGTGGAGTAAAAAGGGGTCTATTATATAAGGCCACTCTTTCACTGTTTCAGTGAGTAATATGTATATCTGATAAACCTGGAATCACTTTCACATGGCCACTCATTCAGGGCTTCAGTGCATAATACTCCCCTAAGAAATTGTCAAGGGTCTACTTCAAATAAGTGCACATAAAGAGTCTCTGTAAGTAATGCAAACATGGACAATACACAAGAGTCTCTTTTTAGGCCCACTTAGTCAGTCTCAATCAATAATACACACCTGGGGAAGATTTAAGAGTCTACTTCATGTAGCCACTCATTTAGAGCCTCAGTGAATAATTCACACCGGAGTAATATTCAAGAGTTTTATATATGGCCACTCACTATGAGCCTCCCTGAATAATAAACACCTGGGAAATCCTCAGAATTTTATTTCATACTACCACCCATTTAGAACATTATTGAATAATTCACAATGGAACAATAATCAGGTGTCTATTCTTTATGGCCTCTCTTTCAAATATTCAGTGAATAACAAACCTCAATGGAGTAATCAGAGCACTGTTTAAGGTAGCCACAAATTATGTGCCTTCCTGAGTGATACACACGTGGGTGATAGGAGTTTATTGAATATAAATTCTAATTCTGGGTATTGCTGTGTAACACACAACTGGGGGAGTGTCAGGGGTCTATTTGGTAAGGACAATCACACAGAACCTGCTTGAATAATGCACACATGGAGAATAATCACGAGACTATGTCATATGTCTACTCATTCAGACAAACACTGATAACTCACATGTGGCGTAATGAGAAGAGTCTTTTACATGGCCGTTCCTTCACGGCCTCACTGAATATTACACACTTGTGATATAGTCAGGAGTCTAATGTTTATGGCCATTCGTTCATATAATTACTCAATGATGCACACCTACACAATAGTCAGAAGTCTCTATCCTATGGCCTTTCATTGAGATCCTCACTAAATGTACACACCTGGGAAAATAGTCAGGATTTACATTTATCCACTCATTTAGGGTCTCACTCAATAATGCACACCTGTGGATTAATAAGGAGACTTTTTCATTTGGCCTCTCATTCAAAGTGTCACTGAATAATGTGGTGTAGTCAGTAGTCTATTTCATGTAAACCCATTTTCGGGGACTCAGTGAATAAGAGAGATCCTTGCTATAGTAAGGCATCTAATTAACATGGCCACATCTTGTAAGCCTTACTGGATAATACACACCTGGAGAATAATTTGGAGTCTATTTGTGATGGACATTCATTCAGAGCTACGGTGAATAATGCACACCCGTGGGGAAGCCAGGAGTCTATTTCATTTGTACACTCATTCATAGCCTCAGTGGATAATATGCACGTGTGGATTAGTCAGGATTTCATTTCATATAGCCACTGACTCATAATTTCAGCAAATAATGCACAAATGGAAAGTACTCAGCAGTCTATTTCATAGAGCCACTCATTCAGAGATTAACTGAATAATACAAATATTTAAAATAGACAGAATCCTGTTTCATATCTTCACACAATCAGAGCCTCACTGAGTAACACACACCTGGGGAAATGCTAGGAGTCTCCTTTATATACCCTCTGATTTACAGCCACAGTGAATGATGCACACGTGTGGAATAGACACTAGTCTCTTTTATATGGCCACAAAATGAAAGCCTGAGATAGTAATACACAACTTTAGAATAGTCACTAGTTTATTCCATATGCCCAAATATTGAAAGTCTGAGGCAATAATACTCACCTGTGGACTAGTCAAAAAACAATCTCATATGGCCAAAGTTTTAGAGCCTCAGTGAATAATACATACCTGGGTAATACTCAGGATGCTATTGCATATGGCATCTATTTCAGAGATTCATTGAATAAAGAACACCTCTAGTGTTCTCAGAATTCTATTTCATGTAGCCATATGTTCAGAACCTAACTGAATGACATACACCGTGTGGAAAGCCAGGATTCTATTTTATATATCCACATATTCAGTACCTAACTGAATCACATAAACCTTGTGAAAAATCATGATTCTATTTCCTATAGCCACTCATTTAGATACCGAATGTAAAAACGCACAACTGCGGAGAATTCAGGAATCTCTGTTTTATGGCCATTCAGAGCCTCGCAGAGTAATACAGAACTATGGAAATTCAGGAGTGTATTTTTCATGGCCACTTATTCAGAACCTCATTGAAGAATTATACATATCTGCAAAATACTCAGGATTCTATTATATGTAGCCACTTATTCAGAGACTCACTGAATAATACACACCTGGGGAATGGTCTAGAGACTATTTGATATGACCGTTCACCCAGTGACTCAGTGAAAAATGCACAGCTGAGAAATATTCAAGAGGATGGATTCATGATCCTTTTTTTTGTGGTAACTCGTTCAGAAATGCACTGAAGAATACCCACTTTGGATATAGGCAGAGTCCAGGTCATATGGCCACTCCATCAAAGCATTACCGAATAATACACAATGGGGCAACAGTAAGGAGTCTGTTTCATATGGCCTCTCACTGAGAGCTTCAGTGCGTAATAAACAGCTGTGGAGTTCTCAGGACTCTCTTTAAGGTAGCCACAAATTACACAGCTACGTACATGATAGACTCATGTGTGATAGTCAGGAGACTATTTGATATGGACACTCACACAGCACCTTTTCAAATACTGCACATTTGAGGAATAATCACCAGTCTATTTCAAATGTTGATACGTTTGGAGAGTCAAAAAATAACGCACACCTGTGGAGCAAAACGGGGTCTATTACATAAGGCCACACTTTCAGTGTTTCAGTGAATAATATGTATATCTGATAAGTCTGGGATCTCTTTCACATGGCCACTCGTTCATGGCGTCAGTACATAATACTCACCTCAGAAATAGTCAAGGGTCTACTTCAAATAAGTACACAATCAGAGTCTCTGTAAGTAATGCACACATGGTCAATACACAAGAGTCTGTTTTCTATGGCCACTTAGTCAGAGTCTCATTCAAAAATACACACCTGGGGAAGAATTAAGATTGTTCTGCATGTAGCCACTTATTCAGACGCTCAGTGAATAATTTACACTGGAGAAATAGTTGGGCATTTTTTATATGGCCACTCACTATGTGCCTCCCTGAATGATACACACCTGGGGAATCCTCAGGATTTTATTGCATATTAACACACATTTAGAACCTTATTGAATAATTCACAATGGAACAATGGTCAGGTGTCTATTTTTTCTGGACTCTCATTCAAAGTTTCTGTGAAAAATAAACTTTTATGGAGTAATCAGGGCACTGTTTATGATAGCCACAAATTAAGTGTCTTCCTGATTGACACACACCTGGGTGATAATCATGAGTCTATTTCATATGAACTCAAATTCTGGGTATTGCTGTGTAATACACTACTGTGGGAGTTCCAGGAGTCTATTTGGTATGGACACTCATACGGAACCTGTTTGAATTACGCACATATGGAGAATAATCAGGAGTCTATGTCATACAGCTACTCATTCAGACAAACAGTGAATATCTCAAATGTGGAGTAATGAGTTGTCCGTTTCATATGGCCGTTCTTTCAGAGCCTCACTGAATATTACACACTTGTGATATAGTCTTCAGTCTATTGTTTATGGCCACTCATTCAGAGAATCACTGAATAATGCACACCTGCGGAATAGTCAGAAGTCTCTATCCTATGGCCTCTCATTGAGAGCCTCACTAAGTATACACACCTGGGAAAATGGTCAGGATTTAATTATATCTGCTTATTTAGTGTCTCACTCAAAAAAGAACACCTGTAGAATAGTAAGGAGACATTTTCATGTGGCCTCTCATTCGGAGTGTCACTGAATAATGTGGTGTAGTCAGGAGTCCACTTCATGTAGACAAATTTTCAGAGCCTCAGTGAATAAGAGACCCTTGCTATAGTAAGCCATATAGTTAATATGGCCACATCTTGTAAGTCTCACTGAATAATACACACCTGGAGAATAATTTGGAGTCTCTTTTCGATAAACATTCATTCAAAACTTCAGTGACTAATGCACACCCGTGGGTTAGCCAGGAGTCTATTTCATTTGGACACTCATTCATAGCCTCAGTGGATCATACACACTTGTGGATTAGTCAGGATTTCAATTCAGATTGCCACTGAATCGAAATTTCAGTGAATAATGCACAAACGTAAAGTACTCAGTAGCCTATTTCATATAGCCATTCATTTAGATATTCACTGAAAAATACAAATATTTAAAATAGACAGAATCCTGTTTCATATGGTCACAGAATCGGAGCCTCGCTGAATAACAAACACCTGGGGTGGCGTTAGGAGTCTTTTTTTTTTTTTTTTTTTTTTTTTTTATTGCATTATAGGTTTGGGGGTACATGTGCAGAACGAGCAAGATAGTTGCATAGGTACACACATGGCAGTGTGCTTTGCTGCTTTCCTCCCCTTCACCCACACTTGGTATTCATCCCCAGGCTATCCCCCCCAGCCCCCCCCTGCTGTCCCTCCCCATTCCCCCCAACAGTCCCCAGTGTATAGTAGACCGCCTCTCTGTGTCCACATGTTCTCATTTTTCTCACCCACCTATGAGCGAGTATATGCGGTATTTCTTTTTCTGTTCTTGTGTCAGTTTGCTGAGAATGATGTTCTCCAGATTCATCCATGTCCCTACAAAGGACACAAACTCATCATTTTTGATTGCTGCATAATATTCCATGGTGTATATGTGCCACATTTTCCCAGTCCAGTCTATCATCGTTGGGCATTTGGGTTGGTTCCAGGTCTTTGCTATTGTAAACAGTGCTGCAATGAACATTCGTGTGCATGTGTCCTTATAGTAGAACGATTTATAATCCTTTGGATAAATACCCAGTAATGGGATTGCTGGGTCAAATGGAATTTCTATTTCTAGGTCCCTGAGGAATCGCCACACTGTCTTCCACAATGGTTGAACTAATTTACACTCCCACCAACAGTGTAAGAGTGTTCCTATTTCTCCACATCCTCTCCAGCATCTGCTGTCTCCAGATTTTTTAATGATCGCCATTCTAACTGGTGTGAGATGGTATCTCAATGTGGTTTTGATTTGCATCTCTCTAATGACCAATGACGATGAGCACTTTTTCATATGTTTGCTGGCCTCATGTATGTCTGCTTTCGTAAAGTTTCTGTTCATATCCTTTGCCCATTTTTGAATGGGCTTGTTTGTTTTTTTCCTGTAAATCTGTTTGAGTTCTTTGTAAATTCTGGATATCAGCCCTTTGTCGGATGCGTAAACTGCAAAGATTTTTTCCCATTCTGATGGTTGCCGATTCACTCTAGTGACTGTTTGTTTTGCTGTGCAGAAGCTGTGGAGTTTGATTAGGTCCCATTTGTCTATTTTGGCTTTTGTTGCCAATGCTTTGGGAGTTTTGTTCATGAAGTCCTTGCCTACTCCTATGTCCTGAATGGTTTTGCCTAGATTTTCTTCTAGGGTTTTTATGGTGTCGGGTCTTACGTTTAAGTCTTCAATCCATCTGGAGTTAATTTTAGTGTAAGGTGTCAGGAAGGGGTCCAATTTCTGCTTTCTGCACATGGCTAGCCAGTTTTCCCAACACCATTTATTAAATAGGGAATCCTTTCCCCATTGCCTGTTTTTGTCTGGTTTATCAAAGATAATATGGTTGTAGATGTGTTGTGTTGCCTCCGATGCCTCTGTTCTGTTCCATTGGTCTATATCTCTGTTTTGGTACCAGTACCATGCTGTTTTGATTACTGTAGCCTTGTAGTATAGTTTGAAGTCTGGTAGCGTGATGCCTCCCGCTGTGTTCTTTTTGCTTAGAATTGACTTGGCTATGCAGGCTCTTTTTTGGTTCCATATGAAATTCATGGTGGTTTTTTCCAGTTCTGTGAAGAAATTCAATGGTAGTTTGATGGGGATAGCATTGATTGTGTAAATTACTTTGGGCAGTATAGCCATTTTCACGATATTGATTCTTCCTAACCACGAACATGGAATGTTTCTCCATCTGTTTGTGTCCTCTCTTATTTCATTGAGCAGTTGTTTGTAGTTTTCCTTAAAGAGGTCCCTTACATTCCTAGTGAGTTGTATTCCTAGGTATTTTATTTTCTTTGTAGCAATTGTGAATGGCAGTTCATTCTTGATTTGGTTCTCTTTAAGTCTGTTATTGGTGTATAGGAATGCTTGTGATTTTTGCACATTGATTTTATATCCTGAGACTTTGCTGAAGTTGCTTATCAGTTGCAGGAGCTTTTGGGCTGAGGTGATGGGGTCTTCTAGGTATACTATCATGTCGTCTGCAAATAGACACAATTTGGCTTCCACCTTTCCTATTTGAATACCCTTTATTTCTTTTTCTTGCCTGATTGCTCTGGCTAGAACTTCCAGTACTATGTTGAATAGAAGTGGTGAGAGAGGGCATCCTTGTCTAGTGCCAGATTTCAAAGGGAATGCTTCCAGTTTTTGCCCATTAAGTATGATATTGGCTGTTGGTTTGTCATAAATAGCTTTTATTACTTTGAGATATGTTCCATCAATACCAAGTTTATTGAGGGTTTTTAACATAAAGGGCTGTTGAATTTTGTCAAATGCCTTCTCTGCATCAATTGAGATAATCATGTGGTTTTTGTTTTTGCTTCTGTTTATGTGGTGAATTACATTTATAGACTTGCGTATGTTGAACCAGCCTTGCATCCCCGGGATAAATCCTACTTGATCATGATGGATAAGTTTTTTAATGTGCTGTTGCAATCGGTTTGCCAGTATTTTATTGAAGATTTTTGCATCTATGTTCATCATGGATATTGGCCTGAAGTTTTCTTTTCTTGTTGAGTCTCTGCCAGGTTTTGGTATCAGGATGATGTTGGTCTCATAAAATGATTTGGGAAGGGTTCCCTCTTTTTGGATTATTTGGAATAGTTTCAGAAGGAATGGTACCAGATCCTCTTTGTGTGTCTGGTAGAATTCGGCTGTGAACCCATCTGGACCTGGGCTTTTTTTGTGTGGTAGGCTCTTAATTGCTGCCTCAACTTCAGACCTTGTTATTGGTCTATTCATAGTTTCGGCTTCCTCCTGGTTTAGGCTTGGGAGGACACAGGCATCCAGGAATTTATCCATTTCTTCCTGATTTACTGGTTTATGTGCATAGAGTTGTTTGTAGTATTCTCTGATGATGGTTTGAATTTCTGTGGTATCTGTGGTGATTTCCCCTTTATCATTTTTTATTGCATCTATTTGGTTGTTCTCTCTCTTCTTTTTTATCAGTCTGGCTAGTGGTCTGTCTATTTTGTTGATCTTTTCGAAAAACCAGCTCTTAGATTTATTGATTTTTTGAAGGGTTTTTCTTGTCTCTATCTCCTTCAGTTCTGCTCTGATCTTAGTTATTTCTTGTCCTCGGCTAGGTTTTGAGCTTTTTTGATCTTGCTCCTCTCGCTCTTTCAATTTTGACGATAGGGTGTCAATTTTGGATCTCTCCACTCTTCTCATGTGGGCACTTATTGCTATATATTTTCCTCTACAGACTGCTTTAAATGTGTCCCAGAGATTCTGGTACGTTGTGTCTTCATTCTCATTGGTTTCAAAGAACTTCTTTATTTCTGCCTTCATTTCATTGTTTATCCAATCAACATTCAAGAGCCAGTTGTTCAGTTTCCATGAAGCTGTGCGGTTCTGAGTTATTTTCTGAATTCTGAGTTCCAACTTGATTGCACTATGGTCTGAGAGACTGTTTGTTATGATTTCAGTTGTTTTGCATTTGCTGAGGAGTGCTTTACTTCCAATTATGTGGTCAATTTTGGAGTAGGTGTGATGTGGTGCTGAGAAGAATGTATATTCTGTGGATTTGGGGTGGAGAGTTCTGTAAATGTCTATCAGGTTTGCTTGTTCCAGGTCTGAGTTCAAGTCCTGGATATCCTTGTTAATTTTCTGTCTGGTTGATCTGTCTGCTATTGACAGTGGAGTGTTAAAGTCTCCCACTATTATTGTGTGGGAGTCTAAGTCCCTTTGTAAGTCATTAAGAACTTGCCTTATATATCTGGGTGCTCCTACATTGGGTCCATATATATTTAGAATCGTTATCTCTTCTTGTTGTATCGATCCTTTTACCATTATGTAATGACCTTCTTTGTCCCTTTTGATCTTTATTACTTTAAATTCTATTTTATCAGAGATGAGAATTGCAACTCCTGCTTTTTTTTGCTCTCCATTTGCTTGGTAAATCTTCCTCCATCCCTTTATTTTGAGCCTTTGTGTATCTTTGCATGTGAGGTGGGTTTCCTGGATACAGCACACCGATGGGTTTTGGTTTTTTATCCAATTTGCCAGTCTGTGTCTTTTGATTGGTGCATTTAGCCCATTTACATTCAGGGTTAATATTGTTATGTGTGAATTTGATACTGCCATTTTGATGCTAGCTGGCTGTTTTGCCCGTTGGTTCATGTACATTCTTCATTTTGTTGATGGTCTTTAGCATTTGGTATGCTTTTAGGATGGCTGGAACTGGTTGTTTCTTTCTATGTGTAGTGCCTCTTTCAGGAGCTCTTGTAAAGCAGGCCTAGTGGTGACAAAATCTCTGAGTACTTGCTTGTTCGTGAAGGATTTTATTTTTCCTTCACTTATGAAGCTCAGTTTCGCTGGATATGAAATTCTGGGTTGAAAGCTCTTTTCTTTAAGGATGTTGAATATTGGCCCCCACTCTCTTCTGGCTTGTAGAGTCTCTGCTGAGAGATCTGCTGTGAGTCTGATGGGCTTCCCTTTGTGGGTGACCCGACCTTTCTCTCTGGCTGCCCTTAGTATTTTCTCCTTCGTTTCAACCCTGGTGAATCTGACGATTATGTGCCTTGGGGTTGCTCTTCTTGCAGAGTATCTTTGTGGTGTTCTCTGTATTTCCTGGAGTTGAGTATTGACCTGTCTTGCTAGATTGGGGAAATTTTCCTGGATAATATCCTGAAGAGTGTTTTCCAGCTTGGATTCATTCTCTTCGTCACATTCTGGTACACCTATCAAACGTAGGTTGGGTCTCTTCACATAGTCCCACATTTCTTGGAGATTTTGTTCATTCCTTTTTGTGCTTTTTTCTTTAATCTTGGTTTCTCGTTTTATTTCATTGAGTTGATCTTCAACTTCTGATATTCTTTCTTCTGCTTGGTCAATTCGGCTGTTGATACTTGTGCATGCTTCGCGAAGTTCTCGTGTTGAGTTTTTCAGCTCCTTCAATTCATTCATATTCCTCTCTAAGTTGTCCATTCTCGTTATCAATTCCTCGAATCTTTTTTCAAATCTTTTTTCAAGGTTCTTAGTTTCTTTGCACTGGTTTAGAACATGTTCCTTTAGCTCACTGAAGTTTCTCATTATCCACTTTCTGAAGTCTGATTCCGTCATTTCGTCACATTCATTCTCTGTCCAGCTTTGTTCCCTTGCTGGTGAGGAGTTTTGGTCCTTTTTTGGAGGTGAGGTGTTTTGGTTTCGGGTGCTTTCCTCCTTTTTGCGCTGGTTTCTTCCCATCTTTATGGATTTATCCGCCTGTTGTCTTAGTAGTGGCTGATTTTTCAATTGGGTCTCTGTGTGGACACTGAGATTGTTGATGATGAAGTATTTCTGTTACTTAGTTTTCCCTCTAATGATCTATCCTCTCTGCTGTATGAGTGCTGAGGTCCACTCCAGGCCCTGCTTGTCTAGGGTATACCTGCAGCAGCTGCAGAACAGTGAGGGATGATATCAGTTTCTTTTTCTGCTGCCCTTGTTCCAGAATGATGCCAGCCAAATGTCAGTCTGATTAGTCCTTTTCTGGGGTGACTCCTTGGATATACAGAGGTCAGGGAGCTGCTTGAGGAGACAGTCTGTGCTTTATAGGAGCTCCAGTGCTGAGCTGTGAGCTCCGTTGTTCATTCAGGGTTGTTGGGAGGTTATGTCTGCTGCAATAGAACTCATAAAACACCACTCTTTTTTTTTTTTTTCCACCCTTAGATGCTCTGTCTCAGGGAGTTGGGGCTTTCTTTATGAGTATCTGTTGCACTGTCCTGCCCCACTAGGTGGCAGTCTATTCACTATTTGCCTGCCGGGGCTCTGACCTCCTAAGGCGGGTCCGCCCTGTTGCGGCCCGGCGGACTCTCTCTGTTATGGCAGGTTGCCTCGGCAACGGCAGGCTGCGTCAGTCCTGGGCGGTACTTAAGTGGGGGTGCACTTTGTCAGGAATGGTGGACGCCCCTCCCTGACCGGGCTGCACCGTCCTAAATGCCGGCAACAAAACTCTCAGCCCCAAGCGCCTCCAGTCGCCGCCCTGCTTGTCCCCGTGAGCGTGGGACCCGCCGAGCCCGATCACCCTGCTCCCTGCCTCAGAGTCCGTCCTCTCTCTCTCTCTTCCTCTCCCCAAGCTGAAAGGTCGACTCTCTCACTGGCGCCCCAGGAGCCTGCCGATAGGGCACTGGGATCCGTGCGATCTCCCGTGCTGCTGCCCACTACCCCGGCTCAGATCACGCTTCCCAGGAAACTCCTGGTCTGGCTCATTGTCCAAGTCCTGTTCAATCAGATGGACATGCCAATCTGCCCTTGCAAATCTCAGATTGCCGGTTTAACAGGGCACCCAGACCAGTGAGTTCCGCGCCGGGTCCCGCTGCGGCGCCGGCCGAAGAGGCGGCGGGAGCTGGTTGCGTTAGCCGGCTGCTAGCGTCCCGTGTCTCTCCCACACCTGGGACTTTCAACGCTCTGTGGGCATAAAAGGAACATCCGAGAATGCGGCTAGGACTCACCCTCTGCGCCTTCACCGAGAGCTGCAATCCTGAGTCACCTCTACGACGCCATCTTGCCTCCAGGAGTCTTCTTTATATAGCCTCTCATTTACAGCCTCAGTGAATTATGCACACATGTGGAATAGACACGAGTCTATTTTATATGGCCACATAATCAAAGGCTGAGGGAGTAATATTCAACTTTAAAATAGTCACTTGTTTATTCTGTATGCCCAAATATTCAAAGTCAGAGTCAATAATACACAGTGGACTAGTCAAAAAATCAATGTGCAAAAATCACAAGCATTCCTATACACCAATAACAGACTTAAAGAGAACCAAATCAAGAACGAACTGCCATTCACAATTGCTACAAAGAAAATAAAATACCTAGGAATACAACTCACTAGGAATGTAAGGGACCTCTTTAAGGAAAACTACAAACAACTGCTCAATGAAATAAGAGAGGACACAAACAGATGGAGAAACATTCCATGTTCGTGGTTAGGAAGAATCAATATCGTGAAAATGGCTATACTGCCCAAAGTAATTTACACAATCAATGCTATCCCCATCAAACTACCATTGAATTTCTTCACAGAACTGGAAAAAACCACCATGAATTTCATATGGAACCAAAAAAGAGCCCGCATAGCCAAGTCAATTCTAAGCAAAAAGAACACAGCGGGAGGCATCACACTACCAGACTTCAAACTATACTACAAGGCTACAGTAATCAAAACAGCATGGTACTGGTACCAAAACAGAGATATAGACCAATGGAACAGAACAGAGGCATCGGAGGCAACACAACACATCTACAACCATATTATCTTTGATAAACCAGACAAAAACAGGCAATGGGGAAAGGATTCCCTATTTAATAAATGGTGTTGGGAAAACTGGCTAGCCATGTGCAGAAAGCAGAAATTGGACCCCTTCCTGACACCTTACACTAAAATTAACTCCAGATGGATTAAAGACTTAAACGTAAGACCCGACACCATAAAAACCCTAGAGGAAAATCTAGGCAAAACCATTCAGGACATAGGAGTAGGCAAGGACTTCATGAACAAAACATCAAAAGCATTGGCAACAAAAGCCAAAATAGACAAATGGCACCTAATCAAACTCCACAGCTTCTGCACAGCAAAACAAACAGTCACTAGAGTGAATCGGCAACCATCAGAATGGGAAAAAATCTTTGCAGTTTACGCATCTGACAAAGGGCTGATATCCAGAATTTACAAAGAACTCAAACAGATTTACAGGACAAAAACAAACAAGCCCATTCAAAAATGGGCAAAGGATATGAACAGAAACTTTACGAAAGCAGACATACATGAGGCCAGCAAACATATGAAAAAGTGCTCATCATCATTGGTCATTAGAGAGATGCAAATCAAAACCACATTGAGATACCATCTCACACCAGTTAGAATGGCGATCATTAAAAAATCTGGAGACAGCAGATGCTGGAGAGGATGTGGAGAAATAGGAACACTCTTACACTGTTGGTGGGAGTGTAAATTAGTTCAACCATTGTGGAAGACAGTGTGGCGATTTCTCAGGGACCTAGAAATAGAAATTCCATTTGACCCAGCAATCCCATTACTGGGTATCTATCCAAAGGATTATAAATCGTTCTACTATAAGGACACATGCACACGAATGTTCATTGCAGCACTGTTTACAATAGCAAAGACCTGGAACCAACCCAAATGCCCAACGATGATAGACTGGACTGGGAAAATGTGGCACATATACACCATGGAATATTATGCAGCAATCAAAAATGATGAGTTTGTGTCCTTTGTAGGGACATGGATGAATCTGGAGAACATCATTCTCAGCAAACTGACACAAGAACAGAAAAAGAAATACCGCATATACTCACTCATAGGTGGGTGAGAAAAATGAGAACACGTGGACACAGAGAGGCGGTCTACTATACACTGGGGACTGTTGGGGGGAATGGGGGAGGGACAGCAGGGGGGGGCTGGGGGGGATAGCCTGGGGATGAATACCAAGTGTGGGTGAAGGGGAGGAAAGCAGCAAAGCACACTGCCATGTGTGTACCTATGCAACTATCTTGCTTGTTCTGCACATGTACCCCCAAACCTATAATGCAATAAAAATTAAAAAAAAAAAAAAAAAAAAAAAAACTATTTAATATGGCCAAAGTTTTAGAGCCTCAGTGAAAAGACATACCTGGTGAATACTCAGGACGCTATTACATATGGCATCGATTTCAGACATTCATTGAATAAAGAAGACCTGTATTGCAGTCAGAATTCTATTTCATATAGCCACATATTCAGAACCTCACTGAATAACATACACCTTGGTGAAAGTCAGGATTCTATTTCGTATAGCCACACATTTAGATACTGAATGTAAAAACGCACACCTTCGGAGTTTTCAGAAGTCTCTCTTTTATGGCCACTCATTCAGACCATCACAGAATAATACAGAACTATGAAAATTCAGGAGTGTATTTTACATGGCCACTTATTCAGAACCTCATTGAAGAATCATGTATATTTGTAATTGACTCCAGATTCTATTATATATAGCCACTTATTCAGAGACTCACTGAATAATGCACACCTGGGGAATGGTCTAGAGACTATTTGATATGACCGTTCACCCAGTGACTCAGTGAAAAATGCACAGCTGAGAAATATTCAAGAGGATGGATTCATGAGCCTATTTTTTTGTGGTAACTTGTTCAGAAATGCACTGAAGAATACCCACCTTAGATATAGGCAGAGTCCAGGTCATATGGCCACTCCATCAAAGCATTACCGAATAATACACAATGGGGCAACAGTAAGGAGTCTATTTCATATGGCCTCTCACTGAGAGCTTCAGTGCGTAATAAACAGCTGTGGAGTTCTCAGGACCCTCTTTAAGGTAGCCACAAATTACACAGCTACGTACATGATAGACTCATGTTTGATAGTCAGGAGACTATTTGATATGGACACTCATATAGCACCTCTTCGAGGACTTTACATTTGGGGAATTATCAGTAGTCTATTTCATATGTTGATTTGTTTGGAGAGTCAAAAAATAACGCACAGTTGTGGAGTATAATGGGTTCTGTTACAGAAGGCCACTCTTTCAGTGTTTCAGTAAATAAAATGTATATCTGATAAGTAAGGAGTCTCTTTTACATGGCCACTCGTTCAGGGCCCCAGTGCATAATACTCCCCTCAGAAATCGTCAAGTATCTACTTCAAATAAGTACACATTCAGAGTTTCCATAATTAATGCACACATGGGCAATACAAAAGAGTCTCCTATCTATGCCCACTTTGTCAGACTATCATTCAATAATACACACCTGGGGAAGAGTTAAGAGTCTACTTCATGTAGCCACTCATTTAGATCCTCAGTGAATAATTCACACTGGAGTAATATGTAAGCATTGTTTGAAGGATGTTCCAGGATGGCGCCATAGAAACAACTCAGGATTGCAGCTCTCAGTGAAGGCCCAGAGGGTGAGTCCTAGCTGCGTTTTCAGAGGGACTTTTGTTGCCCACAGAACTGTCAAATTCCCAGGTGTAGGAGAGACACAGGAGAGCAGTGCAACCCTCTTGCATGGCCGTTTCTGCCAAGCCACGCTGCAGTGCAGCAGCAGCCATCACAAACCTCACTGGTCTGAGTGCCCTGTTAAACCGGCAATCTGAGTTTGGGAGGGCAGATTGACATGTCCATTTGATTGAAGGGGACTTGGAAGGTGAGCCAGAACAGGAGATTCCTGGTAAGAGCGATCTGTGCCTATGCAGTGGGCCACTGCAGGGGAGATCGCACTGATCCCAGTGGCCAATCAGCAGGCGACTGGGTTGCCTGTGAGATAGTCAACCATTCAATTTGGAAAGTAAAAGAGAGAGAGAGAGGAGGGACTCTGAGGCAGGGAGAGAGGTGATCAGGCTCGGTGGGTTTCACCCTCATGGGGACAGGCAACGCAGTGATTCCAGGCGCTTGGGGTTGAGAGTTTTGCTGCTGGGTCAGCTGAATTCAGGACAGTGCAGCTCGGTGGAGGAGGGGCGTCCGCCAATAAGGACGCAATCTGCCCCTACTGAGGTACCACCCACTGCTGATGCAGCCTGCCGTTGCAGAGGCAACCTGCCATAACAGAGAGACACTGCCAACAGGGCAGAGCACACCATATTAGAATGGAGCCATGAAGCAGCAGGGCGGACCCGTGCTAGCAGGGTGGAGCCCCAGCAGGCAAATTGTGAATAGACTGTCTCCTAGCTTGGCAGGACAGTGAAACAGATACTCATAAAGAAAGCCCCAACTCCCTGAGACAGAGCATCTGAGGGAAGAAAAAATGAGAGCTTTATATGTTCTGCTGCAGAAGACACATCTGCCCAGCAACTGAAGGAACATCAAAGCTCACAGCTCAGCACTGGATCTCCTATAAAGAAAAGACCATCTCCTCAAGCAGCTCCCTGGCCCCTGTATATCCAAAGAGCCACGTCAAAAAAGGACCAATCAGACTGAGAGTTGGCGGGCATCATTCTGAAAAATACATAGCAAAAGAAGAAACTGGTAGCATTTCTCACTGTTTCACAGTGGCTATGGGTGTACTCCAGACAAGCAGGGCCTGGAGTGCACAACAGCACTCGTACAGCAGAGGGGCCAAACCGTTAGAAGGAAAACTAAGGAACAGAAATCCTTCATCATCAGCAATCTGAGCATCCACTCAGAGACCCAATTGAAAAGTCAGCAACTACTAAGACAACAGGTGGATAAATCAACAAAGATGGGAAGAAACCAGCGCAAAAAGGAGGAAAACACCCAAAACCAAAACACCTCACCTCCTACAAAGGACCAAAACTGCTCACCAGCAAGGGAACAAAGCTGGACGGAGAATGAGAGTGATGGAATGACGGAATCAGACTTCAGGTGGATAATGAGAAACTTCAGTGAACTAAAAGAACATGTTCTAAATCAATGCAAAGAAACTAAGAACCTTGAAAAAAGATTTGAAAAATATTTGAGGAAATGATAACAAAAATGGACAACTTAGAGAAGAATATGAATGAATTGAAGGAGCGGAAAAACACAACATGAGAACTTCACGAAGCAGGCGCAAGTTTCGACAGCAGAATTGACCAGGCAGAAGAAAGAATATCAGAAGTCGAAGACGAATTAAATGAAATAAAAAGAGAAACCAGCATTAGAGAAAAATGCGCAAAAAGGAATGAACAAAATCTCCAAGAAATGTGGGACTATGTGAAGAGACCTAACCTACGTTTGATAGGTGTACTAAAATGTGACGAAGAGAATGAATCCAAGCTGGAAAACACTCTTCAGGATATTATCCACAAAAATTTCCCCAACCTAGCAAGGCAGGCCAATACGCAACTCCAGGAAATACAGAGAACACCACAAAGATATTCTGCAAGAAGAGCAACCCCAAGGTACATAATCATCAGATTCAGCAGGGTTGACATGAAGAATAAAATACAAAGGGAAGCCAAAGAAAAGGGTCGGGTCACACACAAAGGGAAGCCCATCAGACTCACAGCAGATCTCTCAGCAGAAACTCTACAAGCCAAAAGACAGTGGGGGCCAATATTCAACATCCTTAAAGAAAAGAACTTTCAACGCAGAATTTCATATCCAGCCAAACTGAGCTTCATAAGAGAAGGAAGAATAAAATCTTTTGCCAACAAGCAAGAACTCAGATATTTTGTCACAACCAGGCCTGCTTTAAAAAAGCTCCTGAAAGAGGCACTACACATAGAAAGGAACAACCAGTACCAGCCATTCTAAAAATATACCAAATGCTAAAGAGAATCAACAAAATGAAGAATCTGCATCAACCAAAAAACAAAACATACAGATAGCATCAAAATGGCAATATCAAACTCACACATAACAATATTAACCCTAAATGTAAATGGGCTAAATGCACCAATCAAAAGACACAGACTGGCAAATTGGATAAAAAAACCAAAACCCATCGGTGTGCTGTATCCAGGAAACCCATCTCTCATGCAAAGATTCACAAAGGCTCAAAATAAAGGGATGGAGGAAGATTTACCTAGCAAATGGAGAGAAAAAAAAAAACAGGAGTTGGAATTCTCATCTATGATAAAATAGACTTTAAATAAACAAAAATCAAAATGGACAAAGAAGGTCATTACATAATGGTAAAAGGATTGATACAACAAGTAGAGCTAACGATCATAAATATAAATGGGCCCAATACAGGAGCATTCAAATATATAAGGCAAGGTCTTAATGACTTATAAAAAGACTTAGGCTCCCACACAATAATAGTGGGAGACTTTAACACTCCACTGTCAATAGCAGACAGATCAACCAGACAGAAAATTAACAAGGATATCCAGGACTTGAACTCAGACCTGGAACAAGAAAACCTGATAGACATTTACAAAACTCTCCACCCCAAATCCACAGAATATACATTCTTCTCAGCACCACATCACACCTACTCCAAAATTGACCACATAATTGGAAGTAAAGCACTCCTCAGCAAATGCAAAACAACTGAAACCATAACAAACAGTCTTTCAGATCATAGTGCAATGAAGTTAGAACTCAGAATTCAAAAACTAACTCAAAACCGCACAGCTTCATGGAAATTGAACAACTGGTTCTTGAATGTTGATTAGATAAACAATGAAATGAAGTCAGAAATAAAGAACTTCATCGAAACCAACGTGAATGAATACACAACATAGCAGAATCTCGGGGACACACTTAAAGCAGTCTGTAGAGGAAAATATATAGCAATGAATGCCCACATGAGAAGAGTGGAGAGATCCAAAATTGACACCCTATCATCAAAATTGAAAGAGCTAGAGGAGCAAGATCAAAAAAACTCAAAACCTAGCCAAAAACAGGAAATAACTAAGATCAGAGCAGAACTGAAAAAGATAGAGACACGAAAAACCCTTCAAAAAATCAATAAATCCAAGAACTGGTTTTTTGAAGAGATCAACAAAATAGACAGACCACTAGCCAGATTGTTAAAAACGAAGAGAGAGAACAACCAAATAGATGTAATAAAAAACGATAAAGGGGAAATCACCACAGATTCCACAGAAATTCAAACCATCATCAGAGAATACTACAAACAACTCTATGCACATAAACAAGTAAAGCAGGAAGAAATGGATATATTCCTGGACACCTGTGTTCTCTTAAACCTAAACCACGAGGAAGCCAAAACTATGAATAGACCAATAACATGTACTGAAGTCCAGGGAGCAATTAAGAGCCTACCACACAAAAAAGCCCTGGTCCCGATGGGTTCACAGCGGAATTCTACCAGAAAAACAAAGAGGAGCTGGTAAAATTCCTTCTGAAACTCTTCCAAATAATTCAAAGAGAGGGAACCCTTCCAAAATCATTTTATGACGCCGACATCATCCTGATACCCAAACCAGGCAGAGACTCAAAAAGAAAAGAAAACTTCAGGCCAATATCCATGATTAACATAGATGCAAAAATCTTCAATACAATACTGGCAAACTGATTGCAATAGCACATTTAAAAATGTATCCATCATGATCAAGTAGAATTCATCCCAGGGATGCAAGGCTGGATCAACATATGCAAGTCTATAAACGTCATTCACCACATTAACAGAACCAAAAACAAAAACCACATGATTATCTGAATTGATGCAGAGAAGGCATTTGACAAAATTCAACAGCCCTTCATGCTAAAAACTCTCAATAAACTCGGTATTGATGGAACATATCTCAAAGAAATAAAAGCTATTTACGACAAACCAACAGCCAATATCATACTTAATGATCAAAAATTGAAAGCATTCCCTTTAAAATACGTCACTAGACAAGGATGCCCTCTCTCACCACTCCTATTAAAAATAGTACTGGAAGTTCTAGCCAGAGCAATCAGGCAAGAAAAAGAAATAAAGCGTATTCAAAAAGGAAAGAAGGAAGCCAAATTGTCTCTATTCGCAGATGACATAATAGTATACCTAGAAGACAACATCAACTAAGCCGAAAAACTCCTGATACTGATAAGCAACTTCAGCAAAGTCTCAGAATATAAAATCAATATGCAAAAATCACAAGCATTTCTATAAACGAATAACAGACCTAAAGAGAACCAAATCAAAAACGAACTCAATTCACAATTGCTATAAAGAGAATAAAATACCTAGGAATCCAACTTACAAGGAAGGTAAGAGACCTCTTCCAGGAAAACTACAAACCACTGCTCAAAGAAATAAGAGAGGACACAAACAGATGGAGAAATATTCCATGTTCATGGTTAGGAAGAATCAAAATCATAAAAATGGCTATATTGCCCAAAGTAATTTACAAAATCAATGCTATCCCCATCAAGCTATCATTGAATTTCCTCACAGAATTAGAAAAAACCACCATAAACTTCATATGGAACCAAAAGAGAGCCAGCATAGCCAAGTCAATTCTAAGCAAAAAGAACACAGCGGGAGGGATCACACTACCAGACTGCAAACTATACTACAAGGCTACAGTAATCAAAACAGCATGGTACTGGTACCGAAACAGAGATAAAGACCAATGGAACAGAACAGAGGCAACGGAGTCAGATCAACATATCTACAACCATATAATCTTTGATAAACCAGACAAAAACAAGCAATGGGGAAAGGATTCCCTGTTTAACAAATGCTGTTTGGAAAACTGGTTAGCCATGTGCAGAAAGCAGAAACTGGACCCCTTCCTGACACCTTACACTAAAGTTAACTCCAGATGGATTAAAGATTTAAACATAAGACCCAGCACCATAAAAACCTAGAAGTAAATCTAGGCAAAACCATTCAGGACATAGGAGTAGGCAAGGACTTCATAACCAAAACACTAAAAGCATTGGTAACGAAAGCCAAAATAGACAAATGGGACCTAATCAAACTCCATAGCTTTTGCACCGCAAAAAAACAGTCACTAGACTGAATCAGCAACCAACAGATTGGGAAAAAATGTTTGCAGTTTGCCCAACTGACAAAGGAATGATATCAAGAATTAACAAAGAACTTAAACATATTTACAGGAAAAGAACAAACAAGCCCATTCAAAAATGGACATAGGACATGAACAGACACTTTACAGAAGAAGACATACATCAGGACAACAAACAAATAAGAAAATACTCATCATCACTGGTCATTAGAGAGATGCAAATCAAAACCACATTGAGATACCATCTCACGCCAGTTAGAATGGTGATCATAAAAAAAATCCTGAGACAACAGATGCTGGAGAGGATGTGGAGAAATAGGAACACTCTTACACTGTTGGTGGGAGTGTAAATTAGTTCAACCATTGTGGAAGATACTGTGGCGATTCCTGAAGAGCCTAGAAATAGAAATTCCATTTGACCCAGCAATCCAATAACTGGGTATATATCCAAAGGAATATAAATCGTTCTACTATAAGGACACATGCACATGAATGTTCATTGCAGCACTGTTTACAATAGCAAAGAACTGAAAACAACCCAAACGCCCATCGATGACAGACTGGACTGGGAAAATGTGGCACATATACACCATGGAATATTATGCAGCAATCAAAAATGACGAGGTTATGTCCTTTGTAAAGACATGGATAAATCTGGATAACATGATTGTCAGCAAACTGACACAAGAACAGAAAAGGAAAATCTTTGCAGTTTACACATCAGACAAAGGGCTGATATCCAGAATTTACAAAGAACTGAAACAGGTTTACAGGAAAAAAACAAACAAGCCCATTCAAAAATGGGCAAAGGATATGAACAGACACTTTACAAAAGAAGACATACATGAGGCCAACAAACATGAAAAAATGCTTATCATCACTGGTCAATAGAGAGATGCAAATCACAACCACATTGAGATACCATCTCACGCCAGTTAGAATGGTAATCATTAAAAAATCTGGAGACAGCAGATGCTGGAGAGGATGTGGAGAAATAGGAACACTCTTACACTGTTGGTGGGAGTGTAAATTAGTTCAACCATTGTGGAAGACAGTGTGGCGATTTCTCAGGGACATAGAAATAGAAATTCCATTTGACCCAGCAATCCCATTACTGGGTATATATTTAAAGGACTATAATAAATCGTTCTACTATAAGGACACATGCACACGAATGTTCATTGCAGCACTGTTTACAATAGCAAAGAACTGGATCCAACCCAAATGCCCAACGATGATAGACTGGACTGTGAAAATGTGGCACATATATACCATGGAATATTATGCAGCAATCAAAAATGATGAGTTTGTGTCCTTTGTAAGGACATGGATGAATCTGGAGAACATCATTCTCATCAAACTGACACGAGAACAGAAAGAGAAATGCCGCATATACTCACTCATAGGCGGGTGAGAAAAATGAGAACACATGGACACAGAGAGGTGGTCTACTATACACTGGGGTCTATTGGGGGGAATACGGGAGGGACAGCGTGGGGGGGGCTGGGGAGCGATAGTCTGGAGATGAATGCCAAGGATGGGTGAAGGGGAGGAAGGCAGCAAAACACACTGCCACGTGTGTACCTATGCAACTATCTTGCACGTTCTGCACATGTACCCCAAAACCTATAATGCAATAAAAATTTAAAAAAATAAAAATAAATAAAAAAAGAACAGAAAAGGAATACCACATATTCTCACTCATCGGCGGGTGAGAAAAATGACAACATAAGGACACAGGGAAGGGGTACTGCACATCGAGGTCTATTGGGGTAAATAGGGGAAGGACAGTGGAAGGGGAAGCAAAGGAGGGGTAGCCTGGGGAGAAATGCCAAATGTGGGTTAAAGGGAGGAAGGCAGAAAAACAGACTGCCATGTGTGTACCTATGCAACTATCTTGCACGTTTTGCACATGTAACCCAAAATATAAAATGAAATAAAAATTTTAAAAAACTCTTCGAGCATTTTTTATATGGAAACTCACTATGTGCCTCCCTGAATGATACACACCTGGAGAATCCTCGGGATTCTATTTAATACTACCAGATATTTAGAAACTTATTTAATAATTCGCAATGGAGCAATAGTCAGGTGTCTATTTTTTCTAGCCTCTCATTGAAAGTTTCAGTGAATAATAAATTTCTTTGGAGTAATCCGGGCACTGTTTGTGATAGCAATGAATTAAGTGCCTTCCTGAGTGATACACGCCTGGGTGACAGTCAGGAGATTATTTCACATGAACTCTAATTCTTGGTATTGCTGAGTAATACACAACTGGGTTAGTGCCAGGAGTCTATTTGCTCTGGACACTCATACAGAACCTGTTTTAATAATGCAGAAATGGAGGATAATCAGGAGTCTATGTCATACCGCTACTCATTCAGACAAACAGTGAAAAACGCACATGGGGAGTAATGAGAAGTCTGTTTAATATAGCCGTTATTTCACAGCCTCACTGAATATTACACACTTGTGAGATAGTCTGGAGTCTATTGTTTATGGCCACTTATTCAGAGAATCACTGAATAATGCACACCTGCAAAAGAGTCAGAAGACTCTATCCTATGGCCTCTCATTATGAGCCTCACTAAATCTACACACCTGAGAAAATAGTCAGGATTAACTTACATAACCTCATTTAGAGTCTCTCTCAATAATGCACACATGTGGAATAGTAAGGAGACTTTTTCATGTGGCCCCTCATTCGGAGTGTCACTGAATAATGTGTTGCAGTCAGGAGTCTATTTACTGTAGACACATTTTCAGAGCCTCAGTGAATAAGTGAGACCTTTGCTATAGTAAGGCATCTGATTAATATGGCCACGTCTTGTAAGCCTCACTGAATAATACATACGTGGAAAATAATTTGGAGTTCATTATCGATGGACATTCATTCAGAGCCTCGGTGAATAATTCACACGCCTGGGGTAGCCAAGAGTCAATTTCATTTGGACATTCATTTATAGGCTAAGTGGATAATATGCACGTGTGGTTTAGTCAGGATTTCATTTCATATGGCCACTGTCTCATAATTTCAATGAATAATGCACAAATGTAAAGTACTCAGCAGTCTATTTCATAGAGCCACTCATTCAGAGATTCAATGAATAATACAAGTAATTAAGATACACAGAATCCTGTTTCATATGGCCACGCAATCAGAGCCTCACTGAGTAACACACAACTGGGGAAGCCTTAAGAGTCTACTTTATACAGCTTCTCATTTACAACCTCAGCGAATAATGCACACGTGTGGAATGGACTCTAGTCTATTTTATATGGCCACAAAAATCAAAGCCTGAGTAACACACAACTTTAGAATAGTCACTAATCTATTCCATATGACCGAATATTCAAATCAGAGTTAATAATACACACCTGTGGACTAGTCAAAAAACAATTTCATATGGCCAAAGTTTTAGAGTCTCAGTGAATAATACATACCTGGGGAATACTCAGGATGCTATTACATATGGCATCCATTTCAGAGATTCATAGAATAAGGAACACCTGTATTGTAGTCAGAAATTTATTTTCTATAGTCACATATTCAGAACCTAGATGAATGACATACACCTTGGAAAAAGTCAGGATTCTGTTTGCTATAGCCAAATATTCTGAAACTAACTGAAGAGCATACACCTTGGGGAAAGTCAAGATTCTATTTCGTATAGCCACTCATTTAGACACCGAATGTAAAAATGAACACCTGCTTAGAATTCAGGAGTCTCTTTTTGATGGCCGTTTATTCAGAGCTTTACAGAATAATACAGAACTATGGAGATTCAGGAGTGTATTTCACATGGCCACTTATTCAGAACCTCATTGAAGAATCATATATATCTGGAAAATTCTCAGGATTCTATTATATATAGACACTCAGAGACTCACAAAATAATGAACACCTGGGGAATACTCTGGAGATTATTTGATATGACCATTAACCCAGTGACTCAATGAAAAATGCACAGCTGAGAAATAGACAAGAGGATGGAGTCATGAGTCTATTTTCTGTGGTGACGCATTCAGAAACTCACTGAAGAATAAACAAATTGGTAATAGTCATAGTCCAGGTCATACGGCAAATAAATCAAAGCATTACTGAATAATTCACAATGGGGCAATAGTAAGGAGTCTATTTTATATGGCCTCTCATTGAGAAATTCAGTGCATAATAAACAGCTGTGAAGTAGTCAGGATCTTCTATAAGTTAGCCCCAAGGTACGCAGACACATGAATGATACATACATGTGTGAAAGTCAGGAGAGTATATGAACAATTGTACAGCACCTCTTCAAATACTGTACATTTGGGGAACTGTCACTAGTCTATTTCATATGGTGATTCGTTTGGAGAGTCAAAAATTAACGCACACTTGTGGAGTAACATGGGGTCTATAAGCTAAGGCCACTCTTTCAGAATTTCAGTGAATAATATGTATACCTGATAAGTCAGGATTGTCTTTCACATGGACACTCGTTCAGGGCCTCACTGCATAATACTCCGCTCACAAATAGTCAAGGGTCTACTTCAAAAAAGTACACATTCAGAGTATCTGTAAGTAACGCACACATGGACAATACACAAGAGCCTCTTTTCTAGGCCAACTTAGTCAGCATTTTATTCAACAATACACACCTGAGAAAGAGTTAAGAGTCTACTTCATGTAGCCACTCATTTAGCGCCTCAGTTAATAATTCACACCTGAGTAACAGTCGACAATTTTTTATATGGCCACTCACTATGTGACTCCCTGAATGACACACACCTGGGGAGTCCTCACATACTATGTCATAATAGCACACATTTTGAACCTTATGGAATAATTCACAATGGAGCAAGAGTCAGCTGTCTATTCTTTCTGGACTCTCATTCAAAGTTTCAGTGAATAAAAAACTTCTGTGGTGTAATCAGTGTACTGTTTAAGATAGCCAAGAATTAAGTGCCTTTCTGAGTAATAGACACCTGGGTTATAGTCAGGAGTTTATTTCATATAAACGCTAATTCTGGGTATTGCTGAGTAATATACAACTGGTGGAGTGTCAGGAGTCTATTTGTTATGGACACTCATACAGAACCTTTTTGAATTATGCACACATAAAGAATAATCAGTAGTCTATGTCGTATGGCTACTCATTCTGACAAACAGTGAATAACACAGATGTGATGTAATCAGAAGTCTGTTTTATATGGCCTTTCATTCACAGCCTCACTGAATATTACACACCTGAGATATAGTCTGGAGTCTATTGTTTATGGCCACTCATTAAGAGCATCACCGAATAATGCACACCTGGGGAATAATCAGAAGTCACTATCATATGGCCTCTCATAGAGAGCCTCACTATATGTACACACATGGGAAAATAGTCAGGATTTACTTATATCACCTCATTTAGAGTCTCACTCAATAATGCACACCTGTGGAAGGGTATTGAGATGTTTTATGTGGCTACTCTATCGGAGTGCCACTGAATAATGAGGTGAATACATGAGTCTATTTTATGTAGACAAATTTTCAGAACGTCAGTGAATAAAAGAGACTCTTGCTATAGTCAGGCATCTAATTAATATGGCCACATCTTGTAAGCCTTACTAAATAATACACACCTGCAGAATAATTTGGAGTCTATTTTTGATGGACATTCATTCAGAGCCAAGGTGAATAATGCACACCTGTGTGGTATCCAGGTGTCTATTTCACTTGGACACTATTCATAGTTTCAGTGGAAAATTTGCACGTGTGGATTAATCAGGACATTAATGCTGAGTAATGCTGCATTACTTTCATATGGCCACTGACTCATAATTTCACTGAATAATGCGCAAATGCAAAGTACTCCGCAGTCTAATTCACAGAGACACTCATTCAGAGATTCACTGAATAATACAAATATTTAAGATAGCCGGAATCCTGTATCCTATGATCACAAAATTAGAGCCTCACTGATTAACACCCACCTGGGTAAACGTTAGGAGTCTATTTTATATAGCCTCTCATTTTCAGCCTCAGCGAATAATGCACACGTGTGGAATAGACACTATTCTATTTTATATGGCCACAAAATCAAAACCTGAGTGAGTAATACACAACTTTAGAATAGTCACAAGTCTATTCCATATACCCAGACACTCAAAGTCAGTGTCAATAATACATACCTGTGGACTAGTCAAAAACAATTCCATGTGGCCAAAGTTTTAGAGCCTCAGTGAATAATACATAGCTGGGGAATATTCAGGACGCTATTACATATGGCACCTATTTCAGAGATTCATTGAATAAGGAACACGTGTATTGCAGTCAGAATTCTCTTTTGTATAGCCACAAATTCAGGAAGTAACTTAAAGACATACACATTGGGGAAAGTCAGGATTCTATTTCCTATAGTCCCATATTCAGAACCTAAGTGAATAATATACACCTTGGGGAAAGTAAGGATTCTATTTCCTATAGCCACTCATTTAGATACCAAATGTAAAATAACACACCTGCAGAGTATTCAGGAGTGTCTGTTTTATGGCCACTCATTCAGAGCCTCACAGAATAATACAGAACTATGGAAATTCAGGAGTGTATTTTACATCACCAGTTATTCAGATACTCATTGAAGAATTACGTATATTTGGAAAATACTCAGCATTCTATTATACATAGCCACTTATTCAAAGACTCACCGAATAATGCACACATGGGGAATAGTCTTGAGACTATTTGATATAACCGTTCACCCAGTGACACATTGAAAAATGCACAGCTAAGATAGAGACAAGATAATAGAGTCATGAGTCAATTTACTGTGGTGACACATTCAGAATCTAACTGAAGAATACCCAACTTGGAAATAGTCCGAGTCTATGTCATAAGCCCAATCAATCAAAGAATTACCGAATAATGCACAATGGGGCAATAGTAAAAAGTCTATTACATATGGCCTTTCATTGAGAGATTCAGTGCATAATAAAGAGCTGTGGAGTAGTCAGTATCCTCTTTTTGGTAGCCCCAAGTTACACAGATACGTAAGTGATACATACATGTGTGATACTCAGGAGACTATATGGACAATCGTAAAGCACCTCTTCAAATACTGCACATTTGGGGAATAATCACTCTCTATTTTATATGGTGATTCGTTTGGAGAGTCAAAAATTTAAGCCCCATTGTGGAGTAAATGGGGTCTATTAGCTAAGGCCACTCTTTCAGAGTTTCAGTGAATAATATGTATATCTGATAAGTCAGGAATGTCTTTCATATAGACACTCGTTAAGGGCCTCACTGCATAATACTCCTCTCAGAAATAGTCAAGGGTCTACTTCAAAAAAGTACACATTCAGAGTCTCTATAACTAATGCACACATGGGCAATGCACAAGAGTCTCTTTTCTATGCCCACTTAGTCAGCGTTTCTTTCAATAATACACACCTGGGAAAGAGTTAAATGTCTACTTCATGTAGCCACTAATTTAGCGTCTCAGTTAATAATTCACACCTTAGTAACAGTCGATAATTTTTTATATGGCCTCTCACTATGTGACTCCCTGAATGATACACACCTGTGGAATCCTCACATTCTATGTCATAATAGCACACATTTAGAAACTTATTGAATAATTCACAATGGAGCAATAGTCAGGTGTCTATTCTTTCTGGCCTCTCATTCAATGTTTCAGTCAATAAAAAACTTCTGTGGAGTAATCAGTGTACTGTTTAAGATAGCCAGGAATTAAGTGCCTTCCTGAGTAATACACACCTCGTTGATAGTCAGGAGTTTATTTCATATAAACGCTAATTCTGGGTATTGCTGAGTAATACACAACTGAGGGAGTGTCAGGAGTCTATTTGGTATGGACACTCATACAGAACCTGTTTGAATTATACACACATGGAGAATAATCAGGAGTCTATGTCATACGGCTCCTCATTCAGACAAAGAGTGAATAACCCACATGTGATGTAATGAGAAGTCTGTTTTATATGTCCTTTTCTTCACAGCCTCACTGCATATTACACACCTGTGATATAGTGTGGAGTCTATTGTTTATGGCCACTCATTCAGAGCATCACTGAATAATACACACCTGGGGAATAATCAGAAGTCTTTATCCTATGGCCTCTCATCGAGAGCCTCACTAAATGTACACACCTGAGAAAATAGTCAGGAGTTACTTATATCACCTCTTTTAGAGTCTCACTCAATAATACACACCTGTGGAAGGGTATTGAGACTTTTTCATGTGGCTAGTCTTTCGCAGTGTCACTATATAATGTGGTGAATTCAAGAGTCTATTTTATGTAGTCAAATTTTCAGAACCTCAGTGAATAGAAGAGACTCTTGCGATAGTAATGAATCTAACTAATATGGCCACATCTTGTAATCCTTACTAAATAATACACACCTGCAGAATAATTTGGAGTCTATTTTTGATGGACATTCATTCAGAGCCATGGTGAATAATGCACAACCGTGTGGTAGCCAGGTGTCTATTTTATTTGGACACTATTCATAGCCTCAGTGGAAAATAAGCACGTGTGGATTAGTAAGAATTTCATTTCCTATGGCCACTGACTCGTAATTTCAGTGAATAATGAACAAATGTAAAGTACTCCACAGTCTATTTCACGGAGCCACTGATTCAGAGATTCACTGAGTAATACAAATATTTAAGATAGCCAGTATCCTGTTTTCTATGGTCACAAAATCAGAGCCTTACTGATTAACAAACACCTGAGTAAACGTCAGGAGTCTACTTTATATAGCCTCTCATTTGTAGCCTTAGCGAATAATGCACACGTGTGGAATAGACACTACTCGATTTTACATGGCCACAATATCAAAGCCTGAGTGAGTAATACACAAGTTAGAACACTCACAAGTCTATTCCATATGCCCAAATATTGAAAGTCAGTGTCAATAATACACACCTGTGGACTAGTCAAAAAACAATTCCATGTGGCCAAAGTTTTAGAGCCTCAGTTAATAATATATATTTGGGGAATACTCAGGACGCTATTACATACGGCACCTATTTCAGAGATTCATTGAATAAGGAAAACCTGTATTGTAGTCAGAATTCTATTTCCTATAGCCACAAATTTAGAAAGTAACTTAAAGTCATACACATTGGGGACAGTCAGGATTCTATTTTCTATAGCGACATATTCAGTACATAACTGAATAACATACACCTTGAAGAAAGTCAGGATTCTATTTTCTATAGCCACCCATTTAGATACCAAATGTAAAAGTGCACACCTGCAGAGTATTCAGGAGTGTCTGTTTTATGGCCACTGATTCAGAGCCTCACAGAATAATACAGAACTATGGAAATTCAGTAGTGTATTTTACATTACCAGTTATTCAATACCTCATTGAGGAATCATGTATATCTGGATAATACTCAGCATTCTATTATACATAGCCACTTATTCAGAGACTCACCCAATAATGCACACCTGGGGAATAGTCTGGAGACTATTTGATATGACCGTTCACACAGTGACTCAGAGAAAAATGCACAGCTGAGATAGAGTCAAGAGAATACAGTCATGAGTCTATTTTCTGTGGTGACACATTCAGAATCTAACTGAAGAATACCCACCTTGGAAATAGTCAGAGTCCATGTCATAAGGCCACTCAATCAAAGCATTACCGAATAATGCACAATGGGGCAATAGTAAAAAGTCTATTACATATGGCCTTTCATTGAGAGCTTCCGTGCATAATAAAGAGCTGTGAAGTAGTCAGCACCCTCTTTTAGGTAGCCCCAAGTTGCACAGATACGTGAATGATACATATATGTGTGATAGTCAGGATACTATTTGATATGGAAAATATTAAAGCACCTCTTCGAATACTGCACATTTGGGGAACTATCACTAGTCTCTTTCATATGGGGATTCGTTTGGAGAGCCAAAAATTAACGCACACTTGTGGAGTAAAATGGGGTCTATAACATAAGGCCACTCTTTCAGAGTTTCAGTTAATAATATGTATATCTGATAAGTCAGGAATGTCTTTCACATGGACACACGTTCAGGGTCTCACTGCATAATACTCACCTCAGAAATAGTCAAGGGTCTACTTCAAAAAAGTACACATTCAGAGTCTCTGTAACTAAAGCACACATGTGCAATAAACAAGAGTCTCTTTTCTATGCCCACTTAGTCAGCGTATCTTTCAATAATACAGCCCTGGGAAAAATTTAAGTGTCCACATCATGTAGCCACTCATTTAGCGCCTCAGTGAATAATTCACATCTGAGTAACAGTCGAAAATTTTTTATATGGCCACTCACTATGTGACTCCCTGAATGACACACAGCTGGCATATTCTCACATTCTATGTCATAATAGCACACATTTAGAACCTTATTGAATAAATCACAATGGAGTAATAGTCAGGTGTCTATTCTTTACGGCATCTCATTCAATGTTTCAGTGAATAAAATCTTCTGTGGAGTAATCAGAGCACCGTTTTTTATAGGCCTGAATTAACTGCCTTCCTGAGTAATACACACCTGGGTGATAGTCAGGAGTTTATTTCATATAAACGCTAATTCTGGGTATTGCTGATTAATACACGACTGGGGGAATGCCACGAGTCTATTTGGTATGGACACTCATACAGAAACTTTTTGAATTATGCACACATGCAGAATAATCAGGAGTCTATGTCATACGGTTACTCATTCAGACAAACAGTGAATAACCCACATGTGATGTAATGAGAAGTCTGTTTTATATGACCTTTCTTTCACAGTCTCACTGAAATATAGTCTTGAGTCTATTGACTCAAGTCTATACTTGAGTACCATTTTACTCCACAAGTGTGCATTAATTTTTGGCTCTCCAAACGTATCACCATATGAAATAGACTAGTGATAGTTCCCCAAATGTGCAGTATTCGAAGAGGTGCTGTACTATTTTCCATATCAAATAGTATCCTGACTATCACACATGTATGTGATATAGTCTTGAGACTATTGTTTATGGCCACTCATTCAGAGCATCACTGAATAATGCACACCTGGGGAATAATCCGAAGTCTCTATCCTATGGTCTCTCATCGAGAGACTCACTAAATGGACACACCTGGAAAAATAGTCAGGATTTACTTATATCACCTCATTTAGGGTCTCACTCAATAAGACACACGTGTGGAAGGGTATTGAGACTTTTTCATGTGGCTACTCTTTCGGAGTGACACTGAATAATGTAGTGAATTCAAGAGTCTATTTTATGTAGACAAATTTTCAGAACCTCAGTGAATAAAAGAGACTCTTGCGATAGTAAGGCATCTAATTAATATGGCCACATCTTGTAAGCCTTACTAAATAATACACACCTGCGGAATAATTTGGAGTCTATTTTGATGGACATTCATTCAGAGCAACGGTGAAAAATGCACACCCGTGTGGTAGCCAGGTGTCTATTTCATAGGGACACTATTCATAGCCTTAGTGGAATATATGCACGTGTGGATTAGTCAGGATTTCATTTCATATGGCCACTGACTCGTAATTTCAGTGAATAATGCAATAATGTAAAGTAATCCACAGTCTATTTCACAGAGCCACAGATTCAGAGATTCACTGAATAATACAAATATTTAAGACAGCCAGTATCCTGTTTCCTATGGTCACAAAATTAGAGCCTCACTGATTAACACACACCTGGGTAAACCTTAGGAGTCTCCTTTTATAGATTCTTATTTGCAGCCTCAGCGAATAATGCACACGTGTTGAATAGACACTATTCTATTTTATATGGCCACAATATCAAAGCCTGAGTGAGAAATACACAACTTTAGAATAGTCACAATTCTTTTCTATATGCCCAAATAGTCAAAGTCGTAGTCAATAATACACACCTGTGGACTAGTCACAAAACAATTTCATATGGCCAAAGTTTTAGAGCATCAGTGAATAATACATACCTGGGGAATACTCAGGACGCTATTACATGTGGCACCTATTTCAGAGATTCATTGAATAAGAAACACCTGTGTTTTACTCAGAATTCTCTTTTGTATAGCCACAAATTCAGAAAGTAACTTAAAGACATACTCATATGGGAAAGTCAGAATTCTATTTGCCAAAGCCACATATTCAGAACCTAACTGAATAACATACACCTTGGGAAATGTCAGGATTCTATTTTCTATAGCCACACATTTAGATACCAAATGTTAAAACGCACACCTGCAGAGTATTCAGGAGTGTCTGTTTTATGGCCACTCATTCAGAGCCTCACAGAATAATGCAGAACTATGGAAATTCAGGAGTGTATTTTACATCGCCATTTATTCAGAACCTCATTGAAGAATCTTGTATATGTGGAAAATACTCAGCATTCGTTTTTAATTTTTTAAATTTATTTGTTATAATTATTTTTTAATTTTTATTGTATTATAGGTTTTGTGGTACATGTGAAGAATGTTCAAGATAGTTGCATAGGTACACATACGGCAGTGTGTTTTGCTGCCTTCCTCCTCCTCACCCACGCTTGACGTTTATCCCCAGGCTATCCCTCTCCAGCCCCCCCACTGTCCCTCCCAGAGTTCCCTCATAGACCCCAGTGTGTAGTAGACCTCCTCCCTCTGTCCATGTGTTCTCATTTTTCTCTCCCGTTTATGAGTGAAAATTTGTGATATTTCTTTTTCTGTTCTTGTGTCAGTTTGCTGAGAATGATGTTCTCCACATTCATCCATGCCCTTACAAAGGACATAAACTCATCATTTTTGATTGCTGCATAATATTCCATGGTGTATATGTGCCACATTGTCCCAGTCCAGTCTATCATCGATGGGCATTTGGGTTGGTTCCAGTTCTTTGCTATTTTAAACAGTGCTGCAATGAACATTCGTGTGCATGTGTCCTTATAGTAGAATGATTTATAGTCCTTTGGATAGATACCCAGTAATGGGATTGCTGGGTCAAATGGAATTTCTATTTCTAGGTCCCTGAGGAATCGCCACACTGTCTTCCACAATGGTTGAACTAATTTACACTCCCACCAACAGTGTAAGAGTGTTCCTTTTTCTCCACATCCTCTCCAGCATCTGCTGTCTCCAGATTTCCTTTTTTTTTTTGAAAGATCTACTTTTTAGTTGTATTTTTTTGGATGTTAGGTCAATGTTTCGTATCAAATGAATCCATAAAGCATTTCTCCCTTTTGTTCTTTAAATATTACCAATCGCATTCTTCCTTTTTTTTATATATTTTTATTGCATTATAGGTTTTGGGGTACATGTGCAGAATGTGCAAGATAGTTGCATAGGTACACATATGGCAGTGTGTTTTGCTGCCTTCCTCCCCTTCACCCACACTTGGCATTCATCCTCAGGCTATCTTTCTCCAACCCCCCCCGCTGTCCCTCCCCCATTCCCCCCAATAGACCCCAGTGTATAGTAGACCGCCTCTCTGTGTCCATTTGTTCTCATTTTTCTCACCCACCTATGAGTGAGTATATGCGGTATTTCTTTTTCTGTTCTTGTGTCAGTTTGCTGAGAATGATGTTCTCCAGATTCATCCATGTCCTTACAAAGGACACCAACTCATCATTTTTGATTGCTGCATAATATTCCCTGGTGTATATGTGCCACATTTTCTCAGTCCAGTCTATCATCGTTGGGCATTTGGGTTGGTTCCAGTTCTTTGCTATTGTAAACAGTGCTGCAATGAACATTCGTGTGCATGTGTCCTTATAGTAGAACGATTTATAGTCCTTTGGATATATACCCAGTAATGGAATTGCTGGATCAAATGGAATTCCTATTTCTAGGTCCCTGAGGAATCGCCACGCTGTCTTCCACAATGTTTGAACTAATTTACACTCCCACCAACAGTGTAAGTGTGTTCCTATTTCTCCACATCCTCTCCAGCATCTGCTGTATCCAGATTTTTTAATGATCGCCATTCTAACTGGCGTGAGATGGTATCTCAATGATCGCCATTTTAACTGGCGTGAGATGGTATCTCGATGTGGTTTTGATTTGCATCTCTCTAATGACCAGTGATGATGAGCATTTTTTCATGTGTTAGTTGGCCTCATGTATGTCTTCTTGTGTAAAGTGTCTGTTCATATCCTTTGCCCATTTTTGAATGGGCTGGTTTGTTTTTTTCCTGTAAATCTGTTCCAGTTCTTTGTAAATTCTGGATATCAGCCCTTTGTCAGATGCGTAAACTTCAAAGATTTTTTCCCATTCTGATGGTTGCTGATTAACTCTAGTGACTGTTTCTTTTGCCTTGCAGAAGCCGTGGAGTTTGATTTGGTCCCATTTGTCTATTTGGGCTTTTGTTCCCAATGCTTCTGATGTTTTGGTCATGAAGTCCTTGCCTACTCCTGGGTCCTGAATGGTTTTGCCTAGGTTTTCTTCTAGGGCTTTTATGGTGTCAGGTCTTATGTTTAAGTCGTTAATCCATCTGGAGTTAATTTTAGTGTAAGGTGTCAGGAAGGGGTCCAGTTTCTGCTTTCTGCACATGGCTAGCTAGCCAGTTTTCCCAACACCATTTATTAAACAGGGAATTTTTTCCCCATTGCTTGTTTTCGTCTGGTTTATCAAAAATTATATGGTTGTAGGTATGTTTTGTTGCCTCCGATGCCTCTGTTCTGTTCCATTGGTCTATATCTCTGTTTTGGTACCAGTACCATGCTGTTTTGATCACTGTAGCCTTGTAGTATAGTTTGAAGTCTGATAGTATGATGCCTCCCACTGTGTTCTTTTTGCTTAGAATTGACTTGGCTATGCGGGCTCTCTTTTAGTTCTATATGAAGTTCATGGTGGGGTTTTTCATTTCTGTGAAGAAATTCAATGGTAGTTTGATGGGGATAGCATTGATTGTGTAAATTACTTAGGGACATATAGCCATTTTCATGATATTGATTCTTCCCAACCACGAACATGAAATGTTTCTCCATCTGTTTGTGTCCTCTCTTATTTCGTTGAGCAGTGGTTTGTAGTTTTCCTTATAGAGGTCCCTTACCTTCCTTATGAGTTGTATTCCCAGGTATTTTATTTTCTTTGTAGCAATTGTGAATGGCAGTTCGTTCTTGATTTGTTTCTCTTTAAGTCTGCTATTGGTGTATAGGAATGCTTGTGATTTTTGCACATTGATTTTATATCCTGAGACTTTGCTGAAGTTGCTTATCAGTTTCAGGAGTTTTTGGACTGAGGTCATGGGGTCTACTAGGTATACTATCATGTCGTCTGCAAAGAGAGACAATTTGGCTTCCACCTTTCCTATTTGAATACACTTTATTTCTTGTTCTTGCCTGATTTCTCTGGCTAGAAATTTCAGTACTATGTTGAATAGGAGTGGTGAGAGATGACATCCTTGTCTAGTGCCAGATTTCAAAGGGAATGCTTCCATTTTTTGCCCATTAAGTATGATATTGGCTGTTGGTTTGTCGTAAATAGCTTTTATTACTTTGAGATATGTTCCATCAATACCAAGTTTATTGAGGGTTTTTAGCATAAAGGGCTGTTGAATTTTGTCAAATGCCTTCTCTGCGTCAATTGAGATAATCATGTGGTTTTTGCTTTTGCTTCTGTTTATGTGGTGAATTACATTTATAGACTTGCATATGTTGAAGCAGCCTTGCATCCCTGGGATGCATCCTACTTGATCATGATGGATAAGCTTTTTAATGTGCTGTTGCAATCATTTTGCCTGTATATTATTGAAGATTTTTGCATCTCTGTTCATCATGGACATTGGCCTGAAGTTTTCTTTTCCTGTTGAGTCTCTGCCGGGTTTTGGTATCAGGATGATGTTGGTCTCATAAAATGATTTGGGAAGGTTCCCTCTTTTTGAATTATTTGGAATAGTTTCAGAAGGAATGGTACCAGATCCTTTTTGTGTGTGTGGTAGAATTTGGCTGTGAATCCATCTGGACCTGGGCTTTTTTGTGTGTGGTAGGCTCTTTATTGCTGCCTCAACTTCAGACCTTGTTATTGGTCTATTCATAGTTTTGGCTTCCTCCTACTTTAGGCTTGGGAGGACACAGGCGTCCAGGAATTTATCCATTTCTTCCTGATTTACTAGTTTATATGTATAGAGTTGTTTGTGGTATTCTTTTATGATGGTTTGAATTTCTGTGAAAGCTGTGGTGATTTCCCCTTTATCGTTTTTTATTGCATCTATTAGTTTGTAATCTCTTTTCTTTTTTATCATTCTGCTAATGGTCTGTGTATTTTGTTGATCTTTTCGAAAAACCAGCTCTTGGATTTATTGATGTTTTGAAGGAAGTTTCTTGTCTCTATCTTCTTCCGTTCTGCTCTGATCTTAGTTATTTCTTGTCTTCAGCTAGGTTTTGAGCTTTTTTTATCTTGCTCCTCGAGCTTTTTCAATTTTGAGGATAGGGTGTCAATTTTGGATCTCTCCACTTTTCCCATGTGGGCACTTATTGCTATATATTTTTCTTTACTGACTGCTTTAAATGTGTCCCAGAAATTCTGGTATGTTGTGTCTTCGTTCTCGTTGGTTTTGAAGAACTTCTTTATTTCTGCCTTCATTTCATTGTTTATCCAATCATCATTCAAGTGCAAGTTGTTCAGTTTCCATGAAGCTGTGCGGTTCTGAGTTATTTTCTGAATTCTGAGTTCCAACTTGATTGCACTATGGTCTGAGAGACTGTTTGTTATGATTTCAGTTGTTTTGCATTTGCTGAGGAGTGCTTTACTTCCTATTATGTGGTCAATTTTGGAGTAGGTGTGATGTGGTGCTGAGAAGAATGTATATTCTGTGGATTTGGGTTGGAGAGTTCTTTAAATGTCTATCAGGTTTCCGTGTTTCAGGTCTGAGTTCAATACTGGATATCCTTGTTAATTTTCTGTCTGGTTGATCTGTCTGTTATTGACAGTGGAGTGCTAAAGTCTCCCACTATTTTTGTGTGAAAGTCTAAGTCTCTTTGTAAGTCTTTAAGAACTTGCCTTATATATCTGGGTGCTCCTGCATTGGGTCCATATATATTTAGAATCGTTAGCTCTTTTTGTTGTATCGATCCTTTTACCATTATGTAATGACCTTCTTTGTCGCTTTTGATCTTTGTTGCTTTAAAGTCTATTTTATCAGAGACGAGAATTGCAACTCCTACTTATTTTGCTCTCCATTTTTTTAGTAAATCTTCTTCCATCCCTTTATTTTGAGCCTTTGTGTATCCTTCCATGTGAGGTGGGTTTCCTGAATACAGCACACTGATGGGTTTTGGTTTTTATCCAATTTGCTATTCTGTGTCTTTTAATTGGTGCATTTAGCCCATTTACATTTAGGGTTAATATTGGTATGTGTGAATTTGATACTGCCATTTTGATGGCAGCTGGCTGTTTTGCCCGTTGGTTCATGAAGATTCTTCATTTTGTTGATGCTCTTTAGTATTTGCTATGCTTTTAGTATGGCTGGTACTGGTTATTTTTTTCTATGTATATTGCCTCTTTCAGGAGCTCTTGTACAGCAGGCCTAGTGGTGACAAAATCTCTGAGTACTTGCTTGTTCATGAAGGATTTTATTTTTCCTTTACTTATGAAGCTCCGTTTGGCTGGATATGAAATTCTCGGTTGAAAGTGTTTTGCTTTTAGCATGTTGAATATTGGCCTCCACTCTCTTCTGGCTTATAGAATCTCCACCGAGAGATCTGCGTTTAGTCTGATGGGCTTTCCTTTGTGGATGACCCGACCTTTCTCTCTGGCTGCCCTTAGTATTTTCTCCTTCATTTCAACCCTGGTGAATCTGACGATTACGTGCCTTGGGGTTGCTCTTCTTGTGGAGTATCTTTGTAGTGTTCACTGTATTTCCTGGTTTTGAGTATTGATCTGTCTGGCTAGGTTGGAGAAATTTTCATGGATAATATCCTGAAGAGTATTTTCCAGCTTTAATTCATTCTCTTCATCACATTCTGGTTCACCTATCAAACGTCGGTTGAGTCTCTTCACATAGTCTCACATTTCTTGGAGATTTTGTTCATTCCTTTTTGTGCTTTTTTCTCTAATCTTGGTTTTCCGTTTCATTTCATTGAGTTGACCTTCAACTTCTGATATTCTTTCTTCTACTTCATCAATTCGGCTGTTGAAACTTGTGCATGCTTCACGAAGTCCTCGTGTTGTTTTTTTCAGTTCCTTCAATACATTCATGTTCCTCTCTAAGTTGTCCATTCTTGTTATCAGTTCCTCAAATCTTTTTTCAAATCTTTTTTTAAGGTTCTTAGTTTTTTTCACTTATTTAGAACATGTTCTTTTAGCTCACTGAAGTTTTCCATTATCCACTTTCTGAAGTCTGATTCTGTCATTTCCTCACAGTCAATCTCTGTCCAGCTTTGTTCCCTTGCTGGTGAGGAGTTTTGGTCCATTGTCAGAGTTTTTTTTTTTTTTTGAATTTCCATTGGTTTTCTTTCTTTTTTTGTTTTAAAAAAATTTTATTGCATTATAGGTTTTTGGGTACATGTGCAGAACGTGCAAGATAGTTGCATAGGTACACACATGGCAGTGTGTTTTGCTGCCTTCCTCCCCTTCACCCACACTTGGTATTCATCCCCAGGCTATCCCCCCCAGCCCCCCCCACGCTGTCCCTCCCCCATTTCCCCCAACAGTCCCCAGTGTATAGTAGACCACCTCTCTGTGTCCATGTGCTCTCATTTTTCTCACCCACCTATGAGTGAGTATATGCAGTATTTTTTTTTTTCTGTTCTTGTGTCAGTTTGCTGAGAATGATGTTCTCCAGATTCATCCATGTCCTTACAAAGGACACAAACTCATCATTTTTGATTGCTGCATAATATTCCATGGTGTATATATGCCACATTTTCCCAGTCCAGTCTATCATCGATGGGCATTTGGGTTGGTTCCAGGTCTTTGCTATTGTAGACAGTGCTGCAATGAACATTCGTGTGCATGTGTCCTTATAGTAGAACAATTTATAGTCTTTTGGATAGATACCCAGTAATGGGATTGCTGGGTCAAATGGAATTTCTATTTCTAGTTCCCTGAGGAATCGCCACACTGTCTTCCACAATGGTTGAACTAATTTACACTCCCACCAACAGTCTAAGAGTGTTCCTATTTCTCCACACCCTCTCCAGCATCTGCTGTATCCAGATTTTTTAATGATCGCCATTCTAACTGGTGTGAGATGATATGTCAATGTGGTTTTGATTTGCATCTCTCTAATGACCAATGATGATGAGCACTTTTTCATATGTTTGTTGGCCTCATGTATGTGTTCTTTTGTAAAGTTTCTGTTCATATCCTTTGCCCATTTTTGAATGGGCTTGTTTGTTGTCAGAGTTGAGGTGTTTTGGTTTCGGGTGTTTTCCCCCTTTTTGAGCTGGTTTCTTCCCATCTTTCTGGATTTATCCACCTGTCGTCTTAGTAGTTGCTGATTTTTCAGTTTGGTTTCTGAGTGGATGCACAGATTTTTGATGATGAAGTATTTCTGTTACTTAGCTTTCCTTCTAATGGTCTAGTCCCTCTGCTGTACAAGTGCTGAGGTCCATTCCTGGCCCTGCTTTTCTGAGGTACACCTGTAGCAGCTGCGGAACAGTGAGGGATGCTACCAGTTTTTTCTTTTGCTATCTTTTTTCCAGAATGATGCCAGCCAAATGTCAGTCTGCTTTTTCTTTTTTGTGGTGACTCTTTGAATATACAGGGGTCAGGGAGCTGCTTGAGGGGATGTTCTGTGCTTTATTGGAGCTCCAGTGCTGAGCTGTGAGCTCTGTTGTTCATTCAGGGTTGTTGGGAGGATGTGTTTATGTCTGCTGCAACAATACTCATAAAACACCCTAAATTTTTTTCCCCTTAGATGCTCTGTCTCAGGGGGTTGGGGCTTTCTTTATGAATATCTGTTGCATTCTCCTTCCCGGCTATGAGGTAGTCTATTCACTATTTGCCTGCCGAGGCTTTGCCTTGCTAGCGCGTGTGCCACAGGCCCTGTTCTGCTGTGGTGCTTTGCCCAGCTAAGGGAGTCTCTGTTACGGCGGGTTGCCTTGGCAACTGCAGGCTGCCTCAGCCCTGGGCCGTACTTCAGTAGGGGCGGATTGTGTCTGTAGTGGTGGACGCCCTTCCCCCACCGGGCTGCACCCTGCTAGATTCAACTGTGCTGGCAGCAAAGCTCTCAGCCCCGAGTGCCTCCAATTGCCACCATGCTTGTCCCCATGAGGGTGGGAAGCGCTGAGCCCGATCATCCAGCTCTCTGCCTCAGAGTCCATCCTCTCTCTCTCTCTCTCTTCCTCTCCCCAAGGTAAACTGTCGACTCTCTCACTGGCGCCCAAGTAGCCTGCTGATTTGGCACGGGGATCTATTCAATCTCCCGTGCCACTGCCCATTGTGCCATCTCAGATCATGCTTCCCAAAAATCTCCTGTTCTGGCTCATTGTCCAAGTCCCGTTCAATCAGATGGATATGTCAATCTGCCCTTCCAAATCTCAGATTGCTGGTTTAACAGGGCACCCAAACCAGTGAGTTTTCTGCGGGAGCCGAGGTGCTGCAGTGCCAGTCGAGCCAAGAGAGCTGGCCACGCAAGCCAGCTGTGCTAGCTTCCTGTGTCTCTCCCACACCTGGGACATTCAACGTTCTGTGGGCAAAAAAGGTCCTTCCGAGAATGTGGCTAGCACTCACCCTCTGCACCTTCACTGGGAGATGCAATCCTGAGTGGCCTCTATGACGCCATCTTGGAAGCACCCAGTGCATTTTATTATACATAGCCACTTATTCAGAGACTCACCAAATAGTGCACACCTAGGGAATAGTCCGGAGACTATTTGATACGACCATTCACCCAGTGACTTAGTGAAAATTGCACAGCTGGGATAGAGCCAAGAGAATAGAGACATGAGTCTATTTCTTGAGGTGACACATTTAGAAACTAACTGAAGAATACCCACCTTGGAAATAGTCAGAGTCCATGTCATAAGGCCACTCAATCAAAGCATTACCAAATAATGCACAATGGGGTAATAGTAAAAAGTCTATTACATATGGACTGTCATTGAGAGCTTCAGTGATAATAAAGAGCTGTGGAGTAGTCAGGACCCTCTTTTAGGTAGCCCCAAGTTATGCAGATACATAAATTATACATACATGTGTGATAGTCAGGAGACTATTTTATATGGACTATCATACAGCACCTCTTCGAATACTGCACATTTGGGGAACAATCACTAGTCTTTTTCATATGGTGATTCGTTTGGAGAGTCAAAAATTAACGCACACTTGTGGAGTAAAATGGGGTCTACTAGCTAAGGACATTCTTTCAGAGTTTCAATGAATAATATGTATATCTGATGAGTCAGGAATGTCTTTCACATGGACACTCGTTCAGAGCCTCACTGCATAATACTCCCCTCAGAAATAGTCAAGTGTCTACTTCTAAAAGGTACACATTCAGAGTATCTGTAAGTAATGCACACATTGGCAATACACAAGTGTCTCTTTTCTATGCCCACTTAGTCAGTGTTTCACTCAATAATATACACCTGGGAAAGTGTTAAGCTTCTACTTCATGTAGCCACTCATTTAGCGCCTCAGGAAATAATTCACACCTTAGTAACAGTCGAGAATTTTTTTATATGGCCACTCACTATGTGACTCCCTGAATGATACACACCTGGGAATCTTCATATTCTATGTTATAATAGCACACATTTGAAACCCTATTGAATAATTCACAATGGAGCAGTAGTCAGGTGTCTATTCTTTCTGACCTCTCATTCAACGTTTCAGTGAATAAAAAACTTCTGTGGAGTAATCAGGGCACTGTTTAAGATAGCCACGAATTCAGTGCCTTCCTGAGTACTACACACCTGGGTAATAGTCATGATTTTATTTCATATAAACGCTAATTCTGGGTATTGCTGAGTAATACACAACTGGGGGAGTGTCAGGAGTCTATTTGTTCACTCATACAGAACATGTTTGAATTATGCACACATGGAGAATAATCAGGAGTCTATGTCAGGCTGCTACTCAATCAGACAAACCGTGAATAACCCACATGTGATGTAATAGAAGGTCTGTTTTATATGAACTTCCTTTCACAGCCACACTGAATATTACACACCTGTGATATAGTCTGGAGTCTATTGTTTATGGCCACTCATTCAGAGCATCACTGAATAATGCACACCTGGGGAATAATCAGAAATCTCTATCCTATGGCCTCACATCGAGAGCCTCACTAAATGGACACACCTGGGAAAATAGTTAGGATTTACTTATATCACCTCATTTAGAGTCTCCCTGAATAATTCACACCTGTGGATGGGTATTGAGACTTTTTCATGTAGCTACTCTTTCAGAGTGCCACTGAATAATGTGGTGAATTCATGAGTCTATTTTATGTAGACAAATTTTCGGAACCTCAGTGAATAAAAGAGACTGTTGCTATAGTAAGGCATCTAATTTTTATGGCCACATCTTGTAAAACTTACTAAATAATAAACACCTGCGGAATAATTTGGAGTCTATTTTTTATGGATATTCATTCAGAGCCACGGTGAATAATGCACACCCCTGTGGTATCCAGGTGCCTATTTAATTTGGATACTATTCATAGCCTCAGTGGACAATATGCACGTGTGGATTAGTCAGGATTTCATTTCATATGGCCTCTGTCTCGTAATGTCTGTGAATAATGCACAAATGTAAAGTACTCCGCAGTCTAATTCACAGAGACACTCATTCAGAGATTCACTGAATAATACAAATATTTAAGACAGCCAGAATCCTGTTTCCTATGGTCACAAAATCAGAGCCTCACTGATTAACACACACCTGGGTAAGCGTTAGGAGTCTACTTTATATAGCCTCTCACTTTAGCCTCAGCGAATAATGCACACGTGTGGAATACACACTTTTGTATTTAATATGGCCACAAAATCAAAGCCTGAGTGAGTAATACACAACTTTAGAATAGTCACAAGTCTATTCAATATGCCCAAATATTCAAAGTCAGAGTCCATAATACACACCTGTGGACTAGTCAAAAAACAAGTTCATATGGCCAAAGTTTTAGAACCTCAGTGAATAATACATACCTGGGGAATACTCAGAACGCTATTACCTATGGCAACTATTTCAGAGATTCATTGGTTAAGGAACACCTGTATTGTAGTCAGAATTCTCTTTTATATAGCCACAAATTCAGAAAGTATCTTAAAGACATACTCATTGGGGAAAATCAGGATTCTATTTCCCATAGCCACATATTCAGAACCTAACTGAATAACATACACCTTGGGGAATGTCAGGATTCTATTTCCTATAGCCACCCATTTAGATACCAAATGTAAAAACGCACACCTGCAGAGTATTCAGGAGTGTCTGTTTTATGGCCACTCATTCAGACCCTCACAGAATAATACAGAACTATGGAAATTCAGGAGTGTATTTTACATCACCAGTTATTCAGATCCTCATTGAAGAATCTTATATATCTGGAAATGACTCAGCATTCGTTATTATTTTTTTTATTTATTTGTTATTTTTTTTTTAATTTTTATTGTATTTTAGGTTTTGTGGTACATGTGCAGAACTTGCAAGATAGTTGCATAGGTACACACAGGGCAGTGTGTTTTGCTGCCTTCCTCCCCCTCACCCAAACTTGGGGTTTATCCCCAGGCTATCCCTCCCCAACCCCACCACTGTCCCTCCCCCAGTTTTCACAATATACCCCAGGCTGTAGTAGACCCCCTCATTGTGTCCATGTGTTCTCAATTTTCTCTCCCGCCTATGAGTGAGAATATGTGATATTTCTTTTTCTGTCCTTGTTTCAGTTTGCTGAGAGTGATGTTCTCCATATTCATCCATGTCCTTACAAAGGACATAAACTCATCGTTTTTGATTGCTATATAGTCTTCAATGGTGTATATGTGCCACATTTTCCAAATCCAATCTATTATCTATAGGCATTTTGGTTGGTTCCAGGACTTTGCTATTGTAAACCGTTCTGCAATAAACATACGTATGCATGTGTTCTTATTGTAGAATTATTTATAGTCCTTTGCATATATACCCAGTAAAGGGATTGCTGGGTCAAATGGAATTTCTATTTCTAGGTCCTTGAGGAATAGCCACACTGTTTTCCACAATGGTTGAACTAATTTACACTCCCACAAACAGTGTAAGGGTGTTCCTTTTTCTCCACATCCTCTCCAGCATCTGCTGTCTCCAGATCTCTTAATGATCGCCATTCTAACTGGCGTGACGTGGTATGACAATGTGGTTTTGATTTGCATCTCTCTAATGACCAGTGATGATGAGCATTTTTTCATGTGTTTGTTGGCCTCATGTATGTCTTCTTTTGTAAAGTGTCTGCTCATATCCTTTGCCCATTTTTGAATGGGCTTGTTTGTTTTATTCCTGTAGATCTGTTTGAGTTCTTTGTAAATTCTGGATATCAGCCCTTTGTCAGATGCGTAAACTGCAAAGATTTTTTTCCCATTCTGATGGTTGCCGTTTCACTCTAGTGATGGTTTCTTTTGTGGTGCAGAAGCTGAGCAGTTTGATTAGGTCCTATTTGTCTATTTTGACTTTTGTTGCCAATGCTTTTGGTGTTTTGGTCATGAAGTCCTTGCCTACTTTTATGTCCTGAATGGTTTTGCCTAGATTTCCTTCTGGGGTTTTTATGATGCCTGGTCTTATGTTTAAGTCGTTAATCCATCTGGAGTTAATTTTAGTGTAAGGTGTCAGGAAGGGGTCCAGTTTCTGCTTTCTGTCCATGGCTAGCCAGTTTTCCCAACACCATTTATTAAACAGGGAATCCTTTCCCCATTGCTTGTTTTTGTCTGGTTTATCAAAGATTATATGGTTGTAGGTATGTTGTGTTGCCTCCAAAGCCTCTCTTCTGTTTCATTGGTCTGTATCTCTGTTTTGGTACCAGTACCATGCTGTTTTGATCACTGTACCCTTTTAGTATAGTTTGAAGTCCGGTAGTGTGATGCCTCCCACTGTGTTCTTTTTGCTTAGAATTGACTTGGCTATGCTAGCCCTCTTTTGGTTCCATATAAAGTTCATGGTGGAGTTTTCCAGTTCTGTGAAGAAATTCAATGGTAGTTTGATGGGGATAGCATTGATTGTGTAAATTACTTTGGCCAGTATAGCCATTTTCACGATATTGATTCTTCCCAACCACGAACATGGAATGTTTCGCCATCTGTTTGTGTCCTCTCTTATTTCGTTGAGCAGTGGTTTGTAGTTTTCTTTAAAGAGGTCCCTTACATTCCTTGTGAGTTGTATTCCCAGGTATTTTATTTTCTTTGTAGCAATTGTGAATGGCAGTTCGTTCTTGATTTGGTTCTCTTTAAGTCTGTTATTAATGTATAGGAATGCTTGTGATTTTTGCACATTGATTTTATATCCTGAGAGTTCGCTGAAGTTGCTTATCATTGCAGGAGCTTTTGGGCTGAGGTGATGGTGTCTTCTAGGTATACTATCATGTCGTCTGCAAATAGAGACAATTTGGCTTCCACCTTTTCTATTTGAATACCCTTTATTTCTTTTCCTTGCCTGATTGCTCTGGCTAGAACTTCCAGTACTATGTTGAATAGGAGCGGTGAGAGAGGGCATCCTTTTCTAGTGCCAGATTTCAAAGGGAATGCTTCCAGTTTTTGCCCATTAAGTATGATATTGGCTGTTGGTTTGTCGTAAATAGTTTTTATTACTTTGAGATACGTTCCATCAATACCAAGTTTATTGAGGGTTTTTAGCATAAAGGACTTCATGAACAAAACACCAAAAGCATTGGCAACAAAAGCCAAAATAGACAAATGGGACCTAATCAAACTCCACAGCTTCTGCACGGCAAAAGAAACAGTCACTAGAGTGAATCGGCAACCATCAGAATGGGAAAAAAATCTTTGCAGTTTACACATCTGACAAAGGGCTGATATCCAGAATTTACAAAGAACTCAAACAGATTTACAGAAAAAAAACAAACAAGCCCATTCAAAAATGGGCAAAGGATATAAACAGAAACTTTACAAAGGAAGACATACATGAGGCCAACAAACATATGAAAAAGTGCTCATCATCATTGGTCATTAGAGAGATGCAAATCAAAGCCACATTGAGATATCATCTCACACCAGTTAGAATGGCGATCATTAAAAAATATGGAGACAGGAGATGCTGGAGAGGATGTGGAGAAATAGGAACACTCTTACACTGTTGGTGGGAGTGTAAATTAGTTCAACCATTGTGGAAGAAAGTGTGGCGATTCCTCAGGGAACTAGAAATAGAAATTCCATTTGACCCAGCAATCCCATTACTGGGATCTATCCAAAAGACTATAAATCTTTCTACTATAAGGACACATGCACACGAATGTTCATTGCAGCACTGTTTACAATAGCAAAGACCTGGAACCAGCCCAAATGCCCATCGATGATAGACTGGACTGGGAAAATGTGGCACATATACACCATGGAATATTATGCAGCAATAAAAAATGATGAGTTTGTTTCCTTTGTAAGGACATGGATGAATCTGGAGAACATCATTCTCAGCAAACTGACACAAGAACAGAAAAGGAAATACTGCATATACTCTCTCATAGATGGGTGAGAAAAATGAGGACACATGGACACAGAGAGGCGGTCTACTATACACTGGGGACTTTTGGGGGAAATGGGGGAGGGACAGCGGGGGGGCTGGGGGGGATAGCCTGGAGATGAATACCAAGTGTTGGTGAAGGGGAGGAAGGCATCAAAACACACTGCCATGTGTGTACTTATGCAACTATCTTTCACGTTCTGCACATGTACCCCAAAACCTATAATGCAATAAAAATTAAAAAAATAAAATACACATTCAGAGTATCTGTAAGTAACACATACATGGGCAATACATAAAAGTCTCTTTTCTATGCCCACTTAGTCAGAGTTTCATTCAATAGTACACCCTTGGGAAAGGGTTAAGTGTCTACTTCATGTAGCTACTCATTTAGCGCCTCAGTGAATAATTGACACCTGAGTAACAGTCGAGAATTTTTTATATGGCCACTCACTATGTGACTCCCTGAATGATACACACCTGGGGAATTCTCACATTATATGTCATAACAGCACACATTTAGAACCTTATTGAATAATTCACAATGGAGCATTAGTCAGGTGTCTATTCTTTCTGGACTCTCATTCAAAGTTTCAGTGAATAAAAAACTTCTGTAGAGTAATCAGGGCACTCTTTAAGATAGCCACGAATTAAGGGCCTTCCTGAGTAATACACACCTGGGTGATAGGATTTTATTTCATATAAACGCTAATTCTGGGTGTTGCTGAGTAATACACAACTGGGTGAGTGTCAGGAGTCTATTTGGTATGGACACTTATACAGAACCTGTTTGAATTATGCACACATGGAGAATAATCAGGAGTCTATGTCATAAGGCTACTCATTCAGACAGTGAATAACCCACATATGGAGTAACGAGAAGTCTGTTTGATATGTCCTTTCTTTCACAGCCTCACTGAATATTACACACCTGTGATATAGTCTAGAGTCTATTGTTTATGGCCACTCATTCAGAGCATCACTGAATAATGCACACCTTGGAAATAATCAGAAGTCTCTATTCTATGGCCTCTCATAGAGAGCCTCACTAAATGTGCACCCCTGGAAAAATAGTAAGGATTTACCTATATCACCTCATTTAGAGTCTCACTCAATAATACACACCTGTGGAAGGGAATTGAGACTTTTTCATGTGGCTACTCTTTCGGAGTGCCACTGAATAATGTGGTGAATTCATGAGTCTATTTTATTTAGACAAGTTTTCAGAACCTCAGTGAATAAAAGAGTCTCTTGCTATAGTAAGGCATCTAATTAATATGGCCACATCTTGTAAGCCTTACTAAATATTACACACCTGTGAAATAATTTAGAGTCTATTTTTGATGGACATTCATTCAGAGTCACGGTGAATAATGCACACCCGTGTGGAAGCCAGTTGTCTATTTCATTTTGACACTATTCATAGCCTCAGTGGAAAATATGCATGTGAGGATTAGTCAGGATTTCATTTCATATTGCCACTGACTCTTAATTTCAGTGAATAATGCATAAATGTAAAGTGCTCCGCAGTCTATTTCACAGAAACACTCATTCAGAGATTCACTGAATAATACAAATATTTAAGATAGCCAGAATCCTGTTTTCTATGGTCACAAAATCAGAGCCTCGCTGATTAACACACACCTGGGTAGACGTTAGGAGTCTACTTTAAATAGCCTCTCATTTGCAGCCTCAGAGAATAATACACACGTGTGGAATAGACACTATTCTCTTTTATATGGCCACAAAATCAAAGCCTTTGTGAGTAATACACAACTTTAGAATAGTCACAAGTCTATTTCATATGCCCAAATATTCAAAGTCAGAGTCAATAATACACACCTGTGGACTAGTCAAAAACCATTTCATAAGGCCATGATTTTAGAGCCTCAGTGACTAATACATACCTGGGAAATACTCAGGACGCTATTACTTATGACACCTATTTCAGAGTTTCATTGGATAAGGAACACCTGTATTGTGGTCAGAATTCTATTTTGTATAGCCACAAATTCAGAAATTAACTTAAAGACATACACATTGGGGAAAGTCAGGATTCTATTTTCTATAGCCACATATTCAGAACCTAACTGAATAACATTCACCTTAGAAAAAATCAGGATTCTATTTTCTATAGCCACCCATTTAGATACCAAATGTAAAAACGCACACCTGCAGGTTATTCAGGAGTGTCTGTTTTATGGCCACTCATTGAGAGCCTCACAGAATAATACAAAACTATGAAAATTCAGGAGTGTATTTTACATGGCCACTTATTCAGATCCTCATTGAAGAATCATGAATATCTGGAAAATACTCAGGATTCTATTATATATAAACACGTATTCAGAGACTCACCGAATAATGCACACCTGTGTAATAGTCTGGAGACTATTTGATGTGACTGTTCACCCACTGACTCAGTGAAAAATGCACAGCTGAGTAAGAGTCAAGAGAATAGAGTCATGAGTCTATTTTCTGTGGTGACACATGCAGAAACTAACTGAAAAATTCACACCTTGGAAATATTCAGAATCCAGGTCATAAGGCCACTCAATAAAATCATTACCGAATAATGCACAATGGGGCAATAGTAAGGAGTCTATTATATATGGCCTCTCATTTAGAGCTGCAGTGCATAAAACAGATCTGTGGATTAGTCATGACCCCATTTTAGGTAGCCGCAAATTACCCAGCTACGTGAATGATACACAAATATGTGATAGTCAGGAGACTATTTGATATGGACACTCACAGAGCACCTCTTTGAATACCGAACATTTGGGGAATAATCACTTGTCTATTTCATATGGTGATTCGTTTGGAGAGTCAATAAATAACGCACACCTGTGGAGTAAAATGGGGTCTATTACATAAGGTTACTATTTTAGTGTTTAAGTGAATAATATGTATATCTGATAAGTCAGGAATGTCTTTCACATGACACTCGTTCAGGGCCTAAGTGCATAATACACCCGTAAAAAATAGTCAAGGGTGTACTTCAAAAACGTACACATTCAGAGTCTCTGTAAGTAAGGCAGACATGGGAAATACAAAAGGGTCTCTTTTCTATGTCCACTTAGTCAGAGTTTCATTCAATAATACCCACCTGGGAAAGTGTTAAGAGTCTACTTCATGTTGTCACTCATTTAGCGCCAAAGTGAATAATTCACACTGGAGTAACAGTCGAGAATTTTTTATATAGCCACTCACTATGTGACTCCCTAAATGATGCACACCTGGGGAATCCTCACATTCTATGTCATAATAACACGCATTTAGAAACTTATTGAATAATTTATAATGGAGCTATAGTCAGGTTTCTATTCTTTCTGGCCTCTCATTTAACGTTTCAGTGAATAAAAAACTTTTATGGAGTAACCAGGGCACTGTTTAAGATAGCCACATATTCAGTGCTTATTGAGTAATACACACCTGGATGATAGTCAGGAGTTTATTTCATATAAACGCTAATTCTGGGTATTGCTTAGTAATACACAACTGGGGGAGTTTCAGGAGTCTATTTGGTATGGACACTCATACAGAACCTGTTTGAATTATGCACACATGGAGAATAATCAGGAGTCTATGTCATATGGCTACTCATTCAGACAAGCAGTGAATAACTCACATGTGGAGTAATGAGAAGTCTGTTTTATATGGCCTTTCTTTCACAGCCTCACTGAATATTACACACCTGTGATATAGTCTGGAGTCTATAGTTTATGGCCACTCATTCAGAGCATCACTGAATAATGCACACCTCGGGAATAATCAGAAGTCTCTATCCTATGGCCTCTCACCGAGATCCTCACTAAAAGTACACACCTGGGAATATAGGATTTACTTATGTCACCTCATTTAGAGTCTCACTCAATAATACACTCCTGTGGAAGAGTATGGAGACATTTTCATGTGGCTTCTCTTTCAGAGTGCCACTGTATAATGTGTTGAATTCAAGAGTCTATTTTATGTAGACAAATTTTCGGAACCTCAGTGAATAAAACAGACTCTTGCTATAGTAAGGCATCTAATTAATATGGCCACATCTTGTAAGCCTTTTTAAATAATACACACCAGGCGATTAATTTGGATTCTACTTTTGATGGACATTCATTCAGAGCCACGGTGAATCATGTATATTCGTAAGGTAGCCAGGTGTCTATTTTAATTGGACACTATTCATAGCCTCAGTGGATAATATGCACGTGAGGAGTAGTCAGGATTTCATTTACTATGGCCCCTGATTCGTAATTTCAGTGAATAATGCACCAATATGTAGTACTCAGCAGTCTATTTCACAGAGCCACTCATTTGGAGATTCACTGAATAACACAAATATTTAAGACAGACAGAATCCTGTTTCATGTGGTCACACAATCAGAGCCTCACTGAGTAACACAAACCTGGGGAAACGTTAGGAGTCTACTTTATATAACCTCTCATTTGCAGCCTCAGTGAATAATGCACACGTGTGGGATAAACAATACTCTATTTTATATGGCCACAAAATCAAAGCCTGAGTGGGTAATAAACAACATAAGAATAGTAACAAGTCTATTCCATATGCCCAAATACTCAAAGTCAGAGTCAATAATGCACACCTGTGGACTAGAAAAAAAAACAATTTTGTAAAGCCAAAAATTTAGAGCCTCAGTGAATAATACATACCTGGGGAATACTCAAGATGCTATTACATATGGTACCTATCTCAGAGATTCATTGAATAAAAAACACCTGTATTGTAGTCAGAATTCTATTTTGTATAGCCACATATTCAGAACCTAACTGAAAAACATACACCTTGGGAAAAGTCAGGATTCTATTTACTATAGCCACCCATTTAGATACCAAATGTAAAAACACACACATGTGGAGTATTCAGGAGTTTCTGTTTTATGGCCATTCATTCAGAGCCTCACAGAATAATACGGAACTATGGAAATTCAGGAGTTTATTTTTCGTGGCCACTTAACTCAGAACCTCAATGAGGAATTATGTATATCTGGAAAATACTCAGGATTCTATTATATATAGCCACTTATTCAGAGACTCACCCAATAATGCACACCTGTTGAATAGTCTGGAGGCTATTTGATATGACCGTTCACCAAGTGCCTCAGTGAAAATTGCACAGCTGAGATAGAGTCAAGAGAATAGAGTCATGAGTCTATTTTATGTGGTGACACATTCAGAAACTAACTGAAGAATACCCACCTTGGAAATAGTCAGAGTCCAGGTTACAAGGCCACTCAATCAAAGCATTACCGAATAATGCACAATGGAGCAATAGTAAAAAGTCTATTATATTTGGCCTCTCTTTGAGAGCTTCAGTGCATAATAAAGAGCGGTGGAGTAGTCAGGACCCTGTTTTAGGTAGCCCCAAGTTACGCAGCTACGTGAATGATACACACATGTGTGATAGGAGACTATTGGATATGGACACTCATACAGCACCTCTTCGAATACTGCATATTTGGGGAATAATCACTAGTATATTTTATTTGATGATTCGTTTGGAGAGTCAAAAAATAACACACATCTGTGGAGTAAAACGGGGTCTATTACATAAAGCCACTGTTTCAGTGTTTCAGTGAATAATATGTGTATCTGATAAGTCAGGAATGTCTTTCACATGGTCACTCGTTCAGGGCCTCAGTGCATAATACTCCCCTCAGAAATAGTCAAGGTTCTACTTCAAAAATGTACACATTCAGAGACTCTGTAAGTAATGCACACATGGGCAATACACAAGAGTCTCTTTTCTATGCCCACTTAGTCAGAGTTTCATTCAGTAATACACACCTGGGAAAGAGTTAAGAGTCTACTTCATGTAGCCACTCATTTAGCGCCTCAGTGAATAATTCACACCGGAGTAACAGTCAAGAATTTTTTACATAGCCACTCACTATGTGACTCCCTAAATGATACACACCTGGGAAATCCTCACATTCTATTTCATAATAGCACACATTTAGAACCTTATTGAATACTTCACAATTGAGTAATACTTAGGTGTCTATTCTTTCTGGCCTCTAATTCAACTTTTCAGTGAATAAAAAACTTCTATGGAGTAATCAGGGCACTGTTTAAGATAGCCACAAATTAAGTGCCTTCCTGAATAATACCTGCCGGGTGATAAGAGTTTTGTTTCATATAAACGCTAATCTTGGAATTTCTGAGTAATACACAACTGGGGGAGTATCAGAAGTCTATTTAGTATGGACACTCATACAGAACCTCTTTGAATTATGCACACATGGAGAATAATCAGGAGTCTATGTCATACGGCTATTCATTCAGACAAACAGTGAATAACCCACATGTGATGTAATGAGAAATCTGTTTTATATGACTTTGCTTCACAGCCTCCCTGAATATTACACACCTGTGGTATAGTCTGGAGTCTATTGTTTATCACCACTCATTCAGAGTATCACTGAATAATGCACACCTGGGGATTAATCAGAAGTCTCTATCCTTTGGCCTCTCATCGAGAGCCTCACTAAATGTACACACCTGGGAAAATAGTCAGGATTTACTTATATCACCTCATTTAGAGTCTCACTCAATAATAGAAACCTGTGGAAGAGTATGGATACTTTGTCATGTGACTACTCTTTCGGAGTGCCACTGAATAATGTGGTGAATTCAGGAGTCTTTTTTATGTACACAAATTTTTGGAACCTCAATGAATAAAAAAGACTCTTGTTATAGTAAGGCATCTAACTAATATGGCCACATCTTGTAAGTCTTACTAAATAATACACACCTGGAGAATTATTTGGAGTCTATTTTTGATGGATATTCATTGAGAGCCACGGTGAATAATGGACACTAACGGGGTAGCCAGGTGTCTATATCATTTGGACACTTTTTATAGCCTCAGTGGATAATAAGCTCGTGTGGATTAGTCAGGATTTCATTTCATATGGCCACTGACTCTTAATTTCAGTGAATAGTGCACAAATGTAAAGTACACAGCAGTCTATTTCATAGAGCCACTCATTCCGAGATTCACTGAATAATACAAATATTTACGATAGACAGATTCCTGTTTCATATGGTCACACAATCAGAGCCTCACTGAGTAACACACACCTGGGGAAACGTTAGGAGTCTACTTTATATAGCCTCTCATTTGCAGCCTTAGCGAATAATGCACACGTGTGGAATAGACACTATTCTGTTTTATATGGCCACAAAATCAAAGCCTGAGTGGGTAATAAACAACATGAGAATAGTAACAAGTCTATTCCATATGCCCAAATACTCAAAGTCAGAGTCAATAATGCACACCTGTGGACTAGGTAAAAAAACAATTTTATATGGCTTAAGTTTTAGAACCTCCATGAATAATACATACCTGGGGAATACTCATTACACTATTACATATGACACCTATTTCAGAGATTCATTGAATATGGAACACCTGTATTGTAGTCAGAATTCTATTTTGTATAGCCACATATTCGGATCCTAACTGAAAGACATACACCTTGGGGAAATTCAGGATTCTATTTAACATAGCCACATATTCAGAACCTAACTGAATATCATACACCTTGGGGAAAGTCAGGATTTTATTTCCTATAGCCACACATTTAGATAACAAATGTAAAATCGCACACCTGCATAGTATTCAGGAGTGTTTGTTTTATGGCCACTCATTCAGAGCCTCACAGAATAATACAGAACTACGGAAATTCAGGAGTGTGTTTTACATGGCCACTTATTCAGAAACTCATTGAAGAATCATGTATATATGGAAAATACTCAGTATTCTATTATACATAGACACTTTTTCAGAGACTCAGCGAATAATGTACACCTAGGGAATAGTCTGGAGATGATTTGATATGACTGTTCACCCAGTGACTCAGTGAAAAATGCACAGCTGAGATAGAGTCAAGAGAATAGAGTCATGAGTCTATTTTCTGTGGTGACACATTCAGAAACTAACTAAAAAATACCCATCTTGGAAATTGTCAGAGTCCATGTCATAAGGCCACTCAATCAAAGGATTACTGAATAATGCACAATGGAGCAATAGTAAAACGTCTATTACATTTGGCCTCTCATTGAGAGCTTCAGTGCATAATAAAGAGCTGTGGAGTAGTCAGGACCATCTTTTAGGTAGCCGCAAGTTACGCAGCTACGTGAATGACACACAAATGTGCGATAGTCAGGAGACTCTTTAATATGGATACCCATACAGCACCTCTTAGAATACAGCACATTTGGTGAATAATCACTAGTCTATTTCGTATGGTGATTCGTTTGGATATTCAAAATTTAACGCACACCTTTGGAGTAAATGGAGTCTATTACATAAGGCCACTCTTTCAGTGTTTCAGTGAATAATATTTATATCTGATAAGTCAGAAATGTCTTTCACATGGCCACTCGTTCAGGGCCTCAGTGCTTAATACTCCTCTCAGAAATAGTCAAGGGTCTACTTCAAATACGTACACATTCAGAGTCTCTGTAAGTAAGTCCCACATGGGCAATACACAAGAGTCTCTTTTCTATGCCCATATAGTAAGAGTCTCATTCAATAATACACACCTGGGAAAGAGTTAAGAGTCTACTTCATGTAGCCACTCATTTTGAGCCTCAGTGAATAATTCACCCCGGATTAATAGTCTACCATTTTTTATATGGCCACTCACTATGTGCCTCCTTGAATGATACATACCTGGGGAATCCTCAGGATTCTATTTCATAGTACCACACATTTAGATCCTTATTGAATAATTCACAACGGAGCAATAGTCAGTTGTCTATTATTTCTGGTCTCTCATTCAATGTTTTAGTGAATAATAAATTTCTATGGAGCAATCAGTGCACTGTTTAAGATAGCCACGAATTAAGTGCCTTCCAGAGTTATACACACCTGGGTGATAGTCAGGAATTTATTTTATATGAACTCTATTTCTTGTTTTTGCTGAGCAATACACAACATGGGGAGTGTCAGGAGTCAATTTGATGTGGACACTCATATAGAACCTTTTTGAATAATGCACACATGTAGAGTAATCAGGAGTCTATGTCATATGGCTGCTCTTTCAGACAAACAGTGAATAACGCACATGTGGACTAATGAGAAGTGTGTTTCATATGGCCGTTCTCTCACAGCCTCACTGAATATTATACACTTGTGACATAGTCTGGAGTCTATTGTTTATGGCCACGCATTCAGAGAATCACTGAATAATGCACACCTGCAAAATGGTAAGAAATCAATCCTATGGCCTCTCAGTGAGAGTCTCACTAAATGGACACACCTGGAAAAATAGTCAGGATTTACTTATATCCTCTCATTTAGAGTCTCACTCTGTATTGCAGACCTGTGGAATAGTAAGGAGACTTTTTTATATGGCCTCTCATTCAGCGTGTCACCCAATTATGTGGTGTCATCAAGGAGTCAATTTCATGTAGACACTTTTCAGAGCCTCAGTGAATAAGAGAAATCCTTGCCTTGTAAGGCATCAAATTAATATGGCCACATCTTGTAAGCCTCACTAAATAATACACACCTGGAGAATAATTTGGACTCTATTCTTGATGGGCATTCATTTTGAGCCTCCGTGAATAATGCACACCCATGGGGTAGCCAGGAGTCTATTTCATTTAGACACTCACTCATAGCCACAGTGGATAATATGCACGAGTGCATTAGTCAGAATTTTATTTCACATGGCCATTGACTTACAATTTCAGTGAATAATGCACAAATGGCAAGTACTCAGCAGTCTTTTTCATAGAGCCACTCATTAAGAGATTCACTGAGTAATACAAATATTTAAGATAGAAAGAATCCTGTTTAATATGGTCACACAATCAGAGTCTCACTGAGTAACACACACCTGGGGAAGCGTTAGGAGTCTACTTTATATTGCCTCTCATTTACAGCCTCAGCAATTAATGCACACGTGTGGAATAGACACTAGTCTATTTTATATGGCCACAAAATCAAAGCCTGAGTGAGTAATACACAACTTTAGAATAGTCACTAGTCTATTCCTTATGCCCAAATATTCAAAGTCAGAGTCAATAATACACACCTGTTTACTAGTCCAAAAGAAATTTCATATGGCCAAAGTTTTAGAGCCTCAGTGAATAATACATTCCTGGGAAATACTAAGGACGCTATTACATATGGCATGTATTTCAGAGATTCATTGAATAAAGAACACCTGTATTGCAGTCAGAATTCTATTTCATATAGCCACATATTCAGAACTTAACTGATTGACATACACCTTGGGGAAAGTCAGGATTCTATTTCATATAGCCACTCATTTAGATAACGAATGTAAAAAGGCACACTTGCGGTGTATTCAGGAGTCTCTATTTTATGGCCAAACATTCAGAGCCTCACAGAATAATAGAGAACTATGGACATACAGGAGTGTATTTTAAATGGCCACTTATTCAGAACTTCATTGAAAAATTATCTATATCTGGAAAATACTTAGGATTCTATTATATATACCCACTTATTCAGAGACTCACTGAATAATGCACACATGAGGAATAGTCTGGAGACTGTTTGATATGACCATTCACTCAGGGACTCAGTTAAAAATACACAGCTGCGAGATAGTCAAGAGGATAGAGTCATGAATCTATATTCTGTGGTAACTCGTTCAGAAACTCACTGAAGAATACCTACCTTGGACATAGTCAGAGTCCATGTCATATGGCCACTCAATCAAAGCATTACTTCAAAATGCACCGTGGGGCAATTGTAAGGAGTCTATTTCATATGGCCTCTCATTGAGAGCTTCAGTGCATAATAAACAGCAGTGGAGTAGTCAGGACCCTCTTTTGTGTAGCCCCAAATTCCACTGCTACGTGAATGATACACACATGTGTGATAGTCAAGAGACTCTTCCATATGGACATTAATACAGCAACTCTTGGAATATCGCACATTTGGGTAATGATCACTAGTCTATTTTATATGGTGATTCGATTGGAGAGTCAAAAAATAACCCACACCTGTGAAGTAAAATGGAGTGTATTACATAAGACCACTCTTTCAGTGTTTCAGTGAATAATATGTATATCTGATAAATCAGAAATCTCTTTCACATGGCAACTCATTAAGGGCCACAGTGTATAATACTCCCCTCAGAAATAGTCAAGGGTCTACTTCAAATAAGTACGCATTCAGAGTCTCTGTATATATTCCACACATGGGCAATACACAATAGTTTCTTATCTATGCCCACTTAGTCAGAGTCTCATTCAATAATGCACAGCTGGGGAAGGGTTAAGCGTCTACTTCATGTAGCCACTGATTTACAACCTCGGTGAATAGTTCACACTGGTGTAATAGTCGAGCATTTTTTATATGTCCACTCACTATGTGCCTCCCTGAATGATACACACCTGGGGAATCCTCAGGATTCTATTTCATACTACCACACATTTAGAAACTTATTGAATAATTTACAATTGGCAGTAGCCAGGTGTCTATTCTTTCTGTTCTCTCATTCAAAGTTTCAATAAATAATAAACTTCTATGTAGTAATCAGGGCACTGATTAAGATAGCCACGAATTAATGCCTTCCTGGGTGATACACACCTGTGTGATAGTCAGTATTTTATTTCATATGAACTCTAATTCTGGGTATTGCAGAGTAATACACAAATCGGGGAGTGCCAGCAGTCTATTTGGTATGGACACTCATACAGAATAAGTTTGAATAATGCACACACGAAGAATAATCAGGAGTGTATGTCATATGGCTACTCATTCAGACAAACAGTGAATAACGCACATGTGGAGTAATGAAAAGTCTGTTTCATATGGCCGTTCTTTCACAGCCTCACTGAATATTACACACTTGCGATATAGTCTGGAGTCTATTGTTTATGGTCACTCATTCAAAGAATCACTGAATAATGCACATCTGCAAAATGGTAAGAAGTCTCTATTCTATGGCCTCTCATTGAGAGCCTCACTAAATGTACACACCTGGGAAAATACTCAGGATTTACTTATATCCTCTCATTTAGAGCCTCACTCAATAATGCACACCTGTGGAATAGTAAGGAGACTTTTTCATGTGGCCTCTTATTCGAAGTGTCACTGAATTATGTGGTGTAGTCAGTAGTCTATTTCATGTAGACACATTTTCTGAGCCTCAGTGAATAAGAGAGACCTTTGCTATAGTAAGACATCTAATTAATATGGCCATATGTTGTAAGCCTCACTGAATAATACACACCTGGAGAATAATTTTGAGTCTATTTTCCATGGACATTCCTTCAGAGCCTCAGTGAATAATGCACACCCGTGGGGTAGCCAGGAGTCTGTTTCATTTGGACACTCATTCATAGCCTCAGTGCATAATATGCATGTGTGGATTAGTCAGGATTTTATTCCATATGGCCACTGACTCATAATTTTAGTGAATAATGTACTCAGCACTCTATTTCATAGAGCCACACATTCAGAGATTCACTGAATAATACAAATATTTAAGACAGAGAGAAACCTGTTTCATATGGTCACAGAATTAGAGCCTCACTTACACATCATGAAGCGTAAGGAGTCTACTTTATATAGCCTCTCATTTACAACCTCAGTGAATAATGCACACGTGTGGAATAGACACTAGTCTATTTTTTATGGCCACAAAATCAAAGCCTGAGTGAGTAATACACAACTTTAGAATAGTCACTAGTCTATTCCATATGCCCAAATATTCAAAGACAGAGTTGATAATACACACCTGTGGGCTTGTCAAAAAACAATTTCATATGGCCAAAATTTTAGAGCCTCAGTGAATAATACATACCTGGCAAATACTCAGGACGCTATTACATATGGCATCCATTTCAGAGATTCATTGAATAAGGAACACCTATATTGTAGTCAAAATTCTATTTCGTATAGCCACATAATCAGAACCGAACTGAATGACAACCACCTTGGGGAAAGTCAGGATTCTATTTCGTATAGCCACTCATTTAAATACCGAATGTAAAAACGCACACCTGCAGAGTATTCAGGCGTGTCTGTTTTATGGCCACTCATTAGAGCCTCACAGAATAATACAGATCTATGGAAATTCAGGAGTGTATTTTACATGGCCCATTATTCAGAACCTCATTGAAGAATCATATATATCTGGAAAATACTCAGGATTCTACTATATATAGCCACTTATTCAGAGACTCACTGAATAATTCACACATGGGGAATAGTCTGGAGAATATTTGATATGACTGTTCACCCAGTGTCTCAGTGAAAAATGCACAGCTGAGAAATAGTCAAGAGGATAGAGTCATGAGTCTATTTTCTGTGGTAATTTGTTCAGAAACTCACTGAAGAATACCCATTTTGGAAATAGTCAGAGTCCAAGTCATATGGCCACTCAATCAAAGCATTACCTAATAATGCACAATGGGGCAATAGTAAGGAGTCTATTTCATATGTCCTCTCATTGAGAGCTTCAGTGCATAATAAACAGCTGTTGAGTAGTCATGACCCTATTTAAGGTAGCCCCAAATTACACAGCTACGTGGATGATACACACATGTGTGATAGTCAGGAGACTATTTCATATGGACACTCATACAGCACCTCTTCCAATTCTGAACATTTGTGGAATAATCACTAGTCTATTTCATATGTTGATTCATTTGGAGAGTCAAAAATAGGGGGATTTCCAAGATGGAGCCATGGAATCAACTCAGTATTGCAGCTCTCAGTGAAGGAACCGAGGGTGAGTCTTAGCCGCATTTTCCAACGGACCTTTGTTGCCCACAGGATGAGGATATTCGCAGGTGTAGGAGAGACACAGGACGCCATTACAGCCAGTGCTTTGGCTCCCATGGCTGTTTCTGCCAGAGCCACAGCGCAGCAGCTCCCAGCACAAAACTCAGTTGTCTGGGTGCCCCGTTAAACCGGCAATCTAAGATCTGGAAGGGCAGATTGATATGTCCATCTGATTAAACGGGACTTGGACAATGAGCCAGACCAGAAGATTCCTGGGAAGCATAATTTGAGCTCGTGCAGTGGGCAGTGGCATGAGAGATTGCATGGATCCAAGTGTCCTATCAGCAGGCTACTGGGGTGCCAAAGAGAGAGTTAACCATTCATATTGGGGAGAAAAAGAGAGAGAGAGAGGACGGACTCTGAGGCAGGGAGCCAGGTGATTGGGATCGGCAGGTCCCACCCTAATGGGAACAAGCTGGGTGGCAATTGGAGGCGATTGGGGTTGAGAGTTTTGCTGTGTGTTCAGCTGAATCAAGCACAGTGCAGCTCGGTGGGGGAGGGCCTTCTGCCACTATGGGCGCAATTCGCCCCTACTCAGGTACACGTCCATTGCTGATGCACCATCCCATTGCCAAGGCAACCCGCCATAACAAAGAGACTCTGTCAACAGGGCGGAATGCAACACAGTAGAACGGAGCCCCACAGCAGGAGGGCGGACCCGCGATAGCAGGACGGAGCCTCGGCAGGAAAATAGGGAATAGACTGCCACCTACCGGGGCAGGACAGTGCAACAGATACTCATAAAGAAAGCCCCAACTCACTGAGACAGAGCATCTTAGGGGAAAAAAAAGGTGGGGGTGCAGAGAAGATAGTCCGTTAGAAGAAAAACTAAGTAACAGAAATACTTCATCATCAATAATCAGGGCGTCCACTCAGAGACAAAATTGAAAAGTCAGTAACTACTAAGACGACAGATGGATAAATCCACAAAGATAAAAAGAAACCGACTCAAAAAGGAGGAAAACACCCGAAACCAAAACACCTCACCTCCTGCAAGAACCAAAACTCCTCACCAGCAAGGGAACAAAACTGGACGGAGAAGGAGTGTGACGAAATGATGGAATCAGACTTCAGAAGGTGAACAATGAGAAACTTCAGTGACCTAAAAGAACATGTTCTAAATCAATGCAAATAAACTAAGAACCTTGAAAAAAGATTCGAGGAAATGATAACAAGAATGGACAACTTACAAAGGAATATCAATGAATTGAAGGAGCTGAAAAACACAACACAAGAACTTCACAAAGCATGCACAAGTTTCAACAGCCGAATTGACAAAGCAGAAGAAAGAATATCAGAAATCGAAGATCAACTCAATGAAATAAAATGAGAAACAAAGATTAGAGAAAAAAGCACAGAAAGGAATGAACAAAATCTCCAGGAAATATGGGACTATGTGAGGAGACCAAACCTATGTTTGATAGGTGTACCATAATGTGATGAAGAGAATGGGCAAAGGATACGAACAGACACGTTACAAAAGAAGACACACATGAGGCCAACAAACACATGAAAAAATGCTCATTATCACTGGTCATTAGAGAGATGCAAATCAAAACCACATTGAGATACCATCTCACGCCGGTTAGAATGGAGATTATTAAAAAATCTGGAGACCACAGATGCTGAAGAGAATGTGGAGAAATAGGAACATTTCTACACTGTTGGTGGGAGTGTAAATTAGTTAAACCATTGTGTAAGACAGTGTGGCGATTCCTCAAGGACCTAGAAATAGAAATTCAATTTGACCCAGAAATCCCTTTACTGGGTATATATCCAAAGAACTATGAATCTTTCTACTATAAGGACATATGCACAGGAATGTTCACTGCAGCACTGTTTACAGTACCAAAGACCTGAAACCAACCCAAATGCCCATCGATGATAGAAAGGACTGGGAAAATGTGGCAGATATACACCATGGAATATTATGAAGCAATCAAAAATGATGAGTCTGTGTCCTTTGTAAGGACATGGATGAATCTTGAGAACACCACTCTCAGCAACGTGACACAAAAAGAGAAAAGGAAATAACGCGTATACACACTCTTAGGCTGGTGAGAAAAATGAGAACACATGGACACAGGGAGGGGGTCTACTACACACAGGGGTCTATTGGGGAATATGGGGGAGGGACAGCCGTAGGGGGAGATGGGGATGGATAGCCAGGTGGAAAAATGCCAAGTGTAAGTGAAGGGGAGGAAGAGAGCAAAACGCACTGCCATGTGTGTAACTATGCAAGAATCTTGCATGTTCTGCACATGTACCCCAAAACCAAAAATGCAATAAAAATATAAAAAAAAAATAACACACACCTGTGGAGTAAAATGGGGTCTATTACATAAGGCCACTCTTTCAGTGTTTCAGTGAATAATATTTATATCTGGTAAGTCAGGAATGTATTTCACATGGTCACTTGATTAGGGCCTCAGTGCTTAATACTCCCGTCAGAAATAGTCAAGGGTCTTCTTCAAATAAGTACACATTCATAGTCTCTGTAAGTAATGCACACATGGGCAATACACAAGAGTCTCTTTTCTATACCCACTTAGTCGGAGTCTCATTCAATAATACACACGTGGGAAAGAGTTAAGAGTCTACTTCATGTATCCGCTCATTTAGAGCCTCAGTGAATAATTTACACTGGCATAATAGTCGAGCATTTTTTATATAGCCACTCACTATGTGACTCCCTGAATGTTACAAACCTGGGGAATCCTCAGGATTCTAATATATATTACCACACATTTAGAACCTTATTGAATAATTCACAATGGAGCAATAGTCAGGTGTCTATTCTTTCTATCCTCTCATTCAAACTTTCAGTGAATAGTAAACTTCTATGGAGTAATCAGAGCACTGTTTAAGATAGCCACGAATTAAGTGCCTTCCTGAGTGATACACACCTAGATGACACTCAGGAGTTCATTTCATATGAACTCTAATTCTGGGTATTTCTTAGAAATACACAACTGGGAAAGTGTCAGGATTCTTTTTGGTATGGACACTAATACAGAACCTGTTCGAATTATGAACACATGGAGAATAATCAGGAGTCTATGTCATAGGGCTACTCATTCAGACAAACGGTGAATAACCCACATGTGGATTAATGAGATGTCTGTTTTATATGGTCGTTCTTTCACAGCCTCACTGAATATTACACACTTGTGATATAGTCTGGAGTCTATTGTTTATGACAACTCATTCAGAGCATCACTGAATCATGCACACCTGGGGAATGGTCAGAAGTCTCTATCCTATGACCTCTCATCGAGAGCCTCACTAAATGTATACACCTGGCAAAATAGTCAGGATTTACTTATATCACCTCATTTAGAGTCTCACTCAATAATGCACACCTGTGGAAGTGTATGGAGATTTTTGATGTAGCCTCTCATTCGTAGTGCCACAAAATAATGTGGTGAATTCAGGAGTCTATTTTATGTAGACAACTTTTCAGAGCCTCGGTGAATAAAAGAGATTCTTGCTATCGTAAGGCACCTAATTAATATGGCCACATCTTGTAAGCCTCACTGTATAATACACAGCTGGAGAATAATTTGGTGTCTATTTTTGATGGACATTCATTCAGAGCCACGTTGAATAATGCACACACGTGGGGTAGCCAGGTGTCTATTTCATTTGGACACTATTCATAGCCACAGTTGATAATATGCACTTGTGGATTAGTCAGGATTTTATTTCATATGGACACTGACCCGTAATTTCAGTGAATAATGCACAAATGTAAAGTACTCCGCAGTCTATTTCACAGAGCCACTCATTCAGAGATTCACTGAATAATGCAAATATTTAAGATAGACAGAATCTTGTTTCATATGGTCACACAATCAGAGCCTCCCTGAGTGACACACACCTGGGGAAACGTTAGGAGTCTACTTTATATATCTTCTAATTTACAGCCTCAGCGAATAATGCACACGTGTAAAATAGACATTAGTCTATTTTATATGGCCACAGAATCAAAGCCTGAGTGAATAATACACAACTTTAGAATAGTCACTAGTCTATTCCATATGCCAAAATATTCAGTCAGAGTCAATAATACACACCTGTGGACTCGTCAAAAAAAATTCCATATGGCCAAAGTTTTAGAGCCTCAGTGAATAATGCATACATTCGGAATTTTCCAGACGCTATTACACATGTCATCTATTTCAGAGATTCATTGAATAAGTAACACCTGTATTGTAGTCAGAATTCTATATTGTATAGCGACATATTCAGAAACTAACTGAATGAAATACACTATGGAGAAAGTCAGGATTCTATTTCGTATAGCCACTCATTTAGATAACAAACATAAAAATGCACACCTTTAGAGTATTCAGGAGTCTCTGTTTTATAGCTACTCATTTAGAGCCTCACAGAATAATAGAGAACTATGAAAATTCAGGAGTGTATTTTACATGGCCACTTATTCAGAACCGCATTGAAGAATCATTTATATCTGGAAAATACTGAGGATAATTTTTTTTAATTTTTATTGCATTTTAGGTTTTGGTGTCCATGTGCAGAACGTGCAAGATAGTTGCATAGGTACACACATGGCAGTGTGTTTTGCTGTCTTCCTTCCCTTAACCCACTTTTGGCATTTCTCCCCAGGCTATCTCTCCCCATCTTCCCCCCCCCGGCCTTCAGGTATTCCTCCTAGTAGACAGCAGTGTGTTGTACCCCACTCCCTGTGTCCATGTGTTCTCATTTTCTCACCCACCAATGTGTGAAAATATGTGGTATTTTCTTTTCTGTTTTTATGTCACTTTGCTGAGAATGATGTTCTCCAGATTCATTCATGTCCTTAACAAGGACATAAACTCATCATTTTTGATTGCTGCATAATATTCCATGGTGTATATGTGCCACATTTTCCCAGTCCAGTCTATCATCGATGGGCATTTGCGTTGGTTCCAGTTTTTTGCTATTGTCAACAGTGCTGCAATGAACATTCATGTGCATGTGTCCTTATAGTAGAACGATTTATGGTCCTTTGGATATATACCCAGTAATGGGATTGCTGGGTCAAATGGAATTTCTATTTCTAGGTCCTTGAGGAATCGCCACACTGTCTTCCACAATGGCTGAACTAATTTACACTCCCACCAACAGTGTAGAAGTGTTCCTATTTCTCCACATCCTCTCCAGCATCTGTTTGCTGCAGATTTTTTAATGATCACCATTCTAACCGGCATGAGATGGTATCACAATGTGGTTTTGATTTGCATCTCTCTAATGACCAGTGATGTTTAGCATTCTTTCATGTGTTTGTCTGCCTCATGTATGTCTTCGTTTGTAAAGTGTCTGTTCATATCCTTTGCCCATTTTTGAATGGGCTTGTTTGTTTTTTTCTGTAAATCTATTTGTGGTCTTTGTAAATTCTGGATATCAGCCCTTTGTCATTTGTGTAAACTGCAAAGATATTTCCCAGTCTGATGGTTGCCGATTCAATCTAGTGACTGTTTCTTTGGCTGTGCAAAAGCTGTGGAGTTTGACTGGTCCCATTTGTCTATTTTGGCTTTTGTTGCCAATGCTTTTGGTGTTTTGGTCATGATGTCCTTGCCAAATTCTATGTGCTGAATGTTTTTGCCTATATTTTCTTCTATGGTCTTTAAGATGCCAGGTCTTATGTTTAAGTATTTAATCCATCTCGAGTTAATTTTAGTGTAAGGTGTCAGGAAGGGGTCCAGGTTTTTGTTTCTGCACATGTCTAACCTGTTTTTCCGACATCATTTGATAAACAGGGAATCCTTTCCCCATTGCTTGTTTTTGTCTGGGTTATCAAAAATTATATGGTTGTAGATATGTTGTTTTGCCTCTGATGCCTCTGTTGTGTTCCATTGGTCTATATCTCTGTTTTGGTACCAGTACCATGCTGTTTTGATTACTGTAGCCTTGTCGTATAGTTTGTAGTCTGGTAGTGTGATGCCTCCCGCGGTGTTCTTTTTGCTTACAATTGACTTGGCTATGCGTGCTCTGTTTTGGTTCTATATGAAGTTCATAGTGTTTTTTTCCAGGTCTGTATGGAAATTCAATTGTAGCTTGATGGGGATAGTGTTAATTCTGTAAATTACTTTGGGCAATATAGCCATTTTTACAATGTTTATTCTTCCTAACCAAGAACATGGAATGTTTCTCCATCTGTTTGTGTTCTCTTTTATTTTGTTGAGCAGTGGATTGTAGTTTTCCTTGAAGAGGTCCCTTATGTTCCTTGTAATTTGTATTCCTAGGTATTTTATTCTCTTTGTAGCTATTGTGAATGGCAGTTCATTCTTGATTTGGTTCTCTTTAAGTCTGTTATTGGTGTATAGGAATGCTTGTGATTTTTGCACATTGATTTTATATCCTGAGACTTTGCTGAAGTTGCTTATCAGTTTCAGGAACTTTTGGGCTGAGGGGATGGGGTCTTCTTGGTATACTATTATGTCGTCTGCGAATAGAGACAATGTGGCTTCCTACTTTCCTATTCGAGTACACTTTTTTCTTTTTCTTGCCTTATTTCTCTGGCTAGAACTTCCAGTACTATGTTGAATAGGAGTGGTGAGAGAGAGCATCATTGTCTCCTGCCGGATTCCAAAGGTAATGCTTCCAGTTCTTGCCCATTAAGTATAATATTTGCTGTTGGTTTGTCATAAGTTGCTTTTATTACTTTGAGATATGTTCCATCAATACCGAGTTCATTGAGAGTTTCTAGCATAAAAAGGTGTTGAATTTTGTCAAATGCCTTCTCTGCATCAATTGAGATAATCATGTGGTTTTTGTTTTTTGGTTCTGTTAATGCGGTGAATGACGTTTATAGACTTGTGTATGTTGAACCAGCCTTGCATGCCCGGGATGAATCCTACTGGATTATGATGGATAAGTTTTTTAATGTGCTGTTGCAATCGGTTTGCCAGTATTTTATTGAAGATTTTTGCATCTATGTTCATCATGAATATGGGCCTGAAATTTTCTTTTTTGTTGAGTCTCTGCCGGGTTTTGGTATCAGGATGATGTTGGTCTCATAAAATGATTTGCGAAGGGTTCCGTCTTCTTGGATTATTTGGAATAGTTTCAGAAGGAATGGTACCAGCTCCTCTTTGTGTGTCTGGTAGAATTCGGCTGTGAACCATCTAAACCAGGGCTTTTTTCTAGTGGTAGGCTCTTAATTGCTCCCTCGACTTCAGACCTTGTTATTGGTCTATTCATAGTTTCAGCTACTTCGTGGATTAGGCTTGGGAGGACACAGGTGTCCAGGAATTTATCCATTTCTTCCTTGTTTACTAGTTTATGTGCATAGAGTTGTTTGTAGTATTCTCTGATGATGGTTTGAATTTCTGTAGAATCTATGGTGATTTCCTCTTTATCGTGTTTTATTGCATCTATTTGGTGTTTCTCTCTTTTCTTTTTTATCAGTCTGGCTAGTGGTCTGTCTATTTGGTTGATCTTTTTGAAAAACCAGCTCTTGGATTTATTGATTTTTTGAAGGGTTTTCCGTGTCTCTATCTCCTTCAGTTCTGGTCTGATCTTAGCTGTTTCTTGTCTTTGGCTAGATTTTGAGGTTTTTTGATCTTGCTCCTCTAGCTCCTTCAATTTTGACCATAGGGTTCAATTTTGGATCTCTCCACTCTTCTCATGTGGGCACTTATTGCTATATATTTTCCTCTACAGACTGCTTTAAATGTGTCCCCGAGATTCTGGTATGTTGTGTCTTCGTTCTCGTTGGTTTTGAAGAACTTCTTTATTTCTGCATTCATTTCATTGTTTATCCAATCATCATTCAAGAGCCAGTTGTTCAGTTTCCATGAAGGTGTGTGGTTCTGAGTTAGTTTCTGAATTCTGAGTTCTAACTTGATTGCACTATTGTCTGAGAGACTGTTTGTTATGATTTCAGTTGTTCTGCATTTGCTGAGAAGTGCTTTACTTCTAATTATGTGGTCAATTTTGGAGTAGGTGTGATGTGGTGCTGAGAAAAATGTATACTCTGTGGATTTGGGATGGGGAGTTCGGTGAATGTTTATCAGGTTTGCTTGTTATGGGTCTGAGTTCAAGCCCTGGATATTCTTGTTAATTTTCTGTCTAATTGATCTGTCTGATATAGACAATGGAGTGTTAAAGTCTCCACTATTATTGTGTGAGAGTCTAAGTCTCTTTGTAAGTCGTTAAAAAGTTGCCTTATATATCTGGGTGCTCCTGTATTGGGTCCCTGTATATTTAGGATCATTAGCTCTTCTTGTTGTATCGATCCTTTTACCATTATGTAATGAACTTCTTTGTCTCTTTTGATCTTTGTTGCTTTTTAAATCTATTTTATCAGAGATGATAATTGCAACTCCTGCCTTCTTTTTGCTCTCCATTTGCTTGGTAAATCTTCCTCCATCCCTTTATTTTGAGCCTTTGTGAATCTCTCCATGTAAGATTGGTTTCCTGGATACATCACACCAATGGGTTTTGGTTTTTATCCAATTTGCCAGTCTGTGTCTTTTGATTGGTGCATTTAGCCCATTTACATTTAGGGTTAATGTTGTTATGTGTGAGTTTGATACTGCCATTTTGATGCTATCTGGTTTTTTTGTCTCTCGGTTGATGCAGATTCTTCATTTTTTTGATGCTCTTTAGCATTTGGTATGTTTTTAGAAAGGCTGGTACTGGTTGTTCCTTTATATGTGCATTGCCTCTTTCAGGAGCTCTTGTAAAGCAGGACTGGTGGGGACAAAATCTCTGAGTTGTTGCTTGTTGTCAAAAGATTTTATTCTTTCTTCACTGATGAAGCTCAGTTCGGCTGGATATGAAATTCTGGGTTGAAATTTCTTTTGTTAAAGGATGTTGAATATTGGCCCCCACTCTCTTCTGGCTTGTAGAGTTTCTGCCGAGAGATCTGCTGTGTGTCTGATGGGCTTCCCTTTGTGGGTGACCCAACCCTTCTCTCTGGCTGCCCTTAGTATTTTCTCCTTCATTTCAACCCTGGTGAATCTGACGATTATGTGCCTTGGGGTTGCTCTTATTGCAGAATATCTTTGTGGTTTTCTCTGTATTTCCTGGAGTTGAGTATTGGCCTGCCTTGCTAGGTTGGGGAAATTTTCATGTATAATATCCTGAAGAGTGTTTTCCAGCTTGGATTCATTCTCTTCATCACATTATGGTATGCCTATCAAACGTAGGTTGAGTCTCTTCACATGGTCCCATTTTTCTTGAAGATTTTGATCCTTTCTCTTTGTGCTTTTTTCTCTAATCTTTGTTTCTCTTTTTATTTCATTAAGTTGATCTTTGACTTCTGATATTCTTTCTTCTGCCCGGTCAATTCCACTCTTGAACCTTGTGCATGCTTCACAAAATTCTCTTGTTGTGTTTTTCAGCTCCTTCAATTCATTCATATTTATCTCTAAGTTGTCCATTCTTGTTATCATTTCCTCGAATTTTTTTTCAAGTCTTTTTTTCAAGGATCTTAGTTTCTTTGCATTGATTTAGAACATGTTCTTTTAGCTCACTGAAGTTTCTCATTATCCACATTCTGAAGTCTGATTCCGTCATTTCATCAAAGTCATTATCCGTCCAGCTTTGTTCCCTTGCTGGTGAGGAGTTTTTGTCATTTGTAGGAGGTGAGGTGTTTTGGTTTTTGGTGTTTTCCTTCTTTTAGCGCTGGTTTCTTCCCATCTTTGTGGATTTATCTACCTGTCGTCTTAGTAGTTGCTGACTTTTCGATTGGGTCTCTGAGTGGATTCCCAGATTGTTGATGATGAAGTATTTCTGTTATTTAGTTTTTCTTCTAACGGTTTAGCTTCTCTGCTGTATGAGTGCTGAGGTCCACTCCAGGCTCTGCTTGTCTCGAGTACACCTGTAGCAGCTGTGGAACAGTGAGGGATGCTACCAGTTTCTTATTCTGCTATCTTTGACCCAGAATGATGCCCTTCAAATTTCAGTCTGATTAGTCCTTTATTGAGGTGGCTCTTTAAATATACAGGGGTCAGGGAGCTTCTTGGGGGGATGGCCTGTACATTATAGGAGCTCCAGTGGTGAGCTTTGAACTCCGTTGTTCATTCAGGTTTGCTGGGCGAATGTGTCTGCTGCAGCAGAAATTATAAAAGCCCCCCATTTTGTTTCTTAGATGCTCTGTCTCAGGGAGTTGGGGCTTTCTTTATGAGTATCTGTTGCACTGTCCTGCCCAGCAAGGAGGCAGTCTATTCACTATTTGCCTGCATGGGCTCCACCCTGCTAGCACGGGTCTGCCCTGCTGCTGCGTGACCCTGTTCTACTGTGGTGTGCTGTGCCCTGTTGGTGGCATCTCTCTGTTATGGCTGGTTGCCTCAGCAATGGCAGGCTGTGTCAGCAGTGGGCGGTACCTCAGTAAGGGCGGATTGCCTCCGTAGTGGTGGACGCCCCTCCCCCACCGAGCTGCACATTTTGGATTCAGCTGACCCCAGAGCAAAACTCTCAACCCCGATTGCATCGAATCACCACGCTGCTTCTCAGCATGAGGGTAAGAACAGCCGAGCACCATCACCAAGCACCATCACCTGGCTCCCTGCCTCAGAGTCCCCCCCCCTCTTTTTTACCAAATTGGAGAGTTGACTGTCTCACAGGCGTCCAAGTCGCCTACAGATTGGCCACTGGGATCTGTGAGATCTCCCCTGCAGTGGCCCACTGCACTGGAGCAAATCGCTCTTCCCAGGAATCTCCTCGTCTGGCTCACCATCCCAGTCCTGTTCAATAAAATGGACATGTCAATCTGCCCTCCCAAAACTCAGATTGCCGGTTTAACATGGCACCCAGACCAGTAAGCTTTGTGCGGGCTGCCACTGTGTCACGGTGCAGCGCCGGCCAAAAAGGCCACACAAGGAAGCTGCACTGCTCTCCTGTGTCTGTCTGAAACCTGGGAATTTGCCAGTTCTGTGGACTACAAAAGTCCATCTGAAAATGCAGCTAGAACTCACCCTCTGCACCTTCACTGAGAGTGGCAATCCTGAGTTGTTTCTATGGCAGCATCTTTGAACCAATCCCCAATGATTCTATTATATATGACCATTTGTTCAGACACTCACTGAATAATGCACACCTGGGAAATAGTCTGGAGACTTTTTGATATGAGTGTTCACCCAGTGACTCAGTGAAAAATGCACAGCTGAAATAAAGTCAAGAGAATAGAGTCATGAGTCTATTTTCTGTGGAGACACATTCAGAAACTAACTGAAGAATACCCACCTTGGAAATAGACAGAGTCCAGGTCATATGGCCACTCAATCAAAGCATTACCGAATAATGCACCATGCGGCAATATTAAGGAGTCTATTTCATATGACCTCTCATTGAGAGTTTCAGTGAGTAATAAACAGCTGTGGAGGATTCAGGACAATATCTAAGGGAGCCCCAAATTACACAGCTAAGTGAATTATACACACATGTGTGATAGGAGACTCTTTGATATGGACACTCATACAGCACCTCTTCGAGTTATGCACATTTGCGGAATAATCACTAGTCTATTACATATTGTGATTCGTTTGGAGAGTCAAAAAATAACGCACACCTGTGGAGTAAAATGGGGTCTATTACATAAGGCCACTCTTTCAGTGTTTCAGTGTATAATATGTATATCTGATAAGTCAGAAATCTCTTTTACATTGCCACTCGTTCAGGGACTCATTGATTAATACTCCCCTCAGAAATAGTCAAGGGTCTACTTCAAAAAAGTACACATTCAGAGTCTCTGTAAGAAACGCACACATGGGAAATACACAAGAGTCTCTTTTTTATGCCCACTTATTCAGAGCCTCATTCAATAATACACACGTTGGAAAGAGTTAAGAGTCTACTTCATTTCGCCACTCATTTAGAGACTCAGTGAATAATTCACTCCAGAGTAATTGTGGAGAATTTTTTTATATGGCCACTCACTATGTGACTCCCTGAATGATACACACCTGGGGAATCCTCAAATTCTATTTCATACTACCACAGGATTTTACCCATACTGAATAATTCACAATGGAGCCTTAGTCATGTGTCTATACTTTCTGGCCTCTCATTCAAAGATTCAGTGAATAATAAGCTTCTATGGAGTAATCAGGGCACTGTTTAAGATAGCCACGAATTAAGTGAATTCCTGTGTGGTATGCACCTGGGTGATAGTGAGGAGATTATTTCATATGAACTATACTTCTGGGTAATGCTGTTACCATTACCCAGAACAATAATTCTGGGTAAAACTGTGGGAGTGTCAGGAGTCTATTTAATATGGACACTCATACAGAACCTGTTTGAATTATGCACACATGGAGAATAATCAGGAGTCTATGTCATATGACTACTCAGAAAAAGAGTGGATAACGCACATGTGGAGTAATGATTAGTCTGTTTCATATGGCCATTCTTTCACAGCCTCACGGAATATGACACACTTGTGATATAGTCTGGAGTCTATTGTTCATGTCCACTCATTCAGAGAATCACTGAATAAGGAACACCTGCGGAATAGTCAGAAATTTCTATCCTATGGCTTCTCTTTGACAGCCTCCATAAATGTACACACCTTGGATAATAGTCCGGATTTACTTATATCCCCTCATTTAGAGTCTCAGTCAATAATGCATACCTGTGGAATAATAAGGAGACTTTTTCATGTGGCCTCTAATTCGGAGTGTCACTGAATTATGTGGTGGAGTCAGGATTCTGTTTCATGTAGACACATTTTCAGAGCGTCAGTGAATAAGAGAGACCCTTGCTATAGTAAGGCATCTGATTAATATGGCCACATCTTGTAAGCCTCACTGAATAATACACACCTGGAGAATAATTTGTAGTATATTTTTGATGGACATTCATTCAGAGCCTCAGTGAATAATGCCCACCCGTGGGGTAGCAGGGAATCTCTTTTATTTAGACACTCATTCATATCCTCAGTGGATTATATGCACGTGTGGATTAGTCACGATTTTATTTCATATGGCCACTCATTCGTAATTTCAGTGAATAATGCACAAATGTAATGTACTCAGCAGTCAATTTCATAGAGTCACTCACGCAGAGATTCACTGAATAATACAAATATTTAAGATAGACCAAATCCTGTTTTATATAGTCATTCAATCAGAGCCTCACTGAGTAACACACACCTGGGAAAGTGTTAGGAGTCTACATTATATGGCCTCTCATTTACAGACTCTGCAAATAATACACACGTGTGGAATAAACACTAGTCTATTTTATATGGCCACAAAATCATAGCCTGAGTGAGTAATACAAAACTGTAGAATAGTTACTAGTCTATTCCATATGCCCAAATATTCAAAGTCAGAATCAATAATAAACAAATGTGGACAAGTCAAAAAATGATTTCATCTGGCCAAAGTTTTAGAACCTCAGTGAATAATACATACATGGGGAATACTCATGACGCTATTACATATGGCATCTATTAAATAGATTCATTGAATGTTGAACACCTGTATTGTACTCAGAATTCTATTTCATATGGCCACATATTCAGAACCTAATTGAGTGACATACTCCTTAAGGAAAGTCAGGATTTTATTTCGCATAGCCACATATTCAGAATCTAACTGAATAACATACACCTTGGGGAAAGTCAGGATTCTATTTCGTATAGCCACTCATTTTGATACTGAATGTAAAAACTCACACCTGCGGAGTATTCAGGAGTCTTTGTTTTATGGCCACTCATTTAGAGCCTCCCAGAATAATACAGAACTATGGAAATTCAGGTGTGTATTTTCCACAGCCACTTATTCAGAACCTCATTGAAGAATCATATATATCTGGAAAACACACAGGATTCTATTATATATAGCCCCTTATTCAGAGACTCACTGAATAATGAACACCAGCGGAATAGTCTGGAGACTATTTGATATTACAGTTCACCCAGTGACTCAGTGAAAAATGCACAGCTGAGAAATAGTCAAGAGGATAGCGCCATGCGTCTGTTTTCTGTGGTATAACGTTCAGAAACTCACAGAAGAATACCCACCTTGGAATGAGTCAGAGTCCAGGTCATATGGCCAATCAATTAAAGCCTTACCAAATAATGTACAATGGGGCAATAGTAAGGAGTCTATTTCGTATGGCCTCTCATTGAGAGATTCAGTGTGCAACACGCTGCTGTGGAGTAGTCAAAACCCTCTTTAAGGTAGCAAAAAATTACACAGCTATGTGAATGATACACACATGTGTTATAGTCAGGAGACTCTTTGATATGAACACTCATACAGCACCTCTTCTAATACTGCACATTTGGGGAATAATCACTAGTCTATTTCATATGGTGAGTCATTTGGAGAGTCAAAGAGTAACACACACCTGTGGAGTAAAATGGGGTTTATTACATAAGGCCACTCTTTCATTGTTTCAGTGAATAATATGTATATCTGATAAGTCAGGAATCTCTTTCACATGGCCACTTGTTCAGGGCCTAACTGCATAAAACTCCCTTCAGAAATAGTCAAGGTTCTTCTTCAAATAAGTACACATTCAGAGTCTCTGTAAGTAATGCACACAGAAGAAATACACAAGAGTCTCTTTCCTATGCCCACTTAGTCAGAGTCTCATTCAATAATACACACCTGTGGAACATTTAAGAGTCTACTTCAGGTAGCCACTCATTTAGAGCCTCAGTGAATAATTCACACCGGAGTAACAGTCGAGCATTTTTTATATGGCCACTCACTATGTGCCTCCCTGAATGATACAAACCTGGGGAATCATCAGGATACTATTTTATACTACCACACTTTTAAAACCTCATTGAATAATTCACAATGGAGCAATAGTGAGATGTCCATTCTTTCTTGCCTCTCATTCAAAGTTTCAGAGAATAATAAATTTCTATGAAGTAATCAAAGCACTGTTTAAGATAGCCACGAATTAAGTAACTTCTGAGTAATACACACCTGGGTGATAGTCAGGAGTTCATTTCATATGAACTCTAATTCTGGGTATTGCTGAGTAATACACAACTGGGGGAGTGTCAGGATTCTATTTGGTATGGACACTCTTACAGAACCTGTTTGAATAATGCACACATGGAGAATAATCAGGAGTCTATGTCATAGGGTTACTCATTCAGACAAACAATGAATAACGCACATGTGGAGTAATGAGAAGTCTGTTTCATATGGCCGTTCTTTCCCAACCTCACTGAATATTACAGACTTGTGATATAGTCTAAAGTCTATTGTTTACGGCCACTCAATAAGAAAATCACTGAATAATGAACACCTGCGGAATGGTCAGAAATCTCTATCCTATGGCCTCTCATTGAGAGCCTCACTAAATGTACACAACTGGGAAAATAGGATTTACTTATATCCCATCATATAGAGTCTCACTCAATAATGCACACCTGTGGAATAGTAAGGAGACCTTTTCATGTGGCCTCTCATTCGGAGTGTCACTGAATAATGTGGTGTAGTCAGGAGTTTATTTCATGTAGACACATTTTCAGAGCATCAGTGAATAAGAGAGCCCCTTTCTATACTAAAGCATCTAATTCATATGGCCACATCTTGTAAGCCTCACTGAATAATACTCACCTGTAGAATAATTTGGAGTCTATTTTCGATGGTATTCATTCAGAGCCTCTTTGAATAATGCACACCCGTGGGGTAGCCAGGAGTCTATTTCATTTTGACAATCATTCATAGCCTCAGTGGCTATTATGCATATGGGAATTAGTCAGGATTTCATTTCATATGGCCACTGACTTGTAATTTCAGGGAATAATGCACAAATGTAAAGTACTCAGCAGTCTGTTTCATAGAGCCACTCATTAAGAGATTCACTGAATAATACAAATATTTAAAATAGACAGTATCCTGTTTCATATTGTCACACAATCAGAGCCTCACTGAGTAACACACACCTGGAAAAGATTTAGGAGTCTACATTATACAGCCTCTCATTTGAAGCCTCAGCAAATAATGCACACGTGTGGAATAGACACTATTCAGTTTTATATGGCCAGAAAATCAAAGCCTGAGTTAGTAATACACATCTTTAGAATAGTCACTAGTCTATTCCATGTGCACAAATATTCAAAGTCAGAGTCAATAATACACACGTGTGGACTAGTCAAACAACTATTTTATACGGCCAAATTTTTAGAGCCTCAGTGAATAAGACATACCTGGGAAATACTCAGGACACTATAACATATGGCCCCTATTTCAGAGATTCATTGAATAAGGAACACCTGTATTGTACACAGAATTCTATTTTGTATAGCCATATATTCAGAACGTAACTGAAAGACGTACACCTTGGGGAAAGTCAGGATTCTATTTCATATAGCCACATATTCAGAACCTAACTGAATATTGTACACCTTTGAGAAAGTCAGGATTCTATTTCCTATAGCCATTTATTTAGATACAAAATATAAAAACGCACACATGCAAAGAATTCAGGAGTGTCTGTTTTATGGCCCCTCAATTAGAGCCTCACAGAATTATAGAGAACTATGGAAATTCAGGAGTGTATTTTACATGGCCAATTATTCAGAACCTCATTGAAGAATCATGTATATCTGGAAAATACTCAGGATTCTATTATATATAGCCACTTATTCAGAGACTCACCGAATAATGCACAATTGGGGAATAGTCCGGAGAGTTTTTGATATGACCATTCACCCTGTGACTCAGTAAAATATGCACAGCTGAGATAGAGTCAAGAGAATAGAGTCATGAGTCTATTTTCTCTGGTGACACATTCAGAAACTAACTGAAGAATACCCACCTTGGAAATACTCAGAGTCCACGTCATAAGGCCACTCAATCAAAGCATTACAGAATAATGCACAAAGGGGCAATAGAAAAAGTCTATTATATATGGCCTTTCATTGAGAGCTTCAGTGCATAATAAAGAGCTGTGGAGCAGTCAGGACCCTCTTTTAGGTAGCCCCAAGTTACGCAGATACGTGAATGATACATACATGTGTGATAGTCAGGAGACTCTTTGATATGGACAATCGTACATCACCTCTTCGAAAACTGCACATTTAGGAAACAATCACTAGTCTATTTCATATGGTGATTTGATTAGAGAGTCAAAAATTAACACACACCTGTGGAGTAAAATGGGGTCTCTTAGCTAAGGCCTCTCTTTCAGACTTTCAGTGAATAACACATATATCTGATAAGTCGGGAATGTCTTTCACATGGACACTCGTTCAGGGCCTCACTGCATAATACTCCCCTCAGAAATAGCCAAGGGTCTACTTCAAAAAAGTACACATTCAGAGTCTCTGTAAGTAATGCACACATGGGCAATACACAAGAGTCTCTTTTCTATGTTCACTTAGTCAGCGTTTCATTCACTAATACACACCTGGGAAAGAGATAAGAGTCTACTTCATGTAGCCACACATTTAGCGCCTCAGTAAATAATTCACACCGGAGTAACAGTCAAGAATTTTTTATACGGCCACTCACTATGTGACTCCCTGAATTATACACACCTGGGAAATCCTCACATTCTATGTAATAATAGCACACATTTAGAAGCTTATTGAATAATTCACAATGGAGCAATACTTATGTGTCTATTCTTTCTTGCCTCTCCTTCAAAGTTTCAGTGAATTAAAAACTTCTGTGGAGTAATTAATGCACTGTTTAAGATAGCCACGAATTAAGTGCCTACCTGTGTAATACACACCTGGGTGATAGTCAGGAGTTTATTTCATATAAACTCTAATTCTGTGTATTGCTGAGTAATACACAACAGGGCGAGTGTCAGGAGTCTATTTGGTATGGACGCTCATACAGAAACTGTTTTAATTATGCAAACATAGAGATGAATCAGGAGTGTATGTCATAGGGCTACTCATTTAGACAAACAGTGAATAACCCACAAGTGATGTAATGAGAAATCTGTTTTATATGGCCTTTATTTCACAGCCTCCCTGAATATTACACACGTGTGATATAGTCTGGAGTCTATTGTTTATGGCCACTCATTCAGAGCATCACTGAATAATTCACACCTGGGGAATAATCAGAAGTCTCTATCCTATGGCCTCTCATTGAGAGCCTCACTAAATGTACCCACCTGGGAAAACAGTCAGGATTTACTTATATCACCTCATTTAGAGTCTCACTCAATGAAACACACCTGTGGAAGAGTATGGAGACTTATTCCTGTGCCTGATATTTAGGAGTGCCACTGAATTATGTGTTGTATTCAGGAGACTATTTTATGTAGACAAATTTTTGGAACCTCAGTGAATAAAACAGACTCTTGCTATAATAAGGCATCAAATTAATATGGCCACATCTTGTAAGGTTTATGAAATAATACACACCTGGAGAATGATTTGGAGTCAAATTCTGATGAACATTCATTCAGAGCCACGGTGAATAATGCATACCCATGGGGTAGCCAGGTGTCTATTTCATTTGGACACTATTCATAGCCTCAATGGATAATATGCACGTGTGGATTAGTCAGGATTTCATTTCCTATGGCCACCGACTCGTAATTTCGGTGAATAATGTACAAATATAAAGTACTCAGCAGTCTATTTCACAGAGCTACTCATTCAGAGATTCACTGAATAATACAAATATTTAAGATAACCAGAATCCTGTTTTTTATGGTCACAAAATCAGAGCCTCACTGATTAACACACACCTGGGTAAACATTCTGAGTCTACATTATATAGTCTCTCATTTGCAACCTCAGCGAATAATGCACACGTGTGGAATAGACACTATTCTCTTTTATATGGCCACAAAATCGAAGCCTGAGTGAGTAATACACAACTGTAGAATAACCACAAGTCTATTCCATATGCCCAAATATTCAAAGTCAGACTCATAATACACACCAGTGGACTAGTCAAAAAACAATTTCATATGGCCAAAGATTTAGAGCCTCAGTGAATAATACATACCTGGGGAATACTCAGGATGCTATTTTATATGGCAACTATTTCAGAGATTCATTGAATAAGGAACAGTTTTATTGTAGTCAGAATTCAATTTTGTATAGCCACAAATTTAGAAAGTAACTTAAAGATATACAAATGGGGAAAGTCAGGATTCTATTTTCTATAGGCACCCATTTAGATATCAAATGTAAAAACGCACACCTGCAGAGTATTCAGGAGTTTCTGTTTTATGGCCACTCATTCAGAGCCTCACAGAATAATACAGAAGTATTAAATTTCAGGAGTGTATTTTCCATCACCAGTTATTCAGAACCTCATTGAAGAATCATGTATATCTGAAAAATACTCAGCATTCTGTTATCAATAGCCACTGATTCAGAGACTCACCAAATAATGCACACCTGGGGAATAGTACGGAGACTATTTGATATGACCGTTCACCCATGACTCAGTGAAAAATGCACAGCTGAGACAGAGTCAAGAGAATAGAGTCATGAGTCTATTTTCTGTGGTGACACATTCAGAAACTAACTGAAGAATACCCACCTTGGAAATAGTCAGAGTCCACGTCATAAGGCCACTCATTCAAAGTATTACCGAATAATACACAATATAGCAATAGTAAGGAGTCTATTATATGTGGCCTCTTATTGAGAGCTTCAGTGCATAATAAAGAGCTTTGGAGTAGTCAGGACCCTCTTTTAGGTAGCCCCAAGTTAAGCAGCTACGTGAATGATACACACACGTGTGATAGTCAGGAGACTATTTGGTATGGACACTCATACAGCACCTCTTCGAATACTGCACATTTGGGTAATAATCACTAGTCTATTTCATATGGTGATTCGTTTGGAGAGTGAAGAAATAACGCACACATGTGGAGTAAAATGGTGTCTCTTATATAAAGCCACTCTTTCAGTGTTTCAGTGAATAACATGTATATCTGTTAAGTCATGAATGACTATTACATGGCCACTCGTTCAGGGCCTCAGTGCATAATACTCCCCTCAGAAACAGTCAAGGGTCTACTTCAAAAAAAGTACATATTCAGAGTCTCTGTAAGTAATGCACACATGGGCAATACACAAGAGTCTCTTTTCTATGCCCACTTAGTCAGAGTCTCATTCAATAATACACACCTGGGAAAGAATAAGAGTCTGCTTCATGCAGCCACTAATTTATTGCCTCAGTGAATAATTAACACCGGAGTAACAGTCGAGCATTTTTCCTATGGACACTCACGATGTGACTCCCTGAATGTTACCCACCTGGGAAATCCTCACATTCTATTTCACAATAGCACATATTTAGAACCATATTGAATAATTCACAATGGAGCAATAGTCAGGTGTCTATTCTTTCTGGCCTCTCATTCAACGTTTCTGTGAATAAAAAACTTCTACAGAGTAATCAGGGCACTGTTTAAGATAGTCACGAATTACGTGCCTTCCTGAGTAATACACACCTTGGTGATAGTCAGATTATTTTATATAAACGCTAATTCTGGGTATTGCTGAGTAATACAGAACTGGGGGAGTGTCAGGAGTCTATTTGGTATGGACACTCATACAGAACCTGTTTGAATTATGCACACATGGAGGATAATCTGGAGTCTATGTCATATGGATGTTCATTCAGACAAAATGTGAATAACCCACAGGTGGAGTAATGAGAAGTCTGTTTTATATGGCCTTTCTTTCACAGCCCCACTGAATATTAAACACCTGTGATATAGTCTGGAGTCTATAGTTTATGGCCACTCATTTAGAGCATCACTGTATAATGCACACCTGGAGAAAAATCAAAAGACTCTATCCTATGGCCTCTCAACGAATGCATCACTAAATATACACACCTGGGAAAATAGGATTTACTTATATCACCTTATTTAGAATCTCACTCAATAATACACACCTGTGGAGGAGTATGGAGAAATTTTCATGTGGGGCCTCTTTTGGAGTGCCGGTGAATAATGTGGTGAATTCAGGAGTCTATTTTATGTAGACAAATTTTCAGAACCTCAGTGAATAAAAGAGACTCTTGCATTAGTAAGGCATACAATTTATATGGCCAAATCTTGTAAGCCTTACTAAATAATACACACTTGGAGAATAATTTGGAGTCTATTTTTGATGGACATTCATTCAGAGCCATGGTGAATAATGCAGACCCGTGGGGTAGCCAGGTTTCTGTTTCATTCAGACACTATACATAGCCTCAGTGGAAAATATGCACGTGTGGATTAGTCAGGGTATTATTTCATATGGCCACTGACTCGTAATTTCAGTGAATAATGCACAAATGTAAAGTACTCAGCAGTCTATTTCACAGAGCCACTTATTCAGAGATTCACTGAATAATACAATTATTTAAGATAGACAGAATCCTGTTTCATATGGTCACAAAATCAGAGCCTCACTGATTAACACACACCTGGGTAAATGTTAGGAGTCTACTTTATATAGCCTCTCATTTGCAGACTCAGTGAACAATGCACACGTGTGGAATAGACACTATTCTATTTTATATGGCCAGAATATCAAAGCCTGAGTGAGTAATACACAACTTTAGAATAGTCAAAAGTCTATTCCATATGCGCAAATAGTTAAAGTCGGAGCAATAATACACTACTGTGGACTAGTAAAAAAAACAATTTGATATGGCCAAAGCTTTAGAGCCTCAGTGAATAATACATACCTTGGGAATACTCATGATGCTATTACATATGGCACCTATTTCAGAGATTCATTAATAAGAAACACCTGTATTGTAGTCAGAATTCTATTTTGTATAGCCACAAATTCAGAAAGTAACTTAAAGACATACTCATTGAAGAAAGTCAGGATTCTATTTCCCATAGCCACATATTCAGAACCTAACTGAATAAGATACACCTTTTGGAAAGTCAGGATTCTCTTTCCTATAGCCACCCATTTAGATACCAAATGTAAAAACCCACACCTGCAGAGTATTCAGGAGTGCCTGTTTTATGGCCACTCATTCAGAGCCTTACAGAATATTACAGAACTATTGAAATTCAGGTGTGTGTTTTAAATCGCCAGTTATTCAGAAGCTCATTGAAGAATCATGTATATCTGGAAAATACTCAGCATTCTATTATACATAGCTACTTATTCAGAGACTCACCGAATAATGCACGCCTGGGGAATAGTCTGGACACTATTTGATATGAAAGTTCATCCAGTGACTCAGTGAAAAATGCACAGCTGAGATACACTCAAGGAAATAGAGTCATGAATCTATTTCTGTGGTGACATATTCAGAAACTAACAGAAGAATACCCACCTTGGAAATAGTCACAGTCCATGTCATAAGACCACTCAATCAAAGCATTACCGAATAATGCACAACAGGGCAATAGTAAAAAGTCTATTACATATGGCCTTTCATTGAGAGCTTCAGTGCATAATAAAGAGCTGTGGAGTAGCTAGGACCCTTTTTAAGGTAGCCCAAAGTTACGCAGATATTTGAATGATACATACATGTGTGATAGTCAGAAGACTATTTGATATGAACAATCGTACAGCACCTCTTCGAATACTGCACATTTGGAGAACAATCACTTGTCTATTTCATATGGTGATTCGTTTGGAGAGTCAAAAATTAACTCACACCTCTGGAGTAAAATGGGGTCTATTAGCTAAGGCCACTCTTTCAGAGTTTCAGTGAATAATATGTATATCTGATAAGTCAGTAATGTCTTTGACATGGACACTCATTCAGGGCCTCACTGCATAATACTCCCCTCAGAAAGAGTCAAGGGTCTACTTCAAAAAAGTACCCTTTAAGAGTCTCTGTAATAATGCACACATGGGAAATACACAAGGGCCTCTTTTCTATGCCCACTTAGTCAGCGTTTCATTCAGTAATACACACCTGAGAAAGAGTTAAGAGTCTATTTCATTTAGCCACTCATTTGGCGCCACAGTGAATAATTCACACCTGAGTAACAGTCGAGAATTTTTTTTAACTGTTTTCACTTTTTATTTAAGAAATCTTAAGAACCGATTTTAAAGTAAATGAAATGACTAATTTTCAAGTTATGAGTCAAGAAAAGCAGTTATTGTATATGACATACACTTCTATGAAGCAAAGCACGTAATTACTTTCTTTTTTTAAAATTATTATTGCATTATAGGTTTTGGGGTACATGTGCAGAACGTGCAAGATAGTTGCATAGGTACACATATGGCAGTGTGTTTTGCTGCTTTCCTCCCCTTCACCTACACTTAGCATTCATCCCCAGGCTATCCATCCCCAGCCCCCCCCCGCTGTCCTTCCCCCATTCCCCCCAATAGGCCCCAGTGTATAGTAGACCACCTCTCTGTGTCCAGGTGTTCTCATTATTCTCACCCGCCTGTGAGTGAGTATATGCGGTATTTCTTTTTCTGTTCTTGTGTCAGTTTGCTGAGAATGATGTTCTCCAGATTCATCCATGTCCTTACAAAGGACACAAACTCATCATTTTTGATTGCTGCATAATATTCCATGGTGTATATGTGCCACATTTTCCCAGTCCAGTCTATCATCGTTGGGCATTTGGGTTGGTTCCAGTTCTTTGCTATTGTAAACAGTGCTGCAATGAACATTCGTCTGCATGTGTCCTTATAGTAGAACGATTTATAGTCCTTTGGATATATACCCACTAATGGGATTGCTGGGTCAAATGGAATTTCTATTTCTAGGTCCCTGAAGAATCGCCACACTGTCTTCCACAATGGTTGAACTAATTTACACTCCCACCAACAGTGTAAGAGTGTTCCTATTTCTCCACATCCTCTCCAGCATCTGCTGTCTCCAGATTTTTTAATGATTGCCATTCTAACTGGCGTGAGATGGTATCTCAATGTGGTTTTGATTTGCATCTCTCTAATGACCAGTGATGATGAGCATTTTTTCATATGTTTCTTGGCCTCCTGTATGTCTTCTTTTGTAAAGCAGTCGAGAATATTTTCTATGGCCACTCACTATATGACTTCCTGAATGATACACACCTGGGGAGTCCTCACGTTCTGTGTCATAATAGCACACATTTAGAACCTTATTGAATAATTCACAACGGAGCAATAGTCAGATGTCTATTCTTTCTGGCCTCTCATTCAATGTTTCAGTGAATAAAAAACTTCTGTGGAGTAATCAGGGCACTGTTCACGATAGCCACGAATTAAGTGCGTTTCTGAGTAATAGACCCCTGGGTGATAGTCAGGAGTTTATTTTATATAAAAGCTAATTCTGGGTATTGCTGAGTAATAAGCAACTGTGGGAGTGTCAGGAGTCTATTTGGTATGGACACTCATACAGAACCTGTTTGAATTATGCACACATGGAGAATAATCAGGAGTCTATGTCATACAGCTACTTATTCAGACAAACAGTGAATAACCCACATGTGATGTAAAAAGAAGTCTATTTTATAGGGCCTTTATTTCACAGCCTCACTGAATATTACACACCTGTGATATAGTCTGGAGTCTATTGTTTATGGCCACTCATTCAGAGCATCACTGAATAATGCACACCTGGGGAATAATCAGAAGTCTCTATCCTATGGCCTCTCATCGAGAGCCACACTAAATATACACACCTGGGGAAATAGTCAGGATTTACTTATATCACCTCACTTAGAGTCTCACTCAATAATACACCTTTGGAAGGGTATTGAGAGTTTTTCATGTGGCTACTCTTTCGGAGTGCGACTGAATGATGTGGTGAATTCATGAGTCTATTTTATGTAGACAAATTTTCAGAAGCTCAATGAATAAAAGAGACACTTGCTATAGTAAGGCATCTAATTAATATGGCCACATCTTGTAAGCCTTACTAAATAATACACACCTGCGGAATAATTTAGAGTATATTTTTGATAGACATTCATTCAGAGCCACGGTGAGTAATGCAAACCAGTGTGGTAGCCAGGTGTCTCTTTCATTTGGACACTATTCATAGCCTCAGTGGAAAATATGCACATGTGGATCAATCAGGGTTTCATTTCATATGACCACTGACTCGTAATTTCAGTGAATAAGGCACAAATGTAAAGTACGCAGCAGTCCATTTTATAGAGCCACTCATTCAGAGATTCACTGAATAATACAAATAGTTAAGATAGCCGGAGTCCTGCTTCCTATGGTCAAAAATTAGAGCCTCACTGATTAAGACACACCTGGGTAAAAGTTAGGAGTCTACTTTATATAGCCTCTCATTTGCAGCCTCAGTGAATAATGCACACGTGTGGAATAGACACTTTTCTGTTTTATAGGGCCACAAAATCAAAGCCTGAGTGAGTAATACACAACTTTAGAATAGTCACAAGTCTTTTTCATATGCCCAAATAGTCAAAGTCGGAGAAAATAATACACACCTGTGGACTAGTCAAAAAACAATTTAATATGGCCAAAGTTTTAGAGCCTCAGTGAATAATACATACCTGGGGAATACTCAGAACGATGTTACATATGGCACCTATTTCAGAGATTCATTGAATAAGGAACACCTGCATTGTAGTCAGAATTATATTTTGTATTGCCACAAATTCAGAAAGTAACTTAATGACATACACATTGTGGAAAGTCACGATTCTATTTCCCATAGCCACATATTCAGAACCTAACTGAACAACATATACCTTGGGGAAAGTCAGGATTCTCTTTCCGGTAGCCACACATTTAGATATCAAATTTAATAACCCACACCTGCGGAGTATTCAGGAGTGTCTCTTTTATGGCCACTCATTCATAGCCTCATAAAATAATACAGAACTATGGAAATACAGGAGTGTATTTTACACGGCCACTTATTCAGAACCTCATTGAAGAATCATGTATATCTGGAAAATACTGAAGATTCAAATATATACCCACTTATTCAGAGACTCACCAAATAATGCACACCTGTGGAATTGTCCAGAGACTATTTGATATGACCGTTCACCCAGAGACTCATTGAAAAATGCACAGCTGAGATATGTTCAAGAGAATAGAGTCATGAGTCTATTTTCTTTGGTGACACATTCAGAAACAAATTGAAGAATACCCAACTTGGAAATACTCAGAGTCCATTTCTTAAGGCCACTCAATCAAAGCATTACAGAATAATGCACAATGGGGCAATAGTAAGGAATCTACTTCATATGGTCTCTCATTGAGAGCTTCAGTGCATAATAAAGAGCTGTGGAGTAGTCACAACCCTCTTTTAGGTAGCCCCAAACTATGTGAATGATACACACATGTGTGATAGTCAGGAGACTATTGGATATGGACACTCATACAGCACCTCTTCGAATTATGCACATTTGGGGAATAATCACTTGTCTATTTCATATGGTGATTCGTTGGGAGAGTCAAAAAATAACGCACATCTGTGGAGTAAAATGGGGTCTATTACATAAGGCCACTTTTTCAGTGTTTCTGTGAATAATATGTATATCTGATAGGTCAGGATTGTCTTTCACATGGCCACTCGTTTAGGGCCTCAGTGCATAATACTCCCCTCAGAAATAGTCAAGTATCTTCTTCAAAAAAGTACACATTCAGAGTCTCTGTAATAATGCACAAATGGGCAATACACAAGAGTCTTTTTTCTATACCCACTTAGTCAGAGTTTCATTCAATTATACACACCTGGGAAAGAGTTAAGAATCCACTTTATGTAGCCACCTATTTAGCGCCTCAGTGAATAGTTCACACCTGAGTAACAGTCGAGAATTTTTTATATCGCCACTCACTATGTGACTACATGAATGATACACACCTGGGGAATCCTCACATTCTATTTCATAATAGCAAACATTTAGAACCTTCGCAATGGTGCTATAGTCACGTGTCTACTCTTTCTCGCCTCTTATTCAACGTTTCAGTGAATAAAAAACTTCTGTGGAGTAATCAGGGCACTCTTTAAGATGGCCACGAATTCAGTGCCTTCCTGAGTAATGCACACCTCGGTGATAGTCAGAATTTTATTTCATATAAACGCTAATTCTGGGTATTGCTGAGTAATACAAAACTGGGGGATTTTCAGGAGCATATTTGGTATAGACACTCATACAGAAACTGTTTGAATTATGCACACATGGGGAATAATCAGGACTCTATATCATACCACTACTCATTCAGACAAACAGTGAATAACCCACATGTGGAGTAATGAGAAGTCTATTTTATATGGCGTTTCTTTCACAGCCTCACTGAATATTAAACACCTGTGATATAGTCTGGAGTCTATTGTTTATGACCACTCATTCAGAGCATCACTGAATAATGCACACCTGGGGAATAATCAGAAGTCTCTATTCTATGGCCTCTCATCGAGAGCCTCACTAAATGTACACACCTGGGAAAATAGTCAGGATTTACTTATATCACCTCATTTAGCGTCTCACTCAATAATACACAGCTGTGGAAGAGAATGGAGACTTTTTCATGAGGGTACACTTTTGGAGTGACTCAGAATAATGTGGAGAATTCAGGAGGCTATTTTATGTGGACAAATTTTCAGAACCTCAGTGAATAAAAGTGACTCTTGCTATAGTAAAGCATCTAATTAATATGGCCACATCTTGTAAGCCTTACTATATAAGACACACCTGGAGAATAATTTGGAGTCTATTTTTGATGGACATTAATTCAAAGACACGGTGAATAATGCACACCCGTGAGGTAGCCAGGTGGCTGTTTCATTTGGACACCATTCATAGCTTCAGTGGATAATATGCACGTGTGGATTAGCCAGGATTTCATTTCATATGGCCACTGGCTTGTAATTTCAGTGAATAATAAACAAATATAAAATACTCAGCAGTCTGTTTCAAAGAGCCACTCATTCAGAGAAACACTGAATAATACAAATATATGAGATAAACAGAATCCTGTTTCTTATGGTCACACAATCAGAGCCTCACTGATTAACAAACACGCGGGGAAATGATAGGAGTCTATTTTATATAGCCTTTCATTTGCAGCCTCAGCGAATAATGCACATGTGTGGAATAGACACTTTTCTATTTTATATGGCCACAAAATCAAAGCCTGAGTGAGTAATACACAACTTTAGAATTGTCACAAGTCTATTCCATATGCCCAAATATTCAAAATCAGAGTCAATAATACACACCAGTGGACTAGTCAAAAAAAATTTCATATGACCAAAGTTTTACAGCCCCAGTGAATAATACATACCTGGGTAATACTCAGGACTCTATTACATATGGCACCTATTTCAGAGATTCATAGATTAAGGAACACCTGTATTGTAGTCAGTATTCTATTTCCTGTAGCCACATATTCAGGACCTAACTGAAAGACATACACCATGGATAAAGTCAGGATTCTATTTCATATAGCCACAGATTCAGAACCTAACTAAATAACACACACCTAGGGTAAAGTCAGGATTCTATTTCCTATAGCCACCCATTTAGATACCAAATGTAAAAACGCACACCTGCCGACTATTCAGGAGTGTTTGTTTTATGGCCATTTATTCAGAGCCTCACAGAATAATACAGAACTATGGAATTTCAGGAGTGTATTTTAAATGGCCACTATTCAGAACCTCATTGAACAATAAAGTATATCTGGAAAATACTCAGGATTCTATTATATATAGGCACTTATTCAGAGACTCACTGAATAATGCACACCTCTGGAATTGTCTGGAGATTATTTGATATGACCGTTCAGCAAGTGACTCAGTGAAAAATGCACAGCTGAGATAAAGTCAAGAGAATAAAGTCACGAGTCTATTTTCTGTGGTGACACATTCGGAAACTAACTGAAGAATAAACACCTTGGAAATAGTCAGAGTCCAGGTCATAAGGCCACTCAATCAAAGGATTACTGAATAATGCTAAATGGGCAATAGTAACAAGTCTATTACACACTGCCTCTCATTTCGAGCTTCAGTGCATAATAAAGAGCTGTGGAATTGTCAGGACCCTCTTTTAGGTAGCAGCAAGTTAGGAGGCTACATGAATGATAATCACATGTGTGATAGGAGACTATTTGATATGGACACTCATACAGCACCTCTTTGAATACTGCAGATTTGGGGAATAATCACTAGTGTATTTTATATGGTGATTCGTTTGGCGAGTCAAAAAATAATGCACACTTGTGGAGGAAAATGGAGTCTATTACATAAGGCCACTCTTTCAGTGTTTCAGTGAATAATATGTATATCTGATAAGTCAGGAATGTCTTTCACATGGCCAATCATTCAGGGCTTCAGTGCATAATACTACCCTCAGAAATAGTCAAGGGTGTACTTCACAAAAGTACACATTCAGTGTCTCTGTAAGTAACGCACACATGGGCAATAGACAAGAGTCTCTTTTCTATGCACACTTAGTCAGAGTTTCCTTCAATAATACACACCTGGAAAAGAGTTAAGAGTCTACTTCATGTAGCCACTCATTTAGCGCCTCAGTGAATAATTCAAACCGGAGTGAAAGTGGAGAATTTTTTATATGGCAACTCACAATGTGACTCCCTGAATGATACACACCTGGGGAATCCTCACATTCTATTTCATAGTAGCACACATTTAGAACCTTATTGAACAATTCACAATGGAGCAATAGTCAGGTGTCTATTCTTTCTATTCTCTCATTCAAAGATTCAGTGAATGAAAAACTTCGATGGAATAATCAGGGCACTGTTTAAGATACCCACGAAATAAGTATTTTTCCTGAATAATACACACCTGGGTGATAGTCAGTAGTTTATTTGATATGAACGCTAATTCTGGGTTTTGCTGAGTAATACTCAACTGGGGGAGTGTCAGGAGTCTATTTGGTATGGACACTCATACAGAACCTGTTTGAATTGTGCACACATGGAGAATAATCAGGAGTCTATGTCATATGGCTACTCATTCAGACAAACAGTGAATAACCCACATGTGATGTAATGAGACGTCTGTTTTATAGGGCCTTTCTTTCACAGCCCCACTGGATTTTACACACCTGTGATATAGACTGGAGTCTATTGTTTATGGCCACTCATTCAGAGCATCACTGAATATTGCACACCTGGGAAATAATCAGAAGTCTCTATCCTATGGCCTCTCATTGAGAGCCTCACTAAATGTACACACCTGGGAAAATAGTCAGGATTTACTTATATCACCTAATTTAGAGTCTCACTCAATAATACACACCTGTGGAAGAGTATGGAGGCTTTTTCATGAGGCTACACTTTCAGAGTGCCACACAATAGTGTGGTGAATTCAGCAGGCTATTTTATGTGGACAAATTTTCAGAACCACAGGGAATAAAAGAAACTCTTGCTATAGTAAGGGATTTAATTAATATGGCCACATCTTGTAAGCCTTACTAAATAAGAAACACCTAGAGAATAATTTGGAGTCTATTTCTGATGGACATTCATTTAGAGACACGGTGAACAATGCACACCCATGGGGTAGCCAGGTGTCTATTTCATTTGGACACCATTCCTAGCCTCATTGGATAATATGCACGTGTGGATTAGTCAGAATTTTATTTCATATGGCAACTGGCTCATAATTTCAGTGAATAATCCACAAATGTAAAGTACTCCACAGTCTATTTCACAGAGTCACTCATTCAGACATTCACTGGATAATACAAATATTTAGATAGACAGAATCCTGTTTCATATGGTCACACAATCAAAGCCTCACTGATTAACAAACACCTGGTGAAATGATAGGAGTCTACTTTATATAGCCTCTCATTTGAAGCCTCAGCGAATAATGCACACGTGTGGAATAGACAGTTTTCTATTTTATATGGCCACAAAATCAAAGCCTGAGTGAGTAATACACAACTTTAGAATAGTCACAAGTCTATTTCATATGCCCAAATATTCAAAGTCAGAGTCAATAATACACACCTGTGGACTGGTCGAAAAACAATTATATATGGTGAAAGTTTTAGAGCCTAAGAGAATAGTACATACCTGGGTAATACTCAGGACCCTATTACATATGGCACCTATTTCAGAGATTCATTGAATAAGGAACACCTGCATTGCAGTCAGAATTTTATTTTGTATAGCCACATATTCAGATCCTAACTGTAAGACATACACCTTGGCTAAAGTCAAGATTCTATATCGTATGGCCACATATTCAGAAACTAACTGAGTAACATACACCTTGGGTAAAGTCAGGATTCTATATCCTATAGCCAACCATTTAGATATCAAATTTAAAAACGCACACCTGCAGAGTATTCAGAAGTGTCTGTTTTATGACCAATCATTCAGAGCCTCACAGAATAATACAGAACTATTGAAGTTCAGGAGTGTATTTTACATCCCCAGTTACTCAGAACCTTATTGAGGAATCATGTATATCTGGAAAATACTCAGCATTCTATTATACATAGCAACTTTTTCAGAAACTCACAGAATAATTCACACCTGGGGAATAGTCCGGAGTCTATTTGATATGACCGTTCACCCAGCGACTCAGTAAAAAATGCACAGCTGAGATATAGTCAAGGGAATAGAGTCATGAGTCTATTTTATTTAGTGACACATTCAGAAACTAATTAAACAATAGCCACCTTGGAAATAGTCAGAGTCCATGTCATAAGGCCACTCAATCAAAGCATTACCGAATAATGCACAATGGGGCAATAGTAAGGAGTCTATTTCATATGGTCTCTCATTGAGAGCTTCAGTGCATAATAAAAAGCTGTGGAATAGTCAGGACCCTCTTGTTGGTAGCCCCAAGTTATGGAGCTAAGTGAATGATACACACATGTGTGATAGTCAGGAGACTATTTGGATATGGACACTCATACAGCACCTCTTCGAGTTATGCACATTTGGGGAATAATCACTTGTCTATTTCATATGGTGATTCGTTTGGAGAGTCAAAAAATAACGCACACCTGTGGAGTCAAATGGGGTCTATTACATAAGGCCACTCTTTTAGTGTTTCTGTGAATAATATGTATATCTGATAAGTCAGAAATGTCTTTCCCATGGCCACTAGTTTAGGGCCTCAGTGCATAATACTTCCCTCAGAAATAGTCAAGGGTCCTCTTCAAAAAAGTACACAGAGTCTCTGTAAGTAATGCACAAATGGGCAATACACCAGAGTCTTTTTTCTATACCCTCTTAGTCAGAGTTTTATTCAATTATACACACCTGCGAAAGAGTTAAGAATCCACTTTATGTAGCCACTCATTTAGCGCCTCAGTGAATAATTCACACCTGAGAAACAGTCGAGAATTTTTTATATGGCCACTCACTATGTGACTCTATGAATGATACACACCTGGGGAATCCTCACATTGTATTTCATAATAGCACACATTTAGAAACTTATTGAATAACTCGCAATGGTTCTATAGTCACGTGTATTCTTTCTGGCCTCTTATTCAACGTTTTTGTGAATAACAAACTTCTGTGGAGTAATCAGGGCACTCTTTAAGATGGCCACGAATTCAGTGCCTTCCTGAGTAATGCACACCTCAGTGATAGTCAGGATTTTATTTCATATAAACGATAATTCTGGGTATTGCTGAGTAATACACAACTGGGGGAGTGTCAGGAGCCTATTTGGTATAGACACTCATACAGAAACTGTTTGAGTTATGCACACATGGAGAATGATCAGGAGTCTATGTCATATGGCTACTCAATCAGACAGAGAATAACCCACATTTGGAGTAATGAGAAGTCTGTTTTATATGGGCTTTCTTTCACAGCCTCACTGAATATTACACACGTGTGATATAGTCTGGAGTCTACTGTTTATGACCACTGATTCAGAGCATTACAGAATAATGCATACCTGGTGAATAATCAGAAGTTTCTATCCTATGGCCTCTCATCAAGAGCCTCACTAAATATACACACCTGGGAAAATAGTCAGGATTTACTTATATCACCTCACTTAGAGTCTCACTCAATAATACACCTTTGGAAGAGTATTGAGAGTTTTTCATGTGGCTACTCTTCCGGAGTGCCACTGAATAATATGTTGAATTCAGGAGTCTGTTTTATGTAGACAAATTTTCAGAAGCTCAGTGAATAAAAGAGACTCTTGCTATAGTAAGGCATCTAATTAATATGGCCACACCTTGTAAGCCTTACTAAATAATACACACCTGCGGAATAATTTAGAGTCTATTTTTGATGGACATTCATTCAGAGCCACGGTGAATAATGCAAACCAGTGTGGTAGGCAGGTGTCTCTTTCATTTGGACACTATTCATAGCCTCAGTGGAAAATATGCACCTGTGGATCAATCAGGGTTTCATTTCATATGGCCACTGACTCGTAATTTCAGTGAATAATGCACAAATGTAAAGTACTCCGCCATTTATTTCACATAGCCACTCATTCAGAGATTCACTAATAATACAAATATTTAAGATAGCCAGAATCCTGTTTCCTATGGTCACAAAATCAGAGCCTCACTAAATAACACACACCTGGGTAAACTTTACGAGTCTACTTTATACAGCCTCTCATTTGCAGCCTCAGCTAATAATGCACACGTGTGGAATAGACACTATTCTATTTTATATGGCCACAAAATCAAAGCCTGAGTGAGTAATACACAACTTTAGAATAGTCACAAGTCTATTCCATATGCCCAAATATTCAAGTCAGAGTAAATAAGACACACCTGTGGACTAGTCAATAAAGAATTTTATATGGCCAAAATTTTAGAGCCTCAATGAATAATACTTACCTAGGGAATACTCAGGACGCTATTACATATGGCACCTATTTCAGAGATTCATTGCATAAGGAACACCTGTATTGTAGTCAGAATTCTATTTTATGTAGCGACATATTCAGAACCTAACTCTAAGACATACACCTTGACTAAAGTCAGGATTCTATATCGTATGGCCACATATTCAGAAGCTAACTGAATAACATACACCTTGGGTAAATTCAGGCTTCTATATCCTATAGCCAACCATTTAGATATCAAATGTAAGAACGCACACCTGCAGAGTATTCAGGAGTTTCTGTCTTATGGCCACTCATTCAGAGCCTCACAGAATAATACAGAACTTTTAAAATTTAGGAGTGTATTTTACATCATCAGTTATTCAGAACCTCATGGAAGAATCATGTATATTTAGAAAATAATCAGCATTCTATTATACATAGCCACTAATTCAGAGACTCACCGAATAATGCACACCTGGGGAACAGTCTGGAGACTATTTGATATGGCCATTCACCCAGTGATTCAGTGAAAAATGCACAGCTGAGATAGAGTGAAGAGAATAGAGTAATGACTCTATTTTCTGTGGTGACACATTCAGAAACTAACTGAAGAATACCCACCATGGAAATAGTCAGAGTCCATGTCATAAGGCCACTTAATCAAAGCATTACTGAATAATGCACGATGGGGCAATAGTAAAAAGTCTATTAAATATGGCCTTTCATTGAGAACTTCAGTGAATAATAAAGAGCTGTGAAGTAGTCAGGACCCTTTTTTGGTAGCGCCAAGTTATGCAGATACGTGAATGATACATACATGTGTGATAGCCAGGAGACTATTTGATATGGACAATCATACAGCACCTCTTCGAATACTGCACATTTGGGGAACAATCACTAGTCTATTTCATATGGTGGTTCGTTTGGTGAGTCAAAAATTAACGCACACTTGTGTAGTAAAATGGGGTCTATTAGCTAAGGCAACTCTTTCAGAGTTTCAGTGAATAATATGTATATCTGATAAGTCAGGAACGTCTTTGACATGGACACTCATTCAGGGCCTCACTGCATAATACTCCTTTCAGAAACAGTAAATGGTCTACTTCAAAAAAGTACACATTCAGAGTCTCTGTAAGTAATGCACACATGGGCAATACACAAGAGTCTCTTTTTGGTGCCCACTTAGTCAGCGTTTCCTTCATTAATACACACCTGGGAAAGATTTAAGTGTCTACTTCATGTAGCCACTCATTTAGCGCCTCAGTGAATAATTCACACCTGACTAACAGTCGAGAATTTTTTATATGGCCACTCACTATGTGACTCCCTGAATGATACACACCAAGGGAGTCCTCACATTCTATGTCATAATAACACACATTTAGAACCTTATTGAATAAATCACAATGAAACAATAGTCAGGTGTCTATTCTTTCTTGCCTCTCATTCAAGGTTTCAGTGAATAAAAAACTCCTATGGATTACTCCGGGCACTGTTTAAGTTAGCCACGAATTAAGTGCCTTCCTGAGTAATGCACACCTGGGTGATAGGAGTTTATTTCATGTAGCGCTAATTCTGGGTATTGCTGAGTTATAAACAACTGGGGGTGTGTCAGGAATCTATTTGGTATAGACACTCATACACAACTGTTTGAATTATGCACACCTGGAAAATTATCAGGAGTCTATGTCATACGGCTTCTTATTATGACAAACAGTGAATAACCCACATGTGTAGTAATGAGATGTCTGTTTTATATGGACTTTCTTTCACAGCCTCACTGAATATTACACACCTGAGATATAGTCTGGTGTCTATTGTTTATGGCCACTCATTCAGAGCATCACTGAATAATGCACACCTGGGGAAAAATCAGAAGGCTCTATCCTATGGCCTCTCACCTAGAGCCTCACTTAATGTACACACCTGGGAAAATAGTCAGGATTTCCTTATATCACCTCATATAGAGTCCCACTCAATAATACACACCTGTGGAAGGATATGGAGATTTTTCATGTGGCTACACTTTTGGGGTGCTACTGAATAATGTGATGAATTCAGGAGACTATTTTTTGAACACAAATATTCAGAACCTCAGTGAATAAAAGAGACTCTTGCTATAGTAAGGCATCTAATTAATTTGGCCACATCTTTTAAGCCTTATTAATAATACACATCATTCTCAGCAAACTGACACAAGAACAGAAAAAGAAATACTGCATATACTCACTCATAGGTGGGTGAGAAAAATGAGAACACATGGACACAGAGAGGCGGTCTACTATACACTGGGGACTGTTGGGGGAAATGGGGGAGGGACAGCGGCGGGGGCTGGGGGGTATAGCCTGGGGATGAATACCAAGTGTGGGTGAAGGGGAGGAAGGCAGCAAAACACACTGCCATGTGTGTACCTATGCAACTATCTTGCACGTTCTGCACATGTACCCCAAAACCTATAATGCAATAAAAATTAAAAAAATAAAATAAAAAATAATACACATCTGGAGAATAATTTGGAGTCTCTTTTTGATGGACATTCATTCAGAGCCACGGTGAATAATGCACATCCCTGGGGTAGCCAGGTGTCTATTTCATTTGGACACTATTCATAGCCTCAGTGGATAATATGCATGTGTGGATTAGTCCGGATTTCATTTCATATGGCCACTGACTCGTAATTTCAGTGAATAATGCACAAACATAAAGTACTTAACAGTCTATTTCACAGAGCCACTCATTCAGAGATTCACTGCATAATACAAATATTTAAGATAGACATAATCCTGTTTCATATGGTCACACAATCAGAGCCTCACTGATTAACACAATCCTGGGTAAAGGTTAGGTGTCTACTTTATATAGACTCTCATTTGCAGCCTCACTGAATAATGCACACGTGTGGAATAGACGCTATTCTATTTTATGTGGCCACAAAATCAAAGCCTGAGTGAGTAATACACAACTTTAGAATAGTCACATGTGTACTCCATATGACCCAATATTCAAAATCAGTCAATAATACACACCTGTGGACTAGTCAAAAAACAATTTTATATGGTGAAAGTTTTAGAGCCTGAGTGAATAGTATATACCTGGGTAATACTCAGGACGCTATTACATATGGCACCTATTTCAGAGATTCGTTGCATAAGGAACACCTGTATTGTAGTCAGAATTCTATTTCATATAGCCACATATTCAGAACCTAACTGTAAGACATACAGCTTGACTAAAGTCAGGATTCTATATCGTATGGCCACATATTCAGAACCTAACTGAATAATATACACCTTGAGTAAAGTCAGGATTCTATATCCTATAGTCACACATTTAGATATCAAATGTAAAAACGCACACCTGCAGAGTATTCAGGAGTGTCTGTTTTATGGCCACTCATTCAGAGCCTCACAGAATAATACAGAACAATTGAAATTCAGGAATGTATTTTACATCATCAGTTACTCAGAACCTCATCGAAGAATCATGTATATTTGGAAAATACTCAGCATTCTATTATACATTGCCACTTATTCAGAGCCTCACGGAATAATGCACACCCGGGGAATAGTCCGGAAACTATTTGATATGACCATTCACCCAGTGACTCAGTGAAAAATACACAGCTGAGATATAGTCAAGAGAATAGAGTAATGACTCTATTTTCTGTGATGACACGTTCAGAAACTAACTGAAGAATACCCACCTTGGAAATAGTCAGAGTCCATGTCATAAGGCCACTCAATTGAGGCATTACCGAATAATGCACAATTTAGAAATAGTAAAAAGTCTATTACATATGGCCTTTCATTGAGAGCTTCAGTGCATAATAAAGAGCTGTGGAGTAGTCAGGACCCTCTTTTAGGTAGCCCCAAGTTACACAGAATGATACATACATGTGTGATTCATGTTATGTGAATGTTACATGTTACATACATGTTACATGTTACTAGGTAGCCCCAAGTTACATGAATGATACATACATGTGTGATAGTCAGGAGACTATTTGATATGGACAATTGTACAACACCTCTTCGAATACTGCATATTTGGGGAAAAATCACTAGTCGATTTCATATGGTGATTCTTTTTTTTTATTATTTTTTATTTATATTTTTATTTTATTTTATTTTTTTATTTTTATTGCATTATAGGTTTGGGGGTACATGTGCAGAACGAGCAAGATGGTTGCATAGGTACACACATGGCAGTGTGCTTTGCTGCTTTCCTCCCCTTCACCCACACTTGGTATTCATCCCCAGGCTATCCCCCCCAGCACCCCCTGCTGTCCCTCCCCCATTCCCCCCAACAGTCCCCAGTGTATAGTAGACCGCCTCTCTGTGTCCACGTGTTCTCATTTTTCTCACCCACCTATGAGTGAGTATATGCGGTATTTCTTTTTCTGTTCTTGTGTCAGTTTGCTGAGAATGATGTTCTCCAGATTCATCCATGTCCCTACAAAGGACACAAACTCATCATTTTTAATTGCTGCATAATATTCCATGGTGTATATGTGCCACATTTTCCCAGTCCAGTCTATCATCGTTGGGCATTTGGGTTGGTTCCAGGTCTTTGCTATTGTAAACAGTGCTGCAATGAACATTCGTGTGCATGTGTCCTTATAGTAGAACGATTTATACTCCTTTGGATAGATACCCAGTAATGGGATTGCTGGGTCAAATGGAATTTCTATTTCTAGGTCCCTGAGGAATCGCCACACTGTCTTCCACAATGGTTGAACTAATTTACACTCCCACCAACAGTGTAAGAGTGTTCCTATTTCTCCGCATCCTCTCCAGCATCTGCTGTCTCCAGATTTTTTAATGATCGCCATTCTAACTGGTGTGAGATGGTATCTCAATGTGGTTTTGATTTGCATCTCTCTAATGACCAATGACGATGAGCACTTTTTCATGTTTGCTGGCCACATGTATGTCTGCTTTCGTAAAGTTTCTGTTCATATCATTTGCCCATTTTTGAATGGGCTTGTTTGTTTTTTTCCTGTAAATCTGTTTGAGTTCTTTGTAAATTCTGGATATCAGCCCTTTGTCAGATGCGTAAACTGCAAAGATTTTTTCCCATTCTGATGGTTGCCGATTCACTCTAGTGACTGTTTGTTTTGCCGTGCAGAAGCTGTGGAGTTTGATTAGGTCCCATTTGTCTATTTTGGCTTTTGTTGCCAATGCTTTTGGTGTTTTGTTCATGAAGTCCTTGCCTACTCCTATGTCCTGAATGGTTTTGCCTAGATTTCCTTCTAGGGTTTTTATGGTGTCAGGTCTTACGTTTAAGTCTTTAATCCATCTGGAGTTAATTTTAGTGTAAGGTGTCAGGAAGGGGTCCAGTTTCTGCTTTCTGCACATGGCTAGCCAGTTTTCGCAACACCATTTATTAAATAGGGAATCCTTTCCCCATTGCCTGTTTTTGTCTGGTTTATCAAAGATAATATGGTTGCAGATGTGTTGTGTTGCCTCCTATGCCTCTGTTCTGTTCCATTGGTCTATATCTCTGTTTTGGTACCAGTACCATGCTGTTTTGATTACTGTAGCCTTGTAGTATAGTTTGAAGTCTGGTAGCGTGATGCCTCCTGCTGTGTTCTTTTTGCTTAGAATTGACTTGGCTATGCGGGCTATTTTTGGTTCCATATGAAATTCATGGTGGTTTTTTCCAGTTCTGTGAAGAAATTCAATGGTAGTTTGATGGGGATAGCATTGATTGTGTAAATTACTTTGGGCAGTATAGCCATTTTCACGATATTGATTCTTCCTAACCACGAACATGGAATGTTTCTCCATCTGTTTGTGTCCTCTCTTATTTCGTTGAGCAGTTGTTTGTAGTTTTCCTTAAAGAGGTCCCTTACATTCCTAGTGAGTTGTATTCCTAGGTATTTTATTTTCTTTGTAGCAATTGTGAATGGCAGTTCGTTCTTGATTTGGTTCTCTTTAAGTCTGTTATTGGTGTATAGGAATGCTTGTGATTTTTGAACATTGATTTTATATCCTGAGACTTTGCTGAAGTTGCTTATCAGTTGCAGGAGCTTTTGGGCTGAGGTGATGGGGTCTTCTAGGTATACTATCATGTCGTCTGCAAATAGAGACAATTTGGCTACCACCTTTCCTATTTGAATACCCTTTATTTCTTTTTCTTGCCTGATTGCTCTGGCTAGAACTTCCAGTACTATCTTGAATAGAAGTGGTGAGAGAGGGTATCCTTGTCTACTGCCAGATTTCAAAGGGAATGCTTTCAGTTTTTGCCCATTAAGTATGATATTGGCTGTTGGTTTGTCATAAATAGCTTTTATTACTTTGAGATATGTTCCATCAATACCAAGTTTATTGAGGGTTTTTAGCATAAAGGGCCGTTGAATTTTGTCAAATGCCTTCTCTGCATCAATTGAGATAATCATGTGGTTTTTGTTTTTGCTTCTGTTTATGTGGTGAATTACATTTATAGACTTGCGTATGTTGAACCAGCCTTGCATCCCCGGGATGAATCCTACTTGATCATGATGGATAAGTTTTTTAATGTGCTGTTGCAATCGCTTTGCCAGTATTTTATTGAAGATTTTTGCATCTATGTTCATCATGGATATTGGCCTGAAGTTTTCTTTTCTTGTTGAGTCTCTGCCAGGTTTTGGTATCAGGATGATTTTGGTCTCTTAAAATGAATTGGGAAGGGTTCCCTCTTTTTGGATTATTTGGAATAGTTTCAGAAGGAATGGTACCAGATCTTCTTTCTGTGTCTGGTAGAATTCGGCTGTGAACCCATCTGGACCTGGGCTTTTTTTGTGTGGTAGGCTCTTAATTGCTGCCTCAACTTCAGACCTTGTTATTGGTCTATTCATAGTTTCGGCTTCCTCCTGGTTTAGGCTTGGGAGGACACAGGCGTCCAGGAATTTATCCATTTCTTCCTGATTTACTGGTTTATGTGCATACAGTTGTTTGTAGTATTCTCTGATGATGGTTTGAATTTCTGTGGAATCTGTGGTGATTTCCGCTTTATCGTTTTTTATTGCATCTATTTGGTAGTTCTCTCTCTTCTTTTTTATCAGTCTGGCTAGTGGTCTGTCTATTTTGTTGATCTTTTCAGAAAACCAGCTCTTAGATTTATTGATTTTTTGAAGGGATTTTCTTGTCTCTATCTCCTTCAGTTCTGCTCTGATCTTAGTTATTAGTTGTCTTCAGCTAGGTTTTGAGCTTTTTTGATCTTGCTGCTCTAGCTCTTTCAATTTTGACGATAGCGTGTCAATTTTGGATCTCTCCACTCTTCTCATGTGGGCACTTACTGCTATATATTTTCCTCTACAGACTGCTTTAAATGTGTCCCAGAGATTCTGGTACGTTGTGCCTTCATTCTCGTTGGTTTCAAAGAACTTCTTTATTTCTGCCTTCATTTCATTGTTTATCCAATCAACATTCAAGAGCCAATTGTTCAGTTTCCATTAAGCTGTGCGGTTCTGAGTTATTTTCTAAATTCTGAGTTCCAACTTGGTTGCACTATGGTCTGAGAGACTGTTTGTTATGATTTCAGTTGTTTTGCATTTGCTGAGGAGTGGTTTACTTCCAATTATGTGGTCAATTTTGGAGTAGGTGTGATGTGGTGCTGAGAAGAATGTATATTCTGTGGATTTGGGGTGGAGAGTTCTGTAAATGTCTATCAGGTTTGCTTGTTCCAGGTCTGAGTTCAAGTCCTGGATATCCTTGTTAATTTTCTGTCTGCTTGATCTGTCTGCTATTGACAGTGGAGTGTTAAAGTCTCCCACTATTATTGTGTGGGAGTCTAAGTCCCTTTGTAAGTCATTAAGAACTTGCCTTATATATCTGGGTGCTCCTACATTGGGTCCATATATATTTAGAATCATTATCTCTTCTTGTTGTATCGATCCTTTTACCATTATGTAATGACCTTCTTTGTCCCTTTTGATCTTTGTTACTTTAAAGTCTATTTTATCAGCGATGAGAATTGCAACTCCTGCTTTTTTTTGCTCTCCATTTGCTTGGTAAATCTTCCTCCATCGCTTTATTATGAGCCTTTGTGTATCTTTTCATGTGAGGTGGGTTTCCTGGATACAGCACACCGATGGGTTTTGGTTCTTTATCCAATTTGCCAGTCTGTGTCTTTTGATTGGTGCGTTTAGCCCATTGACATTCAGGGTTTATATTGTTATGTGTGAATTTGATACTGCCATTTTGATGCTAGCTGGCTGTTTTTCCCGTTGGTTCATGTAGATTCTTCATTTTGTTGATGGTCTTTAGCATTTGGTATGCCTTTAGGATGGCTGGAACTGGTTGTTTCTTTCTATGTGTAGTGCCTCTTTCAGGAGCTCTTGTAAAGCAGGCCTAGGGGTGACAAAATCTCTGAGTACTTGCTTGTTCATGAAGGATTTTATTTTTTCTTCACTTATGAAGCTCAGTTTCGCTGGATATGAAATTCTGGGTTGAAAGCTCTTTTCTTTAAGGATGTTGAATATTGGCCCCCACTCTCTTCTGGCTTGTAGAGTCTCTGCCGAGAGATCTGCTGTGAGTCTGATGGGCTTTCCTTTGTGGGTGACCTGACCTTTCTCTCTGGCTGCCCTTAGTATTTTCTCCTTCGTTTCAACTCTGCTGAATCTGACGATTATGTGCCTTGGGGTTGCTCTTCTTGCAGAGTATCTTTGTGGTGTTCTCTGTATTTCCTGGAGTTGAGTATTGACCTGTCTTGCTAGGTTGGGGAAATTTTCCTGGATAATATCCTGAAGAGTGTTTTCCAGCTTGGATTCATTCTCTTCGTCACATTCTGGTACACCTATCACACGTAGGTTGGGTCTCTTCACATAGTCCCACATTTCTTGGAGATTTTGTTCATTCCTTTTTGTGCTTTTTTCTTTAATCTTGGTTTCTCGTTTTATTTCATTGAGTTGATCTTCAACTTCTGATATTCTTTCTTCTGCTTGGTCAATTCGGCTGTTGAACATTGTGCATGCTTCGTGAAGTTCTCGTGTTGTGTTTTTTAGCTCCTTCAATTCATTCATATTCCTCTCTAAGTTGTCCATTCTCGTTATCAATTCCTCGAATCTTTTTCCAATCTTTTTTCAAGGTTCTTAGTTTCTTTGCACTGGTTTAGAACATGTTCCTTTAGCTCACTGAAGTTTCTCAATATCCACTTTCTGAAGTCTGATTCTGTCATTTCGTCACAGTCATTCTCTTTCCAGCTTTGTTCCCTTGCTGTTGAGGAGTTTTGGTTTTTTTTTGGAGGTGAGGTGTTTTGGTTTCGGGTGCTTTCCTCCTTTTTGCGCTGGTTTCTTCCCATCTTTATGGATTTATCCGCCTGTTTTCTTAGTAGTGGTTGATTTTTCAATTGGGTCTCTGTGTGGACACTGAGATTGTTGATGATGAAGTATTTCTGTTACTTATTTTTCCCTCTAATGATCTATCCTCTCTGTTGTATGAGTGCTGAGGTCCACTCCAGGCCCTGCCTGTCTGGGGTATACCTGCAGCAGCTGCAGAACAGTGAGGGATGATATCAGTTTCTTTTTCTGCTGCCCTTGTTCCAGAATGATGGCAGCCATATGTCAGTCTGATTAGTCCTTTTCTGGGGTGACTCCTTGGATATACAGGGGTCAGGGAGCTGCCTGAGGAGACAGTCTGTGCTTTATAGGAGCTCTAGTGCTGAGCTGTGAGCTCCGTTGTTCATTCAGGGTTGTTCGGAGGTTATGTCTGCTGCAATAGAACTCATAAAACACCACTCCTTTTTTTTTTCACCCTTAGATGCTCTGTCTCAAGGAGTTGGGGCTTTCTTTATGAGTATCTGTTGCACTTTCCTGCCCCACTAGGTTGCAGTCTATTCACTATTTGCCTGCCGGTGCTCTGACCTGCTAACGCGGGTCCACCCTGTTGCTGCCTGGCGGACTCTCTCTGTTATGGCAGGTTGCCTCGGCAACGGCAGGCTGCGTCAGTCCTGGGCGGTACTTAAGTGGGGGTGCACTTCTTCAGGAATGGTGGACGCCCCTCCCTGACCGGGCTGCACCGTCCTAAATGCCGGCAACAAAACTCTCAGCCCCAAGCACCTCCAGTCGCCGCCCTGCTTGTCCCCGTGAGCGTGGGACCCACCGAGCCCGATCACCCAGCTCCCTGCCTCAGAGTCCGTCCTCTCTCTCTCTCTCTTCCTCTCCCCAAGCTGAAAGGTCGACTCTCTCACTGGCGCCCCAGGAGCCTGCTGATAGGGCACTGGGATCCGTGCAATCTCCCGTGCTGCTGCCCAATACCCCGGCTCAGATCACTCTTCCCAGGAAACTCCTGGTCTGGCTCATTGTCCAAGTCCCGTTCAATCAGATGGACATGCCAATCTGCCCTTCCAAATCTCAGATTGCCGGTTTAACACGGCACCCAGACCAGTGAGTTCCGCGCCGGGTCCCGCTGCGGCGCCGGCCAAAGAGGCGGTGGGAGCCGGTTGTGTTAGCCGGCTGCTAGCGTCCCGTGTCTCTCCCACACCTGGGACTTTCAACGCTCTGTGGGCATAAAAGGAACATCCGAGAATGCGGCTAGGACTCACCCTCTGCGCCTTCACCGAGAGCTGCAATCCTGAGTCACCTCTATGACGCCATCTTGCCTCCTCCCCCCCGGCGATTCTTTTGGAGAGTCAAAAATTAACGCACACTTGTGGAGTAAAATGGGGTCTATTAGCTAAGGCCACTCTTTCAGAGTTTCAGTGAATAATATGTATATCTGATAAGTCAGAAATGTCTTTCACATGGACAATCTTTCAGGACCTCACTGCATAATACTCCCCTCAGAAATATTCATGGGTCTACTTCAAAAAAGTACACATTCGGAGTCTCTGTAAGTAACGCACACATGGGCAATACAAAAGAGTCTCTTTTCGATGCCCACTTAGTCAGTGTTTCATTCAATAATACAAACCTGGGAAAGACTTAAGAGTCTACTTCATGTAGCCACTCATTTAGCTCCTCAGTGAATAATTCACACGTGAGTAAGAGTCGAGAATTTTATATATGGCCACTCACTATGTGACTCCCTGAATGATACATACATAGGGAGTCCTCCCATTCTATGTCATAATGGTACACATTTATAAGATTATTAAATAATTTACAATGGAGCAATAATCAGGTGTCTGTTCTTTCTGGCCTGTCATTCAAAGTTTCAGTGAATAAAAATCTCCTATGGATTAATCTGGGCACTGTTTAAGATAGCCACAAATTAAGTGACTTCCTGAGTGATACACACCTGGGTGATAGGAGTTTATATCATATAAACGCTAATTTTGGGTATTGCTGAGTAATACACAACTGAGTGAGTGTCAGAATTCTATTTGGTATGGACACTCATACAGAACTTGTTTGAATAATGCACACATGGAGAATAATCAGGAGTCCATGTCATAGGCTACTTATTCAGACAAACAGGAAATAACGCACATGTGGAGTAATGAGAAGTCTGATTCATATGGTCGTTCTTTCACAGCCTCACTGAATATTACACACTTGTGTTATAGTCTGGACTCTATGGTTTATGGCCACTCATTCAGAGAATCACTAAATAATGCACACCTGTGGAATAGTCAGAAGTATCTATCCTATGGCCTCTCATTGAGAGCTTCACTAAATGTACACTCCTGGGAAAATAATCAGGATTTACTTATAGGCCCTCATTTAGAGTCTCTCTCAATAATACACACCTGTGGAATAGTAAGGAGATTTTTTCATATGGCCTCTCATTCAGAGTGTCACTGAATAATGTGGGGTAATCAGGAGTTTATTTCATGTAGACACATTTTGAGAGCCTTAGTGAATAAGAGAGACCCTTGTTATAGTAAGGCATCTAATTAATATGGCCACATCTGGTAAGCCTCACTGAATAATACACACCTGGAGAATAATTTCGAGTCTATTTTTGATGGAAATTCATTCAGAGCCTCGGTAAATAATGAACACCTGTGAAGTAGCCAGGAGTCTATTTCATTTGGACACTCATTCATAGCCTCAGTGGATAATATGCACTTGTGGATTATTCAGGACTTCATTTCATATGGCCACTGACTCATAATTTCAGTGAATAAAGCACAACTGTAAAGTACTAAGAAGTCTATTTCATAGAGCCACTCATTTAGAGATTCACTGAACAATACAAATATTTAAGATAGACAGAATCCTCTATCATATGGTCACACAATCAGAGACTCACTGAGTAACACACACCGGGTGAAGTGTTAGGAGTCTACCTTATATAGCCTTGCATTTACAGCCTCAGCAAATAATGCACACGTATAGATTAGACACTAGTTTATTTTATATGGCCACAGAATCAAAGCCTGAGTGAGTAATACACAACATTAGAATAGTCACTAGTCTATTCCATATGCCCAAATACTCAAAGTCAGAGTCAATAATACACAGCTGTGAACTAGGCTAAAAACAATTTCATATGGCCAAAATTTTAGAGTCTCAGTGAATAATACATACCTGGGGAATACTCAGGACCCTATTGCATATGGCATCAATTTTAGAAATTTATTGAATAAGGAACACCTGTATTATAGGCAGAATTCTATTTCATATAGCCACATATTCAGAATTTAACTGAATAACATACACTTTGGGGAATGTCAGGATTCTATTTCGTATACCACTCATATAGATACCGAATGTAAAAACGCATACCTGGGAAGTATTCAGGAGTCACGATTTTATGGCCATTCATTCAGAGACTCACAGAATAATACAGAACTATGGAAATTCAGGACTGTATTTTACATGACAACTTGTTCAAAACCTCATTGAAGAATCATGTATATCTGAAAAACACTCAGGGCTCTATTATATATAGCCACTTCTTCAGAGACTCACTGAATAATGCACACCTGGGGAATAGTCTGGAGATTATTTGATGTGACCGTTCACCCAGTGACACAGTGAAAAATGCACAGCTGAGATAGAGACAAGAGGATAGAGTCCTGAGTCTATTTTCTGTGGTAACACGTTCAGAAACTCACTGAAGAATACCCACCTTGGAAATACTCAGAGTCCATGTCATATGGCCAGTCAATCAAAGAATTACCGAATAATGCACAATGAGGCAATAGTAAGGAGGCTATTTTATATGGCCTCTCATTCAGGCTTCAGTGCATAATAAACAGCTGTGGAGTAGTTATGACCCTCTTTAAGGTAGCCCTAAATTACTCAGGTACGTGAATGATACACACATGTTTGATAGTCAGGAGACTATCTGATATGGGCCCTTTTACAGCACCTCTTTGAATACTTCACATTTGGGGAATAATCACTATTCTATTTCATATGGTGATTTGTTTGGAGAGTCAAAAAATAATGCACACCTGTGGAGTAAAATGGGGTCTATTACATAAAGCCACTCTATCTGTTTCAGGGAGTTATATGTGTATCAGATAATACAGGACTCTCTTTCACATGGCCACTCATTTAGGGCCTCTGGGCATAATACTACCCTCAGAAATAGTCAAGGGTCCACTTCAAATAAGTACAAATTCGGAGTCCCTGTAAGTAATGCACACCTGGGCAATACACAAGAGTCTCTTTTCTATGCCCACTTAGTCAGAGTCTCATTCAATAATACACACCTGGGGAAGAGTTAAGAGTCTACTTCATGTAGCCACTCATTTAGAGCCTCACTGAATAATTCACACCGGAGTAATAGTCGAGCATATTTTATATGGACACTCACTATGTGCCTCCCTGAATGATACACACCTGGGGAATCCTCAGGATTCTATTTCATAGTACCATACATTTAGATCTTCATTGAATAATTCGCAACGGAGCAATAGTCAGGTGTCTATTCTTTCTGGCCTCTCAAAGTTTCAGTGAATAATAAACTTCTATGGAGTAATCAGTACACTCTTTAAGATAGCCACTTATTAAGTGCCCTCCAGAGTTATACACACCTGGGTGATAGTCAGGAGTTTATTTTATATGAACTCTATTTCTTGGAATTGCTGAGTAATACACAACTGGGGGAGTGTCAGGAGTCAATTTCGTGTGAACACTCATACAGAAACTTTTTGAATAACGCACACATGGAGAATAATCAGGAGTCTATGTCATATGGCTGCTCGTTCAGAGAAACCGTGAATAACGCACATGTGGAGTAATGAGAAGTCTGTTTCATATGGCAGTTCTTTCACAGCCTCACTAAATATTACACACTTGTGACATAGTCTGGAGTCTATTGTTTATGGCCACTCATTCACAGAATCACTGAATAATGCACACCTGCGAAATGGTAAGAAGTCTATTCTATGGCCTCTCAGTGAAAGCCTCACTAAATGTACACACCTGGGAAAATAGTCAGGATTTACTTATATACCCTCATTTAGAGTCTCACTCAGTATTTCACACCTGTGGAATAGTAAGGAGACTTTATGTGGCCTCTCATTCGACGTGTCACTCAATTATGTGGTTTAGTCAAGGAGTCAATTTCATGGAGACACTTTTTCAGAGGCTCAGTGAATAAGAGAAAACCTTGCTATAGTAAGGCATCAAATTAATATGGCCACATCTTGTAAGCCTCACTGAATAATACACACCTGGAGAATAATTTGGAGTCTATTCTCGATTGGCATTCATTGAGAGCCTCCGTGAATAATGCACACCCGTCCGGTAACCAGGAGTCTATTTCATTTGGACACTCATTCATAGCCTCAGTGCATAATATGCACGAGTGTATTAGTCAGGATTTCATTTAATATGGCCCCTGACTTACATTTTCAGTGAATAATGCACAAATGTAAAGTACTCAGCAGTCTTTTTCATAGAGCCACTCATTCAGAGATTCACTGAATGATAAAAATATTTAAGATAGAAAGACTCCTGTTTTATATGGTCACACAATCAGAGCCTCACTGAGTAACACACACCGGGGGAAGCGTTAGGAGTCAACTTTATATTGCCTCTCATTTACAGCCTCAGCAAATAATGCACACGTGTGGAATAGACACTAATATATTTTATATGGCCACAAAATCAAAGCCTGAGTGAGTAATACACAACTTTAGAATAGTCACTAGTCTATTCCATATGCCCAAATATTCAAAGTCAGAGTCAATAATACACACCTGTGGACTAGTCCAAAAAGAATTTCATATGGCCAAAGTTTTAGAGCCTCAGTGAATAATATATTCCTGGGGAATACTGAGGACGCTATTACATATGGCAACTATTTCAGAGATTCATTGAATAAGGAACAACTGTATTGCAGTCAGAATTCTATTTCAAATAGCCACATATTCAGAACTTAAGTGATTGACATACACCTTGGGGAAAGTCAGGATTCTATTTTGTATAGCCACTCATTTAGATAACAATGTAAACAGGCACACCCGCGGTGTATTCAGGAGTCTCTATTTTATGGCCAAACATTCAGAGCCTCACATAATAATACAGAACTACGGAAATTCAGGAGTGTGTTTTACATGGCCACTTACTCAGAACTTCATTAAAGAATCATATATATCTGGAAAATACTCAGGATTCTATTATATACAACCACTTATTCAGAGACTCCCTGAATAATGCACACATAGAAAATAGTCTGGAGACTATTTAATATGACCATTCACCCAGGGACTCAGTGTAAAATGCACAGCTGTGAAATAGTCAAGAGAATAGAGTCATGAATCTATATTCTGTGGTAACTCATTCAGAAACTCACTGAAGAATACCTACCTTGGACATAGTCAGAGTCCATGTCATAAGGCCACTCAATCAAATCATTACAGAATAATGCAAAATGGGGCAATAGTAAGGAGTCTATTTTATATGGCCTCTCATTGAGGTCTTCAGTGCATAATAAACAGCAGTGGAGTAGTCAGGACCTTCTATTTGGTAGCCCCAAATTCCACTGCTACGTGAATGATACACACATGTGTGATAGGCAGGAGACCCGTTGATATCGACACTCATACAGCAACTCTTGGAATACCAAACATTTGGGGAACAATCACTAGTCTATTTTATATGGTGATTCGATTGGAGAGTCAAAAAATAACCCACACCTGTGAAGTAAAATGGAGTCTATTACATAAGTCCACTCTTTCAGTGTTTCAGTGAATAATATGTACATCTGATAAATCAGAAATCTCTTTCACATGGCAACTCGTTCAGAGCCTCAGTGTATAATACTCCCCTCAGAAATAGTCAAGGGTCTACTTCAAATAAGTACACATTCAGCGTCTCTGTATGTAATGCACACATGGGCAATACACAAGAATTACTTTTCTATGCCCACTTAGTCAGAGTCCCATTCAATCATGCACAGCTGGGGAAGAGTTAAGGGTCTACTTCATGTAGCCACTCATTTAGAGCCTTGGTGAATAGTTCACACCGGAGTAATAGTCGAGCAATTTTTATATGGCCACTCACTATGTGCCTCCCTGAATGATACACACCTGGGGAATCCTCAGGATTCTATTTCATACTACCACACATTTAGAAACTTATTGAATAATTTACAATGGGCAATAGTCAGGTGTCTATTCTTTCTGGCCTCTCATTCAAAGTTTCAGTAAATAATAAACTTCTATGTAGTAATCAGGGCACTGCTTAAGATAGCCACGAATTAAGTGCCTTCCTGAGTGATACACACCTGGGTGATAGTCAGGAGTTTATTTCATATGAACTCTAATTCTGGGTATTGCTGAGTAATACACAACCGGGTAAATGTCAGTATTCTATTTCGTGTGGACACTCATACAGAACCTGTTTGAATTATGCACACATGGAGAATAATCAGGAGTCCATCTCATATGGCTACTCATTCAGACAAACAGTGAATAATGCACATGTGGAGTAATGAGAAGTCTGATTCATATGGCCGTTCCTTCACAACCTCACTGATTATTACACACTTGTGATATAGTCTGGAGTCTATTGTTTATGTCCACTCGTTCAGAGAATCACTGAATAATGCACAGCTGCGGAATTGTAAGAAGTCTCTATCCTATGGCCTCTCATTTAGAGCCTCAATAAATGTACACACCTGGGAAAATAGTCAGGATTTACTTTTATCCCCTCATTGAGAGTCTCACTCAATAATGTTCACCTCTGGAAGAAGACTTTTTCATGTGACCTCTCATTCGGAGTGTCATTGAATAATGTGGTGTTGTCAGGAGTGTACTTCATACAGACACATTTTCAGAGCCTCAGTTAATAAGAGCAACGCTTGCTATAATAAGGCATCTTATTAATATGGCCACATCTTGTAAACCTCGCTGAATAATACACACCTGGAGAATTATTTGGAGTATATTTTTGATGAACATTCATTCAGAGCCTCGGTGAATAATGCACACCAGTGTGGTAGCAAGAGTCTATTCCATTTGGACACTCATTCATAACCTTAGTGGATAATATGAAAGTTTGGATTAGTCAGGATTTTATTTTATTATTTGTTTATTTATTTATTTTTTTCAAACCGTTTCTGTCAAGGAGTAAAAAAGCCTTCAATATTGTATATACATAAATTCATGTTTATTTTTATTTTTATTTTTGAAAGTTTCTCCTCATTTTATTTATTTATTTATTTATTTATTTATTTTTTAATTTTTATTGCATTGTAGATTTTGTGGTACATGTGCAGAACGTGAAAAATAGTTTTATAAGTACACACATGGCAGTGTGTTTTGCTGCCTTCCTCCCCTTCGCCCACACTTGGCATTTATCCCCAGGCTATCCCTCCCCAGCCCCACTGAATAGACCCAAGTGTGTAGTAGGCCCCCTCCCTGTGTCAATGTGTTCTCATTTTTCTCACCCACATATGAGTGGAAATATGTGGTATTACTTTTTCTGTTCTTTTCTTAGTTTGCTGAGAATGATGTTCTCCAGATTCATCCATGTCCTTACAAAGGACACAAACTCATCATTTTTGATTGCTGCATAATATTCCATGGTGTATATATGCTACGTTTTCCCAGTCCAGTCTATCATCGATGGGCACTTGGGTTGTTTCCAGGTCTTTGCTATTGTAAACAGTGCTGCAATGAACATTCGTGTGCATGTGTCCTTATAGTAGAAAAATTTATAGTCCTTTGAATATATAAACAGTAATGGGATTGCTGAGTCAAATGGAATTTATATTTCTAGGTCCTTGAGGAATCGCCACACTGTCTTCCACAATGGTTGATCTAATTTACACTCCCACCAACAGTGTAAGAGTGTTCATATTTCTCCACATCCTCTCCAGCATCTACTGTCTCCAGATTTTTTAATGATCACCATTCTAACTGGCGTGAGATGGTATCTCAATGTGGTTTTGATTTGCATCTCTCTAATAACCAGTGATGACGAGCATTTTTTTATGTTTTTTGGCCTCATGTATGTCTTCTTTTGTAAAGTATCTGTTCATACCCTTTGCCCATTGTTGAATCTGCTTGTTAGTTTTTTTCTGTAAATCTGTTTGAGTTCTTTTTTTTTTTTTTCAATTTTTATTGCATTATAGGTTTGGGGGTACATGTGCAGAACGAGCAAGATAGTTGCATAGGTACACACATGGCAGTGTGCTTTGCTGCTTTCCTCCCCTTCACCCACACTTGGTATTCATCCCCAGGCTATCCCCCCCAGCCCCCCCTGCTGTCCCTCCCCCATTCCCCCCAACAGTCCCCAGTGTATAGTAGACCGCCTCTCTGTGTCCACGTGTTCTCATTTTTCTCACCCACCTATGAGTGAGTTCTTTTTAAATTCTGGATATCAGCCCTTTGTCAGATGCATAAACTGCAAAGATGTTTTCCCATTCTGATGGTTGCCAATTCACTCTAGTGACTCTTTCTTTTGCCATGCAGAAGCTGTGGAGTTTGATTAGGTACATTTGTCTATTTTGGCCTTTGTTGCCAATGCTTTTGGTGTTTTGGTCATGAAGTCCTTGCCTACTCCTATGTCCTCAATGGTTTTGCCTAGATTTTCTTCTAGGGGTTTTATGGTGTAAGGTCTTATGTTTAAGTCTTTAATGCATCTGGAGTTAATTTTAGTGTAAGGTGTCAGGGAGGGGTCCAGTTTCTGCTTTCTGCACATGGCTAGCCAGTTTTCCCAACACCATTTATTAAACAGGGAATCCTTTCCCCATTGCTTGTTTCTGTCTGGTTTATCAAAGAATATGTGGTTGTAGATATGTTGTGTTGACTCCGATGCCTCTGTTCTGTTCCATTGCTATATATCTCTCTTTTGGTACCAGTACCATGCTGTTTTGATCACTGTAGCCTTGTAGTATAGTTTGAAGTCTGGTAGTGTGATGCCTCCCGCTGTGTTCTTTTTGCTTAGAATTGACTTGGCTATGCGGGCTCTCTTTTCGTTCCATATGAAGTTCATGGCGGTTTTTTTCCATTCTGTGAAGAAATTCAATGGTAGTTTGATGGGGATAGCATTGGTTGTGTAAATTACTTTGGGAAGTATAGCAATTTTCACGATATTGATTCTTCCTAACCACGAACATTGAATGTTTACCCGTCTGTTTTTGTCTCTCTTATTTCGTTGAGCAGTTGTTTGTAGTGTTCCTTCAAGAGGTCCCTTACGATTTTTGTGAGTTGTATTCCTAGGTATTTCATTTTCTTTGTAGCAATTGTTAATGGCAGTTCGTTCTTGATTCGGTTCTCTTTAAGTCTGTTATTGGTGTATAGGAATGCTTGTGATTTTTGCACATGGATTTTTTATCCTGAGACTTTGCTGAAGTTGCTTATTAGTTTCAGGAGCTTTTGGGCTGAGGAGATGGGGTCTTCTCGGTATAATATTATGTTGTCTGCAAGTAGAGACAATTTGGATTCCAACTTTTCTCTTTGAATACGATTTATTATTTTTTCTTGCCTGATTGCTCTGGCTAGAACTTCCAGTACTATGTTGAATAAAACTGGTGAGAGAGGGCATCCTTGTCGAGTGCCGGATTTCAAAGGAAATCCTTCCGTTTTTTTGCCCATTAAGTATGATATTGGCTGTTGGTTTGTCATAAATATCTTTTATTACTTTGAGATATGTTCCATCAATACCAAGTTTATTGAGGGTTTTTAGCATAAAGGGCTATTGAATTTTTCAAATGCCTTCTCTGCATCAATTGAGATAATCATGTGATTTTTGTTTTTGCTTCTGTTTATGTGGTGAATTACATTTATAGACTTGCATATGTTGAACCAGCCTTCCATCCCCTGAATGAATCCTACTTGATCATGATGAATAAGATTTTTTATTATGCTGTTGCAATCGGTTTGCCAGTATTTTATTGAATATTTTTGCATCTATGTTCATCATGGATATTGGCCTGAAGTTTTCTTTTCTTGTTGAGTCTCTGCCAGGTTTTGGTATCAGGATGATGTTGGTCTCATAAAATGATTTGGGAAGGATTCCCCCTTTTTGAATTATTTGGAATAGTTTCAGAAGAAATGGTACCAGATTCTCTTTGTGTGTCTGGTAGAATTTGGCTGTGAACCCATCTGGACCTGGGCTTTTTTTGTGTGGTAGGCTCTTAATTGCTGCCTCAACTTCAGACCTTGTTATTGGGCTATTCATAGTTTTGGCTTCCTCCTGGTTTAGGCTTGGGAGGACACAGGGGTCAAGAAATTTATCCATTTCTTCCTGGTTTAATAGATTATGTGCATAGAGTTGTTTGTAGTATTCTCTGATGAAGGTTTTAATTTCTGTGGAATCTGTGGTGATTCTACCATTATTTATTTTTTTAATTTTTATTGCATTATAGGTTTTGGGGTACATGTGCAGAACATGCAAGATAGTTGCACAGGTACACACATGCCAGTGAGTTTTGCCGCCTTCCTTCCCCTCACCAACACTTGGCATTTATCCCAAGGCTATCCCTCCCCAGCGTTCCCCCCACTGTCCCTCTTCCATTTCCACCAATAGACCCCAGTGTGTAGTAGACCCCCTCCCTGTTTCCATGTGTTCTCATTTTTCTCACCCGCCTATTAGTGAGAATGTGTGGTATTTCTTTTTCTATTCTTGTGTCAGTTTGCTGAGAATGATGTTCTCCAGATTCATCCATGTCCTTACAAAAAACACAAACTCATCATTTTTGATTGCTGCATAATATTCCATGGTGTATATGTGCCACATTTTCCCAATCCAGTCTTTCATCGATGGTCATTTGTGTTGGTTCAAGGACTTTGCTATTGTAAACAGTGCTGCAATGAACATACGTGTGCATGTGTCCTTATAGTAGAAAAATTTATAGTCCTTTGGATATATACCCAGTAATGGGATTGCTGGGTCAAATGGAATTTCTATTTCTAGGTCCTTGAGGAATCACCACACTGTCTTTCACAAAGTTTGAGCTAATTTACACTCCCATCAACAGAGTAAGAGTGTTCCTTTTTCTCCGCATCATCTCCAGCATCTGCTGCCTCCAGAATTATTAATGATCGCTATTCTAACTGTCATGAGATGATATCTCAATGTGGTTTTGATTTGCATCTCTCTAATGACCAGTGATGATGAGCATTTTTTCATGTGTTTGTTGGCCTCATGTATGTCTTCTTTTTTAAAGTGTCTGTTTGTATCCTTTGCCCATTTTTGAAAGGGCTTGTTTGTTTTTTTCCTCTAAATCTGTTTGAGTTTTTGTAAATTCTGTATATCAGCCCCTTGTCAGATGGGTAAACTGCAAAAACTTTTTCCCATTCTAATGGTTGCCGATTCACTCTAGTGACTGTTTCTTTTGCTGTGCAGAAGCTGTGGAGTGTGATTAGGTCCCAATTGTCTATTGTGGCTTTTGTTGCCAATGCTTTTGGTGTTTTGTTCATGAAGTCCTTGCCTACTCCTATGTCCTGAATAGTTTTGCCTAGATTTACTTCAAGGGTTTTTATGCTGTCAGGTCTTATGTTTAAGTCTTTAATCCATCTGGAGTGAATTTTATTGTAAGCTGTCAGGAAAAGGTCCAGTTTCTGCATTCTGCACATGGCTAGCCAGTTTTTCCCAACACCATTTATTAAACAGGGAATCCTTTCCCCATTGCTTGTTTTTGTCTGGTATATCAACGATTATATGGTTTTAGTTATGTTGTGTTGCATCCGATGCCTCTGTTCTGTTCCATTGGTCTAAATCTCTGTTTTAGTACCAGTACCATGCTGTTTTGATCACTGTAGCCTTGTAGTATAGTTTGAAGTCTGGTAGTGTGATGCCTCCCGCTGTGTTCTTTTTGCTTAGAATTGACTTGGCTATGCGGGCTGTCTTTTCATTGCATATGAAGTTCATGGCGGTTTTTTCCAGTTCTGTGAAGAAGTTCAATGGTAGTTTGATGAGGATAGCATTGATTGTGTAAATTACTTTGGGCAGTATAGCCATATTTATGATATTGATTCTTCCCAACCACGAACTTGGAATGTTTCTCCATCTGTTTGTGTCCTCTCTTATTTCGTTTAGCAGTGGTTTGTACTTTTCTTTAAAGAGGTTCCTTACGTTTTTTGTCAGTTGTATTCCTAGGTATTTTATATTCTTTGTAGCAATTGTGAATGGAAGTTCGTTCTTGATTTTGTTCTCTTTAAATCTGTTTTTCGTGTATAGGAATGCTTGTGATTTTTGCACATTGATTTTATATCCTGAGACATTGCTGAAGTTGCTTATCAGTTTCAGGAGCTTTTGGGCTGAGGTGATGGGGACATCTTGTTATACTATCATGTCATCTGCAAATAGAGACAATTTGGCTTCCAGATTTTCTATTTGAATACTCTTTATTTCATTTTCTTGCCTGATTGCTCTGGCTAGAACTTCCAGTACTATGTTGAATAGGAGTTGTGAGAGTGGGCATCCTTGTCTTGTGCTGGATTTCAAAGGGAATGCTTCCTGTTTTGGCCCATTAAGTATGATATTGGCTGTTGGTTTGTCATAAATAGCTTTTATTACTTTGAGATATGTTCCATCAATACTAAGTTTATTGAGGGCTTTTAGCATCAAGGGCTGTTGAATTTTGTCAAATGTTTTCTCTGCATCTATTGAGATAATCATGTGATTTTTGTTGTTGCTTCTGTTTATGTGGTGAATTACATTTATAGACTTGTGTATGTTGAACCAGCCTTGCATCCCCGCGATGAATCCTACTTGGTCATGAAATATAAGTATTTTAATGTGCTGTTGCAATCGTTTTGCCAATATTTTATTGAAGATTTTTGCATGTATGTTCATCATGGATATTGGCCTGAGGTTATCTTTTCTTGTTGAATCTCTGCCCAGTTTCGGTATCATGATGATGTTGGTATCATGAAATGATTTGGCAAGGGTTCCCTCTTTTTGAGTTATTTGGAATAGTTTCAGAAGGAATGGTACCAGATCTTCTTTGTGTGTCTGGTAGAATTCGGCTGTGAACCCATCTGGACCTGGCCTTTTTTTGTGTGGTAGGCTTTTAATTGCTGCCTCAACTTCAGACCTTGTTATTGGTCTATTCATAGTTTCAGCTTCCTCCTGGTTTAGGCTTGGGAGGACACAGGTGTCCAGAAATTTATCCATTTCTTCCTGGTTTACTAGTTTATGTGCATAGAGTTATTTGTAGTATTCTCTGATGATGGTTTGAATTTCTGTGGAATCTGTGGTGATTTCCCCATTATCGTTTTTTATTGCATCTATTTGGTTGTTCTCTCTTTTCTTTTTTATCAGTCTGGCTACTGGTCTGTCTATTTTGTTGATCTTTTCAAAAAACCAGCTTTTGGATTTATTGATTTTTTGAAGGGTTTTTCTTGTCTCTATCTCCTTCAGTTCTGCTCTGATCTTAGTTATTTCTTGTCTTCGCCTAGGTTTTGAGCTTTTTTAATCTTTCTCCTCTAGCTCTTTCAATTTTGACAATAGGGTGTCAATTTCGCATCTCTCCACGCTTCTCATGTGGGCACTTATTCCTATATATTTTCCTCTACAGAATGCTTTAAATGTGTCCCAGAAATTCTGGTATGTTGTGTCTTCATTCTGTTTGGTTTTGAAGAATTTCTTTATTTCTTCCTTCATTTCATTTTTCATCTAATCAACATTCAAGAGCCAGTTTTTCAGTTTCCATGAAGCTCTGCGGTTCTGAGTTACTTTTTGAATTCTGAGTTTCAACTTGATTGCACTATGGTCTGAAAGACTGTTTGTTATGATTTCAGTTGTTTTGCATTTGCTGAGGAGCGCTTTACTTCCAATTAGCTGGTCAATTTTGGAGTAGGTGTGATGTGGTGCTGAGAAGAATGTATTTTCTGTGGATTTGGGGTGGAGAGTTCTGTAAATGTCTATCAGGTTTGCTTGTTCCAGGTCTGAGTTCAAGTCCTGTATATCCTTGTTAATTTTCTGTGTGGTTGATTTGTCTGATATTGACAGTGGAGTGTTAAAGTCTTCCAGTATTATTATGTGGGAGTCTAAGTCTCTTCATAAGTCATTCAGACCTTTCCTTATATATCTGGATGCCCCTGCATTGGGTCCATATATATTTATAATCGTTAGCTCTTCTTGTTGTATCGATCCTTTTACCATTATGTAATGACCTTTTTTGTCCCTTTTGATCTTTGTTGCTTTAAAGACTATTTTATCAGAGACAAGAATTGCAACTCCTGCCTTTTTTTGCTTTCCATTTTCTTGGTAAATCTTCCTCCATCCCTTTATTTTGATCCTTTGTGTATCCTTGCGTGTGAGGCGGGATTCCTGGATATAGCACATTGATGGGTTTTGGGTTTTATCCAATTTGCCAGTCTGTGTCTTTTGATAGGTGCATTTCGCCCATTTACATTTAGGGTTAATATTGTTATGTGTGAATTTGATACTGCCATTTTGATGCCAGCTGGCTGTTTTGCCCATTGTTTCATGTAGATTCTTCATTTTCTTGATGCTCTTTAGCATTTGGTATTTTTTTAGAATGGCTGGTACTGGTTGTTTCTTTCTATGTGTAGTGCCTCTTTCAGGAGATCTTGTAGAGCAGGCCTAGTGGTGACAAAATCTCTGAGTACTTGCTTGTTTATGAAGAATTTTATTTTTTCTTCACTTATGAAGCTCAGTTTGGCTGGATATGAAATTCTGGGTTGAAATTTCTTTCCTTTAATGATGTTGAATATTGGCCCCCACTCTCTTCTGTCTTGTAGCATCTCTGCTGTGAATCTGATGGGCTTCCCTTTGTGGGTAACCCGACCTTTCTCTCTGGCTGCCCTTAGTATTTTATCCTTCATTTTAACCCTGGTGAATATGATGATTATGTGCCTTGGGATTGCTCTTCTTGCGGAGTATATTTCCGGTGTTCTCTGTATTTCCTGGAGTTGAGTATTGACCTGTCTTGCTAGGTTGGGGAAATTTTCCTGGATAATATCCTCAAGAGTATTTTCCAGTTTGAGTTCATTATCTTCATCACATTTTGGTACCTATCAAACGTAGGTTTGGTCTCTTCACATAGTCCCACCTTTCTTGGAGATTTTGTTCATTCCTTTTTTCACTTTATTCTTTAATCTTGGTTTCTCGTTTATTTCATTGAGTTGATCTTAGACTTCTGATATTCTTTCTTCTGCTTGGTCAATTCGGCTGTTGAAACTTGTGCATGATTCGTGAAGTTCTCTTGTGTTTTTCAGCTCCATCAATTTATTCATATTCCTCTCTAAGTTGTCTATTCTTGTTATCATTTCCTCGAATCTTTTTTTCAAAGTTCTTAGTTTCTTTGCACTGATTTAGAACATGTTCTTTTAGCTCACTGAAGTTTCTCATTATCCCCTTTCTGAAGTCTGATTCCATCATTTTGTCACACTCATTCTCCGTCCAGCTTTATTCCCTTGCTGGTGAGGAGTTTTGGTCTTTTGTAGGAGGTGTGGTGTTTTGGTTTTGGGTGTTTACCTCCTTTTTGCGCTGGTTTCTTTCCATCTTTATGGATTTATCCACCTGTCGTCTTAGTAGTTGCTGATTTTTCAATTGGGTCTCTGTGTTGACACTGAGATTGTTTATGATGAGGTATTTCTGTTACTTAGTTTTTCTTCTAATGGTCTAGCCCTTCTGCTGTACGAGTGCTGTGGTCCACTCCAGGCGCTGCTTGTCTGGGGTACACCTGTAGCAGCTGCGGAACAGTGAGGGATGCTACCAGTTCCTTCTTCTGCTATGTTTGTTGCAGAATGATGCCTGCCAAATGTCAGTCTGATTAGTCCTTTTTTGGGGTGACTCTTTGGATATACAGGGGTCAGGGAACTGCTTGAGGAGACAGTCTGTGCTTTATTGTTGCTCCAGTGCTGTCCTGTGAGCTCCGTTATTCATTCAGCATTGTTGGGAGGATGTGTTTATGTCTGCTGCAACAGAACTCATAACGCTCGCCCCCTTTTTTTGCCCCTTAGATGCTCTGTTTCAGGGAGTTGGGGCTATCTTTATGAGTATCTCTTGCACTGTCCTGCCCAGCTATGAGGGACTCTATTCACTATTTGCCTTCTGGGTCTCCGCCCTGCTAGCATGGGTCTACCCTGCTCCCACAGGGCTCCATTCTGCTGCGTTGCACTCTGCCCTGCTGGCGGAGTCTCTCTGTTATGGTGGGTTACCTCAGCAACGACAGGCTTCGTCAGCCCTGGGAGGTACATCAGTAGGGGTGGATTGCGTCTGTAGTGATGGACGTCCCTCCCCCACCGGGCTGCACCGTCCTAGATGCCAGCAGCAAATTTCTCATCCCCAAGTGCCTTCAATTGCCACCCTGCTTGTCCCTGTAAGGGTGGAACCCACCGAGCCCAATCACTCAGCTCCCTGCCTCAGAGTCCGTCCTCTCTCTCCCTCTCTCTTCCTCTCCCCAAGCTGAACAGTTGACTCTCTCACTGGCGCCCCAGTAGCCTGCTGATAGGGCATGGGGATCCATGCGATCTCCCGTGCTGCTGCCCACTGCACCGGCTCAGTCACGTTTCCCAGTCTGGCTCATTGTCCAAGTCCCCTTCAATCAGATGTACATGCCAATAGGCCCTTCCAAATCTCAGATTGCCTGTTTGACAGGGAACCCAGACCAGTGAGTTTTGTGCCGGGTGCCGCTGCGCTGTGGCGCTGACCAAATTGGCAGTGCAAGCCACCTGCGCTAGCGTCCCGTGTCTCTCCCACACCTGGGACTTTCAACGTTCTGTTCACAAACAAGGTGCGTCCGAGAATGTGGCTAGGACTCACCGTCTGCGCAATCACTGAGAGCTGCAATGCTGAGTCCCCTCTATGATGCCATCTTGGAAGCAAGTCCTCATTAGTATATTTTACATGGCCACTTATTCAGAACATCATTGAAGAAATATATATATGGAAAATACTCAGGATTCTATTATATATAGCAACTTATTCAGAGACTCACTGAATAATGCACACCTGGGGAACAGTCTGGAGAATATTTGATATGACCGTTCACCCAGTGATTCAGTGAAAAATGCACAGCTGAAAAATAGTCAAGAGGATAGAGTCTCATGAGTCTATTTTCTTTGGTAACTCGTTCAGAAACTCACTGAAGAATAACCAGCTTGGAAATAGTCAGAGTCCAGGTCATACGGCCACTCAATCAAAGCATTAAAGAATAATGCACAATGGGGCATCAGTAAGGAGTCTATTTCATATGGCATCTCATTGAGAGCTTCAGTGCATAATAAACAGCTGTGGAGTAGTCAGGACCCTGTTTAAGTTAGCTCCAAATAACGCAATTACGTGAATGATACACATATGCATGACAGTCAGGATCCTCTTTGATATGGACACTGATACAGCATCTCTTCAAATACTGCACATTTGGAGAATAATCAGTAGTCTATTTCATATGGTGAGTCATTTGGAGAGTGAAAAAATAAGTCACACCTGTAAAGTAAAATGTGGTCTATTACATAAGGCCACTCTTTCAGTGTTTCAGGGAATAATATATATATATCTGATAAATCAAAAATTTCTTTCACATGGCCACTCGTTCAGAGCCTCAGTACATAATAGTCACGTCAAAAACAGTTTAGGGTGTATTTCAAATAAGGACACAATCAGAGTCTCTGTAAGTAATGCACACATTGGCAATACACTTGAGTTTGTTCCTATGCCCACTTACTCAGAGTCTCATTCAATAATACACACCTGGGGAATAATTAGGAGTCTCCTTCATGTAGCCACTCATTCAGAGGTTCAGTGAATAATTCACATTGGAGAAATACTCGAGCATTTTTAATATGGCCACGCACTATTTGCCTCCCTGAATGATACACTTCTGGGGAATCCTCAGAATTTTATTGCATATTACCACACATTTAGAACCTTATTGTATCATTCATAATGGAACAATGATCAGGTGTCTATTCTTTCTGGCCTCTCATTCAAAGTTTCTGTGAATTATAAACTTTATGGAGTAATCAGGGTACTGTTTAAGATAGCCACGAATTAAGTGCTTTCCTGAGTGATACACACCTGTGTGATAGTCAGTAGTTAATTTTATATGAACTCTAATTCTGGGTATTGCTGAGTAATAAACAAATTGGGAAGTGCCACGAGTCTATTTGGTATGGACACTCATACAGAACAAGTTTGAATAGAGTCAAGAATACACACCTGTGGACTAGTCAAAAAACAATTTAATATGGCCAAAGTTTTAGAGCCTCAGAGAATAATAAATACCTGGGAAATACTCAGGACGCTATTATATAGGGCATTTATTTCAGAGATTCATAGAATAAGGAACACCTTTATTGTAGTCACAATTCTATTTTGTATAGCCACATATTCAGCACCTAAGTGAATTACATACACTTTAAGAAAAGACAGGATTCTTTTTTGTATGGCCACTCATTTAGATACCGAATGTAAAAATACACACTGGCAGAGAATTCAGAAGTCTCTGTTTTATGGCCAATCATTCAGAGCCTCACAGAATAATACAGAACTATGAAAATTCAGGAGTGTGTTTCACATGGCCACTTATTCAGAACCTCATTAAAGAATTATATATATCTGGAAAATACTCGGGATTCTACTATATATAGCCACTTATTCAGAGACTCACTGAATAATGCACAGCTGGGGAATAGTCTGGAGACTATTTGATACGACCGTTCACCCAGTGACTCAGTGAAAAATGCACAGCTGATAAATAATCAACAGGATGTGGTTTTGAGTCTATTTTTTGTGGTGACTCATTCAGAAACTCATGGAAGAATACCCAGCTAGGAAATAGTCAAAGTCCAGGTCGTATGGACACTCAATCAAAGAATTACCGAATAATACACAATGGGGCAATAGTAAGGAGTCTATTTCATATGGCCTTTCATTGAGAAATTCAGAGCATAATAAATAGCTGTGCAGTAGACAGGATCCTATTTGCGGTATTCCCAAAATACGCAGTTATGTGAATGATACACACATGTGTGATAGTCAGGAGACTATTTGATATGGACACTCATACAGCACCTTTTCAAATACTGCACATTTGAGGAGTAGTCACTAGTCTATTTCATATGTTGATTCTTTGGAGAGTAAAAAAATAACGCACACCTGTGGAGTAAAATGGGTTCTATTACATAAGGCCACACTTTCAGTGTTTCAGTGAATAATATGTATATCTGATAAGTCTGGGATCTCTTCCACATGTCCACTCGTTCATGGCGTCAGTGCATAATATTCACCTCAGAAATAGTTAAGGGTCTACTTTAAATAAGTACACAATCAGAGTCTCTGTAAGTAATGAACACATGGGTAATACACAGGAGTCTGTTTTCTATTCCCACTTAGTCAGTGTCTCATTCAATAAAACACACCTGGGAAAGAAATAAGAGTCTACTTCATGCAGCCACTCATTCAGAGGCTCAGTGAATAATTCATACAGGAGAAAGAGTCGAGAATTTTTTATATGGCCACTCACTATGTGCCTCCCTGAATGATAAACATCTGGGGAATCCTCAGGATTTTATTGCATGTTACAACACATTTAGAACTTTATTGTATAATTCCAAAGGAAGAATACTCAGGTATCTATTCTTTCTTGCCTCTCATTCAAAGTTTCTGTGAATTATAAACTTTATTGAGTAGTAAGGGCACTGTTTAGAAAAGCCAGTAATTAAGTGCCTTCCAGAGTGATACACACCTGGGTGATAGTCAGCAGTTTATTTCTTGTGAACTCTAATTCTGGGTAGTGCTGAGTAATACACAACTGGGGGATTGTCAGGAGTCTATTTCTTGTGGACAATCATACAGAACCTGTTGCAATAATGCACACATGGAGAACAATCAGCACTCTATATCATACGGCTATTCATTCAAACAAACAGTAAATAACACCCATGTGGAAAAATGAAAAGTCTGTTTCATATGGTCGTTCCTTCACAGCCTCACTGAATATTACACACTTGTGATATATTCTGGAGTCTATTGTTTATGGCCACTCAATCAAAGAATCACTGAGTAATGCACACCTGCAAAATGGTAAGGAGTCTCTATTCTATGGCCTCTCATTGAGAGCCTCACTAAATGTACACACCTGGAAAATAGTCAGAATTTACTTATATCCCCCATTTAGAGTCTCACTCAATAAGGCACACCTGTGAAATAGTAAGGAGACTTTTTCATGTGGGCTGTTATTCGGAGTGTCAGTGAATAATGTGGTGTAGTCAGGAGTCTATTTCATGTAGACACATTTTCCGAGCCTCAGTGAATAAGAGAAACCATTGCTACAGTAAGGCATCTAATTAATATGGTCACATATTGTAAGCCTCACTGAATAATACACACATGGAGAATAATTTGGAATCTATTTTCGATGGACATTCATTCAGAGCCTCGGTGAATAATGCACACCATTGGGGTAGCCATGAGTCTATTTCATTTGAAAACTCATTCATAGCCACAGTGGATAATATGTACGTGTGGATTAGGCAATAGTTTATTTAGTATGGCCACTGACTCGTAATATCAGTGAATAATGCAGAAATATAAAGTACTCAGCAGTCGATTTCATAGAGCCACTCATTCAGAGATTCACTGAATAATACAAATATTTAAGATAGACAGAATTCTGTTTCATATGGTAACACAATCAGAGCCTCACTGAGTAACACACCCCTCGTGAAGTGTTAGGAGTCTACTTTATATAGCCTCTCATTTACAGCCTCAGCGAATAATGCACAGGTGTGGAATAGACACTAGTCTATTTTATATGGCCACAAAAACAAATCCTGAGTGAGTAATACACAACTTTAGAATAGTCACTAGTCTATTCCATATGCCAAAATATTCAAAGTCAGAGTCAAAAATACACACCTGTGGACTAGTCAAAAAACAATTTCGTATGGCCAAAGTTTTAGAGCCTCAGATAATAATAAATACCTGGGGAATACTCAGGACGCTATTACATATGACATTTATTTCAGAGATTCATTGAATAAGAAACTCCTTTATTGTAGTCATAATTGTATTTTGTATAGCCACATATTCAGCACCTAACTGAATTACATACACTTTGGGAAAGTCAGGATTCCTTTTTGTATAGCCACTCATTTATATACTGAATGTAAAAATGCACACCAGCAGAGAATTCAGGAGTCTCTGTTTTATGGCCAATCATTCAGAGCCTAACAGAATAATACAGAACTACAAAAATTTAGGTGTGTATTTTAAATGGCCACTTATTCAGTACCTCATTGAAGAATCACATATATCTGGAAAATACTGAGGATTCTATTATATATAACCACTTATTCAGAGACTCACTGAATAATGCACAGCTGGGGAATAGTCTGGAGGCTATTTGATATGACCGTTCACCCAGTGACTCAGTGAAAAATACACAGGTGGTAAATATTCAAGAGGATAGGGTCATGAGTCTATTTTCTGTGGTGACTGGTTCAGATACTCACTGAAGAATACCAACCTTAGAAAGAGTCAAAGTCCAGGTCATATGGTCACTCAATCAAAGCATTAACGAATAATCCACAATGGAGCAATAGTAAGGAGTCTATTTCATATGGCCTTTCTTTGAGAACGTCAGTGCGTAATAAACAGCTGTGCAGTAGTCAGAACCCTATTTACGGTATTCTCAAATTATGCAGTTATGTGAATGATACACACATGTGTGATAGTCAGGAGACTATTTGATATGGACACTCACACATCACCATTTCGAATACTGAACATTTATGGAGTAATCACCAGTCTATTTCATATGGTGATTCGTTTGGAGAGTCAAAAAATATCAAACAAGCAATGGAGAAATGATGCCCTGTTTAATAAATGGTGTTGGGAAAACTGGCTAGCCATGTGCAGAAAGCAGAAACTGGAACCCTTCCTGACACCTTACACAAAAATTAACTCCAGATGGATTAAAGACTTAAACATAAGACTTGGCACCATAAAAACCCCAGAAGAAAATCTAGGCAAAACCATTCAGGACATAAATGTAGGAAGGACTCCATGACCAAAACACCAAAATCATTGGCAACAAAAGTCAAAATAGACAAATGGGACCAAATCAAACTCCACAGATATTGCATGGCAAAAGAAACCATCACTAGAGTGAATCGGCAACAAACAGATTGGGAAAAAATCTTTGCAGTTTGCCCAACTGACAAAGGGCTGCTATGCGAAATTTACAAAGAACTCAAACAGATTTACAGGAATAAAACAAACAGGCAGATTCAAAAAATAGGCAAAGGACATGAACAGACACTTTACAATAGAAGACATACATGAGGCCAACAAACACATGAAAAAATGCTCATCCTCACTGGTCATAAGAGAGATGCAAATCAAAACCACATTGAGATACCATCTCACGCCAGTTAGAATGGCGATCATTAAAAAATATGGAGACAACAGATGCTGGAGAGGATGTGGAGAAAGTGGAACACTCTTACACTGTTGGTGGGGGTGTAAATTAGTTCAACCATTGTGGAAGACAGTGAGGCGATTCCTCCAGGACCTAGAGATAGAAATTCCATTTGATCCAGCAATCCCATTAATGGGTATATATCCAAAGGACAATAAATCGTTCTACTATAAGGACACAGGCACACGAAGGTTAAATGCAGCACTGTTTACAATAGCAAAGAAATGGAACCAACCAAAATGCCAATCGATGATAGACTGGACTGGAAAAATGTGGCACATATACACCATGCAATATTATGCAGCAGTAAAAAATAACAAGTTTATGTCCTTTGTAAGGACATGGATGAATCTGGAGAACATCATTCTCAGCAAACTGACACAAGAACAGAAAAGAAAATACCACATATTCTCACTCATTGGCCTGTGAAAAAAATGGGAACACACGAACACAGGGAGGGTGGCACTACACACTGAGATCTATTGAGGGTAATAGGGGAGGGACAGTGGGGGAGGTGCTGGGGAGGGATAGCCTGGGGAGAAATGCCAAATGTGGGTTAAGGGGAGGAAGGCAGCAAAACACACTACCATCTGTGTACCTATGCAACTATTTTGCACTTTCTGCACATGAGCCCCCAAACCTAAAATGCAATAAGAAAATAGTAAATAAAAAAATAACGCACAGCTGTGGAGTAAAATGTGGTGTATTACATAAGTCCACTCTTTTAGTGTTTCAGTGAATAATATGTACATCTGATAAGTCAGGAATCTCTTTCAAATGGGCACTCATTCATGGCCTCAGTGTATAATACTCCATTCAGAAATAGTCAAGGGCCTACTTCAAATACGTACACATTCAGAGTCTCTGTAAGTAATGCACACATGGGCAATACACAAGAGTCTCTTTTCTTTGCACACTTAGTCACAGTCTCATTCAATAATACACACATGGGGAAGAGTTATGGGTCTACTTCATGTAGCCACTCATTTAAAGCCTCAGTGAATAATTCACACCAGAGTAATAGTCGAGAATTTTTTTTTTCGGAGAGCTGGGTCACAAAGGACCAGTATTTATTAATGTTTGGTAGGTCCAGAGAGAGCCTGACATGCAGCTTGGCATGGTTAAAACACACTGACGATTAACAGGAAAAAGTCTAGACCTAAAACTGGAGAGGCACCTTGTGGACAGATCTCAAAGGGCCTGTGTGCCATTTGTAGGCTAATGATTTGTAACTTTAAGCATCTTTTAGGTAATGAGAAGCCACATTGGCAGTGAAGGTGGCAGATCAGGGCAACTTTAAGCATGAGTGTACTAAGTTAATAATGTCTAAATATATAGAAAGCCTACTTTATGCTAGGTACTTCCTCATTATTATTATTATTATTATTAAAGTTCTGGGGTACGTGTGCAGAACATGCAGGTTTGTTACATAGGTATACACGTGCCATGGTGGTTTGCTGCACCCAGCAACCTGTCGTCTACATTAGGTATTTCTCCTAATGCTATCCCTCTCCTAGATCCGCAGCCCCCAACATGCCCTGTGTGCGATGTTCCACTACCTGTGTTCACGTGTTCTCATTGTTCAACTCCCACTTATGGGTAAGAATATGGGGTGTTGGTTTTCTTTTCCTGTGATAGTTTGCTGGGAATGATGGTTTCTAGCTTCATCTATGTCCCTGCAAACGACATGAATTCATCCTTTTTTATGGCTGTATAGTATTCCATGGTATATATGTGCCACATTTTCTTTATCCAGTCTATCACTGATGGGCATTAGGGTTTGTTCCAAGTCTTTGCTATTGTGAATAGTGCTACAATAAACATAGGTGTGTATGTGTCTTTATAGTAGAATGATTTATACTCCTTTGGATATAGAACCAGTAATGGGATTGCTGGGTCAAATGGTATTCCTGGTTCTAGATCCTTGAGGAATCATCACACTGTCTTCCACAATGGTTAAAATAATTTACACGCCCACCAAGAGTGTAAAAGCCTTTCAATTTCTCCACATCCTCTCCAGTATCTGTTGTATCTTGAAGTTTTAATGATCACCATTCTAACCGGCATCAAATGGTATCTCACCGTGGTTTTGATTTGCATTTCTCTAATGACCAGTGATAATGAGCTTTCTTTCATGTTGCTTGGCCGCATAAATGTCTTCTTTTGAGAAGTATCTGTTAATATCCATGGCCCACTTTTTGATGTTTTTTTTTTTTCCTTTTTTTTTGTAAATGTGTAGAAGTTCCTTGTAGATTCTGGATATTAGCTTTTTGTCAGATGGCTAGATTGCAAAAATATTCTTCCATTCTCTAGGGTGCCTGTTCATTCTGAGATGGTTTCTTTTTTGTGTGGTTATTGTTCATTCACTTTTATTTTTATTATTATTTTTTAAATTTTTATTGCATTATAGGTTTAGGGGTACATGTGCAGAACGTGCAAGATAGTTGCATAGGTACACATATGGCAGTGTGTTTTGCTGCCTTCCTCCCCTACACCCACAATTGACATTCATCCCCAGGCTATCCCTCTGCTGCCCCACCCCCGCTGTCCCTCCCCTATTCCCCCCAATAGACCCCAGTGTATAGTAGACCGCCTCTCTGTGTCCATGTGTTCTCATTTTTCTCACCCACCTATGAGTGAGTATATGCGGTATTTCTTTTTCTGTTCTTGTGTCAGTTTGCTGAGAATGATGTTCTCCAGATTCATCCATGTCCTTACAAAGGACACAAACTCATTATTTTTGATTGCTGCATAATATTCCATGGTGTATATGTGCCACATTTTTCCAGTCCAGTCTATCATCGTTGGGCATTTGGGTTGGTTCCAGTTCTTTGCTATTGTAAACAGTGCTGCAATGAATATTCGTGTGCATGTGCCCTTATAGAAGAACGATTTACAGTCCTTTGGATATATACCCAGTAATGGGATTGCTGGGTCAAATGTAATTTCTATTTCTAGGTCCTGAGGAATCGCCACACTGTCTTCCACAATGGCTGAACTAATTTACACTCCCACCAACAGGGTAAGTAAGAGTGTTCCTATTTTTCCACATCCTCTCCAGCATCTGCTCTCTCCAGATTTTGTAAAGATCGCCATTCTAACTGGCGTGAGATGGTATCTCAATGTGGTTTTGATTTGCATCTCTCTAATGACCAGTGATGATGAACATTTTTTCATATGTTTGTTGGCCCCATGTATATCTTCTTTTGTAAAGTGTCTGTTGGTAGCCTTTGCCCATTTTTGAACGGGCTTGTTTGTTTCTTTCCTGTAAATTTGTTTGAGTTCTATGTAAATTCTGGATATCAGCCCTTTGTCAGATGAGTATACTGCAAAGATTTTTCCCATTCTGATGGTTGCCGATTCACTCTAGTGACTGTTTCTTTTGCCATGCAGAAGCTGTGGAGTTTGATTAGGTCCCATTTGTCTATTTTGGCTTTTGTTGCCAATGCTTTTGGTGTTTTGTTCATGAAGTCCTTGCCGACTCCTATGTCCTGAATGGTTTGGCCTAGATTTTCTTCTAGGGTTTTTATGGTGTTAGGTCTTACGCTTAAGCCTTTAATCCATCTGGAGTTAATTTTAGTGTAAGGTGTCAGGAAGAGGTCCAGTTTCTGCTTTCTGCACATGGCTAGCCAGTTTTCCCAACACAATTTATTAAATAGGGAATCCTTTCCCCATTGCTTGTTTTTGTCTGGTTTATCAAAGATAATATGGTTGTAGATATGTTGTGTTGCCTCTGATGCTTCTGTTCTGTTCCGTTGGTCTATATCTCTGTTTTGGTACCAGTACCATGCTGTTTTGATTACTGTAGCCTTGTAGTATTGTTTGAAGTCTGGTAGTGTGATGCCTCCCGCTGTGTTCTTTTTGCTTAGAATTGACTTGGCTATGCGGGCTCTTTTTTGGTTCCATATGAAATTCATGGTGTTTTTTTCCAGTTCTGTGAAGAAATTCAATGGTAGTTTGATGGGGATAGCATTGATTGTGTAAATTACTTTCGGCAGTATAGCCATTTTCACGATATTGATTCTTCCTAACCACGAACATGGAATGTTTCTCCATGTGTTTCTGTTCTCTCTTATTTCGTTAAGCAGTGGTTTGTAGTTTTCCTTAAAGAGGTCCCTTACATTCCTTGTGAGTTGTATTCCTAGGTATTTTATTTTCTTTGTAGTAATTGTGAATGGCAGTTCGTTCTTGATTTGGTTCTCTTTAAGTCTGTTATTGGTGTATAGGAATGCTTGTGATTTTTGAACATTGATTTTATATCCTGAGACTTTGCTGAAGTTGCTTATCAGTTGCAGGAGCTTTTGGGCTGAGATGATGGGGTCTTATAGGTATACTATCATGACGTCTGCAAATAGAGACAATTTGGCTTCCGCCTTTCCTATTTGAATACACTTTATTTCTTGTTCTTGCCTGATTGCTCTGGCTAGAACTTCCAGTACTATATTGAATAGAAGTGGTGAGAGAGGGCATCCTTGTCCAGTGCCCGATTTCAAAAGGAATGCTTCCAGTTCATGCCCATTAAGTATGATATTGGCTGTTGGTTTGTCGTAAATAGCTATGATTACTTTGTGATATGTTCTATCAATACCAAGTTTATTGAGGGTTTTTAGCATAAAGGGCTGTTGAATTTTGTCAAGTGCCTTCTCTGCGTCAATTGAGATAATCATGTGTTTTTTGTTTTTGCTTCTGTTTATGTGGTGAATTACATTTATAGGCTTGCGTATGTTGAACCAGCCTTGCATCCCCGGGATGAATCCTATTTGATCACGATAGATAAGTTCTTTAATGTGCTGTTGCAATCGGTTTGCCAGTATTTTATTGAAGATTTTTGCATCTATGTTCATCATGGATATTGGCCTGAAGTTTTCTTTTCTTGTTGAGTCTCTGTCAGGATTTGGTATCAGGATGATGTTGATCTCATAAAATGATTTGGGAAGCGTTCTCTCTTTTTGGATTCTTTGGAATAGTTTCAGAAGAAATGGAACCAGATTCTCTTTCTGTGTCTTGTAGAATTCAGCTGTGAACCCATCTGGACCTGGGCTTTTTTTGTGTGGTAGGCTCTTAATTGCTGACTCAACTTCAGACCTTGTTACTGGTCTATTCATAGATTCAGCTTCCTCCTGGTTTAGGCTTGGGAGGACACAAGCCTCCAGGAATTTTTCCATTTTTTTCTCAATTACTAGTTTATGTGCATAGAGTTTTTTGTAGTATTCTCTGATGATGTTTTGAATTTCTGTGGAAGCTGTGGTGATTTCTCACTATCATTTTTTATTGCATCTATTTGTTTGTTCTCTCTTTTCTTTTTTATCAGTCTGGCTAGTGGTCTGTCTATTTTGTTGATCTTTTTGAAAAAACAGCTCTTAGATTTATTGATTTTTTAAAGGGTTTTCCTTGTCTCTATCTCCTTCAGTTCTGCTCTGATCTTAGTTATCTCTTGTCTTTGGCTAGGTTTTGAGCTTTTTTGATCTTGCTCCTCTAGCTCTTTCCATTTTGATGATAGGGTGTCAATTTTGGATCTCCTCACTCTTCTCATGTGGGCACTTATTGCTATATATTTTCCTCTACAGACTGCTTTAAATGTGTCCCAGAGATTCTGATACGTTGTGTCTTCATTTTTGTTGGTTTCAAAGAACTTCTTTATATCTGCCTTCATTTCATTGTTTATCCAATCAACATTCAAGAGCCAGTTGTTCAGTTTCCATGAAGCTGTGCGGTTCTGAATTATTTTCTGAATTCTGAGTTCTAACTTGTTTGCACTATGGTCTCAGAGACTGTTTGTTATGATTTCAGTTGTTTTGCATTTGCTGAGGAGTGCTTTACTTCCAATTAGCTGGTCAATTTTGGAGTAGGTGTGATGTGGTGCTGAGAAGAATGTATATTCTGTGTATTTGGGGTGGACAGTTCTGTAAATGTCTATCAGGTTTGCTTGTTCCAGGTCGGAGTTCAAGTCCTGGATATCCTTGTTAATTTTCTGTCTGACTGATCTGTCTGCTATTGACAGTGGAGTGTTAAAGTCTCCCACTATTATTGTGTGGGAGTCTAAGTCCCTTTGTAAGTCATCAAGAAGTTGCCTTATATATCTGGGTGCTCCTACATTGGGTCCATATATATTTAGAATCATTATCTCTTCTTGTTGTATCGATACTTTTACCATTATGTCATGACCTTCTTTGTCCCTTTTGATCATTGTTGCTTTAAAGTCTATTTTATCAGAGATGAGAATTGCAACTCCTGCTTTTTTTTGCTCTCCATTTTCTTGGTAAATCTTCCTCCATCCTTTTATTTTGAGCCTTTGTGTTTCTTTGCATGTGAGGTGGCTTTCATGGATACAGCACACCGATGGGTTTTGGTTTTTTATCCAATTTGCCAGTCTGTGTCTTTTGATTGGTGCATTTAGAGCATTTACATTTAGCGTTAATATTGTTATGTTTGAATTTGATACCGCCATTTTGGTGCTACCTGGCTGTTTTGCCCGTTGGTTCATGTAGATTCTTCATTTTGTTGATGTTCTTTAGCATTTGGTATGCTTTTAGGATGGCTGGTACTGGTTGTTTCTTTCTATATGTAATGCCTCTTTCAGTAGCTCTTGTAAAGCAGGCCTATTGGTGACAAAATCTCTGAGTACTTGCTTGTTCGTGAAGGATTTTATTTTTCCTTCACTTATGAAGCTCAGTTTGGCTGGATATGAAATTCTGAGTTGAAAGTTCTTTTCTCTAAGAATGTTGAATATCGGCCCCCACTCTCTTCTGGCTTGTAGAGTCTCTGCCGAGAGATCTGCTGTGAGTCTGATGGCCTTCCCTTTGTGGGTGACCCGACCTTTCTCTCTGGCTGCCCTTAGTATTTTCTCCTTCATTTCAAACCTGGTGAATCTAACAATTATGTGCCTTGGGATTGCTCTTCTTGAGGAGTATTTTTGTGGTGTTCTCTGTATTTTCTGGAGTTGGGTATTGACCTGTCTTGCTAGGTTGGGGAAATTTTCCTGGATAATATCCTGAAGAGTGTTTTCCAGCTTGGATTCATTCTCTTCATCACATTCTGGTACACCTATCACACGTAGGTTGGGTCTCTTCACATAGTCCCACATTTCTTGGAGATTTTGTTCATTCCTTTTTGTGCTTTTTTTTTTTAATCTTGGTTTCACGTTTTATTTCATTGAGTTGATCTTCAACTTCTGATATACTTTCTTCTGCTTGGTCAATTCAGCTGTTGAAACTTGTGCATGCTTCACGAAGTTGTCATGTTGTGTTTTTTAGCTCCTTCAAATCATTCATATTCCTCTCTAAATTGTCCATTCTTGTTATCAATTCCTCAAATCTTTTTTCAAATCTTTTTTCAAGGTTCTTAGTTTCTTTGCACTGATTATAACATGTTCTTTTAGCTCAATGAAGTTTCTCATTATCCACTTTATGAAGTCTGATTCCGTCATTTTGTCACACTCATTCTCCGTCCAGCTTGGTTCCCTTGTTGGTGAGGACTTTTGGTCCTTTGTAGCAGGTGAGGTGTTTTGGTTTCGGGTGTTTTCCTCCTTTTTGCGCTGGCTTCTTCCCATCTTTATGGATATATCTGCCTGTCATCTTAGTAGTTGCTGATTTTTCAGTTGGGTCTCTGTGTGGATGCTGAGATTGTTGATGATGAAGTATTTCTGTTACTTAGTTTTCCTTCTAATGGTCTAGCCCCTCTGCTGTATGAGTGCTGAAGTCCACTCCAGGCCCTGCTTGTCTGGAGTATACCTGTAGCAGCTGTGGAACAGTGAGGGATGATACCAGTTTCTTCTTCTGCTGTCTTTGTTCCAGAATGATGCCCGCCAAATGTCAGTCTGATTAGTCTTTTTTGGGGGGACTCTTTGGATATACAGGTGTCAGGGAGCTGCTTAAGGAGACGGTCTGTGCTTTATAGGAGCTCCAGTGCTGAGCTGTGAGCTCCGTTGTTCATTCAGGGTTGTTGGGAGGTTGTTTATGTCTGCTGCAATAGAACTCACAAAACACCACTCTTTTTCCCCCCCTTCGATGCTCTGTTTCAGGGAGTTGGGCCTTTCTTTATGAGTATCTGTTGCACTGTCCTGCCCCACTAGGAGGCAGTCTATTCACTATTTGCCTGCCAGGGCTCTGACATGCTAGTGCGGGTCTGCCCTATTGCTGCTGGGCTCCCTTCTGCTGTGGAGCCCTCCCCCCTCCTGGCGGAGTCTCTGTTATGGCAGCTTGCCTCAGCAATGGCAGGCTGCATCAGCCCTCGGCAGTTCTTCCATAGGGGCGGATTGTGTTAGCAATGGCAGACGCCACTCCCTCACTGGGCTGCACCATCCTAGATGCTGGCAGCAAAACTCTCAGCCTCAAGCACCTTCAGTCTCCACCCTGCTTGTCCCTGTGAGAGTGGGACCCACTGAGCCCAATCACCCAGCTCCCTGCCTCAGAGTCCGTCCTCTCTCTCTCTCTCTCCCTCTCCCCAAGCTGAAAGGTCGACTCTCTCACTGGCGCCCCAGGAGCCTGCCGATAGGGCACTGGGATCCGTGCAATCTCCCGTGCTGCTGCCCACTTCACTGGCTCAGATCACGCTTCCCAGGAAACTCCCAGGAAATTCCCCGTCTGGCTCACTGTCTAAGTCCAATTCAATCAGATTGACGGGCCCATCTGCCCTTCAAACTCTCAGATTGCTGGTTTAACAGGGCACCCAGACAAGTGAGTTCCGTGCTGGGTACTGCTGCGGCGCCGGCTGTGTTAGCCGGCTTTACCATCGTCCTGTGTTTCTCCCACACCTGAGACTTTCAACGCTCTGTGGGCAAAGAAGGTCCATACAAGAATGCGGCTAGGACTCACCCTCTGCCCCTTCACTGAAAGCTGCAATCCTGAGTCGCTTCTATGACGCCATCTTGCCTCCCTGAGAGTCTAGTCGAGAATTTTTTATTTGATAACTCACTATGTGCCTCTCTGAATGATACACACCTGGGGAATCCTCAGGATTCTGTTTCATATTACCACACATTTAGAACCTTACTGAATAATACACAATGGAGCAATCGTCAGGTGTCTATTCTTTCAGGCCTCTCATTCAAACTTTCAGTGAATAATAAACTTCTATGGAGTAATCAGGTCACTGTTTAAGATAGCCAAGAATTAAGTGCCTTCCAGAGTGATACACACCTGGGTGATAGGAGTTTATTTCATATGAACTCTAATTCTGGGTATTACTGTGTAATACACAACTGCGGGAGTGTCAGGAGTCTATCTGGTGTGGGCAATCGTACAGAACCTGTTGCAATAATGCACACATAAAGAATAATCAGCACTCTATGTCATACGGCTACTCAATCAAACAGTGAATAAGGCACATGTGGAGAAATGAGAAGTCTGATTCATATGGCCATTCCTTCACAGCCTCACTGAATATAACACACTTGTGCTATAGTCTGGAGTCTATCGTTTATGGCCACTCATTCAAAGAATCACTGAACAATGAAAACCTTCAAAATGGTAAGCAGTCTGTATTCTATAACCTCTGATTGAGAGCATCACTAAATGTACACACCTGGGAAAATAGTCAGGATTTACTTATATGCCCTCATTTAGAGTCTCACTCAATAATTCACACCTGTCGAATAGCAAGGAGACTTTTTCATGTGGCCTTTTATTCGGAGTGTCACTGAATTATGTGGTGTAGTCAGGAGTCTATTTCACGTAGACACCTTTTCCGCGCCTCAGTGAATAAGAGAATCCCATGCTACAGTAAGGAATCTAATTAATAGGGCCACATCTTGTAAGCTTCACTGAATAATACTCACCTGGAGAATAATTTGGAATCTATTTTCGATGGACATTCATTCAGATTCTCAGTGAATAATGCACACCCTTGGGGTAGCCATGACTCTATTTCATTTGGAAACTCATTCATAGCCACAGTGGATAATATGTACGTGTGGATTAGTCAGGAGTTTATTTAGTATGGCCAGTGATTCGTAATATCAGTGAATAATGCACAAATGTAAAGTACTCATCAGTGTATTTCATAGAGCCAGTCATTCAGAGATTCACTGAATAATACAAATATTTAAGATAGACAGAATTCTTTTTCATATGGTAACACAGTCAGAGCCTCACTGAGTAACACAAACCTGGGGAAGCGTTAGGAGTCTCCTTTTTATAAACTCTCATTTACTGCCTCAGCAAATAATGCACACGTGTGGCATAGACACTAGTCTATTTTATATGGCCACAAAATCAAAGCCTGAGTGAGTAATACACAACTTTAGAATAGTCACTAGTCTATTCCATGTGCCCCAATAATCAAAGTAAGTGTCAATAATACACACCTGCAGACTAGTTAAAAAAGAATTTCATATGGCCAAAGCTTTATAGCCTCAGTGAATAATACATACTTGGGGAAAGCTCAGGACTCTATTACATATGGCATCTATTTCAGAGATTCATTGAATAAGGAACTCCTGTATTGTAATCAGAATTATATTTCATATAGCCACATGTTCAGAAACTAACTGAATGACATACACCTTGGGAAAATTCAGGATTCTATTTGGTATAGCAACATATTCAGAACTCAACTGAATAACTTACACCTTGGGGAAAGTCAGCATTCTACTTCGTACAGCCACACATTTTGATACCGAATGTGAAAACGCATACCTGCGGATTATTCAGGTGTCTCTGTTTTATGGCCACTAATTCAGAGCCTCACAGAATAATACAAAACTATGGAAATTCAGGAGTGTATTCTCCATGGCCACTTATTCAGAACCTCATTGAAGAATCATATATATCTGGAAAATACTTAGGATTTTATTATATATAGCCACTTATTCAGAGACTCACTGAATAATGTACACCTGGGGCATAGTCTGGAGACTATTTGATATGACTGTTCACCCAGTGACTCGGTGAAAAATGCACAGCTGAGAAATAGTCAAGAGGAAGGAGTCATGAGTCTGTTTCCTGTGGTAACTCGATCAGAATCTCACAGAAGAATACCCAACTTGGAAATTGTGAGAGTCCATGTCATAGGGCCACTCAATCAAAGCATTATAGAATAATGCATAATGAGGCAATAGTAAGGAGTCTATTTAATATGGCCTCTCATTGAGAGCTTCAGGGCATAATAAACAGCTGTGGAGTAGTCAGGACCCTATTTAAAGTCACCCCTACTTTCGCAGCTATGTGAATGATACACATATGTGTGATAGTCAGGAGACACTTTGATATGGACACTCATGCAGCACCTCTTTGAATACTGCACATTTGGGGAATAATCACTAGTCTATTTCATATGGTGATTCGTTTGGAGAGTCAAAAAATATCAAACAAGCAATGGGGAAAGGATTCCCTGTTTAATAAATGGTGTTGGGAAAACTGGCTAGCCATGTTCAGAAAGCAGAAACTGAACGCCTTCCTGACACCTTACACTAAAATTAACTCCAGATGGATTAAAGATTTAAACATAAGACCTGGCACCATAAGAACCCCAGAAGAAAATCTATGCAAAACCATTCAGGACATAAAAGTAGGCAAGGACTTCATGACCAAAACCCCAAAAGCATTGGCAACAAAAGTCAAAATAGACAAATGGGACCCAATCAACATCCACAGTTTTGCATGGCAAAGGAAACCGTCACTAGAGTGAATCGGCAACCAACAGATTGGAAAACAATCTTTGCATTTTGCCCAACTGACAAAGGGCTGATATCCGGAATTTACAAAGAACTCAAACAGATTTACAGGAATAAAACAAACAAGCAGATTCAAAAATAAGCAAAGGACATTTACAGACACTTTACAAAAGAAGACATACATCAGGCCAACAAACACATGAAAAAAATGCTCATCATCACTGGTCATTAGAGAGATGCAAATCAAAACCACATTGATATACCATCTCACGCCAGTTAGAATGGCGATCATTAAAAAATCTGGGGACAACAGATGCTGGAGAGGATGTGGAGAAAGAGGAACACTCTTACACTGTTGGTGGGAGTGTAAATTAGTTCAACCATTGTGGAAGACAGTGTGGCGATTCCTCCAGGACCTAGAGATAGAAATTCCATTTGACCCAGCAATCCCATTACTGGGTATATATCCAAAGGACCATAAATCTTTCTACTATAAGGACACATGCACACGAATGTTAATTGCAGCACTGTTTAAAATAGCAAAGAACTTGAACCAACCCAAATGCCCAACGATGATAGACTGGACTGGGAAAATGTGGCACATATTCACCATGCAATATTATGCAGCAATCAAAAATGACAAGTTTATGTCCTTTGTAAGGACCTGGGTGAATCTGGAGAACATCATTCTCAGCAAAGTGACACAATAATAGAAAAGAAAATACCACATATTCTCACTCATAGACCTGTGAGAAAATTGGTAACACACGCACACAGGGAGGGGTGTACTACAGACTGGGATCTATTTGGGGGAATAGGGGAGGGACAGAGGAGCTGGTGCTGAGGAGGGATAGCCTGGGGAGAAATGCCGAATATGGGTTAAGGGGAGGAAGGCAGCAAAACACACTGCCATGTGTGTACCTATGCAACTATCTTGCACGTTGTGCACATGATCCCCATAAACTAAAATGCAATAAAACATAGTAAATAAAAAAAATAACGCACAGCTGTGGAGTAAAATGTGGTGTATTACATAAGTCCACTCAGTGTTTCAGTGAATAATACGTATATCTGATAAGTCAGGAATTTCTTTCACATGGGCACTCGTTCAGGGCCCCAGTGCATAATACTCCACTCAGAAATAGTCAAGGGTCTAATTCAAATACGTAAATATTCAAAGTCTTTATAGGTAATGCACACATCGGCAATACACATGAGTCCCTTTTCTTTGTCCACTTAGTCACAGTTTTATTCAATAATACACACCTGGGGAAGAGTTATGGGTCTACTTCATGTAGCCACTCATTTAGAGCTCTGTGAATAATTCACACCAGAATAATAGTCGAGAATTTTTTATATGGCCACTCACTATGTGCCTCTCTGAATGATACACACCTGGGGAATCCTCAGCATTCTATTTCATACTACCACACATTTAGAAACACTGAATGATAGACAATGGAGCAATAATAAGGTGTCTATTCTTTCTGGCCTCTCATTCAAACTTTCAGTGAATAGTAAACTTCTATGGAGTAATCAGGGCACTGCTTAAGATAGCCACGAATTAAGTGCCTTCCAGAGTGATACACACCTGGGTGATAGTCAGGAGTTTATTTCATATGAACTCTAATTCTGGGTATTGCTGAGTAATACACAACTGGGGGAGTGTCAGGAGTCTATTTGGTGTGAAGAATCATAAAGAACCTTTTGTAATAACGCACACATGGAGAATAATCAGCACTCTATGTCAAATGGCTACTCATTCAAACCAACAGTGAATAACGCACATGTGGATAAATGAGAAGTCTGATCCATATGGCCATTCCTTCACAGCCTCACTGAATATTACACACTTCTGATATAGTCTGGAGTCTATTGTTTATGGCCACTCATTCAAAGAATCACTGAATAATGCACACCTGAAAAATGGTAAGAAATCTCTATTGTATGGCCTCTCATTGAGAGCCTCACTAAATGTACACACCTGGGAAAATAGTCAGGATTTATTTATATCCTCTCATTTAGAGTCTCACTCAACAATGCATACTTGTGTAATAGTAAGGAGACTTTTTCATGTGGCCTCTTATTCGGAGTGTCACTGAATAATATTGTGTAGTCAGGAGTCTATTTCATATAGACACATTTTCCACGCCTCAGTGAATAAGAGAAACCCTTGCTACAGAAAGGCATTTTATTATTATGGCCACATCTTGTAAGCCTCACTGAATAATACACACCTGGATAATAATTTGGAATCTATTTTGGATGGACATTCATTCAGAGCCTCTGTGAATAATGCACACCCTTGGAGTAGCCATGAGTCTATTTCATTTGGAAACTCATTCATAGCCACAGTGGATAATATTTACGTGTGGATTAGTCACGAGTTTATTTCGTATGGCTACTGACTCGTAATATAATTAAATAATGCACAAATATAAAGTACATATCAGTCTATTTCATAGAGCCACTCATTCAGAGATTCACTGAATAATACAAATATTTAAGATAGCCAGAATTCTGTTTCATATGGTAACACAATCAGAGCCTCACTGAGTAGCACACACCTGGGGAAGTGTTAGGAGTCTCTTTTTTATAACCTCTCATTTACAGCCTCAGCAAATAAAGCACACGTGTGGAATAGACACTAGTCTATTTTTTATGGCCACAAAATCAAAGCCTGCGTGAGTAATACATAACTTTAGAATAGTCACTAGTCTATTCCATGTGCCCAAATTTGCAAAGACAGAGTCAATAATACATACCTGTGGACTATTCAAAAACGAATTTCAAATCGTTCTACTATAAGGACACATGCACATAAATGTTAATTGCAGCACTGTTTACAATAGCAAAGACCTGGAACCAACCCAAATGCCCAACGATGATAGACTGGACTGGGAAAATGTGGCACATATACACCATGGAATATTATGCAGCAATCAAAAATGATGAGTTTGTGTCCTTTGTAAGGACATGGATGAATCTGGAGAACATCATTCTCCACAAACTGACACAAGAACAGAAAAAGAAATACCGCATATACTCACTCATAGGTGGGTGAGAAAAATGAGAACACATGGACACAGAGAGGCGGTCTACTATACACTGGGGAATATTGGGGGAATGGGAGAAGGACAGCGGGGGGGGGCTGGGGAGGGATAGCCTGGGGATGAATGCCAAGTGTGGGTGAAGGGGAGGAAGGCAGCAAAACACACTGCCATGTGTTTACCTATGCAACTTCCTTGCACGTTCTGCACATGTAACCCAAAACCTATAATGCAATAAAAATTCATTGCAGCACTGTTTACAATAGCAAGGACCTGGAACCAACCCAAATGCCCAACGATGATAGACTGGACTGGGAAAATGTGGCACATATACACCATGGAATATTATGCAGCAATCAAAAATGATGAGTTTGTGTCCTTTGTAGGGACATGGATGAATCTGGAGAACATCATTCTCAGCAAACTGACACAAGAACAGAAAAAGAAATACCGCATATACTCACTCATAGGTGGGTGAGAAAAATGAGAACACATGGACACAGAGAGGCGGTCTACTATACACTGGGGACTGTTGAGGGGAATGGGGGAGGGACAGCGGGGGGGGCTGGGGGGGATGACCTGGGGATGACTACCAAGTGTGGGTGAAGGGGAGGAAGGCAGCAAAGCACACTGCCATATGTGTACCTATGCAACTATCTTGCACGTTCTGCACATGTACCCCCAAACCTATAATGCAATAAAAATTTTTTTTAAAAAAAGGATTTTATATGGCCAAAGATTTAGAGCCTCAGTGAATAATACATACCTTGGGACAAATCAGGACGTTATTACATATGGCATCTATTTCAGAGATTCATTGAATAAGGAACACCTGTACTGTAGTCAGAATTCTATTTAGTATATTCACATATTCAGAAGCTAACTGAATGACATACACCTTGGGGAAAGACAGGATTCTATTTCGTATAGCAACATATTTAGAACTTAACTGAATAATATACAACTTGGAGAAAGTCAGGATTCTGTTTCGTATAGCCACTCATTTAGATACCGAATGTTAAATCGCACACCTTCAGAGTATTCAGGCGTGTCTGTCTTATGGCCACTCATTTAGAGCCTCACAGAATAATACAGAACTATAGAAATTCAGGAGTGTATGCCATGGCCAATTATTCAGGACCTCATTGAAGAATCATATATATTTAGTAAATAATCAGGTTTCTATTATATACAGCCACTTATTCAGAGACTCACTGACTAATGTACACAAGGGGAACATTCTGGAGACTATTTGATATCACCGTTCACCCAGTGACTCAGTGAAAAATGGCAGCTGAGAAATAGTCAAGTGGATAGATCATGAGTCTATTTTCTATGGAAACTCGCTTAGAAACTCACTGAAGAATACACAGCTTGGAAATTGTCAGAGTTCAAGGCATATGGCTACTCATTCAAACATTACCGAATAATGCACAATGGCGCAATAGTAAGAAGTCTATTTCATATAGCCTCTCATTTAGAGCTTCAGTGCATAATAAACAGGTGTGGAGTAGTCAGGACCCTCTTTAAGGTAAACGCAAATTACGCAGCTACGTGAATAATACACACGGGTTTGATAATCCGGAGACTCTTTGATATGGACACTCATACAGCAACTCTTCGAATACTGCACATTTTGGGAATAATCACTAGTCTATTTCACATGGTGATTCGTTTGGAGAGTCAAAAAATAACGCACACCTGTGGAGTAAAATGGAGTCTATTACATAAGGCCACACTTTCAGTGTTTCAGTGAGTAATATGTATATCTGATAAGTCTGTAATCTCTTTCACTTGGCCACTTGTTCAGGGCCTCAGTGCATAATACTTCTTTCAGAAGTAGTCAAGTGTCTACTTCAAATAAGTTCACATTTAGAGTCTCTGTAAGTAATGCAGACATGGGCAATTCACAAGAGTCTCTTTTCTCTGCCCACTTGGTCAGAGTCTCATTTATTAATAAAAAACTGGAGAAGATTTAAGAGTCTACTTCATGTAGCCACTCATTTAGAGCCTCAGCGAATTATTCACACAGGAGTAATAGTCGAGCATTTTTTATATGGCCACTCACTATGTGCCTCCCTGAAAGATACACACCTGGGGAATCCTCAGGATTCTATTTCATAATACCGCACATTTTTAAACTTATTGAATAATTGACAATGGAGCAATAGTCAGGTGTCTATTCTTTCTGGACTCTCATTCAAAGTTTCAGTGAATAATAAACTTCTATGGAGTAATCGGGGCACTGTTTAAAATAGCCATGAATAAAGTGCCTTCCAGAGTGATACACACCTGGGTGGTAGTCAGGAGTTTATTTTATATGAACTCTAATTCTGGGTATTGCTGAGTAATACAAAACTGGGAAGTGTCAGGAATCTATTTGGTATGGACACTCATACAGGACCTGTTTGAATAATGCACACATGTAGATTAATCAGGAGTCTTGTTCATATGACTACTCATTCAGACAGAGTGAATAACGCACATGTGAAGTATTGAGAAATCGTTTTCAAGTGGCCGTTTTTTCTCAGCCTCACCTCGTGATCCACCCGCATTGGCCTCCCAAAATGCTGGGATTACAGTCTTGAGCCACCGCGCCCGGCCCAGGAGTGTATTTTAAGTAGACAAATGTTCAGCACCTCACTGAATAAAAGAGACTCTTGCTATAGTAGGGCATCTAATTAATATGGCCACATCTTGTGATCCTTACTAAAAAATACACACCTGGATAATAATTTGGAGTATATTTTTGATGGACATTCATTCAGAGCCAAGGTGAATAATGCACACCCGTTGAATAGCCAGGTGTCTATTTCATTTGGACACTATTCATAGCCTCAATGGATAATATGCACCTGTGGCTTAGTCAGGATTCCATATCATATGGCCACTGACTCGTAATTTCAGTGAATAATGCACAACTGTAAAGTACTCAGCAGTCTATTTCACAGAGCCACTCATTCCGTGATTCACTGAATAATACAAATATTTAAGATATACAGAATTCTGTTTCATGTGGTCACACAATCAGAGCCTCACAGAGGAACACACACCTGGGGAAACATTAGGAGTCTACTTTATATAGCCCCTCACGTGCAGCCACAGCGAATAATGCACACGTGTGGAAAAGACAATAGTCTCTTTTACATGGCCACAAAACAAAACCCGAGTGAGTAATACACAACTTTAGAATAGTCACAAGTCTATTCCATATGCCCAAATATTCAAACTAAGAGTCAATAATACACACCTGTGGACTAGTCAAAAAACAATTTCATATGGCCAAACTTTTAGAGCCTACGTGAATAATACATAACTGGGGAATACTCAGGACGCTATTACATATGGCACCTACTTTAGAGATTTATTGAATAAGGAACATCTGTATTGTAGTCAGAATTCTATTTTGTATAGTCACATATTCAGAACCTAACTAAAAGACATACATCTTGGGGAAAGCCAAGATTCTATTTCGTATATCCACATACTCAGAACCTAACTGAATAACATACACCTTGGAAAAGTCAAAATTGTACTTCCTATAGCCACCCATTTAGATACCAAATGTAAAAACGCACACCTGCGGAGTATTCAGGAGTGTCTCTTTTATGGCCACTCATTCAGAGCCTCACAGAATTATACAGAACTATGGAAATTCAGGAGTGTATTTTACATGGCCACTTATTCAGAACCTCATTGAAGAATCATGTATATCTGGAAAAAGTCAGGATTCTATTATATATAGCTACTTATTTAGAGAGTCACCGAATAATGCACACCTGGAGAATAGTACAGAGAGTATTTGATATGACCGTTCACCCAGTGACTCAGTGAAAAATACACAGCTGAGATAGAGTCAAGAGTATAGAGTCAAGAGACTATTTTCTGTTGTGACACATTCAGAAACTAACTGAAGAATACTCACCTTGGAAATAGTCAGAGTCCAGGTCATAAGGCCACTCAATCAAAGCATTACAGAATAATGCACAATGGGGCAATAGTAAAGAATCTATTATATATGGCCTCTCATTGAGAGCTTCAGTGCATAATAAAGAGCTGTGAAGTAGTCAGGACCCTCTTTTAGATAGTCCCAAGTTACGCAGCTACCTGAATTATACACACATGTATGATAGTCAGGAGACTATTTGATATGGACACTCATACAGCACCTCTTCGAATACTGCACATTTAGGGAATAATCACTAGTCTATTTCGTATAGTGATTCGTTTGGAGATTCAAAAAATAACTCACACTTGTGGAGTAAAATGGGGTCTGTTACATAAGGCCACTCTTTCAGTGATTCAGTGAATAATATGTACATCTGATAAGTCAGGAATGTTTTTCACATGGCCACTCATTCAGGGCCTCAGTTCATAATACTCCCCTCAAAAATAGTCAAGGGTCTACTTCAAAAAAGTACACATTCAGAGTCTCTGTAAGTAAAGCACACATGGACAATACACAAGAGTCTCTTTTCTATGCCCACATAGTCAGAGTTTCATTCAATAATACACACCAGGGAAACAGTTAAGTGTCTACTGCATGTAGCCAATTACTTAGCTCCTTAGTGAATGATTCACACCGGAGTAACAGTCGAGAATTTTTTATATGGCCACTCACTATGTGACTCCCTGAATGACACACACCTCTGGAATCCTCACATTCCATTTCATAATAGCACACATTTAGAACCTTTTTGAATAATTCACAATGGAGCAAGTCAGGTGTCTATTCTTTCTGGCCTCTCATTCAATGTTTCAGTGAATAAAAAATTTATATGGAGTAAACAGGGCACTGTTTAAGATAGCCATAAATTAGGTACCTTCCTGGGTAATACACAACTTGCTAATTGTCAGGAGTTTATTTCATATAAATGATAATTCTGGGTATTGATGAGTAATACACAACTGGGGGAGTGTCAGGAGTCTATTTGGTACGGACACTCATACAGAACCTGTTTGAATTATGCACACATGGAGAATAATCAGGAGTCTATGTCATATGGCTACTCATTCAGACAAACAGTGAATAAACCACATGTGATGTAATGAGAAGTCTGTTTCATATGGCCATTCTTTCACAGCCTCACTGAATATTACACACGTGTCATATAGTCTGGAGTCTATTGTTTATGGGCACTTATTCAGAGCATCACTGAATAATGTACACCTGGGGAATAACCAAATGTCTCTATCCTATGGCCTCTCATCTAGAGCCTCACTAAATATACACACCTGGGAAAATAATCAGGGTTTACATATATCACCTCATTTAGAGTCTCACTCAATTATACACACCTGTGGAAGAGTATGGAGACGTTTTCATGTGGCTACACTTTCAGAGTGCCACTGAATAATGTGGTGAATTCAGGAGTCAATTTTAGGTAGACAAATTTTGGGAACCTCAGTAAATAAAAGAGACTCTTGATATAGTAAGGCATCTAATTAATATGGCCACAACTTGTAAGCCTTACTAAATAATACACACCTGGAGAAAAATTTGGAGTCTATTTTTGATGGACATTCATTCACAGCCACGGTGAATAATGCACACCCGTGGGGTAGCCAGGTGTCCATTTCATTTGGACACTATTCATAGCCTCAATGGATAATATGCACCTGCGGATTCGTCAGGATTTCATTTCTTATGGCCACTGACTCGTAATTTCAGTGAATAATTCACAAATGTAAAGTACTCATCAGTCTATTTCACAGAGCCACTCATTCAGAGATTCTCTGAACAATACAAATATTTAAGATAGACAGAATCCTGTTTCATGTGGTCACACAATCAAAGCCTCACAGAGTAACACACACCTGGGGAAACGATAGGAGTCTATGTTATATAGCCTATCATTTGCAGCCTCAGCGAATATTGCACACGTGTGGAATAGACACTCGTCTATTTTATATGGCCACAAAGTCAAAGATTTAGTGAGTAATACACAACTATAGAATAGTCACAAATCTCTTCCATATGCCCAAATATTCAAAGTCAGAGTCAATAATACACACCTGTGGACTAGTCAAAAAACAATTTCATATGGCCAAACTTTTAGAGCCTACGTGAATAATACATAACTGGGGAATACTCAGGACGCTATTACATATGGCACCTATTTTAGAGATTCATTGAATAAGGAACACCTGTATTGCAGTCAGAATTCTATTTTGTATAGCCCCATATTCAGAACCTAACTAAAAGACATACACCTTAGGGAAAGTCAGGATTCTATTTCGTATAGCCACATACTCAGAACCTAAGTGAATAACATACACCTTGGGGAAAGTCAGGATTGTTCTTCCTATAGCCACCCATTTAGATAACATATGTAAATATGCACACGTGTGGAGTATTCGGGAATATCTGTTTTATGGCCACTCATTCAGAGCCTCACAGAATAATACAGAACTATGGAAATTCAGGAGTGTATTTTACATGGCCACTTATTCAGAACCTCATTGAAGAATCATGTATATCTGGAAAATACTCAGGATTCTATTATATATAGCCACATATTCAGAGACTCAGTGAAAAATGCACACCTGGGGAATAGTCTGGAGACTATTTGATATGACCGTTCACCCAGTGACTCAGTTAAAAATGTACAGCTGTGATAGAGTCAAGAGAATAGAGTCAAGAGTCTACTTTCTGTGGTGACACATTCAGAAACTAACTGAAGAATACCCACTTTGGAAATAGTCAGAGTCCAGGTCATAAGGCCACTCAATTAAAGCATTACAGAATAATGCAAAATGGCGCAATAGTAAGGAGTCTATTATATATGGTCTCTCATTGAGAGCTTCAGTGCATAATAAAGAGCTGTGGAGTAGTCAAGACCCTCTTTTAGGTAGCGCCACGTTATGCAGCTACGTGAATGATATACACATGTGTCATAGTCTGGAGATTATTTGATATGGACACTCATACAGCACCTCTTCAAATACTGCACATTCGGGGAACAATCACTAGTCTATTTCATATGGTGATTGGTTAGGAGAGTCAGAAAATAACGCACACCTGTGGAGTAAAATGGGGTCTATTGCATAAGGCCACTCTTTCAGTGTTTAAGTGAATAATATGTATATCTGATAAGTCAGGAATATCTACCACATGGCCACTCGTTCAGGGCCTCAGTGTATAATATTCCCCTCAGAAATAGTCAAGGGTCTGCTTAAAAAAACTACACATTCAGAGCCTCTGTATGTAATGCACACATGGGCAATACACAAATGTCTCTTTTTTTCTGCATACTTAGTCAGAGTTTCATTCAATAATACACACCTGGGAGAGAGTTAAGAGTCTACTTCATGTAGCCACTCCCTTAGCACCTCAGTGAATAATTCACACCGGAGTAACAGTCGAGAATTTTTTATATGGCCACTCACTATGTGACTCCCTGAATGATACACACCTGGGGAATCCTCACATTCTATGTCATAATAGCACACATTTAGAACCTTACTGAATAATTCACAATGGAGCAATAGTCAGGTGTCTATTCTTTCTGGCCTCTCATTCAACGTTTCAGTGAATGAAAAACTTCTGGCTGGGCGCGGTGGCTCAAGCCTGTAATCCCAGCACTTTGGGAGGCCAAGGCGGGTGGATCACAAGGTCAAGAGATCAAGACCATCCTGGTCAACATGGTGAAACCCTGTCTCTACTAAAAATACAAAAATTAGCTGGGCATGATGGGGCGTGCCTGTAATCCTGGCTACTCGGGAGGCTGAGGCAGGAGAATTGCCTGAACCCAGGAGGCAGAAGTTGCAGTGAGCTGAGATCGCGCCATTGCACTCCAGCCTGGGTAATAGCAGCGAAACTCCGACTCAAAAAAAAAAAAGAAAGAAAAGAAAATCTTCTATGGAGTAATCAGGGTACTGTTTAAGATAGCCACGAATTAAGTGCCTTTCTGAGTAATACACACCTGGGTGATAGTCAGGAGTCTATTTCATATAAATGCTAATTCTGGATATTGCTGAGTAATACACAACTGTGGGAGTGTCAGGAGTCTATTTGGTATGGACACTCATACAAAACCTGTTTGAACTATGCACACATGGAGAATATTCAGAAGTCTATGTCATATGGCTACTCATTCAGACACACAGTGAATAACCCACATGTGGAATAATGAGATGTCTGTTTCATATGGCCTTTCTTTGACAGCCTCACTGAATATTACACACCTGTCATATAGTCTGAAGTCTATTGTTTATGGCCACTCATTCAGAGCATCACTGAATCATGCACATCTGGGGAATAATTAGAAGTCTCATCCTATAGCCTATCATCGAGAGCCTCATGAAACGTACGCACCTGGGAAAATCGTCACTATTTATTTATATCACCTCGTTTAGAGTCTCACTCAATAATACACACCTGTGGAACAGTATGGAGACTTTTTCATGTGGCTACTCTTTCGGAATGCCACTGAATAATGTGGTGAATTCAGGAGTCTATTTTATGTAGACAAATTTTCAGAACCTCAGGAAAAAAAGAGACTCTTGCTATAGTAAGGCATCTAATTAATTTGGCCACATCTTGTAAGCCTTACTAAATAATACACACCTGCAGAATAATTTGGAATCCATTTTTGATGGACATTCATTCAGAGCCACGATGAATAATACTCACCCGTGGGGTAGCCAGGTGTCTATTTCATTTGGACACTATTCATAGCCTAAATGGATAATATGCACCTGTGGATTAGTCAGGACTTAATTTCATATATCCACTGACCCTTAATTTCAGTGAATAATGCAAAAATATAAAGTACTCAGCAGTCTATTTCACAGAGCCACTCTTTCAGAGATTCACTGAATAATACAAATATTTAAGATAGACAGAATCCTGTTTCATATGGTCACACAATCAGAGCCTCACTGAGTAAAACACACTTGTGGAAACGTTAGGAGTCTACGTTATATAGCCTCTCATTGGCAGCCTCAGCGAATAATGCACACGTGTGGGATAGACAATAGTTTATTTTATATGGCCACAAAATCAAAGCCTGAGTGAGTAATACACAACTTTATGATAGTCACAAGTCTATTCCGTATGCCAAAATATTCAAAGTCAGAGTCAATAATACACACCAGTGGACTAGTCAAAAAACAATTTTATATGTCCAAAGTTTTAGAGCCTACGTGAATAATACATACCTGGGGAATACTCAGGACACTATTACATATGGCACCTATTTTAGAGATTCATTGAATAAGGAACACCTTTAGTATAGTCAGAATTCTATTTTGTATAGCCACATATTCAGAACCTAACTAAAAGACATACACCTTGGGGAAAGTCAGGATTCTATTTCCTATAGCCACATATTGAGAATTTAACTGAATAACATACACCTAGGGGAAAGTCAGGATTCTATTTCCTATAGCCACCCATTTAGATACCAATGTAAAAACGCACACGTGTGGAGTATTCAGGAGTGTCTGTTTTATGGCCACTCATTTAGAACCTCACAGAACTATACAGAACTATGGAAATTCAGAAGTTTATCTTACATGGCCACTTATTCAAAACCTCATTGAAGAATCATGAATATCTGGGAAATACTCAGGATTCTATTATATATAGCCACTTATTCAAAGACTCACCGAATAATGCACACCTGGGGAATAGTCTGGAGACTATTTGATATGACTGTTCACCGAGTGACTCAGTGAAAAATGCACAGCTGAGATAGAGTCAAGGGAATACAGTGAAGAGTCTCTTTTCTGTGGTGTCACATTCAGAAACTAACTGAAGAATACCCACCTTGGAAATAGTCAGAGTCTAGATCATAAGGCCACTCAATCATAGCATTACCGAATAATGCATAATGGGGCAATAGTAAGGAGTCTATTATATATGGCCTCTCACTGAGAGCTTCAGTGCATAATAAAGAGCTGTGGAGTAGTCAGGACCCCGTTTTAGGTAGCCCCAGGTTATACAGCAACGTGAATGATACACACATGTGCGATAGTCAGTAGACTATTTGATATGGACACTCATACAGCACGTCTTCGAATACTGCACATTTGGGGAATAATCACTAGTCTATTTCATAGTTTGATTCGTTTGAAGAGTCAAAAAATAACGCACACCTGTGGAGTAAAGTGGGGTAAATTACATAAGGCCACTCTTTCAGTGTTTCAGTGAATAATATGTATATCTGATAAGTCAGGAATGTCTATCACATGGCCACTCGTTCAGGGCCTCAGTGCATAATACCTTCCTCAGAAAGAGTCAAGGGTCTACTTCAAAAAAGTGCACATTCAGTGTCTCTGTAAGTAACGCACACATGGGCAATACACAAGAGTCTCTTTTTTCTTCCCACTTAGTAAGTGTTTCTTTCAATAATACACACCTTGGAGAGAGTTAAGAGTCTACTTCATGTAGCTACTCCCTTAGTGCCTCAGTGTATAATTCACACCAGAGTAACAGTCGAGAATTTTTTATATGGCCACTCACTATGTGACCCCCTGAATGATACAGACCTGGGGAATTTTCACATTCTATGTCATAATAGCACACATTTAGAACCTTATTGAATAATTCACAATGGAGCAATAGTCAGGTGTCTATTCTTTCTGGCCTCTCATTCAACGTTTCAGTGAATGAAAAACTTCTATGGAGTAATCAGGGCACTGTTTAAGATAGCCACGAATTACGTGCCTTCCTGACTATTACACACCTGAGTGATAGTCAGGAGTCTTTTTTATATAAACTCTAATTCTGGATATTGCTGAGTAATACACAACTGTGAGAGTGTCAGGAGTCTATTTGGTATGGACATTCATACAAAACCTGTTTGAATTATGCACACATGGAGAATAATCAGGAGTCTATATCATACATCTACTCATTCAGACAGTGAATAACCCACATGTGGAGTAATGAGATCTGTTTCATATGGCCTTTCTTTCACACCCTCACTGAATATTACACACCTGTCATATAGTCTGAAGTCTATTGCTTATGGCCACTCATTCAGAGTATCACTGAATCATTCACACCTGGGGAATATTCAGAAGTCTGTATCCTATGGCCTCTCATTGAGAGTCTCACTTAATGTACACACCTGGGAAAATATTCAGGATTTACTTATATCACCTCATTTAGTGTCTCACTCAATAAAACACACCTGTGGAAGACTATGAAGACTTTTTCATGTGCCTACTCTTTAGGAGTGCCACTGAATAATGTGGTGAATTTAGGAGTCAAATTTTTTTTGTTTTGAGACGCAGTTTCACTCTTCTTACCCAGGCTGGAGTGCAATGGCATGATCTCGGCTCACTGCAACCGCCGCCTCCTGGGTTCAGGGAATTCTCCTGCCTCAGCCTACTGAATAGCTGAGACTACAGGCACGCGCCTCCATACCCAGCTAGTTTTTTGTACCTTTAGTAGAGACGGGGTTTCACCATGTTGACCAGGATGGTCTCGACATCATGACCTCGTGATCCACCCGCCTCAGCCTCCCAAAGTGCTGGGATGACAGGCTTGAGCCACCGCGCCCTGGCCAGGGGTCTATTTTATGTTGACAAATTTTTGGAACCTCAGTGAATAAAAGAGACTCTTGCGATAGTAAGGCATCTAATTAATATGGCCACATCTTGAAAGTCTTACTAAATAATACACACCTGGAGAATAATTTGGAGTCTATTTTTGATAGATATTCATTCAGAGCCACGGTGAATAATGCATACCCTTAAGGTAGCCAGGTGTCTTTCATTTGGACACTATTCATAGACTCAATGGATAATATGCACCTTTGGATTAGTCAGGATTTCATTTCATATGGCCAATGACTCGTAATTTCAGTGAATAATGCACAACTGTAAAGTACTCAGCAGTCTATTTCACAAAGCCACTCATTCCGTGATTCACTGAATAATACACATATTTAAGATATACAGAATCCTGTTTCATGTGGTCACACAATCAGAGCCTCACAGAGTAACACACACCTGGGGAAACGTTTGGAGTCTACCTTATATAGCCTCTCATTTGAAGCCACAGCGAATAATGCACACGTGTGGAAAAGACAATAGTCTCTTTTATATGGCCGCAAAATCAAAGCCTGAATGAGTAATACACAACTTGAGAATAGTCACAAGTCTATTCCATATGCCCAAATATACAATGTCAGAGTCAATAATACACACCTGTGAACTAGTCAAAAAACAATTTTACATGGCCAAACTTTTACAGACTACGTGAATAATACATACCTTGGGAATACTCAGGACGCTATTACATATGGCACCTATTTCAGAGATTCATTGAATAAGGAACACCTGTATTGTAGTCAGAATTCTATTTTGTATAGCCACAAATTCAGGACCTAACTGAAAGACATACACCATGGATAAAGTCAGGATTCTATTTCGTATAGCCACAGATTCAGACACTAACTGAATAACACACACCTTGGGTAAAGTCAGGATTCTATTTCCTATAGCAACACATTTAGATACCAAATGTAAAAACGCACACCTGCCGAGTATTCAGGAGTGTCTCTTTTAAGGCCATTCATTCAGAGCCTCACAGAATAATACAGAACTATGGAAATTCAGGAGTGTATTTTAAATGGCCACTTATTCAGAACCTCATTGAACAATCCAGTATATCTGGAAAATACTCAGGATTCTATTATATTCAGAACCTAACTGAAAGACATAAACCTTGGGGAAAGTCAGGATTCTATTTCATATAGCCACATATTCAGAACCTAACTGAATAACATACACCTTGGGAAATGTCAGGATTCTCTTTCCTATAGCCACCCATTTAGATACCAAATGTAAAAACGCACACATGCGGAATATTCAGGAGTGTCTGTTTTATGGCCACTCATTCGAATCTCACAGAATAATACAGAACTATGAAAATTCAGGAGTGTATCTTACATGGCCACTTATTCAGAACCTCATTGATGAATCACGTTTATCTGTAAAATACTCAGGATTCTATTACATATAGCCACTGTTTCAGAGACTCACCAAATAATGCACACCTTGGGAAAAGTCTGTAGACTATTTGATATGAACGTTCACCCAGTGACTCAGTGAAAAATGTACAGCTGAGATAGAGTCAAGAGAATAGAGTCATGAGTCTATTTTCTGTGTTGACACATTCAGAAACAAACTGAAGAATACCCACCTTGGAAACAGTCAGAGTCCAGGTCATAAGGCCACTCAATCAAAACATTATTGTATAATGCACAATGGGTAAATAGTACGGAGTCTATTACATATGGCCTCTTATTGAGAGCTTCAGTGCATAATAAAGAGCTGTGGAGAAGTCAGGACCCTCTTGTAGGTAGCCCCAAGTTACGCAGATACGTGAATTATACACACATGTGTGATAGTCAGGAGAGTATTTGATATGGACACTCATACAGCTGCCCACTGCACCGGCTCAGATCACGTTTCCCAGGAATCTCCTGGTCTGGCTCATTGTCCAAGTTCCATTCAATCAGATGGACATGCCAATCTGCCCTTCCTAATCTCAGATTGCTGGTTTAACAGGGCACACACACCAGTGAGTTTTGTGCCCGGTGCCACTGCGCTGTGGAACCGGCCAAAGCGGCCACGTGAGCCGGCTGTGCTAGCGTCCTGTGTCTCTCCCACACCTGGTACTTTCAACGTTCTGTGGGCAAAAAAATATTTGTCCGAGAATGTGGCTAGGACTCACCCTCTGCGCCTTCACTGAGAGCTGCAATCCGGAGTCGCCTCTATGACGCCATCTTGGAAGTCTGACTCATGAGTCTATTTTCTGTGGTAACGTATTCAGAAACTCACTGAAGAATACCCAACTTGGAAATAGTCAGAGTCCAAGTCATATGGCCACTCAATCAAAGCATTACCGAATAATGCATAATGGGGCAATAGTAAGGAGTCTATTTCATATGGCCTCTCATTGAGAGCTTCAGTGCGTAATAAACAGCTGTGGAGTAGTCAGGACCCTATTTAAAATAGCCCCAAATTACGCAGCTGTGTGAATGATACACACATGTGTGATAGTCAGGAGACTCTTTGATATGGACACTCATACAGCACCTCTTTGAATACTGCACATTTGGGGAAAAATCACTAGTCTATTTCATATGGCGATTCGTTTTGAGAGTCAAAGAATAACGCACACCTGTGAAGTAAAATGGGGTCTATTACACAGGACACTCTTTCAGTATTTCAGGAAATAATATGTATATCTGATAAGCCAGGAATCTCTTTCACATGGCCACCCATTCAGGGCCTCAGGGCATAATACTACCCTCAGAAATAGTCAAGGGTCTACTTCAAATAAGTACACATTCAGAGTCCCTGTAAGTAGTGCACACGAGGGCAATACACAAGAGTCTCTTTTCTTTGCCCACATAGTCAGAGTATCTTCAAAAATACACACCAGGGAAAGAGTTAAGAGCCTACTTCATGTAGCCACTCATTTAGAGCCTCAGTGAATAATTCACACCAGAGTAATAGTCGAGCATTTTTTATGGCCACTCACTATGTGCCTCCCTGAAAGATACACACCTGGGGAATTTTGAGGATTCTATTTCATACTACCACACATTTAGATCTTTATTGAATAATTCACAATGGAGCAATAGTCAGGTGACTATTCTTTCTGGCCTCTCATTCAAAGTTTCAGTGAATAATAAACTTCTATGGAGTAATCAGGGCACTGTTTATGATAGCCATGAATTAAGTGCCTTGCAGAGTTATACACACCTGGGTGATAGGATTTTATTTCATATAGACTCTAATTCTGGGCATTGCTGAGTAATACACAACAGTGGGAGTGTCATGAGACAATTTGGTGTGGACACTCATACAGAACCTGTTTGAATAATGCACACATGGAGAATAATCAGGAGTCTATGTCATACGGCTTCTCATTCAGACAAACAGCAAGTAACGCACATGTGGAGTAATGAGAAGTCTGTTTCATATGGCCGTTCTTTCACAACCTCACTTAATATGACACACTTGTGATATCGTCTGTAGTCTATTGTTTATGGCCATTCATTCAGAGAATCACTGAATTATGCACACCTGCCGAATGGTAAGAGATCTTTATACTATGGCCTCTCATTGAGAGCCTTGCTAAATGTACACACCTGGAAAAATAGTCAGCATTTCTTTTTATCCCCTCATGTAGAGTGTCACTCAATAATACACACCTGTGGAATAGTAAGGACACTTTACATGTGGCCTCTCATTTGGAGTGTCCCTGAATAATGTGGTGTAGTCAGGAGTCTATTTCATGTTGACAAATTTTCAGAGCCTCAATAAATTAGAAAGACCCTTTCTATAGTAAGACATCTAATTAATATGGCCACATCTTGTAAGCCTCTCTCAATAGTACACACATGGAGAATAATTTGGAGTCTATTCGCAATGGACATTCATTCAGAGCTTCGGTGAATAACACACACCCATGAGGTAGCCAGGAGTCTATCTAATTTGGACACTCATTCATTGCCTCAGTGGATAATATGCATGTGTATATTAGTCAGTATTTCATTTCATATGGCCACTGACTTGTAATTTTTATGAATAATGCACAAATGTAAAGTACTTAGCAGTGTTTTTTATAGAGCCACTCATTCAGAGATTCACTGTATGATACAAATATTTAAGAGAGAAAGAATCCTCTTTCATATGGTCACACAATCAGAGCCTCACTGAGAAACAGACACCTGGGGAAGCGTTAGGAGTCTACTTTTTATAGCCTTTCATTTACAGTCTCAGCAAATAATGCATACGTTTGGAATAGACACTAGTCTATTTTATATGGCCAGAAAATCAAAGCCTGAGTGAGTAATACACAACTTTAGAATAGTCACTAGTCTATTCAATGTGCCCAGATATTCAAAGTCAGAGTCAATAATACACACCTGTGGACTAGTCCAAAGAGAATTTCATATGGCCAGAGTTTTAGAGCCTCAGTGAATAATACATACCTGGGGAATACTCAGGAGCCTATTACATAAGGCATCTATTTCAGGGATTCATTGAATAAGGAACACTTGTATTGTACACAGAATTCTATTTCCTAGAGCCAAATATTCAGAACTTAGCTGAATGACATACTCCTTGGTGAAATTCAGGATTCTATTTCGTATAGCCACATATTCAGATCCTAACTGAATAACATACACCTTGGGGGAAGTCAGGATTCTATTTCGTGTAGCCACTCATTTAGATATCGAATGTAAAAACGCACTCCAACGGAGTATTCAGGAGTCTCTGTTTTATGGCCACTCATTCAGAATTACACAGAATAAAACAGAACTATGGAAATTCAGGAGTGTATTTTACATGGCCACTTATTCAGAACCTCATTGAAGAATCATCTATATCTGGAAAACACTCAGGATTCTATTATATATAGCCACTTATTCAGAGACTCACTGAATAATGCACACTCGGGCAATAGTTTGAAGACTATTTGATATGACCGTTCACCCAGTGACTCATTTAAAAATGCACAGATGAAAAATAGTCAAGAGGAAAGTGTCATGAGTCTATTTTCTGTGGTAACTCTCTCAGAAACTCACAGAAAATTACCCAACTTGGAAATAGTCAGAGTCCGGCTCATATGGCCACTCAATCAAAGCATTACCAAATAATGCACAATGGGGCAATATTAAGGAGTCTACTTGATATGGACTCTCATTGAGAGCTTCAGTGCATAATAATCAGCTGTTTAGTAGTCAGGAACCTTTTAAAGGTAGCCCCAAATTTTGCATCTACGTGAATGATACACACATGTGTGACAGACAGGAGATTATTTGATATGGACACTCATACAGCACCACTTTCAAAACTGCGCATTCGGGGAATCATCACTAGTCTATTTCCTATTTTGCTTTGTTTGGAGAGTCAAAAAAATAACGCACACCTGTGGAGTAAAATGGGGTCTATTACATAAGGCCACTCTTTCAGTGTTTCAGTGAATAATATGTATATCTGATAAGTCAGGAATGTCTTTCACATGGCCACTCGTTCAGGGCCTCAGTGGATAATAATCCCCTCAGAAATAGTCAGGGGTCTTCTTCAAAAAGTACACATTCAGAGTCTCTGTATGTAAGGCACACATGGGCAATACACAAGAGTCTCTTTTCTTTGCCCACTTAGTCAGAGTCTCATTCAATAATACACACCTGGGAAAGAGTTAAGAGTCTACTTCATGTAGCCACTCATTTAGAGCCTCAGTGTATAATTCACACCGGAGTAACAGTCGAGAATTTTTTATATGGCTACTCACTTTGTGACTCCCTGAATGATACACACCTGGGGAATACTTATATTCTATGTCATAATAGCACACATTTAGGACCTTATTGAATAATTCGCAATGGAGCAATAGTCAGGTGTCTATTCTTTCTGGCCTCTCATTCAACGTTTCAGTGAATAAAAAACTTCTATGGAGTAATCAGGGCACTGTTTAAAATAGCCACGAATTAAGTGCCTTCCTGTGTAAAACACACCTGAATGATAGTCAGGAGTTTATTTCATATAAACGCTAATTCTGGGTATTGCTGAATAATATAAAACTGAGGGAGTGTCAGGAGTCTATTTGGTATGGACACACATACCGAACTTGTTTGAATTATGCACACATGGAGAATAATCAGGAGTCTATGTCATATGGCTACTCATTCACACAAAAAGTTAATAACTCACATGTGAAGTAATGAAATGTCTGTTTTATATGGCCTTTCTTTCACAGCCTCACTGAATATTAGAAACCTGTGATATAGTCTGGAGTCAATTGTTTATGGCCACTCATTCAGAGCATCACTGAATAATGCACACCTGGGAAATAATCAAAAGTCTCTATTTTATGGCCTCTCATCAAGAGCCTCACTAAATGTACACACCTGGGAAAATAGTCAGAATTTACTTATATAACCTCATTTAGAGTCTCAATAATACACACCTGTGGAAGAGTATGGAGACTTTTTCATGTGTCTACTCTTTTGGAATGACACTGAATAATATGGTGAATTCAGGAGTCTATTTTATGTAGACAAATTTTTAGAACCTCAGTGAATAAAATAGACTCTTTCTACAGTAAGGCATCTAATTAATATTGCCATATCTTTTAAGCCTTACTAAATAATACACACCTGGAGAATAATTTGGAGTCTACTTTTGATGGACATTTATTCAGAGCCACGGTGAATAATGTACACCCGTGTGGTAACCAGGTATCTATTTCATTTTGACACTATTCATAGCCTCAATGGATAATATGCACCTGTGGATTAGTCAGAATTTCATTTCATATGGCCACCGACTCCTAATTTCACTAAATAATGCACAAATATAAAGTACTCAGCAGTCTATTTCACAGAGCCAGTAATTCTGAGATTCACTGAATAATACAAATATTTAAGATAGACAGAATCCTGTTTCATGTGGTCACACAATCAGAGCCTCACTGAGTAACACACACCTGGGGAAACTTTAGAAGTCTACTTTGTATAGCCTCTCAATTGCAGCCTCAGCGAATAATGCACACGTGTGGAATAGACACTAGTCTATTTTATATAACTACAAAATCAAAGCCTGAGTGGGTAATACACAACTATAGAATATTCACAAGTTTATTCCATGTGCCCAAATATTCAAAGTCAGAGTCAATAATACACACCTGTGGACTATTCAGAAAACAATTTCATATGGCCAAAGTTTTAGAGCCTCAGTGAAAAATGTATATCTGGGGAACACTGAGGACGCTATTACATATGGCACCTATTTCAGAGATTCATTGAATAAGAAACACCTTATTGTAGTCAGAATTCTATCTTGTATAGCCACATATTCAGAACCTTACTGAAAGACATACACCGTGGGGAAAGTCGGAATTCTATTTCAAATAGCCACATATTCAGAACCTACCTGAATAACATACACTTTGGAAAAAGTCAGGATTCTTTTACCTATAGTCACCCATTTAGATGCAAAATGTAAAAACGCACACCTGCGGAGTATTCAGGAGTGTCTGTTTTATGGCCACTCATTCAGAGCCTCACAAAATAATACAGAACTATGGAAATTCAGGAATGTATTTTACATGGCCACTTATTCAGAACCTCATTGAAGAATCCTGTATATCTGGAAAATACTCAGTATTCTATTATATATAGCCACTTATTCAGAGACTCACCGAATAATGCATACCTGGGGAATAGTCCGGAGACGATTTGATATTACCGTTCACCCAGTGACTCAGTGAAAAATGCAAAGCTGAGATAGAGTCAAGAGAATGGAGTCATGAGTCTATTTTCTGTGGTGACACATTCAGAAACTAATTTAAGGAAACCTATCTTGGAAATAGTCAGAGTCCAGGTCATATGGCCACTGAATCAAAGCATTATCGAATAATGCACAGTGAAGCAATAGTAAGGCGTATATTACATATGGCCTCTCATTGAGAGCTTCAGTGCATCAGAAAGAGCTGTGAAGTAGTCAGGACCCTCTTTTAGGTAGCCCCATATTATGCAGCTGCGTGAATGATACACACATGTGTAATAGTCAGGAGACTATTTGATATGGACACTCATACAGCACCTCTTTGAATACTGCACATTTGGGGAATAATCACTAGTCTATTTCATATGATAATTCATTTGGAGAGTTAAAAAATAACCCACCCCTGTGGAGTAAAATGTGGTCTATTACATAAGGCCACTCTTTCAGTGTTTCAGTGAATAATATGTATATCTGATAAGTCAGGAATGTCTTTCACATGGCCACTCGTTCAGGGCCTCAGTTCATATTACTCCCCTCAGAAATAGACAAGGGTCTACTTCAAAAAAGTACATATTCAGAGTCTCTGTATGTGGCGCACACATGGGCAATACACAAGAGTCTCTTTTCTTTGCCCACTTAGTCAGAGTTTCATTCAATAATACACACCTGGTTAAGAGTTAAGAGTCTACTTCCTGTAGCCACTCATTTAGCACCTTAGTGAACAATTCACATCAGAGTAACAGTCGAGAATTTTTTATATGGCCACTCAGTATGTGACTCCCTGAATGGTACACACCTGGGTAATCCTCATATTCTATGTCATAATAGCACACATTTAGAACCTTTTTGAATAATTCACAATGGAGCAATAGTAAGGTGTCTATTTTTTCTGGCCTCTCTTTCAACGTTTTATTGAATAAGAAACTTCTATGGAGTAATCAGGGCACTGCTTAAGATAGCCACGAATTAGGTGCCTTCCTGAGTGATAGACACCTGGGTGTTAGTCATTAGTTTATTTTATATGAACTCTAATTCTGGTAATTGCTGAGTAATACGCAACAGGGGTAGTGTCAGGAGTCAATTTGGTGTGGACAATCATACAAAAACTGTTTGAATAATGCACACATGGAGAATAATCAGGAGTGTATGTCAAAAGGCTGCTCTTCAGGCAAATAGTGAATAATGCACATGTAGAGTAATGAGAAGTCTGTTTCATATGGCCGTTCTTTCACGACCTCACTGAATATTACACACTTGTGATATCGTCTAAAGTCTATTGTTTATGGTCACTAATTCAGAGAATCACTGAATAATGCACACCTTCAGAATGGTAAGAAGTCTTTATCCTATGGCCTCTCATTGAGAGCCTCACTAAATGTACACACCTGGGAGAAGAGTAAGGATTTACTTATATCACCTCATTTAGAGTCTCACTCAATTATACACACCTGTGGAAGACTATGGAGACTTTTTCATGTGTCTAATATTTCAGAGTGCCATTGAATAATGTGGTGAATTCAGGAGTCTATTTTATGTAGACAAATTTTCAGAATCTCAGTGAATAAAAGAGACTCTTGCAATAGTAAGGCATCTAATTAATATGGACTCATCTTGTAAGCCTTACTAAATAATACACACCTGGAGAATAATTTGGAGTGAATTTTTGATGGACATTCTTTCAGAGCCATGGTGAATAATGCACACCCATGTGGTAGACAGGTGTCAATTTCATTTGGACCAAATTCATAGCCTCCGTGGATAATATGCACGTTTGGATTAGTCAGGATTTCATTTCATATGGCCACTGACTCATAATTTCAGTGAATAATGCACAAATGTAAAGTACTCAGCAGTATGTTTCACAGAGCCACTCATTCAGAGATTCACTGAATAATACAAATATTTAAGATAGACAGAACCCTATTTCATATGGGCACACAATCAGAGCCTCACTGAGTAACACACACCTGGGGAAACGTTAGGAGTCTACTTTATATAGCCTCTAACTTGCAGCCTCAGCGAATAATGCACACGTTTGGAATAGACACTAGTCTATTTTATATGGCCAGAAAATCAAGGCCTGAGTGAGTAATACACAACTTTAGAATAGTCACAAGTCTATTCCATATGCACAAATATTCAAAGTCAGAGTCAATAATACACACCTGTGGACTAGTCATAAAACAATTTCATATGAACAAAGCTTTAGAGCCTCAGTGATTAATACATACCTGGGGAATTCTCTGGACGCTATTACATATGGCACCTATTTCAGAGATTCATTGTATAAGGAACAGTTGTATTGTAGTCAGAAATCTATTTTATATAGCCACATATTCAGAACCTAATGTAAAGACATATACCTTGGGGAAAGTAAGGATTCTATTTTTGTATAGCCACATACTCAGAACCAAACTGTATAACATACACCTTAAGTATATTCAGGATTCTATTTTCCTGTAGCCACCCGTTTAGATACCAGATGTAAAAACACACAACTGCGGAGTATTCCGGAGTGTCTCTTTTATGGCCAATCATTCAGAGCATCACAGAATAATACAGAATTATGGAAATTCAGGAGTGTATTTTACATCGCCAGTTATTCAGAACCTTATTGACAAAACATGTATATATGGAAAATACTCAGTATTCTATTATACATAGCCACTTATTCAGAGACTCACCGAATAATGCACATCTGGGTAATAGTCTGGAGACTATTTGATACGACCGTTCACCCAGTGACTCAGTGAAGAATGCACAGCTGAGATAGAGTCAAGAAAATAGAGTCATGAGTCTATTTTCTGATGTGACACATTCAGAAACTAACTGAAGAATACCCACCTTGGAAATAGTCAGAGTCCAGGTCATAAGGCCACTCAATGAAAGCATTACCGAATAATGCACAATGGAGCAATAGTAAGGAGTCTATTACATATGGCCTCTCATTGAGAGCTTCAGTGAATAATAAAGAGCTGTGGAGTAGTCAGGACCCTTTTTTAAATAACCCCAAGTTACGCAGCTACGTGAATGATACACACAATAGTCAGGAGATTATTTTATATGGACACTCATACAGCACCTCTTCGAATACTGCATATTTGGAGAATAATCACTAGGTTATTTCACATGGTGATTGGTTTAGAGAGCCAAAAAAATAACGCACACCTGTGGAGTAAAATGGAATCTATTACATAAGGCCACTCTTAGTGTTTCAGTGAATAATATGTTTATCTGATAAGTCAGGAATGTCTTTCACATGGCCACTCTTTCAGGGCCTCAGTGCATAATACTCCCCCCAGAAATAGTCAAGGGTTTACTTTAAAAAGGTACACATTCAGAGTCTCTGTAAGTAACACACATATGGGCAACACACAAGAGTCTCTTTTCTATGCCCACTTAGTGAGAGGTTCATTCAATAATACACACGTGGAAAAGAGTTAAGAGTCTACTTCATGTAGCCACTCATTTAGCGCCTCAGTGAATAATTCACAAAGGAGTAACAGTCGAGCATTTTTTTATATGGCCACTCACTACGTGCCTTCCTGAATGATACACACCTCTGGAATCCAAAGGATTCTATTTCATAAAACCACACATTTAGAACCTTATTGAATAATTCACAATGGAGCAATAGTATGGTGTCTATTCTTTCTGGACTCTCATTCAAAGTTTCAGTGAATAATAAATTTCTACAGAGTAATCAGGGCACTGCTTAAGATAGCCACGAATTTAGTGCCATCCTGAGTGATACACACCTGGATGATAGTCAGGAGTTGATTTTACATGAATTCTGATTCTTGGAATTGCTGAGTAATACACAGCTGGTTCAGTGTCAGGAGTCTATTTGCTCTGGACACTCATAATAACCTGTTTTAATAATGCACATATGGAGAATAATCAGGAGTCTATGTCATAGGGCTACTCATTCAGACAAACAGTGATAAACGCACATGTGGAGTAATGAGAAGTCTGATTCATATAGCCGTTATTTCACAGCCTCACTGAATATTACACACTTGTGATATAGTGTGGAGTCTATTGTTTATGGCCACTCATTCACAGAATCACTGAATAATGCACAACTGCCGAATAGTCAGAAGTCTCTATCCTATGGCCTCTCATTAAGGGCCTCACTAAATCTACACGCCTGAGAAAATAGTCAGGATTTACTTACATAACCTCATTTAGAGTGTCTCTCAATAATTCACACCTGTGGAATAGTAAGAAGACTTTTTCATGTGGCCTCTCATTCGGAGTGTCACTGAATAATGTGTTGTAGTCAGGAGTCTATTTCATGTAGATACATTTTCAGAGCCTCAGTGAATAAGTGAGACCCTTGCTATAGTAAGGCATCTAATTAATATGGCCACATCTTGTAAGCCTCACTAAATAATACACACCTGGAGAATAATTTGGAGTCCATTTTCGGTGGACATTCATTCAGAGCCTCGGTGAATAATGCACACGCATGGGGTAGCCAAGAGTCAATTTCATTTGGACACTCATTCATAGCCTCAGTGTATGATATGCACGTGTAGATTAGTCAGGATTTCATTTCATATGGACACCGTCTCGTAATTTCAATGAATAATGCACAAATGTAAAGTACTCAGCAGTCAATTTCATAGAGCCACTCATTCAGAGATTCACTGAATAATACAAATATTTAAGATACACAGAATCCTGTTTTATATGGTCACACAATCAGAGCCTCAATGAGTAACACACACCTGGGGAAACGTTAGGAGTCTACTTTATACAGCTTCTCATTTACAGCCTCAGCGAATAATGCACACGTCTGGAATAGACACTACTCTATTTTATCTGGCCACAAAATCAAAGATTGAGTGAGTAATACACAACTTTAGAATAGTCACAAGTCTATTCCATATGCCCAAATATTCAAAGTCAGAGTTAATAATACACACCTGTGGACTAGTCAAAAAAAATTTCATATGGCCAAAGTTTTAGAGCCTCAGTGAATAATACAAACCTGGGGAATACTCAGGACGCTATTTTATATGGCATCTATTTTAGAAATTCATTGAATAAGGAACACCTGTATTGTAGTCAGAAATCTATTTCGTATAGCCACATATTCAGAACCTAGCAGAATGACATACACCTTGGAAAAAATCAGGAATCTGTTTGGTATAGCCAAATCTTCTGAAGCTAACTGAAAAGCATTCACCCCGGGGAAAGTCAGGATTCTATTTCGTATAGCCACTCATTTAGACACCGAATGTAAAAACGCAACCCTGATTAGAATTCAGGAGTTTATTTTTGATGGCTGTTTATTCAGAGCTTTACAGAATAATACAGAACTATGGAAATTCAGGAGTGTATTTCATATGGCCACTTATTCAGAGCCTTATTGAAGAATTATATATATCTGGAAAATACTCAGGATTCTATTATATATAACCAATTATTCAGAGACTTCCTAAATAATGAACACCTGGGGAATAGTCTGGAGATTATTTGATATGACTGTTTACCCAGTGACTCAGTGAAAAATGCACAGCTGAGAAATAGTCAAGAAGATGGAATCATGAGTCTATTTTCTGTGGTCATGCATTCAGAAACTCACTCAAGAATAAACAAATTGGTAAGAGTCAGAGTCCAAGTCATACAGCCACTCAATCAAAGCATTACCGAATAATGCACAATGGGGCAATAGTAAGGAGTCTATTTCATATGGCCTCTAATTGAGAGGTTCAGTGCATAATAAACAGCTGTGAAGTAGTCATGATCCTCTATAAGTTAGCCCCAAATTACACAGCTAAATGAATGATACACACATGTGTGATAGTCAGGAGACTCTTCGATATGAACACTCATACGGCACCTCTTCGAACACTGCACATTTGGGGAATAAACACTCATCTATTTCATAAGGTGATTCGTTTGGAGAGAAAAAATAACTCCCACCTGTGGAATAAAATGGGGTCTATTATATATTAACACTCTTTCAGTTTCCGTGAATAATATTTCTATCTGATAAGTCGGGAATCTCTTTCACATGGTTACTCATTCATGGCCTCAGTGCATAATACTCTGCTCAGAAACAGTCAAGGGCCTACTTGAAATAAGTACACATTTAGAGCCTCTGTAAGTAATGCACACATGGCCAATACACAAGAGTCTCTTTTCTTTGACCACTTAGTCAGAGTCCATTTAGTAATACATACCTGGGGAAGAGTTAAGTGTCTACTTGGTGCAGACACTCATTTAGAGCCTCGGTGAATAATTCACACAGGAGTAATATTCCAGCATTTTTAATATGACCACTCACTATGTGCCTCCCTGAATGATACACGCCTGGGGAATCCTCCGGATTCTATTTCATGCTACCACACATTTAGAACCTCATTGAATAATTCACAATGGAGCAATAGTCAGGTGTCTATTCTTTCTGGACTCTCATTCAAAGTTTCAGTAAATAATAAACTTCTATGTAGTAATCAGGGCACTGCTTAAGATAGCCACGAATTAAGTGTCTTCCTGAGTGATACACACCTGGGTGATAGTCAGGAGTTTATTTCACATGAACTCTAATTCTTGGTGTCGCTGTGTAATACCCAACTGGTTCAGTGTCAGGAGTCTATTTGCTCTGGACACTCATACAGAATCTGTTTCAATAATGCACACATGGAGAATAATCAGGAGTCTATGTCATACGGCTACTCATTCAGACAAACAGTGAAAAACGCACATGTGGAGTAATGAGAAGTCTGATTCATATAGCCGTTACTTCACAGCCTCACTGAATATTACACACTTGTGATATAATGTGGAGTCTACTGTTTATGGCCACTCATTCAGAGAATCACTGAATAATGTACACCTGCGAAATAGTCAGAAGTCTCTAACCTACGGCCTCTCATTAAGAGCCTCACTAAATCTACAAGCCTGAGAAAATAGTCAGGATTTACTTACATAACCTCATTTAGAGTGTCTCTCAATATTTCACACCTGTGGAATAGTAAGAAGACTTTTTCATGTGGCCTCTCATTCGGAGTGTCACTGAATAATGTGTTGTAGTCAGGAGTCTATTTCATGTAGACACATTTTCAGAGCCTCAGTGAATAAGTGAGACCCTTGCTATAGTAAGGCATCTAATTAATATGGCCACATCTTGTAAGCCTCACTGAATAATACACACCTGGAGAATAATTTGGAGTCCATTTTCGATGGATATTCGTTCAGAGACTTGGTGAATAATGCACACACGTGGGGTAGCCAAGAGTCAATTTCATTTGGACACTCATTCATAGCCTCAGTGGATGATATGCATGTTTGGATTAGTCAGAATTTCATTTCATATGGCCACTGTCTCGTAATTTCAAAAAATAATGCACAAATGTAAAGTACTCAGCAGTCTACTATATAGAGCCACTCATTCAGCGATTCACTGAATAATACAAATATTTAAGATACACAGAATCCTATTTCATATGGTCACACAATCTCAACCTCACTGAGAAACACAGACCTGGGGAAGCCTTAGGAGTCTACTTTATACAGCTTCTCATTTACAGCCTCAGAGAGTAATGCACACGTGTGGAATTGTCACTAGTCTATTTTATATGGCCACAAAATCAAAGCCTGAGTGAGTAATACAGAACTTTAGAATAGTCACAAATCTATTCCATATGCCCAAATATTCAAAGTCAGAGTTAATAATACACACCTGTGGACTAGTCAAAAAACAATTTTATGTGGCCAAAGTTTTAGAGCCTCAGTGAATAATACATACCTGGGGAATACTCAGGACGCTATTACATATGGCACCTATTTCAGAGATTCTGTAATAAAAAACACTGGGGTCTATTGGGGGTAATGGGGGAGGGACAGCGGGGGGGAGCTGGGGAGGGATAGCCTGGAGATGAATGCCAAGTGTGGGTGAAGTGTAGGAACGCAGCAAAGCACACTGCCATGTGTGTACCTATGCAACTATCTTGAACGATCTGCACATGTACCCCAAAACCTATAATGCAATAAAAATTAAAAAAAGAAACACCTGTATTGTAGTCAGAAATCTATTTCGTATAGCCACATATTCAGAACCTAGCTGAATGACATACACCTTGTAAAACGTAAGGATTCTGTTTGGTATAGCCAAATATTCTGAAACTAACTGAAGAGCATTCACCCCGGGGAAAGTCAGGATTCTATTTCGTATAGACACTCATTTAGACACGGAATGTAAATAAGCAAACCTGCTTAGAATTCAGGAGTCTTTTTTAGATGGCCATTTACTCAGAGATTTACAGAAGAATACAGAACTATAGAAATTCAGGAGTGTATTTTACGTGGCCACTTACTCAGAACCTCATTGAAGAATCATATATATCTGGAAAATACTCAGAATTCTATTATATATAACCACTTATTCAGAGACTCACTAAATAATGCACACCTGGGGAATAGTCTGGAGATTATTTGATATGACTGTTCACCCAGTGATTCAGTGAAACATGCACAGCTGAGAAATAGTCAAGAGGATGGAGTCATGAGTCTATTATCTGTGGTGACGCATTCAGAAACTCACTGAAGAATAAACAAACTGGTAATAGAGTCCAGGTCATACAGCCACTCAATCAAAGCATTACAGAATAATGCACAATGGTGCAATAGTAAGGAGTCTATTTCATATGGCCTCTAATTGAGAGGTTCAGTGTGTAATAAACAGCTGTGAAGTTTGGAGGATCCTCTATAAGTTAGCCCCACAACTAAGTGAATGATACACACATGTGTGATAGTCAGGAGACTCTTTGATATGGACACTCATACGGCACCTCTTTGAACACTGCACATTTGGGGAATAAACACCCATCTATTTCATATGGTGATTCATTTGGAGAGTCAAAAAATAACGGAAACCTGTGGAGCAAAATGGGGTCTATTATACATTGACACTCTTTTAGTGTTTCCGTGAATAATATTTCTATCTGGTAAGTCAGGAATCTCTTTCACATGGTTACTCATTCATGGCCTCAGTGCATAATACTCCCCTCAGAAATAGTCAAGGGCCTACTTCAAATAAGTACACATTTAGAGCCTCTGTAAGTAATGCACACATGGCCAATACACAAGAGTCTCTTTTCTATGACCACTTAGTCAGAGTCCATTCAATAATACACAACTGTGGAAGAGTTAACTGTCTACTTCGTGCAGACACTCATTTAGAGCCCCAGTGAATAATTCACACAGGAGTAAAAGTCGAGCATTTTTTATATGGCCACTCACTATGTGCCTCCCTGAATGATACACACCTGGGGAATCCTCAGGATTCTATTTCATGCTACCACACATTTAGAACCTTATTGAATAATTCACAATGGAACAATAGTCAGGTATCTATTCTTTCTGGACTCTCATTCAAAGTTTCAGTGAATAATAAACTTCTATGTAGTAATTAGGGCACTGCTTAAGATAGCCACAAATTAAGTGACTTCCTGAGTGATACACACCTGGGTGATAGTCAGCAGTTTATTTTACATGAACTCTAATTCTTGGTATCGCTGAGTAATACACAGCTGGTTCAGTGTCAGGAGTCTATTTGCTCTGGACATTCATAGAGAACCTGTTTTAATAATGCACACATGGAGAATAATCAGGAGTCTATGTCATACGGCTACTCATTCAGACAAACAGTGAAAAACGCACATGTGGAGTAATGAGAAGTCTGATTCATATAGCCGTTACTTCACAGCCTCACTGAATATTACACACTTGTGATATAATGTGGAGTCTACTGTTTATGGCCACTCCTTCAGAGAATCACTGAATAATGTACACCTGCGGAATAGTCAGAAGTCTCTGTCCTACGGCCTCTCATTAAGAGCCTCACTAAATCTACAAGCCTGAGAAAATAGTCAGGATTTACTTACATAACCTCATTTAGAGTGTCTCTCAATAATTCGCACCTATGGAATAGTAAGGAGACTTTTTCATGTGGCCTCTCATTCGGAGTGTCACTGAATTATGTGTTGTAGTCAGGAGTCTATTTCATGTGGACACATTTTCAGAGCCTCAGTGAATAAGTGAGACCCTTGCTATAGTAAGGCATCTAATTAATATGGTCACATCTTGTAATTCTTACTGAATAATACACACCTGGAGAATAATTTGGAGTCCATTTTCGGTGGACATTCATTCAGAGCCTCAGTGAATAATGCACACGCGTGGGGTAGCCAAGAGTCAATTTCATTTGGACACTCATTCATAGCCTCAGTGGATGATATGCATGTGTATTAGTCAGGATTTCATTTTATATGGCCACTGTCTCATAATTTCAAAGAATAATGCACAAATGTAAAGTACTCAGCAGTCTATTTTATAGAGCCACTCATACCGAGATTCACTGAATAATAAAAATATTTAAGATACACAGAATCCTGTTTCATATGGTCACACAATCACAGCCTCACTGAGAAACACACACCTGGGGAAGCGTTAGGAGTCTACTTTATAGAGCTTCTCATTTACTGCCTCAGCGAATAATGCACACGTGTGGAATAGACACTGGTCTATTTTATGTGGCCACAAAATCAAAGCCTAAGTGAGTAATACACAACTTTAGAATAGTCACTAATCTATTCCACATGCCCAAATATTCAAATGAGAGTTAATAATACACACCTGTGGACTAGTCAAAAACAATTTTATATGGCCAAAGTTTTAGAGCCTCGGTGAATAATACATACCTGGGAATACTCAGGACGCTATTACATATGGCATCTATTTCAGAGATTCATTGAATAAGGAACACCTGTATTGTAGTCAGAAATCTATTTCGTATACTCACATATTCAGAACCTAGCTCAATGACATACACCTTGGAAAAAGTCAGGATTCTGTTTGGTATAGCCAAATATTCTGAAACTATCTGAATAGCATTTACCCCGAGGAAAGTCAGGATTCTATTTCGTATAGCCACTCATTTAGACACCGAACGTAAAAAGGCAAACCTGCTTAGAATTCAGGAGTCTCTTTTTGATGGCCATTTACTCTGAGATTTACAGAAAAATACAGAACTATGGAAATTCAGGAGTGTATTTTACATGGCCAATTATTCAGAACCTCATTGAAGAATCATATATATCTGGAAAATACTCAGGATTCTATTATATATAACCACTTATTCAGACACTCACTAAATAATGCACACCTGGGGAATAGTCTGGAGATTATTTGATATGACTGTTCACCCAGTGACTCAGTGAAAAGTGCACAGCTGAGAAATAGTCAAGAGGATGGAGCCATGAGTCTATTTTCTGTGGTGACACATTCAGAAACCCACTGAAGAATAAACAAATTGGTATTAGTCAGAGTCCAGGTCATAAGGTCACTTAATCAAAGCATTACGGAATAATCCACAATGGGGCAATAATAAGGAGTCTATTTCATATGGCCTCTAATTGAGAGGTTCAGTGCGAAATAAACAGCTGTGAAGTTTAGAGGATCCTCTATATGTTAGCCCCAAATTACGCAGCTAAGTGAATGATACACACATGTGTGATAGTCAGGAGACTCTTTGATATGGACACTCATATGGCACCTCTTCGAACACTGCACATTTGGGGAATAAACACTCATCTATTTCTTACGGTGATTCGTTTGGAAAGTCAAAAAATAACGCACACCTGTGGAGTAAAATGGCGTCTATTACATAAGGCCACTCTTTCAGTGTTTCAGTGAATAATATGTATATCTTATAAGTCAGGAATCTCTTCCACATGGCCACTCATTCAGGGCCTCAGTGCGTAACACTCCCCTCAGAAATACTCAAGAATCTACTTCAACTAAGAACACATTCACAGTCTCTGTAAGTAAAGCACATATGGGCAATACACAAGAGTCGCTCTTCCATGCCCATTTAGTCAGAGTCTCATTCAATAATACACACCGAGGCAAGAGTTAAGTGTCTACGTCATGTAGCCACTCATTTAGAGCCTCTGTGTATAATATACACCAGAGAAATAGTGGAGCATTTTTTATGGTCACTCACTATATGCCTCTCTGAATGATACACACCTGGGGAATCCTCAGGATTCTATTTCATACTACCACACATTTAGAACCTTACTGAATAATTCATAATGGAGCAATAGTCAGGTGTCTATTCTTCCTGGCCTCTCATTCAAAGATTCAGTGAATGATAAAATTCTATGAAGTAATCAGGGCACTGCTTATGATAGCCACGAATTAAGTGTCTCCCTGAGTGATACACAACTGCGTGATAGTCAGGAGTTTATTTCATATGAACTCTAACTCTGGGTATTGCTGTATAATACACAAGTGGGAAAGTGTCAGGAGTCTATTTTGTATGGACAGTCATACAGAACCTGTTTGAATAATGCACACATGGAGAACAATCAGGAGTCTATATCATACTGCAACTTATTCAGGCAATCAGTGAATAACGCACATGTGGATTAATGAGAAGTCTGTTTCATATGGCCATTCTTTAACAGCCTCACTGAATATTACACACTTGTGATATATTATGGAGTCTATTGTTTATGGCCACTCATTCAGAGAATCACTGAATAATGCACACCTGTGGAATAGTCAGAATTCTTTATCCTTTAGCCTCCCATTGAGAGACTCACTAAATGTACACACCTGGGAAAATAGTCAGAATTTTCTTTTATCACCTCATTTAGAGTCTCACTCAATAATGCACACCTTTGGAAGAGTAAGGAGACTTTATAATGTGGCCTCTCATTCGGAGTGTCACTGAATAATGTGGTTTAGTCAGGAGTCTATTTCATGTAGATATATTTTCAGAGCCTCAGTGAATAAGAGAGACACTTGCTTTAGTAAGGCATCTAATTAATATAGCCACACCTTGTATGCTTCACTGAGTAATACACACCTGGAGAATAATTTGGAATCTATGTTGGATGGACATTCATTCAGAGCCCCGGTGAATAATGTACACACGTGGGGTACCTAGGAGTCTATTTCATTTGGAAACTCATTCAGAGCCTCAGTGGATAATATGCAATTCGGGATTAGTCAAAATTTCATTTCATATGGCCACTGACTCGTAATTTCAGTGAATAACGCACAAATATATTCAGCAGTCTATTTCATAGAGCCTCTCATTCAGATATTCACTGAGTAATACAAATATTTAAGGTAGACAGAATTGTGTTTCATATGGTCACACAATCAGAGCCTCACTGAGTAACACACACCTGGGGAAGCATTAGGAGTCTACTTTATATAGCCTCTCATTTACAGACTCGGTGAAAAATGCACACGTGTGGAATAGACAGTAGTATATTTTATATGGCCACAAAATCTAAGCCTGCGTGAGTAATACACAACTTTAGAATACTCAATAGTTTGTTCCATGTGCCTAAATATTCAAAGTCTAAGTCAATAATACAAACCTCTGGAGTAGTCACAAAATTTTATGTGGCCAACGTTTTAGAGCCTCAGTGCATAATACATACCTGGGGAATTCTCAGGACGCTATTACATATGGCATCTATTTCAGAGATTCATTGAATAAGGAACAACTGTATTGTAGTCAGAATTTTATTTCGTATAGCCACATATTCAGAACCTAACTGAATGACATACACCTTGGAAAAAGTCAGGATGCTATTTTGTGAAGCCACATATTCAGAAACTAACTGAGTATCATTCACCTTGGAGAAAGTCAAGATTCTATTAAGTATAGCTACTCACTTAGATACCGACTGTAAAAATGTACACCTGTGGAGTATTCAGGAGTCTTGGTTTTATGGCCACTCATTCAAGGTTTCACAGAATAATACAGAACTATGAAAATTCAGGAGTTTATTTTACATGGCCAGTTATTCATAACATGACTGAAGAATCATATATATCTGGAAAATACTCAGGATTCTATTATATATAGCCACTTATTCAGAGACTCACTGAATAATGCACACATGGGGAATAGTCTGAAGACTATTTGATATGACCGTTCACCCAGTGACTATACCATCTCACACCAGTTAGAATGGCGATCATTAAAAAATCTGGAGACAGCAGATGCTGGAGAGGATGTGCAGAAATAGGAACACTCTTACACTGTTGGTGGGAGTGTAAATTAGTTCAACCATTGTGGAAGACAGTGTGGCGATTCCTCAGGGACCTAGAAATAGAAATTCCATTTGACCCAGCAATCCCATTACTGGGTATTTATCCAAAGGACTATAAATCGTTCTACTATAAGGACACATGCACACGAATGTTCATTGCAGCACTGTTTACAATAGCAAGGACCTGGAACCAACCCAAATGCCCAACGATGATAGACTGGACTGGGAAAATGTGGCACATATACACCATGGAATATTATGCAGCAATAAAAAATGATGAGTTTGTGTCCTTTTTAGGGACATGGATGAATCTGGAGAACATCATTCTCAGCAAACTGACACAAGAACAGAAAAAGAAATACCGCATATACTCACTCATAGGTGGTTGAGAAAAATGAGAACACATGGACACAGAGAGGTGGTCTACTATACACTGGGAACTGTTGGGGGGAATGGGGGAGGGACAGCAGGGGGAGGCTGGGGGGGATGACCTGGGGATGACTACCAAGTGTGGGTGAAGGGGAGGAAGGCAGCAAAGCACACTGCCATATGTGTACCTATGCAACTATCTTGCACGTTCTGCACATGTACCCCCAAACCTATAATGCAATAAAAATTAAAAAAGAAAAAAAAAGAAAGAAAAAAAAAGAAAAATGCACAGCTGAGAAATATTCAAGAGTATAAAGTCATGAGTCTATTTTCTGCGGTAAATCATTCAGAAACTCACTGAAGAATACCCATCTTAAAAACAGTCAGAGTCCAGGTCATATGGCCACTCAATCAAAGTATTACCGAATAATGCACAATGGGGCCATACTAAGGATTCTATTTCATATGGCCTCTCAGTCAGAGCTTCAGTGCATAATAAAGAGCTGTGTAGTAGTCAGGAACCTCTTTAAGGTAGCACCAAATTACACAGCTACATGAATGATACACACATGTGTGATAGTCAGGAGACTCTTTGATATGGACACTCATACAGCACCTCTTGATTACTGCACATTTGTGGAAAAATCACTTGTCTATTTCATATGGTGATTCGTTTGGAGAATCAAGAAACACCGCACACCTGTGGAGTAAAATGGGGTCTATTAGATAAGGCCACTCTTTCAGTGTTTTAGTGAATAATGTGTATATCTGATAAGTCAGGAATCTCTTTTACATGGCCACTCGTTCAGGTCCTCAGTGCATAATACTTCCCTCAGAAATACTCAAGGGTCTACTTCAAATAAGGACACATTCAGAGTCTCTGCAAGTAATGCACACATGGGCAATACACAAGAGTCACTTTTCTATGCCCACTTAGTCAGAGTCTCATTCAATAATACACACCTGTGGAAGAGTTAAGTGTCTACTTCGTGCAGACACTCATTTAGAGCCTCAGTGAATAATTCACACCGGAGTAAAAGTCGAGCATTTTTTATATTGTCACTCACTATGTGCCTCCCTGAATGATACACACCTGCGAAATCCTCAGGATTCTATTTCATACTACCACACATTTAGAACCTTACTGAATAATTCACAATGAAGCAACAGTCAGGTGTCTATTCTTTCTGGCCTCTCATTCAAAGATTCAGTGAATAATAAACTTCTATAAAATAATCAGGGCACTGCTTACGATAGCCACGAATTAAGTGCATTTCTGTGTGATACACACCTGGGTGATAGTCAGGAGTTTATCTTTTATGAACTGTAATTCTGGGTATTGCTGTATAATACACAACTGGGAAAGTGTCAGGAGTCTATTTGGTATGGACACTCATACAGAACCTGTTTAAATAATACACACATAAAGAATAATCCGAAGTCTATGTCATATGGCTACTCATTCAGACAAACAGTAAATTAAGCTCATGTGGAGTAATGAGAAATCTGTTTCATATGGCCGTTCCTTCACAGCCTCACTGAATATTACACACTTGTGATATAGTATGGAGTCTATTGTTTATGGCCACTCATTCAGAGAATCACTGAATAATTCACACCTGCGGAATAGTCAGAAGTCTCGATACTATGGCCTTTCATTTAGATCCTCAATAAATGTACACAGCTGGGAAAATAGTCAGGATTTACTTATATACCCTCTTTTAGAGTCTCACTCAATAATGCACACCTGTGGAAGAGTAAGGAGACTTTTTCATGTGGCCTGTCATTCGTAGTGTCTCTGAATAATGTGGTTTAATCAGGAGTCTATTTTATGTAGACACATTTTCAGAGCCTCAGTGAATAAGAGAGAACCTTGCTATAGTAAGGTATCTAATTATTATACCCACATCTTGTAAGCCTCACTGAATAATACAAACCTGGAGAATAATTTGGACTCTATGTTAAATGGACATTAATTCAGAGCCTCGGTGAATAATGCACACCCATGGGGTAGCCAGGATTCTATTTCATTTGGACACTCATTAATAGCCTCAGTGGATAATATTTAATTCTGGATTAGTCAAAATTTCATTTCGTATGGCCACTGACTAGTAATTTCAGTGAATAATGCACAAATGTAAAGTACCCAGCAGTCTATTTCATAGAGCCACTCATTCAGAGATTCACTGAATAATAAAATTATGTATGATAGACAGAATCCTGTTTCATATGGTCACACAATCAGATCCTCACTGAGTAACACATACCTGGGGAAACGTTAGGAGTCTACTTTATATAGCCTCTCATTTACAGACTCAGCGAATAATGCACACGTGTTGACTAGACACTAGTCTATTTTATATTGCCACAAAATCAAAACCTGAGTGAGTAATACACAACTATAAAATAGTCACTAGTCTATTCCATATGCCGAATTATTCAAAGTCAGAGTCAATAATACACACCTGTGGACTAGTAAAAAAACAACCTCTTATGGCCAAAGTTATAGAGCCTCAGTGAATAATACATTCCTGGAGAATACTCTGGAAACTATTAAATATGGTATCTATTTCAGAGATTCATTGAATAAGGAACACCTGTATTGTAGTCTGAATTCTTTTGTAAACCCACATATTCAGAACTTAATAGAATGACATACACCTTGGGGAAAGTCAGGATTCTATTTCGTATAGCCACATATTCAGAACCGAACTGAATAACATACACCTTGTGGAAAGTTAGGATTCTATTTCCTATAGCCACTCATTTAGATACCGAATGTAAAAACGCACACCTGCGGAGTATTCAGGAGTCTCTGTTTTATGGCCACTCTTTCAGAGCCTCACAGAATAATACGGAACTATGAAAATTCAAGAGTGTATTTTACATGGCCACTTATTCACAACCTCATTGAAGAATCATATATATCTAGAAAATACTGAGGATTCTATAATATATAGCCGCTTATTCTGAGACTCACTGAATAATGCACACCTGGGGAATATTCTTGAAACTATTTGATATGACCGTTCACCAAGTGACTCAGTGAAAAATTCACAGCTGAGAAATAGTCAAGAGGATAGAGTCATGAGTCTATTTTATGTAGTAACTCATTCAGAATTTCACTGAAAAATATCCACCTTGGAAATAGAGTCCAGGTCATAAGGCCACTCAATTAAAGCATTACTGAATCATGCAAAAGGGGGCAATAGTAAGGAGTCTATTTTGTATGGCCTCTCATTGAGAGCTTCAGTGGGTAATAAAGAGCTGTGGAGTAGTCAGGACCCTCTTTAAGGTGAACGCAAATTACACAGCTACCTGAATTATACACACATGTGTGATAGTCAGGAGACTATTTGATATGGACACTCATACAACACCTCTTTGAATACTGCACATTTGGGGAATAATCACTAATCTACTTCATATGGTGATTCGTTTGGAGAGTCAAAAATTAACGCACACCTGTGGAGTACAATGGGGTCTATTACATAAGGCCACTCTTTCACTGTTTCAGTGAATAATATGTGTATCTGATAAGTTAGAAATCCCTTTCACATGGCCACTCGTTCAGGGCCTCAGTTCATAATACTCCCCTCAGAAATAGTCACGGTTCTACTTCAAATAAATACACATTCAGAGTCTCTGTAAGTAATGCACACATGGGCAATACACAAGGGTCGCTTTTCTATGCCCACTTAGTCAGAGTCTCATTCAATAATACACACCTGAGGAAGAATTAAGAGTCTACTTCATGGAGCCACTCATTTAGAGCCTCAGTGAATAATTCACATCAAAGTAATTGTCGAGTATTTTTAATATGGCCACTCACTATATGCCTCCCTGAATGATACACACCAGGGTAATCCTCAGGATTCTCTTTCATGCTACCAAACGTTTAGAACCATATTGAATTATTCACAATGGAGAAATAGTCAGGTGTCTATTCTTTCTTGCCACTCATTCATAGTTTCTGTGAATAATAAACTTCTATGGAGTAATCAGGGCACTGTTTAAGGTAGCCAAGAATAAAGTGCATTTCTGAGTGATACACATCTGGGTAATAGTCAGAAATTTATTTCTTATGAACTCTAATTCTGCGAATTGCTGTGCAATACACAACTGAGGGAGTGTCAGGAGTCTACTTGGTATGGACCCTCATACAGAACCTGTTTGAATAATGCACACATGGAGAATAATCAGGATTCTCTGTCATACGGCTACTCATTCAGACAAACAGTGAATAAAGCACATGTGAAGTAATGAGAAGTCTGTTTCATATGGCCATTCTTTCACAGCCTTACTGAACATTACACACTTGTGATATAGTCTCTAGTCTATTGTTTATGGCCACTCATTCAGAGAATCACTTAATAATGCACACCTTTGGAATAGTCAGAAGTCTCTATCCCATGGCCTTTGATTGGAGGCCTCACTAAATGTACACACCTGGGAAAACAGTCAGGATTTACATATATATCTTCATTTACGGTCCGACTCAATAATGCACACCTGTGGAATAGTAAGGAGACTTTTTTATGTGGCCTCTCATTCGGAGTGTCACTGAATAATGTGGTGTAGTCAGGAGTTTATTTCATGTAGACACATTTTCAGAGCCTCAGTGAATACAAGAGGCCCTTGCTCTAGTATGGCATCTAATTAATATGGCCACACCTTGTAAACCTCACTGAATAAAACACATCTGGAAAAAAATTTGGAGTCTATTTCCGATGAACATTCATTCAGAGCTTCGATGAATAATGCACACCCGTGGGGTAGCCAGAAGTCTATTTCATTTGGATACTCATGCGTAGCCTCAGTCGATAATACGCACGTGTGCATTAGTCAGGATTTAATTTCATATGGCCACTGACTCATAATTCCAGTGAATAATGCACAAATGTAAAGTATTCAGCAGTCTATTTCATAGAGACACTCAATCAGAGATTCACTGAATGATACAAATATTTAAGATAGACAGAATCTTGTTTCATATGGTCACACAATCAGAGCCTTACTGAGTAACACACACCTGGGGAAACGTTAGGAGTCTACTTTATATAGCCTCTCATTTACAACCTCAGCGAATAATGCACACCTGTGGAATAGAGAGTAGTCTATTTTATGTGGCCACAAAAGCAAAGTCTGAGTGAGTAATAAAGAACTTTATAATAGTCACTAGTCTATTCCATATGCCCAAATATTCAAAGTCAGAGTCAATAATATACACCTGTGGACTAGTCAAAAAACAACTGCATATGGCCAAAGTTTTAAAGCCTCAGTGAATAATACATACCTGGGGAATACTCAGGACGCTATGACATATGGCATCTATTTCAGAGATTTGTTGAATAAGGAACACCTGTATTGTAGTCAGAATTCTATTTCATATAGGCACATATTCAGAACCTAATTTAATGACATACACCTTGGGGAGAGTCGGGATTCTATTTTGTATAGCCACATATTCTGAAAGTAACTGAATAGCATACTCCTTGGGGAATGTCAGGATTATATTTTCTGTAGCCACTCATTTAGATATCGAATGTGAAACTGCACACCTTCGGAGTACTCAGGAGTCTCTATTTTATGGCCACTCATTCAGAGCCTCACAGAATAAAACAGAACTATGGAAAATCAGGAGTGTATATTACATGGCCATTTATTCAGAACCTCATTGAAGAGTCACATATATCTGGAAAATACTGAAAATTTTATTTTATATAGCCAATTTTTCAGAGACTCACTGAATAATGCACACCTGGGGAATAGTCTGGAGACTATTTGATATGACCCTTTACCCAGTGACTCAGTGAAAAATGCACAACTGAGAAAGAGGCAAGAGGATAGAGTTATGAGTTTATGTTCTGTGGTAACTCATTCAGAAACTCACAGAAGAATACCCACCTTGGAAATGGTCAGAGTAAAAGTCATATGGCCACTCAATCAAAGCATTACCGAATAATTCACAATGAAGCAATAGTAAGGTGTCTATTTCTTATGGCCTCTCATTGAGGGCTACAGTGCATAATAAACAGCTATGAAGTAGTCAGGACCCTCTTTTTTTTTTCATTAAGAGGGTGAGAGAACAGGAATATTCCTTTATTCTATGAATGGGTATTAATGATGGCCGATCTATATTTTGTGTATTTAAAGTGGAGAATGTATATTTTGTTTATTTAAAGTGGAGATCTCTATAAGTACTTATTAAGTTTACTTGTTCTGGATATGAAGTCAAGTTCTGGATATCCTTATTAATTTTCTGTCTCTTTGAGTCTAAATCTCTTTATGGGTCTTATGTATCTGGGTGTTAAGATGCATTGATCCTTTTACCCCTCTATCTTTGTTGTTTGAAATCTGTTTTATCAAGTGCATGAATTGCAACTCCTACTTTTTGTTTATTTATTTATTTATTTTTGCTCTCCATTTGGTTGGTAAATCTTTCTCCAACCCTTTGATTTGAGTCTTTGTGTATCTTTGGATATAAAATGGGTCTGGATGTAGTATACCGTTAGGGTTTGGCTGTATCTTTTGATTGGGGGATGTAGTAGATTTAAATTTAGGATTACTGCCATTTGATGTTAACTGGCTATTTTATTCATTCATTGATGTAAATTCTTCTTTATGTTGATGCTCTTCACTTTTTGGTAAATTTTTAGAAAGGCTATTTCTGATTGTTTCTTTCTGTGTATAATGGTTTTTTCAGAAGTTTTTTTAAAGCAGGCCTGGTGGTAATAAAGTCTCTGCGTACTTGCTTGTTTATAAAAGATTTTATTCTTTCTTCAATTGTGAAGCTTAGTTTGGCAGGATATGAAATTCTGGGCTGAAAGTTCTGTTCTTCAAGGATGTTAAATATCGGCCCCCACTCTCTTCTGGCTTGTAGGGTTTCTGCTGAGACATCTTCTCTAAGTCTAACAGGCTTCCCTTTGTGGGTAATCTGACCTTTCTCTCTGGCTGCGCTTAGTGTTTTTTCCTTCGTTTCAACCCTGGTGAATTTAATGATTATGTGCCTTGGGGTTCCACTTCTTGAGGAATGTCTTTGTGGTGTTCTCTGTATTACCTGGGGTTGAATAGTGTCCTGCTTTAATAGATTTGGAAAATTCTCCTGCATAATATCCTGAAGAGTATTTTCCAACTTGGATTCATTCTCTCCATCACATTCAGGTACACCTACCAAACGTAGAATACGTCTTTTCACATAGTCCCATATTTTCTGAAGACTTTGCTCATTCCTTTTTATCATTTTTTTTCTATTTTTGCCTTCTCATTTCATTTCATTAAGTTGGTCTTCGACCTCTGATATCCTTTCTTCTGCTTGATCAATTCGGCTATTCAAACTTGTGCATATTTCACTAAGTTCTCATGTTGTATTTTTCTTTTTCTTTTTTTTTTTTTTTAGTTCAAATCATTTTTACTGACTCAGGTATAATTTTGCAATGGCAGTTCAATAACTTTAAATAATGACTACTACAGTTTTCATAAACAATCTATACTAGAAAACAAGCATTACTTTTTCACAAAGACTATATCAGTTAAAATATGTAGAATTTAATATCTACATTAAAATTGTGCCTAGTCTCTTGAGTTAGTTTCTTGAAGAGTATAATTTTTTAAATTTAAATGCTATTTTTGTCAAAAAACAACATTGTTACAAATGTTAAAAAATAAAAGAAAACTTTTAAAATGACAAGATAAAAATTTGCATTTATAATGCTACCTTTATTTAATTACAGTATTTGCATATTTATGAGATTTCTTGAAGATTCTCAGATTTTATTTTATTTATTTATTTTTTTTCCAAAGGTCATTTTTTTTTTTATTTTTTATTTTTTTTTATTTTTTCTTTATTTTTTTTTTATTTTTATTTTTTTTTAATTTTTATTGCATTATAGGTTTGGGGGTACATGTGCAGAACGAGCAAGATAGTTGCATAGGTACACACATGGCAGTGTGCTTTGCTGCTTTCCTCCCCTTCACCCACACTTGGTATTCATCCCCAGGCTATCCCCCCCAGCCCCCCCTGCTGTCCCTCCCCCATTCCCCCCAACAGTCCCCAGTGTATAGTAGACCGCCTCTCTGTGTCCACATGTTCTCATTTTTCTCATCCACCTATGAGCGAGTATATGCGGTATTTCTTTTTCTGTTCTTGTGTCAGTTTGCTGAGAATGATGTTCTCCAGATTCATCCATGTCCCTACAAAGGACACAAACTCATCATTTTTGATTGCTGCATAATATTCCATGGTGTATATGTGCCACATTTTCCCAGTCCAGTCTATCATCGTTGGGCATTTGGGTTGGTTCCAGGTCTTTGCTATTGTAAACAGTGCTGCAATGAACATTCGTGTGCATGTGTCCTTATAGTAGAACGATTTATAATCCTTTGGATAGATACCCAGTAATGGGATTGCTGGGTCAAATGGAATTTCTATTTCTAGGTCCCTGAGGAATCGCCACACTGTCTTCCACAATGGTTGAACTAATTTACACTCACACCAACAGTGTAAGAGTGTTCCTATTTCTCCACATCCTCTCCAGCATCTGCTGTCTCCAGATTTTTTAATGATCGCCATTCTAACTGGTGTGAGATGGTATCTCAATGTGGTTTTGATTTGCATCTCTCTAATGACCAATGACGATGAGCACTTTTTCATATGTTTGCTGGCCTCATGGATGTCTGCTTTCGTAAAGTTTCTGTTCATATCCTTTGCCCATTTTTGAATGGGCTTGTTTGTTTTTTTCCTGTAAATCTGTTTGAGTTCTTTGTAAATTCTGGATATCAGCCCTTTGTCGGATGCGTAAACTGCAAAGATTTTTTCCCATTCTGATGGTTGCCGATTCACTCTAGTGACTGTTTGTTTTGCTGTGCAGAAGCTGTGGAGTTTGATTAGGTCCCATTTGTCTATTTTGGTTTTTGTTGCCAATGCTTTGGGAGTTTTGTTCATGAAGTCCTTGCCTACTCCTATGTCCTGAATGGTTTTGCCTAGATTTTCTTCTAGGGTTTTTATGGTGTCGGGTCTTACGTTTAAGTCTTTAGTCCATCTGGAGTTAATTTTAGTGTAAGGTGTCAGGAAGGGGTCCAATTTCTGCTTTCTGCACATGGCTAGCCAGTTTTCCAAACACCATTTATTAAATAGGGAATCCTTTCCCCATTGCCTGTTTTTGTCTGGTTTATCAAAGATAATATGGTTGTAGATGTGTTGTGTTGCCTCCGATGCCTCTGTTCTGTTCCATTGGTCTATATCTCTGTTTTGGTACCAGTACCATGCTGTTTTGATTACTGTAGCCTTGTAGTATAGTTTGAAGTCTGGTAGTGTGATGCCTCCCGCTGTGTTCTTTTTGCTTAGAATTGACTTGGCTATGCGGGCTCTTTTTTGGTTCCATATGAAATTCATGGTGGTTTTTTCCAGTTCTGTGAAGAAATTCAATGGTAGTTTGATGGGGATAGCATTGATTGTGTAAATTACTTTGGGCAGTATAGCCATTTTCACGATATTGATTCTTCCTAACCATGAACATGGAATGTTTCTCCATCTGCTTGTGTCCTCTCTTATTTCATTGAGCAGTTGTTTGTAGTTTTCCTTAAAGAGGTCCCTTACATTCCTAGTGAGTTGTATTCCTAGGTATTTTATTTTCTTTGTAGCAATTGTGAATGGCAGTTCGTTCTTGATTTGGTTCTCTTTAAGTCTGTTATTGGTGTATAGGAATGCTTGTGATTTTTGAACATTGATTTTATATCCTGAGACTTTGCTGAAGTTGCTTATCAGTTGCAGGAGCTTTTGGGCTGAGGTGATGGGGTCTTCTAGGTATACTATCATTTCGTCTGCAAATAGAGACAATTTGGCTTCCACCTTTCCTATTTGAATACCCTTTATTTCTTTTTCTTGCCTGATTGCTCTGGCTAGAACTTCCAGTACTATGTTGAATAGAAGTGGTGAGAGAGGGCATCCTTGTCTAGTGCCAGATTTCAAAGGGAATGCTTCCAGTTTTTGCCCATTAAGTATGATATTGGCTGTTGGTTTGTCATAAATAGCTTTTATTACTTTGAGATATGTTCCATCAATACCAAGTTTATTGAGGGTTTTTAGCATAAAGGGCTGTTGAATTTTGTCAAATGCCTTCTCTGCATCAATTGAGATAATCATGTGGTTTTTGTTTTTGCTTCTGTTTATGTGGTGAATTACATTTATAGACTTGCGTATGTTGAACCAGCCTTGCATCCCCGGGATAAATCCTACTTGATCATGATGGATAAGTTTTTTAATGTGCTGTTGCAATTGGCTTGCCAGTATTTTATTGAAGATTTTTGCATCTGTGTTCATCATGGATATTGGCCTGAAGTTTTCTTTTCTTGTTGAGTCTCTGCCAGGTTTTGGTATCAGGATGATGTTGGTCTCATAAAATGATTTGGGAAGGGTTCCCTCTTTTTGGATTATTTGGAATAGTTTCAGAAGGAATGGTACCAGATCCTCTTTGTGTGTCTGGTAGAATTCGGCTGTGAACCCATCTGGACCTGGGCTTTTTTTGTGTGGTAGGCTCTTAATTGCTGCCTCAACTTCAGACCTTGTTATTGGTCTATTCATAGTTTCGGCTTCCTCCTGGTTTAGTCTTGGGAGGACACAGGCATCCAGGAATTTATCCATTTCTTCCTGATTTACTGGTTTATGTGCATAGAGTTGTTTGTAGTATTCTCTGATGATGGTTTGAATTTCTGTGGAATCTGTGGTGATTTCCCCTTTATCGTTTTTTATTGCATCTATTTGGTTGTTCTCTCTCTTCTTTTTTATCAGTCTGGCTAGTGGTCTGTCTATTTTGTTGATCTTTTCGAAAAACCAGCTCTTAGATTTATTGATTTTTTGAAGGGTTTTTCTTGTCTCTATCTCCTTCAGTTCTGCTCTGATCTTAGTTATTTCTTGTCTTCGGCTAGGTTTTGAGCTTTTTTGATCTTGCTCCTCTAGCTCTTTCAATTTTGACGATAGGGTGTCAATTTTGGATCTCTGCACTCTTCTCATGTGGGCACTTATTGCTATATATTTTCCTCTACAGACTGCTTTAAATGTGTCCCAGAGATTCTAGTACTTTTTGTTTTCATTCTCGTTGGTTTCAAAGAACTTTTTTATTTCTGCCTTCATTTCATTATTTATCCAATCAACATTCAAGAGCCAGTTGTTCAGTTTCCATGACGTTGTGTGGTTCTGAGTTATTTTCTGAATTCTGAGTTTCAACTTGATTGCACTATGATCTGAGAGACTGTTTGTTATTATTTCAGTTGTTTTGCATTTGCTGAGAAGTCCTTTACTTCCAATTATGTGGTCAATTTTGGAGTAGGTGTGATGTGGTGCTTAGAAGAATGTATATTCTGTGGATTTGGTGTGGAGAGTTCTGTAAACGTCTATCAGGTTTGCTTGTTCCAGGTCTGAGTTCAAGTCCTGGATATACTTGTTAATTTTCTGTCTAGTTGATCTTTCTGCTATTGACAGTGGAGTGTTAAAGTCTCCCAGTATTATTCTGTGGGATTCTAAGTCTCTTTGTAAGTCACTAAGAACTTGCCTTATATATCTGGGTGCTCCTACATTGGGTCCATATATATTTAGAATTTTTAGCTCTTCTTGTTGTATCGATCCTTTTACCATTATGTAATGACCTTCTTTGTCCCTTTTGATCTTTGTTGCTTTAAAGTCTATTTTATCAGAGACGAGAATTGCAACTCCTGCTTTTTTATTTTTTTGCTCTCCATTTGCTTGGTAAATATTCCTCCAACCCTTTATTTTGAACCTTTGTGTGTCTTTGCTTGTGAGGTGGGTTTCCTGGATACAGCACACCAATGGGTTTTGGTTTTTTATTCAATTTGCCAGTCTGTGTCTTTTGATTGGTGCATTTAGCCCATTTACATTTAGGGTTAATATTGTTATGTGTGAATTTGATACTGCCATTTTGATGCTAGCTGGCTGTTTTGCCCGTTGGTTCATGTACATTCTTCATTTTGTTGATGCTGTTTAGCATGTGGTATGCTTTTAGGATGGCTGGTACTGGTTGTTTCTTTCCATGTGTAGTTCCTCTTTCAGGCGCTCTTGTAAAGCAGGCCTAGTGGTGACAAAATCTCTGAGTACTTGCTTGTTCGTGAAGGATTTAATTTTTTATTCACTTATGAAACTCAGCGTGGCTGGATATTAAATTCTGGGTTGAAATTTTTTTTCTTTTAGGATGTTGACTATTGGCCCCCACTCTCTTCTGGGTTGTAGAGTCTCTTCCGAGAGATCTGCTGTGAGTCTGATGGGCTTTACTTTGTGGGTGACCCGATTTTTTTTTCTGGCTGCCCTTAGTATTTTCTCTTTCATTTCAACTCTAATGAATCTGACGATTATGTGCCTTGGGGTTACTCTTCTTGGGGACTATCTTTTGGTGTTCTCTGTATTTCCTGGAGTTGAGTATTGAGCTGTTTTTCTAGGTTGGGGAAACTTTTCTGGATAATATTCTAAAGAGTGTTTTCCAGCTTGGATTCATTCTCTTCATCACATTCTGGTACACCTATCAAACGTAGGTTGAGTCTCTTCACATAGTCCCACATTTCTTGGAGATTTTGTTCATTTCTTTTTGTGCTTTTTTTAAAATCTTGGTTTCTCATTTTATTTCATTGAGTTGATCTTCAACTTCTGATATTCTTTCTTCTGCTTGGTCAATTCGGCTATTGAAGCTTGTGCATGTTTCGTGAAGTTCTCGTGTTGTGTTTTTCAGCTCCTTCAATTCATTCATATTTATCTCTAAGTTGTCCATTCTTGTTATGAATTCCTTGAAACTTTTTTCAAATGTTTTTTCAAGGTTTTTAGTTTCTTTGCACTGATTTAGAACATGTTCTTTTAGCTCACTGAAGTTTCTCATTATCCACTTTCTGAAGTCTGATTCCGTCATTTCATCACACTCATTTTCAGTCCAGCTTTGTTCCCTTGCTGGTGAGGAGTTTTGGTCCTTTTTTGGAGGTGAGGTGTTTTGGTTTCGGGTGTTTTCCTCATTTTAGCGCTGGTTTCTTCCCATCTTTATGGATTTATCCGCCTGTCATCTTAGTAGTTTCTGATTTTTCAATTGGGTCTCTGTGTGGACACTGAGATTGTTGATGATGGAGTATTTCTGTTACTTAGTTTTCCCTCTAATGGTCTAGCCCCTCTGCTGTGGGAGTGCTGAGGTCCACTCCAGGCCCTGCTTTTCTGGGGTATACCTGTAGCAGCTATGGAACAGTGAGGGATGATACCAGTTTCTTCTTATGCTGTCTTTGTTCCAGAATGATGCCCGCCAAATGTCAGTTTTATTAGTCCTTTTTTGGGGTGACTCCTTGAATATACAGGGGTCAGGGAGCTGCTTGAGGAGACGGTCTGTGGTTTATAGGACGTCCAGTGCTGAGCTCTGAGCTCCGTTGTTCATTCAGGGTTGTTGGGAGGTTGTTTATGTCTTCTGCAATAGAACTCATAAAACACCACCCTTTTTTTCCCCTTAGATGCTCTCTCTCAAGGAGTTGGGGTTTTCTTTATGAGTATCTGTTGCACTGTCCTGCCCCACCAGGAGGCAGTCTATTCACTATTTGCCTGCCATGTCTCTGACCTGCTAGCACGGGTCTGCCCTGTTGCTGCTGGGCTCCCATCTGCTGTGGAGCACTCCTCCCTCCTGGTGGAGTCTCTCTGTTATGGCAGGTTGCCTTGGCAATGGCAGGCTGCATCAGCCCTGGGCGGTTCTTCAGTAGGGGCTGATTGTGTCAGTAATGGCAGATGCCCCTCCCTCACTGGGCTGCACCGTCCTAGATGCCAGCAGCAAAACTCTCAGCCCAAGCACCTCCAGTCACCGCCCTGCTTGTCCCCGTGAGGATGGTACCTGCTGAGCTCAATCACCCAGCTTCCTGCCTCAGAGTCCGTCCTCTCTCTCTCTCTCTCTTCCTGTTTGCAAGCTGAAAGGTCAACTCTCTCACTGGCGCCCCAGTAGCCTGCGGATAGGGCACTGGGATTCGTGTGATCTCCTGTTCCGCTGCCCACTGCACCTGCTCAGATCACTCTTTCCAGGAAACTCCTGGTCTGGCTCATTGTCCAAATCCCGTTCAATCAGATGGACATGCCAATCTGCCCTTCCAAATCTCAGATTGCCTGTTTAACAGGGCACCCAGACGAGTGAGTTCCATGCTGGGTCCCGCTGTGGCACCGGCGGAAGCGGCCACGCAAGCTGGCTGCACTAGCCAGCTTTACTAGCGACTCGTGTCTCTCCCACATTTGGGACTTTCAACACTCTGTGGGCAAAAAAGGTCCACCCGAGAATGCGGCTAGGACTCACCCTCTGCGCCTTCACTGAGAACTGCAATCCTGAGTCACTTCTACGACGCCATCTAGCGAGTCTCTTACAGATACTCTTAATGTGTACTTATTTGAAGTAGACCCTTGACCATTTCAGAGGCGATTGTTATGCACTGATGCCCTGAACCAGTGGCCATGTGAAAGAGATTCCAGACTTATTAGATATATATTATTCACTGATACACTGAAACAGTGGCCTTATGTTACAGAAACCATTTTATTTCACATGTGTGCGTTGTTTTTTGACTCCCCAAATGAATCACCATGTGAAATAGACAAGTGATTATTCCCCAAATGTGCAGTATTTGAAGATGTGCTGTATGAGTATCCATATCAAATAATCTCCTGACTATCACACGTGTGTATCATTCACATAGCTGCGTAATTTGTGGCTACGTTAAAGAGAGTCCTGAGAACTCCACAGCTGTTTATTATGTACTGAAACTCTCAGTGAAAGGCCTTATGAAATAGACTCTTTACTATTGCCCCATTGTGCATTATGCAGTAATGCTTTGATTGAGTGGCCATATGACTTGGACTCTGACTATTTCCAAGGTGGGTAATCTTCAGTGAGTTTCTGAACGTGATACCACAGAAAATAGGCTCATGACTCCATCCTCTTGACTATTTCTCAGCTGTGCATTTTTCAATGAGTCACTGGGTGAATGGTCATATCAAATAGTCTCCAGAACATTCCCACGGTGTGCATTATTCAGGGAGTCTCTGAATAAGTGGCCGTATATAATAGAATCATGAGTATTTTGCAGATATATGTGATTCTTCAATGAGGTTCTAAATAAGTAGCCATGTAAAATACATTCCTGAATTTCCATAGTTCTGTATTACTTTGTGAGGCTCTGAATGAGTGGCCATAAGACAGACTCCTGAATACTCCTCAGCTGTGCGTTTTTACATTCGGTATCTAAATGAGTGGCTATAGGAAATAGAATCATGACTTTTTACTGGTGTATGTGATTCAGTTATGTTCTGAATATGTAGATATATAAAATAGAATCCTGACTTTCCACACGGTGTATGTCATTCAGTTAGGTTCTGAATATATGGCTATATAAAATAGAATTCTGAGTACAATAGAGGTGTTCTTTATTCAATGAATCTCTGAAATAGATGCCATATGCAATAGTGTCCTTTGTATTTCCCAGGTATGTATTATTCACTGAGGCTCTAAAACTTTGGCCATATGAAATTGTTTTTGACTAGTCCACAGGTGTGTATTATTGACTCTGACTTTCAATATTTGGGCATATATATTAGACTAATGATCATTCTAAAGTTGTGTTTTACTGACTCTGGCTTTGATTTTGTGGCCATATAAAAGAGATTAGTGTCTATTGCACACATGTGCATTATTCGCTGTGGCTGTAAATCAGAGGCTATATAAAGGAGACTCCTATCGCTTCCCCAGGTGTGTGCTACTCAGTGAGGCTTTGATTGTGTGAACATATAAAACAGGATTCTGCCTATTTTAAATATTTGTATTATTCAGTGAATCTCTGAATGTGTGGCTCTATGAAATAGACTGCCGAGTACTTTACAGTTGTGCATTATTCACTGAAATTACGAGTCAGTGGCCATATGAAATGAAATCCTGACTAATTCACAAGTGCATATTATACACTGAGACTCTGAATGAATGTCCATCGCAAATAGACTCCAAATTATTTTCCAAGTGTGTATTTTTCAGTGATGCTTATGAGATGTGTCCATATTAATTAGATACCTTATTATAGCAAAGGTCTCTCTTATTCACTGAGGCTCTGAAAATGTGTCTACATGAAATAGACTCCTGACTACACCACATTATTCAGTGACACTCCGAATGAGAGGCCACATGAAAAACTCTCCTTACTACTCCACAGATGTGCATTATTAAGTGAGACTCTAAAGGATGGGATATAGGTAAATCCTGACTATTTTCTCAGGTGTGTACACTTAGTGAGGCTCTCAATGAGAGGTCATAGGATAGAGACTTCTGACCATTCCGCAGGTGTATATTACTCAGTGATTCTCTGAATCAGTGGCCATTAACAATAGACTCAAGACTCTATCACAAGTGTGTAATATTCAGTGAGGCTGTGAAAGAAAGGCCATATGAAACAGACTTCTCATTACTCCACATGTGCGTTATTCACTCTTTGTCTGAATGAGTAGCCATATGACATAGACTCCTGATTATTCTCCATGTGTGCATTATTCTAACCGTTACTTTATAAGTGTCCATACCAAATAGATTCCTGACACTCCCCTATTTGTGTACTATTCATCATACCCCAGAATTAGAGTTCATATGAAATAAACTCCTGACTATCACACAGGTTTGTATTACTCAGAAAGGCACTTAATTTGTGGCTATCTTAAACAGTGCCATGATTGCTACACAGAAGTTTATTATTCACAGAAACTTTGAATGAGAGCCTAGAAAGAATACACACCTGACTATTGCTACATTGTGAATTATTCAATAATGTTCTAAATGTGAGGCAGTATGAAATAGAATTCTGAGGATTCCTCAGGTGGGTAACATTCATGGAGGCACATAGTGAGTGGCCATATAAAAATTCTGGATTATTAGTCCAGTGTGTATTATTCACTGAGGGTCTAAATGAGTGTCCATATGACGTAGACGCTTAACTCTTCCCTAGGTGTGTATTATTGAATGAGACTCTGAAAAAGTGGGCATAGAAAAGAGACTCTTTTGTATTTCCCATGTGCGCATTACATAAAGAGACTCTGAATGTGTACTCATTTGAGGTAGACGCTTGACTATTTCTGATGGGAGTATTATGCACTGAGGCCCTGAATAAGTGGCCATGTGAAAGAGATTCCTGACTTATCAGATATACATATTATTCACTGAAACACTGAAAGAGTGGCCTTATGTCATAGACCCCATTTTACTCCACCTGTGTGCGTTATTTTTTGACTCTCCAAACGAATCACCATATGAAATAGATTATTGATTATTCCCGAAATGTGCAGTATTTGAAGAGGGGCAGTTTGAGTGTCCATATCAAATAGTCTCCAGATTATCACACATGTGTGCATTATTCACATAGCTGCATAACTTGGGGCTACGTAAAAGAGGGTCCTGACAACTCCACAGCTGTTTATTATGCACTGAAGCTCTGAATGAGAGGCCATAGGAAATAGATTCCTTAATATTGCCCCATTGTGCATTATTCCATAATGCTTTGAGTAAGTGGCCATATGACATGGACTCGGACATATTCCAAGGTGGGTATTCCTCATTGAGTTTCTGAAAGTGTTACCACAGAAAGTTGATGCATGGCTCTATCCTCTTGACTATTTCTCAACTGTGCAATTTTCACTGAGTCACTGGGTGAACGGTCATAACAAATAGTCTCCAGACTATTCCACAGGTGCGCATTATTCCGTGAGTTTCTGAATAAGTGGCAATATATATTAGAATCCTGAGTATTTTCCAGAAATATATGATTCTTCAATGAGGTTCTGAATAAGCGACCATGTAAAATACACTCCTGAATTTCCATAGTTCTATATTATTCTGTGAGGCTCTGAATGAGTGGCCATAAAACAGAGACTCCTGAATACTCCACAGGTGTGCGCTTTTACATTTGGTATCTAAATTAGTGGCTATATGAAATAGAATCCTGACTTTTCCCAAGGTGAATGTTATTCAGTTAGGTTCTGAATATCTGGCTATACAAAATAGAATTCTGACTACAATACAGGTGTTCCTTATTCAATGAATCTCTGAAATAGATGCCATATGTAATAGCGTCCTGAGTATTCCCCAGGTACGTATTATTCACTGAGGCTCTAAAACTTAGACCATATGAAATTTTTTTTGACCAGTCCACAGGTGTGTATAATTGACTCTTATTTTGAATATTTTGGCATATGGAATAGACTTGTGACTATTCTAATGTTGTGTATTACTCACTCAGACTTTGATTTTGTGGCTATATAAAATAATCTACTGTCTATTCCACACGTGTGCATTATTTGCTAAGGCTGTGAATGAGAGGCTATATAAAGTAGACTACTAACGCTTCCCCAGGCGTGTGTTACTCACTGATGTTCTGATTGTGTGACCCTATGAAACAGGATTTTGTCTATCTTAAATATTTGTATTACTCAGTGAATCTCTGAATGAGTGGCTCTATGAAATAGACTGCTGAGTACTTTACATTTGTGCATTATTCACTGAAATTATAAGTATGTGGCCCTATGAAATGAAATCTTGACTAATCCACACGATCATATTATCCACTGCGGCTATGAAGGTGTGACCAAATGAAATAGACTCCTGGCTATCCCACGGGTATGCATTATTGACCTAGAGTCTGAATGAATTTCCATCGAAAATAGACTTCAAATTATTCTCCAGTTGTGTATTATTCAGTGAGGCTTACAAGATTTGGCCATATTAATTAAATGCCTTACTGTAGCAAGAGTGTCTTTTATTCATTGAGGTTCTGAAAAATTGTCTACATAAAACAGACTCCTCAATTCACCACATTATTCAGTGGCACTCCAAAAGAGTAACCACATGAAATAGTCTCCATACTCTTCCAAAGGTGTGTATTATTAAGTGAGTTGATATAAGTAAATCTTGACTATTTTCCGAGGTGTGTATATTTAGTGAGGCTCTCAATGAGAGGCCAGAGTATAGAGACTTCTCATTATTCCCCAGGTGTGGATTATTCAGTGATGCTCTGAATGAGTGTCCATAAACAATAGACTCCAGACTATATCACAGGTGTGTAATATTCAGTGAGCCTGTGAAAGAAAGTCCATATAAAACAGACTTCTCCTTTCCCACATGTGGGTTATTCACTGTTTCTCTGAACGAGGAGCCATATGAAATAGACTCTTGATTATTCTCCATGTGTGCTTAGTTCAAACAGGTTCTGTATGAGTGTCCATAACAAATAGCCTCCTGACACTCCCCCAGTTGTGGATTACTCAGCAATACCCAGAAATAGCGTTTATATGAAATAAACTCCTGACTCTCACCCATGTGTGTATTACTCAGGAAGGCACTTAATTCGTGGCTATCTTAAACAGTGCCCTGATTACTCCACAGAAGTTTTTTATTCACTGAGACGTTGAATGAGAGGCCAGAAAGAATAGACACCTAACTATTGCTCCATTGTGAATTATTCAATAAGGTTCTAAATGTGTGATAGTATGAAATAGAATCCTGAGGATTCCCAAGGTGTGTATCATTCAGGGAGGCACATAGTGAATGGCCACTTAAAAAATGCTCGACTATTACTCCAGCATCAATTATTCACTGAGGCTTTACATGAGCGGCTACATGAAGTAGACCCATAACTCTTCCCCAGGTGTGTATTACTGAATGAGACTCTGACTAAGTGGGCATACAAAAGAGACTCTTGTGTATTGCACATGTGTGCATTACTTACAGAGACTCTGAATGTGTACTTTTTTGAAGTAGACCCTTGACTATTTCTGAGGGGAGTATTATGCACTGAGGCCCTTAATGAGTGGCCATGTGAAAGAGATTTCTGACTTATCAGATATACATATTATTCACTGAAACACTGAAAGAATGTCCTTATGTAATAGACCCCATTTTACTCCACAGGTTTCCGTTATTTTTTGACTTTCCAAACGATTCACCATATGAAATAGACTAGTGATTATTCTGCAAATGTGCAATATTCGAAGAGGTTCTGTATCAGTGTCCATATCAAAAATCTCCTATCACACATGTGTGTATCATTCACCTATTTGTGTAAATTGTGGCTATTTATATAGGGTCCTGACTACTCCACAGGTTTTTATTACTCACTAAAGCTTTCAATAAGAGGCCATATGAAATAGTCTCCTTGCTATTGCCACATTGTGCATTATTCAGTAATGCTTTGATTGAGTGGCCATATGACCTGGACTCTGATTATTTCCAAGTTGGGTATTCTTCAGTGAGTTTCTGAGCAGGTTACCACATAAAATAGACTTATGACTTTATCCTCTTTACTATTTCTCAGCTGTGCATTTTTCACTGAGTCACTGGGTGAAAGGTCATATCAAATAGTCTCCAGACTATTCCCCAGGTGTGCATTATTCAGTGTGTCTCTGAAGAAATGGCTATATATAATTGCATCCTGGGGGATGTGTTCCAAGATGCTGCCATAGAAACAACTCAGGATTGCAGCTCTCAGTGAAGGCACAGAGTGCTTCCATTTTCAGACATGCTTTTGTATCCCACAGAAGTCGCCAATTCCCAGTTATGGACAGACACAGAAGAGCAGTGCAACCCACTTGCGTGGCCGTTTTGGATGGCGCTGCACCATGACACAGTGGCAGCCTGCACAAAGCTCACTGGTCTGGGTGCCCTGTTAAACTGGCAATCTGAGTTTTGGGAGGGAAGATTAACCTTTCCATTTGATTGAACGGGACTTGGATGGTGAGCCAAACCAGGAGACTCCTGGGAAGAACGATTTGTCCCAGTGCACTGGGCCACCACAGGGGAGATCACACGGATCCCAGTGGCCAATCATCAGGCGACTGGGGCGCCTGTAAGAGAGTCAGCTATTCAATTTGGAAAGAAAAAGAGAGAGAGAGAATCGAGGGACTCTGTGTCAGGGAGCCAGGTGATCGTGCTCACAAAGTTAAGCAGCATGGCAATTCAACAATCGTGATTGAGAGTTTTACTCTGGGGTCAGCTGAATCCAAATGGAACAGCTTGGTGGGGGAGGGGCGTCCACCATTATGGATTCAATCCGCCCCTACTGAGGTACCGCCCACTGCTGATGCAGCCTGCCTTTGCTGAGGCAACCAGCCATAACAAAGAGACGCCGCCAACAGGGCACAGCGCACCACAGTAGAATGGAGGGGCACGGCAGTAGGGCAGACCCATGCTAGCAGGGCAGAGCTCTGGCAGGCAAATACTGAATAGAATGCCTCCTTGCTGAGCAGGAAAGTGCAACAGATACTCATAAAGAAAGCCCCAACTCCCTGAGATAGAGCATCTGAGGGGGAAAAAAAAGAGGGCTATTTTAAGTTCCGCTGCAGCAGACACATTCGCCCAGCAACTCTGAATAAAAAACGGAGCTTACAGCTCAGCACTGGAGCTCCTATAAAGTACAGACCATCTCCTCAAGCAGCTCCCTGACCCATGTATATTTAAAGAGCCAAATCAATAAAGGACTAATCAGACTGACATTTGGGGGGCATCATTCTGGGTCAAAGATAGAAGAAGAAGAAATTGCTACCACCCCTCACTGTTCTGCAGCTGCTACAAGTGTACCCCAGACAAGCAGGGCCTGGAGTGGACCTCAGCACTCGTACAGCAGAGGGGCCAAATCGTTAGAAAGAAAACTAAATAACAGAAAGACTTCATCATCAACAATCTGGGCATCCACTCAGAGACCCAATCGAAAAGACAGCAACTACTAAGAAGACAGGTTGATAAATCCACAAAGATGGAAAGAAACCAGAACAAAATGAGAAAAACACCCAAAACCAAAACACCTCACCTACTACAAAGAATGAAAAGTCCTCACCAGCAAGGGAACAAAGCTGGACGGAGAATGAGAGTGACAAAATGATGGAATCAGACTTCAGAAGGTGGATAATGAGATACTTCAGTAAGCTAAAAGAACATGTTCTAAATCAACGCAAAGAAATTACGAACCTTGAAAAAAAATTTGAAAACAGATTTGAGGAAATGATAACAAGAATGGACAACTTAGAGAGGAATATGAATGAATTGAAGGAGCTGAAAAACACAATACGAGAACTTCACGAAGCATGCACAAGGTTCAACAGCCGAATTGACCAGGCAGAAGAAAGAATATCAGAAGTCGAAGATCAACTCAATGAAATAAAATGAGAAAAAAAGATTAGAGAAAAAAGTGCAAAGAGGAATGAACTAAATCTCCAAGAAATTTGGGACTATGTGAAGAGCCCTAGCCTATGTTTGATAGGTGTACCTGAATGTGATGAAGAAAATGAATCAAAGCTGGAAAACACTCTTCAGGATATTATCCAGGAAAATTTCCCCAACCTAGAAAGGCAGGCCAATACTCAACTCCCGGAAATAAACAGAACACCAAAAAGATATTCTGCAAGAAAGAACAACCCCAAGGCACATAATCGTCATATTCACCAGGGTTGAAATAAAGGAGAAAATACTAAGGGCAGCCAGAGAGAAGGGTCGGGTCACCCACAAAGGGAAGCCCATCAGAATCACAGCAGATCTCTTGGCAGAATCTCTACAAGCCAGAAGAACCTGGGGGCCAATATTCAACATCCTTAAAGAAAATAACTTTAAACCCAGAATTTCGTATCCAGACAAACTGAGGTTCATAAGTGAAGGAAGAATAAAATCTTTTGCCAACAAGCAAGAACTGAGAGCTTTTGTCCCCACCAAGCCTGCTTTAGAAAAGCTCCTGAAAGAGGCACTACACATAGAAAGAAACAACCAGTACCAGCCATTCTAAAAACATGCCAAATGCTAAAGAGCATCAACAAAAAAAAGAATCTGCATCAACCAAGAAACAAAACAGCCAGCTAGCATCAAAATGGCAGTATCAAACTCACACATAACATCATTAACCCTAAATGTAAATGGGCTACATGCACCAATCAAAAGACACAGACTGGCAAATTAGATTAAAAAACCAAAACCCATCGGTGTGCTGTATACAGAAAACCCATATCACATGCAAAGATTCACAAAGGCTCAAAATAAAGAGATGTAGAAAGATTTACCAAGCAAATGGAGAGCAAAAAAAAGGCAGGAGTTGCAATTCTCATCTCTGTTAAAACAGACTTTGAAGCAACAAAGATCTAAAAAGAAAAAGACAGTCATTACATAATGGTAAAAGGATCGATACAACAAGAAGAGCTAACAAATTTAAATATATATGGACCCAATATAGGAGCATCCAGATATATAAGGCAAGTTCTTAACGACTTACGAGGAGACTTACACTCCCACACAATAATAGTGGGATAATTTAACACTCCACTGTCAATATCAGACAGATCAACCAGACAGAAAATTAACAAGGATATCCAGGACTTGAACTCAGACCTGGAACAAGCAAACCTGAGAAGCATTTACAGAACTCTCCACCCCAAATCCACAGAATATACATTCTTCTCATCACCACATCACACTTACTCTAAAATTGATCACATAATTGTAAGTAAAGCACTCCTCATCAAATGCAAAACAACTGAAATCATAACAGTCTATCAGACCATAGTGCAATCAAGATGGAACTCAGAATTCAGAAACTAACTCAGAACCGCACAGCTTCATGGAAACTGTACAACAGGCTCTTGAATGTTAATTGGATAAACAATGAAATGAAGGCAGAAATAAAGAAGTTCTTCAAAACCAACGAGAACGAAGACACAGCGTACCAGAATCCCTGGGACACATTTAAAGCAGTCTGTAGAAAAAAAAAAATATAGCAATAAGTGCCCACATGAAAAGAGTGGAAAGATCCAACATTGACACCTTATCCTCAAAATTGAAAGAGCTAGAGGAGCAAGATCGAAAAAGCTCAAAACCTCGCCAAAGACAGGAAATAACTAAGAACAGAGAAAAACTGAAGGAAATAGAGACAAGAACAACCCTTCAAAAAATCAATAAATCCAAGAGCTGGTTTTTCGAAAAGATCAATAAAATAGACAGACCAGCAGCTAGACTGATAAAAAAGAAAAGAGAGAACAACCAAATAGATGCAACATAAAACAATAATGGGAAAATCACCACAGATTCCCCAGAAATTCAAACCATCATCAGAGGATCCTACAAACAACTCTATACACATAAACTAGTAAACAAGGAAGAAATGGATAAATTCCTGGACGCCTGTGTCCTCCCAAGACTAAACCAGGAGGAAGCGAAAACTATGAATAGACCAATAACAAAGTCTGAAGTTGAGGCAGCAATTAAGAGCCTACCACACAAAAAAAGCCCAGGCCCAGATGGGTTCACAGCCGACTTTTACCAGACACACAAAGAGGATCTGGTACTATTCCTTCGGAAACTATTCCAAATAATTCAAAACGGGGGAATCCTTCCCAAATTATTTTATGAGAAATAAAATACCAAATATCAATACCTGATACCTAAACCCGGCAGAGACTCAACAAGAAAAGAAAACTTTAGGCCAATATCCATGATGAACATAGATGCAAAAATCTTCAATAAAATACTGGCAAACCGATTGCAACAGCACATTGATAAACTTATCTACCATGATCAAGTAGGATTCATCCCGGGGATGCAAGGCTGGTTCAACATATGCAAGTCTATAAATGTAATTCACCATATAAATAGAATGAAATACAAAAACCACATGATTATCTCAATTGATGCAGATAAAGCATTTGACAAAACTCAACAGCCCTTTAGGCTAAAAACCCTCAATAAAGTTGGTATTGTTGGAACATATCTCAAAGTAATAAAAGCTATTTATGACAAATCAACAGCCAATATCATACTTAATGTGCAAAAACTGGAAGCATTCCCTTTGAAATCCGGCACTAGACAAGGATGCCCTCTCTCACCACTCCTATGCAACATAGTACTGGAAGTTCTTGCCTGATCAATCAGGCAAGAAAAAGAAATAAAGGGTATTCCAAGTTTGGGTGAAGGGGAGGAAGGCAGCAAAACACACTGCCATGTGTGTACCTATGCAACTATCTTGCACGTTCTGCACATGTACCCCAAAACCTATAATGCAATAAAAATTAAAAAAAAAATAAAGGGTATTCAAATAGAAAAGTTGGAATCCAAATTGTCTCTATTTGCAGACGACATGATAGTATACCTAGAAGACCCCATCACCTCAGCCCAAAAGCTCCTGAAACTGATAAGCAACTTCAGTAAAGTCTCAGGATATAAAATCAATGTGCAAAAATCACAAGCATTCCTATACACCAATAACAGACTTAAGGAGAACCAAATCAAGAACGAACTGCCATTCACAATTGCTACAAAGAAAATGAAATACCTAGGAATACAAATCACAAAAAAGGGACCTCTTCAAGAAAAACTACAAACCACTGCACAACGAAATAAGATAGGACACAAACAGATGGAGAAGCATTCCATGTTCATGCTTAGGAAGAATCAATATCGTGAAAATGGCTATACTGCCCAATGTAATTTACACAATCAATGCTATTTCCATCAAACTACCATTGAATTTAATCACAGAACTGGAAAAACCGCCATGAACTTCATATGGAACCAAAAGAGAGCCCGCATAGCCAAGTCAATTCCAAGCAAAAAGAACACAGCGGGAGGCATCACACTACCAGATTTCAAACTATACTACAAGGCTACAGTTATCAAAACAGCATGGCACTGGTACCAAAACAGAGATATAGACGAATGGATCTGAACAGAGGCATCGGATGCAACAGAGCATATCTACAACCATATAATCTTTGATAAACCAGACAAAGACAATCAATGGGGAAAGAATTCCCTGTTTAATAAATGGTGTTGCAAAAACTGGCTAGCCATGTGCAGAAAGCATAAAGTGGACCCCTTTCTGACACGTTACACTAAAATTAACTTCAGATGGATTAAAGACTTAAACATAAGACCTGACACCATAAAAATCCTAGAAGAAAATCTAGGCAAAACCATTCAGGACATAGGAGTAGGCAAGGACTTCATGACCAAAACACCAAAAGCATTGGCAACAAAAGCCAAAATAGACAAATGGGACCTATTCAAACTCCACAGCTTCTGCATGGCAAAAGAAACAGTCACTAGAGTGAGTCGGCAACCATCAGAATGGGAAAAAATCTTTGCCGTTTACACATCTGACAAGGGGCTGATATTCATAATTTACAAAGAACTCAAACAGATTTACAGGAAAAAAACCAACAAGCTCATTCAAAAATGGGCAAAGGATATGAACAGACACTTTACAAAAGAAGACATACATGAGGCCAACAAACACATGAAAAAATGTTCATCATCACTGGTCATTAGCGAGATGCAAATCAAAACCACATTGAGATACCATCTCACGCCAGTTAGAATGGCGATCATTAAAAATCTGGAGACAGCAGATACTGGACAGGATGTGGAGAAATAGGAACACTCTTACACTGTTGGTGGGAGTGTAGATTAGTTCAACCATTGTGGAAGACAATTTGGAGATTCCTCAAGGACCTAGAAATAGAAATTCCATTTGACCCAGCTATCCCATTACTGGGTATATATCCAAAGGACTATAAATCGTTCTACTATAAGGACACATGCACACGAATGTTCAATGCAGCACTGTTTACAATTGCAGAGACATGGAATCAACCCAAATGCCCATAGATGATAGACTGGACTAGGAAAACGTGGCACATATACACCAGGGAATATTATGCAGCAATCAGAAATGATAAGTTTGTGTCCTTTGTAAAAACATGGATGAATCTAGAGAACATCATTCTCAGAAAACTGACACAAGAACAGAAAAAGTAATACTGCATATTCCCACTCATAGGAGGGTGAGATAAATGTGAACACATGGACACTGGAAGGGGGTCTACTACACACTGGGGTCTATTGAGGGGAATGGGGTAGGGACAGTGGGAGGGGCTGGGAGGGATACCTGGGGATAAATGCCAAGTGTGGATGAAGGCGAGGAAGGCAGCAAAACACACTGTGATGTGTGTACCTATGCAACTTTCTTGCACGTTCTGCACATGTACCCCGAAACCTATAATGCAAATAAATAAATAAATAAGTGAGGAGAAACTTTCAAAATAAAAATAAAAATAAACATGAATTTCCGTATATACAGTATTGAAGGCTTTTTCCCTCCTTGACACAAAGGTTTGAAAAAAAAATAAATAAAAAATAAAATAAAATCCTGACTAATCCTCACGTTCATATTATACACTAAAGTTCTGAATGAGTTTCCAAATGAAATAGACTCTTGCTACCACACGGGTGTGCATTAATAACTGAGGCTCTAAATGAATGTCCATCGAAAATAGACTCCAAATTATTCTCCAGGTGTGTATTATTCAGTGAGGCTTACAAGTTGTGGTCATATTAATAAGATGCCTTATTATACCAAGGGAATCTCTTATTAACTGAGGCTCTGACAATGTGTCTATATGAAATACACTCCTGACTACACCACATTATTCAGTGACACTCCGAATGAGAGGCCACATGGAAAAGTATTCTTCCACAGGTGTGCATTATTGATTGAGACTCTAAATAAGGTGATATAAGTAAATCCTGAATATTTTCCAAGGTTTGTACATTTACTGAGGCTCTAAATGAGAGGCCATAGAAGAGAGACTTCTTACCATTCCACAGGTGCACATTATTCAGTGATTCTCTGAATGAGTGGCCATAAGCAATAGACTCCAGACTATATCACAAGTGTTTAATATTCAGTGAGGCTGTGAAAGAACGGCCATATGAATCAGACTTCTCATTAGTTCACATGTGCGTTATTCACTGTTTGTCTGAATGAGTAGCCATATGACATATACTCCTGATTATTCTTCATGTTTGCATTATTCAAACAGGTTCTGTATGAGTGACCATACCAAATAGACTCCTGACACTACACCAGTTGTTTATTACTCAGCAATACCCAGAATTTGAGTTAATATGAAATAAACTCCTGACTATCACAGCGGTGTGTATCACGGAGGAAGGCACTTAATTCGTGGCTATCTTAAGCAGTAACCTGATTACTCCATAGAATTTTATTATTAATGAAACTTTGAATGAGAGGACAGAAAGAATAGACACCTGACTATTGCCCATTGTAAATTATTCAATAAGGTTCTAAAGGTGTGGTAGTATGAAATAGAATCCTGAGGATTCCCAAGGTGTGTATCATTCAGGGACGCACATAGTGAGTGGCCTTATAAAAAATGCTCGACTATTACCCGGTGTGAAGTATTCACCGAGGCTCTAAATGAGTGGCTACATGAGGTAGACCCTTAACTCTTCCCCAGCTGTGCATTATTGAATGAGACTCTGACTAAGAGGGCATAGAAAAGAAACTCTTGTGTATTGCCCATGTGTGCTCTACATACAGAGACTCTGAATGTGTACTTATTTGAAGTAGACCCTTGACTATTTCTGAGGGGAGTTTTATACACTGAGCCCCTGAACGAGTGGCCATGTGAAAGAGACTTCTGACTTATCAGTTGTACATATTATTCACTGAAACACTGAAAAAGTGGACTTACGTAATAGACTCCATTCGACTTCACAGGTGTGGGTTATTTTTTGACTCCCCAATCGAATCGCCATATAAAATAGACTAGTGATCATTTCCCAAATGTGCGGTATTCCAAGAGTTGCTGTATTAGTGTCCATATCAAAGTGTCTCCTGACTATGACACATGTGTGTATCATTCACGTAGCAGCAGAATTTGGGGCTAACTTAAAGAGGGTCCTGACTACTCCACTGCTGTTTTTTATGCACTGAAGCTCTCAATGAGAGGCCATATGAAATAGACTCCTTACTATTGCCGCATTGTGCATTATGAGGTAATGCTTTGATTGAGTGGCCATATGACATGAACTCTGACTATTTCCAAGGTAGGTATTCTTCAGTGAGTTTCTGAACGAGTTACCACATAATATAGGTTCATGACTCTATCCTCTTGACTATTTCACAGCTCTGCATTTTTCACTGAGTGCCTGGGTGAACGGTCATATCAAATATTCTCCAGACTATTTTTCATGTGTGCATTATTCAGTGAGTCTCTGAATAAGTGGCTATATAGAATAGAATCCTGAGTATTTTACAGATATATATAATTTTTCAATGAGTTTCTGAATAAGTGTCCATGTAAAATACAATCTTGAATTTCCAAAATTCTGTATCATTCTGTTAGGCTCTGAATGAGTGGCCATAAAACAGAGACTCCTGAATACTACAAATTAGTGCGTTTTTACATTCGGTATCTAAATAAGTGGCAATACGAAATAGAATCCTGACGTTCCACAAGGTGTGTTATTCAGTTAGGTTCTGAATATGTGGCTGTACGAAAAAAAATTCTGATTTTCCCCAAGGTATATGTCATTCAGTTAGGTTCTAATTATGTGGCTATACAAAATAGAATTCTGACTACAATACAGGTGTTTGTTATTCAATGAATCTCTGAACTAGATGCCACATGTAATAGCATAATGAGTTTTCCACAGGTATGTATTATTAACTGAGGCTCTAAAACTTTGGTCATGTGAAATTGATTTTAGAATAGTCCACAGGTGTGTATTATTGACTCTGCCTTTGAATATTTGGGCATATGGAATAGACTAGTGACTATTCTAAAGTTGTGTATAACTCACACAGGCTTTGATTTTGTGGCCACATAAAATAGACTAATGTCTGTTCCACACGTGTGCATTATTCCCTGAGGCTGTAAATGAGAGGCTATATAAAGTATACTCCTAATGCTTTCCCAGGTGCGTGTTACTCAGTGAGGCTTTGATTGTGTGACCATATGAAACAAGATTCTGTCTATCTTAAGTAATTGTATTATGCAGTGAATCTCTGAATGAGTGGCTCTATGAAATAGACTGCTGAGTACTTTACATTTGTGCATTATTCACTGAAATTATGAGTCAGTGGCCTTATGAAATGAAATCCTGACTAATCAACACATTCTTATAATCCACTAAGGTTATGAATGAGTGTCCAAATAAAACAGACACTTGCTAGCACACGGGTGGGCATTATTCACCGAGGCTCTGAATGAATGTCTATGGAAAATAGACTCCAAATTATTCTCCAGGTGTGTGTTTTCCACTGAGTTTTACACTATGTATCTATATTAATTACAGGCCTTACTATACCAAGGGTCTCTCTTATTCACTGAGGCTCTCAAAATGTGTCTACATGAAATAGACTCCTGAATACACCAGATTATTCAGTGACACTCCGAATGAGAGGCCATATAAAAAAGTCTCCTTACTATTCCACAGGTGTGAATTATTGAGAGAGACTCTAAATTAGGGGATATAAGTAAATCCTGACTATTTTCCCAGGTGTGTACATTTAGTGAGGCTATCAATGAGAGGCCATTGGATAGAGATTTCTGACTATTCCGCAGGTGTGCATTATTCAGTGATTCTCTGAATGAGTGGCCATAAAAAATAGACTCCAGACTATATAACAAGTGTGTAATATTCAGTGAGGTTGTGAAAGAATGGCCATATGAAACAGACATCTGATTAATTCTCATGTGCATTATTCACAGTCTGTCTGAATGAGTAGCCATAAAACATAGACTCCTGATTATTCTCCATGTGTGCATTACTCAAAAAGTTTCTGTATGAGTGTCCATAACAAATAGACTCCGGAAACTCCGCGAGTTGAGTATTACTAAGCAATACCCAGAATTAGAGTTAATATGAAATAAATTCCTGACTATCACCCAGGTGTATATCACTTAATTCGGGGCTATCTTAAGCAGTGCCCTGATTACTACATAGAAGTTTATTATTCACTGAAACATTGAATGAGAGGCCAGAAACAATAGACACCAAACTATTGCTCCATTGTGAATCATGCAATAAAGTTCAAATGTGTGGTAGTACGAAATTGAATACTGAGGATTCCCAAGGTGTGTATCATTCAGGGATCACCTAGTGAGTGGCCATATAAAAAATGCCCGACTATTACTCTGGTGTGAACTATTCACCGAGGCTCCAGACTATATCACAATTGTGTAATATTGAGTGAGGCTCTGAAAGAACTGCGACATGAAACAGACTTCTCATTACTCCACATGTGCGTTATTCACTGTTTATCTGAATGAGTAGCCGTATGACATAGACTCATGATTATTCTCCATGTGTGCATTATTTAAACAGGTTCTGTATGAGTGTCCATACCAAATAGACTGCTGACACTCCCACAGTTGGGTATAACTCAGTAATACCCAGAATTAGAGTTCATATGAAATAAACTCCTGACTATAACCCAGGTGTGTATCACTCAGGAAGGCACTTAATTCGTGGCTCTCTTAAGCACTGTCCTGATTACTTTATAGAAGTTTATTATTCACTGAAACCTTGAATGAGAGGCCAGAAAGAATAGACACCTGACTATTGCTCTATATTGAATTATGCAATAATGTTCTAAATGTCTGGTTGTATGAAATAGAATCCTGAGGCTTCCCCAGGTGTGTATCATTCAGGGAGGCACATAGTGAGTGTCCCTATAGAAAACGCTCGACTATTACTCTGGTGTGAATTATTCACCGAGGCTCTAAATCAGTGGCTACATGAAGTAGACTCTTAACTCTTGCCTCGGTGGGTATTACTGAATGAGACTCTGACTAAGTGAACATAGAAAAGAGATTCTTGTGTATTGCCCATGTGTGCATGACTTACAGAGATTCTGAATGTGTCCTTATTTGAAGTAGAACCTTGACTATTTATGAGGGTAGGACTATGCCCTGAGGACCTGAATGAGTGGCCATGTGAAAGAGATTCCTGAATTATCAGATATAGATATAATTCACTGAAACACTGATAAAGTGGCTTTATGTAATAGACCCAAATTTACTTCATATGTGTGTGTTACTTTTTGACTCTCTAAACGAATCACCATATAAAATAGACTGGAGATTATTCCCCAAATGTGCAGTATTTGAATAGGTGCTGTAAAACGGTCCATATCAGAGAGTCTCCTGACTATCAAACATGTGTGTATCATTCACGTAGCTGCGAAATTTGGGGCTACTTTAAGGAGGGTCATGACTACTCCACAGCTGTTTATTATGCACTGAAGCCTGAATGAGAGGCCATATAAAATAGACTCCGTACTATTGCCCCATTGTGCATTATTCGGTAACTCTTTGATTGAGTGGCCATATGACATGGACTCTGACTATTTCCAAGGTGGGTATTCCTCAGTGACTCTCTAAACGAGTTACCCCAGAAAATAGACTCAGGACTCTACCCTCTTGACTATTTTTCAGCTGTGCATTTTTTGCTGAGTCACTGGGTGAATGGTCATATCAAATAATGTCAAGACTATTCCCCAGGTGTGCATTATTCTGTGAGTCTCTGAAGAAGTGGCTAGATATAATAGAATCCCGAGGATTTTCCAGATATCAATGATACTTCAATGAGGTTCTGAATAAGTGGCCATGTAAAATACACTCCTGAATTTTTATAGTTCTGTATTATTTTGTGAGGTTCTGAATGAGTGGCCATAAAACAGAGACTCCTGAAGACTCCGCAGGTATGCGTTTTTACTTTCGGTATGTAAATGAGTGGCTGTACGAAATAGAATCCTGACATTCCCCACGGTGCATGTTATTCAGTTAGGTTCTGAACATGTGGCATTACAAAATTGAATCCTGACTTGCACCAAGGAGTATGTCATTCAGTTAAGTTCTGAATATTTGGCCATACAAAATAGAATTCTGTGTACAATACAATTGTTCCTTATTTAATGAATCTCTGAAATAGATGCCTTATGTCATAGGGTACTGAGCATTCCCCAGGTATGTATTATTCACTGAGGCTCTAAAACTTTTGCCATATGAAATTGTTTTTTGACTAGTCCACAGGTGTGTATTACTGACTCTGACTTTGAATATTTGGGCATATGGAATAGACCAGTGACCATTGTCAAGTTGTATATTACTCACTCCAGCTTTAATTTTGTGGCCATAAAACATAGGCTAGTGTCCATTTCACATGTGTGCATTATTCGATGAGGATGTAAATGAGAGGCTATATAAAGTAGACCCCTAACACTTCCCCAGTTGTGTGTTACTCAGTGAGGCTCTGATTGTCTGAGCATATGAAACAGGATTCTGCCTATCTTAAATATTTGTATTATTCAGTGAATCTCTGAATGAGTGGCTCTATGAAAGAGATTGCTGAGTACTTTCCATTTGTGCATTATTCACTGAAATTATGAGTCAGCGGCCATATGGAATGAAATCCTGACTAATAGACACGTGCATGTTATCTAGTGAGGCTATGAATGAGTGTCCAAATTAAATAGACTCCTGGCTTCCCCACGGGTGTGCATTATTCATTGAGGCTCTGCATGAATGTCCATCACAAATAGACTCCAAATTATTCTCCAGGTGTGTATTATTCACTGAGGCTTAAAAGATGTGGCCATATTAATTAGATGCCTTACTGTAGCAAGGGTTTCTCTTATTCACTGAGGCTCAGAAAATGTGTCTACATGAAATAGACTCCTGAATACACCACATTATTCAGTGACACTCCGAATGAGAGGCCACATAAAAACTCTCCTTACTATTCCACAGGTGTGCATTATTGAATGAGACTCTAAATGAGGGGATATAAGAAAACCCTGACTATTTTCCCAGGGTGTGTACATTTAGTGAGTCTCTCAATGAGAGGCCAGAGGATAGAGACTTCTGACTATTCCATAGGTGTGCATTATTCAGTGATTCTCTGAATGAGTGGCCATAAGCAATAGACTCCAGACTATATCACAAGTGTGTAATATTGAGTGAGGCTGTGAAAGAACGGTGACATGAAACAGACTTCTCATTACTCCACATGTGCGTTATTCACTGTTTATCTGAATGAGTAGCCTTATGACATAGACTCATGATTATTCTCCATGTGTGCATTATTCAAACCGGTTCTGTATGAGTGTCCATACCAAATAGACTGCTGAAACTCCCACAGTTGTGTATTACTCAGCAATAGCCAGAATTATAGTTCATATGAAATAATCTCCTGACTATCACCCAGGTGTGTATCACTCAGGAAGGCACTTAATTCTTGGCTATCTTAAGCACTGTTCTGATTACTTTATATAAGTTTATTATTCACTGAAACTTTGAATGAGAGGTCAGAAAGAATAGATACCTGACTATTGCTCTATTTTGAATTATTCAATAATGTTCTGAACGTGTGGTTGTATGAAATAGAATCCTGAGGCTTCCCCAGGTGTGTATCATTCAGGGAGGCACATAGTGAGTGGCCATATAAAAAATGCTCGACTATTACTCCAGTGTGAATTATTCACCGAGGCTCTAAATGAGTGGCTACATGAAGTAGATTCTTAACTCTTGCCTCAGTGGGTATTACTGAATGAGAGTCTGACTAAGTGGGCATAGAAAAGAGACTCTTGGATAGGCAAGATGGCATAGTAGAAGCGACTCAGAATTGCAGCTCTCAGTGAAGGTGCAGAGGGTGAGTCCTAGCCGCATTCTTGGATGGACCTTTTTTGCCCACAGAGTGTTGAAAGTCCCAGGTGTGGGAGAGACACGGGGGGATGCTAGTACAGCCGGCTCATGCAGCCGGCTGGCATGGCTGCTTCAGCGGGTGCTGTAGCAGGACCCGGCATGGAACTCACTGTTCTGGGTGCCCTGTTAGGCCAGCAATCTGAGAGTTAGAAGGGCAGATTGTCATGTCCATCTGATTGAACGGGACTTGGACAATGAGCTAGACCAGGAGATTTCTGGGAAGCGTGATCTGAGCTGGTGCACTGGGCAGCAGCACGGGAGATCACATGGATTCCACTGTTCTATCTGCAGGCTACTGGGGCGCCAGTGAGAGAGTCAACCTTTCAGCATGGTGAGAGAAAGAGAGATAGAGAGAGGACGGACTCTGAGGCAGGGAGCTGGGTGATTGGGCTCGGTGGGTCCCACCATCACTGGGACAAGCAGGGCAGTGATTGGAGGTGCTTGGGGCTGAGAGTTTTGCTGCTGGCATCTAGGACGGTGCAGCCCGGTACAGGAGGGTCGTCTGCCTTTACAGACGCAATCCGCCCCTACTAAAGTACCGCCCAGAGCTGACGGAGCCTGCCATTGCTGAGGCAACCTTGCATAACAGAGAGACTCCACCAGGAGTTTGGATCATCCACAACAGAACGGAGCCCAGCAGAGATAGGGCGGAACCGCGCTAGCAGGGCAGAGCCCCGGCAGGCAAATAGTGAATAGACTGACCCCTAGTGGGGCAGTACAGTGCAACAGATACTCACAAAGAAAGCACCAAATCCCTGAGACAGAGCATTTAAGGGGGGAAAAAAAGTGGTGTTTTATGAGTTATGTTGCAGAAGACATAAACAACCTCCTAACAACCTTGAATGAACAATGGAGCTCACATCTCTGCACTGCAGCTCCTATAAAGCACAGACCGTCTACTCAAGAAGCTCCCTGACCCCTGTATATCCAGAGTCACCCCAAAAAAGGACTAATCAGACTGACATTTGGTGGGCATCATTCTGGAACAAAGACAGCAGAAGAAGAAACCGGTAACATCCCTCACAGTTCCGCAGCTGCTACAGGTATACCCCAGAAAAGCAGGGCCTAGAGTGGACCTCAGCAGTCATACAGCAGAGAAGCTAGACTGTTAGCAGGAAAACTAAGTAAAAGAAATACTTCATCATCAACAATCTCAGCGTCCACACAGAGACCCAATTGAAAAATCAGCAACTACTAAGACGACAGGCGGATAAATCCATAAAGATGGGAAGAAACCAGAGCAAAAAAAGAAAAACACCCGAAACCAAAACACCTCACCTCCTACAAAGGACCAAAACTCCTCCCCAACAAGGGAACAAAGCTGGACGAAGAATGAGTGTGACGAAATGACGGAATGAGACTTCAGAAAGTGGATAATGAGAAACTTCAGTGAGCTAAAAGAACATGTTCTAAATCAGTGCAAAGAAACTAAGAACCTTGAAAAAAGATTTGAAAAAAGATTCGAGGAATTGATAACAAGAATGGACAACTTAGAGAGGAATATGAATGAATTGAAGGAGCTGAAAAACACAACATGAGAACGTCGCGAAGCATGCACAATTTTCAACAGCCGAATTGACGAAGCAGAAGAAAGAATATCAGAAGTTGAACATCAACTCAATGAAATAAAACGAGAAACAAAGATGAAAGAAAAAAGCACAAAAAGGAATGAACAAAATCTCCAAGAAATGTGGGACTATGTGAAGACACCCAACCTACTGTTGATAGGTGTACCAGAATGTCATGAAGAGAATGAATCCAAGCTGGAAAACATTCTTCAGGATATTATCCAGGAAAATTTCCCCAAGCTAGCAAGACAGGTCAATACTCAACTCCAGGAAATACAGAGAACACCACAAAGATACTCCACAAGAAGAGCAACCCCAAGGCACCTAATCATCAGATTCACCAGGGTTGAAATGAAGGAGAAAATACTAAGGGCAGCCAGAGAGAAAGGTCGGGTCACCCAAAAAGGGAATCCCATCAGACTCACAGCAGATCCCTTGGCAGAGACTCTACAAGCCAGAAGAGAGTGGGGGCTAATATTCAACATCCTTAAAGAAAAGAAATTTCAACCCAGAATTTCATATCCAGCCAAACTGAGCTTCATAAGTGAATAAAAAATAAAATCCTTCACGAACAAGCAAGTACTCAGAGATTTTGTCACCACTAGGCCTGCTTTACAAGAGCTCCTGAAAGAGGCACTACACATAGAAAGAAACAACTAGTACCAGTCATCCTAAAAGCATACCAAATGCTAAGGAGCATCAAGAAAATGAAGAATCTACATGAACCAATGGGCAAAACAGCTAGCTAGAATCAAAATGGCAGTATCAAATTCACACATAACAATATTAACCCTGAATGTAAATGGGCTAAATGCACCAATCAAAAGAAACAGACTGGCAAATTGGATAAAAAAACAAAACCCATCGATGTGCTGTATCCAGGAAACTCACCTCACATGCAAGGATACACAAAGGCTCAAAATAAAGGGATGGAGGAATATTTACCAAGCAAATGGAGAGCCAAAAAAAGAGGAGTTGCAATTCTCGTCTCTGATCGAATAGAATTTAAAGCAACAAAGATCAAAAGGGACAAAGAAGGTCATTACATAATGGTAAAAGAATTGATAAAACAAGAAGAGCTAATGATTCTAAATACATATGGACCCAATGTAGGAGTTCCCAGATATGTAAAGCAAGTTCTTAATGACTTACAAAAAGATGTAGACTCCCACAAAATAATAGTGGGAGAATTTAACACTCCACTGTCAATATCAGACAGATCAACCAGACAGAAAATTAACAAGGATATCCAGGACTTGAACTCAGACCTGAAACAAGTAAACCTGATTGTCATTTACAGAACTCTCCACCCCAAATCTACAGAATATACATTCTTCTCAGCACCACATCACACCTACTCCAAAATTGACCACGTAATTGGAAGTAAAGCACTTCTCAGCAAATGCAAAACAACTGAAATCATAACGAACAGTCTCTCAGACCATAGTGCAATCAAGTTGGGACTCAGAATTCAGAAAATAACTCAGAACCGCACAGCTTCATGGAAACTGAACAACTGGCTCTTTAATGTTGATTGGATAAACAAAGAAATGAAGGCAGAAATAAAAAAGTTCTTTGAAACCCACGTGAAAGAAGACACAACATAGCCAAATCTCTGGGACACATTTAAAGTAGTCTGTAGAGGAAAATATATAGCAATAAGTGCCCACATGAAAAGCGTGGAGAGATCCAAAATTGACACCCTATCATCAAAATTGAAAGAGCAAGAGGAGCAAGATGAAAAAAGCTCAAAACCTAGCCGAAGACAAGAAATAACTAAGATCAGAGCAGAACTGAAGAAGATAGAGGCAAGAAAAACCCTTCAAAAAAATCAATAAATCCAAGAGCTGGTTTTTCGAAAAAATCAACAAAATAGACAGACAACTAGCCAGACTGATAAAAGAGAAAAGAGAGAACAACGAAATAGATGCAATAAAAAACAATAATGGGAAAATCACCACAGATTCCACAGAAATCAAAACCATCATCAGAGAATTCTGCAAACAACTCTATGCAGATAAACTAGTAAACCAGGAAGAAGTGGATAAATTCCTGGAGGCCTGTGTCCTCCCAAGACTAAACCAGGAGGAAGCAGAAACTAAGAATAGACCAATAACAAGGTCTGAAGTTGAGGCAGCAACTAAGAGCCTACCACACAAAAAAAGCCCAGGTCCAGATGGGTTCACAGCTGAATTCTACGAGACACACAAAGAGGATTTGGTAACATTTCTTCGGAAACTACTCCAAATAATTCAAAAAGAGGGAACCCTTCCCGAATCATTTTCTGAGACCAACATCATCCTGATACAAAAACATGACAGAGACTCAACAAGAAAAGAAAACTTCAGGCCAATATCCATGATGAACATAGATGCAAAAATCTTCAATAAAATACCGGCAAACCGATTGCAACAGCACATTGATAAACTTATCCATCATGATCAAGTAGGATTCATCCCGGGGATGCAAGGCTGGTTCAACATAGGCAAGTCTATAAATGTAATTCACCACGTAAACAGAATGAAATACAAAAACCACATGATTATCTCAATTGATGCAGAGAAGGCATTTGACAAAATTCAACAGCCCTTTATGCTAAAAGCCCTCAATAAACTTGGTATTGATGGAACATATCTCAAAGTAATAAAACCTATTTATGACAAATCAAAAGTTAATATCATACTTAATGGGCAAAAACTGGAAGCATTCCCTTTGAAATCCAGCACTAGACAAGGATGCCCTCTCTCACCACTCCTAGGCAATATAGTACTGGAAGTTCTAGCCTGAACAATCAGGCAAGAAAATGAAATAAAGGGTATTCAAATAAAAAAGTTGGAATCCAAATTGTCTCTATTTGCAGACGACATGATAGTATACTTAGAAGACCCCATCACCACAGCGCAAAAGCTCCTGAAACTGATAAGCAACTTCAGCAAAGTCTCAGGATATAAAATCAATGTGCAAAAATCACAGGCATTCCTATACACCAATAACAGACTTAAAGAGAACCAAATCAAGAACGAACTGCCATTCACAATTGCTACAAAGAAAATGAAATACCTAGGAATACAACTCACAAAAAAAGGGACCTCTTCAAGGAAAACTACAAACCACTGCACAATGAAATAACATAAAACACAAACAGATGGAGAAACATTATATGTTCGTGGTTAGGAAGATTCAATATCATGAAAATGGCTATACTGCCCAAAGTAATTTACACAATCAATGCTATACCCATCAAACTACCATTGAATTTCTTCACAGAACTGGAAAAATCCACCATGAATTTCATATGGAACCAAAAACGAGACTGCATAGCCAAGTCAATTCTAAGCAAAAAGAACACAGCGGAAGGCATCACACTACCAGACTTTAAACTATACTACAAGGATACAGTAATCAAAACAGCATGGTACAGGTACCAAAACAAAGATATGGACCAATGGAGCAGAACAGAAGCATCGGAGGCAACACAACATATCTACAACCATATTATCTTTGATAAACCAGACAAAAATAAGCAATGGGGAAAGGATTACCTATTTAATAAATGGTGTTGGGAAAACTGGCTAGCCATGTGCAGAAAGCAGAAACTGGATCCCTTTATGACACCTTACACTAAAATTAACTCCAGATAGATTAAAGACTTAAACATAAGACCTGACACCATAAAAACCCTAGAAGAAAATGAAGGCAAAACCATTCAGGACATAGGAGTAGGCAAGGACTTCATGAACAAAACACCAAAAGCTTTGGCAACAAAAGCCCAAATAGACAAATAAAATCAAACTCCACAGCTTCTGCACGGCAAAAGAAACAGTCACTAGAGTGAATCGGCAACCATCAGACTGGAAAAAAATCTTTGCAGTTTACACATCTGACAAAGGGCTGATATCCAGAATTTACAAAGAACTCAAACAGATTTACAGGAAAAAAACAAACAAGCCCATTCAAAAATGGGCAAAGGATATGAACAGAAACTTTACAAAAGAAGACATATACGAGGCCAACAAACATATAAAAAAATGCTCATCATCACTTGTCGTTAGAGAGATGCAAAGCAAAACCACATTGAGATACCATCTCACACCAGTTAGAATGGCGATCATTAAAAAATCTGGAGACAGCAGATGCTGGAGAGGATGTGGAGAAATAGGAACACTCTTACACTGTTGGTGGGAGTGTAAATTAGTTCAACCATTGTGGAAGACAGTGTGGCGATTTCTCAAGGACCTAGATATAGAAATTCCATTTGACCCAGCGATCCCATTACTGGGTATATATCCAAAGGACTATAAATCATTCTACTATAAGGACACATGCACACGAATGTTCATTGCAGCACTGTTTACAATAGCAAAGAACTGGAACCAACCCAAATGCCCAACGATGATAGACTGGACTGGGAAAATGTGGCACATATGCACCATGGAATATTATGCAGCAATCAAAAAGGATGAGTTTGTGTCCTTTGTAAGGACAATGATGAATCTTGAGAACATCATTCTCAGCAAACTGACACAAGAACAGAAAAATAAATACCGCATATACCCACTTATAGGTGGGTGTGAAAAATGAGAACACATAGACACAGAGAGCGTGTCTACTACACACTGGTGTCTATTGGGGGAAATGGGGGAGGGACAGCGGGGAGGGTGCTGGGGAGGGATAGCCTGGGGATGAATGACAAGTGTGTGTTAAGGGGAGGAAGGCAGCATAACACATTGCCATGTGTGTTCCTATGCAACTATCTTTCATGTTCTGCACATGTACCGCAAAACCTATAATGCAATAAAAATTAAAAAAAAAAGAAAAGAGACTCTTGTGTATTGCCCATGAGTGCATGACTTACAAAGATTCTGAATGTGTACTTATTTGAAGTAGAACCTTGACTATTTATGAGGGTAGGATTATGCCCTGAGGACCTGAATGAATGGCCATGTGAAAGAGATTCCTGAATTATCAGATATACATATAATTCACTGAAACACTGATAGAGTGGCTTTATGAAATAGACCCCAATTTACTTCACGTGTGTGTTACTTTTTGACTCTCCAAACGAATCACCATATAAAATAGACTAGTGATCATTCCCCAAATGTGCAGTATTCGAATAGGTGCTGTAAAAGTGTCCATATCAGAGAGTCTCCTGACTATCAAACATGTGTGTATCATTCACGTAGCTGCGCAATTTGGGGCTACCTTAAGAAGGGTCATGACTACTCCACAGCTGTTTATTATGCACTGAAGCCTGAATGAGAGGCCATATGAAATTGGCTCTGTATTATTGCCCCGTTGTACATTATTTGGTAACTCTTTGACTGAGTGGCCATATAACATGGACTCTGACTATTTCCATGGTGGGTATTCTTCAGTGAGTTTCTGAACGAGTTTCTCCAGAAAACAGACTCAGGACTCTACCCTCTTGATTATTTCTCAGCTGTGCATTTTTTGCTGAGTCACTGGGTGAACGGTCATATCAAATAATGTCCAGATTATTCCCTAGTTGTGCCTTATTCTGCGAGTCTCTGAAGAGGTGGCAAATATAATAGAATCCTGAGTAGTTTACAGATATCGATGGTTCTTCAATGAGGTTCTGAATAAGTGGCCATGTAAAATACACTCCTGAATTTTCATAGTTCTGTATTATTCTGTGAGGTTCTGAATGAGTGGCCATAAAACAGAGACTCCTGAAGACTCCGCAGGTATGCGTTTTTACTTTCGGTATGTAAATGAGTGGCTGTACGAAATAGAATCCTGACATTACCCACGGTGCATGTTATTCAGTTAGGTTCTGAATATGTGGCTATACGAAATAGAATCCTGACTTGCACCAAGGAGTATGTCATTCAGTTAAGTTCTGAATATTTGGCTATACAAAATAGATTTCTGTATACAATACAATTGTTCCTTATTCAATGAATCTCTGAAATAGATGCCTCATGTCATAGGGTCCTGAGCATTCCCCAGGTATGTATTATTCACTGAGGCTCTAAAACTTTTGCCATATAAAATTGTTTTTTGACTAGTCCAAAGGTGTGTATTACTGACTCTGACTTTGAATATTTGGGCATATGGAATAGACCAGTGACCATTGTCAAGTTGTATATTACTCACTCAAGCTTTAATTTTGTGGCCATGAAACATAGGCTAGTGTTAATTTCACATGTGTGCATTATTCGATGAGGATGTAAATGAGAGGCTATATAAAGTAATCCCCTAACACTTCCCCAGGTTTGTGTTACTCAGTGAGGCTCTGATTTTCTGAGCATATGAAACAGGATTCTGCCTATCTTAAATATTTGTATTATTCAGTGAATCTCTAAATGAGTGGCTCTATGAAAGAGATTGCTGAGTACTTTCCATTTGTGCATTATTCACTGAAATTACGAGTCAGCGGCCATATGAAATGAAATCCTGACTAATAGACACGTGCATGTTATCTAGTGAGGCTATGAATGAGTGTCCAAATGAAATAGACTCCTGGCTTCCCCACGGGTGTGCATTACTAACCGAGGCTCTGCATGAATGTCCATCACAAATAGACTCCAAATTATTCTCCAGGTGTGTATTATTCACTGAGGCTTAAAAGATGTGGCCATATTAATTAGATCCCTTACTATAGCAAGGGTCCCTCTTATTCACTGTAACTCTGAAAATGTGTTTACATGAAATAGACTCCTGACTACACCACATTTTTCAGTGACACATCGAATGGGAGGCCACATGAAAAACTCTCCTTACTATTCCACAGGTGTGCATTATTGAGTGAGACTCTAAATGAGGGGATATAAGAAAATCCTGCCTATTTTCCCAGGGGTGTACATTTAGTGAGTCTCTCAGTGAGAGGCCAGGGGATAGAGACTTCTGACTATTCCACAGGTGTGCATTATTCAGTGATTCTCTGAATGAGTGGCCATAAACAATAGACTCCAGACCATATCACAAGTGTGTAATATTGAGTGAGGCTGTGAAAGAACTGCGACATGAAACAGACTTCTCATTACTCCACATGTGCGTTATTCACTGTTTATCTGAATCAGTAGCCGTATGACATAAACTCATGATTATTCTCCATGTGTGCATTATTCAAACAGGTTCTGTATGAGTGTCCATTCCAAATAGACTGCTGACACTCCCACAATTGTGTATTACTCAGCAATACCCAGAATTCGAGTTCATATGAAATAAACTCCTGACTATCACCCAGGTTTGTATCACTCAGGAAGGCACTTAATTCGTGGCTATCTTAAGCACTGTTTGATTACTTTATAGAAGTTTATTATTCACTGAAATTTTGAATGAGAGGCCAGAAAAAATAGACACCTGACTATTGCTCTATTTTGAATTATTCAATAATGTTCTGAACGTGTGATTGTATGAAATAGAATCCTGAGGCTTCCTCAGGTGTGTATCATTCAGGGAGGCACATAGTGAGTGGCCATATGAAAAATGCTCAACTATTACTCTGGTGTGAATTATTCACCGAGGCTCTAAATGAGTGGTTACATGAAGTAGATTTTTAACTCTTGCCTCGGTGGATATTATTGAATGAGACCCTGACTAAGTGGGCATAGAAAAGAGACTCTTGTGTATTGCCCATGAGTGCATGACTTACAGATATTCTGAATGTGTCCTTATTTGAAGTAGGACCTTGACTACTTATGCGGGTAAGATTATGCCCTGAGGACCTGAATGAGTGGCCATGTGAAAGAGATTCCTTAATTATCAGATATACATATAATTCACTGAAACACTGATAGAGTGGCTTTATATAATTGACCCCATTTTACTTCATATGTGTGTGTTAATTTTTAACTCTCCAAACAATTTACCATATAAGAGACTAGTGATCATTCCCCAAGTGTGCAGTATTCGAATGGGTGCTGTAAAAGGGTCCATATCAGAGAGTCTTCTGACTATCAAACATGTGTGTATCATTCATGTAGCTATGCAACTTGGGGCTACCTTAAGGAGGGTCATGACTACTCCACAGCTGTTTATTATGCACTGAAGCCTGAATGAGAGGCAATATAAAATAAACTCAGTACTATTGCCTCTTTGTGCATTATTTGGTAACTCTTTGATTGAGTGGCCATATGACATGGACTCTGACTATTTGCATGGTGGGTATTCTTCAGTGAGTTTCTGAACGAGTTACCCCAGAAAATAGACTCAGGACTCTACCCTCTTGACTATTTCTCAGCTGTGCATTTTTTGCTGAGTCACTGGGTGAACGGTCATATCAAATAATCTCCAGACTATTCCCCAGGTGTGCGTTATTCTGTGAGTCTCTGAAGAAGTGGCTAGATATAATAGAATCCTTAGTATTTTCCAGATATCGATGATTCTTCATGGAGGTTCTGAATAAGTGGCCATGTAAAATACACTTCTGAATTTTCACAGTTCTGTATTGTTCTGTGAGGTTCTGAATGAGTGGCCATAAAACAGAGGATTCTGAATACTCCGCATGTATGCGTTTTTACTTTTGGTATGTAAATGAGTGGTTGTATGAAATAGAATCCTGACATTCCCCATGGTGCATATTATTCAGTTAGGTTCTGAAAATGTGGGTATTCAAAATAGAATTCTGAGTACAATACAGGTGTTCCTTATTCAATGGATCTCTGAAATATGTGACATATGTTATAGCATCTTGAGTATTACCCAGGTATGTATTACTCACTGAGGCTCTAAAACTTTGGCCTTATGACTTTTTTTTGACTAGTACACAGGTGTGTATTATTGACTCTGACTTTGAATATTTGGGCATATAAAATAGACAAGTGACTATTCTCATGTTCTGTATTACTCACTCAATCTTTGATTTTGTGGAAATATAAAATAGACTAGTGTGTATTTCACACATGTGCATTATTCATTTAGGCTGTAAAAGAGAGGCTATATAAGGTAGACTCCTAACACTTCTCCAGGTGTGTGTTACTCAGTGAAGCTCTTATTGTGGGACCATATGAAATAGGATTCTGTCTATCTTAAATATTTGTATTATTCAGTGAATCTCTGAATGAGTGGCTCTATGAAATAGACTGCTGATTCTTTTACATTTGTGCATTATTCACTAAAATTCGTGTCCGTCGCCATATGAAATGAATTCCTGATGAATCCACACGTGCATATTATCTACTGAGTCTAGAAATGAGTGTCAAAATTAAATAGACCCCTGGCCTGTTTTTGTCTGGTTTATCAAAGATGATATGGTTGTAGATATGTTGTGTTGCCTCCGATGTTTCTGTTCTGTTCCATTGGTCTATATCTCTGTTTTGGTACCAGTACCATGCTGTTTTGATTACTGTAGCCTTGTAGTATAGTTTGAAGTCTGGTAGCGTGATGCCTCCCGCTGTGTTCTTTTTGCTTAGAATTGACTTGGCTATGCGGGCTCTTTTTTGGTTCCATATGAAATTCATGGTGTTTTTTTCCAGTTCTATGAAGAAATTCAATGGTAGTTTGATGGGGATAGCATTGAATGTGTAAATTACTTTGGGCAGTATAGCCATTTTCACAATATTGATTCTTCCTAACAACGAACATGGAACGTTTCTCCATCTGTTTGTGTCCTCTCTTATTTCGTTGAGCAGGTGTTTGTAGTTTTCCTTAAAGAGGTCCCTTACATTCCTAGTGAGTTGTATTCCTAGGTATTTTATTTTCTTTGTAGCGATTGTGAATGGCAGTTCGTTCTTAATTTGGTTCTCTTTAAGTCTGTTATTGGTGTATAGGAATGCTTGTGATTTTTGCACATTGATTTTATATCCTGAGACTTTGCTGAAGTTGCTTATCAGTTGCAGGAGCTTTTGGGCTGAGGTGATGGGGTCTTCTACGTATACTATCATGTCGTCTGCAAATAGAGACAATTTGGCTTCCACCTTTCCTATTTGAATACCCTTTATTTCTTTTTCTTGCCTTATTGCTCTGGCTAGAACTTCCAGTACTATGTTGAATAGAAGTGGTGAGAGAGGGCATCCTTGTCTAGTGCCGGATTCCAAAGGGAATGCTTCCAGTTTTTGCCCATTAAGTATGATATTGGCTGTTGGTTTGTCGTAAATAGCTTTTATTACTTTGAGATATGTTCCATCAATACCAAGTTTATTGAGGGTTTTTAGCATAAAGGGCTGTTGAATTTTGTCAAATGCCTTCTCTGCGTCAATTGAGATAATCATGTGGTTTTTGTTTTTGCTTCTGTTTATGTGGTGAATTACATTTATAGACTTGGGGAAAGGATTCCCTATTTAATAAATGGTGTTGGGAAAACTGGCTAGCCATGTGCAGAAAGCAGAAACTGGACCCCTTCCTGACACCTTACACTAAAATTAACTCCAGATGGATTAAAGACTTAAATGTAAGACCTGACACCATAAAAACCCTAGAAGAAAATCTAGGCAAAACCGTTCAGGACATAGGAGTAGGCAAGAACTTCATGAACAAAACACCAAAAGCATTGGCAACAAAAGCCAAAATAGACAAATGGGACCTAATCAAACTCCACAGCTTCTGCACGGCAAAAGAAACAGTCACTAGAGTGAATCGACAACCATCAGAATGGGAAAAAATCTTTGCAGTTTACGCATCTGACAAAGGGCTGATATCCAGAATTTACAAAGAACTCAAACAGATTTACAGAAAAAAAAACAAACAAGCCCATTCAAAAATGGGCAAAGGATATGAACAGACACTTTACAAAAGAAGACATACATGAGGCCAACAAACATATGAAAAAGTGCTCATCATCATTGGTCATTAGAGAGATGCAAATCAAAACCACATTGAGATATCATCTCACACCAGTTAGAATGGCGATCATTAAAAAATCTGGAGACAGCAGATGCTGGAGAGGATGTGGAGAAATAGGAACACTCTTACACTGTTGGTGGGAGTGTAAATTAGTTCAACCATTGTGGAAGACAGTGTGGCGATTCCTCTGGGACCTAGAAATAGAAATTCCATTTGACCCAGCAATCCCATTACTGGGTATCTATCCAAAAGACTGTGAATCGTTCTACTATAAGGACACATGCACACGAATGTTCATTGCAGCACTGTTTACAATAGCAAAGACCTGGAACCAACCCAAATGCCCATCGATGATAGACTGGACTGGGAAAATGTGGCACATATACACCATGGAATATTATGCAGCAATCAGAAATGATGAGTTTGTGTCCTTTGTAGGGACATGGATGAATCTGGAGAACATCATTCTCAGCAAACTGACACAAGAACAGAAAAAGAAATACCGCATATACTCACTCATAGGCGGGTGAGAAAAATGAGAACACATGGACACAGAGAGGCCGTCTACTATACACTGGGGACTGTTGGGGTAAATGGGGGAGGGACAGCCGGGGGGGGCTGTGGGGGATAGCCTGGGGATGAATACCAAGTGTGGGTGAGGGGGAGGAAGGCAGCAAAACACATTGCCACGTGTGTACCTATGCAACTATCTTGCACGTTCTGCACATGTACCCCAAAACCTATAATGCAATAAAAATTTAAAAAAAAAATAGACCCCTGGCTACCCCACGGATATGTATTATTCACCGAGGCTCTTAATGAATGCCCATCCCAAAAAGACTCCAAATTATTCTACAGGTGTATACAATTCAGTGAGGCTTACAAGATGTGGCATATTAATTAGATGCCTTACTATAGCAAGGGTCTCTTTTATTCCCTGAGGTTCTGAAAAATTGTCTACATAAAATAGACTCCTTAATTTGCCACATTATTCAGTAGCTCTCCGAAAGTGTAGCCACATGAAAAATCTCCATACTCTTTCACAGGTTTGTATTATTGAGTGAGACTCTAAATGAGGTGATATAAGTAAATCCTGACAATTTTCTTAGGTGTGTACATTTAGTGAGGCTCTCGATGAGAGGCCTTAGGAGAGAGACTTCTGATTATTCCCCAGGTGTGCTTTATTCAGTGATGGTCTGAATGGGTGGCCATAAACCATAGACTCCATACTATATCAAAAGTGTGTAATATTCAGTGAGACTGTGAAAGAACGGCGACATGAAACAGACTTCTCATTAATCCACATGTGCGTTATTCACTGTTTGTCTGAATGAGTAGCCGTATGACATAGACTCATGATTATTCTCCATTTGTGCATTATTCAAAGAGGTTCTGTATGAGTGTCCATACCAAATAGACTCCTGACACTCCCCAGTTGTGTATTACTCAGCAATACCCAGAATTAGAGTTCATATGAAATAAACTCCTATCACCCAGGTGTGTATCACTCAGGAAGTCAGTTAATTCGTGGCTATCTTAAGCACTGTACAGATTACTCCATGGAAGTTTTTTATTCACTGAAACGTTGAATGAGAAGCCAGAAAGAATAGACACCTGACTATTGCTACATTGTGAATTATTCAATAGGGTTCTATATATGTGCTATTATGAAATAGAATGTGGGGATTCCCCAGGTGTGTATCATTCAGGGAGTTACATAGTGATTGGCTATATAAAAAAAATTCTCGACTGTTACTCCGGTTTAAATTATTCACTTAGGCACAAAATGAGGGGCTACATGAAGTAGACTCTTAACTCTTTCCCAGGTGTGTTTTATTGAATGAATCTCTGACTAAGTGTGCATAGAAATGAGCCTCTTGTGTATTGTCCATGTGTGCAATACTTACAGAGACTCTGAATGTGTACTTTTTTGAAGTAGACCCTTGACTATTTCTGAGGGGAGTATTATGCACTGAGGCCCTGAACGAGCGGCCGTGTGAAAGACCTTCCTGACTTATCAGATATACATTTAATTCACTGAAACTCTGAAATAGTGGCCTTAAGTAATAAACCCCATTTTCCTCCACAGGTGTGCCTTAATTTTTGACTCTCCAAACGAATCACCATATGAAATAGACTAGTGATCATTCCCCAAATATGCAGTATTCGAATAGGTGCTGTAAAAGGGTCCATATCAGATAGTCTCCTGACTATCAAACATGTGTGTATCATTCACGTAGCTGTGCAATTTGGGGCTACCTTAAAGAGGATTAGGACTACTCCACAGCTGTTTATTATGCACTGAAGCATGAATGAGAGGCCATATGTAAAAGACTCCTTACTATTGCCCCACTGTGCATGATTTGGTACTGCTTTGATTGAGTGGCCTTATGACGTGGACGCTGACAATTTCCAAGTTGGGTATTCTTCAGTTTGTTTCTCAATGTGTCACAACAGAAAATAGACTTATGACTCTACCCTCTTGACTCTATATCAGCTCTTCATTTTTCACTGATTCAGTGGGTGAATGGTCATATCAAATATTCTCCGGACTATTTTCTAGGTGTGCATTATTCGGTGAGTCTCTGAAAAAATGGCTATATATAATAGAATGCTGAGTATTTTCCAGATATACATGATTCTTCCATGACGTTCTGAATAAGTGGTCATGTAAAATACACTCCTGAATTTCCATATTTCTGCATTATTCTGTGAGGCTCTGAATGAGTGGCCAAAAAACAGACACTCCTGAATATTTGGCAGGTGTGCGTTTTTACATTTTGTATCTAAATGGGAGGCTATAGGAAATAGAATACTGACTTTCCCCAAGGTGTATGTTTTCAGTTAGGTTCTGAATATGTGGATATACAAAATAGAATTCTGACTACAATAAAAGTTGTTCCTTATTCAATGAATCTCTGAAATAGGTGCCATGTGTAATAGCGTCCTGAGTATTCTCCAGGTATGTATTATTCACGGAGGCTCTAAAACTTTGGCCGTATGAAATTGTTTTTTGACTAGTCCACAGGTGTGTATTATTGACTCTGAAATTGAATATTTGGGCATATGGAATAGACTTGTGACTATTTTAAGTTGTGTATTACTAACTCAGACTTTGATATTGTGGCCATATAAAATAGACTAGTGTCTATTCCACACGTGTGCATTATTCCCTGAGGCTGCAAATGAGAGGCTATATAAAGTAGACTCCTAACGTTAACACAGGTGTGTGTTACACAGTGAGGGTCTGATTTTGTGACCATAGGAAACAGGATTCTGTCTCCCTTAAATATTTGTATTATTCAGTGAATCTCGGAATGCGTGGCTCTGTGAAATAGACCGTGGAGTACTTTACATTTGTGCATTATTCACTGAAATTATGAGTCAGTGGCCATATGAAATGAAATCCTGACTAATCCACACATGCATGTTATCCAAGGAGGCTATTAATAGTGTCAAAATGAAATAGGCACCTGGGTACCCCAAGGTGTGTGTATTATTCTCCGTGGCTCTGAATGAATGTCCATCAAAAATAGACTCTAAATTATTTTCCAGGTGTAAATTATTTTGTAAGGCTTACAAGATGTGGCCATATAAATTAGATGCATTACTATAGAAAGAGTCTATGTTTTTCACTGAGGTTCTGAAAATTTGTCTACATAAAATAGACTCCTGAATTCACCACATTATTCAGTGGCACTCCGAAAGAGTAGCCACATAAACAAGTCTGAATACCCTTCCACAGGTGTGTATTACTGAGTGAGACTCTAAATGAGGTGATATAAGTAAATGCTGACTATTTTCCCAGGTGTGTACATTTAGTGAGGCTCTCGATGAGAGGCAATAGGATAGAGACATCTTAATATTCACCAGGTGTGCATTATTCCGTGATGCTCTGAATGAGTGGCCATAAACAATAGACTACAGATTATATCACAGGTGTGTAATATTCAGTGAGGCTGTGAAGGAAAGGCCATAAAAAGAGATTTCTCATTACTCCACATGTGGGTTATTCACTCTTTGTCTGAATGTGTAGCCATATAACATAGACTCCTGATTATTCTCCATGTGTGCATAATTCAAACAGGTTCTATATGAGTGTCCAAACCAAATAGACGCCTGATACTCCCCCAGTAGTGTATTACTCAGCAATCGCCAGAATTAGCGTTTATATGAAATAAACTCCTGACTCTCACCCAGGAGTGTATTACCCAGGAAACCACTTTATTCGTGGCTACCTTAAACTGTGCCCTCATTACTCCATAGAAGGTTTTTATTTACTGAAACGTTGAATGAGAAGCCAGAAAGAATAGACACCTGACAATTGCTAAATTGTGAGTTATTCAATAAGGTTCTAAATGTGTGCTACTATGACGTAGAATATGAGGATTCCCCAGGTGTGTATCATTCAGGGAGTCACAGAGTGAGTGGCCATATAAAAAATTCTTTAAAGTTGCTCCGATGTGAATTATTCACTGTTGCGCTAAATGAGTGGCTACATGAAGTAGACTCTTAACTCTTTTTCAGGTGTGTAGTATTGAATGAAACTCTGACTACGTGGGCATAGAAAAGAGACTCTTGTGTATTGCCCATGTGTGCGTTACTTACAGAGACTCCGAATGTGTACTTTTTTAAAGTAGACCTTTGACTATTTCTAAGGGGAGTATTATGCACTGAGGCCCTGAATGAGTGGCCATGTGAAAGACATTCCTGACTTATCAGATATACATATTATTCACTGAAACACTGAAAGAGGGGACTTATGTAATAGACCCCATTTTTCTCCAGAGTAGTGCGTAATTTTTGACTCTCCAAACAAATCACCACATGAAATAGACTAGTGATTATTCCCCAAATGTGCAGTATTCGAAGAGGTGCTGTATGAGTGTCCATCACAAATAGTCTCCTGACTATCACATATGTGTGTATCATTCACGTAGCTGTGTAACTTGGCGCTACCTAAAAGAGGGTCCTGACTACTCCACAGCCCTTTATTATGCACTGAAGCTCTCAATGAGAGGCCATATGTAATAGACTCCTTACTATTACTATATTGGGCATTATTCTGTAATCCTTTGATTGAGTGGCCTTATGACCAGGACTCTGACTATTTCCAAGGTGGGTATTCTTCAGTTAGTTTCTGAATGTGTCACCACAGAAAATAGACTCATGACTCTATCCTCTTGATTATTTTTCAGCTGTGCATTTTTCACTGAGTCACTGGGTGAACGGTCATATCAAATAGTTTTCGGTCTATTTCCCAGGGGTGCATTATTCGATGAGTCTCTGAATAAGCGGCTATATATAATAGAGTCCTGAGGATTTTCCCGATATACATGATTCTTCAATGAGGTTCTGAATAAGTGGTTATGTAAAATACACTCCTGAATTTCCATAGTTCTGTATTATTTTGTGAGGCTCTGAATGATTGGCCATAAAACAGTCACTGCTGAGTCCTCCGCAGGTGTGCCTTTTTACATTTGGTATCTAAATTAGTGGCTATGCGTAATAGAATCCTGACTTTCCTCAAGGTGTATGTTATTCAGTTAGATTCTGAATATGTGACTATACAAAATAAAATCCTGACTTTCCCCAAGGAGTATGTCACTCAATTAAGTTCTGAATATGTGGCCATACGAAATAAATTTCTGAGTACAATACACGTGTTCAATATTCAATAAATCTCTTTATTAGATGCCATATATAATAGCGTCATGAGTATTTCCCAGGTATGTATTATTCACGGAGGCTCTAAAACTTTGGCCAGATAAAGTTATTTTTTGACTTGTCCACATTTGTGTATTATTGATTCTGACTTTGCATATTTGGGCATATGGATTAGACTAGTGACTACTCTAAAGTTTTGTATTACTCACTCAGGCTAAGATTTTGTGGCCATATAAAATAAACTAGTGTTTATTCCAAACGTGTGTATTATTCGCAGAGGCTGTAAATGAGAGGCTATATAATGTAAACTCCTAACGCTTTTCCAGGTGTGTGTTACTCAGTGAGGTTCTGATTGAGTGACTATATGAAACAGGATTCAGTCTATCTTAAATATTTGTATTATTCAGTGAATCTCTGAGTGAGTGACTCTATGAAATTGACTGCTGAGTACATTACATTTGTGCATTATTCACAGAAATTACGAGTGATTTGTCATATGAAATGAAATCCTGACTAATCCACAAGTGCATATTATCCACTGAGGCTATGAATGAGTGTCCAAATAAAAGAGATTCCTTGCTACCCCACGGGTGGGCATTATTCACTGAGGCTCTGAGTGAATGTCCATCAAAATATACTACAAATTATTTACCAGGTGTGTATTATTCAGTGAGGCTTACAAGATGTGGCCATATTAATTAGATGCCTTACTATAGCAAGGGTCTCTCTTATTCACTGAGGCTCTGAAAATGTGTCTACATGAAATAGACTCCTGACTCCACCACATAATTCAGTGACACTCCGAATGAGAGGCCACATAAAAAAGTCTCCTTACTATTCCACAGGCATGCATTATTGAGTGAGACTCTAAATGAGGGGATATAAGTAAATCCTGACTATTTTCCAATGTGTGTAGATTTATGGAGGCTGTCAATGAGAGGCCATAGGATAGAAAGTTCTGACCATTCTGCAGGTGTGCCTTATTCCGTGATTTTCTGAATGAGTGGCCATAAACAATAGACTCCAGACTATATCACAAGTGTGTAATATTCCGTAAGGCTGTGAAAGAACGGCCATATGAAACAGACTAATCATTACTCCACATGTGCGTTATTCACTGTTTGTCTGAATGAGTAGCTGTATGATATAGACTCCTGATTATTCTTCATGTGTGCAAAATACAAACAGGTTATGTATGATTGTCCATATTAAATAGACTCCTAACACTCCCGCACTTGTGTATTTCTCAGCATTACCCAGAATTAGAGTTCATATGAAATAATCTCCTCACTATCACCCACGTGCGTATCACACAGGAATTCACTTAATTCGTGGCTATCTTAAACGGTGACTTGATTACTCCATAGAAGTTTATTATTCACTGAATCTTTGAATGAGAGGCCAGAAATTATTGACACATGACTAAGGCTCCATTGTGAATTATTCAGTATGGGTCAAATTGTTTGGTAGTATGAAATAGAATTTGAGGATTCCCCAGGTGTGTATCATTCAGGGAGTCACATAGTGAGTTGCCATATAAAAAATGCTCGACTATTACTCTGGTGTGAATTATTTACTGAGGCTCTAAATGAGTGGATCCATAAAGTAGACCCTTAATTCTTTCCAAGGTGTGTATTATTGAATGAGGCTTTGACTAAGTGGGCATAGAAAAGAGAATCTTGTGTATTGCCCATGTGTGCATTTCTTACAGAGACTCTGAATGTGTACTTTTTTGACGTAGACCCTTGACTATTTCTGAGGGGAGTATTATGCACTGAGTCCCTGAATGAGTTGAAATGTGAAGGAGATTCCTGACTTATCAGATATACATATTATTCACTGAAACCCTGAAAGAGTGGCCTTATGTAATAGACCCCATTTTACTCCACAGGTGTGCGTTAATTTTTGACTCTCCAAACGAATCACAATATGTAATAGACTAGTGATTATTCCGCAAATGTGCAGTATTCGAAGAAGTGCTGTATTAGTGTGCATATTAAAGAGTCTCCTATCACACATGTTTGTATCATTCGCTTAGCTGCTTAACTTGGGGATACCTTAAATAGGGTTCTGACTACTCCACAGCTGTTTATTACACACTGAAACTCCCAATGTGAGGCCATATGAAATAGACTCCTTCATATTTCTGCATGGTGCATTATTAGGTAATGCTTTGATTGAGTGGCTTTATGAAATGGACTCTGACTATTTCCAAGATTGGTATTCTTCAGTTAGTTTCTGAATGTGTCTCCACAGAAAGTAGACTCATGACTCTAGTCTCTTGACTCTATCGCAGCTGTGCATTTTTCACTGAGTCACTGGGTGAATGCTCATATCAAAAAATCTCCAGACTATTCCCCAGGTGTGCATTATTCAGTGAGTCTCTGAATAAGTGGCTATATATAACAGAATCCTTGGGGATTGGTTCCAAGATGCCGCCATAGAAACAACTCATGATTGCCACTCTCAGTGAAGGCCCAGAGGCTGAGTCCAAGCTGCATTTTCAGATGGACTTTTGTAGCCCACAGAACTGGCAAATTCCCAGGTTTAGGACAGACACAGGAGAGCAGTGCAGCTTGCTTTCGTGGCATTTGTGGCTGGTGCTGCGCCACGACGCAGTGGCAGACCGCACAAAGCTCACTGGTCTGGGTGCCCTGTTAAACCGGCAATCTGAGGTTTGGGAGGGCAGAATGACATGTCCATTTGATTGAACGGTACTGGGATGGTGAGCCAGACGAGGAGATTCCTGGGAAGAGCGATTTGCTCCAGTGCAGTGGGTTGCCACAGGGGAGATCGCACGAATCCCAGTGGCCAATCTGCCCGCGACTTGGACTCCTGTGATAGAGTCACCTCTTCAATTTGGAAAAAAAAAGAGAGAGAGAGAGAGGAGGGACTCTGAGGCAGGGAGCCCAGTGTTGGTGCTCGGCGGGTCTTACCCTCACGCTGCCAAGCAGCGTGGTGATTCAATGCATTGGGCGTTGAGAGTTTTGCTCCAGGGTCAGCTGAATCCAAAATGTGCAGCTCGGTGGGGGAGGGGCGTACACCACTATGGACGCAATCCGCCCGTACTGAGGTACCGCCCACTGCTTACACAGCTTGTCATTGCTGAGACAACCACCCATAACAGAGAGACACCGCCAAAAGGGTGCCACGCACCACAGTAGAATGGGGCCACACAGAAGCAGGGTGGACCCGTGCTAGTAGGGCAGAGCCCAGGCAGGCAAATAGTGAATAGACTGCTTCCTTGCTGGGCAGAACAGTGCAACAGATACTCATAAAGAAAGCCCCAACTCCCTGAGACGAGTGAGAAAAAAGGGGGCCTTTTATAATTTCTGCTGCAGCAGACACATTCGCCCAACAAACCAGAATAAACAACAAAGTCCAAAGCTCAGCACTGGAGCTCTTATAAAGTACAGGCCATCTCCTCAAGCAGCTCCCTGACCCCTGTATATCCAAAGAGACATCTCAATAAAGGACTACTCAGACTGCAGCATCCCTCACTGTTCCGCAGCTGCTAAAGGTGTATTCGAGACAAGTAGGGCCTGGAGGGGACCTCAGCACTCGTACAGCAGAGAAGCTAAACCGTTAGAAGGAAAACTAAATAACAGAAATACTTCATCATCAACAATCTGGGCATCCACTCAGAGACACAATCAAAAAGTCGGCAACTACTAAGACGACAGGTAGATAAATCCACAAAGATGGGAAGAAACCAGCGCTAAAAGAGAAAAACACCCAAAACCAAAACACCTCACCTCCTACAAAGGACCAAAACTCCTCACCAGCAAGGGAACAAAGCTGGATAGAGAATGACTGTGATGAAATGAGAAAATCAGATTTCAGAAGGTGGATAATGAGAAACTTCAGTGAGCTAAAAGAACATGTTGTAAATCAATGCAAAGAAACTAAGAACCTTGAAAAAAGATTTGAAAAAAGATTCGAGAAAATAATAACAACAATGGACAACTTAGAGAGGAATATGAATGAATTGAAGGAGCTGAAAAACACAACACGAGAACTTCATGAAGCATGCACAAAGTTCAAGAGCGGAATTGACCAGGCAGAAAAAAGAATATCAGAAGTCGAAGATCAACTGAATGAAATAAAAAGAGAAACAAAGATTAGAGAAAAAAGCACAAAGAGGAATGATAAAAGTCTTTAAGAAATGTGGAACTATGTGAATAGACCTAACCTACGTTTGATAGGAGTACCATAATGTGACAAAGAGAATGAATCCAAGCTGGAAAACACTCTTCAGGATATTATCCACGAAAATTTCCCCAACCTAGTAAGACAGGCCAATACTCAACTCCAGGAAATACAGAGAACACCACAAAGATATTCTGCAAGAAGAGCAACCCCAAGGCACATAATCGTCAGATTCACCAGGGTTGAAATGAAGGAGAAAATAATAAGAGGAGCCAGAGAGAAGGGTCGGATCACCAACAAAGTGAAGCCCATTAGACTCACAGCAGATCTCTCAGCAGAAACTCTACAAGCCAGAAGAGAGTGGGCACCAATATTCGACATCCTTAAAGAAAAGAAATTTCAACCCAAAATTTCATATCCAGCCAAACTGAGCTTCATAAGTGAAGGAAGAATAAAATCTTTTGCCAACAAGCAAGAACTCAGAGGTTTTGTCACCACCGGGCCTGCTTTACAAGAGCTTCTGAAAGAGGCACTACACATAGAAAAAAACAACCAGTACCAGCCATTCTAAAAACATATCAAATGCAAAACAGCATCAACAAAATGAAGAATCTGCATCAACCAAGGGAGAAAACAACCAGATAGCATCAAAATGGCAGTATCAAACTAACACATAACAATAGTAACCCTAAAAGTAAATGGGCTAAATGGACCAATCAAAAGACACAGACTGGCAAATTGGATAAAAAACCAAAACCCATCGGTGTGCTGTATCCAGGAAACCAATCTGACATGGAAAGATTCACAAAGGCTCAATATAAAGGGATGGAGAAAGATTTACCAAGCAAATGGAGAGCAAAAAAAAGCAGGAGTTGCAATAATCATCTCTGATAAAACAGATGTAAAAGCAACAAAAATCAAAATAGACAAAGAAAGTCATTACATAATGGTAAAAATATCGACAAAACAAGAAGAGCTAACGATCCTAAATATATATGGACCCAATACAGGAGCACCCAAATATATAAGGCAAGTTCTTAACGACTTACAAAGAGACTTAGACTCCAACACAATAATAGTGGGAGACTTTAACACTCCACTGTCAATATCAGACAGATCAACCAGACAGAAAATTAACAAGAATATCCAGGGCTTGAACTCAGACCTGGAAAAAGCAAACCTGATAGACATTCACAGAACTCTTCATCCCAAATCCACAGAATATACATTCTTCTCAGCACCACATCACACCTACTCCAAAATCGACCACATAATTAGAAGTAAAGCACTTCTCAGCAAATGCAAAATAACTGAAATCATAACAAACAGTCTCTCAGACCATAGTGCAAACAAGTTAGAACTCAGAATTCAGAAACTAACTCAGAACCGCACAGCTTCATGAAAACCGAACAACTGGCTCTTGAATGTTGATTGGATAAACAATGAAATGAAGGCAGAAATAAAGAACTTCATCGAAACAAACGTGAATGAAGACACAACATACCGGAATCTCTGGGACACATTTAAAGCAGTCTGTAGAGGAAAATATATAGCAATAAGTGCCCACATGAGAAGAGTGGAGAGATCCAAAATTGACACCCTATCATCAAAATTGAAAGAGCTAGAGGAGCAAGATCAAAAAAGCTCAAAAGCTAGCCAAAGACAAGAAATAACTGAGATCAGAGCAGAACTGAAGGAGATAGAGACACGAAAATCCCTTCAAAAAATCAATAAATCCAAGAGTGGTTTTTTGAAAAGATCAACAAATTAGACAGACCACAAGCCAGAATGATGAAAAAGAAGAGAGAGAACAACCAAACAGATGCAATAAAAAACGATGAAGAGGAAATAATCACAGATTATACAGAAATTCAAACCATCATCAGAGAATACTACAAACAACTCTATCCACATAAACTAGTAAACAAGGAAGAAATGGATAAATTCCTGGACACCTGTGTCCTCCCAAGCCTAAACCACGAAGAAGCTGAAACTATGAATAGACCAATAACAAGGTCTGAAGTCGAGGGATCAATTAAGAGCCTACCACTCAAAAAACCCATGGTCCAGATGGGCTCACAGCCGAATTCTACCAGACACACAAAGAGGAGCTGGTACCATTCCTTCTGAAACTATTCCAAGTAATCCATTAAGAGGGAACCCTTCCCAAATCATTTTTGGAGACCAATATCATCCTGATACCAAAACCCGGCAGAGACTCAACAAAAAAGAAAATTTCAGGCCCAAATCCATGATGAATATAGACGCAAAAATCTTCAATAAAATACTGGCAAACCGATTGCAACAGCACATTAAAAAACTTATCCATCATAATCAAGTAGGATTCATCTTGGGCATGCAAGCCTGATTCAACATACACAAGTCTATAAATGTCATTCACCGCATTAACAGAACCAAAAACAAACACCACATGATTATCTCAATTGATGCAGAGAAGGCATTTGACATAATTCAACAGGTTTTTATGCTAAAAACTCTCAATAAACTTGGTATTGATGGAACATATCTCAAAGTAATAAAAGCTACTTACGACAAACGAACAGCAAATATCATACTTAATGGGCAAAAACTGGAATCATTCCCTTTGAAATCCGGCATGAGACAATGATGCTCTCTCTCACCACTCCTATTCAACTTAGTACTGGAAGTTCTAGCCGTAGAAATAAGGCAAGAAAAAGAAATAAAGTGTATTCGAATAGGAAAGAAGGAAGCCAAATTTTCTCTATTCGTAGACGACATACTAGTATACCTAGAAGTCCCCATCACCTCAGCCCAAAAGGTCCTAAAACTGATAAGAAACTTCACCAAAGTCTCAGGATATAAAATCAATGTGCAAAAATCACAAGCATTTCTATACACCAATAACAGACATAAAGAGAACCAAATCAATAATGAACTGCCATTCACAATTGCTACAAAGAGAATAAAATACCTAGGAATACAAATTACAAGTAACGAAAGCGACCTCTTCAAGGAAAACTACAAACCACTGCTCAACGAAATAAGAGAGGACACAAACAGATGGAGAAACATTCCATGTTCTTGGTTAGGAAGAATAAATATTGTGAAAATCGCTATACTGCCCAAAGTAATTTACAGGATTAACACTATCTCCATTGAACTACCATTGAATTTCCTCACAGACCTGGAAAAAACCACTATGAATTTCATATAGAACCAAAAGAGAGAATGCATAGCCAAGTCAATTCTAAGCAAAAAGAACACAGCCGGAGGCATCACACTACCAGATTTCAAACTATATTACAAGGCTACAGTAATCAAAACAGCATGGTACTGGTACCAAAACTGAGATATAGACCAATGGAACAAAACAGAGGCATCAGAAGCAAATCAACTTATCTACAACCATACAATCTTTCATAAACCAGACAAAAAAAGGAATGGAGAAAGGATTCCCTGTTTACTAAATGATGTCGGGAAAACAGGTTAGCCATGTGCAGAAACCAGAACCTGAACCACTTCCTGACACCTTACACTAAAATTAACGCGAGATGCATAAAATACTTAAACATATGACCTGGCACCATAAAGACCCTAGAAGAAAATCTAGGCAAAACCATTCAGGACATAGGAGTAGGCAAGGAATTCATGACCAAAACACCAAAAGCATTGGCAACAAAACCCAAAATAGAAAAATGGGACTTAATCAAATTCCACAGCTTTTGCCCAGCAAAAGAAACAGTCACTAGAGTGAATCGGCAACCAACAGATTGGGAAAAACTCTTTGCAGATTACCCAACTGACAAAGGGCTGATATCCAGAATTTACAAAGACCTCAAACAGGTTTACAGGAAAAAAACAAACAAGCCCATGCAAAAATGGGCAAAGGACATGAACAGACACTTTACAAAAGAAGACATACATGAGGCCAACAAACACATAAAAAATGCACATCATCACTGGTCATTAGAGAGATGCAAATCAAAACCACATTGTGATACCATCTCACGGTGGTTAGAATGGCGATCATTAAAAAATCTGGAGACAACAGATGCTGGAGAGGATGTGGAGAAATAGGAACATTTCTACACTGTTGGTGGGAGTGTAAATTAGTTCAACCATTGTGGAAGACAGTGTGGCAATTCCTCAAGGACCTATAAATAGAAATTCCATTTGACCCAGCAATCCCATTACTGGGTATATATCCGAAGGACTATAAATCATTCTACTATAAGGACACAGGCAAACGAATGTTCATTGCAGCCCTGTTTACAATAGAAAAGAACTGAAACCAACCCAAATGCCCATTGATGATAGACTGGACTGGGAAAATGTGGCACATATACACCATGGAATATTATGCAGCAATAAAAAATGACGAGGTTATGTCCTTTGTAAGGACAATGATGAATCTTGAGAACATCATTCTCAGCAAACTGACACAAGAACAGGAAAGAAAATACCACATATTCTCACTCATAGGTGGGTGAGAAAATGAGAACACATGGACACAGGGAGTGGGGTACAACACGCTTTGGTGTATTGTGGGGAATAGGAAAAGGACAGTGCTGGGGGAGCTGGGGAGAGATGGCCTGGGGAGAAATGCCAAATGTGGGTTAAGGGAAGGAAGACAGCAAAACACACTGCCATGTGTGTACTATGCAACTATCTTGCACGTTCTGCACATGTACACCAAAACCTAAAATGTAATAAAAATTAAAAAAAAAATAGACTCAGTATTTTCCAGATACATATGATTCTTCAATGAGGTTCTGAATAAATGGCCATGTAAAATACACTTCTGAATTTCCATAGTTCTGTATTATTTTGTGAGGCTCTAAATGAGTGGCCATAACTCAGAGACCCCTGAATACTCTGAAGGTGTGCATTTTTACATTCGGTATCTAAATGAGTGGCTATACGAAATAGAATCCAGACATTCTCCACAGTGTATGTCATTCAGTTAGGTTCTGAATATATGGCTATACGATATAGAATTCTGACTACAATACAGGTGTTACTTATTCAATGAATCTCTGAAATAGATGCCACATATAATAGCGTCTGGAGTATTCCGAATGTATGCACTATTCACTGAGGCTCTGAAACTTTGTCCATATGAAATTGTTTTTTGACGAGTCCACAGGTGTGTATTATTGACTCTGACTTTGAATATTTTGGCATACGGAATGAACTAGTGACTATTCTAAAGTTGTGTATTACTCACTCAGGCTTTGATTTTGTGGCCATATAAAATAGACTAATGTCTATTTCACACGTGTGCATTATTCGCTGAGGTCGTAAATGAGAGGCTATATAAAGTAGACTCCTAACATTTCCCCATGTGTGTTACTCAGCGAGACTCTGATTGTGTGACCATATGAAACAAGATTCTGTCTATATTAAATATTTGCTTTATTCAGTGAATCTCTGAATGAGTGGCTCTTTGAAATAGACTGCTGAGTACTTTACATTTGTGCATTATTCACTGAAATTATGAGTCAGTGGCCATATGAAATGAAATCCTGACTAATCCACACGTGCAGATTATCCACTGAGGCTATGAATAGTGTCCAAAGGAAATAGACTCCTGGCTACCCCACGGGTGTGCATTATTCACTGAGGCTCTGAATGAATGTTCATGGAAATTAGACTCCAAATTATTCTCCAGGTGTGTATTATTCAGTGAGGCTTACAAGGTATGGCCATATTAATTAGATGTCTTACTATAGCAAGGATCTCTCTTATTCACTGAGGTTCTGAAAATGTGTCTACATGAAATAGACTCCTGATTCCACCACATTATTCAGTGACACTCCAAATGACAGGCCACATGAAAAAATCTCCTTACTATTACAAAGATGTGCATTATTGAATGAGACTCTAAATGAAAGGACATAAGTAAATCCATATTCTTTTCCCAGGTGTGTACCTATAGTGAGGCTCTCAATGAGAGGACATAGGATAGACTTCTAACCATTCCGTAGGTGTGCATTACTCAGTGAGTCTCTGAATGAGTGGCCATAATCAAAAGACTCCAGACTGTATCACAAGTGCGTAATATTCAGTGAGGCTGTGAAAAAATGGCCATTTGAAACCGATTTCTCAATACTTCACAAGTTCGTTATTCACTGTTTGTCTGAATGAGTAGTCATATGACCATGACTCCTGATTATTCTACATGTTTGCATTATTCAAACAGGTTCTGTATGAGTGTCCATACCAAATAGACTCCTGACACTCCCCCAGTTGTGTATTACTCAGAAATACCCAGAATTAGAGTTCATATAAAATAAAATCCTGACTATCACACAGGTGTGTATCAATCAGGAAGGCACTTTATTCATGGCTTTTTTAACAGTGCCCTGATTACTCCATAGAAGTTTATTATTCACTGAAACTTTGAATGAGAGTCCAGTAAGAATAGACACCTGACAATTGCTCCATTGTGAATTATTCAATAAGGTTCTAAATGTGCGGTAGTATGAAATAGAATCTTGAGGATTCCCCAAATGTGTATCTTTTAGGGAGGCACATAGTGAGTGGCCATATATAAAATGTTCGACTATTACTCCTGTGTGAATAATTCACTGAGGCTCTAAATGAGTGGCTACATGAAGAAGACTCTTAAATCTTCTCCAGTTGTGTATTACTGAATGAGACTCTGACTAAGTGGGCAGAGAAAAAAGACTCTTGTGTATTGCCCATGTGTGCATTACTTACAGAGACTCTGAATGTGGACTTATTTGAAGTAGACCCTTGACTACTTCTGAAAGTAGTATTATGTATTGAGGCCCTGAACAAGTGGCAAAGTGAAAGAGATTAAAGGCTTATCAGATATACATATTACTCACTGAATATGTTCAGTGTTCACTGAAACACTGAAAGTCTGGCCTTATGTAATAGACTCCATTTTACTCCACAGCTGTGTGTTATTTTTTTATTTACTTTTTTATTGCATTTTAGGTTTTGGGGTTCATGTGCAGAACATGCAAGATAGTTGCATAGGTACACACATGGCAGTGTGTTTTGCTGCCTTCCTCCCCTTAATCCACATTTGGCATTTCTCCCCAGGCTATCCCTCCCCAGCATCCCCCATCCCTCCCCTATTCCCCCCAAGAGATCTCAGTATGTAGTACTCTTATCCCTGTGTCCCTGTGTTTCCATTTTTCTCACAGGCCTATGAGTGAGAATATGTGGTATTTTCTTTTCTGTTCTTGTGTCAGTTTGCTGAGAATGAAGTTCTCCAGATTCATCCGTGTCCTTACAAAGGACATAAACTCGTCATTTTTGATTGCTGCATAATATTGCATGGTGTATATGAGCCACATTTACACATTCCAGTCTATCATCAATGGGCATTTGGGTTGGTTCCAGGTCTTTGCTATTGTAAACAGTGCTGCAATGAACATTCGTGTGCATGTGTCCTTATAGGAGAACGATTTATAGTCCTTTGGATATATACCCAGTAATAGGATTGCTGGGTCAAATAGAATTTCTATTTCTAGGTCCTTGAGGAATCGCCACACTGTCTTCCACAATGGTTGATCTAATTTACACTCCCACCAACAGTGTAAGAGTGTTCCTATTTCTCCACATCCTCTCCAGCATCTGCTGACTCCAGATTTTTTAATGATCGCCATTCTAATCGGCTTGAGATGGTATCTCAATGTGGTTTTGATTTGCCTCTCTCATGACCAGTGATGATGAGCATTTTTTCATGTGTTTGTCTGCCTCATGTATGTCTTCTTTTGTAAAGTGTCTGTTCATGTCCTTTGCCCATTTTTGAATCTGCTTGTTTGTTTTTTTGCCTGTAAATCTGTTTGAGTTCTCGTAAATTCTGGATATCAGCCCTTTTTCAGTTGGGCAAACTGCAAATATTTTTTCCCAATTTGTTGGTTGCCAATTCACTCTAGTGATTGTTTCTTTCGCTGTGGAAAAGCTGTGGAGTTTGATTAGGTCCCATTGGTCTATTTTGACTTTTGTTGCCAATGCTTTTGGTGTTTTGGTCATGAAGTCCTTGCCTACTCCTATGTCCTGAATGGTTTTGCCTAGATTTTCTTCTGGGGCTTTTATGGTGCCAGGTCTTAGGTTTAAATCTTTAATCCATCTGGAGTTAATTGTAGTGTAAGGTTTCAGGAAGGGGTCCAGGTTCAGATTTCTGAACATGGCTAGCCAATAATCCCACACCATTTATTAAACAGGGAATCCTTTCCCCATTGCTTGTTTGATATTTTTTAACTCTCCAAACGAATCACCATATGAAACAGACTCGTGATTATTCCCCAAATGTGCAGTATTCAAAGAGGTGCTGTATGAGTGTCCATATCAAAGTGTCTCCTATCACACATATGTGTATCATTCACGTAGCTGCGTAATTTGGGGCTACATTAAATAGGGTCCTGACTACTCCACAGCTGTTTATTATGCACTGAAGCTCTCAACAAGAGGCCATATTAAATAGACTCCTTACTATTGCCTCATTATGCATTATTCGGTATGTTTGATTGAGTGGCCATATTACATGGACTCTGACAATTTCCAAGTTGGGTATTCTTCAGTGAGTTTCTGATCGAGTTACCACAGATAATAGACTCATAACTCCATCCTCTTGAGTATTTCTCAGCTGTGCATTTTTCACAGAGTCACTGGGTGAACGGTCATATCAAATAGTCTCCAGACTATTCCCCAGGTGTACATTATTCAGTGAGTCTCTGAATAAGTGGCTATATATAATAGCATCCTGAGTATTTTCCAGATAGATATGATTCTTCAATAAGGTTCTGAATAAGTGGCCATGTAGAATATGCTCCTGAATTTCCATAGTTCTGTATTATTCTGTGAGGCTCTGAATTAGTGGCCATAAAACAGAGACTCCAGAATACTCCACCGGTGTGCGTTTTCACATTCAGTATCTAAATGAGTGGCTATACGAAATAGAATGCTGACTTTCCCCAAGGTGTATGTTATTCAGTTAAGTTCTGAATATGTTGCTATACCAAATAGAATCCTGACTTTCCCCAAGGTGTATGTCATTCAGTTAGGTTCTGAATATGTGGCTATACAAAATAGAATTCTGACTACAATACAGGTGTTCCTTATTCAATGCATCTCTGAAATAGATGCCATATGTAGTAGCGTCCTGAGTATTCCCCAGATATGTATTATTCACTGAGGCTCTAAAGCTTTGGCCATATGAGATTCTTTTTTGGCTAGTTTACAGGTGTGTATTATTGACACTGACTTTGTTTTTTTTTTTGTTTTTTTTTCTATTTTTATTTTAAAATAAAATAAAACATGTTTTTTTAAGAATATTCAAAATACAAAACTGAACAAAGAACCACTATAAAAATCAACTGTAATCCCACAACATAGGGATATTCACTTTATTATTATTTTTTATTATTATTATTATTTTTAATTTTTATTGCATTATAGGTTTGGGGGTACATGTGCAGAACGTGCAAGATAGTTGCATAGGTACACACATGGCAGTGTGCTTTGCTGCTTCTTTCCTCCCCTTCACCCACACTTGGCATTCATCCCCAGGCTATCCCCCCCAGCCCCCCACTGCTGTCCCTTCCCCATTCCCCCCAACAGTCTCCAGTGTATAGTAGACTGCCTCTCTGTGTCCATGTGTTCTCATTTTTCTCACCCACCTATGAGTGAGTATATGCGGTATTTCTTTTTCTGTTCTTGTGTCAGTTTGCTGAGAATGATGTTCTCCAGATTCATCCATGTCCCTACAAAGGACACAAACTCATCATTTTTGATTGCTGTATAATATTCCATGGTGTATATGTGCCACATTTTCCCAGTCCAGTCTATCATCATTGGGCATTTGGGTTGGTTCCAGGTCTTTGCTATTGTAAACAGTGCTGCAATAAACATTCGTGTGCATGTGTCCTTGTGGTAGAACGATTTATAGTCCTTTGGATAGATACCCAGTAATGGGATTGCTGGGTCAAATGGAATTTCTATTTCTAGGTCCCTGAGGAATCGCCACAATGTCTTCCACAATGGTTGAACTAATTTACACTCCCACCAACAGTGTAAGAGTGTTCCTATTTCTCCACATCCTCTCCAGCATCTGCTGTCTCCAGATTTTTTAATGATCGCCATTCTAACTGGCGTGAGATGGTATCTCAATGTGGTTTTGATTTGCATCTCTCTAATGACCAATGATGATGAGCACTTTTTCATATGTTTGTTGGCCTCATGTATGTCTTCTTTTGTAAAGTTTCTGTTCATATCCTTTGCCCATTTTTGAATGGGCTTGTTTGTGTTTTTTCTGTAAATCTGTTTGAGTTCTTTGTAAATTCTGGATACCAGCCCTTTGTCAGATGTGTAAACTGCAAAGATTTTTTCCCATTCTGATGGGTGCCGATTCACTCTAGTGACTGTTTCTTTTGCCGTGCAGAAGCTGTGGAGTTTGATTAGGTACCATTTGTCTATTTTGGCTTTTGTTGCCAATGCTTTTGGTGTTTTGTTCATGAAGTCCTTGCCTACTCCTATGTCCTGAATGGTTTTGCCTAGATTTTCTTCTAGGGTTTTTATGGTGTCAGGTCTTATGTTTAAATCTTTAATCCATCTGGAGTTAATTTTAGTGTAAGGTGTCAGGAAGGGGTCCAGTTTCCGCTTTCTGCACATGGCTAGCCATTTATTAAACACCATTTATTAAACAGGGAATCCTTTCCCCATTGCCTGTTTTTGTCTGCTTTATCAAAGATAATATGGTTGTAGATATGATGTGTTGCCTCCGATGCCTCTGTTCTGTTCCATTGGTCTATATCTCTGTTTTGGTACCAGTACCATGCTGTTTTGACACTGACTTTGAATATTTAGGCACATGGAATAGACAAGTGACTATTCTAAAGTTGCATATTACTCACTCAGGCTTTGATTTTGTGGCCATATAAAATAGACTAGTGTCTATTCCACACGTGTGCATTGTTTGCTGATGCTGTAAATAAGAGGTTATATAAAGTAGACCCCTAACACTTCCTCAGGTGTGTGTTACTCAGTGAGGCTCTGATTGTGTTACCATATGAAACAGAATTCTGTCTATCTTAAATATTTGTATTATTCAGTGAATCTTTGAATGAGTGGCTCTAGGAAATAGACTGATGAGTACTTTACATTTGTGCATTATTCACTGATATTACCAGTCAGTGGCCATCCAAAATAAACTCCTGACTAATCCACACGTACATATTATCCACTGTGGCTATGAATGAGTTTCCAAATGAAATAGACTCATGGCTATCCAAAGGGTGTGCATTATTCACTGAGGCTCTGAATGAATGTACATAGAAAATAGATTCCAAATTATTCTCCAGGTGTGTAGTATTCAGTGAGGCTTACAAGGTGTGGCCATATTAATTAGATGCCTTACTGTAGCAAGGGTTTCTCTTATTCACTGGGGCTCAGAAAAATGTGTCTACATGAAATAGACTCCTGAATACACCACATTATTCAGTGACACTCCGAATAAGAGGCCACATGAAAAATTCTCCTTACTATTTCACAGGTGTGCATTATTGAGTGAGACTCTAAACGATGACATATAAGTAAATCCTGACTATTTTCCCAGGTGTGTACATTTAGTGATGCTCTCAATGAGATGCCATAGGATAGAGACTTCTTACCATTTTGCAGGTGTGCATTATTCAGTGATTCTTTGAATGATTGGCCATAAACAATAGACTCCAGACTATATCACAAGCGTGTAGTATTCAGTGAGGCTGTGAAGGAACGGCCATATGAAACAGACTTCTCATTTCTCCACATGTGCGTTATTCACTGTTTGTTTGAATGAGTAGCCGTATGACATAGAGTGCTGATTATTCTCCATGTGTGCATTATTCCAACAGGTTTTCTATGATTGTCCACACCAAATAGACTCCTGACAGTCCCCAAGTTGTGTATTACTCAACAAAACCCAGAATTAGAGTTCATATGAAATAAACTCCTATCACCCAGGTGTGTATCACTCTTGAAGGCACTTATTTTCTGGCTATCCTAAACAGTGCTGTTATTACTCCATGAAGTTTATAATTCACAGAAACTTTGATGGAGAGACCAGAAAGAATAGACACCTAAATAGTGTTCCATTGTAAGTTATACAATAAAGTTCTAAATGTGTGTTAATATGCAATAAAATCCTGATTATTCCACAGGTGTGTATCATTCAGGGAGGCACATAGCTATATAAAAAATGCTCGACTATTTCTCCAGTGTGAATTATTCACAAAGCCTCTGAATGAGTGGCTACATGATGTATTCTCTTAATTCTTTCCCAAGTGTGTATTATTGAATGAGAATATGACTAAGTGTGCATAGAAAACAGACTCTTGTGTATTACCCATGTGTGCATTAATTACAGAGACTCTGATTGTGTACTTATTTGAAGTAGACACTTCACTATTTCTGGGGTGAATATTATCCACTGACGCCATGAATGAATGGCCATGTGGAAGAGATCTCAGACTTATCAGATATATATATTATTCACTGAAACACTGAAAGAGTGGCCTTATGTAATAGACCCCATTTTACTCCACAGGTGTGCGTTATATTTTACTCTCCAAACGAATCAACATTTGAAATATTCTGGTGATTATTCCTCAAATGTGCAGTATTGGAAGAGGTGCTGTGTGAGTGTCCATATCAAAGAGTCTCCTGACTATCACACGTGTGTATCATTCACATAACTGCATAATATGGGAATACAGTAAATAGGGTCCTGACTACTCCAGAGCTATTTATTATGCACTGAAGTTCTCAATGAAAGCCCACATGAAATAGACTCCTTACTGTTGCCCCATTGTGCATTATACAGTAATGCTTTGATTGAGTGTCCATATGACCTGGACTTTGACTATTTCCAAGCAGGATATTCTTCCGTGAGTTTCTGAACGAGTCACCACAGAAAATATACTCATGACCCTATTTTCTTGATTATTTATCATCTGTGCATTTTTCACTGAGACCCTGGTTGAACGGTCATATCAAATAGTCTCCAGACTATTCCCCAGGTGTGTATTATTCAGTGAGTCTCTGAATAAGTGGCTATATATAGTAGAAACCTGAGTATTTTCCAGATATATGTAATTCTTCAATGAGGTTCTGAATAAGTGGCCATGTAAAGTACACTCCTGAATTTCCATGGTTCTGTATTATTCTGTGAGGCTCTGAATGAGTGACCATAAAACAGACACTCCTGAATACTCCGCAGGTGTGCGTTTTTACATTTGGTATCTAAATGGGTGGCTATAGGAAATACAATCCTGACTTTCCCCAAGGTCTATGTCTTTCAGTTAGGTTCTGAATATGTGGCTATACAAGATAGAATCCTGTCTACAATACAGGTGTTCCTTACACAGTGAATCTCTTAAATATATGCCATATGTAATAGCGTCCTGAGTATTCCCCAGGTATGTATTATTCACTGAGGCGCTAAAACATTAGCCATATAAAATAATATTTTTACTAGTCCACAGGTATGTATTATTGACTCTGATATTGAATATTTGGGCATATGGAATAGACTATTGACTATTCTAATATTGTGTATTACTCACTCAGGCTTTAATTTTGTGGCCATATAAAAAACACTAGTGTCTATTCCACACGTGTGCATTATTCGCAGAGGTTGTAAATTAGAGGAACTTAAAGTAGACTCCTGACGCTTAACGAGGTGTGTGTTACTCAGTGAGGCTCTGATTCTGTGACAATATGAAACAGGATTCTGTCTATCTTAAATATTTATATTATTTAGTGAATCTCCGAATGAGTGGCTCTATGAAATAGACTGCTGAGTACGTTTCATTTGTGCATTACTCACTGCAATTACGAGTCATTGGCCATATAAAATGAAATCCTGACTAATCCACACGTACATACTATCCACTGAGGCTATGAGTTTTCAAATGAAATAGACTCCTGGCTACCCCACGGTTGTGCATTATTCACCGAGGCTCTGAATGAATGTCCATCGAAAATAGACTCCAAATTATTCTCCAGGTGTGTATTCTTCAATGGGGCTTACAAGATGTGGCCATATTAATTATATGCCTTACTATAGAAAGGGTCTCTCTTATTTACTGACGCTCTGAAAATGTATCTACATGAAGTAGACTCCTGAATACACCACATTATTCGGTGATACTCCGAATGAGATGCCACATGAAAATGTCTCCTTACTATTCCACAGGTGTGCATTATTGAGTGAGACTCTAAATGTGTGGATATAAGTAAATCCTGACTATTATCCCAGGTGTGTGCATTTACTGAGGCTCTTTATTAGAGGCCATATGATAGAGTCTTCTGGCTATTCTGCAGGTGTGCATTATTTAGTGAATGTCCTAATGAGTGGCCATCAAAATTAGACTCCAGACTATATCACAAGTGTGTAATATTCAGAGAGGGTGTGAAAGAACGGCCATATGAAACAGACCTATCATTACTCCACTGTGTGTTATTCATTGTTTGTCTGAATGAGTAGCCGTATGACATAGACAACTTATTATTCTTCATTTGTGCATTATTCATACTTGTTCTGTATGAGTGTCCATGCCAAAAAGACTCCTGGCACTCCCCCATTTGTGTATTACTCAGCAATACCCAGAATTAGAATACATATGAAATAAACTACTGACTATCACACAGGTGTGTATCACTCAGAAAAGCACTTAATTCCTGCCTATCTTAAACAGTGCCCTGATTACTCCCTAAAGTTTATAATTCACAGAAACTTTAAGTGAGAGGCCAGAAAGAATAGATACCTGATGATTGTTCCATTGTGAATTATTCAATAAGGTTCTAAATGTGTGGTAATAAGCAATGACATCCTGAGGATTCCCCAGGTTTGTATCATTCAGAAAGGCACATAGTGCTTGGCCATATAAAAAATGCTCGAGTATTTCTCTAGTGTGAATTATTCACTGAACCTCTGAATGAGTGGCTACATGAAGTAGAATCTTAACTCTTTCCCAGGTGTGTATTATTGAATGAGACTCTGAATAAGTGGGCATAGAAACAAACTCTAGTGTATTTCTCATGTGTGCATTACTTACAGAGACTCTGATGGTGTCCTTATTTGAAATACACCCTAAACTATTTCTGAGGGGAGTATTATGCACTGAGGCTCTGAACGAGTGGACATATGAAAGAAATTCCTGATTTATCAGATATACGTATTATTCCCTGAAACCCTGAAAGAGTGGCCTTATGTAATAGACCCCATTTTATTCCACAGTTGTGCGTTATTTTTTGACTCTCCAAACGAATCACCATATGAAATAGACTAGTGATTATTCTCTAAATGTGCAGTATTCAAAGAGGTGCCATATCAGTGTCCATATCAAACCGTCTCCTAACTATCATGCATGTGTGTATCATTCACGTAGTTGCGTAATTTGGGGCTACCTTAAACAGGGTCCTGACTATTCCACAGCTGTTTATTACGCACTGAAGCTCTCAATGAAACGCCATATGAAATAGACTTCTTACTGATGCCCCATTGTGCATTATTCTTTTATGCTTTGGTTGAGTGGCCGTATGACCTGGACTCTGACTATTTCCAAGATGGGTATTCTTCAGTGAGTTTCTGAAAGAGTTATCAAAGAAAATAGACTCATGAGACTCTATCCACTTGACTATTTCTCAGCTGTGCATTTTTCACTGAGTCACTGGGTGAACAGTCATATCAAATATACTCCAGACTGTTCCCCAGGTGTGCATTATTCAATGAGTCTCTGAATAAGTTGCTATATATAATAGAATCCTGAGTATTTTCCATATATATATGATTCTTCAATGATGTTCTGAATAAGTGGCCATGTAAAATATACTAATGAGGACTTGCTTCCAAGATGGCATCATAGAGGAGACTCAGCATTGCAGCTCTCAGTGATTGCACAGAGGGTGAGTCCCAGCCACATTCTCCGACGCATCTTGTTTGTGCACAGAACGTTGAAAGTCCCAGTTGTGGGAGAGACACAGAACACTAGAGCAGGTGACTCGCACTGCCAATTCAGTCGGAGCCTCAGTGCAGCGGCACCCGGCACAAAACTCACTGGTCTGGGTGCCCTGTTAAACCGGCAATCTGAGATTTTGAAGGGCAGATTGGCATGTACATCTGATTGAAGGGGACTTGAACAATAAGCCAGAAAAGGAGATTCCTGGAAAACGGTGATGTGAGCCGGTGCAGTGGGCAGAGGCACGGGAGATCTCATGCATCCCAGTGCCCTATCAGCAGGCTACTGGGGTGCCAGTGAGAAAGTCGACCATTCAGCTTGGGGAGAGGAAGAGAAAGAGAGAGAGGATGGACTCTGAGGCAAGGAGCTGGGTGATTGGGCTCGGTGGGTTCCACCCTCACTGGGACAGGCAGGGTGGCAATCAGAGGCACTTGGGACTGAGAATTTTGCTGCCAGCATCTAGGACGGTGCAGCCCAGTTGGGGAGGGATGTTCATCACTACAGACAAAATCCACCCCTACTGATGTACCGCCCAGGGATGACGCAGCCTGCCATTGCCTAGGGAACCAGCCATAACAGAGATACTCTGCCAGCAGGGCGGAGTGCACCACAGCAGAACAGAGCCCCATGGCAGCAGGGTGGACCCACGTGAGCAGGGCAGAGACCCAGCAGGCAAATAGTGAATAAACTTCCTCCTAGCTGGGCAAAACAGTGCAACAGATACTCATAAAGAAAGCCCCAACTTCCTAAGACAGAACATCTAAGGGGAAAGAAAAGGGGGGATTATAAGTTCTGTTGCAGCAGACATAAACATATCCACCCAACAACCCTGAATGAACAACGGAGCTCACAGCTCAGCACGGGAGCTCCTATAAAGCACAGACCGTCTCCTCAAGCAGCTCCCTGACCCCTGTATATCCAAAGAGTCACCCCAAAAAAGGACTAATCAGACTAATATTTGGCGGGCATCATTATGGAACAAAGGTAGCAGAAGAAGAAACTGGAAGCATCCCTCACTGTTCCTCAGCTGCTACAGGTATACCCCAGACAAGCAGGGCCTGGAGTGGACCTGAGCACTCATACAGCAGAGGGGCTAGACCATTAGTAGAAAAACTAAGTAACAGAAATACTTCATCATCAACAATCTGGGCGTCCACACAGAGAACCAATTGAAAAATCAGCAACTACTAAGACGACAGGTGGATAAATACATAAAGATGAAAAGAAACCAGTGCAAAAAGAAGAAAAACACCCGAAACCAAAACATCTCACTTCCTACAAAGGACCAAAACTCCTAACCAGCAATGGAACAAAGCTGGGTGGAGAATGAGTGTGACAAAATGATGGAATCAGACTTCAGAAAGTGAATAATGAGAAACTTCAGTGAGCTAAAAGAACATGTTCTAAATCAGTGCAAAGAAATTAAGAACATTGAAAAAAAATTCGAGGAAATGATAAAAAGAATGGACAACTTAGGAATATGAATGAATTGATGGAGTGGAAAAACACAACAAGAGAACTTCACAAAGCATGCACAAGTTTCAACAGCCGAATAGACAAAGCAGAAGAAAGAATATCAGAAGTCGACGATCAACTTAATGAAATAAATCGAGAAACCAAGATTAAAGAAAAAAGTGCAAAAAGAAATGAACAAAATCTCCAAGAAATGTGGGGCTATGTGAAGAGACCCAACCTACGTTTGATAGGTGTACCAGAATGTGATGAAGAGAATGAATCCAAGCTGGAAAATACTCTTCAGGATATTATCCAGGGAAGTTTCCCCAACCTAGCAAGACAGGTCAATACTCATCTCCAGGAAATACAGAGAACAACACAAAGATGTTCCGCAAGAAGAGAAACCCCAAGGCACATAATCGTCAGATTCACCAGGGTTGAAATGAAGGAGTAAATACTAAGGGCAGCCAGAGAGAAAGGTCGGGATACCCACAAAGAGAAGCCCATCAGACTCACAGCAGATCTCCCAGCAGAGACTCTACAAGCCAGAAGAAAGTGGGGGACAATATTCAACATCCTTAAAGAAAAGAACTTTCAACCCAGAATTTCATATCCAACCAAACTGAGCTTTATAAGTGAAAAAAAAAATCTTTCATAAACTAGCAAGTACTCAGAGATTTTGTCACCACTAGGCCTGCTCTACAGGAGCTCCTGAAAGAGGCACTACACATAGAAAGAAACGACCAGTACCAGCCATCCTAAAAGCATACCAAATGCTAAAGAGCATCAACAAAATGAAGAATCTACATGAACCAATGGGCAAAACAGCCAGCTGGCATCAAAATGGTAGTATCAGATTCACACATAACAATATTAACCCTAAATATAAATGGGCTAAATGCACCAATCAAAAGACACAGACTAGCAAATTGGATAAAAAACCAAAACCCATCGGTGTGCTGTATCCAGGAAACCCGCCTCACACGCAAAGATACACAAAGGCTCAAAATAAAGGGATGGAGAAAGATTTACCAAGCAAATGTAGAGGAAAAAAATAGCAGGAGTTTCAACTATCGTCTCTGATAAAATAGACTTTAAAGCAACAAAGATCAAAAGGGACAAAGAAGGTCATTACATAATGGTAAAATGATCGATGCAACAGGAAGAGCTAACGATTCTAAATATATATGGACCCAATGCAGGAGCACCCAGATATATAAGGCAAGTTCTTAATGACTTACAAAGAGACTTAGACTCCCACACAATAATAGTGGCAGACTTTAATACTCCACTGTCAATATCAGACAGATCAACCAGACAAAAAATTAACAAGGATATCCAGGACTTGAACTCAGACCTCGAACAAGCAAAACTGATAGACATTTACAGATCTCTCCACACGAAATCCAAAGAATACACATTCTTCTCAGCACCACATCACACCTACTCCAAAATTGACCACATAATTGGAAGTAAAGCACTCCTCAGCAAATGCAAAACAACTGAAATCATAACAAACAGTCTATCAGACCATAGTGCAATCAGGTTGGAGCTCAGAATTCAGAAAATAAATGAGAAATGCACAGCTCCATGGAAACTGAACAACTGGCTCTTGAATGTTGATTGGATAAACAATGAAATGAAGGCAGAAATAAAGATGTTCTTCAAAACCAAAGAGACCAAACACACAACGTACCAGAATCTCTGGGACACATTTAAAGCAGTCTGTATAGAAAAATATATAGAAATAACTGCCCACATGAGAAGAGTGGAGAGATCCAACATTGAAACTCTATCGTCAAAATTGAAAGAGCTAGAGGAACAAGATCAAAAAAGCTGAAAACCTAGCGAAAGACAAGAAATACCTAAGATCAGAGCAGAACTGAATTAGATAGAGACACGTAAAACCCTTTAAAAAATCAATAAATTCAAGAGCAGGTTTCTCAAAAAAGATCAACAAAATAGATAGACCACTAGCCAGGCTGATAAAAAAGAAAACAGAGAACAACCAAATAGATGCAATAAAAAACGATAATGGGGAAATCACCACAGATTCCACAGAAATACAAACCATCATCAGAGAATCCTACAAACAACTCTATGCACATAAACTAGTAAACCAGGAAGAAATGGATAAATTCCTGGATGCCTGTGTCCTCGCAAGCCTAAACCAGGAGGAAGCCTAAACTATGAATAGACCAATAACAAGGTCTGAAGTTGAGGCAGCAATTAAGAACCTACCACACAAAAAAAGCCCAGGTCCAGATGGGTTCACAGCTGAATTCTACCAGACACACAAAGAGGATCTGGTACCATTCCTTCTGCAAATATTCCAAATAATTCAAAACGGAGGATTCCTTCCCGAATCATTTTATGAGACCAATATCATCCTGATACCAAAACCCAGCAGAGACTCAGCAAGGAAAAAAAACTTCAGGCCAATATCCATGATTAACATAGATGTAAAAATCTTCAATAAATTACTGGCAAACCGATTGCAACAGCACATTAAAAAACTTATCCATCATAATCAAGCCTTGCATCATCCAGGAATGCAAGGCTGGTTCAACATAGGCAAGTCTATAAATGTAATTCACCACATAAACAGAAGGAAAAACAAAAACCACATGATTATCTCAATTGATGCAGAGAAGGCATTTGACAAAATTCAACAGCCCTTTATGCTAAACACCCTCAATAAACTTGGTATTGCTGGAACATACCTCAAAGTAATAAAAGCTATTTACGACAAACCAACAGCCAATATCATACTTAATGGGCAAAAACTGGAAGCATTCCCTTTGAAATCTGGCACTAGACAAGGATGCCCTCTCTCACCACTCCTATTCAACATAGTATTGGAAGTTCTACCAGAGCAATCAGGCAAGAAAAAGAAATAAAGGGTATTCAAATAGGAAAGGTGGAAGCTAAATTTTCTCTAGTTGCAGACGACATGATTGTATACTTAGAAGACCCATCAGCTCAGCACAAAAACTCCTGAAACTGATAAGCAACTTCAGCAAAGTCTCAGGATTTAAAATCAATGTGCAAAAATCACAGGCATTCCTAGACACCAATAACAGACTTCAAGAGAACCAAATCAAGAATGAACTGCCATTCACAATTGCTACAAAGAAAATGAAATTCCGAGGAATACAACTCACAAAAAACGTAAGGGACCTCTTCAAGGAAAACTACAAACCACTGCTCAACGAAATAAGAGAGGACACAAACAGATAGAGAGACATTCCATGTTCGTGGTTAAGAAGAATCAATATGGTGAAAATGGCTATACTGCCCAAAGTAATTTACACAATCAACGCTATCCCCATCAAACTACCATTGTATTTCTTCACAGAACTGGAAAAAACCGCCATGAACTTCATATGGAACCAAAAGAGAGCCCGCATAGCCAAGTCAATTCTAAGCAAAAAGAACACAGCAGGAGGCATCACACTACCAGACTTCAAACTATACTACAAGGCTACAGTAATCAAAACAGAATGTTACTGGTAACAAAACAGAGATATAGACCAATGGAACAGAACAGAGGCATCGAAGTCAACACAAAATATCTAAAACCATATAACCTTTGATAAACCAGACAAAAACATGCAAAGGAAAAAGAATACCTAGTTTAATAAATGGTGTTGGGAAAACTGGCTAGACATGTGCAGAGAGTAGAAACAGGACCCCTTCCTGACACCTTACACTACAGTTAACTCCAGATGGATTAAAGACTTAAACATAAGACCTGACAACATAAAAACCCTAGAAGAAAATCTAGGCAAAACCATTCAGGACATAGGAGTAGGCAAGGACTTCATGACCAAAACACCGAAAGCATTGGCAACAAAAGCCAAAATAGACAAATGGTACCTAATCAAACTCCACAGCTTCTGCGGGGCAAAAGAAACCGTCACTAGACTGAATTGGCAACCATCAGAATGGGAAAAAATCTTTGCAGTTTACGCATCTAACAAAGGGCTGATATCCAGAATTTACAGAGAACTCAAACAGATTTACAGGAAAAAACAAACAAGCCTATTCATAAATAGGAAAAGGATATGAACAGACACTTTACAAAAGAAGACACACATGAGGCCAACAAACACATGAAAAAATGCTCATCATAACTGGTCATTAGAGAGATGCAAATCAAAAAGACATTGAGATACCATCTCATGCCAGTTAGAATGGCAATCATTAAAAATTCGGGAGACAGCAGATGTTGGAGAGGATGAAGAGAATTAGAAACACTCTTACACTGTTGGTGGGAGTGTAAATTAGTTCAACCATTGTGGAAGATAGTGTGGCGATTCCACAAGGACCTAGAAATAGAAATTCCATTTGACCCAGCAATCCCATTACTGGGTATATATCCAAAGGAATATAAATCCTTCTACTATAAGGACAGATGCATACGATTGTTCATTGCAGTACTGTTTACAATAGCAAAGACCTGGAACCAAACCAAATGCCCATCGATGATAGACTGGACTGGAAAAATATGGCACATATACACCAGGGAATATTATGCAGCAATCAAAAATGATGAGTTTTTGTTTTTTGTAAGGACATAGATGCATCTGGAGAACATCATTCCCAGCAAACTGAGACAAGAACAGAAAAAGAAATACCGCTTATTTTCACTCATAGGCGGGTGAGAAAAATGAGAACACATGAACACAGAGAGGGAGTCTACTACACACCGGGGTCTATTGGGGGAATGGGAGAGGGACAGCAGTGGGGGGGGTTAAGGAGGGATAGCCTGGGGATAAATGCCAAGTGTGGGTGAAGGGGAGGAAGACAACACACTGTCATGAGTGTACCTATGCAACTATCTGCACGTTCTGCACGTGTACCCCAAAACCCATAATGGAAAAAAATTTAAAAAATTAAAAAAATACACTCGTGAATTTCCATAGTTCTGTATTATTCTGTGCGGCTGTGAATGAGTGACCATAAAACAGACACTTCTGAATACTCCGCAGGTGTGCGTTTTTCATTTGGTATCTAAATGGGTGGCTATAGAAAATAGAATCCTGACTTTCCCCAAGGTGTTTGTCTTTCAGTTAGGTTATGAATATGTGGCTATACAAAATAGAATTCTGACCACAATACAGGTGTTGCCTATTCAATGAATCTCTGAAATAAGTGCCATATGTAATTGCGTCCTGTGTATTCCCCAGGTATTTATTATTCACGGAGGCACTTAAATTTGTCCATATGAAATTGTATTTTGACTAGTCCTCAGGTGTGTATTTTGGACTCTGACTTTGAATATTTGGGCATATGGAATTGACTTGTGATTATTCTAAAGTTGTGTATTACTCAGGCTTTGATTTTTTGGAGATATAAAATAGACTAATGTCAATTCCACATGTGTGCATTATTCGCTGAGGCTGCAAATGAGAGGCTATATAAAGTAGACTCCTAATGTTTCCCCATGTGTGTTACTAAGTGAGGCTCTGATTGTGTGAACACATGAAACAGGATTCTGCCTATCTTAAATATTTGTATTATTCAGTGAATCTCGGAATGAGTGTCTCTGTGAAATAGACTGTGGAGGATTTTACATTTGTGCATTATTCACTGAAATTACGAGTCAGTGGCCATATGAAATATAATCCTGATTAATTCACAGGTTCCTATTATCCACTGAGGCTATGAATAATGTCCAAATGAAATAGACACCTGCAACCACACGGGTGTGCATTATTCACCGTCATTCTAAATGAATGTCCATCAAATATAGACTCCAAATTATTCTCCAGGGGTTTATTATTACATAAGTCTTACAAGATGTTGCCATATTAATTAGATGCCTTACTATAGCAAGAGTCTCTTTCATCGACTGAGGTCCTGAAAATTTGCCTACATAAAATAGACTCCTGAATTCACAACATTATTCAGTGGCACTCCGAAAGAGTAGCCACATGAAAAAGTCTCCATCCCCTTCCACAGGTGTGTATTATTGAGTAAGACTCTAAATGAGGTGATACAAATAAATCCTGACTATTTTCCCAGGTGTGTACATTTGGAGAGGCTCTCAATGAGAGGCCATAGGATAGAGACTTCTGATTATTCCCCAGGTGTGCATTATTCAGTGATGCTCTGAATGAGTGGCCATAAACAATAGACTCCAGACTATATCACAGGTGTGTAATATTCAGTGAAGCTGTGAAAGAAAGGCCATATGAAAGAGACATCTCATTACTTCACATGTGGGTTATTCACTGTTTGTCCGAAAGAGTAGCTGTATGACATAGACTCCTGATTATTCTCCATATGTGCATAATTCAAACAAATTCTGTATGAGTGTCCATAACAAATAACCTCCAGACACTCCCCCAGTTGTGTATTACTCAGCAATACCCAGAATTAGCGTTTATATGAAATAAACTCCTGACTATCACCCAGGTGTGTATTATTCAGGAAGGCACTTAATTCGTGGCTATCTTAAACAGTGACCTGATTACCCCATAGAAGTTTTTTATTCACTGAGACGATGAATGAGAGGCCAGAAAAAATAGACCCCTCACTACTGCTCCATTGTGAATTATTCAATAAGGTTCTAAATGTGTGCTATTATGAAATAGAATGTGAGGATTCCCCCGGTGTGTATCATTCAGGGAGTCACATAGTGAGTGGCCATAAAATGAATTCTCGACTTTTACTCCAGTGTGAATTATTCACTGAGGCGCTAAATGAGTGGCTACATAAAGTAGACTCTTAACTCTTCCCCTGGTGTGTATTATTGAATGAAAGTCTGACTAAGTGGGCATAGAAAAGAGACTCTTGTGTATTGCACATGTGTGCGTTACTTACAGAGACTCTGAATTTGTACTTTTTTGAGGTAGACCCTTGACTATTTCTATGGGGAGTATTATGCACTGAGGCACTGAATGCGTGCCCATGTGAAAGACATTCCTGATTTAACAGATCTACATATTCACTGAAACATTGAATGAGTGGCCTTATGTAATAGACCCCATTTTACTCCACAAGTGTGCGTTATTTTTTGACTCTCCAAACGAATCACCATATGAAATAGACTAGTGATTATTCCCCAAATATGCAGTATTCAAAGAGGTGCTGTATGAGTGTTCATATCAAATAGTCTCCTGACTCTCACACATGTGTGTATCATTCACGTAGCTGCTTAACTTGGGGCTACCTAAAAGAGGGTCCTGACTACTCCACAGCTCTTTATTATGCACTGAAGCTTTCAATGAGAGGCCATATCTAATGGACTCCTTACTATTGCCCCATTGTGCATTGCCCATTCTGCATTATTTGATTGAGTGGCCTTATTACCTGGACTCTGACTATTTCCAAAGTGTGTATTCTTCACTTAGTTCCTGAAAGTGTCACCACAGAAAATAGACTCATGACTCTATTCTCTAGACTTTATCTCAGCTGTGCATTTTTTACTGAGTCACTGGGAGAACGGTCATATCAAATAGACTCCGGACTATTGCCCAGGTGTGCATTATGCAGTGAGTCTCTGAATAAGTGGCTATATATAATAGAATCCTGAGTATTTTCCAGATATACATGATTCTTCAATGAGGTTCTCAATAAGTGGGCATGTAAAATACACTCCTGAAATTCCATACTTCTGTATTATTCTGTGAGGCTCTGAATGAGGGGCCATAAAACAGACACTCCTGAATACTCCTCAGGTGTGCGTTTTTACATTTGGTATCTAAATGGGTGGCTATAGGAAATAGAATCCTGACTTTCCCGAAGGTGTATGTTATTCAGTTAGGTTCTGAATATGTGGCTATACGAAATAGAATCCTGACTTTCTTCAAGGTGTATGTCTTTCAGTTGGGTTCTGAATATGTGGCTATACAAAATAGATTTCTGTCTACAATAAAGGTGTTCCTTATTCAACGAATCTCTGAAATAGGTGCCATATGTAATATCGTCCTGCTTATTCCCCAGGTATATATTATTCGCCGAGGCTCTAAATCTTTGGCCACATGAAATTGTATTTTGACTACTACACAGGTGTGTATTATTGACTCTGAATTTGAGTATTTGGGCATATGGAGTAGGCTTGTGACTATTCAAAAGTTCTGTATTACACACTCAGGCTTTGATTTTGTGGCCATATCAAATAAACTAGTGTCTATTCCACACGTGTGCATTATTCGCTGAGGCTGGTAATGAGAGGCTATATAAAGCAGACTCCTAACTTTTTACCAGGTGTGTGTTACTCAGTGAGGCTCTGATTGTGTGACCATATGAAACAGGATTCTGTCTGTCTTAAATATTTGTATTATTCAGTGAATCTCGGAATGAGTGGCTCTGTGAAATAGACTGCTGAGTAGTTTATATTTGTGCATTATTCACTGAAATTATGAGTCAGTGGCCATATGAAATGTAATCCTGACTAATCCACACGTGCACATTATCCACTGAGGATATGAATAGTGTCCAATTGAAACAGACACATGGCTCCCTTATGGGTGTGCATTATTCACCATGACCCTGAACGAATGTTCTTTAAAAACAGAATCCAAATTATTCCCCTGGTCTGTATTATTTAGTAAAGCTTACAAGATGTTGCCATATTAATTAGATGCCTTACTATAGCAAGAGGCTCTTTTATTCACTGAGGTTCTAAAAATTTGTCTACATAAGATAGACTCCTGAATTCACCACATTATTCAGTGGCACTGCAAAAGAGTACCCACATGAAAAAGTCTCCATACTCATGCGCAGGTGTATATTATTGAGTGAGATTCTAAATGAGGTGATGTAAGTAAATCCTTACAATTTTCCCAGGTGTGAACTTTTAATGAGGCTCTTGATGAGAGGCCATAGGATAGAAACTTCTGATTACTCCCTAGGTGTGCATTATTCAGTGATGCGCTGAATGAGTATAAACAATAAACTCCAGACTATATCAAAGGTGTGCAATATTCAGTGAGGCTGTGAAAGAAAGGCCATATAAAACAGACTTCTCATTACTTCACATGTGGGTTATTCACTGTTTGTCTGAATGAGTAGCCATATGACATAAACTCCTGATTATTCTCCATGTGTGCATAATTCAAACAGGTTCTGTATTAGTGTCCATACCAAATAGACTCCTGACACTCCCCCAGTAGTGTATTACTCAGCAATACCCAGAATTAGCGTTTATATAAAATAAACTCCTGACCATCCCCCAGGTGTGTATTACCCAGGAAGGCACTTAATTCGTGGCTATCTTAAACAGTGACCTGATTACTCAATAGAAGTTTTTTATTCACTGAAACGTTGAATGAGAGGCCAGAAAGAATAGACACCTGACTATTGCTCCATTGTGAATTATTCAATAAGGTTCTAAATATGTGCTATTATGAAATAGAATGTGAGACTCCCGAGGTGTGTATCATTCAGGGAGTCACATAGTGAGTGGCCATATAAAAAATTCTCGACTGTTACTCCGGTGTGATTTATTCACTGAGGCGTTAAATGAGTGGCTACATGAAGTAGACTGTTAACTCTTTCCCAGGTGTGTATTATTGAATGAAACTCTGATTAAGTGAGCATAGAAAAAAGACTCTTGTGTATTGCCCATGTGTGCGTTACTTAAAGAGTCTCTGAATGTGTACATTTTTGAAGTAGACCCTTGACTATTTCTGAGTTGAGTATTATGGCTTTAGACCCTGACAGAGTGGCCATGTGAAAGACATTCCTGACTTATCAGATATACATATTATTCACTGAATCATCGAAAGAGTGGCCTTATGTAATAGACCCCATTGTAATCCACAGGTGTGTGTTATTTTTTGACTCTCAAAACTAATCACCATATGAAATAGACTAGTGATTATTCCCCAAATGTTCAGTATTCGAAGAGTTGCATTATGAGTGTCCATATCAAATAGTCTCCTGACTACCACACATGTGTGTATCATTCACGTAGCTGAGTAACTTGTGGCTACCTAAAAGAGGGACCTGACTACTTCTCAGCTCTTTATTATGCCCTGAAGCTCTCAATTAAAATCCATATGTAATAGACTACTTACTATTGCCTTGTTGTGCATTATTAGGTAATGCTTTGATTGAGTGGCCCTATGACATGGACTCTGACTCTTTCCAAGGTGGGTATTCTTCAGTTAGTTTCTGAATGTGTCACCACAGAAAATAGACTCATGACTTTATTCTCTTGACTCTATCTCAGCTGTGACTTTTTCACTGAGTCACTGGGTGAACCGTCATATCAAATAGTCTCCGGACTATTCCCCAGGTGTGCATTATTCAGTGAGTCTCTGAATAAGTGGCTATATATAATAGAATCCTGAGCATTTTCCAGATATACATGATTCTTCAATGAGGGTCAGAATAAGTGGCCATGTAAAATACACTCCTGAATTTCCATAGTTCTGTATTATTCTGTGAGGCTCTGAATGAGTGGCCATAAAACAGACACTCCTGAATACTTCGCAGGTGTGCGTTTTAACATTTGGTATCTAAATGTGTGGCTATAGGATATAGAATCCTGACTTTCCCCAAGGTGTATGTCTTTCAGTTAGGTTCTGAATTTGTGGCTATACAAAATAGAATTCTGACTACAATTCAGGTGTTCCTTATTCAATGAATCTCTGAAGTAAGTGCCGTATGAAATAGCGTCCTGATTATTTTCCAGGTATATATTATTCACTGAGTCTCTCAATCTTTGGCCATATAAAGTTGTTTTTTGACTAGTCCACAGGTGTGTATTATTGACTCTAACTTTGAGTATTTGGGAATATGGAATAGACTTGTGACCATTCAAAAGTTGTGTATTACCCACTCAGGTTTTGATTTTGTGGCCATATCAAATAGCCTAGTGTCTATTACACATGTGTGCATTATTCGCTGACGCTGGAAAAGAGGGTCTATATAAATTAGACTCCCAACCTTTCCCCAGGTGTGTGTTACTCAGTGAGGCTCTTATTGTGTGACCATATGAAACAGGATTCTCTCTGTCTTAAATATTTGTATTATTCAGTGAATCTCGGAAAGAGTGGCTCTGTGAAATAGACTGCTGAGTACTATATATTTGTGCATTATTCACTGAAATTAAGAGTCAGTGGCCATTTGAAATATAATCCTGATTAATCCACACGTGCATATTATCCACTGAGGATATGAATTAGTGTCCAAATGAAATAGAATCCTGGCAACCCCATGGATGTACATTATTCACCGAGGCTTTGAATGAATGCCCATCGCAAATACACTCCAAATTATTCTCCAGGTGTGTATTATTCAGTGAGGCTTACAAGATGTGGCCATATTAATAAGATGCCTTAATATAGCAAGGTTTTCTCTTATTCACTGTTGCTCTGAAAAAGTGTCTACATGAAATAGACTCCTTGACTACACCACAGGTATGTATTATTCAATGAGGCTCTAAAACTTTTGCCATATAAAATAGTTTTCTTACTAGTCCACAGGTGTGTACTATTGACTCTGACTTTGAATATTTGTGCACGTGGAATAGACTAATGACTATTCTAAAGGTGTGTACTGCTACCGCAGGCTTTGATTTTGTGGCCATATAAAATAGACTAGTGTCTATTCAACAGGTGTGCATTATTTCCTTAGGCTGTAAATGAACGGCTATATAAAGTATTCTCCTAACACTTCCCAGTTTCGTGTTACTCAGTGAGGCTCTGATTGTTTGACCATATGAAACAGGATTCTTTCTATCTTAAACATTTGTATTATTCAATGAATCTATGAATGAGTGGCCCTATGAAAAACACTGCTGAGTACTTTACATTTGTGCATTTTTCACTGAAATTACAAGTCAGTGTCCATATAAAATGAAATCCAGACTAATGCACACGTGCATATTATCCACTGAGGCTATGAATGAGTGTCCAAATGAAATAGACTCCTGGCTACCCCACGGGTGTGCATTATTCACTGAGGCTCTGAATGAATGTCCGTGACAAATAGACTCCAAATTATTCTCCAGGTGTGTATTATTCAGTGAGGCTTACAAGGTGTGGCCATATTAATAAGATGCCTTATTATAGCAAGGTATTCTCTTATTCAGTGAGGCTCTGAAAAAGTGTCTAAATGAAATAGACTCCTTGACTACACCACATAATTCAGTGACATGCCGAATGATAGGCCACATGAAAAAGTCTCCTTACTATTTCACAGGTGTGCAATATTGAGTGAGACTCTAAATGAGGAGACATAAGTAAATCCTGACTATTTTCCCAGGTGTGTACATTTAGTGATGCTCTCACTGAGAGGCCATGGGATAGACTTCTGACCATTCTGCAGGTGTGCATTATTCAGGGATTCTCTGAATGAGTGGCCATAAACAGTAGACTCCATATTATATCACAAGTGTGTAATACTCAGTGAGGCTGTGAAGGAACGGCCATATAAAACAGACTTCTCATTACTCCACATGTGCATTATAAACTGTTTGTCTGAAAGGGCAGCCTTATGACATAGACTCCTGATTATTCTCCATGTGCGCATTATTCAAACGGTTTCTGTATGATTGCCCACACCAAATTGACTCCTGACACTCTCGCTGTTGTGTATTACTCAGCAATACCCAGAATTAGAGTTCATATGAAATAAACTCCTGACTATAACCAAGGTGTGTATCACTCTGGATGGCACTGAATTCGTGGCTATCTTAAACAGTGCCCTGATTACTCCATAGAAGTTTATGATTCACTGAAACTTTGAGTGAGAGGCCAGAAAGAACAGACACCTGACTATTGCTCCATTGTGTATTATTCAATAAGGTTCTAAATGTAAGGTAGTATGAAATAGAATCCTGAGGATTCCCCAGGTGTGTATCGTTCAGGAAGGCACATAGTGAGTGGCCATGTAAAAAAATGCTCGACTATTACTCCGGTGTGAATTATTCACTGAGGCTCTAAATGAGTGGATACATGATGTAGACACATAACTCTTCCCAAGGTGTGTATTATTGAATGAAACTCTGACTAAGTGGGCATAGAAAAGACACTCTTGTGTATTGCCCACGTGTGCATTACTTACGGAGACTCCAAATTTATACTTATTTGAAGTAGACCCTTGACTCTTTCTGAGGGGTGTATTATGCACTGAGGCCCTTAACGACTGTCCATGTGAAAGAGATTCCTGACTTATCAGATATACATATTATTCAATGAAACCCTAAAATAGTGGCCTTATGTAATAGACCCCATTTTACTCCACAGGTGTGCGTTATTTTTTGACTCTCCAAACGAATCACCATATGAAATAGACTAGTGATTATTCCCCACATGTGCAGTATTCAAAGAGGTGCTGTATGATTGTCCATATCAAATAGTCTCCTCACTATCACACATGTGTGTATCATTCACATAGCTGCGTAATGTGAGGTTACTTTAAATAAGGTCCTGACTACTCCACAGCTGTTTATTACACACTTAATCTCTCAATGAGAGGCCATATAAAATGGACTCCTTACTATTGCCCCATTATGCATTATTCGGTAATGCTTTGAGTGGTTATATGACCTGGACTCTGACTATTTCCTAGTTGATATTCTTCAGTGAGTTTCAGAACGAGTTACCACAGAATATAAACTCATGACTCCATCCCCTTGACTATTTCTCAGCTGTGCATTTTTCACTGAGTCACTGGGTGCATGGTCATATCAAATAGTCTCCAGAATTTTCCCCAGGTGTACATTATTCAGTGAGTCTCTGAGTAAGTGGCTATATGTAATAGAATCCTGAGTATTTTTTAGATATATGATTCTTCAGTGAGGTTCTGAATAAGTGGCCATGTAAAATACACTTCTGAATTTCCATAGTTCTGTATTATTCTGTTAGGCTCTGAATGGGTGGCCATAAAACAGAGACTCCTGAATACTCCGCAGGTGTGCGTTTCCAAATTCGGTATCTAAATGAGTTGCTATACGAAATAGTATCCTGACTTTCCCCAAGGTGTATGTCATTTAGTTAGGTTCTGAATATGTGGCTATACGAAATAGGATTTTAAGTACAATAAAGGTGTTCCTTATTCAATGAATCTCTGATATAGATGCCTTATGTAACAGGGTTCTGAGTATTCCCCAGGTCTGTATTATTCACTGAGGCTCTAAAACTTTGCCATATGAAATTGATTCTTGACTAGTCCACAGGAGTGTATTATGGACTCTGACTTTGAATATATTGGCATATTTAACAGAGAAGTGACTACTGTTAAGTTGAGTATTACTCATTCAGGCTTTGATTTTCTGGCCACATAAAATAGGCTAGTGTCTATTTCACATGTGTGCAATATTCGATGAAGCTGTAAATGAGAGGCTGTATAAACTACACTCCTAATACTTCCCCAGATGTGTCTTACTCAGTGAGGCTCTGATTGTTTGACCATATAAAACAGGATTCTGTCTATCTTAAATATTTGTATTATTCAGGGAATTTCTGAATGAGTGGCTCTATGAAATAGACTGCTGAGTACTTTCCGTTTGTGCATTATTCACTGAAATTGCGAGTCAGTGGCCATATGAAATGAAATCCTGACTAAGCCACACATGCATATTATCCAATGAGACTATGAATGAGTGTCCAAATGAAATAGACTCCTGGCTACCCCACGGGTGTGCATTATTCACCGAGGCTCTGAACGAATGTCCATCGAAGATAGACTCCAAATTATTTTCCAGGTGTGTGTTATTCAGTGAGGCTTACAAGATGTGGCCATATTAGTTAGAGTCCTTATTATAGCATAGTCTCTCTTATTCACTGAGGCTCTGAACATGCGTCTATATGAAATACACTCCTGACTCCACCACATTATTCAGTGACACTCTGAATGAGAGGCCACATAAAAAAGTCTTCTTACTATTCCACAGGTGTGCATTATAGAGTGAGACTCTAAATGAGTGGATATAATTAAATGCTGACTATTTTCTCAGGTGTGTACATTTAGTGAGGCTCTTAATGAGAGGCCATAAGATAGAGACTTCAGACTATTCCGCAGGTGTGCATTATGCAGTGATTCTCCGAATAAGTGGCCATAAACAATAGACTCCAGACTATATCACAAGTGTGTAATATTTAGGGAGGCTGCGAAAGAATGGCCATATAAAACAGACTTCTCATTACTCCACATGTGCATTATTCACTGTTTGAATGAGTAGCCGTATTTCATGGACTCCTGATAATTCTCCATGTGTGCATAATTCAAACAGGTTCTGTATGAGTGGCCATACCAAATAGACTCCTGACACTCCCCAAGTTGTGCATTACTCAGCAATACCCAGAATTAGGGTTCATATGAAATAAACTCCTATCACCCAGGTGTGTATCACTCAGCAAGGCACTTAATTCATTTCTATCTTAAACAGTGCCCGGATTACTCCAAAGAAATTTATTATTCACTGAAACTTACAATGAGAGGCTAGAAAAAATAGTCACCTGACTATTGCTCCATTGTGAATTATTCAATAAGGTTCTAAATGTCTGGTAGTATAAAATAGAATCCTGAGGATTCCCCAGGTTTGTATCATTCATGGAGGCACGTAGTGAGTGTCCATATAAAAAAATGCTCGACTATTTTTTTTTAAATTTTTCTTTTATTTCATGTTTTGGGGTACATGTGCAAAACGTGCAAGATAGTTGCGTAGGTTCACACATGGGAGTGTGTTTTTCTGCCTTCCTCCCTTTAACCCACATTTGGCATTTCTCCCCAGGCTACCCCTCCCCAGCTTCTCCTTCCGCTGTCCCTCCCCTATTTCCCCCAGTAGACCCCGATGTGCAGTACCCCCTCCCTCTGTCCTTATGTTCTCATTTTTCTCACCCGCCTATGAGTGAGAATATGTGGTATTTTCTTTTCTGTTCTTGTGTCAGTTTGCTGAGAATGATGTTCTCCAGATTCATCCATGTCCTTACAAAGAACACAAACTCGTAATTTTTTATTGCTGCATAATATTCCATGGTGCGTATGTGCCACATTTTCCCAGTCCAGTCTGTCATCGATGGGCATTTGGGTTGGTTTCAGTTCTTTGCTATAGTAAACAGTGCTGCAATGAACATTCATGTGCATATGTCCTTATAGTAGAACGATTTATAGTCCTTTGGATATATACCCAGTAATGGGATTGCTGGGTCAAATGGAATTTCTATATCTAGGCCCTTGAGGAATCGCCACACTGTCTTCCACAATGGTTGAACTAATTTACACTACCACCAACAGTGTAAGAGTGTTCCTATTTTTCTACATCCTCTCCAGCATCTGTTGTCTCAGGATTTTTTTTATGATCTCCATTCTAACTGGCGTGAGATGGTATCTCAATGTGGTTTTGATTTGCATCTCTCTAATGACCAGTGATGATGAGTATTTTTTCATTTGTTTGTTGTCCTGATGTATGTCTTCTTCTGTAAAGTGTCTGTTCATTTTCTATACCCATTTTTGAATGGGCTTGTTTTTTTTTTTCCTGTAAATCTGTTTAAGTTCTTTGTTAATTCTGGATATCATTCCTTTGTCAGTTGGGTAAACTGCAAAGATTTTTTCCCAATCTGTTGGTTGCCGATTCAGTCTAGTGACTGTTTCTTTGCCGTGCAAAAGCTGTGGAGTTTGATTAGGTCCCATTTGTCTATTTTGGCTTTCGTTGCCAATGCTTTTAGTGTTTTGGTTATGAAGACCTTGCCTACTCCTATGTCCTGAATGGTTTTGCCTAGATTTTCTTCAAGGGTTTTTATGGCGCTGAGTCTTATGTTTAAGTCTTTAATCCATCTGGAGTTAACTTTAGTGTAAGGTGTCAGGAAGGGGTCCAGTTTCTGCTTCTGCACATGGCTAAACAGTTTTCCCAACACCATTTGTTAAACAGGTAATCCTTTCCCCATTGTTTGTTTTTGTCTGGTTTATCAAAGATTATATGGTTGTAGATATATTGATCTGACTCCGTTGCCTCTGTTCTGTTCCATTGGTCTATATCTCTGTTTTGCTACCAGTACCATGCTGTTTTGATTACTGTAGCCTTGTAGTATAGTTTGAAGTCTGGTAGTGTGATGCCTCCTGCTGTGTTCTTTTTGCTTAGAATTGACTTGGCTATGCGGGCTCTCTTTTGGTTCCATGTAAAGTTCATGGTGGTTTTTTCTAGTTCTGTGAGGAAATTCAATGGTAGCTTGATGGGGATAGCATTGATTGTGTAAATTACTTTGGGCAGTATAGTCATTTTCATGATATTTATTCTTCCTAACCAAGAACATGGAATGTCTCTCCATCTGTTTGTGTAGTCTCTTATTTCATTGAGCAGTGGTTTGTAGTTTTCCTGGAAGAGGTCCCTTACTTTCCTTGTAAGTTGTATTCCTATGTATTTTATTCTCTTTGTAGCAATTGTGAATGGAATTCGTTCTTGATTTGGTTCTCTGTAAGTCTGTTATTGGTTTATAGGAATGCTTGTGATTTTTTCACATTGATTTTATATCCTGAGACTTTGCTGAAGTTGCTTATCAGTTTCATGAGTTTTTCGGCTTAGGTGATGTTGTCTTCTAGGTAGACTATCATGTCATCTGCAAATAGATACAATTTGGCTTCCTTCTTTTCTTTTCGAATATCCTTTATTTCTTTTTCTTGCCTGATTGCTCTGGCTAGAACTTTCAGTACTATGTTGAATAGGAGTGGTGAGAGAGGGCATCCTTGTCTGGTGCCGGATTTTAAAGGGAATGCTTCCAAGTTTTGATCATTAAGTATAATATTGGCTGTTGGTTTGTCATAAATAGCTTTTATTACTTTGAGATATGTTCCATCAATACCGAGTTTATTGAGAGTTTTTAGCATTAAGGGCTGTTGAATTTTGTCAAATGCCTTCTCTGCGTCAATTGAGATAATCGTGTGGGTTTTTTTTTGGTTTTGTTAATGTGGTGAATGACGTTTATAGACTTGCATATGTTGAATCAGCCTTGCATCCCCGGGATGAATTCTACTTGATCATGATGGGTAAGTTTTTTAATGTGCTATTGCAATCGGTTTGTCAGTATTGTATTGAAGATTTTTGCATCTGTGTTAATCATGGATATTGGCCTGAAGTTTTCTTTTCTTGTTGAGTCTCTGCCTGGTGCTGGTATCAGGATGATGTCGGTGTCATAAAATGATTTTGGAGGGGTTCCCTCTCTTTGGATTATTTGGAATAGTTTCAGAATGAATTTTACCAGTTCCTCTTTGTTTGTCTGGTAGAATTCGGCTGTAAACCCATCTGGACCAGGGCTTTTTTTGGATGTGGTAGGCTCTTAATTGCTCCCTCGACTTCAGACCTTGTCATTGGTGTATTCATAGTTTCGGCTTCCTCATGGTTTAGGCTTAAGAGAACACAGGTGCCCAGGAATTTATCGATTTCTTCCTGGTTTACTACTTTATGTGCATAGAGTTGTTTGTAGTATTCTCTGATGATGGTTTGAATTTCTGTGGAAGCTGTGGTGATTTCCCCTTTATCGTTTTTCATTACATCTATTTGGTTGTTCTCTCTCTTCTTTTTTATCAGTCTGGCTAGCATTCTGTCTATTTTGTTAATCTGTTCAAAAAACCAGCTCTTGGATTTATTGATATTTTGAAGAAATTTTTGTGTCTCTGTCTCCTTCAGTTCTGTTGTGATCTTAGTTATTTTCTGTTTTCCACTACGTTTTGAGATTTTTTTATCTTGATACTCTAGCTTTTTCAATTTTGATGATGGGGTGTCAATTTTGGATCTCTCCACTCTTCTCATGTGGGCACTTATTGCTATATATATTCCTCTACAGACTGCTTTAAATGTGTCCCAGAGATTCCGGTATGTTGTGTCTTCATTCACGTTTGTTTCAATGAAGTTCTTTATTTCTGACTTCATTTCATTGTTTATCTAATCAACATTCAAGAGCGAGTTGTTCAGTTTTTATGAAGCTGTGCAGTTCTGAGTTAGTTTTTGAATTCTGAGTTCTAACTTGATTGCACTATGATCTGAGAGACTGTTTGTTATGATTGCAGTTGTTTGCATTTGCTAAGGAGTGCTTTACTTCCAATTATGTGGTCAATTTTGGAGTAGGTGTGATGTGGTGCTGATAAGAATGTATATTATGTGGATTTGGGATGGAGAGTTCTGTGAATGTCTATCAGATTTGCTTGTTCGAAGTCTGAGGTCAAGCCCTGTATATCCTTGTTAACTTTCTGTCTGTTTGGTCTGTCTGCTATTAACAGTGGAGTGTCAAAGTCTCCCACTATTATTGTGTGGGGGCCTAAGTCTCTTTATAAGTCATTAAGAACTTGACTTATATATCTGAGTGCTCCTGTATTGGGTCCATATATATTTAGGATCGTCCTGTTTTTTCTTTTTTTTTTTTTCTCTGCATTTGCTTGGTAAATCTTCCTCCATTTCTTTATTTTGAGTCTTTGTGAATCTTTGCATGTGAGATGTGTTTCCTGGATACAGCACAACGATGGGTTTTGGTTTTTATATCCAATTTGCCAGTCTGTGTCTTCTGATTGGTGCATTTGACCCATTTACATTTAGGGTTAATATTGTTATGTGTGAGTTTGATACTGCCATTTTGATGCTATCTGGATGTTTTGTTTTCTGGTTGATGCAGATTATTCATTTTGTTGATGCTCTTTAGCATTTGGTATGTTTTTATAATGGCTGGTACTGGTTGTTCCTTTCTATGTGTAGTGCCTTTTTCAGTTTCTCTTTTGAAAAAGGTCTGGTTGTGACAAAATCTCTGAGTTCTTGCTTGTTGGCAAAAGATTTTATTCTTTCTTCGCTTATGAAGCTCAGTTTAGCTGGATATGAAATTCTGGGTTGAAAGTTCTTTTCTTTAAGGATGTTGAATGTTGGCCCCCACTCTCTTCTGGCTTGTATAGTTTATTCTGAGAGATCTGCTCTGAGTCTAATGGGCTTCCCTTTGTTGGTGACCCGACCCTTTTCTCTGGCTTCCCTTTGTATTTTATTCTTCATGTCAACCCTGGTGAATCTGATGATTATATGCCTTGGTGTTGCTCTTCTTGCAGAATATCTTTGTGGTGTTCTCTGTATTTCCTGGAGTTGCGTATTGGCCTGCCTTGCTAGGTTAGGGAAATTTTTGTGGATAATATTCTGAAGAGTGTTTTCCAGCTTGGATTCATTCTCTTCATCACATTCTGGTACCCCTATCAAACGTAGGTTTTCTCTTCACATAGTCCCATATTTCTTGGAGATTTTGCTTATTCTTTTTGCGCTTTTTTCTCTAATACTGGTTTCTCTTTTTATTTCATTGAATTCATCTTTGACTTCCGATATTCTTTCTTCTGCCTGGTCAATTCTGCTGTCGAAACTTGTGCCTGCTTCATGAAGTTCTCTGTTGTGTTTTTCAGCTCCTTCAATTCATTCATATTCCTCTCTAAGTTGTCCATTCTTGTTATCATTTCCTCGAATCTTTTTTCAATTATTTTTTCAAGGTTCTTAGTTTCTTTGCATTGATTTAGAACATGTTCTTTTAGCTCACTGAAGTTTCTTATTATCCACCTTCTGAAGTCTGATTTTCTCATTTCATCACTCTCATTCTCCATCCAGCTTTGGTCCCTTGCTGGTGAGGAGTTTTGGTCCTTTGTAGGAGGTGAGGTGTTTTGGTTTTGGGTGTTTTCCTCCTTTTTGAGCTGGTTTCTTTCCATCTTTGTGGATCTATCCACCTGTCGTTTTAGTAGTTGCTGACTTTTTGATTGGGTCTCTGAGTGGACGCCCAGATTGCTGATGAGGAAGTATTTCTGTTACTTAGTTTTTCTTCTAATTGTTTGGCCCCTCTGCTGTATGAGTGCTGAGGTCCACTCCAGGCCCTGCTTCTCTGGGGTACACCTGTAGCCACTGTGAAACAGTGAGGGATGCTACCAGTTTCTTCTTCTGCTATCTATGTCCCAGAATGATACCCAACAATTCTCAGTCTGATTGGTCCTTTTCTGAGGTGGCTCTTTGGATATACAGGGGTCAGGGAGCTGCTTGAGGAGATGGTCTGTACTTTATAGGAGCTCCAGTGCTGAGCTGTGAGCTTTGATGTTCATTCAGGGTTGCTGGGCAGATGTGTCTTCTGCAGCAGAACTTATAAAAGTCCCTCATTTATTTCCCCTTCAGATGCTCTGTCTCAGCGAGTTGGCGCTTTCTTTATGAGTGTCTGTTGCACTGTCCTGCCAAGCTAGGAGACAGTATATTTACTATTTGCATGCCAGGGCTCTGCCCTGCTAGCCTGGGTCCACTCTGCTGCTTCGTGGCTCCATTCTAATATGGTGCGCTCTGCCCTGTTGGCGGCGTCTCTCTGTTATGGCTGGTTGCCTCTGCAACGGCAGGCTGCATCAGCAGTGGGCGGTACCTCAGTAGGGGTATATTGCATCCTTATTGGCGGACGCCCCTCCTCCACCGAGCTGCACTGTCTTGAATTCAGCTGACACCGCAGCAAAATTCTCAACCCTGAGCACCTGGAATCGCTGTGCTGCTTGTCCCCATGAGGGTGGGTCCCGCTGAGCCTGATCACCTGGCTCCCTGCCTCAGAATCCCTCCTCTCTCTCTCTGTCTTTCCTAATTGAATGGTTGACTCTCTCACAGGCAACCCAGTCGCCTGCTAATTGGCCACTGGGATCAGTGCGATCTCCCCTGCAGTGGCCCACTGCATTTGCACAAATCACTCTTACCAGGAATCTCCTGTTCTGGCTCACCATCCAAGTCCCATTCAATCAAATGGCCATGTCAATCTGCCCTCCCAAAACTCAGATTGCCGGTTTAACAGGGCACTCAGATTAGTGAGGTTTGCAATGGCTGCCACTGCACCACAGCATGGCATTGGCAGAAACGGCCATGCAAGAGGGCTGCACTGCTCTCCTGTGTCTCTCCTACACCTAGGAGTTTGCCAGTTCTGTGGGCAACAAAAGTCCCTCTGAAAACGCAGCTAGAACTCACCCTCTGGACCTTCACTGAGAGCTGCAAACCTGAGTTGTTTCTATGGCGCCATCTTGGAACATCCTTTAAACAATGCTCAAATATTACTCCTGTGTTAATTATTCACTGAGGATCTAAATGAGTGGCTACATGAAGTAGACTCTTAACTCTTCCCCAGGTGTGTATTATTGAATAAGACTCTGACTAAGTGGACATAGATAGGAGACTCTTCTGTATTGCCCTTGTGTGCATTAATTATGGAGACTCTGAATGTGTACTTATTTGAAGTAGACCCTTGACGATTTCTGAGAGGAGTATTATGCACTGAGGCCCTGAATGAGTGGCCATGTAAAAGAGACTCCTGACTTATCAGATATACAATTTATTCACTGAAACACTGAAAGAGTGGCCTTCTGTAACCGACCCCATTATACTCCACGACTGTGGTTATTTTTTGACAATCCAAACAAATCAACATATGAAATAGACTACTGATTATTCCCCAAATGTGAAGTACTCGAAGAGGTGCTATATGAGTGTCCATATCAAATAGTCTCCTGACTATCACACATGTGTGTATTATTGATGGTGCTGCATAATTTGGGGCTACCTTAAATAGGGTCCTTACTACTTCAAAGCTGTTTATTATGCACGGAAGCTCTCAATGAGAGGCCATATGAAATAGACTCCTTACTATGCCCCATTGTGCATTATTCGGTAATGCTTTGATTGAGTGGCCATATGACCTGGACTCTGACTATTTCCAAGGTGGATATTCTTCAGTGAGTTTCTGAACGAGTTACCACATAATATAGACTCATGACTCTATCCTCTTAACTATTTATCAGCTGTGCATTTTTCACTGAGTCACTGGGTTAACGGTCATATCAAATAGTCTCAAGACTATTCCCCAGGTGTGCATTATTCCGTGAGTTTCTGAATAAGTGACTATCTATAATAGAATCCGGAGTCAATTACAAATATAAATGATTCTTCAATGAGGTTCTGAATAAGTGGCCATGTAAAATACACTCCTGAATTTTCATAGTTCTGTATTATTCTGTGATGCTCTGAATCAGTGGCCATAAAAGAGAGACTCCTGAATACTCCGAAGGTGTGCGTTTTTACATTCGGTATCTAAATGAGTGACTATACGAAATAGAATCCTAACTTTCCCCAAGGTGTGTGTTATTCAGTTAGGTTCTGAATATGTGGCTATACGAAATTGAATTCTGACTGCAATACAGGTCTTCTTTATTCAATGAATCTACGAAATAGATGCCATATGTAATAACGTCCTGAGTATTCACCAGGTATGTATTTTTCACTGAGACTCTAAAACTTTGGCCATATTAAATAGTTTTTTGACTAGTCCACTGTGTATTATTGACTCTGACTTTCAATATTTGGGCATATATAATAAACAAGTGACAATTTTAAAGTTAAATATTAGTCCCTCAGGCTTTGATTATGTGGCCATATAAAATAGACTCATGTCTATGCCACATGTATGCATAATTCGCTGAGGCTGTAAATGAGAAGCTATATAAAGAAGACACCTAACGCTACCCCAGGTGTTTGTTACTCAGTGAGGCTCTAATTGTGTGACCATGTGAAACAGGATTCTGTCTATTTTAAATATTTTTATTATTCGGTGAATATCTAAATAAATGGCTTTATAAAATAGACTACTGAGTACTTTACATTTGTGCATTATTCACTGAAATTCAGAGTCATTGGCAATATGAATTGAAATCCTGAATAATCCACAGGTGCGTATGATCCACTGAGTCTATGAATGACTGTCCAAATGAAATAGACTCCTGGCTACCCCACGGGTGTGCATTATTCACTGAAGTTCTAAATGAATGTTCACCGACAACAGACTTCAAATTATTCTCCAGGTGTTTATTATTCAGTGAGGCTTACAAGATGTGGCCATATTAATTATTTGGCTTACTATAACAAGGGTTTCTTATTCACTGAGACTCTGAAAATGTGTCTACATGAAGTAGATTCCTGACTACATCACATTATTCAGTGACACTCCGAATGAGAGGCCACATTAAAAGTCTCCTTACTATTCCATAGGTGTGCTTTATTGAGTGAGACACTAAATGAGAAGATATAACTAAATCCTGACTATTTTCCCAGGTGTGTATACTTAGTGAGGCTCTCAATGAGAGGCCATAGGATAGAGGCTTCTATTTCGCAGGTGTGCATTATTCAGTGATTCTCTGAATGAGTGGCCATAAACAATAGACTCAAGACTATATCACAAGTGTGTAATATTCAGTGAGGCTCTGAAAGAACGGCCATATGACACGCACAACTCATTACTCCAAATGTGCGTTATTCACTGTTTGTCTGAAAGAGTAGCTGTATGACATAGACTCCTGATTATTCTCCAGAACAAATACAGGTTCTGTATGGGTGTCCATACCAAATAGACTCCTGGAACTCCCACAGTAGCGTATTACACAGCAACACCCAGAATTAGTGTTCATATGAAATAGACTCATGACTATCACACAGGTGTGTTTCAATCAGGAAGACACTTAATTTGTGGCTATCATAAAGAGTAACCTGAATACTCCATAAAAGTTTATTTTTCACAGAAACTTTGAATGTGAGGCCAGAAAGAATAGACACCTGACTATTGTTCCATTGTGAATTATTCAATAAGGTTCTAAAGGTGTGTTAATATGCAATAAAATCCTGAGGATTTGCCAGGTGTGTATCATTCAGGAAGGCACATAGTGAGTGGCCATATAAAAAATGCTCAACTATTTCTCCAGTGTTAATTATTCACTGAGCCTCTGAATAAGTGGCTACATGAAGAACAATCTTAATTCTTCCCCAGGTGTGTATTTTTGAATGAGACTCTGACTAAGTAGGCATAGAAAACAGACTCTTGTGTATTGCCCATGTGTGCATTACTTACAGAGACTCTGTGTACTTATTTGAAGTAGACCCTGGACTGTTTCTGAGGTGAATATTATGTATTGACGCCATGAACGAGTGGCCATGTGAAAGAGATTCCAGACTTATAAGATATACATATTATTCACTGAAACACTGAAAGTGGGGCCTTATGTAATAGACCCCATTTTACTCAACAGGTGTGGGTTATTTTTTGGCTCTCCAAACGTATCACCATTTGAAATAGACTGTTGATTATTCCTCAAATATGCGGTATTTGAAGAGGTGCTGTGTGAGTGTCCATATCAAATATTCTCCTGACTATCACACATGAGTGTATCATGTACGTAGCTGTGTAATTTGTGGCTACCTTATAGAGGGTCCTGAGAACTCCACAGCTGTTTATTACACACTGAAGCTCTCAATGAGAGGCCATATGAAATAGACTCCCTACTCTTGCCCCATTGTGCATTATTCAGTAATGATTTGATGGAGTGGCCATATGACCTGGACTCTGACTATATCCAAGAACGGGTATTCTTCAGTGCATTTTTGAATGAGTTACCACAAAAAATAGGCTCATGAATCCATCCTCTTGACTATTTCTCAGCTGTAAATTTTTCACTGAGTCACTGGGTGAATGGTCATATCAAATAGTCTCTAGACCATTCCCCAGGTGTGCATTATTCAGGGAGTCTCTGAGTAAGTGGCTATATATAATAGAATCCTGAGTATTTTCCAGATATATATGATTCTTCAATGAGGTTCTGAATAAGTGGCCATGTAAAATACACTCCTGAATTTCCATAGTTCTGTATTACTCTGTGAGGCTCTGAATGAGTGGCCATAAAACAGAGACTCCTGAACAATCCGCAGGTGTGCTTTTTTACATTCGGTATCTAAATGAGTGGCTATACTAAAGAGAATCCTGACTTTCCCCAAGGTGTATGTTATTCAGTTAGGTTCTGAATATGTGGCTATATAAAATAGAATTCTGAGTACCATACAGGTGTTCTTTATTCAATGAATATCTGAAATAGACGCCATATGTAATAGAGTCCTGAATATTTCCCAGGTATGTATTATTCACTGAGGCTCTAAAACCTTGAACATATAAAATTGTTTTTTGACTAGTTCACAGGTGTGTATTATTGACTCTGACTTTGAATATTTGGGCATATGGAATAGATTAGTGAATATTCTAAATTTGTGTATTACTCACTCAGGGTTTGATTTTGTGGCCATATAAAACAGACTAGTGTCTATTCCACACGTGTGCATTATTCACTGAAGCTGTAAATGAGAGGCTATATAAAAAAGACTCCTAACGCTTCCCCAGGTGTTTGTTACTCAGTGAGGCTCTGATTGTGTGACCATATGAAACAGGATTCTGTCTATCTTATATATTTGTATCATTCAGTGAATCTCTGAATGAGTGGCCCTATGAAATAGACTGCCGAGTACTTTACATTAGTGCATAATTCACTGAAATTACGAGTCAGTGGCCATAAGAAATAAAATCCTGGCTACACCGCACGTGCATATTACCCACTGAGGCTATAAAGGATTGTCCAAATGAAATAGACTACTGGCTACCCAAAGGGTATGCATTATTCAGCGAGGTTCTGAATGAATGTCCATCGAAACTAGACACCAAATTATTCTCCAGGTGTGTATTGTTCAATGAGGCTTACAATATGTGGCCATATTAATTAGATGCCTTACTATAGCAAGGATCTCTCTTATTCACTGAGGCTCTGAAAATGTGTCTACATGAAATAGACTCCTGACTACACCACATATTTCAGTGACACTCCGAGTGAGAGGTCACATAAAAAAGTCTCCTTACTATTCCACAGGTATGTATTATTGAGTGAGACTCTATATGAGGGGATATAAGTAAATCCTGACTATTTTCCCAGGTGTGTACACTTAGTGAGGCTCTCAATGAGAGGCAATAGGATAGAGATTTCTGACCATTCCACAGGTGTGCATTATTCAGTGATTCTCTGAATGAGTGACCATAAACAATAGACTCCAGAGTATATCACAAGTGTGTAATATTCAGTGAGGCTGCGAAAGGATGGCCATATAAAACAGACTTCTCATTACTCCACATGTGATTTATTCTGTTTGTCTGAATGAGTATCCATATGACATAGACTCCTGATTATTCTCCATGAGTGCATTATTCAAACAGTTTCTGTATGAGTGTCCATACCAAATAGACTCCTGACACTCCCCCGTTGTGTATTACTCAGCAATACTGAGAATTAGAGTTCATATGAAATAATCTCCTGACTATAAACCAGCTGTGTATCACTCAGGAAGGCACTTAATTCGTGGTTATCTTAAACAGTGCCCAGATTGCTCCATAGAAGTTTATTATTCACTGAAACTTTGAATGAGAGCCCAGAAAGAATACACACCAGACTATTGCTCCATTGTGAATTATTTAATAATATTCTAAATGTGAGGCAGTATGAAATAGAATCGTAAGGATTCCCAAGGTGTGTATTATTCATGGAGGCACATAGTGAGTGGCCATATAAAAAATGCCCGACTATTACTCCGGTTTGAATTATTCACTGAGACGCTAAATGAGTCGCTATATAAAGTAGACTCTTAACTCTTCCCCAGGTGTGCATTATTGAATGAGACTCTGACTAAGTGGGCATAGTAAAGAGACTCTTGTGTATTTTCCATGTGTGCGTTACTTACAGAGACTCTTAATGTGTACTTATTTGAAGTAGACTCTTGACTATTTCTGAGGAAATTATTATGCACTCAGGCCCTGAACGAGTGGCCATGTGAAAAAGATTCCAGACTTATGAGATATATATATTATTCACTGATACACTGAAACAGTGGTCTTATGTTACAAAAGCCATTTTACTCCACATGTGTGCGTGGCTTTTTGACTCCCCAAATGAATCACCATGTGAAATAGACAAGTGATTATTTTCCAAATGTGTAGTATTTGAAGATGTGCTGTATGAGTATCCATATCAAATAATCTATCACACGTGTGTGAATCATTCACATAGCTGCGTAATTTGTGGCTACCTTAAAGAGAGTCCTGAGAACTCCACAGCTGTTTATTATGCACTGAAGCTCTCAGTGAAAGGCCATATGAAATAGACTGTTTACTATTGCCCCATTGTGCATTATGTGGTAATGCTTTGATTAAGTGGCCATATGACCTGGACTCTGATTATTTCCAAGTTGGGTATTCTTCAGTGAGTTTCTTTACGTGTTACCACAGAAAATAGGCTCATGACTCCATCTTCTTGACTATTTCTCAGCTGTGCATTTTTCACTGAGTCACTGGGTGAAAGGTCATATTAAATAGTCTCCAGTACATTCCCCAGGTGTGCATTATTCAGGGAGTCTCTGAATAAGTGGCCATATATAATAGAAACATGAGTATTTTGCAAATATATGTGATTCTTCAATGAGGTTCTGAATAAGTGGCCATGTAGAATACACTCCTGAATTTCCATAGTTCTGTATTACTTTGTGAGGCTCTGAATGAGTGGCCATAAGACAGAGACTTCTGAATACTCCAAAGTTCTGAGTTTTTACATTCGATATCTAAATGAGTGGCTATAGGAAATAGAATCATGACTTTCCACAAGGTGCATGTGATTCAGTTTGGTTCTGAATATGTGGATATATAAAATAGAATCCTGGCTTTCCACACGGTGTATGTCATTCAGTTAGGCTCTGAATATATGCCTACATGACATAGAATTCTGAGTACACTAGAGGTGTTCTTTATTCAATGAATCTCTGAAATAAATGCCATATGCAATAGCATCCTGAGTATTTCCCTGGTATGTATTATTCACTGAGGCTCTAAAATTTTGGCCATATGAAATTGTTTTTTGACTAGTCCACAGGTGAGTAATATTGACTCTGGCTTACAATATTTGGGCATATGGAATAGACTAGTGACTATTCTAAATTGTGTATTACTGACTCAGGCTTTGATTTTGTGGCCATATAAAAGAGATTAGTGTCTATTTCACACGTGTGCATTATTCGCTGCGGCTGTAAATCAGAGGGTATATAAAGGAGATTCCTCGTGCTTCCCCAGGTGTGTGTTACTCAGTGAGGCTCTGATTGTGTGAACATATGAAACAGGATTTTGTCTATTTTAAATATTTGTATTATTCAGTGAATCTCTGAATGAGTGGCTCTATGAAATAGACTGCTGAGTGCTTTCCATTTGTGCATTATTTACTGAAATTATGAGTCAGTGGCTATATGAAGTGAAATCCTGACTAATCCACACGTGCATATTATCCACTGAGGCTATGAATGAGTGTTTAAATGAAATAGACTCCTGGCTTCCCCATGGGTGTGCATTATTCACCAAGGCTCTGAATGAATGTCCATCGCAAATAGACTCCAAATCATTCTCCAGGTGTGTATTATCCAGTGAGGCTTGCAAGATGTGGCCATATTAATTAGATGCCTTACTGTAGCATGGATCTCTCTTATTCACTGAGTCCCCAATTATGTGTTTACATAAAATAGACTACTGAATACACCACATTATTCTGTGACACTCTGAAAGAGAGGCCAAATGAAAAAGTCTCCTTATTATTCCACAGGTGTGCATTATTGAGTGAGACCCTAAATGAGTGGATATAAGTAAATCTTGACTATTTTCCCAGGTGTGTACATTTAGTGAGGATCTCAGTCAAAGGCCATAGGATAGAGACTTCTGATTATTGCGCAGGTGTGCATCATTCAGTCATTATATGAATGAATGGCCATAAACATTAGACTCCTGAATATATCACAAGTGTGTAATATTCAGTGAGGCCATGAAGAAATGGCCATATTAAAGAGACTTCTCATTATTCCACATGTGACTTATCAGTGTTTGTCTGAATGAGTAGACATATGAAATAGTCTCCTGATTATTCCCCATGTATGCATTATTCAAGCAGGTTCTGTATGATTGTCCTTACCAAATAGACCCCTGACACTCCCTCAGTTGTGTATTACACAGCAATACCCAGAATTAGAGTTCATATGAAATAAACTCCTATCACCCAGGTGTGTATCACTCAGGAAGGCACATAATTTGTGGCTATCTTAAACAGTGCTCTGGTTACTCCATTGAGGTTTATTATTCACTGAATCTTTGAATGAGAGGCCATAAAGAATAGACACCTGACTATTGCTCCATTGTGAATTATTCAATAATGTTCTAAATGTGTGGTAGTATGAAATAAAATTCTGAGGATTTCCCAGGTGTTTATCATTCAGGGAGGCACATAGTGATTGGCCATATATAAAATGCTCGAATATTACTCCAGTGTGAATTATTCACTGAGGCACTAAATGAGTGGCTACATGAAGTAGACTCTTAAATCTTCCCCAGGTGTGTATTATTGATTGAGACTCTGACGAAGTGGGCCTAAAAAGAGACTCTTGTGTATTGCCCATATTTGCATTACTTACAGAGACTCTTTATGTGCACTTATTTGAAGTAGACCCTTGAATATTTCTTAGGGGAGTATTATGCACTGAGGCCCTGAACCAGTGGCCATGTGAAAGTGATTCCAGACTTATCAGATGTACATATTATTCACTGAAACACTGAAAGAGTGGCCTTATGTAATAGACCCCTTTTTACTCCACAGGTGTGCATTAGTTTTTGACTCTCCAAACAAATCACCATATGAAATAGACCAGTGATTATTCCCCAAAAGTGCAGTATTCAAAGAGGTGCTGTATGAGTGTCCATATCAAGTAGTCTCCTGACTATCACACATGTGTTTATCATTCACATAGCTGGGCAATTTAAGGCTACCTTAAATAGGGTCCTGACTACTCCAAAAGTGTTTATTATGCACTGAAGCTCTCAGTGAGGGGCGATATGAAACAGACTCCTTACTCTTGCCCCATTGTGCATTATTCGGTAATGATTTGTTGAGTGGCCATATGACCTGGACTCTGACTATTTCCGAATTGGGTATTCTTCAGTGAGTTTCTGAATGAGTCACCACATAAAATAGACACATGACCCTATTTTCTTGTCTATTTCTGAGATGTGCATTTTTCACTGAGTCACTGGGTGAATGGTCATATCAAATAGTCTCCAGACTATTTCCCAGGTGTGCATTATACAGTGAGTCTCTGAATAAGTGGCTGTATATAATAGAATCCTGAGTATTGTCCAGATATATATGATTCTTCAATGAGGTTCTGAATAAGTGGCCGTGTAAAATAGCCTCCTGAATTTTCATAGTTCTTTATTATTCTGTGAGGTTCTGAATGTGTGGCAATAAAACAGAGAATCCTGAATACCCGTCAGGTGTGCGTTTTCACATTCGGTATCTAAATGAGTGGCTATACGAAATGGAATCCTGAATTTTCCCAAGGTGTATGTCATGGTGTTAGGTTTTGAATATGAGGCTATACGAAATAGAATTCTGACTACAATACAGGTGTTCCTTATTCAATGAATCTCTGAAATAGATGCCGTAGGTAATAGCATCCAGAGTATTCCGCAGGTATGAATTATTCTCTGAGGCTCTAAAACTTTAGCCATATAAAATTGTTTTTTGACTAGTCCACAGGTGTGCATTATTGACTCTAAATTTGAATATTTGAGCATATTGAATAGACAAGTGACTATTTTCAAGCTGTGTATTAAACACTCAGGCTTTGATTTTTTGGCCATATAAAATAGACTAGTGTCTATTCCACAAGTGTGCATTATTTGCTGTGACTGTAAATGTGAGGCTATATAAAGTAGACTCCTAACCCTTCCCGAGGTGTGTGTTACTCTGTCAGGCTCTGATTGTGTGACCATATGAAACAGGATTCTGTCTATATTAAATACTTGTATTATTCAGTGAATCTCTGAATGCTTGGCTCATGAAATAGACTGCTGAGTACTTTACATTTTTGAATTATTCACTGAAATTATGATTCAGTGGTCATATAAAATAAAATCCTGACTAATCAACACGTGCATATTATCAAATTAGGCTATAAATGAGTGTCCAAATAAAATAGTCTCCTGGCTACCCCACTGGTGTGCATTATTCACCGAGGCTTTGAATGAATGTCCATCACAAATAGACTCCAAATTATTCTCCAGGTGTGTATTATTCAGTGAGGTTTACAAGATGTGGCCATATTAATTAGATGCCTTACTATAGCAAGGGTCTCTCTTATTCACTGAGGCTCTGAAAATGGGTACATGAAATAGACTCCTGAATACACCACATTATTCAGTGACACTCCGAATGAGAGGCCACATGTAAAAGTCTCTTTAATATTTCACACGTGAGCAATATTGAGTGAGAGTCTAAATGAGGGGATATAAAAAAATCCTGACTATTTTCCAATGCGTGTAAATTTAGTGAGGCTCTCAACAAGAGGCCATAGAATAGAGGCTTCTGACTATTCCACAGGTGTGCATTTTTCAGTGATTCTCTGAATGAGTTGCCATAAACAATAGACTCCAGACTATATCACAAGTGTGTAATATTGAGTGAGGCTGTGAAAGAACGGCCATATGAAACAGACTTCTCATTACTCCACATGGGCCTTTTTCACTGTTTGTCTGAATGAGTAGCCATATTACATAGACTCCTGATTATTCTCCGTGCATGCATTATTAAAACAGGTTCTGTATGAGTGTCCATACCAAATAGACCCCTGACACTCACCCAGTTGTGTATTACTCAGCAATACCCAGAATTAGAGTTCATATGAAATAAACTCCTGACTATCACCTAGGTGTGTATCACTCAGGAAGGCACTTAATTCGTGGCTATCATAAACAGTGCTCTGACTACTCCATAGAAGTTTATTTTTCAGTGAAATTTTGAATGAGATGCCAGAAAGAATACACATCTAACTATTGATCCATTGTGAGTTATTCAATAAAGTTCTAATTGTGTGGCAAAATATAATAGAATTTTGAGGATTCCCCAGGTGTGTATCATTCAGTGAGGCACATAGTGAGTGGCCATATTAAAAATGCTCGAGTATTACTTCGGTGTGAATTATTCAATGAGGCTATAAATGAGTGGCTACATGAAGTAGACTCTTATCTCTTCCACAGGTGTGTAATATTGAATGAGACTCTGACTAAGTGGGCATAGAAAAGTGACTCTTTTGTATTGCCCATGTGTGCATTACTTACAGAGACTCCTAATGTGCATTTACTTGAAGTAGACCCTTGACTCTTTCTGAGGGAAGTATTATGCACTGAGGCCCTGAACGAGTGGCCATGTGAAAGAGATTCCCGACTTATCAGATATAAATATTATTCACTGAAACACTGAAAAAGTGTCCCTATATAATAGACCCATTTTACTTCACAGCTGTGCGATATTTTTTGACTCTCCAAACGAATCACCATATGAAATAGACTAGTGTTTATTCCCGAAATGTGCAGTATTCGAAAAGGTACTGTATGAGTGTCAATATGAAAGAGTCTCCTGACTATCACACATGTGTGTATAATTCACGTAGCTGGGTAATTTGGGGCTACGTTAAAGAGGGTCCTGACTACTCCACAGCTGTTTATTATGCACTGAGCCTCTCAATGAGAGGCCATATGAAGTAGACTCCTTACTATTACCCCATTGTGCATTATTCAGTAATGCTTAGATTGAGTTGTCATATGACGTGGATTCTATTTCCAAGGTGGGTATTCTTCTATGAGTTTCTGAACAAGTTACTACAGAATATAGACTCATGACTCTGTCCTCTTGACTATTTCTCAGCTGTACGTTTTTCACTGAGTCAATGGGTGAACGGTCATAAGAAATCATCTCCAGACTATTCCCAATGTGTGCATTATTCAGTGAGTCTCTGACGAAGCGGCTATATATAATAGAGTCCTGAGTGTTTTCCAGATATATATAATTCTTCAATGAGGTTCTGAATAAGTGGCCATGTAAAATACACTCCTGAATTTCCATAGTTCTCTATTATTCTGTGAGGATCTGAATGAGTGGCCATAAAACAGAGACTCCTGAATACTCCACAGGTGTGCGTTTTTATATTGGATATCTAAATGACTGTCTATACGAAATAGAATCCTGACTTTTCCAAAGGAGTATATTATTCAGTAAGGTCCTGAATATGTTGCTTTACGAAATAGAATCCTGACTTTCCCCCAGGTGTATGTCGTTCATTTAGGTTCTGAATATGTATCTATACGAAATAGAATTCTGATTACAATACCGAATTTCCCTATTCAATGAATCTCTGAAATAGATGCCATATGTAATAGCGTCATGAGTATTCCCCAGGTATGTATTATTCACTGAGACTCTAAAACTTTGTCCATATAAATTTTTTTTAACTAATCCACAGGTGTGTATTATTGACTCTGATTTGAATATTTGTGCAGATGGAATAGATTAGTGACTATTCTAATGTTGTGTATTTCTCACTCAGGCTTTGACTTTGTGGCCATTTAAAATAGAGTAATGTCTATTCCACACATGTGCATTATTCGCTGAGGCTGTAAATGAGAGGCTATATAAAGTAGACTCCCAACGTTTCCACAGGTGCGTGTTACTCAGTGAGGCTCTGATTGTGGAATCATATGAAACAGGTTTCTGTCTATCTTAAATATTTGTATTATTCAGTGAATCTCTGAATGAGTGGCTCTATGAAATAGACTGCTGAATACTTTAAATTTGTGAATTATTCACTAAAATTACGAGTCAGTGTCCATATAAAATAAAATCCTGACTAATCCACACGTTCATATTATCCACTGAGTTTATGAATGAGTTTCCATATGAAATAGACTCTTGCTAACACACGGATGTGCATTATTCACCGAAACTCTGAATGAATGTCCTTAGAAAATAGACTCCAAATTATTCTCCAGGTGTGTATTATTCAGTGAGGCTTACAATATGCGGCCATATAAATTTGGTGCCTTACTATAGCAAGGGTCTCTCTTATTCACTGAGGCTCTGAAAAAGTGTCTACCTGAAATAGACTCCTGACTACACCACATTATTCAGTGACACTCTGAATGAGAAGTCACATGAAAACATCTTCTTCCACAGGTGTGCATTATTGAGTGAGACTCTAAATGAGGTGATATAAGTAAATCAGGACTATTTTTCCAGGTTCGTACGTTTCGTGAGGCTCTCAATGAGAGGCCATAGGATAGAGACTTCTTACCATTCCACAGGTGTGCATTATTCAGTGATTCTCTGAATAAGTGGCCATAAACAATAATCTCCAGACTATGTCACAAGTGTGTAATATTCAGTGAGGCTGTGAAAGAACGGACATATGAAACAGACTTATCATTACTTCACATGTTTATTATTCACTGTTTTTCTTAATGAGTAGCTGCATGACATAGACTCCTGATTATTCTCCATGTGTGCATTATTCAAACAGGTTCTGTATGAGTGTCCACACAAAATAGACTCCTGACACTCCTCCAGTTGTGTATTACTCAGCAATACCCAGAATTAGAGTTCATATGAAATAAACTCCTGACTATCACTGAGATGTTTATCACTCAGGGAGGCACTTATTTTGTGACTATCTTAAGCAGTGCCCTGATTACTCCATAGAAGTTTATTATTCACTGAATCTTTGAATGAAAGGCCAGAAAGAATAGACACATGACTACTGCTCCATTGTGAATTATTTAATAAGATACTAAATGTGTGGTAGTATGAAATAGAATCCTGAGGATTCCCCAGGTGGATATCATTAAGGGAGTCACATAGTGATTGGCTATATAAAAAATGCTCGACTATTTCTCCGTTGTGAATTATTCATTGAGGCTCTAAATGAGTGGCTACATGAAGTAGACTCTTAAATTTTCTCCAGTTGTGTATAATTGAATGCGACTCTGACGAAATGGTCATAGAAAAGAGATTCTTGTTTATTGCCCATGTGTGCATTACTTACAGAGACTCTGAATGTGTACTTATTTGAAATACACCCTAAACTATTTCTGAGTGGAGTATTATGCACTGAGGTTCTGAACGAGTGGCCATGTGAAAGAGATTCCTGACCTATCAGATATACGTATTATTCCCTGAAACACTGAAAGAGGTGCCTTATGTAATAGACCACATTTTACTCCACAGGTGTACGTTATATTTTGCCTCTCCAAACAAATCACCATGTGAAATAGACTACTGATTATTCTCCAAATATGCAGTATTCGAAGATGTGCTGTATCAGTGTCCATATCAAAGAGTCTCCTGACTATCACACATGTGTTTATCATTCATGTAGCTGAGTAATTTGTGGCTACCTTAAACAGGGTCCTGAATAGTCCACAGCTGTTTATTACACACTGAAGCTCTCAATGAGAGGCCATATGAAATAGACTTCTTACTGTTGCCCCATTGTGCATTATTCTTTAGTGCTTTGATTGAGTGGACGTATGACCTGGACTCTGACTATTTCCAAGCTGGGTTATTCAGTGAGTTTCTGAACGAGTTACCAAAGAAAATAGACTCATGACTCTATTTCCTTGTCTATTTCTCAGCTGTGCATTTTTCACTGAGTCACTGGGTGAACGGTCATATCAAATATTCTCTCGACTATTCCCCAGGTGTGCATTATTCAGTGAGTCTCTGAATAAGTTGCTATATATAATAGAATCCTGAGTATTTTTAATATATATATGATTCTTCAATGATGTTCTAAATTAGTGGCCATGAAAAATATACTAATGACGACTTGCTTCCAAAATGGCATCATAGAGGAGACTCAGCATTGCAGCTCTCAGTGAATGTCCAGAGGGTGAGTCCTAGTCATATTCTCGGATGCAACTTGTTTGCGCACAGAACGTTGAAAGTCCCAGGTGTGGGAGAGACACGGGTCGCTAGCACAGGTGGTTCGCACAGCCTATTCGGTTGGCGCCACAGCACAGTAGCACCAGGCACAAAACTCACTGGTCTGGGTGCCCTGTTAAACCGGCAATCTGAGATTTGGAAGGGTAGATTGGAATGTACATCTGATTGAACAGGACTTGGACAATGAGCCAGACCAGGAGATTCCTGGGAAACATGATCTGAGCCGGTGCAGTGGGCACTGGCACAGGAGATCACAGGGATCCCAGTGCCCTATCAGCAGGCTACTGGGGCACCAGTGAGAGAGTCGACCGTTCAGCTTGGGGAGAGAAAGAGAGAGAGAGAGGACGGACTCAGAGGCAGGGAGCTGGGTGATTGGCCTCAGTGGGTTCCACCCTCACAGGGACAAGCAGGGCGGCAATTGGAGGCACTCAGTGCTGAAAATTTTGCTGCAGACATCTAGGACGGTGCAGCCCGGTAGTGGAGGGACGTCCACCACTACAGAGGCAATCTGCCCCTACTGATGTACCATCCAGGGTTGACACAGCCTGCCATTGCTGAGGCAACCCGCCAAAACAGAGAGACTCCATCAGCAGGGCACCAAAGCAGAATGGAGCCCCACAGCAGCAGGGCAGATCCACGCTAGCAGGTTGGAGACCCAGCAGGCAAATAGTGAATAGACTGCCTCCTAGCTGGGAAGGACAGTGCAACAGATACTCATAAAGAAAGCCCCAACTCCCTGAGACAGAGCATCAAAGGGGGAAAAAAGGGAGGGGTATGAGTTCTGTTGCAGCAGACATAAACACATCCTCCCAACAACCCTGAATGAACAACAGAGCTCAGAGCTCAGCACTGGAGCTTCTATAAAGCACAGACCGTCTCCTCAAGCAGCTCCCTGAACCCTGTATATTCAAAGAGTCACCCCAAAAAAAGGACTAATCAGACTGACATTTGGCGAGCATCATTCTGGAACAAAGATAGCAGAAGAAGAAACTGGTAGCATCCCTCAATGTTCTGCAGCTGCTACAGGTGTACCCCAGACAAGCAGGGCCTGGAGTGGACCTCAGCACTCGTACAGCAGAGGGGCTAGACCATTAGAAGGAAAACTAAGAAACAGAAATACTTCATCATCAACAATCTTGGCGTCCACACAGAGACCCAATTGAAAAATCAGCAACTACTAAGACGACAGGTGGAAAAATCCATAAAGATGGAAAGAAACCAGCGCAAAAAGGAGAAAAACACCGGAAACAAAAACACCTCACCCCCTACAAAGGACCAAAACTCCTCACCAACAAGGGAACAAAGCTGGATGGAGAATGAGTGTGATGAGTTGATGGAATCAGACTTCAGAAAGTGGATAATGAGAAACTTCAGTGACCTAAAAGAACATGTTCTAAATCAGTACAAAGAAAATAAGAACTTTGAAAAAAGATTTGAGGAAATGATAACAAGAATGGACAAGTTAGAGAGAAATATGAATGAATTGAAAGAGCTGAAAAACACAACACAAAAATTTCGTAAAGCATGCACAAGTTACAACAGCCGAATTGACCAGGCAGAAGAAAGAATATCAGAAGTCGAAGATCAACTCAATGAAAAAAAACGAGAAACCAAGATTAGAGAAAAAAGTGCAAAGAGGAATGAACAAAATCTCCAAAAATGAGGGACTATGTGAAGAGACCTATCCTACATTTGATAGGTGTACCTGAATGTGATAAATAGAATGAATCCTACAAACAACTCTATGCACATAAACCAGTAAATCAGGAAGAAATGGATAAATTCCTGGATGCCTGTGTCCTCCCAAGCCTAAACCAGGAGGAAGCCGAAACTATGAATAGACCAATAACAAGGTCTGAAGTTGAGGCAGCAATTAAGAGCCTACCACACAAAAAAAGCCCAGGTCCAGATGGGTTCACAGCTGAATTCTACCAGACACACAAAGAGGATCTGGTACCATTCCTTCTGAAACTATTCCAAATAATCCAAAAAGAGGGAACCCTTCCCAAATCATTTTATGAGACCAACATCATCCTGATACCAAAACCTGGCAGAGACTCAACAAGAAAAGAAAACTTCAGGCCAATATCCATGATGAACATAGATGCAAAAATCTTCAATAAAATACTGGCAAACCGATTGCAACAGCACATTAAAAAACTTATCCATCATGATCAAGTAGGATTTATCCCGGGGATGCAAGGCTGGTTCAACATACGCAAGTCTATAAATGTAATTCACCACATAAACAGAAGCAAAAACAAAAACCACATGATTATCTCAATTGATGCAGAGAAGGCATTTGACAAAATTCAACAGCCCTTTATGCTAAAAACCCTCAATAAACTTGGTATTGATGGAACATATCTCAAAGTAATAAAAGCTATTTATGACAAACCAACAGCCAATATCATACTTAATGGGCAAAAACTGGAAGCATTCCCTTTGAAATCTGGCACTAGACAAGGATGCCCTCTCTCACCACTTCTATTCAACATAGTACTGGAAGTTCTAGCCAGAGCAATCAGGCAAGAAAAAGAAATAAAGGGTATTCAAATAGGAAAGGTGGAAGCCAAATTGTCTCTATTTGCAGACGACATGATAGTATACCTAGAAGACCCCATCACCTCAGCCCAAAAGCTCCTGCAACTGATAAGCAACTTCAGCAAAGTCTCAGGATATAAAATCAATGTGCAAAAATCACAAGCATTCCTATACACCAATAACAGACTTAAAGAGAACCAAATCAAGAACGAACTGCCATTCACAATTGCTACAAAGAAAATAAAATACCTAGGAATACAACTCACTAGGAATGTAAGGGACCTCTTTAAGGAAAACTACAAACAACTGCTCAATGAAATAAGAGAGGACACAAACAGATGGAGAAACATTCCATGTTCGTGGTTAGGAAGAATCAATATCGTGAAAATGGCTATACTGCCCAAAGTAATTTACACAATCAATGCTATCCCCATCAAACTACCATTGAATTTCTTCACAGAACTGGAAAAAACCACCATGAATTTCATATGGAACCAAAAAAGAGCCCGCATAGCCAAGTCAATTCTAAGCAAAAAGAACACAGCGGGAGGCATCACACTACCAGACTTCAAACTATACTACAAGGCTACAGTAATCAAAACAGCATGGTACTGGTACCAAAACAGAGATATAGACCAATGGAACAGAACAGAGGCATCGGAGGCAACACAACACATCTACAACCATATTATCTTTGATAAACCAGACAAAAACAGGCAATGGGGAAAGGATTCCCTATTTAATAAATGGTGTTGGGAAAACTGGCTAGCCATGTGCAGAAAGCAGAAATTGGACCCCTTCCTGACACCTTACACTAAAATTAACTCCAGATGGATTAAAGACTTAAACGTAAGACCCGACACCATAAAAACCCTAGAGGAAAATCTAGGCAAAACCATTCAGGACATAGGAGTAGGCAAGGACTTCATGAACAAAACTCCCAAAGCATTGGCAACAAAAGCCAAAATAGACAAATGGGACCTAATCAAACTCCACAGCTTCTGCACAGCAAAACAAACAGTCACTAGAGTGAATCGGCAACCATCAGAATGGGAAAAAATCTTTGCAGTTTACGCATCTGACAAAGGGCTGATATCCAGAATTTACAAAGAACTCAAACAGATTTACAGGAAAAAAACAAACAAGCCCATTCAAAAATGGGCAAAGGATATGAACAGAAACTTTACGAAAGCAGACATACATGAGGCCAGCAAACATATGAAAAAGTGCTCATCGTCATTGGTCATTAGAGAGATGCAAATCAAAACCACATTGAGATACCATCTCACACCAGTTAGAATGGCGATCATTAAAAAATCTGGAGACAGCAGATGCTGGAGAGGATGTGGAGAAATAGGAACACTCTTACACTGTTGGTGGGAGTGTAAATTAGTTCAACCATTGTGGAAGACAGTGTGGCGATTTCTCAGGGACCTAGAAATAGAAATTCCATTTGACCCAGCAATCCCATTACTGGGTATCTATCCAAAGGATTATAAATCGTTCTACTATAAGGACACATGCACACGAATGTTCATTGCAGCACTGTTTACAATAGCAAAGACCTGGAACCAACCCAAATGCCCAACGATGATAGACTGGACTGGGAAAATGTGGCACATATACACCATGGAATATTATGCAGCAATCAAAAATGATGAGTTTGTGTCCTTTGTAGGGACATGGATGAATCTGGAGAACATCATTCTCAGCAAACTGACACAAGAACAGAAAAAGAAATACCGCATATACTCACTCATAGGTGGGTGAGAAAAATGAGAACACGTGGACACAGAGAGGCGGTCTACTATACACTGGGGACTGTTGGGGGGAATGGGGGAGGGACAGCAGGGGGGGGCTGGGGGGGATAGCCTGGGGATGAATACCAAGTGTGGGTGAAGGGGAGGAAAGCAGCAAAGCACACTGCCATGTGTGTACCTATGCAACTATCTTGCTTGTTCTGCACATGTACCCCCAAACCTATAATGCAATAAAAATTTAAAAAAAAATAAATAAATAAATAAATAAATAAATAAGCAATTGAATCCCAAAAAAAAAAAAAAAAAAAAAAAAAAAAAAAAAAAAAAAAAGAATGAATCCAAGCTGGAAAACACTCTTCAGGATATTATCCACGAAAATTTTCCCAACCTAGCAAGGCAGGTCAATACTCAACTCCAGGAAATACAGAGAACACAACAAAGATACTCCGCAAGAAGAGCAACCCCAAGGCACATCATCCTCAGATTCACCAGGGTTGAAATAAAAAAGAAAATACTAAGAGCAGCCAGAGAGAAGGGTCGGGTCACCCACAAAGGGAAGCCCATCAGCCTCACAGCAGATCTCTCAGCAGAAACTCTACAAGCCAGAAGAGAGTGGGGGCCAATATTCAACATCCTTAAAGAAAAGAACGTTTAACCCAGAATTTCATATCCAGCCAAACTGAGCTTCATAATTGAAGGAAGAATAAAATCTTTTGCCAAGAAGTTAGAACTCAAAGATTTTGTCCCCACCAGTCCTGCTTTACAAGAGCTCCTGAAAGAGGCACTACACATAGAAAGGAACAACCAGTACCAGCCATTCTAAAAACATACCACATGCTAAAGAGCATCAACAAAATGAAGAATCTGCATAAACTAATGGGAAGAACAGCCATTTAGCATCAAAATGGCAGTATCAAACTCACACATAACAATGTTAATCCTAAATGTAAATGGGCTAAATGCACCAATCAAAAGACACAGACTGGCAAATTGGATAAAAAAACCCATCGGTGTGCTGTATCCAGGAAACCCACCTCACATGCAAAGATTCACAAAGGCTCAAAATAAAGGGATGGAGGAAGATTTACCAAGCAAATGGAGAGAAGAAAAAAGCAGGAGTTGCAGGTCTCATCTCTGTTAAAATAGACTTTAAAGCAACAAACATGTAAAGAGACAAAGAAGGTCATTACACAATTGTAAAAGGATTGATACAACAAGAAGAGCTAACGATCATAAATATATATGTACCCAATATAGGAGAGCCCAGATATATAAGGCAAGTTCTTAACGACTTACAAGGAGACTTAGACTCCCACACAATAAAAGTGGGAGATTTTAACACTCCACTGTCAATATCAGACCGATCAACCAGACAGAAAATTAACAAGGATATGCAGGACTTGAACTCAGACATCGAACAAGCAAACCTGATAGACATTTACAGAACTCTCCATCCCAAATCCACAGAATATACATTCTTCTCAGCACCACATCACACCTACTCCAAAATTGACCACATAATTGGAAGTAAAGCACTCCTCAGCAAATGGAAAACAACTGAAATTATAACAGTCTCTCAGATGGCAATCAAGATAAAACTCAGATTTCAGAAACTAACTCAGAACCGCACAGCTTCATGGAAACTGAACAACTGGCTCTTGAATGTTGATTGGATAAACAATAAAATGAAGGCAGAAACAGAGAAGTTCTTTGAAACCAACGAGAACGAAGACACAATATACCAAAATCCCTGGGACACATTTAAAGCAGTCTGTAGAGGAAAATATATAGCAATAAGTGCCCACATGAGAAGAGTGGAGAGATCCAAAATTGACACCCTATCATCAAAATTGAAAGAGCTAGAGGAGGAAGATTAAAAATACTCAAAACCTAGCGGAAAACAAGAAATAACTAAGATCAGAGCAGAACTGAAAGAGATAGAGACACGAAAAACCCTTCAAAAAATCAATAAATCTAAGAGCTAGTTTTTCAAAAAGATCAACAAAATAGACAGACCACTAGCCAGACTGATAAAATAGAAGAGAGAGAACAACCAAATAGATGCAATAAAAAACGATAATGGGGAAATCACCACAGCTTCCACAGAAATTCAAACCATCATCAGAGAATACTACTAACAACTCTATGCACATAAACTAGTAAACCAGGAAGAAATTGATAAATTCCTGGACACAACTGTCCTCCCAAGCCTAAACCAGGAGGAAGCCAAAACTATGAATAGACCAATAACAGGGTCTGAAGTCGAGGGAGCAATTAAGAGAATACCACACAAATAAAGCCCTGGTCCAGATGAGTTCACAGCCGAATTCTACCAGACACACAAAGAGGAGCTGCTACCATTCCTTCTGAAAATCTTCCAAATAATCCAAAAAGAGGGAATTCTTCCCAAATCATTTTATGAGACTAACATCATCCTGATACCAAAACCAGGCAGAGACTCAACAAAAAAGAAACCTTCAGGCCAATATCCATGATGAACATAGATGCAAAAATCTTCAATAAAATACTGGCAAACCGATGGCCACAGCACATTAAAAACCTTATCCATCATGATCAATTAGGGGGCATGTAAGGCTGGTTCAACATACGCAAATCTATAAACGTCATTTAACACATTAACAAAACCAAAAACATAAACGGCATGATTATCTTAATTGATGCAGAGAAGGCATTTGACATAATTCAACAGTTTTTTATGCTAAAAACTCTCCATAAACTGGGTATTGATGGAACATATCTCAAAGTAATAAAAGCTATTTATGACAAACCAACAGCCAATATCATCCTTAATGGGCAAAAACTGGAAGCATTCCCTTTGAAATCTGGCACTAGACAAGGATGCCCTCTCTCACCACTCCTATTCAACACAGTACGGAAAGTTCTTGCCAGAGCAATCAGGAAAGAAAAAGAAATAAAGGGTATTCAAATAGGAAAGGAGGAAGCCAAATTGTCTCTATTCGCAGACGACATGATAGTATATGTAGAAGACCATATCACCTCAGCCCAAAAACCCCTGAAACTGATAAGCAACTTCAGCAATGTCTCAGGATATAAAATCAATGTGCAAAAATCACAAGCATTCCTATACACCAATAACAGACTTAAAGAAAACCAAATCAAGAATGAACTGCCATTCACAATTGCTACAGAGAGAATAAAATACCTAAAATTACAATTTACAGGGAACGTAAGGGATCTCTTCAAAGAAAACTACAAATCACTGCTCAATGAAATAAGAGAGGACACAAACAGATGGAGAAACATTCCATGTTCATGGTTAGGAAGAATAAATATTGTGAAAATGGCTATACTACCCAAAGTAATTTACAGAATCAACACTATCCCCATCAAGCTTTATTGAATTTCCTCACAGAACTGGAAAAAACCACCATGAACTTCATATGGAACTCAAAGAGAGCATGCATAGCCAAGTCAATTCTAAGCAAAAATAACACAGTGGGAGCCATCACACTACAAGACTTCAAACTATACTACAAGGCTACAGTAATCAAAACAGAATGGTACTGGTACCAAAAGAGAGATATAGACCAAGGGAACAGAACAGAGGCAACAGAAGCAAATCAACATATCTACAACCATATAATATTTGATAAACCAGACAAAAACAAGCAATGGGGAACGGATTCCCTGATTACCAAATGATGTTGGGAAAACTGGTTAGCCATGTGCAGAAAGCAGAAACTGGACCCCTTCCTGACACCTTACACTAAAATTAACTCCAGATGTATTAAAGACTTAAACATAAGTCCTGGCACCATTAAAACCCTAAAAGAAAATCTAAGCAAAACCATTCAGGACATGGGAGTAGGCAAGGACATCATGACAAAAACACCAAAAGCATTGGCAACACAAAGAAAAATAGACAAATGGGACCTAATCAAACTCCACAGATTCTGGACGACAAAAGAAACAGTCACTAGAGTGAATCAGCAACCAACAGATTGGGAAAAAAATCTTTGCAGTTTACGCATCTAACAAAGGGCTGATATCCAGAATTTACAAAGAACTCAAACAGATTTACAGGAAAAAAAAACAAGCCCATTTAAAAATGGGAAAAGGATATGAACTGACACTTTACAAAAGAAGACATACATGAGGCCAACAAACACATGAAAAATTGCTCATAATCCCTGGTCATTAGAGAGATGCAAATCAAAACCACATTGAGGTACCATCTCACGCTGGTTAGAATGGCAATCATTAAAAAATCTGGAGACAACAGATGCTGGAGAGGATGTGGAGAAATAGGAACACTCCTACACTGTTGGTGAGAGTGCAAATTATTTCAACCATTGGCGAAGACAGTGTGGCGATTCCTCAAGGACATAGAAATAAAAATTCCATTTAACCCAGCAATCCCATTACTGGGTATATATCCAAAGAAATATAAATCATTCTTCTATAAAAACACAGGCACACGAATGTTCATTGCAGCACTGTTTACAATAGCAAAGACCTGGAACCAACCCAAATGCCCATCGATGATAGACTGGACTGGGAAAATGTGGCACATATACACCATGGAATATTATGCAGCAATCAAAAATGACAAGTTTATGTCCTTTGTAAGGAAATGGATGAATCTGGAGAACATCATTCTCAGCAAATTGACACAAGAACAGAAAAGGAAATACCACATATTCTCACTCACAGGCAGTTAATAAAAATGAGAACAGATGGACACAGTGAGAGGGGTACTACACACTGGGGCCTATTGTGGAAAATTGGGGAGTGGCAGCGGTGGGGGGGAGTTGGAAAGGGATAGCCTAAAAAGAAATGCCAAATGTGCGTTAAGGAGGGGAAGGTACCAAAACACACTGCCATGTGTGTACTTATGCAACAATCTTGCCCGTTTTTCACATGTACCCCTAAATCTAAAATGCAATAAAAAAAAAAAGAATTACACATGGACACAGGGAGGGGGGTACTACACACTGGGTTTTATTGGGGGTAATAGGGGAGGGAGGGCAGGGTGGAGCTGGGGAGGGATAGCCTGAAGACAAATGCCAAATGTGGGTTAAGGGGAGGAAGGCAGAAAAACACATAGACATGTGTGTATCTATGGAACTAATTTGCACGTTCTGCACATGTACTGCAAAACATAAAATGCAACAATTTTTTTTAAAAAAAGAATCCTCAGTATTTTCCAGATATATATGATTTTTCAATGAGGTTCTGAATAAGTGGCCATGTAAAATACACTCCTGAATTTCCATAGTTCTGTATTATTCTGTGAGGCTCTGAATGAGTGGCCATAAAGCAGAGACTCCTGAATACTCCAGAGGTGTGCGTTTTTACATTCGGTATTTAAATGAGTGGATTTACAAAATAGAATCCTGACTTTCCCCAAGGTGTATGTTATTCAGTTAGGTTCTGAATATGTGGCTATATAAAATAGAATCCTGACTTTATTCAAGGTATATGTCATTCAGTTAGGTTCTGAATATGTAGCTATACGAAATAGAATTCTGACTACAATACAGGTGTTCCTTATTCATTGAATCTCTGAAATAGATGCCATATGTAATAGCGTCCTGAGTATTCCCCAGGTATGTTTTATTCACTGAGGCTCTTAAACTTTGGCCATATAAAATTGTTTTCACTAGTCCACAGGTGTGTATTATTGACTCTGACTTTGAATATTTGGGCATATGGAATGGACTGGTGACTATTCTAAAGTTGTGTATTACTCACTCAGGCTTTGATTTTGTAGCCATATAAAATAGACTCGTGTCTATTCCACACGTGTGCATTTTTCGCTGAGGCTGTAAATGAGAGGCTATATAAAGTAGACTACTAACACTTCCCCCGGTGTGTCTTACTCAGTGAGGCTCTGATTGTGTGACCATATGAAACAAGATTCTCTCAATCTTAAATATTTGTATCACTCAGTGAATCTCTGAATGAGTGGCTCTATGAAATAGATTGCTGAGTACTTTCAATTTGTGCATTATTCACTGAAATTACGAGTCAGTGGCCATATGAAATGAAATCCTGACTAATCCACACGTGCATATTATGCACTAGGCTATCAATGACTGTCCAAATGAAATAGACTCCTGGCTATCAAACGGGTTTGCATTACTCACTGAGGCTCTGAATGAATGTCCATGGAAAATAGACTCCAAATTATTCTTCAGGTGTGTATTACTCCGTGAGGCTTACAAATGTGGCCATGCTAATTAGATGCCTTACTATAGCAAGGGTCTTTTTTATTCACTGAGGCTCTGAATATTTGTCTACATGAAATAGACTCCTGACTTCACCACATTACTCAGTGACACTCCTAATGAGAGGCCACATGAAAAAGTCTCTTACTATTCCACAGGTGTGCATTATTGAGTGAGACTCTAAGTGAGGTGTTATAAGTAAATCCTAACTATTTTGCCAGGTGTGTACATTTAGTGAGGCTCTCAATGAGAGGCCATAGGTTAGAGACTTCTGACTATTCCACAGGTGTGCATTATTCAGTGATTCTCTGAATGAGTGGCCATAAACAACAGACTCCAGACTGTATCACAAATGTGTAATATTCAGGGAGGCTATGAAAGAACGGCCATATGAAACAGACTTCTGATTACACCACATGTACGTTATTCACTGTCTGAATGAATAGCCTTATGACATAGACTCCTGATTATTCTTAATGTGTGGATTATTCAAACTTGTTCTGTGTGAGTGTCCAGATCAAATAGGCTCCGGATACTCCCCCATTTGTGTATTACTTATGAATACCCAAAATTAGAGTTCATATGAAATAAACTACTGACTATCACCCAGGTGTGGCAGTCAGGAAAGCACTTAATTCCTGTCTATCTTAAACAGTGCCCTGATTACTCCATAGAAGTTCATAATTCACAGAAACTTTGAATGAGAGGCCAAAAACAATAGACACCTGACTATTGCTCCATTGCGAATTATTCAATAAGGTTCTAAATGTCTGGTAAGATAAAATAAAATCCTGAGGATTCTCCAGGTGTGTATTATTCAGGGAGGCACATAGTGAGTGGCCATATAAAAAATGCTTGACAATTACTCAGGTGTGAATTTTTCACTGAGACTCTAAATGAGTGACTACAATAAGTAGACTCGTAATTCTTCACAAGGTGTGAATTATTGAATGAGACTCTGACTAAGTGGGCATAGATGAGAGACTCTTGTGTATTGCCCATGTGTGCATTACTTACAGAGATTCTGAATGTGTACTTATTTAAAGTGGACCTTTGACTATTTCTGAGGGGAGTATTATGCACTGAGGCCCTGAACGAGTGGCCATGTGAAAGAGATTTCTGACTTATCAGGTATACATATTATTCACTGAAACACTGAAAGAGTGGCCTTATGTAATAGACCCCATTTTACTCCATAGGTGTGTGTTATTTTTTGACTCTCCAAACGAATCACCATATGAAATAGACTGGTGATTATTCGCCAAATGTGCAGTATTCGAAGAGGTGCTGTATGACTGCCCATATCAAATAGTCTGCTGACTATCACACATGTGTGTATCATTCACGTAGCTGCATAATTTGGGGCTACCTTAAAGAAGGTCCTGACTACTCCACAGCTGTTCATTATACACTGAAGCTCTCAATGAGAGGCCATATAAAATAGACTTCTTACTGTTGCCCCATTGTGCATTATTCGGTAATACTTTGACAGAGTGGACATATAACCTGTACTCTGACTATTTCCAAGGTGGATATTGTTCAGTGAGTTTCTGAACGAGTTACCAAATAAAATAGACTCATGGCCCTATTTTCTTGACTATTGCTCAACTGTGCATTTTTCACTGCGTCACTGGGTGAATGGTCATATAAAATATTATCCAGACTATTTCCCAGGTGTGCATTATTCAGTGAGTCTCTGAATAAGTGACTATATATAAAAGAATCCTGAGTATTTTTCAGAAATCTGTAATTATTCAATGATGTTCTGAATAAGTGGCCATGTAAAATACACTAATGAATGTCAATAGTTCTGTATTATTCTGTGAGGCTCTGAATGAGTGGCAATAACATAGAGATTCATGAATACTCCAAAGGTGTGCGTTTTTAAATTCGGTATCTAAATGAGTTGCTGTACAAAATAAAATCCTGACTTTCCACAAGGTGTATGTTATTCAGTTAGCTTCTGAATATGTGGCTATACGAAATAGAATCCTGACTTTCCACAAGGTGTATGTCATTCAGTTAGGCTCTTAATATAAGGGTATATGAAATAGAATTTTGACTACAATAAAGGTTTTCCTTCTACAATGAAGCTCTGAAATAGATGCCATATATAATAGCGTCCTGAGTATTCCCCAGGTATGTATGATTCACTGAGGCTCTAAAACTTTGGCCATATAAAATTATTTTTTGTCTAGTCAAGCTGTGTGTATTATTGACTCTTACATTGAATATTTGGGCATATGGAATAGACTAGTGACTATTCTAAAGTTCTGTATTACTCACTCAGGCTTTGATTTTGTGTCCATATAAAATAGACTAGTGTCTATTCCACACATGTGCATTATTCGCTGAGGCTGTAAATGTGAGGCTATATAAAGTAGACTCTTAACGCTTCCCCAGGTGTGTGTTACTCAGTGAGGCTCTGATTGTGTGACCATATGAAACAGGATTCTGTCTATCTTAAATATTTGTATTATTCAGTGAATCTCTGAATGAGTGGCTTTATGAAATAGACTGCTGAATACTTTAAATTTTTGCATTGTTCACTGAAATTATGAGTCAATGTTCATATAAAATGAAATCCTGACTAATCCACACGTTCATATTATCCACTGAGTTTATGAATGAGTGTCCAAATGAAATAGACTCTTGCTAACAAACCGATGTTCATTATTCACCAAAGATCTGAATGAATGTCCTTTGAAAATAGACTCCAAATTATTCTCCAGGTGTGTATTATTCAGGGAGGCTTACAAGATGTGGCCATATTAATTTGATGCATTACTATAGCAAGGGTCTCTACTATTCACTGAGGCTCTGAAAATGTGTCTACCTAAAATAGACACCTGACTACACCACATTATTCAGTGACACTCTGAATGAGAAGCCATATGAAAACGTCTTCTTCCACAGGTGTGCATTATTGAGTGAGACTCTAAATGAGGGTATATAAGTAAATCCTGACTATTTTCCCAGGTGTGTACATTTAGTGAGGCTCTCAATGAGAGGACATAGGAAAGAGACTTCTTACCATTCCACAGGTGTGCATTATTCAGTGATTCTCTGAATAACTGGCCATAAACAATAGACTCTAGACTATGTCACATGTGTGTAATATTCAGTGAGGCTGTGAAAGAACGGACATATGAAACAGACTTATCATTACTCCACATGTGCATTATTCACTGTTTGTCTGAATGAGTAGCTGTAAGACATAGACTCCTGATTATTCTCCATGTGTGCATTATTCAAACAGGTTCTGTATGAGTATCCACACCAAATAGACTCCTGACACTCCCACAGTTGTGTATTACTCAGCAAGACACAGAATTAGAGTTCATATGAAATAAACTCCTGACTATCAACGAGGCGTGTATCACTCAGGGAGGCACTTATTTTGTGGCTATATTAAACAGGGCCCTGATTACTACATAGAAGTTTATTATTCACTGAATCTTTGAATGAGAGGCCAGAAAGAATAGACACATGACTACTGCTACATTGTGAATTATTCAATAAGGTAATAAATATGTGGTAGTATAAAATAGATTCCTGAGGATTCCCTAGGTGGGTATCATTAAGGGAGGCACATAGTGAGTGGCCATATAAAAAATGCTCGACTATTTCTCCGTTGTAAATTATTCATTGAGGCTCTAAATGATTGGCTACATGAAGTAGACTCTTAATTTTTCCCCAGGTGTGTATAACTGAATGCGACTGTGACTAAATGATCATAGAAAAGAGTCTTGTTTATTGCCCATGTGTGCATTACTTACAGAGACTCTGAATGTGTATTTATTTGAAATACACCCTAAACTGTTTCTGAGGGGAGTATTATGCACTGAGGCTCTGAACGAGTGGCCATGTGAAAGAGATTCCTGATTTATCAGATATACATATTATTCCCTGAAACACTGAAAGAGTGGCCTTATGTAATAGACCCCATTTTACTCCATAGCTCTGCGTTATTTTTTGACTCTCCAAACGAATCACCATATGAAATAGACTACTGATTATTCCCCAAATGTGTAGTACTCCAAGAGGTGATGTATGAGTGTCCATATCAAATAGTCTCCTATCACACATGTGTGTATCATTCACGTAGCTGTGTAACTTGGGGCTACCTGAAAGAGAATCCTGACTACTCCACAGCTCTTTATTATGCACTAAAGCTCTCAATGAGTGGCTATATGTAATAGACTCCTTACTGTTGCTCCACTGTGCATTATTTGGTAATGCTTTGATTAAGTGGCCTTATGACCTGGACACTGACTATTTCCAAGATGGGTATTCTTCAGTTAGTTTCTGAATGTGTTATCACAGAAAATAGACTCATGATTTTATTCTGTTGACTCTATCTCAGCTGTGCATTTTTCACTGAGTCACTGGGTGAACGGTCATATCAAATGGTCTCCAGACTATTCCCCAGGTGTGCATTATTCGTTGAGTCTCTGAATAAGTTGCTGTATATAATAGAATCCTGAGTATTTTCCAGATATACATGATTCTTCAATGAGGTTATGAATAAGTGGCCATGTAAAATACACTCCTGAATTTCCATAGTTCTGTATTATTCTGTGAGGCTCTGAATGAATGTCCATAAAACAGACACTCATGAATACTCCGCATGTGTGCATTTTTACATTTGGTAACTACATGGGTGGCTTTAGGAAAGAGAATCTGGACTATCCCCAAGGTGTATGTTATTCAGTTAGGTTCTGTATATGTGGCTTTATGTAATAGAATCCTGACTTTCCACAAGGTGTTTGTCTTTCAGTTAGGTTCTGAATATGTGGCTATAAGAAATTGAATTCTGACTACAATACAGGTGTTCCTTACACAATGAATCTCTGAAACAGGGGCAATATATACTAGCGTGCTGAGTATTCCCCAGGTATGTATTATTCACTGAGGCTCTAAAACTTTGGCCATATGAAATTTTTTATTGACTAGTCCACAGGTTTGTATTATTGACTCTGACTTTGAATATTTGGGCATATGGAATAGATTTGTGAGTATTTTAAAGTTGTGTATTATTCACTCAGGCTTTGAGTTTGTGGCCATATAAAACAGACTAGTTTCTATTCCACAGCTGTGCATTATTCTCTGAGGCTGCAAATGAGAGGCTATATAAAGTAGACTGCTAAAGCTTCCCCAAGTGTGTGTTACTCAGTGTGGCTCTGATTGTGTGACCATATGAAACAGGATTCTGTCTATCTTAAATATTTGCATTATTCAGTCAATCCCTGAATGAGTGGCTCTGTGAAATACACTGCTCAGTACTTTACAGTTGTGCATTATTCAATGAAATTAGGAGTCAGTGGCCATATAAAATGAAATCCTGACTAATCCACACATGCATATTATCCACTGAGGCTATGAATAACGTTCAAATGAAATAGACTCCTGGCTACCCCACGGGTGTGCATTATTCACCGTGGCTCTGAATGAATGTCCATCAAAAATAGACTCCAAATAATTTCCCAGGTATTTACTATGTATTCAGGCTAACTAGATGTGGCCAAATTAATTAGATGCCATACTATAGCAAGGGTCTATTTTATTCACTGAGGTTCCGAATATTTGTCTACATAAAATAGACTCCTGAATTCACCACATTATTCAGTGGCACTCCGAAAGAGTAGCCACATGAAAAAGTCTCCATACCCTTCCACAGGTGTGTATTATTGAGTGAGACTCTAAACGAGGTGATATAAGTCCTGACTATTTTCCCAGGTGTGTACATTTAGTGAATCTCTCAATGACAGGCCATAGGATAGAGACTTCTGATTATTCCCCAGGTGTGCATTATTCAGTGATGCTATAAATGAGTGGCCATAAAAAATAGACTCCAGACTATATCACAGGTGTGTAATATTCAGTGAGGCTTTGAAAGAAAGGCCATATAAAACAGACATCTCTTACTCCACATGTAGGTAATTCACTGTTTGTCTGAATGAGTAGCCGTATGATATAGACTCATGATTATTCTCCCTGTGTGCATAATTCAAACAGGTTCTGAATGAGTGTCCATACCAAATAGACTCCTGACACTCCCCCAGTTGTGTATTACTCAGCAATATCCAGAATTAGCGTTTATATGAAATAAACGCCTATCACCCAGGTGTGTATTACTCAGGAAGGCACTGAATTCGTGGCTATCTTAAACAGTGCCCTGATTACTCCATAGAAGTTTTTATTCATTGAAACCTTGAAAGAGAGGACAGAAAGAATAGACACCTGACTATTGCTCCATTGTGAATCATTCAATAAGTTTCTAAATGTGTGCTATTATGACATCGAATGTGAGTGTTCCCCAGGTGTGTATCATTCAGGGAGTCACATAGTGAGTGGACATATAAAAAATTCTCGACTGTTACTCAGGTGTGAATTATTCACGGAGGCACTGAGTGGCTACATGAAGTAGACCCTTAACTCTTTCCCAGGTGTGTATTATTGAATGAAACTTAGACTAAGTGGGCATATAAAAAAGACTCTCGTATAACGCCCATGTGTGCGTTACTTCAAGAGACTCTGAATGTGTACTTTTTTGAAGTAGACCCTTGACTCTTTATGAGGGGAGTATTATGCACTGAGGCCCTGAATGAGTGGCCATGTGAAAGACATTCCTGACTTATCAGATATACATACTATTCACTGAAACACTGAAAGATTTGGACTTATGAAATAGACCCCATTTTTCTCCACAGTTGTGCATTAATTTTTGACTCTCCAAACGAATCACCATATGAAATAGACTAGTGATTATTCCCCAAACGTGAAGTGCTCGAAGAGGTGCTGTATGAGTGTCCATATCAAATAGTCTCCTGACTATCACACATGTGTGTATCATTCACGTAGCTGCATAACTTGGGGATACTTAAAAGAGGGTCCTGACTACTCCACAGCTCTTCATTATGCACTAAAGCTCTCAATGAGCAGCCATAAGTAATAGACCCCTTACTATTGCTCCATTGTGCATTATTCGGTAATGCTTTGATTGAGTGGCATTATGACCTGGACTCTGACTATTTCCAAGGTGGGTATTCTTCATTTATTTTCTGAATGTGTTACCACAGAAAATAGACTTATGACTTTATTCTTTTGAGTCTATATCAGCTGTGCATTTTCACTGAGTCACTAGGTGAACGGTCATATCAAATTGTCTCTGAACTATTCCCCAGGTGTGAATTATTTGGTGAGTCTCTGAATAAGTGGCTGTATAAAATAGAATCCTGAGTATTTTCCAGATATACATGATTCTTCAATGAGGTTATGAATAAGTGGCCATGTAAAATACACGCCTGAATTTCCATAGTTCTGTATTATTCTATGAGGCTCTGAATGAGTGGCCATGAAACAGACACTCCTGAATCCTCCACAGGTGTGCATTTTTACATTTGGTATCTACATGGGTGGCTTTAGAAAATAGATTCCTGACTTTCCCCAAGGTGCATGTTATTCAGTTAGGTTCTGTATATGTGGCTTTACAAAATAGATTCCTGACTTTTCCCAAAATGTATGTCTTTCAGTTAGTTTCTGAATATGTGGCTATACGAAATTGAATTCTGACTACAATACAGGTGTTCCTTATACAATGAATCTCTGAAATAGGGGCCATATGTAATAGCGTCCTGAGTATTCCCCAGGTATGTATTATTCACTGAGGCTCTAAAACTTTGGCCATATGAAATTGCTTTTTGACTAGTCCACAGGTGTGTATTATTGACTCAGACTTTGAATATTTGAGCATATGGAATAGACTTGTGACTATTCTAAAGTTGTGCATTACTCACTCAGACTTTGAGTTTGTGGCCATATAAAATAGACTAGTTTCTATTCCACACGTGTGCATTATTCGCTGAGGCTGCAAATGAGAGGCTATATAAAGTAGACTGCTAACGCTTCCCCTGGTGTGTGTTACTCAGTGAGGCTCTGATTGTGTGACCATATGAAACAGGATTCTGTCTATCTTAAATATTCGTATTATTCAGTGAATCTCGGAATGAGTGGCTCTGTGAAATAGACTTCTGAGTAGTTTAGATTTGTGCATGATTCACTGAAATTACGAGTTAGTGGCAATATAAAATGAAATCCTGTCTAATCCACACGTGCATATTATCCACTGAGGCTATCAATAGCGTACAAATGTAATAGACACCTGGCTACCCCACGGGTGTGCATTATTCACCGTGGCTCTGAATGAATGTTCATCAAAAATAGACTCCAAATTATTCCCCAGGTATGTACTATTTATTAAGGCTTACAAGATGTGGCCATATTAATTAGATGCCTTACTATAGAAAGAGTCTATTTTATTCACTGAGGTTCTGAATATTTGTCTACAAGAGATAGACTCCTGAATTCACCACATTATTCAGTGACACTCTGAATGAAAGGCCACATGAAAAAGTCTCCAAACATTCCATGTTCGTGGTTAGGAAGAATCAATATCGTGAAAATGGCTATACTGCCCAAAGTAATTTACACAATCAATGCTATCCCCATCAAACTACCATTGAATTTCTTCACAGAACTGGAAAAAAACACCATGAATTTCATATGGAACCAAAAAAGAGCCCGCATAGCCAAGTCAATTCTAAGCAAAAAGAACACAGCAGGAGGCATCACGCTACCAGACTTCAAACTATACTACAAGGCTACAGTAATCAAAACAGCATGGTACTGGTACCAAAACAGAGATATAGACCAATGGAACAGAACAGAGGCATCGGAGGCAACACAACACATCTACAACCATATTATCTTTGATAAACCAGACAAAAACAGGCAATGGGGAAAGGATTCCCTATTTAATAAATGGTGTTGGGAAAACTGGCTAGCCATGTGCAGAAAGCAGAAACTGGACCCCTTCCTGACACCTTACACTAAAATTAACTCCAGATGGATTAAAGACTTAAATGTAAGACCTGACACCATAAAAACCCTAGAAGAAAATCTAGGCAAAACCATTCAGGACATAGGAGTAGGCAAGGACTTCATGAAGAAAACACCAAAAGCATTGGCAACAAAAGCCAAAATAGACAAATGGGACCTAATCAAACTCCACAGCTTCTGCACGGCAAAATAAACAGTCACTAGAGTGAATCAGCAACCATCAGAATGGGAAAAAATCTTTGCAGTTTACGCATCTGACAAAGGGCTGATATCCAGAATTTACAAAGAACTCAAACAGATTTACAGGAAAAAAACAAACAAGCCCATTCAAAAATGGGCAAAGGATATGAACAGAAACTTTACGAAAGCAGACATACATGAGGCCAGCAAACATATGAAAAAGTGCTCATCGTCATTGGTCATTAGAGAGATGCAAATGAAAACCACATTGAGATACCTTCTCACACCAGTTAGAATGGCGATCATTAAAAAATCTGGAGACAGCAGATGCTGGAGAGGATGTGGAGAAATAGGAACACTCTTACACTGTTGGTGGGAGTGTAAATTAGTTCAACCATTGTGGAAGACAGTGTGGAAATTCCTCAGGGACCTAGAAATAGAAATTCCATTTGACCCAGCAATCCCATTACTGGGTATCTATCCAAAGGACTATAAATCGTTCTACTATGAGGACACATGCACACGAATGTTCATTGCAGCACTGTTTGCAATAGCAAAGACCTGGAACCAACCCAAATGCCCAACGATGATAGACTGGACTGGGAAAATGTGGCACATATACACCATGGAATATTATGCAGCAATCAAAAATGATGAGTTTGTGTCCTTTGTAGGGACATGGATGAATCTGGAGAACATCATTCTCAGCAAACTGACACAAGAACAGAAAAAGAAATACCGCATATACTCACTCATAGGTGGGTGAGAAAAATGAGAACACGTGGACACAGAGAGGCGGTCTACTATACACTGGGGACTGTTGGGGGGAATGGGGGAGGGACAGCGGTGGGGGGCTGGGGGGGATAGCCTGGGGATGAATACCAAGTGTGGGTGAAGGGGAGGAAAGCAGCAAAGCACACTGCCATGTGTGTACCTATGCAATTATCTTGCTCGTTCTGCACATGTACCCCCAAACCTATAATGAAATAAAAATTAAAAAGAAAGAAAGAAAGAAAGAAAAAGTCTCTATACTCTTCCACAGGAGTGTATTATTGAATGAGACTCTAAATGAGGTGATATAAGTAAATCCTGACTATTTTCCCAGGTGTGTACATTTAGTGAGGCTCTCAATGAGAGGCCATAGGATAGAGACTTCTGATTATTTCACAGGTGTGCATTATTCAGTGATGCTCTGAATCAGTAGCCATAAACAATGGAATCCAAACTATATCACGGGTGTGTAATATTCAGTGAGCCTGTGAAAGAAAGTCCATATAAAACAGACTTCTCATTACTCCACATGTGGGTTATTCACTGTTTGTCTGAATGAGAAACCATATGACATAGATTCCTGATTATTCTCCATGTGTGCATAATTAAAACAGGTATTGTATGAGTGTCTATACCAGACCACTTACACTCAGCCAGTTGTGTATTACTCGGCAATACACAGAATTAGCGTTTATATCAAATAAACTCATGACTATCACAAAAGTGTGTATTACTCAGAAAGGCACTTAATTTGTGGCTATTGTATACAGTGTCCGGGTTACTCCTTAGGAGTTTTTTATTCGCTGAAACGTTGAGTGAGAGGCCAGAAAGAATAGACACCTGACTATTGCTCCATTGTGAATTATTCAATAAGGTTCTAAATGTGTGATATTATGACATAGAATGTGAGGATTCCCCATGTGTGTATCATTCAGGGAGTCACATAGTGAGTAGACATATAAAAAATTTGCGACTGTTACTCTGCTGTAAATTATTTACCGAGGTGTTAAATGAGAGGCTACATGAAGTAGACTCTTAACTCTTTCCCAGGTGTGTATAATTGAATGAAACTCTGACTAAGTGGGCATAGAAAAGAGACTCTTGTGTATTGTGCATGTGTGCATTACTTTCAGAGACACTGAATGTGTACTTTTTTGAAGCAGACCCTTGACTATTTCTGAGGGAATATTATGCACTGAGGATCTAAATGAGTGGCTATTTGAAAGAAATTCCTGATTTATCAGATATAAATATTATTCACTGAAACACTGAAAGAGTGGCCTTATGTAATAGACCCCATTTTACTTCAGAGGTGTGCGTTATTTTTTGACTCTGTAAACGAATCATCATATGAAATCGACTAGTGATTATTCCCCAAATGTGCAGTATTCGATGAGGTGCTCTATGAGTATCCATATCAAATAGATTCCTGACTATGACACATGTGTGTATCATTCACGTAGCTGCGTAACTTGGGGCTACCTAAAAGAGGGTCCTGACTACTCCACAGCTCTTTATTATGCACTGAAGCTCTTAATGAGAGCCCATATGTAATAGACTCCTTACTATTGCCCCATTGTGCATTACTCGGTAATGCTTTGATTGAGTGGCCTTATGATATGAACTCTGACTATTTCCAAGGTGGGTATTCTTCAGTTAGTTTCTGAATGTGTCTCCAGACATAATAGACTCATGACTCTATTCTCTTGACTATATCTCAGCTGTGCATTTTTTCAATGAGTCACTGGGTGACGGATATCAAATAGTATCCGGACTATTCCCCAGGTGTGCATTATTCTGTGAGTCTCTGAATAAGAGGCTATATATAATAGAATCCTGAGTATTCTCCAGATATCCATAATTCTTCAATGTGTTTCTGAATAAGTGGCCATGTAAAATACACTCCTGAATTTTCATAGTTCTGTGTTATTCTGTGAGGCTCTGAATGAGTGGCCATAAAACAGACACTTATGAATACTCCACAGGTGTGCGTTTATATATTTGGTATCTAAATGGGTGGCTATAGGAAATAGAATCCTGACTTTACCCAAGGTGTATGATATTCAGTTATGTTCTGAATATGTGGCAATATGAAATAGAATCCTGAATTTCCTCAAGCTGTATGTCTTAGAGTTAGGTTCTCAATATGTGGCTATACGAAATAGAAATATGACTACAATACAGGTGTTCCTTATTCATTGAATCTCTGAAAAAGGTGCCATATGTAATAGGGTCCTGAGTATTCCCCAGGTATGTATTATTCACGGAGGCTCTAAAACTTTGGCCATATGAAATTTTTTTTTGATTAGTCCAGAGGTGTGTATTATTGACTCTGACTTTGAATATCTGGGCATATGGAATAGACTTCTGACTATTCTAAAGGTGTAAATTACCCACTAAGGCTTTGATTTTGTAATTATATAAAATAGACTAGTGTCTATTCCACACGTGTGCATTATTCGCTGAGGCTGTAATTGAGAGGCTATATAAAGTTGACTCCTAACATTTTCCCAGGTGTGTGTTATTCAGTGAGTCTCTGATTGTGTGACCACATGAAACAGGATTATGTCTATCGTAAATATTTGTATTATTCAGCGAATCTCGGAATGAGTGTCTCTGTGAAATAGACTGCTGAGTACTTTATATTTGTGCATTATTCAATAAAATTATGAGTCGGTGGCCATATGAAATGAAATTCTGACTAATCCACAGGTGCATATTATGAAATAAATAATAAATGAAATAGTCACCTGGTTACCCCACGGGTGTTCATTATTCACCATGTCTTTGAATAAATGTCCATCAAAAATAGACTCCAAATTATTCTCCAGGTGTGTATTATTTAGTAAGGCTTAAAAGATGTGGCAATATTAATTAGATGCTTTACTGTATAAAGAGTCAATTTTATTCACTGATGTTCTGAAAATTTGTCAACATAAAATAGACTCCTGAATTCACCACATTATTCAGTGGCACTCGGAAAGAGTAGCCACATGAAAATGTCTCCATACACTTCCACAGTTGTGTATTATTAAGTGAGACTCTAAATGAGGTGATATAAGTAAATCCTGATTATTTTTCCAGGTGTGTACATTTAGTGAGGCTCTCAATGAGAGACCCTAGGATAGAGAATTCTGATTATTCCCCAGGTGTGCATTATTCAGTGATGCTCTGAATGAGTGGCAATAAACAACAGATTCCAGACTATATCACAGGTGTGTAATATTGAGTGATGATGTGAAACAAAGGACATATAAAACAGACTTCTCATTATTCCACATGTGGTTTTTTCACTGTTGGTGTGAATGAGTAGCCATACGACATAGACTCCTGATTATTCTCCATGTGTGCATAATTCAAACACGTTCTGTATGAGTGTCCATAACAAATAGACTCCTGACGATCCCACAGTTGTGTATTACTCAGCAATACTCAGAATTAGCGTTTATATGAAATAAAATCCTGACTATCACCCAGGTGTGTATTACTCAGGAAGGCACTTAATTCGTGGCTATCTTAAACAGAGCCCTGATTACTTCATAGAAGTTTTTTATTCACTAAATCATTGAAAGAGAGGCCAGAAAGCATAGACACCTGACTATTGCTCCATTGTAAATTATTCAATAAGGTTCTAAATGTGTGCTATTATGACATAGAATATAATGATTCCCCAGGTGTGTATCATTCAGGGAGTCACATAGTGAGTGGCCATATAAAAAATACTCAACTGTTACTCCGGATGGAATTATTCACTAAGGTGCTCAATGAGTTGCTACATGAAGTAGACCCTTAACTCTTTCCCAGGTGTGTATAATTGAATGAAACTCTGACTAAATGGGCATAGAAAAGAGACTCTTGCATATTGCCCATTTGTGCGTTACTTTCAGAGACTCTGAATGTGTACTTTTTTGAAGTAGACCCTTGACTATTTCTGAGGGGAGTATTATGCACTGAGGCCCTGAATGACTGGCCATGTGAAAGACATTCCTGACTTATCAGATATACATATTATTCACTGAAACACTGAAAGAGTGGCCTTATGTAATAGACCCCACTTTACTCCACAGGTGTGCATTATTTTTTGAATCTCCAAACGAATCTCCACATAAAATAGACTAGTGATTATTCCCCAAATGTGCAGTATTCTAAGAGTTGCTGTATGAGTGTCCATATCAAATAATCTCCTGACTATCACACATGTGTGTACCATTCACGTAGCTGTGTAACTTGGGGCTACCTAAAAGAGGGTCCTGACTACTCCATAACTCTTTATTATGCACTGAAGCTCTCAATGAGAGGCCATATGTAATAGACTTCTTACTATTGCTCCATTGTGCATTATTTGGTAATGATTTGATTCAGTGGCCTTATGACCTGGACTCTGACTATTTCCAAGGTGTGTATTCTTCAGTTAGTTTCTGAATGTGTCACCACAAAAAATCGACTCATTACTCCATTCTCTTGACTTTATCTCAACTGTGCGTTCTTCACTGAGTCACTGGGTGAACAGTCATATCAAATAGTCTCCGAACTATTTTCCAGGCGTGCATTATTCTGTGAGTCTCTGAATAAGTGGCTATATATAATAGAATCCTGATTATTTTCCAGATATACATGATACCTCAATGAGGTTCTGATTAAGTGGCCATGTAAAATACACCCCTGAGTTTTCATAGTTCTGTATTATTCTGTGAGGCTCTGAATGAGTGGCCATAAAACAGACACTCCTGAATACTCTGCAGGTGTGCGTTTTTACATTTGGTATCTAAATGGGTGGCTATAGGAAATAGAATCCTGACTTTACCAGAGGTGTATGATATTCATTTAGGTTCTGAATATGTGGCTATTGGAAAGAGAATCCTGACTTTCCCCAAGGTGTATGTCTTTCAGTTAGGTTCTGAATATGTGGCTATACAAGATAGAATTCTGACTACAATACCGGTGTTCCTTATGTAATGAATCTCTGAAATAGGTGCCATATGTAATAGCGTCCTGAGTGTTCCCTAGATATGTATTTTTCACGGAGGCTCTAAAATTTTGGCCATATAAAACTGTTTTTTGAAGAGTCCACAGGTGTGTATTACTGACTGTGACTTTGAATATTTGGGCATATGGAATAGAATTGTGACTATTCTAAAGTTGTGTATTACTCACTCATGCTTTGATTTTGTAGCCATATAAAAAAGACTAGTGTCTATTCCACACGTGTGCATTTTTTGCTGAGTCTGAATTTGAGAGGCTATATACAGTAGACTCCTAACTTTTCCCCAGGTGTGTGTTACTCAGCGAGGCTCTGATTGTGTGACCACATGAAACAGGATTCTGTCTATCTTAAGTATTTCTATTATTCAGTGAATCTCGGAATGAGTTGCTCTGTGAAATAGACTGCTGAGTACTTTTTATTTGTGCATTATTCACTGAAATTATGAGTTGGTGGCCATAAGAAATGAAATCTTGACTAATCCACACGTGCATATTATCCATTGAGGCTATGAATAGTGTCCAACTGAAATAGACACCTGGCTACCCCACGGGCGTGCACTATTCACCATGGCTCTGAGTGAATGTCCATCAAAAATATACTCCAGATTATTCTCCAGGTGTGTATTATTTCGTACATCTTACAAGATGTGGCCATATTAATTAGATGCCTTACTATAACAAGAGTCTCTTTTATTCATTGAAGTTCTGAAAACTTCTCTAAATAAAATAGACTCCTGAATTCAACACATTATTCAGTGACACTCCGAAAGAGTAGCCACATGAAAAAGTCTCCATACTCTTCCACAGGTGTGGATTATCGAGTGAGACCCTAAATGAGGTGATATAAGTACATCCTGACTATTTTCCCAGGTGTTTATATTGAGTGAGGCTCTTGATGAGAGGCCATAGGATAGAGACTTCTGATTATTCCCCTGGTGTGCATTAATCAGTGATGCTCTGAATGAGTGGCCATAAGAAATAGACTCCAGACTATATCACAGGTGTGTAATATTCAGTGAGGCTGTGAAAGAAAGGCCATATAAAACAAACTTTTCATTACTCCACATGTGGCTTATTCACTGATTGTGTGAATGAGTATTCCTATGACATAGACTCCTGATTATTCTCCATGTGTGCATAATTCAAACACGTTGTGTATGAGTGTCCATACCAAATAGACTCCTGACACTCCCCCAGTTGTGTATTACTCAGCAATACCCAAAATTAGCGTTTATATGAAATAAACTCCTGACTATCACACAGGGGTGTTTTACTCAGGAAGGCACTTAATTCGTGGCTATCTTAAACAGAGCCCTGATTACTCCATAGAAGTTTTTTATTCACTGAATTGTTGAAAGAGAGGCCAGAAAGCATAGACACCTGACTATTGCTCCATTGTGAATTATTAAACAAGGTTCTAAATGTGTGCTATTATGACATAGAACATGAGGATTCCCCAGGTGTGTATCATTCAGGGAGTCACATAGTGAGTGGCCATATAAAAAATTCTCGACTGTTATTCCAGTGTAAATTATTCACTGAGGCACTCAATGAGTGGCTTCATGAAGTAGACTCAACTTTTTCCCAGGTGTGTATTTTTGAACGAAACTCTCACTAAGTAGTCATAGATAAGAGACTCTTGTGTATTGCCCATGTGTACGTTGCTTACAGAGACTCTGAATGTGTACTTTTTTGAAGTAGATTCTTGACTATTTCTGAGGGGAGTATTATGCACTGAGGCTCTGAATGAGTGGCCATGTGAAAGACATTCCTGACTTATGAGATATACATATTATTCACTGAAAGACTGAAAGAGTGGCCTTATGTAATAGACCCCATTTTACTCCACAGTTGCGCGTTATTTCTTGACTCTCCAAATGAATCACCATATGAAATAGACTAGTGATTATTCCCCAAATGTGCAGTATTCAAAGAGGTGTTGTATGAGTGTCCATATCACATAATCTCCTGACTATCACACATGTGTGTACCATTCACGTAGCTGTGTAACTTGGGGCTACCTAAAAGAGGGTCCTGACTACTCCACAGCTCTTTATTATGCACTGAAGCTCTCAATGAGAGGCCATATGTAATAGACTCCTTGCTATTGCTCCATTGTGCATTATTCTGTAATGCTTTGATTCAGTGGCCTTATAACCTGGACTCTGACTATTTCCAAGGTGGGTATTCTTCAGTTCGTTTCTGAATGTGTCTCCACAAAAAATAGACTCATGACTCCATTCTCTTGAGTCTATCTCAGCTGTGTATTCTTCACTGAGTCACTGGGTGAACAGTCATATCAAATAGTCTCCAGACTATTCCCCAGGTGTGCATTATTCGGTGAGTCTCTGAATAAGTGGCTATATATAATAGAATCCTGAGTATTTTCCGGATATACATGATTCTTCAATGAGGTTCTTAATAAGTGTCCATGTAAAATACACTCCTGAATTTTCATAGTTCTGTATTATTCTGTGAGGCTCTGAATGAGTGGCCATAAAAAAGACACTCCTGAATACTCCGCAGGTGTGCGTTTTTACATTTGGTATCTAAATGGGTGGCTATAGGAAATAGAATCCTGACTTTCTCCAAGGTGTATGTTATTCAGTTAGGTTCTGAATATGTGGCTATACAAGATAGAATTCTGACTACAATACAAGTGTTCCTTATTCAATGAATCTTTGAAATAAGTGCCATATGTAATAGCGTCCTGAGTGTACCCCAGATATTTATTTTTCACGGAGGCTCTAAAATTTTGGCATATAACATTGTTTTTTGAAGAGTCCACAGGTGTGTATTACTGACTGTGACTTTGAATATTTGGGCATATGGAATAGAATTTTGACTATTCTAAAGATGTGTATTACTCACTCAGGCTTTGATTTTGTAGCCATATAAAAGAGACTAGTGTCTATTCCACACGTGTGCATTATTCGCTGTCTAAATTTGAGACGCTATATAACGTAGACTCCTATCGTTTCCCCAGGTGTGTGTTACTCAGGGAGGCTCTGATTGTGTGACCACATGAAACGGGATTCTTTCTATCTTAAGTATTTGTATTATTCAGTGAATCTCGGAATTAGTGGCTCTGTGATATCGACTGCTGAGTACTTTATATTTGTGCATTATTCAATGAAATTACGAGTCAGTGGCCATAAGAAATGAAATTCTGACTAATCCACACGTGCATATTATCCATTGAGGCTATGAATAGTGTCTAACTGAAATAGACACCTGGCTACCTCACGGGTGTGCAGTACTCACCGTGGCTCTGAATGAATGTCCATCAGAAACGTACTCCAGATTATTCTTCAAGTGTGTATTATTTTGTACGTCTTACAAGATGTGGCCATATTAATTAGATGCCTTACTATAGCAAGAGTCTCTTTTATTCATTGAAGTTCTGAAAACTTCTCTACATAAAATAGACTCCTGAATTCAACACATTATTCAGTGGCACTCCGAAGGGAAAGCCACATGGAAAAGTCTCCATACTCTTCCACAGGTGTGTATTATTGAGTGAGACTCTAAATGAGGTGATATAATTAAATCCTGACTATTTTCCCAGGTGTGTACATTGAGTGAGGCTCTCCATGAGAGGCCATAGGATAGAGACTTCTGATTATTCCCCTGGTGTGCATTATTCAGTTATGCTCTGAATGAGTGGCCATAAGAAATAGACTCCAGACTATATCACAGGTGTGTAATATTCAGTGAGGCTGTGAAAGAAAGGCCGTATAAAACAGACTTTTCATTACTCCACATGTGGGTTATTCACTGTTTTTGTGAATGCATAGCGGTATGATATAGATTCCTGATTATTTTCCATGTGTGCATAATTCAAACCCATTCTGTATGAGTGTCCATACCAAATAGACTCCTGACACTCCCCCAGTTGTGTATTACTCAGCAATACCCAGAATTAGCGTTTATATGAAATAAACTCCTGACTATCACACAGACGTGTTTTACTCAGGAAGGCACTTAATTCGTGGCTATCTGAAACAGTGCCCTGATTACTCCATAGAAGTTTTTTATTCACTGAAACTTTGAATGAGAGGCCAGAAAGAATAGACACCTGACTATTGCTCCATTGAGAATTATTCAATAAGATTCTAAATGTGTGCTATTATGCCACAGAATATGAGGATTCCCCAGGTGTGTATCATTCAGGGAGTCACATAGTGAGTGGCCATATAAAAAATTCTCGACTGTTAATCCGGTGTGAATTATTCACTGAGGCGCTCAATGAGTGGCTCCATGCAGTAGACTCTTAACTCTTTCCGTAGTGTGTATTGTTGAACGAAACTCTCACTAAGCAGGCATAGAAAAGAGACTCTTGTGTATTGCCCATGTGTGCGTTACTTACAGAGACTCTAAATGTGTACTTTTTTGAAGTAGACCCTTGACTATTTCTGAGGGGAGTATTATGCTCTGAGGCCCTGAATGAGTGGCCATGTGAAAGACATTTCTGACTTATCAGATATACATATTATTCACTGAAACACTGAAAGAGGGGCCTTATGTAATAGACGCCATTTTACTCCAGAGGTGTGCATTATTTTTTGACTCTCCAAACGAATCACCATATGATAAAGACTAGTGATTATTCCACAAATGTGCAGTATTCGAAGAGGTGCTGTATGAGTGTCCATATCTAATAATCTCCTTACTATCACACATGTGTGTATCATTCACGTAGCTGTGTAACTTGGGGCTACCTAAAAGAAGGTCCTGACTACTGCAAAGCTCTTTATTATGCACTGAAGCTCTCAACGAGCGGCCATATGTAATAGATTCCTTGCTATTGCTTGATTGTGCATTATTCGGTAATGCTTTGGTTCAGTGGGCTTATGACCTGGACTCTGACTATTTCCAAGGTGGGTATTCTTCAGTTAGTTTCTGAATGTATCAACAGAGAAAATAGACCCATTACTCCATTCTCTTGACTCTATATCAACTGTGCATTCTTCACTGAGTCACTGGGTGAATGGTCATATCAAATAGTATCCCGACTATTCCCCAGGGGTGCGTTATTCGGTGAGTCTCTGAATAAGTGGCTATATATAATAGAATCCTGAGTATTTTCCAGATATACATGATGCTTTAATGAGGTTCAGAATAAGTGGCCATGTAAAATACATTCCTGAATTTCCATAGTTCTGTATTATTCTGTGAGGCTCTGAATGAGTGGCCATAAAACAGACACTCCTGAATATTCCGCAGGTGTGCGTTTTTACATTTGGTATCTAAATGGGTGGCTATAGGAAATAGAATCCTGACTTTCCCCAAGGTGTATGTTATTCAGTTAGTTTCTGAATATGTGGCTATTGGAAAGAGAATCCTGACTTTCCCCAGGGTGTATGTCTTTCAGTTAGCTTCTGAGTATGAGGCTATACAAGATAGAATTCTGACAACAATAAGGTGTTCCTTATTCAATGAATCTCTGAAATAGAGTCCTATGTAATAGGGTCCTGTGTATTCCCCAGGTATGTATTATTCACTGAGGCTCTAAAACGTTTGCCATAGAAAATTGTTTTTTGACTAGTCCACATTTGTTTATTATTGACTTTGAATATTTGGACATATGGAATAGACAAGTGACTTTTGTCAAGTTGTATATTACTCACTCAAGCTTTGATTTTTCTGGCCATATAAAATAGACTATTGTCTATTTTACACGTGTGCATTATTTTCTGAGGCTGTAAATGGGAGGCTATATAATGTAGAATCCTAATGCTTCCCAGGTTTGTGTTACTCAGTGAGGCTCTGATTGTGGGACCATGTGAAACAGGATTCTTTCTATCTTAAATATTTGTATTATTCAGTGAATATCTGAATGAGTGGCTCTATAAAAAACACTGCTGAGTACTTTACATTTGTGCATTTTTCACAGAAATTACATGTCAGTGGCCATAGAAAATGAAATCCTGACTAATGCACACGTGCCTATCATCCATTGAGGCTATGAATTGGTGTGCAAATGCAATAAACTCTTGGGTACCCCACGGGTGTGCATTATTCACCGAGGCTCTGAGTGAATGTCCATCGCAAATAGACTCCAAATTATTCTCCAGGTGTGTATTATTCAGTGAGGCTTACAATATGTGGCCATATTAATAAGATGCCTTACTATAGCAAGGTTTTCTCTTATTCACTGAGGCTCTGAAGAAGTGTCTACATGAGATAGACTCCATGAATACACCACATAATTCACTGACATGCCAAATGAGAGGCCACATGAAAAAGTCTCCTTACTATTCCACAGGTGTGCATTATTGAGTGAGACTCTAAATGAGGAGATATAAGTAAATCCTGACTATTTTCCCAGGTGTGTAAATTTAGTGAGGCTCTCACTAAGAGGCGATAGAATAGACTTGTTAGTCTTCTGCAGGTGTGAATTATTCCGTGATTCTCTGAATGAGTGGCCATAAACAATAGCCTCCAGACTATATCACAAGTGTGTAATATTCGTTGAGGCTGTGAAAGAACAGGCAGATGAAACAGACTTCTCATTAGTCTACATGTGCATTATTCACTGTTCATCTGAAAGAGCAGCCATATGACATAGACTCCTGATTATTCTCCATGTGTGCATTATTCAAACAGTTTCTGTATGATTGTCCACACCAGATTGACTCCTGACACTCCCCCTGTTGTGCACTACTCAGCAATTACCAGAATTAGAGTTCATATGAAATAACCTCCTGACTATCCCCCAGGTGTGTATCACTCTGGATGGCACTGAATTCGTGGCTAACTTAAACAGTGCCCTGATTACAACATAGAAGTTTATTATTCACTGAAACTTTGAATGAGAGGCCAGAAAGAATAGACACCTGACTATTGCTCCATTGTGAATTATTCAATAAGGATCTAAATGTGTGGTAGTATGAAATAAAATCCTGAGGATTCCGCAGGTGTGTATCATTTAGGAAGGCACATAGTGAGTGGCCATGTAAAAAGTGCTCGACTATTATTCCGGTGTGAATTATTCACTGAGGCTGTAAATGAGTGGCTACATGATGTAGACCCATAACTCTTCCTCAGGTGTGTATAATTGAATGAAACTCTGACTAAGTGGGCATAGAAAAGAGACTCTTGTGTATTGTCCATGTGTGCATTACTTTCAGAAACTCTGAATTTGTACTTATTTGAAGTAGACCCTTGACTCTTTCTGAGGGGTGTATTATGCACTGAGGCCCTTAAGGAGTGTCCGTGTGAAAGAGATTCCTGACTTATCAGATATACATATTATTCACTGAAACACTGAAATAGTTTTCATATGTAATAGAACCCATTTTACTCCACAGATGTGCGTTATTTTTCGACTCTCCAAACGAATCACTATATGAAATAGACTAGTGATTATTCCCCAAATGTGTAGTATTCGAAGAGGTGCTATATGAGTGTCCATATCAAATAGTTTCCTGACTATCACACATGTGTGTATTATTCACTTAGCTGCATAATTTCAGCGTAACTTTAATAGGGTCCTGAATACTCCACAGATGTTTATTACGCACTGAAGCTCTCAATGAGAGTCCATATCAAGTAGACTCCTTAATATTTCCCCGTTGTGCATTATTCGGTAATGCTTTGATTGAGTGGCCATATGACCTGGACTCTGACTATTTCGAAGCTGGGTATTCTTCAGTGAGATTCTGAGCGAGTTACCCCAGAAAATAGACTTATGACTCTATCCCCTTGACTATTTTTCAGATGTGCATTTTTCACTGAGTCACTGGGTGAATGGTCATATCAAATAGTCTTCAGACTATTGCCCCTGTGTGCATTATTCAATGAGTTTCTGAATAAGTGGCTATATGTAATAGAATCCTGAGTATTTTCCAAATATTCATGATTCTTCAGTGAGGTTCTGAATAAGTGGCCATGCAAAATAAACTCCTGCATTTCCATAGTTCTGTATTATTCTGTGAGGTTCAGAATGAGTGGCCATAAAACAGGGACTCCTCAATACTCTGCAGGTATGCGTTTTTACTTTCGGTATGTAAATTAGTGGCTATACGAAATAGAATCCTGACTTTTACCAAGGAGTATTTTATTCAGTTAGGTTCTGAATATTTGGCTATAGGAAATAGAATTCTGTTTACAATACAAGTGTTCTTTATTCAATGAATCTCTGCAATAGATGCCTTATGTAATAGGGTCCTGAGTATTCCCCATGTATGTATTATTCACTGAGGCTCTAAAACGTTTCCCATAGAAAATTGTTTTTGACTAGTCCACATATGTGTATTATTGACTCTGAATTTGAATATTTGGGCATATGGAATAGACAAGTGACTATTGTCAAGTTGTATATTACTCACTCTGGCTTTGATTTTCGGCCATATATAATAAACCAGTGTCTATTCCACACGTGTGATTATTTTCTGAGACTGTAAATGAGAGGATATATAAAGTAGACTCCTAACACTTCCCAGGTTTGTGTTACTCAGTGAGGCTCTGATTGTGGGACCATATAAAACAGGATTCTTTCCATCTTAAATATTTGTATTATTCAGTGAATCTCTGAATGAGTGGCTCTATGAAAAACACTGCTGAGTACTTTATCTTTTTAATTATTCACAGAAATTACAAGTCAGTGGCCATATGAAATAAAATCCTGACTAATGCACACGTGCATATTATCCACTGAGGCTATGAATGAGTGTCCAAATGAAATAGTCTCCTGGCTACCCCAGGGGTGTGCATAATTCACCAAGGCTGTGAATGAATGTCCATCACAAATAGACTCCAAATTATTCTCCAGGTGTGTATTATTCAGTGAGGTTTACAAGATGTGGTCATATTATTAAGATGCCTTACTATAGCAAGGTTTTCTCTTATTCACTGAGGCTCTGAAAAAGTGTCTACATGAAATAGACTCCTTGGATACACCACATAATTCAGTGACATGCCGAATGAGAGGCCACATAAAAAAGTCTCCTTACTATTCCAAAGGTTTGTATTATTGTGTGAAACTCTAAATGAGGGGATATAAGTAAATCCTGACTATTTTCCCAGGTGTGTACATTTAGTGAGGCTCTCACGGAGAGGCCTTAGGATAGACTTCTTACTATTTTGCAGGTGTGAATGATTCAGTGATTCTCTGAATGAGTGGCAATAAACAATAGCCTCCAGACTATATCAAAAGTGTGTAATATTCAGTGATGCTGTGAAAGAACATACATATGAAACAGACTTCTCATTACTCTACATGTGTGTTATCAGTGTTTGTCTGAATGAGAAGAGATATGACATAGACTCCTGATTATTCTCCATGTGTGCATTATTCAAGCACGTTCTGTATGATTGTCCTTACCAAATAGACCCCTGACACTCCCCCAGTTGTGTATTACACAGCAATACCCAGAATTAGTGTTCATATTAAATAAAGTCCTGTCACCCAGATGTGTATCACCCAGGAAGGCACTTAATTTGTGGATATCTTAAACAGTGCTCTGATTAATACATTGAGGTTTATTATTCACTGAATCTTTGAATGAGAAGCTGTAAAGAATATACACCTGACTATTGCTCCATTGTGAATTATTCAATAATGTTCTAAATGTGTGGTAGTATGAAATAAGATTCTGAGGATTTCCCAGGTGTTTATTATTCAGGGAGGCACATAGCGAGTGGCCATATATAAAATACTTGAATATTACTGCGGTGTGAATTATTCACTGAGGCTCTAAATGAGTGGCTACATGAAGTAGACTCTTAAATCTTCCCCAGGTGTGTATTATTGATTGAGACTCTGACGAAGTGGGCCTAAAAAGAGACTCTTGTGTATTGCCCATGTGTGCATTACTTACAGAGACTCTTTATGTGCACTTATTTGAAGTAGACCCTTGACTATTTCTTAGGGGAGTATTATGCACTGAAGCCCTGAACGAGTGGCCATGTGAAAGTGATTCCAGACTTATCAGATGTACATATTATTCACTGAAACACTGAAAGAGTGGCCTTATGTAATAGACCCCTTTTTACTACACAGGTGTGCGTTAGTTTTTGACTCTCCAAACAAATCACCATATGAAATAGACTAGTGATTATTCCCCAAAAGTGCAGTATTCGAAGAGGTGCTGTGTTAGTGTCCATATCAAATAGTCTCCTATCTCACATGTGTGTATCATTCATGTAGCTGCATAATTGGGGGCTTCCTTTAAGAGGGTCTTGACTACTCCACAGCTGTTTATTATGCATTGAAGCTCTCAATGAGACCCTATGAAACAGACTCTTTACTATTGGCCCATTGTGCCTTATTCGGTAATGCTTTAATTGAGTGGCCATATGAACTGGCCTCTGACAATTTTCAATGTGGATATTCTTCCATGAGTTTCTAAATGAGTTACCAAATAAAATAGACATATGATTCTATTTTCTTGAATATTTCTCAGATGTGCATCTTTCACTGAGTCAATGAGTAAACGGTCATATCAAATAGTCTCCAGACTATTCCCAAGTTGTGCATTATTCAGTGAGTCTCTTAATAAGTGGCTATATATATAATAAAATCCTGAGTATTTTCCAGACATATATAATTCTTCAATGAGGTTCTGAAAAAGTGGTCATGTAAGATAATCTCCTGAGTTTTCAAAGTTCTGCATTATTCTGTGAGGCTCTGAATGAGTGGCCATAAAACAGAGACTCCTGAATACTCCGCAGTTATGCGTATTTACATTCTGTATCTAAATGAGTGGCTATACGAAATTGAATTCTGACTTTCACCAAGGTATATGTTATTCAGTTAGGTTCTGAATATGTAGCTATATGAAATAGAATTATGAGTACAATACAGGTGTTCCTTGTTCAATCAATCTCTGAAATAGATGTCATATGTAATAGCGTTCTGAGTATTCCCCAGGTAGGTATTATTCACTGAGGCTCTAAAACTTTGGCCGTATGAAATTGTTTTTAGAATAGTCCACAGGTGTTTATTATTGACTCTGACTTTGAATATTTGGGCATATGGAATTGACTTGTGACTATTCTAAAGTTGTGTATAACTCACTCAGGCTTTGATTTTGTGGCCACATTAAATAGACTAGAGTCTGTTCCACACGTGTGCATTATTCGCTGAGGCTGTAAATGAGAGGCTATATAAAGTAGACTCCTAATGCTTTTCCAGGTGTGTGTTACTCAGTGAGGCTTTGATTGTGTGACCATATGAATCAAGATTCTGTCTATCTTAAATAATTGTATTATTCAGTGAATCTCTGAATGAGTGGCTCTTTGAAATAGACTGCTGAGTACTTTACATTTGTGCATTATTCACTAAAATTACGAGTCATTGGCCTTATTAAATGAAATCCTGACTAATCAACACATTCTTATAATCCACTGAGGTTATGAATTTGTGTCCAAATGAAACAGACACTTGCTAGCACACGGGTGTGCATTATTCACCGAGGCTCTGAATGAATGTTTATGGAAAATAGACTCCAAATTATTCTCTAGGTGTGTATTTTCCACTGAGGCTTACAAGATGTATCTATATTAATTACAGGCCTTACTATAGCAAGGGTCTCTCTTATTCACTGAGGCTCTCAAAATGTGTCTACATGAAATAGACTCCTGAATACAACACATTATTCAGTGACACTCCGAATGAGAGGCCACAAGAAAAAGGCTCCTTACTATTCCACAGGTGTGTATTATTGAGTGAGACTCTAAATGAGGGGATATAAGTAAACCATGACTATTTTCCCAGGTGTGTACATTTAGTGAGGCTATCAATGAGAGGCCATTGGATAGAAATTTCTGACTATTCCACCGGTGTGCATTATTCAGTGATTCTCCGAATGAGTGGCCATAAACAATAGACTCCAAACTATATGGCAAGTGTGTAATATTCAGTGAGGTTGTGAAAGAATGGCCATATGAAATAGACATCTCATTAATCCTCATGTGCGTTATTCACAGTCTGTCTGAATGAGTAGCCATATAACATAGACTCCTGATTATTCTCCATGTGTGCATTACTCAAAAAGTTTCTGTTTGAGTGTCCATACCAAGTAGACTCCTGACACTCCTCCAGTTGTGTATTACTCAGAAATACCCAGAATTAGAGTTCATAGAAAATAAACTCCTGACTATCACCCAGGTGTGTATCACTCAGGAAGGCACTTAATTCGCGGCTATCTTAAGCAGTGACCTGATTATTACATAGAAGGTTATTATTTACTGAAACATTGAATGAGAGGCCACAAATAATAGACACCAGACTATTGCTTCATTGTAAATTATGCAATAAGGTTCAAATGTGTGGTAGTATGAAATAGAATTCTGAGGATTCCCCAGGTGTGTATCATTCAGGGAGTCACATAGTGAGTGGCCATATAAAAAATGCCCAACTATTACTCCTGTGTGAATTATTCACCGAGGCTCTAAATGAGTGGCTACATGAAGTAGACTCTTAACTCTTCCCCAGATGTGTATTATTGAATGAGACTCTGACTAAGTGTGCATAGAAAAGAGACTCTTGTGTATTGCCCATGTGTGCATTACATACAAAGACTCTGAATGTGTACTTATGTGAAGTAGATTCTTGCCTGTTTCTGAGGAGAGTACTATGCACTGAGGCCCTGAACGAGTGGCCATGTGAAAGACATTCCTGACTAAAAAGATATACATATTATTCACTGAAACACTGAAAGAGGGTCTTTATGTAATAGACCCATTTTACTCCACAGGTGTGCGTTATTTTTTGAATCTCCAAACAAATCTCCATATGAAATAGACTAGTGATTATTCCCCAAATGTGCAGTATTCAAAGAGGTTCTGTATGGGTGTCTATATTAAAGTGTCTCATGACTATCACACATGTGTGTATTATTCACATAGCTGTGAAATTCGGGGCTACCTAAAAGAGGGTCCTGACTACTCCACAGCTGTTTATTATGCACTGAAGCTCTCAATAAGAGGCCATATGAAATAGATTCCTTACTATTGCCCAATGGTGAATTATAAGGGAAGGCTTTGTTTGAGTGGCCATATGACATGGACTCGGACTATTTCCAAGGTGGGTATTCTTCAGTGAGTTTCTGAACGAGTTACCACAGAAAATAGACTCATGACTCTATCCTCTTGACTATTTCTCAGCTGAGCATTTTTGACTGAGTCACTGGGTGAACAGTCATATCAAATAGTCTCCAGACAATTCCCCAGGTGTGCATTATTCAGTGAGTCTCTGAATAAGTGGCTATATATTACAGAATCCTGAGTATTTTCCAGATATATATAATTCTTCAATGAAGTTCTGAATAAGTGGCCATGTAAAATACACTCCTTAGTTTCCATAGTTCTGTATTATTCTGTAAGGCTCTGAATGTTTGGCCATAAAATAGAGACTCCTGAATACACCGCAGGTGTACCTTTTTACATTCGTTATCTAAATGAGTGGCTATACGAAATAGTATCCTGACTTTCCCCAAGGTCTATGTCATTCAGTTAAGTTCTGAATATGTGGCTATACGAAATAGAATTCTGACTGCAATACAGGTGTTCCATATTCAATGAATCTCTGAAATAGATGCCATATGTAATAGCGTCCTCAGTATTCCCCAGGAATGTATTAATCACTGAGACTCTAAAACTTTGGCCATATGAAATTATTTTTGGACGAGTCCACAGGTGTGTATTATTGACTGTGTCTTTGAATATTTGGGAACATAGAATAGACTAGTGACTATTCTAATGTTGTGTATTACTCACTCAGGCTTTGATTTTGTGGCCCTATAAAATAGACTAGTGTCTATTCCAAACGTGTGCATTGTTTGCTGAGGCTCTAAATGAGAGGCTATATAAAGTAGACTCCTAACGCTTCCCCAGGTGTGTGTTACTCAGTGAGCCTCTGATTATGTGACCATATGAAAGAGGATTGTTTCCATCTTAAATATTTGTATTATCCAGTGAATATCTGAATGAGTGGCCATATGAAAAACACTGCTGAGTACTTTACATTTGTGCATTATTCACTTAAATTGTAACTCAGTGGCCATATAAAATGAAATCCTGACTAATACACTCGTGCATATTGTCCACTGAGGCTATGAATGAGTGTCCAAATGAAAGAGACTCCTGGCTACCACAAGGGTGTGCATTATTCACCAAAGATCTGAATGAATGCCCATCGAGAATAGACTACAAATTACTCTCCAGGTGTGTAATATTCAGTGAGGCTTACAAGATGTGGCCACATTAATTTGATGCCTTACTATAGCAAGGTTTTCTCTTATTCACTGATGCTCTGAAAAAGTGTTTATATGAAACTGACTCTTTGACTACACCACATAATTCAATGACATGCTGAAGGAGAGGCCTCATAAAAAGTCTGCTTACTATTCCACAGATGTGCATAATTGAGTGAGACTCTAAATGAGGGGATAAAAGTAAATCCTGACTATTTTCCCAGGTGTGAATATTTAGTTAGGCTCTCAATGCGAGGCCATAGGATGGACTTCTTACCATTCCGCAGGTGTGCATTATTCAGTGATTCTCTGAATGAGTGGCCATAAACAATAGACTCCAGACTATATCACAAGTGTGTAATATTCAGTGAGGCTGTGAAAGAACGGCCATATAAAACAGACTTCTCGTTACTCCACATGTGCGTTATTCACTGTTTGTCTGAAAGAGCAGCCATATGACATAGAGTCCTGATTATTTTCCATGTGTGCATTATTCAAACAGGTTCTGTATAAGTGTCCAAACCAAATTGACTCCTGACACTCCACCTGTTGTGTATAACTCAGCAATACCCAGAATTAGAGTTCATATAAAATAAACTCCTTACTATCACCCTGGTGTGTATAACTCTGGAAGGCACTTAATTCATGGCTATCATATACAGTGTCCTGATTACTCCATAGAAGTTTATTATTCACTGAAACTTTGAATGAGAAGCCAGAAGGAATAGGCACTGAGTATTGGTCCATTGTGAATTATTCAATAAGAATCTAAATGTGTGTTACTATGAAATAGAATCCTGAGGATTCCCCAGTTGTGCTTCATTCAGGGAGGCACATAGTGAGTGGACATGTAAAAAATGCTCCACTATTACTCCGGTGTGAATTATTCACTGAGGCTCAAAATGATTGGCTACATAAAGTAGACTCTTAACTCTTCCCCAGGTGTGTATTATTGAATGAGACTCTGACTAAGTGGGCATAGAAAAGAGCCTCTTGTGTATTGCCCACGTGTGCATTACTTACAGGGACTCTGAATTTGTACTTCTTTGAAGTAGACCCTTGACTCTTTCTGAGGGGAGTATTACGCACTGAGGCCCTTAAGGAGTGTCCATGTGAAAGAGATTCCTGACTTATTAGATATAAATATTATTCACTGAAACACTGAAATAGTGGCCTTATGTAATAGACCCCATTTTACTTCACATGTGTGCGTTATTTTTTGACTGTCCAGACGAATCACCATATGAAATAGACTAGTGATTATTCCGCAAATGTGCAGTATTTGAAGAGGTGCTGTATGAGTGTCCATATCAAAGAGTCTTCTGACTATCACACACGTGTGTATCATTCACGTAGCTGAGAAATTTCGGGCTACCTTTAATAGAGACCTGAATACTCCACACCTGTTTATTATGCACTGAAGCTCTCAATGAGAGGCCATATGAAATAGACTCCTTACTATTGCCCCATTATGCATTATTCGGTAATGCTTTGATTGAGTGGCCATATGATTGGACTCTGACTATTTCCAAGTCGGATATTCTTCAGTGAGTTTCTGAACACGTTACCACAGAAAATAGACTCAGGACTCCATCCTCTTGACTATTTCTCAGCTGTGCATTTTTCACTGAGTCACTGGGTGAAGGGTCATATCAAAGAGTCTCCAGACTATTCCCCAGGTGTATATTATTCAGTGAGTCTCTGAATAAGTGACTATATATAATAGCATCCTGAGTATTTTTCAGATATATATGATTCTTCAATAAGGTTATGAATAAGTGGCCATGTAAAATACACTCCTGAATTTCCATAGTTCTGTATTATTCTGTGAGGCTCTGAATGAGTGGCCATAAAACAGAGACTCCTGAATACTCCATAGGTGTGCATTTCCACATTTGGTATCTAAATGAGGGGCTATAAGAAATAGAATCCTGACTTTCCCCAAGGTGTATGTCATTTAGTTAGGTCCTTAATATGCGGTTATACGAAATAGGATTTTGCCTACAATACAGGTGTTCCTTGTTCAATGAATCTCTGAAATAGATGTCATACGGAATCGCATTCTGAATATCCTTGAGGTATGCATTATTCACTGAGGCTCTAAAACTTTGGCCATAAAAAATTCTTTTTGGACTAGTCCACAGGTGTTTATTATTGATTCTGACTTTGAGTATTTGGACACATGGAATACACTAGTGACTATTCTAAAGTTGTGTATTACTCACTCAGGCTTTGATTTTGTGGCCATATAAAACAGACTAGTGTCTATTCCACACGTGTGCATTATTTGCTGAGGCTGTAAATGAGAGGCTATATAAAGTAGACTCCTAAGGCTTCCCCAGGTGTGTGTTACTCTGTGAGGCTCTGATTATGTGACCATAAAAAACAGGATTCTTTCTATCTTAAATATTTGTATTATTCAGTGAATCTCTGAATGAGTGGTTCTATGAAAAAGACTGCTGAGTACTTTACATTTGTGCATTATTCACTTAAATTGTAAGTCTGTGGTCATATAAAATAAAGTCCTGACTAATACACTCGTGCACATTATCCACTGAGACTATGCATAAGTGTCCAAATGAAATAGACTCTGGCTACCCCACAAGTGTGCATTATTCACGGAGGATCTGAATGAATGCCCATCGAAAATAGACTACAAATTATTCTCCAGGTGTGTATTATTCAGTGAGGCTTACAAGACGTGGCCATATTAATTAGATGCCTTATTATAGCAAGGTTTTCTCTTATTCACTGAGGCTCTGAAAAGGTGTCCACATGAAATTGACTCCTTGACTACAACACATAATTCAGTGACATGCCAAATGAGAGGCCACATGAAAAAGTCTCCTTACTATTCCACAGGTGTGCATTATTGAGTGAGACTCTAAATGAGGGGATATAAGAAAATACTGACTATTTTTCCAGGTGTGTACACTTAGTGAGGCTCTCATTGAGATGCCATAGGATAGACTTCTTACCATTCTGCAGGTGTGCATTATTCAGAAATTTTCTGAATGAGTGGCCATAAACAATAGACTCCAGACTATATCAAAAGTGTGTAATATTGAGTGAGGCTGTGAAAGAACGGCCATATGAAACAGACTTCTCATTACTCCACATGTGCGTTATTCACTATTTGTCTGAAAGAACAGCCATATGACATAGACTCATGATTATTCTCCATGTGTGCATTATTCAGAAACGTTCTGTATGAGCGTCCACACCAAATTGACTCCTGACACTCCACCTGTTGTGTATTACTCAGCAATACCCAGAATTAGAGTTAATATGAAATAAACTCCTATAACCCAGGTGTGTATAACTCTGGAAGTCACTTAATTCGTGGCTATCTTAAACTGTGCCCTGATTATGCCATAGGAGTTTATTATTCACTGAAACTTTGAATGAAAGGCCAGAAAGAATAGACACCTGACTATTGCTCCATTGTGAATTATTCAATAAGGATCTAAATGTGTGGTACTATGAAATAGAACCCTCAGGATTCCCCAGGTGTGTATCATTCAGGGAGGCACCTAGTGAGTGGCCTTATAAAAAATGCTCAACTATTATTCCGGTGTGAATTATTCACTGAGGCTCTAAATGAGTGACTACATGAAGTAGACTCTTAACTCTTCTACAGGTGTGTATTATTAAATGAGACTCTGACTAAGTGGGCATAGGAAAGAGACTCTGGTGTATTTCTCCTGTGTGCATTACTTACAGAGACTCTCAATGTGTACTTATTTGAAGTAGAACCTTGAGTATTTCTGAGGGGAGTTTTATGCAGTGAGGCCCTGAACGAGTGGCCATGTGAAAGAGATTCCTGACTTATCAGATATACATATTATTGACTGAAACTGTGAAAGAGTGGCCTTATGTAATAGACCCGATTTTACTCCACAGGTGTGCCTTACTCTTTGACTCTCCAAACGAATCAGCATATAAAATAGACTAGTGATTATTCGCCAAATGCCCAGTATTAGAAGAGGTGCTGTATGAGTGTCCGTATCAAAGAGTGTCCTGACTATAACACATGTGTGTATCATTCACATAGTTGCGTAATTTTTGGCTCCCATAAAGAGGGTCCTGACTACTCCACAGCAGGTTGTTAAACCCTGAAGCTCTCAATGAGAGGCCATACAAAATCGACTCCATACTTTTGCCCCATTGTGCATTATTTGGTAAGGCTTTGATTGATTGGCCATATGACCTGGACTCTGACTCATTCCAAGGTGGGTATTCTTCAGTGAGTTTCTGAACGTGTTACCACAGAAAATAGACGCATGACTCTATCCTCTTGACTATTTCTCAGCTGTGCATTTTTCACTGAGTCACTGGGTGAACGGTCATATCAAATAGTCTCCAGAATATTCCGCAGGTGTGCATTATTCAGTGAGTCTCTGAATAAGGGGCTATATATAATAGAATCCTGTGTGTTTTCAAGATATATATGATTCTTCAATGAGGTTCTGAATAAGTGGCTATGAAAAATACACACCTGAATTTCCATAGTTCTGTATTATTCTGCGAGGCTCTAAATCAGTGGCCATAAAACAGAGACTCCTGAATACTCCACAGGTGTGCTTTTTTACATTCGATATCAAACTGAGTGGCTATAGAAAATAGAATACTGACTTTTTCCAAGGTGTATGTTATTCAGTTAGATTCTGAATATGTGGCTATACGAAATAAAATCCTGACTTTCCCCAAGGAGTATGTCATTCAATTAGGTTCTGAATATGTGGCCATACGAAATAGAATTCTGAGTACGATACAGGTGTTCAATATTCAATGAATCTCTTTAATAGATGCCATATGTAATAGCGTCATGAGTATTCCCCAGGTATGTATTATTCACTGAGGCTCTAAAACTTGGCCAGATAAAATTATTTTTTGACTTGTCCATATTTGTGTATTATTGATTCTGATTTTGAATATTTTGGCATATGGAATAGACTAGTGATTATTCTAAAGTTTTGTATTACTCACGCAGGCTATGATTTTGTGGCCATATAAAATAGACTAGTATTTATTCCACACGTGTGTATTATTCGCAGAGGCTCTAAAGGAGAGGCTATATAATGTAGACTCCTAATGCTTTCCCAGGTGTGTGTTACTCCGTGAGGCTCTGATTGAGTGACTATATGAATCAGGATTCAGTCTATCTTAAATATTTGTATTATTCAGTGAATCTCTGAGATAGTGACTCTATGAAATTGACTGCTGAGTACATTACATTTGTGCATTATTCACTGAAATTATGAGTGAGTGGCTATATGAAATGAAATCCTGACTAATCCACACGTGCATATTATCCACTGAGGCTATGAATGAGTGTTTAAATAAAAGAGATTCCTTGCTACCCCACAGGTGGGCATTATTTACTGAGGCTCTGAATGAATGTCCATCAAAAATATACTATAAATTATTCTACAGGTGTCCATTATTCAGTGAGGCTTACAATATGTGGCCATATTAATTAGATGCCTTACTATAACAAGGGCCTCTCTTATTCACTGAGGCTCTGAAAAATGTGTCTACATGAAATAGACTCCTGACTCCACCACATAATTCAGTGACACTCCAAATGAGAAGCCACATGAAATAGTCTCCTTACTATTTCACAGGTATGCATTATTGAGTGGGACTCTAAATGAGGGGATATAATTAAATTCTGACTATTTTCCAAGGTGTGTACATTTCTGGAGGCTGTCAATGAGAGGCCATAGGATGGAAACTTATGACTATTCCGCAGGTGTGACTTATTCAGTGATTCTCTGAATGAGTGGCCATAAACAATAGACTCCAGACTATATCACAAGTGTGTAATATTCCCTGATTCTGTGAAAGAACGGCCATATGAAACAGACTAATCATTACTCCACATGTGCGTTATTCACTGTTTGTCTGAATGAGTAGCCATATGACATAGAATCTTGATTATTCTCCATGTGTGCATAATTCAAACAGGTTCTCTATGAGTGTCCATATTAAATAGACTTCTGACACTCCCCCAGTTGTGTATTACTCAGCATTACCCAGAATTAGAGTTCATATGAAATAATCTCCTCACTATCACCCAGGTGCATAGCACACAGGAATTCACTTAATTCGTGGCTATATTAAACAGTGTCCTGATTACTCCATAGAAGTTTATTATTTACTGAATCTTTGAATGAGAGGCCAGAAAGTATAGACACATGACTAAGGCTCCATTGTGAATTATTCAGTATGGGTAAAATTGTGTGGTAGTATGAAATAGAATTTGAGGATTCCCCAGCTGTGTATCATTCAGGGAGGCACATAGTGAATGGCCATATAAAAAATGCTCGACTATTACTCTGGTGTGAATTATTCACTGAGGCTCTGAATGAGTGGCTACATGAAGTAGACTCTTAACTCTTTCCAAGGTGTGTATTATTGAATGAGGCTCTGACTAAGTGGGCATAGAAAAGAGACTCTTGTGTATTGCCCATGCGTGTGTTTTTTTTCAGAGACTCTGAATGTGTACTTTTTTGAAGTAGACCCTTGACTATTTCTCAGGGGAGTATTATGCACTGAGTCCCTGAATGAGTGGCAATGTGAAAGAGATTCCTGACTTATCAGATATACATATTATTCACTGAAACAGTGAAAGAGTGGCCTTATGTAATATACACCATTTTACTACACAGGTGTGCGATATTTTTTGACTCTTCAAACAATCACAGTATGTAATAGACTACTGATTATTCTGCAAATGTGCAGTATTCGAAGAAGTGCTGTATGAGTGTTCATATCAGAGTCTCCTATCACACATGTATGTATTATTCACTTATCTGCGTAATTTGGGGCTACCTTAAATAGGGTCCTGACTACTCCACAGCTGTTTATTACTCACTGAAACTCTCAATGAGAGGCCATATGAAATAGACTCCTTAATATTGCCGCATGGTGCATTATTTGGTAATGCTTTGATTGAGTGGCCATATGACCTGGACTCTGACTATTTCCAAGGTGGGTATTTTTCAGTTAGTTTCTGATTGTGTCTCCACAGAAAATAGACTCATGACTCTATTCTCTTGACTCTGTCTCAGCTGTGCATTTTTCACTGAGTCACTGGGTGAATGGTCATATCAAAAATCTCCAGATATTTCCCCAGGTGTGCATTATTCAGTGAGTCTCTGAATAAGTGGCTATATATAATATAATCCTTGGGGATTGGTTCCAAGATGCCGCCATAGAAACAACTCAGGATTGCTGCTCTCAGTGAAGGCGCAGAGGGCGAGTCCTAGCTGCATTTTCAGATGGACTTTTGTAGCCCACAGAACTGGCAAATTCCCAGGTTTAGGACAGACATAGGAGAGCAGCGCAGCTTGTTTGCGTGGCCTTTTTGGCCGGCGTCACGTTGCAACGCAGTGGCAGCATGCACAAGGCTCACTGGTCTGGGTGCCCTGTTAAACCTGCAATCTGAGTTTTGGGAGGGCTGATTGACATGTCCATTTGATTGAATGGGACTGGGATGGTGAGCCAGACGAGGAGATTCTTGGGAAATGCGATTTGCTTCAGTGCAGTTGTCTGCCACAGGGGAGATCGCCTGGATCCCAGTGGCCAATCTTCAGGCGACTTGGACGCTTGTGAGAGAGTCAACTCTTCAATTTGAAAAAAAAAAGAGAGAGATAGAGAGAGGAGGGACTCTTAGGCAGGAATCCAGGTGATGGTGCTTGGCTGGTCTTACACGCATGATGACAAGCAGCATGGTGATTCGATGCAATCGGCGTTGAGAGTTCTGCTCCGGGGTCAGCTGAATCCAAAATGTGCAGCTCGGTGGGGGAGGGGCATCCACAACTACGGATGCAATCCGCCCTTACTGAGGTACCGCCCACTGCTGACACAGACTGCCATTGCTGAGGCAACCAGCCATAACAGAGAGATGCTGCCAACAGGGTGCAGTGCACCACAGTAGAACGGGACTGCACAGCAGCAGGGCAGACCCGCACTAGCAGGGCAGAGCCCAGGCAGGCAAATAGTGAATAGACTGCCTCCTTGCTGGGCAGGACAGTGCAACAGATACTCATAAAGAAAGCCCCAAACTCCCTGAGACAGAGTATCTGAGAAAAAAAAAGGAGTGGGGATTTTATAATTTCTGCTGCAGCAGACACATTCGCCCAGCAAACCTGAATAAACCATGGACTTCAAAGCTAAGCACTGGAGCTCCTATAAAGTACAGGCCATCTTCTCAAGCGGATCCCTGACCCCTGTATATCCAAAGAGCCACCTCAATAAAGGACTAATCAGACTGACATTTCGTGGGCATCATTCTGGGTCAAAGATAGCAGAATAAGAAACTGATAGCATCCCTCACTGTTCCACAGCTGCTACAGGTGTATTCGAGACAAGGAAGGCCTGGAGTAGACCTCAGCACTCATACAGCAGAGAAGCTAAACCGTTAGAAGGAAAGCTAAATAACGGAAATACTTCATCATCAACAATCTTGGCATCCACTCAGAGACCCAATCGAAAAGTCAGCAACTACTAAGACGACAGGTAGATAAATCCACAAAGATGGGAAGAAACCAGCGATAAAAGAAGGAAAACACAGAAAACCAAAACACCTCACCTCCTACAAAGGACCAAAACTCCTCACCAGCAAGGGAACAAAGCTGGATGGAGAAAGACTGTGATGAAATGACGGAATGAGACTTCAAAAAATGGATAATGAGAAACTTCAGTGAGCTAAAAGAACATGTTCTAAATCAATGCAAAGAAACTGAGAACCTTGAAAAAAGATTTGAAAAAAAGATTCGAGGAAATGATAACAAAAATGGAAAACTTAGAGAGAAATATGAATGAATTGAAGGATCTGAAAAACACAACACGAGATATTCACGAAGCATGCACAAGGTTCAAGAGCGGAATTGACCAGGCAGAAGAAAGAATATCAGAGGTCGAAGAACAACTCAATGAAATAAAAAGAGAAACAAAGATTAGAGAAAAAAGCATGAAGAGGAATAATCAAATTCTTCAAGAAATGTGAGACTATGTGAAGAGACTTAACCTATGTTTGATAGACGTACCATAATGTGATGAAGAGAATGAATCCAAGCTGGAAAACACTCTTCAAGATATTATCCAGGAAGATTTCCCCAACCTAGCAAGGCAGGCCAATACTCAATTTCAGGAAATACAGAGAACACCACAAAGATATTCTGCAAGTAGAGCAAACCCAAGGCACATAATCGTCACATTCACCAGGGTTGAAATGAAGGACAAAATACTAAGGGTAGCCAGAGAGAAGGGTAGGGTCACCCACAAAGGGAAGCCCAGCAGACTCACAGCAGATCTCTTGGCAGAAACTCTACAAGCCAGAAGAGATTGGGGGCCAATATTCAACATCCCTAAAGAAAAGAAATTTCAAGCCAGAATTTAATATCCAGCCAAACTGAGCTTCATAATTGAAGGAAGAATAAAATCTTTTGCCAACAAGCAAGAACTCAGAGATTTTGTCTCCACCAGGCCTGCTTTACAAGAGCTCCTGAAAGAGGCACTACACATAGAAAGGAACAACCAGTACCAGCCATTCTAAAAACATACCAAATGCTAAAGAGCATCAATAAAATGAAGAATCTACATGAACCAATGGGCAAAACAACCAGATAGCATCAAAATGGCAGTATCAAACTCACACATAACAATATTAACCCTAAATGTAAATGGGCTAAATGCACCAATCAAAAGGCACAGACTGGCAAATTGGATAAAACCAAAACCCATCAGTGTGCTGTATCCAGGAAACCAATCTCACATGGAAAGATTCACAAAGGCTCAAAATAAATGGATGGAGGTAGATTTACCAGGAAAATAGAGAGAAAAAAAAGCAGGAGTTGCAATTATCATCTCTGATAAAATAGACTTAAAAGCAACAAAGATCAAAAGAGAAAAAGAAGGTCATTACATAATGTTAAAAGGATAGACACAACAAGAAGAGCTAACGATCCTAAATATATATAGACCCAATACAGGAGCACCCAGGTATATAAGGCAAGTTCTTAAAGACTTACAAAAAGACTTAGACTCCCACACAGTAAAAGTGGGAGACTTTAACACTCCACTGTCAATATCAAACAGATCAACCAGACAGAAAATTAACAAGGATATCCAGGGCTTGAACTCAGACCTGAAACAAGCAAACCTGATAGACATTCACAGAATTCTCCACCCCAAATCCACAGAATATACATTCTTCTCAGCACCACATCACACCTACTCCAAAACTGACCACATAATTGGAAGTAAAGCACTTCTCAGCAAATGAAAAACAACTAAAATCATAACAAACAGCCTCTCAGACAATAGTGCAATCAAGATAGAACTTAGAATTCGGAAACTAACTCAGAACCGCACAGCTTCATGGAAACTGAACAAGTGGCTCTTGAATGTTGATTGGATAAACAATGAAATGAAGGCAGAAATAAAGAAGTTCTTTGAAACCAACAAGAACGAAGACAAAACATACCAGAATCTCTGGGACACATTTAAAGCAGTCTGTAGAGGAAAATATGTAGCAATAAGTGCCCACATGAGAAGAGTTGAGAGATCCAAAATTGAAACCCTATCGTCAAAATTGAAAGAGCTAGAGGAGCAAGATTAAAAAAGCTCAAAACCTAGCCAAAGACAAGAAATAACTAAGATCAGAGCAGAACTGAAGGAGATAGAGACACGAAAATCCCTTCAAAAAATCAATAAATCCAAGAACTGATTTTTTGAAAATGATCAACAAAATAGACAGACCACTAGCCATACGGATAAAATAGAAGAGAGAGAACAACCAAATAGATGCAATAAAAAAACAATAAAGAGGAAATCATCACAAATTCTACAGAAATTCAAACCATCATCAGAGAATACTAGAAACAACTCTATGCACATAAACTAGTAAACAAGGAAGAAATGGATATATTCCTGGACACCTGCGTCCTCCCAAGCCTAAACCACAAAGAAGCTGAAAATATAAATAGACCAATAACAAGGTCTGAAGTCGAGGGAGCAATTAAGAGACTACCGCACAAAAAAAGCCCTGGTCCAGATGGGTTCACAGGCGAATTCTACCAGACACACAAAGAGGAGCTGGTACAATTCCTTCTGAAACGATTCCAAATAATCCAAAAAGAGGAAACCCTTCCCAAATCACTTTAGGAGACCAACATCATCGTGATACCAAAACCAGGCAGAGACTCAACAGAAAAGAAAATTTCAAGCCCATATCCATGTTGAACATAGATGCAAAAATATTCAATAAAATACTGGCAAACAGATTGCAACAGCACATTAAAAAACTTATCCATACAATCAGGCAAGAAAAAGAAATAAAGGGTATTCAAATAGGAAAGGTGGAAGCCAAATTGTCTCTATTTGCAGACGACATGATAGTATACCTAGAAGACCCCATCACCTCAGCCCAAAAGCTCCTGCAACTGATAAGCAACTTCAGCAAAGTCTCAGGATATAAAATCAATGTGCAAAAATCACAAGCATTCCTATACACCAATAACAGACTTAAAGAGAACCAAATCAAGAATGAACTGCCATTCACAATTGCTACAAAGAAAATAAAATACCTAGGAATACAACTCACTAGGAATGTAAGGGACCTCTTTAAGGAAAACTACAAATAACTGCTCAATGAAATAAGAGAGGACACAAACAGATGGAGAAACATTCCATGTTCGTGGTTAGGAAGAATCAATATCGTGAAAATGGCTATACTGCCCAAAGTAATTTACACAATCAATGCTATCCCCATCAAACTACCATTGAATTTCTTCACAGAACTGGAAAAAACCACCACGAATTTCATATGGAACCAAAAAAGAGCCCGCATAGCCAAGTCAATTCTAAGCAAAAAGAACACAGCGGGAGGCATCACGCTACCAGACTTCAAACTATACTACAAGGCTACAGTAATCAAAACAGCATGGTACTGGTACCAAAACAGAGATATAGACCAATGGAACAGAACAGAGGCATCGGAGGCAACACAACACATCTACAACCATATTATCTTTGATAAACCAGACAAAAACAGGCAATGGGGAAAGGATTCCCTATTTAATAAATGGTGTTGGGAAAACTGGCTAGCCATGTGCAGAAAGCAGAAATTGGACCCCTTCCTGACACCTTACACTAAAATTAACTCCAGATGGATTAAAGACTTAAACGTAAGACCCGACACCATAAAAACCCTAGAAGAAAATCTAGGCAAAACCATTCAGGACATAGGAGTAGGCAAGGACTTCATGAACAAAACTCCCAAAGCATTGGCAACAAAAGCCAAAATAGACAAATGGGACCTAATCAAACTCCACAGCTTCTGCACAGCAAAACAAACAGTCACTAGAGTGAATCGGCAACCATCAGAATGGGAAAAAATCTTTGCAGTTTACGCATCCGACAAAGGGCTGATATCCAGAATTTACAAAGAACTCAAACAGATTTACAGGAAAAAAACAAACAAGCCCATTCAAAAATGGGCAAAGGATATGAACAGAAACTTTACGAAAGCAGACATACATGAGGCCAGCAAACATATGAAAAAGTGCTCATCGTCATTGGTCATTAGAGAGATGCAAATCAAAACCACATTGAGATACCATCTCACACCAGTTAGAATGGCGATCATTAAAAAATCTGGAGACAGCAGATGCTGGAGAGGATGTGGAGAAATAGGAACACTCTTACACTGTTGGTGGGAGTGTAAATTAGTTCAACCATTGTGGAAGACAGTGTGGCGATTCCTCAGGGACCTAGAAATAGAAATTCCATTTGACCCAGCAATCCCATTACTGGGTATCTATCCAAAGGATTATAAATCGTTCTACTATAAGGACACATGCACACGAATGTTCATTGCAGCACTGTTTACAATAGCAAAGACCTGGAACCAACCCAAATGCCCAACGATGATAGACTGGACTGGGAAAATGTGGCACATATACACCATGGAATATTATGCAGCAATCAAAAATGATGAGTTTGTGTCCTTTGTAGGGACATGGATGAATCTGGAGAACATCATTCTCAGCAAACTGACACAAGAACAGAAAAAGAAATACCGCATATACTCGCTCATAGGTGGGTGAGAAAAATGAGAACATGTGGACACAGAGAGGCGGTCTACTATACACTGGGGACTGTTGGGGGGAATGGGGGAGGGACAGCAGGGGGGGGCTGGGGGGGATAGCCTGGGGATGAATACCAAGTGTGGGTGAAGGGGAGGAAAGCAGCAAAGCACACTGCCATGTGTGTACCTATGCAACTATCTTGCTTGTTCTGCATATGTACCCCCAAACCTATAATGCAATAAAAAAAAAAAAAAAAAAAAAAAAAAAATAACATTTCGATAACATAATAAACTTATTTCTGTGCTCATTATCAAAAAAAAAAAAAAAAAAAAAAAAAAAAAAAAAAACTTATCCATCATAATCAAGTAGGATTCATTCCGGGCATGCAAGGCTGGTTTAACATACGCAAGTCTATAAAAGTCATTCACCGCATTAACAGAACCAAAGAAAAAAACCACATGATTATCTCAATTGATGCAGAGAATGCATTTGACAAAATTCAACAGCTTCTTATGCTAAAAACTCTTAATAAACTCGGTATTGATGGAACATATCTCAAAGTAATAAAAGCTACTTACAACAAACCAACAGCAAATATTATACATAATGGGCAAGAACTGGAAGCATTCCCTTTGAAATCCGGCATGAGACAATGATGCCCTCTCTCACCACTCCTATTCAACATGTTACTGGAAGTTCTAGCCAAAGAAATAAGGCAAGAAAAAGAAATAAAGTGTATTCAAATAGGAAAGGAGGAAGCCAAATTGTCTGTATTAGCAGACGTCATGATAGTATACCTACAAGACCCTATCACCTCAGCACAAAAGCTCCTGAAACTGATAAGCAACTTCAGCAAAGTCTAAGGATATAAAATCAATGTGCAAAAATTACAAGCATTCCTATACACGAATAACAGACGTAAAGAGAACCAAATCAAGAATAAACTGCCATTCACAATTGCTAGAAAGAGAATAAAATACCTAGGAATACAAATTACAGGGAAAGTAAGGGACCTCTTCAAGGAAAACTACAAACCACTGCTCAATGTAATAAGAGAGGACACAAACAGATGGAGAAACATTCCATGTTCTTGGTTAGGAAGTATAAATATTGTAAAAATGGCTATACTGCCCAAAGTAATTCACAGAATTAACACTATCCCCATCAAGCTACCATTGAATTTCCTCACAGACCTGGAAAAAACCACTATGAACTTCATATAGAACCTAAAGGGAGCACGAATAGCCAAGTGAATTCTAAGCAAAAAAGACACAGCGGGAGGCATCACACTACCAGACTTCAAACTATACTACAAGGCTAGAGTAATCAAAACAGCATGCTACTGGTAACAAAACAGAGATATAGACCAATGGAACAAAACAGAGGCATTGGAGGCAAATCGACATATCTACAACCATACAATCTTTGATAAACCAGACAAAAACAAGCAATGGGGAAAGGATTCCCTGTTTACCAAATGATGTCGGGAAAACAGGTTAGCCATGTGCAGAAACCAGAACCTGGACCCCTTCCTGACACCTAACACTAAAATTAACTCGAGATGGATTAAATATTTAAACATAAGACCTGGTACCATAAAGACCCTAGAAGAAAATCTAGGCAGAACCATTCAGGACATAGAATTACGCAAGGATATCATGACCAAAACACCAAAAGCATTGGCAACAAAAGCCAAAATAGACAAATGGGAAGTAATCGAACTCCACAGCTTCTGCACGGCAAAAGAAACAATCACTAGAGTGAATCAGCAACCACTAGGATGGAAAAATATCTTTGCAGTTTATGCATCTGACAAAGGGCTGATATCCACATTTTACAAAAAACTCAAACAGATTTACAGGAATAAAACAAACAAGCAAATTAAAAAATGGGTAAAGGATATGAACAGACACTTTACAAAAGAAGACATACATGAGGCAGACAAACACATGAAAAAATGCTCATCATCACTTGTCATTAGAGAGATGCAAATCAAAACCACAATGAGATACCATCTCATGCCGATTAGAATGGCGATCATTAAAAAATCAGGAGAAAACAGATGCTGGAGAGGATGTGGAGAAAGAGGAACACTCTTACATTGTTGGTGGGAGTGTAAATTAGTTCAACCATTGTGGAAGACAGTGTGGGTGTGGCGATTTCTCAAGGACCTAGAAATAGAAATTCCATTTGACCCAGAAATCCCATTACTGGGTATATATCCAAAGGACCATAAATCGTTCTACTATAAGGACACATGCACACGAATGTTCATTGCAGCACTGTTTACAATAGCAAAGAACTGGAACCAACGCAAATGCCCATCGATGATAGACTGGACTGGGAAAATGTGGCACATATACACCATGGAATATTATGCAGCAATAAAAAATGATGAGGTTATGTCTTGTCTAAGGACATGGATGAATCTGGAGAACATTATTCTCAGCAAACTGATCACAAGAACAGAAAAGAAAATACCACATATTCTCACTCATGGGTGGGTGAGAAAATGAGAACACATTGACACAGGGAGTGGGGTACAACACACTGGGGTCTATTTCGGGGAATAGGGGAAGGACAGCGCGAAGGGAGCCGGGGAGAGATAGCCTGGGGAGAAATGCCAAATGTGGGTTAAGGGAAGGAAGACAGCAAAACACACTGCCATATATGTACCTATGCAACTATCTTGCACGTTCTGCACATGTACACCAAAACCTAAAAGGCAATAAAAATTAAAAATTATTTTCAGTATTTTCCAGATATATATGATTCTTCAATGAAGTTCTGAATAAGTGGCCATGTAAAATACATTTCTGAATTTCGATAGTTCTGTATGATTCTGTGAGGCTCTAATGAGTGGCCATAAAACAGAGACTCCTGAATACTCCAAAGGTGTGCATTTTTACATTCGGTATCTAAATGAGTGGTTATACGAAATAGAATCCTGACTTTCCCCATAGTGTATGTCACTCAGTTAGATTCTGAATATGTGGCTATACGATATAGAATTCTGACTACAATGCAGGTGTTACTTATTCAATGAATCTCTGAAATAGATGCCATATGTAATAGTGTTTGGAGTATTCCGAATGTATGCATTATTCACTGAGGCTCTGAAACTTTGGCCATATGAAATTGTTTTTTGATGAGTCCACAGGTGTGTATTATTGACTCTGACTTTGAATATTTTGGCGTATGGAATAGACTAGTGACTATTCTAAAGCTGTGTATTACTCACTCAGGCTTTGATTTTGTGGCCATATAAAATAGACTAATGTCTATTTCACACGAGTGCATTATTCGCTGAGGCTGTAAATGAGAGGCTATATAAATTACACTCCTAATGCTTCCCCAGGCTTGTATTACTCAGCGAGTCTCTGATTGTGTGACCATATGAAACAAGATTCTGTCTATCTTAAGTATTTGCATTATTCAGTGAAACTCTGAATGAGTGGCTCTGTGAAATAGACTGCTGAGTAATTTACATTTGTGCATTATTAACTGAAATTACGAGTCAGTGGCCATATGAAATGAAATCCTGACTAATCCACACGTGCAGATTATCCACTGAGCCTATGAATAGTGTCCAAATGAAATAGACTCCTGGCTACCCCACGGGTGTGCTTATTCACTGAGGCTCTGAATGAATGTCCATGGAAAATAGATTCCAAATTATTCTCCAGGTGTGTATTATTCAGTGAGGCTTACAAGACATGGCCATATTAATTAGATGCCTTTCTATAGCAAGGGTCTCTCTTATTCACTGAGGTTCTGAAAATGTGTCTACATAAAATAGACTCCTGACTCCACCACATTATTCAGTGACACTCCAAATGACAGGCCACATGAAAAAATCTCCTTACTATTACAAAGGTGCGCATTATTGAATGAGACTCTAAATGAAAGGACATAAGTAAATCCATACTATTTTCTCAGGTGAGTATATATAGTGAGGCTCTCAATTAGAGGACATAGGATAGAGACTTCTAACCATTTTGTAGGTGTGCATTATTCAGTGATTCTCCAAATGAGTGTCCATAACCAAGAGACTCCAGATTGTATCACAAGTGTGTAATATTCAGTGAGGCTGAGAAAGAGGGCCATTTGAAACCGATTTCTGTATACTTCACATGTGCGTTATTCACCAATTGCCTTAATGAGTAGACATATGACCATGACTCCTGATTATTCTACATGTGTGCATTATTCAAACAGGTTCTGTATGAGTGTCCATACCAAATAGACTCCTGACACTCCCCCAGTTTTGTATTACTCAGCAATACCCAGAATTAGAGTTCATATAAAATAAACTCCTGACTATCACCCAGGTGTGTATCACTCAGGAATGCACTTTATTCATGGCTATTTTAAACTGTACCCTGATTACTCCATGCAAGTATATTATTCACTGAAACGTTGAATGAGAGTCCAGAAAGAATAGACACCAGACTATTGCTCCATTGTCAATTATTCAATAAGGTTTGAAATGTGCGGTAGTATGAAATAGAATCCTGAGGATTCCCCAGGTGTTTATCTTTCAGGGAGGCACATAGTGAGTGGTCATATAAAAAATGCTCGACTATTACTCCTGTGTGAATAATTCACTGAGGCTCTAAATGAGTGGCTACAGGAAGTAGACTCTTAAATCTTCTCCAGTTGTTTATTAATGAATGAGACTCTCACTAAGTGGGCAGAGGAAAGAGACTCTTGTGAATTGCCCATGTGTGCATTACTTACAGAGACTCTAAATGTGAACTTATTTGAGGTAGACTCTTGACTACTTCTGAAAGTAGTCTTATGCACTGAGGCCCTGAACAAGTGGCCAAGTGAAAGAGATTACAGACTTATCAGATATAATATTACTCACTGAAACACTGAAAGTGTGGCCTTATGTGATAGACTCCATTTTACTACACAGGTGTGCGTTATTTTTTGACTCTCCAAACGAATCACCATATGAAATAGACTGGTGATTATTCCCAAAATGTGCAGTATTCGAAGAGGTGCTGTATGAGTGTCCATATCAAAAAGCCTCCGAATTATCAAACCTGTGTGTATCATTCACATAGCTGCGTAATTTGCGTCTACCTTAAAGAGGGTCCTGACTACTCCACAGCTGCTTATTATGCACTGAAGCTCTCAATGAGAGGCCATATGAAATGGACTCCTTACTATTGCCCCATTTTGCATTATTCAGTAATGTTTGAATGAGTAGCCATATGACTTAGACTCTGACTATTTCCAAGCTGTGTATTCTTCAGTGAGTTTCTGAACTAGTTACAATAGAAAATAAACTCATGACTCTATCCACCTGACTATTTCTCAGCTGCGATTTTCACTGAGTCACTGGGTGAATGGTCATATCAAATAGTCTCCAGAATATTCCCCTTCTGTACGTTATTCCGTGAGTCTCTGAATAAGTGGCTGTATATAATAGAAACATGAGTATTTTCCAAATATATATGATTATTCAATGAGGTCGTGAATAAGTGGCCATGTAAAATTCACTCCTGAATTTCCATAGTTCTGTATGATTCTGTGAGGCTCTGAATGAATGGCCATAAAACAGAGATGCCTGAATACTCCGCAGGTGTGCGATTTCACATTCGGTATCGAAATGAGTGGCTATACGAAATAGAATCCTGACTTTCCCTAAGGTGTATATTATTTAGTTAAGTTCTAAATATGTTGCTATACGAAATAGAATTTTGACTTTCCCCAAAGTGTATGTCATTCTGTTAGCTAATGAATATCTGGATATACAAAATAGAATTATGACTACAATACAGGTGTTCCTTATTCAATGAATCTCTGAAATAGATGCCATATGTAATCACGTCCTGAGATTTCCCCAGGTATGTATTTTTCACTGAGGCTCAAAAGCTTTGGCCCTATGAAATTATTTTTTGACTAGTCCACAGGTGTGTATTATTGTTTCTGCCTTTGAATATTTGGGCACATGGAATAGACTAGTGACTATTCTAAAGTTGTGTATTACTCACTCAGGCTTTGATTTTGTGGCCATATAAAATAGACTAGTGTCTATTCCACATGTGTGCTTTATTTGCTGAGGCTGTAAATGAGAGGTTATATAAAGTAGACTCCTAACACTTCCCCAGGTGTGTGTTACTCAGTGAGGCTCTGATTGTGTTACCATATGAAACAGAATTCTGTCTATCTTAAATATTTGTATTATTCAGTGAATCTCTGAATGAGTGGCTCTATAAAACAGACTGATTAGTACTTTACATTTGTGCATTAATCACTGATATTACGAGTCAGTGGCCATACTAAATAAACTCCTGACTAATTCACACGTACATATTATTCACTGTGGCTATGAATGAGTTTCCAAATGAAATAGACTCATGGCCACCCCAAGGGTGTGCATTATTCACCGAGGCTCTGAATGACTGCCCATCGAAAATAGATTCCAAATTATTCTCCAGGTGTGTATTATTCAGTGAGGCTTACAAGATGTGGCCATAATAATTAGATGCCTTACTGTAGCAAGGAGTTCTCTTATTCACAGAGGCTCAGAAAATGTGTCTACATGAAATAGACTCCTGACTACACCACATTATTCAGAGACACTCCGAATAAGAGGCCACATGAAAAAACTCTCCTTACTATTCCACAGGTGAGCATTATTGAGTGAGACTCTAAATGAGGGGATATACATAAATCCTGCCTATTTTCCCAGGTGTGTACATTTAGTGAGGCTTTCAATGAGAGGCCACAAAATAGAGACTTCTTACCATATTGCAGGTGTGCATTATTCAGTGATTCTTTGAATGAGTGGCCATAAACAATAGACTCCAGACTATATCAAAAGTGTGTAATATTCAGCGAGGCTGTGAAGGAACGGCCATATGAAACAGACATCTCATTCCTTTACATGTGCGTTATTCACTGTTTGTTTGAATGAGTAGCCCTATGATATAGAGTGCTGATTATTCTCCATGTGTGCATTATTCCAACAGGTTCTGTATGATTGTCCACACCAAATAGACTCCTGACACTCCCCCAGTTGTGTATTACTCAGCAATACCCAGAATTAGAGTTCACATGAAATAAACTCCTGACTATCACCCAGGTGTGTATCACTCTGGAAGGCATTTAATTCGTGGCAATCTTAAACAGTGAACTGATTTCTCCATAGACGTTTATTATCCACTGAAAGTTTGAATGAGAGGCCAGAAAGAATAGACACATGACTATTGCTCCATTGTGTATTATTCAGTATGATTCTAAATGAGTGGTAGTATAAAATAGAATTCTGAGGATTCCCCAGGTGTGTATCATTCAGGGAGGCACAGAGTGAGTGGCCATATAAGAAATGCTCCACTATTTCTCTTTTGTGAATTATTCGCTGAGGCTCTAAATGAGTAGCTACATGAAGTAGACCCATAACTCTTCCCCAGGTGTTCATTATTGAATGAGACTCTGACTTAGTGGGCAAAGAAAAGAGACTCTTGTGTATTGCCCATGTGTGCATTACTTACAGAGACTCTGAATATGTACGTATTTGAAGTCGATGCTTGACTATTTCTGAGTGGAGTATTATGCACTGAGGCCCTGAATGAGTGCCCATGTGAAAGAGATTCCTGACTTATCAGATATACATATTATTTACTGAAACACTGAAAGAGACGACTTATGTAATAGACCCCATTTTACTCCACAGCTGTGTGTTATTTTTTTTATTTACTATTTTTTTATTGCATTTTAGGTTTTTGGATTCATGTGCACAACGTGCAAGATAGTTGTATAGGTACACACATGGCAGTGTGTTTTGCTGCCTTCCTCCCTTTAACCCACATTTGGCCTTTCTCCCCAGGCTATCCCACCTCCGCACCTCCCCCGCTGTCCCTCCCCTATTCACCCCAAGAGATCCCAGTGTGTAGTACCCCCCTCCCTGTGTCCTTGTATTCCCATTTTTCTCACAGGCCTATGAGTGAGAATATGTGGTATTTTCTTTTCTGTTCTTGTGTCAGTTTGCTAAAAGTGATGTTCTCCAGATTCATCCATGTCCTTACAAAGGACATAAACTCGTCATTTTTGATTGCTGCATAATATTGCATGGTGTATATGTGCCACATTTTTCCAGTCCAGTCTGCCATCGATGGGCATTTGGGTTGGTTCCAGTTCTTTGCTATTGTAAACAGTGCTGCAATGAACATTCGTGTGCATGTGTCCTTATAGTAGAACGATTTATAGTCCTTTGGATATATACGCAGTAATGGGATTGCTGGGTCAAATGGAATTTCTATTTCTAGGTCCTTGAGGAATCGCCACACTGTCTTCCACAATGGTTGAACTAATTTACACTCCCACCAACAGTGTAAGAGTGTTCCTATGTCTCCACATCCTCTCCAGCATCTGTTGTCTCCAGATTTTTTAATGATCGCCATTCTAACTGGCGTGAGATGGTATTCCAATTTGGTTTTGATTTGCATCTCTCTAATGACCAGTGATGATGAGCATTTTTTCATGTGTTTGTCTTCCTCATGTATGTCTTCTTTTGAAAGTGTCTGTTCATGTCCTTTGCCCATTTTAGAATCTGCTTGTTTGTTTTATTCCTGTAAATCTGTTTGAGTTCTTTGTAAATTCTGGATATCATCCCTTTGTCAGTTGAGCAAACTGCAAAAAGTTTTTTCCAATCTGTTGGTTGCTGATTCACTCTAGTGACTGTTTCTTTTGCTGTTCAAAAGCTGTGGAGTTTGATTAGGTCCCATTTGTCTATTTTGACTTTTGTTGCCAATGCTTTTGGTGTTTTGGTCATGAAGTCCTTGTCTACTCCTATGTCCTGAATGGTTTTGCCTAGATATTCTTCTGCAGTTTTTATGGTGCCAGGTCTTATGTTTAAGCCTTTAATTCATCTGGAGTTAATTGTAGTGTAAAGTGTCAGAAAGGGGTCCAGTTTCTAATTTCTGAACATGGCTAGCCAGTATGCCCAACACCATTTGTTAAACAGGGAATCCTTTCCCCATTGCTTGTTTGATATTTTTTGACCCTCCAAACGAATCACCATATGAAATAGATTAGTGATTATTCCACAAATGTGCAGTATTCGAAGAGGTGCTGTATGAGTGTCCATATCAATGTGTCTCCTGACTATCACACATATGTGTATCATTCACTTAGCTGCGTAATTTGGGGCTACTTCAAATAGGGTCCTGACCACTCCACAGCTGTTTATTATGCACTGAAGCTCTCAATGAGAGTCCATATTAAATAGACTCCTTACTATGGCCTCATTATGCATTATTCAGTAATGCTTTGATTGAGTGGCCATATGACATAAACTCTGACAATTTCCAAGTTGGATATTCTTCAGTGAGTTTCTGATCGAGTTACCACAGAAAATAGACTCATGACTCCATCCTCTTGACTATTTTTCAGCTGTGTATTTTTCACTGAGTCACTGGGTGAATGGTCATATTAAATAATCTCCAGACTATTCCCCAGGTGTGCATTATTCAGTGAGTCTCTGAATAAGTGGCTATATATAATAAAATCCTAAATATTTTCCAGATGTATATGATTCTTCAATGAGGTTCTGAATAAGTGGCCATGTAGAATACACTCCTGAATTTCCATAGTTCTGTATTATTCTGTGAGGCTCTGAATTAGTGGCCATAAAACAGGGACTCCAGAATAATACTCAGTTGTGCGTTTTCACATTCGGTATCTAAATGAGTGGCTATAAGAAATAGAATGCTGACTTTCCCCAAAGTGTATGTTATTCAGTTAAGTTCTGAATATGTTGCTATACCAAATAGAATCCTGACTTTCCCCAGGGTGTATGTCATTCAGTTAGGTTCTGAATATGTGGCTATACGAAATCGAATGCTGACTTTTCCCAAAGTGTATGTTATTCAGTTAAGTTCTGAATATGTTGCTATACCAAATAGAATCCTGACTTTCCCCAGGGTGTATGTCATTCAGTTAGGTTCTGAATATGTGGTTATACGAAATAGAATTCTGACTACAATACAGGTGTTCCTTATACAATGAATCTCTGAAATAGATGCCATATGTAATAGCGTTCTGAGTTTTCCCCAGGTATGTATTATTCACTGAGGCTCTAAATCTTTGGCAATATAAAATTCTTTTTTGACTAGTCCACAGGTGTGTATTATTGACACTGACTTTGAATATTTCGGCACATGGAGTAGACTAGTGACTATTCTAAAGTTGTGTATTACTCACTCAGGCTTTGATTTTGTGGCCATATAAAATAGACTAGTGTCTATTCCACTCGTGTGCGTTTTTTGCTGAGGCTGTAAATGAGAGCTTATATAAAGTAGACTCCTAACACTTACCCAGGTCTGTGTTATTCAGTGAGGCTCTGATTGTGTTATCATATGAAACAGAATTCTGTCTATCTTAAATATTTGTATTATTCAGTGAATCTCTGAATGTGTGGCTCTATAAAATAGACTGATAAGTACTTTACATTTATGCATTATTCACTGATATTACGAGTCAGTGGCCGTGCTAAATAAACTCCTGACTAATCCACACGTACATATTATCCACTGTGGCTATAAATGAGTTTCCAAATGAAATAGACTCATGGCTACCCCAAGGGTGTGCATTATTCACCGTGGATCTGAATGAATGTCCATCGAAAATAGATTCCAAATTATTCTCCAGGTGTGTAGTGTTCAGTGAGGCTTACAAGATGTGGCCATAATAATTAGATGCCTTACTGTAGCAAGGTTTTCTCTTATTCACTGAGGCTCTGAAAAAGTGTCTACATGAAATTGACTTCTTGACTACACCACATAATTCAGTGACACGCCAAATGAGAGGCCACATAAATAAGTCTCCTTACTATTCCACAGGTGTGAATTATTGAGTGAGACTCTAAATGAGGGGATATAAGTAAATCCTGACTATTTTCCCAGGTGTGTACATTTAGTGAGGCTCTCAATGAGAGGCCACAGAATAGAGACTTCTTACCATTTTGCAAGTGTGCATTATTCAGTGCTTCTTTGATTGAGTGGCCATAAACAATAGACTCCAGACTATATCACAAGTGTCTAATATTCAGTGAGACTGTGAAGGATTGGCCATATGAAACAGACTTCTCATTTCTCCACATGTGCGTTATTCACTGTTTGTTTGAATGAGTAGCTGTATGACATAGAGTGCTGATTATTCTCCATGTGTGCATTATTCCAACAAGTTCTATGTAATTGTCCACACCAAATAGACTCCTGACACTCCACCAGTTGTTTATTACTCAGCAATACTCAGAATTAGAGTTCATATAAAATAAACTCCTGACTATCACCCAGGTGTGTATCACTCTGGAAGGCACTTAATTCCTGGCTATCTTAAACAGTGACCTGATTACTCCATAGAAGTTTATTATTCACTGAAAATTTGAATGAGAGGCCAGAAAGAATAGACACCTGACTATTGCTCCACTGTGTATTATTCAGTAAGGTTCTAAATGTGTGGTAGTATGAAATAGAATTCTGAGGATTCCCCAGGTGTGTATCATTCAGGGAGGCACATAGTGAGTGGCCATATAAGAATGCTCAACTATTACTCTGTTGTGAATTATTCACTTAGGCTCTAAATGAGTGGCTACATGAAGTAGACTCTTAAATCTTCCCCAGGTGTGTATTATTGAATGAGACTGTGACTAAGTGGGCAAAGAAAACACTCATGTGTATTGCCCATGTGTGCATTTTTTACAGAGACTCTGATTGTGTACGTATTTGAAGTAGACCGTAGACTATTTTGGAGGTGAGTATTATGAACTGACGCCATGAACGAGTGGCCATGTGAAAGAGATCCCAGACTTATCAGATATACATATTATTCACTGAAACACTGAAAGTGTGGCCCTATGTAATAGACCCCATTTTACTCCACCGGTGTGCGTTATTTTTTGACTCTCCAAACAAATCAACATATGAAATAGACTGGTAATTACTTCTCAAATATGCAGTATTCAAAGAGGTGCTGTATGAGTGTCCATATTAAATAGTCTCCTGACTATCACACATGGGTGTATCATTCATATAACTTTATAATTTGGGAATACTGTAAATAGGGTCCTGACTACTCCACAGCTATTTATTATGCACTGAAGTTCTCAAGGAAAGGCCATATGAAATAGACTCCTTACTATTGCTCCATTGTGTATTATTTGGTAATGCTTTGATTGAGTGTCCATACGACCTGGACTTTGACTATTTAAAGGCTGGCTATTCTTCCAGGAGTTTCTGAACGAGTCACCACAGAAAATAGACTCATGACTCTATCCTGGCTATTATTTATCAGCTGTGCATTTTTCACTGAGTCACTGGGTGAACGGTGATATCAAATAGTCTCCAGACTATTCCCCAGCTGTGCATTCTTCAGCGAGTCTTTGAATAAGTGGCTATATATAGTAGAATCCTGAGTATTTTCCAGATATATATAATTCTTCAATGAGGTTCTGAATAAGTGGCCATGTAAAATGCACTCCTGAATTTTCATAGTTTTGTATTATTCTGTGAGGCTCTGAATGATTGGCCATAAGACAGAGACTTCTGAATTCTTCGCTGGTGTGCATTTTTACATTCTGTATTTAAATGAGTGGCTATACAAAAAAGAATCCTGACTTTTCCCAAAGTGTATGTAATTCAGTTAGGTGCTGAATATGTGGCTATACAAAATAGAATTATGACTACAAGAAAGGTGTTCCTTATTCAGTGAATCTCTGAAATAAATGCCATATGTTATAGCGTCCTGAGCATTCCTCAGGTATGTATTATTCTCTGAGGCTCTAAAACTTTAACCATATAAAATTGTTTTTTGACTAGTCCATGGGTGTGTATTCTTGACTCTATTCAAACTTGTTCTGTATGAGTTTCCATACCAAATAGATTCCTGGCACTCCCCAATTTGTGTATTACACAGCAATACCCAGAATTAGAGTTCATATAAAATAAACTACTGACTATTAAACAGGTGTGTATCACTCAGGGAAGCACTTAATTCCTGGCTATCTTAAACAGTGCCCTGATTAATCCATAAAGTTTATAATTCACAGAAACTTTGAATGAGAGGTCAGAAAGAATAGACACCTGACCATTATTCCATTGTGAATTATTCAATAAGGTTGTAAATGTGTGGTAATATGCAATAAAATCCTGAGGATTCCCCAGGTGTGTATCATTCAGGGAGGCACATAGGGCATGGCCATATAAAAAATGCTCGAGTATTTCTCCAATGTGAATTATTCACTGAACCTCTGAATGAGTGGCTGCATAAAGTAGACACCTAATTCTTCCCAAGTTGTGTATTATTGAATGAGACTCTGAGTAAGTGAGCATAGAAACAAACTCTAGTGTATTGCCCATGTGTGAATTACTTACAGAGACTCTGATTGTGTCCTTATTTGAAATAAACCCTAAACTGTTTCTGAGGGGAGTATTATGCACTGAGGCTCTGAACGAGTGGACATGTGAAAGAAATTCCTGATTTATCAGATATACGTATTATTCCCTGAAACACTGAAAGAGTGGCCTTATGTAATAGACCACATTTTACTTTACAGGTGTGCGTTATTTTTTGACTCTCCAAACGACTCGCTGTGTGAAATAGACTACTAATTATTCTCCAAGTGTGCAGTATTCGAAGAGGTACTGTATCAGTGTCCATATCAAAGAGTCTCCTGACTATCACGCATGTGTGTATCATTCACGTAGTTGCGTAATTTGGGGCTAACTTAAACAGGGTCCTGACTACTCCACAGCTGTTTATTACACACTGAAGCTCTCAATGAGATGTCATAGAAAATAGGCTCCTTACTGATGCCCCATTGTGCATTATTCTTTAATGCTTTGTGGCCGTATGACCTGGATTGTGACTAAAAGCTGGGTATTTTTCAGTGAGTTTCTGAACAAGTTACCAAAGAAAATAGATTCATGAGACTCTATCCTCTTGACTATTTTTCAGCTGTGCATTTGTCACTGAGTAACTGGGTGAACAGTCATATCAAATATTCTCCAGACTGTTCCCCAGGTGTGCATTATTCAGTGAGTCTCTGAATAAGTTGCTATATATAATAGAACCCTGAGTATTTTCCATATATATATATGATTCTTCAATGATGTTCTGATTAAGTGGCCATGTGAAATATACTAATGAGGACTTGCTTCCAAGATGGCGTCATAGAGGAGACTCAGCATTGCAGCTCTCAGTGATTGCACAGAGGGGGAGTTCTAGCCACATTCTGAGACGCACCTTGTTTGTGCACATAACGTTGAAATTCCCAGGTGTGGGAGAGACACGGGACGCTAGTGCAGGTGGCTCGCACTGCCAATTCGGTCAGCACTATAGTGCAGCTGCACCCGGCACAAAACTCACTGGTCTGGGTGCCCTGTTAAACCGGCAATCTGAGATTTGGAAGGGCAAATTGGCATGTACATGTGATTGAAGGAGACTTGGACAATGAGCCAGACTGGGGAACGTGATGTGATCTGGTGCAGTGGGCAGCGGCACAGGAGATTGCATGGATCCCAGTGCCCTATCAGCAGGCTACTGGGTTGCCAGTGAGAGAGTCAACCGTTCAGCTTGGGGAGAGGAAGAGAGAGAAAGAGAGAGGACGGACTCTGAGGGAAGGAGTTGGGTGATTGGGCTTGGTGGGTTCCACCCTCACATGGATAAGCAGGACGGCAATTGGAGGCACTTGGGTCTGATAATTTTGCTGCCAGCATCTAGTACAGTGCAACCAGGTCGGGGAGGGACGTCCGCCACTACAGACACAATCCGCCCCTACAGATATACCACCCAGGGCTGAAGCAGCCTGCCATTGCTGAGGCAACCCACTATTACAGAGAGATTTTGCCAGCAGGGTGGAGCATACCACAGCAGAACGGAGCCCTGTGGCAGCAGGGTGGACCCATGCTAGCAGGGTGGAAACCCAGCAGGCAAATAGTGAATAGACTGCCTCCTAGCTGGGCAGGACACTGCAAGAGATACTCATAAAGAAAGCCCCAACTCCCCATCTCTTGAGAGAGATCTAAGATGGCTGATCACTAACAGCTCAGGATTGTAGCTCTCAGTGAAAGCTCGGAAAACGTGAGGACACCACATTTCCAGAGGAATTTTCGTTTCCCACGGACCAGAAGATTTTCAGTGGAGGAGCCCCACGGGTCGCCAGTGCGACTTCTGTGGCCAGCGCAGCGGTTTTGTCATTACCTCGGCATGGCAGCTCTTCGTGCACATTGAGCGCGACTGGTTCCCCTACTGACTGGTGTTTGGAGCTCCAGGAAGGCAGAGCCGCTTGTTGCAGACTCAAGAAGGAAGCCAGACCGGAGATTCCCAGGCAGAAGAGCACCATCAGTCTTATCGCTGTTGTTTTGGCGGGCGCAGTGGGTTGCTCGGATTCCAGCACTGGGAATCAATAAATTGGACATCCTCTCAGGAACTTAATCAGAGAGGCGCTAATTGTAAAGACATCAGATGGATAAATTTACAATAAAGGGAAAAAACAGCCTAAAAAAGGCCAAGAAAACCGAAAGTCAGAACCCCTCTCCCTCTACAGGGGATAGTAATTCCTCATCAGCAACGGAACAAGCCCTAATGGAAGAGGACTGTGTTCCAGTATCTGAAGGAGGCTTTAGAAGGTGGATGGTAAAAAACTTCTGGGAATTGAAACAACTTGTTCTAAACCAATGTAAAGAAACTAAGAACTTTGAAAAAAGGTTAGACGAAATGTTAAAAAGAATGGACAATATAGAAAGGAATATAAATGAACTAATGGAGTTGAAAAATACAACACGAGAACTTAGTGAAATATGCACAAGTTTGAATAGCCGAATTCATCAAGCAGAAGAAAAAATATCAGAGGTCGAAAACTGACTTAATTAAATGGTATGAGAAGACAAGAATAGAGAAAAAAGAATAAAAAAGAATAAGCAAAGTCTCCAAGAATTAAGGGACTATGTGAAAAGACCTAATCTACGTTTGATAGGTGTACCTGAATGTGATGGAGAGAATGAATCCCAGCTGAAAAATACTCTTCAGGATATTATCCAGGAGAATTTTTCCAATCTAGCAAAGCAGGATACCATTCAACCTCAGATAATACAAAGAACACCACAAAATTATTCCTTAAGAAGAGCAACCCCAAGACACATAATCATTAGATTCACCAGGGTTGAAACGAAGGAGAAAATACTAAGGGCATCCAGAGAGAAAGGTCAGGTTACCCAAAAAGGAAAGCCTATTAGACTTACAGCAGATCTCTCAGTAGAAACCCTACAAGCCAGAAGAGAGTGGGGGCCGATATTTAACATCCTCAAAGAACAGTACTTTCAGCCCAGAATTTCATATCCTGCCAAACTAAATCCTGCCAATGGTGATTTTTATTCACAATTGAAGGAAAAATAAAATATTTTATGAACAAGTAAGTACTCAGAGATTTTATTACCACCAGGCCTGCTTTACAAAAACTTCTGAAAGAAGCATTACACACAGAAAGGAACAACCAGTATTAGCCTTTCTAAAAATATACAAAAAAGTAAAGAGCATCAACAGAAATAAGAATTTACATCAACAAATGGATAAAATAGCCAGTTAATATCAAATGGCAGTACTCTTAAATTGAAATCGACTAAATTTTCTAATTAAAAGATAGAGCCAAAACCTAACGGTACACTATATCCAGACCAATTTCATATCCAAATATACATAAAGACTAAAAATAAAGGGTTGGAGAAAGATTTACCAACCAAACAGAGAACAAAAACCAAATAAATAAACAAAAAGAAGTTTCAATTCATGCATTTGATAAAACAGATTTCAAACCAACAAAGATAGAGTGGTATAAGGATCAATGCATCCTAACACCCAGATACATAAGGCCCATAAAGAGATTCAGACTCAACGAAACAGAAAATTAATAAGGATATCCAGGATCTGAACTCAGATCAGTAACAAGTAAACTTAATAAGCACTTGTAGAACTCTCCACTTTAGATAAATAAAATATACATTCTTCATTATAAATACACAAAATAATGATTGGCCATTATTAATACCCATTTATAGAATAAAGCAATATTCCTGTTCTCTGTCCCTCTTTTTCTTTCTTTCTTTTCTTTTCCTAAAAAAAAAATAATAAGCCTGAGCTATTCTCTTGTAGTCAGAGGACTTTAACATTTTAGGGGATATTTTAACTTACTTATGGGTTTTCAAGTATATTTTCAGTAATTGAGACTGCTGGGTGGTTGAGCTTAAGAGAAGGAAAGTAGTACCATAATATATTCCTGTTTGAATCAATCATTTTTTTCAGAATGAAATGTATTTAGAACTCTGCAAATATCTGTTGAAGAGGGAAAAAAAGCCAATGTCAATAAGGTGGTGTAAGACTGTTGTATGCCTGAAAAAAAAAAGAAAGCTCCAATTCCCTGAGACAGAGCATCTAAGGGGAAAAAAGGGGGGGTTATGAGTTCTGTTGCAGCAGATATAAACACAACCTCCCAACAACACTGAATGAACAACGGAGCTCACAACTCAGCACTGGAGCTCCTATTAAGCACATAACGTCACCTCAAGCAGCTCCCTGCCCCATATATATTTAAAGAGTCACCCCCCAAAAAAATAATCAGACTGACATTTGTCGGGCATCATTCTGGAACAAAGAGAGCAGAAAAAGAAACTGGTAGCATCCCTCACTGTTCCGCAGCTGCTACAGGTGTACCCCAGACAAGCAGGGCCTGGAGTGGACCTCAGCACTCATACAGGAGAGGGGCTATACCATTAGAAGAAAAAGTAAGTAACAGAAATACATTCTCATCAACAATCTGGGCGTCCACAAAGAAACCCAATTGAAAAATCAGCAACTACTAAGACGACAGGTGGATAAATTCATAAAGATGGGAAAAAACCAGCTCAAAAAGAAGGAAAACACCCAAAACCAAAACACCTCACCTCCTACAAAGGACAAAAACTCCTCACCAGCAAGGGGACAAAGCTGGGTGGAGAATGAGTGTGACAAAATGACATAATCAGACTTAAGAAAGGGGATAATGAGAAACTTCAGTGAGTTAAAAGAACAGGTTCTAAATCAGTGCAAAGAAACTAAGAACCTTGAAAAAAAATTTGAAAAAAGATTCGAGGAAATGATAACAAGAATAAACAACTTAGAGACAAATATGAATGAATTGAAGGAGCTGAAAACACAACAAGAGAACTTCATGAAGCATGCACAAGTTTCAACAGCCGAATTGACCAGGCAGAAGAAAGAATATCAGAAGTCGAAGATCAACTCAATGAAATAAAAAGTGAAACCAAGATTTAGGAAAAAAGCGCAAAAAGGAATGAACAAAATCTTTACGAAATGTGGGACTATGGGAACTGACCAAACCTACGTTTGATAGGTGTACCAGAATGTGATGAAGAGAATGAATCCAAGCTGGAAAACACTCTTCAGGATATTATCCAGGAAAATTTCCCCAATTTAGCAAGATAGGTCAATACTCAACTCCAGGAAATACAGACAACACCACAAAGATACTCCGCAAGAAGAGCAACCCCAAGGAACATAATCGTCAGATTCACCAGGGTTGAAATGAAGGATAAAATACTAAGGGAAGCCAGAGAGAAAGGTCGGGTCACCCACAAAGGGAAGCCCATCAGACTCACAGCATATCTCTTGGCAGAGACTCTACAAGCCAGAAGAGAGTGGGGGTCAATATTCAACATCCTTAAAAAAAAAGATCTTCCAACCCAGAATTTCATATTTAGCCAAACTGAGCTTCATAAGTGAAGGAAAAATAAAATCCTTCATGAACAAGCAAGTACTCAGAGATTTTGTCACCACTAGGCCTCCTTTACAAAAGCTCCTGAAAGAGGCACTATACATGGAAAGAAACAACCAGTACCAGCCATCATAAAAGCATACCAAATTGTAAAGAGCATCAATAAAATGAAGAATCTACATGAACCAATGGGCAAAACAGCCAGCTAGCATCAAAATGGCAGTATCAAATTCACACATAATAATATTAACCATAAATGTAAATGGGCTAAATGCACCAATCAAAAGACACAGACTGGCAAATTAGATAAAAGAACAAAACCCATCGGTGTGCTGTATCCAGGACACCCACCTCACACGCAAAGTTACAAAAAGGTTCAAAATAAAGGGATGGAAGAAGATTTACCAAGCATATGGAAAGCAGAAAAAAGAAGGAGTTGCAATTCTCATCTCTGATCAAATAGAATTTAAAGCAACAAAGACCAAAAGGGACAAATAAGGTCATTACATAATGGCAAAAGGATTGATACAATAAGAAGAGCTAATGATTCTAAATATAAACGGACACAATGCGGGAGCACCGAGATATATAAGGCAAGTTCTTAACTTACAAAGAGACTTAGACTCCACACAATAATAGTGGGAGACTTTAACACTCCACTGTCAATATCAGACAGATCAACCAGACAGAAAATTAACAAGGATATACTGGACTTGAACTCAGACCTGGAACAGGCAAACATGATAGACATTTACAGAACTCTCCACCACAAATCCACAGAATATACACTTTCCTCAGCACCACATCACACCTACGCCAAAATTGACCACATAATTGGAAATAAAGCACTTATCAGCAAATGCAAAACAAATGAAATCATAACAAACAGTCTGTCACACCATAGTGCAATCAAGTTGGAACTCAGAATTCAGAAAATAACTCAGAACTGCACAGCTTCATGGAAACTGAACAACTGGCTCTTGAATGTTGATTGGATAAACAATGAAATGAAGGCAGAAATAAAGAAGTTCTTCCAATCCAATGAGAATGAAGACACAACGTACCAGAATCTCAGGGACATATTTAAAGCAGACTGTAGAGGAAAATATATAGCAATAAGTGCCCACATGAGAGTAGTTGAGAGATCCAAAATTGACACTCAATCGTCAAAATTGAAAGAGCTAGAGGAGCAAGATCACAAAAGCTCAAAACCTAGCCAAAGACAAGAAATAATAAGATCAGAGCAGAACTGAAGGAGATAGAGACATGAAAAACCCTATAAAAATCAATAAATTCAAGAGCTGGTTTTTCGAAAAGATCAACAAAATAGACCACTAGCCAGACTAATAAAAAAAGAAAACAAAAAACAACCAAATAGACGCAATAAAAAATGATAACGGAGAAATCATCAAAGATTCCACAGAAATTCAAACCATCATCAGAGAATACTAAAAACAACTCTATGCACATAAACTAGTAAACCAGGAAAAAATGAATAAATTCCTGGATGCCTGTGTCCTCCCAAGCCTACACCAGGAGGAAGCTGAAACTATGAATAGACTAATAACAAGGTCTGAAGTTGGGGCAGCAATTAAGAGCCTACCACACAAAAAAAGCCCTGGTCCAGATGGGTTCACAGTCGAATTCTACCAGACACACAAAGAGGATCTGGTACCATTCCTTCAGAAAGTATTCCAAATAATTCAAAAAGAGGGGACCTTTCCCAAATCAATTTATGAGACAAAGATCATCCTGATACCAAAACCCGGCAGAGACTCAACAAGAAAAGAAAATTTCAGGCCAATATCTATGATGAACATAGATGTAAAAATCTTCAATAAAATACTGGCAAAGTGATTGCAACAGCACAATATAAAAGCTTATCCATCATGATCAAGTATGATTCATCCCAGGGATGCAAGGCTGGTTCAACACACGCAAGTCTATAAATGTAATTCACCACATAAACAGAAGCAAAAACAAAAACCACATGATTATCTCAATTGACACAGAGAAGACCTTTGATAAAATTCAACAGCCCTTTATGCTAAAAACCCTCAGCAGACTTGGTATCGATGGAACATATCTCAAAGTAATAAACGCTATTTACGACAAACCAACAGCCAATATCATACTTAATGGGCCAAAACTAAAAACATTCCCTTTGAAATCCGTCACTAGACAAGGATGCCCTCTCTCACCACTCCTATTCAACATAGTACTGGATGTTCTAGGCAGAACAATCAGGCAAGAAAAGGAAATAAAGCGTATTCAAATAGGAAAAGTGGAAGCCAAATTGTCTCTATTTGCAGACGACATGATAGTATACTTAGAAGACCCAATCACCTCAGCCCAAAAGCTCCTGAAACTGATAAGCAACTTCAGTTAAGTCTCCGGATATAAAATCAATGTGCAAAAATCACAAGCATTCCTATACACCAATGAAAGACTTAAAGAGAACCAAATCAAGAATGAACTGCCATTCACAATTGCTACAAAGAAAATAAAATACCTAGGAATACAACTCACAAGGAATGTAAGGGACTTCTTTAAGGAAAACTACAAACCACTGCTCAACGAAATAGGAAAGGACACAAACAGATGGAGAAACATTTCATGTTCGTGGTTAGGAAAAATCAATATTGTGAAAATGGCTATACTGCCCAAGGTAATTTACACAATCAATGCTATCCCCATCAAACTACCACTGAATTTCTTTACAGAACTGAAGTAAACCACCATGAAATCCATATGGAACAAAAAGAGAGCCCGCATAGCCAAGTCAATTCTAAGCAAAAAGAACACAGCAGGAGGCATCACACTACCAGACTTCAAACTGTAGTACAAGGCTACAGTAATCAAAACAGCATGGTACTGGTACCAAAAGAGCGATATAGACCAATGGAACAGAACAGAGGCATCAGAGGCAACATAAAATACCTACAACCATAAAATCTTTGATAAACTTGACAAGAAGAAGCAATGGGGAAAGGATTCCCTGTTTAATAAGTGGTGTTGGGAAAACTGGATAGCCATGTGCAGAAAGCACAAACTGGACCCCTTCGGGACACCTTACATTAAAATTAACTCCAGATGGATTAAAGACTTAAACATAAGACCTCACACCATAAAAACCCTGGAAGAAAATCTAGGCAAAACCATTCAGGACATAGGAGTAGGCAAGGACTTCATGACCAAAACACCAAAAGCATTGGCAACAAAAGCCAAAATAGACAAATGGGACCTAATCAAACTCCACAGCTTCTGCACGGCAAAAGAAGCAGTCACTAGAGTGAATCGGCAACAATCAGAATGGGAAAAAATCTTTGCAGTTTACGCATCTGAACAAGGGCAGATATCCAGAATTTACAAAGAACTCAAACAGATTTACAGGAAAAAAACAAACAAGACCATTCAAAAATGGGCAAAGGATATGAACAGACACTTTACAAAAGAAGACATACATGAGGCCAACAAACACATGAAAAATGCTCATCATCACTGGTCATTAGAGAGATGCAAATCAAAACCACACTGAGATACCATCTCATGCCAGTTAGAATGGTGATCATTAAAAAATGTGCAGGCAGCAGATGCTCGAGAGGATGTGGGGAAAGAGGACTACTCTTACACTGTTGGTGGGAGTGTAAATTACTTCAACCATTGTAGAAGACAGTGTGGCGATTCCTCAAGGACCTAGAAATAAAAACTTCATTTGACCCAGCAATCCCATTACTGGGTATATATCCAGAGGACTGTAAATCGTAATACTATAAGGACACATGCACACGAATGTTTATTGCAGCACTGTTTACAATATCAAAGCCGTGGAACCAACCCAAATGCCCATTGATGATAGACTGGACTGGGAAAATGTGGCCCATATACAGCATGGAATATTATGCAGCAATCAAAAATGATGAGTTTGTGTCTTTTGTAAGAACATGGATGAATCGGGAGAACATCATTCTCAGCAAACTGACACAAGAACAGAAAAAGAAATACCACATATTCTTACTCATAGGTGGGTGAGAAAAATGAGAACACATGGACACAGGGAGGGGGCCAACTACACACTGGGGTCTATGGGCGGAAAGGGGGAGGGACGGGGGTGGCTGGTGAGGGATATCCTGGAGATTCATGCCAAGTGTGGGTGAAGGGGAGGAAGGCAGCAAAACACACTGCCATGTGTGTACCTATGCAACTACCTTGCACGTTCTGCACATGTACCCCAAAACCTATAATGCAATAAAAAATTAAAAATAAAATAAAAAATAAACTAAGAACTTTGAAAAAAGATTCGAGGAAATGATAACAAAAGTGGACAACTTAGAGAGAAATATGAATGTATTGATGGAGCTGAAAAGCACAACAAGAGAACTTCACGAAGCATGCACAAGTTTCAACAGCTGAATTGATGAAGGAGAAGAAAGAATATCAGAAGTCGAAGATCAACTCAATGAAATAAAACGAGAAACCAAGATTAAAGGAAAAAGTTTAAAAAGGAATGAACAAAATCTCCTAGAAATGTGGGACTATGTGAAGAATCCCAACCTACGTTTGATAGGTGTACCAAAATGTGATGAAGTGAATAAATCAAAGCTGAAAAATACTCTTCAGGATATTATCCAGGAAAATTTCCCCAACCTAGAAAGACAGGTCAATACTCAACTCCAGGAAATACAGAGAACACTGCAAATATACTCCGCAAGAAGAGAAACCCCAAGGCACATAATCGTCAGATTCACCAGGGTTGAAATGAAGAAGAAAATACTAAGGGCAGCCAGAGAGAAAGGTCGGGTTACTCACAAAGAGAAGCCCATCAAACTCACAGCAGATCTCTCAGTGGAGACTCTACAAGACACAAGAGAGTGGGGGCCAATATTTAACATCCTTAAAGAAAAGAACTTTCAAAACAGAATTTCATATCCAACCAAGCTGAGCTTCATAAGTGAAGGAAAAATAAAATCCTTCATGAACATGCAAGTACTCAGAGATTTTGTCACCACTAGGCCTGCTCTACAAGAGCTCCTGAAAGAGGCACTACACATAGAAAGAAACAACCAGCACCAGCCATCCTAAAAGCATACCAAATGCTAAACAGCATCAACAGAATGAAGAATCTACATGAACCAATGGGCAAAACAGCCAGCCGGCATCAAAATGGCAGTATCAAATTCACACATTACAATATTAACCCTAAATGTAAGTGGGCTAAATGCACCAATCAAAAGACACAGAATGGCAAATTTTTTTTTCTCTAAACCGTTTATTTCTCCCCACCAGAAGATGGAGGCGGGTGGGCCTAGAATACAGGGTGAGGCGGGTTCCCGGGTTGGGCCAGTGCAGACAGCGTGGGGACAGGCGGGGCGCGGCTCTTAGGCGAAGGTGGAGTTGTTCCAGCCCACGTTTGCTGCGTTCATGTCGTAATAGTTGATGTAGACCCTGTCCGGGCTGATGCGCAGGCGCTCGGCCAGCAGGCCACACAGCAACTTGCTGTAGGAGCGGTTCTGCGCGCCGCCAATCTTGCCGATGCTGAGCAGGCTGCAGAGTGCGCACGGCTCACTGGAGCCTCCGAAGGCCATGAGCTGGTCCGGGACCACGTGCACTGCAATGTACTGGGGCGGCTTGCCGGTGGCCTGCGCCAGCTGTTGGGTGAGCTCGGAGAGGAATCCGTCTGGCAAAGAGGCCCGGGGCACGTTGGTGTTTACAATGAACATCAGCATGATGGCAGAGAGACCAGGAGATTCGCACAGGGACACAGACGCACGTAACGCTTCCTCGCTGAGCTACGTGCCTGAATTCGGCAAATTGTATAAAAAACCAAAACCCATCGGTGAGCTGTATCCAGGAAACTCAACTCACATGCAAAAATACACAAAGGCTCCAAATAAAGGGATGGAGAAACATTTACCAAGCAAACGGAGAGCAAAAAAAAGCAGGGGTTGCAATTCTCCTCTCTGATAAAATAGACTTTAAGGCAACAAAGATCAAAAGAGACAAAGAAGGTCATTACATTATGGTAAAATGATCGATAAAACAACAAGACCTATCGATTCTAAATATATATGAACCCAATGCCAGAGCACCCAGATATATAAGGCAAGTTCTTAATGACTTATGAAGAGACTTAGACTCCTACATAATAATATTGGGAGACATTAACACTCCACTCTCAATATCAGACAGATCAACCAGACAGAAAATTAACAAGGATATCCAGGACATGAACTCAGACCTGGAACAAGCAAACATCATAGACATTTACAGAACTCTCCACCCCAAATCCACAGAATATACATTCTTCTCAGCACCACATCACACCTACTCCAGAATTGACCACATACTTGGAAGTAAAGCACTCCTCAGCAAATGCAAAACAACTGAAATCATAAAAAACTGTCTCTCAGAACATAGTGCAATCAAGCTGGAACTCAGAATTTAGAAAATAATTCAGAACTGCACAGCTTCATGAAAACTGAACAACTGGCTCTTGAATGTTGATTGGATAAACAATGAAATGAAGGCAGAAATAAAGAAGTTCTTCAAAACTAAAGAGATCGAAGACACAATGTACCAGAATCATTGTGACACATTTAAAGCAGTCTGTAGAGAAAAATGTATAGCAATAGGTGCCCACATGAGAAGAGTGGGGAGATCCAACATTGACACTCTATCGTCAAAATTGAAAGAGCTAGAAGAGCAAGATCAAAAAAGCTCAAAACCAGCCAAAGAGAAGAAATAACTAAGATCAGAGCAGAACTGAAGGAGATAGAGACATGAAAACCCCTTCAAAAAATCAGTAAATCCAAGAGCTGATTTTTCGAAGAGATCAACAAAATAGACAGACCAGTAGCCAGACTGACAAAAATAAAAGAGAGAACAACCAAATAGATGCAATAAAAAACAATAATGCTAGAATCACCACAGATTCCACATAAATTCAAACCATCATCAGAGAATACTACAAACAACTTTATGCACATAAACTAGTAAACCAGGAAGAAATGGATAAATTCCTGGACACCTGTGTCCTCACAAGCCTAAACCAGGAGGAAGCCAAAACTATGAATAGACAAGGAACAAGCTCTGAAGTTGAAGCAGCAATTAAGAGTCTACCACGCAAAAAAAGCCCAGGTCCAGATGGGTTCAAAGCCCAATTCTACCAGACACACATAGAGGATCTGGTACCATTTCTTCTGAAACTATTAATAAAATTAAAAAAAGGGGGAATCCTTCTGAAATCATTTTATGAGACCAACATCATCCTGATACCAAAACCCGGCAGAGACTCAAAAAGAAAAGATAACTTCAGGTCAATATTCATGATGAACATACATGCAAAAATCTTCAATAAAATACTGGGAAACCGAATGCAACAGCACAATACAAAACTTATCCATCCTGATCAAGTAGGATTTATCCCTGGGATGCAAGGCTGGTTCAACATATGCAAGTCAATAAATGTAATTCACCACATAAACAGAAGCAAAAACAGAAACCACATGATTATATCAATTGATGCAGAGAAGGCATTTGAAAAAATCAACAGCCCTTTATGCTAAAAACCCTCAATAAACTTGGTATTGATGGAACATATCTCAAAGTAATAAAAGCTATTTATGAAAAACCAACAGCCAATATCATACTTAATGGGCAAAACCTGGAAGCATTCCCTTTGAAATCCGTCACTAGACAAGGATGCCCTCTCTCACCACTCTTATTCTCCAGAGTACTGGAAGCTCTAGCCAGAGCAATCAGGCAAGAAAAAGAAATAAAGTGTATTCAAATAAAAAAGTTGGAAGCTGAATTGTCTCTATTTGCAGGCGACAGGATAGTATACCTAGAAGACCCCATCACCTCAGCCCAAAAACTTCTGAAACTGATAAGCAACTGCAGCAAAGTCTCAGGATATAAAATAAATGTGCAAAAATCACAAGCATTCCTATACACCAATAACAGACTTAAAGAGAAACAAATCAAGAACGAACTGCCATTCACAATTGCTACAAAGAAAATAAAATACCTGGGAATACAACTCACAAGGAACGTAAGGGACCTCTTTAAGGAAAACTACAAACCACTGCTCAACGAATAAGAGAGGACACAAACAGATGGAGAAACATTCCATGTTCATGGTTAGGAAGAATCAATATCGTGAAAATGGCTATACTGCCCAAAGTAATTTACACAATCAATGCTATCCCCATCAAACTACCATTGAATTTCTTCACAGAACTGGAAAAAACCACCATGAATTTTATATGGATCCAAAAGAGAGCCCGCATAGCCAAGTCAATTCTAAGCAAAAAGAACCCAGCGGGAGGCATCACACTACCAGACTTCAAACTATACTACAAGGCTACAGTAATCAAAACAGCATGGTACTGGTACCAAAACAGAGATATAGACCAATGGAATAGAACAGAAGCATCAGAGGCAAAACAAAATATCTACAACCATATAATCTTTGATAAACCAGACAAAAACAAGCAATGGGGAAAGGATTTCCTATTTAATAAATGGTGTTGGGCAAACTGGCTAGCCATGTGCAGAAAGCAGAAACTGGACCCCTTACTGACACCCTTCACTAAAATTAACTCCAGATGGATTAAAGACTTAAACATAAGACCTGACACCATAAAAACCCCAGAAGAAAATCTAGGCAAAACCATTCAGGACATAGGAGTAGGCAAGAACTTCATGAACAAAACACCAAAAGCATTGGCATAAAAAGCCAAAATAGACAAATGGTACCTAATCAAACTCAACAGCTTCTACACAGCAAAAGAAACAGTCACTAGAGTGAATCAGCAACCATCAGCATGGAAAAAAATCTTTGCAGTTTATGCATCTGAAAAAGGGCTGATATCCAGAATTTACAAAGAACTCAAACAGATTTATAGAAAAAACAAACAAACAAGCCCATTCAAAAATGGGCAAAGAATATGAACAGACACTTAACAAAATAAGACATACATGAGGCCAACAAACACATGAAAAAATGCTCAGCATCGCTGGTTATAAGAGAGATGCAAATCAAAACCACATTGAGATACCATCTCACGCCAGTTAGAATGGCGATCATTAAAATATCTGGAGACAGCAGATGCTGGAGAGGATGTGGAGAAAGAGGAACACTCTTACACTGTTTTGGGGAGTGTAGATTAGTTCAACCATTGTGGAAGACAGTGCAGCGATTCCTCAAGGACCTAGAAATAAAAATTCCATTTGACCCAGCAATCCCATTACTGGGTATATATCCAGAGGACTGTAATTCGTACTACTATAAGGACACATGCACACGAATGTTCATTGCAGCACTGTTTACAATAGCAGAGACCTGGAACCAACCCAAATGCCCATCGATGATAGACTGGACTGGGAAAACGTGGCACATATACACCAGGGAATATTATGCAGCAATCAGAAATGATGAGATTGTGTCCTTTGTAAAAACATCGATGTATCTGGAGAACATCATTCTCAGCAAACTGAGACAAGAACAGAAAAAGTAATGCCGCATATTTCCACTCATACCCAGGTGAGAAAAATGAGAACACATGGACACGGGGAGGGGCCTACTACACACTGCGGTCTATTGGGGGAAATGGGGGAGGGATAGCGGGAGGGGCTGGGGAGGGATAGCCTGGGGATAAACGCAAAGTATGGATGAAGGAGAGGAAGGCAGCAAAACACACTGCCATGTGTGTACTTATGCAACTAATTTTTACGTTTCCCACATGTACCCCAAAATCGATAATGCAATATAAATTAAAAATAAATAAATAAAAGTGAGGAGAAACTTTCAAAAAAAATAAAAATTAACATGAATTTTGGTATATACACTATTGAAGTCTTTTTCTCTCCTTGATACAAAGGTTTGAAATAAATAAATAAATAATAAAATAAAATCCAGACTAATCCAAACGTGCATGTTATCCACTAAGGTTATGAATGAGTGTTTAAATGAAATAGACTCTTGCTACCACACGGGTGTGCATTATTCACCGAGACTCTGAATGAATGTACATCGAAAATACACTCCAAATTATTCTCCAGGTGTGTATTATTCAGTGAGGTTTACAAGATGTGACCATATTAATAAGATGCCTTATTATAGCAAGCATCTCTTTTATTAACTGAGGCTCTGAAAATGTGTCTATGTGAAATACACTCCTGACAACACCACATTATTCAGTGACACTACGAATAAAAGGCCACATGAAAAAGTCTTCTTCCACAGGTGTGCATTATTGAGTGAGACTCTAAATGAGGGGATATAAGTAAATCCTGACTATTTTCCCAGGTGTGTACATTTAGTGAGGCTCTAAATGAAAGGCCATAGGATAGAGACTTCTTACAATTCCGCAGCTGTGCATTATTCAGTGATTCTCTGAACGGGTGGCCATAAACAATAGACTCCAGACTATATCACAAGTGTTTAATAATCAGTGAGGCTGTGAAGGAACTGCCATATGAAACAGATTTCTCATTACTCCACATGTGCGTTATTCACTGTTGGTCTGAATGAGTAGCCATAAGACATAGATTCCTGATTATTCTCCATGTGTGCATTATTAAACAGGTTCTGTATGAGTGTCCATACCAAATAGAATCCTGACACTTACCCAGTTGTGTATTACTCAGTAATACCCAGAATTAGAGTTCATATGAAATAAACTCCTGACTATCACCCAGGTGTGTATCACTCAGAAAGGCACTTAATTCGTGGCTATCATAAGCAGTGCCCTGATTACTCCATAGAAGTTTATTATTTACTGAAAGTTTGAATGAGAGGCCAGAAATAATAAACACCTGACTATTGCCCTTTGTAAATTATTCAATAAGTTTCTTTTTTTTTTTTTTTTTTTTTTTTTTTTTTTTTTTTTTTTTTTTACTTAAACAGGTATAGGTACATTTTATTTGAACAGGTATAGGTATATTTTTTTTTTTTTTTTAATTTTTATTGCATTATAGGTTTGGGGGTACATGTGCAGAACAAGCAAGATAGTTGCATAGGTACACACATGGCACTGTGCTTTGCTGCTTTCCTCCCCTTCACCCACACTTGGTATTCATCCCCAGGCTATCCCCCCCAGGCCCCCCCAATAAGTTTCTAAATGTGTGGTAGTATGAAATAGAATCCTGAGGATTACCCAGGTGTGTATCATTCAGGGAGGCACATAGTGAGTGGCCATATAAAAAATGCTCGACTATTACTCCGGTGTGAACTTTTCACCGAGGCTCTAAATGAGTGGCTACATGAAGTAGACTCTTAACTCTTCCCCAGCTGTGCATTATTGAATGAGACTCTGACTAAGTGGGCATAGAAAAAAATTCTTGTTTGTTGCCCATGTGTGCATTACATACAGAGACTCTGAATGTGTATTTATTTGAAGGAGACCCTTGAGTATTTCTGAGGGGAGTATTATACACTGAGGCCCTGAACGAGTTACCATGTGAAAGAGATTTCTGATTTATTAGATATACATATTATTCACTGAAACTCTTAAATTGTGGCCTTATGAAATAGACTATATTTTACTTCAGAGGTGTTGGTTATTTTTTGACTCTTTTAACGAATCACCATATAAAATAGACTAGTGATCATTCCCCAAATGTTCAGTATTCGAAGAGGTGCTGTATGAAGTTCCATATCAAATAGTCTCCTGATTATCACACATGTGTGTATTATTCACGTAGCTGCGTTATTTGGGGCTACCTTAAAGAGGGTCCTGACTACTCCACACCTGTTTATTAGGCACTAAACCTCTCAATGAGAGGATATATGAAATAGAATCCTTACTAATGCCCCATTGTGCATTATTCAATCATGCTTTGATTGAGTGGCCATATAACCTGGACTCTGACTATTTCCAAGGTGAATATTCCTCAGTGAGATTCTGAATGAGTTAACACAGAAAATAGACTCATGACTCTATCCTTTTCACTATTTCTCAGCTGTGCATTTTTCACTGAGTCACTGGGTGAACAGTCATATCAAATAGTCTCCAGACGATTCCCCATGTGTGCATTATTCATTGAGTCTCTGAATAAGTGGCTATATATAATAGACTCCTGAGTGTTTTTCAGATATACATTATTCTTCAATGAGGTTCTGAATAAGTGTCCATGTAAAATACACTCCGGAATTTCCATAGTTCTGTATGATTCTGTTAGGATCGGAATGAGTGGCCATAAAATAGAGACTCCTGAATACTCCGCAGGTGTGTGTTTTTACATTCGGTATCTAAATGTGTGGCTATAGGAAATAGAATCCTTACGTTCCTTAAGGTGTATGTTATTCAGTTAGGTTCTGAATATGTGGCTATATGAAATAGAATCCTGACTTTCTCCAAGGTGTAAGTCATTCAGTTAGGTTCTAAGTATGGGACTATACAAAATAGAATTCTGCCTGCAGTACAGGAGTTCCTTATTCAATGAATCTTTGAAGTATTTGCTATATGTAATAGCGTCCTGAGTATTCCCCAGGTATGTATTATTCACTGAGGCTCTAAAACTTTGGACATATGAAATTGTTTTTTTACTAGTCCACAGGTATGTATTATTGATTCTGACTTTAAATATTTGGGCATATGTAATAGACTAGTGACTATTCTAACGTGTATTACTCACTCAGGCTTTGATTTTGTGGCCATATAAAATAGACTAGTGTCTATTCCACATGTGTGCATTATTCGCTGAGGCTGTAAATGAGAGGCTATATACAGTAGACTCCTAACGCTTCCCCAGGTGTGTGTTACTCAGTGAGGCTCTGAGTTTGTGACCATATGAAACAGGATTCTGTCTATCTAAAATATTTGTATTATTCAGTGAATATCTGAATGTGTGGCTCTATGAAATAGACTGCATAATACTTTACATTTGTGCATTATTCACTGAAATTACGAGTCATTGGCCATATGAAATGAAATCCTGATTAATCCACACGTGCATGTTATTCACTAAGGCTATGAATGAGTGTCCAAATGAAATAGACTCCTGGCTACCCCATGGGTGTGCACGATTCACCAAGGCTCTGAATGAATGTCCCTCGCAAATAGATTCCAAATTATTCTCTAGGTGTGTATTCTTTACAGAGGCTTACAAGATGTGGACATATTAATTAGATGCCTTCCTATAGCAAGGGTCTCTCTTACTCCCTGATGCTCTGAAAATGTGTATACATGAAAGAGACTCCTGACTACACCACATTATTAAGTGACACTCCGAATGAGGGGCCACATGAAAAACTCTCCTTACTATTCCACGGGTGTGCCTTATTGAGTGAGACTCTAAATGAGGGGATATAAGTAAATCCTGACTATTTTCCCAGGTGTGTACATTTAGTGCGTCTTCCAATGAGAGGCCAGAGGATAGAGACTTCTGACTATTCCGCAGGTGTGCATTATTCAGTGATTCTCTAAATGAGTGGCCATAAACAATAGACTCCAGACTATATCACAAGTGTGTAATATTCAGTGAGGCTGTGAAAGAACGGCGATATGAAACAGACTTCTCATTACTCCACATGTGCGTTATTCACTGTTTATCTGAATGAGTAGCTGTATGACATCGACTCATGATTATTCTCCATGTGTGCATTATTCAAACAGTTTCTGTATGAGTATCCATACCAAAAAGACTGCTGACACTCCATAGTTGTGTATTACTCAGAAATACCAAGAATTAGAGTTCATATGAAATAAATTCCTGACTATCACCTAGGTGTGTATCACTCAGGAAGGCACTTAATTCGTGGCTATCATAAGCAGTGCCCTGATTACTTCATAGAAGTTTATTGTTCACTGAAAATTTGAATGAGAGGCCAGAAAGAATAGACACCTGACTATTGCTCCATTTTGAATTATTCAATAAGGTTCTAAACGTGTGGTTGTGTGAAATAGAATCCTGAGGATTCCCCAGGTGTGTATCATTTATGGAGACACATAGTGTGTGGCCATATAAAATATGCTCGACTATTACTCCGGTGTGAATTATTCACCGAGGCTCTAAATGATTTGCTACATGAAGTAGACTCTTAACTCTTACCTTGGTGTGTATTATTGAATGAGATTCTAAGTGGGCATAAAAAAGAGACTCTTTTGTATTTCCCATGTGTGCATGACTTACAGAGACTCTGAATGTGTCCTTATTTGAAGTAGAACCTTGACTATTTCTGAGGGTAATATTCTGCCCAGAGGCCCTGAATGAGTGGCCATGTGAAAGAGATTCCTGAATTTCAGATATATATGTAACTAATTGAAACACTGATAGAGTGGTTTTATGTAATAGACCCCATTTTACTCCACAGGTGTGCGTTATTTTTTGACTCTCCAAACTAATCACCATATAAAATTGACTAGTGATCATTCCACAAATGAGCAGTATTCAAAGAGGTGCTGTAAAAGGGTCCATATCAGATAGTCTCCTGACTATCAAACATGTGTGTATTATTCACATAGCTGAGTAATTTGGGGCCACCTTAAAGTGGGTCATGACTACTCCACAGCTGTTTATTATGCACTGAAGCCTGAATGAGAGGCCATATAAAATAGACTCCTTACTATTGCTTCATTGTGCATTATTCGGTAATTCTTTGATTGACTGGCCATATGACATGGACTCTGACTGTTTCCAAGGTGGGTATTCCTCAGTGAGTTTCTGAACGAGTTACTACAGAAAATAGACTCAAGACTCTACCCTCTTGACAATTTCTCAGCTGTGCAATTTTCACTGAGTCACTGGGTGAACGGTCATATCAAATAATCTCCAGAGTATTCCCCAGGTGTGCATTATTCAGTGAGTCTCTGAAGAAGTGGCTATATATAATAGAGCCTGAGTGTTTTTCAGATATATATGATTCTTCAATGAGGTTCTGAATAAGTTGCCATGTAAAATACAGTCCTGAATTTCCATAGTTCTGTATTATTCTGTGAGGCTCTGAATGAATGGCTATAATAGTGACTCCTGAATACTCCGTAGGTGTGCGTTTTTACATTCGTTATCTATATGACTGGCAATACGAAATAGAATCCTGACATTCCCCAAGGAGAATGTTATTCAGTTAGGTTCTGAATATGTGGCTATACGAAATAGAATTCTGCCTATAATACAGGTGTTCCTTATTCAATAAATTTCTGAAATAGATGCCATATGTAAGAGCGTCCTGAGTATTCCCCAGGTATGTATTATTCACTGAGACTCTAAAATCTTGGCCATATGAAATTGTTTTTAGCCTAGTTCACAGCTGTGTATTATTGACTCTGACTTTGAATATTTGGGCATATGGAATACACTTGTGACTATTCTAGGGTTGTGTATTACTCACTCAGGCTTTGATTTTGTGGCCATATGAAATTGATTAGTGTCTATTCCATACATGTACATTACTCGCTGAGGCTGTAAATGAGAGACTATATAAGGTAGAATCCTAACACTTCACCAGGTGTGTGTTACTCAGTGAGTTTCTCATTGTGTGACCATATGATACAGAATTCTATCTTAAATATTTGTATTATTGAGTGAATCTCTAAATGAGTGGCTCTACGAAATAGACAGCTTAGTACTTTACATTTGTGCTTTATTCACTGAAATTACGAGTCAGTGGCCATATGAAATGAAATCCTGAATAATCCACACGTGCATATTATCCACTGAAGCTATGAATGAGTGTCCAAATGAAATATTCTCCTGGCTACTTCATGGGTGTGCACTATTCACCGAGGCTCTGAATGAATGTCCATCAAAAATAGACTTGAAATTATTTTTCAAGTGTGTATTATTCAGTGAGGCTTACCAGATGTGGCCATATCAATTAGATGCTTTACTATAACAAGGGTCTCTCTTATTCACTAAGGCTCTGAAAATGTGTCTACATAAAATAGACTCCTGACTACACCACATTATTCAGTGACACTCTGAATGAGAGGACACATGAAAAAGTTTCCATACTATTCCACAGGTGTGCATTATTAAGAGAGACTCTAAATGAGGGCATATAAGTAAATTCTGATTATTTCCCCAGGAGTGTACATTTAGTGAGACTCTCAATGAGAGGCCATAGGATAGATACTTCTGACTATTCCGCAGGTGTGCATTATTCAGTGATTCTCTGAATGAGTGGCCATAAACAATAGATTCCAGATTATATCACAAGTGTGTAATATTCAGTGAGGCTGTGAAAGAACGGCTATATGAAACAGACTTCTCATTATTCCACATTTCCGTTTTTCACTGTTTTTCTGAATGAGTAGCCTTATGACATAGACTCCTGATTATTCTCCATGTGTGCATTATTCAAACAAGTTCTGTATGAATGTTCATACTAAATAGAATCCTGACACTCACCCAGTTGTGTATTACTCAACAATACCCAGAATTAGAGTTCATATGAAATGAACTCCTGACAATCACCCAGGTGTGTATCATTCAGGAAGGCACTTAATTCGTGGCTATCTTAAGCCGTGCCCTGATTACTCCATAGAAGTTTATTATTCACTGAAACTTTGAATGAGAGCCCAAAGAGAATAGACACCTAACTATTGCACCATTGTGGATTATTCAATAAGGTTCTATATGTGTGGTAGTATAAAATAGAATCCTGAGGATTCTCATGGTGTGCATCATTCAGGGAGGAACATAATGAGTGGCCACATAAAAAATGCTCGACTATTACTCCAGTGTGAATTATTCACTGAGGTGCTAAATGAGTGGCTACATGAAGTAGACTCTTAACTTTTCCCTCGGTGTGTATTATTGAATGAAACTCTAACTAAGTGGGCATAGAAAAGAGACTCTTGTGTATTGCCCATATGTGCATTACTTACAGAGACTCTGAATTGTCCTTATTTGAAGTAGACCCTTGACTCTTTTTGAAGGGAGTATTATGCACTGAGGTCCTGAACGAGTGTCCATGTGAAATAGATTCCTGACTTATCAGACATACATATAATTCACTGAAACACTGACAGAGTGGCTTTTTGTAATAGACCCCATTTTACTTCAGAGGTGTGTGTTACTTTTTGACTCTCCAAACAAATCACCATATAAAATTGACTAGTAATCTTTCCCCAAATTTGCAGTATTCGAAGAGATGCTGTAAAAGGGTCCATATCAAATAGTGCCCTGACTATCACACATGTGTGTATCATTCACGTATCTGCATAATTTGGGGTTATCTTAAAGAGGATTCTGACTACTCCACAGGTGTGTATTACACACTGAAGCCTCAATGAAAGGCCATATGAAATAGACTCCTTACTATTGCTCCATCGTGCATTGTTAGTTAATGCTTTGATTGAGTGGCCTTATGACCTGGACTCTGACTATTAACAAAATGGGTATTCTTCAGTGAGTTTCTGAACGAGTTACTACATAAAATAGACTCATGACTCTATCTTCTTGAATATTTCTCAGCTGTTCATTTTTCAGTGAGTCACTGGGTGAACGGTCATATCAAATATTCTCCAGACTATTCTTCAGGTGTGCATTATTCAGGGAGTCTCTGAATAAGTGGCTATATATAATAGAATCCTGAGTATTCTCCAGATATATATGATTCTTCAATGAGGTTTTGAATAATTGGCCATGTAAAATACACTCCTGAATTTCCATACTTCTGTATTATTCTGTGAGGCTCTGAATGAGTGGCCATAAAACAGACACTCCTGAATACTCCGCAGGTGTGCATTTTACATTCTGTATCTAAATGAGTGGCTATACACAATAGAATCCTGACTTTCCCCAATGTGTATGTTATTCAGTTAGGTTCTGAATATGTGGCTATCTGAAATAGAATCCTGACTTTCCCCAAGGTGAATGTCATTTAGTTAGGATCTTAATATGTGGCTATACAAAATTGAATTCTGACTACAATAATTGTTTCTTATTTAATTAATCTCTGAAATAGATGCCACATGCAATACGAACCACAGGGTTCCCCAGGGATGTATTATTCCCTGAGGCTCTAAAAGTTTTGCCATATGAAATTGGTTTTTGACTAGTTCACAGGTGTGTATTATTGACTCTGTCTTTGAATATTTGGGCATATGGAATAGACAAATGACTATTCACAAGTTGTGTATTACTCACTCAGGCTTTAAATTTGTCACCATATGAAATAGAGTAGTGCCTATTCCACACGTGTGCATTATTTGCTGAGGCTCTAAATGAGAGGCTATATAAAGTAGACTCCTAACGCTTCCCCAGGTGTGAGTTACTCAGTAAGGCTCTGATTGAGGGACAATATGAAACAGGATTCTTTGTATCTTAAATATTTGTATTATTCAATGAATCTCTGAATGAGTGGCTCTATGAAACAGACTGATGAGTACTTTACATTTGTGCATTATTCACTGAAATTGCGAGTAAGTGGTCATGTGAAATGAAATACTGACTAATCCACACGTGCATATTATCCACTGAGGCTATGAATGAGTGTCCACATATAATAGACTCCTGGTTACCCCACGGATGTGCCTTATTCACCGAGGCTCTTAATGGAATTCCCATCGCATATAGATTCCAAATTATTTTCCAGGTGTGTATTATTCAGTGAGGCTTATAATATATGGCCATATTTATTAGAAGCCTTACTACAGCAAGGATCTCTCTTATTCACTGAGGCTCTGAAAATGTGTCTACATACAATAGGCTCCTGATTACACCACATTATTAAGTGACACTGCAAATAACAGGCCACATGAAAGAGTCTCTTTACTATTCCACAGGTGTGCATTATTGAGTGAGAATTTAAAAGAGGGGATATACATATATCTTGACTATTTTCCCAGGTGTGTACATATAGTGAGCCTCTCAATGAGAGGCTATAGGATTGAGATTTCTCACTATTCCGAAGGTGTACATTATTCAGTGATTCTCTGAATGAGTGGCCATAAACAGTAGACTCCAGACTATATCACAAGTGTGTCATATTCAGTGAGGCTGTGAAAGAAAGGCCATATGAAACAGACTTCTCATTACTCCACATGTGGGTTATTCACTGTTTGTCTGAATGAGTAGCCTATGACATAGACTCCTGATTATTCTCCATGTGTGCATAATTCAAACAGGTTCTGTATGAGTGTTCATACCAAATAGACTCCTGACACTCCCCCAGATGTGTATTACTCAGCAATACCCAGAATTAGTGTTTATATGAAATAAACTCCTGACTATCACCAAGGTGTTGATTACTCAGGAAGGCACTTAATTCGTGGCTATCTTAAACAGTGCCCTGTTTACTCCATAGAAGTTTTTTATTCACTGAAACATTGAATGAGAGGCCAGAAAGAATAAACTCCTGACTATTGCTCCATTGTTAATTACTCAATAAGGTACTAAATATGTTCTATTGTGAAATAGAATCTGAGGATTCCCCAGGTGTGTATCATTCAGGGAGTCACATGGTGAGTGGCCATATAAAAAATTCTTGACTGTTCCTCCCGTGTGAATTATTCACTGAGGTGCTAAATAATTGGCTACATGAAGTAGACTCTTAAATCTTTCCCAAGTGTGTATTATTGAATGAAACTATGACTAAGTGGGCATAGAAAAGAGACTCTTGTGTATTGCCCCTGTGTGCCTTACTTAAAGAGACTGAATATGTACATTTTTGAAGTAGACACTTGACTATTTCTGAGGGGAGTATTATGCACTGAGGCCCTAAACCAGTGGCTATGTGAATGACATTCTTGACTTACAAGATATACATATTATTCACTGAAACACTGAAAGAGTGGCCTTATGTAATAGACTCCATTTTAATACACAGGTGTGCGTCAGTTTTTGACTCTCCAAACGAATCACCATATGAAATAGACTAGTGATTATTCCCCAAATGTGCAGTATTCGAAGAGGTGCTGTATGAGTGTCCATATCAAATAGGATCCTGACTATCACACATGTGTGCATCATTCAAGTAGCTGTGTATCTTGGGGCTACCTAAAAGAGGGACCTGACTACTCCAAAGCTCTTTATTATGAACTGAAGCTCTCAATTAAAGGCCATGTGTAATAGACTCCTTACTATTGCCCCATTGTGCATTATTCGTTAATGATTTCATTGAGTGGCCTTATGACCTGGACTCTGACTATTTCCAAGGTGGGTATTCTTCAGTTATTTTCTGAATGTGTCACCACAGATAATAGGCTCATGACTATTCTCTTGCATTTTTCACTGAGTCACTGGAAAACGGTCATACAAAATAGTCTCTGGAATATTCTGCAGGTGTGCATTCCGTGAGTCTCTGAATAAGTGGCTATATATAATAGAATCTTGAGTATTTTCCAGATATACATGATTCTTTAATGAGGTTCAGAATAAGTGGCCATGGAAAATACACTCCTGAATTTCCATAGTTCTGTATTATTCTGTGAGGCTCTGAATGAGTGGCCATAAAACAGACACTCATGAATACTCTGCAGGTGTGCGCTTTTCCATTTGGTATCTAAATGGGTGGCTAAAGGAAATAGAATCCTGACTTTCCCCAAGGTGTGTGTTATTCAGTTAGGTTCTGAATATGTGGCTATACGAAATAGAATTCTGCCTTTCCCAAGGTGTATGTCTTTCAGTTAGGTTCTGAATATGTGGCTATAAAAAATAGAATTCTGACTACAATACAGTTGTTCCTTATTCAGTGAATCTCTGAAATAGGTGCCATATGTAATAGCATCCTGATTATTTCCCAGGTATGTATTATTCACTGAGGCTCTAAATCTTTGGCCATATGAAATTGTTTTTTTGACTAGTCCACAGGTGTGTATTATTGACTCTGACTTTGAGTATTTGGGCATATGGAACAGAATTGTGACTATTCAAAAGTTGTGTATTACCCACTCAGGCTTTGATTTTGTGGCCATATCAAATAGACTAGTGTCTATTACACACATGAGCATTATTAGCTGAGGCTGCAAATGAGAGGCTATATAAAGTAGACTCCTAAGGTTTCCCCAGGTGTGTGTTACTCAGTGAGGCTCTGATTGTGTGACAATATGAAACAGGATTGTGTCTGTCTTAAATATTTGTATTATTCAGTGAATTTCGAAATGAGTGGCTCTGTGAAATAGACTGCTGAGTACTTTATATTTGTGCACTATTCACTGAAATTACGAGTCAGTGGCCACATGAAATGTAATCCTGATTAATCCCCACGTGCATATTATCCACTGAGGCTATGAATAGTGTCCAATTGAAATAGACACCTGGATACCTTACGGTTGTGCATTATTCACAGTGTCTCTGAATGAATATCCATCAAAAATAGACTCCAAATTATTTCCCTGGTGTGTATTATTAAGTAAGGCTTACAATATGTGGTCATATTAATTACATGCCTTACTATAGCAAGAGTCTCTTTTATTCACTGAGGTTCTGAAAATTTGTCTACATATAATAGACTCTTGAATTCACCACATTATGCAGTGGCACTTCGAAAGAGTAGCCAAATGAAAAAGTCTCCATACCCTTCCACAGGTGTGTATTATTAAGTGAGATTCTAAATAAGGCGATATAAGTAAATTCTTACTATTTTCCCAGGTGTATACATTAAGTGAGGCTCTCGATGAGAAGCCATAGGATAGAGACTTCTGATTATTCCCCAGGTGTGCATTATTCAATGATGCTCTGAATTAGTGGACATAAACAATAGACTCCAGACAATATCACAGGTGTGTAATATTCAGTGAGGCTGTGAAAGAAAGGCCATATAAAACAGACTTCTCATTACTCCACATGTGGGTTATTCACTGTTTGTATGAATGAGTAGCCATATGATATAGATTCCTGATTATTCTCCATGTCTGCATAATTCAAACAGGTTCTGTATGAGTGTCCATAACAAATAGACTCCTGACACTCCCCCAGTTGTGTATAACTCAGCAATACCCAGAATTAGCGTTTATATGAATTAAACTCCTGACTATCACACAGGTGTGTATTACTCAGGAAGGCACTGAATTCGTGGCTATCTTAAACAGTGCCCTAATTACCCCATATAAGTTTTTTATTCACTGAAAAGTTGAATGAGAGGCCAGAAAGAATAGACACCTGACTACTGCTCCATTGTGAATTATTCAATAAAGTTCTAAATGTGTGGTATTATGAAATAGAATGTGATGATTTCCCAGGTGTGTATCATTCAGGGAGTCACATAGTGAGTGGCCATATAAAAAATTCTCGACTGTTACTCAGGTGCGAATTATTCACTGAGGCGCTAAAAGAATGGCTACATAAAGTAGACCCTTAAATCTTTCCCAGTTGTGTATTATTGAATGAAACTCTGACTAAGTGGGCATAGAAAAGAGACTCTTGTGTATTGCCCCTGTGTGCTTTACTTACAGAGACTCTGAATGTGTACTTTTTTGAAGTAGACCCTTGACTATTTCTGAGGGGAGTATTATGCACTGAGGCCCTGAACGAGTTCCTATGTGAAAGACATTCCTGAATTATCAGATATACATATTATTCACTGAAACACTGAAAGAGTGGCCTTATGTATTAGAACCCATTATATTTCGACAGGTGTGCGTTTGAGTCTCCGAACGAATTACCATATGAAATAGACTAGTGATTGTGATTATTACCCAAATGTGCAGTCTTAGAAGAGGTGCTGTATGAGTGTCCGTATCAAATAGTCTCTTATCACACATGTGTGTATCATTCACGTAGCTGCGTAACTTGGGGCTCCCTAAAAGAGGGTCCTGACTACTCCACAGCTCTTTATTAGGCACTGAAACTCTCAATGAAAGGCTATATGTAATAGACGTTTTACTATTGCCCCATCGTGCATTATTCGGTAATGCTTTGATTCAGTGGCCTTATGACATGGACTCTGACTATTCTCAAGGTGGATATTCTTCAGTTAGTTTCTGAATGTGTCACCACAGAAAATAGACTTATGATTCTTTTCTCTTGACTCTATCTCAGCTGTGCATTTTTCACTGAGTAACTGGGTGAACGGTCATATCTAATCATCTCCAGACTATTCCCCAGGTGTGCTTTATTTGGTGAGTCTCTGAATAAGTGTCTATGTGAAATAGAATCCTGAGTATTTTCCAGATACACAAGATTCTTCAATGAGGTTCTCAATAAGTGGCCATGTAAAATACACACCTGAATTTTCATAGTTCTGTATTATTCTATGAGTCTCTGAATGAGTGGCCATAAAACAGAAACTCCTGAGTATTCTGAAGGTGTGTTTTTTTTACATTTGGTATCCAAATGGGTGGATATAGGAAATAGAATCCTGACTTTCCCCAAGGTGTATGTTATTCAGTTAGGTTTTGAATATGTGGCTATGGAAAATAGAATCCTGACTTTTCCCAATGTGTATGTTTTTAAGTTACTTTCTGAATTTGTGGCTATACATAATAGATTTCTGACTACAATAGAGGTGTTCCTTATTAAATGAATCTCTGAAATGGGTGCCATATGTAATAGCATCCTGAGTATTTCCCAGGTATGTAGTATTCACTGAGGCCCTAAACTTTGGACATATGAAATTGATTTTTGACTAGTCCACAGGTGTGTATTTTTGATTCTGACCTTGAATATTTGGGCATATGGAATAGACTTGTGACTATTGTAAAGTTGTGTATTACTCACTCAGGCTTTGATTTTCTAGCCATATAAAGTAGAATAGTGTCTATTCCACACGTGTGCATTATTCGCTGAGGCTGCAAATGAGAGGCTATATAAAGTACACTCCTAAAGTTTACCCAGGTGTGTGTTAATCACTGATGCTCTGATTTTGTGACCATAAAAAGCAGGATTCTGGCTCTCTTAAATATTTGTATTATTCAGTGAATCTCGGAATGAGTGGCTCTGTGAAATAGACTGCGGAGTACTTTATAGTTGTTCATTATTCACTGAAATTATGAGTCACTGGCCATATGAAATGAAATTCTGACTAATCCACACATGCATATTTTCCACTGAGGCTATGAATAGTGTCCAAATGAAATAGACACCTGGCTACCACACTGTTGTGCATTATTCAACGTGGCTCTGAATGAATGTCCATCAAAATTAGACTCCAAATTATTCCACAGGTGTGTATTATTTAGTAAGGCTTACAAGATGTGGCCATAGGGGCCCAAAGTGGCTCCAGCCGGATGTCGTGGCATTGGCGAAGGCGAGGCCAAGAGTTCAAGGCCAACCAACCTCAGCAACCTTACAAGCTCTCATTGATTGGCAAAAAAAAAGATGTGGCCATATTAATTAGATGCCTTACTATAGCAAGAGTCGCTTTTATTCACTGAGGTTCTAAAAATTTGTCTACATAAAATAGATTCATAAATTCACCACATTATTCCGTGGCACTTTGAAAGAGTATCCACATGAAAAATTCTCAATCCCCTTCCACAGGTGTGTATTATTGAGTGAGACACGAAATGAGGTGATATAAGTAAATCCTGACTATTTTCCCAGGTGTGTACCTTTAGTGAGGCTCCCGATGAGAGGCCATAGGAAAGAGACTTCTGATTAATCCCCAGGTGTGCATTATTCAGTCATGCTCTGAATGAGTGGCCATAAACAATAGACTCCAGACTATAAAATAGGTGTGTAATATTCAGTGAGGCTGTAAATAAAGGCCATATAAAACAGACTTCTCATTACATCACATGTGAGTTATTGACTGTTTGTCTGAATGAGTAGCCATATGACATAGACTTCTGATTATTCTCCATGTGTGCAGAATTTAAACAGGTTCTGTATGAGTGTCCATACCAAATAGACTCCTGACACTCCCCCAGTTGTGTGCTACTGAGCAATATGCAGAATTAGCGTTTATATGAAATAAACTCCTGACTATCACCCAGGTGTGTATTAGGAAGGCATTTAATTCGTAGCTATCTTAAACGGTTCCCTGATTACTCCACAGAAGTTTTTTATTAACTGCAACTTTGAATGAGAGTCCAGAAAGAATATACACCTGACTATTGCTCCATTGTGAATTATTCAACAAGGTTCTAAATATGTGCTATAATGACATAGAATGTGAGGATTCTCCAGGTGTGTATCATACAGGGAGTCACATAGTGAGTGGCCATATAAAAAATTCTCGACTGTTACTCAGGTGTGAATTATTCACTGAGGCGCTAAATGAGTGTGTACATGAAGTAGACTCTTAACTATTTCCCAGCTGTGTATTATTGAATGAAACTATGACTAAGTGGGCATAGAAAAGAGACTCTTGTGTATTGCCCATGTGTGCATTACTTACAGAGACTCTGAATGTGTACTTTTTTGAAGTAGACCCTTGACTATTTCTGAGCGGAGTATTATGCAGTGAGGCCCTGAACGAGTCTCCATGTGAAAGACATTCCTGATTTATCAGATATACATATTATTCACTGAAATTCTGAAAGATTGGCCTTAGCTAATAGACCCCATTTTCCTCGACAAGTGTGCGTTAATTTTTGACTCTTCAAACGAATCACCATATGAAATTCACTAGTCATTGTTCCCAAATGTGCAGTATTCGAAGAGGTGCTGTACGATTGTCCATATCAAATAGTCTCCTGACTATCACACATGTATGTATCATTCACATATCTGCATAACTTGGGGCTACCTAAAATAGGGTCCTGAGTACTCCACAGCTCTTTATTATGCACTGAAGCTCTCAATGAAAAGCCATATGTAATAGACCTTTTACTATTGCCCCATCGTGCATTATTCCGTAATGTTTTGATTGAGTAGCCTTATGACATGGACTCTGACAATTTCCAAGGTCGGTATTCTTCAGTTAGTTTCTGAATGTGTCACAACAGAAAATAGACTCATGACTCTATTCTCTTGACTCTATCTCAGCTGTGCATTTTTCACCGAGTCACTGGGTGAACGGTCATATCAAATAGTCTCCAGACTATTCCCCAGGTGTGCATTATTCCATGAGTCTCTGAGTAAGTGGCTATGTATAATTGAATACTGAGAATTTTTCAGATATACATGATTCTTCAATGAGGTTCTGAATAATTGGCGATGTAAAATACACTCCTGAATTTCCATAGTTCTGTATTATTCTGTGAGGCTCTGAATGAGTGGCCATAAAACAGACACGCCTGAATACTCTGCAGGTGTGCGCTTTTACATTTGGTATCTAAATGGGTGGCTATGGGAAATAGAATCCTGACTTTCCCCAAGGTGCATGTTATTCCGTTATGTTCTGAATATGTGGCTATGGGAAATAGAATCCTGACTTTCCCCAATGTGTATGTCTTTAAGTTACTTTCTGAATTTGTGGCTATACAAAATAGATTTCTGACTACAATATAGGTGTTTCTTATTCAATGAATCTCTGAAATAGATGCCATATGTAATAGCGTCCTGAATTTTTCCCAGGTATGTAGTATTCACTGAGGCCCTAAAACTTTGGCCATATGAAATTGTTTTTTGACTAGTCCACAGGTGTGTATTATTGACTCTGACGTTGAATATTTCGGCATATGGAATAGACTTGTGACTATTTTAAAGTTGTGTGTTATTCACTCAGGCTTTGATTTTCTAGCCATATAAAACAGGCTAGTGTCTATTTCGCACGTGTGCATTACTCGCTGAGGCTGTAAATGAGAGGCTATATGAAGGAGACTCCTTATGCTTCCCCAGGTGTTTGTTACTCAGTGAGGCTCGGATTGTGTTACTATATGAAACAGGATTCTGTCTATCTTAAATATTTGTATTATTCAGTGAATCTCTGAATGAGTGGCTTTATGAAATAGACTGCTGAGTACTTTACATTTTTTCATTATTCACTGAAATTACGAGTTTCTGGCCAAATAAAATAAAATCCTGAGTAATCCACACGTGCATATTATCCACTGAGTCTATGAATGAGTGTCCAAATAAAAGAGAGTCCTGGCTACCCCACGGGTGTGATTTATTCACCGAGGATCTGAATGAATGTCCATGGATAGTAGACTCCAAATGATTCTCCAGGTGTTAATTACTCAGTGAGGCTTACAATATGTGGCCATATTGATTAGATGCCTTAGTAGAGCAAGGGGCTCTCATATTCACTGTCGCTCTGAAAATGGGTCTACATGAAATAGACTCCTGACTACACCACATTATTCAGTGACACATTGAATGAGAGGCCACATGAAAATGTCTCCTTACTATTCCACAGATGTGCATTATTGAGTGATACTCTAAATGAAAAGACATAAGTAAATCCTGACTATTTTCCCAGGTGTGTACACCTAGTGAGGTTCTCAATGAGAGTCCATAGGTCTCTGACTATTCCGCAGGTGTGCATTATTCAGTGATTATTTGAATGAGTGGCCATACAAAAAATACTCCAGACTATATGTCATGTGTGTAGTATTCGGTGATGCTGTGAAAGAACGGCCATATGAAACAGATTTCTCATTACTCCACATATGTGTTATTCACCTTTTGTCTGAATGAGTAGCTATATGACATAGACTCCTGATAATTCTCCATGTGTGCAATATTCAAACAGGTTCTGTATGAGTATCCATATCAAATAGACTCCTGACACTCCCCCAGTTCTGTATTACTCAGCAATACCCAGAATTATAGTTCATATTAAATAAACCCCTGACTCTCACCAAGGAGTGTATCACTTAGGAAGGCACTTAATTAATTGCTATCTTAAACAGTGCCCTGATTACTCCATAGAAATATACTATTCACTGAAACTTTGAATGAGAGGCCAGAAAGAATAGACACCTGCCTATTGCTCACTTGTGAATTATTCTAGAAGGTTCTAAATGTGTGGTAGTATGAAATAGAATCCTGAGAATACCCCTGGTGTGTCTTTCAGGGAGGCACATAGAGAGTGGCCATATAAAAGATGCTCGACTATTACTCCAGTTTGAATTATTCACTGAGGTTCTAAATGAGTGTCTACATGAAGTAGACCCTTAAGTCTTCCCCAGGTGTGTATTATTGAATGAGACGCTGACTAAGTGGGCACAGAAAGGAGACTTTTGTGTATTGCCCATGTGTGCATTACTTACAGAGACTCTGAATGTGTACTTATTTGAAGTAGACCCTTGACCCTTTCTGAAGGGAGTGTTATGCACTGAGGCCCTAAACGAGTGGCAATGTGAAAGAGATTCCTGACTTATCAGATATACATATTATTCACTGAAACACTGAAAGAGTGGCCTTATATAATTGACCCCATATTACTCCACAGGCGTGCATTATTTTTGACTCTCCAAGCAAATCACCATATGAATTAGACTAGTTATTGTTTCCCAAATGTGCAGTATTTGAACAGGTGCTGTATGAGTGTCCATATCAAACAGTCTCCTGACTACCACAAAAGTGTGTATTATTCACATAGATGCATAATATGGGGCTACCTTAAATAGGGTCCTGATTACTCCACAGCTGTTTACTACACACTGAAGCTCTGAATGAGAGGCCATATGAAATAGACTCCTTGCTATTGCTCCGTTGTGCATTATTCGGTAATGCTTTGATTCAGTGGCCTTATGACCTGGACTCTGACTATTTCCAAGGTATGGTATTCTTCAGTGGGATTCTAAACGAGTTGACATATAAAATAGACTCATGACTCTATCCTCTTGACTATTTCTCTGCTGTGCATTTTTCACTGAGTCACTGGGTGAATGATCATATCAAATAGTCTTCGGACTATTCCCCAGGTGCGCATTATTCAGTGTGTCTCTGAATAAGTGGGTATATATAATAGAAACCTGAGTATTTTCCAGATATATATGATTCTTCAATGAGTTTCTGAATAGGTGGCCATGTAAAATACTCTCCTGCATTCTCATAGTTCTGTATTATTCTGTGAGGCTCTGAATGAATGGCCATAAAACAGAGACTCCTGAATTCTCCGCAGGTGTGCGTTATTACAAACGGTATCTAAATGAGTGGCTATATGAAATATAATCCTGACTTTCCCCAAGGTGTATGTTATTCAGTTAGGTTCTGAGTATGTAGCTATACGAAATAGAATCCTGACTTTCCCCAAGGGGTATGTCATTCAGTTAGGTTCTGAATATGTGATTATACCTGATCGAATTCTGAGTACAATACAGGTGTTCCTTATTCAATGAATCTCTGAAATAGGTGCCATATGTAATAGCGTCCTGAGTATTCCCCAGGTATATATTATTCACTGAGGCTCTAAAACTTTGGCCTTATGAAATTGTTTTTTGACTAGTCCACAGGTGTGCATTATTGACTCTGACTTTGAATATTTGGCGATATGTAATATATTAGTTACTATTCTAAAGTTGTGTACTACTCAACCAGGCTTTGATTTTGTGGCCCTATAAAATAGACTAGTGGCTATTCCACAAGTGTGCATTATTCACTAAGGCTGTAAATAAAAGGGTATATAACGTAGACTCCTAATGCTTCCCCAGGTGTGTGTTACTCAGTGAGACTCTGATTGTGTGACCATATGAAACAGGATTCTGTCTATCTTAAATATTTCTATTATTCAGTGAATCTCTGAATGAGTGGCTTTATGAAATAGACTGCTGAGTACTTTACATTTTTTCATTATTCACTTAAATAACGAGTCTGTGGCCATATGAATTGAATTCCTGACTAATCCACACGTGCATATTATTCACTGAGGCTATGAATGAGTGTCCAAATGAAATAGACTCCTGGCTATTCCATGGCTGTGCATTATTCACCGAGGCTCTGAATGAATGTCCATCGAATATAGACTCCAATTTATTCTCCATGTTTTTTTTTTTTTAGTGAGGCTTACAAGATGTGGCCATATTCATTAGATGCCTTACTATAGGAAGGGTCTCTCTTATTCACTGAGGCTCTGAAAACGTGTCTACACGAAATAGACTCCCGACTACACCACAGTTCTCAGTGACACTCCTAATGAGAGGCCACATGAATAAGTCTCCTTACTATTCCACAGGTGTGCATTATTGAGTGATACTCTAAAGGAGGGGATATAAGAAAATACTGACTATTTTTCCAGGTGTGTACATTTAGTGAGGCTCTCAATGTGAGGCCATAAAATAGAGACTTTTGACCATTCCGCAGGTATGCATTATGCAGTGATTCTCTGAATGACTGGACATAAACAATAGACTCCATACTATATCACAAGTGTGTAATATTCAGTGAGGTTGTGAAAGAATGCCCATATGAAACAGACTTCTCATTACTCCACATTTGCCTTATTCACTGTTTGTCTGAATGAGTAGCCTTATGACATAAACTCCTGATTATTCTCCATGTGTGCTTTATTCAAATATTTTCTGTGTGACTGTCTACACCAAATAGACTCCTGACACTCCCCCAGTTGTGTATTACTCAGCAATACCCAGAATTAGAGTTCATATGAAATAAACTCCTGACAATCACATAGGTGTGAATCACTCAGGAAGGCACTTAATTTGTGCTATCTTAAACAGTGCCCTGATTGCTACATAGAAGTTTATTATTCACTGAAATTTTGAATGAGAGCCAAGAAAGAATACACACTTGACTATTGCTCCATTGTGCATTATACAATAATGTTCTAAATGTGAGACAGTATGAAATAGAATCCTGAGGATTCCCCAGGTGTGTATCATTCAGGGAGGCACATAGTAAGTGGCCATATAAAAAATGCCTGACTATTACTCCGGTGTGAAGTATTCACTGAGATTCTAAATGAGTGGCTACATAAAGTAGACTCTTAACTCTTCCCCAGGTGTGTATTATTGAATGAGACTCTAACTAAGTGGTCATAGAAAAGAGACTCTTGTGTATTGCCCATGTGGGCATTACTTACAGTGACTCTGAATGTGTACTTATTTAAAGTAGACCCTTGACTATTTCTGAGGGGATTGTTATGCACTGAGTTCCTGAACGAGTGGCCATGTGAAAGAGATTCCTGCCTTTTAAGATATACATATTATTCACTGAAAGAGTGGTCTTATGTAAGGAAAACCAGTTTACTCCCCAGGTGTGCGTTGTTTTTGACTCCCAAAACGAATCACCATGTGAAATAGACTAGTGATTATTCCCCAAATGTGCAGTATTCGAAGAGGCGCTGTATAAGTATCCATATCAAATAGTCTCCTGACTATCACACATGTGTATATCATTCACTTAGCTGCGTAATTTGTGGCTACCTTAAAGAGGGTCCTGAACTCTCCACAGCTGTTTATTATGCACTGAAGCTCACAATGAGAGGCTATATGAAATAGACTTTTTACTATTGCCCCATTGTGCATTATTCGGTAATGTTTTGATTGAGTGGCCATACGACCTGGACTCTGACTATTTCCAAGGTGGGTATTCCTCATTAATTTTTTTGAATGAGTTACCACAGAAAATAGGCTGATGACTCCATCCCCTTGACTATTTCTCAGCTATGCATTTTTCACTGAGTCACTGGGTGAACGGTCATATCAAATAGTCTTCAGACTATTCCCCAGGTGTGCATTATTCAGGGAGTCTCTGAATAAGTGGCCATATATATTTTAACCCTGAGTATTGTACAGATATATATGATTCTTCAATGAGGTTCTGAATAAGTGGTTATGTAAAATACACTCCTGAATTTCCATAGTTCTGTATTACTCTGTGAGGCTATGAATGAATGGCCATAAAAGAGAGACTCCTGAATACTCCGCAGGTGTGCATTTTTACATTCGGTATCTAAATGAGTGGCTATACGAAATAGAATCCTGACTTTCCCCAAGGTGTATGTTATTTAGCTAGATTCTGAATATGTGGCGATATGGAATAGAATGCATACTTTCCACATTGCGTATGTCATTTGGTTATTTTCTGAATATATGGCTATATGAAATAGAATTCTGAGTACAACACAGGTGCTCCTTATTCAATGAATCTCTGAAATAAATGCCATATTTAATAGCGTCCTGAGTATTTCCCAGGTATGTATTATTCACTGAGTTTCTAAAACTTCGGCTGTACAAAATGTTTTTTGACTAGTAGACGGGTGTGTAATATTGACTCTTACTTTGAATAATTGGGCATATAGAATAGACTAGTGACTATTCTAAAGTTGTGTATTACTCACTCAGGCTTTGATTTTGTGGCCATATAGAACAGACTAGTGTCTATTCAACATGTGTGCATTATTTGGTGAGGCTGTAAATGAGAGTCTATATAAAGTAGACTCCTAACTCTTCCCCATGTGTGTGTTACTCAATGAGGATCTGATTGTGTGCACATATGAAACAGGATTCTATCTTAAATATTTGTATTATTCAGTGAATCTCTGAATGCGTGGCTCTATGAAATAGACTGCCGAGTACTATACATTTGTGCATTATTCACTAAAATTACGAGTCTGTGGCCATGTGAAATGAATTCCTGACTGATCCACACGTGCATATTATCCTCTGAGACTATGAAGGAGTGTCCAAATGAAATAGCCTCCTGGCTACCCCAAGGGTGTGCATTATTCACCGAGGCTCTGAATGAATGTCCATCGAAAATAGACTCCAAATTATTTTCCAGGTGTGTGTTATACGGTAAGGCTTACAAGATGTGGCCATATTATTTAGACGTCTTACTATAGCAAGAGTCTCTCTTATTCACTAAGGCTCTGAAATTGTGTCGTCATTAAATAGACTCCTGACTACACCACATTTTTCAGTGACACTCCGAATGAAAGGCCACATGAAAAAGTCTCCTTACACTTCCACAGGTGTGCATTATTGAGTGAGACTCTAAATGAATTGATATAAGTAAATACTGACTATTGTCCCTGGTGTGTACATTTAGTAAGTGTCTCAATGAGAGGCCATAGGATAGAGACTTCTGACCATTTCGCAGGTGTGCATTATTCAGTGATTCTCTGAATGAGTGGCCATAAACAATAGACTCCAGACTATATCACAAGTGTGTAATATTCAGTGAGGTTGTGAAAGAATGGTCACATGAAACAGACTTTTCATTACTCCACATGTGCGTTATTCACTGTTTGTCTGAAGGAGTAGCCGTATGACATAGACTCCTGATTATTCTCCATGTGTGCATTATTCAAACAGGTTCTGTATGAGTGTTCATACCAAATAGACTCCTGACACTCAACCAGTTGTGTATTAGTCAGCAATACCCAGAATTAGAGTTCATATGAAATATACTCCTATCACCCAGGTGTGTTTAACTCAGGAAGGAACTTAATTCATGGTTATCTTAAGCAGTGCCCTGATTGCTACATAGAAGTTTATTATTCACTGAAACTTTGAATGACAGCCAAGAAAAAATACACACTTGACTATTGCTCCATTGTGCATTATTCAATAATGTTCTAAATGTGAGACAGTATGAAATAGAATCCTGAGAATTCCCCAGGTGTGTATCATTCAGGGAGGCACATAGTGAGTGGCCATATAAAAAATGCCCGACTATTAGTCTGGTGTGAATTATTCACTGAGACTCTAAATGAGTCGATACATAAAGTAGACTCTTAACTCTTCCCCAGTTGTGTATTGTTAAATGAGACTCTAACTACATGGGCATAGAAAAGAGACTCTTTTGTATTGCCCATGTGTGCATTACTTACAGAGACTCTTAACGTGTACTTATTTGAAGTAGACCCTTGACTTTTTCTGAGGGGATTGTTATGCACTGAGTTCCTGAACGAGGGGCTTTGTGAAAGAGATTCCTTACTTTTCAGATATACATATTATTCACTGAAACACTGAAAGAGTGGCCTTATGTAAGAGAAACCATTTTACTCCACCGGTGTGCGTTGTTTTTTGATTCCACGAATGAATCAGCATGTGAAATAGACTAGTGATTATTCCCCAAATGTGCAGTATTCGAAGAGGTGCTGTATGAGTATCCATATCAAATAGTCTCCCGCCTATCACACATGTGTGTATCATTCAAGTAGCTGAATAATTTGTGGCTACCTTAAAGAAGATCCTAAATACTCCACAGCTGTTTATTATGCACTGAAGCTCTCAATGAGAGGCTTTATGAAATAGACTCCTTACTATTGCCCCATTGTGCATTATTCGGTAATTATTTGATTGAGTGGCCATACGACATGGACTCTGACAATTTCCAAGGTAGGTATTCTTCAGTAAGTTTCTGAATGAGTTACCAGAGAAAATATGCTCATGACACCATCCTCTTGACTATTTCTAAGCTGTGCCTTTTTCACTGAGTAACTAGGTGAACGGTCATATCAAATAGTCTCCAGACTATTCCCCAGGTGTGCATTATTCAGTGAGTCTCTAAATAAGTGGCTATATATAATTGAATTCGGAGTATTTTGCAGATATATATAATTCATCAATGAGGTTCTGAATAAGTCCCCATAGAAAATACACTCCTGAATTTTCATAGTTCTGTATTACTCTGTGAGGCTCTGAATGAGTGGCCATAAAACAGAGACTCCTGAATACTCCACAGGTGTGCGTTTTCACATTCGGTATCTAAATGAGTGGCTATACGAAATAGAAACCAGACTTTTTCCAAGGTGTATATTATTCAGTTAGGTTCTGAATATGTGGCTATATTAAATAGAATCCTGACTTTCCACATGGTGTATGTTATTCAGTTAGGTTCTGAATATATGGCTATACAAAATAGAATTCTGACTACAATACCGGTGTTCCTTATTCAATGAATCTCTGAAATAGATGCCATATGTAATAGCGTTCTGAGTATTTCCCAGGTATGTATTATTCACTTAGGCTTTAAAACATTGGCCATATGAAATTGTTTTTTGACTAGTCCACAGGTCCGCATTATTGACTGTGACTTTGAATATTGGGGCATATGGAATAGACTTGTGACTATTCTAAAGTTGTGTATTACTCACACAGGCATTGATTTTGTTGCCATATAAACCACCCTAGTGTCTATTCCACACATCTGCATTATTCACTGAGGCTATAAAAGAGTGGCTATATAAAGGAGACTCCTAACGCTTCCCCAGGTGTGTGTTACTCAGTGAATCTCTGATTGTGTGACCATATGAAACAGGATTCTGTCTATCTTAAATATTTGTATTAATCAGTGAATCTCTGAATGAGTTGCTCTATGAAATAGACTGCCGAGTACTTTACATATGTGCATTATTCAATAAAATTACGAGTCAGTGGCCATATGAAATGAAATCCTGACTAATACACATGTGCATATTATTCACTGAGGCTATGAATGAGTGTCCAAAATAAATAGACTCCTGGTTATGCCACGGCTGTGCATTATTCACTGTGGCTCTGAATGAATGTCCATTGAAAATAGACTCCAAATTATTTTCCAGATATGTATTTTTCAGTGAGGCTTACAAGATGTGGCCATATTAATTATATGCCTTACTTTAGAAAGGGTCTCTCTTATTCATTGAGGCTCTGAAAATGTGTCTACCTGAAATAGACTCCTGACTACACCACATTCTGCAGTGACACTTCGAATGAGAGGCCACATTAAAAAATCTCCTTACATTTCCACAGGTGTGCATTACTGAGTGAGACTCTAAATAAGGGGATATAAGTAAATCCTGACTATTTTCTCAGGTGTGTAAATTTAGTGAGGCTCTCAATGAGAGGCCATAGGATAGAAACTTCTGTCCATTACGCAGGTTCGCATTATTCAGTGATTCTCTGAATGAGTGGCCATAAACAATAGACTCCAGACTATATCACAAGTGTATAATATTCAGTGAGGCTGTGATATAATGGCCATATGAAACAGACATCTCTTTACTCCACATGGGCGGTTATTCACTATTTGTCTGAGTGAGTACCCGTATGACATAGACTCCTGATTATTCTGCATGTGTGCATTATTCAAACAGTTTCTCTGTGACTGTCCACACTAAATAGACTCCTGACACTCCAACAGTTGTGTATTACTCAGCAATACCCAGAATTAGAGTTCATATGAAATAAACTCCTGATAATCACCCAGGTGTGTATCACTCAGGAAGGCACTTAATTTGTGGCTATCTTAAACAGTGCCCTAATTGCTACATAGAAATGTAGTATTCACTGAAACTTTGAATGAGAGCACAGAAATAATAGACACCTGACTATTGCTCCATTGTAGATTATTCAATAATGTTCTAAATGTGAGGCAGTATGAAATAGAATCTTGAGGATTCCCCAGGTGTGTATCTTTCAGGTATGCACATAGAGAGTGGCCATATAAAAAAGGCCCAAATATCTCTCTGGTGTGAATTATTCACTGAGACTCAAAATGAGTCCCTACAGAAAGTAGACTCCTAACTCTTCCCCAGGTGTGTATTATTGAATGAGACTCTAACTAAGTTGGCATAGAAAAGAGACTCTTGTGTATTGCCCATGTGTGCATTACTTACAGAGACTCTGAATGTGTATTTATTTGAAATAGACACTTGACAATTTCTGAGGGAATTTTTTTAATTAATTAATTAATTTATTTATTTTAATTTTTATTGAATTATAAGTTTGGGAGTACATGTGCAGAGCGTGCAAGATAGTTGTATAGGTACACACAGGGCAGTGTGTTTTGTTGCCTTCCTCCCCTTCACCCACACTTGGAATTTGTCCCCAGGATATTTCTCCCCAACACCCCCGATGTCCCTCCCCCATTCCCCCCTATTGAACCCAATGTGTAGTAGACCCCCTCCCTGTGTCCATGTGTTCTCATTTTTCTCACCCGCCTATGAGTGAGAATATGCGGTATTTGCTTTTCTGTTCTTGTGTCAGTTTGCTGAGAATGATGTTCTCCAGATTCCTCCAATTCCTTACAAAGGACAGAAACTCATCATTTTTGATTGCTGCATAATATTCCATGGTGTATATGTGCCACATTTTTCCAGTCCAGTCTATCATCGATGGGCATTTGGGTTGGTTCCAGGTCTTTGCTATTGTAAACAGTGCTGCAATGAACATTCGTGTGCATGTGTCCTTAGAGTTGAACGATTTATAGTCCTTTGGATATATACCCAGTAATGGAATTGCTGGGTCAAATTGAACTTCTATTTCTAGGTCCTTGAGGAATTGCTGCACTGTCTTCCACAATGGTTGTACTAATTTACACTCCCAAAAACAGTGTAAGAGTGTTCCTATTTCTCCACATCCTCTCCAGCATCTGCTGTCTCCACATTTTTTAATGATCGCCATTCTAACCGGCGTGAGAAGGTATCTCAATGTGGTTTAGATTTGCATCTCTCTAATGACCAGTGATGATGAGCATTTTTTTATGTGTTTGTTGGTCTCATGTATGTCTTCTTTTGTAAAGTGTCTGTTCATATCCTTTGCCCAAAAACAAATGGTCGTGTTGTTTTTTTCCTGTAAATCTGTTTGAGTTCTTTGTAAATTCTGGATGTCAGCCTTTTGTCAGATGTGTAAACTGCAAAGATTTTTTCCCATTCTGATGGTTGCCGATTCACTCTAGTGACTGTTTCTTTTGCTGTGCAGAAGCTATAGTGTTTGATTAGGTCCCATTTGTCTATTTTGGCTTTTGTTGCCAATGCTTTTGATGTTTGGTCATGAAGTCCTTGCCTACTCCTATGTCCTGAATGGTTTTGCCTAGATTTTCTTCTAGGGTTTTTATGGTGTCAGGTCTCATGTTTAAGTCTTTAATCCATCTGGAGTTAATTTTAGTGTAAGGTGTCAGGAAGGGGTCCAGTTTCTGCTTTCTGCACATGGCTAGCCAGTTTTCCCAACACCATTTATTAAACAGGAAATCCTTTCCCTATTGCTTGTTTTTGTCTGGTTAATCAAAGATTATATGGTTGCAGATAAGTTGTGTTGCCTCCGATGCCTCTGTTCTGTTCCATTGGTCTATACCTCTGCTTTGGTACCAGTACCATGCTGTTTTGATTACTGTAGCCTTGTAGTATAGTTTGAAGTCTGGTAGTGTGATGCCTCCCGCTGTGTTCTTTTTGCTTAGAATTGACTTGGCTATGCAGGCTCTCTTTTGGTTCCATATGAAGTTCATGGTGTTTTTTTCCAGTTCTGTGAAGAAATTCAATGGTAGTTTGATGGGAATAGCATTGATTGTGTAAATTACTTTGGGCAGTATAGCCATTTTCAAGATATTGATTCTTCCTAACCATGAACATGGAATGTTTCTCCATCTGTTTGTGTCCTCTCTTATTTCGTTGAGCAGTGGTTTGTAGTTTTCCTTAGAGAGGTCCCTTACGTTCCTTGTGAGATTTTTTCCTAGGTATTTTATTTTCTTTCTAGCAATTGTGAATGGCAGTTCGTTCTCGGTTTGGTTCTCTTTAAGTCTGTTATTGTTGTATAGGAATACTTGTGATTTTTGCACATTGATTTTATATTCTGAGACTTTTCTGAAGTTGCTTATCAGTTTCAGAAGCTTTTGGGCTGAGGTGATGGGGTCTTGTATGTATACTATCATGTCGTCTGCAAATAGAGACAATTTGGCTTCCAACTTTCCTATTTGAATACAGTTTATTAATTTTTCTTGCCAGATTGCTCTGGCTAGAACTTCCAGTACTATGTTGAATAAAAGTGGTGAGAGAGGGCATCCTTGTCACATGCCGGATTTCAAAAGGAATGCTTCCAGTTTTTGCCCATTCAGTATAATATTGGCAGTTGGTTTGTCGTAAATAGCTTTTATTACTTTGAGCTATGTTACATCAATACCACGTTTATTGAGGGTTTTTAGCATAAAGGGCCGTTGAATTTTGTTAAATGCCTTATCTGCGTCAATTGTGATAATCATGTGTTTTTTTTTTTTTTGCTTCTGTTTATGTGGTGAATTACATTTTTAGACTTGCATATGTTGAACCAGCCTTGCATCCCCGGGATGATTCCTACTTGATCATGATGGATAAGATTTTTAATGTGCTGTTGCAGTCGGTTTGCCAGTATTTTATTAAGATGTTTGTATCTATATTCATCATGGATATTAGCCTGAAGTTTTTTTTTGTTGTTGAGCCCCTGCCGGGTTTTGGAATCAGGATGATGTTGGTCTCATAAAATGATTTGGGAAGGGTTCCCTCTTTTTGAATTATTTGGAATAGTTTCAGAAGGAATGGTACCAGATCCTCTTTGTGTGTCTGGTAGAAATCGGCTGTGAACCCCTCTGGACCTGGGCTTTTTTTGTGTGGTAGTCTCTTAATTGCTGCCTCAACTTCAGACCTTGTTATTGGTCTATTCATAGTTTTGGTTTCTTTCTTGTTTAGGTTTGGAAGGACACAGGCGTCCAGGAATTTATCCATTTCTTTCTGGTTTACTAGTTTATATGCTTAGAGTTGTTTGTAGTATTCTCTGATGATGGTTTGAATTTCTGTGGAATCTGTGGTGATTTTCTTATTATAGTTTGCTATTGCATCTATTTGGTTGTTCTCTATTTTCTTTTTTTTAATTTTTATTTCATTATAAATTTTGGGGTTCATGTGAAGAACGTGCAAGATATTTGCGTAGGTACACACATGGCAGTGTGTTTTGCTGCCTTCCTCCCCCTAACCCACACTTGGCATTTATCGCCAGGCTATCCCTCCACAGCACCACCACTGACCCTCCCCCATTTCCCCCAATAGACCCCAGTATGTAGTAGACCCCCTCCCTGTGTCCATGTGTTCTCATTTTTCTCACCCACCTATGAGTGAGAATATGCGGTATTTCCTTTTCTGTTCTTGTGTCAGTTTGCTGAGAATGATGTTCTCAAGATTCATGGATGTCCTTACAAAAGACACAAATTCATCACTGTTGATTGCTGCATAATATTCCATGGTGTATATGTGCCACATTTTTCCAGTCGAGTCTATCATTGATGGGCATTTGGGTTGGTTCCAGGTCTTTGCTATCATAAACAATGCTGCAATGAACATACATGTGCATGTGTCCTTATAGTAGAAAGATTTATAGTCCTTTGGATATATACCCAGTAATGGGATTGCTGGGTCAAATGCAGTTTCTATTTATAGGTCCTTGAGGAATCGCCACACTGTCTTCTACAATGGATGAGCTAATTTACACTCCCACCAACAGTGTAAGAATGTTCCTTTTTCTCTGCATCCTCTCCAGCATCTGCTGTCTCCAGATTTTTTAATGATGGCCATTCTAACTGGCGTGAGGTGGTATCTCAAAGTGGTTTTGATTTGCATCTCTCTAATTACCAGTGATGATGAGCATTTTCTCATGTGTTTGTTGGCCTCATGTATGTCTTCTTTTGTAAAGTGTCCGTTCATATCCTTTGCCCATTTATGAATGGGCTTGTTTGGTTTTTTTCTATAAATCTGTTTGACTTCTTTGTAAATTCTGGATATCAGCCCTTTTTCAGATGCATAAACTGCAAAGATTTTTTTCCCATTCTGATGGTTGCCGATTCACTCTAGTGACGATTTCTTTTGCTGTGTAAAAGCTGTTGAGTTTGATTAGGTCTTATTTGTCTATTTTGGCTTTTGTTGCCAATGCTTTTGGTGTTTTGGTCATTAAGTCCTTGCCTACTCCTATGTCCTGAATGGTTTTGCCTAGATTTTCTTCTAGCGTTTTTATGATGTCAGGTCTTATGTTTAAGTCTTTAATCCATCTGGAGTTAATTTAGTGTAAGGTGTCAGGAAGGGGCCCAGTTTCTGCTTTCTGCACATGGGTAGCCAGTTTTTCCAACACCATTTATTAAACAGGGAATCCTTTCCCCATTGCTTGTTTTTGTCTGGTTTATCAAAGATTATAAGGTTGTAGAAATGTTGGGTTGACACCGATGCCTCTGTTCTGTTCCATTGGTCTATATCTCTGTTTTGTTACCAGTACCATTCTGTTTTGATTACTGTAGCCTTGTAGTATAGTTTGAAGTCTGGTAGTGTGATGCCTCCCGCTGTGTTCTTTTTGCTTAGAATTGACTTGGTTATGCGGTCTCTCTTTTGGTTCCTTATGAAGTTCATGGTGGTTTTTTCCAGTTCTGTGAAGAAATTCAATGGTAGTTTGATGGGGATAACATTGGTTTTGTAAGTTACTTTGGGCAGTATAGCCATTTTCACGATATTGATTCTTCCTAACCACAAACATGGAATGTTTCTCCATCTGTTTGTGTCATCTCATTTCATTGAGCAGTGGTTTGTAGTTTTCCTTGAAGAGATCCCTTATATTCCTTGTAAATTGTATTTTTAGGTATTTTATTCTTTTTGTAGCAATTGTGAATGGCAGTTTGTTCTTGATTTGGTTTTCTTGAAGTCTGTTATTGGTGTATAGCAATGCTTGTGATTTTTGCACATTTATTTTATATCCTGAGACTTTGCTGCAGTTGCTAATCAGTTTCAGAAGTTTTTGGGCTGAGGTGGTGTGGTCTTCTAGGTATACTATCTTGTCGACTGCAAATAGAGACAATTCGGCTTCTAACTTCTCTATTTGAATACACTTTATTTCTTTTTCTTGCCTGATTGCTCTGGCTAGAGCTTCCAGTACTCTGCTGAATAAGAGTGATGAGAGAGGGCATCCTTGTCTAGTTACGGATTTCAAAGGGAATGCTTCCAGTTTTTGCCCATTAAGTATGATATTAGCTGTTGGTTTGTCATAAATAGCTTTTATTACTTTGAGATATGTTCCATCAATACCAAGTTTATTGAGGGTTTTTAGCATAAAGGGCTGTTGATTTTTTCAAATGCCTTCTCTGCATCAACTGAGATAATCATGTGGCTTCTGTTTTTGCTTCTGTTTATGTGGTGAATTACATTTATAGACTTGTGTATGTTGAACCAGCCTTGCATCCCAGGGATAAATCCTTCTTGATCAGGATGGATAAGTTTTTTATTGTGCTGTTGCAATCGGTTTGACAGTATTTTATTGAAGATTTTTGCATCTATGTTCATCATGAATATTGGCCTGAAGTTTTCTTTTCCTGTTGAGTCTCTGCCGGGTTTTGGTATCAGGATGATGTTGGTCTTATAAAATAATTTTGGAAGGATTCCCCATTTTTGTAATTTTTGTAATAGTTTCAGAAGAAATGGTACCAGATCCTCTTTGTGTGTCTGGTAGAATTGGGCTGTGAACCCATCTGGACCTGGGCTTTTTTTGTGTGGTAGGCTCTTAATTGCTGCCTCAACTTCAGAGCTTGTTATTGGTCTATTCATAGTTTTGGGTTCCTCCTGGTTTAGGCTTGTGAGGACACAGGTGACCAGAAATTTATCCATTTCTTCCTGATTTACTAGTTTATGTGCATAAAGTTGTTTGTAGTATTCTCTGATGATGGTTTGAATTTTTGTGGAATCTGTGGTGATTCTAGCATTATTGTTATTTATTGCATCTATTTGGTTGTTCTCTCTATTTTTTGTTAGTCTGGATACCGGTCTGTCTATTTTGTTGATCTCTTCCAAAGAACGAGCTCTTAGATTTATTGATTTTTTGAAGGGTTTTTCATGTCTCTATCTCCTTCAGTTCTGCTCTGATCTTAGTTATTTCTTCCCTTTGGCTAGGTTTTGAGCTTTTTTAATCTTGCTCTTCTAGCTCTTTCAATTTTGACGATAGAGTGTCAATGTTGGATCTCCCCACTCTTCTCACGTGGGCACTTATTTCTATACATTTTCCACTACAGACTGCTTTAAATGTGTCACAATGATTCTGTTATATTGTGTCTTCGATCTCTTTGGTTTTGAAGAACTTCTCCATTTCTGCCTTCATTTCATTGTTTATCCAATCAACATTCAAGAGCCAGTTGTTCAGTTTCCATGAAACTGTGCGGTTCTGAGTTATTTTCTAAATTCTGAGTTCCAGCTTGCTTGCACTATGTTCTGAGAGACAGTTTTTTATGATTTCAGTTGTTTTGCATTTGCTGAGGAGTGCTTTACTTCCAATTATGTCGTCAATTTTGGAGTAGGTGTGATGTGGTGCTGAGAAGAATGTATATTCTGGGGATTTGGGGTGGAGAGTTCTGTAAATGTCTATCAGGTTTGCTTGTTCCAGGTCTGAGTTCAAGTCCTGGATATTCTTGTTAATTCTCTGTCTGGTTGATCTGTCTGATATTGACAGTGGAGTGTTAATGTCTCCCAATATTATTATGTAGGAGTGTAAGTCTCTTCCTAAGTCAATAAGAACTCACCTTATATATCTGGGTGCTCCGGCATTGGGCCATATATATTTATAATCGACAGCTCTTCTTGTTGTATCGATCATTTTACCATTATATAATGACCTTCTTCGTCTCTTTTGATCTTTGTTGCCTTAAAGTCTATTTTATCAGAGAGGAGATTTCCCACCCCTACTTTTTTTTTTGCTCTCCATTTGCTTTGTAAATGTTCCTCCATCCCTTTTTTTTTAATTTTAACTGCATTATAGGTTTTGGAGTATATGTGCAGAACGTGCAAGATAGTTGCATAGGTACACATATGGCAGTGTGCTTTGCTGCCTTCCTCCCCTTCACGCACACTTGGCAATCATCCCCAGGCTATCCCTCCACAGCCCCCCCCCGCTGTCCCTCCCGCGTTCCCCCAATAGACACCAGTGTATAGTAGACCGCCTCTCTGTGTCCATGTGTCCTCATTTTTCTCACCCACCTATGAGTGAGTATATGCGTTATTTCTTTTTCTGTTCTTGTGTCAGCTTGCTGAGAATGATGTTCTCCAGATTCATCCATTTCCTTACAAAGGACACAAACTCATCATTTTTGATTGCTGCATAATATCCCATGGTGTATATGTGCCAAATTTTCCCAGTCCAGTCTATCATCGTTGGGCATTTGGGTTGGTTCCAGTTCTTTGCTATTGTAAACAGTGCTGCAATGAACATTCGTGTGCATGTGTCCTTATAGTAGAACGATTTATAGTCCTGTGGATATATACCCAGTAATGGGATTGCTGGGTCAAATGGAATTATTATTTCTAGGTCCCTGAGGAATCGCCACACTGCCTTCCACAATGGTTGAACTAACTTACACTCCCACTAACAGTGGAAGAGTGTTCCTATTTCTCCACATCCTCTCCAGCATCTGCTGTCTCCGGATATTTTAATGATCACCATTCTAACTGGCGTGAGATGGTATCTCAATGTGGTTTTGATTTGCATCTCTCTAATGACCAGTGATGATGAGCATTTTTTCATATGTTTGTTGGCCTCATGTATATCTTCTTTTGTAAAGTGTCTGTTCATGTCCTTTGCCCATTTTTGAATGGGCTTGTTTGTTTTTTTCTTGTAAATCTGTTTGAGTTCTTTGTAAATTCCGGATATCAGCCCTTTGTCAGATGTGTAAACTGCAAAGATTTTTTCCCATTCTGATGGTTGCCGATTCACTCTAGTGACGGTTTCTTTTGCCGTTCGGAAGCTGTGGAGTTTGGTTAGGTCTCATTTGTCTATTTTGGCTTTTGTTGCCAATGCTTTTGGTGTTTTGTTCATGAAGTCCTTGCATACTCCTATGTCCTGAATGGTTTTGCCTAAATTTTCTTTTAGGGTTTTTATGGTGTCAGGTCTTACGTTTAAGTCTTTAATCAATCTGGAGGTAATTTTAGTGTAAGGTGTCAGGAAGGGGTACAGTTTCTGCTTTCTGCACATGGCTAGCCACTTTTCCCAACACCATTTATTAAATAGGGAATTCTTTCCCCATTGCTTGTATTTGTCTGGTTTATCAAAGATAATATGGTTGTAGATATGTTGTGTTGCCACCGATACTTCTGTTCTGTTCCATTGGTCTATATCTCTGTTTTGGTACCAGTACCATGCTGTTTTGATTACTGTAGCCTTGTAGTATTGTTTGAAGTCTTGTAGCGTGACGCCTCCCGCTGTATTCTTTTTGCTTAGAATTGACTTGGCTATGAGGGCTCTTTTTTGGTTCCATATGAAATTCATGGTGGTTTTTCAGTTCTGTGAAGAAATTCAATGGTAGTTTGATGGGGATAGCATTGATTGTGTAAATTACTTTGGGCAGTAGAGCCATTTTCACGATATTTATTATTCCTAACCACGAACATTGAATGTTTCTCCATCTGTTTGTGTCCTCTCTTATTTCGTTGAGCAGTGGTTTGTAGTTTTCCTTAAAGAGGTCCCTTACATTCCTTGTGAGTTGTATTCCTAGGTATTTTATTTTCTTTGTAGCAATTGTGAATGGCAGTTCGTTCTTGATTTGGTTAAAGTCTCAGGATATAAAATCAATGTGCAAAAATCACAAGCATTCCTATACACCAATAACAGACTTAAAGAGAACCAAATCAAGAACGAACTGCCATTCACAATTGCTACAAAGAAAATAAAATACCTAGGAATACAACTCACTAGGAATGTAAGGGACCTCTTTAAGGAAAACTACAAACAACTGCTCAATGAAATAAGAGAGGACACAAACAGATGGAGAAACATTCCATGTTCGTGGTTAGGAAGATTCAATATCGTGAAAATGGCTATACTGCCCAAAGTAATTTACACAATCAATGCTATCCCCATCAAACTACCATTGAATTTCTTCACAGAACTGGAAAAAACCACCATGAATTTCATATGGAACCAAAAAAGAGCCCGCATAGCCAAGTCAATTCTAAGCAAAAAGAACACAGCGGGAGGCATCACGCTACCAGACTTCAAACTATACTACAATGCTACAGTAATCAAAACAGCATGGTACTGGTACCAAAACAGAGATATAGACCAATGGAACAGAACAGAGGCATCGGAGGCAACACAACACATCTACAACCATATTATCTTTGATAAACCAGACAAAAACAGGCAATGGGGAAAGGATTCCCTATTTAATAAATGGTGTTGGGAAAACTGGCTAGCCATGTGCAGAAAGCAGAAATTGGACCCCTTCCTGACACCTTACACTAAAATTAACTCCAGATGGATTAAAGACTTAAACGTAAGACCTGACACCATAAAAACCCTAGAAGGAAATCTAGGCAAAACCATTCAGGACATAGGAGTAGGCAAGGACTTCATGAACAAAACTCCCAAAGCATTGGCAACAAAAGCCAAAATAGACAAATGGGACCTAATCAAACTCCACAGCTTCTGCACAGCAAAACAAACAGTCACTAGAGTGAATCGGCAACCATCAGAATGGGAAAAAATCTTTGCAGTTTACGCATCCGACAAAGGGCTGATATCCAGAATTTACAAAGAACTCAAACAGATTTACAGGAAAAAAACAAACAAGCCCATTCAAAAATGGGCAAAGGATATGAACAGAAACTTTACGAAAGCAGACATACACGAGGCCAGCAAACATATGAAAAAGTGCTCATCGTCATTGGTCATTAGAGAGATGCAAATCAAAACCACATTGAGATACCATCTCACACCAGTTAGAATGGCGATCATTAAAAAATCTGGAGACAGCAGATGCTGGAGAGGATGTGGAGAAATAGGAACACTCTTACACTGTTGGTGGGAGTGTAAATTAGTTCAACCATTGTGGAAGACAGTGTGGCGATTCCTCAGGGACCTAGAAATAGAAATTCCATTTGACCCAGCAATCCCATTACTGGGTATCTATCCAAAGGATTATAAATCGTTCTACTATAAGGACACATGCACACGAATGTTCATTGCAGCACTGTTTACAATAGCAAAGACCTGGAACCAACCCAAATGCCCAACGATGATAGACTGGACTGGGAAAATGTGGCACATATACACCATGGAATATTATGCAGCAATCAGAAATGATGAGTTTGTGTCCTTTGTAGGGACATGGATGAATCTGGAGAACATCATTCTCAGCAAACTGACACAAGAACAGAAAAAGAAATACCGCATATACTCGCTCATAGGTGGGTGAGAAAAATGAGAACATGTGGACACAGAGAGGCAGTCTAATATACACTGGGGACTGTTGGGGGGAATGGGGGAGGGACAGCAGGGGGGGGCTGGGGGGGATAGCCTGGGGATGAATACCAAGTGTGGGTGAAGGGGAGGAAAGCAGGAAAGCACACTGCCATGTGTGTACCTATGCAACTATCTTGCTCGTTCTGCACATGTACCCCCAAACCTATAATGCAATAAAAATAAATAAAAAAAAAAAAAAAAAAAAAAGACTGTTATTGGTGTATAGGAATGCTTGTGATTTTTGAAAATTGATTTTATATTCTGAGACTTGGCTGAAGTTGCTTATCAGTTGCAGGAGATTTTGGGCTGAGGTGATGGGGTCTTCTAGGTATACTATCATGTCGTCTGCAAATAGAGACAATTTGGCTTCCACCTTTCCTATTTGAATACCCTTTATTTCTATTTTTTCCCTGATTGGTCAGGCTAGAACTTCCAGTACTATGTTGAAAAGGAGTGGTGAGAGAGGGCATTCTTATCTAATGCCCGATTTCAAAGGGAAAGCTTCAATTTTTTGCCCATTAAATATGATATTGGCTGTTGGTTTGTCGTAAATAGCTTTTATTACTTTGAGATATGTTCCATCAATACCAAGTTTATTGAGGGTTTTTAGCATAAAGGGCTGTTGAATTTTGTCAAATGCCTTCTCTGCGTCAATTGAGATAATCATGTGGTTTTTGTTTTTGCTTCTGTTTATGTGGTGAATTACATTTATAGACTTGCGTATGTTGAACCAGCCTTGCATCCCAGGGATGAATCTTACTTGATCATGATGGATAAGTTTTTAAATGTGCTTTTGCAATCGGTTTGCCAGTATTTTATTGAAGACTTTTGCATCTAGGTTCATCATGGATATTGGCCTGAAGTTTTGTTTTCTTGTTGATTCTCTGTCAGGTTTTGGTATCAGGATGATGCTGATCTCATAAAATGATTTGGGAAGGGTTCCCTCTTTTTGGATTCGCTGGAATAGTTTCAGAAGAAATGGTACCAGATCTTCTTTGTGTTTCTGGTAGAATTCAGCTGTGAACCCATCTGGACCTGGGCTTTTTTTGTGTGGTAGGCTCTTCATTGCTGCCTCAACTTCAGACCTTGTTATTGGTCTATTCAGAGTTTTGGCTTCCTTCTGGTTTAGGCTTGGGAGGACACAAGCGTCCAGGAATTTATCCATTTCTTCCTCATTTACTAATTTATGTGCATAGAGTTGTTTGTAGTATTCTTTGATGATGGTTTGAATTTCTGTGGAATCTGTGGTGATTTCCCCATTATTGTTTGTTATTGCATCTATTTGGTTGTTCTCTATTTTCTTTTTTATTAGTCTGGCTAGTGGTCTGTCTATATTGTTGATCTTTTCGAAAAACCAGCTCTTGGATTTATTGATTTTTTGAAGGGTTTTTCTTGTCTCTATCTCTTTCAGTTCTGCTCTGATCTTAGTTATTTCTTGTCTTCGGCTAGGTTTTGAGCTTTTTTGATCTTGCTCCTCTAGCTCTTTCAATTTTTACGATAGTTTGTCAATTTTGGATCTCTCCAGTCTTCTCATGTGGGCACTTATTGCTATATAGTTTCCTCTACAGACTGCTTTAAATGTGTCCCAGAGATTCTGATACGTTGTGTCTTCATTTTTGTTGGTTTCAAACAACTTCTTTATTTCTGCCTTCATTTCATTGTTTATCCAATCAACATTCAAGAGCCAGTTGTTCAGTTTCCATGAAACTGTGCGGTTCTGAATTATTTTCTGAATTCTGAGTTCTAACTTGATTACACTATGGTCTGAGAGACTGTTATGATTTCAGTTGTTTTGCATTTGCTGAGGAGTGCTTTACTTCCAATTATGTGGTCAATTTTGGAGTAGGTGTGATGTGGTGCTGAGAAGAATGTATATTCTGTGGATTTGGGATGGAGAGTTCTGTAAATGTCTATCAGGTTTGCTTGTTCCAGGTCTGAGTTCAAGTCCTGGATATCCTTGTTAATTTTCTGTCTGGTTGAACTGTCTGCTATTGACAGTGGAGTGTTAAAGTCTCCCACTATTATTGTGTGGGAGTCTAAGTCTCTTTGTAAGTCATTAAGAACTTGCCTTATATATCTGGGTGCTCCTACATTGGGTCCATATATATTTAGAATCGTTAGCTCTTCTTGTTGTATCAATCCTTTTACCATTATGTAATGACCTTCTTTGTCCCTTTTGATCTTTGTTGCTTTTAAGTCTATTTTATCAGAGATGAGAATTGCAACTCCTGCTTTTTTTTGCTCTCCATTTGCTTGGTAAATCTTCCTCCATCCTTTTAATTTGAGCCTTTGTGTATCTTTACATATGAGGTGGTTTTCCTGGATACAGCACACCGATGGGTTTTGGTTTTTTATCCAATTTGCCAGTCTGTGTCTTTTGATTGGTGCATTTAGCCCATTTACATTTAGGGTTAATATTGTTATGTGTGGGAGGAGGGAGGCAAGATGGCGTCCTAGAGGTGACTCAGGATTGCAGCTCTCGGTGAAGGCGCAGAGGGTGAGTCCTAGCCGCATTCTCGGATGTTCCTTTTATGCCCACAGAGCGTTGAAAGTCCCAGGTGTGGGAGAGACACGGGACGCTAGCAGCCGGCTAACGCAACCGGCTCCCGCCGCCTCTTCGGCCGGCGCCCCAGCGGGACCCGGCGCAGAACTCACTGGTCTGGGTGCCCTGTTAAACCGGCAATCTGAGATTTGGAAGGGCAGATTGGCATGTCCATCTGATTGAACAGGACTTGGAAAATGAGCCAGACCAGGAGTTTCCTGGGAAGCGTGATCTGAGCCGGGGTAGTGGGCAGCGGCACGGGAGATCACACGGATCCCAGTGCCCTATCGGCAGGCTCCTGGGGCGCCAGTGAGAGAGTCGACCTTTCAGCTTGGGGAGAGGAAGAGAGAGAGAGAGAGAGGACAGACTCTGAGGCAGGGAGCAGGGTGACAGGGCTCGGCGGGTCCCACGCTCACGGGGACAAGCAGGGCGGCGACTGGAGGCGCTTGGGGCTGAGAGTTTTGTTGCCGGCATTTAGGACGGTGCAGCCTGGTCAGGGAGGGGCGTCCACCATTCCTGAAAAAGTGCACCCCCACTTAAGTACCGCCCAGGACTGACGCAGCCTGCCGTTGCCGAGGCAACCTGCCATAACAGAGAGAGTCCGCCGGGCCGCAACAGGGCGGACCCGCCTTAGGAGGTCAGAGCCCCGGCAGGCAAATAGTGAATAGACTGCCACCTAGTGGGGCAGGACAGTGCAACAGATACTCATAAAGAAAGCCCCAACTCCCTGAGAGAGAGCATCTAAGGGTGAAAAATAAAAAAGAGTGGTGTTTTATGAGTTCTATTGCAGCAGACATAACCTCCCAACAACCCTGAATGAACAACGGAGCTCACAGCTCAGCACTGGAGCTCCTATAAAGCACAGACTGTCTCCTCAAGCAGCTCCCTGACCTCTGTATATCCAAGGAGTCACCCCAGAAAAGGACTAATCAGACTGACATTTGGCTGGCATCATTCTGGAACAAGGGCAGCAGAAAAAGAAACTGATATCATCCCTCACTGTTCTGCAGCTGCTGCAGGTATACCCCAGACAGGCAGGGCCTGGAGTGGACCTCAGCACTCATACAGCAGAGAGGATAGATCATTAGAGGGAAAACTAAGTAACAGAAATACTTCATCATCAACAATCTCAGTGTCCACACAGAGACCCAATTGAAAAATCAGCCACTACTAAGACAACAGGCGGATAAATCCATAAAGATGGGAAGAAACCAGCGCAAAAAGGAGGAAAGCACCCGAAACCAAAACACCTCACCTCCAAAAAAGGACCAAAACTCCTCACCAGCAAGGGAACAAAGCTGGACGGAGAATGAATGTAACGAAATGACGGAATCAGACTTCAGAAAGTGGATAATGAGAAACTTCAGTGAGCTAAAGGAACATGTTCTAAACCAGTGCAAAGAAACTAAAAACCTTGAAAAAAGATTTGAAAAAAGATTCGAGGAATTGATAACGAGAATGGACAACTTAGAGAGGAATATGAATGAATTGAAGGAGCTGAAAAACTCAACACGAGAACTTCGCGAAGCATGCACAAGTATCAACAGCCGAATTGACCAAGCAGAAGAAAGAATATCAGAAGTTGAAGATCAACTCAATGAAATAAAACGAGAAACCAAGATTAAAGAAAAAAGCACAAAAAGGAATGAACAAAATCTCCAAGAAATGTGGGACTATGTGAAGAGACCGAACCTACGTTTGATAGGTGTACCAGAATGTGATCAAGAGAATGAATCTAAGCTGGAAAACACTCTTCAGGATATTATCCAGGAAAATTTCCCCAACCTAGCAAGACAGGTCAATACTCAACTCCAGGAAATACAGAGAACACCACAAAGATACTCCGCAAGAAGAGCAACCCCAAGGCACATAATCGTCAGATTCACCAGGGTTGAAACGAAGGAGAAAATACTTAGGGCAGCCAGAGAGAAAGGTCAGGTCACCCACAAAGGGAAGCCCATCAGACTCACAGCAGATCTCTCGGCAGAGACTCTACAAGCCAGAAGAGAGTGGGGGCCAATATTCAACATCCTTAAAGAAAAGAGCTTTCAACCCAGAATTTCATATCCAGCCAAACTGAGCTTCATAAGTGAAGGAAAAATAAAATCCTTCACGAACAAGCAAGTACTCAGAGATTTTGTCACCACTAGGTCTGCTTTACAAGAGCTCCTGAAAGAGGCACTACACATAGAAAGAAACAACCAGTTCCAGCCATCCTAAAAGCATACCAAATGCTAAAGACCATCAACAAAATGAAGAATGTACATGAACCAATGGGCAAAACAGCCAGATAGCATCAAAATGGCAGTATCAAATTCACACATAACAATATTAACCCTGAATGTAAATGGGCTAAATGCACCAATCAAAAGACACAGACTGGCAAATTGGATAAAAAACCAAAACCCATCAGTGTGCTGTATTCAGGAAACCCACCTCACACACAAAGATACACAAAGGCTCAAAATAAAAGGATGGAGGAAGATTTACCAAGCAAATGGAGAGCAAAAAAAAGCAGGAGTTGCAATTCTCATCTCTGATAAAATAGACTTTAAAGCAACAAAGATCAAAAGGGACAAAGAAGGTCACTACATAATGGTAAAAGGATCGATACAACAAGAAGAGATAACGATTCTAAATATATATGGACCCAATGTAGGAGCACCCAGATATATAAGGCAAGTTCTTAATGACTTACAAAGGGACTTAGACTCCCACACAATAATAGTGGGAGACTTTAACACTCCACTGTCAATAGCAGACAGATCAACCAGACAGAAAATTAACAAGGATATCCAGGACTTGAACTCAGACCTGGAACAAGCAAACCTGATAGACATTTACAGAACTCTCCACCCCAAATCCACAGAATATACATTCTTCTCAGCACCACATCACACCTACTCCAAAATTGACCACATAATTGGAAGTAAAGCACTCCTCAGCAAATGCAAAACAACGGAAATCATAACAAACAGTCTCTCAGACCATAGTGCAATCAAGTTGGAACTCAGAATTCAGAAAATAACTCAGAACCGCACAGCTTCATGGAAACTGAACAACTGGCTCTTGAATGTTGATTGGATAAACAATGAAATGAAGGCAGAAATAAAGAAGTTCTTTGAAACCAACGAGAACGAAGACACAACGTACCAGAATCTCTGGGACACATTTAAAGCAGTCTGTAGAGGAAAATATATAGCAATAAGTGCCCACATGAGAAAAGTGGAGAGATCCAAAATTGACACCCTATCGTCAAAATTGAAAGAGCTAGAGGAGCAAGATCAAAAAAGCTCAAAACCTAGCCGAAGACAAGAAATAACTAAGATCAGAGCAGAACTGAAGGAGATAGAGACAAGAAAAACCCTTCAAAAAATCAACAAATCTAAGAGCTGGTTTTTTGAAAAGATCAACAAAATAGACAGACCACTAGCCAGACTGATAAAAAAGAAAAGAGAGAACAACCAAATAGATGCAATAAAAAACGATAAAGGGGAAATCACCACAGATTCCACAGAAATTCAAACCATCATCAGAGAATACTACAAACAACTCTATGCACACAAACTAGTAAATCAGGAAGAAATGGATAAATTCCTGGATGCCTGTGTCCTCCCAAGCCTAAACCAGGAGGAAGCTGAAACTATGAATAGACCAATAACAAGGTCAGAAGTTGAGGCAGCAATTAAGAGCCTACCACACAAAAAAAGCCCAGGTCCAGATGGGTTCACAGCTGAATTCTACCAGACACACAAAGAGGATCTGGTACCATTCCTTCTGAAACTATTCCAAATAATCCAAAAAGAGGGAACCCTTCCCAAATCATTTTATGAGACCAACATCATCCTGATACCAAAACCTGGCAGAGACTCAACAAGAAAAGAAAACTTCAGGCCAATATCCATGATGAACATAGATGCAAAAATCTTCAATAAAATACTGGCAAATCGATTGCAACAGCACATTAAAAAACTTATCCATCATGATCAAGTAGGATTCATCCCGGGCATGCAAGGCTGGTTCAACATACGCAAGTCTATAAATGTAATTCACCACATAAACAGAAGCAAAGACAAAAACCACATGATTATCTCAATTGACGCAGAGAAGGCATTTGACAAAATTCAACAGCCCTTTATGCTAAAAACCCTCAAAAAACTTGGTATTGATGGAACATATCTCAAAGTAATAAAAGCTATTTACGACAAACCAACAGCCAATATCATACTGAATGGGCAAAAACTGGAAGCATTCCCTTTGAAATCCGGCACTAGACAAGGATGCCCTCTCTCACCACTTCTATTCAACATAGTACTGGAAGTTCTAGCCAGAGCAATAAGGCAAGAAAAAGAAATAAAGGGTATTCAAATAGGAAAGGTGGAAGCCAAATTGTCTCTATTTGCAGACGACATGATAGTATACCTAGAAGACCCCATCACCTCAGCCCAAAAGCTCCTGCAACTGATAAGCAACTTCAGCAAAGTCTCAGGATATAAAATCAATGTGCAAAAATCACAAGCATTCCTATACACCAATAACAGACTTAAAGAGAACCAAATTAAGAACGAACTGCCATTCACAATCGCTACAAAGAAAATAAAATACCTAGGAATACAACTCACTAGGAATGTAAGGGACCTCTTTAAGGAAAACTACAAACACCTGCTCAACGAAATAAGAGAGGACACAAACAGATGGAGAAATGTTTCATGTTCGTGGTTAGGAAGAATCAATATTGTGAAAATGGCTATACTGCCCAAAGTAATTTACACATTCAATGCTATCCCCATCAAACTACCATTGAATTTCTTCACAGAACTGGAAAAAACCACCATGAATTTCATATGGAACCAAAAAAGAGCCCGCATAGCCAAGTCAATTCTAAGCAAAAAGAACACAGCAGGAGGCATCACGCTACCAGACTTCAAACTATACTACAAGGCTACAGTAATCAAAACAGCATGGTACTGGTACCAAAACAGAGATATACACCAATGGAACAGAACAGAAACATCGGAGGCAACACAACATATCTACAACCATATCATCTTTGATAAACCAGACAAAAACAGGCAATGGGGAAAGGATTCCCTATTTAATAAATGGTGTTGGGAAAACTGGCTAGCCATGTGCAGAAAGCAGAAACTGGACCCCTTCCTGACACCTTACACTAAAATTAACTCCAGATGGATTAAAGACTTAAATGTAAGACCTGACACCATAAAAACCCTAGAAGAAAATCTAGGCAAAACCGTTCAGGACATAGGAGTAGGCAAGGACTTCATGAACAAAACACCAAAAGCATTGGCAACAAAAGCCAAAATAGACAAATGGGACCTAATCAAACTCCACAGCTTCTGCACGGCAAAAGAAACAGTCACTAGAGTGAATCGACAACCATCAGAATGGGAAAAAATCTTTGCAGTTTACGCATCTGACAAAGGGCTGATATCCAGAATTTACAAAGAACTCAAACAGATTTACAGAAAAAAAACAAACAAGCCCATTCAAAAATGGGCAAAGGATATGAACAGACACTTTACAAAAGAAGACATACATGAGGCCAACAAACATATGAAAAAGTGCTCATCATCATTGGTCATTAGAGAGATGCAAATCAAAACCACATTGAGATATCATCTCACACCAGTTAGAATGGCGATCATTAAAAAATCTGGAGACAGCAGATGCTGGAGAGGATGTGGAGAAATAGGAACACTCTTACACTGTTGGTGGGAGTGTAAATTAGTTCAACCATTGTGGAAGACAGTGTGGCGATTCCTCAGGGACCTAGAAATAGAAATTCCATTTGACCCAGCAATCCCATTACTGGGTATCTATCCAAAAGACTGTGAATCGTTCTACTATAAGGACACATGCACACGAATGTTCATTGCAGCACTGTTTACAATAGCAAAGACCTGGAACCAACCCAAATGCCCATCGACGATAGACTGGACTGGGAAAATGTGGCACATATACACCATGGAATATTATGCAGCAATCAGAAATGATGAGTTTGTGTCCTTTGTAGGGACATGGATGAATCTGGAGAACATCATTCTCAGCAAACTGACACAAGAACAGAAAAAGAAATACCGCATATACTCACTCATAGGTGGGTGAGAAAAATGAGAACACATGGACACAGAGAGGCGGTCTACTATACACTGGGGACTGTTGGGGGAAATGGGGGAGGGACAGCGGGGGGGGCTGGGGGGGATAGCCTGGGGATGAATACCAAGTGTGGGTGAGGGGGAGGAAGGCAGCAAAACACACTGCCATGTGTGTACCTATGCAACTATCTTGCACGTTCTGCACATGTACCCCAAAACCTATAATGCAATAAAAATTTAAAAAAAAAAAAAATTTCATATGGAACCAAAAAAGAGCCCGTATAGCCAAGACAATCCTAAGCAAAAAAAAAAAAAAAAAAAAAAAAAAAAAACACAAAGCTAGAGTCATTACAATACCTGACCTCAAAATACTACAAGGCTACAGTAACATAACAAAATAGCATGGTACTGGTACCAAGACAGATATATAGACCAATGAAACAGAACAGAGGCCTCAGAAATAATGCCACACTTCTACAACGATTTGATCTTTGACAATCCAGACAAAAACGAGCAATGGGAAAAGGATTACCTATTTAATAAATGGTATTGGGAAAACTGCCTAGCCATGTGCAGAAAACTGAAACTGGACCCCTTCCTTACATCTTATATAAAAGTTACTCATGATGGATTAAAGACTTAAACGTAAGATCTAAAACCATAAAGACCCTAGAAGAAAAACCAGGCAATACCATTCAGGACATAGGCATGGGCAAAGACCTCTTGACTAAAACACCAAAAGTAATGACAACAAAAGCCAAAATTGACAAATGGGATCTAATCAAACTAAAGAGATTTTGCAGGCCAGTGCTGTGACTCACACCTGTAATCCCTGCACTTTGAGAGGCCAAAGCAGGCAGATCACTTGAGGTTGGGAATTCAAGACCAGCCTGATCAACATGGAGAAACCCCATCTCTATTAAAAATACAAACTTAGCTGGATGTGGTGGCACATGCCCATAATCCCAGCTACTGGGGAGGCTGAGGCAGGAAAATTGCTTGAACCTGGAAGGTGGAAGTTGCAGTGAGTGAAGATTACATCATTGCACTCCAGCCTGGGCAACAAGAGTGAAACTGCATTTCAAAAAAAAAAAAGAAAGAAAGAAAAAAAGCTTCTGCACAGCAAAAGAAACTATCATCAGAGTGAGCAGGCAACCTACAGAATGTGAGAAAACCTGGTTAGATAGATAGTCTATCTATCTAACCAAGGGCTAATATCCAGAATCTACAAATAACTTAAACAAATACACAAAAACAAACTCATCATAAAGGGGACGAAGTATATGAACAGACACTTCTCGAAAAAGGACATTTATGCAGCCAACAAACATGAAAAAACTCATCATCACTGGTCATTTAGAAATCCAAATCAAAACGACAATGAGATACCATCTCATGTCAGTTAGAATGGTGATCATTAAAAAGTCAGGAAACAACAGATGCTAGAGAGGATATGGAGAAAAAGGAACACTTTTACACTGTTGGTGGGAGTGTAAATTAGTTCAACCATTGTGGAAAACAGTGTGGTGATTCCTCAAGGATCTAGAAACAGAAAATACCACTTGACCCAGCAATCCCATTACTGGGAATACACTGACAGGGTTATAAATCATTCTACTATAAAGACACATGAATACGTACATTTATTGCATCACTGTTCACAATAGAAAAGACTTGGAACCAACCCAAATGCCCATTAATGATAGACTGGATAAAGAAAATGTGGCATATATACAACGTGGAATACTATGCAGCCATAAAAAAGAATGAGTTCAGGTCCTTTGCAGGGACATGGATGAAACTGGAAACCATCATTCTCAGCCCACTACCACAGGAAGAGAAAACCAAATACCACATGTTCTCACTCATAAATGGGAGTTGAACAATGAGAACACATGGACACAGGGAAGGAAACATCACATACTGGGACCTGTCAGAGGGTGGGCGGCTAGGGAAGAGATAGCATTAGGAGAAATACCTATTGTAGATGACAGGTTGATAGGTGCAGTAAACCACCATCACATGTGTATACCTATGTAATAAACCTGCATGTCCTGCACATGTATCCTAGAACTTAAAGTATTAAAAAAAAGTTGGGAAGTATTTCAGTGTTTCTTCTCCTTATAGTCTTTTCATGGTCTAATATATTACTTGTTATTTCCTCCTGTAAAATGAAAAATCCACAAGTCTAGGTTTTTTTGTGGAAATGTTAATAACAAATTCAATAATAATCTACTGAATAAACAAAACAATAAATTTTTTAAAAAGCAAAAAAAAAAAAAAAAAAAAAAAAAAAAAAAAAAAGAAATAAAACGAGAAACCAAGATTAATGAAAAAAGCACAAAAAGGAATGAACAAAATCTCCAAGAAATGTGGGACTATGTGAAGAGACCCAACCTACGTTTGATAGGTGTACCAGAATGTGACGAAGAGAATGAATCCAAGCTGGAAAACACTCTTCAGGATATTATCCAGGAAAATTTCCCCAACCTAGCAAGACAGGTCAATACTCAACTCCAGGAAATACAGAGAACACCACAAAGATACTCTGCAAGAAGAGCAACCCCAAGGCACATAATCGTCAGATTCACCAGGGTTGAAACGAAGGAGAAAATACTAAGGGCAGCCAGAGAGAAAGGTCGGGTCACCCACAAAGGGAAGCCCATCAGACTCACAGCAGATCTCTCAGCAGAGACTCTACAAGCCAGAAGAGAGTGGGGGCCAATATTCAACATCCTTAAAGAAAAGAACTTTCAACCCAGAATTTCATATCCAGCGAAACTGAGCTTCATAAGTGAAGGAAAAATAAAATCCTTCACGAACAAGCAAGTACTCAGAGATTTTGTCACCACTAGGCCTGCTTTACAAGAGCTCCTGAAAGAGGCACTACACATAGAAAGAAACAACCAGTTCCAGCCATCCTAAAAGCATACCAAATGCTAAAGACCATCAACAAAATGAAGAATGTACATGAACCAACGGGCAAAACAGCCAGCTAGCATCAAAATGGCAGTATCAAATTCACACATAACAATATTAACCCTGAATGTAAATGGGCTAAATGCACCAATCAAAAGACACAGACTGGCAAATTGGATAAAAAACCAAAACCCATCGGTGTGCTGTATCCAGGAAACCCACCTCACATGCAAAGATACACAAAGGCTCAAAATAAAGGGATGGAGGAAGATTTACCAAGCAAATGGAGAGCAAAAAAAAGCAGGAGTTGCAATTCTCATCTCTGATAAAATAGACTTTAAAGTAACAAAGATCAAAAGGGACAAAGAAGGTCATTACATAATGGTAAAAGGATCGATACAACAAGAAGAGATAACGATTCTAAATATATATGGACCCAATGTAGGAGCACCCAGATATATAAGGCAAGTTCTTAATGACTTAAAGGGACTTAGACTCCCACACAATAATAGTGGGAGACTTTAACACTCCACTGTCAATAGCAGACAGATCCACCAGACAGAAAATTAACAAGGATATCCAGGACTTGAACTCAGACCTGGAACAAGCAAACCTGATAGACATTTACAGAACTCTCCACCCCAAATCCACAGAATATACATTCTTCTCAGCACCACATCACACCTACTCCAAAATTGACCACATAATTGGAAGTAAAGCACTCCTCAGCAAATGCAAAACAACGGAAATCATAACAAACAGTCTCTCAGACCATAGTGCAATCAAGTTGGAACTCAGAATTCAGAAAATAGCTCAGAACCGCACAGCTTCATGGAAACTGAACAATTGGCTCTTGAATGTTGATTGGATAAACAATGAAATGAAGGCAGAAATAAAGAAGTTCTTTGAAACCAATGAGAATGAAGACACAACGTACCAGAATCTCTGGGACACATTTAAAGCAGTCTGTAGAGGAAAATATATAGCAATAAGTGCCCACATGAGAAGAGTGGAGAGATCCAAAATTGACACCCTATCGTCAAAATTGAAAGAGCTAGAGGAGCAAGATCAAAAAAGCTCAAAACCTAGCCGAAGACAAGAAATAACTAAGATCAGAGCAGAACTGAAGGAGATAGAGACAAGAAAAACCCTTCAAAAAATCAATAAATCTAAGAGCTGGTTTTTCGAAAAGATCAACAAAATAGACAGACCACTAGCCAGACTGATAAAAAAGAAGAGAGAGAACAACCAAATAGATGCAATAAAAAACGATAAAGGGGAAATCACCACAGATTCCACAGAAATTCAAACCATCATCAGAGAATACTACAAACAACTCTATGCACATAAACCAGTAAATCAGGAAGAAATGGATAAATTCCTGGATGCCTGTGTCCTCCCAAGCCTAAACCAGGAGGAAGCCGAAACTATGAATAGACCAATAACAAGGTCTGAAGTTGAGGCAGCAATTAAGAGCCTACCACACAAAAAAAGCCCAGGTCCAGATGGGTTCACAGCCGAATTCTACCAGACACACAAAGAGGATCTGGTACCATTCCTTCTGAAACTATTCCAAATAATCCAAAAAGAGGGAACCCTTCCCAAATCATTTTATGAGACCAACATCATCCTGATACCAAAACCTGGCAGAGACTCAACAAGAAAAGAAAACTTCAGGCCAATATCCATGATGAACATAGATGCAAAAATCTTCAGACGTTTTTTTAAAGCAGGCCTGGTGGTAATAAAATCTCTGAGTACTTGCTGGTTCATAAAATATTTTATTTTTACTTCAATTGTGAAACTTAGTTTGGCAGAATATGAAATTCTTGGCTGAAAGTTCTGTTCTTTCAGGATGTTAAATATCGGCCCCCACTCTCTTCTGGCTTGTAGGGTTTCTGCTGAGAGATCTGCTGTAAGTCTGATAGGCTTCCCTTTGTGGGTAACCTGACCTTTCTCTCTGGCTGACCTTAGTATTTTCTCCTTCGTTTCAGCCCTGGTGAATCTAATGATTATGTGTCTTGGGGTTGCTCTTCTTAAGGAATATCTTTGTGGTGTTCTCTGTATTACCTGAGGTTGAATGGTATCCTGCTTTGCTAGATTGGGAAAATTCTCCTGGATTATATCCTGAAGAGTATTTTCCAGCTGGGATTTATTCTCTCCATCACATTCAGGTACACCTATCAAACGTAGATCAGGTCTTTTCACATAGTCCCATAATTCTTGGAGACTTTGCTCATTCCTTTTTACCCTTTTTTCTCTATTCTTGTCTTCTCGTTCCATTTTATTAACTTGGTCTTCGACCTCTGATATCCTTTGATCTGCTTGATCAATTCGGCTATTCAAACTTGTGCATATTTCACTAAGTTCTCGTGTTGTATTTTTCAACTCCATTAGTTCATTTATATTCCTCTCTATATTGTCCATTCTTTTTAACATTTCGTCAAACCTTTATTCAAAGTTCTTAGTTTCTTCACATTGGGTTAGAACAAGTTGTTTCAACTCCCCAAAATTTTTTATCGTCCACCTTTTAAAGCCTACTTCAGATACTGGAACACAGTCCTCTTCCATTAGGGCTTCTTCCGTTGCTAATTAGGAATTGCTATCCCCTGTAGAGGGAGAGGGGTTCTGACTTTCGGTTTTCTAGGCCTTTTTAGTCTGTTTTTTCCCCCTTTATTGTAATTTTATCCATCTTATGTGTTTATAATTAGCGCCTTTCTGATTAATTTCCTGAGAGGATATCCAATTTATTGTTTCCCAGTGCTGGAATCCGAGCAACCCACTGCGCCAGCCAAAACAGCAGCGATGTGACTGATGGTGCTCTTCTGCCTGGGAATCTCCAGTCTGGCTTCCTTCTCGAGTCCGCAACAAGCGGCTCTGCCTTCCAGGAGCTCCAAACACCAGTCAGTAGGGGAACCAGTCCCGCTCACTGTGCACAAAGTGCTGCCGCGCCGACCCGCGGGGCTCCTCCACTGGAAATTTTCTGGTCCGTGGGCGACGAAAAATCCTCTGACAATGTGGCGTCTTCACGTTTTCCGAGCTTTCACTGGGAGCTACAATCCCGAGCTGTTAGTGATCAGCCATCTTGGATCTCTCTCTGGTTCCATTGTGAATTATTCAATACGGTTCTAAATGTGTACTGGTATAAAATAGAATCCTGAGGATTCCCCAGGTGTGTATCATTCAGGGAGGCACATAGCGAGTGGTCATATAAAAATGCTCGACTATTACTCCAGTGTGAATTATTCACTGAGGCTCTAAATGTGTGGCTATATGAAGTAGACTCATAATTCTCCACCAGGTGTGAAATATTGAATGAGACTCTGACTATGTGGGCATAGAAAAAATACTCTTGTGTTTTGACCATGTGTGCATTACTTACAGAGACTCTAAATGTGTACTTATTTGAAGTAGACACTTGACTATTTCTGAGGGGAGTATTATGCACTGAGACCCTGAACGAGTGGCCATTTGAAAGAAATTCCTGACTTATCAGATATACATATTATTCACTGAAACACTGAAATAGTGGCTTTATGTAATAGACCCTATTTTACTCCACATGTGTGCGTTATTTTTTGATTCTCCAAACGAGTCACCATATGAAATAGACCATTGATTATTCCTCAAATATGCAGTATTCCAAGAGGTGCCCTATGAGTGTCCATATCAAATAGTCTCCTGACTATCACACATGTGTGTATCATTCAAGTAGCTGTGTAATTTGTTGCTACCTTTAATAGGGTTCTGGCTACTACACAGCTGTTTATTATGCACTGAAGCCCTAAATGAAAGGCCATATGAAACAGACTCCTTACTATTTCCCTATTGTGCATTATTCTGTAATGCTTTGATTGAGTGGCCATATGACCTTTACTCTGACTATTTCCAAGCTGGGTATTTTTCAGTGAGTTTCTGAACGAGTTACTAAAGAAAATCGACTCATGACCCTATCTTCTTGACTATTTCTCAGCTGTACATTTTTCACGTAGTAACTGAGTGAACAGTCATATCAAAGAATCTCCAGATTATTCCCCATGTGTGCATTATTCAGTTTGTTTCTGATTAAGTGGCTATATATAATAGAATCCTGAGTATTTTCCAGATATATGTGATTCTGCAATGAGGTTCTGAATAAGTGGCCATGTAAAATACACTTCTGAATCTTCATAGTTTTGTATTATTCTGTGAGGCTCTGAATTAGTGGCCATAAAACAGAGACTCCTGAATTCTCCACAGGTGTGCGTTTTTATATTTGGTATCTAAATGAGTGCTATACGAAATAGAATCCTGACTTTCCCCAAGGTGTATGCTATTCAGTTAATGTCAAAATATGTGGCTATATAAAAAGGAATCCTGACTTTCCCCAAGGTGTATGTCACTCAGTTAGGTTCTGAATATGTGGCTATATGAAATAGAATTCTGACTACAATACAGGTGTTCCTTATTCAATGAATCTCTGAAATAGATGTCATATAAAATAGCATCCTGTGTAATCCCTAGGTATGTATTATTCATTGAGGCTGTAAAGCCTTGGCCATATGAAATTGTTTTTTGACTAGTCCACAGGTGTTTATTATTGAGTCTGACTTTGAATATTTGGGCACATGGTATACACTATTGACTATTCTCAAGTTGTGTATTACTCAGGATTTGATTTTGTGGCCATATAAAATAGACTAGTGTCTATTTCACACGTGTGCATTTATCGCTGAGGCTGTAAATTAGAGGCCATTAAAAGTAGACTCCTAACGCTTCCCCAGGTGTGTGTTACTCAGTGAGGCTCTGATTGTGTGACCATATGAAACAGGATTCTGTCTATCTTAAATATTTGTAGCATTCAGTGAGTGTCTGAATAGTGGCTCTATAAATTAGACTGCTGTGTACTTTACATTTGTGCATTATTCACTAATATTATGAGTCAGTGGCCATATGAAATGAAATCCTGACTAATCCACACGTGCATATTATTGACTGAGGCTATGAATGAGTGTCCAAATGAAATAGACTCCTGGCTACTCCACGGGTGTGCATTATTCACCGAGGCTCTGACAGAATTTGCATCAAAAATAGACTCCAAATTATTCCCCAGGTCTGTTTTATTCAGTGAGGCTTACAAGGTGTGGCCATATTAATTAGATGCCTTACTCTAGCAAGGATCTCTCTTATTCACTGAGGCTCTGAAAATGTTTCTACATGAAATAGACTCCTGACTACACCACATTATTCATTGACACTCCTAACGAGAGGCCACATGAAAAAGTCTTCTTGTGAGAGAAGTTCCAAGATGGCGACATAGAAAGAACTCAGTATTGCAGCTCTCAGTGAAGGCACAGAGGGTGAGTCTTAGCTGAATTTTCAGTCGTACTTTTGTTGCCCACAATACTGGCAAATTCCCAGGTGGACGAGGGTCACAGGACAGCAGGGCAGCCCGCTTGCATGGTCTTTGTGGCCAGCGCCGAGTCACGGTGCAGCTGCAGTTTGCACAAAGCTCACTAGTGTTGGTGCCCTGTTAAACCGGCAATCTGAGTTCTATGAGGGCAGATTGACATGACCATTTGATTGAACGGGACTTGGATGGTGAGCCAGATTAGGAGATTCCCGGGAAGAGCAATTTGTGCCAGTGCAGTGGGCTGCTGCAGGGGAGATCACATGGATCCCAGTGGTCAATCCGCAGGTGACTGGGGCGACTGTGAGTGAGTCAACCATTCAATTTGGAAAGAAAAAGAGACAGAGAGAGAGGAGGGACTCTGAGGCAGGGAGCCATGTGTTTGGGCTAGGCCAGTTTCACCTTCACGGGGACAAGCAGCGCTTCAATCCCAGGCACTTGGGGTTGAGATATTTGCTACTGGGTCAGCTGAAACCAGGAGGATGCATCTCGTTAGGGTGGGGCGTCCACCACTGCGGAAACAATGCGCCCCTACTGAGGTACCACCCACTGATGAAGCAGCCTGCCATTACTAAGGCAACCAGCCATAACAGAGAGACGCCGCCAACATGGCGGAGTGCACCACTGTAGAAAGGAGACTGCAGCAGCAGGGAGAACCCACGCTAGCAAGGCAGAGCCCTGGCAGGCAAATAGTTGGTAGACTGCCTCCTAGCTGGGCAGGACAGTGCAACAGATACTCATAAAGAAAGGCCCAACTCCCTGAGACAGAGCATCTGAGGGGAAAAAAGGGGGTGTTTTATAAGTTCTCCTGCAGCAGATGTAAACACATCCGCCCAGCAACCCTGAATAAAAAACGGAGCTCACAGCTCATCACTGGAGCTCCTATAAAGTACAGACCGTCTCCTGAATCAACTCTGTAACCTCTTTATATCCAAAGAGCCACCCCACAAAAGGTATAATCAGACTGACATTTGGCGGGCATCATTCTGGGACAAAGATAGCAGAAGAAGAAACTGGTAGCATCCCTCACTGCTCCACAGCTGCTACAGGTGTACCCCAGACAAGCAGAGCCTGGAGTAGACCTCAGCCCTCACACAGCAGAGAGGCTAAACCGTTAGAAAGAAAACTAAGTAACAGAAATACTTCATCATTAACAATCTGGGCATCCACTCAGAGACCCAATTGAAAAGTCAGCAACTACTAAGACGACAGGTGGATAAATCCACAGAGATGGAAAGAAACAAGCACGAAAAGGAGGAAAACAGCCAAAACCAAAACACCTTACCTCCTACAAAGGACCAAAACTCCTCACCAGCAAGGGAACAAAGTTGGACAAAGAATGAGAGTGACAAAATGATGGAATCAGACTTCAGAAGGTGGATAATGAGAAACTTCAGTGAGCTAAACGAACATGTTCTAAATCAATGCAAAGAAACTAAGAACCTTGAAAAAAGATTTGAAAAAATATTCGAGGAAATGATAAGAATGGACAACTTAGAGAGGAATATGAATGAATTGAAGGAGGTGAAAAATACAACATGAGAAATTCATGAAGCATGCACAAATGCCAACAGCCGAATTGACGAGGCAGAAGAAAGAATATGAGAAGTCGAAGATCAACTCAATGAAATAAAATGAGAAATCAAGATTAGAGAAAAAAGCGCAAAGAGGAATGAACAAAATCTCAAAGAAATGTGGGACTATGTGAAGAGACCTAACCTACGTTTGATAGGTGTGCCTGAATGGGATGAAGAAAATGAATCCAAGCTGGAAAACACTCTTCAGGATATTATCCAGGAAAATTTCCCCAACCTAGCAAGGCAGGCCAATACTCAACTCCAGGAAACACAAGAGAACACCATAAAGATATTCTGCAAGAAGAGCAACCCCATGGCACATAATCATCAGATTCACCAGGGTTGAAATAAAGGAGAAAATACTAAGGGCAGCCAGAGAGAAGGGTCGGGTAACCCACAAAGGGAAGCCCATCAGACTCACAGCAGATCTCTTGGCAGAAACTCTACAAGCCAGAAGAGAGTGGGGACCAATATTCAACATCCTTAAAGGAAAGAACTGTCAACCCAGAATTTCTTATCCAGCCAAACTGAGCTTCATAAGTGAATAAAGAATAAAATCTTTTGCCAACAAGCAAAAACTCAGATATTTTGTCACCACTGGGCCTGCTTTACAAGAGCTCCTGAAAGAGGCACTACACATAGAAAGGAACAACCAGTAGCAGCCATTCTAATAACATACCAAATGCTAAAGAGCATCAACAAAATGAAGAATCTGCATCAACCAAGGGACAAAACAACCAAATAGTATCAAAATGGCAGTATCAAACTCACACATAACAATATTAACCCTAAATGTAAATGGGCTAAATGTACCAATCAAAAGACACAGACTGGCAAATTGGATAAAAAATCAAAACCCATTCGTGTGCTGTATCCGCGATACCCATCTCACATGCAAAGATTCAGAGAGGCTCAAAATAAAAGGATTAAAAAAGATTTACCAAGCGAATGGAGAGCAAAAAAAGAGAAGGAGTTGCAATTCTCATCTCTGATAAAATAGACATTAAAGCAACAAATATCAAAAGAGACAAAGAAGGTCATTACATAATGGTAAAAAGATCGATACAACAAGAAGAGCTAACGATGCTAAATATATATGGACCCAATACAGGAGCATCAAGATACATAAGGCAAGTTCTTAACGACTTACAAAGAGACTTAAACTCCCACACAATAATAGTGGGAGTCTTTAACACTCCATTTTCAATATCAGACAGATCAACCACACAGAAAATTAACAAGGATATCCAGTACTTGAACTCATACATGGAACATGCAAACCTGATAGACATTTACAGAACTCTCCACCCAAAATCCACAGAATATACATTTCTTCTCAGCACCACATCACACCTACTCCAAAACTGACCACACAATTGGAAGTAAAGCAGTCCTCAGCAAATGCAAAACAACTGAAATCATAACAAACAGTCTCTCAGACCATAGTGCAATCAAGTTGGAACTCAGAATTCAGAAAATAACTCAGAACCACACAGCTTGATGGAAACTGAATAACTGGCTCTTGAATGTTGATTGGATAAACAATGAAATGAAGGCAGAAAGAAAGAAGTTCTTCAAAACCAACGAGAACAAAGACACAGAATACAAGAATCTCTGGGACACATTTAAAGGAGTATGTAGAGGAAAATATATAGCAATGAGTGCCCGCACAAGAAGAGAGGAGAGATGCAAAATTGACACCCTATCATCAAAACTGAAAGAGCTATAGGAGAAAGACCAAAAAAGTTTATAAATATCATTAACCACATTAAGAAACCCAAAAACAAAAACCACATGATTATCTCAATTGATGCAGAGAAGGCATTTGACAAAATTCAACAGCCCTTTATGCAAAAAACTCTCAATAAACTCGGTATTGATGGAAAATATCTCACAGTAATAAAAGCTTTATGACAAACCAACAGCAAATATCATACTTAATGGGCAAAAACTGCAAGCAGTTTCTTTGAAATCTGGCAGGAGACAAGGAAGCCCTCTATCATCAGTCCTACTCAACATAGTACTGAAAGTTCTAGCCAGAGCAATCAGGCAAGAAAAAGAAATAAAGGGTATTCGAATAGAAAAGGAAGAAGCCAAATTGTTTCTATTTGCAGACGACATGATAGTATACCTAGAAGACCCCATCACCTCAGCCCCAAAACTCCTGAAACTGTTAAGCAACGTCAGCAAAGTCTCAGGATATAAAATCAATGTGCAAAAATTACAAGCATTCCTATACACCAATAACAGACTTAAAGAGAACCAAATCAAGAAGAAACAGTCATTCACAATTGCCACAAAGAAAATAAAATACCTAGAAATACAACTCACAAGGAACGTAAGGGACCTATTTAAGGAAAACTATAAACCACTGCTAAAAGAAATAAGAGAGGACACAAACAGATGGAGAATCATTCCATGTTCATGGTTAGGAAGAATCAATATCATGAAAATGGGTATGCTTCCCAAAGTAATTTACACAATCAATACTATCCCCATCAAACTACCATTGAATTTCTTCACAGAACTGGAAAAAACCACCATGAACTTCATATGGAACCAAAAGAGAGCCCGCATAGACAAGCCAATTCTAAGCAAAAAGAACACAGCGAGAGGCATCAAACTACCAGACTTCAAACTACACTACAAGGCTTCAGTAAGCAAAACAGCATGATACTGGTACCAAAACAGAGATATAGACCAATGGAACACAACAGAGGCATTGGAGGCAACACATCATTTCTACAACCATATAATCTTTGATAAACTAGACAAAGACAAGCAATGGGAAAAGGATTCCCTGTTTAATAAATGGTGTTGGGAAAACTGGCTAGCCATGTGCAGAGAGCAGAAAGTGGACCTTTTCCTGACACCTTACACTAAAATTAACTCCAGATGGATTAATGACTTAAACATAAGACCTGGCACCATAAAAACCCTAGAAGAATATCTAGGCATAACCATTCAGGACATAGCAGTAGGCAAGGACTTCATGACCAAAACACCAAAAGCATTGGCAACAAATGCCAAAATAGACAAATGGGACATAATCAAACTCCACAGCTTCTGCAGGGCAAAAGAAACCGTCAACAGAGTTAATCAGCAACCAAAATATTGGGGAAAAATCTTTGCAGTTTACCCAACTGACAAAGAGATGATACCCAGAATTTACAAAGAACTCAAACAGATTTACAGGAAAAAATCAAATAAGCCCATTCAAAATGGGCAAAGGACATGAACAGACCTTTACAAAAGAAGACATACCTGAGGCCTACAAACACATGAAAAAATGCTAATCATCACTGGTCATTAGAGAGATGCAAATCAAAACCACACTGAGATACCATCTCACTCCGCTTAGAATGGCGATCATTAAAAAAATCTGGAGAGAATAGATGCTGGAGAGGATGTGGAGAAATTGGAACACTCTTACCCTGTTGGAGGAAGTGTAAATTATTTCAACCATTTTGCAAGACAGTGTGGCAATTCCTCAAAAATCCAGAAATAGAGATTCCACACCTAGAAATAGAAATTCTATTTGACCCAGCAATCCAATTACGGGGTATATATCCAAAAAAATATAAATTGTTCTAATATAAGGACACATGCACAAGAATGTTCATTGCACCACTGTTTACAAGAGCAAAGAACTGGAATCAACACAAATGCCCATCAATGATAGACTGGGCTGGTAAAATGTGGCACATATACACCATGGAATATTATGCAGCAATCAAAAATAACGAGTTTATGTCCTTTGTAAGGACATGGATGAATCAGGAGAACATCATTCTCAGCAAACTGACACAAGAACAGAAAAAGTATTACCACATATTTTCACTCATAGGCGGGTGAGAAAAATAAGAACACATGAAAAAATGGAGGGGGTACTACACACTGGGGTATATTTTCGAGAATAGAGGAGGGACAGCGTGGAGGGAGATGGGGAGGGCTAGCCTTGGGAGAAATACCAAATGCGGATTAAGGGGAGGAAGGCATCAAAACACACTGCCATGGGTGTACCTATGCAAATATCTTGCACGTTCTGCACATGTACCCCAAAACCTAAAATGCAATAAAAATTAAAAAAAAAAGAAAAGAAAAAGTCTTCTTACTATTTCACAGGTGTGCATTATTGAGTGGGACACTAAATTAGGAGATGTAAGTAAATCCTGACTATTTTTTCAGGTGTGTACATTTTGTGAGGCTCTCAATGAGAGGCCATAGGATAGAGACTTCTCACTGTTCCGCAGGTGTGCATTATTCACTGATAATCTGAATGAGTGGCCATAAACAATAGTCTCCAGACTATATCACAAGTGTGTAATATTCAGTGTGGCTGTGAAAGAACGGCCATATGAAACACACTTCTCTTTACTCCACATGTGCGTTATTCACTGTTTGTCTGAATGAGTAGCCGTATGACATAGACTCATGATTATTCTCCATGTGTGCATTATTCCAACAGGTTCTCTATGAGTGTCTATACCAAAAAGACTCCTGACACTCCCCCACTTGTGTATTACTTAGCAATACCCAGAATTAGAGTTCATATGAAATAAACTCCAGACTATCACCCAGGTGTGTATCACTCAGGAAGGAACTTAATTCGTGGCTATCTTAAACAGTGCCCTGATTACTCCATAGAAGGTTATTATTCACTGAAACTTTAAATGAGAGTCCAAAAACAATAGACACCTGACTATTGCTCAATTGTGAATTATTCCATAAGGTTCTAAATGTGTGGTAGTATGAAATAGAATCCTGAGGATTCCCCAGGTGTGTATCATTCAGGGAGGTACATAGTGAGTGGCCATATAAAAAATGCTAGACTATTACTCCGGTATGAATTATTCATTGAGGCTCTAAATGAGTGGCTACATAAATATACACTTAACTCTTCCTCAGTTGTTTATTATTGAATGAGACTCTGCAAAGTGTGCATAGAAAACAGACTCTTGTGAATTGCCCATGTGTGCATTACTTACAGAGACTCTGAATGTGTACTTATTTGAAGTAGACCCATGACTATTTCTGAGGGGAGTATTATGCACTGAGGCCCTGAACGACTGGCCATGTGAAAGGGATTCCTGACTTATAACATATACATATTATTCCTGATATACATATTATTCACTGAAACACTGAAAGAGTGGCCTTATGTAATAGACCACATTTTACTTTACAGGTGTGCGTTATTTTTTGACTCTCCCAACGAATCAGCATGTGAAATTGACTAGTGATAATTCCCCAAATGTGCAGTATTAGAAGAGGTGCTGTATGAGTGTCCCTATCAAAGAGTCTCCTGACAATCACAAATGTGTGTATCACTCACTAGCTGCGTAATTTGGGCTACGTTGAAGAGGGTCCAGACTACTCCACAGCTGTTTATTATGCACTGAAGCCCTCAATGAGAGGCAACATGAAATAGACTCCATACTATTGCCTTATTGTGCATTATTACATTATGCTTTGATTGAGTGGATATGTGACATGGAATCTGACTATTTTCAAGGTGGGTATTCTTCAGAGAGTTTCTGAACAAGGTACCACAGAAAATATACTCATGACTCTATCCTCTTGACTATTTCTCAGCTGTGCATTTTTCACTGAGTCACTGTGTGCACGGTCATATCAAATAGTCTCTAGACTATTCCCCAGTGGTGCATTATTCAGTGAGTCTCTGAAAAATTGACTATATATAACAGAATTCTGAGTATTTTCCAGATATATATGATTCTTCAATGAGGTTCTGAATAAGTGGCCATGTAAAATACACTCCTGAATTTCCATAGTTCTGTATTATTCTGTGAGGTTCTCAATGTGTGGCTATAAAATAGAGAATCCTGAATACTCCGCAGGTGTCCGTTTTTAAATTCGGTATCTAAATGAGTGGCTATACAAAATAGAATCCTGACTTTCCCCAAGGTGGATGTCATTCAATTAGGTTCTTAATATGTGGCTGTATGAAATAGAATGCTGACTACAATACATTTGTTCCTTATTCAATGAATCTCTGAAATGATGACATATGTAATAGCGTCCTGAGTATTCCCCAAGTATGTATTATTCACTGAGGCTCTAAAACTTTGGCCATATAAAATTGTTTTTTGACTAGTCCACAGGTGTGTATTTTTGACTCTGACTTTGAATATTTTGGCATATGGAATAGACTAGTGACTATTCTAAAGTGGTGTATTACTCACTCAGGCTTTGATTCTGTGGCCATATAAAATAGACTAGTGTCTATTCCACACGTGTGCATTATTCACTGAGGCTGTAAATGAGAGGCTATATAAAGTAGACTCCTAAAGCTTCCTCAGGTGTGTGTTACTCAGTGAGGCTCTGATTTTGTGATCATATGAAAGAGGATTGTGTCTATCTTAAATATTTATATTATTCAGTTAATCTCTGAATGAGTGGCTCTATGAAATAGACTGCTGAGTACTGTACATTTGTGCATTATTCATTAAAATTATGAGTCAGTGGCCATATGAAATGAAATTTTGACTAATCCACACGTGCATATTATTGACTGAGGCTATAAATGTGTGTTCAAATGACAGAAACTCCTGGCTACCCCACGGGTTTGCATTATTCACCAAGGCTCTAAGTGAATTCCCATCGGAAATAGACTCCAAATTATTTTCCAGGTGTGTATTATTCAGTGAGGCTAACAAGGTGTGGCCATATTAATTAGATGCCTTAATATATCAAGGGTCTCTCTTATTCACTGAGGCTCTGAAAATATGTCTACATGAAATAGACTCCTGACTACACCACATTATTCAGTGACACTCCGAATGTGAGGCCACATGAAAAAGTCTCTTTAATATACCACAGGTGTGCATTATTGTGTGGGATTCTAAATGAGAGGATTTAATTAAATCCTGACTACTTTCCCAGGTGTGTACATTTAGTCAGGTTCTCAATGAGAGGCCATAAGATAGAGAATTCTGACTATTCCCCAGGTGTGAATTATTCAGTGATTCTCTGAAAGAGTGGCCATAAACAATAGACTCCAGATTATATCACAAGTATGTAACATTCAGTGAGGCTGTGAAAGAACGGCCATACAAAACAGACTTCTCATTACTTTACGTATGTTTTATTCACTGTTTGTCTGAATGAGTAGCCATATGATATAGAATCCTGATTATTCTCCATGTGTGCATTATTCTAACAGGTTCTGTATGAGTGTCCATACCAAATAGACTCCTGACACTTCCCCTTTTGTGTATTACTCAGCAATACCCAGAATTATAGTTCATATAAAATAAATTACTGACTATCACCCGGTTGTGTATCACTCAGGAAGGCACTTAATTCATGGCAATCTTAAACAGTGTCCTGATTACTCAATAGAAGTTTATTATTCACTGAAACTTTGAATGAGAGTTGAAAAACAATAGACACCTGACTATTGCTCCATTGTGAATTATTCAGTAAGGTTCTAAATGTGTGGTAGTATAAAATAGAATCCTGAGGATTCCTCAGGTGTGTATCTTTCAGGAAGGCACACAGTGGGTGGCCATATAAAAGATGTCCGACTATTACTCCGGTTTGAATTATTCACTGAGACTCTAAATAAGTGGCTACATGAAGTAGACCCTTACCTCTTCCCCAGGTGTGTATTTTTGAATGAGATTCTGACTAAGTGGGCATAAAAAATAGACTCTTGTGTATTGCCCATGTGTGCATTACTTACAGAGACTCTGAATGTGTACTTGTTTGAAGTAGACCCTTGACTATTTCTGAGGGGAGTATTATGCACTGAGGCCCTGAACGACTGGCCATGTGAAAGAGATTCCTGACTTATCATATATACTTATTATTCACTGAAACACTGAAAGAGTGACCTTATATAATAGACCATATTTTACTCCACAGGTGTGCCTTACCTTTGACTCCCTAAACGAATCACCATATGAAATAGACTACTGATTATTCCCGAAATATGCAGTGTTCAAAGAGGTGGTGTATGAGTGTCCATATGAAAGAGTCTCCTGATTATCACACATGTGTGTGTCATTTACATAGCTGCTTAATTTGTGGCTACCTTAAAGAAGGTCCTGATCGCTTCCAAGATGGCTGATTGCTAACAGCTCGGAATTGTAGATCCCAGTGAAAGCTCAGAAAATGAGAATGCCACACTTTCAGAAAAATGTTCATCGCTCATGGACCAAAAGATTTACAGTGGAGGAGCCCTGCGGGTCACCAGCACGACTCTTGTGGCTGGCACGGCGGTTTTGCCATCGCCGAGGCATGGCAGCTTTTTGTGCACAGTAAACGGGACTGGTTCCCCTACTGACTGGTGTTTGGAGCTCCGGGAAGGCAGAGCCGCTTGCTGTGGACTGAAGAAGGAAGCCAGACCAGAGATTCCCAGGCAGAACAGTACCATCCATCTTATTGCTGCTGTTTTGGTCGGCGCAGTGAGTTGCTCGAATTTCAACACTGGGAATCAATAAATTGGAAGTCCTCTCAGTAGCATAATTAGAAAGGCAGTAATTGTAAAGAAAACAAATGAAAAATCCACAAAAAAGGAAAAAAACTGCCTCAAAATGCCAAGAATACCGAAAATCAGAACCCCTCTCACTCTACAGGGGATTGCAATTCCTCAGCAGCAACAGAACAAGCTCTGATGGAAAAGGACTGTGTTCCATTATCTGAAGTATGCTTCAGAAGGTGGATAATAAGAAATTTTAGGGAATTGAAAGAACTTGTTCTAACCCAATGTGAAGAAACTAAGAACTTTGAAAAAAGGTCTGACAAAATGTTAATAAGAATGGACAATATAGAGAGAAATATATATGAACTAACGGCGTTGAAAAATACAACATGAGAACTTAGTGAAATATGCACATGTTTGAATAGCCAAATTGATCAAGCAGAAGAAAGGATATCAGAAATCGAAGGCCAACTTAATGAAATAAAACGAGAAGACAAGAATAGTGAAAAAAGGATAAAAAGGAATGAGCAAAGTCTCCAAGAAATATGGGACTATGTGAAAAGACCTAATCTACGTTTCATGGATGTACCTGAATGTGATGGAGAGAATGAATTCAAGTTGGAAAATACTCTTCAGGTTATTATCCAGGAGAATTTTCCCAATCTAGCAAAGCAGTACACTATTCAACCCCAGATAATACAGAGAACATTCCTCAAGAAGAGCAACCCCATGGCACATAATCGTTAGATTCACCAGGGTTTAAACGAAGGAGAAAATACTAAGGCAGCCAGAGAGAAAGGTCAGGTTACCCACAAAGGGAAGCCTATTAGACTTACAACAGATCTCTCAGCAGAAACCCTACAAGCCAGAAGAGAGTGGGGGTCAATATTTAACATCCTTAAAGAACAGAACTTTCAGCCCACAATTTCATATCCTGCCAAACTAAGCTTCACAATTGAAGGAAAAATATTTTATGAACAAGCAAGTACTTAGAGACTTTATTACCACCAGGCCTGCTTTACAAAAACTTCTGAAAGAAGCATTATACACAGAAAGGAACAACCAGTACTAGCCTTTCTAAAAATATACCAAAACCTAAAGAGCGTCAACATAGAAAAGAATTTACATCAATGAATGAATAAAATAGCCAGTTAACATCAAATGGCAGTAATCCTAAATTTAAATAGACTAAATCCCCCAATCAAAAGACACAGCCAAAACCTAACGGTTTACCACATCCAGACACATTTTATATTCAAAGATACACAAAGACTCAAAACAAAGTGTTGAAGAAAGATTTACCAACCAAATGGAGAACAAAAATAAATAAATAAACAAAAAGTAGGAGTTGCAATTCATGCATTTGATAAAACAGATTTCAAAACAACAAAGATAGAGTGGTAAAAGGATCAATGCATCCTAACACCCAGATACATAAGACCAATAAAGATATTTAGACTCAACGAGAGAGAAAATTAATAAGGATATACAGAACTTGAACTCAGATCCGGAACAAGTAAACATAATAAGTACTTATAGAGCTCTCCACTTGAAATACACAAAATATACATTCTCCATTTTAAATACACAAAATATATATCGGCCATCATTAATACCCATTCATAGAATAAAGCAATGTTCCTGTTCTCTATCCCTCTTAATGAAAGAAAGAGGGTCCTGACTACTCCACAGCTGTTCATTACGAAATGAAGCTCTAAATTAGAGGCCATATGAAATAGACTACTTACTATTGCCCCATTGTGCATTCTTCTGTAATGCTTTGATTGAGTGGCCATATGACCTGGATTCTGACTATTTCCCAGGTGGGTATTCTTCAGTGAGTTTCTGAACGAGTTACCGCAGAAAATAGACTCAAGAATCTATCCTCTTGACTATTTCTCAGCTGTGCATTTTCTTTTTTTATTTTATTTTTTTTTTAATTTTTATTGCATTATAGGTTTTTGGGTAATTGTACAGAACGTGAAAGGTAGTTGCATAGGTACACACATGACAGTGTGTTTTGCTGCCTTTCTCCCCTTCACCCACACTTGGTATTTATCCCCAGGCTATCTCTCCCCAGCCCCTTGCTGTCCCTCCCCCACTCCCCCCAATAGTCCCCAGTGTGTAGTAGACCCCCTCCCTGTGTCCATGTTTTCTTAACTTTCTCACCTGCCTATGAGTGAGAATATGCGGTATTTCCTGTTCTGTTCTTGTGTCAGTTTGCTGAGAATTATGTTCTCCAGATTCTTTCATGTCCTTACAAAGACACAAACTCATCATTTTTGATTGCTGCATAATATTCCATGGTGTATATGTGCCACATTTTCCCAGTCCAGTCTATCATCGGTGAGCATTTGGGTTGGTTCCAGTTCTTTGCTATTGTAAACAGTGCTGCAATAAACATTCGTGTGCATGTGTCCTTATAGTAGAACGATTTATAGTCCTTTGGATATATACCCAGTAAAGGGATTGCTGGGTGAAATGGAATTTCTATTTCTAGGTCCCTGAGGAATCGCCACACTGTCTTCCACAATGGTTGAACTAATTTACACTCCCACCAACAGTGTAAGAGTGTTCCTATTTCTCCACATCCTCTCCAGCATCTGCTGTCTCCAAATTTTTTAATGATCGCCATTCTAACTGGCGTGAGATGGTATCTCAATGTGGTTTTGAATTGCATCTCTCTAATGACCAGTGATTATGAGCACATTTTCATGTTTGTTGGCCTCATGTATGTCTTCTTTTGTAAAGTGTCTGTTCATATCCTTTGCCCATTTTTGAATGGGCTTGTTTGTTTTTTTTCTGTAAATCTGTTTGAGTTCTTTGTAAATTCTGGATATCAGCCCTTTGTCAGATGTGTAAACTGCAAAAATTATTTTCCCATTCTGATGGTTGCCGATTCATTCTAGTGACTGTTTGTTTTGCCATGCAGAAGCTGTGGAGTTTGATTAGGTCCCATTTGTCTATTTTGGCTTTTGTTGCCAATGCTTTTGGTGTTTTGGTCATGAAGTCCTTGCCTACTCCTATGTCTTGAATGGCTTTTCCTAGATTTTCTTCTAGGGTTTTTATGGTGTCAGGTCTTCCGTTTAGGTCTTTAATCCATCTGGAGTCAATTTTAGTGTAAGGTGTCAGGAAGGGGTCCAGTTTCTGCTTTCTGCACATGGCTAGCCAGTTTTCCCAATACCATTTATTAAACAGGGAATCCTCTCCCCATTGCTTGTTTTTGTCTGGTTTATCAAAGATAATATGGTTGTAGATATGTTGTGTTGCCTTCAATGCTTCTGTTCTGTTCCATTGGTCTATATCTCTGTTTTGGTACCAGTACCATGCTGTTTTGATTACTGTAGCCTTGTAGTATAGTTTGAAGTCTGGCAGTGTGATGCCTCCTGCTGGGTTCTTTTTGCTTAGAATTGACTTGCCTATGCGGGCTCTTTTTTGGTTCCATATGAAATTTATGGTGTTTTTTCCAGTTCTGTGAAGGAATTCAATGGCAGTTTGACGAGGATTGCATTGATTGTGTAAATTACTTTGGGCAGTATAGCCATTTTCACGATATTGATTCTTTCTAACCCCGAACATGGAATGTTTCTCCATCTGTTTGTGTCCTCTCTTATTTCGTTGAGCAGTGGTTTGTAGTTTTCCTTAAAGACGCCCCTTACATTCCTTGTGAGTTGTATTCCAAGGTATTTTATTTTCTTTGTAGCAATTGGAGCTTTTGTGCTGAGGTGATGGGGTCTTCTAGGTATACTATCATGTCTTCTGCAAATAAAGAGAATTTGGTTTCCATCTTTCCTATTTGAATACCCTTTATTTCTTTTTCTTGCCTGATTTCTCTGGCTAGAACTTCCATTACTATGTTGCATAGGAGTGGTAAGAGAGGATATCCTTGTCTCGTGCCAGATTTCAAAGGAATGCTTCCAGTTTTTGCCCGTTAAGTATGATATTGTCTGTTGGTTTGCCAAAAATAACTTTTATTACTTTGAGATATGTTCCATCAATACCAAGTTGATTGAGGGTTTTTAGCATAAATGGCTGTTGAACTTTGTCAAATGCCTTCTCTGTGTCAATTGAGATAATCATGTAGTTTTTGTTTTTGCTTCTTTATGTGGTGAATTACATTTATAGTATTGCATATGTTGAACCAGCCTTGTGTCCCCTGGATGAATCCTACTTGATCATGATGGATAAGTTTTTTAATGTGCTGTTGCAATCGGTTTGCCAGTATTTTATTGAAGATTTTTGCATCCATGTTCATCATGGTTATTGGCCTGAAGTATTCTTTTCTTGTTGCGTCTCTGCCTGGTTTTGGTATCAGGATGATGTTGGTCTCATAAAATGATTTGGGAAGGGTTTCCTCTTTTTGAATTATGTGGAATAGTTTCAGGAGGAATGGTACAAGACGGTAGAATTTGGCTGTGAACCCGTATGGACCTGGGCTTTCTTTTCTGTGGTAAGCTCTTAATTGCTGCCTCAACTTCAGACCTTGTTATTGGTCTATTCAGAGTTTCTGCTTCCTACTGTTTTATTCCTGGGATGACACAGGCATCCAGGAATTTATCCATTTCTTCCTGGTTTAGTAGTTTATGTGCATCGAGTAGTTTGTAGTATTCTCTGATGATGGTTTGAATTTTTGTGGTATCTTTGGTGATTTCCCCTTTATCGTTTTTTATTTCTTCAATTTGGTTGTGCTCTCTTTTCTTTCTTATCAGTCTGGCTAGATTTATTGATTTTTTGAAGGGAATTTTCTTGTCTCTATCTCCTTCAGTTCTGCTCTGATCTTAGTTATTTCTTGTCTTCGGCTAGGTTTTGAGCTTTTTTGATCTTGCTCCTCTAGCTCTTTCAATTTTGACGATAGGGTGTCAATTTTGTATCACTCCACTCTTCTCATGTGGGCACTTTTTGCTATATATTTTACTATACAGACTGCTTTAAATGTGTCCCAGAGATTCTGTTACGTTGTGTCTTCGTTTTCGTTGGTTTCAAAGAACTTATTTATTTCTGTCTTCATTTTATTGTTTATCCAATCAGCATTCAAGAGTCAGTTGTTCAGTTTCCATGAAGCTCTGCGGTTCAGAGTTATTTTCTGAATTCTGAGTTCCAACTTGATTGCACCATGGTCTGAGAGACTGTTTGTTATGATTTCAGTTGTTTTTCATTTGCTGAGGAGTGCTTTACTTCCATTTATGTGGTCAATTTTGGAGTAGGTGTAATGTGGTGCTGAGAAGAATGTATATTCTGTGGATTTGGTGTGGAGAGTTCTGTAAATGTCTATCAGGTTTGCTTGTTCTAGGTCTGTGTTCAAGTTCTGGATATTCTTGTTAATTTTCTGTCTGGTTGATCTGTCTGCTATTTACAGTGGAGTGTTAAAGTCTCCCAATATTATCGTATGGGAGTCTAAGTTTCTTTGTAAGTCATTAAGAACTTGCCTTATATATCTGGGTGCTCCTGTATTGGGTTCATATATATTTAGAATCGTTAGCTCTTCTTGTTGTATCGATCATTTCACCATTATGTAATGACCTTCTTTGTCCCTTTTGATTGTTGTTGCTTTAAAGTCTATTTTATCAGAGACGAGGATTATAACGTCTGCTTTTTTCTGCTCTCCATTTGCTTGGTGAATCTTCCTCCATCCCTTTATTTTTAGCCTTTGTGTATTCTTGTGTGTGAGGTGGGATTCCTGGATACAGCACACCGATGGGTTTTGGTTTTTTATACAATTTACCAGTCAGTGTCTTTTGATTGGTGCATTAAACCAATTTACATTTAGGGTTAATATTGTTATGTGTGAATTTGATACTGCCATTTTGATGCTAGCCGGCTGTTTTGCCCATTGGTTCATGTATATTCTTCATTTTGTTGATGCTCTTTAGCATTTAGTATGCTTTTAGGATGGCTGGTAGTGAATGTTTCTTTTCATGTGTAGTCCCTCTTTCAGAAGCTCTTGTAAAGCAGGCCTAGTCTTGACAAAATCTCTGAGTACTTGCTTGTTCATGAAGAATATTATTTTTCCTTCACTTATGACGCTCAGTTTGGCTGGATATGAAGTTCTGGGTTGAAAGTTCTTTTCTTTAAGGATGTTGAATATTGGCCCCCACTCTCTTCTGGCTTGTAGAGTCTCTGCCGAGAGATCTGCAGTGCGTCTGATGGGCTTCCCTTTGTGGGTGACCCAACCTTACTCTCTGGATGCCCTTAGTATTTTCTCCTTCATTTCAACCCTGATGAATCTGTTGATTATGTGCCTTGGGGTTGCTCATCTTGCGGAGTATCTTTGTGGTGTTCTCTGTATTTCCTGGAGTTGAGTATTGACCTGTCTTTCTAGGTTGGGGAAATTTTCCTGGATAATATCCTGAAGAGTGTTTTCCAGCTTGGATTTATTCTCTTCATCACATTCTGGTACACCTATCAAACGTAGGTTTGGTCTCTTCACATAGTCCCACATTTCTTGGACATTTTGTTCATTCCTTTTCTTGCACTTTTTATCTTTAATATTGGTTTCTTGTTTTATTTATTTCAGTTGATCTTCGACTTCTGATATTCTTTTTTCTTTTTGGTCAATTTGGCTGTTGAAACTGGTCCATGCTTCACGAAGTTCTCGTGTTGTGTTTTTCAGCTCCTTCAATTCATTCATATTCCGCTCTAAGTTGTCCATTCTTTTTATCATTTCCTCGAGTCTTTTTTCAAATCTTTTTTCAAGGTTCTTAGTTTCTTTGCACTGATTTAGAACATGTTCTTTTAGCTCACTGAAGTGTCTCATTATCCACTTTCTTAAGTCTGATTCCGCCATTTTGTCACACTCATTCTTTGTCCAGCTTTGTTCCCTTGCTGGTGAGGAGTTTTGGTCCTTTGTAGGAGGTAAAGTGTTTTGGTTTTGGATGTTTTCCTCCTTTTTGCGCTGGTTTCTTCCCATCTTTATGGATTTATCCAACTGTCGTCTTAATAGTTGCTGATTTTTCAATTTGGTCTCTGTGTGGACGCCCAGATGGTTGATGATGAGGTATTTCTGTTACTTAGTTTTCCTTCTAATGGTCTAGCCCCTCTGCTGTACGAGTCCTGAGGTCCACTCCAGGCCCTGCTTGTCTGGGGTACACCTGTAGCAGCTGCAGAAGAGTGAGGGATGCTACCAGTTTGTTCCAGAATGATGCCCTCTGTGCCTTCACTGAGAGCTGCAATCTGGAGTAACCTCTATGACGCCATCTTGGGTCGATCCCCAGCTGCGCATTTTCAACTGAGTCACGTAGTGAATGGTCACATCAAATAGTTTTGAGAGTATTCCCCAGGCATGAAATATTCAGTGAGTCTCTGAAAAAGTGGCTATGTATAATAGAATTCTGACTATTTTCCAGATATATATGATTCTTCAATGAACTTCTGGAAAAGTGGCCATGTAAAATACACTCCTGAATTTCCACAGTTCTGTGTTATTCTGTGAGACTCTGTATGAGTGGCCATATAATAGAGACTCCTGAATACTTCGCAGGTGTGCGTTTTTACATTCAGTATCTAAATGAGTGGCTATACGAAATAGAATCTTGACTTTCCCCAAGGTGTATGCTCTTCACTTACTTTCAGAATATGAGGCTATACGAAACAGAATCAGAACTTTCCCCAAGGTGTATGTCATTAAGTTAGGTTCTGAATATGTGGCTATACGAAATAGAATTCTGACTACAATACAGGTGTTCCTTATTCAAGGAATCTCTGAAATAGATGCCACATGTAATAATGTCCTGAGTGTTTCCCAGGTATGTATTATTCACTGAGGCTCTAAAACATTGGCCATATGAAATTGTTTTTCTACTAGTCCGCAGTTGTGTATTATTGACTCTGAGTTTGAATATTTGGGCATATGTAATAGACTAGTGACTATTCCACACGTGTGCATTATTCGCTGAAGCTGTAAATGAGAGGCTATATAAAGTAGACTCCTAACGCTTTACCAGGTGTGTGTTACTCAGTAAGGCTCTGATTGTGTGACCATATGAATCAGGATTCTGTATATCTTAAATATTTGTATTATTCAGTAAATCTGTTAATGAGTGACTCTATGAAATATACTGCTGAGTACTTTACATTTGTGCATTATTCACTAAAATCATGAGTCAGTGGCCATATGAAATGAAATCCTGACTAATCCACACGTGCATATTATCCACTGAAGCTATGAATTAGTGTCCAAATCAAATAGACTCCTGGCTATGCTACGGGTGTGCATTATTCACGGAGGCACTGAATGAATGTCCATCGGAAATAGACTCCAAATAATTACCCAGGTGTGTTTTACTCAGTAAAGCTTACAAGGTGTAGCCATATTAATTAGATGCCTGACTATAGCAAGGGTCTCTCTTATTCACTGAGGCTCTAAAAATGTGTCTACCTGAAATAGACTCCTGACTACACCACATTCTTCAGTGACACTCCGAATGAGAGGCCACATAAAATGGTCTCCCTACTATTCCACATGTGTGCATTATTGAGTGAGACTCTAAATGAGGGGATATAAGTAAATCCTGAATATTTTCCCAGGTGTGTACATTTAGTGATGCTCTCAATGAGAGGCCATAGGATAGAGACTTCTGACTATTTTGCAGGTGTGCATTATTCAGTGATTCTCTGAATGAGTGGCCATAAACAATAAACTCCAGACTATATCACAAGTGTGTAATATTCAGTGAGGCTGTGAAAGAATGGCCATATGAAACAGACTTCTCATTACTCCACATGTGCGTTATTCACTGTTTTTCTGAATGATTAGCCATATGACATAAACTCCTGAATATTCTCCATGTGTGCATTATTTAAACAGATTATGTATGAGTGTCCTTAGGAAATAGACTCCTGACTCTCCCCCCAGTTGCGTATTACTCAGCAATACCCAGAATTAGAGTTCACATGAAATAAACTCCTGACTATCACCCAGGTGTGTATCACTCAGGAAGGCCCTTAATTCGGGTCTATCTTAATCAGTGCCCTGATTACTCCATAAAAGTTTATTATTCACTGAAACTTTCAATGAGAGGCCAGAAAGAATAGACAAATGATTATTGCTCCACTTTGAATTATTCAATAAGGTTCTAAATGTGAGGTAGTATGAAATAGAATCCTGAGGATTCTGCAGATGTGTATCATTCAGGGAGGCACATAGTGAGTGGCCATATAAAAATGTTCGATTATTACTCCCGTGTGAATTATTCACTGAGGCTCTAAATGAGTGGCTACATGAAGAAGACTATTAACTTTTCCCCTGGTGTGTATTATTGAATGAGACTCTGACTAACTCGGCCTAGATAAGAGACTCGTGTATTGCCCACATGTTCATTACTTACAGAGACTCTGAATGTGTACTTATTTAAAGTAGACCATTGACTATTTTTTTTTCTTGATGTTCTGTTAATCTGATTCTCTGAAACACATCTGTGGTTATATCATTGGTGTTTTCCTGTCACTGTAGGTAAGGCAGTTTTGGGGGGTATATAGAATTCAGTTCTAGTTTCTTTTTCAAACTAGATGGTCTGAACAAATCACTTATCTTTTTTAAGACTCAATTCCCTCCCTTTCAGAAATGGGGATTATAATAATAGTCATACTTTTAGTAGAGATGGGGCTTCAGCATATTGGCCAGACTGGTCTTAAACTCCTGACATTGTGATCTGCCCGCCATGGCCTCCCAAAGTGTTGGGATTACAGGCATGTACCACCACACTCAGCATAATCTCAGCTACTTGAGAGGTTAAGGCAGAAATGCTTGAACCTGGAAGGTAGAGGTTGTAGGAAGGGGATATTGTGGCACTGGACTACAGCCGAGGGGACAGAGCAAGACCATCTTACAAACAACAGCAACAAAAATAATAGTTAATTCTACTCTGACGCTAGTGAGAAGTTTGAAATTAGATAAGCCTACGAAATTACAGTTAAAATGGAACATTACTGTAAGATACTAACAATACGTTACATAAAATATGTATTATTTAATGCCATAAGATTTTTTTATTTTTTTATTTTTTTATTTTTATTTATGTTTTAATTTTTTAATTTTTTAAAATTTTTATTGCATTATAGGTTTTGGGGTACATGTGCAGAGCATGCAAGATAGTTGCATAGGTACAAAAATGGCAGTGTGTTTTGTTGCCTTCCTCCCCTTCACCCACACTTGGCATTTGTCCCCAGGATATCCCTCCCCAGCCCCCCCGCTGTCCTTCCCCCATTACCCCCGATAAACCCCAGTGTGTAGTAGAACCCCTCACTGTGTCCATGTGCTCTCATTTTTCACATCCGCCTATAAGTGAGAATATGCTGTATTTCGTTTTCTGTTCTTCCGTCAGTTTGCTGAAAATGATGTTCTCAAGATTTATCCATGTCCTTACAAAGGAAACAAACTCATCATTTTTGATTGCTGCATAATATTCCATGGTGTATATGTGCCACATTGTCCCAGTCCAGTCTATCATCGATGGGCATTTGGGTTGGTTTCAGGTCTTTGCTATCATAAACAGTGCTACAATGAACATTCGTGTGCATGTGTCCTTATAGTAGAACGATTTATAGTCCTTTGGATATATACCCAGTAATGGGATTGCTGGGTCAAATGAAATTTCCATTTCTAGGTCCTTGAGGAATCGCCACACTGTCTTCCACAATGGTTGAACTAATTTACTCTCCCACCAACAGTGTAAGAGGGGTCCTATTTCTCCACACTCTCTCCAGCATCTGTTTCTCCAGATTTTTTAATGATCGCCATTCTAACTGGTGTAAGATGGTATCTCAATGTGGTTTTGATTTGCCTCTCTCTAATGACTAGTGATGATGAGCATTTTTTCATGTGTTTGTGGGCCTCATGTATGTCTTCTTTTGTAAAGTGTCTGTTCGTGTCCTTTGCCCATTTTTGAATGGGCTTGTTTGTTTTTTCCTGTAAATCTGTTTGAGTTATTTGTAAATTCTGGATGTCAGCCCTTTGTCAGTTGGGTTAACTGCAAAGATTTTTTTCCAATCTGTTGGTTGCCGATTCACTCTATTGACTGTTTCTTTTGCCATGCAAAAGATGTGGAGTTTGATTAGGTCCCATTTGTCTATTTTGGCTTTTGTTGCCAATGCTTCTGAAGTTTTGGTCATGAAGTCCTTGCCTACTCCTATGTCCTGAATGGTTTTGCCTAGATTTTCTTTTAGGGTTTTAATGGTGCCAGAACTTATGTTTAAGTTTTTAATCGATTTGGAGTTAATTTTAGTGTAAGTTGTCAAGAAGGTGTCCAGTTTCTGCTTTCTGCACATGGCTAGCCAGTTTTCCAAACACCATTTATTAAACAGGGAATTCTTTCCCCATTGCTTGTTTTTGTCTGGTTTATCAAAGATTATATGGTTGTAGATATGTTGATTTGCCTCCAATGCCTCTGTTCTGTTCCATTGGTCTATATCTCTGTTTCGGTACCAGTACCATGCTGTTTTGATTACTGTAGCCTTGTAGTATAGTTTGAAGTCTGGTAGTGTGATGCCTCCCACTGTGTTCTTTTGCTTAGAATTGACTTGGCTATGCGGGCTATCTTTTGGTTCCATATGAAGTTCATGGTGGTTTATTCTAGTTCTGTGAGAAAATTCAATGGTAGCTTGATAGGGATAGCATTGACTCTGTATGTTACCTTGGGCAGTATAGCGTTTTCACGATATTGATTCTTCCTAACCATGAACATGGAATGTTTCTCCATTTGTTTGTGTCCTCTCTTATTTCGTTGAGCAGTAGTTTTTAGTTTTCCTTGAAGAGGTGTCTTACGTTTTTCGTAAGTTGTTTTCCTAGGTATTTTATTCTCTTTGTAGCTATTGTGAATGTCAGTTTATTCTTGATTTAGTTATCTTTAAGTCTTTTATTGGTATATAGGAATGCTTGAGATTTTTGCACATTGATTTTATATCCTGAGACTTTGCTGAAGTTGCTTATCAGTTTCAGGAGTTTTCAGCTGAGGTGATGGGTTCTTATAGGTATGCTATCATGTAGTCTGCGAATAGAGACAATTTGGCTTCCTCCTTTCCTATTCGAATATCCTTTATTTATTTTTCTTGCCTTATTGCTCTGGCAAGAACTTCCAGTACTATGTAGAATAGGAGTGATGAGAGAGGGCATCCTTGTCTAGTGCTGGATTTCAAAGGGAATGCTTCCAGGTTTTGCCCATTAAATATGATATTGGCTGTTGGTTTGTCATAAATAGCTTTTATTACTTTGAGATATGTTCCATCAATACCAAGTTTATTGAGAGATTTTAGCATAAAGGTCTGTTGAATATTGTCGAATGCCTTCTCTGCGTCAATTGAGATAAACATGTGGTTTTTGTTTCTGGTTCTGTTTATGTGGTGAATGACGTGTATAGACTTGCATATGTTGAACCAGCCTTGCATGCCCAGGATGAATTTTACTTGATCATGATGGATAAGTTTTTTAATGTGCTGTTGCAATCGGTTTGCCAGTATTTTATTGTAGATTTTTGAATGTATGTTCATCGTGGATATTGGCCTGAAGTTTTCTTTTCTTTTTGAGTCTCTGCGTGGTTTTGGTACCAGGATGATGTTGGTCTCATAAAATGATTTGGGAAAAGTTCCCTGTTTTGGGATTATTTGGAATAGTTTCCGAAGGAATGGTACCAGCTCCTCTTTGTGTATCTGGTAGAATTCGGCTCTGAACCCATCTGGACCATGGCTTTTTGTGTGGTAGGCTCTTAATTGCTCCCTCTATTTCAGACCTTGTTATTGGTCTATTCATAATTTCGGCTTCCTCATGGTTTAGGCTTGGGAGGACACAGGTGTCCAGGAATTTATCCATTTCTTCCTGGTTTACTAGTTTATGTGCGTAGAGTTGTTTGTAGTATTCTCTGATGAAGGTTTGAATTTCTGTGAAACCTGTGGTGATTTCCACTTTATCATTTTTTATTGCATCCATTTGGTTGTTCTCTCTTTTCTTTTTTATCACTCTGGCTAGTGGTCTGTCTATTTTGTTGATCTTTTCAAAAAACCAGCTCTTGGATGTATTGATTTTTTTGTAGGGTGTTTCTTGTCTCTATCTCCTTCAGTTCTGCTCTGATTTTAGTTTTTTCTTGGCTTCGGCTAGGTTTTTAGTTTTTTTGATCTTGCTTCTCTAGCTCTTTCAATTTTGACGATATGATGTCAATTTTGGATCTCTGCACTCTTCTCATGTGGGCACTTATAGCTATATATTTTCCTCTACACACTGCTTTAAATGTGTCCCAGAGATTCTGGTATGTTGTGTCTTTGTTCTCATTAGTGTCGTACAACTTCTCTATTTCTGCCTTCATTTTATTGTTTATCCAATCAACATTCAAGAGCCAGTTGTTCAGTTTCCATGAAGGTGATCGGTTCTGAGTTTGTTTCTGAATTCTGAGTTCTAACTTGACTGCACTATGGTCGGAGAGACTGTTTGTTATGATTTCAGTTGTTTTGCATTTGCTGAGGATTGCTTTACTTCCAATTGTGTGGTCAGTTTTGGAGTAGGTGTGATGTGGTGCTGAGAAGAATGTATATTCTGTGGATTTTGGGTGGAGAGTTCTGTAAATGTCTATCAGGTTTGCTTGATCCACGTCTGAGTTCGAGCCCTAGATATTCTTGTTAATTTTCTGTCTGGTTGATCGGTCTGATATTGTCAGTGGAGTGATAAAGTCTCCCACTACTATTGCTTGGGAGTCTAAGTCTCTTTGTAAGTCGTTAAGAACTTGCCTTATATATCTGGGTGCTTCTGTATTGGGTCCATATATATTTAGGATCATTAGCTTTTTTTGTTCTATCAATCCTTTTACCATTATGTAATGACCTTCTTTTTCTCTTTTGATCTTTGTTGCTTTAAAGTCTGTTTTATCAGAGACGAGAATTGCAACTCCTGCATTTTTGCTCTCCATTTGCCTGGTAAGACTTCCTCCATCCCTTTATTTTGAGCCTCTGTGAATCTTTGCATGTGAGATGGGTTCCCTGGATACAGCACACTGATGGGTTTTGGTTTTGTATCCAGTTTGCCGTTCTGTGTCTTTTGATTGTTGCATTTAGCGCATTTACATTTAGGGTTAATATTGTTGTGTGTGAGTTTGATACTGCCATTTTGATGCTATTTGGCTGTTTTGTCCCTTGGTTGATGCAGATTCTTCATTATGTTGATGCTCTTTAGCATTTGGTATGTGTTTAGAATGGCTGGTACTGGTTGTTCCTTTCTATGTGTAGTGCCTCTTTCAGGAGCTCTAGTAAAGCAGGCCTGGTGGGGACAAAATCTCTGAGTTCTTGCTTGTTGGCAAAAGATTTTATTCTTTTTTCACTTATGAAGCTCAGTTTGGCTGGATATAAAATTCTGGTTTGAAAGTTCTTTCCATTAAGAATGTTGAATATTGGCCCCCACTCTCTTCTGGCTTGTAGAGATTCTGCCGAGATATCTGCTGTGAGTCTGATGGGCTTCCCTTTGTGGGTGACCCGACCCTTCTCTCTGGCTTCCCTTAGTATTTTCTCCTTCATTTCAAGCCTTGTGAATCTGACGATTATTTGCCTTGGGGTTGCTCTTTTTGTAGAATATCTTTGTGGTGTTCTCTGTATTTCCTGTAGTTGAGTATTGGACTGCCTTACCAGGTTGGGAAAATTTTCGTGGATAGTATTCTGAAGAGTGTTTTCCAGCTTGGATTCATTCTCTTTGTCACATTTAGGTACACCTATCAAACGTAGGTTAAGTCTCTTCACATAGTCTCACATTTCCTGGAGATTTTGTTCATTCCTCTTTGAGCTCTTTTCTCTAATCTTGGTTTCTCTTTTTATTTCATTGAGTTAATCTTCAACTTCTGATATTCTTTCTTCTACCTGGTCAATTAGGCTGTTGAAACTTGTGCATGCTTCATGAAGTTCTCGTGTTGTATTTTTCAGCTCCTTCAATTCATTCATATTCCTTTCTAAGTTGTACATTCTTTTTATCATTTCCTCGAATCCTTTTTCAAGGTTCTTAGTTTCTTTGCATCGATTTAGAACATATTCTCTTAGCTCACTGAAGTTTCTCATTATCCACCTTCTGAAATCTGATTCTGTAATTTCATCACTCTCATTCTCTGTCCAGCTTTGTTCTTTTGCTGTTGAGGAGTTTGGTCCTTTGTAGGAGGTGAGGTGTTTTGGTTTTGGGTGTTGTCGTCCTTTTTCCGCTGGTTTCCTTCCATCTTTGTGGATTTATCCACCTGTCGTATTAGTAGTTGCTGACTTTTCAATTGGGTCTCTGAGCAGACGCCCAGATTGTTGATGATGATGTATTTCTGTTACCTAGTTTTCCTTTTAACGGTTTAGCCCCTCTGCTGTATGAGTGCTGAGGTCCACTCCAGGCCCTGCTTGTCTGAGTTAAACCTGTAGCAGCTGCGGAACAGTGAGGGATGCTACTAGGTTCTTCTTCTTCTATCTTTGACCCAGAATGTTGCCCGCCAAATGTCAGTCTGATTAGTCTTTTTTGATGTGGCTCTTTGGATATACAGGGGTCAGGGATCTGCTTGAGGAGATGGTCTTTACTTTATAGGAGCTCCAGTACTGAGCTGTGATTTCCATTGTTGAATCAGGGTTGCTGGGTGTATGTGTTTACATCTGTTGCAGGAAAACTTATAAAGCCCTTTTTTTCCCTCAGATGTTCTGTCTCAGGGAGTTTGGGCTTTCTTTATGAGTATCTGTTGCACTGTCCTGCCCAGCTAGGAGGCAGTCTATTCACTGTTTGCTTGCCAGAGCTCCGCCCTGCTAGCGTGGGTCCACCCTGCTGCTGCGGGGCTTTGTTCTACTGTGGTGCACTCCACCCTGTTGGTGGCATTTCTCCATTATGGCTGGTTGCCTCAGCATTGGCAGGCTACCTCAGCAGTGGGCGATACCTCAGTATGGGCGGATTGCCTCTTTGGGGTAGAAGCCCCTCCCCCACGGAGGTGCACTGTCCTGGTTTCCATTGACCCCGCAGCAAATCCCTCAACCCCGAGCTCCTTGAGTCGCCCACGCTGCTTGTTCCCATGTGGGTGGGGCCTGCCAAGCCAAAATACCTGGCTCCCTGCCTCAGAGTCCCTCCTCTCTCTCTCTCTTTTTTCTTTCCAAATTGAATGGTTGACTCTCTCACAGGCATCCCAGCCGCCTGGTGATTGGCCCCTGGAATCCGTGTGATCTCCCCTGTGGCAGCCCACTGAACAGGCACAAATAGCTTTTCCCCGGAATCTTCTGGTATTGCTCACCATCCAAGTCCAATTCTGATCATTGACTATATCTGAGGGGAGTATTATGCACTGAGGCCTTGAACGTGTGGCCATGTAAAAGAGATTACTAACATCAGATATACATATTATTCACTTAAACAATAAAAGAGTGGCCTTATGTAATAGACCCCATTTTACTCGACAGGTGTGAGTTAGTTTTTGATTCTCCAAACGAATCACCATATGAAATAGACTAGTGATTATTCCCCAAATGTGCAGTATTCGAAGAGGTGCTGTATGAGCGTCCATATCAAATAGTCTCCTGGCTATCACACATGTGTGTATCATTCACCTAGCTATGTAATTTGGGGCTACCTTAAAGAGGGCCCTGATTACTCCACAGCAGTTCACTACACACTGAAGCTCTCAATGAGAGGCCATATAAAATAGACTCCTTACTATTGCTCCATTGTGCATTATTTGGTAATTCTTTGATTGAGTGGCCATATGACCTGGACTCTGACTATTTCCAAGGTGGGTATTTTTCAGTGAGTTTCTGAACAAGTTACCACAGAAAATAGATTGATGACTTTATCCTCTTGAATATTTCTTAGCTGTGCAACTTTCACTGAGTCACTGGGTTACCAGTCATATCAAATAGTCTCCAGACTATTCCCCAGGTGTGCATTATTCAGTGAGTCTCTGAATAAGTAGCTATATATAATAGAATACTGAAGATTTTTCAGATATATATGATTCTTCAATGAGGTTCTGAATAAGTGGCCATCTAAAATGCACTCCTGAATTTCCATAGTTCTGTATTATTCTGTGATGCTCTGAATGAGTGGTTATAAAACAGAGACTCCTGAATACTCCACAGGTGTGCGTTTTTACATTCGATATCTAAATGGTGGCTATACGAAATAAAATCCTAACTTTCCTCAAGGTGTATGTTATTCAGTAAGGTTCTGAATATGTGGCTATACGATGTAGAATCCTGACTTTCCCCAAGGTGTATGTCATTCAGTTAAGTCCTGAATATGTGGCTATACGAAATAGAATTCTGACTACAACACTGGTGTTCCTTATTCAATGAATCTCTGAAATAGATGCCATACATAATAGCATCGTAAGTATTCCCCAGGTATGTATTATTTACTTTGGCTCTAAAACTTTGGCCATAGGAGATTGTTTTTTGCCTAGTCCACAGGTGTTTAATATTGACTCTGACTTTGAATATTTGGGCATATAGATTAGACTAGTTACTATTCTAAAGTTGTGTATTACTCCCACAGGCTTTATTTTTTTTTGGCCATATAAAATAGACTAGTGTCTATTCCACATGTGTGCATTATTTGCTGAGGCTGTAAATGAGGGGCTATATAAAGTAGATTCCTAACGCTTTCCCAAGTGTGTGTTACTCTGTGAGGCTCTGATTGTGTGACCATATGAAACAGGATTCTGTCTATCTCAAATGTTTGTATTATTCAGTGAAACTCTGAATGAGTGGCTCTATGAAATAGACTTCTTATTACTTTCCATTTGTGCATTATAAAAATTATGAGTCAGTGGCCATATGAAATGAAATCCTGACTAACGCACACGTGCATATGATTCACTGAGGCTATGAATGAGTGTCCAAATGAAATAGACTCCTGGTTACCCCACGGGTATGCATTATTCACCGAGGCTCTGAATGAATGTCCTTCTAAAATAGACTCCAAATAATTCTCCAGGTGTGTATTATTCAGTGATGCTTACAAGATGTGGCCATATTAATTAGATGCCTTAGTATAGCAAGGGTCTCTCTTATTCACTGAGGCTCTTAAAATGTGTCTACAGAATATAGACTACTGAATACACCACTTAATTCAGTGACACTCCGAATGAGAGGCCACATGAAAAAGTCTCCTTACTATTCCACAGGTGTGCATTATTGAGTGAGACTCTAAATGAGGGCATATATGTAAATCCTGACTATTTTCCCATGTGTTTACATTTACTGAGGCTATCAATGAGAAGCCATAGGATAGAGACTTTTTTTCATTCCGTTGGTGTGCACTATTCAGTGATTCTCTGAATGAGTGGCCATAAACAATAGACTCCAGACTATATCAAAAGTGTGTAATATTCAGTGAGGCTGTGAAAGACCGGCCATATGAAACATACTTCTCATTACTCCACATGTGCATTATTCACTGTTTGTCAAAATGAGTAGACATATGACAGAGACTCCTGATTTTTCTCCATGTGTGCATTATTCAAACAGGTTCTGTATGAGTGACCATACCAAATAGACTCCTGACACTCCCCCAGTTCTGTATTACTCAGCAATACCCAGAATTAGAGTTCATATGAAATAAATTCCTGACTATCGCCCAGGTGTGTTTCACTCAGGAAAGCACTTAATTCATGGCTATCTTAAACAGTGCCCTGATTACTTCATCGAAGTTTATTATTCACTGAAATTTCAAATGAGAGGCCAGAAAGAATAGACACCTGATTATGGCTCCATTGTGAATTATTCAATAAGGTTTGAAATGTGTGGTGGTATGAAATAGAATCCTGAGGATTCCCCAGGTGTGTATCATTCAGGAAGGCACATTGTGAGTGGCCATATAAAAAGTGCTCAACTATTAGTCTGGTGTCAATTGCTCATTTAGGCTCTAAATGAGTGGATTCATCAAGTAGACTCTTAACTCTTCCCAAGGTGTTTATTATTGAATGAGGGTCTGACTAATTGGGCATAGAAAAGAGACTCTTGTGTATTGCCCATGAGTGCATTACTTACAGAGACACTGAATGTGTATTTATTTGAAGTACACACTTGACTATTTCTGAGGTAAGTATTATGAACTGAGGCCCTGAAGGAGTGTCCATGTGAAAGACATTCCTGACTTATCACATATACATATTATTCACTGAAACACTGAAAGAGTGGCCTTATGTAATAGACCCCATTTTACTCCACAGGTGTGCGTAAATTTTTGACTCTCGAAACGAATGACCATAAGAAATAGACTACTGATTATTCTCCAAATGTGCAGTATTTGTATAGGTGCTGTATGAGTGTCCATATCAAAAAGTCTCCTGACTATCACACATGTGTGTATCATTCACGTAGCTGCATAACTTGCGGCTACCTTAAATAGGGTTTGGACTACTCCACAGCTGTTTATTATGCACTGAAGCTCTCAATGAGAGGCCATATAAAATAGACTCCTTACTATTGCTATATTGGGCATTATGCTGTAATCCTTTGAGTGGCCTTATGAACAGGACTCTGACTATTTCCAAGGTTGGTATTCTTCAGTGAGTTTCTGAATGAGTTACCACATAAAATAGATTCATGACTCTACCTTCTTGACTATTTCTCAGCTGTGCATTTTTCATTGAGTCACTGGGTGAACCGTCATATCAAATAGTCTCCAGACTATTCCCAAGGTGTGCATTATTCAGTGAGTCTCTGAATAAGTGTCTATATATAATATAATCCTTAGTATTTTCCATATATATATGATTCTTCAACAAGGTTCTGAATAAATGGCCATGTAAAATACACTCCTGAATTTCCATAGTTCTGTATTACTCTGTGAGGCTCTGAATGAGTGGCCATAAATTAGAGATTCCTGAATACTTTGCAGGTGTGCGTTTTTACATCCGATATTAAATGAGTGGCTATACGAAATAGAATTTTGAATTTCCCGAAGGTGTATCATATTCAGTTAAGTTCTGAATATGTGGCTATATGCAATAGAATTCTGAGTACAATACAGGTGTTCCTTATTCAATGAATCTCTGAAATAGATGCCATATGTTATAGCGTACTGAGTTTTCCCCAGGTAAATATTTTTTACTGAGGCTCTAAAAGTTTGGCCATAAGAAATTGTTTTTTGACTAGTCCACAGGTTTCTATTATTGACGCTGACTTTGAGTATTTGGGTATACGGAATACATAAGTGACTATTCTCAAGTAGTGTATTACTCACTCAGGCTTTGATTTTGTCACAATATAAAATAGACTAGTGTCTATTCCTCACGTGTGCATTATTCACTGAGGCTGTAAATGAGAGGCTATATGAAGTAGACTCCTAACGCATCCCCAGGTGTGATTTACTCAGTGAGGCTATGATTGTTTGACCATATGAAACAGGATTGTATCTATCTTAAATATTTGTATTATTCAGTTAATGTCTGAATGAGTGGATCTATGAAATAGACTGCTGAGTACTTTATATTTTTGCATTATTCACTGAAATTACTAGTCAGTGGCCATACAAAATAAAATCCTGACTTTTCCACACGTGCATATTATCCACTGAGACTATGAATGAGTTTCAAAATGACATAGACTCCTGGCTACCCCACGGTTGGGCATTATTCGCTGAGGCTCTGAATGAATGTCCATCACAAACAGACTCCAAATCATTCTCCAGGTGTGTTTTATTCATGAGGCTTACAAGATGTGGCCTTATTAATTAGATGCCTTACTATAGAAGGGGTATCTCTTATTCACCGAGGCTCTGAAAATGTGTCTACATGAAATTGACTCCTGACTACACCACATTATTCAGTGACACTCCGAATGAGAGGCCACATGAAAAAGCCTCCTTAATATTCCACAGGTGTGAATTATTGAGTGAGACTCTAAAGTGGGGGATATAAGTAAATCCTGACTGTTTTCCCAGGTGTGTACATTTAGTGAGGTTCTCAATGAGAGGCCATAGGATAGAGATTTCTGACTATTTCGCAGGTGTGCATTATTCAGTGAATCTCTGAATTAATGGCCATAAACAATATACTCCAGATTATATCACAAGTGTGTGATATTCAGTGAGGCTCTGAAAGAACGGCCATATGAAACAGACTTCTCATTACTCCACATGTGCGTTATTCACTGTTTGTCTGAATGAGTAGCCCTTTGACATAGACTCCTGATTATTCTCCATGTGTGCATTATTCAAACAGGTTCTGTATAAGTGTCCATACCAAATAGAGTCCTGACACTCCCCAAGTTTTGTATTACTCAACAATACCCAGAATTAGAGTTCATATGAAATAAACTCCTTACTATCACCCAGGTGTGTTTCACTCAGGAAGTCACTTATTTCGTGGCTATAATAAACAGTGCCCTGATTACTGCATAGAATTTTATTCACTGAAATATTGAATGAGAGGCCAGAAAGAATGGACACCTGACTATTGCTCCATTGTGAATTATTCAATAAGGTTCTAAATGTGTGGTAGTATGAAATAGAATCCTGAGGATTCCCCAGGTTTGTGTCATTCAGAAAGGCACATAGTGAGTGAACATCTAAAAAATGCTCGATTATTATTCTGGTGTGAGTTATTCACTGAGGCTCTAAATGTGTGGTTGCATGAAGTAGATTCTTAACTCCTCCCGAGGTGTGTATTATTGAATGTGACCCTGACTAAATGGGCATAGAAAAGAGAGTCTTGTGTATTGCCCATGTGTGCATTACTTACAGACACTCTGAATGTGTACTTATTTGATGTATACCCTTGATTATTTCTGAGGGGAGTATTATGCACTGAGGCCCTAAAGGAGTGGCCATGTAAAAGAGATTCCTGTCTTATCAGACACACATATTATTCACTGAAACACTGAAAGAGTGGCCTTATGTAATAGAATCTATTTTACTCCACACGTGAGCGTTATTATTTGACTTTCCAAACGAATCACCATGTGAAATATACTAGTGATTATTCCCCAAATGTGCAATATTCATAGAGGTGCTGTATGAGTGTTCATATCAAATAGTCTCCTGACTATCACACATGTGTGTATCATTCACGTAGCTGCGTAATTTGGGGCGACCTTAAAGTGGGACCCGACTACTCCACAGCTGTTTATTGTGCACTGAAGCTCTCAATGAGAGGCCTTATAAAATAGAAACCTTACTATTGTCACATATCGCATTATTCATTAATGCATTGATTGAGTGGCCATGTGACCTGAACTCTGACTATTTCCAACGTGGTTATTCTTCAGTGGGTTGCTGAACGAGTTACCACAGAAAACAGACCCATGACACTATCCTCTTGACTATTTATCAGCTGTGCATTTTTCACTGAGTCACTGGGTGAACGGTAATATTTCATCGTCTCCAGATTACTCCCCAGGTGTACATTATTCAGTGAGTCTCTTAATAAGTGGCTTTATATAATAGAATCTTGAGTATTTTCCAGATATATAGGATTCTTCAATGAGGTTCGGAATAAGTGGCCATGTTAAACACACTCCTGAATTTCCGTAGTTCTGTATTATTCTGAGATACTCTGAATGAGTGGCCATAAAATAGTGACTCCTGAATACTTTGCATGTGTGCGTTTTTACATTCAAAATCTAAATGATTGGGTATATGAAATAGAATCCTGACTTTCCTTAAGTTGTATGTTATTCAGTTAGGTTCTCAATATGTGGCTATATAAAATAGAATTCTGACTTTTCCCTAGGTGTATGTCATTCAGATTGGTTCTGAATATGTGGCTATATGAAAAAGATTTCTGACTACAATTCAGGTGTTTCTTATTCAATAAATCTGTAATGCCATATGTAATGGTGTCTCTAGTATTCCCTAGGTATGTATTATACAGTGAAGCTCTAAAACTTTGGTCATATGAAATTGGTTTTTGACTAGTCCACAGGTGTTTATTATTGACTCTGACTTTTAATATTTGGGCATATGGAATAAACTAGTGACTATTCTGAAGTTGTGTATTACACACTGTGGCTTTGATTTTGTGGCCATATTAAATAGACTAGTGTCTGTTCCACACATGCGCATTATTCGCTGAGGCTGTAAATTAGAGGCTAAATAATGTAGACTCCTAATGCTTCACCAGGTGTGTGATACTCAGTGAGGCTCTGATTGTGTGACAATATGAAACAGGATTCTGTCTATCTTAAATAATTGTATTATTCCGTGAATCTCTGAATGAGCAGCTCTATGAAATAGACTGCTGAGTACTTTACATTTGTGCATTATTCACTGAAATTTCGATTCAGTGGCTATATTAAACAAAATCCTGACTAATCCACACGTGCGTATTATCCACTGAGGCAATGAATGAGTGTCCAAATGAAATAGACTCTTGGCTACCCCATGAGTGTGCATTATTCACCGAGAAACTGAATGAATGTCCATCACAAATAGACTCCAAATTATTCTCCAGGTGTGTACTATTCAGTGAGGCTTACAAGATGTGGCCATATTAATTAGATGCCTTACTATAGCAAAGGTCTCTCTTATTCACTGAGGCTCTGAAAATGTGTCTACATGAAATAGACTCCTGAATACACCACAGTATTCAGTGACACTCCGAATGAGAGGCCACATGAAAAAGTCTCCTTACTATTCTACAGGGGTGCATAAATTGAGTGAGAATCTAAATGAGGGGATATAAGAAAATCCTGACTATTTTCCCAGGTGTGTACATTTTTTTTCTTTTCTTTTTCTTTTTTTTTTGCCTCCGTCCTGTCCTCTCCCCATCCTACTTTTTCAGGTGCAGAAGCGCAGGCACTCTGAGGTCAACCTCCACACTCTTCCAAGAGTCAAGGAAACAGGAGGGAAATTCTCCATCACTACCTTTTTTTTTCCCAAGGAAGAATCTCACTCTGTCACACAGGCTGGAGTGCAATGGGCTAATCTCAGCTCACTGAAACCTCTGTCATCCAGGTTCAGGTGATTCTCCTGCCTCAGCTTCCTGAGTACCTGGGATCACAGGCCTGTGCCACCATGCTTGGCTAATTTTTGTATATTTAGTAAAGACAGGGTTTCACCATGTTGACCAGGCAGATCTTGAACTCCCGACCTCAGGTGATCCTCCCACCTCAGCCTCCCAAAGTGCTGGGATTACAGACATGCGCCACCTTGTCCAGCCCTACCATTATTATTATTGTTTTGTGTGTGATTTTCTTGCCTCAGCTTCCCGAGTAGCTGGGATTACAGGCGTGTGCCACCACGCCCAGCTAATTATTATATATATATATATATATATATATATATATATATATATATACACTAAGGAGAAAGAGATACTAGAGTTTGCAAAAGAGAAGGATTATGTGCAGGGCTGGAACTAGGGTGAGGCAAGTGAGATTTTTTTTTTTCGGAAAGGGGAAAAGAGAGGAAGAAAAAGAGGGAGAGAGAAGAACAGAAATATTGCTTTATTCTATAAATGGCTATTAATAATGGCCGATCATTATTTTATGTATTTAAAATGGAGAATGTATATTTTATTTATCTAAAGTGGAGAGTTTGCTTATTAAGTTTACTTGTTACTGATCTGAGTTCAGATTCTGGATATCCTTATTAATTTTCTGTTTCGTTGAGTCTGAATCTCTTTATGGGTCTTATGTATCTGGGTGTTAGGATGCATTAATCCTTATACCACTCTATCTTTTTTGGTTTGAAATCTGTTTTATCAAATGCATGAATTGCAACTCCTTTTTGTTTATTTATTTGTTTTTATCTCTATTTGGTTGGTAAATCTTTCTCCAACACTTTGTTTTTAGTCTATGTATATCTTTGGATATGGAATAGGTCTGGATAAAGTATACCGTTAGATTTTGACTGTATCTTTTAATTAGAAAATTTAGTCGATTTCAACTTAAGATTACTGCCATCAAGAACAGAAAAAGAAATGCCGCATATACTCGCTCATAGGTGGGTGAGAAAAATGAGAACATGTGGACACAGAGAGGCAGTCTACTATACACTGGGGACTGTTGAGGGGAATGGGGGAGGGACAGCAGGGGGGGGCTGGGGGGGATAGCCTGGGGATGAATACCAAGTGTGGGTGAAGGGGAGGAAAGCAGCAAAGCACACTGCCATGTGTGTACCTATGCAACTATCTTGCTCGTTCTGCACATGTATCCCCAAACCTATAATGCAATAAAAATAAATAAAAAAAAAAAAAAAAAAAAGATTACTGCCATTTGATGTTAACTGGCTATTTTATCCATTTGTTGATGTAAATTCTTCTTTCTGTTGATGTTCTTTACTTTTTGGTATATTTGTAGAAAGGCTAATACTGGTTGTTCCTTTCTGTGTGTAATGCTTCTTTCAGAAGTTTTTGTAAAGCAGGCCTTGTGGTAATAAAATCTCTGAGTACTTGCTTTTTCATAAAAGATTTTATTTTTCCTTCAATTATGAAGCTTAGTTTGGCAGGATATGAAATTCTGGGCTGAAATTTCTGTTCTTTGAGGATGTTAAATATCGGCCCCCACTCTCTTCTGGCTTGTAGGGTTTCTACTGAGAGATTTGCTGTAAGTCTAATAGGCTTCCCGTTGTGGGTAACCTGACCTTTCTCTCTGGCTGACCTTAGTATTTTCTCCTTTGTTTCAACCCTGGTGAATCTAATGATTATGTGTCTTGGGGTTGCTCTTCTTAAGGAATATCTTTGTGGTGTTCTCTGTATTACCTGAGGTTGAATGGTATCCTGCTTTGCTAGATTGGAAAAATTCTCCTGGATAATATCCTGAAGAATATTTTCCAGCTGAGATTAATTCTCTCCATCACATTCAGGTACACCTATCAAACGTAGATTAGGTCTTTTCACATAGTCCCATAATTCTTGGAGACTTTGCTCATTCCTTTTTATCCTTTTTTCTCTATTCTTGTCTTCTCGTTCCATTTCATTAAGTCGGTCTTCGACCTCTGATATCCTTTCTTCTGCTTGATCAATTCGGCTATTCAAACTTGTGCATATTTCACTAAGTTCTCGTGTTGTATTTTTCAACTCCATTAGTTCATTTATATTTCTTTCTATATTGTCCATTCTTTTTAACATTTCGTCTAACCTTTTTTCAAAGTTCTTAGTTTCTTTACATTGGGTTAGAACAAGTTGTTTCAATTCCCAGAGGTATTTTACCATCCACCTTCTAAAACCTCCTTCAGATACTGGAACACAGTCCTCTTCCATTAGGACTTGTTCCGTTGCTGATGAGGAATTACTATCCCCTGTAGAGGGAGAGGAGTTCTGACTTTCGCTTTTCTCGGCCTTTTTAGGCTGCTTTTTTCCCTTTATTGTGTATTTATCCATCTGATGTCTTTACAATTAGCGCCTTTCTGATTAAGTTCCTGAGAGGATGTCCAATTTATTGATTCCCAGTGCTGGAATCCGAGCAACCCACTGCGCTGGCCAAAACAGCAGCGATAAGACTGATGGTGCTCTTCTGCCTGGGAATCTCCGGTCTGGCTTCCTTCTTGAGTCCGCAACAAGCGGCTCTGCCTTCCCGGAGCTCCAAACACCAGTCTGTAGGGGAACCAGTCCCGATCACTGTGCCCGAAGAGCTGCTGCGCCGAGGCGACGACAAAACCGCTGCGCCGGCCACAGAAGTCGCTCTGGCGACCCGCGGGGCTCCTCCACTGGAAATCTTCTGGTCCGTGGGCGATGAAAATTCCTCTGAAAATGTGGCGTCCTCACGTTTTCCGAGCTTTAACTGGGAGCTACAATCCCGAGCTGTTAGCGATCAGCCATCTTGGATCTCTCCCCCCAGGTGTGTACATTAAGTGAGGCTCTTAATGACAGGCCATAAGATAGAGACTTCTGACTATTTCTCAGGTGTGCATTATTCAGTGATGCTCTGAATGAGTGGCCATAAACAATAGACTCCAGACTATATCACAGGATTGTAATATTCAGCCAGGCTGTGGAAGAACGGTCATATGCAACAGACTTCTCATTACGCCACATGTGCATTATTCACTGTTTGCATGAATGAGTAGCCGCATGACATAGACTCCTGATTATTCTCCATGTGTGCATTATTCAAATAGGTTCTGTATGAGTGTCCATACCAAATATACTCCTGACACTCTCCCAATTGTATGTTACTTAGCAATACCCAGAATTAGCATTCATATGAAATAAACTCCTGAATATCACCCAGGTGTGTATCACTCAGGAAGGCACTTAATTTGTGGCTATCTTAAACAGTGCCTTGATTACTCCATAAAAGTTTATTATTCACAGAAACATTGAATGAGAGACCAGAAAGAATAGACACCTGACTATTGCTCCATTGTAAATGATTAAATAAGGGTCTATATGTGTGGTAGTATGAAATAGAATTCTGATAATTCTTCAGGTATGTGTCATTAAGGAAGGCACATACTGACTGGCCATTTAAAAAATGCTCGACTATTACTCTGGTGTGAATTATTCACTGAGTCTCTAAATGTGGGGCTACATGAATCAGACTCTAAACTCTTCCCAAGGTGTGTATTATTGAATGAGACTCTGAATAAGTGGGCATAGAAAAGAGACTCTTGTGTATTGCCCTTGCATACATTACTTACAGAGACTCTAAATGTGTACTTATTTGAAGTAGACACTTGACTATTTCTGAGGGTAGTTTTATGCACTGAGGCCCTGAACAAGTGGCCATGTGAAAAAGATTCCTGACTTCTCAGACACCCATATTATTCACGGAAACACTGAAAGCGAGGCCTTATGTAATAGACCACATTTTACTCCACAGATGTGCATTATTTTTTGACTCTCAAATGAATCACCATGTGAAATAGACTAGTGATTATTCCCCAAATGTGCAGTATTCGAAGAGGCGCTGTATGAGTGTCCATGTCAAACAGTCTCCTGACTATCATACATGTGTGTATCATTCACGTAGCTGCGTAATTTGTGGCTACCTTAAAGAGGGTCCTGACTACTCCACAGCTGTTTATTATGCACTGAAACTCTCAATGAGAGACCATATAAAATTGATTCCTTACTATTGCCACATATTGCATTATTCGGGAATGCTCGGATTGAGTGGCCATATGACCTGGACTCCGACTATTTCCAAGGTTGATTTTCTTCACTGAGTTTCGGAAGGAGTTACCACATAAAATAGACACATAACTCTATCCTTTTGACTATTTATCAGCTGTGCATTTTTCACTGAGTCAATGGGTGAACGGTCATATCAAATAGTTTCCAGATTATTCCCCAGGTGTGCATTATTCAGTGAGTCTCTGAATAAGTGGCTATATATAATAGAATCCTGAGTATTTTCCAGATATATATGATTCTTCAATGAGGTTATGAAGAAGCGGCCATGTAAAATACACTCCTGAATTTCCATAGTTCTGTATTATTCTGTGAGGCTCTGAATGAGCGGCCATAAAAGAGTGACTCCTGAATACTCCATAGCTGTGCGTTTTAAAATTCAGTATCTAAATGAGTGACTATATGAAATAGAACCCTGACTTTCCCAAGGTGTATGTTATTTAGTTAGGTTTTGCATATGTGGATATATGAAAGAGAATCCTGACTTTCCCCAAGGTGTGTGTCATTCAGGTACGTTCTGAATACTGGCTATATGAAATAGAATTCTGAGTACAATACAGGTGTTCCTAATTCAATGAATGTCTGAAATAGATGCCATATATAATAGCGTCCTATGTATTACCCAGGTATGTATTATTCACTCAGGCTCTAAAACTTTGGTCATATGAAATTGTTATTTGACTAGTCCAAAGATGTGTATTATTGACTCGGACTTTGAATATTTGGGGATATGGAATAGACTAGTGACTATTGTAAAGTTGTGTATTACTCACTCAGTCTTTGATTTTGTGGGCCATGTAAAATAGACTAGTGTCTATTCCACATGTGTGCATTATTCGCTGAGGCTGTAAATGAGAGGCTATAAAAAGTAGACTCCTAACGCTTCCCCAGGTGTGTGTTACTCTGTGAGGCTCTGATTGTGTGACCATATGAAACAGGATTCTGTCTATCTTAAATATTTGGATTTTTCTGTGAAACTCTGAATGAGTGGCTCTGTGAAATAGACTGCTGAGTACTTTACATTTGTGCATTATTCACTGAAATTACGAGTCAGTGGCCATATGAAATGAAATCCTGACTATTCCACACATGCATATTATCCAATGAGACTGCGAATGAGTGTCCAAATGAAATAGACTCCTGGCTACCCCACGGGTGTGCATTATTCACCGAGGCTCTGAATGAATGTCCATCGAAAATAGACTCCAAATTATTCTCCAGGTGTGTGTTTTTCAGTAAGACTTACAAGATGTGGCCATATTAATTAGATGCCTTACTATAGCAAGAATCTCTCTTATTCACTGAGGCTCTGAAAATGTGTCTACATGAAATAGACTCCTGACTACACCACGTTATTCAGTGATACTCCAAATGAGAGACCACATGACAAAGTCTCCTTGGTAATCCACAGGTGTGCGTTTTTGAGTGAGACTCTAAATGAGGGTATATAAGTAAATCCTGACTGTTTTCCCAGGTGTGTACATTTAGTGAGTTTTTCAACGTGAGGCCATAGGATAGAGACTTCCTACCATTCTGCAGGTGTGCATTATTCAGTGATTCTCTGAATGAGTGGCCATAAACCGTAGACTCCAGGCTATATCACAAGTGTGTAATATTCAGTGAGGCTGTGAAAGAACGGCGATATGCATCAGACTTTTTATTACTCCACATGTGCGTTTTTTACTGTTTGTATGAAAGATTAGCCATATGACATAGACTACTGATTATTCTCCAAGTGTGCATTATTCAAAAGGGTTCTGTATTAGCATCCATACCAAATAGACTCCTGACACTCCACCAGTGTTGTATTACTCAGCAATACCCAGAATTAGAGTTCATATAAAAGAAACCCCTGACTATTACTAAAATGTGTATCACTCAGGAAGGCAATTAATTCATGGCTATCATAAACAGTGCTCTGATTACTCAATAGAAGTTTATTATTCACTGAAACTTTGAATGAAAGGCCAGAAAGATAGAGGCCTGACTATTGCTCCATTGTGAATTATTCAATAAGGTCCTAATGGGTGGTAGTATAAAATAGAATCCTGAGGATTCCCCAGGTGTGTATCATTCAGGGAGACACATAATGAGTGGCCATATAAAAAGTGCTCGACCATTACTGCGGTGTGAATTATTCACTGAGGCTCTAAATGAGTGGCTACATGAAGTAGACACTTATCTCTTCCCCAGGTGTTTATTACTGAATGAGATTCTGACTAAGTGGGCATAGAAAAGAGACTCTTGTGTACTTCCCAAGTGTGCATTATTTACAGAGACTCTGAATGTGTACTTATTTGAAGTAGACCCTTGACTATTTCTTAGGGGTGTATTATGAATTGAGGCCCTGAAAGATTGGCCATGTGAAAGAGATTCCTGACTTATCAGATATACATATTATTCACTGAAACACTGAGTGTCCTTATGTAATAGACCTAATTTTACTCCACAAGTGTGCGTTAATTTTTGACTCTCCAGACGAATCACCATATGAAATAGACTAGTGATTATTCCCAAAATGTTCAGTATTCAAAGAGGTGCTGTATGAGTGTACATATCAAATGCTCTCCTGACTATCACACATGTGTGTATTGTTCATGTAGTTGCATAACTTGGGGCTACTTTAAAGAGGGTCCTGACTACTCCAAACCTGTTTATCACTCACTGAAGCTCTCACTGAGAGGCCATATGAAATGGATTCCGTGCTATTGCCCCATTGTGCATTATTCGGTAATTCTTTGATTTAATGGCCATATAACCTCTACTCTGACTATTTCTAAAATGGGTATTCTTCAGTGAGTTTCTCAACAAGTTACCACAAGAAATAGACTCATGACTTTCTCCTCTTGACTATTTCTTAGCTGTGCATTTTTCACTGAGTCACTGGGTGAAAAGTCATATCAAATAACATCCAGAATATTCCCCAGGGGTGCATTATTCACTGAGTCTATGAATAAGTGGCTGCATATATTAGAATCCTGAGTATTTTCCAGATATATATAATTTGTAAATGAGGTTCTGAATAAGTGGCCATGTAAAATACACTCCTGAATTTCCATAATTCTGTATTGTTCTGTGAGGTTCTGAATGAGTGGCCATAAAAGAGAGACTCCGGAATACACCACAGGTATGCGTTTTTAAATTCGCTATGTAAATGACTGGCTATACGAAATGGAATTCTGACATTTTCAAAGGTGTATGCTATTCAGTTAGGTTCTGAATATGTGGATATACGAAATAGAATCCTGACCTTCCGAAAGGTCTATGTCATTCAGATAGTTTCTGATAATGTGGCTATATGAAATAGAATTCTGACTACAATACAGGTGTTCTTTATTCAATGAATCTTTGAAATAGATGCAATATGTAATAGCGTCCTGAGTATTCCCCAGGTATGTATTATTCACAGATGCTCTAAGACTTTGGCCATAAAAAATTGTTTTTTGACTAGTTCACATGTGTGTATTATTGACTCTGACTTTGAATATTTGGGTATATGGAATAGACTACTGACTATGCAAAAGTTGTGTATTACTCACTCAGGACTTGATTTTCTGTCCATATAAAATAGACTGGTGTCTATTTCACACGTGTGCATTACTCGCTGAGGCTGTAAATGAGAGGCAATATGAAGTAGACTCCTAACACTTCCCCAGGTGTGTGTTACTCAGTGAGGCTCTGGTTGTGTGACCATATGAAAGAGGATTCTCTCTATCTTAAATATTTGTATTATTCAGTGAATTTTTGAATTAGTGACTACATGAAATAAACTGCTGAGTACTTTACATTTGTGCATTTTTCACTGAACTTATTAGTCAGTGGCCATAGGAAATGAAATCCTGACTAATCCACAGGTGCATATTATCAATGAGACTATGAATGAGTGTCCGAATGAAATAGACTTCTGGCTACCCTACGGGTTTGCATTATTTACCGAGGCTCTGAATGAATTTCCATTGAAAATAGACTCCAAATTATTCTCCAGTGTGTATTACTCAGTGAGGCTTACAAGATGTGGCCATATTAATTAGATGCCTTAGTATAACAAGAATCTCTCTTATTCACTGAGGCTCTGAAAATGTGTCTACATAAAATGGACTCCTGACTACACCACATTATTCAGTGATACTCCAAATGAGAGACCACATGACAAAGTCTCCTTAGTAATCCACAGGTGTGCATTATTGAGTGAGACTCTAAATGAGGGGATATAAGTAAATCCTGACTATTTTCCCAGATGTGTACATTTAGTGAGTCTTTCAATGTGAGGCCATAGGATAGAGACTTCTTACTATTCCGCAGGTGTGCATTATTCAGTGATTCTCTGAATTAGTCACCATAAACAATAGACTCCAGACTATATCACAAGTGTGTAATATTCAGTGAAGCTGTGAAAGAACGACCATATGCAACAGACTTTTTATTACTCCACATGTGCGTTATTCACTGTTTGTCTGAGTGAGTAGCCATATGATATAGACTCCTGATTATTCTCCATGTGTGCATTATTCAAAGGTGTTCTGTATTAGCGTCCATACCAAATAGACTCCTGACACTCCCCCAGTGTTTTATTACTCAGTAATACCCAGAATTAGAGTTCGTATAAAAGAAACTCCTGACTATCACCAAAATGTGTATCACTCAGGAAGGCACTTAATTCATGGGTATCTTAAACAGTGCCCTGATTACTCCATAGAAGTTTATTATTCACTGAAACTTTGAATGAGAGTCCAGAAAGAATAGACACCTGACTATTGCTCCATTGTGAATTATTCAATAAAGTTCTAAATGTGTGGTTGTATGAAATAGAATCCTGAGGATTACCCAGGTGTGTATCATTCAGGGATGCATATAGTGAGTGGCCATATAAAAAATGCTCGACTATTATTTCGGTGTGAATTATTCACTGAGGCTCTAAATGAGAGGCTACGTGAAGTAGACCCTTAACTCTTCCCCCGGTGTGTATTATTGAATGAGACTCTGACTAAGTGGGCATAGAAAAGAGACTCTTGTGTATTGCCCAAGTGTGCTTTATTTACAGAGACTCTGAATGTGTACTTATTTGAAGTAGACCCTTGACTATTTCTTAAGTGTGTATTATGCATTTAGGCCCTGAAAGATTGGCCATGTGAAAGAGATTCCTGACTTATCAGATATACATATTATTCACTGAAGCACTGAAAGAGTGTCCTTATGTAATAGACCTTATTTTACTCCACAGGTGTGCGTTAATTTTTGACTCTCCAGACGAATCACCATATGAAATAGACTAGTGATTTTTCCCAAAATGTTCAGTATTCAAAGAGATGCTGTATGAGTGTCCATATCAAATACACTCCTGACTATCACACCTGTGTGTATCGTTCACATAGCTGCGTAATTTGGGGCTACTTTAAAGAGGGTCCTGACTACTCCACAGCTGTTTATTACACACTGAAGTTCTCAATGATAGGCCATGTGAAATAGACTCCGTGCTATTGCCCCATTGTGCATTATTCGGTAATGCTTTGATTTAGTGGCCGTATGACCTCCATTCTGACTATTTCTGAAGTGGGTATTTTTTAGTGAGTTTCTCAACGAGTTACCACATAAAATACACTCATGACTTCCTCCTCTTGACTATTTCTCAGCTGTGCATTTTTCACTGAGTAACTGGGTGAAAAGTCATATCAAATAGTCTCCAGAGTATTCCTCAAGTGTGCATTATTCAGTGAGTCTATGAATAAGTGGCTGTATATATTAAAATCCTATTTTCAGATATAGAAAGTTGTAGTTAAGTAACATAATGCTATGAAAGCTCAAAAGAAACCATAAAACTTACCTGTTTAGACATAAAAAAAAGAATTTATGCTGCAATAAGCCTTCACTTATAGTATCACTGCTAGTGATAAATTTTCTGTACTGTCTAAAATTTTCATTTGGGATCTACATTTATTAAACATATTTTACAATTACACATTCTCTTTACCAATAAATAATACACTTTTAGAAATTTAGTTTTATCTTAGAAGATATAATGTGTAAAGGAAATCTACATGAATAGGAAGGAGAAAATTAAAAGGAATAAGCAGATGAAGCACCACAGACACATCTTTCACTATTCTACTCCCAATTCAGAGACTGGTGTGTTTGGGACGACTAATACCAATAGCCAAAGAAGAAAGAGGGAAATCACTTTCTCCACCAAGAAATTATGACTGAGGTTAGAGCCTACTCTGTTTACAACAATTAGAACTATAGCACCCCATAATTACTTTCTCCAGAGCACTCATCTCCCCAGGATTGTAAACATGTGTATGTGGATACAGATATTACATTTTCTGAAAGATAAAAAAATAAAAAATAAAAAATAAAAAAATAAAAATAAAATCCTGAGTATTTTCCAGATATATATGATTTTTCAATGAGGTTCTGAATAAGTGGCCATGTAAAATACACTCCTGAATTTCCATAGTTCTGTATTATTCTGTGAGGCTCTGAATGAGTGGCCATAAAACAGAGACTCTGGAATACACCGCAGGTATGAGTTTTTACATTCACTATGTAAATGAGTGGCTATAGGAAATGGAATCCTGACATTTTCAAATGTGTATGCTATTCAGTTAGGTTCTGAATATGTGGCTATATAAAATAGAATTCTGACTACAATACAGGTGTTCTTTATTGAATCAATCTTTGAAATAGATGCAATATGTAATGGCGTCCTGAGTATTCCACAGGTATTTATTATTCAGAGGCTCTAAGACTTTGGCCATATAAAACTGCTTTTTGACTAGTCCCCAGGTGTGTATTATTGACTCTGACTTTGAATATTTGGGTATACGGAATAGACTAGTGACTATTCAAAAGTGGTGCATTACTCACTCAGGCTTTGATTTTGTGTCCATATATAACAGACTGTTGTCTATTCAAAACGTGTGCATTACTCGCTGAGGCTGTAAATGCGAGGCTATATAAAGTAGACTCCTAACGCTTCCCCAGGTGTGTGTTACTCAGTGAGGCTCTGATTGTGTGACCATATGAAACAGGATTCATTCTATCTTAAATATTTGTATTATTCAGTGAATTTATGAATGAGTGACTCCATGAAATAAACTGCTGAGTACTGTATATTTGTGCATTATTCACTGAAATTATGAGTCAGTGGCCATACGAAATGAAATCCTGACTAATCCACACGTTCATATTATCCACTCTGACTATGAATGAGTGTCCGAATGAAATAGACTCCTGGCTACCTCACGGGTTTGCATTATTCACCGAGGCTCTGAATGAATGTCCATCGAAAATAGATTTCAAATTATTCTCCAGATGTGTATTTTTCAGTGAGGCTTACAAGATGTGGCCATATTAATTAGATGCCTTACTATAGCAAGAGTCTCTCTTATTCACTGAGCTTCTGAAAATATGTCTACAGGAAATAGACTCCTGACTACACCACAGTATTCAGTGACACTCCGAATGAGAGGCTACATGAAAAAGTCTCCTTACTATTCCACAGGTGTGCATTATAGACTGCGACTCTAAATGAGGGCATATAAGTAAATCCTGACTATTTTCCCAGGTATGTACATTAATGAGGCTCTCAATGAGAGGCCATAGGATAGAGAGTTCTGACTATTTTGGAGGTGTGCATTATTCAGTGATTCTCTGAATGGCAATACACAATAGACTCCAGACTATATCACAAGTGTGTAATATTCAGTGGATCTGTGAAAGAATGACCATATGAAACAGACTTCTCATTACTCCACATGTGCGTTATTTACTGTTTGTTTGAAAACGTAGCCGTATGACATAGACTCCTGATTATTCTCCATGTGTGCATTATTCAAACATGTTCTGTATGAGTGTCCATACCAAACAGACTCCTGACACTCCCCCAGTTGTGTATTACACAGCAATACCCAGAATTAGAGTTCATATGAAATAAACTCCTATCACCCAGATGTGTTTCACTCAAAAAGCCACTTAATTCGTGGCTATCTTAAGCAGTGCCCTGATTTCTCTATAGGAGTTTATTATTCATTGAACCTTTAAATGAGAGGCCAGAAAGAATAGACACCTGACTATTACTCCATTGTGAATTATTCAATAAGTTTCTAAACGTCTGGTAGTATGAAATGGAATTCTGAGGATTCCCTTGGTTTGTATTATTTAGGGAGGCACATAGTGAGTCGCCATACAAAAAATGCTCTACTATTACGCTGGTGTGAATTATTCACTGAGGATTAAAATGAGTGGCTAAATGAAGTAGACTCTTAACTCTTCCCCAGGTGTGTATTATTGAATTAGTCTCTGACTAAGTGGGCATAGAAAAGAGACTCTTGTATGGTGCCCTTGTGTGCATTACTTACAGAAACTCTGAATGTGTACTTATTTGAAGTATATCCTTGACTATTTTTTAGTGTAGTATTATGCACTGAGGCCCTGAATGAGTGGCCATGTGAAAGAGATTTCTGACTTATCAGATATACATATTATTCACTGAAACACGGAAAGAGTGGCCTTATGTAATAGATCCCATTTTACTCCACAGGTGTGCCATATTTTTTTTATTTTTTATTTTATTTTAGGTTTTGGGGTACATGTGCAGAACGTGCAAGATATTTGCGTAGGTACACACATGGCAGTGCGTTTTGCTGCATTCCTCCCCTTAACCAACATTTAGCAATTTTTCCCGGGCTATCACTCTCCAGATCCCCCCCACTCTTTCTCCCCAATTCACCCCAATAGACCCCTGTGTGTAGTAGACCCCCTCCCTGTGTCCTTGCGTTCTTATTTTTTCTCACCCGCCTATGAGTGAGAATATGCGGTATTTCCTTTTCTCTTCTTGTGTCAGTTTGCTGAGAATGATGTTCTCCAGATTGATTTATGTCCTTACAAAGGACACAAACTCATCATTATTGATTGCTGCATAATATTCGATAGTGTATATGTGCCACATTTTCCCAGTCCAGTCTATCATCGATTGGCATTTGGGTTGGTTCCAGGTCTTTGATATTGTAAACAGGGCTGCAATGAACATTCGTGTGCATGTGTCCTTATAGTAGAAAGATTTATAGTCCTTTGGATATATACCCAGTAAAGGGATTGCTGGGTCAAAATGAATTTTCATTTCTAGGTCCTTGAGGAATCCCCACACCGTCTTCCACAAAGTTTGAACTAATTTACACTCCCACCAACAGTGTAAGAGTGTTCCTATTTCTCCACATCCTCTCCAGCATCTGTTGTCCTTAGATATTTTAATGATCACCATTCTAACTGGCATGAGATGGTATCTCAATGTGGTTTCGATTTGCATCTCTCTAATGACCAGTGATGATGAGCATTTTTTCATGTGTTTGTTGGCCTCATGTGTGTCTTCTTTGGTAAAGTGTCTGTTCACATCCTTTGCCCATTTTTGAATGGGCTTGTTTGTTTTTTTCCTGTAAATCTGTTTGAGTTCTTTGTAAACTCTGGATATCAGCTCTTTGTCCGATGTGTTAACTGGAAAGATATTTTCTCATTCTGATGGTTGCCTATTCACTCTAGTGACTGTTGCTTTTGCCTTGCAGAAGCTGTGGAGTTTGATTAGGTCGCATTTGTCTATTTTGGCTTTTGTTGCCAATGCTTTTGGTGTTTTGGTCATGAAGTCCTTTCCTAATCCTATGTTTTGAATGGTTTTTCCTAGATTTTCTTCTATTGTTTTTATGGTGTCAGGTCTTATATTTAAGTCTTTAATCCATCTGCAGTTAATTTCAGTGTAAGGTGTCAAGAAGGGGTCCAGTTTCTGCTTTCTGCACATGGCTAGCCAGTTTTCCCAACACCATTTATTAAACAGGAAATCATTTCCCCGTTGCTTGTTTTCGTCTGGTTTATCAAAGATTAAATGGTTGTAGATATGTTGTGTTGCCTCCGATGCCTCTGTTCTGTTCCATTGGTCTATATCTCTGTTTTGGTACCAGTACCATGCTGTTTTGATTATTGTACCCTTGTAGTATAATTTGAAGTCTAGTAGTGTGATGCCTCCCGCTGTGTTCTTTTTGATTAGAATTGACTTTGCTATGCAGGCTCTCTTTTGGTTCCATATGAAGTTCGTGGTGGTTTTTTCCAGTTCTGTGAAGAAATTCAATGGTAGTTTGATGGGGATAGCATTGATTGTGTAAATTACTTTGGCCAGTATAGCCATTTTTAGGATATTGATTCTTTCTAACCATGAACATGGAATGTTTTTTCATCTGTTTGTGTCCTCTCTTATTTTGTTGAGCAGTGGTTTGTAGTTTTCCATAAAGAGGTCCCTTACGTTCCTCGTTAGTTGTATTCCTTGGTATTTTTTTTTTCTTTGTAGCAATTGTGAATTGCAGTTCGTTCTTGATTTGGTTCTCTTTAAGTCTGTTATTTGTGTATAGGAATGGTTGTAATTTTTGCACATTGATTTTATATCCTGAGACTTTTCTGAAGTTGCTTATCAGTTTCAGGAGTTTTTGGGCTAAGACGATGGGGTCCTCTAGGTATACTATCTGGTCATCTACAAATAGAGACAATTTGGCTTCCACCTTTCGTATTTGAATACCCTTTATTTCTTTTTCTTGCCTGATTGCTCTGGCTAGAACTTCCAGTACTATGTTGAATAGGAGTGGTGAGAGAGGGCATCCTTGTCTATTGCTGGATTTCAAAGGGAATGCTTCCAGTTTTTGCTCATTAAGGATGATATTGGTTGTTGCTTTGTCATAAATAGCTTTTATTACTTTGAGATATGTTCCATCAATACCAAGATTATTGAGGGTTTTTTAATATAAAGGGCTGTTGAATTTTGTCAAATGCCTTCTCTGCGTCAATTGCAATAATCATGTGTTTTTTGTTTTTCCTTCTGTTTATGTGGTGAATTACATTTATAGACTTGCGTATGTTGAACCAGCCTTGTGTCCCCGGGATGAATCCTACTTGTTCATGATGGATACGTTTTTTAACGTGCTGTTGCAGTCGGTTTGTCAGTATTTTATTGTAGATTTTTGCATGTAGGTTCATCATGGATATTGGCCTGAAGTTTTCTTTTCTTGTTGAGTCTCTGCCGGGTTTTAGACAGAGATGACTTTGGTCTCATAAAATAATTTTGGAAGAGTTCCCTCTTTTTGAATTATTTGTAATATTTCCAGAAGAAATTGTAACAAATCCTCTTTGTGTGTCTGGTAGAATTCGGCTGTGAACCCATCTGGACCTGGGCTTTATTTCTTTGATAGGCTCATAACTGCTGCCTCAAATTTAGACCTTGTTTTTGGTCTATTCTTTGCTTCAGCTTCCTCCTGATTTAGGCTTGATAGGACACATGTATCCAGGAATTTATCCATTTCTTTCTGTTTTACTAGTTTTTCTGCATAGAGTTTTTTGCAGTATTCTCTGATGATGGTTTGAATTTCTGTGGCTTCTGTGACTATTTCCCCTTTATCGATTTTTATTGCATCATTTTGTTGTTCTCTGTTTTCTTTTTTATCAGTCGGGCTAGATATTTGTCTATTATGTTGATCTTTTCAAAAAACCAGCTCTTGGATTTATTGATTTTTGAAAAATTTTTCGTGTCTCTGTCTCCTTCAGTTCTGCTCTGATCTTAGTTATTTCTTGTCTTCGGCTAGGTTTTGAGCTTTTTTGATCTTTCTCCTTTAGCTCTTTCAATTTTGACGATAGGGTGTCAATTTTGGATCTCTCCACTCTTCTCATGTGGGCACTTATTGCTATATATTTTCCTCTACAGACTGCTTTAAATGTGTCCCAGAGATTCTGGTACGTTGTTTCTTTATTCTCATTGGTTTCGAAGAACTTCTTTATTTCTGCCTTCATTTCATTGTTTATCCAATCAACATTCAAGAGCCAGGTGTTCAGTTTCCATGAAGCTGTGCGATTCTGAGTTAGTTTCTGATTTCTGAGTCCAAACTTGTTTGCACTATGGTCTGAGAGACTGTTTGTTATGATTTCCGTTGTTTTGCATTTGCTGAGGAGTGCTTTACTTCCAATTATGTGGTCAATTTTGGAGTAAGTGTGATGTGGTGCTGAGAAGAACGTATATTCTGTGGATTTGTGGTGGAGAGTTCTGTAAATGTCTATCAGGTTTGCTTGTTCCAGGTCTGAGTTCAAGTCCTGGATATCTTTGTTAATTTTCTGCCTGGTTGATCTATCTGATATTGACAGAGGAGTGTTAAAGTCTCCCACTATTATTGTGTGGTAGTCTAAGTCTCTTTGTAAGTCATTAAGAACTCGCCTTATATATCTGGGTGCTCCAGCATTGGGTCCATATATATTTAGAATCGTTAGCTCTTCTTGTTGTATCAAGCCTTTTACCATTATGTAATGACCTTCTTTGTCTCTTTTGATCTTTGTTGCTTTAAAGTTTATTTTATCAGAGACAAGAATTGCAACTCCTTCTTCTTTTTTGCTCTCCATTTGCTTGGGAAATCTTCCTCCATTCCTTTATATTGAGCCTTTGTTTATTCGTGCATGTGAGATGGGTTTCCTCTATACAGCACACCAATGGATTTTGGCTTTTTATCGAATTTTCCAGTCTGTGTCTTTTGATTGGTGCATTTAGCCCATTTAAATTTAGGGTTAATATTGTTATGTTTGAATTTGATTCTGCCATTTTAATGCTAGCTGGCTGTTTTTCCCATTGGTTCATGTAGATTCTTCATTTTGTTGATGCTCTTTAGCATTTGGTATGCTTTTAGGATGGCTGGTACTGGTTGTTTCTTTCTATGTGTAGTGCCTCTTTCAGGAACTCTTGTGAAGCAGGCCTAGTAGTGACAAAATCTCTAAGTAATTGCTTGTTCGTGAAGGATTTTATTTTTTCTTCTTATGAAGCTCAGTTTGGCTGGACATAAAATTGTGGGTTGAAAGTTATTATTTTTTTTTTCTGAGACGGAGTTTCACTTTTGTTACCCAGGCTGGAGTGCAATGGTGTGATCTCGGCTCGGCTCACCACAGTCTCTGCCTCCTGGGTTCAGGCAATTCTCCTGCCTCTGCCTCCCGTGTCGCTGGGACTACAGGCACGCAGCATCATGCCCAGCTAGTTTTTTGTATTTTTATTAGAGACTGGGTTTCACCATGTTGACCAGCATGGTCTCAATCTTTTGACTTCATGATCCACCCGCCTCAGCCTCCCAAAGTGCTGGGATTAAAGGATTGAGTCACCGTGCCCGGCCAGAAAGTTCTTTTCTTTTAGAATGTTGAATATTGAACCCCACTCTCTTCTGGATTTTAGAGTCTCTGCCAAGAAATCTGCTGTGAGTCTGATGGGCTTCCTTTAGTGGGTGACCCGACCTTTCTCTCTGGCTGCCCTTAGTATTTTCTCCTTCATTTCAACCCTGGTGAATCTGATGATTATGTGCTTTGGGGTTGCTCTTCTTGCGGAGTATCTTTGTGGTGTTCTCTGTATTTCCTGGAGTTGAGTATTGACCTGCCTTGCTAGGTTGGGGAAAATTTCCTGTATAATATCCTGAAGAGTATTTTCCTGCTTGGATTCATTCTCTTTTTCACATTTTGGTACACCTATCAAACGTAGGTTGGGTCTCTTCACATAGTCCCACCGTTCCTAGAGATTTTGTTCATTCCGTTTTGTGCTTTTTTTCTCTAATCTTTGTTTCTCATTTTATTTCATTGAGTTGATCTTCGACTTCTGATATTCTTTCTTCTGCTTGGTCAATTCGGCTGTTGAAACTTGTGCATGCTTCATGAAGTTCTTGTGTTGTGTTTTTCAGCTCCTTCAATTCATTCATATTCCTCTCTAAGTTGTCCATCCTTGTTATCTTTTCCTCGAATAATTTTCCAAGGTTCTTAGTTTCATTGCATTGATTTAGAACATGTTCTTTTAGCTCACTGAGGTTTCTCATTATCCACTTTCTCAATTCTGATTCTGTCATTTCGTTACACTCATTCTCCATCCAGCTTTGTTCCCTTGCTGGTGAGGAGTTTTGGTTCTTTGTAGGAGGAGAGGTGTTTTGGTTTTGGGTGTTTTCCTCCTTTTTTTGCTGGTTTCTTTCCATCTTTGTGGATTCATCCACCTGTCGTCTTAGTAGTTACTTATTTTTCAATTTGGTCTGTGTGTGGACGCTTGGATTGTTGATTATGAAGTATTTCTGTTACTTAGTTTTCTTTCTAACTGTCTAGCCACTCTGCACCCCCCTTTTTTCCCTCAGATGCTCTGTCTCAGTGAGTTGGGGATTTCTTTATGAGTATCTGTTGCATTGTCCTGCCTCACTAGGTGGCAGTCTATTCACTATTTGCCTGCCGAGGCTCCATCCTGCTGGCGTGGGTCTACCCTGCTGTCGAGGAGCTCCGGTCTACTGTGGTGTGCTCCGCCCTGTTGTCAGAGTCTCTTTGTTATGGCGGGTTGCCTCAGCAACAGGATGCTGCATGAGCAATGGGCGTGTACCTCAGAAGGGGCAAATTGCGTACGTAGTGGTGGACGCCCCTCCCCCACCAAGCTGCACTGTGCTTGATTCAGCTGATCCCGAAGCAAAACTCTCAACTCCGAGTGCCTCCAATCACTGCCCAGCTTGTTCCCGTTAGGGTGGGACCCGCCAATCCCGATCACCTGGCTCCCTGCCTCAGAGTCCGTCCTCTCTATATATCTCTTTTTTTCCCAATTTGAATGGTTGACTCTCTGTCTGGCGCCCCAGTAGTCTGCTGATAAGAAACTGGAATCCGTGCAATCTCCCGTGCCACTGCCCACTGCACCAGGACAAATAACGCTTTCCAGGAATCTCCTGGTCTGGCTCATTTTCCAAGTCCCGTTTAATCAGATGGACATACCAATCTGTCCTTCTGGATCTCAGATTGTCGCTTTAAAAGGGCACCCAGACCAGTGAGTTTTGTGCCAGGAGCCGCTGCACTGTGGTGCTGGAAAAAGAAGTTGCCAGAGCCAAAGCACTGGCTGTGCTGGCATCCGGTGTCTCTCCTACATTGCAAATATCCTCTTTCTGTGGGAAACAAAGGACCCTCTGAACATGTGGCTAGGACACACCCTCTGTGCCTTCACTGAGAGCTGCAAACCTGAGTTGATTCTATGGCACCATCTGGGAAATCCCCCTATTTTTTGACTCTCCAAATGAATCACCATATGAAATAGACTAGTGATAATTCCACAAATGTGAAGTATTGGAAGAGGTGCTGTATGACTGTCCATATCAAATAGTCTCCTGACTATCACACATGTGTGTATCATTCATGTAGCTGTGTAATTTGGGGCTACCTTAAATAAGGTCATGACTACTCCACAGCAGTTTATTAGGCACTGAAGCTCTCAATGAGAGGCCACATGACATAGACTCCTTACTATTTTCCAATTGTGCGTTATACGGTAATGCTTTGATTGAGTGGCCATATGATCTGGAATCTGACTATTTCCAAGGTGGGAATTCTTCAGTGAGGTTCTGAATGAGTTACCACAGAAAATAGACTCATGACTCTATCCTCTTGACTATTTCTCAGCTGTGCATTTTTCACTGAGTCACTAGGTGAATGGTCATATCAAATAGTTTCCAGACTATTCCCCAGGTGCGCATTATTCAGCGAGTCTCTGAAAAAGTGGCTATATATAATAGAATCTTGAGTATTTTTTAGATATATATGTTTCTTCAAAAAGGTTCTGAATAAGTGGCCATGTAAAATACACTCCTGAATTTCCATAGTTCTGTATTATTCTGTGAGCCTCTGAATACGTGGTCATAAAATAGAGACTCCTGAATAATCAGCAGGTGTGCGTTTCTACATTCAGTATCTAAAAGAGTGGCTATACGAAATAGAATGCTGACTTTCCCCATGGTGTACGTTATTCAGTTAAGTTCTGAATATGTGGCTATAAGAAATAGAATCCTGACTTTCCCCAAGGTGTTCGTCCTTCAGTTTGGTTCTGAATATGTGGCTATACAAAATAGAATTTTGACTACAATACAGGTGTTCCTTATTCAATGAATCTTTGAAACAGATGCTATATGTAATAGCGTCCTGAGTATTCCCCAGGTATGTATTATTCACTGAGGCTCTAAATTTTTGGCAATAAGAAATTGATTTTTGACTAGCCCACAGGGGTGTATTATTTACTCTGACTTTAAATATTAGGGCATATGGAAAAGACTAGTGACTATTCTAAAGTTGTGCATTACTTACTCAGGCTTTGACTTTGTGGCCATATTAATCAGTCTAGTGTCTACTACACATGTGTGCATTCTTCGCTGAGGCTGTAAATGAAAGGCTATAAAAAGTAGACTCCTAACTTTTCCCCAGGTGTGTGTTACTAAGTGAGGCTCTGATTGTGTGACCATATGAAACAGGATTCCATCTATCTTAAATATTTTTATTATTCAGTGAATCTCTGAATGAGTGGCTTTATGAGATAGACAGCTGAGTACTTTACATTTGTGCATTATTCACTGAAATTACGTGTCAGTGGCCATATGGAATGAAATCCTGACTAATCCACACGTGCATATTATCCACTGAGACTATGAATGGGTGTCAAAATGAAATAGACTCCTGGCTACCCCAGGGGAGTGCATTATTCACCGAAACTCTGAATGAATGTCCATCGAAAAGAGACTCCAAATTATTCTCCAGGTGAGTATTATTCAGTGAGGCTTACAATATGTGGCCATATTAAGTAGATGCCTTACGATAGCAAGGGTATCTCTAATTCACTTTGGCTCTAAAAATGTGTCTACATGAAATAGACTCCTGACTACACCACATTATTCAGTGACATGCCGAATGAGAGGCAACATGAAAAAGTCTCCGTACTATTCCACAGGTGTGCATTATAGAGTGAGACTCTAAATGAGGGGACATTAGTAAATCTTGACAATTTTCCCAGGTTTGTACATTTAGTGAGGCTCTCAGTGAGAGGCCATAGGATAGAGACTTCTTACCATTCTGCAGGTGTGCATTATTCAGTGATTCTCTGAATTAGTGGCCATAAACAATAGATTCCAGACTATATCACAAGGGTGTTATATTCAGTGCATCTGTGAAAGAACGACCATATGAAACAGACTTCTCATTACTCCACAAGGGTTTTATTCACTGTTTGTCTGAATGAGAAGCCATATGACATAGACTCCTAATTATTCTCCATGCTTGCATTATTCAAACAGTTTATGTATGAGTGCCCATACCAAATAGACTCCTGACGCTCCCCCAGTTGTGTATTACTCAGAAATACCCAGAATTATAGTTTATATGAAATAAACTCCTATCACCCAGGTGTGTATCACTCCAGAAGGCACTTAATTCTTGGCGATCTTAATCAGTGCCCTGATTACTCCATATATGTTTGTTATTCAAGAAAAAACTGAATGAGAGGCCAGAAAGAATAGACCCCTGACTATCGCTCTGTTGTGAATTACTCAATAAGGTTCTAAATGTGTGGAAGTACGAAATAGAATCCTGAGGATTCCCCAGATGTGTATCATTCAGGGAGGCACATAGAGAGTGGCCATATACAAAATGCTCGATTATTACTCTGGGGTGAATTATTCACTGAGGCTTTAAATGAGTGGCTATATGAAGTAGACTCTTAACTCTTCCCCAGGTGTTTACTTTTGAATGAGACACTGACTAAGTGGTCATAGAAAAGAGACTCTTGTGTATTGCCCATGTGTGCCTTACTTACAGAGACTCTAAATGTCTACTTCTTTGTAGCAGACCCTTGACTGTTTCTGAGGGGAGTATTATGCACTGAGGCCATGAACAAGTGGTCATGTGAAAGAGCTTCCTGACTTATCAGATGTACATATTAGTCACTGAAACACTGAAAGAGTGGCTTATGTAATAGACCCCAATTTACTCCACAGGTGTGCGTTATTTTTTGACTCGCCTAACGAATCACCATATGAAACAGACTAGTGTTTATATCTCAAATGTGTAGTATTCGAAGAGGTGCTGTATGAGTGTCCATATCAAATAGTCAACTGACTATTACACATGTGTGTATCATTCACGTAGCTGTGTCATTTGAGTCTACCTTGAATAGGGTCCTGACTACTACATAGCAGTTTATTAGGCAGTGAAGCTGTCAATGAGAGGCTACATGAAATAGACTCCTTACTATTGCCCCATTGTGCATTATTCGGTAATGCTTTGATTGAGTGGCCATATAACCTGGACTCTGACTATTTCTAAGGTGGGTATTCTTCAGTGAGTTTCTGAACGAGTTACCACATAAAGTAGACTCTTGACTTTATTCTCCTATTTCTCAGTTGTGCATTTTTCACTGAGTTACTGGGTGAACGGTCATATCAAATAGTCTCCAAACTATTCCCCAGGTGTGTATTATTCAGTGACTCTCTGAATAAGTGGCTATATACAATAGAATCCTGAGTATTTTCAAGATATATTTAATTCTTCAATAAAGTTCTGAATAAGTGGCCATGTAAAATAGACTCCTGAATTTCCATAGTTCTGTATTATTCTGTGAGGCTCCGAATGAGTGGTCATAACACAGAGACTCCTGAATACTTCACAGGTGTGAGTTTTTACATTTGGTATCTAAATGAGTGGCTATACGAAATAGAATCCTGAGTCTCCACAAGGTCTATGTCATTCAGTTAGGTTCTGAATATGTGGCTATACGAAATAGAATTCTGACTACAATACAGGTGTTCCTTATTTAATGAATTTCTGAAATAGAGGCCATATGTAATAGTGTCCTGAGTATTACCCAGGTATATATTATTCACTGAGGCTCTAAAATTTAACCATACGAAATTGTTTTTTGACTAGTCCACAGGTGTGTATTATTGACTCTGACTTTGAATATTTAGGTATATGGAATAGAATAGTGACTATTCTAAAGTTGTGTATTACTCACTTAGGCTTTGATTTTGTGGTCATGTAATATAGACTAGTGTCTGTTCCACACGTTTGCATTATTCGCTGAGGTAGTCATGGAGAGGCTATATATAGTAGACTCCTAACGCTTCCCAGATGTGTGTTACTCAGTGAGGCACTGATTGTGTGATCATATGAAACAGGATTCTGTCTACCTTAAATATTTGTATTATTCAGCGAATTTCTCAGTGAGTGACTCTATGAAATAGACTGCTGAGTACTTTACACTTGTTCATTATTCACTGAAATTACGAGTCAGTGGCCATATGAAATAAAATCCAGACTAATCCACACGTGCATATTATCCACTGAGGCTATAAATGAGTGTCCAAATAAAGTCGACTCCTGGCTACCACACGGGTGTGCATTATTCACCAAGGATCTGAATGAATGTCCATTAAATACAGACTCCAAATTATTCTCCAGGTGTGTATTATTCAGTGAGGCTTACAAGATTTGGCCATATTAATTAGATGCCTTACTATAGCATGGGTTTCTCTTATTCACTGAGTCTCTGAAAATTTTTCTACTTGAAATAGACTCCTGACTATACCACATTATTCAGTGACACTCCGAATGAGAGGCCACATGGAAAAGGCTCCATACTATGCCACAGGTGTGCATTATTGAGTGAGACTCTAAATGAGGGGATATAAGTAAATCCTGACTACTTTTTCAGGTGTGTACATATAGAGAGGCTCTCAATGAGAGGCCATGGGATAGAGACATCTGACTATTCCGCAGTTGTGCATTATTCAGTGATTCTTGGAATGAGTGGCCATAAACAATAGACTCCACACTATATCACAGGCGTGTAATATTCAGTAAGGCTGTAAAAGAACAGCCATATTTAACAGACGTCTTTTTAATCTACATATGCATCACTCAATGTTTGTCTGAATGACTAGCCTAATGACATAGACTCCTGATTATTCTCCATGTGTGCATTATTCAAACAGGTTCTGTATGAGTCTCCATACCAAATAGACTCCGGACCCTCCCCAAGTTGTGTATTACTCAGCAATACCCAGAATTAGAGTTCATATCAAATAAACTCCTGACTATCACACTGGTGTGTATCACTCAGGAAAACTCTTATTTCGTGGCTATCTTTAACCATGCCTTGATTATTTCATAGAAGTTTATTATTCACTGAAACTTTGAAAGAGAGGCCAGAAAGAATAGACACCTGACTACTGCTCCATTGTGAATTATTCAATAAGGTTCTAAATGTGTGGTAGTATGATATAGAATCTTGAGTATTCTCCAGGTGTGTATTCATTCAGGGAGTCATATTGTGACTGGCCATATAAGAAATGCTCTACTATTACTTTGGTGTGAATTACTCACTGAGGCTCTGAATGAGTGGCTACATTAAGTGGACTCTTAACTCTTCCCCTGGTGTGTATTATTGAATGAGACTCTGACTAATTGAACATAGGAAAAGACTGTTGTGTATTGCCCATATGTGCATTACTTACAGAGACTCTGAATTGTACTTATTTGAAGTAGACCATTGACTATTTCTGAGGGCAGTATTATGCACGGAGGCCCTGAACGATTGGCCATGTGAAAGAGATTCCTGATTTATCAGAGATATATATTATTGACTAAAACACTGAAAGAGTGTCCTTATGTAATAGACCTTATTTTACTCCACAGGTGTGCGTAATTTTTTGACTCTCTAAACGACTCAACATATGAAATAGACTAGTGATTATTCCCCAAAGGTGCAATATTCGAAGAGGTGCTTTATGATTGTTCATATCAAAGAGTCTCCTGACTTTCACACATGTGTGTATAATTCACGTAGCTGCGTAATTTGGGGCTACCTTCAAGAGGGTCCTGACTACTCCACAGTTGTTTATTACGCACTGAAGCTGTCAATGAGAGGCCATATAAAATGGACTCCTTACTATTGAACCATTATGCATTACTCGGTAATGCTTTGATTGATTGGCCATATGACCGGGACTCTGACTCTTTCCAATTTGGGTATTCTTCAGTGAGTTTCTGAACTAGTTTCCACAGTAAATAGACTCATGACTCTATCCTCTTGACTATTTCTCATCTGTGCATTTTTCACTGAGTCACTGGGTGAACGGTCATATCAAATAGTCTCCAGACTATTATCCAGGTGTGCACTATTCAGTGAGTCTCTGAATAAGTGGCTACCTATTATAGAATCCTGAGAATTTTCCAGATATATATGATTCGTCAATGAGGTTCAGAATAAGTGGCCATGAAAAATCCACTCCTGAATTTCCATAGTTCTTTATTATTATGTGAGGCCCTGAATGATTGGCCATGAAACAGAGACTCCTGAATACTCTGCAGGTGTGCGTTTTTACATTCGGTATCTAAATGAGTGGCTATACGAAAAAGAATCCTGACTTTTCCCAAAGTGTATGTCATTAAGTTAGGTTCTGAAAATGTGGCTATTCGGAATAGAATTCTGACTACAATACAGGTGTTCCTTATTCAATGAATCTCTGAAACAGATGTCATATGTAATAGCGTCCACAGTGTTCCCCAGGTATGTATTATTCACTGAGGCTGTATAACTTCTGCCATATGAAACTGTTCCTTTACTAGTCCACAGGTGTGTATTGTTGACTCTCACTTTGAATAAATGGGCATATGGAATAGACTAGTGACTATTCTATAGTTGTGTATTACTCACTCAGGATTTGATTTTGTGGCCATATAAAATAGACTAATATCTGTTCCACACGTGTGCATTATTCGCTGAAGCTGTAAATGAGACACTATATAAAGTAGACTCCAAAATCTTTTCCAGGTGTGTGTTACTCAGTGAGGCACTCATTGTGTGACCATATGAAACAGTATTCTGTCTATCTAAAATATTTATATTATTCAGTGAATGTCGGAATTAGTGGCTCTATGAAATAGAATTCTTAGTTCTTTACATTTGTCCATTATTCACTAAAATTATGAGTCAGCGACCATATGAAATGAAATCCTGACTAATTCACATGTGCATATTATCCAATAAGGCTATGAATGAGTGTCCAAAAGAAATAGACTCCTGGCTACCCCACGGGTGTACATTATTCACCGAGGCTCTGAATCAATGTCCATCGAAAATATTCTCCAAATTATTCTCCAGGTGTGTATTATTCAGTGAGGCTTAAAAGATGTGGCCATATTAATTAGATGCCTTACAAAAGAAGGGTCTCTCTTATTCACTGAGGCTCTGAAAATGTGTCTACTTGAAATAGACTCCTGACTACACCACATTATTCAGTGACACTCCGAATGAGAGGCCAGATTAAAAAGTATCTTCAGTATTCCACAGTGGTGCATTATTGAGTGAGACTCTAAATGAGGGGATTTAAGTAAATCCTGACTATTTCCCCAGGTGTGTACATGTAGTGAGGCTCTTAAAGAGAGGCCATAAAATAAAGACTCCTGACTATTCTGCAGGTGTGCATTATTCAGTGATTCTCTGAATGAATGGACATAAACAATAGACTCCAGACTATATCACGAGTGTGTAATATTCAGTGAGGCTGTGAAAGAACGGTCCCTTATGTTCCTTGTGAGTTGTATTCATAGGTATTTTTTTTGTAGTAATTGTGAATTGCAGTTCATTCTTGATTTGGTTCTCTTTAAGTCTGTTATTGGTGTTTAGAATTACTTGTGACTTTTGCACATTGATTTTATATCCTGAGACTTTGCTGAAGTTGTTTATCAGTTTCAGGATTTCTTGGGCTGAGGTGATGGGTACTTCTAGGTATACTATCATTTCTTTTTTTTTTTTTTTTTTTTTTTTTTTTTATTGCATTATAGGTTTGGGGGTACATGTGCAGAACGAGCAAGATAGTTGCATAGGTACACACATGGCAGTGTGCTTTGCTGCTTTCCTCCCCTTCACCCACACTTGGTATTCATCCCCAGGCTATCCCCCCCAGCCCCCCCCTGCTGTCCCTCCCCCATTCCCCCCAACAGTCCCCAGTGTATAGTAGACCGCCTCTCTGTGTCCACATGTTCTCATTTTTCTCACCCACCTATGAGCGAGTATATGCGGTATTTCTTTTTCTGTTCTTGTGTCAGTTTGCTGAGAATGATGTTCTCCAGATTCATCCATGTCCCTACAAAGGACACAAACTCATCATTTTTGATTGCTGCATAATATTCCATGGTGTATATGTGCCACATTTTCCCAGTCCAGTCTATCATCGTTGGGCATTTGGGTTGGTTCCAGGTCTTTGCTATTGTAAACAGTGCTGCAATGAACATTCGTGTGCATGTGTCCTTATAGTAGAACGATTTATAATCCTTTGGATAGATACCCAGTAATGGGATTGCTGGGTCAAATGGAATTTCTATTTCTAGGTCCCTGAGGAATCGCCACACTGTCTTCCACAATGGTTGAACTAATTTACACTCCCACCAACAGTGTAAGAGTGTTCCTATTTCTCCACATCCTCTCCAGCATCTGCTGTCTCCAGATTTTTTAATGATCGCCATTCTAACTGGTGTGAGATGGTATCTCAATGTGGTTTTGATTTGCATCTCTCTAATGACCAATGACGATGAGCACTTTTTCATATGTTTGCTGGCCTCATGTATGTCTGCTTTCGTAAAGTTTCTGTTCATATCCTTTGCCCATTTTTGAATGGGCTTGTTTGATTTTTTCCTGTAAATCTGTTTGAGTTCTTTGTAAATTCTGGATATCAGCCCTTTGTCGGATGCGTAAACTGCAAAGATTTTTTCCCATTCTGATGGTTGCCGATTCACTCTAGTGACTGTTTGTTTTGCTGTGCAGAAGCTGTGGAGTTTGATTAGGTCCCATTTGTCTATTTTGGCTTTTGTTGCCAATGCTTTGGGAGTTTTGTTCATGAAGTCCTTGCCTACTCCTATGTCCTGAATGGTTTTGCCTAGATTTTCTTCTAGGGTTTCTATGGTGTCGGGTCTTACGTTTAAGTCTTTAATCCATCTGGAGTTAATTTTAGTGTAAGGTGTCAGGAAGGGGTCCAATTTCTGCTTTCTGCACATGGCTAGCCAGTTTTCCCAACACCATTTATTAAATAGGGAATCCTTTCCCCATTGCCTGTTTTTGTCTGGTTTATCAAAGATAATATGGTTGTAGATGTGTTGTGTTGCCTCCGATGCCTCTGTTCTGTTCCATTGGTCTATATCTCTGTTTTGGTACCAGTACCATGCTGTTTTGATTACTGTAGCCTTGTAGTATAGTTTGAAGTCTGGTAGCGTGATGCCTCCCGCTGTGTTCTTTTTGCTTAGAATTGACTTGGCTATGCGGGCTCTTTTTTGGTTCCATATGAAATTCATGGTGGTTTTTTCCAGTTCTGTGAAGAAATTCAATGGTAGTTTGATGGGGATAGCATTGATTGTGTAAATTACTTTGGGCAGTATAGCCATTTTCACGATATTGATTCTTCCTAACCACGAACATGGAATGTTTCTCCATCTGTTTGTGTCCTCTCTTATTTCATTGAGCAGTTGTTTGTAGTTTTCCTTAAAGAGGTCCCTTACATTCCTAGTGAGTTGTATTCCTAGGTATTTTATTTTCTTTGTAGCAATTGTGAATGGCAGTTCATTCTTGATTTGGTTCTCTTTAAGTCTGTTATTGGTGTATAGGAATGCTTGTGATTTTTGCACATTGATTTTATATCCTGAGACTTTGCTGAAGTTGCTTATCAGTTGCAGGAGCTTTTGGGCTGAGGTGATGGGGTCTTCTAGGTATACTATCATGTCGTCTGCAAATAGAGACAATTTGGCTTCCACCTTTCCTATTTGAATACCCTTTATTTCTTTTTCTTGCCTGATTGCTCTGGCTAGAACTTCCAGTACTATGTTGAATAGAAGTGGTGAGAGAGGGCATCCTTGTCTAGTGCCAGATTTCAAAGGGAATGCTTCCAGTTTTTGCCCATTAAGTATGATATTGGCTGTTGGTTTGTCATAAATAGCTTTTATTACTTTGAGATATGTTCCATCAATACCAAGTTTATTGAGGGTTTTTAGCATAAAGGGCTGTTGAATTTTGTCAAATGCCTTCTCTGCATCAATTGAGATAATCATGTGGTTTTTGTTTTTGCTTCTGTTTATGTGGTGAATTACATTTATAGACTTGCGTATGTTGAAACAGCCTTGCATCCCCGGGATAAATCCTACTTGATCATGATGGATAAGTTTTTTAATGTGCTGTTGCAATCGGTTTGCCAGTATTTTATTGAAGATTTTTGCATCTATGTTCATCATGGATATTGGCCTGAAGTTTTCTTTTCTTGTTGAGTCTCTGCCAGGTTTTGGTATCAGGATGATGTTGGTCTCATAAAATGATTTGGGAAGGGTTCCCTCTTTTTGGATTATTTGGAATAGTTTCAGAAGGAATGGTACCAGATCCTCTTTGTGTGTCTGGTAGAATTCGGCTGTGAACCCATCTGGACCTGGGCTTTTTTTGTGTGGTAGGCTCTTAATTGCTGCCTCAACTTCAGACCTTGTTATTGGTCTATTCATAGTTTCGGCTTCCTCCTGGTTTAGGCTTGGGAGGACACAGGCATCCAGGAATTTATCCATTTCTTCCTGATTTACTGGTTTATGTGCATAGAGTTGTTTGTAGTATTCTCTGATGATGGTTTGAATTTCTGTGGAATCTGTGGTGATTTCCCCTTTATCGTTTTTTATTGCATCTATTTGGTTGTTCTCTCTCTTCTTTTTTATCAGTCTGGCTAGTGGTCTGTCTATTTTGTTGATCTTTTCGAAAAACCAGCTCTTAGATTTATTGATTTTTTGAAGGGTTTTTCTTGTCTCTATCTCCTTCAGTTCTGCTCTGATCTTAGTTATTTCTTGTCTTCGGCTAGGTTTTGAGCTTTTTTGATCTTGCTCCTCTAGCTCTTTCAATTTTGACGATAGGGTGTCAATTTTGGATCTCTCCACTCTTCTCATGTGGGCACTTATTGCTATATATTTTCCTCTACAGACTGCTTTAAATGTGTCCCAGAGATTCTGGTACGTTGTGTCTTCATTCTCATTGGTTTCAAAGAACTTCTTTATTTCTGCCTTCATTTCATTGTTTATCCAATCAACATTCAAGAGCCAATTGTTCAGTTTCCATGAAGCTGTGCGGTTCTGAGTTATTTTCTGAATTCTGAGTTCCAACTTGATTGCACTATGGTCTGAGAGACTGTTTGTTATGATTTCAGTTGTTTTGCATTTGCTGAGGAGTGCTTTACTTCCAATTATGTGGTCAATTTTGGAGTAGGTGTGATGTGGTGCTGAGAAGAATGTATATTCTGTGGATTTGGGGTGGAGAGTTCTGTAAATGTCTTTCAGGTTTGCTTGTTCCAGGTCTGAGTTCAAGTCCTGGATATCCTTGTTAATTTTCTGTCTGGTTGATCTGTCTGCTATTGACAGTGGAGTGTTAAAGTCTCCCACTATTATTGTGTGGGAGTCTAAGTCCCTTTGTAAGTCATTAAGAACTTGCCTTATATATCTGGGTGCTCCTACATTGGGTCCATATATATTTAGAATCGTTATCTCTTCTTGTTGTATCGATCCTTTTACCATTATGTAATGACCTTCTTTGTCCCTTTTGATCTTTGTTACTTTAAAGTCTATTTTATCAGAGATGAGAATTGCAACTCCTGCTTTTTTTTGCTCTCCATTTGCTTGGTAAATCTTCCTCCATCCCTTTATTTTGAGCCTTTGTGTATCTTTGCATGTGAGGTGGGTTTCCTGGATACAGCACACCGATGGGTTTTGGTTTTTTATCCAATTTGCCAGTCTGTGTCTTTTGATTGGTGCATTTAGCCCATTTACATTCAGGGTTAATATTGTTATGAGTGAATTTGATACTGCCATTTTGATGCTAGCTGGCTGTTTTGCCCGTTGGTTCATGTACATTCTTCATTTTGTTGATGGTCTTTAGCATTTGGTATGCTTTTAGGATGGCTGGAACTGGTTGTTTCTTTCTATGTGTAGTGCCTCTTTCAGGAGCTCTTGTAAAGCAGGCCTAGTGGTGACAAAATCTCTGAGTACTTGCTTGTTCGTGAAGGATTTTATTTTTCCTTCACTTATGAAGCTCAGTTTCGCTGGATATGAAATTCTGGGTTGAAACCTCTTTTCTTTAAGGATGTTGAATATTGGCCCCCACTCTCTTCTGGCTTGTAGAGTCTCTGCTGAGAGATCTGCTGTGAGTCTGATGGGCTTCCCTTTGTGGGTGACCCGACCTTTCTCTCTGGCTGCCCTTAGTATTTTCTCCTTCGTTTCAACCCTGGTGAATCTGACGATTATGTGCCTTGGGGTTGCTCTTCTTGCAGAGTATCTTTGTGGTGTTCTCTGTATTTCCTGGAGTTGAGTATTGACCTGTCTTGCTAGGTTGGGGAAATTTTCCTGGATAATATCCTGAAGAGTGTTTTCCAGCTTGGATTCATTCTCTTCGTCACATTCTGGTACACCTATCAAACGTAGGTTGGGTCTCTTCACATAGTCCCACATTTCTTGGAGATTTTGTTCATTCCTTTTTGTGCTTTTTTCTTTAATCTTGGTTTCTCGTTTTATTTCATTGAGTTGATCTTCAACTTCTGATATTCTTTCTTCTGCTTGGTCAATTCGGCTGTTGATACTTGTGCATGCTTCGCGAAGTTCTCGTGTTGAGTTTTTCAGCTCCTTCAATTCATTCATATTCCTCTCTAAGTTGTCCATTCTCGTTATCAATTCCTCGAATCTTTTTTCAAATCTTTTTTCAAGGTTCTTAGTTTCTTTGCAGTGGTTTAGAACATGTTCCTTTAGCTCACTGAAGTTTCTCATTATCCACTTTCTGAAGTCTGATTCCGTCATTTCGTCACATTCATTCTCTGTCCAGCTTTGTTCCCTTGCTGGTGAGGAGTTTTGGTCCTTTTTTGGAGGTGAGGTGTTTTGGTTTCGGGTGCTTTCCTCCTTTTTGCGCTGGTTTCTTCCCATCTTTATGGATTTATCCGCCTGTTGTCTTAGTAGTGGCTGATTTTTCAATTGGGTCTCTGTGTGGACACTGAGATTGTTGATGATGAAGTATTTCTGTTACTTAGTTTTCCCTCTAATGATCTATCCTCTCTGCTGTATGAGTGCTGAGGTCCACTCCAGGCCCTGCCTGTCTGGGGTATACCTGCAGCAGCTGCAGAACAGTGAGGGATGATATCAGTTTCTTTTTCTGCTGCCCTTGTTCCAGAATGATGCCAGCCAAATGTCAGTCTGATTAGTCCTTTTCTGGGGTGACTCCTTGGATATACAGAGGTCAGGGAGCTGCTTGAGGAGACAGTCTGTGCTTTATAGGAGCTCCAGTGCTGAGCTGTGAGCTCCGTTGTTCATTCAGGGTTGTTGGGAGGTTATGTCTGCTGCAATAGAACTCATAAAACACCACTCTTTTTTTTTTTTTTTCCACCCTTAGATGCTCTGTCTCAGGGAGTTGGGGCTTTCTTTATGAGTATCTGTTGCACTGTCCTGCCCCACTAGGTGGCAGTCTATTCACTATTTGCCTGCCGGGGCTCTGACCTCCTAAGGCGGGTCCGCCCTGTTGCGGCCCGGCGGACTCTCTCTGTTATGGCAGGTTGCCTCGGCAACGGCAGGCTGCGTCAGTCCTGGGCGGTACTTAAGTGGGGGTGCACTTTGTCAGGAATGGTGGACGCCCCTCCCTGACCGGGCTGCACCGTCCTAAATGCCGGCAACAAAACTCTCAGCCCCAAGGGCCTCCAGTCGCCGCCCTGCTTGTCCCCGTGAGCGTGGGACCCGCCGAGCCCGATCACCCTGCTCCCTGCCTCAGAGTCCGTCCTCTCTCTCTCTCTCTCTTCCTCTCCCCAAGCTGAAAGGTCGACTCTCTCACTGGCGCCCCAGGAGCCTGCCGATAGGGCACTGGGATCCGTGCGATCTCCCGTGCTGCTGCCCACTACCCCGGCTCAGATCACGCTTCCCAGGAAACTCCTGGTCTGGCTCATTGTCCAAGTCCTGTTCAATCAGATGGACATGCCAATCTGCCCTTGCAAATCTCAGATTGCCGGTTTAACAGGGCACCCAGACCAGTGAGTTCCGCGCCGGGTCCCGCTGCGGCGCCGGCCGAAGAGGCGGCGGGAGCTGGTTGCGTTAGCCGGCTGCTAGCGTCCCGTGTCTCTCCCACACCTGGGACTTTCAACGCTCTGTGGGCATAAAAGGAACATCCGAGAATGCGGCTAGGACTCACCCTCTGCGCCTTCACCGAGAGCTGCAATCCTGAGTCACCTCTACGACGCCATCTTGCCTCCCTCCCCTATACTATCATTTCATCTGCGAATAGAGACAATTTGGCTTCCACCTTTCCTATTTGAATACCCTTTATTTCTTTTTCTTGCCTGATTGCTCTGGCTAGAACTTCCAGTATTATGTTAAATAGGTGTGGTGTGAGAGGGCATTCTTGTCTAGTGCCGTATTTCAAAAAGAATGCTTCTAGTTTTGCCCATTAAGTATGATATTGGCTGTTGGTTTGTCGTAAATAGCTTTTATTACTTTGAGATATGTTCCATCAATACCAAGGTTATTGAGGGTTTTTAGCATAAAGTGCTGTTGAATTTTGTCAAATGCCTTCTCTACGTCAATTGAGATGATCATGTGGTTTTTGTTTGTGCTTCTGTTTATGTGGTGAATTACATTTATAGACTTACGTATGTTGAACCAGCCTTGCATGCCCGGGATGAATCCTACTTCATCATGATGGATAAGATCATGATGTGCTGTTGCAATCGGTTTGCCAGTATTTTATTGAAGATTTTTGCATCTATGTTCATCATGGATATTGGCCTGAAGTTTCTTTTCTTGTAGAGTGTCTGCCGGGTTTTGGTACCAGGATGATGTTGGTCTCATAAAATGATTTGGGAAGGGTTCCCTCTTTTTTAATTATTTGAAATAGTTTCAGAAGTAATGGTACCAGATCCCCTTTGTCTGTCTGGTAGAATTCGGCTGTGAACCCATCTGGACCTGGGCTTTTTTGGGTGGTAGGCTCTTAATTGCTGCCTCAACTTCAGACCTTGTTATTGGTCTCTTCATAGTTTTTGCTTCCTCCTTGTTTAGGCCTGGGAGGTTACAGGCGTCCAGGAATTTATGCATTTCTTCCTGGTTTACTAGTTTATGTGCATACAGTTGTTTGTAGTATTCTCTGATGATGGTTTGAATTTCTGTGGAATCTGTGGTCATTTCCCCATTATCGTTTTTTATTGCACCTATTTGGTTGTTCTTTCTCTTCTTTTTTATCAGTCTGGCTAGTGGTCTATTTTGTTGATCTCTTTGGAAAACGACCTCTTGAGTTTCTTCATTCTTTGAAACATTTTTCTTGTCTCTATCTCCTTCAGTTCTGCTCTGCCCTTAGTTATTTCTTGTCTTCAGCTAGGTTTTGAGCTTTTTTGATCTTGTTCCTCTAGCTCTTTCAATTTTGATGATCGTGTGTCTATTTTGGATATCTCCACTCTTCTCATGTGGGCACTTATTTCTATATATTTTCCTATACAGACTGCTTTAAATGTTTCCCAGAGATTCTGGTATGTTGTGTCTTCCTTCTCATTGGTTTCAAATATCTTCTTTATTTCTGCCTTCCTTTCATTGCTTATCCAATCGGCATTCAAGAGCCAGTTGTTCAGTTTCCATGAATCTGTGTGGTTCTCAGTTATTTTCTGAATTCTGAGTTCCAACTTGATTGCACTATTGTCTGAGAGACTGTTTGTTATTATTTCCGTTGTTTTGCATTTGCTGAGGAGTGCTTTACTTCCAATTATGTCTTCAATTTTGGAGTAGGTGTGATGTGGTGCTGAGAAGAACGTATATTCTGTGGACTTGGGGTGGAGAGTTCTGTAAATACCTTTCAGGTTTGCTTGTTCCAGGTCTGAGTTCAAGTCCTGGTTATCCTTGTTAGTTTTCTGTCTCTTTAATCTGTCTGATATTTACAGTGGAGTGTTAAAGTCTCCCACTATTATTGTGTGGGAGTCTAAGTCTCATTGTAAGTCGTGAAGAACTTGCCTTATATATCTGGGTGCTGTTGCATTGGGTCCATATATATTTAGAATTGTTAGCTCTTGTTGTATCCATCATTTTACCATTATGTAATGACTTTTTTTTATCTCTTTTGATCTTTGTTGCTTTAAATTCTATTTTATCAGAGACAAGAATTGAAACTCCTCCTTTTTTTTTGCTCTCCATTTGCTTGTTAAATCTTCCTCCATCCATTTATTTTGAGCATTTGTGTATCCTTGCATGTCAGGTGGGATTCCTGAATACACCACATTGATGGGTTTTGGTTTTTTATCCAAGTTGCCAGTCAGTATCTTTTGATTGGTGCATTTAACACATTTATATTTTGGGTTAATATTGTTTTGTGTGAATTTGATCCTGCCATTTTGATGGTAGCTGGCTTTTTTGCCCATTGGTTCATGTAGATTCTTCATTTTGTTGATGCTCTTTAGCATTTGGTATGCTTTTTGGATGTCTGGTACTTGTTGTTTCTTTGTTTTTTTAAAAAATTTTTTAAATTTTTATTTCATTATAGGTTTTGGGGTACATGTGAAGACCGTGCAAGGTAGTTGCATAGGTACACACATGGCAGTGTGTTTTCTTGTTGTTTCTTTCTTTGTGTAGTGCCTCTTTCAGGAGCTCTTTTAAAGCAGGCCTAGTGGTGACAAAAATCTCTGAGTACTTGCTTGTTCATGAAGGATTTTATTTTTCCTTCACTTATGAAGCTCAGTTTGGCTGGATATGAAATTCTGGGTTGAAAGTTCTTTTCTTTAAGGATGTTGAATATTGGCCCCCCCTCTCTTCTGTCTTGTAGAGTCTCTGCCGAGAGATCTGCAGTGAGTCTAATGGGCTTCCCTTTGTGGTTACCCCACCTTTCTCTCTGGCTGCCCATAGTATTTTCTACTTCATTTCAACCCTGGTGAATCTGACAATTATGTGCCTTAGGGTTGCTCTTCTTGTGGAGTATCTTTGTGGTGTTCTCTGTATTTTCTGCCGTTGAGGATTGACCTGTCCTGCTAGGTTGGGGAAATTTTCCTGGATAATATCCTGAAGAGTATTTTCCAGATGGATTCATTCTCTTCATTACATTCTGGTACTTATCAAACGTAGGTTGGGTCTTTTCACATAGTCCAACATTTCTTGAAGATTTTGTTCATTCCTTTTTGCGCTTTTTATCTAATCTTGGTTTCTTATTTTATTTCATTTAGTTGATCTTCGACTTCTGATATTCTTCCTTCTGCGTGGTCAATTCGGCTGTATAAACTTGTGCATGTTTCGCGAAATTCTCGTGTTGTGTTTTTCAGCTCCTTCAATTCATTCATATAACTCTCTAAGTTGTCCATTCTTGTTATCATTTCTCCGAATCTTTTTTCAAATCTTTCTTCAACGTTCTTAGTTTGTTTGTTCTGATTTAGAACAGTAAAAATTCACAATGGAGAAATAGTAAGTTGTCTATTCTTTCTGGCCTTTCATTCAAAGTTTCAGTGAATAATAAACTTCTATGGGGTAATCAGGGCACTGCTTACGATAGCCACGAATTGAGTGACTTTCAGAGTGTTACGCACCTGGGTGATTGTCAGGAGTTTATTTCATATGAACTCTAATTCTGGGTATTGCTGAGTAATACAGAACTGGGGAGTGTCAGGAGTCTATTTGGTATGGACACTCATACAGAACATGTTTGAATAATGCACACATGGAGAATAATGAGGAGTCTTTGTCATATGGCTAAAAATTCAGATAAACAGTGAATAAGGCACATGTGGAGTAATGAGAAGTTTGTTTCATATGGTCGTTCCTTCACAGTCTCATTGAATATTAAACACTTGTGATATAGTGTGGAGTCTATTGTTTATGGCCACTCATTCAGAGAATCACGGAATAATGCACACCTGTGGAATAGTCAGAAATGTCTATCCTATGGCCTCTCATTGAGAGCCTCACTAAATGTACACACCTGGAATTATAGTCAGTATTTATGTATATCTCTTCATTTAGAGTCTCACTCAATAATGCACAAATGTGGGATAGTAAGGAGACTTTTTCATGTGGCCTCTCATTCAGAGTGTCACTAAATAATGTGGTGTAGTCAGGAGTCTATTTCATGTAGACACATTTTCAGAGCCTCAGTGAATAAGAGAGACCCTTGCTATAGTAAGGCATCTAATCAATATGGCCATGTCTTGTAAGCCTCACTGAATAATACACACCTGGAGAATAATTTGGAGTCTACTTTTGATGGCCATTTATACAAAGCCTCGGTGAATAATGCACACCATAAGGTAACCAGGAGTCTCTTCCATTTGGACACTCATTCATAGCCTCAGTGGATAATATGCATGTGTGGATTAGTCAGGATTTCATTTTATATGGCCATGAACTCGTAATTTCAGTGAATAATGCACAAATGTAAAGTACCCAGCAGTCCCTTTCATAGAGTTACTCATTCAGAGATTCACTGAATAATACAAATATTTAAGATAGACAAAACCCTGTTTCATATGGTCACTCAATCAAGGCCTCACTGAGTAACACACACCTGGGAAAGCGTTAGGAGTCTACTTTATATAGCCTCTCATTTACAACCTCAGTGAATAATGCACACGTGTGGAATAGACACTAGCCTATTTTATATGGCCACAAAATCAAAGCCTGTGTGAGTAAGACACAACTTTATAAGAGTCACTTGTCTATTCCATATGCCCAAATATTCAAGGTCAGGGTCAATAATACCCAACGGTGGACTAGTCAAAATACAATTTCATATAGCCAAAGTTTTAGAGCATCAATTAATAATACATACATGGGGAATAGTCAGGACGCTATTACATATGGCATATATTTCACAGATTCATTGAATAAGGAACACCTGTATTGTAGTCAGAATTTCATTTCGTATAGCCACATATACAGAACCTAACAGAATGACATACACCTTGGCGAAAGTGAGGATTCTATTTCATATAGCCACTCATTTCGATATCAAATGTAAAAACGCACACCTGCCAAATATTCAGAAGTCTCTGTTTAATGGCCACTCATTGAGAGCCTCACAGAGTAATACAGAACTATGGAAATTCAGGAGTGTATTTTACATGGCCACTTATTCATAACCTCATTGAAGAATCATATATATCTGGAAAATACTCAGAATTCTATTATATATAGCCACTTATTCAGAGAATCACTAAAGAATGTACACCTGGGAAATAGTCTGGAGACTATTTGATATGACCGTTCATCCAGGGACTCAGTGAGAAATGCACAGCTGAAAAATAGTGAAGAGGATGGGGTCATGAGTCTATTTTCTGTGGTAACTCGTTCAGAAATTCACTGAAGAATACCCACGTTGGAAATAGTCAGCATCCAGGTCATATGGCCACTCAATCAATTCATTACGGAATAATGCACAATATGGCAATAGTTAGGGGTCTATTTCATATGACCTCTCATTGAGAGTTTCAGTTCCTAATAAACATCTGTGGAGTAATCAGCACCCTATTTAAGGTAGCCCCAAATTACACAGCTAGGTGAATGATACACACATGTGTGATAGTCAGGAGACTCTTTGATATGGAAACTCATACAGCACCTCTTCGAATAGTGCACATTTGGGGAATAATCACTAGTCTATTTCATATGGTGATTCGTTTGGAGAGTCAAAAAATAACGCACACCTCTGGAGTATAATGGGGTGTATTACATAAGGCCACTCTTTCAGTGTTTCAGTGAGTAATATGTAAATATGATGACAGGAATATCTTTCACATGGCCACTCGTTCATGGCCTCAGTTCATAATCCTTCCCTCAGAAATAGTCAAGGGTCTACTTCAAATAAGTACACATTCAGAGTCTCTGTATGTTAAGCACACATGGGCAATACAGAGTAGTCTCTTTTCTATGCCCACTTAGTAAGAGTCTCATTCAATAATACTTATCTGTTGAAGAGTTAAGAGTCTACTTCATGTAGCGACTCACTTAGAGCCTCGGTGAATAATTCACACTGGAGTAATAGTTGAGCATTTTTTACATGGCCACTCACTATGTGCCTCCCTGAATGATACACACCTGGGGAATCCTCAGGATTCTATTTCGTACTAATGCACATTTAGAATCTTACTGAATAATTCACAATGGACCAATAGCCTAAGGTCTATTCTTTCTGGCCTCTCATTCAGTGTTTCCGTGAATAACAAACTTTTATGGAGTAATCAGCCACGAATTAAGTGCTTTCCGGAGTGATACACACCTGTGTGAGAGTCAGTAGTTTATTTCATATGAACATTAATTCTGGGTATTGCTGAGTAATACACAACTGGGGGAGTTTAATGTGTCTATTTGGTGTGGAAAATCATAGAGAACCTGTTTTAATAATGCACACATGGAGGATAATCAGGACTCTATGTCAAATGGCTACTCATTCAGACAAACAGTAAATAATGCACATGTGGAGTAATGAGAAGTCGTTTGATATGGCCGTTCTTTCACAGCCTCACTGAATATTACACACTCGTGATATAGTCTGGAGTCTATTGTTTATGGCCACTCATTCAGATAATCACTGAATAATGCACACCTGCGGAATGGTCAGAAGTCTGTATCCTATGGCTTCTCCTTGAGAGATTCACTAAGTGTACACACCTGGAAAAATAGTCAGGATTTTCTTATAACCCCTCATTTATAATCTCCCTCAATAATGCAGACCTGTGCAATAGTAAGGAGACGTTTTCATGCGGCCTTTCTTTCGGAGTGTCACTGAATAATGTGGTGTAGTCAGGAGTCTATTTCATGTTGACACAGTTTTATAGACTCAGGGAATAAGAGAAACCCTTTCTATTGTAAGGCATCTAGTTAATATGGCCACATCTTGTAAGCCTCACTAAATAATACACACCTGTAGAAAAATTTGAAGTCTATTTTCCATGGACATTCATTCAGAGCCTCGGTGAATAATACACAGCTGTGGGGTAGCCAGGAATCTGTATCATTTGGTCACTCCTTCAAAGCCTCAGTGGATAATACGCACGTGTGGATTAGTCAGGATTTCATTTTATATAGCCAATGACTCGTAATTTCAGTGAATAATACACAAATGTAAAGTACTAAGCAGTCTATTTCATAGAGCCACTGATTCAGAGATTCACTGAATAATACAAATATTTAAGATAGACAGAATCCTGTTTCAAATGGTCACACAATCAGAGACTCAAGGAGTAACACAAAAGTGGGGAAGCCTTAGGAGTCTACTTTATATAGCCTTTCATTTACAGCCTCAGCCAATAATGCACACCTGTGGAATAGACACTAGTCCATTTTATATGGCCACAAAATCAAAGCCTGAGTGAGTAATACACAACGTTAGAATAGTCACTAGTCTATTTCATGTGCCCAAATTTTCAAAGTCAAAGTCAATAATACACATGAAGGTGCATGAAAAAGTCTCCTTACTATTCCACAGGTGTGCATTATTGAGTGAGACTCTAAATGAAAAGACATAAGTAAATTCTGACTTTTTTCCGAGGTGTGTCCATTTAGTGAGGCTCTCAATGAGAGGCAATAGCATAGAGACATCTGACTATTCCACAGGCATGCATAATTTAGTGATTATTTGAATGAGTGGCCATACAAGAAAGACTTCAGACTATATGACATGTTTGTAATATTCAGTGATGCTGTGAAAGAATGGCCATATGAAACACATTTCTCATTACTCCACATGTGCGTTATTCTCTTTCTGTCTGAAGGAGTAGCCGTATGATATAGACTCCTGATTATTCTCCATGTGTGCATTATTCAAAAAGGTCCTGTATGAGTGTACATACCAAATAGACTCCTGACACTCCCCCAGTTGTATATTACTCAGCAATACCCAGAATTAGAATTCATATGAAATAAACCCCTTACTATCACCAAGGTGTGTATCACTCAGGAAGGCCCTTAATTCATGGCTATCTTAAAGAGTGCCCTGATGACTCCATAGAAGTGTATTGTTCACTGAAATTTTGGATGAGAGGCCAGAAAGAATAGACACCTGACTATTGCTCACTTGTGGATTATTCAATAAGGTTCTAAATGTGGGGTTGTATGAAATAGAATCCTGGGGATTCCCCTGGTGTGTATTATTCAGGGAGGCACAGAGAGAGTGGCCATATAAAAAATGTTAGACTATTACTCCGGTTTGAATTATTCACTGAGGCTCTAAATGTGTGGCTACATGACGTAGACTCTTAAGTCTTCCCCAGGTGTGTATTATTGAATGAGACGCTGACTAAGTGGGCATAGGGAAGAGACTCTTTTGTATTGTCCATGTGTGCATTACCAACAGAGACTCTGAATGTGTACTTATTTGAAGTAGACCCTTGACTCTTTATGAAGGGAGTGTTATGCACTGAGGCCCTGAACGAGTGGCCATGTGAAAGAGATTCCTGACTTATCAGATATACATATTATTCACTGAAACCCTGAAAGAGTGGCCTTGTATAATTGACCACATTTTACTTTACAGGTGTGTGTTATTTTTTACTTTTCAGCAAATCACCATATGAAATAGACTTGTGATTATTCCCCAAATATGCACTATTCAAAGAGGTGCTGTATGAGTGTCCATATCAAATAGTCTCCTCACTATCAGAAATGTGTGTATTATTCACCTAGCTGCATAATTCGGGGCTACCTTAAATAGGGTCCTGACTACTCCACAGCTGTTTACTACACACTGAAGCTCTCAATGAGAGGCCATATAAAATAGATGCTTTACTATTTCCCCATTGTGCATTATTCGGTAATGCTTTGATTGAATGGCCTTATGACCTGGACTCTATTTCCAAGGTGGGTATTCTTCAGTTAGATTCTGAACGAGTTACCACATAAAATAGACTCATGACTCTATCCTCTTGACTATTTCTCTGTTGTGTATTTCTCACTGAGTCACTGGGTGAAGGATAACATAAAATTCTATTAAGACTATTCCGCAAGTGTGCATTATTCAGTGTGTCTCTGAATAAGTGGGTATATATAATAGAATCCTGAGTATTTTCCAGATATATATGATTCTTCAATGAGGTTCTGAATAGGTGGCCATGTAAAATACTCTCCTGCATTTCCATTGTTCTGTATTATTCTGTGAGGCTCTGAATGAGTGGCCATAAAACAGAGACTCCTGAATTCTCCACAGGTGTGCGTTTTTACAAACAGTATCTAAATGAGTGCCTATATGAAATAGAATCCTGACTTTCCCAAACGTGTATGTTATTCAGTTAAGTTTTTAATATGTGGCTATATGAAATAGAATCCTGACTTTCCCCAAGGTGTATTTCATTAAATTAGGTTCTGAATATGCGGTTATGCCAAATCGAATTCTGACTACAATACAGGTGTTCCTTATTCAAAGAATCTCTGAAATAGATGCCATTTGTAATAGCCTCCTGAGTATTCCCCAGGTATGTATTATTCACTGAGGCTCTAAAACTTTGCCCATATAAAATTGTTTTTTGACTAGTCCACAGGCGTGTATTACTGACTCTGACTTTGAATATCTGTCGATATGTAATAGACTAGTGAGTATTCTAAATTTGTGTACTACTCACTCAGGCTTTGATTTTGTGGCCATATAAAATACACCAGTGTCTGCTCCACACGTGTGCATTATTTGCTGAGGCTGTAAATGAGAGGGCATAAAACGTAGACTCCTAATACTTCCCCAGGTTTGTGTTACTTAGTGAGGCTCTGATTGTGTGACCATATGAAACACGATTCTGTCTATCTTAAATATTTGTATTATTCAGTGAATCTCTGAATGAGTGGATTTATGAAATGGACTGCTGAGTACTTTACATTTGTTCATTATTCACTTAAATTATGAGTCTTTGGCCATATTAACTGAAATTCTGACTAATCCCAATGTGCATATTATCCACTGAAGCTATGAATGAGTGTCCAAATGAAATAGACTCCTGGCTAACACATGGGTGTGCATTATTTACCGAGGCTGTGAATGAATGTCCATCGCAAATAGACTCCAAATTATTCTGCAGGGGTGTATTATTCAGTGAGGCTTACAAAATGTGGCCATATTAATTAGATGCCTTACTATAGAAAGGGTCTCTCTTATTCACTGAGGCTCTGAAAAGGTGTCTACATGAAATAGATTCCTGAATACACCACATTCTTCAGTGACACTCCGAATGAGAGACCACATGTAAAAGTCTCCTTACCATTCCATAGGTGTGCATTATTGAGTGAGACTCTAAATGAGGAGATATATGTAAATCCTGACTATTTTCCCAGGTGTGTACATTTAGTGAGGCTCTCAATGAGAGGCTATAGGATAGAGACTTCTGATTATTCCGCAGATGTGCATTATTCAGTGATTATTTGAATGAGTGGCCATACAAAAAAAGACTCCAGACTATATGACATGTGTGTAATATTCAGTGATGCTGTGAAAGAACGGCCATATGAAACAGATTTCTCATTACTCCACATGTGCATTATTCACTTTCTGTCTGAATAAGTAGCCATATGATATAGACTCCTGATTATTGTCCATGTGTGCATTATTCAAACAGGACCTGTATGAGTGTCCATACCAAATAGACTCCTGACACTCCCCCAGTTCTGTATTACTCAGCAATACCCAGAATTAGAGTTCATATAAAATAATCTCCTTACTATCTTCAAGGTGTGTATCACTCAGGAAGGCATTTAATTCATGACTATCTTAAACAGTGCCCTTATAACCCCATAGAAGTTTATGATTTACTTAAACTTTGAATGAGAGGCCAGAAAGAATAGACACCTGACTATTGCTCCATTGTGAATTATTCAATAAGGTTCTAAATATGTGGTAGTATGAAATAGGATCCTGAGGATTTCCCAGGTGTGTATCATTCAGGGAGGCACATTGTGAGTGGCCATATAAAAAATGCTCAACTGCAGAGATCTTCCACGATGATGACGTAGAAACAACTCAAAATTGCAGCTCTCAGTGAAGGTGCAGATGGTGAGTCCTAGCCGCATTCTCAGATGGACATATTTTTGCCCACGGAACGTTGAAAATCCCAGGTATAGGGAGACATGGGATGGCAGCAAAGCCAGCTCACTGTTCCGGTTCACCCAGCGCTGCAGCGCAGTGGCACCTAACACAAAATTCACTGGTCTGGGTGCCCTGTTTAACCAGCAATCAGAAATTTGGAAGGGCAGATTGACATGTCCATCTGATTAAAGGGATCTTGGACAATGAGACAGACCACGAGATTCTCAGGAAGCACAATTTGAGCCGTTTCAGTGTGCAGCAGCATGGGAGATTAAATGGATTATAGTGCCCTATCAGCAGGCTACTGGGATGCCAGTGAGAGAGTCAACCATTCCAATTGGGGAAAAAAGAGAGAGAAATAGAGGATGGTCTCTGAGGCAGGGAGCTAGGTGATCGGGCTCAACGGGTCCCACCCTCACGGGGACAAACAGGGCGGTGATTAGAGGCGCTCTGTGTTGAGAATTTTGCTGATGGCAAAGCTGAAACTGGGATGGTGCAGCCCGGTGGGGTAGGGGCGTCCGCCACTACGGACGCAATCCACCTCTACTGAAGTACCGCCCAGTGCTGACGCAGCCTGCTGTTGTGAAACAACCCGCGATAACAGAGACTCCGCCTGTAGGGCGGAATGTGCCACAGCAGAACAGAGACCCCCAGCAGAAGGGTGGACCCACGCTAGCACTGCAGAGCCCCAGCAGGCAAATAGTGAATAGACTGCCTCCTAGCTGGGCAGGAGAGTACAACAGATACTCATAAATAAAGCCCAAACTCCCTGAGACAGAGCATCTAAGGGGGAAAAAGGTGGGGAGATTATGAGTTCTGTTGCAGCAGACATAAACACATCCTCCCAACTACCCTGAATGAACAACGAAGCTCACAGCTCAGGACTGGAGCTCCTATAGAGCACAGACCCTCTCCTCAAGCAGCTCCCTGACCCCTGTATATACAGAGAGTCACCCCCAAAAAGGAGTAATCAGACTGACATTTGGAAAACATCATTCTGGAACAAAGATAGCAGAAGAAGAAACTGGTAGCATCCCTCACTCTTCTGCAGCTGCTACAGGTGTACCCCAGGAAAGCAGGGCCTGGAGTGGACCTCAGCACTCATTCACCACAGAGTATAGATATTTAGAAAGAAAACCAAGTAACAGAAATACTTCATCATCAACAATCTGGGCGTCCACTCAGAGACCCAATTGAAAAATAAGAAACTACTAAGATGACAGGTGAATTAATCCATAAAAATGGGAGAAAACCAGCCCAAAAAGTAGGAAAACACCCGAAATAAAAACACCTCACCTCCTACAAAGGACAAAAACTCCTCACCAGCAAGGGAATAAAACTGGACGGAGAATGAGTGTGATGAAATGATGGAATCAGACTTCAGAAGGTGGATAATGAGAAACTTCAGTGAGCTAAAAGAACATGTTCTAAATCAATGCAAAGAAACTAAGAACCTTGAAAAAATGATTTGAAAAAAGATTAGAGGAAATTATAACAAGAATGGACAACTTAGAGAGGAATATGTATGAATTGAAGGAGCTGAAAAACAAAACATGAGAACTTCGTGAAGCATGCACAAGTTTCAAGAGCTGAATTGACCAAGCAGAAGAAAGAATATCAGAAGTCAAATATCACCTCAATGAAATAAAATGAGAAATCAAGATAAGAGAAGAGAGCACAATAAGGAATGAACAAAACCTCCAAGAAATGTGCGACTATGTGAAGAGACCCAACCTAAATTTGACAGGTGTACCAGAATGTGATGAAGACAATGAATTCAAGCTGAAAAATACTCTTCAGGATATTATCCAGGAAAATTTCCCCAACCTAGCAAGACAGGTCAATACTCAACTCCATGAAATAGAGAGAACACCACAGAGATACTGCGCAAGTAGAGCAACCCTAGGGAACATAATCCTCAGATTCACCAGGGTTGAAATGAAAGAGAAAATACTAACGACAGCCAGAGAGAAAGGTCGGGTCACCCACAAAGGGAAGCCCATCAGACTCACAGCACATCTCTCAGCAGAGACTCTACAAGCCAGAATAGAGTGGGGGCCAATATTCAACATCATTAAAGAATAGAACTTTCAACCCAGAATTTTTTTTTTTTTTTTTTTTTTTTTTTATGTTTTTCTAGAAGGTCAGACTTTCTTTTTTTTTTTTTTTTTTTATTTATTTATTTTTTTTTTTTAATTTTTATTGCATTATAGGTTTGGGGGTACATGTGCAGAACAAGCAAGATAGTTGCATAGGTACACACATGGCAGTGTGCTTTGCTGCTTTCCTCCCCTTCACCCACACTTGGTATTCATCCCCAGGCTATCCCCCCCAGCCCCCCCCTGCTGTCCCTCCCCCATTCCCCCCAACAGTCCCCAGTGTATAGTAGACCGCCTCTCTGTGTCCACGTGTTCTCATTTTTCTCACCCACCTATGAGTGAGTATATGCGGTATTTCTTTTTCTGTTCTTGTGTCAGTTTGCTGAGAATGATGTTCTCCAGATTCATCCATGTCCCTACAAAGGACACAAACTCATCATTTTTGATTGCTGCATAATATTCCATGGTGTATATGTGCCACATTTTCCCAGTCCAGTCTATCATCGTTGGGCATTTGGGTTGGTTCCAGGTCTTTGCTATTGTAAACAGTGCTGCAATGAACATTCGTGTGCATGTGTCCTTATAGTAGAACGATTTATAATCCTTTGGATAGATACCCAGTAATGGGATTGCTGGGTCAAATGGAATTTCTATTTCTAGGTCCCTGAGAAATCGCCACACTGTCTTCCACAATGGTTGAACTAATTTACACTCCCACCAACAGTGTAAGAGTGTTCCTATTTCTCCACATCCTCTCCAGCATCTGCTGTCTCCAGATTTTTTAATGATCGCCATTCTAACTGGTGTGAGATGGTATCTCAATGTGGTTTTGATTTGCATCTCTCTAATGACCAATGACGATGAGCACTTTTTCATATGTTTGCTGGCCTCATGTATGTCTGCTTTCGTAAAGTTTCTGTTCATATCCTTTGCCCATTTTTGAATGGGCTTGTTTGTTTTTTTCCTGTAAATCTGTTTGAGTTCTTTGTAAATTCTGGATATCAGCCCTTTGTCAGATGCGTAAACTGCAAAGATTTTTTCCCATTCTGATGGTTGCCGATTCACTCTAGTGACTGTTTGTTTTGCTGTGCAGAAGCTGTGGAGTTTGATTAGGTCCCATTTGTCTATTTTGGCTTTTGTTGCCAATGCTTTTGATGTTTTGTTCATGAAGTCCTTGCCTACTCCTATGTCCTGAATGGTTTTGCCTAGATTTTCTTCTAGGGTTTTTATGGTGTCGGGTCTTACGTTTAAGTCTTTAATCCATCGGCAGTTAATTTTAGTGTAAGGTGTCAGGAAGGGGTCCAGTTTCTGCTTTCTGCACATGGCTAGAAAGTTTTCCCAACACCATTTATTAAACAGGGAATATTTCCTCATTGCTTGTTTTCATCTGGTTTATCAAACATTATATGGTTGTAGAAATGCTGTGTTGCCTCCCAAGCCTCCCTTCTGTCCCATTGGTTTATATCTCTCTTTTGATACCCATACCATGCTGTTTTGATTACTGTAGCCTTGTAGTATAGTTTGAAAACTGGTAGTGTGATGCCTCCCTCTGTGTTCTCTTTGCTTAGAATTGACTTGACTATGCGGGCTCTCTTTTGGTTCCATACGAAGTTCATGGTGTTTTTTTCCAGTTTTGTGAAGAAATTCAATGGTAGTTTGATGTGGATAGCATTGACTTTGTAAATTACGTTGGGCAGTATAGCCGTTTTCATAATATTGATTCTTCCTAACCAAGAACTTGGAATGTTTCTCCATCTGTTTGTGTCCTCTCTTATTTCATTGAGCAGTGGTTTGTAAGGGGCCTTAAAGAGGCCCCTTATGTTCCTTGTGAGTTGTATTCCTAGGTATTTTTTTTCTTTGTAGCAATTGTGAATGACAGTTCATTCTTGATTTAGTTCTCTTTAAGTCTGTTATTGGTGTATAGGAATGCTTGTGAATTTTGCACATTTATTTTATATCCTGAGACTTTGCTGAAGCTGCTTATCAATTTCAGGATTTTTTGGGCTGAGGTGATGGGGTCTTCTAGGTATACTATCATGTCGTCTGCAAATAGAGACAATTTGGCTTCCACTTTTGCTATTTGAATACCCTTTATTTCTTTTACTTTCCTGATTGCTCGGGCTAGAACTTCCAGTACTATGTTAAATAGGAGTGGTGCGAGAGGCCATCCTTTTCTAGTGCCGGATTTCAAAGGGAATGCTTCCAGTTTTTGCCCATTCAGTATGATATTGGCTGTTGGTTTGTCATAAATGGCTTTTATTACTTTGAGATATGTTCCAACAATACCAAATTTATTGAGGTTTTTTAGCATAAAGGGCTGTTGAATATTGTCAAATGCCTTCCCTGCATCAATTGAGATAATCATGTGGTTTTTGTTTTTGCTTCTGTTTATGTGGTGAATTACATTTATAGACTTGCATATGTTGAACCAGCCATGCATCCCCGGGATGAATTCTACTTGATCATGATGGATAAGATTTTTAATGTGCTGTTGCAATCGGTTTGCCAGTATTTGATTGAAGATTTTCGCATCTATGTTCATCATGGATATTGGCCTGAAGTTTTCTTTTTTTTTTTTTTTTGAGTCTCTGCCGCGTTTTGGCATCAGGATGATGTTGGTCTCTTAAAATAATTTGGGAAGAGTTCCCTCTTTTTGAATTCTTTGGAATAGTTCCAGAAGGAATGTTACCAGATCCTCTTTGTGTGTCTGGTAGAATTCGGCTGTGAACCCATCTGGACCTGGGCTTTTATTGTGTGGTAGGCACTTAATTGCTGCCTCAACTTCAGACCTTGTTATTGGTCTATTCGTAGTTTTTGCTTCCTCCCGGTTTAGGCTTGGGAGGACACAGGCGTCCAGGAATTTATCTATTTCTTTCTGGTTTACAAGTTTATGTGCATAGAGATGTTTGTAGTATTCTCTGATGATGCTTTGAATTTTTGTGGAATCTGTGGTGATTTTCCTTTTATCGTTTTTTATTGCATCTGTTTGGTTGTTCTCTCTTTTCTTTTCTATCAGTCTGGCTATTGGTCTGTCTATTTTGTATATCTTCTCGAACAACCAGCTGTTGAATTTCTTGATTACTTGAAGGGTTTTTCTTGTCTCTATCTCCTTCAGTTCTGCTCTGATCTTAGTTATTTCTTGTCTTCGGCTAGGTTTTGAGCTTTTTTTATCTTGCTTCTCTAGCTCTTTCAATTTTGACGATAGGGTGCCAATTTTGGATCTATCCACTCTTCTCATGTGGGCACTTTTCTCTATATATTTTCCTCTACAGACTGCTTTCTATGTGTCCCAGCGATTCTGGTACGTTGTGTCTTTGTTCTCGTTAGTTTTGAAGAACTTTCTCTCTGCCTTCATTTCATTGTTTATCCTATCGACATTCAAGGGCCAGTTGTTCAGTTTTCATGAAGCTGTGCGGTTCTGAGTTATTTTCTGAATTCTGAGTCCCAACTTGATTGCACTATGGTCTGGGAGACTGTTTGTTATGATTTCAGTTGTTTTGCATTTGCTGAGGAGTGCCTTACTTCCAATTATGTGGTCAATTTTGGAGTAGGTGTGATGTGGTGCTGAGAAGAATGTATATTCTGTGGATTTGTGGTGGAGAGTTCTGTAAATGTCTATCAGTTTTGCTTGTTTCTTGACTGAGTTCAAGTCCTGGATATCTTTGTTAATTTTCTGTCTGGTTGATCTGTATGATATTGACAGTGGAGTGTTAAATTCTCCCACTATTATTGTGTGGGAGTCTAAGTCTCTTTGTTAGTCATTAAAAACTTGTCTTATATATCTAGGTGCTCCTGTATTGGGTCCATACATATTTAGAATCTTTACCTTCTCTTGTTGTATCGAACCTTTTACCATTATGTAATGACCTACTTTGTCCCTTGTGATCTTTGTTGCTTTAAAGTCTATTTTATCAGAGACGAGAATTACAACTCCTGCTTTTTTTTTTGCTCTCTATTTGCTTGGTATATCTTCCTCTATCCCTTTATTTTGAACCTTTGTGTATCCTTGCATGTGAGGTGGGTTTCTTGGATACAGCACACTGATGGATTTTGGTTTTTTATCCAATTTGCCAGTCTTTCTTTTGATTGGTGCATTTAACCCATTTACATTTAGGGTTAATATAGTTATGTGTGAATTTTATACTGCCATTTTGATGTTAGCCAGTTGTTTTGCCCATTGGTTCATGTAGATTCTTCATTTTGTTGATGGTCTTTAGCATGTGGTATGCTTTTAGGATGGCTAGTACTGGTTGTTTCTTTCTATGTGTAGTGCCTCTTTCAGGAGCTCTTGTAAAGCAGGCCTGGTGGTGACAAAATCTCTGAGTTCTTGCTTGTTGGCAAAGATTTTATTTTTCCTTCACTTATGAAGCTCAGTTTGGCTGGATATGAAATTCTGGGTTGAAAGATCTTTTCTTTAAGGATGTTGAATATTGGTCTCCACTCTCTTCTGGCTTGTAGAGTCTCTGCTGAGAGATCTGCTGTGAGTCTGATCGGCTTCCCTTTGTGGGTTACCCGACCTTTCTCTCTGGCTGCCCTTCGTATTTTCTCCTTCATTTCAACCCTGGTGAATCTGACGATTATGTGCCTTCGGGTTGCTCTTCTTGTGGTGTATCTTTGTGGTGTTCTCTGTATTTCCTGGAGTTGAGTATTGACCTGCCTTACTAGGTTGGGAGATTTTACTGGATAATATCCTGAAGAGTATTTTCCAGCTTGGTTTCATTCTCTTCATCACATTCTGGTACACCTATCAAAAGTATGTTAGGTCTCTTCACATAGTCCCACATTTCTTGGAGATTTTGTTCACTCCTTTTTGTGCTTTTTCCTCTAATTTTTGTTTCTCGTTTTATTTCATTGAGTTGATCTTCGACCTCTGAAATTCTTTCTTCTACTTGGTTAATTCGGCTGTTCAAACTTGTGCATGCTTCGTGAAGTTCTCATGTTGTGTTTTTCAGCTCCTTCAATTTATTCATATTCCTCTCTAAGTTGTCCATTCTTGTTATCATTTCCTCGAATTGTTTTTCAAATCTTTTTTCAAGGTTCTTAGTTTCTTTGCACTGATTTAGAACATGTGCTTTTATCTCACTGAAGTTTCTTATTATCCACTTTCTGAAGTCTGTTTTCATTATTTCATCACAGTCATTCTCTGTCCAGCTTTTTTAACTTGCTGGTGAGGAGTTTTGGTCCTTTGTAGGAGGTGAGGTGTTTTGGTTTTGGGTGTTTTCCTCCTTTTTGCGCTGGTTTCTTCCCATATTTATGGGTTTATCCACCTGTCGACTTAATAGTTGCTGATTTTTCAATTTGGTCTCTGAGTGGACGCCCAGATTGTTGATGATGAAGTATTTCTTTTACTTAGTTTTCCTTTTAATGATCTAGCACCTCTTTTGTACGAGTGCTGAGGTCCACTCCAGGCCCTGTTTTTCTGGGGTATACCTGTAGCAGCTGCAGAGCAGTAAGGGGTGCTACCAGTTTCTTCTTCTGCTTTCTTTGTTCCAGAATGATGCCCACCAAATGTCAGTTTGATTAGTTTTTTTTGGAGTGACTCTTTGGATATACATGGGTCAGGGAGCTGCTTGAGGGGATGGTCTGTGCTTCATATGAGCTCCAGTGCTGAGCTGTGAGCTTCCTTGTTCATTCAGCATTGTTGGGAGGATGTGTTTATGTCTGCTGAAACAGAACTCATGAAACCCTCACTTTTCTTCCCTCCCCTTAGATGCTCTGTCTCAGGGAGTTGGTGCTTTCTTTATGAGTATCTGTTGCACTATCCAGCCTGGCTATGAAGTAGTCTATTCAGTATTTGCCTACCGAGGCTTTTCTCTACTAGCGCAGGTCTGACCTGCTGCTGCAGGTCTCCGTTCTGCTGTTGTGTGCTCCACCCTGCTGACGGAGTCTCTCTGTTATGGCACATTGCCTTGGCAATGGAAGACTGCGTCAGCTCTGGGCGTACTTCAGTAGGAGCAGATTGTGTCCTTAGTGGTGGACGCCCCTCCCCCACCTGACTGCACCGTCCTAGATTCAACTGTGCCAGCAGAAAATACTCTCAGCCCTGAGCACCTCCAATCGCCACCCTGCTTCTCCCCGTGAGGGTGGGACACACTGAGCCCAATCACCCAGCTCCGTCTCAGAGTCCATCCTCTCTCTCTCTTCCTCTCCCCAAGCTGAATGGTTGACTCTCACTGGCGCACCACTAGCCTGCTGTTAAGGCCCTGGGATCTGTGTGATCTCCCATGCTGCTGCCCACTGCACCGGCTCAGATCAAGCTTCCCAGGAATCTACTGGTAAGGCTCATTGTCCCAGTCCCATTCAATGAGATGGACATGCCAATCTGTCCTTCAAAATCTCAGATTGCCGGTTTAACCGGGCACTGAGACCAGTGAGTTTTGTGCCAGGTTATGCTGCGCTGTGACGCCGGACAAACCGGCCGCAAAAGCAGAATGCGCTGGCATCCCGTGTCTCTCCCACACCTGCAAATTTCAACATTCTGTGGGCAAAAAATGTTCGTTTGAGAATGCGGCTAGGACTCACCATCTGTGCCTTCACTGAGAGCTGAAATCCTGAGTCACCTCTATGACGCCAGCTTGGAAGATTGTGACTATTCTAAAGTTGTGTGTTACTCACTCAGGCTTTGATTTTGGGGCCATATAAAATAGACTAGTCTCTATTCCACATGTGTGCATTATTTACTGAGGTTGTTAATGAGAGGATATATAAAGTAGACTTCTAATGCTTTCCCAGGTGTGTGTTACTCAGTGAGACTCTGATTGTGTGACTATATGAAACAGGATTCTGTCTATCTTAAATATCTGTATTATCCAGTGAATCTCTGAATGAGTGGCTTTATGAAATAGACTGCTGAGTACTTTACATTTGTGCATTATTCACTGAAATTATGAGTCAGTGGCCATATGAATTGAAATCCTGACTAATCCACACATACATATTATACACTGAGGCTATAAATGAGTGTCCAAGTGAAATAGACTCCTGTCTACCCCACAAGTGTGCATTATTCACCGAGACTCTGAATGAATGTCCATCGAAAATATACTCCAAATTATTCTGCAGGTGTGTATTATTCAGTGAGGCTTACAAGATGTGGCCATATTAATTAGATGTTTTATTATAGCAAGGTCTCTCTTTTTCAGTGAGGCTCTGAAAATGTGTCTACATGAAATAGACTCCTGACTACACCACATAATTCAGTGACACTCCGAATGAGAGGCCACATGAAAAAGTCTCCTTCCACAGGTGTGCATTATTGAGTGAGACTTTAAATGAGGGGATATAAGTAAATTCTGTCTATTTTCCCAGGTGTGTACATTTATTGAGGCTCTCAATGAGAGGCCATAATATAGAGACTTCTGACCATTCCAAAGGTGTGCATTATTCAGAGATTTTCTGAATGAGTGGCTATAAACAATAGACCCAAGACTATATCACAAGTGTGTAATATTCAGTGAGGCTGTGAAAGAACGGCCATATGAAACAGACTTCTCATTATTCCACATGTGGGTTATTCACTGTTTGTCTGAATAAGTAGCCGTATGACATAGCCTCCTGATTATTCTACATGTGTGCATTATTCAAACAGGTTCTGTATGAGTGTTCATACCACATAAACTTCTGACACTACAGCAGTTTTGAATTACTCAGCAATACCCAGAAATAGACTTCATATGAAATAATATCCTGACTATCACTGAGCTGTGTATCACTCCGGAAATTACTTAATTCGTGGATATCTTTAACAGTGCTCTGATTACTTAATAGAAGTTTATTATTCACAGAAACTTTGAATGAGAGGCCAGAAAGAATAGACCCCTGACTATTGCTCCATTGTTAAGTATTCAATAAGGTTCTAAATGTGTGGTAGTATGAAATAGAATCCTGAGAATTCCCCAGGTGTGTATCATTGAGGAAGGCACATGGCGAGTGGCCATATAATAAATGCTCGACTATTACTCCAATGTGAATTATTCACTGAGGCTTTAAATGAGGGGCTACATGAAGTAGAGACTTAACTCTTTCCCAGTTGTGTATTATTAAATGAGACTCTGACTAATCTACCATTGAAAAGAGACTCTTGTGTATTGCCCATGTGTGCATTACTTAGAGAGATTCTAAATGTGTACTTCTTTGAAGTAGACCCTTGAATATTTGAGGGGAGTATTATGCACTCAGGCCCTGAACGAGTGGCCATGTGAAAGAGATTCCTGACCTATCAGATATAGATATTATTAACTGAAACCCTGAAAGTGTGGCCTTAAATAATAGACCACAATTTACTCCACAGGTGTGCGTTATTTTTTGACTCTTCAAATAAATCACCATATGATATAGACTAGGGATTATTTCCCAAATGTGCAGTATTCGAAGAGGTGATGTATGAATGTGCATATCAAATAGTCTCCTGACTATCAAACATGTGTGTATCATTCACGTAGCTGGGTAATTTGGGGCTACCTTAAAGAGGGTCCTGACTACTCCACAGCTGTTTATTATGCACTGAAGCTCTCAATGCGAGACCATGTGAAATAGACTCCTTACTATTGCCCCATTGTGCATTATTCGGTAATGCTTTGATTGAGTGTTCATATGGCGTTGACTCTGACAATTTACATGGTGGGTATTCTTCAGTGGGTTTCTGAACGAGTTGCCACAGAAAATAGACTCATGTCTCTATCCTCTCGAGTATTTATTATCTGTGCATTTTACACTGAGTAACTGGGTGAATGGTCATATCAAATAGTCTCCAGACTATTCCCCAGGTGTGCATTATTCAGTGAGTCTCTAAATAAGTGGCTATATATAAGAGAATCCTGAGTATATTTCAGATATATATGATTCTTCAATGAGGTTCTGAATAAGTGGCCATGTAAAATACACTCTTGAATTTCCATAGTTCTGTATAATTCTGTGAGGCTCTGAATGAGTGGCCATATAACAGAGACTCCTGAATACTCTGCAGGTGTGCGTTTTTACATCCGGTATCTAAATGAGTTGCTATATGAAATAGAATTCTGATTTTCCTCAAGGTGTATGTTATTCAGTTAGGTTCTTAATATGCGGCTATGCGAAATAGAATCCTGACTTTCCCCAAGGTATATGTTATTCAGTTAGGTTCTGAATATGTGGCTATACGAAATAGAATTCTGATTACAATACAGTTGTTTATTATTCAATGAATCTCTGAAATAGATGTTATATGTAAAAGCGTCCTGAGAATTCTCCAGGTATATATTATTCACAGAGGCTGTAAACTTTTGGCCATATGAAATTGTTTTTGACTTGGCAACAGGTGTTTATTATTGATTCTGACTTTGAATATTTGGGCGTATGGAATAGACTAGTGACTATTCTAAATTTGTTTATTACTCACTTAGGCTTTGATTTTGAGGCCATATAAAATAGACTAGTGTCTATTACACACGCGTGCATTATACGCTGAGGGTGAAAATTAGAGGCTATATAAAGTAGACTCCGAACGCCTCCCCAGGTGTGTGTTACTCAGTGAGGCTCTGATTGTGTGACCATATGAAACAGGATTCTTTCTATCTTAAATATTTGTATTATTTAGTGAATCTCTGAATGAGAAGCTCTACGAAATAGACGCTGAGTATTTTACATTTGTGAATTATTCACTAAAATTACGAGTCAGTGGCCATATGAAATGAAATCCTGACTAATCCTGAATTGTATATTATCCACTGAGACTATGAATGAGTGTCTAAATAAAATTGGCTCCTGGCTACCCCACGGGTGTGCATTATTCATCGAGGCTCTGAATGTATATACATTGAAAATAGACTACAAATTATTCTCCAGGTGTGTATTATTCAGTGAGGCTTACAAGATGCAGCCATATTAATTAGATGTCTTATTATACCAAGGGTCTCTCTTATTCACTGAGTCTCTGAAAATGTATCTACATGAAATAGATTCCAGACTACACCACATTATTCAGTGACACTCCGAATGAGAGGCGACATGAAAAAGTCTCCTTCCACAGGTTTGCATTATTGCATGACACACTAAATTAGGGGATATAAGTAAATCCTGACTATTTTCCCAGGTGTGTACATTTAGTGAGTCTCTCAATGAGAGGCCATAGGATAGAGACTTCTGACTATTCCGCAGGTGTGCATTATTCTGTGATTCTCTAAATGAGTGGCCATAAACAATAGAATCCAGACTATATCACAAGTGTGTAATATTCATTGAGGCTGTGAAAGAACGGCCATATGAATCTTACTTCTCCTTACTCCACATTTGCGTTATTCACTGTATGTCTGAATGAGTAGCCATATGACATAGACTCCTGATTATTCTTTATGTGTGCATTATTCAAACAGTTTCTTTATGAATGTCCATACAAAATAGACTCCTGACAGCCCCCAGTTTTGTATTACTCAGCAATACCCAGAGTTAGAGTTCATATGAAATAAACTCCTGACTATCACCAAGGTGTGTATCACTCATGAAGGAACTTAATTCGTGGATATCTTAAACAGTGCCCTGATTACTCTATAGAAGTTTATTATGCACTGAAACTTTGAATGAGAATCCAGAAAGAATATACACCTGACAATTGCATGATTGTGAATAATTCAATAACCTTCTAAAGGTGTGGTAGTATGAAATAGAATCCTGAGGATTCCACAGGTGTGTATCATTCAGGGCGGCACATAGTGTGTGGCCATATAAAAAATGCTTGACTATTACACCGGTGTGAATTATTCATTGAGACTCTAAATGAGTGGCTCCATGAAGTAGACTCTTTGCTCTTTCCCAGGTGTGTAATATTGAATGAGACTCTGACTACGTGGGCATAGAAAAGAGACCCTTGTGTATTGCCCATGTGTGCATTACTTACAGAGACTATGAATGTGTACTTATTTGAAGTAGACCCTTGACTCTTTCTGAGGGGAGTATTATGAACTGAGGCCCTGAACGAGTGGCCATGTGAAAGAGATTCCTGACTTCTCAGATATATATATATTATTAACTGAATCAGTGAAAGTGTGGCCTTATGTAATAGAACCCATTTTACTCCACATGTGTGCGTTACTTTTGACTCTCCAAACGAATCACCATATGAAATAGACTAGTGATTATTCTCCAAATGTGCAATATTCAAGTGGTGCTGTATGAGTGTCCATATCAAATAGTCTCCTGACTATCACACATGTGTGTATCATTCACGTAGCTGAGTTATTTGGGGTTACCCAAAAGAGCGTCCTGACTACTCCACAGCTGTTTATTATGCACTGAAGCTCTCAATGCGAGGCCATATGTAATAGCCTCCTTACTATTGCCCCATTGTGCATTATTCGGTAATGCTTTGATTGAGTGGCAATATGACCTGGACTCTATTTCCAAGGTGGTATTCTTCAGTGAGTTTCTGAACGATTTACCACAGAAAATAGACTCATGACTCTATCAGCTTGGCTCGTTTACTGCTGTACATTTTTCATTGAGTCAGTGGGTGAACAGTCATATCAAATAGTCTTCAGACTATTCCCCAGGTGTGCATTATTCAGTGAGTCTCTGTATAAGTGTCTATATGTAATAAAATCCTGAGTATTTTCCAGATATATATGATTCTCCAATGAGGTTCTGAATAATTGTCTATGTAAAATACACTCCTGAATTTCCATAGGTCTGTATTACTCTGTGAGGCTCTGAATGAGTGGCCATAAAACTGAGACTCCTGTATACTCCATTTTTACATTCGGTATGTAATTGAGTAGCTATACACAATAGAATCCTGACTTTCTCCAAGGTGAATGTTATTCAGTTAGTTTCTAAATATGTGGCTTTACGAAATAGATTCCTGACTTTTTCCAAGGTGTATGTCATTCAGTTAGGTTCTTAATATATGGCTATACGAAATAGAATTCTGACTTCAAGAGAGGTGTTCCTTATTCAATGAATCTCTGAAATAGATGCCATATGTAATAGCGTCCTGAGAATTCCCCAGGTATGTATTATCCACCGAGGCTCTAAAACTTTGGCCATATGAAATTCTTTTTGACTAGTCCACAGGTGTGTATTATTGACTCTGACGTTGAATATTTGAGCATATGGAATAGACAAGTGACTATTCTAAAGTTGTGTATTATTCACTCAGGCTTTGATTTTGCGGCCATATAAAATAGATTAGTGTTTATTTCACATGTGTGCATTATTCATTGAGGCTGTAAATGAGAGAATATATATAAAGTAGACTACTAACGCTTCCCCAGGTGTGTGTTACTCAGTTAGGCTCTGATTGTTTGACCATATGAAACAGGATTCAGTCTATCTTAAATATATAAATTATTCAGTGAATCTCCGAATGAGTGGCTCTATGAAGTAGACTGCTGAGTATATTACATTTGTGCATTATTCACTGAAATTACAAGGCAGTGGCCATATGAAATGAAATTCTGACTAATACACACATGCATATTATCCACTGAGGCTAAGAATGAGAGTCCAAATGAAATAGACTTCTTGCTACCCCATGGGTTGGCATTATTCACCGAGGCTCTGAATGAATGTCCAAAAAAAATAGACTACAAATTATTCTCCAGGTGTGTATTATTCAGTGAGACTTAGAAGATGTGGCCATATTAATTAGACACCTTACTATAGCAAGGGTATCTCTTATTCACTGAGGCTCTGAAAATGTGTCTACATGAAATAGACTCCTGACTACACCACATTATTCAGTGACACTTCGAATGAGAGGCCACAAGAAAAAGCCTCCTTACTATTCCACAGGTGTGCATAATTGAGTGAGACTCTCAATGAGGGGATATAAGTAAATCCTGACTATTTTTCCAGGTGTGTACATTTAGTGAGGCTTTCAATGAGAGGCTATAAAATACAAACTTCTGAATATTTCGCAGGCGTGCATTATTCAGTTTTTCTCTGAATGAGTGGCCATAAACAATACACTCCAGACTATATCAGAAGTGTGTAATATTCAGTAAGGCTGTGAACAAACGGTCACATGAAACAGACTAAACATTACTCCACATGTGCGTCATTCACTGTTTGTGGGAATGAGTAGCCATATGACATAGATTCCTGATTATTCTCCATGTGTGCATTATTAAAAGAGGTCCTGTTGAGTGTCCATACCAAATAGACTCCTGAAACTCACCCAGTTGTGTATTACACAGCAGTACCAAGAATTTGAGTTCATATTAAATAACCTCCTGACTATCACCCAGGTGTGTATCCCTCAGGAAGGCACTTAATACTTTGCAATCTTAAAGAGTGCTCTGATTACTCCATAGAAGTTCATTATTCACTGATATTTTTAATTAGAGGCCAGAAAGAATAGACACCTGACTATTGATCCATTGTGAATTATTCAATAAGGTTCTAATTGTGTGGTAAAATGAAATAGAATCCAGAGGATTCCCCAGGTGTGTATCATCCAGGCAGGCACATAGTGAGTGGCCATATAAAAAATACTCGACTATTACTCTGGTGTGAATTATTCACTGAGGCTCTAAATGAGTGGCTACATGAAGTAGACTCTTAACTCTTCCCCAGGTGTGTATTATTGAATGAGACTCTGACTAAGTGGGCATAGAAAAGAGACTCTTGTGTATTTCTCCTGCGTGCATTACTTACAGAGACTCTGAATGTGTACTTATTTGAAATAGAACCTTGAATATTTCTGTGGGGAGTTTTATGCAGTGAGTCCCTGAAGGAGTGCCCATGTGGAAGTGGTTTCTGACTTATCAGCTATACATATTATTGACTGGAACACTGAAAGAGTGGCCTTATGTAATAGACCCCATTTTACTCCACAGGTGTGCGTTACTTTTTGTCTCTATGAACAAATCACCATATAAAATAGACTAGTGATTATTCTTCAAATGGGCAGTATTCGAAGAGGTGCTGTATGAGTGTCCTTATCAAATAGTCTCCTGACTATCACACATGTGTGTGTCATTCAAGTAGCTGCGTAATTTTTGGCTATCTTAAAGAGGGTCCTGACTACTCCACAGCAGTTTATTACACACGGAAGCTCTCAATGAGAGGCCATATGAAATACACTCCTTACTATTGCCCCATTGTGCGTTATTTGGTAATGCTTTGATTGAGTGGCCATGTGACTTGGACTCTGACTTTTTCCAAGGTGGGTATTCTTTAGTGTGTTTCTGAACGAGGTACCACATAAAATAGACACAGGACTCTATCCTCTTGACTATTTCTCAGCTGTGCATTTTTCACTGAGTCTCAATGTATACAGTCATAGCAAATAGTCTCCAGACTATTCTCCAGGTGTGCATTATTCAGTGAGTATCTCAATAAGTGGCTATATATAAGAGAATCCTGTGTATTTTCCAGATATATATGATTCTTCAATTAGGTTCTCAATAAATGGCTATGTAAAATACACTGCTGAATTTCCATAGTTCTGTATTATTCTGGGAGGCTCTGAATGAGTAGCCATAAAAGAGAGACTCCTGAATACTCCGCATGTGTGCGTTTTTACATTTGGTATCTAAATGAGTGGCTATATGAAATAGAATGCTGACTTTCCCCAAGGTGTATGTTATTCAGTTAGGTTCTGAATATGTGGCTATACAAAATAGAATCCTGACTTTCCCCAAGGTTTATGTCACTCAGTTAGGTTCTGAATATGTGGCTATACGAAATAGAATTCTGAGTACAATACAGGTGTTCCTTATTCAATGAATCTCTTTAATAGATGCCATATGTAATAGCGTCCTGGATTTTTCCCAGGTATTTATTATTCACTGAGGCTCTAAAACTTTGGCCAGATGAAATTATTTTTTCACTAGTCCACAGGTGTGTATTATTGACTCTGACTTTGAATATTTGGGCATGTCAGAATAGACTACTGACTATTCCCAAATTGTGTATTACTCACTCACGCTGTGATTTTGTGGCCATACAAAATAGACTAGTGTCTATTCCACACATGTGCATTATACACTGAGGCTGTAAATGAGAGGCTATATAAAGTAGACTCCTAATGCTTCCCCAGGTGTGTGTTACTCTGCGTGGCTCTGATTGTCTGACCATATGAAACAGGATTGTGTCTATCTTAAATATATGTATTATTCAGTGGATCTCTAAATGAGTGGCTCTAAGAAATAGACTGGTGAGTACTTTACATTTGTGCATTATTCACTGAAATTATGAGTAAGTGGCCATATGAAATGAAATCCTGACTGATCCACACGTGCATATTATCCACTGAGGCTATGAACGAGTGTCCAAATGAAATAGACTCCTGGCTACCATAAGGGCGTGCAATATTCACCGAGGCTCTGAATAAATGTCCATCAAAAATGAACTCCAAATTATTCTCCAGGTGTGTATTATTCAGTGAGGCTTACAAAATATCGCCATATTAATTAGATGCCCTACTATAGCAAGAGTATCCTTTATTCACTGAGGCTCTGAAAATTTGTCTACATAAAATAGACTCCTGTATTCACCACATTATTCAGTGGCACTCTGAATGAGAGGACACATGAAAAACTCTCCATACTCTTCCACAGGTGTGTATTATTGAGTAAGACTCTAAATTGGGTGATATAAAGAAATCCTGACTATTTTCCCAGGTGTTTACATTTAGTGAGCCTCTCGATGAGAGGTCATAGGATAGAGACTTCTGATTATTCCCCCTGTGTGCATTATTCAGTGATGCTCTGAATGAGTGGCCTTGAAGGATAGACTCCAGACTATATCCAAAGTGTGTAATATTCAGTGAGTCTGTGAACGAATGGCAATATAAACCAGACTTCTGATTACTCCACATGTGGGTCATTCACTGTTTTTCTGAATGAGTAGCCGTATGACATAGACTCCTGATTATACTCCATGTGTACATAATTCAAACAGTTTTTGTATGAGTGTCCATACCAAATAGACTCCTGATACTCTTCTAGTTGTGTATTAGTCAGCAATAACCAGAATTAGAGTACGTATGAAATGAACTCCTATCATCCAGGTGTGTATCACTCAGGAAATCACTTAATTCATAGTATCTTAAAGAGTGCCCTGTTTACTCCATAGAAATTTATTATTCATTGAAACGTTAAATGAGAGACCAGAAAGAGTAGACACCTTACTATTGCTCCATTGTGAATTATTGAATAAGGTTCTAAATGTGTGGTAGTATGAAATAGAATCCTGAGGATTCCCCAGGTGTCTATCATTCAGGGAGGCACGTAGTGAGAGGCCGCTTAAAAAATGCTCGACTATTAGTCCGGTGTGAATTATTCGCCGAGGCTCTAAATGAGTGTCTACATGAAGTAGACACTTAACTCTTCCCCAGGTATGTATTATTGAATGAGCCTCTGACTACGTGGGCATAGAAAAGACACTCTTGTGTATTGCCCATTTGGGCATTAATAACAGAGACTCTGAATATGTACTTGTTTGAAGTAGACCCTTGACTATTTCTGAGAGGAGTATTAAGCACTGAGACTGAAAAAGTGGCCATGGGAAATAGATTCCTGACTTATCAGATATACATATTATTCACTGAAACAGTGAAATAGTGGCCTCATGTAATAGATCACATTTTACTCTACAGGTGTGCGTTATTTTTGACTCTCAAAACGAATCACCATATAAAATAAACTAGTGAATATTCCCCAAATGTGCAGTATTTGAAGAGGTGCTGTATGAGTGTCCATATCAATGAGTCTCCTATCACACGTGTGTATCATTCACGTAGCTGTGTAATATTTGGCTAGTTATTTTTTAATTTTTTTTTATTTTTATTGCATTATAGGTTTTGGCGTACATGTGCATAATGTGCAAGGTAGTTTCATAGGTACACTCATGGCAGTATGTTTTGCTGCATTCCTCCCCTTCACCCACACTTGGAATTTATCCTCAGGCTATCCCTCTCCAGCCCCCCCACTGTCCCTCCCCCATTCCCCCAATAGACCCCAGTGTGTAGTAGGCCCCCTCCCTGTGTCCATGTGTTCTCATTTTTCTCACCCACCTATGAGTGAGAATATGTGGTATTTCCTTTTCTGTTCTTGTGTCAGTTTGCTGAGAATGATGTTCTCAAGATTCATGCATGTCCTTACAAAAGACACAAACTAATCATTCTTGATTGCTGCATAATATTCCATGGTGTATATGTGCCACATTTTCCCAGTCGAGTCTATCATCGATGGGCATTTGGGTTGGTTCCAGGTCTTTGCTATCATAAACAGTGCTGCAATGAACATTCGTGTGCATGTGTCCTTATAGTAGAACGATTTATAGTCCTTTGGATATATACCCAGGAATGGGATTGCTGGGTCAAATGGAATTTCTTCTTCTAGGTCCTTAAGGAATCGCCACACTGTCTTCCATAATGGTTGAACTAATTTACACTCCCACCAACAGTGTAAGAGTTTTCCTATTTCTCCACACCTTCTCCAGCATCTGTTTCTTCAGATTTTTTAATGATCGCCATTCTAACTGGCGTGAGATGGTATCTCAATGTGGTTTTGATTTGCATCTCTCTAATGACCAGTGATGATGAGCACTTTTTCTATGTTGGTTGGCTTCATGCATGTCTTCTTTTGTAAAGTGTCTGTTCATATCCTTTGCCCATTTTTGAATGGGCTTGTTTGTTTTTTTTTTCTTGTAAATCTGTTTGAGTTCTTTGTAAATTGTGGATATCAGCCCTTTGTCCGATGCGCAAACTGCAAAGATTTTTTCCCATTCTGATGGTTGCCTATTCACTCTAGTGACTGTTTCTTTTGCCGTGCAGAAGCTGTGGAGTTTAATTAGGTCCCATTTGTCTATTTTGGCTTTTGTTGCCAATGCTTTTGGTGTTTTCTTCATGAAGACCTTGCCTACTCTTATGTCATGAATGGTTTTGCCTAGATTTTCTTCTAGGGTTTTTATGGTTTCAGGTCTGATTTTTAAGTTTTTAATCCATCCGGAGTTAATTTTAGTGTAATGTGTCAGGAAGGGGTCCAGTTTCTGCTTTCTGCACATGGCTAGCCAGTGCTAGCTTATCAGTTTCAGGAGATTTTGGGCTCAGGTGATGGGGTCTTCTACGTATACTATCATGTCCTCTGCAAATAGAGACAATTTAGCTTTGTCCTTTCCTATTTGAATACTCCTTTATTTATTTTTCTTGCCTGATTGCTCTGGCTAGAACTTCCAGTATTATATTTAATAGGAGTGGTGAGAGAGGGCATCTTTTTCTCGTGCCGGATTTCAAAGGAATGCTTCCAGTGTTTGCCCATTAAGTATGATATTGGCTGTTGGTTTGTCACAAATAGCTTTTATTACTTTGAGATATGTTCCATCAATACCAAATTTATTGAGGGTTTTTAGAATAAAGGGCTGTTTAATTGTGTCAAATGCCTTCTCTGTGTCAATTGAGATAATCATGGGGTTTTTGTTTTTCCTTCTCTTTACGTGGTGAATTACATTTATAGACTTGCCTATGTAGAAGCAGCCTTGCATCCCCGGGATGAATCCTACTTGATCATGATGGGTAAGCTTTTTAATGTGCTGCTGCAATCGGTTTGCCAATACTTTATTGAAGATTTTTGCATCTATGTTCATCATGGATATTGGCCTAAAGTTTTCTTTTCTTGTTGAGTCTCTGACGGGTTTTGGTATCAGGATGATGTTGGTCTCATAAAATTATTTGGGAAGGATTCCCTCTTTTTGAATTATTTGGAATAGTTTCAGAAGGAATGGTACCAGATCCTCTTTGTGTGTCTGGTAGAATTCAGCTGTGAACCCATCTTGACCTGGGCTTTTTTTTGTGTGTGGTAGGCTCTTAATTGCTGCCTCAACTTCAGACCTTGTTATTGGTCTATTCATAGTTTCGGCTTCCTCCAGGTTTAGGCTTGGGAGGACACAGGTGTCCAGGAGTTTATCCATTTCTTCCTGGTTTACCAGTTTATGTGCATAAAGTTGTTTGTAGTATTCTCTGATGATGGTTTGAATTTCTGTGGAATCTGTGGTGATTTCCCTTTATCATTTTTCATTGCATCTATTTGGTTGTTCTCTGTTTTCTTTTTTATCAGTCTGGCTTATGGTCTGTCTATTTTGTTGATCTTTTCGAAAAACTAGCTCTTGCATTTATTAATATTTTTAAGAGGTTTTCTTGTCTCTATCTCCTTCAGTGCTACTCTGATCTTAGTTATTTCTTGTCTTCAGCTAGCTTTTGAGCTTTTTTGATCTTGCTCCTCTAGCTCTTTCAATTTTGAAGATAGGGTGTCAATTTTGGATCTCTCAACGCTTCTCATGTGGGCACTTATTGCTATATATTTTCCTTTACAGACTGCTTTAAATGTGTCCCAGAGATTCTGGTACGTTGTGTCTTCGTTCTCGTTGGTTTCAAAGAACTTGTTTATTTCTGACTTCATTTTATTGTTTATCCAATCAACATTCAATAGCCAGTTGTTCATTTTCCATGAAGCTGTGTGGTTCTGAGTTATTTTCTGAATTCTGAGTTCCAACTTGATTGCACTATGGTCTGAGAGACTATTTGTTATGATTTCAGTTGCTTTGAATTTGCTGAGGAGTGCTTTACTTCCAATTATGTGGTCAATATTGGAGTAGGTGTGATGTGGTGCTGAGAAGAATGTATATTCTGTGGATTTGGGGTGGAGAGTCCTGTAGATGTTTATCAGGTTTGCTTGTTCCAGGTCTGCGTTAAAGTCCTGGATATCCTTGTTAATTTTCTTTCTGGTTGATTTGTATGATATTGACAGTGGCGTGTTAAAGTCTCCCACTATTATTGTGTGGGAGTCTAAGTTTCTTTGTAAGTCATTAAGAACTTGCCTTATATACCTGGGAGCTCCTGTATTGCGTCCATATATATTTAGAATCATTAGCTCTTCTTGTTGTATCGATCCTTTTACCATTATGTAATGACCTTCTTTGACCCTTTTGATCTTTGTTGCTTTAAAGTCTATTTTATCAGAGACGAGACCTGCAACTCCTGCTTTTTTCTGCTATCCATTTTATTGGTAAACTTTCCTCCATCTCTGTATTTTGAGCCTTTGTGTATTTTTGCGTGTGAGGTTGGTTTCCTGGATACAGCACACCGATGGATTTTGGTTTTTTATCCAATTTGCCAGTTTGTGTCTTTTGACTGGTGCATTTAGCCCATTTACATTTAGGGTTAATATTGTTATGTGTGAATTTGATACTGCCATTTTGATGCTAGCTGGCTGTGTTGCCCATTGGTTCATGTAGATTCTTAATTTTGTTGATGCTTTTTAGCATTTGGTATGCTTTTAGCATGGCTGGTACTGGTTGTTTCTTTCTATGTGTAGTGCCTCTTTCAGGTGCTTTTGTAAAGCAGGCCTAGTGGTGACAAAATCTCTGAGTACTTGCTTGTTCATGAAGGATTTTATTTTTCCTTCAGTTATGAAGCTCATTTTGGCTGGATATGAAATTCTGGGTTGAAAGTTCTTTTTCTTTAAGGATGTTGAATATTGGTCCCCATTCTCTTCTGGCTTGTATCGTCTCTGCTGAGAGATCTGCTGTGAGTCTGATGGGCTTCCCTTTGTGGGGTTATCTGACCTTTCTCTCTGGCTGCCCTTAGTATTTTCTCCTTCATTTCAACCCTGGTGAATCTGACGATTATATGCCTTGGGGTTGCTCTACTTGCAGAGTATCTCTGTGGTGTTCTCTGGATTTCCTGGAGTTGAGTATTGACCTGTCTTGCTAGGTTGGGGAAATTTTCCTGGATAATATCCAGAAGAGTGTTTTCTAGCTTGGATTCTTTCTCTTTGTCACATTCTGGTACACCTATCAAACGTAGGTTGGGTCTCTATATATAGTCCAACATTTCTTGGAGATTTTGTTCATTCCTTTTTGCGCTTTTTTCTCTAATTTTGGTTTCTCGTTTTATTTCATTGAGTTGATCTTCGACTTCTGATATTCTTTCTTCTGCTTGGTCAATTCGGCTGTTGAAACTTGTGCATGCTTCACGAAGTTCTCGTGTTGTGTTTTTCAGCTCCTTCAATTCATTCATATTCCTCTCTAAGTTGTCCATTCTTGTTATCATTTCCTCGAATCTTTTTTTAAATATTTTTTCAAGATTCTTAGTTTCTTTTCACTGATTTAGAACATGTTCCTTTAGCTCACTGAAGTTTCTCATTATCCACTTTCTGAAGTCTGATTCCATCATTTCCTCACACTCATTCTCCATCCAGCTTTGTTCCGTTGCTGCTGAGGAGTTTTGGTTCTTTGTAGGAGGTGAAGTGTTTTGGTTTTGCGTGTTTTTCTCCATTTTGTGCTGGTTTCTTCCCTTCTTTATGAATTTATCCACCTGTCGTCTTAGTAGTTGCTTATTTTTCAATTGGGTCTCTGTGTGGACACCCAGATTGTTGATGATGAGGTGGTATTTCTGTTACTTAGTTTTTCTTCTAAAGGTCTAGCCCCTCTTCTTTACAAATGCTGAGGTCCATTCCAGGCCCTGCTAGTCTTGGGTACACCTGTAGCAGCAGCAGAAGAGTGAGGGATTCTACCCGTTTCTTCTTCTGCTATCTTTGTTCCAGAATGATGCCCGCCAAATGTCAGTCTGATTTGTCCTTATTTGGGGTGATTCTTTAGATATACAGGGGTCAGTTAGCTGCTGCAGGAGACAGTCTGTGCTTTACAGGAGCTCCAGTGCTGTGCTGTTAGCTCCATTGTTCATTTAGAGCTGTTGGGAGAATGTGTTTATGTCTGCTGAAACAGAACTCATAAAACATCCCCCTTTTTTTTCCACCTTAGATGCTCTGTCTCAGGGAGTTGGGGCTTTCTTTATGAGTATCTGTTGTACTGTCCTGCCCAGCTTGGAGGCAGTCTATTCACTATTTGCCTGCCTGGGGCCCCGCCCAGCTAGCGCAGGTCCACCCTGTTGCTGTGAGGCTCCGTTCTGCTGTGGCATGGTCCGCCCTGCTGGCGGAGTCTCTCTGTTATGGCAGGTTGCCTCGACAACAGCAGGCTGCGTCAGCCCTGGGCAGTACTTCAGTAGAGGTGGATTGCGTCCATAGTGGCGGATGCCCCTCCTCCACCAGGCTGCACCGTCCTAGATGCTGGCAGCAAAACTCTCAGCCCCAGGTGCCTCCAATCGCCACCCTGCTCATCCCTGTGAGGGTGGGACCCACGGAGCCTGATCACCCAGCTCCCTGCCTCAGAGTCCATCCTCTCTCTCTCTCTCTTCCTCTCCCCAAGCTGAACGATTGACTCTCTCACCGGCGCCTCAGTAGCCTGCTGATAGGGCACTGGGATCCCTGCGATCTCCCTTGCCACTTCCCACTGCACTGGCTCAGATCACGTTTTCCAGTATTCTCCTGGTCTGGCTAATTGTCCAAGTCCCGTTCAATCAGATGGACCTGCCAATCTGCCCTTCCAAATGTCAGATTGCCGGTTTAACAGGGCACCCGGAACAGTGAGTTTTGTGCCCAGTGCCACTGTGGTGTGGCACCGGCCAAACCGGCCCTGCAAGCCGGCTGTGCTAGCCTCCCATGTCGCTCCCACACCTGGGACATTCAAAGTTCTGTGGGCAAAAAGCGTCCATTAGAGAATGCGGTTAGGACTCACCCTCTGCGCCTTCACTGAGAGCTGTGATCCTGAGTCACCTCTACAATGCCATCTTGGGTCTCTCCCTTTTTGGCTAGCTTACTGAGGGTCTTGACTACTCCACAGCAGTTTTTTATGCACTGAAGCTCTCAATGAGAGGCCATATGCAATAGACGTCTTACAATTGCCCCATTGTGCATTATTTGGTAATGCTTTGATTGAGTGGCCATATGACATGGACTCTGACTATTTCCAAGGTGGGCATTCTTCAGTGAGTTTCTGAATAATTTACCACAAAAAAATAGATTCATGACTCTATTTTCTTGACTATTTCTCAGCTGTGCATTTTTCACTGAGTCACTGGGTGAACTGTCATATCAAATAGTTTCAAGACTATTCCCCAGGTGTGCGTTATTCAGTTAGTCTCTGAATAAGTGGCTATGTATAATAGAATCCTGAGTATTTTCCAAATATATATGATTCTGCAATGAGCATTTGAATAAGTGGCCATGTAAAATGCACTCCTGAATTTCCATAGTTTTGTATTATTCTGTGAGACTCTTAATGAGTGGCCATATAATAGAGACTCCTGAATACTCCGCAGGTGTGCATTTTCACATTCAGTATCTAAATGAGTGCCTATACAAAAAGAATCCTGACATTCCCCAAGGTGTCTGTTATTCAGTTAGGTTCTGAATATGTGGCTATACGAAATAGAATCCTGACTTACCCAAAGGTGTATGTCATTTTGTTAGGTTCTGAATATGTGGCTATATGAAATAGAATTCTGACTACAATACAAGTGTTCCTTATTCAATGAATCTCAGAAATAGATCCCATATGTAATAGCATCCTGAGTGTTCCCCAAGTATGTATTATTCACAGAGGCTCTAAAACTTTGGCCATATGAAGTTGTTTATTGACTTCTCCAAAAGTGTGTATTATTGGCTCTGAATTTGAATATTTGGGCATATGGAATAGACTAGTGACTATTTAAAATTTGTGTATTACTCACTCAGGCTTTGATTTTGTGGCCATATAGACTAGTGTCTATTCCACAGGTGTGCATTATTCATTGAGGCTGTAAATGAGAGGCTACACTCTAACACTTCCCTAGGTTCGAGTTACTCAGTGAGGTTCTGATTGTGTCGCCATATGAAACAGGATTCTGTCTATCTTAAATATTTTTATTATTCAGGGAATCTCTGAATGAGTGGCTTTATGAAGTAGACTGCTGAGTACCTTAAATTTGTACATTATTCACTGAAATTAGGAGTCAGTGTCCGTATGAAATGAAATCCTGAATAATCCACACGTGCATATTATCCACTGAGGCTATGAATGAGTGTCCAATTGAAATAGAGTCCTGCTACCCCACGGGTGTGATTATTCAATGAGTCTCTGAATAAAGATCCATCGAAAATAGACTCCAAATTATTTTCCAGGTGTGTATTATTCAGTGAGGCTTACAAGATTTGGCCATATTAATTAGTTGCCTTACTATAGCAAGGGTTTCTCTTATTCACTGAGACTCTGAAAATTTGTTTCCATAAAATAGACACCTGACAACACCACATTATTCAGCGACACTTCGAATGAGAGGCAACATTAAATCATCTCCTTCCCCAGGTGTGCATTACTGAGTGAAACTCTACATGATGAGCTATAAGTAAATCCTGACTATTTTCTCAAGTGTGAAAATTTAGTGAGACTCTCAATGGGAGTCCATAGGATAGAGACTTCTGACTATTCCACAGGTGTGCATTATTCAGTGATTCTCTGAATGAGTGGCCATGAACAATAGACTACAGACTATATCACAAGTGTGTAATATTCAGTGAGGCTGTGAAAGAACAGCCATATGAAACAGACATCTCATTTTCCCACATGTGCGTTATTCACAGTTTGTCTGAATGAGCCCTGTGACATTGGCTCTTGATTATTCTCCATTTGTGCATTATCCAAACAGGTTCTGTATGAGTGTCCATACCAAATAGACTCCTGATACTCTTCCAGTTGTGTATTACTCAGCAATACCCAGAATTAGAGTTCATATTAAATGAACTCCTGACTATCACCCAGGTGTGTATCACTCAGAAAGACACGTAAATCGTGGCTATCTTGAACAGTGCCCTGTTTTCACCATAGAAGTTTATTATTTATTGAAACTTTAAATGAGAAACCAGAAAGAGTAGACACCTTACTATTGTTCCATTGTGAATTATTGAATAAGGTTCTAAATGTGTGGTAGTATGAAATAGGATCCTGAGGTTTCCCCAGGTGTGTATCATTCAGGGAGGCACATAGTGAGTGGCCGTTTAAAAAATGCTCGACTATTAGTCTGGTGTGAATTATTCAGCGAGGCTCTAAATGAGTGTCTACATGAAGTAGAATCTTAACTCTTCCCCAAGTGTGTATTATTGAATGAGACTCTGAATACTTGGGCATAGAAAAGAGACTCTTGTGTATTGCCCATGTGTGCATTAATTACAGAGACTCTGAATGTGTACTTGTTTGAAGTAGACCCTTGACTATTTCTGAGGGGAGTATTATGCACTGAGGCCCTGAAAGAGTGGCCTTGGGAAATAGATTCATGACTTATCAGATATACATATTATTCACTAGAACACTGAAAGAGTGGCCTCATGTAATAGACCCCATTATATTTCACAGGTGTGCGTTATTCTTTGACTCTCCAAACGAATCTTCATATGCAATAGACTAGTAAATATTCCCCAAATATGCATTATTTGAAGAGGTGCTGTATGAGTATCCATAGCAAAGAGTCTTCTGACTATCACACATATGTCTATCATTCAGCTAGCTGTGTAATTTGCGGCAACCTTAAATAGGGTGCTGATTACTCCACAGATGTCTATTACACACTGAAGCTCTCAATTAGAGGCCATATGAAATAGACTCCTTACAATTGCCCCATTGTGCATTATTTGGTAACGCTTTGATTGAGTGGCCATATGACCTGGACTCTGACTATTTCCAAGGTGGGTATTCTTCAGTGAGTTTCTGAACGAGTTACCACATAAAATAGTCTCAAGGCTCTATTTTCTTGACTATTTCTCAGCTATGCATTTTTCACTGCGACACTGGGTGAATGGTCACATCAAATAGTCTCCAGACTATTTCCCAGGGGTGCATTATTCAGTGAGTCTCTGAATAAGTGGCTATATATAATAGAATCCTGATTATTTTCCAGATTTATATGATTCTTCAATGATGTTCTTAATAAGTGGCCATGTAAGATACACTCCTGAATTTTCATAGTTCTATATTATTCTGTGAGGCTCTGAATGAGTGGCCATAAAAGAGAGACTCATGAATACTCCGGAGGTATGGGTATTTATATTCAGTATATAAATGAGTGGCTATACGAAATAGAATCCTGACTTTTCCCAAGGTGTATGTTATTCAGTTAGGTGCTGAATATGTATCTATACAAAATAGAATTCTGAGTACTATACAGGTTTTCCTTATTCAATGAATCTCTGAATTAGATGCCATATGTAATAGCGTCCTGAGTATTCCCCAGGTATGTATTATTCACTGAGACTATAAAACTATGGCCATATAAAATTGTCTTTTGACTAATGCACAGGTGTGTATTACCAACTCTGAATTTGAATCTTTGGTCATGTGGGAATAGACTAGTGAGTATTCTAACGTTGTGTATTACTCACTCAGGCTGTGGTTTTGTGGCCATATAAAATAGACTAGTGTATTTTCCACACGTGTACATTATTCGCTGAGGCTGTAAGTGAGAGGCTATATAAAGTAGACTCCTAAAGCTTCTCCAGGTGTTTTTTACTCAGTGAGGATCTGATTGTGTGACCATATGAAACAGGATTCTGTCTATCTTAAATATTTGTATTACTCAGTTAATCTCTGAATGAGAGGCTCTATGAAATATACTGCTGAGTACTTTACATTTGACATTATTCACTGAAGTTACGAGTCAGTGGCCATATGAAATGAAATTCTGACAAATCCACACGTGAATATTATTTACTGAGGCTATGAATGAATGTCCAAATGAAATATACTTCTGGCTACCCCACGGGTGTGCATTATTCACCGAGGCTCTGAATGAATGTCCATCGAAAATAGACATCAAATTATTCTCCAGGTGTGTATTATTCAGTGAGGTTTACAAGATGTGGCCACATAAATTAGATGCCTTACTAGAGCAAGGGTCACTCTTATTCACTGAGGCTCTGAAAAGGTGTCTACATGAAATAGACTCCTGACTGCACCACATTATTCAGTGACACTCCGAATGAGTAGCCACATCAAAAAGTCTCCCTACTATTCCACAAGTGTGCATTATTGAGTGAGACTCTAAACGAGGTGATGTAAGTAAATCCTGACTATTTTCTCAGGTGTGTACATTTAGTGAGGCTCTCAATTAGAGGCCATAGAATAAAGAGTTCTGACTATTCCGCAGGTGTGCATTATTCAGTGATTCTCTGAATGAGTGGCCATAAACAAAAGACTCCAGACTATATCACAAATGTGTAATATTCAGTGTGGCTGTGAAAGAACGGCCATATAAAACAGACTTCTCATTACTCCACATGTGCATTATTCATTGTTTGTATGAATGAGTCACCGTATGACATAGACTCCTGAATATTCTACCCATGTGCATTTTTCAAACAGGTCCTGTATGAGTGTCCATACCAGATAGACTCCTGACACTCCCACAGTTGTGTATAACACAGCAATACCCAGAATGAGAGTTCATATGAAGTAAACCCTTGACAATCACCCAGGTGTGTATCACTCAGGAAGACACTTAATTCGTGTCTATCTTAAACAGTGCCCTGATTACTCCATAGAAGTTTATTATTCACTGAATCTTTGAATGAAAGGCCAGGAAGAATATACACCTGACCATTGCTCCATTGTGAATTATTCAATAAGGTTCTTAATGTGTGGTAGTATGAAATAGAATCCTGAGGATTCCCCAGGTTTGTATCATTCAGGGAGGCACAAAGTGAGTGGCCATATAAAAAATGCTCGACTGTAACTCCGGTGTGAATTATTCACTGAGGCTCTAAATGAGTGGCTACAGGAAGTAGACCCTTAACTCTTCCCCAAATGTGTAATATTGGATGAGAGTCTGACTAAGTGGGCATAGAAAAAAGACACATGTGTATTGCCCATGTATGCGTTACTTACAGAGACTCTGAATGTGTACTTATTTGAAGTAGGTCATTGACTATTTCTGAGGGGAGTATTATGCAATTAGGCCTTGAACGAGTGGCCCTGTGAAAAAGATTCCTGACTTTTCAGATATACATATTATTCACTGAAACACTTAAGGAGTGCCCTTATGTAATAGACTCAATTTTATTCCACAAATGTGCGTTATTTTTGACTCTCCCAAGGAATCACCATATGAAATAGACTAGTGATTATTCCTCAAATGTGCAGTATTCGAAGAGATGCCCTATATGTTTCCAAATCAAATAGTCGCCTGAGTATCACACATGTGCATATCATTCAGGTAGCTGATTAATTTGGTGCTACCTTAAATAGGGTCCTGACTACTCAACAGCTCTTTATAACGCACTGAATCTCTCAATGAGAGGCCATATGAAATAGACTCCTTACTATTGCCCCATTGTGCATTATTCGGTAATGCTTTGATACAGTGGCCATATGACCTGAACCCTGACTATTTCCAAGGTGCGTAATCTTCAGTGAGTTTCTGAACGCGTTATGACAAAAAATAGACCACGATTCTATCCTCTTGTCACGTTCTCAGCTGTGCATTTTTCACTGAGTAAATGAGTGAACAGGGAAATCAAGTAGTCTCCAGACTATTCCCAAGGTGTGCATTGTTCAGTGAGTCCCTGCATAATTGGCTATATATAATAGAATCCTAAGTATTTTCCAGATATATATAATTCTTCAATGAGGTTGTGAATAAGCGGCCATGTAAAATAAACTCCTGAATTTTCCTAGTTCTGTATTATTCTGTGAGGCTCTGAATGAGTGTCCATAAAAGAGAGACTTCTGAATACTCCGTAGGTGTGCGTTTTTACATTGGGTATCTAAATGAATGGCTATACAAAATAGAATTCTGAATTTCCCCAAGGTGTATGTTATTCAGTTAGCTTCTGAATATGTGGCTATATAAAATACAATCCTGACTTTCCTCTAGGTGTATGTCATTCTGTTAAGTTCTGAATATCTGGCTATACAAAACAGATTTCTTAGTACAATAAAGGTGTTCCTTATTCAATGAATCTCTGAAATAGATGCCATATGTAATAGTGTCCTGAGGATTCCCCAGGTATGTATTATTCACTGAGGCTCTAAAACTTTGGCCATATGAAATTGTTTTTTACGTGTCCACAGGTGTGTTTTATTGACTTTGACTTTCAATAATTGGGCATATGGAATAGACAAGTGACTATTCTAAAGTTCTGTATAACTCACTCAAGCTTTGATTTTGTAGCCATATAAAATAGATTAATGTTTATTCCACACGTGTGCATTATTCACTGAGGCTGTAAATGAGAGGCTATATAGACTCCTAACGCTTTCCCAGGTGTGTGTTACTCAGTGAGGCTCTGATTGTGTGACCATATGAAACAGGATTCTGTCTATCTTAAATATTTGTATTATTCAGTGAATCTCTGAATGAGTGGCTCTATGAAATAGACTGCTGAGTACTTTAAATTTCTGCATTATTCACTGCAATTACGAGTCAGTGGCCATATAAAATGAAATCCTGACTAAATCACACGTGCATGTTATCCACTGAGGCTATGAATGACTATCAAAATGACATAGACTCCTGGCTATTCCACTGGTGTGCATTACTAACCGAGGCTCTGAATGAATGTTCATCACAATTAGACTTCAAATTATTCCAGGTGTGTACTATTCAGTGAGGCTTACAAGATATGGTCATATTAATTAGATGCCTTTCTATAGCAAGGGTCTATTTTATTCACTGTGGCTCCAAAAATGTGTCACAAGAAATAGACTCCTGACTACTCCACATTATTCAGTGACACTCTGAATGAGAGGCCACATGAAAAAGCCTCCTTACTATTTCACAGTTGTGCATTATTGAGTGAGTCTCTAAATGAGGGGATATAAGCAAATCCTGACTATTTTTTTCAGGTGTGTACATTTAGTGAGTCTCTCAATGAGAGGCCATGGGATAGAGACTTCTGACTATTCCACAAGTGTACATTATTCAGTGATTCTCTGAATGAGTGGCCATAAACAATAGACTCTAGACTATATCACAAGTGTGCAATATTCAGTGGGGCTGTGAAAGAACGGCCATATGAAACAGACTTCTCATTATTCCACACGTGCGTTATTCACTGTTTTTTGAATGAGTAGTCATAAGAGATAGACTACTGATTATTGTCCATGTGTGCATTATTCAAACAGGTTCTGTATGAGTGTCTATACCAAACAGACTCCTGACACTCACCCAGTTGTGTATTCCTCAGCAATACTCACAATTAGAGTTCATATAAAATAAACTCCTGACTATCACACAGGTGTGTATATCTCGGAAAAGCACTTTATTTTTGGCTGTCTTAAACAGTTCCATGATTACTCCATAGAAGTTTATTATTCACTGAAACTTTGAAGGAGAGGGCAGAAAGAATAGACACCTGACTATTGCTCCATTGTGATTTATTCAATAGGATTCTAAATATGTGGTAGTATGAAATAAAATCCCGAGGATTCCCCAGGTGTGTTTCATTCAGGGAGGCACATAGTGAGTGGCCATATAAAAAATGCTCGACTATTACTCCGGTGTGAATTATTCACTGAGGTTCTAAATGAGTGGCTACATGAATTAGACTCTTAACTCTTTCCCATGTGTATATTACTGAATGAGACTCTGACTAAGTGGACATAGAAAAGAGACTCTTGTGTATTGCTCATGTGTGCATTACTTACAGAGACTCTGAATGTGTACTTATTTAAAGTAGACCCTTGAGTATTTCTGAGGGTAGTATTATGCACTGAGGCCCTGAACGAGTGGACATGTGAAAGAGATTCCTGATTTATCAGATATACATATTATTCACTGAAACCCTGACAGAGTGGACTTATGTAATACACCCCATTTTACTCCACAGGTGTGCGTTATTTTTTCACTCACCAAACGAATCACCATATGAAATAGACTAGTGATTATTTTCGACATGAGCGGTTTTCAAAAAGGTGCTGTATGAGTTTCCATATCAAAGAATCTCCTGACTATCACACATGTGTTTATCAGTCACATAGCTGCCTAATTTGTGGCTACCTTAAACAGTGTCCTTACTACTCCACAGCTGTTTATCATGCCCTATAGCTCTCAGTGATAGGCCATAAGATATAGACTCCTGACTGAGGGATGTTCCAAGATGGCATCGTAAAAACAACTCAGGTTTGCAGCTCTCAGTGAAGTTGCAGAGGGTGAGTCCTAGCCACATTTTTAGACGGACCTTTGTTGCCCACAGAACGGTGAAATTTCAAGGTGTAGGAGAGACACCAGGGAGCAGAGTGGGACTTGGATAATGAGCCAGACCAGGAGATTCCTGGAAGATTGATTTGTGCCAGTGCAGGGGGCTTCCTCATTTGAGATCGCATGGATTCCAGTAGCCAATCAGTAGGCAACTGGTGGATCTGTGAGAGAGTCAACCATTCAATTTGGAACAAAAAAGAAAGAGAGTAGGGACTCTGAGCAGGGAGCGAGGTGATTAGGCTCGGCGGGTCCCACCCTCACAGAAACAAGCAGCGTGGCGATTGGAGGCGCTCATGTTGAGAGTTTTGCTGCTGGGTCAGCTGAATCCAGAATGGTGCATCTCAGTGTGGGAGGGGCGTCTGACACTAAGGATGCAATCCACCCCTACTGAGGTACCACAAACTGTTTACACAGCCTGCGGTTGCCCAGGCAACCAGCCATAACAGAGAGATGTTGCCAACAGGGCGGAGTGCACCACAGCAGAATGGAGCCCCATGGCAGCTAGCAGGGATTATCCCCAGCAGGCAAATAGTGTATAGACTGCCTCCTAGCTTGGTAGGACAGGGCAACAGATACTCATAAAGAAAGCTCCAACTCCCTGAGACAGAGCATCTGAGGGAAAAAAAGGGGGGTTTTATAAGTTCTGCTGCAGAAGACACCAACACATTCACCCAGCAAGCTTGAATGAACAACAGAGCTCACAGATCAGCACTGGAGCTCCTATAAAGTACAGACCATCTCCTCAAGCAGCCCCATGAACTCTCTATATCCAAAGAGCCACCTCAAAAAAGGTCCAATCAGACAGACATTTGGTGCACATCATTCTGGGACAAAGATAGCAGAAGAAAAAACTGATAGCATTCCTCACTATTCCTCAGCTGCTACAGGTTTACCCCAGACAAGCAGGGCCTGGAGTGGACCTCAGCACTCATAGAGCAGAGGGGCTAAACCGTTAAAAGGAAAACTAAGTAACAGAAATACTTCATTATCAACAATCTAGGCATCCACTCAGAGACCCAATTGAAAAGGCAAAAACTACTAAGACGACAGGTGGATAAATCCATAAAGATGGGAAGAAACCAGCGCAAAAAGGAGGAAAACACCCGAAACCAAAACACCTTACCTCCTACAAAGGACCAAAACTCATCAACAACAAGGGAACAAAGCTGGACAATGAATGACTGTGATGAAATGATGGAATAAGACTTCAGAAGGTGGATAATGAGAAACTTCAGTGAGCTAAAAAAAAACATGTTCTAAATCAATGCAAAGAAGCTAAGAACCTTGAAAAACGACTTGAAAAAAGATTCGAGGAAATGATAACAAGAATGGACAACTTAGAGAGGAATATGAGTGAATTGATGGAGCTGAAAAACTCAACACGAAAACTTCATGAAGCATGCACAAGTTTTAACAGCCGAATTGTCCAGCCAGAAGAAAGAATATCAGAAGTCAAAGATCAACTCAATGAAATAGAAAGAAAAACCAAGATTAGAGAAAAAAGCACAAAGAGGAATGAACAAAATCTCCAAGAAATGTGGGACTATGTGAAGAGACTTAGCCTACGTTTTATAGGTGTACCAGAATGTGACAAAGAGAATAAATCCAAGCTGGAAAACACTCTTCACGATATTATCCACCAAAATTTCACCAACCTAGCAAGGCAGGCCAATACTCAACTTCAGGAAATACAGAGAACACAAAGATACTCTTCAAGAAGAGCAACCCCAAGGCATATAATCGTCAGATTCGCCTGGGTTGAAATGAAGGAGGAAATACTAAGGGCAGCCAGAGAGAAGGGTCGGGTCACCCACAAAGGGAAGCCCATCAGACTCACAGCAGATGTCTCAGCAGAAAGTCTACAAGCCAGAAGAGAGTGGGGACCAATATTCAACATCCTTAAGGAAAAGAACTTTCAAACCAGAATTTCATATCCAGCCAAACTGAGCTTCATAAGTGGCAAAAGAATGAAATATTTTGCCAACAAACAAAAAGTCACAGATTTTGTCTCCACAAGGCCTGCTTTACAAGAAGTTCCTGAAAGAGGCACTACACATAGAAAGGAACAACCAGTAACAGCCAGTCTAAAAACATACCAAATGCTGAAGAGCATCAACAAAATGAAGAATCTGCATCAACCAAGAAACAAAACAGCCAGCTAGCATCAAAAGGGCAGTATCTAACTCACACATAACAATATGAACCCTAAATATAAATGGGCTAAATGCACCAATCAAAAGACACAGACTGGCAAATTGGATAAAAAGCCAAAACCCATCAGTGTGTTGTATCAAGGAAACCCATCTCACATGCAAAGATTCACAAAGGCTCAAAATAAAGGGATGGAGGAAGATTTACCAAGCAAATGGAGAGCGAAAAGAAGCAGGACTTGCAATTCTCATCTCTGATAAAATAGAATTTAAAGCAACAAATATCAAAAAAGACAAAGAAGGTCATTACATAATAGTACAAAGATCTATACATCAAGAAGAGCTAATGATCCTAAATATATATACACCCAATCCAGGAGCATAAAAATATATAAGGCAAGTTCTTAACGGCTTACAAAGAGACTTAAACTCCCACAGTATAATAGTGGGAGAATTTAACACTCCACTGTCAATATCAGACAGATCAACCAGACAGAAAATTAACAAGGATATACAGGGCTTGAACTCAGACCTGGAACAAGCAAACCTGATAGACATTTACAGAACTCTCCATCGCAAATCCACAGAATATACATTCTTCTGAGCACCACATTACACCTACTCCAAAATTGACCACATAATTGGAGTTAAAGCACTCCTCAGCACATGCAAAACAACTGAAATAATAACAAACAGTCTTTCAGACTATAGTGCAATCAAGTTAGAACTCAGAATTCAGAAACTAACTCAGAACCGCACAGCTTCATGGAAACTGAACAACTGGCTTTTGAATGTTGATTGGATAATCAATGAAATGAAGACAGAAATAAAGAAGTTCTTCCAAACCAATGAGAATGAAGACACAACATACCAGAATCTCTGGGACACATTTAAAGCAGTCTGTAGGGAAAATATATAGCAATAAGTGCCCACATGAGAAGAGTGAAGAGATCCAAAATTGACACCCTATCGTCAACAATGAAAGAGCTAGAGGAGAAAGATCAAAAAAATTCAAAACTTAGCCGAAGACAAGAAATAACTAACATCAGATCAGAACTGAAGGAGATAGAGACAAGAAAAACCCTTAAAAAATCAATAAATCCAAGAGCTGGTTTTTCGAAAAGATCAGCAAAATAGACCACTAGCCAGACTGATGGAAAAGAGGAGAGAGAACAACCAAATAGACGCAATAAAAAAGGATAAAGGGGACATCACCACAGATTTCAAAGAAATTCAAACCAGCATCAGAGAATACTACAAACAACTCTATGCACATAAACTAGTAAACCAGGAAGAAATGGATAAATTTCTGGACACCTGTGCCCTCCAAAGCCTAAACCACGAGGAAGCCAAAACTATGAATAGGCCAATAACAAGGTCTGAAGTCGAGGGAGAAATTAAGAGCCTACCACACAAAAAAAGCCCAGGTCCAGTTGAGTTCACAGCCGAATTCTACCAGACACACAAAGAGGAGCTGGTAGCATTATCTCTGCAACTTTTCCAAATAATCCAAAAAGAGGGAGCCCTTCCCAAATCATTTTATGAGACCAACATCATCCTGATATCAAAACCCGGCAGAGACTCAACAAGGAAAGAAAACTTCAGGCCAATATCCACGAAGAACATAGAGGCAAACTCTTCAATAAAATACTGGCATACAGATTGCAACAGCACATTAAAAAACTTATCCATCATGATCAAATAAGATTCATCCGAGGCATGCATGGCTGGTTCAATATACACAAGTCTATAAACGTCATTCACCACATTAATAGAATCAAAAACAAAAACCACATGATTATCTCAATTGATGCAGAGAAGGCATTTTACAAAATTCAACAGCGCTTTATGCTAAAAACTCTCAATAAACTCGGTATTCATGGAACATATTTGAAAGTAATAAAATCTATTTACGACAAACCAACAGCCAATATCATCCTTAATGGGCAAAAACTGAAAGCATTCCCTTTGAAATCCGGCACTAGACAAGGATGCCCTCTCTCACCACTCCTATTCAATATAGTACTGAAAATTCTAGCCAGAGCAATCAGGCAAGAAAAAGAAATAAAGGGTATTCGAATAGGAAAGGTGGAAGCCATATAGTCTTTATTTGCAGACGACATGATAGTATACCTAGAATACCCCATCACCTCAGCCGTATGAAAGGCCATATGAAATAGACTTCTTACTATTGCCCCATCGTGCATTATTCCGTAATGCTTTGATTGAGTGGCCGTGTGACCTTGACTCTGCCTATTTCCAAGATCGGTATTCTTCATTGAGATTCTGAACGAGTTACCACAGAAAATAGACTCATGTCTGTATACTCTTGACTATTTCTCAGCTCTGGATGTTTCACTGAGTCACTGGGTAAACGGTCATGTAAAATAGTCTCCAGACTATTCCCAAGGTGTGCATTATTCAGTGAGTCTCTGAATAAGTGTCTATATATAATAGAATACTGAGTATTATCCAGATATATATGATTCTTCAATGATGTTCTGAATAAGTGGACATGTAAAATACACTCCTGAATTTCCATAGTTCTATATTATTCTGTGAGGCTCCGAATGAGTGGCCATAAAACAGGGACTTTTGAATACTTCTCAAAAGTGCGTTTTTACATTCGGTGTCTAAATGAGTTGCTATATGAAATAGAATCCTGACTTTCTGGAAGCTGTATGTCATTCAGTTAGTTTCTGAATATGTGGCTATACGAAATAGAATCCTGACTTTCCCCAAAGTGTATGTCATTCAGTTAGGTTCTGAATATGTGGCTATACGAAATAGAATTCTGAGAACAATACAGGTGTTCTTTATTCAATGAATCTCTGAAATAGATGCCATATGTAATAGCGTCCTGAGTATACTTGAGGTATGTATTATTCACTGAGGCTCTAAAACTTTGGCCATATAAAATTCTTTTTGGAATAGTCCACAGGTGAGTATTATTGAATCTGACTTTGAATATTTGGGCACATGGAATAGACTACTGACTATTCTAAAGTTCTGTTTTACTCACTCAGGCTTTGATTTTGTGGCCATATAAAGTAGTCTAGTGTCTATTCCACACGTGTGCATTATTTGCTGAGGCTGTAAATGAGAGGCTATATAAAGTAGACTACTAACGCTTCCCCAGGTGTGTGGTACTCAGTGAGGCTCTGATTTTGTGACCATATGAAAGAGGATTCTTTCTATCTTAAATATTTGTATTTTTCAGTGAAACTCTGAATGAGTGGCTCTATGAAAAAGACTGCTGAGTACTTTAAATTTGTGCATTATTCACTGAAATTACAAGTCAGTGGCCATATGAAATGAAATCCTGACTAATTCACACGTGCATATTATCCACTAAGGCTATGAATGCGTGCCCAAATGAAATTGACTCCTGGCTACCCCACAGGTGTGCATTATTCACCGACGCTCTGATTGAATGTCCATGGAGAATAGACTCCAAATTATCATCCAGGTGTGTATTATTCAGTGAGACTTACAAGATGTGGCCATATTAATTAGATGCCTTTCTATAGCAAGGGATTCTCTTATTCACTGAGGCTCTAAAACAGTGTCTATATGAAATAGACTCCTTGACTACACCACATTATTCAGTGACACGCCGAGTTAGAGACCACATGAAAAAGTCTCCCTACAATTCAACAGGTGTGCATTATTGAGTGAGACTCTAAATAAGGGTATATAAGTAAATCCTGACTATTTTTCTAGGTGTGTACATTTAGTGAGGCTCTCAATGAGAGGCCATAGGATAAAGACTTCTTACCATTCTGCAGGTGTGCATTATTCAGTGATTCTCTGAATGAGTGGCCATAAAAAATAGACTCCAGACGATATCACAAGTGTGTAATATTCAGTGAGGTTTGGAAAAAACGGCCATATGAAACAGACTTCTCATTACTCTACATGTGTTTATTTACTGTTTGTCTGAATGAGTAGCCCTGTGACATAGACTCCTGATTATTCTAAATGTGTGCATTATTCAAACAAGTGGTTTATGAGTGTCCATACCAAATAAACTCCTGAAACTCCCCCAGTTTTGTATTACTGAGCATTACCGAGAATTAGAGTTTATATAAAATAAACTCCTCACTATCACCCAGGTGTGTATCACTCAGGAAGGCACTTAATAAGTGGCTATCTTAAGCAGTGCCCTGATTACTCCACAGAAGTCTATTATTCACTGAAACTTTGAATGAGAGGCCAGAAAGAATAGACACCTGACTATTGCTCCATTGTGAATTATTCAATAAGGATCTAAATGTGTGGTCATATGAAATAGAATCCTGAGGAATCCCTAGGTGTGTATCATTCAGGGAGGCACATAGTGAGTGGCCATAAAACAAATGCTCGACTATTACTCCAGTGTGAATTATTCACTGAGGCTCTAAATGAGTGGCTCCATGAAGAAGACTCTTAACTCTTACCCAGGTGTGTATTATTGAATGAGACTCTGACTAAGTGGGCATAGAAAAGAGACTCTGGTGTATTTCCCACGTCTGCATTACTTACAGGTACTCTGAATGTGTACTTATTTTAAGTAGACCCTTAACTATTTCTGAGGGTAGTATTATGCACTGAGGCCCTAAATGGGTGGCTATGTGAAAGAGATATCTGACTTATCAGATATTAATATTATTCACTGAAACACTGAAAGAGTGGCCTTATATAATAGACCCCATTTTACTCCATAGCAGTGCGTTATTTTTTGACTCTCCAAACGAATCATCATATGACATAGACTATTGATTAATCCCCAAATGTGCAGTATTCGAAGAGGTGCTGTATGAGTGTCCATATCAAAGAGTCTCCTGACTATCACACATGGGTGTATCATTCACGTAGCTGCGTAATTTGGGTTTATTTTAAATGGTGTCCAAACTACTCCACAGCTGTTTATTACACACTGAAGCTCTCAATGAGAGGTCATATGAAACCGACTCCTTACTATTGCCCCATTATGCATTATTTGGTAATGCTGTGATTGAGTGGCTATATGACAAGGACTGTGACTATTTCCAAGTTGGTTATTCTTCAGTGAGTTTCTGAACACGTTACCACAGAATATAGGCTCATGACTCCATCTTCTTGACTATTTCTCAGCTGTGCATTTTTCACTCAGTCACTGGGTGAAAGGTCGTATCAAATAGTCTCCAGACTATTCCCCAGGTGTACATTATTCAGTGAGTCTCTGAATAAGTGGGTATATATAATAGAATCCTGAGTATTTTCCAGACATATATGATTCTTCAATGAGGTCCTGAATAACTGGCCATGTAAAACACACTCCTGAATTTCCATAGTTCTGTATTATTATGTGAGGCTCTCAATGATTGGCCATAAAACAGAGACTCTTGAATACTCTGCAGGTGTGCGTTTTCATATTCGGTATCTAAATGAGTGGCTATACGAAATAAAATCCTGAATTTCCCCAAGGTGTATGTCATTCAGTTAGGTTCTGAATATGTGGCTATACGAAATAGAATTCTGAGTACAATACAGGTGTTCCTTATTCAATGAATCAATGAAATAAATGCTATATGAAATAGAGTCCTGAGTATCATGGAGGTATGTATTTTTCACTGAGGCTCTAAAACTTTGGCCATATAAAATTCTTTTTGGACTAGTCCAAAGGTGTGTATTATTGAATCTGACTTTGAATATTTGGGCACATTTAATAGACTAGTGACTATTCTAAAGTTGTGTATTACTCACTCAGGCTTTGATTTTGTGGCCATATAAAATAGAATAGTGTCTATTCCACACATGTGCATTATTTGCTGAGGCTGTAAATGAGAGGCTATATAAAGTAGACTCCTAACGCTTCCCCAGGTGTGTGTTACTCAGTAAGGCTACGCTTGTGTGACCATATAAAACAGGATTCTTTCTATCTTAAATATTTGTATTATTCAGTGAATCTCTGAATGAGTGGCTCTATGAAAAACACAGCTGAGTACTTTACATTTGTGCATTATTCACTGAAATTACAAGTCAGCGGCCATATGAAATGAAATCCTGAGTAATCCACACGTGCATATTATCCACTGAGGCTATGAATGAGTCTCCAAATGAAATAGACTCCTGGCTACCCCACGGGTGTCCAGTATTCACTGAGGCTCTGAATGAATTTCCATCGTAAATAGACTCCAAATTATTCTCCAGGTGTGTATTATTCAGTGAGGCTTACAAGATGTGGCTATATTAATTAGATGCCTTTCTATAGCAAGAAATTCTCTTATTAACTGAGGCTCAGAAACAGTGTCTACATGAAATAGACTCCTTGACTACACCACATTATTCAGTGACAGGCCACATGAAAAAGTCTTCTTATGAAGATGGTGTCATAGAGGTGACTCCGGAGTGCAGCTCTCAGTGAAGGCGCAGAGGGTGAGTCCTAGCCTCATTCTCGGACAGATCTTTTTTGCCCACAGAACCTTGAAAGTCCCAGGTGTGGGAGAGACACGGGACGCTAGCACAGCTGGCTTGCGCAGCCACTTTGACCAGTTGTGCAATGCCGCGACACCGGGCACAAAACTCACTGGTCCAGGTGCCCTGTTAAACCGGCAATCTGAGATTTGGAAGGGCAGATTGGCATGTCCATCTGACTGAATGGGACTTGGACAACAAGCCAGACCAGGAGATTTCTGGGAAGCGTGATCTGAGCTGGCACAGGGGGCATCGGCATGGGAGATTGCATGGATCCCGGTGCCCTATCAGAAGGCTACTGGGGCGCCAGTGAGAGAGTCGACCGTTCACCTTGGGGAGAGGAAGAGAGAGAGAGAGAGAGGACGGACTCTGAGGCAGGGAGCTGGGTGATCGGGCTCGGCAGGTCCCACCCTGATAAGGACAAGCAGGGAGGCGATTGGAGGCACTCAGGGATGAGAGTTTTGCAGCCAACATCTAGGACGGTGCAGCCCGGTGCGGGAGGAGCATCCGCCACTACTGATTCAATCCACCCCTACTGAAGTACCGCCCAGGGCTGATGCAGCCTGCTGTTGCTGAGGCAACCTGCATTAACAGAGAGACTCCACCAGCAGGGCGGAGCAAGCCACAGCAGGGCAGAGCAAGCCACAGAAGGAGCCCAGCAGCAACAGGGCGGACCCACGCTAGCAGGGCGGAGCCCCGGCAGGAAAATAGTGAATAGACTGCCACCTAGCGGGGCAGGACAGTGAAACTGATACTCATAAAGAAAGCCCCAACTACATGAGACAGAGCATCTAAGTGAGAAAAAAGGGGGGTGTTTTGTGAGTTCTGTTGCAGCAGACATAAACACATCCTCCCAACTGAAAAATCAGCAATTGCTAAGACGACAGGTGGATAAATCCATAAAGATGGGAAGGAAACAGCGCAAAAAGGAGGAAAATACTCGAAACCAAAACACTTCACCTCCTACAAAGAACCAAAATTCCTCACCAACAAGGGAACAAAGCTGGACGGACAATGAGTGTGACGAAATGACAAAATCAGATTTCAGAAAGTGGATAATGAGAAATTTCAGTGAGCTAAAAGAACACGTTCTAAATCAGTACAAAGAAACTAAGAACCTTGAAAAAAAAAATTGTAAAAAGATTCGAGGAAACGATAACAAGAATGAAAAACTTAGACAGGAATATGAATGTATTGAAGGAGCTGAAAAAACACAACATGAGAACGTTACGAAGCATGCACAAGTTTCAACAGCCGAACTGACCAAGCAAAAGAAAGAATATCAGAAGTCGAAGTTCAACTCAATGAATTAAAACGAGAAACCAAGATCAAAGAAAAAAGTGCAAAAAGGAATGAACAAAATCTCCAAAAAATGTGGGACTATGTGAAGAGACCAAACCTACGTTTGATAGGTGTACCAGAATGTGATGAAGAGAATGAATCCAAGCTGGAAAACACTCTTCAAGATATTATCCAGGAAAATTTCCCCAACCTAGCAAGACAGGTCAATACTCAACTCCAGGAAATACAGAGGACACCACGAAAAATTCTGCAAGAAGAGCAACCCCAAGGCACAAAATCGTCAGATTCACCAGGGTTGAAATGAAGGAGAAAATACTAAGGGCAGCCAGAGAGAAAGGTCGGGTCACCCACAAAGGGAAGCCCATCAGACTCACAGCACATCTCTCAGCAGAGACTCTACAAGCCAGAAGAGAGTGGGGGCCAATATTCAACATCCTTAAAGAAAAGAGCTTTCAACCCAGACTTTCCTATCCAGACAAATTGAGCTTCATAAGAGAAGGAAAAATAGAATCCTTCATGAACAAGCAAGTACTCAGAGATTTTGTCACCACTAGGCCTGCTTTACAAGAGCTCCTGAAAGAGGCACTACACATAGAAAGGAACAACCAGTACCAGCCATCCAAAAAGCATAAGATATGCTAAAGAGCATCAACAAAATGAAGAATCTGCATAAACCAATGGACAAAACAGCAAGCTAGCATCAAAATGGCACTATCAAATTCACACATAACAATATTAACCCTAAATGTAAAGGGGCTCAATGCACCAATGAAAAGACACAGACTGGCAAATTGGATAAAAAGCCAAAACCCGTGGGTGTGCTGTATCCAGGAAACCAACCTCACACGCAAAGATACACAAAGGCTCAAAATAAAGGGATGGAGGAAGATTTACCAAGCAAATGGAGAGCAAAGAAAAGCAGGAGTTGCAATTTTCATCTATGATAAAATAAACGTTAAAGCAACAAAGATCAAAAGGGACAAAGAAGGTTACTACATAATGATAAAAGGATCAATACAACAAGAAGAGCTAACGATTCTAAATATATATGGACCCAATGCAGGAGCACACAGATATATAAGACAAGTTCTTAATGACTTGCAAAGAGACTTAGACTCCCACACAATAATAGTGGGAGACTTTAACACTCCACTGTCAATAGCAGACAGATCAACCAGACATAAAATTAACAAGAATACCCAGGACTTGAACTCAGACCTGGAACAAGCAAATCTGATAGACATTCACAGAACTCTCCATCGCAAATCCACAGAATATACATTCTTCTGAGCACCACATCACACCTACTCCAAAATTGACCACATAATTGGAAGTAAAGCACTCCTCAGCAAATGCAAAACAACTGAAATAATAACAAACAGTCTCTCAGACAATAGTGCAATCAAGTTGGAACTCAGAATTCAGAAAATAACTCAGAACCACACAGCTTCATGGAAACTGAACAACTGGCTCTTGAATGTTGATTGGATAAACAATGAAATGAAGGCAGAAATACAGAAGTTCTTCGAAACCAATGAGGATGAAGACTTAACGTACCAGAATCTCTGGGACACATTTAAAGCAGTCTGTAGAGGAAAATATATAGCAATAAGTGCCCACATGAAAAGAGTGGAGAGATTCAAAATGGACACCCTAGCATTAAAATTGAAAGAGCTAGAGGGAAGAAAATATAGGCAAAACCGTTCAGGACATAGAAGTAGGCAAGGACTTCATGAACAAAACACCAAAAGCGTTGGCAACAAAAGCCAAAATAGACAAATGGGACCTAATCAAACTCCACAGCTTCTGCACGGCAAAAGAAGCAGTCACTAGAGTGAATCGGCAACAATCAGAATGGGAAAAAATCTTTGCAGTTTACACATCTGACAAAGGGCTGATATCCAGAATTTATAAAGAACTCAAACAGATTTACAGAAAAAAAAACAAACAAGCCCATTCAAAAATGGGCAAAGGATATGAACAGACACTTTACAAAAGAAGACATACATGAGGCCAACAAACATATGAAAAAGTGCTCATCATCATGGGTCATTAGAGAGATGCAAATGAAAACCACGTTGAGATACCATCTCACACCAGTTAGAATGGCGATCATTAAAAAATCTGGAGACAGCAGATGCTGGAGAGGATGTGGAGAAATAGGAACACTCTTACACTGTTGGTGGGAGTGTAAATTAGTTCAACCATTGTGGAAGACAGTGTGGCGATTCCTCAGGGACCTAGAAATAGAAATTCCATTTGACCCAGCAATCCCATTACTGGGTATCTATCCAAAAGCCTATAAATCGTTCTACTATAAGGACACATGCACACGAATGTTCATTGCAGCACTGTTTACAATAGCAAAAAACTGGAACCAACCCAAATGCCTACCGATGATAGACTGGACTGGGAAAATGTGGCACATATACACCATGGAATATTATGCAGCAATCAAACATGATGAGTTTGTGTCCTTTGTAAGGCCATGAATAAATCTGGAGAACATCATTCTCAGCAAACTGACACAAGAACAGAAAAAGAAATACCGCATATACTCACTCATAGGTGGGTGAGAAAAATGAGAACACACGGACACAGAGAGGCAGTCTACTATACACTGGGGACGGCTGGGGGAAATGGGGGAGGGACAGCGTGGGAGGCTGGGGGGGATAGCCTGGCGATGAATACCAAGTGTGGGTGAGGGGGAGGAAGGCAGCAAAACACACTGCCATGTGTGTACCTATGCAACTATCTTGCACGTTCTGCACATGTACCCCAAAACCTATAATGCAATAAAAATTTAGAAAAAAAAAAAAGAAAGAGCTAGAGGAGCAAGATCAAAAGTGCTCAAAACCTAGCCAAAGACAAGAAATAACTAAGATCAGAGCAGAACTGAACAAGATAGAGACAAGAAAAACCCTTCAAAAAATCAATAAATCCAAGAGCTGGATTTTCGAAAAGATCAACAAAATAGACAGAACACTAGCCAGACTAATAAAAACAAAAAACAGAGAACAACCAAATAGATGCAATAAAAAATGATAAAGGGGAAATCACTGCAGATTCCTCGGAAATTCAAACCATCATCAGAGAATACTACAAACAACTCTATGCACATAAACTAGTAAACCAGGAAGAAATGGATAAATTCCTGGACCGCTGTGTCCTCCCAAGTCTAAACCAGGAGGAAGCCGAAACTATGAATAGACCAATAACAAGGTCTGAAGTTGAGGCAGCAATTAAGAGCCTATAACACAAAAAAAGCCCAGGTCGAGATGGGTTCACAGCAGAATTCTATCAGACACACAAAGAGGATCAAGTACCATACCTTCTCAAACTATTCCAAATAATTCAAAAAGAGGGAACCCTTCCCAAATCATTTTATGAGACCAACATCATCCTGATACCCAAACCCGGCAGAGACTCAACAAGAAAAGAAAACTTCAGGCCAATATCCATGATGAATATAGATGCAAAATTCTTCAAGTAAATACTGGCAAACCGATTGCAACAGCACATTAAATAACTTATCCATCATGATCAAGTAGGATTCATCCTGGGGATGCAAGGCTGATTCAACATACGCAAGTCTATAAATGTAATTCACCACATAAACATAAGCAAAAACAAAAACCACATGATTATCTCAATCGACGCCGAGAAGGCATTTGACAAAATTTAACAGCCGTTTATGCTAAAAAACCTCAATAAACTTGGTATTGATGGAACATATCTCAAAGTAATAAAAGCTTTTTACGACAAACCAACAGCCAATATCATAATGAATGGACAAAAACTGGAAGCATTCCCTTTGAAATCTGGCACTAGACAAGGATGCCCTCTCTCACCACTCCTATTCAACATAGTACTGGAAGTTCTAGCCAGAGCAATCAGGCAAGAAAAAGAAATAAAGGGTATTCAAATAGGAAAGGTGGAAGCCAAATTGTCTCTATTTGCAGACGACATGATAGTATACCAAGAAGACCTCATCACCTCAGCCCAAAAGCTCCTGAAACTGATAAGCAACTTCACTAAAGTCTCAGGATATAAAATCAATGTTCAAAAATCACAAGCATTCCTATACACCAATAACAGACTTAAAGAGAACCAAATCAAGAACGAACTGCCATTCAAAATTGCTACAAAGAAAATAAAATACCTAGAAATACAACTAACAAGGAACGTAAGGGACCTCTTCAAGGAAAACTACAAACCACTGCTCAATAAAATAAGGGAGGACACAAACAGATGGAGAAACATTCCATGTTCGTGGTTAGGAAGAATCAATATCGTGAAAATGGCTATACTGCCCAAAGTTATTTACACAATCAATGCTATCCCCATCAAACTACCATTAAATTTCTTCACAGAACTGGAAAAATCACCATGAACTTCATATGGAACCAAAAGAGAGCCCGCATAGCCAAGTCAATTCTAAGCAAAAAGGAACACAGCGGGAGGCATCACACTACCAGACTTGAAACTATACTACAAGGCTACATTAATCAAAACAGCATGGTACTGGTTCCAAAACAGAGATATAGACCAATGGAACAGAACAGAGTCATCGGAGGCAACACAACATATCTACAAGCATATAATCTTTGATAAACCAGACAAGAGCAAGCAATGGGGAAAGGATTCCCTGTTTAATAAATGGTGTTGCAAAAACTGGCTAGCCATGTGCAGAAAGCAGAAACTAGACCCCCTTCTGAAACCTTACATTAAAATTAACTCCAGATGGATTTAAGACTTAAACATAAGACCTGACACCATAAAAACCCTAGAAGAAAATCTAGGCAAAACCATTCAGGACATAGGAGTAGGCAAGGACTTCATGAAGAAAACACCAAAAGCATTGGCAACAAAAGCCAAAATAGACAAATGGGACCAAATCAAACTCCACAGCTTCTGCAAGGCATAAGAAACAGTCACTAGAGTGAATCGGCAACCATGAGAATGGGAAAAAAACTTTGCAGTTTACCCATCTGACAAAGGGCTGATATCCAGAATTTACAAAGAACTCAAACAGATTTACAGAAAAAAAACAAACAAGCCCATTCAAAAATAGGCAAAGGATATGAACAGACACTTTACAAAAGAAGACATACATGAGGCCAACAAACACATGAAAATATGCTCATCATCATTGGTCATTAGAGAGATGCAAATGAAAACCACATTGAGATACCATCTCATGCCCGTTAGATGCGATCATTAAAAAATCTGGAGACAGCAGATGCTGGAGAGGATGTGGAGAAATAGGAACACTTTTACACTGTTGGTGGGAGTGTAAATTAGTTCAAACATTGTGGAAGACAGTGTGGCGAGTCCTTAAGGACCTAGAAATAGAAATTCCATTTGACCCAGCAATCCCATTACTGGGTATATATACAAAGGATTATAAATCGTTCTACTATAAGGACACATGCACACGAATGTTCATTGCAGCACTGTTTACAATAGCAATGACCTGGAACCAACCCAAATGCCTATCGATGATAGACTGGACTGGGAAAATGTGGCACATATACACCATGGAATATTATGCAGCAATCAAAAATGATGAGTTTGTGTCTTTTGTAAGGACATGGATGAATCTGGAGAACATCATTCTCAGCAAAGTGCCACAAGAACAGATAAAGAAATACCGCATATACTCACTCATAGGTGGTTGAGAAAAATGAGAACACATGGACACAGGGAGGGCGTCTACTACACACTGGGTTCTATTGGGGGCAGGGGGGAGGGACAGTGGGGGGGGCTGGGGAGGGATAGCTTGGGGATAAATGCCAAGTGTGGATGAAGGGGAGGAAGGCAGCAAAGCACACTGCCATGTGTGTACCTATGCAACTATCTTGCACACTCTGCACATGTACCCCCAAACGTATAATGTAATAAAAATTTAAAAATTAAAAAAAAATGTCTTCTTACTATCCCACAAGTGTGCATTTTTGAATGAGACTCAAAATGAGTGGATATAAGTAAATTCTGACTATTTTCTCAGGTGTGTACATTAAGTGAAGCTCTCAATGAGAGGCCATAGTATAGAGAATTCTGACCATTCCACAGCTGTGCATTATTCAATTTTTCTTCTAATGAGTGGCGATAAACAATAGACTGCAGACTATATCAGAAGTGTGTTATATTCAGTGAGGCTGTGAAAGAAACACCATATAAAACAGACATCTCATTACTGCACATGTGCATTATTCACTGTCTGAATGAGTAGCCATATGACATAGACTGCTGATTATTCTCTATGTGTGCTTTATTCAACATGTTCTCTATTAGTGTCTATACCAAATAGACTCCTGACACTCCCCCAGTTGTGTATTACACAGCCATTTCCAGAATTAGAGTTCAAATGAAATAAAATACTATCACCCAGTTGTGTATCACACAGGAAGGCACTTAATTCGTGGCTATCTTAAACAGTGCGCTGATTACTCTATAGGAGTTTACTATTCACTGAAACTTTGAATGAGAGGCCAGAAAGAATAGACACTTTACTATTGCTTTATTGTGAGTTATTCAATAAGTTCTAAACGTGTGGTATTATAAAATAAAATCCAGAGGATTCCGCAGGTGTGTATCATTAGTGAGTGGCCATATAAAAAATTCTCATCAATTACTATGGTGTGAATTTTTCACTGAGGCTCTAAATAAATGGCTACATGAAGTGAACACTTAACTCTTTCCCAGGTGTGTATTACTGAATGAAACTCTGACTAAGTGGGCAGAGAAAAGGGACTCTTTTGCATTGCCAATGTGTGCGTTACTCACAGAGACTCTGAATGTGTACTTTTTTGAAGTAGACCCTTGACTATTTCTGAGGGGAGTATTATGCAATGTGTCCCTGAACAAGTGGCCATGTGAAAGAAATTCCTGACTTATCAGATATATATATTATTCACTGAAACACTGAAAGAGTGGCCTTATGTAATAGACCCCATTTTCCCCCACAGGTGTGCATTAATTTTTGATTCTCCAAAGGAATCACCATATGAAATAGACTAGTTTTTATTCTGTAAATGTGCAGTATTCAAAGAGTCGCTTTATGAGTGTCCATATGAAAGAGTCTCCTATCACACATGTGTGTATCATTCATGTAGCTGCGTAATTTGGGGCTATTTTAAATAGGGTCCTGACTACTTCACAGCTGTTTATTACACACTGAAGCTCTCAATGAGAGGCCATATTAAATAGACTCCTTACTATTGCTGCATTATGCATTATTCGGTAATGCTTTGATTGAGTGGCCATATGACCTGGACTCTGACTATTTCCAAGTTGGGTATTTTTCAGTGAGTTTCTGAACCAGTTACCACATAAAATAGACCCATGACTCTATCCTCTTGACTATTTTTCAGCTGTGCAATTTTCACTGAGTCACTGGGTGAATGGTCATATGAAAGAGTCTTCAGAGTATTCCCCAGGTGTGCATTATTCAGTTAGTCTCTGAAGAAGTGGCTATATATAATAGAATTCTGGGGGATCCGTTAAAAGATGCCACCATAGAAACAACTCAGGATTGCTGCTCTCAGTGAAGGCACAGAGGGTGAGTCCTAGCTGCATTTTCAGACGGACTTTTGTAGCCCACAGGACTGGCCAATTATCAGGTTTAGGACAGACACAGGAGAGCAGTGCAGCCTGCTTGCCTGGCCGTTTTGTTCACCACCCCACCCTGACGCCATGGCAGCCCACACAAAGCTCTCTTGTCTGGGTGCCCTGTTAAACTGGCAATCTGAGTTTTGGGAGGGCAGATTAACATTTCCATTTGATTGAACGGGGCTTGAATGGTGAGCCAGACCAGGAGATTCCTGGGAAGAGCGATTTGTTTCAGTGCAGTGGGCCACCACAGGGGAGATCGCATGAATCACAGTGGCCAATCAGCAGGCGACTGGGGTGCCTGTGAGAGAGTCAACTATTCAATTTGGAAAGAAAAAGAGAGTGAGATAGAGAGGAGGGACTCTGTGGCAGGGAGCCAGGTGATCGAGCTTGGCAGGTCCCACTCTCACAAGGAAAAGCAATGCAGTGATTTGAGGTGATCGAGGTTGACAGTTTTGCTCTGGGCTCAGCTGAATCCAAACGGTGCAGCTCGGTGGGGAAGGGTGTCCGCCACTACAGACACAATCCCCCCCTACTGAGGTACTGCACACTGCTGATGCAGACTGCTGTTGCTGAGGCAACTAGCCATAACAAAGAGACACTGCCAACAGGGCACAGTGCACCACAGTAGAATGGAGCCACGTGGCAGTAGGGTGGAACCATGCTAGCAGGGCGGAGCCCCTGCAGGCAAATAGTGAATAGACTGCCTCTTTGCTTGGCAGGACAGTGCAACAGATACTCATAAAGAAAACCCCAACTTCCTGAGACAGAGCATCTGAGGAAAAAAAGGGGGGGGCGGGCTTTTATAAGTTCTGCTGCAGCAGACATATTCGCCCAGCAATGCTGAATGAACAACGGAGCACAAAGCTCAGCACTGAAGCTCCTATAAAGTACAGACCACCTCCTCAAGCATCTCCCTGACCCCTGTATATCCAAAGAGCCATCTCAATAAAGGACTAATCAGACTGATATTTGGCGGACATCATTCTGGGTCAAAGATAGCAGAAGAAGAAACTGGTAGTATCCCTCACTGTTCCGCAGCTGCTACAGGTGTATCCCAGAGAAGCAGGGCCTGGAGTGGACCTCAGCACTTGTACAGCAGAGGGGCTAAACCGTTAGAAGGAAAACTAAATAACAGAAAGACTTTGTCATCAACAATCTGGGCATCCGCTCAGAGACCCAATCAAAAATCAGCAACTACTAAGACGACAAGTGGATAAATCCACAAAGATGGAAAGAAAACAGCGCAAAAATAAGAAAAACATCCAAAACCAAAACAACTCACCTCCTACAAAGGACCAAAACTCCTCACCATCAAGGGAACAAAGCTGGATGGAGAATGAGAGTGAAGAAATGACAGAATCAGACTTCAGAAGGTGGATAACGAGAAACTTCAGTGAGCTAAAAGAACATGTTCTAAATCAATGCAAAGAAACAAAGAATCTTGAAAAAAATGATAAAAGATTTGAGGAAATGATAACAAGAATGGACAACTTAGAGAGGAATATGAATGAATTGAAGGAGCTGAAAAACACAACATGAAAACTTCGCAAAGCATGCACAAGGTTCAACAGCCGAATTGACGAGGCAGAAGAAACAGTATCAGAAGTCGAAGATCAACTCAACGAAATAAAAAGAGAAACCAAGATTAGAAAAAAAAGTGCAAAGAGGAATGAACAAAATCTCCAAGAAATGTGGGACTATGTGAAGAGACCTAACCTACTTTTAATAGGCATACCAGATTGTGATGAAGAGAATGAATCCAAGCTGGAAACCACTCTTCAGGATATTATCTAGGAAAATTTTCCCAACCTAGCAAGGTAGGCCAATACCCAACTCCAGGAAATACAGAGAACACCACAAAGATACTCTGTACGAAAAGCAACCCCAAGGCACATAATCGTCAGATTCACCAGGGTTGAAATGAAGGAGAAAATACTAAGGGCAGCCAGAGAGAAGGGTCGGGTCACCCACAAAGGGAAGCCCATCAGCCTCACAGCAGATCTATTGGTAGAAACTCTAAAAGCCAGAAGAGAGTGGGGGCCAATATTCAACATTCTTAATGGAAAGAACTTTCAACCCAGAATATAATATCCAGCCAAACTAAGCTTCATAAGTGAAGGAAGAATAAAATCTTTTGCCAACAAGCAAGAACTCAGAGATTTTGTCCCCACCAGGCCTTCTTTACAAGAGCTCCTGAAAGAGGCACTACATATAGTAAGGAACAACCAGTACCATTCATTCTAAAAACATACCAAATGCTAAAGAGCATCAACAAAATGAAGAATCTGAATCAACCAAGGGAGACAACAGCCAGATATCATCAAAATGGCGGTATAAACTCACACATAACTGTATTATCCCTAAATGTAAATGGGCTAAATGCACCAATCAAAACACACAGACTGAAAAATTGGATAAAATACCAAAACCCATTGGTGTGCTGTATCAGGGATACCCATCTCACATGCAAAGATTCACAAAGGCTCAAGATAAAGGGATGGAGAAAGATTTACCAAGCAAATGGAGAGAAAAAAAAGCAGGAGTTGCAATTCTCATCTCTGTTAAAATAGACTTTAAAGCAACAAAGATCAAAAGAGACAACGAAGGTCATTACATAATGGTAAAAGTATGAATACAACAAGAACTACCGATCCTAAATATATATGGACCCAATATAGGAGCACCCAGATATATAAGGCAAGGTTTTAACGACTTACAAAGAGACTTAGACTCCCACACAATAATAGTGGGAGACTTTAACACTCCACTGTTAATATCAGACCGATCAACCAGACAGAAAATTAACAAGAATATCCAGGGCTTGAACTCAGAACTAGAGAAAGCAAACCTGATAGACATTTACAGAAATCTCCATCCCAAATCCAAAGAATATGCATTCTTCTCAGCACCACAGCACACCTAATCCAAAATTGACCATATAGTCGGAAGTAAAGCACTCCTCAGCAAATGCAAAACAACTGAAATCATAGCAAACAGTCTCTCAGACAATAGTGCAATTAAGTTAGAACTCAGAATTCAGAATCTAACTCAGAACCTCACAGCTTCATGAAAACTGAACAACTGGCTCTTGAATGTTGATTGGATAAACAATGAAATGAAAGCAGAAATAAAGAAGTTCTTTGAAACCAACAAGAACGAAGACACAACATACCAGAATCTCTGGGACACATTTAAAGCAGTCTCCAGAGGAAAATATATAGCAATAAGTGCCCACATGAGAAGAGTGAAGAGATCCAAAATTGACACCCTATCGTAAAAATTGAAAGAGCTAGAGGAAGAAGATCAAAAAAACTCAAAACCTACCTGAAGACAAGAAATAACTAAGATCAGAGCAGAACTGAAGGAGGTAGAGACACGAAAAATCGTTCAAAAAATCAATAAATCCAACAACTGGTTTTTCGAAAAGATCAACAAAATATACAGACCAATAGCCAGACTGATAAAATAGAAGAGAGAGTACAACCAAACAGACGCAATTAAAAATGATAAAGGGGAAATCACCACAGATTCCACAGAAATTCAAACCATCATCAGAGAATACTACAAACAACTCTATGCACATAAACTAGTAAACCAGGAAGAAATGGATAAATTCAGGGACACCTGTGTCCTCCCAAGCCTAAACCACGAGAAAGCTGAAAGTACAAATAGACCAATAACAAGGTCTGAAGTCGAGGCAACAATTAAGAGCCTAACACAAAAAAAAAAGCCTTGGACCAGATGGGTTCACAACCGAATTCTAACAGACACACTAAGCGGAGCTGGTACAATTCCTTTTGAAACTATTCCAAATAATCCATTAAGAGGGAACTCTTCCCAAATCATTTTATGAGACCGATATCATCCTGATACCAAAACCCGGCAGAGATTCAACAAGAAAAGAAAACTTCAGGCCAATATCCATGATGAATATAGATGCAAAATTCTTCAAGTAAATACTGGAAAACCGATTGCAACAGCACATTAAAAAACTTATCCATCATGATCAAATACGATTCATCCTGGGCATGGAAGCCTCGTTCAACATACACAAGTCTATAAACGTCATTCACCACATTAACAGAACCAAAAACAAAAATCACATGTTTATCTCAATTGACGCAGAGAATGAATTTGACAAAATTCAACAGCCCTTTATGTTAAAAACTCTCAATAAACTCGGTATTGAAGGAACATATCTCAAAGTAATAAAAGCTATTTATGACAAACCAACAGCCAATATCATACTCAATGGCCAAAAACTGGAAGCATTCCCTTCCTATTCAACATAGTACTGGAAGTTCTAGCCAGAGCAATTAGGCAAGAAAAAGAAATAAAGGGTATTCAAATAGGAAAGGTGGAAGCCAAATTGTCTCTATTTGCAGACGACATGATAGTATACCTAGAAGACCCCATCATCTTAGCCCAAAAGCTCCTGCAACTGATAAGCAACTTCAGCAAAGTCTCAGGATATAAAATCAATGTTCAAAAATCACAAGCATTCCTATAGACCAATAACAGACTTAAAGAGAACCAAATCAACAACGAACTGCCATTCACAATTGCTACAAAGAAAATAAAATACCTAGGAATACAACTCACAAGGAATGTAAGGGACCTCTTTAAGGAAAACTACAAACCACTGCTCAATGAAATAAGAAAGGACACAAACAGATGGAGAAACATTCCATGTTCGTGGTTAGGAAGAATCAATATTGTGAAAATGGCTATACTGCCCAAAGTAATTTACGTAATCAATGCTATCCCCATCAAACTACCATTGAATTTCTTCACAGAACTGGAAAAGCCACCATGAATTTCATATGGAACCAAAAAAGAGCCCGCATAGCCAAGTCAATTCTAAGCAAAAAGAGGGAGGCATCACACTACCAGACTTCAAAGTATACTACAAGGCTACAGTAATCAAAACAGCATGATACTGGTACCAATACAGAGATATAGCCTAATGGAACAGAACAGAAGCATCGGAGGCAACACAACATATCTACAATCATATTATCTTTGATAAACCAGACAAAAACAAGCAATGGGGAAAGGATTCCCTATTTAATAAATGATGTTGGGAAAACTGCCTAGCCATGTGCAGAAAGCAGAAACTGGACCCCTTCCTGACACCTTAGACTAAAATTGACTCCAGATGGATTAAAGACTTAAATGTAAGAAGTGACCCCATAAAAACCCTAGAAGAAAATCTAGGCAAAACCATTCAGGACATAGGAGTAGGCAAGGACTTCATGAATAAAACACCAAAAGCTTTGCCTACAAAAGCCAAAATAGACAAATGGGACCTAATCAACCTCCACAGCTTCTGCATGGCAAAAGAAACCATCACTAGTGTAAATCGGCAACCATCAGAATGGGAAAAAATATTTGCAGCTTACACATCTGACAAAGGGCTGATATCCAGAATTTACAAAGAACTCAAACAGATTTACAAGAAAAAAACAAACAAGCCCATTCAAAAATGGGCAAAGCATATGAACAGACACTTTACAAAAGAAGACATACATGAGGCCAACAAACATATGAAAAAATGCTCATCATCACTGGTCATTAGAGAGATGCAAATCAAAACCACATTGAGATACCATCTCACGCCAGTTAGAATGGTGATCATTAAAATATCTGGAGACAGCATATGCTGGAGAGGATGTGGAGAAATAGGAACACTCTTACACTGTTGGTGGGAGTGTAAATTAGTTCAACCATTGTGGAAGACAGTGTGGTGATTCCTCAGGGACCTAGAAATAGAAATTCCATTTGACCCAGCAATCCCATTACTGGGTACATATCCAAAGGACTATAAATCGTTCTACTATAAGGACACATGCAAACGAATGTTCATTGCAGCACTGTTTACAATAGCAAAGAACTGGAACCAATACAAATGCCCAACGATGATAGACTGGACTGGGAAAATGTGGCACATATACACCATGGAATATTATGCAGCAATCAAAAATGATGAGTTTGTGTCCTTTGTAAGGACATGGATGAATCTGGAGAACATCATTCTCAGCAAACTGAAACAAGAACAGAAAAAGAAATACTGCATATACTCACTCATAGGTGGGTGAGAGAAATGAGAACACATGGACACAGGGAGGCGGTCTACTATACACTGGGGCCTATTGGGGGGAATGCGGGAGGGACAGCGGGGCGGCTGGGGCAGGATAGCCTGGGGATGAATGCCAAGTGAGTGTGAAGGGGAGGAAGGCAGCAAAACACACTGCCATGTGTGTACCTATGCAACTATCTTGCACGTTCTGCACATGTACCCCAAAACCTATAATGCAATAAAAATTAAAAAAAAAATTCTCGATAATTACTAAGGTGTGAATTATTCACCGAGGCTCTAAATGAGTGGCTACATGAAGTAGACTCTTAACTCTTCCCCAGGTGTGTATTATTGAATGAGACTCTGACTAAATGGGCATAGAAAACAGACTTTAGTGCATTGCCCAAGTGTGCATTACTTACAGAGTCTCTGAATGTGTGCTTATTTGAAGTAGACCCTTGACTATTTCTGAGGAAAGTATTATGCCCTGAGGCCCTGAACGAGAGGCCATGTGAAAGAGATTCCTGACTTATCTGATATACATATTATTCACTGAAACACTGAAAGAGTGGCCTTATGTAATAGACTCCATTTTACTCCACAGGTGTGCCTTAAGTTTTGACTCTCCAAACGAATCACCATATGAAATAGACAAGTGATTATTACCCAAATATGCAGTATTCGAACAGGTGCTGGATGAGTGTTCATATCAAAGAGTCTCCTGATTATCACACATGTGTGTATCATTCACGTAGCTGCGAAATTTGGGGCTACGTTAAATAGGGGCCAGACTACTCCACAGGACTTTATTAGTCATTGAAGCTCTCAATGAGAGGCCATATGAAATAGACTCCTTACTATTGCACCATTGTGCATTATTCGGTAATGCTTAGATTGACTGTCTATATGACCTGGACTCTGACAATTTCCAAGGTTGGTATTCTTCAGTGAGCTTCTGAATGAGTTACTACATAAAATAGACTCATGACTCTATCTTCTTGACTATTTCTCAGCTGTGCATTTTTCACTGAGTCACTGGGTGAACGGTCATATCAAATAGTCTTCAGACTATTCCCCATGTGTGCATTATTCAGTGAGTCTCTGAATAAGTGGCTATATATAATAGAATCCTGAGTATTTTATAGATATATATGATTCTTCAATAAGGATCTAAATAAGTGTCCATGTAAAATACACTCCTGAATTTTCATACTTCTGTATTATTCTGTGAGGCTCTGAATGATTGGCCATAACATAGGGACTCCTGGATATTCCTCAGGTGAGCGTTTTTACATTCGGTATCTAAACGAGGGGCTATACGAAATAGAATCCTGACTTTCCCCAAGGTGTATGTTATTAAGTTAGATTCTGAATATGTGGCTCTACGAAATAGAATCCTGACTTTTTCCAAAGTGTATGTCATTCAATTAGGTTTTGAATATGTGGCTATACGAAATAGACTTCTGAGTACAATACAGGTGTTCCTTATTCAATGAATCTCTGAAATAGATGGCATATGTAATAGTGTCCAGAATATTCCCCATTTATGTATTAGTCACTGAGGCTCTAAAACTTTGGCCATATGAAATTGTTTTTGACTAGTCCACAGGTGTGTATTATTGACTATGACTTTAAATATTTTGGCATATGTAATAGAAAAGTGACTATTCACAGGTTGTGTATTACACACTCATGCTTTGATTTTGTGGCCATATATAATAGACTAGTGTCTGTTCCACACGTGTGCATTATTTGCTGAGGTTGTAAATAAGAGACTATATAATGTAGACTCCTAACGTGTCCCCTGGTTTGTGTTACTCAGTGAGGCTCTGATTGTGTGACCATATGAAATAGGATTCTATCTTAAATATTTCTATTATTCAGCGATTCTCTGAATGAATTGCTCTATGAAATAGACTGCTGATTACTTTACATTTGTGCATTATTCACTGAAATTACAAGTCATTGGCTATATGAAATGAAATACTGACTAATTCACACGTGCATATTATCCACTGACGCTATGAATGAGTGTCCAAAAGACGTAGACTTCTGGCTATCCCACTGATGTGCATTATTCACCGAGGCTCTGAATGAATATCCATCTCAAATAGACTCCAAATTATTTTCCAGATATGTACTATTCAGTGAGGCTTACAAGATATGGCCATATTAATTAGATGCCTTACTATTTCAAGGGTCTCTCTTATTCACTGGGGCTCCGAAAATGTGTCTACATGAAATAGACTCCTGACTACACCACATTATTTAGTGACACTCCGAATGAGAGGCCACATGAAGAAGTCTCTGTACTATTCCACAGGTGTGCATTATTGAGTGAAACTCTAAATGAGGGGATATAAATAAATCCTATTTTCTCAGGTGTGTACATTTAGTGAGGATCTCAATGAGAAGCCATAGGATAGACACTTCTGACTATTCCACAGGTGTAAATTATTCAGTGATTCTTTGAATGAGTGGCCATAAACAATAGACTCCAGACTATATCACAAGTGTGTAATGTTCAGTGATGCTGTGAAAGAACGGCCATATGAAACAAACTTCTCATTATTCTAAATTTGTGTTATTCAATGTTTGCATGAATGAGTAGCCCTATGACATAGACCCCTGATTATTCTCCATGTGTTCATTATTCAGACAGGTTTTTCTTTCTAAGCAGGAGTGGAAAAGAGACGAAGAAAACCAGGGAGAGAAAACAGGAATATTGCTTTATTCTCTGTGTGGGTATTAATAATTGCTGAGCAACATTTTGTGTATTTAAAGTGGAGAATGTATATTTTATCTATCTAAAGTGGAGAGCTCTATAAGTACTTATTATGTTTACTTGTTCTGGATCTGAGTTCTAATTCTGGATATCCTTATTAATTTTCTGTGTCGTTGAGTCTAAATCTCTTTATGGGTCTTAAGTATCTGGGTGATAGGATGCATTGATACTTATACCACTCTTTCATTTTTGCTTTGAAATCTGTTTTATCAAATGCATGAATTGCAACTCTTTTTTGATTATTTATTTATTTTTGCTCTCCATTTGGTTGGTAAATTTTTCTCCAACCCTTTGCTTTTACTCTTTGTGTATCTTTGGATATAAAATGGGTCTGGATGTAGTATACCGTTAGTGTCTGGCTGTATCTTTTGATTGGGGGATTTAGTCGATTTATATTTAAAATTACTGCCATTTGATGTTAACTGGCTATTTTATCCATTCGTTGATGTAAATTCTTCTTTATATTGATGCTCTTTACATTTTGGTATATTTTTAGAAAGGCTAATACTGGTTGTTCCTTTCTGTGTGTAATGCTTCTTGCAGAAGTTTTTGTAAAGCAGGCCTGGTGGTAATAAAATCTCTGAGTACTTGCTTGTTCATAAAAGATTTTATTTTTCCTTCAATTGTGAAGCTTAGTTTGGCAGGATATGAAATTCTGTGCGGAAAGATCTGTTCTTTATGGATGTTAAACATCGGACCCCACTCTCTTCTGGCTTGCAGGGTTTCTGCTGTGAGATCTGCTGTAAGTCTGATAGGCTTCCCTGTGTGGGTAACCTGACCTTTCTCTCTGGCTGCCCTTAGTGTTTTCTCCTTCGTTTCAACCGTGGTGAATCTAACGATTATGTGCCTTGGGGTTGCTCTTCTTAAGGAATTTCTTTGTGGTGTTCTCTGTATTACCTGAGGTTGAATAGTGTCCTGCTTTACTAGATTGGAAAAATTGTCCTGGATAATGACCTGAAGAGTATTTTTCAGCTTGGATTCATTCTCTCCATCACATTCAGGTACACGTATCAAACGTAGATTAGGCCTTTTCACATAGTCCCATATTTCTTGGAGACTTTGCTCATTCCTTTTTATTCTTTTTTCTCTATTCTTGTCTTCTCGTCTTATTTCGTTAAGTTGGTTTTCGACCTCTGATATTCTTTCTTCTGTTTGATCAATTCAGCTATTCAAACTTGTGCATATTTCAATTAATTCTCGTGTTGTGTTTTTCAACTCTGTTAGTTCATTTATATTCCTCTCTATATTGTCCATTCTTTTTAACATTTTGTCAAACCTTTTTTCAAAGTTCTTAGTTTTTTTACATTGGGTTAGAACAAGTTCTTTCAACTCCCCAAAATTTTTTATTATCCACCTTTTGAAGCCTACTTCAGATAATGGAACAGAGTCCTTTCCCATCAGGGCTTGTTCCCTTGCTGATGAGGAATTGCTATCCCCTGTAGAGGAAGAGGGGTTCTGATTTTCTGTATTCTCAGCCTTTTTAGGCTTTTTTTTCCCTTTATTGTGATTTTATCCATCTGTTGTATTTACAATTAGCGCCTTTCAGATTGGGTTCCTGAGTGGACGTCCAATTTATTGATTCCCAGTGCTGGAATCCGAGCAACCCTCTGCGCCTGCCAAAACAGCAATGATAAGATTGATGGTGCTCTTCTGCCTGGGAATCTCCGGTCTGGCTTCCTTCCTGAGTCTGCAACAAGCGGCTCTGCCTTCTCGTAGCTCTGAACACCAGTCAGTAGGGGAACCTGTCCCGTTTACTGGGCAAGAAGAGCTGCCAAACTGAAGCGACGACAAAAATGCTGTGCCAGCCACAAAAGTCACGCTGGTGACCCGCGGGTCTCCTCCACTGGAAATCTTTTGGTCGGTAATGGAAAAAAAATTTCTCTGAAAGTGTGACGTCCTCAAGTTTCCTGAGCTTTCACTGGGAGCTAAAATCCCGAGCTGCTAGCGATCAGCCATCTTGGATTGATCTCCGTCAAACAGGATCTGTAGGAGTGTCCATACCAAATTGACTCCTGAGACACCACCAGTTGTCTATTACACAACACCCAGTATTAGAGTTCATATGAAATAAATTACTGACTATAAGCCAGGTGTGTATCACTCAGAAAGGCACTTAATTCGTGACTATTTTTTTTTTAATTTTTATTGCATTATAGGTTTTGGGGTACACGTGCAGAACATGCAATATAGTTGCGTAGATACACACATCGCAGTATATTTTGCTGCCTTCCTTCCCCTCACCCACACTTGGCATTTATCTCCAGGCTATCCCTCCCCAGACACCCCCACTGTCCCTCCCCGATTTCCCCAAATAGACCCCAGTGTGTAGTAGACCCCCTGCCTGTGTTCATGTGTTCTCATTTTTCTCACCCGCCTATGAGTGAGAATATGTGGTATTTCGTTTTCTGTTCTTGTGTCAGTTTACTGAGAATGATGTTCTCCAGATTCATCCATGTCCTTAAAGAGGACATAAACTCATCATTTTTGATTGCTGCATAATATTCCATGGTGTATATGTGCCACATTTTCCCAGTCCAGTCTATCATCAATGGGCATTTGGCTTGGTTCCAGGTCTTTGCTATTGTAAACAGTGCTGCAATGAACATACGTGTGCATGTGTCCTTATAGTAGAACAATTTATAGTCCTTTGGATATATACCCTGTAAAGGGATTGCTGGGTCAAATGGAATTTCTATTTCTAGGTCCTTGAGAAATCGCCACACTGTCTTCCACAATTGTTGAACTAATTTACACTCCCACCAACAGTGGAAGAGTGTTCCTTTTTCTACACATCCTCTCCAGCATCTGCTGTCTCCAGATTTTTTAATGATCGTCATTCTAACTGTGGTGAGAAGGTATCTCAATGTGGTTTTGATTTACATCTCTCTAATGACCAGTGATGATGAGCATTTTTTCATGTGTTTGTTGGCCTCATGTATGTCTTCTTTTGTAAAGTGTCTGTTTATATTATTTTCCCATTTTTGAATGGGCTTGTTTGTTTTATTCCTGTAAATCTGTTTGAGTTTTTATAAATTCTGGGTATCAGCCCTTTGTCAGATGCGTAAAATGCAAAGATTTTTTCCCATTCTGATGGTTGCCGATTCATTCTAGTGACTGTTTCTTTTGCCGTGCAGAAGCTGTGGAGTTTGATTAGGTCCCATTTGTCTATTTTGGCTATTGTTGTCAATGCTTTTGGTGTTTTGTTCATGAAGTCCTTGCCTACGCCTATGTCCTGAATGGTTTTGCCTACATTTTCTTCTAGGGTTTTTATGATGTCAGGTTTTATGTTTAAGTTTTTAATCCATCTGGAGTTAATTTTAGTGTAAGGTGTCAGGAAGGGGTCCAGTTTCTGCTTTCTGCACATGGCTAACCAGTTTTCCCAACATCATTTATTAAACAGGGAATCCTTTCCCCATTGCTTGTTTTTTTCTGGTTTATCAAAGATTATATGGTTGTAGGTATGTTGTGTTGCCTTCAATGCCTCTGTTCTGTTCCATTGGTCTATATCTCTGTTTTGGTACCAATACCATGCTGTTTTGATTACTGTAGCCGTGTAGTATAGTTTGCAGTCTGGTAGTGTGATGCCTCCCACTGTGTTCTTTTTGCTTAGAATTGAATTGGCTATGCGGGCTTACTTTTGGTTCCATATGAAGTTCATGGTCGTTTTTTCCAGTTCTGTGAAGAAATTCAATGGTAGTTTGATGGGGATAGCATTGAATGTGTAAATTACTTTGGGCAATATAGCCATTTTCACAATATTGATTCTTCCTAACCACGAACATGGAATGTTGCTCCAACTGTTTGTGTGCTCTCTTATTTCGTTGAGCGGTGGTTTGTAGTTTTCCTTAAAGAGTTCCCTTACGTTCCTTGTGAATTGTATTCCTAGGTATTTTATTTTCTTTGTAGAAATTGTGAATGGCAGTTCGTTCTTGATGTGGTTCTCTTTAAGTCTGTTATTGGTGTATAGGAATGCTTGTGATTTTTGCACATTAATTTTATATCCTGAGACTTTGCTGAAGTTGCTTATCAGTTTTAGGAGTTTTTGGGCTGAGTTGATGCGGTCTTCTAGGTGTACTATCATGTCGTCTGCAAATAGAGACAATTTGGCTTCCACCTTTCCTATTTGAATACCCTTTATTTTGTTTTCTTGCCTTATTGCTCTAACTAGAACATCCAGTACTATGATGAATAGGAGTGGTGAGAGAGGACATCCTTCTGTAGTGCTGGATTTGAAAAAGAATGCTTCCATTTTTTGCCCATTAAGCATGATATTGGCTGTTGGTTTGTCATAAATAGCTTTTATTACTTTGAGATATGTTCCATCAATACCAAGTTTATTGAGGGTTTTTAGCATAAAGGGCTGCTGAATTTTGTCAAATGCCTTCTCTGCGTCAATTGAGATAATCATGTGGTTTTAGTTTTTGCTTCTGTTTCTGTGGTGAAATACATTTATAGACTTGTGTATGTTGAACCAGCCTTGCATCCCTGGGATGAATCCTACTTAATCATGATGGATAAGTTTTTTAATGTGCTGTTGCATTCGGTTTTCCAGTATTTTATTGAAGATTTTTTGATCTATGTTTATCATGAATATTGGCCTGAAGTTTTTTTTGGTTGAGTCTCTGCCGGGTTTTCGTATCAGGATGAAGTTGGTCTCATAAAATGAATCGGGAAGGGTTCCCTCTTTTTGAATTATTTGGAATAGTTTCAGAAGGAATGGTACCTGATCCTCTTTGTGTCTCTGGTAGAATTCGGCTGTGAACCCATCTGGATCTGGGATTTTTTTGTGTGGTAGGCTCTTAATTGATGCCTCAACTTCAGACCTTGTTATTGGTCTATTCTTAGTTTCAGCTGTCTCTTGGTTTAGGGTTGGGAGGACACAGGCGTCCAGGAATTTATCCAGTTCTTCCTGGTTTACTAGTTTATGTGCATAGATTTTTTTGTAGTATTCTCTGATGATGGTTTGAGTTTCCTTGGAATCTGTGGTGATTTCCCCATTATCATTTTTATTGCATCTCTTAGGTTATTCTCTCTTTTCTTTTTTATCAGTCTGGCTATTGGTCTGTCTATTTTGTTGATCTTTTCAAAATACCAGCTCTTGGATTTATTGATTTTTTGAAGGGTTTTTCGTGTCTCTATCTCCTTCAGTTCTGCTCTGATCTTGGTTATTTTTTGTCTTTGTATAGGTTTTGACATTTTTTCATCTTGCTCCTCTAGCTCTTTCAATTGTGAAGATAGGGTGTCAATTTTTGATCTCTTCTCTTTTCTCATGTGGGCATTTATTGCTATATATTTTCCTCTACAAACTGCTTTAAATGTGTCCCAGAGATTCTGGTATGTTGTGTCTTCGTTCTCATTGGTTTTGAAGAACTTCTTTTTTTCTGCCTTCATTTCATTGTTTATCCAATCAACATTCAAGAACCAGTTGTTCAGTTTCCATGAAGCTGTGCGGTTCTGAGTTAGTTTTTGTATTCTGAGTACCAGTTTGATTGCACTGTGGTCTGAGAGACTGTTTGTTATGATTTCAGTTGTTTTGCATTTGCTGAGGAGTGCTTTACTTCCAATTATGTGGTCAATTTTGGAGTAGGTGTGATGTGGTTCTGAGAAGAATGTGTATTCTTTGGATTTCGTGTGGAGAGATCTGTAAATGTCTATCAGTTTTGCTTGTTCGAGGTCTGAGTTCAAGTCCTGGATATCCTTGTTAATTTTTTGTCTGGTTGATCTGTCTGATATTGACAGTGGAGTGTTAAAGTCTCCCACTATTATTGTGTGGGAGTCTAAGTCTCTTTGTAAGTCATTAAGAACTTGCCTTATATATCTGGGTGCTCCTGCATTGGGTCCATATATATTTAGAATCGTTAGCTCTTCTTGTTGTATTGATCCTTTTTCCATTATGTAATGACCTCCTTTGTCCCTTTTGATCTTTGTTGCTTTAAAGTCTATTTTATCAGAGATGAGAATTGCAACTCCTGCTATTTTTTTGCTCTTCATTTGCTTGGTAAATCTTTCTCAATCCCTTTATTTTGAGCCTTTGTGTATCCTTGCATGTGAGGTTGGTTTCCTGGATACAGCACACCGATAGGTTTTGGATTTTTATCCAATTTGCCAGTCTGTGTCTTTTCATTGGTGCGTTTAGTCCATTTGCATTTAGGGTTAAAATTGTTATGTGTGAATTTGATACTGCCATTTTGATGTTAGCTGGCTGATTTTCCCATTGGTTCATGTAGATTCTTTATTTTGTTGATGCTCTTTAGCATTTGGTATGCTTTTAGGATGGCTGGTACCTGTTGTTTCTTTCTATGTGTAGTGCCTCTTTCAGGAGCTCTTGTAAAGCAGGCCTAGTGGTGACAAAATCTCTGAGTACTTGATTGTTCATGAAGGATTTTATTTTTCCTTCACTAATGAAGCTCAGTTTGGCTGGATATGAAATTCTGGGTTGAAAGTTTTTTTCTTTAAGGATGTTGAATATTGGTCCCCACTCTCTTCTGGCTTGTAGAGTCATTGCTGAGAGATCTGTGGTGAGTCTGATGGGCTTTCCTTTTTGGGTGACCCGACCTTTCTCTCTGGCTGCCCTTAAAATTTTCTTCTTCATTTTAACCTTGGTGAATCTGTCGATTATGTGCCTTGGGGTTGCTCTTCATGCGGAGTATCTTTGTGGTGTTCTCTGTATTTCCTGGAGTTGAGTATTGATCTGTCTTTCTAGGTTGGGAAAATTTTCATGGATAATATCCTGAGGAGTATTTTCCAGTTTGGATTCATTCTCTTCATTACATTCTGGTACACCTCTCAAACGTAGGTTGGGTCTCTTCACATAGTCCCACAATTCTTGGAGATTTTCTTAGTTCCTTTTTGTGCTTTTTTCTCTAATCTTGGTTTCTCGTTTTATTTCATTGAGTTGATCTTCGACTTCTGATATTCTTTCTTCTGCTTGGTCAATTCGGCTGTTGAAACTTTTGCATGCTTTGAGAAGTTCTCGTGTTGTGTTTTTCAGCTCCTTGAATTCATTCAGTTTCCTCTCTAAGTTGTCCATTCTTGTTATCATGTCCTTGAATTTTTTTTCAAATCTTTTTTCAAGGTTCTTAGTTTCTATACACTGATTCGGAACATGTTCTTTTATCTCACTGAAGTTTCTCATTATCCACTTTCTTAAGTCTGATTCCATCATTTCGTCACAGACATTCTCCGTCTTGCTTTTTTCTCTTGCTTGTGAGGAGTTTTTGTCCTTTTTCGGAGGTGAGGTGTTCTGGTTTCGGGTGTTTTCCTCCTTTTTGCCCTGGTTTCTTCCCATCTTTGTGGATTTATCCACCTGTCCTCTTAGTAGTTGCTGATTTTTCAATTGGGTTTCTGAGTCGGTGCCCAGATTGTTGATGATGAATTATTTCTGTTACTTAGTTTTCCTTCTAATTGTCTAGCCCCTCTGCTGTACGAGTGCTTTGGTCCACTCCAGGCCCTGCTTGTCTGGGGTACACCTGTAGCAGCTGCAGAACAGTGAGGGATGCTACCAGTTTTTATTCTGCTATCTTTTTTTCAGAATGTTTCCCCTCAAATGTCAGTCTGATTTGTCCTTTTTTTTGGGTGACTCTTTGGATATACAGGGGTCAGGGAGCTGCTTGAGGAGACGGTATGTGCTTAGTAGGAGCTCCAGTGCTGAGCTGTGAGCTCAGTTTTTCATTCAGGATTGTTGGGAGGTTGTGTTTATATCTGCTGCAACAGAACTCATAAAACACCCCCCTTTTTCCCCCCCTTAGATGCTCTGTCTCAGGGGGTTGGGGCTTTCTTTATGAGTATCTGCTGCACTGTCCTGCCCAGCTAGGAGATAGTCTGTTCACTATTTGTCTGCCAAGGCTTTTCCCTGCTAGCACGGGACTGCCCTTCTGTCACCAGCCCTGGTCTGCTGTGGTGCTTTGCCCAGCTGAGGGAGTCTCTCTGTTATGGCTCGTTGCCTCCGCAATGGCAGGCTGCATCAGCACTGGGTGTTACTTCAGGAAGGGAGGATTGCATCCGTAGTGGTGGACGCCCTTCACCCCCCAGGCTACACCATGCTAGATTCAACTGTGCTGGCCGCAAAGCTCTCAGCCCTGAGCGCCTCCAATCGCCACCCTTGTCCCCATGTGGGTGGGACCCTCCGAGCACAATCACTCAGCTCCCTGCCTCGGAGTCCGTCCTCTCTCTCTCTCTGTCTCTTCCTCTCCCCAAGTTGAATGATCGACTTTCTCACTGGCGCCCCAGTAGCCTGCCAATAGGGTACTGGGATTCATGCAATCTCCCATGCCACTGTGCACTGTGCCGGCTCAGATAATGCTTCCCAAAAATCTCCTTGTGTGGCTCATTGTCCAAGTCCCATTCAATCAGATGGACATGTTAATCTGACCTTCCAAATCTCAGATTGCTGGTTTAACAGGGCACCCAGACCAGTGAGTTTTGTGTGGGAGCCAAGGTGCTGTGGCACCAGAGGAGCCACATGAGCCGGCTGTGCTGGCTTCCCGTGTCTCTCCCACACCTGGGACTTTCAACGTACTGTGGGCAATAAAGGTCTGTCCGAAAATGCGGCTAGCACTCACCCTCTGTGCCTTCACTGGGAGTTGCAATCCTGAGTCGCCTCTATGACGCGATCTTGGAAGTACGCCAAATTTGCATTTTTTTCTCGTGGCTATCTTAAACAGTGCCCTGATTACTCCATAGAAGTTTATCATTCACTGAAACTTTGAATGAGAGGCCAGAAAGAATAGACACCTGACTATTCTTCCATTGTGAATTATCCAAAAAGCTTCTAAATGTGTGGTAGTATGAAATAGAATCCTGAGGATTCCCCAGGTGTGTACCTTTCAAGGAGTCACATAGTGAGTGGCCATATAAAAGATGCTCGACTATTAGTCCGCTGTGATTTACTCACTGAGGCTCTAAATGAATGGCTACACAAAGTAGACCCTTAACTCTTCCCCAGCTGTCTAATATTGAATGAGATTCTGACAAAGTGGGCATAGAAAAAAGACTCTTGTGTATTGCCCATGTATGCATTACTTACACAGACTCTGAATGTGTACTTATTTGAAGTAGACCCTTGACTCTTTCTGAGGAAAGTTTTATGCACTGAGGCCCTGAACGAGTGGCCATGTCAAAGAGATTCTGGCCTTATCAGATATACATATTATTCACTGAAGCACTGAAAGAGTGGCCTTATGTAATGGACCCTATTTTACTTCACATGTGTTAGTTATTTTTTGACTCTCCAAACGAGTCACCATATAAAATAGACTACTGATTATTCCCCAAATGTGAGGTTTTTGAAGAGGTGCTACATGAGTGTCCATATCAAATAGTCTCCTAATTATCACACATGTGTGTATCATTCATTTACCTGCGTAATTTGGGGCTACCTTAAACAGGGTCCTGACTACTCCACAGCTGTTTAATACACACTGAAGCTCTCAATGAGAGGCCATACAAAATAGACTCTTTACTATTGCCCCATTGTGCATTATTTGGTAATGCTTTGATTGAGTGGCCATATGACCTGGACTCTGACTATTTCTAAGATGGGTATTCTTCAGTGAGTTTCTGAACAAGCTACCACAGAAAATAGACTCATGTCAGATGCATAAACTGCAATGATTTTTTTCCCATTCTGATGGTTGCTGATTCACTCTAGTGACTGTTTCTTTTGCTGTGCAGAAGCTGTGGAGTTTGATTAGGTCCCATTTGTCTATTTTGGCTTTTGTTGCCAATGCTTTTGATGATTTAGTCATGAAGTCCTTGCCTACTCCTATGTCCTGAATGGTTTTGCCTAGATTTTCTTCTAGGGTTTTTATGGTGTCAGGTCTTATGTTTAAGTCTTTAATCCATCTGGAGTTAATTATAGTGTAAGGTCTCAGGGAGGGATACAGTTTCTGCTTTCTGCACATGGCTAGCCAGTTTTTTCAACACCATTTATTAAACAGGGAATCCTTTCCCCATTGCTTGTTTTTTGTCTGGTTTATCAAAGATTATATGGTTGTAGCTATGTTGTGTTGCCTCCGATGCCTCTATTCTATTCCATTGGTCTATATCTCTGGTTTGGTACCAGTACCATGCTGTTTTGATTACTGTAGCCTTGTAGTATAGTTTGAAGTCTGGTAGTGTGATGCCTCCCGCTGTGTTCTTTTTGCTTAGAATTGACTTGGCTATGCGGGCTCTTTTTTGGTTCCATATGAAGTTCATGGTGCTTTTTCCAGTTCTGTGAAGAAATTCAATGGTAGTTTGATGGGGATAGCATTGATTGTGTAAATTACTTTTGGTAGTATAGCCATTTTTCACAATATTGATTCTTCCTAACCACGAACATGGAATGTTTCTCCATCTGTTTGTGACCTCTCTTATTTCGTTGAGCAGTGTTTTTTGTGCATCTGACACAGGGCTGATATCTAGCATTTACAAAGAACTCAAACAGATTTACAGGAAAAAACAAGCAAGCCCATTCAAAAATGGGAAAATAATATAAACAGACACTTTACAAAAGAAGACATACATGAGGCCAACAAATACATGAAAAAATGCTCATCATCACTGGTCATTAGAGAGATGCAAAACAAAACCAAATTGAAATACCATCTCATACCAGTTAGAATGGCGATCCTTAAAATATCTGGAGACAGCAGATGCCGGAGAAGATGTGGAGAAAGAGGACCACTCTTTTTTTTTTTTTTTTTTTTTTTTTTTTTTTTTTTTTTTTTTTTTTTTGCCAATCATTGAGAGGTTGTAAGGTTGCTGAGGTTGGTTGGCCTTGAACTCTTGGCCTCGCCTTCGCAAGCGCCACGACATCCGGCCGGAGCCACTTTGGGCCCCAAGAGGACCACTCTTACACTGTTGGTGGGAGTGTAAATTAGTTCAACCATTGTGGAAAACTGTGTGGCGATTCCTCAAGGACCTAGAAATAGAAATTCCATTTGACCCAGCAATCCCATTACTGGGTATATATCCAAAGGACTATAAATCCTTCTACTATAAGGACACATGCAAACGAATGTTCATTGCAGCACTGTTTACAATAGCAAAGAACTGGAACCCACCTAAATGCCCATCGATGATAGACTGGACTGCGAAAATGTGGCACAGATACACCATGGAATATTATGCAGCAATCGAAAATGATGAGTTTTTGTTCTTTGTAAGGACATGGATGAATCTGGAGAACATCATTCTCAGCAAAGTGCCACAAGAACAGAAAAGGAAATACCGCATATTCTAACTGATAGGCGGGTGAGGTAAATGAGAACACATGGACATAGGGAGGGAGTCTACTGCACACTGGGGTCTATTGGGGGCAATGGGGGAGGGACAGCGTGGGGGGCTGTGTAGGAATAGCCTGGCGACAAATGCCAAGTGCTGGTGTAGGGGAGGAAGGCAACAAAACCCACTGCCATTTGTATACCTATGCAACTATCTTGCACGCTCTGCACATGTACCCCCAAAACATATAATGCAATAAAATTTTTTAAAAAAGAAAATAGACTCATGACACTATCTTCTTGACTATTTCTCTGCAGTTTATTTTTCACTGAGTCACTGAGTGAACAGTCATATCAAATAGTCTCCAGACTATTCCCCAGGTGTGCATTATTCAGTGAGTCTCTGAATAAGTGGCAATATATGATAGAATCCTGAGTATTTTCCTGACACATATGATTCTTCAATGAGGTTCTGAATAAGTGGCCATGTAAAATACACTCCTGAATTTCCATAGTTCTGTATTATTTTGTAGGGCTCTGAATGAGTGGCCATAAAACAGCGACTCCTGAATTCTCCATTGGTGTGCGTTTTTACATTAGGTATCTAAATGTGTGGCTATATGAAATAGAATCCTGACTTTCCCCAAGGTTTACATTATTCAAGTAGGTTCTGAATATGTGGCTCTACAAAATAGAATTCTGACTTTTCCCAAGATGTATGTCATTCAGTTTGGTTCTGAATATGTGGCTATACAAAATAGAATTCTTAGTTCAATAGAGGTGTTCCTTATTCAATGAATCTCTGAAATAGATGGTATATGTAATAGCGTCCACAGTATTCCCCTGGTATGTATTATTCACTGAGGTTCTAAAACCTTTGCCATATGAATTTTTTTTTGACTAGTCCACAGGTGTGTATTTCTGACTCTGACTTTAAATATTTGGGCATATGGAATAGAGAAGTGACTGTTCTCACATTGTGTATTACTCACTCAGGCTTTGATTTTGTGGCCATATTAAATAGACTAGTGTCTATTCCACACGTGTGCGTTATTCGCCAAGGCTGTAAATGAGAGGCTGTGTAAAGTAGACTCCTAACACTTCCCCAGGTTTCTGTTACTCAATGAGGCTCTGATTGTGTGACCATATGAAACAAGGTTCTGTCTATCTTAAATATTTGTATTATTCAGTGAATCTCTGAATGACTGTCTTTATGAAATAGATTGCTGAATACTTTATATTTGTGCATTATTCACTGAAATTACTAGTCAGTGGCCATATGAAATGAAATATTGACTAATCCACATGTGCATGTTATTCACTGAGTCAATGAATGAGTGTCCAAGTAAAATAGACTCCTGGCTACCCCAAAGGTGTGCCTTATTCACCGAGGCTCTGATTGAATGTCCATCACAAATAGACTCCAGATTATTCTCCAGGTGTTTATTATTCAATGATTCTTACAAGATATGGCCATATTAATCAGTTGCCTTATTATAGCAAGGGTCTCTCTTATTCACTGAGGCTCTGAAAATGTGTCTACATGAAATACACTCCTGACTACACCACATTATTCAGTGACACTACGAATGAGAGGCCACATGGAAAAGTCTCCTTACTATTCCACAGGTGTGCATTATTGAGTGAGACTCTAAATGAGGGGATATAAGTAAACCCGGACTATTTTCCTAGGTGTGTATATTTTGTGAGGCTCTCAATGAGAAACCTGGATAGAGACTTCTGACTATTTCACAGGTGTGCATTATTCAGTGATTCTCTAAAAGAGTGGCCATAAACAATAGACTCCAGACTATATCACAAGTGTGTAATGTTCAGTGAGGCTGTGAAAGAACGGCCATATAAAACAGACTTCTCATTACTCCAAATGTGCGTTATTCACTGTTTGCATGAATGAGTAGCCCTATGACATAGACTCCTGATTATTCTCCATGTGGGCATTATTCAGACCGGTTCTTCTTTTTAAGAAGGAGTGGAAAAGAGAGGAAGAAAAAGAGGGAGAGGGAACAGGAATATTGCTTTATTCTATGTGTGGGTATTTATAAATGCCGATAAATATTTTGTGTATTTAAAGTGGAGAATGTATATTTTATGTATCTAAAGTGGAGAGCTCTGTAAGTACTTCTTACGTTTACTTGTTCCGGATCTGAGTTCGAATTCTGGATATCTTCATTAATTTTCTGTCTCGTCGAGTCTAAATCTCTTTATGGGCCTTATGTATCTGGGTGTTATGGTGCATTGATACTTATACCACTCTGTCATTGTTTCTTTGAAATCTGTTTTATCAAATGCATGAATTGCAACTCCTACTTTTTGTTTATTTATTTATTTTTGCTCTCCATTTGGTAGGTAAATCTTTCTCCAACCCTTTGTTTTTACTCTTTTTGTATCTTTGGATATAAAATGGGTCTGGATGTAGTATACCATTAATGTTTGGCTGTATCTTTTGATTGGGGGATTTAGTCAATTTATATTTAAAATTACTGCCATTTAATGTTAACTGGCTATTTTATCCATTCGTTGATGTATATTCTTCTTTACGTCGATGCTCTTTACTTTTTGGTATATTTTTAGAAAGGCTAATACTGGTTGTTCCTTTCTGTGTGTAATGCTTCTTGCAGAAGGTTTAGTAAAGCAGGCCTGGAGGTAATAAAATCTCTGAGTACTTGCTTGTTCATAAAAGATTTTACTTTTCCTTCAATTGTGAAGCTTAGTTTGGCAGGATATGAAATTCTGGGCTGAAAGTTGTGTTCTTTAAGGATGTTAAACATCAGCCCCCACTCTCTTCTGGCTTGTTTGGTTTCTGCGGAGAGATCTGCTTTAAGTCTGATAGGCTTCCCTTTGTGGGTAACCTGCCCTTACTCTCTGGCTGCCCTTAGTGTTTTCTCCTTCGTTTGAACCCTGGTGAATCTAATAATTATGTGCCTTAGGGTTGCTCTTCTTAAGGAATATCTTTGTTGTGTTCTCTGTATTACCTGAGGTCTAATAGTGTCCTACTTTACTAGATTGGGAAAATTCTCCTGGATAATGTCCTGAGGAGTATTTTTCAGCTTGGATTCATTCTCTCCATCATATTCAGGTACACCTATGAAACGTAGATTAGGCCTTTTCACATACTCCCTTATTTCTTGGAGACTTTGTTCATTCCTTTTTATCCATTTTTCTTTATTCTTGTCTTCTCGTTTTATTTCGTTAAGTTGGTTTTGGACCTCTGATACTCTTCTTCTTGATCAATTCGGCTATTCAAACTTGTGCATATTTCAATTAGTTCTCGTGTTGTGTTTTTCAACTCTGTTAGTTCATCTATATTCCTCTCTATATTGTCCATTCTTTTTAACATTTTGTCAAACCATTTTTCAAAGTTCTTAGTTTCTTTACATTGTGTTAGAACAAGTTCTTTCAACTCCCCAAAATTTTTTATTATCCACCTTTTGAAGCCTACTTCAGATAATGGAACAGAGTCCTTTCCCATCAGGGCTTGTTCCGTTGCTGATGAGGAATTGCTATCCCCTGTAGAGGAAGAGCGATTCTGATTTTCTGTATTCTCAGCCTTTCTAGGCTGTTTTTTTGCTTTATTGTGATTTTATCTATCTGTTGTATTTACAATTAGCGCCTTTCAGATTGGGTTCCTGAGTGGACATCCAATTTATTGATTCCCAGTGCTGGAATCCGAGCAATCCTCTGCACCGGCCAAAACAGCCGTGATAAGATTGATGGTGCTCTTCTGCTTGGGAATCTCCAGTCTGGCTTTCTTCTTGAGTCTGCAACAAGCGGCTCTGCCTTCCCATAGCTCCAAACACCAGTCAGTAGGGGAACCTGTCCCGTTTACTGTGCATGAAGAGCTGCCGCGCTGAAGCGACGACAAAAATTTTGCGCCAGGCACAGAAGTCACGCTGGTGACCGGCGGGGATCCTCCACTGGAAATCTTTTGGTCCGTAAGCGAAAAAATTTCCTCTGAAAGTGTGACGTCCACAGGTTTGCTGAGCTTTCACTGGGAGCTACAATCCTGAGCTGCTAGCGATCAGCCATCTTGGATTGATCTCCGTTAAACAGGTTCTGTATGAGTGTCCATACCAAATAGACTCCTGAGACACCACCAGTTGTGTATTACTCAGCAATACCCAGTATTAGAGTTCATATGAAATAAATTCTTGACTATCACCCAGGAGTGTAACACTCAGGAAGGCACTTAGTTTGTGGCTATCTTAAACAGTGCCCTGATTACTCCGTAGAAGATTATTATTCACTGAAACTTTGAATGAGAGGCCAGAAAGAATAGACACCTGACTATTGTTCCATTGTGAATTATTCAATAAGCTTCTAAATTTGTGGTAGTATGAAATAGAATGCTGAGGATTCCCCAGGTGTGTATCATTCAAAGAGGTACATAGTGAGTGGCCATATAAAAAATACTCGACTTCTAGTCTGGTGTGAATAACTCACTGAAGCTCTAAATGAGTGGCTACACGAAGTAGATCTTTAACTCTTCCCCAGCTGTCTATTATTGAATGAGACTCTGACAAAGTGGGCATAGAAAAAAGACTCTTTTGTATTGCCCATGTGTGCATTACTTACAGAGACTCTGAATGTGTACTTATTTGAAGTAGACCCTTGACTCTTTCTGAGGAAAGTTTTATGCACTGAGGCCCTGAACGAGTGGCCATGTCAAAGAGATTCTGGCCTTATCAGATATACATATTATTCACTGAAGCACTGAAAGAGTGGCCTTATGTAATGGACCCTATTTTACTTCACATGTGTGCATTAGTTTTGACTCTCCAAACGAGTCACCATATAAAATAGACTACTGATTATTTCCCAAATGTGCAGTTTTTGAAGAGGTGCTGTATGAGTGTCCGTATCAAATAGTCTCCTGATTATCACTCATGTGTGTATCATTCATGTACCTTCGTAATTTGGGGATGCCTTAAATAGGGTCCTCACTACTCCAAAGCTGTTTATTATGCACTGAAGCTCTCAATGAGAGGCCATACAAAATAGACTCCTTACTATTGCCCCATTGTGCATTATTAGGTAATGCTTTGATTGAGTGGCCATATGACCTGGACTCTGACTATTTCCAAGATGGGTATTCTTTAGTGAGTTTCTGAACAAGTTACCACAGAAAATAGACTCATGAGACTATCTTCTTGACTATTTCTCTGCTGTGCATTTTTCAATGAGTCACTGGGTGAATGGTCATATCAAATAGTCCCCAGACTATTCCCAAGGTGTGCATTATTCAGTGAGTCTCTGAATAAGTGGGAATATATGATAGAATCCTGAGTATTTTCCTGATACATATGATTATTCAATGAGGTTCTGAATAAGTGGCCATGTAAAATACACTCCTGAATTTTCATAGTTATGTATTATTTTGTGAGGCTCTGAACGAGTGGCCATAAAACAGAGACTCCTGAATTCTCCACAGGTGTGCGTTTTTACATTGGGCATCTAAATGTGTGGCTATACAAAATAGAATCCTGACTTTGCCCAAGGTGTATGTCATTCAGTTAGGTTCTGAATATGTGGCTATATAAAACTGAATTCTGAGTACAATACAGGTGTTCCTTATTCAATGAATCTCTGAAATAGATGGCATATGTAATAGCGTCCAGAGTATTTCCCAGGTATGTATTATTCACTGAGGCTCTAAAATTTTGCCATATAAAAATTTGTTTTGACTAGTCCACAGGTGTGTATTTTTGACCCTGACTTTAAATATTTGGGCATATAGTATAGACAAGTGACTGTTCTCAAGTTGTGTATTACTCACCCAGGCTTTGATTTTGTGGCCATATAAAATAGACTAGTGTCTATTCCACACGTGTGCGTTATTCGCCAAGGCTGTAAATGAGAGGCTGTATAAAGTAGACTCCTAACGCTTCCCCAGGTTTCTGTTACTCAATGAGGCTCTGATTGTGTGACCATATGAAACAAGATTCGGTCTATCTTAAATATTTATATTATTCAGTGAATCTCTGAATGAGTGTCTCTATGAAATAGACTGCTGAGTACTTTATATTTGTGCATTATTCATTGAAATTTCTAGTCAGTGGCCATATGAAATAAAATCCTGACTAATCCACATGTGCATTTTATCCACTCAGTCGATGAATGAGTGTTCAAGTAAAATAGACTCCTGGCTACCCCAAGGGTGTGCCTTATTCAACGAGGCTCTGATTGAATGTCCATCAAAAATAGACTCCAGATTATTCTCTACGTGTTTATTATTCAGTGAGGCTTACAAGATTTGACCATAATAATTAGATTCCTTTCTATAGCAAGGGTCTCCCTTATTCACTGAGGCTCTGAAAATGTGTCTACATGAAATAGACTCCTGACTACACCACATTATTCCGTGACACTCCGAATGAGAGGCCACATGAAAAAGTCTCTGTACTATTCCACAGATGTGCATTATTGAGTGAAACTCTAAATGAGGGGATATAAGTAAATCCGGACTATTTTCCCAGGTGTGTACATTTAACGAGGCTCTCAATGAGAGGACATAGAATAGAGACTTCTGACTATTCCGCAGGTATGCATTATTCAGTGATTATTTGAATGGGTGGCCATACAGGAAAGACTCCAGACTATGTCAGAAGTGTTTAGTACTCAGTAAGGCTGCAAAAGAACGGCCATATGAAACAGACTTTTCATTACTCCACATGTGCGTTATCCACTGTTTGTCTGAATGAGTAGACATATGACAGAGACTCATGATTATTCTCCATGTGTGCATTATTAAAACAGGTTTTGTATGAGTGTCCATACCAAATAAACTCCTGACACTACCCCAGTTGTGTATTACTCATCAATACCCAGCATTAGAGTTCATATGAAAGAAACTTCTGACTATCACCAAGGTGTGTTTCACTCAGGAAGGCACTTAATTCGTGACTATCTTAAACAGTGTAGTGATTACTCCATAGAAGTTTATTATTCACTGAAACTTTCAATGAGAGGCCAGAAAGAATAGACACCTGACTATTGCTCCATTCTGAATTATTCCATAATGTTCTAAATGTGTGGTAGCATGAAATGGAATACTGAGGATTCTTCCGGTGTGTTTCATTCAGGTAGGCACATAGAGAGTGGCCATATAAAAAATGCTCGACTATTACTCCAGTGTGAATTATTCACTGAGGCTCTAAATGAGTGGCAACATGAAGTAGACTCTTAACTCTTCCCCAGGTGTGTATTATTGAATGAGACTCTGACTAAGTGGGAATAGGCAAGCGACTCTTGTGTATTGCCCATATATGCATTATTGCAGAGACTCTGAATGTGTACTTTTTTGAAATAGACCCTTACCTATTTCTGAGGGGAGTATTATGCACAGAGGCAATGAACAAATGGCAGTGTGAAAGAGATTCTTGGCTTGTCAGATATACATATTATTCACTGAAACACTGAAAGAGTGGCCTTATGTAATAGGCTCCATTGTACTCCACAGGTGTGTGTTATTTTTGTCTCCCCAAACGAATCACCCTTTGAAATAGACTCGTGATTATTTCCCAAATGTGCAGTATTCGATGAGGTGCAGCATTTGTGTCCATATCAAATAGTCTACTGACTATCACAAATATGTATATCATTCACGTAGCTGCATAATTTGGGGCTACCTTAAATAGGGTCCTGACTACTCCACAGCTGTTTATTACACACTGAAGCTCTCAATGAAAGGCCATATGAATTAGATTCCTTACTATTGCTTCCTTTTGCATTATTCGCTTCTGCTTTGATTGAATGGCCACATGACCTGGACTCTGACTATTTCCAAGTTGGGTATTCTTCAGTGAGATTCTGAACGAGTTACCACATAAAATAGACTCATGACTCTATCCTCTTTACTATTTCTCTGCTGTGCATTTTTCACTGAGTCACTAGGTGAACGATCATATGAAATAGTCCTCATACTATTCCCCAGGTGTGCGTTATTCATTGTGTCTCTGAATAAGTGGCTATATATAATAGAATACTGAGTATTTTACAGATATATATTAATCTTCAATGAGGTTCTGAAAAGGTGGACATGTAAAATACTCTCCTGCATTTTCATAGTTCTGTATTATTCTGTGAGGCTCTGAATGAGTGTCCATAAAACAGAGACTCCTGAATTCTCCACAGGTGTGCGTTTTTACAAAAGGTATCTAAATGAGTGGCTGTACAAAATAGAACTCTGACTTTCCCCAAGGTGCATGTTATTCAGTAAGTTTCTGAATATGTGATTATACCAAATCGAATTCTGACTACAATACAGGTGTTTCTTATTCAATGAATCTCTGAAATAGATGCCATTCGTAATAGCCTCCTGAGTATTCCCCAGGTATTATTCACTGAGGCTCTAAAACATTGGACACATGAAAGTGTTTTTTGACCAGTCCACAGGTGTGTATTATTGACTCTGACTGGGATTATTTGGGCATATCGAATAGACTAGTGACCAATCTACAGTTGTGTATTACTCACTACTGCTTTCATTTTTTGGACATATAAATTACACTAGTGTCTACTTCTCACGTGTGCTCTATATGATGAGGCTGAAAATGGGAGGGTATATAATGTAGACTTCTAATGCTTCCCCAGGTGTGTGTTACTCAGTGAGGCTCTGATTGTGTGATCATATCAAAAAGAATTCTCTCTATCTTAAATATTTGTATTATTCAGTGAATTTCTGATTGAGTGGCTCTAAGAAATAGGCTGCTGAGAACTTTGCATTTGTGCATTATTCACTGAAATTATGAGTCAGTGGCCATATGAAATGAAATCCTAACTAATCCACACGTGCATATTATACACTGAGGCTATGTATGAGTGTCCAAATGAAATAGACTCCTGGCTACCCAACGGGTGTGCATTATTCACAGAGGTTTTGAATGAATGTCCATAGAAAATAGACTCCAAATTATTCTCCTGGCATGTATTATTCAGTGAGGCTTACAAGATGTGGCCATATTAATTAGATGCCTTACTATATCAAGTGTCTCTCTTATTCACTGAGGCTCTGAAAATGTGTCTACATGAAATAGACTCCTGACTACACCACATTATTCAGTGACACTCCGAATGAATTTACAAAGAACTCAAACAGATTTACAGGACAAAAACAAACAAGCCCATTCAGAAATGGGCAAAGGATATGAACAGACACTTTACAAAAGAAGACATACATGAGGCCAACCAACATATGAAAAAGTGCTCATCATCGCTGGTCATTAGAGAGATGCAAATCAAAACCACATTGAGATACCATCTCACGCTAGTTAGAATGGTGATCATTAAAAAATCTGGAGACAGCAGATGCTGGAGAGGATGTGGAGAAATAGGAACACTCTTACACTGTTGGTGGGAGTGTAAATTAGTTCATTCATTGTGGAAGACAGTGTGGTGATTCCTCAAGGACCTAGAAATAGAAATTTCATTTGACCCAGGAATCCCATTACTGGGTATATATCCAAAGGACTATAAATCGTTCTTTTATAAGGACACATGCACACGAATGTTCATTGCAGCACTGTTTACAATAGCAAAGACCTGGAACCAACCCAAATGCCCAATGATGATAGACTGGACTGGGAAAATGTGGCACATATACACCATGGAATATTATGCAGCAATCAAAAATGATGAGTTTGTGTCCTTTGTAAGGACATGGATGAATATGGAGAACATCATTCTCAGCAAACTGACACAAGAACTGAAAAAGAAATACCGCATGTACTCACTGATAAGTGGGTGAGAAAAATGAGATCACATGGACACAGAGAGGTGGCCTACTATACACTGGGGTCTATTGGGGGGAATGGGGGAGGGACAGTGGGGGGGAGCTGGGGAGGGATAGCCTGGGGATGAATGCCAAGTGTGGGTGAAGGGGAGGAAGGCAGCAAAACACACTGCCATGTGTGTATCTATGCAAATATCTTACACGTTCTGCACATGTACCCCAAAACCTATAATGCAATAAAAATTTTAAAAAAATAAAATAAAATAAAATAAATGCTCAGTTGTTTTACACTAAAAAAAAAAAAAAATTCAGAAACCAACTCAGAACAACACAGCTTCATGGAAATTGAAGAACTGGCTTTTGAATGTTGATTGGATAAACAATGAAATGAATGCAGAAATAAAGTTTTTTGAAACAAACGAGAAAGAAGGCACAACATACCAGAATCTCTGGGACACATTTAAAGCAATCTGTAGAGTAAAATATATAGCAATAAGTGCCACATGAGAAGAGTGGCACCCTATCGTCAAAATTGAAAGATCTAGGGAAGGAAGATTAAAAAAAAAAAAACTCAAAACCTAGCAGAAGACAAGAAATAACTAAGATAAGAGCAGAACTGAAGGAGATAGAGACACGAAAAACCCTTCAAAAAATCAATAAATACAAGAGCTGGTTTTTCGAAAGATCAAGAAAATAGACAGACCACCCAGAATGATAAAAAAAGAAGAGAGAGAACAACCAAACAGAAGCAATAAAAAACGATAAAGGGGAAATCACCACAGATTCCACAGAAATTCAAACCATCATCAGAGAATACTACAAACAACTCTATGCACATAAACTAGTAAACAAGGAAGAAATTGATAAATTCCTGGACACCTCCTTCCTCCCAAGCCTAAATCACGAGGAAGCAAAAACTATGAATAGATCAATAACAAGGTCTGAAGTCGAGGGAGCATATAAGAGGTTAGCACACAAAAAAAGCCCTGGTCCAGATGGATTCACAGCCGAATTCTACCAGACACACAAAGAGCTGATACCATTTCTTCTGAAACTATTCCAAATAATCAAAAAGAGGGTACCCTTCCCCAATCATTTTATGAGACCAACATCATCCTGATACCAAAACCCAGTAGAGATTCAACAAGAAAAGAAAACTTCAGGCCAATATCCATGATGAACATAGGTGCAAAAATCTTCAATAAAATACTGGCAAAAGGATTGCAACAGCACATTAAAAAACTTATCCATCATGATAAAGTAGGATTCATCCCGGGCATGCAAGGCTGGTTCAACATATGCCAGTCTATAAACGTCATTCACCACATTAACAGAACCAAAAACAAAAACCACATGCTTATCTCAATTGATGCAGAGAAGGCATTTGACAAAACTCAACAGTCTTTTATGCTAAAAACTCTCAATAAACTCGGTATTGATGGAACATATCTCAAAGTAATAAAAGCTATTTATGACAAACCAACAGCCAATATCATCCTTAATGGGCAAAAACTGGAAGCATTCCCTTTGAAATCCGGCACGAGACAAGAATGCCCTCTCTCACCACTCCTATTCAACATAGTACTAGAAGTTCTAGCCAGAGCAATCAGGCAAGAAAAAGAAATAAAGTGTATTCGAATAAGAAAGTAGAAAGCCAAATTGTCTCTATTTGCAGATGACATGATAGAATACCTAGAAGATCCCATCACCTCTGCAAAAATTCCTGAAACTGATAAGCAACTTCAGCAAAGTCTCAGGATATAATATCAATGTGAAAATATCACAAGCATTCCTATATACCAATAACAGACTTAAAGAGAACCAAATCAAGAACGAACTGCCATTCACAATTGCTACAAAGAGAATAAAATACCTAGGAATACAACTTACAAGGAACGTAAGGGACCTCTTCAAGGAAAACTACAAACCACTGCTCAATGGAATAAGAGAGGACACAAACAGATGGAGAAACATTCCATGTTTATGGTTAGGAAGAATCAATATCGTGGAAATAGCTATGCTGCCCAAATTAATTGACAATATTAACGCTATCCCCATCAAGCTACCATTGAATTTCCTCACAGAACTGGAAAAAACCACCATGAACTTCATATGGAACCAAAAAAGAGCCAGCATAACCAAGTCAATTCTAAGGGAAAAGAACGCAGCGGGAGGCATCACACTGCCAGACTTCAAACTATACTACCAGGCTACAGTAATCAAAACTGCATCGTTCTGGTACTGAAACAGAAATATAGACCAATGGAACAGAACAGAGGCATCAGAGGCAAATTAACATGTCCACAACCATATAATCTTTGATAAACCAGACAAAAACAAGCAATGGGGAAAGATTTCCTGTTCAACAAATGGTGTTAGGAAAACTGTTTAGCCATGTGCAGAAAGCAGAAACTGGACCCCTTTCTGACACCTTACACTAAAATTAACTAACTCCAGATGGATTAAAGACTTAAACAGAAGACCTGGCAACATAAAAACCCTAGAAGAAAATCTAGGCAAAACCATTCAGGACATGAGTAGGCAAAAACTTCATGACCCAAACACCAAAAGCATTGGCAACAAAAGCCGAAATAGACAAATGGGAACTTATCAAACTCCACAGATTTTGCTCTGCAAAAGAAAGAGTCACTAGAGTGAATCAGCAACCAACAGATTGGGAAAAAATCTTTGCAGTTTACCCAACTGACAAAGGGCTGATATCCAGAATTTACAAAGAACTCAAACAGATTTACAGAAAGAAACAATCAAGCCCATTCAAAAATGGGCAAAGTATATGAACAGACACTTTAAAAAGGAAGACATACATGAGGCAGACAAACACATGAAAAAATGCTCATCATCACTGGTCATTAGAGAGATGCAAATCAAAACCACATTGAGATACCATCTCACGCCAGTTAGAATGGCGATCATTAGAATATCTGGAGAAAACGGATGCTGGAGAGGTTGTGAAGAAATAGGAAAACTCTTACGCTCTTGGGGGGAGTGTAAATTAGTTCAAACATTCTGGAAGACAGTGTGGCAATACCTCAAGGATCTAGAAATAGAAATTCCATTTGACCCAGCAATCCCATTACTGGGTATATATTTAAAGAAATATAAATCATTCTACTATAAGGACACATGCAGACGAATGTTCATTGCAGCACTGTTTACAATAGCAAAGACCTGGATCAAACCCAAATGCCCATCGATGATAGAATGGACTGGGAAAATGTGGCATATATACACCATGGAATATTATGCAGCAATCAAAAATGACGAGTTTATGTCCTTTATAAGGACATGAATGAATCTAAAGCGTTCTCAGCAAACTGACACAAGAACAGAAAAGAAAATACCACATATTCTCACTCATAGGCAGGTGAGAAAAATGAGAACACATGGACAGAGTGGGGGGGTACTACACACAGGGATCTATTCGGGGGAATTTGGGGAGGCATAGCCTGGGGAAACATGTAAAATGTGGGTTACGGAAAGGAAGGGAACAAACACACTGCCATTTGTGTGCTTATGCATCTATCTTGCACGTTCTGAACATGTACCCCCAAACCTAAAATGCAATAAAAATTAAAAAAAATAGACTAGTGTCTATTCCACAAGTGTGCATTTTTCGATGAGGCTATAAATAAGAGGCTATATAAAGTAGACTCCTAACGCTTCGACAGGTGTGTGTTACTTAGTGAGGCTTTGATTGTGTGAACATATCAAACAGGATTCTGTCTATCTTAAATATTTGTATTATTCAGTGAATCTCTGAATGAGTGGCTCTATGAAATTGACTGCTGAGTACTTTACATTTGTGCATGATTCATTGAAATTACCAATCAGTGGCCATGTGAAATGAAATTCTGACTAATCCACATGTGCATATTATCCATTGAGGGTATGAATGAGTGTACAAATGAAATAGACTCCTGGCTACCCCATGGGTGTGCATTATTCACCCAGGATCTGAATGAATGTCCATCGAAAATAGACAAAACTATTCTCCAGGTGTGTATTACTCAGTGAGGCTTAAAAGATGTGGCCATATTAATTAGATGCCTTATTATAGCAAGGGTCTCTTATTCACTGAGGCTCTGAAAATGTGTCTACATGAAATAGACTCCTGACTACACCACATTATTCAGTGACCCTTCGAATGAGAGGCCACATGAAAAAGTCTACTTACAATTCCACAGATGTGCATTATTGAATGAGACTCTAAATGAGGGGATATAAGTAAATCCGGACTATTTTCCTAGGTGTGTACATTTAGTGAGGCTCTCAATGAGAGGCCATAGGATAGAGACTTCTGACTATTCCGCAGATATGCATTATTCATTGATTCTATGAATGAGTGGCCATAAACAATAGACTCCAGAGTATATCACAAGTGTGTAACGGCCATATGAAACAGACTTCTCGTTACTCCTCATGTGCGTTATTCACTGTTTGTCTGAATGAGTAGCCGTATGAGAGACTCCTGATTATTCTCCATGTGTACATTATTCAAACAGGTTCTGTATGACTTTCCATACCAAATAAACTCCTGACACTCCCCCAGTTGTGTATTACTCAGCAATACCCAGAATTAGTGTTCATATTAATTAAAATCCTGTCTATCACCCAGGTGTGTATAACTCAGGAAGGCATTTAATTTGTTGCTATCTTAAACAGTGCTGTGATTACTTCATAGAAGTTTTTTATTCACTGAAAGTGTGAATGAGACGCCAGAAAGAATTGACACCTGACTACTGCTGCATTGTGAATTACTCAATAAGGTTCTAATGGGAGGTAGTATGAAATAGAATCCTGAGGATTCCCCAGGTTTGTATCATTAAGAAAGGCACATAGTGTGTGGCCATACAAAAAGTGCTCGACTATTCTGCCCCTGTGAATTATTCACTGAGGCTCTAAATGAATGGCTACATGAAGTAGATTCTTAACACTTCTCCAGGTGTGTATTGAATGAGACTCTGAATAAGTGGGCATATAATAGAGACACTTGTGTATTTCCCATGTGTGTATTACTTACAGAGACTCTGAATGTTTACTCATTTGAAGTAGACACTTGACTATTTCTGAGGGGGATTATGCATTGAGGCCCTGAATGAGTGGCAACCTGAAAGAGATTCCTGACATCATATATGCATATTATTCACTGAAACACTGAAAGAGTGGGCCTATGTAATGGACCCCATTTTACTCCACAGGTGTGTGATATTTTTTGACTCTCCAAACGAATCACCATATGGAATAGACTAGTGATTATTTCCCAACTGTGCAGTATTTTAAGAGATGCTGTATAAATGTCCATATCAAATAGTCTCCTGACTATCACACATGTGTGTATCATTCACGTAGTGGCGTAATTTGGGGCTACCGTACATAGGGACCTCACTAACCCACAGGTGTTTACTATGCACTGAAGCTCTCAATGAGAGGACATATGAAATAGACTCCTTACTATTGCCCCACTGTGAATTTTTCGGTAATGCTTTGATTGAGGAGCCATATGACCTGGACTCTGAAAATTTCCAAGGTGGGGATTCTTCAGTGAGTTTCTGAACGAGTTACCACAGAAAATAGGATCATGACTCTATCCTCTTGACTCTTTCCCAACTGTGTATGTTTCACTGAGTCACTGGGTGAACGGTCATATCAAATAGTCTCCAGACTATTTCCCAGGTGTGCATTATTCAGTGAGTCTCTGAATAAGTGGTTATATATGATAGAATCTGAAGTGTTTTCCAGATTATATAATTCTTAAATGAGGTTCAGAATAAGTGGCCATGTAAAATACACTCCTGAATTTCCATGGTTCTGTATTATTCTGTGAGGCTCTGAATGAGTGGCCATAAAACAGTAACTCCTGAATACTCCGCAGGTGTGCGTTTTTACATTTGGTATCTAAATGAGTGGCTATACGAAATAGAATCCTGATTTTCCCCAAGGTGTATGTTATTCAGTTAGGTTCTGAATATGTGGCTATACCAAATAAAATCCTGACGTTCCCCAAGGTGTATATCATTCAGTTATGTTCTGAATATATGCCTATACCAAATAGAATTATGAATAAAATTCAGGTGTTCCTTATACGATGAATCTCTGAAATAGATGTCATATGTAATAGCGTCCTGAGTATTTCCCAGGTATGTATTATTCACTGAGGCTCTAAAACCCTGGCCATATAAAATTCTTTTTTGACTAGTCCACAGGTGTGTATTATTGACTCAGACTTTGAATATTTGGGCATATGGAATAGATTAGTGACTATTCTAAATTTGTGTATTACTCACTGAGGCTTTGATTTTGTGGCCATATAAAAGAGACTAGTGTCTGTTCCATACGTGTGCATTATTTGCTGAGGCTGTAAATGAGAGGCTATATAAACTAGACTCCTAATTCTTCACGAGGTGTCTGTTACTCAGTGGGGCTCTGATTTTGTGACCATGCGAAACAGGATTTTGTCTATCTTTAATATTTGTATTATTCAGTGAATCTCTGAATAAGTGGCTTTATGTAATAGACTGCTGAGTACTTTACATTTGTGCATTATTAACTGAAATTACGAGTCAGTGGCCATATGAAATGAAATACTGACTAATCCGCACGTGCATATTATCCACAGAGGCTATGAATGAGTGTCCAAATAAAATAAGCTCCTGGATACCCCACGGGTGTGCATTATTCACCGAGGCTCTGAATAAATTTCCATCGCAAATAGACTCCAAATTATTTTCCAGGTGTGTACTATTCAGTGAGGCTTACAAGATGTGGCCATATAAATTAGATGTCTTACTATAGCAAGGGTCTCTCTTATTCACTGAGGCTCTGAAAATGTGTCTACATGAAATAGACTCCTGACTACATCACGTTATTCAGTGACACTCCGAATGAGAGGCCACATGAAAAAGTCTCCTTACTATATCACATGTATGCATTATTGAGTGAGACTCTAAATGAGGGGATATAAGTAAATCCTGACTATTTTCCCAGTTGTGTACATTTAGTGAGGCTCTCAATGTAAGGCCATAGGATAGAGACTTCTGAAAATTCTGCAGGTGTGCATTATTCAGTGATTCTCTAAATGAGTTGCCGTAAACAATAGACTCCAGACTATATCTCAAGTGTGTAATGTTCAGTGAGTCTGTGAAGGAACGGCCATAAGAATCACACTTCTCATTATTCCACATGTGCCTTATTCACTGTTTGTCTGAATGAGTAGCCATATGACATAGACTCCTGATCATTCTCCATGTGTGCATTATTCACACAGTTTCTGTAGGAGCGTCGATAACAAATAGACTCCTGAAACTCCCACAATTGTCTCTTACTCAGAAATACCAAAAATTAGAGTTCATATGAAATAAAATTCTGACTATCACCCAGGTGTGTATCACTCAGGAAGGCACTAAATTTCTGGCTATCATAAACAGTGCCCTGATTACTCCATAAAAATTTATTATTTACTGAATCTTTGAATGAGAGGGCAGAAAGAATAGACACCTGACTATTGCTACATTGTGAATTATTCAATAAGGTTTTAAATGTGTGGTAGTATGAAATAGAATTCTGAGGATTCCCCAGGTTAGTATCATTCAGGGAGGCATGTAGCATGTGGCCCTATAAAAAATCCTTGACTATTACACCGGTGTGAATTAGTCACTGAGGCTCTAAATGAGTGGCTACATGAATTAGACTCAAATCTCTTCCCCAGGTGTGTATTACTGAATGAGACTCTGACTAAGTGGGCATAGAAAAGAGACTCTTGTGTATTGCCCATGTGTGCATTACTTACAGAGACTCTGAATGTGTACTTATTTGAAGTAGACCCTTGACTATTTCTGAGGGTAGTATTATGCACTGAGGCCCTGAACGAGTGGCCATGTGAAAAAGATTCCTGACTTCTCAGAAACACATATTATTCACTGAAACACTGAAAGTGAGGCGTTATGTAATATACCCCATTTTACTCCACAGGTGTGCATTAATTTTTCACTCTCCAAGTGGATCACCATGTGAAATAGACTAGTGATTATTCCCCAAATTTGCAGTATTCATAGAGGTGCTGTATGAGTGTCCATATCAAATAGTCTCCTGACTACCTTACATGTGTGTATCATTCACGTAGCTGCATAGTTTGGGGCTACCATAAAGAGGGTCCTGACTACTCCACAGCTGTTTCTTATGCACTGAAACACTCAATGAGAGGTCATATGAAACAGATTCGTTACTATTGCCACATATTGCATTATTCGGTAATGCTTTGATTGAGTGGCCATAGAACCTGGACTCTGATTATTTCCAGGGTTGGTATAATTCACTGAGTTTCAAAATGATTTACCACATAGAATAGACTCACGACTCTATCCTCTTGACTATTTCTCATCTGTGCATTTTTCACTGAGTAACTGGGTGAACGGTCATATGAAATAGTCTCCAGATTAATCCAAAGGTGTACATTATTCATTGAGTTTCTGAATAAGTGGCTATATATAATAGAATCCTGAGTATTTTTCAGATATATATGAATCTTCAATGAGGTTCTGAATAAGTGGCCATGTAAAATACACTCCTGAATTTCCATAGTTCTGTATTATTCTGTGAGGCTCTGAATGCGTGGCCATAAAATAGTGACTCCTGAATTCTCCGCAGGTGGGCGTTTTTACATTCGGTATCTAAATGAGTGGGTATAGGAAATAGAGTCCTGACTTTGCCCAAGGTGGATGTTATTCAGTTAGGTTCTGAATATGTGGCTATACGAAATAGAATTCTGACTACAATACAGGTGTTCTTTTTTCAATGAATCTCTGAAATAGATGCCATATGTAATAGCGTCCTGAGTATTCCCTAGGTATGTATTATTCACTGAGGCTCTAAAGCTTTGGCCATATGAAACTGTTTTTGTGACTAATTTACAGATGTGTATTATTGACTCTGACTTTGAATATTTGGGCATAGGGCATAGACTAGTGACTATTATACTGTTGTGTATTACTCACTCAGGCTTTGATTTTTTGACCATATGAAACAGACAAGTGTCTATTCCACACGTGTGCATTATTCGCTGAGGCTGTAAATGAGAGGCTATATAAAGTAGACTCCTAAGGCTTCCCCAGGTGTGTGTTACTTAGTGAGGCTCTGATTGTGTGATAATATGAAACAGGATTCTATCTTAAATATTTGTATTATTCAGTGAATCTCTGAATGAGTGGCTCTATGAAATAGACTGCTGAGTACCTTACATTTTTGCATTATTCACAGAAATTGCGAGCCAGTGGCCATGTGAAATGAAATCCTGAAAAATCCACACGTGCATATTATCCACTGAGGCTATTAATGAGTGTGCAAATAAAATAGACTCCTGGCTAGCACACGGGTGTGCATTATTCACCAAGGCTCTGAATGAATGTCCATCTAAAATATACTCCAAATTATTCTCCAGTTGTGTATTATTCAATTAGGCTTACAGGATGTGGCCATATTAATCAGCTGCCTTACTATAGGAAGGGACTCTTTTATTCACTGAGGCTCTGAAAATGTATCTACAGGAAATATACTCCTGACTACACCACATTATTCAGTGACCCTTCGAATTAGAGGCCACATGGAAAAGTCTCCTTACTATTCCACACGTGTGCATGATTGAGTGAGACTCTAAATGAGGGGATATAAGTAAATCCTGACAATTTTCCCAGTTAGGTACATTAAGTGAGGCTCTCAATGAGTGGCCATTGGATAGAGACTTCTGATTATTTCGCAGGTGTGCATTATTCAGTGATTCTCTGAATGAGTGGCCATAAACAATAGACTCCAGACTATATCACAAGTGTGTAATATTCAGTGAGGCTGTGAAAGAACGACCATATTAAAAGACTTCTCATTATTCCACATGTGTGTTACTGTTTGTCTGAATGATTAGCCGTATGACATAGACTCCTGATTATTCTCCATGTGTGCATTATTCAAACATGTTCTGTATGAGTGTCCATACCAAATAGACTCCTGACATTGTCCCAGTTGTGTATTACTCAGAAATACTCAGAATTAGAGTTCATATGAAATAAACTCCTGACTATCACCACGGTGTGTATCACTCAGGAAGGCACTTAATTCGTGGCTATCTTAAGCAGTGCCCTGATTACTGCATATAATTTTATTATTCACTGAAACTTTGAATTAGAGGCCAGAAAGAATAGACACCTGACTATTGCTCCATCGTGAATTATTCAATAAGGTTCTAAATGTGTGGTAGTATAAAATAGAATCCTGAGGATTCCCCAGGTTTGTATCATTCAGGGAAGCACATAGTGAGTGATCATATAAAAAATGCTCAATTATTATTCCGGTGTGAACTATTCACTGAGGCTCTAAATGTATGACTACATGAAGTAGACACTTAACTCTTCCCCAGGTGTCTATTATGGAATGAGACTCTGACTAAATGGGCATAGAAAAGAGAGTATTCTGTATTGCCCATGGGTACATTACTGACAGAGACTCTGAATGTGTACTTATTTGAAGTAGACCCTTGACTATTTCTGAGGGGAGTATTATCCACTGAGGACATGAACACGGGGCCATGTGAAAGAGATTCATGACTTATACACATATTACTCACTGAAACACTGAAAGAGTGGCCTTATGTAATAGACCCCAATTTACTCAAGTGTGTGTTATTATTTGACTTCCCAAACGAATCACCATGTGAAATAGACTAGTAATAATTCCCCAAATGTGCAGTATTCGTAGAGGTGCTGTATGAGTGTCCATATGAAATAGTCTTCTGACTATCACACTTGTGTGTACCTTTCACGTAGCTGCGTAATTTGGGGCTAACTTAAAGAGGGTCCTGACTACTCCACAGCTGTTTATTATGAACTGAAGCTCTCAATCAGAGGCCTTATAAAATAGACTCCTTACTATTGCCACATATTGCATTATCCGTTAATGTTTGATTGAGTGTCCATATGACCTGGACTCTGACTGTTTCCAAGGTGGGTATTCTTCAGTGAGTTACTGAACGAGTTACTACAAAAAATAGACTCATTACTCTATCCTCTTGACTATTTATCAGCTGTTCATTTTTCACTGAGTCACTGGGTGAACGGTCATATCTAGTAGTCTCCAGATTATTGCCAAGGTGTACATTATTCAGTGAGTCTCTGAATAAGTGGCTTTATATAATAGAATCTTGAGTATTTTCCAGATATATATAATTCTTCAATGAGGTTCTGAATAAGTGGCAATGTTAAACGCACTCCTGAATTTCCATAGTTCTGTATTATTCTGAGAGGCTCTGAATGAGTTGCCATCAAATAGTGACTCCTGAATACTTCGCAGGTGTGCGTTTTTACATTCGGTATCTAAATGAGTGGCTATATGAAATAGAATTCTGACTTTTCTTAAGGTGTATGTTATTCATTTAAGTTCTGAATATGTGGCTATATAAAATAGAATCCTGACTTTCCTCAAGGTGTATGTCCTTCAGTTAGGTTCTGAATATGATGCTGTACGAAATAGAATTCTGACTACAATACAGGTGATCCTTATGCAATAAATCTCTGAAATAGATGCCATATGTAATAGCGTCCTGATTATTCCCCAGGTATGTATTATACACTGAGGTTATAGAATTTTGGCCATATAAAATTGTTTTTTGACTAGTCCAAAGGTGTGTTTTATTCACTCTGACTTTGAATATTTGGGCATATGGAATAGACTAGTGACTATTCACAAGTTGTGTATTACTTACTGAGGCTTTGATTTTGTGGCCATATAAAATAGACTACTGTCTATTCCACACGTGTGCATTATTCGCTGATGTTGTAAATGAGAGGCTATATAAAATAGACCTCTAATTCTTCCCCACGCGTGTGTTACCCAGTGAGGCTCTGATTGTGTGACCATATGAAACAGGATTCTGTCTATCTTAAATATTTGTATTATTCAGTGAATCTATGAATGAGTGGCTCTATGAAGTAGGCTGATGAGTACTTTACATTTTTGCATTATTCACAGAAATCATGAGTGAGTGGCCATATGAAATGAAATTCTGACTAATCCAAAAGTGCATATTATCCACTGAGGCTATGAATGAGTGTCCAAACAAAAGAGACTCCTGGCTAGCCCAGGAGTGTGCATTATTCACCGAGGCTCTGAATGAATGTCCATCGCAAATAGACTCCAAATTATTCTCCAGGTGTGTATTATTCAATTAGGCTTACAGGATGTGGCCATATTAATTAGATGCCTTATTATAGCAAGGGTCTCTCTTATTCACTGAGGCTCTGAAAATGTGTCTAGGGGAAATAGACTCCTGAATACACCACATTATTCAGTGACACTCCGAATGAGAGGCCACATGGAAGTCTCCTTACTATTGAACAGGTGTGCATGATTGAGTGAGACTCTAAATAAGGGGATTATAAGTAAATCCTGACTATTTTCCCAGGTGTGTACATTAAGTGAGGCTCTCAATGAGAGGCCATTGGATAGAGACTTCTGACCCTTCTGCAGGTGTGCATTATTCAGTGATTCTCTGAATGAGTAGCCATAAACAATAGACTCCAGACTATATCACAAGTGTGTAATATTCAGTGAATCTGTGAAAGAACGACCATGTGAAACAGACTTCTCGTTACTGCACATGTGTGTTATTTCCTGTTTGTCTGAATGAGTAGCCTATGACATAGACTCCTGATTATTCTCCATGTGTGCATTATTCAAACATGTTATGTATGAGTGTCCATACCAAATAGATTCTTGACACTACCCCAGTTGTGTATTAGAGTGCAATACCCAGAATTAGAGTTCATATTAAATAAAATCCTGACTATCACGCAGATGTGAATCACTCATGAAGGCACTTAATTCGTGGCTATCTTAAAGAGTGCCCTAATTACTCCATAGAAGTTTATTATTCACTGAAACTGTGAATGAGACGCCAGAAAGAATAGACACCTGACTATTGCTACATTGTGAATTATTCAATAAGGTTGTAAATGTGTGGTAGTATGAAATAGAATCCTGAGGATTCCCCAGGTTTTTATCATTCAGGGAGGCACATAACGAGTGGCCATATAAAAAGTTCTCGACTATTACACTGGTGTGAATTATTCATTGAGGCTCTAAGTGAGTGGCTACATGAAGTAGAGTCTTAACTCTTCCCCAGGTGTGTATTATTGAATGAGACTCTGACTAAGTGGGCATAGAAAAGAGACTCTTTTGTATTGCCCCTGTGTGCATTACTTACAGAGACTCTGAATGTGTACCTATTTGAAGTATACACTTGACTATTTCTGAGGGGAGTATTATGCACTGAGTCCTTGAACGAGTGGCCATGTGAAAGAGATTTCTGACTTACTGGATATACATATTGTTGACTGAAACACTGAAAAAGTGGCCTTATGTAATAGACCCCATTTGACTCCACAGGTTTGCGGTATTTTTTTTTAATTTTTATTTCATTTTAGGTTTTGGGGTATATGTGCAGAACGTGCAAGTTAATTGCATAGGTACACATATGGCAGTGTGTTTTGCTGCCTTCCCCCACTTCAACCACACTTGGCATTATTTTTCTGAAAATCCCTCCACAGCTCCCCCCTTGCTCTCCCTCCCCATTCCCCCAACAGACCCCTGTGTGTAGCACACCCACTCCCTATGTCCTTGTGTTCTCATTTTTCTCACCCGCCTATGAGTGATAATATGCGGTATTTCCTTTTCTCTTGTCGTGTCAGTTTGCTGAGAATGATGTTCTCCACATTCATCCATGTCCTTACAATGGACACAAACTCATCATTTTTGATTGCTGCGTAATATTCCATGGTGTATATGTGCCAAATTTTCCCAGTATAGTCTATCATCGATGGGCATTTGGGTTGGTTCCAGGTCTTTGCTATTGTAAACAGTGCTGCAATGAACATTCGTGTGCATGTGTCCTTATAGTAGAACAATTTATATTCCTTTGGATATATACCCAGTAATGGGATTGCTGGGTCAAATGGAATTTCTATTTCTAGGTCCCTGAGGAATAACCACACTGTCTTCCACAATGGTTGAACTAATTTACACTCCCACCAACAGTGTAGAAGTGTTCCTATTTCTCCACATCCTCTCCAGCATCTGCTGTCTCCAGATTTTTTAATGATCGCCATTCTAACCAGCGTGAGATGGTATCTCAATGTGGTTTTGATTTGCATTTCTCTAATGTCCAGTGATGATGGGCATTTTTTCATGCGTTTGTTGGCCTCATGTGTGTCTTCTTTTGGAATGTGTCTGTTCATATTCTTTGCCCATTTTTGAATGGACTTGTTTGATTTTTTTTCCTGTAAATCTTTTTGAGTTCTTTGTAAATTCTGGATATCAACCTTTTGTCAGATGCATAAATTGCAAAGATTTTTTTCCCACTCTGTTGGCTGCCGATTCACTCTGGTGATGGTTTGTTTTGCCCTGCAAAAGCTGTGAAGTTTGATTAGGTCCCAATGGTCTATTTTGGCTTTTGTTGCCAATGCTTTTGGTGTTTTTGTCATGAAGTCCTTGCCTACTCCTATGTCTTGTATGGTTTTGCCTAGATATTCTTCTAAGGTTTTTATGGTGCCTGGACTGATGTTTAAGTCGTTAATCCATCTGGAGTTAATTTTAGTGTAAGGTGTCAGGAAGGGGTCCAGTTTCTGCTTTTTGCATGTGGCTAGCCAGTTTTCCCAACACCATTTATTAAACAGGGAATCCTTTCCCTATTGCTTGTTTTTGTCAGGTTTATAAGGATTATATGGTTGTAGATAGGATGTGTTGCCTCCGATGCCTCTGTTCTGTTCCATTGGTCTATATCTCTGTTTTGTTACCTGTACCATGCTGTCTTGGTTACTGTAGCCTTGTAGTATACTTTGAAGACTGGTAGTGTGATGCCTCCCACTGTGTTCTTTTTGCTTAGAATTGACTTGGCTATGTGGGCTCTCTTTTAGTCCCATATGAAGTTCATTATGGTTTTTTCACTTCTATGAAGAAATTCAATGGTAGTTTGATGGGAACAGCATTGACTGTGTAAATTACTTTGGCACTATAGCCATTTTCACGATATTGATTCTTCCTAACCACGAACATTAAATGTTTCTCCATCTGTGTGTGTCCTCTCTTATTTCGTTGAGCAGTGGTTTGTAGTTTTCCTTAAAGAGGTGCCTTATGTTCCTTGTGAGTTGTATTCGTAGGTATTTTATTTTCTTTGTAGCAATTGTGAATGGCAGTTCGTTCTTGATTTGGTTCTCTTTAACTCTGTTATTGCTGTATAGGAATGCTTGTGATTTTTGCACATTGGTTTTATATCCTGAGACTTTGCTGAAGTTGGTTATCAGTTTCAGGAGATTTGGGGCTGAGGTGATGGGGTCTTCTAGGTATACTATTATGTCGTCTGCAAATAGAGACAATTTGGCTTCCACCTTTCCTATTTGAATACACGTTATTTCTTTTACTTTCCTGTTTGCTCTGGCTAGAACTTCCAGGAATATGTTAAATAGGAGTGGTGAGAGAGGGCATTCTTGTCTAGTGCTGGATTTCAAAGGGAATGCTTCCAGTTTTCACCCATTAAGTATGATATTGCCTGTTGGTTTGTTGTAAATAGCTTTTATTACTTTGAGATATGTTCCATCAATACCGAGTTTGTTGAGGGTTTTTAGCATAAAGGGCTGTTGAATTTTGTCAAATGCCTTCTCTGCGTCAATTGAGATCATCATGTGGTTTTCGTTTTTACTTCTGTTTATGTGGTGAATTACGTTTATAGACTTGGGTATGTTGAACCAGCCTTGCATCCCCGGGATGAATTCTACTTAATCATGATGGATAAGTTTTTTAATGTGCTGTTGCCGTCTGTTTGACAGAATTTTATTGAAGATTTTTGCATCTATGTTCATCATTGATATTGGCCTGAAGTTTTCTTTTCTTTTTGAGTCTCTACCTGATTTTGCTATCAGAATGATATTGATCTCATAAAATGATTTGGGAAGGGTTCCCTCTTTTTGGATTATTTGGAATAGTTTCAGAAGAAATTGTACCAGCTCCTCTTTGTGTGTCTGGTAGAATTCAGTTGTGAACCCATCTGGACCTGGGCTTTTTTTCTTCGGTAGGCTCTTAATTGATGCCTCAACTTTAGTCCTTTTTATCTGTCTATTCATTGTTTCAGCTTCCTCCTAGTTTAGGTTTGGGAGGACACATGTGTCAAGAAATTTATCCATTTCTTCCTGTTTTACTAGTTTTTATGCATAGAGTTGTTTGCAGTATTCCCTGATGATGGTTTGAATTTCTGTGGCATCTGTGTTGATTTCCCCTTTATCGTTTATTATTGCATCTATTTGGTTGTTCTCTCCTTTCTTTTTTATCATTCTGGCTAGTGGTTTGTCTATTTTGTTGATCTTTTCACAAAACAAGCTCTTGAATTTATTGATTTTTTGAAGGGTCTTTCGTGTCTCTATCTCCTTCAGTTCTGCTCTGATCTTAGTTTATTTTTTTGTCTTTGGCTAGGTTTTGTGCATTTTTGATCTTGCTCCTCTAGCTCTTTCAATTTTGACGATAGGGTGTCAATTTTGGATCTCTCCACTCTTCTCATGTGGGCACTTATTGCTATATATTTTCCTCTACAGACTGCTATAAATGTGTCTCAGAGATTCTGGTATGTTGAGTCTTCTTTCTTGTTGGTTTTGAAAAACTTCTTTATTTCTGCCTTCGTTTCATTGTTTATCCAATCAACATTCAAGAGCCAGTTGTTCAGTTTCCATTTAGCTGTGCGGTTCTGAGTTAGTTTCTGAATTCTGAGTTCTTACTTGATTGCAGTATGGTCTGAGAGACTGTTTGTAATGATTTCAATTGTTTTGCATTTGCTGAGGAGTGCTTTACTTCCAATTATGTGGTCAATTTTGGAGTAGGTGTGATGTGGTGCTGAGAAGAATGTATATTCTGTGGATTTGTGGTGGAGAGTTCTGTAAATATCTATCAGGTTTGCTTGTTCGAGGTCTGAGTTCAAGTCCTGGATATCCTTGTTAATTTTCTGTCTGGTTGATCTGTCTGATATTGACAGGGGAGTGTTACAGTCTACCACTATTATTGTGTGGGAGTCTAAGTCTCTTTGTAAGTCGTTAAGAACTTGCCTTATTTATCTGGGTGCTCCGGCATTGGGTCCATATATATTTAGGATCGTTAGCTCTTCTTGTTGTATCGATCCTTTTACCATTATGTAATGACATTCTTTGTCCCTTTTGATCTTTGTTGCTTTAAAGTCAATTTTATCAGAGAGGAGAATTGCAACTCCTTCTTTTTTTTTGCTCTCCATTTGCTTGGTAAATCTTCCTCCATCCCTTTATTTTGAGCCTTTTGAATCTTTGCATGTGAGATGGGTTTCCTGGATACAGCACACCGATGGGTTTTGATTTTTTATCCAATTTGCCAGTCTCTGTCTTTTGATTGGTGGATTTAGCCCATTTACATTTAACGTTAATATTGTTATGTGTGAATTTGATAGTGCCATTTTGATGCTAGCTTGCTCTTTTGTCCATTGGTTTATGTAGATTCTTCATTTTGTTGATGCTCTTTAGAATTTGGTATGCTTTTAGCATGGCTGGTACTGGTTGTTTCTTTCTATGTGTAGTGCCTATTTCAGGAGCGCTTGTAAAGCCTGTCTAGTGGTGATAAAATCTCTGAGTACTTGCTTGTTCGTGAAGGATTTTATTTTTCCTTCACTTATGAAGCTCAGTTTGGCTGGATGTAAAATTCTGGGTTGAAAGGTCTTCTTTTTTCCTTTTTTTTTTTTTTTGAGACGGAGTTTCACATTTATTACCCAGGCTGGAGTTCAATGGCTTGATCTTGGCTCACCACAGTCTCCGCCTCCTGGGTTCAGGCAATTCTCCTGCCCCAGCCTCCCGTGTATCTGGTACTACAGGCACGTGACACCATTCCCAGCTATTTTTTTTTTTTGTATTTTTAGTAGAGATGGGGTTTCACCATGTTGACTAGCATGGTCTCGATCTCTTGACCTCATGATCCACCTGCCTCGGCCTCCCAAAGTGCTGGGATTACAGGCTTGAGCCACCGTGCCCGGCCAGAAAGTTCTTTTCTTTTAGAATGTTGAATATTGGACCCCACTCTCTTCTGGCTTGTAGAGTTTCTGCCGAGCGATCTGCTCTGAGTCTGATGGGCTTCCCTTTGTGGGTGACCCGACCTTTCTCTCTGGCTGCCCTTAGTATTTTCTCCTTCATTTCAATCCTGGTGAATCTGACGATTATGTGCCTTGGGGTTTCTCTTCTTCCAGAGTATCTTTGTGGTGTTCTCTGTACTTCCTGGAGTTGAGTATTAACCTGCCTTCCTAGGTTGGGGAAATTTTTCTGGAAAATATCCTGAAGAGTATTTTCCAGCTTGGATTCATTCTCTTCATCACATTCTGGTACACCTATCAAACGTAGGTTGGGTCTCTTCACATAGTCCCACAGTTCCTGGAGATTTTGTTCATTGCTTTTTCTCTAATCTTGGTTTCTCGTTTTATTTCATTGAGTTGATCTTTGACTTCTGATATTCTTTCTTTTGCTTCATCAATTCGGCTGTTAAAACTTATGCATGCTTCGTGAAGTTCTCATGTTGTGTTTTTCAGCTCCTTGAATTCATTCGTATTCCTAAGTTGTCCATTCTTGTTATCATTTCCTCGAATAAATTTTAAAAGTTCTTAGTTTAATTGCATTGATTTAGAACATGTTCTTTTAGCTCAGTGAAGTTTCTCATTATCCACTTTCTCAATTCTGATTTTGTCTTTTTGTCACAGTCATTCTCTGTCCAGCTTTGTTCCCTTGCTGGTGAGGAGTTTTGGTCCTTTGTAGGAGGTGAGGTGTTTTGGTTTCGGGTGTTTTCCTCCTTTTTGCGCTGGTTTCTTTCCATCTTTGTGGATTTATCCACCTGTCATCTTAGTAGTTAATGACTTTTCAATTTGGTCTCTGAGTCGACGCCTGGATTGTTGATGATGAAGTATTTCTGTCAGTTTTCCTTCCAACGGTCTACCCACTCTGCACCCCCTTTTTTTTTCCCTCAGAAGCTCTGTCTCAGTGAGTTGGGGCTTTTATTATGAGTATCTGTTTCACTGTCCTGCCCCGCTAGGTGGCAGTCTATTTACTATTTGCCTGTTGAGGCTCCGTCCTGCTAGCGCGGGTCCGGCCTGCTACCGCGGGGCTCCGTTCTTCTGTGGTGCACTCCACCCTGTTGGCAGAGTCTCTTTGTTATGGAGGGTTGCCTCGGCAACGGGATGCTATGTCAGCAATGGGCGTGTACTTCAGAAGGGGCAAATTGCGTACGTAGTGGTGGACGCCCCTACCCCACAGAGCTGCACTGTGCTTGATTCAGCTGAGCCTGCAGCAAAACTCTCAACCCTGAGCACCTCCAAACACTGCAGAGCTTGTTCCCGTTAGGGTGGGACCCGCCAAGCCCAATCACTTGGCTTCCTGCCTCAGAGTCCATCCTCTCTCTCTCTTTCTTTTTCTCCCCAATTTCAACGGTTGACTCTCTCTCTCTCTCTGGTGCCCCAGTAGCGTGGTGATAGGACACTGGGATCCATGTTGATCTCCCATGCCGCTTCCCACTGCACCAGCTCAAATAACTGTTTCCAGGAATCTCCTGGTCTGGCTCATTTTCAAAGTCCCGTTTAATCAGATGCACATGTCAATCTGCCCTTCCAGATCTCAGATTGCCGGTTTAACAGGGCACCCAGACCAGTGAGTTTTGTGCTGGGAGCCACTGCACTGTGGCGCCGGCAGAACAAACCACGGGAGCCAAAGCACTGGCTGTGCTGGCATCCGGTGTCTCTCCTACACTTGCAAATATCCTCTTTCTGTGGGCAAGAAAGAACCGTCTAAAAATACGGCAAGGACTCACTCTCTGTGCCTTCACTGAGAGCTGCAATCCTGAGTTGTTTCTATGGCACCATCTTGGAAATCCCCCTATTTTTTGACTCTCCAAACGGATCACCATATGAAATAGACTAGTGATTATTTCAAAAATATGCAGTATTAGAAGAGGTGCTGTATGAGTGTCCATATCAAATAGTCTCCTGATTATCACACATGTGTGTATCATTCACGTAGCTGGGTAATTTGGGGATACCTTAAATAAGGTCATGACTACTCCAAAGCAGTTTATTTTGCACTGAAGCTCTAAATGAGAGGCCATATGAAATAGACTCCTTAGTATTGCCCATTTGTGCATTATTTGGTAACGCTTTGATTCAGTGGCCATATGATCTGGACTCTGACTATTTCCAAAGTGGGTATTCTTCAGTGAGTTTCTGAACGAGTTACGACAGAAAATAGACTTATGACTCTATTCTCTTGATATTTCTCAGCTGTTCATTTTTCACAGAGTCACTAGGTGAATGGTCATATCAAATAGTTTCCAGACTATTACCCAGGTGTGCATTATTCAGTGAGTCTCTGAATAAGTGGCTATATATAATAGAATCCTGAGTGATTTTTAGATATATATGATTCTTCAATGAGGTTCTGAATAAGTGGCCATGTAAAATACACTCCTGAATTTCCATAGTTCTGTATTATACTGTGAGGCTCTGAATGAGTGGCCATAAAATAGAGACTCCTGAATACTCAGCAGGTGTGCGTTTCTACATTCGGTATCTAAATGAGTGGTTACACTAACTAGAATGCTGACATTCCCCATGGTGTATGTTATGCAGTTAGGTTCTGAATATGTGACTATACGAAATAGAATCTTGACTTTCCCCAAGGAGTTCGTCCTTCACTTAGGTTCTGAATATGTGGCTATACAAAATAGAATTTTGACTACAATACAGGTGTTCCTTAATCAATGAATTTCTGAAATAGATGCCATATGTAATGGCGTCCTGAGTATTCCCCAAGTATGTATTATTCACCGAGGCTCTAAATCTTTAGACATGAGAAATTGATTTTTGACTAGCCCACAGGTGTGTGTTATTGACTCTGACTTTGAATATTTGAGCATATGGAGAAGACTAGTGACTATTCTAAAGTTGTGAATTACTCACTCAGGCTTTGACTTTGTGGCCATATAAATCAGACTAGTGTCTACTCCACACGTGTGTATTATTTGCTGAGGCTATAAATGAGAGGCTATATAAAGTAGACTCCTAACGCTTCCCCAGGTGTGTGTTACTCAGAGAGGCTCTGATTGTTTGACCGTATGAAACAGGATTCTGTCTATTGTAAATATTTGTATTATTAAGTGAATCTCTGAATGACTGGCTTTATGAGATAGACTGCTGATTACTTTACATTTTTGCATTATTCACTGAAATTATGAGTCAGTGGATATGAAATAAAATAATTACTAATACACATGTGCATATTATCCACTGAGACTATGAATGAGTGTCCAAATAAAATAAATTCCTGGTTACCCTATGGGTGTGCATTATTCACCAAGGCTCTGAATGAATGTCCATCGCAAAAGGACTCCAAATAATTCTCCATGTGTGTATTATTTAATGAGGCTTACAAGATGTTGTCATATTAATTAGAGGTCTTACCATAGCAAGGGTCTCCCATATTCACTGAGGCTCTGAAAATGTGTCCACATGCAATAGACTCCTGATTACACCACATTATCCAGTGACATTCCAAATGAGAGGCCACATGAAAAAGTCTCCTTACTATTTCACAGGTGTACATTATTGAGTGAGACTATAAATGAGGGAATATAAGAAAATCCTGACAATTTTCTCAGGTTTGTACATTTAGTGAGGTTCTCAATGAGAGGCCATAGGATAGAGACACCTGATTATTTTGCAAGTGTGCATTATTCAGTGATTCTCCGAATGAGTGGCCATAAACAATACAATCCAGAGTATATCACAAGGGTGTTATATTCAGTAAGGCTGTGAACGAATGGCCATATAAAACAGACTGCTCATTACTCCACATGTGTGTTATACACTGTTTGTCTAAATGAGAAGCCGTATGACAGACTCCTGATTATTCTCCATGCGTGCATTATTCAAACAGGTTCTGTATGAGTGTCTATACCAATTAGTCTCCTGACACTCCCCCAGTTGTGTATTACTCAGCAATACCCAGAATTAGACTTAATATGATATAAATTACTGACTATCACCCAGGTGTGTATGACTCAGGAAGGCACTTAATTCATGGATATCTTAAACAGTGCCCTGATTATTCAATAGATGTTTATTATTTTCTGAATCTTTGAATGAAGGACCAGAAAGAATAGACACCTGACTACTGCTTCATTGTGAATTATTCAATAAGGTTCTAAATGTGTGCTAGTACAAAATAGAATCCTGAGGATTCTCCAGGTGTGTATCTTTCAGGGAGGCACATTGTGAGTGGCCATATAAAAAATGGTCGACAATTACTATAGTGTGAATTATTCACTGAGGATTTAAATGATTGGTTATATAAAGTAGAGGTATAACGCATTCCCAGGTGTGTTTTATTGAATGAGACACTGACTACGTGGGCATAGAAAAGAGACTCTTGTGTATTGCCCATGTGTGCATTACTTACAGAGACTCTAAATGTGTACTTATTTGAAGTAGACCCTTGACTGTTTCTGAGGAAAGTATTATGAAGAGAGGCCCAGAACGAGGGGCCATGTGAAAGATCTTCCTGACTTATCAGATATACATATTATTCAATAAAATGCTGAAAGAGAGGCCTTATGTAATAGACCCCATTTTACTTCCGAGGTGTGCGTTATTTTCTGACTCTACAAAAGAATCACCGTATGCAATAGACTAGTAATTATTCCACAAATGTGCAGTATTCAAAGAGGTGCTGTATGAGGGCCATATCAAATAGTCTCCTGACTATCACACATGTATGTATCATTCACCTAGCTTCATAATTTGGGGCTACCTTAAAGAGGGGTCCTGACTACTCCATAGCAGTTTATTATGCACTGAAAATCTCAATGAAAGGCCATATAAAATACACTCCTTACTATTGCTCCATTGTGCACTATTCGGTAATGCTTTGATTGAGGGGCCATATGACCTGGACTCTCACAATTTCCAAGGTGGGGATTCTTCACAGAATTTCTGAACAAGTTACCACATAAAATAGACTCATGACTCTATCCTCTTGAAGCTTTCCCAGCTGTGCATATTTCACTGTGTCACTGGGTAAACTGTCATATCAAATAGTCTTCAGAATATTCCCCAGGTGTGCATTATTCAGTGAGTCCCTGAATAAGTGGCTATATATACTAGAATCCTGAGTATTTTCCAGATATACACGATTCTTCATTGTGGTCGTGAATAGGTGGCCATGTAAAATACATTCATGGATATCCATAGTTTTGTATTATTCTGTGAGGCTCTGAATGAGTGGCCATAAAACAGAGACTCCTGAATACTCCGCGGGTGTGCGTTTTAACCTTCGGTATCTAAATGAGTGGCTATACCAAATAAAATTCTGACTTTCCCCAAGGTGTATGTCATTCAGTTTGGTTCTGAACGTGTGGCTATATGAAATAGAACTCTGACGACAATACAGGTGTTCCTTATTCGATGAATTTCTGAAATAGATTCCATATTTAATAGCGTTCTGAGTATTCCCCAGGTATGTATTATTCACGCTGGCTCCAAGAGGTTGGCCATATTAAATTGTTTTTTTGACTAGTCAACAGGTGTGTATTATTGACTCTGACTTTGAATATTTGAGCAAATGGAATATACTAGTGACTATTCTAAAATTGTGTATTACTCACTCAGGTTTTGATTTTGTGGCCATATAAAATAGACTAGTGTCTATTCCACACGTGAGCATTATTCACTGAGGCTGTAAGTGAGAGGCTATATAAAGTAGACTCCTAACGCTTCCCCAGGTGTGTGTTACTCAGTGAGACTCTGATTGTTTGACCATATGAAACAAGATTCTGTCTATCTTAAATATTTTTATTATTCAGTGAATCTCTGAATGAGTGGCTCTATGAAATACACTGCTGAGTACTTTACATTTGTGCATTATCCACTGAAATGACAAGTCAGTGGCCATATGAATTGAAATCCTGACTAATCCACAAGTGAATATTATCCACTGAAGCTAGGAATGAGTGCCCAAATGAAATAGACTCCTGGCTATCCCAGAGGTGTGCAATATTCACCGAGGTTCTGAATGAATGTCCATCACAAATACACTCCAAATTATTTTCCCGGTGTGTATTATTCAGTGAGGCTTTCAAGATGTGGCCATATTAATTAGATGCTTTACTATAGCAAGGGTCGCTCTTATTCACTGAGACTCTGAAAATGTGTCTTCATGAAATAGACTCCTGACTACACCACATTATTCAGTGAAACTCCGAATGAGAGGTCACATGAAAGTCTCCTTACTATTCCACAGGAGTGCATTATTGAGTGAGACTCTAAATGAGGACATATAAGTAAATCCTGACTATGTTCACAGGTGTGTACATTTAGTGAGGATCTCAATGAGAGGCCATAGGATAGAGATTTCTGACCCTTCTACAGGTGTGCATTATTCAGTGATTCTCTGAATGGCCATAAGCAATAGACTCCAGACTACATCACAAGTGTGTAATATTCAGTGAGACTCTGAAAGAACGGCCATGTGAAACTGACTTCTCAATACTCCACATGTGCGTTATTCACTGTTTGTCTGAATGAGTAGCCGAATGACATAGACTCCTTATTATTCTCCATGTGTGCATTATTCAAACAGGTTCTGAATGAGTGTTCATACCAAATAGACTCCTGATACTCTTCCAGTTGTGTATTACTCAGCAATACCCAGAATTAGAGTTCATATGAAATTAACTCCTGATTACCACCCATGAGCGTATCACACAGAAAGGCCCTTAATTCGTGGATGTCTTAAACAGTGCCCTGATTACTCCATAGAAGTTTTATATTCACTGAACCTTTGAATGAGAGGCCAGAAAGAATAGACACCTGACTATTGCTCGATTGTGAATTATTCAGTAATGTTCTATGTGTGCGGTTGTATGAAATTGAATCCCGAGGTTTTCCCAGGATTGTATCATTCAGGGAGGCACATAGTGAGTGGCCATATGAAAAATGCTCATCTATCACTCCATTGGGAATTCTTCAGTGAGGCTCTAAATGAGTGGCTACATGAAATAGACTCTTAACTCTTCCCCTGATGTGTATTATTGAATGAGACTCTGACTAAGTGTGCAGAGAAAAGAGACTTTCGTGTATTGCCCATGTGTGCATTACGTACAGAGACTCTGAAAGTGTTCTTTTTTGTTTTTTAATTTTTATTGCATTATAGGTTTGGGGGTACATGTGCAGAAAGTGCAAGATAGTTGCATAGGTACACATATGGCAGTGTGCTTTGCTCCCTTTCTCCCCTTCACCCACACTTGGTAGTCATCCCCAGGTCATCCCCCCCAGCCCCCCCGCTGTCCCTCCCCCATTCCCCCCAACAGTCCCCAGTGTATAGTAGACCACCTCTCTGTGTCCATGTGTTCTCATTTTTCTCACCCACCTATGAGTGAGTATATGCGGTATTTCTTTTTCTGTTCTTGTGTCAGTTTGCTGAGAATGATGTTCACCAGATTCATCCATGTCCCTACAAAGGACACAAACTCATCATTTTTGATTGCTGCATAATATTCCATGGTGTATATGTGCCACGTTTTCCCAGTCCAGTCTATCATCGTTGGGCATTTGGGTTGGTTCCAGGTCCTTGCTATTGTAAACAGTGCTGCAATGAACATTCGTGTGCATGTGTCCTTATAGTAGAACGATTTATAGTCCTTTGGATAGATACCCAGTAATGGGATTGCTGGGTCAAATGGAATTTCTATTTCTAGGTCCCTGAGGAATCGCCACACTGTCTTCCACAACGGCTGAACTAATTTACACTCCCACCAACAGTGTAAGAGTGTTCCTATTTCTCCACATCCTCTCCAGCATCTGCTGTCTCCAGATTTTTTAATGATCGCCATTCTAACTGGTGTGAGATGGTATCTCAATGTGGTTTTGATTTGCATCTCTCTAATGACCAATGATGATGAGCACTTTTTCATATGTTTGTTGGCCTCATGTATGTCTTCTTTTGTAAAGTTTCTGTTCATATCCTTTGCCCATTTTTGAATAGGCTTGTTTGTTTTTTTCCTGTAAATCTGTTTGAGTTCTTTGTAAATTCTGGATATCAGCCCTTTGTCAGATGTGTAAACTGCAAAGATTTTTTCCCATTCTGATGGTTGCCGATTCACTCTAGTGACTGTCTCTTTTGCCGTGCAGAAGCTGTGTAGCTTGACTGTGCAGAAGCTGTGTAGTTTGATTAGGTCCCATTTGTCTATTTTGGCTTTTGTTGCCAATGCTTTTGGTGTTTTGGTCATGAAGTCCTTTCCTACTCCTATGTCCTGAATGGTTTTGCCCAGATTTTCTTCTAGGGTTTTTATGGTGTCAGGCCTTACGTTTAAGTCTTTAATCCATCTGGAGTTAATTTTAGTGTAAGGTGTCAGGAAGGGGTCCAGTTTCTGCTTTCTGCACATGGCTAGCCAGTTTTCCCAACACCATTTATTAAATAGGGAATCCTTTCCCCATTGCCTGTTTTTGTCTGGCTTATCAAAGATAATATGGTTGTAGATATTTTGTGTTTCCTCCGATGCTTCTGTTCTGTTCCATTGGTCTATATCTCTGTTTTGGTACCAGTACCATGCTGTTTTGATTACTGTAGCCTTGTAGTATAGTTTGAAGTCTGGTAGCGTGATGCCTCCCGCTGTGTTCTTTTTGCTTAGAATTGACTTGGCTATGCGGGCTCTTTTTTGGTTCCATATGAAATTCATGGTGATTTTTTCCAGTTCTGAGAAGAAATTCAATGGTAGTTTGATGGGGATAGCATTGATTGTGTAAATTACTTTCGGCAGTATAGCCATTTTCATGATATTGATTCTTCCTAACCACGAGCATGGAATGTTTCTCCATCTGTTTGTGTCCTCTCTTATTTCGTTGAGCAGTTGTTTGTAGCTTTCCTTAAAGAGGTCCCTTACATTCCTAGTGAGTTGTATTCCTAGGTATTTTATTTTCTTTGTAGCAATTATCAATGGCAGTTCGTTCTTGATTTGGTTCTCTTTAAGTCTGTTATTGGTGTATAGGAATGCTTGTAATTTTTGAACGTTGATTTTATATCCTGAGACTTTGCTGAAGTTGCTTATCAGTTTCAGGAGCTTTTGGGCTGAGGTGATGGGGTCTTCTAGGTATACAATCATGTCGTCTGCAAATAGAGACAATTTGGCTTCCAACGTTCCTATTTGAATACCCTTTATTTCTTTTTCTTGCCTGATTGCTCTGGCTAGAAATTTCAGTACTATGTTGAATAGGAGTGGTGAGAGAGGACATCCTTGTCTAGTACCGGATTTCAAAGGGAATGCTTCCAGTTTTTGCCCATTCAGTATGATGTTGGCCGTTGGTTTGTCGTAAATAGCTTTTATTACTTTGAGATATGTTCCACCAATACCAAGTTTATTGAGGGTTTTTAGCATAAAGGGCCGTTGAATTTTGTCAAATGCCTTCTCTGCGTCAATTGAGATAATCATGTGGTTTTTGTTTTTGCTTCTGTTTATGTGGTGAATTACATTTATAGACTTGCATATGTTGAAACAGCCTTGCATCCCCGGGATGAATCCTACTTGATCATGATGGATAAGTTTTTTAATGTGCTGTTGCAATCGGTTTGCCAGTATTTTATTGAAGATTTTTGCATCTATGTTCATCATGGATATTGGCCTGAAGTTTTCTTTCCTTGTTGAGTCTCTGCCAGGTTTTGGTATCAGGATGATGTTGGTCTCATAAAATGATTTGGGAAGGGTTCCCTCTTTTTGGATTATTTGGAATAGTTTCAGAACGAATGATACCAGATCCTCTTTGTGTGTCTGGTAGAATTCAGCTGTGAACCCATCTGGACCTGGGCTTTTTTTGTGTGGTAGGCTCTTAATTGCTTCCTCAACTTCAGACCTTTTTATTGGTCTATTCATACTTTTGGCTTCCTCCTGGTTTAGGCATGGGAGGACACAGGCGTCCAGGAATTTATCAATTTCTTCCTGATTTACTAGTTTATGTGCATAGAGTTGTTTGTAGTATTCTCTGATGATGGTTTGAATTTCTGTGGAATCTGTGGTGATTTCCCCTTTATCGTTTTTTATTGCATCTATTTGGTTGTTCTCTCTTTTCTTTTTTATCAGTCTGGCTAGTTGTCTGTCTATTTTGTTGATCTTTTCGAAAAACCAGCTCTTAGATTTATTGATTTTTTGAAGGGTTTTTCTTGTCTCTATCTCCTTCAATTCTGCTCTGATCTTAGTTATTTCTTGTCTACGGCTAGGTTTTGAGCTTTTTTGATCTTGCTCCTCTAGCTCTTTCAATTTTGATGATAGGGTGTTAATTTTGGATCTCTCCACTCTTCTCATGTGGGCACTTATTGCTATATGTTTTCCTCTACAGACTGCTTTAAATGTGTCCCAGAGATTCTGGTACGTTGTGTCTTCGTTCTCGTTGGTTTCAAAGAACTTCTTTATTTCTGCCTTCATTTCATTGTTTATCCAATCAACATTCAAGAGCCAGTTGTTCAGTTTCCATGAAGCTGTGCGGTTCTGAGTTATTTTCTGAATTCTGAGTTCCAACTTGATTGCACTATGGTCTGAGAGACTGTTTGTTATGATTTCCGTTGTTTTGCATTTTCTGAGGAGTACTTTACTTCCAATTATGTGGTCAATTTTGGAGTAGGTGTGATGTGGTGCTGAGAATAATGTATATTCTGTGGATTTGGGGTGGAGAGTTCTGTAAATGTCTATCAGGTTTGCTTGTTCCAGGTCTGAGTTCAATTCCTGGATATCCTTGTTAATTTTCTGTCTGGTTGATCTGTCTGCTATTGACAGTGGAGTGTTAAAGTCTCCCACTATTATTGTGTGGGAGTCTAAGTCTCTTTGTAAATCATTAAGAACTTGCCTTATATATCTGGGTGCTCCTACATTGGGTCCATATATATTTAGAATCGTTATCTCTTCTTGTTGTATTGATCCTTTTACCATTATGTAATGACCTTCTTTGTCCCTTTTGATCTTTGTTGCTTTAAAGTCTATTTTTCAGAGATGAGAATTGCAACTCCTGCATTTTTTTGCTCTCCATTTGCTTGGAACATCTTCCTCCATCCTTTTATTTTGAGCCTTTGTGTATCTTTGCATGTGAGGTGGGTTTCCTGGATACAACACACCGATGGGTTTTGGTTTTTTATCCAATTTGCCAGTCTGTGTCTTTTGATTGGTGCATTTAGCGCATGTACATTCAGGGTTAATATTGTTATGTGTGAATTTGATACTGCCATTTTGATGCTAGCTGGCTGTTTTGCCCATTGATTCATGTACATTCTTCATTTTGTTGATGGTCTTTAGCATTTGGTATGCTTTTAGGATGGCTGGTACTGGTTGTTTCTTTCTATGTGTAGTGCCTCTTTCAGGAGCTCTTGTAAAGCAGGCCTAGTGGTGACAAAATCTCTGAGTACTTGCTTGTTCGTGAAGGATTTTATTTTTCCTTCACTTATGAAGCTCAGTTTGGCTGGATATGAAATTCTGGGTTGAACATTCTTTTCTTTAAGGATGTTGAATATTGGCCCCCACTCTCTTCTGGCTTGTAGAGTCTCTGCCGAGAGATCTGCTGTGAGTCTGATGGGCTTCCCTTTGTGGGTGACCCGACCTTTCTCTCTGGCTGCCCTTAGTATTTTCTCCTTCGTTTCAACCCTGGTGAATCTGACGATTATGTGCCTTGGGGTTGCTCTTCTTGCGGAGTATCTTTGTGGTGTTCTCTGTATTTCCTGGAGTTGAGTATTGACCTGTCTTGCTAGGTTGGGGAAATTTTTCTGGATAATATCCTGAAGAGTGTTTTCCAGCTTGGATTCATTCATTCTCTTCATCACATTCTGGTACACCTATCAAACATAGGTTGGGTCTCTTCACATAGTCCCACATTTCTTGGAGATTTTGTTCATTCCTTTTTGTGCTTTCTTCTTTAATCTTGGTTTCTCGTTTTATTTCATTGAGTTGATCTTCAACTTCTGATATTCTTTCTTCAGCTTGGTCAATTCGGCTGTTGAAACTTGTGCATGCTTCGCCAAGTTCTCGTGTTGTGTTTTTCAGCTCCTTCAATTCATTCATATTCCTCTCTAATTGGTCCATTCCTGTTATCAATTCCTCGAATTTTTTTTCAAGGTTCTTAGTTTCTTTGCAGTGGTTTAGAACATGTTCCTTTAGCTCACTGAAGTTTCTCATTATCCACTTTCTGAAGTCTGATTCCGTCATTTCGTCACATTCATTCTCCGTCCAGCTTTGTTCCCTTGCTGGTGAGGAGTTTTGGTCCTTTTTTGGAGGTCAGATGTTTTGGTTTCGGGTGTTTTCCTCCTTTTTGCTCTGGTTTCTTCCCATCTTTATGGATTTATCCGCCTGTCGTCTTAGTAGTTGCTGGTTTTTCAATTGGGTCTCTGTGTGGACACTGAGATTGTTGATGATGAAGTATTTCTGTTAATTAGTTTTCCCTCTAATGGTGTATCCTCTCTGCTGTATGAGTGCTGAGGTCCACTCCAGGCCCTGTTTGTCTGGGATATACCTGCAGCAGCTGTGGAACAGTGAGGGATGCTACCAGTTTCTTTTTCTGCTGCCCTTGTTCCAGAATGATGCCAGCCAAATGTCGGTCTGATTAGTCCTTTTCTGGGGTGACTCCTTGGAAATACAGGGGTCAGGGAGCTGCTTGAGGAGACAGTCTGTGCTTTATAGGAGCTCCAGTGCTGAGCTGTGAGCTCCGTTGTTCGTTCAGTGTTGTTGGGAGGTTGTTTATGTCTGCTGCAATAGAACTCATAAAACACCACCCTTTTTTTTTCACCCTTAGATGCTCTGTCTCAGGGAGTTGGGGCTTTCTTTATGAGTATCTGTTGCACTGTCCTACTCCACAAGGAGGCAGTCTATTCACTATTTGCCTGCCGGGGCTCTGACCTGCTAGCGCGGGTCCACCCTGTTGCTGCCTGGTGGACTCTCTCTGTTATGGCAGGTTGCCTCGGCAACAGCAGGCTACGTCAGACCTGGGCGGTACTTCAGTGGGGGTGCACTGCGTCAGAGATGGTGGACGCCCCTCTCTCACCCGGCTGCACTGTCCTAGATGCCAGCAGCAAAATTCTCAGCCCCAAGCACCTCCAGTCACCGCCCTGCTTGTCCCCGTGAGCGTGGGACCCACCGAGCCTGATCACCCAGCTCCCTGCCTCAGAGTCCGTCCTCTCTCTCTCTCTTCCTCTCCCCAAGCTGAAAGGTCAACTCTCTCACTGGCGCCCCAGGAGCCTGCTGATAGGGCACTGGGATCCATGCGATCTCCCGTGCCGCTGCCCACTACCCTGGCTCAGATCACTCTTCCCAGGAAACTCCTGGTCTGGCTCATTGTCCAAGTCCCGTTCAATCAGATGGACATGCCAATCTGCCCTTCCAAATCTCAGATTGCCGGTTTAACAGGGCACCCAGACCAGTGAGTTCCGCACCGGGTCCCGCTGTGGCGCCGGCTGAAGAGGCGGTGGGAGCCGGATGCGTTAGCCGGCTGCACTAGGGTCCAGTGTCTCTCCCACACCTGGGACATTCAACACTCTGTGGGCATAAAAGGTCCATCCGAGAATGCGGCTAGGACTCCCCCTCTGCACCTTCACTGAGAGCTGCAATCCTGAGTCGCCTCTACGACGCCATCTTGCTTCCTCCCTCCTGAAAAGTCTGAAAGTGTTCTTATTTGAAGTAGACACTTGATTATTTCTGAGAGGAGTATTATGCACTGAGGCCCTGAACGAGTTTCCATGTGAAAGAAATTCCTGACTTACTAGATATAGATATTATTCACTGAAACGCTGAAAGAGAGGCCTTATTTAATAGACCCCATTTTACTTTAGAAGTCTGCATTAATTTCTGTGTCTCCAAAGGAATCACCGTATGCAATAGACTAGTGATTATTCCACAAATGTGCAGTATTCAAAGAGGAGCTGTGTGAGTGTCCATATCAAATAGTGTCCTGACTATCACAAATGTATGTATAATTTACATACCTGCATAATTTGGAGCTACCTTAAAGAGGGTCCTGACTACTCCACAGCAGTTTATTATGCACTGAACCTCTAAATGAGAGGTCGTATGAAATAGACTCCTTACTATTGCCCCATTGTGGATTATTCGGTAATGCTTTGATTGAGGGGCCATATGACCTGGACTCTCACAATTTCCAAGGTGGGGATTATTCAGTGAGTTTCTGAACAACTTACCACATAAAATGGACTCATGACTTTATCCTCTTGAAGCTTTCTCAGCTGTGCATATTTCACTGCGTCACTGGGTAAACTGTCATATCAAATAGTCTTCAGAATATTCCCTAGGTGTGCATTATTCAGTGAGTCCCTGAATAAGTGGCTATATATACTAGAATCCTGAGTATTTTCCAGATATACACGATTCTTCATTGTGGTTCTAAATAGGTGGCCATGTAAAATACACTCATGGATATCCATAGTTTTGTAATATTCTGTGAGGCTCTGAATGAGTGGCCATAAAACAGAGACTCCTGAATACTCCACCTGTGTGGGTTTTAATATTCGGTATCTAAAGGAGTGGCTATATAAAATAGAATCCTGAATTTCTCCAAGGTGTATGTCATTTAGTTAGGTTCTGAATATGTGGCTATATGAAATAGAACTCTGACGACAATACAGGTGTTCCTTATTCAATGAATTTCTGAAATAGATTCCATACTTAATCGCATTCTGAGTATTCCCCAGGTATGTATTATTAACTCTGGCTTTAAAACGTTGGCCATATTAAATTGATTTTTGACTAGTCCACAGGTGTGTATTATTGACTCTGACTTTGAATATTTGGGCATATGGAATAGACTACTGACTATTCTAAAATTGTGTATTACTCACTCAGGTTTTGATTTTGTGGCCATATAAAATAGTCTAGTGTCTATTCCACACGTGTGCATTATTCACTGAGTCTTTAAATGAGAGGCTACATAAAGTAGACTCCTAACGCTTCCCCAGGGGTGTGTTACTCAGTAAGGCTCTGATTGTTTGACCATGTGAAACAGAATTCTGTCTGTCTTAAATATTTTTATTATTCAGTGAATCTCTGAATGAGTGGCTCTATGAAATAGACTGCTGAGCAGTTTACATTTGTGCATTATCCACTGAAATGACGAGTCAGTGGCCATATGAAGTGGAATCCTGACTTATCCACACGTGCATATTATCCACTGAGGCTATGAATGAGTGCCCAAATGAAATAGACTCCTGGCTATCCCACAGGTGTGCATTATTCACCGAGGCTCTGAATGAATGTCCATCGCAAATAGATTCCAAATTATTTTCCAGGTGTGTATTATTCAGTACGGCTTTCAAGATGTGGCCATATTAATTAGATGTCTTACTATAGCAAGGGTCTCTCTTACTCACTGTGGCTCTGAAAATATGTCTACATAAAATAGACTCCTGACTACACCACATTATTCAGTGAAACTCCGAATGAGAGGCCACATGAAAAAGTCTCCTTACTATTCCACAGGTGTGCATTATTGAGTGAGACTCTAAATGAGGCCATATAAGTAAATGCTGACTATTTTCCGAGGTGTGTACATTTAGTGAGGATCTCAATGGAGAGGCCATAGGATAGAGACTTCTGATCCTTCTGCAGGTGTGCATTATTCAGTGATTCTCTGAATGAGTGGCCATAAACAATAGACTCCAGAGTACATCACAAGTGTGTAATATTCAGTGAGGCTGTGAAAGAACAGCCATGTTAAACTGACTTCTCAATACTCTACATGTACCTTATTCACTGTTTGTCTGAATTAGTAGCTGAATGACATAGACTCCTGATTATTCTCCATGTGTGCATTATTCAAACAGGTTCTGTATGAATGTCCATACCAAATAGACTTCTGACACTCTTCCAGTTGTGTATTACTCAGCAATACCCAGAATTAGAGTTCATATGAAATAAACTGATTACCACCCACGAGTGTATCACTCAGGAAGGCAATTAATTCGTGGCTGTCTTAAACTGTGCCCTGAGTACTCCATAGAAGTTTGTTATTCACTGAAATTTTGAATGAGAGGCCAGAAAGAATAGACACCTGACTATTGCTCGATTGTGAATTATTCAATCCTGCTCTGTATGTGTGGTAGTATGAAATAGAATCCCGAGGATTTTCCAGGTTTGTATCATTCAGGGAGGCACATAGTGAGTGACCATATGAAAAATGCTAGTCAATTACTCCAGTGGGAATTCTTCAGTGAGGCTCTAAATGAGTGGGTACATGAAGTAGGCTCTTAACTCTTCCCCTGGTGTGTATTATTGAATGAGACTCTGACTAAGTGGGCAAAGAAAAGAGACTCTCGTGTATTGCCATTGTTTGCCTTACTTACAGAGACTCTGAATATGTTCTTATTTGAAGTAAACGCTTGATTATTTCTGAGGCGAGTTTTATGCACTGAGGCCCTGAATGAGATTCCATGTGAAAGATATTCCTGACTTACTAGATATAGATATTATTCACCGAAATGCTGAAAGAGATGCCTTATGTAATAGGCCCCATTTTACTTCAGAAGCCTGCATTATTTTCTGTCTATCCTAATGAATCACCATATGCAATAGACGAGTGATTATTCCACAAATGTGCAGTATTCAAAGAGGTGCTGTATGAGTGTCCATATCAAATAGTCTCCCGACTATCACACATTTATATATCATTTACATAGCTGTGTAATTTGGGGCTACCTTAAAGAGGGTCCTGACTACTCCACAGCAGTTTATTACACACTGAACCTCTAAATGAGAGGTCGTATGAAATAGACTCCTTACTATTGCCCCATTGTGGATTATTCGGTAATGCTTTGATTGAGGGGCCATATGACCTGGACTCTCACAATTTCCAAGGTGGGAATTATTCAGTGAGTTTCTGAAAAAGTTACCACATAAAATGGACTCATGACTTTATCCTCTTGAAGCTTTCTCAGCTGTGCAAATTTCACTGCGTCACTGGGAAAACTAATAAGTGGCTATATATACTAGAATCCTGAGTATTTTCCAGATATACACGATTCTTCAATATGGTTCTGAATAGGTGGCCATGTAAAATACACTCATGGATATCCATAGTTTTGTAATATTCTGTGAGGCTCTGAATGAGTGGCCATAAAACAGAGACTCTTGAATACTCCACCTGTGTGGGTTTTAATATTTGGTATCTAAAGGAGTGGCTATACGAAATAGAATCCTGAATTTCTCCAAGGTGTATGTTATTCAGCTAGGTTCTGAATACGTGGCTATACGAAATAGAATTCTGACTTTTCTCAAGGTGTATGTCATTCAGTTAGGTTCTGAATGTGTGGCTATATGAAATAGAACTCTGACGACAATACAGGTGTTTTTTATTCAATGAATCTCTGAAATAGATTCCATATTTAATAGCGATCTGAGTATTCCCCAGGTATGTATTATTCACTCTGTCTCTAAAACGTTGCCCATATTAAATTGTTTTTTGACTTGTCCACAGGCGTGTATTATTGACTCTGACTTTGAATATTTGGGCATATGGAATAGACTAGTGACTATTCCAAAATTGTGTATTACTCACTCAGGTTTTGATTTTGTGGCCATATAAAATAGACTAGTGTCTATTCCACACGTGTGCATTATTCACTCAGGCTGTAAGTGAGAGGCTATATAAAGTAGACTCCTAACGCTTCCCAAGGTGTGTGTTACTCATTAAGGCTCTGATTGTTTGACCATATGAAACAGGATTCTGTCTATCTTAAATATTTGTATTATTCAGTGGATCTCTGAATGAGTGGCTCTATGAAATAGACTGCTGAGTACTTTACATTTGTGCATTATCCACTGAAATGACGAGTCAGTGGCCATATGAAGTGGAATTCTGACTAATCCACACGTGCATTTTATCCACTGAGGCTATGAATGAGTGCCCATATGAAATAGACTCCTGGTTACCCCACGGGTGTGCATTATTCACAGAGGCTCTGAATGAATGTCCATCGCAAATAGATTCCAAATTATTTTCCATGTGTGTATTATTCAGTGAGGCTTTCAAAATGTGGCCATATTAATTAGATGTCTTACTATAGCAAGGGTCTCTCTTACTCACTGAGGCTCTGAAAATATGTCTACATGAAATAGACTCCTGACTACACCACATTCTTCAGTGACACTCCGAATGGGAGGCCACATGAAAAAGTCTTTTTACTATTCCACAGGAATGCATTATTGAGTGAGACTCTAAATGAGGACATATAAATAAATCCTGACTATTTTCCCAGGTGTGTACATTTAGTGAGGATCTCAATGAGAGGCCATAGGATAGAGACTTCTGACCCTTCTGCAGGTGTGCATTATTCAGTGATTCTCTGAATGAGTGGCCATAAACAATAGACTCCAGAGTACATCACAAGTGTGTAATATTCAGTGAGGGTGTGAAAGAACGGCCATGTGAAACTGACTTCTCAATACTCCACATGTGCCTTATTCACTGTTTGTCTGAATGAGTAGACGTATGACATAGACTCCTAATTATTCTCCATGTGTGCATTATTGAAACAGGATCTGTATGAGTGTCCATACCAAATAGACTCCTGACACTCTTCCAGTTGTGTATTACTCAGCAATACCCAGAATCAGAGTTCATATGAAATAAACTCCTGATTACCACCCACGAGTGTATTACTCAGGAATGTGCTTAATCCGTGGCTGTCTTAAACCGTTCCCTGATTACTCCATAGAAGTTTATTATTCACTGAAAGTTTGAATGAGAGGCCAGAAAGAATAGACACCTGACTATTGCTCGATTGTGAATTATTCAATCCTGTTCTATATGTGTGGTAGTATGAAATAGAATCTCGAGGATTTTCCAGGTTTGTATCATTCAGGGAGGCACATAGTGAGTGGCCATATGAAAAATCCTCGACCATTACTCCGTTGTAAATTTTTCACTGAGGTTCTAAATGAGTGACTACATGAATTAGACTCTTAACTCTTCCCCGTGTGTATATTATTGAATGAGACTCTGACTAAGTGGGCATAGTAAAGAGACTCTTGTGTATTGCCCATGTGTGCATTACTTACAGAGACTCTGAATGTGTACTTATTTGGGGTACACCCTTGACTATTTCTGAGGGTAGTATTATGAACTGTGGCCCTGAACGAGTGGCTTTGTGAAAGAGATTTCTGACTTATCAGGTATACATATTATTCACTTAAACACTGAAAGAGTGGCCTTATGTAATAGACCCCATTTTACTACACAGATGTGCATTATTTTTGGACTCTTTAAATGAATCACCATATAAAATAGAGTAGTGATTATTCCCCACCTGTGCAGTATTTGAAAAGATGCTGTATGAGTGTCCATATCAATTAGTCTTGATTATCACACACTTGTGTATCATTCACGTAGCTGCATAATTTGGGGCTACCTTAAATAAGGTCCTGACTACTCCACTGTTGTTTATTACGCACTGAAGCTCTAAATGAGAAGCCATATTAGCTATACTCTTTACTATTGCCCCTTTGTTCATGATTCGGTAATGGTTTGATTGAGTGGCCATATGACCTGGATTCTGACAATTTCCAAGGTGGGTATTTTTATTGAGTTTCTGAACGAGTTACCACAGAAAATAGACTCATGACTCTATACTCTTGACAATTTCTCAGGTGTGCATTTTTCACTGAATCACTGGGTGTACCATCATATCAAATAGTCTTCACACTATTTCCAGGTGTGCATTATTCAGTGAGTCTCTGAATAATTGGCTATATATAATAGAATCCTGAAAATTTTCCAGATATGCATGATTCGTCAATGAGGCTCTGAATAATTGGCCATGTAAAATACACTCGTGAATTTCCATAGTTCTGTATAGTTCTGTGAGGCTCTGAGTAAGTGACCATAAAATAGAGACTTCTGAATATTCCGTAGGTGTGCGTTTTTACATTCGGTATCTAAATGAGTGGCTATATGAAAGAGGATCCTGACTTTCCACAAGGTGTATGTTATTCAGTTAGGTTCTGAATATGTGGCTATAGGAAATAGAATCCTGACTTTCCCCAAGGTGTATGTCATTCAGTTAGGTTCTGAATATGCGGCTATATGAAATAGAATTCTGACTACAACACAGGAGTTCTTTGTTCAATGAATCTCTGAAATAGATGCCATATGTAATAGCGTCCTGAGTATTCCACAGGTATGTACTATTCACTGAGGCTCTAAATCTTTGGCCATATGAAATTCTTTTTTGACTAGGCCACAGGTGTGTATTATTGACTCTGACTTTGAATATTGGGCATATGGTATAGACTAGTGACTATTCTATAATTGTGTATTACTGACACAGGCTTTGATTTTCTGTCCACATAAAATAAACTATTGTCTATTTTGTATGAGTGCATTATTCACTGAGGCTCTAAATGAGATGCTATATAAAGTAGACTCCTAAATCTTCCCCAGGTGTATGTTACTCAGTGAGGCTCTGATTGTGTGACCATATAAAACAGGATTCTGTCTGTCTTAAAAATTTCTATTATTCAGTGAATCTCTGAATGAGTGGCTCTATGAAATAGACTGCAGAGTACTTTACATTTGTGCATTATTCAGTGAAATTACGAGTCAGTGGCCATATTAAATTAAATCCTGACTAATCCACACATGCATATAATTTACTGAGGGTCTGAATGAGTGTTAAAATAGAGTATTGGATACACCACAGGTGTGCATTATTCACTGAGGCTCTGAATGAATGTCGATCAAAAATTCTCTTCTAACTATTCTCCATGGGTGTATCATTCAGTGAGGCTTACAAGATGTGGCCATATTAACTAGATGCCTTACTATAGCAAGGGTCTGCCTTATTCACTTAAGCTCTGAAAATGTGTCAACATAAAATAGACTCCTGACTACACCACATTATTTAGTGACACACCTAAGAGGCCACATGAAAACGTCTCCTTACTATTCCACATTTGTGCATTATTGATTTAGACTCTACATTAGTTGACCTAAGTAAATCCTGATTATTTTCCCAGTTGTGTACCTTTCGTGAGGCTCTTAATGAGAGGCCATAGGATAGAGACTTCTGACCATTCCGCAGATGTGCATTATTCAGAGATTCTCTGAATGAGTGGCCATAAATAATAGATTCCAGACTATATCACAAGTGTGTAATATTCAGTGAGGCTGTGAAAGAACGGCCATATGAAACAGACGTCTCATTACTGCACATGATCTTTATTCACTGTTTGTCTGAATGAATAGCCGTATGACATAGACTCCTGATTATTCTTCATGTGTGCATTATTCAAACAGTTTCTGCATGAGTGTCCATTCCAATTAGAATCCTGACACTCCTCCAGTTGTGTATTACTCAGCAATACCCAGAATTAGAGTTCATATAAAATGAACTCCTGACTATCACCCAGGTGTGTATCCCTCAGGAAGGCACTTAATTCGGTGCTATCTTAAACAGTGCCCTGATTACTCCATAGAAGTTTATTATTCACTGAAACTTTGAATGAGAGGCTAGAAAGAATAAACACCTGACTATGGCTCCACTGTGAATTATTCAATAAGGTTCTAAATGTGTGGTAGTAAGAAATCTAATCCTGAGGATTCCTCAGGTGTGTATCATTCAGGGAGGCACATAGTGAGTGGCCATATAAAAAATGCTCGACTATTACTCCCGTGTGAATTATTTACTGAGGCGTTAAATGAGTGGCTACCTGAAGTAGACTCTTAACTCTTCCCCAGGTGTGTGTTACTGAATGAGACTCTGACTAAGTGGGCATAGAAAAGAGACCCTTTTTAAAAAAAATTTTATTGCATTTTAGGATTTGCAGTACATGTGCAGAACGTGTAATATCGTTGCATAGGTACACATATGGCAGTGTGTTTTTCTGCCTTCCTCTCCTTCACCCCCAATTGGCATTTCTCCCTAGGCTATCCCTCCCCAACTCCCCCCTCGCTGTCCCTCCCCCATTCCCCCAAATAGACCCCAGTGTGTAGTAGACCCCCTTTCTGTGTCCGTGTTTTCTCATTTTTCTCACCCAGCTATGAGTGAGAATATGCGGTATTTTTCTTTCTCTTTTGTTGTCAGTTTACTGAGAATGATGTTCTCCAGATTCATCCATGTCCATACAAAGAACAAAAACTCATCATTTTTTATTGCTGTATCATATTCCATGGTGTATACGTGCCACATTTTTCCAGTTCAGTCTATCACCGATGGGCATTTCGGTTGGTTCTAGGTCTTTGCTATTGTAAACAGTGCTGCAATGAACATCCGTGTGCATGTGTCCTTATAGTAGAACGATTTATATTCCTTTGGATAAATACCCAGTAAAGGGATTGCTGGGTCAAATGGAATTTCTATTTCTAGATCCTTGAGGAATCGCCACACTGTCTTCCACAATGATTTAACTAATTAACACTCTCACCAACAATGTAAGAGTCTTCCTATTTATCCACATCCTCTCCAGCGTCTGTTGTCTCCAGATTTTTTATGATCGCCATTCTAACTGACATGAGATGGTATCTCAATGTGGTTTTTATTTGCCTCTCTCTAATGACCAGTGATGATGAGCATTTTTTCATGTGTTTGTTGGCCTCATGTATGTCTTCTTTATAACGTGTCTGTTTTGCATCTCTCTAATGACCAATGATGATTAGCACTTTTTCATATGTTTTTTGGCCTCATGTATGTCTTCTTTTGTAAAGTTTCTGTTCATATCCTTTGCCCATTTTTGAATGGGCTTGTTTGTTTTTTTCTGTAAATCTGTTTGAGTTCTTTGTAAATTCTGGATATCAGCCCTTTGTCAGATGTGTAAACTGCAAAGATTTTTTTCCCATTCTGATGGTTGCCAATTCACTCTGTTGACTGTTTCTTTTGCCGTGCAAAAGCTGTGGAGGTTGGTTAGGTCCCATTTGTCTATTTTGGCTTTTGTTGCCAATGCTTTTGGTGTTTTGGTCATGAAATCCTTGCCTACTCCTATGTCCTGAATGATTTTGCCTAGATTTTCTTCTAGGGTTTTTGTGGTGCCAGGTCTTATCTTTAAGTCTTTAATCCACCTGGAGTTAATTTTAGTGTAAGGTGTCAGAAAGTGGTCCAGTTTCTGCTTTCTGTACATGGATAACCAGTTTTCCCAACACAATTTATTAAACAGAGAATTCTTTCCCCATTGCTTGTTTTTGTCTGGTTTATCAAAGATTATATGGTTGTAGATATGTTGTGTTGCCTCCGATGCCTCTGTTCTGTTCCATTGGTCTATATCTCTGTTTTGGTATCAGTATTATGCTGTTTTGATTACTGTAGCCTTGTAGTATAGTTTGAAGTCTGGTCGTGTGATGCCTCCCGCTGTGTTCTTTTTGCTTAGAATTGACTTTGCTATGCAAGCTCTCTTTTGTTTCCTTATGAAGTTGTTGGTTGTTTTTTCCAGTTCTGTGAGAAAATTCAATGGTAGCTTGATGGGGATAGCGTTGGTTCTGTAAGTTACTTTGGGCAGTATAGCCATTTTCACGATATTCATTCTTCCTAACCATGAACATGGAATGTTTCTCCATTTGTTTGTGTATTCTCTTATTTCGTTGAGCAGTGGTTTGTAGTTTTCCTTGAAGAGGTCCCTTACGTTTCTTATAAGTTGTATTTCTAGGTATTTTTTTTTTAATTTTTATTGCATTATAGGTTTTGTGGTACCTGTGCAGAACGTGCAAGATAGCTGCATAGGTACACACATGGCAGTGTGTTTTGCTGCCTTCCTCCCCTTCACCCACACTTGGCATTCTCTTTGTAGCAATTGTGAATGGCAGTTTATTCTTGATTTGGTTCTCTTTAAGTCTGTCATTGGTGTATAAAAATGCTTGTAATTTCTGCACATTGATTTCATATCCTGAGACTTTGCTGAAGTTGTTTATCAGTTACAGGAATTTTTGGGCTGAGGTGGTGGGGTCTTCTAGGTATACTATTATGTCGTCTGCGAATAGAGACAATTTGGCTTTCAACTTTCCTATTTGGATACCCTTTATTTCTATTTCTTGCCTGATTGCTCTGGCTAGAACTTCCAGTACTATGTTGAATAGGAGTGGTGAGAGAGGGCATCCTTGTCTCATGACGGATTTCAAAAGGATTGCTTCCAGATTTTGCCCATTAAGTATAATATTGGCTGTTGGTTTGTCGTAAATAGCTTTGATTACTTTGAGATATGTTCTATCAATACCAAGTTTAATGAGTTTTTAGCATAAAGGGCTGTTGAATTTTGTCAAACGCCTTCTCTGCGTCAATTGAGATAATCATGTGGTTTTTGTTTTTGCTTCTGTTAATGTGGTGAACGAGGTTTATAGACTTGCGTATGTTAAACCAGCCTTGCATGCCTGGAATGAATCCTACTTGATCATGATGGATAAGTTTTTTAATGTGCTGTTGCAATCGGTTTGCCAGTATTTTACTGCAGATTTTTGCATCTATGTTCATCATGGATATTGGTCAGAAGTTTTCTTTTCTTGTTGAGTCTCTGCCGGGTTTTGGTATCAGGATGATGTTGGTCTCATAAAATGATTTGGGAAGGGTTCTTTCTTTTTGGATTATTTGGAATAGTTTCAGAAGAAATGGTACCAGCTCCTCTTTGTGTATCTGGTAGAATTTGGCTGTGAACCCATATGGACCAGGGCTTTTTGTGTGTGGTAGGCTCTTAATTTCTCCCTTGACTTCAGACCTTGTTATTGGTCTTCTCATAGTTTCGGCTTCCTCATGGTTTATGCTTGGGAGAACACAGGTGTCCAATAATTTATTCAATTCTTCCTGGTTTACCAGTTTATGTGCATAGAGTTTTTTGTAGTATTCTCTGATGATGGTTTGAATTTGTGTGGAATCTGTGGTGACTTCCCCTTTATCGTTTTTTATTGCATCTATTTGGTTGTTCTCTCTCTTCTTTTTTATCAGGCTAGCTAGTGGTCTGTCTACCTTGTTGGTCTCTACTAAAAACCAGCTCTTGGTTATATTGATTGTTTGAAGTGTGTTTCTTGTCTCTATCTTCTTCAGCTCCGCTCTGATTTTAGTTATTTCTTGTCTTCAACTAGGTTTTTAGTTTTTTTTTATTTTTCTCCTCTAGCTCTTTCAATTTTGACTATAGGGTGTCAATTTTGGATTTCTCCACTCTTCTCATGTGGGCACTTATTGCTATATATTTTCCTCTACAGACTGCTTTACATGTGTCCCAGAGATTCTGGTACGTTGTGTCTTCATTCTCGTTGGTTTCGAAGAACTTCTTTATTTCTGCTTTCATTTCATTGTTTATCCTATCAACATTCAAGAGCCAGTTTTTCAGTTTCCAAGAAGCTGTGCGCTTCTGAGTTAGTTTCTGAATTCTGTTCTAACTTAATTGCACTACGGTATGAGAGACTGTTTGTTATGATTTCAGTTGTTTTGCATTTGCTGACGAGTGCTTTACTTCCAATTATGTGGTCAATTTTGGGGTAGGTGTGATGTGATGCTGAGAAGAATGTATATTCTGTGGATTTGAGATGGAGAGTTCTGTCTACCAGGTTTGCTTGTTCCAGGTCTGAGTTCAAGCGCTGGATATCCTTGTTAATTTTCTGTTTGATTGATCTGTCTGATATTGACAGTGGAGTGTTAAAGCCTCCCACTATTATTGTGTGGGAGTCTAAGTCTCTTTGTTAGTCATTAAGAACTTGCCTTATATATCTGGGTGCTCCTGTATTGGGTCCATATATATTTAGGATCGTTAGCTCTTCTTGTTGTTTCCATCCTTTTACCACTATGTAATGACCTTCTTTGTCTCTTTTGATCTTTGGTGCTTTAAAGTCTATTTTATCAGAGATGATTATTGCAACTCCTGCTTTTTTTTGCTCTCCATTTGCTTGGTAAATCTTCCTTTATCCCTTATTTTTTGAGCCTCTGTGAACATTTGCATGTGAGATGGGTTTCCTGGATACAGCACACCAATGGGTTTTTTTTTTTAATCCAACTTGCCAGTCTGTGTCTTTTGATTGGTGCATTTAGCCCATGTACATTCAGGGTTAATATTGTTATGTGTGAATTTGATACTGCCATTTTGATGCTAGCTGGCTGTTTTGCCCATTGGTTCATGTACATTCTTCATTTTGTTGATGGTCTTTAGCATTTGGTATGCTTTTAGGATGGCTGGAACTGGTTGTTTCTTTCTATGTGTAGTGCCTCTTTCAGGAGCTCTTGTAAAGCAGGCCTAGTGGTGACAAAATCTCTGAGTATTTGCTTGTTCATGAAGGATTTTATTTTTCCTTCACTTATGAAGCTCAGTTTGGCTGGATATGAAATTCTGGGTTGAAAGTTCTTTTCTTTAAGGATGTTGAATATTGGCCCCCACTCTCTTCTGGCTTGTAGAGTCTCTACCGAGAGATCTGCTGTGAGTCTGATGGGCTTCCCTTTGTGGGTGACCCGACCTTTCTCTCTGGCTGCCCTTAGTATTTTCTCCTTCGTTTCAACCCTGGTGAATCTGACGATTATGTGCCTTGGGGTTGCTCTTCTTGTGGAGTATCTTTGTGGTGTTCTCTGTATTTCCTGGAGTTGAGTATTGACCTGTCTTGCTAGGTTGGGGAAATTTTCCTGGATAATATCCTGAAGAGTGTTTTCCAGCTTGGATTCATTCATTCTCTTCATCACATTCTGGTACACATATCAAACATAGGTTGGGTCTCTTCACATAGTCCCACATTTCTTGGAGATTTTGTTCATTCCTCTTTGTGCTTTTTTCTCTAATCTTAGTTTCTTTTTTTCTGTTTCATTGAGTTGATCTGCGACTTCTGATATTCTTTCTTTTGCCTGGTCAATTCAGCTGTTGAAACTTGTGCATGCCTTGCGAAGTTCTCGTGTTGTGTTTTTCAGCTCCTTCAATTCATTCATATTCCTCTCTAAGTTGTTCATTCTTGTTATCATTTCCTCGAATTCTTTTTCAAATCTTTTTTAAAGGTTCTTAGTTTCTTTGCATCGATTTAGAACATGTTCTTTTAGCTCACTGAAGTTTCTCATTATCCACCTTCTGATGTCTGATTCAGTCATTTTGTCACTCTCATTCTCTGTCCAGCTTTGTTCCCTTGCTGGTGAGGAGTTTTGGTCCTTTGTAGGAGGTGAGGTGTTTTGGTTTCGGATGTTTTCCTCCTTTTTGCACTGGTTTCTTCCCATATTTGAGGATTTATCCACCTGTCGTCTTAGTAGTTGCTGACTTTTCGATTGGGTCTCTGAGCGGGCACCCAGATTGTTGATGATGAAGTATTTCTGTTACTTAGTTTTAATTCTAATGGTTTAGCCCCTCTGCTTTACGAGTGGTGGGGTCCACTCCAGGCTCTGCTTTTCTGGGGTACACCTGTAGCAGCTGCGGAACAGTGAGGGATTCTACCAGTTTCTTCTTCTGCTATCTTTGACCCAGAATGATGCCCACCAAATGTCAGTCTGATTAGTCTTTCTTTGAGGTGGCTCTTTGGATATACAGGTGTCAGGGAGCTGCTTGAGGAGATGGTTTGTACTTTATAGGAGCTCCAGTGCTGAGCTATGAGTTCTGCTGTTCATTCAGGGTTGCTGGTCACATGTGTTTACGTCTGGGGCAGGAGAACTTATAACCCCCCCTTTTTTTTCCCCTCAGATGCTCTGTCTCAAGGAGTTGGGGCTTTCTTTATGAGTATCTGTTGCACTGTTCTGCCCGGGTAGGAGTCAGTCTATTCACTCTTTGCCTGCCGGGGCTCCACCCTGCTTGTACAGGTCCGCCCTGCTGCCGCATGGCTTCATACTGTTGTAATGCACTCCAAACTGTTGGTGGCGTCTCTCTGTTATGGCTGGTTGCCTAAGAAATAGCAGGCTACCTCAGCAGTGGGTGGTACATCAGTAGGGGACGATTGCCTCCACTGTGGTGGATGCCCCTTCCCCACTGAGCTTCACAGTCCTGGTTTCCACTGACCCCATAGCAAATCACTCAATGCCGAGCTCCTCAAGTCGCCAGCGCTGCTTGTCCTGTGAGGGTGAGGCCTGCCGAGCCAAAATACCTGGCTCCCTGCCTCAGAGTCCCTCCTCTCTCTCTCTCTTTTTCTTTCCAAATTGAATTGTTGACTCTCTCACAGGCGCCCCAGTCGCCTACTGATTGGCCACTGGGATCCATGCGATCTCCCCTGCAGCAGCCAACTGCACTAACACAAATCACTCTTCCTGGAAATCTCCTGGTCTTTCTCACCATCCAAGTCCAATTCCGACCATTGACTATTTCTGAGGGGAGTATTATGCACTGAGGCCCTGAACGTGTGGCCATGTAAAAGATATTACTGACTTATCAGATATACATATTATTCACTGAAACACTGAAAGAGTGGCCTTATGTAATAGATCCCATTTTACTCCACAGGAGTGAGTTATTTTTTGACTCTCCAAATGAATCACCATATGAAATAGACTAGTGATTAATCCCCAAATGTGCAGTATTCGAAGAGGTGCTGTATGAGTGTCCATATCAAATACTCTCCTGACTATCACACATGTGTGTATCTTTCATGTAGCTACGTTATTTGGGGTGACACTAAAGAGGGTCCTGACTACTTCATCGCTGTTTATTAGGCACTGAAGCTCTCAATGAGAGGCCATATAAAATAGACTTCTTACTATTGCTCCATTGTGCATTATTCCATAATGCTTTGATTCAGTGGCCGTATGAACTGGACTCTGACTATTTCCAAAGTGGGTATTTTTCAGTGAGTTTCTGAACAAGTTACCACAGAAAACAAACTCATCACTCTATACTCTTGAATATTTCCCAGCTGAGAATATTTCACTGATTCGCTGGGTTAACAGTCATATCAAATAGTCTCCAGACTATTCCCCAGGTGTGCATTATTCAGTGAGTCTCTGAATAAGTGGCTATATATACTAGAATCCTGAGTATTTTCCAGATACATATGATTCTTCAACGAGGTTCTGAGTAAGTGGCCATGGAAAATACACTCCTAAATTTTCATAGTTCTGTATTATTCTGTGAGGCTCTGAATGAGTAGCCATAAAACTGAAACTCCTGAATACTCAGCAGGTTTGCGTTTTTATATTCGGTTTCTAAATAAGTGGCTATATGAAATAGAATCCTGACTTTCCCCAAGGTGTATGTTATTCAGGAAGGTTCCGAATATGTGGCTATACGAAATAGAATACTGACTTTCCCCAAGGCATATGTCATTCAGTTAGTTTCTGAATATGCAGCTATACGAAATAGAATTCTGACTACAATACTGGTGTTCCTTATTCAATGAATAGCTGAAATAGACGCCATACGTAATAGCGTCCTGAGTATTCCCCAGGTATGTATTATCCACTGAGGCTCTAAAACTTTGGTCATATGAAATTGTTTTTTGCCTAGTCCACAGGTGTGTATTATTGACTCTGACTTTGAATATTTGGGCAAATGGATTAGACTAGTGACTATTCTAAAGTTGTGTATTACTCTCTCAGGTTTTGATTTTGTGGCCATATAAAATAGACTAGTGTCTATTCCACACATGTGCATTACTCACTGAGGCTGTAAATGAGAGGCTATATAAAGTAGACTCCTAACGCTTCTGCAAGTGTGTGTTTACACAGTAAGGCTATGATTGTGTGACCATATGAAACAGGATTCTGTCTATCTTAAATATTTGTATTATTCAGTGAATCTTTAAATGAGTGCCTCTATGAAATACACTGCTGATTACTTTCCATTTGTGCATTATAAATATTATTAGTCAGTGGCTATATGAAATGAAATCCAGACTAAAGCACTCATGCATATGATCCACTGAAGCTATAAATGAGTGTCCAAATGAAATAGACTCCTGGCTATCCCACGGGTATGCATTATTCACCAAGGCTCTGAATGAATGTCCATCGAAAATGGACTCCGAATTATGCTCCAGGTGTGTATTATTCAGTGAGGATTACAAGATGTGGCCATATTAATTAGATGCCTTACTATAGCAAGGGTCTCTCTCATTCACTGAGGCTCTGAAAATGTGTCTACATAAAATAGACTACTGAATACACCACTTTATTCAGTGACTCTCCGAATGAGAGTCCACGTGAAAAAGTCTCCTTACTATTCCACAGCTGTGCATTATTGAGTGAGACTCTAAATGAGGGGATATATGTAAATCCTGACTATTTTCCCATGTGTGTACATTTACTGAGGCTCTCAATGAGAAGCCATAGGATAGACACTTCTTACAATTCCGTAGGTGTGCATTATTCAGTGATTCTCTGAATGAGTGGCCATAAATAGACTTCATAAAATATCACGTGTGTAATATTCAGTGAGGCTGTGAAAGAGCGGCCATATGAAACAGACTTCTCATTACTCCACATGTGCGTTATTCACTGTTTGTCTGAATGAGTAGTCGTTTGAAATAGACTCCAGATTTTTCTCCATGTGTCCATTATTCTAACTGTTTCTGTATGAGTGTCCATAACAAATAGACTCCTGACATTCCCCAATTTATGTATTACTCAGCAATAACCAGAATTGGAGTTCATATGAAATAAATTTCTGGCTATCACCCAGGTGTGTATCACTCAGGAAGGTACTTAATTCGTGGCTATGTTAAACAGTTGCCCTTATTACTCCATAGAAATTATGATTCACTGAAACATTAAATGAAAGGCCAGCAAGAATAGAAACGTGACTATTGCTCCATTGTGATTTATTCAGTAAAGTTCTAAATGTGTCATAGTAGGAAATAAAATCCTGAGAATTCCCCAGGTGTGTATCATTCAGGGAGGCACATAGTGAGTGGCCAAATAAAAAATGCTCGACTATCACTCCGGTGTGAATTATTCAGTGAGGCTCTAAACGAGTGGCTACATGAAGCAGAATCTTATCTCTTCCCCAGGTGTGTATTATTGAATGAGACTCTGACTAAGTGGGAATGGAACAGAGACTCTTCTGTATTGCCCATGTGTGCCTTACTTACAGAGACTCTGAATGTGTACTTATTTGAAGTAGACACTGACTATTTCTGAGAAGGATATTATGCACTGAGGCCCTGAACGAAAGGCCATGTGAAAGATATTCCTGACTTATCAGATATACATATTATTTACTGAAACACTGAAAGAGTGGCCTTATGTAATTGACCCCATTTTACTCCACAGCTGTGCGTTATTTTTGACTCTCCAAACGAATCACCATATGAAACAGGCTACAGATTATTTTCCAAATGTGCAGTATTCTAAGAGTTGCTGTATGAGTGTTCATATCAAAGAGTCTCCTGACTATCACACATGGGTGTATCATTCACGTAGCTGCGTAATTTGGGGCTACTTTAAATAGGGTCCTTACTACTCCACAGCTGTTTGTTACACACTGAAGCTCTCAAAGAGAGGCCATATGAAATAGACTCCTTACTATTGCCCTATTATGCATTATTCGGTAATGCTTTGATTGAGTGTCCATATGACCTGGACTCTGACTATTTCCAAGGTGGGTATTCTTCAGTGAGTTTCTGAAAGAATTACCACAGAAATAGACTGATGACTCCACCCTCTTGACTATTTCTCAGCGGTGCATTTTTCACTGAGTCACTGGGTGAACAGTCATATGTAATAGTCTCCAGACTATTCCCCAGGTGTACATTATTCAGTGAGTCTCTGAATAAGTGGCCAAATATAATAAAATCCTGAGTATTTTCCAGATATATGTATTATTCTTCAATGAGGTTTTGAATAAGTGGATATGTAAAATGTACTCCTGAATTTTCATAGTTCTGTATTATTCTGTGAGGCTCTGAATGAGTGGCCATAAAACAGAGACTCCTGAATACTCCTCAAGTGTGCGTTTTTACATTCGGTATCTAAATGAGTGGACATACGAAATAGATTCCTGACTTCTTCAAGGTGCATGTTATTCAGTAAGGTCCTGAATATGTAGCTATACGATATAGAATCCTGACTTTCCCCAAGGTGTGTGTCATTCAGTTAGATTTTGAATATGTGGCTATATGAAATAGAAGTCTGACTACAATACAGGTGTTTCTTATTCAAGGAATCTCTGAAATAGATGCCATATGTAATAGCGCCCTGAGTATTTCCCAGGTATGTATTATTCACTGAGGCTCTAAAACTTTGGCCATATGAAATTGTTTTTTGACTAGTCCGCAGGTTTGTATTATTAACTCTGACTTTGAATATTTGGGCATATGCAATGGACTAGTGACTATTCTAAAGTTGTGTATTACTCACTCAGGCTTTAATTTTCTGGCCATATAAAATAGACTAGTGTCTATTCCACACGTGTGCATTATTCGCTGAGGCAGTAAATGAGAAGCTGTATAAAGTAGACTCCTAACGCTTCCCCAGGTGTGTGTTACTAACTGAGGCTCTGATAATGTTACCTTATGAAACAGAATTCTGTCTATCTTAAATATTTATGTTATTCAGTGAATCTCTGAATGAGTGGCTCTATAAAATAGACTGCTGAGAACTTTTCATTTGTGCATTATACACTGAAATTACGAGTCAATGGCCATATGAAGTAAAATCCTGACCAATCCACACGTGCATATTATCCAAAGAGGCTATGAATGAGTGTCCAAATGAAATAGACTCCTGGCTACCCCACGGGTGTGCATTATTCACCGAGATTCTGAATGAATGTACATCAAAAATGGACTCCAAATTATTCCCCAGTTGTGTATTATGCAGTGTGGCTTACAAGATGTGTCCATATTAATTAGATGCCTTACTATAGCAAGGGTCTATTTTAGTCACTGAGGCTCTGAAAATGTGTCTACATGAAATAGACTCATGACTACACCACATTTTTCCGTGAAATTCTGAGTGAGAGGCCACATGAAAAACTCTCCTTACTATTCCACATCTGTGCATTATTGAGTGAAACTCTAAATGAGGGGATATAAGTAAATCCTGACTATTTTTCCAGATGTGTACATTCAGTGAGGCTCTCAATTAGACGCCATAGGATAGAAACTTCTGTCAATTCCGCTGTTGTGCATTATTCAGTGATTCTCTAAATGAGTGGCGATAACAAATAAACTCCAGACAATATCACAAGTGTGTAATATTCTATGAGGCTGTGTAAGAACGGTCACATAAAACAGACTTCTCATTACTCCACATGTGCGTTATTCACTGTTTGTCTGAATGAGTAGTAGTATGACATAGACTCCTCATTATTTGCCATATGTGCATTATTGAAACAGGTTATTTATGAGTGTCCATAACAGATAGACTCCTGACACTCCCCAGTTGTGTATTACTCAGCAATACGCAGAATTAGAGTTCATATAAAATAAACTCCTGATTATCACCCAGGTGTGTATCACTCAGGAAGGCACTTAATGCATGGCTATCTTAAACAGTGCACTGATTACACCATAGAAGTTTATTATTCACTGAAACTTTGAGTGAGAGGTCATAAAGAATAGACACCAGATTATTACTCCATTGTGAATTATTCAATAAGGTTTTAAATGTGTGGTAGTATGAAATAGAATCCTGAGAATTCCCCAGGTGTGTATCATTCAAGGAGGCACATAGCGAGTGGCCTTATAAAAAATGCTCGACTATTACACCAATTTGAAAAATTCACCGAGGCTCTAAATGAGTGGCTACATAATGTAGACCCTTAATTCTTCCCTAAGTGTGTATTCTTGAATGAGACTATGACTAAGTGGGCATAGAAAAGAGACTCTTGTGTATTGCCCATGTGTGCATTACTTACATATACTATGAATGTGTACTTATTATAAGTAGATCCTTGACTCTTTCTGAAGAGACTCTTATGCACTGAGGCCCTGAACAAGTGGCCATGTGAAAGAGATTCCTGACTTATAAGATATACATATTATTAACTGAAACACTGAAAGAGTGCCCTTATGTAAAAGACCCCATTTTACTCCAGAGGTGTGCTTTTATTTTTGACTCTGAAAATGAATCACCATATTAAATAGACTGGTGACTATTACCCACATGTGCAGTATTCGAAGAGGTGCTGCATGAGTGTCCATATAAAAGTCTCCTGACTATCACACATGGGTGTATAATTCACGTAGCTGCGTAATTTGGGGCTACCTTAAAGAGGGTCCTGACTACTCCACAGCTGTTTATTACACACTGAAGCTTTCAATGAGAGGCCATATGAAATAGATTCCTTACTATTGCACCTTGTGCATTATTTGGTAATGCTTTGATTGAGTGGCCATATGACCTGGACTCTGATCATTTCCAGGCTGGGTATTCTTCACTGAGTTTCTGAACGTGTTACCACAGAAAATAGATTCATGACTCTATCCTTTTGACTATTTCTCAGCTGTGCATTTTTCACTGAGTCACTGGGTCTCCAGACTAATCCCCAGGTGTGCATTATTTAGTGTGTTTCTGAATAAGCGGCTATATATAAGAATCCTGAGTATTTTTCAGATACAGATGATTCTTCAATGAGTTTCTGAATAAGTTGACATGTAAAATACACTCCTGAATTTCCATAGTTCTGTATTATTCCGTGAGGCTCTTAATGAGTGGCCGTGAAACAGAGACTCCTGTATACTCTGCAGGTGTGCGTTTTTATATTTGGTATCTAAATGTGTGGCTATACGAAATAGAATACTGACTTCCCCAACGTGTATGTTATTCTGTTAGGTTCAGAATATGTGGCTAAACGAAATAGAATCCTGATTTTTCCCAAGGTGTATTTCTTTAAGTTAGATTCTGAATATGTGGCTATACGAAATATAATTCTGACTACAATACAGGTGTTCCTTATTCAATGAATCTCTGAAATAGATGCCATATGTAATAGTGTCCTGAGTAGTCCCCAGGTATGTACTATTCACTGAGGCTCTAAAACATTGGCCATATGAAATTGTTTTTTGGCTAGTCCACAGGTGTGTATTATTGACTCTGACTTTGAATATTTGGGCATATGGAATAGACTAGTGACTATTCTAAAGCTGTGTATTACTCACTCAGGCTTTGATTTTGTGGGCATATAAAATAGACTTGTGTCTATTTCACCCGTGTGCATTATTCGCTGAGGCTGTAATTGAGAGATTATATAAAGTAGACTCCTAACACTTCCCTAGGTGTTTGTTACACAGTGAGGCTCTGATTGTGTTACCATATGAAACAGATTTCTGTCTATCTGAAATATTTATATTATTCAGTGAATCTCTTAATGAGTGGCTCTATGAAATAGACTGCTGAGTACTTTTCATTTGTGCATTATTCACTAAAATTTCGAGTCAGTGGCCATATAAAATGAAATCATGACTAATCCACATATGCATATTATCCACTGAGGCTATGAATGTGTGTCCAAATGAAATATACTGCTGGCTACCCCATGGTGTGCATTATTTACCGAGTCTCAGAATGAATGACCATCGCAAATAGACTCCAAATTGTTTTCCAGGTTTGTATTATTCAGTGAGGCTAACAAGATGTGGCCACATTAATTAGATGCCTTACTACAGCAAGGGTCTCTCTTATTCACTGTATTTCTAAAAATGTGTCTACTTGAAATAGACTCCTGACTACACCACATTATTCAGTGATTCTCTGAATGAGTGGCCATAAACAATAGACTCCATACTATATCACAAGTGTGTAATATTCAGTGAGGCTGTGAAAGAACGTCCATATGAAATAGACTTCTCATTACTCCATATGTGAATTATTCACTGTTTGTCTAAGTGAGTATCCATGTGACATAGACTCCTGATTTTTCTCCATGTGTGCATTATTGAAACAGGTTCTGTTTCAGTGTCCAAACCAAATAGGTTCCTGACACTCCACCAGTTGTTTATTACTCAGCCATACCCAGAATTAGACATCATATGAAATAAACTCCTGATTATCACACAGGTGGGTATCACTCAGGAAGGCACTTAATTTGTGGTTATCTTACACAGTGTCCTCATTACGCCATAGAAGTTTATTATTCACTGAAACTTTGAATGAGAGGCCAGAAAAAATAGACACCTGCCTATTGCTCTATTGTGAATTATTCACTAAGGTTCTAAATGTGTGTTAGTACGAAATAGAATTCTAAGGATTCCCCAGTTGTGTATCATTCAGGGAGGCACATAGTGAGTGGCCATAAAAAAAATGCTCGACTATTACTCTGGTGTGAATTATTCACTGAGGCTCTAAATGAGTGGCTACATAAAGTAGACTCTTAACTCTTCCCCAGGTGTGTATTATTGAATGAGACTCTGACTAAGTGGGCATAGAAAAGAGACTCTTGTTTATTGCTCATGTGTGCATTACTTACAGAGACTCTGAATGTGTACTTATTTGAAGTAGACCCTTGACTATTTCTGAGGGGAGTTTTATGCACTGAGGCCCGGAACCAGTGGCCATGTGAAAGAAATTCCTGACTTATCAGATATACATATTATTCACTGAAACACTGAATGAGTGGCCTTATGTAATAGTCCCTATTTTCCCCCACAGGTGTGCGTTATTTTTTGACTCTCCAAACGAATCACCATATGAAACAGGCTACAGATTATTTTCCAAATGTGCAGTATTCTAAGAGTTGCTGTATGAGTGTTCATATCAAAGAGTCTCCTGACTATCACACATGGGTGTATCATTCACGTATCTGCGTAATTTGGGGCTACCTTATATAGGGTCCTGACTACTCCACAGCTGTTTATTATGCACCGAAGCTCTCAATGAGAGGCCATATAAAAGAGACTCCTTACTATTGCCCAATTGTGGATTATTCGGTAATGCTTTGATTGAGTAGCCATATGACCTGGACTCTGACTATTTTCAAGGTGGGTATACCTCAGTGGGTTTCTGAACGAGTTACCAAAGAAGATAGTCTCATGACACTATCTTCTTGACTCTTTTTCAGCTGTGCATATTGCACTGCATCACTGGGTGAATGGTCATATCAAATAGTCGCCAGACAATTCCCCAGATGTGCATTAGTCAGTGAGTCTCTGAATATGTGCCAATATATAATAGAATTCTGAGTTATTTCCCTGATACATATGATTCTTCAATGAGGTTCTGAATACGTGGCCATGGAAAATACACTCTTGAATTTCCATAGTTCTGTATTATTCTGTGAGGCTCTGAATGAGTGGCCATAAAACAGAGGCTACTGAATACTCCCCAGGTGTGCGTTTTCACATTTGGTATCCAAATGAGTGTCTATACGAAATAGAATCCTGACTTTTCCCAAGGTGTATGTCATTAAGTTATGTTCTGAATATGTGGCTATACGAAATAGGATTCTGAGTACAATAGAAGTGTTCCTTATTCGATGAATCTCTGAAATAGATGCCACATGTTACAGCATGCAGAGTATTCCCCAGGTATGTATTATTCACTGAGGCTCTTAAACTTTTGCCATATGAAATATTTTGACTAGTCCACAGGCGTGTATTATTGACTCTGAGTTTAAATATTTGGGCATATGGAATAGACAAGTGACTATTCTCAAGTTGTGTATTACTCACTCAGGCTTTGATTTTGTGGCCATATAAAATAGACTAGTGTCTATTTTACACGTGTGTATTATTCGCTGAGGCAGTAAATAAGCTATATAAAGTAGACTCCTAAACCTTCCCCAGGTGTCTGTTACTCAGTGAGGCTCTGATTGTGTGACCATATGAAACAGAATTCTGTCTATCTTAAATATTTTTATTATTCAGTGAATTTCTGAATGAGTGGCTCTAGGAAATAGATGGCTGAGTATTTTATATTTGTGCATTATTCACTGAAATTATGAGTCATTGGCCATATGAAATGTAATCCTGACTAATCCTCATGTGCATTTTATCCACTGAGGCTATGAATGAGTGCCCAAGTAAAATAGACTCCTGGCTACCCCACTGGTGTGCCTTATTCCCCGAGGCTCTGATTAAATGTCCATCACAAGTAGACTCCAAATTATTCTCTAGGTGTGTATTATTCAGTGAGGCTTAAAAAATGTGGCCAAATTAATTAGATTCCTTACTATAGGAAGGGTCTCTCTTATTCACTGAGGCTCTGAAAATGTGTCTACATGAAATAGACTCCTGACTACACCACATTATTCAGTGACACTCCGAATGAGAGGCCGCATGAAAGTCTTCTTCCTCTTCCACAGGTGTGCATTATTGAGTGAGACTCTAAATGAGGGGATATAAGTAAATCCTGAATATTTTCCCAGGTGTGTACATTTAATGAGGCCCTCAATTAGAGGCCATATGATAGAAACTTCTGACTATTCCGCAGATGTGCATTATTCAATGATTCTCTGAATGAGTGGCCATAAACAATAGACTTCAGAGTATATCACAAGCGTGTAATATTCAGTGCAGCCGTGAAAGAACGGCCATATGAAACGGACTTCTCCTTACTTCACATGTGAGTTATTCACTGATTGTCTGAATGCATAGCCGTATGACATAGACTCCTGATTATTCTCCATGTGTGCATTATTCAAACAGGTTCTTTTTTTTTTAAGAAGGAGAGGAAAATAGAGGAAGAAAAGAAGTGAGAGAGAACAAAAGTATTGCTTTTTTCTATGTGTGGGTATTAATAATTTCCGATCAATATTTTGTGTATTTAAATTGGAGAATGTATATTTTATTTGTCTAAAGTGGAGAGCTCTATATGGACTTATTAAGTTTACTTGTCCCAGATCTGAGTTCTAATTTTGGATATCCTTATTAATTTTCTGTCTTGTTGAGTCTAAATATTTTTATGTGTCTTATGTATCTCGGTGTTAGGATGCATTGATCCTTATACCACTCTGTCTTGTTGCTTTGAAATCTGTTTTATCAAATGCATGAATTGCAACTCTATTTATTTATTTATTTATTTTTGCTCTCCATTTGGTTGGTAAATCTTTCTCCAACCCTTTGTTTTTAGTCTTTGTGTATGCTTGAATATAAAATGGGTCTGGATGTAGTATACGTTTAGGTTTTGGCTGTATCTTTTGATTGGGAAGTTTAGTCGATTTAAATTTAAAATTACTGCCATTTGATGCTAACTCGCTATTTTATCCATTTGTTGATGTAATTTCTTCTTTATGTTGATGCTCTTTACTTTTTGGTATATTTTTAGAAAGGCTAATGCTGGTTGTTCCTTTCTGTGTGTAATGCTTCTTTCAGGCGTTATTGTAAAGCAGGCCTGGTGGTAATAAAATCTCTGAGTACTTGCTTGTTCATAAAATATTTTATTTTTCTGTCAATTGTGAAGCTTAGTTTGGCAGGATATAAAATTCTGGGCTGAAAATTCTGTTCTTCAAGGATGTTAAATATCAGCCCCCACTCTCTTCTGGCTTGTAGGGTTTCTGCTGAGAGATCTGCTGTAAGTCTGATGGGCTTCCCTTTGTGGGTAACCTGACCTTTCTCCCTGGCTTCCCTTAGTATTTTCTCCTTCGTTTCAACCCGGTGAACCTAATGATTATGTGCCTTGGGGTTGCTCTTCTTGAGGAATGCCTTTCTGGTGTTCTCTGTATTACCTGAGGGTGAATAGTGTCCTGCTTTAATAGATTGGGAAAATTCTCCTTGATAATATCCTGAAGAGTATTTTCCAGCTTGGAATCATTCTCTCCATCACATTCAGGTACACCTATCAAACGTAGATTAGGTCTTTTCACATAGTCCCATATTTCTTGGAGACTTTGCTCATTCCTTTTCATCCTTTTTTCTCTATTCTTGTCGTCTCGTTTTATTTCATTATGTTGGTCTTCAAACTCTGATATTCTTTCTTCTGCTTGATCAATTCGGCTATTCAAACTTGTGCATATTTCACTAAGTTCTCGTGTTGTATTTTTCAAATCTGTTAGTTCATTTACACTCCTGTCTATATTGTCCATTCTTTTTAACATTTTGTCAAACTGTTTTTCAAAGATCTTAGTTTCTTTACATTGGGTAGGACAAGTTCTTTCAACTCCAAAAAATGTTTTATCATCCACATTTTGAAGCCAACTTCAGATAATGGAACACAATCCTTTTCCATTAGGGCTTGTTCCATTGCTGATGAGGAATTGCTATCACCTGTAGAGGAAAAGGGGTTCTCATTTTTGGTATTCTCGGCCTTTTAACGCTGTTTTTTAATTTTTATTGTGATTTTATCCATCTGTTGTCTCTACAATTAGTGCCTTTCTAATTGGGTTCCTGAGTGGACATCCAATTTATTGATTCCCAGTGCTTGAATCCAAGAAACACTGCGCTGGCAAAAACAGCAGCGATAAGATTGATGGTGCTCTTCTGCCTGGGAATCTCTGGTCTGGATTCCTTCTTGTGTCCGCAACAAGCGGCTCTGCCTTCCCATAGCTCCAAATACCAGTTAGTAGGGAAACCAGTCCCCTTAACTGTGCAGGAAGAGCTGCCACGCTGGATAGACGACAAAACCACTGCGCCGGCCACAAAAGTCACACTGGTGAAATGCGGGGCTCCTCCAATGGAAATATTTTGGTCCGTAAGCGATGAAAATTTCTCTGAAAGTGTGACGTCCTCAAGTTTTCTGATCTTTCACTGGGAGCTACAATCCCGAGCTGTTAGCGATCAGCCATCTTGGATTGATCTCTGTCAAACAGGTTCTGTATGACAGTCTATACCAAATAGACTCCTGACAGTCCCCGAGTTGTGTGTTACTCTGCAATACCCAGAATTAGAATTTATATGAAATAAATTCCTGACTATCACCAAGGTGTGTATCACTCAGGAAGGCACTTAATTCGTGGCTATCTTAAGCCGTGCCCTGATTACTCCATAGAAGTTTATTATTCACTGAAACTTTGAATGAGAGGCCAGAAAGAATAGATACCAGACTATTGCTCTATTGTGAATTATTCAATAAGGTTCTAAATGTGTGGTAGTATGAAATAGAATCCTGAGGATTCCCCAGGTGTGTATCATTCAGGGGGGCACATAGTGAGTGGCCATATAAAAAATGCTTGACAATTAGTCCGGTGTGAATTACTCACTGAGGCTCTAAATGAGTGGCTACATGAAGTATAGTTTTAACTCTTCCCCAGGTGTCTATTATTGAATGAGACTCTGACTAAGTGGGCATAGAAAAGAGACTCTTGTGTATTGCCCATGTGTGCATTACTTACAGAGACTCTGAATGTGTACTTATTTGAAGTAGACCCTTGACTACTTCTGAAGGGAGTGTTATGGACTGAGGCCGAGAACGAGTGGCCATGTGAAAGAGATTTCTAACTCATCAGATATTAACATTACTCATTGAAACACTGAAATAGTTGCCTTATGTAATAGACCCTGTTTAACTCCACAGTTGTGTGTTAATTTTGGACTCTCCAAACGAGTCACCATATGAAATAGACTAGTGATTATTCCCCAAATGTGCAGTATTCGAAGATGTGTTGTATCAGTGTACCTATCAAAGAGTCTCCTGACTATCACACATCTGTATCATTCACGTAGCTGCATAATTTGGGGCTACCTTAAAGAAGGTCCTGATCGGATCCACGATGGCTGTTCGTTAACAGCTCTGGATTGTAGCTCCGAGTGAAAGCTCAGAAAACATGAGGAAGCCACACTTTCAGACAAATTTTTGTCTCTCATGGACCAGAAGATTTCCAGTAGAGGAGCCCTGCGGGTCGCCAGTGTGACCCTTGTGGCTGGCGCATCGGTTTTGCCATCGCCTAGGCCTGGCAGCACTTCGTGCACAGTAAACGGGACTGGTTCCCCTACTGACTGGTGTTTGGAGCTCTGGGCAGGCAGAGCCATTCGTTGCGGACTCAAGAAGGAAGCCAGACCGGTGATTCCCAGGCAGAAGGGTACCAACAATCTTATCGCTGCTGTTTTGGCTGGCGCAGTGGGTTGCTCAGATTCCAGCACAGGGAAACAATAAATTGGACGTCCTTTCAGTAGCCTAATTAGAAAGGTGGTAATTGTAAAGACAACAAATGAAAAAATCCACAAAAAAGGGAAAAAACAGCCTAAAAAGGCCAAGAATACCGAACATCAGAACCCCTCTACAGGGGATTGCAATTTCTCAGCAGCAATGGAACAAGCCCTGATGGAAAAGGACTGTGTTCCATTATCTGAAGTATGCTTCAGAAGGTGGATGATAAGAAATTTTTGGGAATTGAAAGAACTTGTTCTAACCCAATGTTAATAAATTAAGAACTTTGAAAAAAGGTTTGACAAAATGTTAAAAAGAATGGACAATATAGAGAGAAATATAAATGAACTAACGGAGTTGAAAAATACAACACGATGGCGTCGTAGAGGTGACTCAGGATTGCAGCTCTCGGTGAAGGCGCAGAGGCTGCTGCAGGTATACCCCAGACAAGCAGGGCCTGGAGTGGACCTCAGCACTCATACAGCAGAGAGGATAGATCATTAGAGGGAAAACTAAGTAACAGAAATACTTCATCGTCAACAATCTCAGTGTCCACACAGAGACGCAATTGAAAAATCAGCCACTACTAAGACAACAGGCGGATAAATCCATAAAGATGGGAAGAAACCAGCGCAAAAAGGAGGAAAGCACCCGAAACCAAAACACCTCACCTCCAAAAAAGGACCAAAACTCCTCACCAGCAAGGGAACAAAGCTGGACAGAGAATGAATGTGACGAAATGACGGAATCAGACTTCAGAAAGTGGATAATGAGAAACTTCAGTGAGCTAAAGGAACATGTTCTAAACCAGTGCAAAGAAACTAAGAACCTTGAAAAAAGATTTGAAAAAAGATTCGAGGAATTGATAACGAGAATGGACAACTTAGAGAGGAATATGAATGAATTGAAGGAGCTGAAAAACTCAACACGAGAACTTCGCGAAGCATGCACAAGTATCAACAGCCGAATTGACCAAGCAGAAGAAAGAATATCAGAAGTTGAAGATCAACTCAATGAAATAAAACGAGAAACCAAGATTAAAGAAAAAAGCACAAAAAGGAATGAACAAAATCTCCAAGAAATGTGGGACTATGTGAAGAGACCCAACCTACGTTTGATAGGTGTACCAGAATGTGACGAAGAGAATGAATCCAAGCTGGAAAACACTCTTCAGGATATTATCCAGGAAAATTTCCCCAACCTAGCAAGACAGGTCAATACTCAACTCCAGGAAATACAGAGAACACCACAAAGATACTCGGCAAGAAGAGCAACCCCAAGGCACATAATCGTCAGATTCACCAGGGTTGAAACGAAGGAGAAAATACTAAGGGCAGCCAGAGAGAAAGGTCGGGTCACCCACAAAGGGAAGCCCATCAGACTCACAGCAGATCTCTCAGCAGAGACTCTACAAGCCAGAAGAGAGTGGGGGCCAATATTCAACATCCTTAAAGAAAAGAGCTTTCAACCCAGAATTTCATATCCAGCGAAACTGAGCTTCATAAGTGAAGGAAAAATAAAATCCGTCACGAACAAGCAAGTACTCAGAGATTTTGTCACCACTAGGCCTGCTTTACAAGAGCTCCTGAAAGAGGCACTACACGTAGAAAGAAACAACCAGTTCCAGCCATCCTAAAAGCATACCAAATGCTAAAGACCATCAACAAAATGAAGAATGTACATGAACCAACGGGCAAAACAGCCAGCTAGCATCAAAATGGCAGTATCAAATTCACAGATAACAATATTAACCCTGAATGTAAATGGGCTAAATGCACCAATCAAAAGACACAGACTGGCAAATTGGATAAAAAACCAAAACCCATCGGTGTGCTGTATCCAGGAAACCCACCTCACATGCAAAGATACACAAAGGCTCAAAATAAAGGGATGGAGGAAGATTTACCAAGCAAATGGAGAGCAAAAAAAAGCAGGAGTTGCAATTCTCATCTCTGATAAAATAGACTTTAAAGTAACAAAGATCAAAAGGGACAAAGAAGGTCATTACATAATGGTAAAAGGATCGATACAACAAGAAGAGATAACGATTCTAAATATATATGGACCCAATGTAGGAGCACCCAGATATATAAGGCAAGTTCTTAATGACTTACAAAGGGACTTAGACTCCCACACAATAATAGTGGGAGACTTTAACACTCCACTGTCAATAGCAGACAGATCAACCAGACAGAAAATTAACAAGGATATCCAGGACTTGAACTCAGACCTGGAACAAGCAAACCTGATAGACATTTACAGAACTCTCCACCCCAAATCCACAGAATATACATTCTTCTCAGCACCACATCACACCTACTCCAAAATTGACCACATAATTGGAAGTAAAGCACTCCTCAGCAAATGCAAAACAACGGAAATCATAACAAACAGTCTCTCAGACCATAGTGCAATCAAGTTGGAACTCAGAATTCAGAAAATAACTCAGAACCGCACAGCTTCATGGAAACTGAACAATTGGCTCTTGAATGTTGATTGGATAAACAATGAAATGAAGGCAGAAATAAAGAAGTTCTTTGAAACCAATGAGAATGAAGACACAACGTACCAGAATCTCTGGGACACATTTAAAGCAGTCTGTAGAGGAAAATATATAGCAATAAGTGCCCACATGAGAAGAGTGGAGAGATCCAAAATTGACACCCTATCGTCAAAATTGAAAGAGCTAGAGGAGCAAGATCAAAAAAGCTCAAAACCTAGCCGAAGACAAGAAATAACTAAGATCAGAGCAGAACTGAAGGAGATAGAGACAAGAAAAACCCTTCAAAAAATCAATAAATCTAAGAGCTGGTTTTTCGAAAAGATCAACAAAATAGACAGACCACTAGCCAGACTGATAAAAAAGAAGAGAGAGAACAACCAAATAGATGCAATAAAAAACGATAAAGGGGAAATCACCACAGATTCCACAGAAATTCAAACCATCATCAGAGAATACTACAAACAACTCTATGCACATAAACCAGTAAATCAGGAAGAAATGGATAAATTCCTGGATGCCTGTGTCCTCCCAAGCCTAAACCAGGAGGAAGCCGAAACTATGAATAGACCAATAACAAGGTCTGAAGTTGAGGCAGCAATTAAGAGCCTACCACACAAAAAAAGCCCAGGTCCAGATGGGTTCACAGCCGAATTCTACCAGACACACAAAGAGGATCTGGTACCATTACTTCTGAAACTATTCCAAATAATCCAAAAAGAGGGAACCCTTCCCAAATCATTTTATGAGACCAACATCATCCTGATACCAAAACCTGGCAGAGACTCAACAAGAAAAGAAAACTTCAGGCCAATATCCATGATGAACATAGATGCAAAAATCTTCAATAAAATACTGGCAAACCGATTGCAACAGCACATTAAAAAACTTATCCATCATGATCAAGTAGGATTTATCCCGGGGATGCAAGGCTGGTTCAACATACGCAAGTCTATAAATGTAATTCACCACATAAACAGAAGCAAAAACAAAAACCACATGATTATCTCAATTGATGCAGAAGAAGGCATTTGACAAAATTCAACAGCCCTTTATGCTAAAAACCCTCAATAAACTTGGTATTGATGGAACATATCTCAAAGTAATAAAAGCTATTTATGACAAACCAACAGCCAATATCATACTTAATGGGCAAAAACTGGAAGCATTCCCTTTGAAATCTGGCACTAGACAAGGATGCCCTCTCTCACCACTTCTATTCAACATAGTACTGGAAGTTCTAGCCAGAGCAATCAGGCAAGAAAAAGAAATAAAGGGTATTCAAATAGGAAAGGTGGAAGCCAAATTGTCTCTATTTGCAGACGACATGATAGTATACCTAGAAGACCCCATCACCTCAGCCCAAAAGCTCCTGCAACTGATAAGCAACTTCAGCAAAGTCTCAGGATATAAAATCAATGTGCAAAAATCACAAGCATTCCTATACACCAATAACAGACTTAAAGAGAACCAAATCAAGAACGAACTGCCATTCACAATTGCTACAAAGAAAATAAAATACCTAGGAATACAACTCACTAGGAATGTAAGGGACCTCTTTAAGGAAAACTACAAACAACTGCTCAATGAAATAAGAGAGGACACAAACAGATGGAGAAACATTCCATGTTCGTGGTTAGGAAGAATCAATATCGTGAAAATGGCTATACTGCCCAAAGTAATTTACACAATCAATGCTATCCCCATCAAACTACCATTGAATTTCTTCACAGAACTGGAAAAAACCACCATGAATTTCATATGGAACCAAAAAAGAGCCCGCATAGCCAAGTCAATTCTAAGCAAAAAGAACACAGCGGGAGGCATCACGCTACCAGACTTCAAACTATACTACAAGGCTACAGTAATCAAAACAGCATGGTACTGGTACCAAAACAGAGATATAGACCAATGGAACAGAACAGAGGCATCGGAGGCAACACAACACATCTACAACCATATTATCTTTGATAAACCAGACAAAAACAGGCAATGGGGAAAGGATTCCCTATTTAATAAATGGTGTTGGGAAAACTGGCTAGCCATGTGCAGAAAGCAGAAATTGGACCCCTTCCTGACACCTTACACTAAAATTAACTCCAGATGGATTAGAGACTTAAACGTAAGACCCAACACCATAAAAACCCTAGAAGAAAATCTAGGCAAAACCATTCAGGACATAGGAGTAGGCAAGGACTTCATGAACAAAACTCCCAAAGCATTGGCAACAAAAGCCAAAATAGACAAATGGGACCTAATCAAACTCCACAGCTTCTGCACAGCAAAACAAACAGTCACTAGAGTGAATCGGCAACCATCAGAATGGGAAAAAATCTTTGCAGTTTACGCATCCGACAAAGGGCTGATATCCAGAATTTACAAAGAACTCAAACAGATTTACAGGAAAAAAACAAACAAGCCCATTCAAAAATGGGCAAAGGATATGAACAGAAACTTTACGAAAGCAGACATACATGAGGCCAGCAAACATATGAAAAAGTGCTCATCGTCATTGGTCATTAGAGAGATGCAAATCAAAACCACATTGAGATACCATCTCACACCAGTTAGAATGGCGATCATTAAAAAATCTGGAGACAGCAGATGCTGGAGAGGATGTGGAGAAATAGGAACACTCTTACACTGTTGGTGGGAGTGTAAATTAGTTCAACCATTGTGGAAGACAGTGTGGCGATTCCTCAGGGACCTAGAAATAGAAATTCCATTTGACCCAGCAATCCCATTACTGGGTATCTATCCAAAGGATTATAAATCGTTCTACTATAAGGACACATGCACACGAATGTTCATTGCAGCACTGTTTACAATAGCAAAGACCTGGAACCAACCCAAATGCCCAACGATGATAGACTGGACTGGGAAAACGTGGCACATATACACCATGGAATATTATGCAGCAATCAAAAATGATGAGTTTGTGTCCTTTGTAGGGACATGGATGAATCTGGAGAACATCATTCTCAGCAAACTGACACAAGAACAGAAAAAGAAATACCGCATATACTCCCTCATAGGAGGGTGAGAAAAATGAGAACATGTGGACACAGAGAGGCGGTCTACTATACACTGGGGACTGTTGGGGGGAATGGGGGAGGGACAGCGGGGGGGGGGCTGGGGGGGATAGCCTGGGGATGAATACCAAGTGTGGGTGAAGGGGAGGAAAGCAGCAAAGCACACTGCCATGTGTGTACCTATGCAACTATCTTGCTCGTTCTGCACATGTACCCCCAAACCTATAATGCAATAAAAAAAAAATAAAAATAAAAATAAAAAAAAAAAAAGAATGGGAAAAAATGTTTGCAATTTACACATCTGACAAAGGGCTGATATCCAGTATTTACAAAGAACTCAAACAGATTTACAGAAAAAAAACAAAGAAGCCCATTCAAAAATTTGCAAAAAATATGAACAGACACTTTACAAAAGAAGATATACATGAGGCCAACAAACATGAAAAAGTGCTCATCATCACTGGTCATTAGAGAGATGCAAATCAAAACCACATTGAGATACCATCTCAAGTCGGTTAGAATGGCGATCATTAAAAGATCTGGAGTCAGCAGATGCTGGAGAGGATGTGGAGAAAGAGGAACACTCTTACACTGTTGGTGGGAGTGTAAATTAGTTCAACCATTGTGAAAGACAGTGTGGCGATTCCTCAGAGACCTAGAAATAGAAATTCCATTTGACCCAGCAATCCCATTTCTAGGTATATATCCAAAGAACTATAAATCGTTCTACCATAAGGACACATGCACACGAATGTTCATTGCCGCGCTGTTTACAATAGCAAAGAACTGGAACCAACCCAAATGCCCAACAATGATAGACTGGACTGGGAAAATTTGGCATGTATACACCATGGAATATTATGCAGCAATCAAAAATGATGAGTTTGTGTCCTTTGTAAGGACATGGATGAATCTGGAGAACATCATTCTCGCAAACTGACACAAGAACAGAAAAAGAAATACCGCATATACTCACTCATAGGTGGGTGAGAAAAATGGGAACACATGGGCACAGAGAGGCGGTCTACTATACACTGGGGTCTATTAGGGGGAATGCGGGAGGGACAGCGGTGGGGGCTGGGGAGGCATAGCCTGGGGATGAATGCCAAGTGTGGGTGAAGGGGAGGAAGGCAGCAAAACACACTGCCATGTGTGTACCTATGCAACTATCTTGCACGTTCTGCACATGTACCACAAATCCTATAATGAAATAAAAATTTAACAAAAAAAGAGTCTCTGTAACTAATGCACACATGGGCAATACACATTGGTCTTTTTTTCTTAGCCCGCTTAGTCAGAGTCTCTTTCAATAATACACACCTGGGGAAGAGTTAAGAGTTTACTTTATGGAGCCACTCATTTAGAGTCTCAGTGAATAATTCAAACTGGAATAATGATCGGGCATTTTTTATATGGCCACTCACTATGTGCCTCACTGAATGATACACACCTGGGGAATTCTCAGGATTCTACTTCATACTGCCTCACATTTAGAACATTTTTGAATAATTCACAATGGAGCAATGGTCAGGTGTGTATTCTTTCTGGGCTCTCATTCAAAGTTTCAGTGAATAATAAACTTCTATGCACAAATCAGGGCACTGTTTAAGATAACCGAGAATCAAGTGCCTTCCTGAGTGATACACACCTGGGTGATAGTCAGGAGTTTATTTCATATGAACTCTAATTTTGAGCATTGCTGAGTAATACACAACTGGGGGATTTTCAGTAGTCTATTTGGTATGGACACTCATACAGAAACTCTTTGAATAATACACTCATGGATAATAATCAGGAGTCTATGTCATATGGCTACTCATTCAGACAAACAGTGATTAACGCACATGTGGAGAAATGAGAAGTCTGTTTTATATGGCCATTCTTTCCCAGCCTCACTGAATATTATACACTTGTGATATAGTCTGGAGTCTATTGTTTATGGTCACTCATTCAGAGAATCACTGAATAATGCACACCTGCGGAATGGTCAGAAATCTCTATTCTATGGCCTCACATTGAGAGCCTCAATAAGTGTACACACCTGGAAAAATAGTCAGGATTTACTTATATCCCCTCATTTAGAGTCTCACTCAATAATACACACCTGTGGAAGAGTATGGAGACTTTTTCATGTGGCCTTTCATTGGGAGTGTCACTGAATAACGTGGTGTAGTCAGGAGTCTGTTTCATGTAAACACATTTTCAGAGCCTCAGTGAATAAGAAAGATCCTTGCTATAGTAAGGCATCTAATTAATATGGCCATATCTAGTAAGCCTCACTGAGTAATACACACCTGGAGAATAATTTGGAGTCTATTTTCGATGGACATTCATTCAGAACCTCGGTGAATAATGCATACCCTTTGTGTAGCCAGTAGTCTATTTCACTTGGACACTCCTTCATAGACTCAGTGGGCAATATGCAAGTGTGGATTAGTCAAGATTTTATTTCATATGGCCTCTTACTCATAATTTCAGTGAATAAAGCAGAAATGTAAAGGACTCAGCAGGATATTTCATAGAGCCACTCATTCAGAAATTCACTGAATAATACAAATATTTAAGATAGACAGAATTCTGTTTCATATGTTCACACCATCAGAGCCTCACTGAGTAACACACACCTGGGGAAGCGTTAGGAGTCTACTTTATATATCCTCTCACTCACAGCCTTAGCATATAATGCACACGTGTGTAGTAAACACTACTCTATTTTATATGGCCAGAAAATTTAAGCCAGAGTGAGTAATACATAACTTTAGAATAGTCACTAGTCTATTCCATATGCCCAAATATTCAAAGTCAGAGTCAATAATACACACCTGTTGACTAGTCAAAAAACAATTTCATATGGCCAAAGTTTTAGAGCCTCAGTGAATAATACATACATTCAATATACTCAGGACGCTATTACATATGGCATCTATTTCAGAGATTCATTTAATAAGGAACACCTGTATTGTAGTCAGAATTCTATTTCATATAGCCAGATATTCAGAACATAACTGAATGACATACACATTGGGGAAAGTCAAGATTCTATTTCGTATAGCCACATATTCAGAACATAACTGAATAACATACATCTTCGGGAAAGTAAGGATTCTATTTCGTGTAGCCACTCATTTGGATACCCAATATAAAAAAGCACACCTGTGGAGTATTCAGGAATCTCTGTTTTATGGCCACTCATTCAGAGCCTCACAGAATGGAGAGGCTCTGCTTATTTTTTCTCTCCATTTGCTGAAGAATAAAGAGATGGGTTTTGGTTTTTTATCCAATTTGCCAGTCTGTGTCTTTTCATTGGTGCATTTAACCTATTTACAGTTAGGGTTACTATTGTTATGTGTGAGTTTGATACTGCCATTTTGATGCTAGCTTGATGTTTTGTCCCTTGGTTGATGCAGATTCTTCATTTTGTTGATCCTCTTTAGCATTTGGTGTGTTTTTAGACTGGCTGTTACTGGTTTTTTTTTTCTATATGTAGTGCCTCTTTCAGGAGCTCTTGTAATGCAGGCCTAGTGGGACAAAATCTCTGAGTTCTTGCTTGTTGGCAAAAGATTTTATTCTTCCTTCACTTATAAAACTCAGTTTGGCTGGATATGAAACTCTGGGTTGAAATTTCATTTCTTTAAGGATGTTGAATATTGGCCCCCACTCTCTTCTAACTTGTAGAGTCTCTGCCGAGAGATCTGCTGTGAGTCTGATGGGCTTCCCTTTGTGGGTGACCGGACCTTTCTCTCTGGCTGCTCTTAGTATTTTCTTCTCCATTTCAACCCTGGCGAATCTGATGATTATGTGCCTTGGGGTTGCTCTTCTTGCAGAATATCTTTGTGGTGTTCTCTGTATTTCCTGAAGTTGAGTATTGCCTGCCTTGCTAGGTTGGGGAAATTTTAATGGATAATATCGTGAAGAGTGTTTTCCAGCTTGGATTCATTCTCTTTGTCACATTCTGGTACACCTATTAAACGTAGGTTAGGTCTCTTCACATAGTCCCACATTTCTTGGAGATTTTGTTCATTCCTCTTTGCACTTTTTCTTCTAATCTTGGTTTCTCATTTTATTTCATTGAGTTGGTGTTCGTCTTCTGATATTCTTTCTTCTGCCTGGTCAATTCGGCTGTTGAAACTTGTGCATGCTTCATGAATTTCTCGTGTTGTGTTTTTCAGCTCCTTCAATTCATTCATATTCCGCTCTACGTTGTTCATTCTTGTTATCACTTTCTCAAATCCTTTTTCGAGTCTTTTGTCAAGGCTCTTAGCTTCTTTTCATTGATTTAGAACATGTTCTTTTAGCTCACTGAAGTTTCTCTTTATCCACCTTCTGAAGTCTTATTCCATCATTTCATCACAGTCATTCTTTGTCCAGCTTTGTTCCCTTGCTGGCAAGGAGTTTTGGTCCTTTGTAGGAGGTGAGATATTTTGGTTTTGTGTGTTTTACTTCATTTTTGCCCAGTTTTCTTCACATCTTTGTGGATTTATCCACCTGTCGTCTTAGTAGTTGCTGCCTTTTCTATTGGGTGTCTGAGTGGATGCCCAGATTGTTGATAATGAAGTATTTCTGTTACTTAGTTTTTCTTCTAACGGTTTAGCCCCTCTGCTGTACGAGTGCTGAGGTCCACTCAAGGCCCTGCTTGTCTGGGGTACACCTGTAGCAGCTGCAGAATAGTGAGGGATGCTACCAATTTTTTCTTCTGCTTTCATTGTCCTGGAATTATGCCCACCAAATGTCAGTCTGATTGGTTTTTTTTTTTGAGGTGACTCTTTGGATATAGAGGTGACAGGGAGCTGCTTGAGGACACGGTCTATACATTATAGGAGCTCCAATGCTGAGCTTTAAGCTTTGTTGTTCATTCAAGTTTGCTGGGCGAATGTGTTTGTGTCTTCTGCAGCAGAACTTAGAAAACCCTTCTTTTTTTCCCCTCAGGTGCTCTGTCTCAGGGAGTTGGGGCTTTCTTTATGAGTATCTATTGCACTGTCCTGCCCAGCTAGGAGGCAGGCTGTTTACTATTTGCCTGCTGGGGATCAGCCCTGCTAGCTGCCGTGGGGCCTCCATTCTGTTGTGGTGCACTCTGCCCTGTTGGCAGCATCTCTCTGTTATGGCTCGTTGCCTTGGCAATGGCAGGCTGTGTCAACAGTGGGCGGTAGCTCAGTAGGGGTGGATTGCGTCCGTAGTGTCAGATGCCCCTCCCCCACTGAGCTGCACCATTCTGAATTCAGCTGACCCAGCAGCAAAACTCAACCCCACGTGCCTCCAACACCACGCTGCTTGTTTCCATGAGGGTGGGACCCACCAGGCCTGATCACCTCTCTCTCTGCCTAAGAGTCCCTCCTCTCTCTCTCCTTTTTTCATTCCAAATTGAATGGCTGACTCTCTCACAGGTGCCCCAGTCGCCTACTGATTGGCCACTGAAATCCATGGGATCTCCACTGAGGCAGCCCACTGTACTGGCACAAAGCAATCTTCCCAGGAATCTCCTGGTCTGGCTCACAATCCAAGTCCCACTCTGCTCTCCAGTGTGTCTCCTACACCTTGGAATTTCACCGTTCTGTGGGCAACAAAGGTCCGTATAAAAATGCAGCTAGGACACACTCTCTGCGCCTTCACTGAGAGCTGCAATCCTGAGTTGTTTCTACGGTGCCATCTTGGATCATCCCTGGGTCAGGAGTCTATTTCATATGGCCTATCATTGAGAGCGTCAGTGTGTAATAAACAGCTGTGGAGTAGTCAGGACCCTCCTTAAGGTGGCCTCAAATTATGCAGCTATGTAAATGATACATACATGTGTTATAGTCAGGAGACTCTTTGATATGGACACTCATCCAGCAACTTCTCGAATACTGCACATTTGGGGAATAATCACTAGTCTATTTCATATGGTGATTCGTTTGGAGAGTGAAAAATAACGCACACCTGTGGAGTAAAATGGGGTGTATTACATAATGCCACTCTTTCCGTGTTTCAGTGAATACTATGTATATCTGATAAGTCAGGAATCTCTTTCACATGTCTACTCGTTCAGGTCCACAGTGCATAATACTCACCTCAGAAATAGTCAAGGGTCTACTTCAAATAAGTATACATTCAGAGTCTCTGTAAGTAATGCACATAGGTGAAATACACAAGAGTCTCTTTTCTATGTCCACTTAGTCAGTGTCTCATTCAGTAATATACACTTGGGAAAGAGTTAAGAGTCTACTTCATGTAGCCACTCATTTAAAGCCTCAGTGAATAATTCACACCAGAGTAATAGTCGATCATTTTTTATATGGCCACTCACTATGTGCCTCCCTGAATGATACACACCTGGGGAATACTCGGGATTTTATTTTATACCAACACATATTTAGAACGTAATTGAATAATTCACAATGGAGCAATAGTCAGGTGTCTATTTCTTCTGTCCTCTAATTCAAACTTTCAGTGAATAATAAACTTCTATGGAGTAATCAGGGACCTGTTTAAGATAACCACAAATTAAGTGCCTTCCTGAGTGATACAAACCTGAGTGATAGTCAGGAGTTTATTTCATAGGAACTCTAATTCTAAGTATTGCTGAAAAATACACAACTGGATGAGTGTCAGGAGTCTATATGTTATGGATACTCATACAGATCCTGTATGAATAATGCACACATGGAGAATAATCAGGAGTCTATTTCATATGGTTACTCATTCAGAAAAACAGCAAATATTGCACGTATGGAGTAATGAGAAGTCTGTTTCATATGGCTGTTCTTTCACAGCCTCACTGAATATTACACACTTGTGATATCATCTGGAGTCTATTGTTTATGGCCACTCCCTCAGAGAATCACTGAATATTACACACCTGCGAAATTGTCAGAAGTCTCTATCCTATGGCCTCTCATTGAGAACCTCACTAAATGTACACACCTGGGAAAATAGTCAAGCGTTACTTATATCCCCTCATTTAGAGTCTCACTCAATAATGCACACCTGTGGAATAGTAAGGAGACTCTCATGTGGCCTCTCATTTGGAGTGTCACTGAATAATGTAGTGTAGTCAGGAGCCTATTTCATGTAGACCCATTGTCAGAGCTTCAGTGAATAAGAGAGACCCTCGCTATAGTAAGACATCTAATTAATATGGCCACATGTTGTAAGCCTCACTGAATGATACATACCCAGAGAATAATTTGGACTCTATTTTCGATGGACACTCATTCAGAAACTCGGTGAATAATGCACACCCGTGGGTTAGCCTGGAGTCTATTTCATTTGGACACTCATTCATAGCCTCAGTGGATAATATGCACGTGTGGATTATTCAAGAATTCATTTTATATGACCAGTGACTCGTAATTTCTGTGAATCATGCAAAAATGTAAAGTACTCAGCAGTCTATTTCATAGAGCCACTCATTCAAAGATTTACAGAATAATACAATATTTAAGATAGGCAGAATCCTGTTTCACATGTCACACAATCAGTGCCTCACTGAGTAACACACACCTGGGGAAGCGTTAGGAATCCACTTTAAATAGACTCTCATATACAGACTTATCAAATAATGCACACGTGTGGAATAGACACAAGTCTATTTTATATGGCCACAAAATCAAAGCCTGAGTGAGTAATACACAACTTTAGAATAGTCACTTGTCTATTCCATCTGCCCAAATATTCAAAGTCAGAGTCAATAATACACGCCTGTGGACTAGTCAAAAAACAATTTCATAAGGCCAATGTTTTAGAGCTTCAGTGAATAATACATACCTGGGGAATATGCAGAACGCTATTTCAGATGGCATCTATTTCAGAGATTCACTGAATAAGGAACACCAGTAGTGTAGTCAGAATTCTATTCCATATAGCCACATATTCAGAACATAACTGAATGACATACACCTTGGGGAAAGTCAGGATTCTATTTCGTATAGCCACATATTCAGAACCTAACTGAATAGCATACAACTTGGGGAAAGTCAGGATTCTATTTTGTATAGCCACTTATTTACATACCGAATGTAAAAACGCCCACCTGCAGAGTATTCAGGAGTCTCTATTTTATGGCCACTCATTCAGAGCCTCAAAGTATAATAAAGAACTATGGAAATTCTGGAGTGTATTTTACATGGCCCCTTATTCAGAACCTCATTGAAGAATGGTATATATCTGGAAAATACTCGAGATTCTATTATATAAAGCCACTTATTCAGAGACTCACTAAATAATGCACACCTGGAGATTAGTCTGGAGACTATTTGATATCACCATTCACCCAGTGACTCAGTGAAAAATGCATAGCTGAGAAATTGTCAAGAGGGTAAAATCATGAGTCTATTGTCTATGGTAACTCGTTCAGAAACTCACTGAAAAATACCCACCTTGGAAATAGTTAGAGTCCATGTCATATGACCACTCAATCAAAGCATTACTGAATAATGCACAATGGGACAATAGTAAGGAGTCTATTTCATATGGTTTCTCATTGAGAGCTTCAGTGCAAAATAAACAGCTGTGGAGTAGTAAAGACCCTGTTTAAGGTAGCCCCCAATTACGCAACTACGTGAATGATACACACATGGGTGATAATCAGGAGACTATTTGATATGGACACTCATACAGCACCTCTTCGAATACTACACATTTGGGGAATAATCACCAGTCTATTTCATATGGTGATTCATTTGGAGAGTCAAAAAATAACGCACACCTGTGGAGTAAAATGGGGTCCATTACATAAGGCCACTCTTTCAGTGTTTCAGTGAATAATATATATATCTGCTAAGTCTGGAATTTCTTGCCATGGCCTCTCGTTCAGGGCCTCAGTGGATAATACTCTCCTCAGTAATGGTCAAGGGTCTACTTCAAATAAGTACACATTCAGAGTCTCTGTAAGTAATGCACACATGGGCAATACACAAGAGTCTCTTTTCTATGCAAACGTAGTCAGAGTCTGTTTCAATAATAAACACCTGGGGAACAGTTAAGAGTCTACTTCATGAAACCACTAATTTAAAGCCTCAGTAAATATTTCACACCGAAGTAACAGTCGTGCATTTTTTATATGGCAACTCATTATGTGCCTCCCTGGATGATACACACCTAGGGAATCCTCAGGATTCTGTTTCATACTACCACACATTTAGAACCTTAATGAGTAAGTCACAATGGGGCTATGGTCAGGTGTCTTCTTTCTGATCTCTCATTTATATTTTTAGTGAATAATAAACTTCTATGGAGTCATCAGGGAAATGCTTACGTTAGCCATGAATAAAGTGCCCTCCTGAGTGATACAGAACTGGATGGCAGTCAGGAATTTATTTCATATGAACTCTAATTCTGGGTATGGCTGAGTAACAACTGGGAGAGTTTCAGAAGTCTATTTGGTACAGAAACTCATACAAAACCTGTTAGAACAATGCACACATGGAGAATAATCAGGAGTCTATGTCATAAGGCTACTCATTCAGACAAACAGTGTATAACGCACATTTGGAGTAATGAGTAGTCTGTTTTATATGGCCGTTCTTTCACAGACTCACTGAATATTACACACTTGTGATATTGTCTGCAGTCCATTGTTTATGGCCACTCACACATAGAATCACTCAATAATGCACACTTGTGGTATTTTCAGAAGTCTCTATCCTATGGCCTCTCATTGAGAACCTCACTAAATGTACACACCTGGGAAAATAGTCAGGAGTTACTTATACCCCCTCATTTAGAGTCTCACTCAATAATGCACACCTGTGGAATAGTAAGGAGACTTTCTCATGTGGCTTCTCATTCGGAATGTCACTGAATAATGTGGTGTAGTCAGGAGTCTATTTCATGTAGACCCATTTTCAGAGCTTCAGTGAATAAGAGAGACCCTCGCTATAGTAAGGCATCTAATTCATATGGCCACATGTTTTAAGCCTCACTGAATAATACACACCTGGAGAATAATTTGAAGTCTATTTACGATGGACATTATTCAGAACCTCGGTGAATAATGCACACCCGTGGGTTGGCCTGGAGTCTATTTCATTTGGGCACTCATTCATAGCCTCAGTGGATAATATGCACGTGTGGATTATTCAGGATTTCATTTCATATGACCAGTGACTCGTAGTTTCTGTGAATAATGCAGAAATGTAAAGTACTCAGCAGTCTATTTCATAGAGCCACTCATTCAAAGATTTACAGAATAATACAATATTTAAGATAGGCAGAATCCTGTTTCACATGTCACACAATCAGTGCCTCACTGAGTAACACACACCTGGGGAAGCGTTAGGAATCCACTTTAAATAGACTCTCATATACAGACTTATCAAATAATGCACACGTGTGGAATAGACACAAGTCTATTTTATATGGCCACAAAATCAAAGCCTGAGTGAGTAATACACAACTTTAGAATAGTCACTTGTCTATTCCATCTGCCCAAATATTCAAAGTCAGAGTCAATAATACACGCCTGTGGACTAGTCAAAAAACAATTTCATAAGGCCAATGTTTTAGAGCTTCAGTGAATAATACATACCTGGGGAATATGCAGAACGCTATTTCAGATGGCATCTATTTCAGAGATTCATTGAATAAGGAACACCAGTATTGTAGTCAGAATTCTATTTCATATAGCCACATATTCAGAACATAACTGAATGACATACACCTTGGGGAAAGTCAGGATTCTATTTTGTATACGACATATTCAGAACCTAATTGAATAACATACACCTTGGGGAAAGTCAGGATTCTATTTTGTATAGCCACTTATTTACAAACCGAATGTAAAGACGCCCACCTGCAGAGTATTCAGGAGTCTCTATTTTATGGCCACTCATTCAGAGCCTCAAAGTATAATACAGAACTACGGAAATTCTGGAGTGTATTTTACATGGCCCCTTATTGAGAACCTCATTGAAGAATGATATATATCTGGAAAATACTCGGTATTCTATCATATAAATCCACTTATTCAGAGACTCACTAAATAATGCACACCTGGAGATTAGTCTGGAGACTATTTGATATCACCATTCTCCCAGTGACTCAGTGAAAAATGCATAGCTGAGAAATTGTCAAGAGGGTAAAATCATGAGTCTATTGTCTATGGTAACTCGTTCAGAAACTCACTGAAGAATACCCACCTTGGAAATAGTCAGAGTCCATGTCATATGACCACTCAATCAAAGCATTACTGAATAATGCACAATGGGCAATAGTAAGGACTCTATTTTATATGGCCTCTCATTGAGAGCTTCAGTGCAAAATAAACAGCGGTGGAGTTCTCACAACCCTGTTTAAGGTAGCCCCAAATTACGCAGCTACGTGAATGATACACACATGTGTGATAATCAGGAGACTATTTGATATGGACACTCATGCAGCACCTCTTTGAATACTACACATTTGGGGAATAATCACCAGTCTATTTCGTATGGTGATTCGTTTGGAGAGTCAAAAATAACGCACACCTGTGGAGTAAAATGGTGTCTATTACATAAGGCCACTCTTTCAGTGTTTCAGTGAAAAATAGGTATATCTGATAAGTCTGGAATTTCTTACCATGGCCTCTCGTTCAGTGCCTCAGTAGATAATACTCTCCTCAGAAATGGTCAAGGGTCTACTTCAAATAAGTACACATTCAGAGTCTCTGTAAGTAATGCACACATGGGCAATACACAAGAGCCTCTTTTCTATGCACAGGCCGTCAGAGTCTGTTTCAATAATAAACACCTGGGGAAGAGTTAAGAGTCTACTTCATGAAATTACTAATTTAGAGCCTCGGTAAATATTTCATGCCAGAGTAACAGTCGTGCATTTTTTATATGGCAACTCATTATGTGCCCCCCTGAATGATACATACCTGGGGAATCCTCAGGATTCTATTTCATACTACCACACATTTAGAACCTTATTGAATAAGTCACAATGGAGCTATGGTCAGGTGTCTATTCTTTCTCATCTCTCATTCAAATTTTCAGTGAATAATAAACTTCTATGGAGTAATCAGGGCAATGTTTATATTAGCCATGAATAAAGTGCCTTCCTGAGTGATACACACCCGGGTGGTAGTCAGGAATTTATTTCATATAAACTCTAATTCTGGGTATGGCTGAGTAACAACTGGAAGAGTTTCAGGAGTCTATTTGGTACAGAAACTATACAGAACCTCTTAGAATAATGCACACATGGAGAATAATCAGGCGTCTATGTCATAAGGCTACTCATTCAGACAAGCAGTGTATAACGCACATATGGAGTAATGAGATGTCTGTTTCATATGGCCGTTCTTTCACAGCATCACTGAATATTACACACTTGTGATATAGTCTGGAGTCTATTTTTTATGGCCACTCACACAGAGAATCACTGAAAAATGCACACTTGTGGAATTGTCAGAAGTCTCTATCCTATGGCCTCTCATTGAGAACCTCACTAAATGTACACACTTGGGAAAATAGTCAGGAGTTACTTATATCCCCTCATTTAGAGTCTCACTCAATAATGCACACCTGTGGAATAGTAAAAAGACTGTTTCATGTGGCCTCTCATTCGGAGTGTCACTGGACAATGTGGTGTAGTTAGGAGTCTATTTCATGTAGACACATTTTCAGAGCCTCAGGGAATAAGAGACCCTTGCTATACTAAGCCATCTAATTAATATGGCCATATCTTGTAAACCTCATTAAATAATACAAACCTGGAGAATAATTGGGAGTCTATTTGTGATGGACATTCATTCAGTCCCTCGGTCAATAATGCACACCCGTGGGGTAGCCAGGAGTCTATTTCATTTGAACACTCATTCATAGACTCAGTGGATAATATGCACGTATGGATTAGTCAGGATTCCATTTTATATAGCCACTGACTCATAATTTCAGTGAATAATGCACAAATGTAACGTACTCAGCAGTCTATTTCATAGAGCAACTCATTAAGAGATTCACTGAATAATACAAATATTTAAAATAGACAGAATCCTGTTTTATATGTCCACAAAATCAGAGCCTCACTGAGTAACACACACCTGGGGAAGCGCTAGGAGTCTACTTTATATAGCCTCTGATTCACAGCCACAGCGAATAATGCACACGTGTGAAATAGTCACTAATCTCTTTTATATGGCCACAAAATCAAAGCCTGAGTGAGTAATACACAACTTTAGAATAGTCACTAGTCTATTCCATATGCCCAAATATTGGAAGTCAGAGTCAATAATACTCCCTTGTGAACTAGTCAAAAAAAAATTTTTATATGGCCAAAGTTTTAGAGCCTCAGTGAATAATACATGCCTGGAAAATACTCAGGATGCTATTTCATATGGCATCTATTTCAGAGATTCATTGAATAAAGAACACCTCTAGTGTACACAGAATTCTATTTCATATAGCCATATATTCAGAACCTAACTGAATGACATACATCCTGTGGAAAGCCAGGATTCTATTTTATACATCCACATATTCATAACCTAACTAAATCACATACACCTTGTGGAAAGTCATGATTCTATTTTCTATAGCCACTTATTTAGATATCGAATGTAAAAACGCACAACTGCGGAGTATTCAGGAGTCTCTGTCTTATGGCCACTCATTCAGAGCCTCACAGTGTAATACAGAACCATGGAAATTCAGGAGTGTATTTTACATGGCCACTTATTCAGAACCTCATTGAAGAATCATATATATCTGCAAACTACTCAAGATTCTATTGTATATGGCCAATTATTCAGAGACTCCCTGAATCATGCACACGGAGGAATGTACTAAAGACTATTTGATATGACCATTCACCCAGTGACTCAGTGAAAAATGCACAGCCTATAAATAGTTAAAAGGATGGAGTCATGAGCCTATTTTTTGTGGTAACACGTTCAGAAACTCACTGAAGAATACCCACCTTGGATATAGTCAGAGTCCAGGTCATATGGCCACTCAATCAAAGCATTACCACATAATGCACAATGGGGCAATAGTAAAGAGTCTATTTCATATGGCCTTTCACTGAGAGCTTCAGTGAATAATAAACAGCTGTGGAGTTCTCACGACTCTCTTTAAGGTTGCCACAAATTACGCAGTTACATGAATAATACACACATGTGTGATAGTCAGGAGATTATTTGATATGGATACTCATACAGCACATCTTCATATACTGCACATTTGGGGAATAATCACTTGTCTATTTCACATGGTGATTCATTTGGGGGGTCATAAAACAATGCACACATGTGGAGTAAAATGGTTTCTGTAACATAAGGCCACTGTTTCAGTGTATCAGTGAATAATATATATATCTGATAAGTCTGGAATCTCTTTCACATGGCCACTCTTTCAGGGCCTCAGTGCATAATAATCCCCTCAGAAATAGTCAAGGGTCTACTTCAAATAAGTACACATTAAGAGTCTCTGTATGAACAGACACTTTACAAAAGAAGACATACATGAGGCCAACCAACACATGAAAAAATGCTCACCATCACTGGTCATTAGAGAGATGCGAATTAAAACCACATTGAGATACCATCTCAAGCCAGTTAGAATGGCGATCATTAAAAAATCTGGAGACAGCAGATGCTGGAGAGTATGTGGAGAAATAGGATCACTCTGACACTGTTGGTGGGAGTGTAAATTAGTTCAACCATTGTGGAAGACAGTGTGGCGATTCCTCAAGGGCCTAGAAATAGAAATTCCATTTGATCCAACAATCCTATTACTGGGTATATATCCAAAGGACTATAAATCATTCTACTATAAAAACACATGCACACGAATGTTCATTGCAGCACTGTTTACAATAGCAAACACCTGGAACCAACCCAAATGCCCAACGTTGATAGACTGGACTGGAAAAATGTGGCAAATATACACCATGGAATATTATGCAGCAATCAAAAATGATGTGTTTGTGTCCTTTGTGAGGACATGGATGAATCTTGAGAACATCATTCTCAGCAAACTGACACAAGAACATAAAAAGTTATATCGCATATACTCACTCATAGGCGGGTGAGATAAATGAGAACACATGGACACAGGAAGGGGGTCTATGACACACTGGGGTCTATTGGGGGGAAAGGAGGAGGGACAGCAGGGGGGCTGGGGAGAGACATACTGGGGATGAATGCCAAGTGTGGGTGAAGGGGAGGAAGGCAGCAAAACACACTGCCATGTGTTTACCTATGCAACTATCTTTTTTTTAAATGCATAAAGTGAAAAGAAAAATGAAGAAAATTTATTTCAGATTTCAGATATTCTCTCCATTATCACTTTACATTTCATTTTTTTTTCAGCATCCTTTCTTTTTTTTAATTTTTTTTTAATTGTATTATAGGTTTTGGGGTACATGTGCAGAACATGCAAGATAGTTGCATAGGTACACACATGGCAGTGTATTTTGCTGCCTTCCTCCCCTTCACCCACACTTGGCATTCATCCCCAGGCTATTTCTCCCCAGATTCCCCCGCTGTCCCTCCCACATTACCCCCAATAGACCCGAGTGTATAGTAGACCGCCTCTCTGTGTCCATGTGTTCTCATTTTTCTCACCCACCTATGAGTGAGTATATGCGGTATTTCTGTTTCTGTTCTTGTGTCAGTTTGCTGAGAATGATATTCTCCAGATTCATCCATGTCCTTAAAAAGGACACAAACTCATCACTTTTGATTTGGCCACTCACTATGTGACTCTCCGAATGATACACACCTGGGAAATCCTCACATTCTATTTCATAATAGCACACATTTAGAACCTTATAGAATAATCCACAATGGAGCAATAGTCATGTGTCTATTCTTTATGGCCTCTCTTTCAACGTTTCAGTGAATAGAAACTTCTATGAAACTATGAAGTTCTAAGAACTATGAAAATTCAGGAGTGCATTTTACATGGCCACTTATTCTGATCCTCATTGCAGAAGCATGTATATCTGGAAAATACACAGGATTCTATTATATATAGCCACTTATTCAGAGACTCACCGAATAATGCACACCTGGGGAATAGTCCAGAGACTATTTGATCTGACTGTTCACCCAGTGACTCAGTGAAAAATGCACAGCTGAGATAGAGTCAAGAGAATATTGTCATGAGTCTATTTTTTGTGGTGACACATTCACAAACTAACTGAAGAATACCGACCTTGGAAATAGTCAGAATTCAGGTCATAAGGCCACTCAATCAAAGCATTACCGAATAATGCACAATGGGGCAATAGTAGGGAGTTTATTACATATGGCCTCTCATCGAGAGCTTCAGTGCATAATAAAGAGCTGTGGAGTAGTCAGGACCCTCTTTAAGTAGCCCCAAGTGAGGCAGCTACGTGAATGATACACACATGTGTGATAGTCAGGAGACTATTTGATATGGACACTCTTATAGCACCTCTTCAAATGCTGCACATTTGGGGAATAATCACTAGTCTATTTCATATGGTGATTCATTTGGAGAGTCAAAAAACAATGCACAACTGTGGATTAAAATGCGATTACATAAGGCCACTCTTTCAGTTTTTCAGTTAATAATATGTATATCTGATAAGTCAGGAATGTCTTTCACATGGCCAATCGTTCAGGGACTCAGTGCATAATACTCTTCTCAGAAATAGTCAATGTTCTACTTCAAAAACGTACACATTCAGGGTCTCTGTAAGTAACGCACACATGGGCAATACACAAGAGTCTCTTTTCTGTGTCCACTTAGTCAGAGCCTCATTCAGTAATACACACCTGGGAAAGAGTTAAAAGTCTACTTCATATAGCCACTCATTTATCTCCTCAGTGAATAATTTACACCGGAGTAACAGTCGAGAATTTTTTATATGTCCAATCACTATGTGACTCCCTGAATAATACACACCTGGGGAATCCTCATATTATATTTTATAATAGCACACATTTAGAACCTTATTCAATAATTCACAATGGAGCAATACTCATGTGTCTATTCTTTCTGGCCTCTCATTCAACGTTTCAGTGATTAAAAAATGCTATGGAGTAATCAGGGCACTGTTTAAGATAGTCACGAATTAAGTGCCTTCCTGAGTAATACAAACCTGGGTGATAGTCTGGAGTTGATTTCATGTAAACGCTAATTCTGGGTATTGCTGAGTAATACACAACTGGGGGAGTGTCAGGGATCTGTTTGGTATAAACTTTCATACAGAACCTGTTTGAATTATACACACATGGAGAATAATCAGGAGTCTATGCCATATGGCTACTCATTCAGACAAACAGTGAATAACCTACATGTGGAGTAATGAGAAGTCTTTTTTATATGGCCTTTCTTTCACAGCCTCACTGAATATTACTAACCTGTGATATAGTCTGGAGTCTATTGTTTATGGCCACACATTCAGAGCATCACTGAATAATGCACACCTGGGGAATAATCAGAAGTCTCTATCCTATGGGCCCTCATTGAGAGCTTCACTAAATGTACACACCTGGGAAAACAGTAAGGATTTACTTATATCACCTCATTTAGAATCTCACTCAATAATACACACCTGCGGAAGAGTATGTAGACTTTTTCATGTGGCTACTGTTTCGGAGTTCCACTGTATAATGTGGTGAATTTAAGAGTCTATTTTATGTAGACAAATTTTCGAACCTCAGTGAATAAAAGAGACTATTGCTATACTAAGGCATCTAACTAATATGGCCACATCCTGTAAGCCTTTCTAAATAATACACACCAGGGGAATAATTTGGAGTTTATTTTTGATGGACACTCATTCAGATTCATGGTGAATAATGTACACCCGTGGGGTAGCCAGGTGTCTATTTTATTTGGACACTAATCATAGCCTCAGTGGATAATATGCACCTGTGGATTAATCAGGATTACATTTCATATGGCCACTGACTCGTACTTTCACTGAATAATGCACAAATATAAAGTACTCATCAGTCTATTTCACAGAGCCACTCATTCCGAGATCCACTGAATTATACAAATATTTAAGACAGACAGAATCCTGTTTCATATGGTTACACAATCAGAGCCTCACTGAGTAACACACACCTTGGGAAACGTTAGGAGACTACTTTATATAGCCTCTCATTTGCAGCCTCAGCGAATAATGCACACATGTGTAATAGACACTAGTCTATTTTATATGGCCACAAAATCAAAGCCTGAGTGGGTAATACACAACTTTTGAATTGTCACAAGTCTATTCCATATGCCCAAATATTCAAAGTCAGAGTCAGTTATACACACCTGTGGACTAGTCAAAAAACAATTTTTTATGGCCAAAATTCTAGAGCCTCAGTGAATAATACATACCTGGGGAATACTCAAGATGCTATTTATAACATATGGCAACTGTTTCGGAGATTCATTGAATAAGGAACATTTGTTTTGTAGTCAGAATTCTGTTTCGTATAGTCACATATTCAGAACCTAACATAATGATATACACCTTGGGGAAACTCAGGATTCTATTTCGTATAGCCACATATTCAGAACCTAACTGAATAATATATACCTTGTGGAAAGTTAGAATTCTATTTTGTATAGGCACTCATTTAGATACTGAATGTAAAAACACACACCTGCGGAGTATTCAGGAGTCTTTGTTTTATGGCCACTCATTCAGAGCCTCACTCAATAATACAGAACTATGGAAATTCAGTAGTGTATTTCACATGGCCACTTATTCAGAACCTGACTGAAGAATTATATATATCTAGAAAATACTCAGGATTCTATTATATATAGCCACTTATTCAGAGACTCACTAAGGAATTCACAGCCAGGGAATAGTCTGGAGACTATTTGATATGACTGTTCACCGTGTGACTCAGTGAACAATGCACAGCTGAGATATAGTCAATAGTATAAAGTCATGAGTGTTTATTCTGTGGTAACTCGTTCAGAATTTCCCTGAAGAATACCCACCTTGGAAATAGTCAGTGTCCAGGTCATATGGCCACTCAATCAAAGCATTACCGAATAATGCACAATGTTGCAATAGTAAAAACTCTCTTTCATATAGCCTCTCATTGAGAGCTTCAGTGCATAATAAACATCTGTGGAGTAGTCAGGACACTCTGTAAGGTAGCCTCAAATTATGCAGCTACATGAATAATACACACATGTGTGATACTCAGAAGACTCTATGATATGTTCACTCATACAGCGCCTCTTCGAATACTGCACATTTGGGGAATAATCACAAGTCAATTTCATATGGTGATTCGTTTGGACAGTCAAAATATAACGCACACCTGTGGAGTGAAATGGGGTCTATTACATAAGGACTCTCTTTCTGTATTTCAGTGAATAAAATGTATATCTGATAAGTCAGGAATGTCTTTCACATGGCCACTCGTTCAGGGACTCAGTGCATAATACTCCACGCAGAAATAGTCAAGGGTTTACTTCAAAAAAGTACACATTCAGACTCTCTATAATTAATGCACACATGCGCAATACACAAGAGTCTCTTTTCTATGTCCACTTAGCCAGAGATTCATTCAATAATACACACCTGGGAAAGCGTTAAGAGTCTACTTCATGTAGCCACTCATTTAGTGCCTCAGTGAATAATTCATACCGGAGAAGAAGTTTTTATATGGCCACTCACTATGTGACTCCCTGAATGATACACACCTGGGGAATCCTCACATTCTATTTCATAATAGCACACATTTAGAACCTTATTGAATAATTCACAATGGAGCAATCGTCAGGTGCCTATTCTTTCTGGCCTCTCAATCAACCTTTCAGTAAATAAAAACTTTCTATGGAGTAATCAGGGCACTGTTTAAGATAGGCACAAATTAAGCGCCTTCCTCAATAATACACACCTGGGTGATAGGAGTTTATTTTATATAAACACTAATTCTGGGTATTGCTGATTAATACACAACTGGTGGAGTGTCAGGAGTCTATTTGGTATGGACACTCATACAGAACCTGTTTGAATTATGCACACATGGAGAATAATCAGGAGTCTATATTATATGGCTACTCATTCAGACAAACAGTGAATAACCCACATGTGTAGTAATGAGAAGTCTTTTTTATATGGCCTTTCTTTCACATCCTCACTGAATATTACACACTTGTGATATAGTCTGGAGTCTGTTGTTTATGGCCACCCATTCAGAGCATCACTGAATAATGCTCACCTGGGGATTAATCAGAAGTCTATATCCTATGGCCTCTCATCGAGAGCCTCACTAAACGTACCCACCTGTTAAAATAGTCAGGATTTACTTATATCACCTCATTTAGAGTCTCACTCAATAATACCCACCTGTGAAAGAATATGGAGACTTTTTCATGTGTCTACTCTTTCGGAGTGCCACTGAATAATGTGGTGAATTCCGGAGTATATTTTATGTAGACAAGTTTTCAGAACCTCAGTGAATAAAAGAGACTCTTGTTATAGTAAGTCATCTTATTAATATGGCCACATCTTGTAAGCCTTCCTAAATAATACACACCTGGAGAATAATTTGGAGTCTATATTTTATGGACATTCATTCAGAGCCACGGCGAAGAATGCACACCCGTGGGGTAGCCAAGTGTCTATTTCATTTGGACAGTATTCATAGCCTCAATGGATCATATACACCTGTGGTTCAGTCAGGATTTCATTTCATATTGAGACTGACTCATAATTTCAGTTTATAATGACAAATGTAAAGTACTCAGCAGTCTATTTAACAGAGTCACTGATTCCGAGATTCACTGAATAATACAAATGTTTAAGATAGACAGAATCCTGTTTCACGTGGACAAACAAACAGAGCCTCACTGAGTACCACAAACCTGAGGAAAAGTTAAGAGCCTCTCATTTGTAGCCTCAGCAAATAATGCACACGTGTGGAATAGACACTAGTCTGCTTTATATGGTCACAAACTCAAAGCCTGAGTGAGTAATACACAACTTTAGAATAGTCAAAAGTCTATTCCATATGCCCAAATATTCAAAGTCAGAGTCATTAATAAACACCTGTGGAGTAGTCAAAAAACAATTTCATATGGCCAAAGTTTTAGAGCCTCCTTAAAGAATACATATATGGGGAATACCCAGAACGCTATTACATATGGCACATATTTCAGAGATTCATTGAATAAAAAACACCTGTATTGTAGTCTGAATTCTATTTTGTATAGAAACATATTCAGAACCTAACTGAAAGACATACACCTTGGGGAAAGTCAGAATTCTATTTTGTATAGCCACATATTCAGAACCTAACTGAATAACATACACTTTGGGGAAAGTCAGGATTCTATTTCCGATAGCCACCCATTTAGATACCAAATGTAAAAACGCACACCTGTGGAATATTCAGGAGTGTCTGTTTTATGGCCACTCATTCAGAGCCTCACAGAATAATACAGAACTATGGAAATTCAGGAGTTTATTTTACATGGCCACTTATTCAGAACCTCATTGAAGAATCAAGTATATCTGGAAAATACTCAGGATTCTATTATATATACCCACTTATTCAGAGACTCACCAAATAATGCACACCTGGGGAATAGTCTGGAGACTATTTGATATGACTGTTCACCCAGTGACTCAGTAAAAAATGCACAGCTGTGATAGAGTCAAGAGAATAGAGTCATGAGTCTATTTTCTGTGGTGACACATTCAGAAAATAACTGAAGAATACCCACCTTGGAAATAGAGTCCAGTTCATAAGGCCACTCTATGAAAGCATTACTGAATAATGCATAATGGGGCAATAGTAAGGAGTCTGTTACTTATGGCCTCTCATTGAGAGCTTCAGTGCATAATAAAAAGCTGTGGAGTAGTCAGGACCCTCTTTTAGGTAGCCCCAAGTTATGCAGCTACGTGAATGATACACACATATGTGATAGTCAGGAGACAATTTGATATGAACACTCATACAACACCTCTTTGGAAACTGCATATTTGTGGAATAAACACTAGTCTATTTCATATGCTGATTCGTTTGGAGAGTCCAAAAATAACGCACACCTGTGGAGTAAAATGGTTTCTATTACATAAGGCCACTCTTTCAGTGTTTCAGTGAAAAATATGTATATCTGATAAGTCAGGAATATCTTTCACATGGCCACTCATTCAGGGCCTCAGGGCATAATACTCCCCGCAGAAATAGTCAAGGGTCTACTTCAAAAAAGTACACATTCTGAGTCTCTGTAAGTAACGCACACATGGGCAATACACAAGAGTCTCTTTTCTATGCCCACTTAGTCAGAGTTTCATTCAATAATACATACCTGGGAAAGAGTTAAGAGTCTACTTCATGTAGCCACTCATTTAGCACCTTAGTGAATAATTCACACCAGAGTAACAGTCGAGAATTTTTTATATGGTCACTGACGATGTGACTCCCTGAAAGATATACACCTGGGGAATCCTCACATTCTATGTCATAATAGCACACATTTAGAACCTTATTGAATAATTCACAATGGAGCAATAGTCAGGTCTCTATTCTTTCTGGCCTCTCATTCAACGTTTCAGTGAATAAAAACTTTTGTGGAGTAATCAGGGCACTGTTTAAGAGAGTCACGAATTAAGTGCCTTCCTGAGTAATACACACCTGGGTGATAGTCAGGATTCTATTTCATATAAACGCTAATTCTGGGTATTGCTGAGTAATCCAAAACTGGGGGAGTGTCAGGAGTCTATTTGGTATGGACACTCATACCGAACCTGTTTGAATTATGCACACACGGAGAATAATCAGGAGTCTATATTATACAGCTACTCATTCAGACAAACAGTGAATAACCCACATGTGGAGTAATGAGGTCTTCTTTATATGGCCTTTCTTTCACAGCCTCACTGAATATCACACACATGTGATATAGTCTGGAGTCTATTTTTTATGGCCACCCATTCCAAGCATCACTGAATAATGCTCACCTGGGAAATAATCAGAAGTCTCTATCCTATGGCCTCTCATGGAGAGCCTCACTAAATGTACCCACCTGTTAAAATTCAGGATTTATTTATATCACCTCATTTAGAGTCTCACTCAATAATACTCACCTGTGGAAGAGTATGGAGACTTTTTCATGTGGCTACTCGTTCAGAGTCCCACTGAATAATGTGGTGAATTCAGGAGTCTATTTTATGTAGACAAATTTTCAGAACCTCAGTGAATAAAAGAGACTCTTGCTATAGTAAGGCATCTAATTAATATGGCCACATCTTATAAGTCTTCCTAAATAATACACACCTGCAGAATAATTTGAAGTGTATTTTTGATGGACATTCATTCAGAGCCACGGTGAATAATGCACACCCGTGGGGTAGCCAGGTGTCTATTTCATTTGGACACTATTCATCGCCTCAGTGGGTAACCTGCAAGTGTGGGTTAGTCAGGATTTCATTTTATATGGCCACTGACTCTTCATTTCAGTGAATAATGCAGAAATGTAAAGTATTCAGCAGTCTATTTCACAGAGCCACTCATTCAGAGATTCACTGAATTATACAAATATTTAAGATAGACAGAATCCTGTTTCATATGGTCACACAATTAGAGCCTCACTGAGTAATACACACCTAGGAAAACTCTAGGAGTCTACGTTATATAGCCTCTTATTTGCAGCCTCAGCAAATAATGCACACGTGTGGAATAGACACTAGTCTATTTTATATGGCCACAAACTCAAAGCCTGAGTGAGTAATACACAACTTTAGAATAGTCACAAGTCAATTCCATATGCCCAAATATTCAAAGTCAGAGTCAATAATACACACCTGTGGACTAATCAAAAACAATTTCATATGGTCAAAGTTTTGGAGCCTCCGTGAATAATACATACCTGGGGAATACTCAGGACACTATTTCATATGGCACCTATTTCAGAGATTCATTGAATAAGGAACACCTGTATTGTAGTCAGAATTCTATTTTGTATATCCTCATATGAAGAACCTAACTGAAAGACATACACCGTGGGGAAAATCAGTATTCTATTTTGTATAGCCACATATTCATAACCTAACTGAATAACATACATCTTGGGAAAGTCAGGATTCTACTTCCTGTAGCCACCCATTTAAATACCAAATGTAAAAATGCACACCTGTGGAGAATTCAGGAGTGTCTGTTTTATGGCCACTCATTCAGAGCCTCACAGAATAATACAGTGGAAATTCAGGAGTGTATTTTACATGGCCACTTATTCAGATCCTCATTGAAGAATCATGAATATCTGGAAAATACTCAGGATTCCACTTATCAGAGACTCACCAAATAATGCACACCTGGGGAATTATCCGGAGACTATTTGATATGACTGTTCACCCAATTACTCAGTGGAAAATGCACAGCTGAGATAGAGTCAGGAGAATAGAGTCATGAGTCTATTTTCTGTGTTGACACATTCAGAAACTAACTGAAGAATACCCACCTTTGGGGGGGTGCTTCCAGGATGGCGTCATAGAGGTGACTCAGGATTGCAGCTCCCAGTGAAGTCACAGAGGGTGAGTGCTAGCCGCATTCTCGGATGGACCTTTTATTCCCACAGAACGTTGAAAGTCCCAGGTGTGGGAGAGACACGGAAAGCCAGCACAGCTGGCTCACGCTGCAGGCTTGCACCACTTGGCTGGCGCCGTGGCGCCTCAGCTCCTGCACAAAACTATTGGTCTGGGTGCCCTGTTAAACGAGCAATCTGAGATTTGGAAGGGCAGATTGACATGTCCATCTGATTGAACGGGACTTGGACAATGAGCCAGACCAGGAGATTTTTGGGAAGCGTGATCTGAGCTGGCACAGGGGGCATCGGCATGGGAGATTGCATGGATCCCGGTGCCCTATCAGCAGGCTACTGGGGCGCCAGTGAGAGAGTCGACCGTTCACCTTGGGGAGAGGAAGAGAGAGAGAGAGAGGATGGACTTTGAGGCACGGAGATGGGTGACCGGGCTTGGCATGTCCCACCCACATGGTGACAAACAGGATGGTGATTGGAGGCACTCGGGGCTGACCCTTTGCCTCCAAAGGTTGAATCTAGCATGGTGCAGCAGGGTGGGGGAAAGGCGTCCAGCACTATGGACGAAATCCGCCCCTACTCAAGTACCGCCCAGTGCTGATGCAGCATGCTGTTGCCAAGACAACCCGCCACAACACAGAGACTCCCTCAGCTGGGCAGAGCACCACAGCAGAACCGGACTGGCTGCAGCAGGGTGGACCCGCGCTAGCAGGGCAAAGCCTTGGCAGGCAAATAGTGAATAGACTACCTCTAGCCAGGCAGAACAGTGCAACAGATACTCATAAAGAAAGCCCCAACCACCTGAGACAGAGCATCTTAGGGGGAAGAAAGAGGGGGTGTTTTATGAGTTCTGTTGCATCAGACATAAACACATACTCCCAACAATCCCAAATGAACAATGGAGCTCACAGCTCAGCACTGGAGATCCTATAAAGCACAGACCATCGCCTCAAGCAGCTCGCTGACCCCTGTGTATCCAAAGAGTCACCCCAAAAAAGGAATAATCAAACTGACATTTGGCGGACATCATTCTGAAAAAAAGATAGCAGAAGAAAAATCTGGTAGCATCTCTCACTGTTCCACAGCTGCTACAGGTGTAACCCAGACAAGCAGGGCCTGGAGTGGACCTCAGCACTCGTACAGAAGAGGGGCTAGATCATTAGAAGGAAAACTAAGTAACAGAAATACTTCACCATCAACAATCTGGGCATCCACTCAGAAACCCAATTGAAAAATCAGCAACTACTAAGACGACAGGTGGATAAATCCACAATGATGGGAAGAAACCAGCGCAAAAAGGAGGAAAACACCCGAAACCAAAACACCTCACCTCGGAAAAAGGAACAAAACTCCTCACCAGCAAGGGAACAAAGCTGGACAGAGAATGACTGTGACGAAATGATGGAAGCAGACTTCAGAAAGTGGATAAAGAGAAACTTCAGTGAGCTAAAAGAACAGGTTCTAAATCAGTGCAAAGAAACTAAGAACCTTGAAAAAAGATTCGAGGAAATGATAACAAGAATGGACAACTAAGAGGAACATGAATGAATTGAAGCAGCTGAAAAACACAGCACGAAAAATTCATAAAGCATGTACAAGTTTCAACAGCTGAATTGACCAAGCAGAAGAAAGAATATCAGAAGTGAAAGATCAACTCAATGAAATAAAAAGAGAAACCAAGATTAGAGAAAAAAAACACAAAAAGGAATGAACAAAATCTCCAAGAAATGTGGGACTATGTGAAGAGACCTAACCTATGTTTGATAGGTGTACCAGAATGTGATGAAGAGAATGAATCCAAGCTGGAAAATACTCTTCAGGATATAATCCAGGAAAATTTTCCCAACCTAGCAAGACAGATCAATACTCAACTCCAGGAAATACAAAGAACACCACAAAGATACTCCGCAAAAAGAGCAAACCCAAGGCACATAATCCTCAGATTCACCAGGGTTGAAATGAAGGAGAAAATACTAAGGGCAGCCTGAGAGAAAGGTCGGGTCACCCACAAAGGGAAGCCCATAAGACTCACCGCATATCTCTCAGCAGAGACTCTACAAGCCAGAAGAGAGTGGGGACCTATATTCAACATCCTTAAAGAAAAGAACTTTCAACCCAGAATTTCATATCTAGCCAAACTGAGTTTCATAAGTGAAGGAAAAATAAAATCCTTCATAAACAAGCAAGTACTCAGAGATTCTGTCACCACCAGGCCTGCTTTCCAAGAGCTCCTGAAAGAGGCACTACACATAGAAAGAAACAACCAGTACCAGCCATCCTAAAAGAATACCAAATGCTAAAGAGCATCAACAAGATGAAGAATCTACATGAACCAATGGGGAAAACAGCCAGCTAGCATCAAAATGGCAGTATCAAATTCACACATAACAATATTAACCCTAAATGTAAACAGGCTAAATGCACCAATCAAAAGACATAGACTGGCAAATTAGATAAAAAACCAAAACCTATCGGTGTGCTGTATCCAGGAAACCAACCTCACACGCAAGGATACACAAAGGCTCAAAATAAAGGGATAGAGAAAGATTGACCAAGCAAATGGAGAGCAATAAAAAAGCAGGAGTTGCAAATCTCGTCTCTGATAAAATAGACTTTAAAGCAAAAAGATCAAAAGGGACAAATAAGGTAATTACATAATGGTAAAAGGATCGATACAACAAGAGCTAACGATTCTAAATATATATGGACCCAATGTAGGAGCACCCAGATATATAAGGCAAGTACTTAATGACTTACAAAGTGACTTAGACTCCCACACAATAATAGTGGGAGACTTTAACACTCCACTGTCAATAGCAGACAGATCAACCAGAAAGAAAATTAACAAGAATATCCAGGACTTGAAGTCAGACCTGGAACAAGCAAACCTGATAGACATTTACAGAACTCTCCACCCCAAATCCACAGAATATACATTCTTCTCAGCACCACATCACACCTACTCCAAAATTGACCACATAATTAGAAGTAAAGCACTCCTCAGCAAATGCAAAACAACTGAAATCATAACAAACAGTCTCTCAGACCATAGTGAAATGAAGCTGGATCTCAGAATTCAGAAAATAACTCAGAACCACACAGCTTCATGGAAATTGAACAACTGGCTCTTCAATGTTGATTAGATAAACAATGAAATGAAGGCAGAAATAAGGAAGTTCTTTTAAACCAACGGGAACGAAGACACAATGAACCAGAATATATGGCACACATTTAAAGCAGTCTGTACAGGAAAATAAATAGCAATAAGTGCCCACATGAGAAGAGTGGAAAGATCCAAAATTGACACCCTACTGTCAAAATTGAAAGAGCTAGAGGAGCAAGATCAAAAAAGCTCAAAACCTAGCTGAAGACAAGAAATAACTAAGATCAGAGCAGAACTGAAGAAGATAGAGACAAGAAAAACCCTTCAAAAATCAATAAATCCAAGAGCTAGTTTTTTGAAAAGATCAACAAAATAGAGAGACCACTAGCCAGACTGATAAAAAAGAAAAAAGTGAATAACCAAATAGATGCAATAAAAAAAAATGGGGACATCACCACAGATTCCACAGAAATTCAAACCATCATCAGAGAATACTACAAACAACTCTATGCAGATAAACTAGTAAATCAGGAAGAAATGGATAAATTCCTGTACGCCTGTGTCCTCCCAAGCCTATACCATGAGGAAGCCGAAACTATGAATAGACCAATAACAAGGTGTGAAGTTGAGGCAGCAGTTAAGAGCCTACCACACAAAAATGCCCAGGTCCAGATGGGTTCACAGCCAAATTCTACCAGACACACAAAGAGGATCTGGTACCATTCCTTCTGAAACTATTACAAATAATTCAACAAGAGGGAATCCTTCCCAAATTATTGTATGAGACCAACATCATCCTGATACCAAAACCTGACAGAGACTCAACAAGAAAAGAAAACTTCAGGCCAATATCCGTGATGAACATAGATGCAAAAATATTCAATAAAATTCTGGCAAACAGATTGCAACAGCACATTGAAAAACTTATACATCATGATCAAGTAGGATTCATCTTAGGGATACAAGGCTGGTTCAACATACGCGTCTATAAATGTAATTCACTACATAAACAGAAGCAAAAACAAAAACTTCATGATTATCTCAATTGATGCAGAGAAGATATTTGACAAAATTCAACAGCCCTTTATGCTAGAAACCCTCAATAAACTCGGTATTGATGGAACATATCTCAAAGTAATAAAAGCTATTTCCAACAAACCAACAGCCAATATCATACTTAATGGGCAAAAACTGGAAGCATTCCCTTTGAAATCCGGCATTAGACAAGAATGTCCTCTCTCACCACTCCTATTCAACATAGTACTGGAAGTTCTAGCCAGAGCAATCAGGCAATAAAAAGAAATAAAGGGTATTCAAATAAGAAAGGTGGAAGCCAAATTGTCTCTATTTGCAGACGACTTGATAGTATACCTAGAAAACACCATCGCCTCAGCCCAAAATCTTTTGAAACTGATGAGCAACTTCAGCAAAGTCTCAGGATCAAAAATCAATGTGCAAAAATCACAAGCATTCCTATACACCAATAACAGACTTAAAGAGAACCAAATCAAGAACAAACTGCCATTCAAAATTGCTACAAAGAAAATAAAATACCTAGGAATACAACTCACAAGGAACAAAAGGGACCTATTTAAGAAAAAGTACAAACCACTGCTTTACAGAATAAGAGAGGACACAAACAGATGGAGAAACATTCCATGTTCGTGGTTGGGAAGAATCAATATCGTGAAAATCGCTATACTGCCCAAAGTAATTTACACAACCAACGCTATCCCCATCAAACTACCATTGAATTTCTTCACAGAACTGGAAAAAAACCACCATGAACTTCATATGGAACCAAAAGGGAGCCTGCATAGCCAAGTCAATTCTAAGCAAAAAGAACACAGCGGGAGGCATCACACTACCAGACTTCAAACTATACTACAAGTCTACAGTGATCAAAACAGCATGGTACTGGTACCAAAACAGAGATATAGACCAATGGAACAGAACAGAGGCATCGGAGGAAACACAACATACCTACAACCATATAATCTTTGATAAACCAGACAAAAACAAGCATTGGGGAAAGGATTCCCTGTTTAATAAATGGTGTTGGGAAAACTGGCTAGCCATGTGCAGAAAGCAGAAACTGGACCCCTTCCTGACACCTTACACTAAAATTAACTCCCGATGGATTAAAGACTTAAACATAAGAAATGACACCATAAAAACCCTAGAAAAAAATCTAGGCAAAACCATTCAGGACATAGGAGTAGGCAAGGACTTCATAAACAAAACACCAAAAGCATTGGCAACAAAAGCCAAAATAGACAAATGGGACCTAATCAAACTTCACAGCTTCTGCATGGCAAAAGAAACAGTCACTAGAGTGAATTGGCAACCATAAGAATGGAAAAAAGTCTTTGCCATTTACGCATCTGACAAAGGGCTGATATCCAGAATTTACAAAGAACTCAAAAAGATTTACAGGAAAAAAACAAACAAGCCCATTCAAAAATGGCAAAGGATATGAACAGACACTTTACAAAAGAAGACATACATGAGGCCAACAAACACATGAAAAAATGCTCATCATCACTGGTCATTAGAGAGATGCAAATCAAAACCACATTGAGATACCATCTCATGCCAGGTAGAATGGCGATCATTAAAAAATCTGGAGACTGCAGATGCTGGATACGATGCGGAGAAAAATGAACACTCTTACACTGTTGGTGGGAGTGTAAATTAGCTCAACCATTGTGTAAGACAGTGTGGCGATTCCTCAAGGATCTAGAAATAGAAATTCCATTTGACCCAGCAATCCCATTACTGCATATATATCCAAAGGACTATAAATCGTTCTACTATAAGGACACATGCACACGTATGTTCATTGCAGCACTGTTTACAATAGCAAAGTCCTGGAACCAACCCAAATGCCCATCGATGATAGACTGGATTGGGAAAATGTGGCACATATGCACTATGGAATATTATGCAGCAATCAAAAATGATTAGTTTATGTCCTTTGTAAGGACATGGATGAATCTGGAGAACATCATTCTCAGCAAACTGACACAACAACAGAAAAGGAAATACCGCATATTCTCACTCATAGGCAGTTGAGAAAAATGAGAACACATGGACACAGGGAGGAGGTCTACTACACACTGGGGTCTATTGGGGGAAATGGGGGAGGGACAATGAGGGCAGAGTGGGGAGGGATAGCATGGGGATAAATGCCAAGTGTGGGTGAGAGGGAGGATGGTGGCAAAACACACTGCCATGTGTGTACCTATGCAACTAACTTGCACGTTCTGACCATGTATTTCAAATCTTATAACGCAATAAATTTTTTTTTTTAAAAAAGAATACCCACCTTGGAAATAGTAAGAGTCCATGTCATAATTACACTCAATCAAAGCATTACCGAATAATGCACAATGGGGCAATAGTAAGGAGTCTATTACATATGGTTTATCATTTAGAGCTTCAGTGCATCTTTAAGAGCTGTGGAGTAGACAGGACCCACTTTTTGGTATTCCCAAGTTATGCAGCTACTTGAATGATACACACATGTGTGATAGTCAGGAGACTATTTGATATGGATACTCATACAGCACCTCTTTAAATACTGCACATTTGGGGCATAATCATTACACTATTTTATATGGTGATTCGTTTGGAGAGTCAAAAAATAACGTACACCTGTGGAGTAAAATGGAGTCTATTACATAAGGCCACTCTTTCAGTGTTTCAGTGAATAATATGTATATCTGATAAGTCAGGAATATCTTTCACATGGCAACTCGTTCAGGGCCTCTGTGCATAATACTTTCCTCAGAAAGAGTCAAGGGTCTACTTCAAAAAAGTACACATTCTGAGTCCCTGTAAGTAACGCACACATTGGCAATACACAAGAGTCTCTTTTCTATGCCCACTTAGTCAGAGTTTCATTCAATAAAACACACCTGGGAAAGATTTAAGGGTCCACTTCATGTAGCCAGTCATTTAGCGCCTCAGTGAATAATTCACACCGGAGTAAGAGTCGATAATTTTTTATATGGCCACTCACTATGTGACTCCCTGAATGATAAACACCTGGAGTATCCTCACATTCTATTTCATAATAGCACACATTTAAAACCTTATTTAATAATTCACAATGGAACAATAGTCAGGTGTCTATTTTTTCTGGTCTCTCATTCAACGTTTCGGTGAATAAAAACTTCTATGGAGTAATCAGGGCACTGTTTAAGATAACCACGAATTAAGTGCCTTCCTGAGTAATATACACCTTGGTTATACTCAGGAGTTTATTTCATATAAACGCTTATTCTGGGTATTGCTGAGTAATACACAACTGGGGGAGTGTAAGAGTCTATTTGGTATGGACACTCATACCGAAGCTGTTTGAATTATGCACACATGGAGAATAATCAGGAGTCTATGTCATACGGCTACTCATTCAGACAAACAGTAAATAACCCACATGTGGAGTAATGAGAAGTCTGTTTCATATGGCCTTTCTTTCATAGCCTCACTGAATATTACACACCTGTGATATAGTCTGGAGTTTATTGTTTATGGACACTCATTCAGAGCATCACTGTATAATGCACACTTGGGGAATAATCAGAAGTCTCTATTTTATGGCCTCTCATCGAGAGCCTCTCTAAATGTACACACCTGGGAAAATAGTCATGATATACTTATATCACCTCATTTAGAGTCTCACTCAATAATACACACCTGTGGAAGTGTAAGGAGACTTTTTCATGTGGCTACTCTTTCGGAGTGCCACTGAATAATGTGGTGAATTCAGGAGTCTATTTTATGTAGACAAATTTTCAGAACCTAAGTGTATAAAAGAGACTCTTGCTATAGTAAGGCATCTAATTTATATGGCCACATCTTGTAAGACTTAAGATATAATACACACCTGGAGAATAATTTGGAGTCTATTTTTGATGGACATTTATTTAGATCCACGGTGAATAATGCACACCCGTGTGGTAGCCAGATATCTATTTCATTTGGACCGTATTCGTAACCTCAATGGATAATGTACACCTGTGGATTAGTCAGGATTTAATTTCATATTACGACTGACTCGTAATTTCAGTTTATAATGCACAAATGTAAAGTACTCAGCAGTCTATTTAACAGAGCCACTCATTCCGAGATTCACTGAATAATACAAATATTAAGATAGACAGAATCTTGTTTCATGTGGTAACACAATCAGAGCCTCTCTGAGTAACACACACCTGGGGAAACGTTAGGAGTTTACTTTATATAGCCTCCCATTTGCAGCCTCAGCGAATAATGCACAGGTGTGGAATAGACACTAGTCTATTTTATATTTCCACAAAATCAAAGTCTGAGTGAGTAATACACAACTTTAGAATAGTCACAAGTCAATTCCATATGCGCAAATATTCAAAGTCAGAGTCAATAATATACACCTGTGGACTAGTTAAAAAAACAATTTCATATGGCCAAAGATTTAGATCCTCAGTGAATAACACATACCTGTGGAATACTCTGGACGCTATTACATATGGCACCTATTTCAGAGATTCATTGAATAAGGAAAACCTGGATTGTAGTCAGAGTTACATTTTGTATAGCCACATATTCAGAACCTAACTGAAAGACATACACCTTGGGGAAAGTCAGAATTCTATTTCTTATAGCCACATATTCAGAACCTAACTGAATAACATACACCCTGGGGAATGTCAGGATTCTATTTCCTATAGCCACACACTTAGATACCAAATGTAAAAACGCACACCTGTGGAGTATTCAGGAGTGTCTGTTTTATGTCCACTCATTCAGAGCCTCACAGAATAATACAGAGCTATGGAAATTCAGGAGTGTATTTTACATGGCCACTTATTCACAACCTCATTGAAGAATCATCTATATCTGGAAAATACTTAGGATTCTATTATATATACCCACTTATTCAGAGACTCACCGAGTAATGCAAACCTGGGGAATAGTCTGGAGACTATTTGATATGACCATTCACCCAGTGACTCAGTGAAAACTGCACAACAGAGATAGAGTCAAGAGAATAGAGTCATGGGTCTATTTTCTGTGGTGACAAATTCAGAAACTAACTGAAGAATACCCACCTTGGAAATAGAGTCTAGGTCATAAGGCCACTCAATCAAAGCATTACCGAATAATGCACAATGGGGCAATAGTAAAAAGTCTATTACATATGGCATCTCATTGAGAGCCTCAGTCCATAATAAAGAGCTGTGGAGTAGTCAGAACCCTCTTTTATGTAGCCCCAAGTTACGCAGCTACGTGAATGATACACACATGTGTGATAGTCAGCAGGCTATTTGATATGGACACTCATACAGCACCTTTTTGGAAACTGCACGTTTGAGGAATAATCTCTAGTCTATTTCATATGGTGATTCATTTGGAGAGTCAAAAAATAACGCACACCTGTGGAGTAAAATGGTTTCTATTACATAAGGCCACTCTTTCAGTGTTTCAGTTAATAATATGCGTGCTCTCTTTTGGTTCTATATGAAGTTCATGGTGGGGTTTTCCAGTTCTGTGAGGAACTTAAAAGATAGCTTGATGGGGATAGTGTTAATACTGTAAATTACTTTGGGCAGTATAGCCATTTTCACAATGTTTATTCTTCCTAATCATAAACATGTTATGTTTCTTCATCTGTTTGTGTTCTCTCTTATTTCGTTGAGCAGTGGTTTGTAGAGGGGACCTTGAAGAGGTCCCTTACATTCCTTTGTAAGTTGTATTTCTAGGTATTTTATTCTCTTTGTAGCAATTGTGAATGGCAGTTCATTCTTGATTTGGTTCTCTTTAAGTCTGTTATTGGTGTATAGAAATGCTTGTATTTTTTTCACATTGATTTTATATCCTGAGACTTTGCTGAAGTTTATTATCAGTTTCAGGAGTTTTTGGGCTGAGGTGATGGGGTCTTTTAGGTATATTATCATGTCGTCTGCGAATAGAGACAATTTGGCTTCCTCCTTTTCTATTGGAATACCCTTTACCTCTTTTTCTTCCCTGATTGCTCTGGGTAGGACTTCCAGTACTATGTTGAATAGGCATGGTGAGAGAGGGCATCCTTGTATCATGCCGGATATCAAAGGGAATGCTTCCAGTTTTTGCCCATTAAGTATTATGTTTGCTGTTGCTTTGTCATAAATAGCTTTAATTACCTTGAGATATCTTCCATCAATACCGAGTTTATCGAGAGGTTTTCTTTTTTTTTAATTTTTATTGCATTATAGGTTTTGGGGTACATGTGCAGAACGTGCAAGATAGTTGCATAGGAACACACATGTCAGTGTGCTTTGCTGCCTTCCTCCCCTTCACCCACACTTGGTATTTATCCCCAGGCTATCCCACCCCAGCCCCCCCACTGTCCCTCCCCCCTTCCCCCCAATAGACCCCAGTGTGTAGTAAACCTTCTCCCTGTGTCCATGTGTTCTCATTTTTCTCACCAGCTTATGAGTGAGAATATGCGGTATTTGTTTTTCTGTTCTTGTGTCAGTTTGCTGAGAATGATGTTCTCCAGATTCATCCATGTCCTTACAAAGGACACAAACTCATCATATTGAGAATTTTTAGCATAAAAATCTGTTGAATTTTGTCAAATGCCTTCTCTGCACCTATTGAGATAATCATGTGGTTTTTGTTTTGGTTCTGTTAATGTGGTCAATGACGTTTATAGACTTGCTTATGTTGAACCAGCCTTGCATGCCCGGGATGAATTCTACTTGATCATGATGGATAAGTTTCTTAATGTGCTGTTGCAATCGGTTTGCCAGTATTTTATTGAAGATTTTTGCATCAATGTTCATCATGGATATGGGCCTGAAGTTTTTTTCTTTGTTGAGTCTCTGCTTAGTTTTTGTATCAGGATGATGTTGGTCTCATAAAATGATTTGGGAAGGATCCCCTCTTTTTGAATTATTTGAAATAGTTTCAGAAGGAATGGTACCAGCTCTTCTTTGTGTGTCTGGTAGAATTCGGCTGTGAACCCATCTGGACCTGGGCTTTTTTTGTGTGGTAGGCTCTTAATTACTCCCTCGTCTTTAGACCTTGTTATTGGTCTATTCATAGTTTCAGCTTCCTACTGGTTTAGGCTTGGGAGGACACATGTGTCCAGGAATTTATCCATTTCTTCCTGGTTTACTGGTTTATGTGCATTGAGTTGTTTGTAGTATTCTCTGATGATGTTTTGAATTTCTGTGGAATCTGTGGTGATTTCCCCTTTATTGTTTTTTATTGCATCTATTTGGTTGTTCACTGTCTGTCTGTTTTGTTGACCTTTCCGAAAAACCAGCTCTTGGGTTTATTGATTTTTTGAAGGGTTTTTCTTGTCTCTATCTCCTTCAGTTCTGCTCTGATCTTAGTTATTTCTTATCTTTGGCTAGCTTTTGAGCTTTTTTGATCTTGCTCCTCTAGCTCTTTCAATTTTGACGATAGGGAGTCAATTTTGGATCTCTCCACTCTTCACATGTGGGCACTTATTGCTATAAATTTTCCTCTACAGACTGCTTTAAATGTGTCCCAGAGATTCTGGTATGTTGTGTCTTCATTCTCGTTGGTTTCAAAAAACTTCTTTATTTCTGCCTTCATTTCATTGTTTATCCAATCAACATTCAAGAGCCAGTTGTTCAGTTTCCATGAAGCTGTGCGGTTCTGAGTTAGTTACTGAATTCTGAGTAGTAACTTGATTGCACTATGGTCTGAGAGACTGTTTTTTATGATTTCAGTTGTTTTGCATTTGCTGAGGAGTGCTTTACTTCCAATTATGTGGTCAATTTTGTAGTAGGTGTGATGTGGTGCTGAGAATGTATATTCTGTGGATTTGGGATGGAGAGTTCTGTAAATATCTATCAGGTTTGCTTGTTCCAGGTCTGACTTCAAGCCCTGGATATCCTTGTTAATTTTCTCTCTGGTTGATCTGTCTGATATTGACATTGGAGTGTTAAAGTCTCCCACTATTATTGTGTGGGAGTCTAAGTCTCTTTGTAAGTCGTTAAGAACTTGCCTTATATATCTGGGTGCTCCTGTATTGGGTCTATATATATTTAGAATCATTAGATCTTCTTGTTGTATCGATCCTTTTACCATTATGTAATGTCTTTCTTTGTGTTTTTTGATCTTTGTTGCTTTAAAATCTATTTTATCAAAGATGAGAAATGCAACTTCTGTTTGTTTGTTTGTTTGTTTTTTTTTTTTTTTTTTTTTTTTTTTTTTTTTTTTTTTTTGTGCTCTCCATTTGCTTGGTAAATCTTTCTCCATTCCTTTATTTTGAGCCTTTGTGAATCTTTGCATGTGAGATGGGTTTCCTGGATACAGCATACCGATGGGTTTTGGCTTTTTATCCAATTTGCCAGTCTGTGTCTTTTGATTGGTGCATTATGCCATTTACATTTAGGGTTATTATTATTATGTGAGAGTTTGATACTGCCATTTTGATGCTATCTAGCTATTTTGTCCCTTAGTTGATGCAGATTCTTAATTTTGTTGATGCTCTTTAGCATTTGGTATGTTTTTAGAATGGCTGGTACTGGTTGTTTCTTCTATATGTAGTGCCTCTTTCAGGAGCTCTTTAAGGCAGGCCTGGTGTTGTCAAATCTCTAAGTTCTTGCTTTTTGGCAAAGGATTTTATTCTTCCTTCACTTATGAAGCTCAGTTTGGCTGGATATGAAATTTTGGGTTGAAAGTTCTTTTCTTTAAGGATGTTGAACATTGGCCCCCACTCTCTCCTGGCTTGTAGAGTTTCTGCCAAGAGACCTGCTGTGAGTCTGATGGGCTTCCCTTTGTGGGTGACCCGACCCTTCTCTCTGGCTGCCTTAAGTATTTTCTTCTTCATTTCAACCCTGGTGAATCTGACGATTATGTGCCTTGGGGTTGCTCTACTTGCAGAATATCTCTGTGGTGTTCTCTGTATTTTCTTGAGTTGAGTATTGGCCTGTCTTGCTAGATTGGGAAAATTTTCGTGTATAATATCCTGAAGAGTGTTTTCCAGCTTGGATTCATTCTCTTCATCACATTCTGGTACACCTATCAAACGTAGGCTAGGTCTCTTTACATGTTGCCACATTTTTTGGAGAATGGGAACATGTAAAGAGACCTAACCTGTTTGCGCTTTTATATCTAATCTTGGTTTCTCTTTTTACTTCTTTTTTTTTTTAATTTTTATTGCATTATAGGTTTGGGGGTACATGTGCAGAACGTGCAAGATAGTTGCATAGGTACACATAAGGCAGTGTGCTTTGCTGCCTTCCTCCCCTTCACCCACACTTCGTAGTCATCCCCAGGTCATCTCCCCCAGGCCCGCTGCTGTCCCTCCCCCATTACCCCCAACAGTCCCCAGTGTATTGTAGACCACCACTCTGTGTCCATGTGTTCTCATTTTTCTCACCCACCTATGAGTGAGTATATGCGGTATTTCTTTTTCTGTTCTTGTGTCAGTTTGCTGAGAATGATGTTCTCCAGATTCATCCATGTCCCTACAAAGGACACAAACTCATCATTTTTGATTGCTGCATAATATTCCATGGTGTATATGTGCCACATTTTCCCAGTCCAGTCTATCATTGTTGGACATTTGGGTTGGTTCCAGGTCCTTGCTATTGTAAACAGTGCTGCAATGAACATTCGTGTGCATGTGTCCTTATAGTAGAACGATTTATAGTCCTTTGGATAGATACCCAGTAATGGGATTGCTGGGTCAAATGGAATTTCTATTTCTAGGTCCCTGAGGAATCGCCACACTGTCTTCCACAACGGCTGAACTAATTTACACTCCCACCAACAGTGTAAGAGTGTTCCTATTTCTCCACATCCTCTCCAGCATCTGCTGTCTCCAGATTTTTTAATGATAGCCATTCTAACTGGTGTGAGATGGTATCTCAATGTGGTTTTGATTTGCATCTCTCTAATGACCAATGATGATGAGCAGTTTTTCATATGTTTGTTGGCCTCATGTATGTCTTCTTTTGTAAAGTTTCTGTTCATATCATTTGCCCATTTTTGAATGGGCTTGTTTGTTTTTTCCTGTAAATCTGTTTGAGTTCTTTGTAAATTCTGGATATCAGCCCTTTGTCAGATGTGTAAACTGCAAAGATTTTTTCCCATTCTGATGGTTGCCGATTCACTCTAGTGACTGTCTCTTTTGCCGTGCAGAAGCTGTGGAGTTTGATTAGGTCCCATTTGTCTATTTTGGCTTTTGTTGCCAATGCTTTTGGTGTTTTCGTCATGAAGTCCTTGCCTACTCCTATGTCCTGAATGATTTTCCCCAGATTTTCTTCTAGGGTTTTTATGGTGTCAGGTCTTACGTTTAAGTGTTTAATCCATCTGGAGTTAATTTTAGTGTAAGGTGTCAGGAAGGGGTCCAGTTTCTGCTTTCTGCACATGGCTAGCCAGTTTTCCCAACACCATTTATTAAATAGGGAATCGTTTCCCCATTGCTTGTTTTTGTCTGCTTTATCAAAGATTATATGGTTGTAGATATGTTGTGTTGCCTCCGATGCTTCCGTTCTGTTCCATTGGTCTATATCTCTGTTTTGGTACCAGTACCATGCTGTTTTGCTTACTGTAGCCTTGTAGTATAGTTTGAAGTCTGGTAGCGTGATGCCTCCCGCTGTGTTCGTTTTGCTTAGAATTGACTTGGCTATGCGGGCTCTTTTTTGGTTCCATATGAAATTCATGGTGGTTTTCTCCAGTTCTGTGAAGAAATTCAATGGTAGTTTGATGGGGATAGCATTGATTGTGTAAATTACTTTGGGCAGTATAGCCATTTTCACGATATTGATTCTTCCTAACCACGAGCATGGAATGTTTCTCCATCTGTTTGTGTCCTCTCTTATTTCGTTGAGCAGTTGTTTGTAGTTTTCCTTAAAGAGGTCCCTTACATTCCTAGTGAGTTGTATTCCTAGGTATTTTATTTTCTTTGTAGCAATTGTGAATGGCAGTTCGTTCTTGATTTGGTTCTCTCAGACTCACAGCAGATATCTCAGCAGAGACTCTACAAGCCAGAAGAGAGTGGGGGCCAATATTCAACATCCTTAAAGAAAAGAACTTTCAACCCAGAATTTCATATCCAGCCAAACTGAGCTTCATAAGTGAAGGAAAAATAAAATTCTTCACAAACAAGCAAGTACTCAGAGATTTTGTCACCACCAGGCCGGCTTTACAAGAGCTCCTGAAAGAGGCACTACACATAGAAAAAAACAACCAGTTCCAGCCATCATAAAAGCATACCAAAGGCTGAAGACCATCAACAAATTGAAGAATGTACATGAACCAATGGGCAAAACAGCCAGCTAGCATCAAAATGGCAGTATCAAATTCACACATAACAATATTAACCCTGAATGTAAATGGGCTAAATGCACCAATCAAAAGACACAGACTGGCAAATTGGATAAAAAACCAAAACCCATCGGTGTGCTGTATCCAGGAAACCCATCTCACATGCAAAGATACATAAAGGCTCAAAATAAAAGGATGGAGGAAGATTTACCAAGCAAATGGAGAGCAAAAAAAAGCAGGAGTTGCAATTCTCATCTCTGATAAAATAGACTTTAAAGCAACAAAAATCAAAAGAAACAAAGAAGGTCATTACATAATGGTAAAAGGATCAATACAACAAGAAGAGATAACGATTCTAAATATATATGGACCCAATGTAGGAGCACCCAGATATATAAGGCAAGTTCTTAATGATTTACAAAGAGACTTAGACTCCCACACAATAATAGTGGGAGACTTTAACACTCCACTGTCAATATCAGACAGATCAACCAGACAGAAAATTAACAAGGATATCCAGGACTTGAACTCAGACCTGGAACAAGCAAACCTGATAGACATTTACAGAACTCTCCACCCCAAATCCACAGAATATACATTCTTCTCAGCATCACATCACACCTACTCCAAAATTGACCACATAACTGGAAGTAAAGCACTCCTCAGCAAATGCAAAACAACTGAAATCATAACAAACAGTCTCTCAGACCATAGTGCAATCAAGTTGGAACTCACAATTCAGAAAATAACTCAGAACCGCACAGCTTCATGGAAACTGAACAACTGGCTCTTGAATGTTGATTGGATAAACAATGAAATGAAGGCAGAAATAAAGAAGTTCTTTGAAACCAACGAGAACGAAGACACAACGTACCAGAATCTCTGGGACACATTTAAAGCAGTCTGTAGAGGAAAATATATAGCAATAAGTGCCCACATGAGAAGAGTGGAGAGATCCAAAATTGACACCCTATCATCAAAATTGAAAGAACTAGAGGAGCAAGATCAAAAAAGCTCAAAACCTAGCCGAAGACGAGAAATAACTAAGATCAGAGCAGAATTGAAGGAGATAGAGACACGAAAAACCCTTCAAAAAATCAATAAATCTAAGAGCTGGTTTTTCGAAAAGATCAACAAAATAGACCACTAGCCAGACTGATAAAAAAGAAAAGAGAGAACAACCAAATGGATGCAATAAAAACGATAAAGGGGAAATCACCACAGATTCCACAGAAATTCAAACCATCATCAGAGAATACTACAAACAACTCTATGCACATAAACTAGTAAATCAGGAAGAAATGGATAAATTCCTGGACGCCTGTGTCCTCCCAAGCCTAAACCAGGAGGAAGCCGAAACTATGAATAGACCAATAAGAAGGTCTGAAGTTGAGGCAGCAATTAAGAGCCTACCACACAAAAAAAGCCCAGGTCCAGATGGGTTCACAGCTGAATTCCACCAGACACACAAAGAGGATCTGGTACCATTCCTTCTGAAACTATTCCAAATAATCCAAAAAGAGGGAACCCTTCCCAAATCATTTTATGAGACCAATATCATCCTGATACCAAAACCTGGCAGAGACTCAACAAGAAATGAAAACTTTAGGCCAATATCCATGATGAACATAGATGCAAAAATCTTCAATAAAATACTGGCAAACCGATTGCAACAGCACATTAAAAAACTTATCCATCATGATCAAGTAGGATTCATCCCGGGGATGCAAGGCTGGTTCAACATATGCAAGTCTATAAATGTAATTCACCACATAAACAGAAGCAAAAACAAAAACCACATGATAATCTCAATTGACGCAGAGAAGGCATTTGACAAAATTCAACAGCCCTTTATTCTAAAAACACTCAATAAACTTGGTATTGATGGAACATATCTGAAAGTAATAAAAGATATTTACGACAAACCAACAGACAACATCATACTGAATGGGCAAAAACTGGAAGCATTACCTTTGAAATCCGGCACTAGACGAGGATGCCCTCTCTCACCACTTCTATTCAACATCGTACTGGAAGTTCTAGCCAGAGCAATCAGGCAAGAAAAAGAAATAAAGGGTATTCAAATAGGAAAGGTGGAAGCCAAATTGTCTCTATTTGCAGACGACATGATATTATTCCTAGAAGACCCCATCACCTCAGCCCCAAACCTCCTGAAACTGATAAGCAACTTCAGCAAAGTCTCAGGATATAAAATCAATGTTCAAAAATCACAAGCATTCCTATACACCAATAACAGACTTAAAGAGAACCAAATCTCTTTTTATTTCATTGAGTTGATCTTCGACTTCTAATATTCTTTCTTCTGTCTGGTCAATTCGGCTGTTGAAACTTGTGCATGCTTCGCAAAGTTCTTCTGTTGTGTTTTTCAGCTCCTACAATTCATTCATATTCTTCTCTAAGTTGTCCATTCTTGTTATTATTTTCTCGAATCTTTTTTCAAATCTTTTTTCAAGGTTCTTAGTTTCTTTACATTGATTTAGAACATGTTCTTTTAGCTCACTGAAGTGTCTCATTATCCACATTCTGAAGTCTGATTCCATCATTTTGTCACTCTCCTTCTTTGTCTAGCTTTGTTTCCTTGCTGGTGAGGAGTTTTTGTCTTTTGTAGTAGGTGAGGTGTTTTGGTTTTGGTTGTTTTCTTCCTTTTTGCACTGGTTTCTTTTCATCTTTGTGGATTTATCCACCTGTCGTCTTAGTAGTTGCTGACTGTTCGATTGGGTCTCTGAGTGGCTGCCCATATTGTTGATGATGAAGTATTTCTGTTATTTAGTTTTCCTTCTAACGGTTTGGCCCCTCTGCTGTACGAGTGCTGAGATCCATTTCAGGCCCTGCTTGTCTGGGGTACAACTTTAGCAGCAGTGGAACAGTGGGGGATGCTACCAGTTTCTTCTTCTGCTATCTTTGAACCAGAATGATGCCTGCCAAATGTCAGTCTGGTTAGTATTTTATTGAGGTGGTTCTTTGGATATACAGGGGTCAGGGAGATGCTTGAGGAGATGGTCTGTACTTTATAGGAGCTCCAGTGCTGAGCTGTGAGCTCCATTGTTCATTCAGTGTTGCCTGGCGAATGTGTCTGCAGCAGCAGAACTTATAAAAGCCCCCTCTTTTCTTTTTCTCTCAGATGCTTTGTCTCAGGGAGTTGGGGCTTTCTTTATGAGTTTGTTGCACTCTTCTGCCCAGCTAGGAGGCAGTCTATTCACTATTTGCCTGCCGGGGCTCTGCCAGCTAGCGTGGGTCTGCCCTGCTGCACCATGTCTTTGTTCTACTGTGGTGCATTTTTCACTGTTGGCGGCATCTCTCTGTTATGGCTGGTTGCCTCAGCAATAACAGGCTGTGTCAGCAGTGGGTGGTACCTCAGTAGGGGCGGATTGTGTCACTAGTAGTGGACGCCCCTCCACCACTGAGCTGCATTGTTTGGATTCAGCTGACTTTGGAGCAAAACTCTCCACCCTGATCGCCTTGAATCACCATGCTGCTTGTCCCCATGAGGGTGGGAACCGCCGAGCCCAATCATCTGGCTCCCTGCCTGAGAGTCCCTCCTCTCTCTCTCTCTCTCTCTCTCTCTCTTTCTTTCCAATTGGAATGGTTGACTCTCTCACAGGCGCCCCAGTCGCCTGCTGATTGGCCACTGTGATCCGTGCGATCTCCCCTGTGGTGGCCCACTGCACCAAAACAAATCACTCTTCCAAGGAATCTCCTGGTCTGGCTCATCATCCAAGTCCCATTCAATCAAATGTACATGTCAATCTGCCCTCCCAAAACTCAGATTTCTGGTTTAACAGTGCACGCAGACGAGTGAGCTTTGTGTGGGCTGCCACTTTGCCTCAACGCGGCACTGAAAAATAATGGCCACACAAGCGGGCTGTGCTGCTCTCCTGTGTCTGTCCTAAACCTGGGAATTTGCCAGTTCTGTGGGCTACATCTGAAAATGCAGCTAAGACTCACCCTCTGCGCCTTCACTGAGAGCTGCAATCCTGAGTTGTATCTATGGCAGCATCTTGGAATGGATACCCCAGGATTCTATTATATATTGCCACTTCTTCAGAGACTCACTGAATAATGCACACCTTGGGAATAGTCTAGAGACTATTTGATATGACCGTTCACTCAGTGACTCAGTGAAAATTGCACAGTTGAGAAATAGTAAAGAGGATAGAGTCATGAGTATGTTTTATGTGGTAACACGTTCAGAAATTCACTGAAGACTACCCAACTTGGAAGTAGTCAGAGTCTAGGTCATATGGCCACTCAATCAAAGCATTACCGAATAATGCATAATGCAGCAATAGTAAGGAGTATATTTCATATGGCCTCTCACTGAGAACTTCAGTGCATAATAAACAGCTGTGAAGTAGTCAAGACCCTATTTAAGGTAGCTCCAAATTACGCAGCTACATGAATGATACACACAGGTGTGTTAGGAGACTCTTTGATATGGAAACTCATACAGCACCTCTTCAAATACTGCACATTTGCAGAATAGTCACTAGTCTATTTCATATGGGGATTCGTTTGGAGAGTCAATAAATAATGCACACCTGTGGAGTAAAACGAGGTTTATTACATAAGGCCACTTTTTCAGTGTTTCAGTGAATAATATGTATATCTGATAAGTCAGGAATCTCTTTCACATGGCCAATCATTCAGAGACTTAGTGCATAATACTCCCCTCAGAAATAGTCAAGGGTCTACTTCAAATAAGTACACATTCAGAGTCTCTGTAAGCAATGCACCCATGTGCAATACACAAGAGTCTCTTTTATATGCCCACTTAGTCAGAGTCTCATTCAATAATACACACCTAAAAAAGAGCTAAGAGTCCACTTCATGTAGCCACTCATTTCGAGCCTCAGTGAATAAATCACACTGGAGTAATAGTCGAGCATTTTTTATATGGACATTCACTATGTGCCTCCCTGAATGATACACACCTGGGGAATCCTCAGGATTCTATATTATACTACCACACATTTAGAAACTTATAGAATAATCCACAATGGAGCAATAGTCAGGTGTCTATTCTTTCTGGCCTCTCATTCAAAGTTTCAGTGAGTAATAAACTTCTATGGAGTAATCAGGGCACTGCTTAAGATAGCAACAAATTAAGTGCCTTCCTGAGTGATACACACCTGGGTGATAGACAGGAGTTCATTTCATATGAACTCTAAATCTTGGTATTGCTGAGAAATACACAACTGGTGGAGTGTCATGTTTCCATTTGGTATGGACACTCAAAAAGAACCTGTTTGAATTATGCACACATGGAGAATAATCAGGAGTCTATGCCATACGACTACTCATTCAGACAGTGAATAACCCACATGTGAATTAATGAGATGTCTGTTTTATATGGCCGTTCTTTCAAAGCTTCACTGAATATTACCCACTTGTGATATAGACTGTAGTCTATTCTTTATGGCCACTCATTCAGAGCATCACTGAATAATTCACACCTGGGGAATGGTCAGAAGTCTCTATGCTATGGTCTCTCATACAGAGCCTCACTAAATGTACACACCTCGGAAAATAGTCAGGATTTACTTATATCACCTCATTTAAAGTCTCACTCAATACTGCACACCTGTGGAAGAGTATGGGGACTTTTCGATGTGGACCCTCATTCGGAGTGGCACAAAATAATGTGGGTAATTCAGGAGTCTATTTTATGTAGACAAATTTTCAGAGCCTCGGTGAATAAAAGAGACCCTTGCTATAGTAAGGCACCTAATTATTATGGCCATATCTTGTAAGCACCACTGAATAATACACAGCTGGAGAATAATTTGGAGTCTATTTTTGATGGACATTCATCCAGAGCCACGGTGAATAATGCACACATGTGGGGTAGCCAGGAGTCTATTTCATTTGGACACTATTCATAGCCTCAGTGGATAAACTGGACATGTGGTTTAGTCATTATTTCATTTCCTATGGCCACTGACTCGTAATTGCAGTGAACAATGCACAAAAGTAAAGTACTCAGCAGTCTATTTCATAGAGCCTCTCATTCAGAGATTCACTGAATAATACAAATATTTAAGATAGAGAGAATCCTGTTTCATGTGGTCACACAATCAGAGCCTCACTGTGTAACAAACACCTGGGGAAGCGTTAGGAGTCTACTTTATATAGTCTCTCATTTACAGACTCAGGAAATAATGCGCACGTGCGGAATAGACACTTGTCTATTTTATATGGCCACAAAATCAAAGCCTGAGTGAGTAATACAAAACATTAGAATAGTCACTAGACTTTTCCTTGTGCCCAAATATTCAAAGTCAGATTCAATGATACACACCTGTAGACTATTCAAAAAATAATTTCGTATGGCCAAGCTTTAGAGCCTCAGTGAATAATACATGCCAGGGAAATAATCAGGACGCTTTTTCATATGGCATCTACTTTAGAGATTAATTGAATAAGGAACACCTATATTGTACTCAGAATTCTATTTCGTATAGACAAATATTCAGAACCTAACAGAATGACATACACCTTGGGGAAAAACAGGATTCTATTGAATATAGCAAAATATTCAGAACCTAACTAAATAACATAGACCTTGGGGAAAGTCAGGATTCTATTTCATATATCCACATATTCAGAACCAAACCGAATGACAAACACATAGGAAAAAGTCAGGATTGTATTTCGTATACCCACAAATTCAGAACCTAACTGAATAACATGAACCTTGGAGAAAGTCAGGATTCTATTTCGTATAGCCACTCATTTAGATACCGAATGTAAAAATGCACACCTGTGGAATGTAAAGGAGTATCTGTTTTATAACCACACATTCAGAGTTTCACAGAATAATACAGAAAGATGGAAATTCAGGAGTGTATTTTATATGGCAACTTATTCAGAACCTCATTGAAGCATCATATATATCTGGAAAATACTCAGGATTCTATTATATATAGACCGTTATTCAGAGTCCCACTGAATAATGCACACCTGCGGAATATTCTGGAGACTATTTGATATGACCATTCACGCATTGACTCAGTAAAAAATGCACAGCTGAGAAATAGTCGAGGGGATAGAGTCATGCATCTATTTTCTATGGTAACTCGATCAGAAACTCACTGAAGAATACCCACCTTGGAAATAGTCAGAGTCCAGGTTATTTGGCCACTCAATCAAAGCATTACAAAATAATGACCAATGTGGCAATAGTAAGCAGTCTATTTCATATGGGCTCTCATTGAGAGCTTCAGTGTGTAATAAGCAGCTGTGGTATAGTCAGGAAACTCTCTGAGGTAGCCGAAAATTATGCAGCTACGTGAATGATACACACGTGTGATAGTCAGAAGACTCTTTGATATGGACACTCATACAGCACCTCCTCGAATACTGCACATTTGGGGAATAATCACTAGTTTATTTCATATGGTGACTCGTTTGGAGAGTGAAAACTAATGCACTCCTGTGGAGTAAAATGGGGTCTACTACATAAGGCCACCCTTTCAGTGTTTTAGTGAATCATATGTATATCTGATAAGTCAGAAATCTCTTTCACATGGCCACTCGTTCAGGGCCCCAGTGCATAATGCGACCCTCAGAAATAGTCAAGGGTCTACTTCATATAAGTACACATTCAGAGTCTCTGTAAGTAATGCACACATGGGCCATACACACGAGTCTCTTTCCTATGCCCACTTAGTCAGAGTCTCATTCAATAATACACACCTGGTGAAGAGTTAAGAGTCTACTTCATGTAGCCACTCATTTAGAGCCTCAGTAAACAATTCTCACCGAAGTAACAGTCGATCATTTTTTTTTCTAGAGAGGTTTTTTTTGTTTGTTTTTGTTTTTTGTTTGTTTGTTAATTTTTTAAATATTTTTTTTAATTTTTATTGCATTATAGGTTTGGGGGTACATGTGCAGAACGTGCAAGATAGTTGCATAGGTACACACATGTCAGTGTACTTTGCTACCTTCCTCCCCTTCATCCACACTTGGCATTTATCCCCAGGCTGTCCCTCCCCAGCCCCCCACACTGTCCCTCGACCCTTTTCCCCAATAGACCCCAGTGTGTAGTAGACCCCTCCCTGTGTCATGAAGGTGTCATGAAGGGGTCCATTTTCTGCATTCTGCACATGGCTAGCCAGTTTTCCCAACACCATTTATTAAATAGGGAATCCTTTCCCCATTGCTTGTTTTTGTCTGGTTTATCAAAGATTATATGGTTGTAGATATGTTGTGTTGCCTCCGATGCTTCTGTTCTGTTCCATTGGTCTATATCTCTGTTTTGGTATGAGTACCATACTGTTTTGATTACTGTAGCCTTCTAGTATAGTTTGAAGTCTGGTAGTGTGATGCCTCCCGCTGTGTTCCTTTTGCTTAGAATTGACTTGGATATGCGGGCTCCCTTTTGGTTCCATATAAAGTTCATGGTGGTTTTTCCAGTTCTGTGAAGAAATTCAATGGTAGATTGATGAGGACAGCGCTGATTGTGTAAATTACTTTGGGCAGTATAGCCATTTTCACGATATTGATTCTTCTTAACCACAAACATGGAATGTTACTCCATCTGTTTGTGTCCTCTCTTATTTCGTTGAGCAGTGGCTTGTAGTTTTTCTTAAAGAGGTCTCTTACATTCCTTGTGAGTTTTATTCCTAGGTATTTTATTTTCTTTGTAGCAATTGTGAATGACAGTTCGTTCTTCATTTGGTTCTGTTTAAGTCTGTTATTGGTGTATAGAAATGCTTGTAATTTTTGCACATTGATTTTATATTCTGAGATTTTGCTGAAGTTGCTTATCAGTTTCAGGAGCTTTTGCGCTGAGGTGATGGGGTCTTCTAGGTATACTATCATGTCGTCTGGAAATAGAGACAATTTGGCTTCCACCTTTCCTATTTGAATACACTTTATTTCTTTTTCTTGCCTTATTGCTCTGGCTAGAACTTCCAGTACTATGTTGAATAGGAGTGGTGAGAGAGGGCATCCTTGTCTAGTGCCGGATTTCAAAGGAAATGCTTCCATTTTTTGCCCATTATGTATGATATTGGCTGTTGGTTTGTCGTAAATAGCTTTTATTACTTTGAGATATGTTCCATCAATACCAAGTTTATTGAGCGTTTTGGCATAAAATGCTGTTGAATTTTGTCAAATGCCTTCTCTGTGTCAATAGAGATAATAATGTGGTTTTTGTTTTTGCTTCTGTTTATGTGCTGAATTACATTTATAGACTTGTGTATGTTGAACCAGCCTTGCATCCCTGGGATGAATCCTACTTGATCATGATGGATAAGTTTTTTAATGTGCTGTTGCAATCCTTTTGTCAGTATTTTATTGAAGATTTTTGCATCTATGTTCATCATGGATATTGGTCTGAAGTTTTCTTTTCTTGTTGAGTCTCTGCCGGGTTTTGGTATCAGGATGATGTTGGTCTCATAAAATGATTTGGAAAGGGTTCCCTCTTTTTGGATTATTTGGAATAGTTTCAGAAGGAATGGTACCACCCGTCTTTGTGTGTCTGGTACAACTCGGCTGTGAACCCATCTTTACCTAGGCTTTTTTTTTTTTGTGGTAGGCTCTTCATTGCTGCCTCAACTTCAGACCTTGTTATTGGTCTATTCATAGTTTCGGCTTCTTCCTGGTTTACCCTTGGGAGGACACAGGTGTCCAGGAATTTATCCATTTCTTCCTGGTTTACTAGTTTATGTGCATAGAGTTGTTTGTAGTATTCTCTGATGATGGTTTGAATTTCTGTGGAATCTGTGGTGATTTCCCCATTATCGATTTTTATTGCATGTATTTGGTTGTTCTTTTTTTTATATATATAAGTCTGGCTAGTGGTCTATTTTGTTGATCTTGTCAAAAAACCATCTCTTGGATTTATTGATTTTTTGAAGGGTTTTTCTTGTCTCTATCTCCTTCAGTTCTGCTCTGATCTTAGTTATTTCTTGACTTTGGCTAGGTTTTGAGCTTTTTTGATCTTGCTCCTCTAGCTCTTTCAATTTTGACGATAGGGTGTCAATTTTGGATCTCTCCACACTTCGCAGGTGGGCACTTATTGCTATATATTTTCCTCTACAGACAGCTTTAAATGTGTCCCAGAGATTCTGGTACGTTATGTCTTTATTCTCATTGGTTTCGAAGACCTTCTTAATTTCTGCCTTCATTTCATTGTTTATCCAATCAACATTCAAGAGCCAGGTGTTCAGTTTCCATGAAGCTGTGCGATTCTGAGTTAGTTTCTGATTTCTGAGTTCAAACTTGATTGCACTATGGTCTGAGAGACTGTTTGTTATGATTTCAGTTGTTTTGCATTTGCTGAGGAGTGCTTTACTTCCAATTATTTGGTCAATTTTGGAGTAGGTGTGATGTGGTGCTGAGAAGAATATATATTCTGTGGATTTGTGGTGGAGAGTTCTGTAAATGTCTATCAGGTTTGCTTGTTCCAGGTCTGAGTTCAATTACTGGATGTCCTTGTTAATTTTCTGTCTGGTTGATCTGTCTGATATTGACAGTGGAATGCTAAAGTCTCCCAATATTATTGTGTGGGAGTCTAAGTCTTTTTGTAAGTCATTAGGAAGTTGCCTTATATATCTGGGTGCTCCTGCATTAGGTCCATATATATTTAGACTCGTTAGCTCTTCTTGTTGTATCGATCCTTTAACCATTATGTAATGACCTTCTTTGTCCCTTTTGATCTTTGTTGCTTTAAAGTCTATTTCATCAGAGACGAGAATTGCAACTCCTGCTTTTTTTTGCTCTTAATTTGCTTGGTAAATCTTCCTCAATTTTTTTATTTTGTGCCTTTGTGTATCCTTGCCTGTGAGGTGGGTTTTCTGGATACAACACACCGATGGGTTTTGGTTTTTTATACAATTTGCCAGTCTGTGTCTTTTGATTGGTGCATTTAGCATATTTACATTTAGGGTTAATATTGTTATGTGTGAATTTGATACTGCCATTTTGATGCTAGCCGGCTGTTTTGCCCATTGGTTCATGTAGATTCTTCATTTTGTTGATGGTCTTTAGCATTTGGTATGCTTTTCACATGGCTGATACTGGTTGTTTTTTTCTATGTGTAGTGCCACTTTCAGGAGCTCTTGTAAACAGGCCTGTTGGTGAAAAAGTCTCTAAGTACTCGCTTTGTTCATGAAGGTTTTTATTTTTCCTTCACTTATGAATCTCAGTTTGGCTGGATATAAAATTCTGGGTTGAAAGTTCTTTTCTGTAAGGATGTTGAATATTGACTCCCTCTCTCTTATGGCTTGTGGAGTCTCTACGGAGAGATCTGCTGTGAGTCTGATGGGCGTCCCTCTGTCAGTGACCCGACCCTTCTCTCTGCTTGCCCTTAGTATTTTCTCCTTCATTTCAACCATGTTGAATCTGACGATTATGTACCTCGGGGTTGCTCTTCTTGTGGAGTATCTTTGTGGTGTTCTCTGTATTTCCTGGAGTTGAGTATTGATCTGTCTTGCAAGGTTGGGGAAATTTTTCTGGATAATATCCTGAAGAGTATTTTCCAGCTTGGATTCATTCTCTTCATCACATTCTGGTACACCTATCAAACGTAGGTTGGGTCTCTTCCCATAGTCCCACATTTCTTGGAGATTTTGTTCATTTCTTTTGGCGCTTTTTTCTCTAATGTTGGTTTCTCATTTTATTTCATTGAGTTAATCTTCGACTTCTGATATTCTTTCTTCTGCTTGGTCGATTCGGCTGTTGAAACTTGTGCATGCTTTTTGAAGTTCTCGTGTTCTGTTTTTCAGCTCCTTCAATTCATTCATATTCCTCTCTAAGTTGTCCATTCTTGTTATCATTTCCTTGAATCTTTTGTCAAATCTTTTCTCAAGGATCTTAGTTTCTTTGCACTGATTTAGAACATGTTCTTTTAGCTCACTGAAGTTTCTCATTATCCTCTTTCTGAAGTCTGATTCCATCATTTCGTCACACTCATTCTCCATCCAGCTTTCTTTTCTTGCTGGTGAGGAGTTTTGTTTCTATGTAGGAGGTGAGGTGTTTTGCTTTCGGGTGTTTTCCTCCTTTTTTCGCTTGTTTCTTCCCATCTTTATGGATTAATCCACCTGTCGTCTTAGTAGTTGCTGATTTTTCAATTGGGTCTCTGAGTGGACCCGCAGATTGTTGATGATGAAGTATTTCTGTTACTTAGTTTTTCTTCTAATGGTCTAGCCCCTCTGCTGTACGAGTTCTGAGGACCACTACAGGCCCTGCTTGTCTGGGATATACCTGTAGCAGCTGTGGAACAGTGAGGGATGCTACCAGATTCTTCTTCTGCTATCTTTGTTCCAGAATGATGCCCACCAAATGTCAGTCTAATTAGTCCTTTTTTGGTGTGACACTTTGGATATACAGGAGCCAGGGAGCTGCTTGAGGAGACGGTCTGTGCTTTATAGGAGCTCCAGTGCTGAGCTGTGAGCTTTGTTGTTCATTCAGATATGTTGGGAGGATGTGTTTATGCCTGCTGCAACAGAACTCATAAATCCCCCCCTTTATTTTTTACCCCTTAGATGCTCTGTCTCAGGGAGTTGGGGCTTTCTTTATGAGTATCTGTTGCACTGTCTTGTCCGGCTAGGAGGTAGTTTATTCACTATTTGACTGACGAGGTTCCATCCTGCTAGCACGGGTCCACCATGCTGCCATGGGTCTCTGTTCTGCCGTGATGCTCTCTGCCCTGCTGTTGGAATCTCTCTGTTATGGCGGGTTGCCTCTGCAATGGCAGGCTGCATCAGCACTGGGTGGTACTTCAGTAGGGGCAAATTGCATTAGTAGTGCCGGATGCCCTCCCACACCAGTCTGCACCATCCTAGATTCAACTGTGCTGGTAGCAATACTCTCAGCCCTGAGCACCTCTAATTGCCACCCTGCTTGTCCCCTTGATGATGGGACCCGCCGAGTGTGATCACCCAGCTCCCTGCATCAGAGTCCATCCTCTCTCTCTCTCTCTTCCTCTCCCCAAGCTGAACGGTCGACTCTCTCACTGGCACAACAGTAGCCTGCCGATAAAGCACTGGGATCCGTGTGATCTCCTATGTTGCTGCCCACTGCACCCGCTCAGATAACACTTCCCAGAAATTCCTAGTCTGGCTCATTGTCCAAGTCCCATTCAATCAGATGGACATGTCAATATGCCCTTCCAAATATCAAATTGCCGGTTTAACAGGGCCCCCAGACCAGTGAGTTTTGTGCCTGCTGCTGCTGCGCTGCAGCTCTGGCTGAACCGGCCACACGAGCTGGATGTACTGGCTTCCCATGTCTCTCCCACACCTTGGACTTTCAACGTTCTGTGGGCAAAAAAGTTCCGTCCGAGAATGCGGCTAGGACTCACCCTCTGCGCCTTCACTGAGAGCTGCAATCCTGAGTCTCCTCTACAACGCTATCTTTGAAGATCCTTCAAGAGTCTCTTTTCTAGGCCAACTTAGTCAGAGTCTCATTCAATAATACACACCTGGGAAAGAGTTAAGAGTCTACTTCATATAGTCACTCATTTAAAACCTCAGGGAATAATTCACACCGGGCTAATACTCGAGCATTTTTTATATGGTCACTCACTATGTGACTCCCTGAATGATACACACCTGGGGAATCATCAGGATTCTATTTCATACTACCACACATTTAGAACCTTATTGAATAATTCACAATGGAGCAGTTGTCAGGTGTCTATTCTTTCTGGCATCTCATTCAAAGTTTCAGTGAATAATAAACGTCGATGGAGTAATCAGGGCACAGTTTAAGATAGCCACGAATTAAGTGCCTTCCTCAGTGATACACACCTGGGTGATAGCCAGGAGTTTATTTCATATGAACTCTAATTCTGGGTATTTCTGAGTAATACACAACTGGGGGAGTGTCAGGAATCTATTTGGTATGAACACTCATACAGAACCTGTTTGAATAATGCACACATGGAGAATAATCAGGAGTCTATGTCATATGGCTACTCATTCATGCAAACAGTGAATAACGCACATGTGGAGTAATGAGACGTCTGTTTCATATGGCTGTTCTTTCACAGCCTCACTGAATATTACACACTTGTGATATAGTCTGGAGTTTATTGTTTATGGCCACTCATTCAGAGAATCACCGAATAATGCACAGCTGCGGAATAGTCTGAAGTCTATCATGTAGCCTCTCATTGAGAACCTCACTAAATGTACACACCTGGAAAATAGGATTTACTTATATCTCCTCATTTAGAGTCTCACACAATAATGCACACCTGTGGAGTAGTAAGGAGACTTTTTCATGTGGCCTCTCATTCTGAGTGTCACTGAGTAATGTGGTGTAGTCAGGAGTCAATTTCATGTAGACACATTTTCAGAGCCTCAGTGAATAAGAGAGACCCTTGCTATAGTAAGGCTTCTAATTAATATGGCCACATATTGTAAGCCTCACTGAATAATACACACCTGGAGAATAATTTGAAGTATATTTTCGATAGACATTCATTCAGAGCCTCGGTGAATAATGCACACCCGTGGGGTAGCCAGGAGTCTATTTCATTTGGACACTCATTCATAGCCTCAGTCGATAATATGCACGTGTGGATTAGTTAGGATTTTATTTCGTATGGCCACTGACTCGTAATTTCAATGAATGATGCACAAAAGTAAAGTACTCAGCAGTCTATTTCTTAGAGCCACTCATTAAGAGATTCACTGAATAATACAAATATTTAAGATAGACAGAATCCTGTTTCATATGGTCACACAATCAGAGCCTCACTGAGTAACACACACCTGGGGAAGTGTTAGGTGTCTAATTTATATTGCCTCTAATTAACACCCTCAGAGAATAATGCACAATTGTGGAATAGACACTAGTCTATTTTATATGGCCACAAAATCAAAGCAAGAGTGAGTAACATACAACTTGACAATAGTCACAGGTCGATTCCATATGCCCAAATATTCAAAGTCAGAGTCAATAATACACACCTGTGGACTAGTCAAAAAACAACTTTATATGGCCGAAGTTTTAGAGCCTCAGTGAATAATACATACCTGGGGAATATTCAGGACGCTATTACATATGGCAAATATTTCAGAGATTCATTGAATAAGGAATACCTGTATTGTACTCAGAATTCTATTTTGTATAGACACATATTCAGAACCTAACTTAAAGACATACACCTTAGGGAAAGTCAGGATTCCATTTTATATAGCCACATATTCAGAAACTAACTGAATAAAATAAACCTTGGGGAATATCAGGATTCTATTTTGCATAGCCACTCATTTAGATACCGAATGTAAAAACGCACACTTGCGGAGTATTCAGGAGTCTCTGTTTTATGGACACTGATTCGGAGCCTCACAGAATAATACAGAACTACGGAAATTCAGGAGTGTATTTTACATGGCCACTTATTCAGAACCACATTGAAGAATCATATATATCTGGAAAATACTCAAGATTTTATTATATATAGCCACATACTCAGAGATTCACTGAATAGTGCACACTTGGGTATAGTCTGAAGAATTTTTTATATGACCGTCCATCCAGTGACTCAGTGAAAAATGCACAGCTGAGAAATAGTCGAGAGGAGTGATGCATCTATTTTCTGTGGTAACTCTTTCAGAAACTCACTGAAGAATACCCACCTTGAAATAGTCAGAGCCCAGGTCATATGGACACTCAATCAAAGCATTACCGAATAATGAACAATGAGGCAATAGTAAGGAGTCTATTTTATATGGACTCTCATTGAAAGCTTCAGTGTGTAATGAACAGCTGTGGAGTAGTCGGGACCCTCTTTAAGGTAGCCCCAAATTACGCAGCTACGTGAATGATACACAAGTGTGTGATAGTCAGGAGAATATTTGATATGGACACTCATGAAGCACCTCTTTGAATACTGCACATTTGGGGAATAATCACTAGTCTATTTCATATGGCGATTCGTTCAGTGACTCAAAAAGTAACGCACACCTGTAAAGTAAAATGGGGTCTATTACAAAAGGCCACTCTTTCAGTGTTTCATTGAATAATATGTATATTTGATAAGTCAGAAATCTCTTTCATATGGCCACTGATTCAAGGTCTCAGTGCATAATACTTCCCTCAGAAATAGTCAAGGGTCTACTTCAAATAAGTACACATTCAGAGTCTCTGTAAGTAATGCACACATGGGGAATACTCAAGAGTCTCTGTTCAATTCTCACTTACTCAGAGTCTCATTCAATAATAAACACCTGGGGAAAAGTTAAGAGTCTACTTTATGTAGCCACTCATTTAGAGCCTCAGTGAATAATTCACACCAGAGTAATAGTCAAGCATTTTGTATATGGCCACTCACTATGTGCCTGCCTGAATGATACTTACCTGGGGAATCCTCAGGATTCTATTTCATACTACGACAAATTTAGAAGATTATTTAATAATTCACAATGGAGCAATAGTCAGGTGTGTATTCTTTCTCTCCTCTCATTCAAAGTTTCAGTGAATAATAAACTACTATGGAGTAATCAGGGCACTGTTTAAGATAGCCACGAATTAAGTGCCTTCCTGAGTGACAAACACCTGGGTAATTGTCAAGAATTTATTTCATATGAACTCTAATTCTGGGTATGGCTGAGAAATACACAACTGCACGAGTCTCTGGAGTCTATTTGGTACGGACACTCATACAGAACCTGTTTGAATAATGCAGACATGGAGAATAATCAGGAGTCTATGTCATACGGCTACTCATTCAGACAAACAGTGAATAACGCACATGTGGTGTAATGAGATGTCTGTTTCATGTGGCCGTTCTTTCACAGCCTCACTGAATAATGCACACTTGTGATATAGTCTGGAGTCTATTGTTTATGGCCACTCATTCGGAGAATCGCTGAATAATGCACACCTGCGGAATAGTCAGAAGTCTCTATCCTATGGCCTCTCATTGAGAGCCTCACTAAATGTACACACCTTGGAAATAGTCAGGATTTACTTATATCCCCTCATTTGGAGTCTCAGTCAATAATGCGCGCCTGTGGAATAGTAAGGAGACTTTTTATGTGGCCTCTCATTCGGAGTGTCACTGAATAATGCAGTGTAGTCAGGAGTCTATTTCATGTAGACACATTTTCAGAGCCTCAGTGAATAAGAGAGACCCTTGCTATAGTAAGGCATCTAATTAATATGGCCACATCTTGTAAGCCTCACTGAATAATACACACCTGGAAAATAATTTGGAGTCTATTTTCAATATACATTCATTCAGAGCCTCGGTGAATAATGCACACCCGTGGGGTAGCCAGGAGTCTATTTCATTTGGACACTCATTCATAGCCTCATCGATAATATGCACGTGTGCAGTAGTCTGGATTTCATTTCATATGGACACTGACTTATAATTTCAGTGAATAATGCACAAATGTAAAGTACTCAGCAGTCTATTTTATATAGCCACTCATTCAGAAATTCACTGAATAATACAAATATTTAAGATAGACAGAATCCTGTTTCATAAGGTCACACAATCAGAGGCTCACTGAGTAACACACACCTGGGGAAGCGTTAGGAGTCTACTTTATATAGCCTCTCATTTACAGCCTCAGCGAATAATTCACACGTGTGGAATAGACACTAGTCTATTTTATATGGCCACAAAATCAAAGCCTCAGTGAATAATACACAACTTTGGAATAGTCACTAGTCTATTCCATATGCTCATATATTCAAAGTCAGAGCCAATAATACACAGCTGTGGACTAGTCAAAAAACAATTTCATATGGCCAAACTTTTAGAGCCTCAGTAAATAAGACATTCCTGGGGAATACTCAGGACGCTATTACATATGGCACCTATTTCAGAGATTCATTGAATAAGGAACACCTTTATTGTAGTCAGAATTTTGCTTTGTATAGCCAAATATTTAGAACTTAACTGAATGACATACACCTTGGGGAAATTCAGGATTCTATTTCTTATAGCCACATATTCTGAAAGTAACTGAATAACATACACCTTGGGGAAAGTCAGGATTCTATTTCCTATAGTCACTCATTTAGATACCGAATGTAAAAACAGACACCTGAGGAGTATTCAGGAGTTTCTATTTTATGGCCACTCATTTAGCGCCTCTCAGAATAATACAGAACTATGGAAATTCAGGAGTGTAATTTACATGGCCACTTATTCAGAACCTCATTGAAGAATTATATATATCTGGAAAATACTCAGAATTTTATTATATATAGCCAATTTTTCAGAGACTCACTGAATAATGCACACCTTGGGAATAGTCTGGAGACTATTTGATATGACCGTTCACCCAGTGACTCAGTGAAAATTGCACAGCTGAGAAATAGTCAAGATTACAGAGTCATGAGTCTATTTTCTGTGGTAACTCGTTCAGAAACTCACTGAAGAATACCCACCTTGGAAATAGTGAGTAAAGGTCATATGGCCACTCAATCAAAGCATTACCGAATAATGCACAATGGGGCAACATTCAGGTGTCTATTTCATATGGCCTCTCATTGAGGGCTTCAATGCGTAATAAACAGCTGTGGAGTAGTCAGGACCCTCCTTTATTTTTCATTAAGAGGGAGAGAAAACAGGAATATTGCTTTATTCTATGAATGGGTATTATTGATGGCCGTTCTATATTTTGTATATTTAAAGTGGAGAATGTATATTTTGTGTATTTAAAATGGAAAGCTCTATAAGTACTAATTAAGTTTACTTGTTCAGGATCTGAGTTCAAGTTCTGGATATCCGTATTAATTTTCTTTTTCATTGAGTCTAAATCTCTTTATGGGTCTTATGTATCTGGGTGTTAGGATGCATTGATCCTTTTACCACTCTATCTCTGTTGTTTTGAAATCTGTTTTATCAAATGCATGAATTGCAACTGCTATTTTTTGTTTATTTATTTATTTTTGCTCTTCATTTGATTGGTAAACCTTTCTCCAACCCTTTGTTTTGAGTCTTTGTGTATCTTTGGATATAAAATTGGTCTGGGTGTTGTATACCGTTAGGTTTTGGCTGTATCTTTTCACTGGGGGAATTAGTCAATTTAAATTCATGATTACTGCCATTTGATATTAACTGGCTATTTTATTCATTCATTGATGTAAATTCTTTTTTATGTTGATGCTCTTTACTTTTTGGTATATTTTTAGAAAGGCTATTACTGGTTGTTCCTCTCTGTGTATAATGCTTCTTTCAGAAGTTTTTGTAAAGCAGGCCTGGTGGTAATAAAGTCTCTGAGTACTTTCTTTTTCATAAAAGATTTTATTTTTTCTTCAATTGTGAAGCTTAGTTTAGCAGGATATGAAATTCTGGGCTGAAAGTTCTGTTCTTTAAGGATGTTAAATATCGGCCCCCACTCTCTTCTGGCTTGTAGGGTTTCTGCTGAGAGATCTGCTCTAAGTCTGATAGGCTTCCCTTTCTGGGTAACCTGACCTTTCTCTCTGGCTGCCCTTAGTATTTTCTCCTTCCTTTCAACCATGGTGAATCTAATGATTTTGTGCCTTGGGGTTGCTCGTCTTGAGGAATGTCTTTGTGGTGTTCTCTGTATTACCTGGGGTTGAATAGTGTCCTGCTTTGCTAGATTGGGAAAATTCTCCTGAATTATATCCTGAAGAGTATTTTCCAACTTGGATTTATTCTCTCCATCACATTCAGGTACACCTATCAAACATAGATTAGGTCTTTTCACATAGTCCCATATTTCTTGGAGACTTTGCTCATTCCTTTTTATCCTTTTTTCTCTATTGTCTTCTCTTTTATTTCATTAATGTGGTCTTCGACCCCGATGTTCTTTCTTCTGCTTCATCAATTCGGCTATTCAAACTTGTGCATATTTCACTAAGTTCTCGTGTTGTATTTTTCAACTCCGTTAGTTCATTTATATTCCTCTCTATATTGTCCATTCTTTTTAACATTTCGTGAAATCACTTTTCCAAAGTTCTTAGTTTCTTTACATTGGTTTAGAACAAGTTCTTTCAATTCCCAAAAATTTCTTATCATCCACCTTCTGAAGCCTACTTCAGATAATGGAACACAGTCCTTTTCCATCAGGGCTTGTTCTGTTGCTGCTGAGGAATTGCAATCCCCTGTAGAGGGAGAGGGGTTCTGATTTTTGGTATTCTCGGCCTTTTTAGGCTGTTTTTCCCCCTTTTTTGTGGATTTTTCCATTTGTTTTCTTCCAATTACCGCCTTTCTAATTAGGCTACTGAGAGGACGTCCAATTTATTGATTCCCAGTGCTGGAATCCGAGCAACCCACTGCGCCAGCCAAAACAGCAGCGATAAGATTGATGGTGCTCTTCTGCCTGGGAATCTCCGGTCTGGCTTCCTTCTTGAGTCCACAACAAGCGGCTCTGCCTTCCCAGAGCTCCAAACACCAGTCAGTAGGGGAACCAGTCCCGTTTACTGTGCACGAAGTACTGCCTCACCTAGGAGATGGCAAAAACCCTGCACCAGCCACTAGAGTCGCGCTGGCGACCCGCGGGGCTCCTCCACTTGAAATCTTCTGGTCCGTGAGTGAAGAAAATCTGTAGGAAAGTGTGGCATCCTCACGTTTTCTGAGCTTTCACTGGGAGCTACAATCCCCAGGTGTTACCGATCAGCCATCTTGGATTCAATCAGGACCCTCTTTATTGTAGCCACAAATTACGCAGGTACCTGAATGATACACACATGTGTGATAGTCAGGAGACTATTTGATATGGATACTCATACAGCACCTCTTTGAATACTGCACGTTTGGGGAATAATCACTAGTCTATTTCATATGGTGATTCGTTTGGAAAGTAAAAAAATAATGCCACCTGTAAAGTAAATGGGGTCTATTACATAAGGCCACTGTTTCAGTGTTTCAGTGAATAATATGTATATCTAATAAGTCAGGAATCTCTTTCACATGGCCACTCGTTCAGGGCCTCAGTGCATAATACTTTCCTCAGAAATATTCAAGGGTTGACTTCAAATAATTACACATTCAGAATCTCTGTAAGTAATGCACACATGGGCAATACACAAGAATCTCTTTTCTATGCCCACTTAGTCAGAGTCTCATTCAATAATACACACCTGGGGAAGAGTTAAGTGTCTGCTTCATGTAGCTCCTCGTTTAGAGCCTCAGTGAATAATTCACACTGGAATAAAAGTCGAGCATCCTTTATATGGCCACTCACTATGTGCCTCCCTGAATGATAAACATCTTGGGAATCCTCAGGATTCTATTTCATACTACCACACGTTTAGAAACTTCTTAAATAATTCACAATGGAGCAATAGTCAGGTGTGTATTCTTTTTGCCCTCTCATTCAATGTTTCAGTGAATAACAAACTTCTATGGAGTAATCAGGGCACTGTTTAAGATAGCCACGAATTAAGTGCCTTCCTGAGTGATACACACCTGGGTGATAATCAGGAGTTTATTTTGTATGAATTCTAATTCTGGGTATGGCTGAGTAATACACAACTTGGGGAGTGTCAGGAGTCTATTTGGTATGGACACTCATACAGAAGCTGTTTGAATAATGCACACATGGAGAATAATCAGGAGTCTCTATCATATGGCTACTCATTCAGACAAACAGTGAATAACGCACATGTGGAGTAATGAGAAGTCTGCTTAATATGGCCATTCTTTCACAGCCTCACTGAATATTACACACTTGTGATATAGTCTGGAGTCTATTGTTTATAGCCACTCATTCACAGAATCAGTGAATAATGCACACCTGCAGAATAGAAAGAAATCTCTATCCTATGGCCTCTCAATGAGAGCCTCTCTTAATGTACACACCTGGTAACGTAGTCAGTATTTACTTATATCCCCTCATTTAGAGTCTCACTCAATATTGCACACCTGTGGAAGGAGACGTTTTCATGTGGCCTCTCATTCAGAGTGTCATTGAATAATGTGGTGCAGTCAGAAGTCTATTTTATGTAGACACATTTTCAGCGACTCAATGAATAAGAGAGACCCTTGATATAGTAAGGCATCTAATTAATATGGCCACGCCTCATACACCTCGCTGAATAATACACAACTGGAGAATTTTTTGGAGTCTATTTGCGATGGACATTCATTCAGAGCCTCGGTGTATAATGCACACCCGTGGGGTAGCCAAAAGTCTATTTCATTTGGACACAAATTGATAGCCTTAGTGGATAATATGCAAGTCTGGATTAGTCAGGATTTCATTTCATATGGCCACTGACTCGTAATATCAGTGAATAATGCACAAATGTAAAGTATGATGCAGTCTATTTCATAGAGCCACACATTCAGATATTCACTGAATAATACAAATATTTAAGAAAGACACAATCCTGTTTCATATGGTCACACAATCAGAGCCTCACTGAGTAACACACACCTGGGGAAGCGTTAGGAGTCTACTTTATATAGCCTCTCATTTACAGCCTCAGCGAATAATGCACACGTGAGGAATAGACACTTGTCTATTTTACATGGCCACAAAATCAAAGCCTGAGTGAGTAATACAAAACTTGAGAATAGTCACTTGTCCATTCCATATGCCCAAATATTCAAAGTCAGAGTCAATAATACACACCTGTGGACTAGTCAAAAAACAATTTCATATGGCAGAAGTTTTAGAGCCTCAGTGAATAATACTTACCTGGGGAATACTCTGGACGCTATTACATATGGCATCCATTTCAGAGATTCATTGAATAAAGAACACCTGTATTGTAGTCAGAATTCTTTTTCATATAGCCACATATTCAGAACATAACTGTATGAAATACACCTCGAAAAAAGTCAGGATTCTATTTTGTATAGCCACATTTTCAGAACCTAACTGTATGATATACACCTTGGGAAATTCAGGATTCTATTTCATATAGCCCCATTCAGAACCTAACTAAATAACATAAACCTTGGGAAATGTCAGGATTCTATTTCGTATAGCCACTCATTTAGATACCGAATGTGAAAACGCACACCTGTGGAGTATTCAGGACTCTCTGTTTTATGTCCACTCGTTCAGAGCCTCACTGAATAATACAGAACTATGGAAATTCAGGAGTGTATTTTACATGGCCACTTATTCAGAACCTCATTGAGGAATCATATATATCTGGAAAATTCTCAGGATTTTATTATATATAGCCACTTATTTAGAGACGCACTGAATAATGCACACCTGCGGAATAGTCTGGAGACTGTTTGATATGACTGTTCACCCATTGACTCAGCAAAAAATACGCAGGTGAGAAATAGTCAAGAGGATACAGTCATGAGTCTATTTTATGTGGAAACTCGTTCAGAAACTCTCTGAAGAATACCCACCTTGGAAATTGTCAGAGTCAAGATAATATGGCCACTCAATCATAGCATAACCGAATAATGCACAATGGGGCAATAGTAAGTAGTCTATTTTATATGGCCTCTCACTGAGAGCTGCAATGAGTAACAAACAGCTGTGGAGTAGTCAGAACCCTATTTAAGGTAGCCCCAAATTACGCAGCTACTTGAATGATACACACATGTGTGATAGTCAGGAGTCTATTTGATATAGACACTCACACAGCATCTCTTCGAATACTGCACATTTGGGGAATAATCACTAGTCTATTTCATATGGTGATTCGTTTGGAAGTCAAAAAATAATGCCACCTGTGGAGTAAAATGTTGTCTATTACATAAGGCCACTGTTTCAGTGTTTCAGTGAATAATATGTATATCTAATAAGTCAGGAATCTCTTTCACATGGCCACTCGTTCAGGGTCTCAGTGCATAATACTCCCCTCAGAAATATTCAAGGGTCGACTTCAAATAAGTACACATTCAGAGTCTCTGTAAGTGATGCACACATGGGCAATACACAAGAGTCTCTTTTCTATGCCCTCTTAGTCAGAGTTTCATTCAATAATACACACCTGGGCAAGAGTTAAGTGTCTACTTCATATAGCTCCTCCTTTAGAGCCTCAGTGAATAATTCACACCGGACTAAAAGTTGAACATTTTTTATATGGCCACTCACTATGTGCCTCCCTGAATGATACACACCTGGGGCATCCTCAGAATTCTATTTCATACTACCACACATTTAAAAACTAATTAAACAATTCACAATGGAGCAATAGTCAAGTGTGTATTCTTTTTGCCCTCTCATTCAATGTTTCAGTGAATAATAAACTTCTATTGAGTAATCAGGGCAGTGTTTAAAATAGCCACTAATTAAGTGCCTTTTTGAGTGATGCACACTTGCATGATAGTCAGGAGATTATTTCATATGGACTCTAATTCTGGGTATTGCTGAGTAACACACAAATGGAAAATTGTCAGGAGTCTATTTGGTATGGACACTCATACAGAAGCTCTTTGAATAATGCACACATGGAGAATAATCAGGAGTCTATATCATATGGCTACTCTTTCAGACAAACAGTAAATAACACACATGTGGAGTAATGAGATGTCTGTTTTATATGTTCTTTCTTTCACAGATTCACTGAATATTACACACTTGTGATATAGTGTGGAGTCTATCGTTTATGGCCACGCATTCAGAGAATCACTGAATAATGCACACCTGCGGAATGGTCAGATGTCTCTATCCTACGGCCTCTCATTGAGAGCCTCACTAAATGTACACACCTGGGGAAATTGTCAGGATTTACTTATATCCCCTCATTTAGAATCTCACTCAATAATGCACACCTGTGGAATAGTAAGGAGACTTTTTCATGTGGCCTCTCATTCGGAGTTACACTGAATAATGTGGTGTAGTTAGGAGTCTATTTTATGTAGACACATTTTCAGAACCTCAGTGAATAAGAGAGACCCTTGCTATAGTAGGGCATTCAGTTAATATGGCCACATATTGTAAGCCTCACTATATAATACACACCTGGAGAATAATTTGGAGTCTATTTTGGACATTCATTCAGAGCCTCGGTGAATAATTCACACCCTTGAATTAGCCAGGAGTCTATTTCATTTGGAAACTCATTCATAGCCTCAGTAGATAATAGGCATGTGTGAATTTGTCAGGATTTCATTTCATATGGCCACTGACTCATAATTTCAGTGAATAATGCACAAATGTCAAGTACTCAGCAGTCTATTTCATAGAGCCACTCATTCAGAAATTCACTGAATACTACAAATATTTAAGATAGACAGAATCCTGTTTTATATGGTCACACAATCACAGCCTCACTGAGTAACACACACCTGGGGAAGCGTTAGGAGTCTACTTTATATAGCCTCTCATTTACAGCCTAAGCGAATAATGCACTCGTGTGGAATACACACTATTTTATATTATATGGCCACAAAATCAAATCCTTAGTTAGTAATATACAACATTAGAATAGTCACTAGTCTATTTCATATGCCCTAATATTCAAAATCAGAGTCAATAATACACACCTGTGGACTAGTCAAAAACAATTTTATATGGCCAAAATTCTAGAACCTCAGTGAATAATACATACCTGGAGAATACTCAGGCTCTATTCCATATGGCATATATTTCAGAGATTCATTTAATAAGAAACACCTGTGTTGTAGTCAGAATTCTATTTTGCAGTTCCACATATTCAGAACCTAACTGAATGACAATTACCTTGCAGAAGGTCAGAATTCTATTTCGTAAAGACACATATTCGGAACCTAACTGAATAACATACACCTTGTGGAAAGTCACAATTCTATTTCTTATAGCCACTCATTTAGATACCGAATATAAAAACGCACACTTGTGGAGTATTCAGAAGTCTGTGTTTTATGGCCACTCATTCAGAGTCTCACAGAATAATACAGAACTATGGAAATTCGGGAGTGTATTTTACATGGCCACTTATTCAGACCCTCATTGAAGAATTATATGTATCAGGAACATACTCAGTATTCTATTATATATAGCCACTTATTCAGAGACACACCGAATAATGCGCACCTGGGTAATAGTCTGGAGACTATTTGATATGACCGTTCACCCAGTGTCTCAGTGAAAAATGCACAGCTGAGAAATAGCCAAGAGGTTGGAGTCATGAGTTTATTTTCTGTGGTAACTCATTCAGAAACTCACTGAAGAATACGCATCTTGGAAATAGTCAGAGTCCAGGTCATATGGCCACTCAATCAAAGCATTACCGAATAATGCACAATGGGGCAGTAGTAAGGAGTCTATTTCATATGGCCTCTCATTGAGAGTTTCAGTGCATAATAAACAGCTGTGTAGTAGTCAGGACCCTATAAAAGGTAGCCCCAAATTACACATCTACATGAATAATACACATAAATGTGAGAGTCAAAAGACTCTTTGATATGGACACTCATGCAGCACCTCTTCAAATACTGAATATTTGGGAAATAATCACTAGTGTATTTCATATGAAGATTCGTTTGGAGAGTCAAAACTAACGCAGACCTGTGGAGTAAAATGGGGTCTTTTACATAAGGCCACTCTTTCAGTGTTTCAGTGAATAATATGTATATCTAATAAGTCAGGAATCTTTTTCACATGGCCACTCGTTCAGAGCCTCAGAAATACTCCCCTCAGAAATAGTCAAGGGTCTACTTCAAATAAGTACACATTCAGTGTCTCTGTAAGTAATGCACACATGGGCAATACACAAGAATCTCTTTTCTATGCCCACTTAGTCAGAGTCTCATTCAGTAATACATACCTGGAGAAGAGTTAAGGGTCTACTTCATGTTGCCACTCATTTAGAGCCTCAGTGAATAATTCACACCAGACTAATACTCGAGTATTTTTTATATGGCCACTCACTATGTGCCTCCCTGAATGATACACACCTGGGGAATCCTCAGGATTCTATTTCATACTACCACACATTTAGAACTTTACTGAATAATTCACAATGGAGCAATAGTCAGGTTTCTATTCTTTCTGGCCTCTCATTGAACGTTTCAGTGAATAATAAACTTCCATGGGGTAATCATGGCACTGTTTAAGATAACCACGAATTAAGTGCCTTCCTGAGTTATACACACCTGTGTGATAGTCAGGAGTTTATTTCATAGGAACTCTAATTTTGAATGTAGCTGTGTAATACACAACTGTGTGACTGTCAGGAGTTTATTTAGTATGGACACTCATACAGAACCTGTTTGAATAATGCACACATGGAGAATGATCAGGAGTCTATGTCGTATGGCTACTCATTCAGACAAACAGTGAATAACGCACATGTGGAGTAATGAGAAGTTGGTTTCATATGGCCATTCTTTCTCAGCCTCACTGAATATTACACACTTGTGATATAGTCTGAAGTCTATTGTTTATGGTCACTCTTTCAGAGAATTACTGAATAATGCTAACCTGCACAATAGTCAGAAGTCTCTATCCTATGGCCTCTCATTGAGAACCTCAGGAAATGTACACAGCTGGGAAAATAGTCAGGATTTACTTATATCCCTTCATTTAGAGTCTCACTCAATAATGCACACCTGTGGCATAGTAAGGAGACTTTTTCACGTGACCTCACATTCGGAGTGTCACTGAATAATGTGGTGTACTCAGGAGTCTATTTCATGTAGACACATTTTCAGAGCCTCAGTGAATAAGAGAGGCCCTTGTTGTAGTAAGGCATCTAATTAATATGGCCACATCTTGTAAGCCTCACTGAATAATACACACCTGGAGAATAATTTGGAGTGTATTTGCGATGGGCATTCATTCAAAGCCTCGGTGAATAATGTACATCCGTGGGGTTGCCAGGATTCTATTTCATTTGGACACTAATTCATATCCTCAGTGGATAATATGCAAGTGTGGATTAGTCAGGATTTCATTTCATATGGCCACTGACTCATAATTTCAGTGAATAATGCACAAATTGAAAGTAATCAGCCGTCTATTTCATAGAGCCACTCATTCAGAAATACAATGAATAATACAAATATTTACGAGAGACAGATTCCTGTTTCATATGGTCCCACAATCAGAGCCTCACTGAGTAACACACACCTGGGTAAGCCTTAGGAGTCTACTTTATATAGCCTCTGATTTACAGCCTCAGCGAATAAGGCACACGTGTGGAATAGACACATCTATTTTATATGGCCACAAAATCAAAGCCTGAGTGAGTAATACACAACTTTAGAATAATCACATGTCTATTCCATATGCCCAAATATTCAAAGACAGAGTCAATAATACACACCTGTGGACTAGTCAAAAAATAATTTCATATGGCAAAAGTTTTAGAGCCTCAGTGACTAATACATAACTGGGGAATACTGTGGATGCTATTACATATGGCATCTATTTCAGAGATTCATTGAATAAGAACACTTCTATTGTAGTCAGAATTCTATTTCGTATATCCACATATTCAGAACCTAACTGAATGACATTCACCTTGGGGAAAATCAGGATTCTATTTCATATAGCCATATATTCAAAACCTAACTGAATAACATACACCTTGGGGAAAGTCAGGATTCTATTTTGTATAGCCACTCATTTAGATAATGAATGTAAAAACGCACACCTGCGGAGTATTCAGGAGTCTCTGTTTTATGGGCACTCATTCAGAGCCTCACAGAATAATACAGAATTATAAAAATTCAGAAGTGTATTTTACATGGCCTCTTATTCAAAACCTCATTGAAGAATCATATATACCTGGAAAATACTCAGGATTCTATTATATATCGCAACTTATTCAGAGACTGACTGAATAATGAACACCTGGAGAATAGTCTGGAGAATATTTGATATGACCGTTCACCCAGTGACTCAGTTAAAATTGCACAGCTGAGAAATAGTCAAGAAGATAGAGTCATGAGTCTTTTTTCTGTGGTAACTCGTTCAGAAACTCACTGAAGAATACCCATTTTGGAAATAGTCAGAGTCCAGGTCATATGGCCACTCAATCAAAGCATTACCGAATAATGCACAATGGGGTAATAGTAAGGAGTTTATTTTATATGGCCTCTCATTGAGAGCTTCAGTGCATAGTAAACTTCTGTGGAGTAGTCTGGACCCTCTTTAAGGTAGATGCAAATTACGCAGCTACATGAATGATAGACACATGTGTGATAGGAGACTATTTGATATGTACACTCATACAGCACCTCTTCGAATACTGCACATTTGTGGAATAATCAGTAGTCTATTTCATGTGGTGACTCATTTGGAGAGTCAAAAAATAGGGGCATTTTCAAGATGGCACCATAGAAACAACTCAGGAATGCAGCTCTCAGTGAATGCACAGAGGGTGAGTCCTAGCCGCATTTTCAGATGGACCTTTTTGCCCACAGAACGAGGATATTTGCAAGTTTAGGAGAGACACGGGACGCTAGCACAGCCAGTGTTTTGGTTCGTGTGGCTGGTTCCTTCGGCGCCGCAGTGCAGCAGCACCCGGCACTAAACTAACTGCTCTGGGTGCCCTGTTAAACCAGAAATCTGCGATCTGGAAGGGCAGATTGACATGTTTATCTGATTAAATGGGACTTGGACAATGAGCCAGATTAGGAGATTCCTGGGAAGCATGATTTGAGCCAGTACAGTGGGCAGTGGCACAGAAGATAGCACAAATTCCAGTGTCCTATCAAAAGGCTACTGGGGCGCCAGTGAGAGAGTCAACTGTTCAAATTGGGGAGAAAAAAAGAGAGAGAGAGAGAGAGAGGACGGACTCTGAGTCAAGGAGCCAGGTGTTCGGGCTCAGCGGGTCCCATCCTAATGGGAACAAGCATGACGGCGATTGGAGGCGTTCGGTGTTGAGAGTTTTGTTGCGGGTTCAGCTGAATCAAGCACGGTACAGCTCGGTGGGAAAGGGGGGTCCGCCATTACGAACGCAATTCGCCCCTACTGAGGTACACGCTCATTGCTGATGCATCATTCTGTTGCTGAGGCAACCCGCCATAACGAAGAGACTCTGCCAACAGTGTGGAGTGCACCACAGTAGAACGGAGCCCCGCTGCAGCACGGCAGACCCGAGCTAGCAGGAAGGAGCCTTGGCAGGCAAATAGTGAATAGCCTGCCATCTAGCGGGGCACGAAAGTGCAACAGATACTCATAAAGAAAGCCCCAACTGACTGAGACAAAGCATCTGAGGGAAAAAAGGGGGTGCAGGGGGCCTAGACCATTAGAAGGAAAACTAAGTAACAGAAATACTTCATCATCAACAATCCGGGCATCCACTCAGAGACCAAATTGAAAAGTCAGTAACTACTAAGATGACAGGTGGATAAATCCACAAAGATGGGAAGAAACCAGCGCAAAACGGAGGAACACACCCAAAACCAAAACACCTTACCTCCTACAAAGGACCAAAACTCCTCACTAGCAAGGGAACAAAGCTGGAAGGAGAATGAGTGTGACGAAATGATGGAATCAGACTTCAGAAGGTGGATAATGAGAAACTTCAGTGAGCTAAAAGAACATGTTTTAAATCAATGCAAAGAAACTAAGAACCTTGAGAAAACATTCGAGGAAATGATAAGAATGGACAACTTAGAGAGGAATATAAATGAATTGAAGAAGGTGAAAAACACATCACGAGATATTCGCGAAGCATGCACAAGTTTCAACAGCCGAATTGACCAAGCAGAAGAAAGAATATCAGAATTCGAAGATCAACTCAATGAAATAAAATGAGAAACGAAGATTAGAGAAAAAAGAACAAAAAGGAATGAACAAAATCTCCAGGAAATGTGAGAGTATGTGTAGAGACCCAACCTACATTTGATAGGTGTACCAGAATGTGATGAAGAGAATGAATCCAAGCTGGAAAATACTCTTCAGCATATTATCCAAAAAAATTTCCCCAACCTAGCAAGGCAGGTCAATACTCAACTCCAGGAAATACAGAGAACACCACAAAGATACTCCGCAAGAAGAGCAACCCCAAGGCACATAATCGTCAGATTCACCAGGGTTGAAATGAAGGAGAAAATACTAAGGGCAGCCAGAGAGAAAGGTCGGGTCACCCACAAAGGGAAGCCCATCGGACTCAAAGCAGATCTCTCGGCAGAAAATCTACAAGACAGAAGAAAGTGGCTGCCAATATTCAACATTCTTAAAGAAAAACTTTCAACACTGAATTTTATATTCAGTCAAACTAAGCTTCATAAGTGAAGGAAAAATAAAATCCTTCATGAACAAGCAAGTACTCAGAGATTTTGTCACCACCAGGCCTGCTTTCCAAGAGCTCCTGAAAGAGGCACTACACATAGAAAGGAACAACCAGTACCAGCCACCCTAAAAGCATACCAAATGCTAAAGAGCATCAACAAAATGAAGAATCTACATGAACCAATGGGAAAAACAGACGGCTAACATCAAAATGGCAGTATCAAATTCACACATAACAATATTAACCCTAAATGTAAATGGGTTAAATGCACCAATCAAAAGACACAGACTGGCAAATTGGATAAAAAACCAAAACGCATCGGTATGCTGTATCCAGGAAACCCACCTCACATGCAAGGATACACAAAGGCTCAAAATAAAGGGATGTTGGAAGATTTACCCAGCAAATGGAGAGCAAAAAAAAGCAGGAGTTGCAATTCTCATCTCTGATAAAATAGACTTTAAAGCAACAAAGATCAAAAGGGACAAATAAGGTCATTAAATAATGGTAAAAGGATTGATACAACAAAAAGAGCTAACGATTCTAATTATATATGGACCCAATGCATAAGCACCCAGATATATAAGACAAGCTCTTAACAACTTACAAAGACTCATAGAATCCCACACAATAATAGTGGGAAATTTTAACACTCCACTGTCAGTATTAGACAGATCAACCAGACAAAAACATAACAAAAATATCCAGGGCTAAAACTCACACCTGAAAGAAGCAAACCTGATAGACATTTACAGAACTCTCCACTCCAAATCCAAAGAATATACATTCTTCTCAGCACCACCTCACACCTACTTCAAAAATGACCACAAAATTGGAAGTAAAGCACTTCTCAGCAAATGCAAAACAACTGAAATTATAACAAACATTCTCTCAGACCACAGTGCAATCAAGGTCGAATTCAGAATTTAGAAACTAACTGAGAACCACACAGCTTCATGAAAACTGAACAACTGGCTCTTTAATGTTGATTGGATAAACAATGAAACAAAGGCAGAAATAAAGACGTTCTTTGAAACCAACGAGAACGAAGACACAACATACCAGAATCTCTAGAACACATTTAAAACAGTCTCCAGAGGAAAATTTATAGCAATAAGGGCCCACATGAGAAGAGTGGAGAGATCCAAAATTCACATCCAATCGTCAAAATTGAAAGAGCTACAGGAGCAAGATCAAAAAACTCAAAAGCTAGCAGAAGAAATAAGTAAGATCAGAGCAGAACTGAAAAAGATAGAGACATGAAAAATTCTTCAAAAAATTAATAAATCCAAGAGCTGGGTTTTTGAAAAGATCAACAAAACAGACCACTAGCCAGAGTGATAAAAAAGAAAAGAGAGAACAACCAATAGATGCAACAAAAACAATTAAGGAGAAATCATCACAGATTCCACAGAAATTCAAACCATCATCAGAGAATACCACAAACAACTCTTTGCACATAAACTAGTAAACCTGGAAGAAATTGATAAATTTCTGGACACCTGTGTCCTCCCTAGCCTAAACCAGGGGGAAGCCAAAACTATGAATAGACCAATAACAAGGTCTGAAGTTGAGGCAGCAATTAAGAGCCTACCACACAAAAAAGCTCAGATCCAGATGGGTTCACACTGATTCTACCAGAAACACAAAGAGGATCTGGTACCATTCCTTCTGAAACTATTCCAAATAATTCAAAAAGAGGGAACCCTTCCCAAATCATTTTATGAGACCAAAACCATCCTGATACCAAAACCCGGCAGAGACTCAACAAGAAAAGAAAACTTCAGGCCAATATTCATGATGAACATGGATGCAAAAATCTTCAATAAAATACTGGCAAACCGATTGCAGCAGCGCATTAAAAAACTTATCCATCATGCTCAAGTAGGATTCATCCCGGGGATGCAAGTCGGGTTCAACATTCAAGGCTATAAACGTAACTCACCACATAAACACCACAAAAACCACACGATTATCTGAGTTGATGCAGAGAAGGCATTTGACAAAATTCCACAGCCCTGTATGCTAAAAAACCCTCAATAAACTTGATATTGATGGAACATATCTCAAAATAATAAAAGCTATTTATGACAAACCAACAGCCAATATTATACTTAATGGGCAGAAACTGGAAGCGTTCCCTTCGAAATCTGGCACTAGACAAGGATGCTCTCTCTCATCACTCCCATTCAATATAGTACTGGAAGTTCTAGCCAGAGAAATCAGGCAAGAAAAATAAATAAAGGGTATTCAAATAAGAAAGCTCGCAGACAAAATGTCTCTATTTGCAAACGACATGATAGTATACCTAGAAGACCTCATCACCTCAGCCTAAAAACTCCTGAAACTGATAAGCAACTTCAGCAAAGTCTCGGGATAGAAAATCAATGTGCAAAAATCATAAGCATTTCTATACACCAATAACAGACTTAAAAAGAACCAAATCAAGAGCAAACTGCCATTCACAATTGCTAAAAAGAAAATAAAATACCTAGGAATACAACTTACAAGGAACTTAAGGGACCTCTTCAAGGAAAACTACAAACCACTGCTCAACACAATAAGAGAGGACACAAACAGATGGAGAAACATTCCATGTTCATGGTTACAAAGAATCAGTATTGTAAAAATGGCTATACTGCCCAAAGGAATTTACAGAATCAACGCTATCCCCATCAAACTACTATTGAATTTCTTCACAGAACTAGAAAAGATCACCATGAACTTCATATGGAACCTAAAGAGACCCCACATAACCAAGTCAATTCTAAGCAAAAAGAACACAGCGGGAGGCATCACACTACCAGACTTCAAACTATACTACAAGGCTACAGTAATCAAAACAGCATAGTACTGGTACCAAAACCGAGATATAGACCAATGGAACAGAATAGAGGCATCGAAGGCAACACAACATATCTACAACCATATAATTTTTATAAACCTGACAAAAACAAGCAATGAGGAAAGGATTTCCTGCTTCATAAATGGTGTTGAGAAAACTGGCTAGCCTTGTGCAGAAAGCAGAAACTGGACCCCTTCCTGACACCTTACACTAAAATTAACTCCAGATGAATTAAAGACTTAAACATAAGACCTGGCACCATAAAAACCCTAGAAGAAAATCAAGACAAAACCGTTCAGGATATAGGAGTAGGCAAAGACTTTATAACCAAAACACGAAAAGCATTGGCAACAAAAGCCAAAATAGATAAATGGGACCTAATCAAACTCCGCAGCTTCTGCCTGGCAAAAGAAACAGTCACTAGAGTGAATCGGCAACCAATAGAATAGGAAAAATTCTTTGCAGTTTACCCATCTGACAAAGGGCTGATATCCAGAATTTACAAAGAACTTACTCAGATTTACAGGAAAACAACAAACAAGTTTATTCAAAAATGGGCTAAAATATGAACAGACACTTGACAAAAGAAGACATACATGAGGCCAACAAACATAGAAAAAATGCTCATCATCACTGGTCATTAGAGAGATGCAAATCTAAATCACATTGAGAAACCATCTCACGCCAGTTAGAATGGTGATCATTAAAAAATCTGGAGACAGCAGATGCTGGAGAGGATGCAGAGAAATAGGAACACTCTTACACTGTTGGTGGGTGTGTAAATTAGTTAAACCATTGTGGAAGACAGTGTGGCAATTCCTCAAGGCCTGAGAAATAGAAATTTCATTTGACCCAGCAATCCCATTACTGGGTATATATCCAAAGAGCTATAAATCGTTCTACTATAAGGACACATGCACACAAATGTTCATTGCAGCACTGTTTACAATAGCAAAGAACTGGAACCAACTCAAATGCCCATCGATGATAGATTGGATTCGGAAAATGTGGCACATATACACTATGGAATATTATGCAGCAATCATAAATGATGAGTTCATGTCATTTGTAAGGACATGGACGAATCTGGAGAACATCATTCTCAACAAACCAACACAAGAACAGAAAATAAAATACCACATATTCTCCCTCATAGGCGGGTGAGGAAAAATGAAAACACATGGACACAGAAAAGGGGGTGCTACACACTGGGGTCTATTGGGTGGAATAGGGTAAGGACAGTGGGGAAAAACTGGAAAGAAATAGCCTGGAAATAAGTGTCAAATGTGGGTGAAGGGGAGGAAGGCAGCAAAACACACTGCCATGTATGCACCTATGCAACTATCTTGCACGTTCTGCACATGTACCCCAAAACCTGAAATGCAATTTAAAAAAATAATAAAAAAAATAAAAAATCTCTATGCTTTTACCTTACACTGTTTATGTTTTTGGTGTTGCTATTTACAATTTTTCTATTGTGTATTTATTATGAAATTATTTTAGCTATAGTTTTACGATAAATTTGTTTTTTGCCTTTAAAAAATCACACCTGGAGAATAGTCGGGAGTGTATTTCATATTGAAACTCATTCAGAGCCTCAGTGAGTAATGCACACCTGGGGAATAGACAAAAGTGTATTTCATATGGACACTTTTTCAGAGCCACTCTGGGTAATACACAAATGGGGTAGAGTCAGGACTCTATTTCATATGGCCACTCAGTGAGAGCCTCAGGGAGTAGTGCACACCTGCAGAAATGTCAGGAGTCTATTTGGTATGGCAACTCATACAGAACCTCAGTGAATAACACACACCTGAGAAATAGTCAGAAGTGTATTTCAGTTGGCCACACATTTAGAAGCTCAGTGGATAATAGACACCTAGGGAACTGTCAGGAGACAATTTCATCTGGCCTCTCATGCAGAGCTTCACTGAATAATGCGCTCCTGTGGAGTAGTCAGCAGCCTAATTGATATAGCCATTCATTAAGAGTCTCTCTGTGTAATAATCTTTTTGAACATATTCAGAAATTTCTTTAATATGGTCATATAGAGCCCCGGTGAATAACACACAGCTGTGAAATAGTCATATGACCACTAATTCAGAATCTAATGGAGTAATGTGCACCGGTGGATAAGTGAGAATTCTGTTTCATATGGACTCTCATTAAGAGCCTCACTGAAAAATGCACACCTATGGAATTGTCGAGTCTATTTCATATTGCCACTCATTCAGCGCCTCAGTGTATAATGCGAACCTGAAGAGTAGTGAGGATTCTACTGTAAATAATAGACACCTGGGGAATAGTCACCAGTCTATTTTATATGGTCACTCATTCAGAGACTCACTGAACAGTACACATCTGGGGATTATTCAAGATTCAATTTCATATGAACATTCATTAAAAGCCAAGCTGAATAATGCACACCTTGGGAATAGTAAGGTGTCTCCTGCATAGAAGCACTGTTTCAGAGCAAGAGTGAATAATGAACACCTAGGAGAAAGTCAGGAGTCTGTTTAACATGACCACTCATTATGAGCGTCAGTGAATAAGCTATATCTGTGGAGTACTGAGGTGACAAATTCATATCACCCCCGATTCTGAGACTCCCTGAATAATGCTCACATTGTGAACAATCATAAATATATTTTATACGATCACTCAGTAGGACCCCCACGAAATAATACACAACTGGGGAATAGTCAGGATTCTATTTTATATGACCACTCAGAGAATCAGTGAATCATTCAGACTTGGGGAATACCCAGGAGTCTATTTCACATGGCCAATACTTCAGAGCCTTTTGAGTAATGCACACCTGGGGAATAATAAGGAATCTATTGCTTATGCCTACTCATTCAGTCCCTCAGTGAATAATGCACGTCTATCGAGTACAGAGGGGTCCGTTTCATGTGGCCACTCATTTCGAGCCTCCCTGAGTAGTACACACCTTGGAAAAAGTCAGGAGTGTATTTCACATGGCCACTCATTCAGAGGCTCAGTGAATAATTTGCACCAGTTGAGTGCTCAGAAGTCTTTTTTATATGGCAAATCATTCAGAGCCTCACAGAATGATACACACATTGGGAATAGACAAGTTTCTGCTTAAAATTACCACTCATTATCAGCCTCAGTGAATAACGCATGTCTGTGGAGTACTGAGGAGACAAATTCATATCGCCCCCCATTCTGAGATTCCCTGAATAATACACACCTGTGAAATAAACAGAAGTATATTTTATATGGCCACTCATTAGGACCCCCAATAAATAATACACCACTGTGGAATAGTCAGGAGTCGATTTCATATGACCACTCAGAGAATCAGTGAATAATGTACACATGAGGAATACTCAGTGACTATTACACTACTCTATATAGCCACTCAGAGCCTCAGTGAATAATGCACACCACGGTAATAGTCAGGAGCCTCTTTCATATGACCACACATTCAGTGTCTCACTGAATAGTACACACCTGGGGAGTCATCGGGATTCTATTCCATATGACCACTCTATCAGAGCCTTACTGAATAATGCACAATGGGGCAATAGTCAGGAGTCTATTTCATATGGCCTCTCATTCAGAGCTTCAGTAAATAATGAACACCTGCAGAAAAGTCAGAACCCTATTTAAGATAGCCACAAATTAAGCACCTCCCTGAATGATACACACCTGGGTGATAGTCAGGATTCTTTTATATAGACACTCATAAGAAACTCTTTGAATAATGCACATGTGGGAAATAATCACTAGTCTATTTCATATGGTTATTCATTTAAAGAATCAATAAATAATGCACACCTGTGGAGTAAAATGGAGTCTATTTCCTATGGCCACTTTTTAAGTGTTTCAGTGAATAATATACATATCTGGAATAGTCAAGAATCTCTTTCATATGGCCACTGACTCAGGGCCTCAGTCAACAATACACCCCTGGGAAATAGTCAAGAGCAAATGGCTACACATTCAGAGTCTCTGTAAGTAATACACACCTGGGGAATGGTCAGGAATCTATTATATATTGCCACTTATTCAGAGCCTCAGTAAATAACGCACACCTTGGTAATAGTCAGGAGTCTATTTCATATGGACACTCATTCAGCACCTCGCTGAATAATACACACATTGGGGAGAGTCAGGAATCTGTTTCTTATGGCCACTCACTGAGACTCCCAGGGAATAGTGTACACTTGGGGAATTGTCAAGAGTCTATTTCATACAGAACCTCAGTAAATAAGACACACCTGGGGAATAGTCAGGAGTGTATTTCCTTAAGAACACACTAAGAGGCTCAGTGAATTATACACAACAGGGGAAGGATCAGGAGTCATTTTCATCTGGTCTTTCACTCCGAGCTTTGTTGAATAATGCACTCCTATGAAATAGTCGGGAGCCTAAATGATATAGCCACACATTCAGAGAGTCAGAGATTAATGCATACCTGTGAGATAGTCAGGATTCCATTTTATATGGTCACTCACTCATAGCCCCAGTGAATAATGCACAAATGTACAGTGCTCACTAGTCTATTTCATATATCCACTCATTCAGAGTTTAACTGAATAATACAAATATGGGGGATAGTCAGCATCCTATTTCATATGGACACTCATGCACAGCCTCATGGTGTAATACACACCTGGGAAAGAGTTAGATGTCTACTTCATATAGTCACTCATTTACAGTCTCAGTGAATAATGCACTCCTGTGGAATAGACACTAGTCTATTTTCTATGGCCACAAAATCAAAGCCTGAGTGAGTAATGCACAACTTTGGAATAGTCAGTAGTCTTTTCCATATGCCCATTTATTCAGAGTCTCAGTCAATAATACCCACCTGGGGAATAGTCAAAAGTCTATTTTATATCGTCACTAACTCAAAGCCTCATTAAATAATACACGCCTGTTAACTAGTCAGGAGACTATTTTATATGGCCAAACTTTCAGAGCCTCAGTGAATAATGTGTACCTGGGGATTTCTCAGGACGCTATTACATATGGCCTCTCATTCAGAGCTTCACTGAATAAGAAACACCCGTAGAGTAGTCAGATGTCCATTTTATAAAGTCATACATTCAGAGCCTCACTGAATAATATACACCCTGGGGAATGTCAGCATTCTATTTTGTATGGCCACTGATTCAGAGCTCAAACTAAAAATGCACAACTTGAGAATACTCAGGAGTCTCTTTCCTATGGCCACTCATTCAGAGTCTCACTGAATAATATACACCTATGGAAAATCAGGAGTGTAATTTACATGGCCACTCATTCAGAGCCTCAGTGAAGAATCATATATAACTGGGGAATACTAAGGAGTCTATTTCGTACAGCCATTTATTCAGAGACTCACTGAATAATGCACACTTGGGTAATAGTCTGGAGTCTATTTGATATGATCGTTCACCCAGTGCCTCAGCAGAAAATACACATGAGGAATAATCAGGAGGCTATTGTCAGCAGTCTATTTTATGTGGTCACTTGTTCAGAAATTCACTGAATAATATACAGCTGTGGAATTGTCAGGAGTCTATTACATAAGGCTCTCATTCAGAGCCAGTGTGAATAAAACACAGCTGGAGAATAGTCAGGAGTGTATTTCATATTGAAACGCATTCAGAGCCTCAGTGAATATTGCACACCTGGGGAATAGACAGGAGTTTATTTCATATGGTCACTCTTTCAGTGTCTCTCTGAATAATACACACATGCGGTAGAGTCAGGAGTCTATTTCACACGGCCACTCAGTGAGAGTCTCAGGTAATAGTGCACAGCTTGGGAATTGTTAGGAGTCTATTTTGTATGGCAACTCATACAGAGCCTCAGTGAATAACACACACCTGGGGAATAGTCAGAAATGTATTTCAATTGGCCACATATTCAGAAGCTCACTGAATAATACACACCTAGGAAATTGTCAGGAGGCAATTTTATCTGGCCTCTCATGCAGAGCTTCATTGAATATGCACTCCTGTGGAGTAGTCAGCAGACTAATTGATATAGCCATTCATTCAGAGCCTCTCTGAGTAATAAGCTCCTTGCGGATATTCAGGAATCTTTTTAATATGGCCACTCAGAGCATCACTGAATGTACACACCAGTGTAATAGTCATATGGCCACTAATTCAGAATCTCATGGAGTAATGCACACCGTTGAATAAGTGAGGATTCTCTTTCATATGGCCACTCATTCAGAGCCTCCCTAAATTATACACACCTGTGGAATTCTCAAGTGTCTATTTCATATTGCCACTCATTCAGAGCCTCAGTGAATAATGCACACCTGGGGAGTCCTGATGATTCTATTGCAAATAATAGACACTTGGGGGTTAGTCAATGGTCTATTTTATATGGTCACTCATTCAGAGCCTCAGTGAATGATACACACCTGGCGAATAAATCCTATTTCAGGATTCTATTTCATATGACCAGTCATTGAGAGCCAACCTAAGTAATGCACACCTTGGGAATAGTCAGGTGTCTCTTTCATAGGAACACTGTTTCAGAGCCTGAGTGAATAATGCCCACCTGGAAAATAGTTAGGGGTCTGTTTAACATAACCACTGATAATAAGCCTCAGTGAATAATGCATATATGTGGAGTACTGAGGAGACTAATTCATATTACCCCCGATTCTGAGACTTTCTGAATAATGCAGACATGGGGAACAGTCAGATGCCTATTTCATACGGTCACTCAGTAGGACCCCCAAGGAATAATACACAACTGGGGAATAGGAGTCTATTTTATATTGTCACTTAGGGAATCAGTGAATAATGCAGACTTGTGGAATACTCAGGAGTCTATTTCATGTGGCCAACACTTCAGAGCCACAGTCAATAATGCACACATGCATAATAGTCAGGAGTCTCTTTCATATGGCCACTCATTTAGTGCCCCACTGAATGATACTCACCTGGGGAATCGTCAGTATTCTATTGATACTACCACTTATTCAGAGCCTTATTGAATAATTCACAATGGAGCAATAGTCAGGAGTATATTTTATATGGCCTCTCATTCAGAGTTTCAGTGAATAATGAATCCCTATGGGGTAGTCAGGCACGCTGTTTAAGATAACCATGAATTAAGTGTGGTTTTGCCTTGCCTGGATTTGCCTTGCCTTGTCTTGCCTTGCCTGTATTTGACTTGTCTTTATTTGCCTTGCCTTGCCTTGCCTTGCCTTGCCATGCCTGTGTTTGCCTTCTTGGATTTGCCTTGCCTTGAGTTGCCTTTCCTGGATTTGCCTTGCCTTTCCTTGCCTTACCTTACATTGCATTGATTTGCCTTGCCTGGATTTGCCTTTCCATTACTTCCCTTGTGGGGATTTGCATTGCCTGGCATTTTCTGGAATTGCCTGGCCTGGATTTCACATGCCTTACAATGCCTTGCCTGGATTAGCCTTCCCTGCATTAGCCTTGTATTGCCTTGCTTTGCCTAAATTTGCCTTGCCTGGATTTGGCTTGCCTTACCTGGCCTTACCAGGATTTGCCATGACTAAATTTGCATTGACTTACCTTGTCAGGATTGCCTTGAATGGATTTTCCTTCCCTTGTTTTGCCTAGATTTACTTTGCCTGGATATGCCTTGCCTTCTCTTGCCTTGCCTTGGTTTGTCTTTTCTTAATTTGTCTTGACTTACCTTGCTTTGCCTGGATTTGCCTATCCTGAATATGCTTTGTTTTGCCTTGCTTGAATTCATTTGCCTTGCCTGGATTTGACATGCCTTTCTTTGCCTTGCCAGGATTTGTTTTTCCTTTTCTTGCCTTGCCTGGATTTTCCTTGCCTTGCCTTGCCTTGACTGGATTTGCATTGCCTTGCCTTCCCTTGCCTTGCCTGGATTTGTCTTGCCTTGCCTAAACTAAATTTGCCTTGCCTGAATATTTTTTTACCTTGCATTGCCTAGATTTGCCTTGCCTGGATTTGCCTTTTCTTGTCTTGCCAGGATTTGCCATGCCTGGATTTGCCTTTCCTTGCCTTGCGTTGCCCTGCATGGATTTTTCTTGCTTGCATTTGCCTTAACTTGCCTTGCCTGAATTTGCATTACCTGGATTTGCCTTCTCTTGCCTTGAGTGGATTTGCCTTGTCTAGATTTACCTTGTCTTGACTTGCCTGGATTTCTTTTCCCTGGATTTGCCTAGCCTTGCAACGACTGGAATTGCCTTGCCTGAATTTGCCTTGCCTTATTTTGCCTGCATTTGCTTGCTATTTCTTGCCTTGCCTAAATTTGCCTTGCCTTGCCTGGATTTGCCTTGCCTTGCCTTGTCTTCCGTGGATTTGCCTTACCTCCATTTTATTTTTGCCTTGCCTTACTTTGTCCGGATTTGTCTCACTTGTATTTGCCTTGCCTTTTCTTTCCTGTATTTGCCTTGGCTGGATTTAATTTGCGATGTCTTGCCTGGAATTGCCTTGCCAGGATATACCTTGCCTTGCTGTGCTTGTATTTACCTTGCCAGGATTTGCCTTGCCTTGCCTTCCCTTGCCTGGAATTGCCTTGTTTTAATTTTCCCTGCCTGGATTTGCCTTGTCTTGCCTTGCCTGGAATTACCTTGCCTGGATATGTTTTGTTTTGCATTGCCTGAATTTGCCTTGTTTTGCCTCGCCTGGATTTGCCTTGCCTGGGTTTGCCTTGCCTTGCCTTACCTGGAATAGCCTTGCTTGTATTTTCCTTGCCTTGTATTCCCTGGATTTGTCTTGCCTTGTGATGTTCTACCTTCTCTGAGTTTGCCTTGGCTGAATTTGCCTTCCTAGATTTGCCTTGACATTCCTTGCGTATTCTTGTCTGGATGTGCATGCCTGGATTTGTTTTGCCTTGCCTTACGTGGATTTGCCTCGCCTAAATTTGCCTTGCATTGCATTTTTTGCCTGGATTTGCCTTGCCTTTCCTTTTCTTGCTTGTGTTTGCCTTGTCTAAATTTGCCCTACCTTGCCTTGCCTGGAATTGCTTTGCCTGTATTTGGTTTGCCTTGCCTTACATGGATTTGAATTGACTGGATTTTCCTTGATTTGCCTTGCTTGAATTTGCCTTGCGTTGCCTTGCCTGGATTTGCTTGCTTATATGTTCCTTGCCTAGATTTTCCTTGCTTGCCTTGCCTTGCCTTGTTTTAATTTGCTGTGCCTTGACTTGCCTTGCCTGGATTTGCCTTGCCTTGCCTGTATTTACCTTGCGTGAATTTACCTTCCCTTGCCTTGGCTGAATTTGCCTTGTCTGGATTTGCCTTGCCTTGAAATACCTGGGGTTGATTTGCCTTAATTTGCCTTTCCTTGGCTTGCCTTGCCTGGACTTTTCTTGCCTGTATTTGCCTTGCCTTCCCTTTTTTGGATTTACCTTGCCTGGGTTTGCTTGCGTTATCTTGCCTGGATTTGTTTTTCCTAAATTTACCTTGCCTGAATGTGTCTTTCCTTGCTTTACATGGATTTGCCTTGACTGCATTTGTGTTTCCTTGCCTTGTGGGGTTTGTCTTGCCTTGATGTGCATTGCCTTGCCTTGCTTTCTGTAGATTGGCATTGCCTTGCCTTATCATGACTGGATTTTCTTTGCCTTAATTTGACTTGCCTTGCATTACCTTGCCTTGCCTAGATTTGTTTTGCCTGCATTTGTCTTGCCTTGCCTTGACTGGATATGCCTTACATGGATTCTTCTTGCCTTGCATTGCCTGGACTTGCCTTGCCTTGCCTTTTCTGGAATTGCCTTCCTTGCCTTTTCTGGATTTGCCCTGCCTGGATTTGTCTTGCCTCATCTTTCCTCAATTTGCCTTGCCTGTATTTGCCTTGCCTTGTGTTGCCTGTATTTGCATTTCCTGGCCTTGCCTTGCCTTGCCTTGCCTTGTTTATATTTGCCTTGCCTTCCCTTGCCCTGCCTGTATTTTTCTTGCCTGATTTTGCCTTACCTTGCATTGTCTGGATTTGTCTTGCCTGGATTTTCCTTGTCTTGCCTTACCTGAATTTGCCATGCCTGGATTTGTCTTCCCTTGCATTGCCTCGATTTTCCTTGCCTGGATTTGCTTTCCCTTGTCTTGCCTGTATTTGCCTTGCCTGGGTTTCCCTTGCCTAAATTTATTTTTCTGGAATTTCCCTTGCGTTGCTTTGCCTGGATTTGCCCTGCCTGAATTTGCCTTTCCTTGTTTTGCCTGGATTTACCCTGCTTTGCCTTGTTTGTATTTGTCTTGTCTTGCATTGCCTGAATTTGTTTTTCCTTGCCTTGACTTGCCTGGATTTGCCTTGCCTTGCCTTGCCTTGCCTGGATTTGTGTTGACTGAATTTACCTTAACTTCCCTTGCCTAGATTTGCCTTGCCTGGATATGCCTTCCCTTGTCTTGAGTGGATTTGCCTTGCCTGGCCTGGATTTGCCTTGCCTCGCCTTGCCTTGCCTTGCATGGATTTGCCTTTCTTTGCCTTGATTTGCCTTCTCTGGATTTTTCTTTCCTTGCCTTGCTTTGTCTTGCCTGGATTTGTTTTTATCTAGATTTTTTTTGCCTTGCCTTTCCTGGATTTGCCTCGCCTGGATTTGCCTTGCCTTGCCTTGATTGGAATTGCCTTGCCTATATTTTCCTTGCCTTGCCTGGATTTGCCTTGACTGCATTTGATTTACCTGGATTTGCCTTGCCTTGCCTTGTCTTCCCTGAATTTGCCTTCCTGGATTTGCCATGCCATGCCTTTCATGAATTTGCCTTGCCTGAATTTGCATGAACTTGCCTAGATTTGCCTTGCCTTCCACTGCCTTGCCTTAATTTTTCTTGCCTGGATTTGTTTTACCTTGCATTGCCTAGAATTGTCTTGCCTAAATTTGCCTTGTCTTCCCTTGCCTGGTTTTGCCATGCTTGGATTTGCCTTGCCTTACTTTGCCTAAATTTTCCTTGCCTTCTCTTGTCCTGCCTGAAATTTTCTTGCCTGAATTTGCCTTACCCTGAATTGCCTTGATTTGCCTTACCTAAATTTGCCTTTTTTTCCTTGCCTGGATTTGCCATTTCTGGATTTCTCTTTCCTTGAATTGCCTGGATTTTCCTTGCCTGGATTTTTCTTTTCCTTGTCTTGCCAGGATTTGCCTTGCCTGGATTTACCTTGCCTGGGTTTTCCTTGCCTGAATTTACCTTGGCTTGCTTTGCCTTGCCTGGATTTGCCTTTCCTTGCCTTGCGTGGATTTGTCTTGCCTAGATGTGCATTGTATTGACTTGCTTTGGATAGATTTGCATTGCCTTGCCTTGTCATGCCTAGATTTTCTTTGCCTTGATTTGCCGTGCCTTGCATTTTTTTGCTTTGCCTGAATTTGCCTTGCCTGCATTTGTATTGCCATTCCTTGGATGGATTTGCCTTTCCTGGATTTGCCTTGCCTGAATATGACTTGCCTTTCCTTGTCTTTTTTTTTCCTGGATTTGCCTGGCCTTGCCTTGGCTGGATTTGCCTTGACTAGATTTGTCTTACCTCATCTTTCCTAGATTTTCCTTGCCTGTATTCACCTTGCCTTGCCTTACCTGGATTGGCCTTGCCTGTATTTGCCTTGCCTGACCCTGCCTGGATTTGCCTTGCATGGATTTGCCTTGCCTTGCGTTGCCTGAATTTGTTTTGCCTGGATTTGCCTTGCCTTGCCTCGCCTGGATTTGCTCTGCCTTGCCTTGCCTGGATTTCCTTGCCTTGCATTGCCTGGATTTGACGTTCCTCATCTTGACTTGACTTAATTTGCCTTGTTTGGATTTTCCTTGCATTGCATGGATTTGCCTGGTCTTGCCTTGCCTTGCCTTGACTTGTTTTGCCTTTCCTTTCCTTGCCTAAATTTGCCTTGATCTGATTTGCCTTAACTTGTCTTTCCTGGATTTTCTTTGCCTGGGTATGCCTTTCCCTGACTTGAGTGGATTTTCCTTGTCTGGATTTGTCTTGCCTTGACTTGCCTGTATTTGTTTTGCCTGGATTTGTCTTTCCTTGCCTTGAGTAGAATTGCCTTGCCTGTATTTGCCTTGCCTTCCCTTCACTAGATTTGCCTAGCTTTGCCTTGCCTTGCGTGGATTTTTCTTGCCTTTCCTTGCCTAGCGTGGATTTGTCTTACCTCTATTTTATTTGTCTTGCCCTAGCTTGCCTGCATTTGCCTTGCTTGTATTTGTTTTGTCTTCTCTTGCCTCAATTTTCCCTGCCTGGATTTGCCTTGCCTTGCCTGGATTTCTTTTGCATGGGTATGCCTTGTTTTGCCTCGCCTGGATTTACCTTATTTTACCTCTTCTGGATTTTCCTTGCCTAGGTTTGCCTTGCCTTGCCTTGCCTGGATTTGCCTTTCCTTGTTTTTCCTAAATTTGTCTTGCATGGATTTGCCTTTCTTTGTGTTGCCTTGCCTTGCCTGGATTTGCCTTATCTTGCCTTGCCTGGATTTTCCTTACCTGAATTTGCCTTTCCTTGCCTTGCCTGGATTTGACTTGCTTGCCTTGTGTGCAATTGCCTTGCCTGTATTTGTTTTTATACCCTCACCTGGATTTGCCTTGCTATGCCTTGCCTTGCATAAATTTGCCTTGCTTTTCCTTGCCTAGCCTGGAATTGCCTTGCCTTTATTATTTTTGCCTTGCCTTACCTTACCTGAATTTGTCTTGTTTGTATTTGTTTTGCCTTTTTTTGCCTAAGTTTGTCCTGCCTGGATTAGCCTTGCCTTGACTTGCCTTGCTTGAAATTTCCTTGCCTGGATATGCCTTGTTTTGCCTCGCCTGGGTTTCTTTTCTTTACCTCGCCTGGATTTCTTTTGATTAGGTTTGCCTTGCTTTGCCTTGCCTGGATTTGCCTTTCCTTGTCTTCCCTGGATTTGTCTTTCATGAATTTGGGTTGTCTTGTGTTGCTTTTCCTTGTCTGGATTTGTCTTGCCTTGCCTTCTCTTGTCTTGCCTGGATTTGCCTTCCCTGAATTTTCCTTGGCTTGCCTTACCTTGTCTTGCCTGGATTTTTCTTTTCTGAATTTGCCTTGCCTTGCCTTGCCTGGTTTTGCCTCGCCTAGATTTGCTTTACCTTGCCTTGAGTGGAATTGCCTTGCCTTGATTTGTCTTGCCTTGACTGAATTTGCCTTGTATTTCCTTAACTGCATTTGCCTTACTTGGATTTGTTTTGCCTTGCCTTGCCTGAATTTCTCTTGCCTGAATTTGCCTTGCCTTCCCTTTTCCTGCCTGGAATTTTTTGCCTGGATTTTCCTTCCCTTTCATTGCCTTGATTTGTCTTGCCTGGATTTGCCTTGTCTTGCCTGACCAGCATTTGCCATGCCTGGATTTCCCTTGCCTTGCCTGAATTATTTTTGCATTGCCTTGCCTTGCCTGAATTTTTTTGCCTTGCCTTTCCTTGTCTTGCCTGGATTTGCCTTCCCTGAATTTTCCTTGCCTTGCCTAAATTTTCCTTTCCAGGATTTGCCTTTCCTTGCCTTGAGTGGAATTGCTTTGCCTGGATTTGCCTTGGCTTTCCTGAATTTGCCTTGTACTGCCTTGACCGCATTTGTCTTACCTGGATTTTTCTTGCCTTGCCTTGTTTGAATTTGCCTTGCCTGGATTTGCTTTGCCTTTCCTTGCCCTGCCTGAATTTTTTTTGCCTGGATTTGCATTACCTTGCATTGCCTGGATTTGTCTTGCCTGGATTTGCCTTATCTTGCCTTTCCTGGATTTGCCATGCCTGGATTTGCCTCGCCTTTTCTTGCCTGAATTTCCGTTTCCTTGCCTTGCCTTGTCGTGCCTGGATTTGCATTCTTTAAATTTTTCTTGCCTTGCCTTGCCTTTTCTTGCCTGGATTTGCCTTTTCTAAATTTGTTTCGCCTTGCCTTGCCTGGTTCTGCATCCCCTGGATTTGCCTTGACTTGCCTTGAATTAAATTGTCTTGCCTGGATTTGCCTTTACTGCATTTGCCTAACCTGGATTTGTCTTCCCCTGTCTTTCCTAAATTTCCATTGCCTGGATTTGCAGTGCCATGTCTTTCATGAATTTGTCTTGCCTGAATTTGTCTTACCTTGCCTTGTGTTGTTTAGATTTGACATTTCTGAATTAGCCTTGACTTGCCTAAATTTACCATGCCTTTCCTTACCTTGCCTGGATTTTTCTTTCCTGGATTTGTCTTACCTTGCATTGCCTGGATTTGTCTTCCCTTGATTTGCCTTATCTTGCCTTGCCTTGATTTGCATTGCTTGGATTTCCCTTGCATGGCATGGCCTGTATTTTTTTTTTTTTGCCTGGATTTGCTTTCCCTTATCTTGCTTGAATTTGCTTTGCCTAAATTTACCTTGCCTGAATTTGTTTTGCCTTGCTTTGCCTGGATTTGTATTGACTGGATTTGCCTTTCCTTTCCTTGCGAGGAATTGTCTTTCCTGGATGTGCATTGCCTTGCCTTGCTTTGATTAGATTTTCATTGCCTTGCCTTGTCATGCCTGGATTTTCTTTGCCTTGATTTGCCTTGCCTTGCCTTGCATTTTCTTGCCTTGCATTTTCTTGCCTTGCCTGGATTTTCCTTGCCTGCATATGACTTGCCTTGCTTTGGCTGGATTTGCCTTACCTGGATTTGCCTTGCCTTGCTTTACCTGGATTTGCCTTGCCTAAATTTTCCTTGCCTTGCCTTTCCTTTTATTTCCTAAATTTTCCTTTTTTGGATTTACCTTGCCTTGGCTTGGCTGTATTTGCCTTGCCTGGATTTCTCTTTCCTTGTTTTTTTGTATTTGTCTTGCATGGATTTCCCTTGCCTTGTGTTGCCTTGCCTTGCCTGGATTTCCCTTGGCTTGCTTTTCAATGCCTTGCCTGTATTTTCCTTTCCTGGATTTGTTTTTTCTTTAATTGCCTGGATTTGCCTCGCCTGGATTTGTTTTGTTTTGCCTTCAGTGAAATTACCTTGCCTGTATTTTCCTTGCCTTTCTTGCCTGAATTTGCCTTGCTATGCATTGCCTAGCCTAAATTTGCCTTATTTTTATTATTTTTGTTTTGCCTTACCTTGCCTACGTTTGCCTTGCTTGTATTTGTTTTGCCTTCTCTTGCCTCAATTTGCCCTGCATAGATTGGCCTTGCCTTGCCTTGCTTAGAATTCCCTTGCGTGGATATGCATTGTTTTGCCTAGACTGGATTTATTTTATTTTACCTCGCCTGCTTTTGCCTTGAGTAGGTTTGCCTTGCCTGGATTTATCTTTTCTTTTTTTTTTCCTGAATTTGTCTTTCATGAATTTGCATTGCCGTTTGTTGCCTTTTCTTTCCTGGATTTACCTTGCCTGGATTTGCCTTGCCTTACCTTGAGTGGATTTTTCTTGCCTTGTTTTGCCTTGCCGTGCATTCCCTGAATTTTCCTTGCCTTGCCTGGCCTTGTCTTGCCTGGATTTTCCTTTCCTGGATTTGCCTTGCCTTGCCTTGCCTGGTTTTGCCTCACCTAGATTTGCCTTGCCTTGCCTTGCCTTAAGTGGAATTGCCTTGCCTGGATTTGTGTTGCCTTGCCTGGATTTTTCTTTTATTGCCTTGACTGCATTTGCCTTACCTGGATTTGCCTTGACTTGTTTTTTTTTGAATTTGCCTTGCCTGAATTTGCAGTGCCATTCATTTCATGGATTTACCTTGCCTGGATTTGCCTTGCCTTGTCTTGCCTGGATTAGCCTTTTATCCCTTGCTTTGCCTGGATATTTCTCGCCTGGATTTTCCTTACCTTGCTTTGCCTAGATTTGTCTTGCCTGAATTTGCCTTGTCTTGCCTTGCCTGGATTTGCCTTGCCTTACGTTGCCTAAATTTTCCTTGCCTATATTTGCTTTCCCTTGTCTTGCCTGGATTTGCTTTCCCTTGTCTTGCCTGGATTTGCCTTGCCTAAATTTACCTTGCCTGAACTTTCATTGCCTTGCTTTGCCTGGATTTGCCTTGGCTAGATTTTCATTTTCTTGCCTTGCATGGATTTTTCTTTCCTGGATTCACCTTGCCTTGCCTTGACCGCATTTGTTTACCTGGATATGCCTTGCCTTGTTGTGACTGGATTTGCTTTGCCTGCATTTGCCTTGCCTTGCTTTTTCTGGATTTTTCTTGGCTGGGTTTGCCTTAACTTGCCTTGTCTTGCCTGAATATGCCTTTCTTGGATTTGCCTGGCATTGCTAGGATTTTCCATGCCTTCCCTTGCCCTGCCTGGATTTTTTTGGCCTGAATTTTTTTTTACCTTTTATTGTCTGATTTGCCTTGTCTTGCCTTGCCATAATTTGCCATGCCTGAATTTGCCTTGCCTTGCGATGCCTGGAGTTTTCTTGCCTAAATTTGCTTTCCCTTGCCTTTCCTGGATTTTCCTCACCTGGATTCCCCTTTCCTAGCCTTGCCTTTACTAAATTTATTTTGCCTGAATTTGCCTTGCCTTGCTATGCCTGGATTTGCCTTGCCTAGATTTGCTTTGCCTAGCCTTGCCTGGATTTGCATTGCCTGGATTTTTTTTTTTTACCTTGCCTCTCCTTGCCTAGATTTGCTTTGCGTTGCCTGGATTTCTCTTTTCTGAATTTGCCTTGTCTTGGAATTCCTGGATTTGATTTCCTTGATTTTCCTTGCCTTGCCTTTTTATGCCTGGACTTTTCTTGCCTAGATTTGCCTTTCCTTGCCTTGCCTGGATTTTTCTTGCCTTGCTTAAATGGCCTAGATTTACCTTGTCTTTATTTTTTTTTTTGCCTTACCTTACTTTGACTGAATTTGGCTTGCCTGTATTTGCCTTGCCTTCTCTTTCTTTGACTGCCTGGGTTTGTTTAGCATTACCTTGCCTGTATTTGTTTTGCCAGAATATGCCTTGTTTTGCCTTGCCTGGATTTGCTCACGAGTGTAATAGGTAAAAGTCTTTTTCATGTGGCCTCTTATTAGGATTGTCATGGAATAATGTGAAGTATTCCACAATCTATTTGATGTAGCCACATATTCAGAGCCTCAGTGAATACTGCACACCTGTGGAATAGTCAGGAATCTATTTTATTTGGTCACTCTTTCAGAGCCTCAGTGAATTATACACGCCTGGGAAACAGTAAAAAGTCTATTTCTTGTGGCCACTCATTCAGAGTCTCACGGAATAGGGCACACCTGGAGAATTCTCAAGAGTCTATTTGGAATGGCAATGCATTCAGAGACTCTGTGCATAACACATACCTAAAGAATAGTGAGGAATCTATTCCAGATGGCCACATATTCAGACCCTGGGTGACTAATGCACACCTGCGGAATAATCAGAAGTCTATTACTTATGCCCACTCATTCAAACTGTCAGTGAATAATGCACATCTTTCAAGTACTGAGGGTTCCATTTCATGTGGTGACTCATTTCGAGCCTCACTGAATAGTACACACCTGGGAAAATGTCAAAAGTATATTTCACATGGCCACTCAATCAGAGGCTCAGTGAATAATTCACAACGGTTGTGTGCTCAGGAGTGTTTTTTATATGGTGAATCATTCATATCCTCGCTGAATATTACACACCTTGGGAATAGTCAGGATTCTGTTTAATATGACCACTCATTATGAGCCTCAGTGAATAACGCATGTCTGTGGAGTAGTGAGGAGACTAATTTATATCGTTCATCATCCTGACATACCCTGAATAATACACATCTGTGGAATAATGAGAAGTCTATTTCATATGGCCACTCATTAGGAGCCCCAAGAAAAAATACACAACTGGGGAATAATCAGGAGTCTATTTCATATGACCACTCAGATAATCAGTGAATAATGCACACATGAGGAATATTCAGTGAATATTAGGAGTCTATTTCATATGGCCACTCAGAGCCTCATTGAATAATGCACACCACGGTAATAGGAGCCACTTTCATATGACCACTCATTCCGTATTTCAGTGAATGATACATACGTTGGAAATCATCAGGATTATATACCATATGATCACTCATTCAGAGCCTTACTGAATAATGCACAATGGGGCAATAGTCAGGGGTCGATTTCATATGGCTTCTCATTTAGAGCTTCAGTGAATAATGAACACCTGTGGAGTAGTCAGGACCCTATTTAAAATGGCCACAAATTAGGCACCTCCCTGAATGATACACACCTGGGTGATAGGAGTTGATTTGATATGGACACTCATACAGAACCTTTTTCAATAATGCACATGTGGGGAATAATCACTAGTCTATTTTATATGGTGATTCATTTAGACAATCAATGAATAACGCACACCTGTGGAGTAAAATGGAGTCTATTTCATAAGGCCACTCTTTCAGTGTTTCAGTGAATAATATATATATCTGGAATAGTCAAAAATCTCTTTCATATGGCCACTCCTTCAGAGCCTCAGTGAATAGTACCCCCCTGCGAAGTAGTCAAGAGTCTACTTCAAACGGCTACACATTCAGATTCTCTGTAAATAATGCACACCTGGGGAATAGTCAGGAGTCTCCTTCTTATGCCTACTTATTCAGAGTCTCATTCAATAATACACATCTGGGGAAGAGTTATGAGTCTACTTCATATATTCATTTAAAGCCTCAGTGAATAATTCACAACTGGAGAATAGACACTAGTCTATTTTATATAACAACAAAATCAAAGCCTGAGTGTGTAATGCACAACTTTTGAATAGGAAAATGTTTATTCCATATGCCCACTTAATCAGAATCTCAGTCAATGAAACACACCTGAGGAATAGTGAGGAATATATTTTATATGGTCACTAACTCAAAGCCTGAAAAAATAATACACACCTGTGGAATAGTCAGGAGGCTATTTCATATGGACAAACTTTCAGAGCCTCAGTGAATAATGCATACCAGGGAATACTCAGGACACTCTTACATATGTCCTCTCATTCAGAGCTTCACTGAATAATGAATGCCTGTAGAGCACTCAGATGTCTATTTCATATAGCTACACATTCACAGCCTCACTGAATAATACAAATCTGGGGAAAGTCAGGATTCTATTTTATAAAGTCACTGTTTCAGAGCTCAACCTAAAAATGCACTCCTAGGAATATTCAGGATTCTCTATCCTATGGCCACTCATTCAGAGCCTTATTGAGTAATACCCATCTATAAAAAAGTCAGGAGTGTATTGCACATGGCCACACATTCAGAGCCTCAGTGAATCATACATACCTGGGGAATACTCTGGAGTCTATTTCAAAAAGCCACACATTCAGAGACTCATGGAATAATGCACACCTGCTAAATAGTCTGAAGTCTATTGAATATGATAGTTTATTCATTGCCTCAGTGGAAAACGCACACCTGAGGAATAGTCAGGAGGCTAATTTATGTAGCCACTCATCCATACCCTTAGTAAGTAATATACACCTAGGGAATAATCAGGAGTCTATTTCATGTGGCCACTTATTTAGAAACTTAGTGAATGATACACACCTGGGGAATAGTCAGAGTCTATGTCATATGGCCACTCAATCAGAGCATTACTGAATGATGCACACATGGGAAATAGTCAGGATTATATTTCATATGATCATTGATTAAGAGCCTCATTGAATAATGCACACCTGGGCAATAATCAGGAGGCTATGTCATATGAACCCTGATTCAGAGCCTCAGTGAATAATACACACTTGTGGAATAGTCAGGATTCCATTTCATATGGCCACTCACTCATAGCCTCAGTGAATAATACACAAATGTACAGTACTCAGCAGTCTAATTCATATAGCCACTCATTCAGAGATTCACTAAATAATACAAACATGGGGTATAGTCAGCATTCTATTTCGTATGACCACTCATGCAAAACCTCACTTAGTAATACACATCTGGGGATGAGTAAGGAGTATACTTTATATAGCCAGTCATTTAAAGCCTCAGTGAATAATGCACACCTGGGGAATAGACACTAGTCTATTTTATATATCCACAAAATCAAAGCCTGAGAGCATAATGCACAACTTTGGAATAGTCATATTCCATATGCCCACTTATTCATAGTCTCAGTCAATAATACACACCTGGAGAATAGTCAGAAATTTATTTCATATGATCACTAACTGAAAGCCTCATTAAATAATACACATCTGTTGACTAGTTAGAAGACTATTTCATATGGCCAAACGTTAAGAGCCTCAGTGAATAATGCATACCTGGGGAATACTCAGGACGCTGTTACATATGGCCTCCCATTCAGAGCTTCATTGAATAAGGAACACCTGTAGAGCAGTCAGAAGTCTATGTCATATAGCCAGACATTCACAGCCTCACTTAATAATATACACATGGGGAAATGTCAGGATTCTATTTCCTATGGCCACTCATTCAGAGCCCAACCTAAAGACGCACACCTGGGGAGTATTCAGGAGTCTCTTTTCTATGGTAACTCATTTAGAGCCTCACTGAATCATACACACCTATGGAAAACTCAGGAGTGTATTTCACATGGCCACTCATTCAGAGTCTCAGTGAAGAATTATATATACCTGGGGAATACTCGGGAGTCTATTTTATATAGTCACTTATTCAGAGACTCACTGAATAATGGAAATCTGGGGAGTAGTCTGGAGTCTATTTGATATAACCCTTAATTCATTGCCTCAGTGGAAAATGCACACCTGAGGAATTGTCAAGAGGCTATAGTCAGGAGTCCATTTCATATGGTCACTCGTTCAGAAACTCACTGAATGATACACACCTTGGGAATAGTCAGAGTCCATGTCATATGGCCACCCAATAAGAGCATTACTGAATGATGCATACCTGGGAAATAGGTTTCTATTTCATATGACCACTGGTTAAGAGCCTAACTGAATAATTCACACTGGGAAATTAATCAGGAAGCTATGTCATATGAACACTTTTTCAGAGACTCAGTGAATAATACACACCTAGGGAATACTCAGGAGTCTATTACATAGGCCCTCTCATTCAGAGCCTCCCTGAACAATGCACACCTGTCGGGTACTCAGGAGTGTATTTCATATGGCCACTCATTCAGCACCTCACTGAATGATACACACGTGGGGAATAGTCAGGATTCTATTTAATATGAACACCCATTATGAACCTCGCTGAATGTAAGCCTTGAAATCCTGAGGAGTCTGTTTCCTATCGAGCCCTTTCCAAGCCTAACAGAAAAATTAACTCATGGGGAATTGTAAGCTGTAAATTTCATATGGCCCCTCCTTCACAGCCTCATTGAATAATGCATATCTGGAGAAAAATTTGGAGTCCCTTTTATATGGCCATTCATTCAGAGCATCAGTAAAGAATGCACACCTGTTGAGTGGCCAGGTGTCTATTTGCTTTGGCCACACGTTCAGAATATCAGTGAATAATACACACCTGTGGTATAGTCAGGAGTCTGTTTCATAAGGTCCCTCATTCAAAGGCTGAGTGAATAATACACACCTGGGGAATAGTAAAAAATCTATTACATATTGACACTTATTCAGAGCCCCAGTGAATAATGCACACCTGAATAACAGTCAGGAGTCTATTTCATATCGACACTCTTTTGGAGCCCCCCTGAATAATACACACATTGGGGAGAGTCAGGAATCTGTTTCTTATGGCCACTCACTGAGACTCCCAGGAATAGTGCACACTTGGGGAATTGTCAGGAGTCTATTTTGTATGGAAACTCATACAGTACCTCAGTGAATAAAACACACCTGGGGAATAGTCAGGAGTGCATTTCAATTAAGTACACACTAAGAGGCTCATTGAATTATACACAACAGTGGAAGGATCAGGAGTCAATTTCATCTGGCCTCTCACTCAGAGTTTCATTGGATAATTCACTCCTGTGGAATAGTCAGGAGCCTAATTAATATAGCCATTCATTCAGAGCCTCAGTGTATAATGCACACCTGTGAGATAGTCAGGATTCCATTTCATATGGCCACTAACTCATAGCCTCAGTTAATAGTGCACAAATATACAGTACTCACTAGTCTATTTTACATAGCCACTCATTCAGAGATTCACTGAATAATACAAATATGGGGGATAGGCAGCATCTTATTTCATATGACCACTTATGCACACCCTCACTGAGTAATACACACCTGGGGAAGAGTTAGAAGTCTACTTTATATAGCCTCTCATTTACAGTCTCAGTGAATAATGCACACCTGGGGAATAGACACTAGTCTATTTTGTATGGTCAGAAAATGAAAACATGAGTGAGTAATGCACAACTTTGGAATAGTCATATTCCATATGCCCACTTATTCAGAGTCTCAGTAAATAATACACACCTGCATAATAGTCAGGAGCCTATTTTATAGGGTCACTAACTCAAAGCCTCATTAAATAATACACACCTGTGGACTTGTCAGGAGACAATTTGATATGGCCAAACTTTCAAAGCCTCAGTGAATAATGCATACCTGGGGAATACTCAGGATTCTGTTGCATATGGCCTCCCATTCAGAGCTTAAGTGAATAAGGAACACCAGTAGAGTAGTCAGAAGTCTATGTCATATAGCCAGATATTCACAGCCTCACTTAATAATATAAACATGGGGGAAAGTCAGGATTCTATTTTGTATGTCCACTCATTCAGAGCCCAACCTAAAAATTTATGCCTGTGGAGTATTCAGGAGTCTCTTTCCCGTGGTAACTCATTCAGAGCCTCACTGAATCATACACATCTATGGAAAAATTAGAAGTGTATTGCACATGGCCACTCATTCAGAGTCTCAGTGAAGAATTACATATACCTGGGGAAAACTCAGGAGTCTATTTTATATAGTTACTTATTTAGAGACTCACTGAATAATGCACAGCTGAGGAATAGTCTGGAGTCTATTTGATATGAAAGTTCATCCAGTCCCTCAGTGGAAAATGTACACCTGAGAAATCATCAAGTGGCTAAAGTCGGGAGTCTATTTGATATAGTCACTCGTTCAGAAACTCACTGAATGATATACACCTTGGGAATAGTCAGAGTCCATGCCATATGGCTACCCAATCAGAGCATTACTGAATGATGCACACCTGGGAAATAGGTTTCTATTTCATATGACGACTGGTTGAGAGCCTCATTGAATAATGCACACCGGGAAATTAATCAAGAGGCTATGTCATATGAACACTCCTTCAGAGCCTAAGTGAATAATACACACCTACAGAATACTCAGGAGTCTATTATACAGGCCTTCTCATTTAAAACCTCACTGAACAATGCACACTTGTTGGGTATGCAGGAGTGTATTTTATACGGCCAATTATTCAGCACCTCACTGAATGATACACACGTGAGGAATAGGCAAGTCTGTATTTAATATAAACTCCCATTATAAGCCTCACTGAATTATGTATGCCTTGGAATCCTGAGGAGTCTATTTCCTATCGATTCCCTTTCCGAGTCTAACAAAAAAATTAACACATGCAAAATTGTAAGGAGTAAACTTATTATGGCCCCTCATTCAGAGCCTCATTGACTAATGCAAATCTGGAGAAAAATTTGGAGTCTCTTTCATATGGCCATTTATTCAGATAATCAGTAAAGAATGAACACCTGTGGAGTGGCCAGGTGTCTATTTGCTTTGGCCACACATTCAGAACATCAGTGAATACACACTGTGGTGTAATCAGGAGTCTATTTCATAAGTACCCTCATTCAGAGGCTGAGTGAATAATACACACCTGGGAAATAGTCAGGAATCTATTATATGTTGCCACTTATTCAGAGCCTCAGTGAGTAATGCACACCTGGGAAATAGTCAGGTGTTTATTTCATATGGACTCTCATTGAGAGCCTCACTAAATGTAAACACCTGGGGAAATAGTCAGCATTCTGTTTTATTCCCTCATTCAGAGTCTCACTGAATAATGCACACCTGTGGAATAGTCAGGAGGCTTTTTTATGTGGTTACTCATTCGGAGTGTCACTGAATAAAGTGGGGTAGTGAGGAGTCCATTTCATGTAGACACATATTCGGAGCCTAAGGGAATAATACACACCTGTGGTATAGTAAGGAATCTAATTAATATGACCACTTATTCTGAGCCTCACTGAATAAGACACACCTGGAGAATAATTTGGAGTATATTTCCAATGGACATTCATTCACAGCCTCAGTGAATAATGCACACCTGTTGAGTAGCCAGGAGTCTATTTCATTCGGACACTCATTCATAGCCTCAATGGATACTACACACCTTTTGAGTAGGTAGGAGTCTATTTTATATCGCCACTCATTCAGAGCCTCAGGGAATAATACACACTTGGGGAATAGTCAAGAGTCTATTTTAAATGGCCACTCTTAAAGCACCTCACTGAGTGATTCACACCTGGGGAATAGTCAGAACAGTTTTATATGAATACTCATTGAGAGCCTCACTGAATAATGCACACCTGTGGCATAGTCCAGAATCAATTTCATTTGGTCACTCTTTCAGAGCCTCACTGAATAATGAACCCCTGGGGAACAGTGAGGAGTATACTTCATGTGGCTACTCATTCAGAGCCTCACGGAATAGTGCACACCTGGAGAATTCTCAAGAGTCTGTTTGTAATTGCAATTCATTCGCGACTCTGTGAATAACACACACCTAGGGAATAGTGAGGAATCTATTCCAAATCACCACATATTCAGAGCCTCGGTGAATAATGCACACCTTTGAAATAATCAGGAGACTATTGCTTATGTTCATTCAGCCCCTCAGTTAATAATGCACGTCTGTCGGTTACTGAGGGATATGTTTCATATGTCCACTCATTTTGATTCTTTCTGAATGGTACACACCTGGGAAAAAGTTAGGAGTGTATTTCACATGGCCACTCATTCAGAGGCTCAGTAAATAATTAACACATGTTGAGTACTCAGGAGTCTTTTTCATATGGTGAATGATTCAGAGCCTCGCTGAAAGATGCACACCTTGGGAATAGTCAGAATTCTGTTTAATATGGCCAATCATTATGAGACTCAGTGAATAGTGCATGTCTGTAAAGTAGTGAGGAGACTAATTCATATCGCCCCCCCATTCTGAGATTTCCTGAATAATACACACCTGTTGAATAATCAGAAGTATATTTCATATGGCTACTCATTAGGACCCTCAGGAAATAATACACAACTGGGGAATAGTCAGGAATCTATTTCTTATGGTTACTCATTTAGACCTTCACTGAATAACTCACACGTTTGGAATAGTCAGGATTCTCTCTCATATGGCCACTCCTTCAGAGCCTCACTGAATGTTATGCACCTCTTGAATAGTCAGGAGTCTATTTTACATTGCCACTCATTCAGATACTAACTGAATAATACACACGTGGAAAATATTCAAGGCTCTATATAACATAGCCACTCATTCAGAGCCTCAGTGAATGATACATGCCTTGGGAATAAATAGTATATAATTTCATATAACCTGTGATTCAGAGCCAAAGTGAATAACGCACACCTTGTGAATAGACAGGTTTCTTTTTCATATGGACACTCTTTTAGAAACTCAGTCAATAATACACACCAGAGGAATATTGATTACGTTATTTCATATTGCCACTCATTCAGAGACCTTCAAATAGTGCAAGTTTGGAAAATTGTCTGGAGTTCATTTACAGTGTCCTCTCATTTAGAGCCTCATTGAATAATACATACCTGTAAAAATATTGAGGTTATCTTCACATGGCCATTCATCAAGCCCATCAGTGAAGAATAAACACTTGTGTAGTAACCATGTGTCTATTTACTTTGGTGACACATTCAGAACATTGGTGAATAATACACACCAGTGGAATAGCCAAAAATCTATTTCATACGTCCCCTCATTTAGAGCTTTTGTGAATGAAACAAACCTGGATCATTATCAGTAGTGTATTACATATTGAAACTCATACAGATCCTCAGTGAATAATGCATACCTGGGCAACAGACAGGATTGTGTTTTATATGGACATTCTTTCAGAGCCTCTTTGAATAATACACATACGGGGTACAGTCAGGGATATATTTCATATGGCCTCTCAGTGAGAGCCTCAGGGGGTGGTGTACACTTTCAGAATTGTCTGGAGTCTATTTCGCATGGCAACTCGTACAGAAACTGAGTAAATTACACACACCTGGGGAATAGTCAGGAGTGTATTTTAATGGGCCACATATTCAGAAGCTCAGTGAATAGTACACACCTAGGGAATTGTCAGGAGACAATTTCATTTGGCCTCTCATGCAGAGCTTCACTGAATAATGCATTCCTGTAAAGTAGTCAGCAGACGAATCGATATAGCCATTCATTCAGAGACACTCTGACTAATAAGCTTTTTGCAGATATTCAAGAAACTCTTTAATATGGCCACTAAGAGCCTCCCTGAATGGTACATACCTGGGAAATAGTCATATGGCCACTAATTCAGAATCTCTTGGAATATCGCATGCAAGTTTATAAGTGAGGATTCTTTTTCATACGTCCACTCATTCAGAGCCTCACTGAATGATACACACTGTGGAATTGTCAAAAGTCTATTTCATATTTTCAATCATTCACAGCCTCAAAGAATAATGCACACCTGGGGCATACTGAGAATTCTACTGTAAATAATAGACACTTGCAGAATAGTCAATGGTCTATTATATATTGTAACTCATTCAGAGCCTCACTGAATGAAACTCAACTGGGAAATAGTCACGATTTTATTTTACATGAGCAGTCATTGAGAGCCAAGCTGAATAATGCACACCTTGGGAACAGTCAGGTGTCGCTTTCATAGAGACACAGTTTCAGAGCCTCAGTGAATAATGTACACCTGGAAAATAGTCTGTAGTCTCTTTAACATGACCACTTATTATGAGCCTCAGTGAATAATGCACTTCTGTGGAGTAATGAGACTAATTCATATCAACCCCGATTATGTGACCCCCTGAATAATTCACACATGGGGAACAGTCAGAAGTCTATTTCATAAGGTCACTCTGTAGGATCCCCACGGAATAATACACAACTGGGGAGTAGTCAGGAGTCTATTTTATACGGCCATTCAGAGCCACAGTGAATAATGCACACCAGGGTAATAGTCAAAAGCCTCTTTCATAAGGCGACTCATTCAGTGCCTCACTGAATCAAAAACAGCTGGGGAATCATCAGGATTCTAATCCATACTACCACTCATTCAGAGCCTTACTGAATAACTTACAATGGGGCAATAGTCAGGAGTCTATTTTATATGGCCTCTCATTTAGAGATTCAGTGAATAATGAACCATTATGCAGGATTGAAGACGCTGTTTAATATAGCCACGAATTCAGTGTCTCCCTGAATGATACACACCTTGATGATAGAAGTCTATTTCATGTGAGCTCTCATTCTGGGCCTCACTGAAGAAAACACACCTGGGAGAGTACCAAGAGTCTATTTCGTATGAACACTCATACAGAACCTATTTGAATAATGCACACATGAAGAACAATTAGGAGTCTATATCATATAGCGCCTCATTCAGACAATCAGTGAAAAACGCACACATGTGGAGTAATAAGATGTCTGTTTCATATGGCCAGTCTTTCACAATATAACGGAATAATGTACACCTTCGGAATAGTCACAGTCTCTTCTCTATGGCCACTCATTGAGAGCCTCACTAAATGTACACACCTGGGAAAAGAGTCAATCTGTTTTATCCTCTCATTCAGAGTCTCACTGAATAATGCACACATGTGGAGTGGACAGGAGTCTTTTTCAAGTGGCATCTGATTCGCAGAATCACTGAATAATATAGAGTAGTCAGAAGTTTATTTCATGTAGCCTCATATTCGGAGCCACAGTGAATAATACACACCTGTGAGATAGTAAGAAATCATTTTTCTAAATTTATAAAATTTTTATTGCATTATAGGTTCTGGGGTACATGTGCAGAACGTGCAAGTTAGTTGCATAGGTACATACATGTCAGTGTGCCCTGCTGCCTTCCATCCCCAGGCTATCCCTCCACAGCCCACCACACTGTTCCTCCCCGATTCCCCTCAATAGACCCCAGTGTGTAGTAAGCCCCCTCCCTGTGTCCATGTGTTCTCATTTTTCTCACCCGCCTGTGAGTGAGAATATGCGGTATTTCTTATTCTGTTCTTGTGTCAGTTTGCTGAGAATGATGTTCTCCAGATTCATCCATGTCCATAGAAAGGACACAAACTCATCATTTTGGATTGCTGCATAATATTCCATGGTATATATGTGCCACATTTTCTCTGTCCAGTCTATCATCGATGGTCATTTAGGTTGGTTCCAGGTCTTTGCTATTGTAAACAGTGCTGCAATAAACATCCGTGTGCATGTGTTCTTACAGTAGAACACTTTATAGACCTTTGAATATATATCCAGTAATGGGGTTGCTGGGTCAAATGGAATTTCTATTTGTAGGTCCTTGAGAAATCACCACACTGTCTTCCACAATGGTTGAACTAATTTACACTCCCACCAACAGTGTAAGAGTGTTCCTATTTCTCCACATCCTCTCCAGCATCTGCTGTCTTCAGACTTTTTAATAATCGCCATTCTAACTGGCGTAAAATGGTATCTAAATGTGGTTTTGATTTGCATCTCTCTAATGACCAGTGATGATGACCATTTTTTCATGTTTGTTGCCCTCATGTATGTCTTCTTTTGTAAAGTGTCTGTTCATATCCTTTGCCCATTTGTGAATGGGCTTGTTTTTTTCCTGTAAATCTGTTTGAGTTCTTTGTAAATTCTGGATATCAGCCCTTTGTCAGATGCGTAAACTGCAAAGATATTTTCCCATTCTGATGGTTGCCGATTCACTCTACTGATAGTTTGTTTTGCCGTGCAAGAAGCTGTGGAGTTTGATTAAGTCCCATTTGTCTATTTTGGCTTTTGTTGCCAATGCTTTTGGTGTTTTGGTCATAAAGTCCTTGCCTACTCCTATGTCCTGAATGGTTTTGCCTAGATTTTCTTCTAGAGTTTTTATGGTGTCAGGTTTTATGTATAAGTCTTTAATCCATCTGGAGTTAATTTTAGTGTAAGGTGTCAGGAAGGGGTCCAGTTTCTGCTTTCTGCACATGGCTAGTCAGTTTTCCCAACACCATTTATTAAACAGAGAATGCTTTCCCCATTGCCTGTTTTTGTCTGGTTTATCAAAGATTATATGGTTGTAGGTATGCTGTGTTGCCTCCGATGCCTCTGTTCTGTTCCATTGGTCTATATCTCTGTTTCGGTACCAGTACCATGCTGTTTTGATTACTGTAGCCTTCTAGTATAGTTTGAAGTCAGGTAGTGTGATGCCTCCGGCTGTGTTCTTATTGCTTAGAATTGACTTGGTTATGCGGGCTCTCTTTTGTTTCCATATGAAGTTCATGGTGTTTTTTTCCAGTTCCGTGAAGAAATTCAATAGTAGTTTGATGGGGATAGCATTGATTGTGTAAATTACTTTGGGTAGTATAGCCATTTTCACGATATTGATTCTTCCCAACCACGAACATGGATTGTTTCTCCATCTGTTTGTGTCCTCTCTTATTTCGTTGAGCAGTGGTTTGTAGTTTTCCTTGAAGAGGTCCCTTACGTTTCTTGTGAGTTGTATTCCTAGGTATTTTATTATCTTTGTAGCAATTGTGAATGGCAGTTTGTTCTTGATTTGGTTTTCTTTTAGTCCGTTTTTGGTGTATAGGAATGCTTGTGATTTTTGCACATTGATTTTATATCGTGAGACTTTACTGAAGTTGCTTATCAGGTTCAGAAGCTTTTGGGCTGAGGTGATAGGGTCTTCTAGGTATACTATCATGTCATCTGCAAATAGAGACAATTTGGCTTCCACCTTTCCTATTTGAATACCCTTTATTTCTTTTTCTTGTCTGATTGCACTGGCTAGAACTTCAAGTACTATGTTGAATAGGAGTGGGGAGAGAGGGCATCCTTGTCCAGTGCCAGATTTCAAAGGGAATGCTTCCAGTTTTTGCCCATTAAGGATAACGTTGGCTGTTAGTTTGTAATAAATAGCTTTTATTACTTTGAGATATGTTCCATCAATATCAAGTTTATTGAGGGTTTTTAGCATAAAGGGCTGTGGAATTTTGTCAAATGCCTTCTCTGCATCAATTGAGATAATCATGTGGTTTTTATTTTTGCTTCTGTTTATGTGGTGAATTACATTTATAGACTTGCATATGTTGAACCAGCCTTGCATCCCCAGGATGAATCCTACTTGATCATGATGGATAAGTTTTTTAATGTGATGTTGTAATCAGTTTGCCAGTATTTTATTGAAGATTTTTGCATTTATGTTCATCATGGATATTGGCCTGAAGTTTTCTTTTCTTGTTGAGTCTCTGCCGGGATTCAGTATCAGGATGATGTTTGTCTCATACAATGATTTGGGATAGGATCCCTCTTTTTGAATTATTTGAAATAGTTTCAGAAGGAATGGTACCAGATTCTCTTTGTGTGTCTGGTAGAATTCGGCTGTAAACTCATCTGGACCTGGACTTTTTTTGTGTGGTAGGCTCTTAATTGCTGCCTCAATTTCAGACCTTGTTATTTGTCTATTCATAGTTTCGGCTTCCTCCTGGTTTAGGCTTGGGAGGACACAGGCGTCCAGGAATTTATCCATTTTTTCCTGGTTTACTAGTTTATGTGCATAGAGTTGTTTGTAGTATTCTCTGATGATGGTTTGAATTTCTGTGGAATCTGTGGTGATTTCCCCATTATCGTTTTTTATTGCATCTATTTGGTTGTCCTCTTTTCTTTTTTATCAGTCTGGCTAGTGGTCTGTCTATTTTGTTTATCTTGTCAAAACACCAGCTCTTGGATTTATTGATTTTTTTAAGTGTTCTTCTTGTCTCTATCTCCTTCAGTTCTGCTCTGATCTGAGTTATTTCTTGTCTTCGGCTGGGTTTTAAGCTTTTTTTATCTTGCTCCTCTAGCTCTTTCAATTTTGACGATAGGGTGTCAATTTTGGATCTCTCCACTCTTCTCATGTGGGCACTTATTACTATATATTTTCCTCTACACACTGCTTTAAATGTGTCCCAGAGATTCTGGTAGGTTTTGTCTTCGTTCTCATTGGTTTCGAATAACTTCTTTATTTCTGTCTTTATTTCATTGTTTATCCAAACAGCATTCAAGTGCCAGTTGTTCAATTTCCATGAAGCTGTGTGGTTCTGAGTTATTTTCTGAATTTTGAGTTCCAACTTGATTGCACTATGGTCTGAGAGACTGTGTGTTATGATTTCAGCTGTTTTGCATTTGCTGAGGAGTGCTTTACTTCCAATTATGTGGTCAATTTTGGAGTAGGTGTGATGTGGTGCTGAGAATAATGTATATTCTGTGGATTTTGGGTGGAGAGTTCTGTAAATGTCTATCAAGTTTGCTTGTTCCAGGTCTCAGTTCAAGTCCTGGATATCTTTGTTAATTTTCTGTCTGGTTGATCTGTCTGCTATTGACAGTGGAGTGTTAAAGTCTCCCACTATTATTGTGTGGGAGTCTAAGTCTCTTTGTAAGTCAATAAAAAGTTGCTTTGTATATCTGGGTGCTTCTGTATTGGGTCCATATATATTTAGAATCGTTAGCTTTTCTTGTTGTATCGACCCTTTTACCATTATGTAATGATCTTCTTTGTCCTTTTTGATCTTTGTTGCTTTAAAGTCTATTTTATCAGAGACGAGAATTTGAATTGCAACTCCTGTTTTTTTCTTTTTTTGTTTGTTTGTTTTTTTTTTTTTTTTGCTCTCCATTTGCTTGGTAAATCTTCCTCCATCCCTTTATTTTGAGCCTTTGTGTATCCTTGCATGTGAGGTGGGTTTCCTGGATACAGCACACTGATGGGTTTTCGCTTTTTATCCAATTTGCCAGTCTGTGTCTTTTGATTGGTGCTTTAAGCCCATTTATATTTTGGGTTAATAATGTTATGTGTGAATTTGATACTGACATTTTGATGCTAACTGGCTGTTTTGCCCATTGGTTCATGTAGATTTTTCATTTTGTTTATGCTCTTTAGCATTTGGTATGCTTTTAGGATGGCTGGTACTGGTTTTTTTCTTTCTATGTGTAGTGCCTCTTTCAGGCGCTCTTGTAAAGCAGGCCTAGTGGTGACAAAATCTCTGAGTACTTGCTTGTTCATGAAGGATTTTATTTTTCCTTCACTTATGAAGCTCAGTTTTCTGGATATGAAATTCTGGGTTTAAAGTTATTTTCTTTAAGGATGTTGAATATCGGCCCCCACTCTCTTCTGGCTTGTAGAATCTCTGCCAAGAGATCTGCTGTGAGTCTGATGGGCTTCCCTTTGTGGGTGACCCGACCTTTCTCTCTGGCTGCCCTTAGTGTTTTCTCTTTCATTTCAACCCTGTTGAATCTGACAATTATGTGCCTTGGGGTTGCTCTTCTTGCAGAGTATCTTTGTGGTGTTCTCTGTATTTTCTGGAGTTGAGTATTGACCTGTCTTGCTAGCTTGGGGAAATTTTCCTGGATAATATCCTGAAGAGTGTTTTTCAGCTTGGATTCATTCTCTTCATCACATTCTGGTACACCTATCAAACGTAGGTTTGGTCTCTTCACATAGTCTCACATTTCTTGGAGATTTTGTTCATTCCTTTTCTTGCACTTTTTTTCTTTAATCTTGGTTTCTCGTTTTATTTATTTCAGTTGATCTTCGACTTCTGATATTCTTTTTTTTGGTCAATTTGGCTGTTGAAACTGTTGCATGCTTCGCGAAGTTCTCGTGTTGTGTTTTTCAGCTCCTTCAATTCATTCATATTCCTCTCTAAGTTGTCTATTCTTGTTATCATTTCCTCGAGTCTTTTTTTCAAATATTTTTTCAAGGTTCTTAGTTTCTTTGCAATGACTTAGAACATGTTCTTTTAGCTCACTGAAGTTTCTCATTATCCACTTTCTTAAGTCTGATTCCGTCATTTTGTCACACTCATTCTCTGTCCAGCTTTGTTCCCTTGCTGGTGAGGAGTTTTGGTCCTTTGTAGGAGGTGAAGTGTTTTGGTTTCGGGTGTTTTCCTCCTTTTTGCGCTGGATTCTTCCCATCTTTATGGATTTATCCACCTGTCGTCTTAATAGTTGCTGATTTTTCAATTGGGTCTCTGTGTGGATGCCCAGATTGTTGATGATGAAGTATTTCTGTTACTTAGTTTTTTTTCTAATGGTCTAACCCCTCTGCTGTATGAGTGCTGAGGTCCACTCCAGGCCCTGCTTGTCTGGGGTACACCTGTAGCAGCTGCAGAACAGTGAGGGATGCTACCAGTTTCTTCTTTTGCTATCTTTGTTTCAGAATGATGCCCACCAAATGTCAGTCTGATTAGTCCTTTTTGCTGTGACTCTTTGAATATACAGGGGTCAGGGAGCTGCTTGAGGAGACAGTCTGTGCTTTATAGCAGCTCCAGTGCTGACCTGTGAGCTTCGTTGTTTATTCAGGGTTTTTGGGAGGATGTGTTTTTGTCTCCTGCAACAGAACTCATAACACCCCCCATTTTTTCCCCCTTAGATGCTCTGTCTCAGGGAGTTGGTGCTTTTTTTGAGTATCTGTTGCACTGTCCTTCCCAGCTAGGAGGCAGTCTATTCACTATTTGCCTTCTGGGGCTCTGCCCTGCTAGCGCCAGTCCGCCCTGTTGCCACAGGGCTCCGTTTTTCTGTGGCGTGCTCCACCCTCCTGGCGGAGTCTCTCTTTAATGGCAGGTTGCCTTGGCAACAGCAGGCTTCGTCAGCCCTGGGCGGTACTTCAGTAGGGGAGGATTGCATCCATAGTGGCAGACACCCCTCCCCCACCAGGCTGCACCATCCTAGTTTCAACTGTGCTAGCAGCAAAACTCTCAGCCCCGAGTGCCTCCAATCACCACCCTGCTTGTCCCCTTGAGGGTGGGGCCCACAGAGCCCGATCACCCAGCTCCCTACCTCAGAGCCTGTCCTCTCTCTCTTTGTCTCTCTCTTCCTCTCCCCAAGCTGAATGGTTTACTCTCTCACTGGCGCCCCAGTAGCCTGCTGATAGGGCCCTGGGTTCCGTGTGATCTCCCGTGCCACTGCCCACTGCACCGGCTCAGATCACGTTTCCCAGGAATCTCCTAGTCTGGCTCATTGTCCAAGTCCCGTTCAATCAGATGGACATGCCAATCTGCCATTCCCAATCTCAGATTGCCGGTTTAACAGGGCACCCAGACCAGTGAGTTTTGTGCCGGGTGCTGCTGCGCTGCAGCGCCATCCGAATCGGCCATGCGAGCCACCTGCCCTATGGTCCCTTGTCTATGTCTGGGACATTCAACGTTCTGTGGGCACAAAAGGTCCATCCTAGAATGCGGCTAGGACTCACCCTCTGCACCTTCACTGAGAGCTGAAATCCTGAGTCGCCTCTATGATGCCATCCGATAGTAAGGAATCTAATTAATATGGCCACTTATAATGCGCATCACTGAATAAAACACACACGGAGATTAATTTGCAGTCTATTTCCGATGAACATTCATTCACAGCATCAGTGAAAAATGCACACCTGTGGAGTAGCCAGGATTCTATTTCATTTGGAAACTCATTCATGGTCTCAATGGATAATACGCACCTGTGGAATAGTCAGGAGTCTATTTTATATGGCCACTCATTCAGCGCCTCAGGAAATAATATACTTGGGAAATAATCAAGAGTCTATATTATACGGCCACTCTTTCAGAACCTCACTGAGTGATACACACCTGTGGAATAGTCAGGACAGTTTTATATGAACACTCATCGAGAGCCTCACTGAATAATGCATACCTGTGGCATAGTCAAAAATCCATTTCATTTGGTCACTCTTTCAAAGCCTCAGTGAATAATACACACCTGGGGAACAGTGTGGAATCTATTTTATGTGGCCACTCATTCAGAGCCTCACAAAATAGTGCACATCTGAAGAATTCTCAAGAGTCTGTTTGGAATGGCAATGCATTTGGAGCCACTATGAATAACACACACCTAAAAAAGAGTGAGGAATCTATTCCAAATGGCCACATATTCAATCTCAGTGAATAATGCACACCTGGGAAATAATCAGGAGTCTATTGCTTATGCCCAGCCATACAGCCACTCAGTGAATAATACATGTCTGTCGAGTACTGAGGGGTCTATTTCATATGGCTACTCATTTCGGGCCTCACTGAATAGTACATACATGGGGAAAAGTCAGGAGTGTATTTCACATGGTCACTCATTCAAAGGCTCAATGAATAATTCACACCTGTTGAGTACTCAGGAGTCTTTCTCATATGGCAAGTCATTGTGAGCCTCACTGAATGATACACACTTTGGGAATAGTCAAAATTCTTTTAATATGACCACTCATTATGAGCCTCAGTGAATAACGTATGTCTGTGGACTACGGAGGAGATTAATTCATATCGTCCCTCATTCTGAAATTCCCGGAATAATACACACCTCTGGAACTATCAGAAGTCTATATCATGGCCAATAATTAGGACCCCCAGGATATAATACAAAACTGGAAAATAGTCAGGATTCTATTTCTAATGGTCACTCATTTAGGCCTTCATTGAATAATTTACACGTTTGGAATTACTCAGAATTCTCTTTCATATGGCCACACATTCAAAGCCTCGCTGAATGGTATGCACCAATCGACTACTCATTAGTCGATTTCACATTGCCACTCATTCAGAGCTGCAGTGAATAATGCACACCAGGGCAATAGTCAGGAGCCTCTTTCATATGGCCACACATTCAGTGCCTCACTGAATGAAAAACACATGGGGAATCATCAAGATTCTAATCCATACTACCATTCATTCAGAGGCTTATTGAATAATTCACAACATGGAAATAGTCAGGAGTCTATTTTATGTGGCCTCTCATTTAGAACTGCAGTGAATAATAAACTTTAATGGAGTAGTCAGGACACTTTTTAAGGTAGCCAAAAACTCAGTGTCTACCTGAATGATGCAAACGTCGATGATAGAAGTCTATTTTATATGACCTCTCATTACGAGCCTCACTGAATAATACACACCTGGGGGAGTGTCAGGAGTCTACTTCGTATGAACACTGATACATAATCTCTTTGAATAATGTACTTATGAAGAATAATTAGGAGTCTATGTCATATGGCTACTCATTCAGACAATCAGTGAATAACGCCAACGTGGAGTAATAAGGTGTCTGTTTCATATGGCCACTCTTTCACAGCCTCAAGAAATAATGCACACCTGCAGAGTAATCAGAAGTCTCTTTCCTACGGCCACTCAGTGAGAGCCTCACTAAATGTACACACCTGGGGAATAGTCACGATTCTGTTATATCTCCTCATTTAGAGTCTCACTGAAAAATGCACGCCTGTAGAATAGTCAGGAGTCTTTTTCATGTCGGCTGTCATTCAGAGTGACACTGAATAATGTTGAATAATCAGAAATCTATTTTATTTAGCTACATATTTGGAGCATCAGTGAATAATACACACCTGTGGGATAGTAAGGAATCTAATTAATATGGCCACTTATTCTGAGCCTCACTGAATAAGACACCTGGAGAATAATTTGGGGGGTATTTCCGATGAACATTAATTCACAGCCTCAATAAAGAATGCACACCTGTGGAGTAGCCAGGGGTCTGTTTCATTGGGACACTCATTCATAGCCTCAATGGATAATACGCACCTGTGGAATAGTCAGGAGTCTATTTAATACGGTCACTCATTCAGAGCCTCAGGGAATAATACACACTGGAGGAATAGTAAGGACATTTTCATGTGAACACTCATTGAGAGCCTCACTGAATAATGCACACCTGTGGGATAGTCAGAAATCTGTTGTATTTGGTCACGTTTTCAGAGTTTCACTGAATAGTGCACAAGTAGAGAATTCTCAAGAGTCTGTTTGGAATGGCAATGCATTCGGAGACTCTGTGAATAACACACAGCTAGGGAATAGTGTGGAATCTATTTCCAATGGCCACATATTCAGAACCTTGGTGAATAATGCACAGCTGGGGAATAATCAGTAGTCTATTGCTTATGCCCACTCATTTATGCTGTCAGTGAATAATGCACATCTGTTGTGTACTGAAAGTTCTGTTTCATATGGCCACTCATTTCGAGCCTCACTAAATAGTACACACCTGGGAAATAGTCAGGAGTGTATTTCACATGGAAACGCATTCAGAGGTTCAGAGAATAATTCACACCTGTTGTGTAATCAGGAGACTTTTTTATATGGCAATAATTCAGAGCCTCACTGAATGAGACTCACGTGGGGAATAGTCAGGATTCTGTTTAATATGACCACTCATTATGAGCCTCAGTGAATAACCCATGTCTGAGGAGTACTGAGGAGACTAATTCATATCGGCCCAATTCTGCTATTCAGTGGATAATACACACCTGTGGAATAATCAGAAGTCTGTTTCATATGGCCACCCATTAAAACCCCAAAAAATAATGCACAGCTGGGGAATAGACAGGAATCTCATTCTTATGGTCACTCATTTAGGCCTTCCCTGAATAATTCACATATATGCAATATTTAGGTTTTTTATCGTATGGTCTCTCATTCAGGGACTGACTGAATGATACAGACCTGTGAAATAGTTAGGAATCTCTCTCATATTGCCACTAATTCAGAACTGCAGTGATTATTGCGTGCCTGGAAAGTACTGAGGTTTCTATCTCAGAAGAAATTTTATTCAGCGCTCAGTGAATAATACAAACATGGGGAATATTCAAGGCTCTATATCATATGTTCTCCCATTCAGAGCCTCAGTGAATAATACACAGATGGGGAATAATCAGTATCTTATTCCATATGACATGTGATTCCAAGTCAAACTGAATAATGCACAGCTTGAAAATAGACAGGTTTCTCTTTCATAGGGACACTCTTTGAGAGCCTCACTGAATAATACACACCAGGGGTATGTTGCTTAGGTTATTTCATATTGCCACTGATTCAGAGCCCTCTGAATAGTGCACGTTTGCGGAATTATCAGGAGTTTATTTACTGTGTCCTCTCATTCAGAGCCTCATTGAATAAGGCATACCTGGGAAAATCTTGGAGTCTTTTTCACATGGACATTGATTTACAGCATCAGTGAAGAATGCACACTTGTGGAGTAGCCATGTATCTACTTACTTTGATGACCTATTCAGGAGATAAGTCAATAGTACACACCTGTGAAATAGTCAGGAGTCTATTTCATACGGCTTCTCATTCAGAGCCCATATGAATAAAACACAACTGGAGAATTGTCAGGAGTGTATTTTATATTGGAACTCATTCAGAACCTCTGTGAATAATGCATACCTGGGGAATGGACAGGAGTGTATTTTATATGAACACTCTTTCAGAGACTCTCTGAATAATACACTCATGGGGTAGGGTCAGGATTCTCTTTCATATGGTTCCTCAGAGAGAGCCTCAGGAAGTAGTGTACACCTGGGGAACTGTCAGTAATCTATTTCCTATGGAAACTCATAGAGAACCTCACTGAATAACGCACACCTGGGGAATTCAGGATTGTATTTCCATTGGCCACACATTCAGAGGCTCAGTAAATAATAAAAACCTAGGAAATTGTTAGGAGACAAATTCGTCTGGCCTATCATGCAGAGATTCACTGCAAAATGCACTCCTGTGGAGTAGTCAGCAGCCTAATTGATATATTCATTCATTCAGAGCCTCTCTGAGTAATAAGCTTCTTGCAGATATTCAGGAATATCTTTAATATGGCAACTCAGAGCCTCACTGAATTGTACACACCTGTGGAATACTCATATGGCCACTAATTCTGAATCTCATGGAGTATTGCCTATCTGTGGATAAGTGAGGATTCTTTTTCATATGGCCACTCATTCAGAGCCTCACTGAATGATACACACCTGTGAAATTATCAAGAGTCTATTTTATATTGTCACTCATTCAGAGCCTCAAAGGCTCACCTCAAATGCACACCTGGGCCATACTGAGGATTCTTCTGTGAATCATAAACACTTGGGGTACAGTCAATTGTTTATTATATGGTCACTAATTCAGAGCCTCACTGAATGATACACACCTGGGGAATAGTCACGATTCTATTTCACATGACCACTCATTGACAGCCAAGCTGAATAATGCACACCTTGGGAACAGTCAGGTGTTGCTTTCATAGGGAAACTGTTTCAGAGCCTCAGTGAGTAATGTACACCTGGAAAATAGGAGTCTGTTTAACATGACCACTCCTTACGAGCCTCAGTGAATAATGCACGTCTGTGGAGTACTGAAGAGAATAATTCATATCACTTCCAATTCTAAGACTCCCTGAATAATGCACATATGAGGAATAGTCAGAAGTCTATTTCATATGGTCACTCAGTGGGAAACCCACAAAATAAGACACAAAGGAGAAATAATCAGGAGTCTATTTTATATGGCCACTCAGAGAATCATTGAATTATGGCGACTTGGGAAATACTCAGGAGTCAGTTTCACATTGCCAATAATTCAGAGCTACAGTGAATAATGCACGCCAGGGCAATAGTCAGGAGCCTCTTTCATATGGCCACACATTCAGTGCCTCACTGAATGAGAAACACCTGGGGAATCATCAAGATTCTAATCCATACTACCACTCATTCAGAGCCTTATTTAATATTTCACAACGTGGCAATACTCAGGAGTCTATTTTATATGGCCTCTCATTCAGAGCTGCAGTGAATAATGAACCATTATGGAGTAGTCAGGACACTGTTTAAGGTAGCCACAAATTCAGTGCCTCCCTGAAAGATACACACCTCAATGATAGAAGTCTATTTCATATGACCTCTCATTACAGGCCTCACTGAATAATACACACCTGGGGGAGTGTCAGTAGTCTATTTCGTATGGACATTGATACAAAACCTCTTTGAATAATGTACTCATGGAGAATAATTAGGAGTCTATGTCATATGGCTACTCATTCAGACAATCAGTGAATAACGCACACATGTGGAGTAATAAGGTGTCTGTTTATATGGACACTCTTTCACATCCTCACGGAATAATCAGAAGTATCTTTCTTATGGCCACTCAGTGAGAGCCTCACTAAATGTACACACCTGGGGAATAGTCACAATTCTGTTTTGTCTCGTCATTCAGAGTCTCACTGAATCATGCACTCCTGAGGAGGAGGCTTCCAAGATGGCGTCGTAGAGGCGACTCCGGATTGCAGCTCTCAGTGAAGGCACAGAGGGTGAGTCCTAGCCACATTCTCGGACGGACCTTTTTTGCCCACAGAACGTTGAAAATCCCAGGTGTGGGAGAGACACGGGACACTAGTGCAGCTGGCTCGTGCGGCCACTTCGGCTGGTTCCTCAGTGCAGCAGCACCAGGCACAGGACTCACTGGTTGGGGTGCCCTGTTAAACTGGTAATCTGAGATTTGGAAGGGCAGATTGGCATGTCCATCTGATTGAACGGGACTTGGACAATGAGACAGACCAGGAGATTCCAGGAAGACGTGATCTGAGCCAGTGCAGTGGGCAGCAGCACGGGAGATCACACGGATCCCAGCGCCCTATCAGCAGGCTAATGGGGAGCTGGTGAGACAGTCAACCATTCAGCTTGGGGAGAGGGAGAGGATGGATTCTGAGGCAGGGAGCTGGGTGATGGGGATTGGCAGATCCCATCCTGACGGGGAAAAGCAGGGTGGCAATTGGAGGTGCTCGAGGCTGAGAGTTTTGCTGCTGGCATCTAGGATAGTGCAGCCCAGTGAGGGAGGGGCGTCTGCCAATACTGATGCAATCACCCCCTACAGAGGTACCACCCAGGGCTGACGCAGTCTGCTGTTGCTGAGGCAACCTGCCATAGCAGAGAGACTCTGCAAGCAGGGCGGAGCAAGCCACAGCAGAATGGAGCCCCACAACAACAGGGCAGACACACGATAGCAGGGTGGAGCCCCGGCAGGCAAATGGTGAATGGACTGCCTCCTAACTTGGCAGGACAGTGCAAAAGATACTCATAAAGAAAGCCCCAACTCCCTGAGACAGAGCATCCAAGGGGGGAAAAATAGGGGGCGGTTTTATGAGTTCTGTTGCAGCAGACATAAACACATCCCCCCAACAACCCTGAATGAACAACGGAGCTCACAGGTCAGCACTGGAGCTCCTATAAAGCACAGACCATCTCCTCAAGCAGCTCCATGACCCCTGTATATCCAAAGAGTCACCCAAAAAAGGACTAATCAGACTGAGATTTGGGGGGCATCATCCTGAAACAAATATAGCAGCAGAAGAAACTGGTAGCATCCCTCACTGTACTGCTGCTGCTACAGGTGTAACCCAGACAAACACGGCCCGGAGTGGACCTCAGTACGCGTGCAGCAGAAAGGCAAGACAATCAGAAGGAAAACTAAGTAACAGAAATACCTCCTCAACAACAATCTGGGCGTCCACACAGAGACCCAATTGAAAAATCAGCAACTACTAAGACGACAGGTGGATAAAACCATAAAGATAGGAAGAAACCAGCTCAAAAAGAAGGAAAACACCCGAAACCAAAATACTTCACCTCCTACAAAGAACAAAAACTCCTCACCAGCAAGGGAACAAAGCTGGATGGAGAATGAGTGTGATGAAATGATGAAATCAGACTTTAGAAAGTGGATAATGAGAAATTTCAGTGAGCTAAAAGAACATGTACTAAATCAGTGCAAAGAAACTAAAAACCTTGAAAAAAGATTCGAGGAAATTGATAACAAGAATGGACAACTTAGAGAGGAATATGAATAAATTAAAGGAACTGAAAAACACACCACGAAAACTTTGCAAAGCATGCACAAGTTTCAACAGCAGAATTGACCAAGCAGATGAAAGAATATCAGAAGTTGAAGATCAACTCAATGAAATAAAACGAGAAACCAAGATTAAAGAAAAAAGCACAAAAAGGAATGAACAAAATCTCCAAGAAATGTGGGACTATGTGAAGAGACCCAACCTACGTTTGATAGGTGTACCAGAATGTGTGGAAGAGAATGAATCCAAGCTGGAAAACACTCTTCAGGATATTATCCAGGAAAATTTCCCCAACCTAGCAATACATGTCAATACTCAACTCCAAGAAATACAGAGAACACCACAAAGATACTCCACAAGAAGAGCAACCCCAAGGCACATAATCTTCAGATTCACCAGGGTTAAAATGAAGGAGAAAATACTAAGGGCAACCAGAGAGAAAGGTTGGGTCACCCACAAAGGGAAGCACATTGGACTCACAGCAGATCTCTCAGCAGAGACTCTACAAGCCAGAGGAGAGTGGGGCTGATATTCAACATCCTTAAAGAAAAAAACTTTCAACCTAAAATTTTATATCCAGCCAAACTGAGCTTCATAAATGAAGGAAAAACAAAATCCTTCATGAACAATTAAGTACTCAGAGATATTGTCACCAGTAGGCCTGCTTTACAAGAGCTCCTGAAAGAGGCACTACACATGGAAAGAAACAACCAGTACCAGCCATCCTAAAAGCATACCAAATGCTAGAGAGCATCAACAAAATAATCTACATGAACCAATGGGCAAAACAGCCGGCTAGCATCAAAATGGCAGTATCAAATTCACACATAACAATATTAATCCTAAATGTAAATGGGCTAAATGCACCAATCAAAAGACACAGACTGGCAAATTGGATAAAAAACCAAAACCCATCGGTGTGCTGTATCCAGGAAACCCACTTCACATGCAAGAATACAAAAAGGCACAAAAAAAAGGTATGGAGGAAGATTGCCCAAGCAAATGGAGAGGAAAAAGATGCAGGAGTTGCAATTCTCATCTCTGATAAAATAGACTTTAAAGCAACAAAGCTAAAATGGACAAAGAAGGTCATTACATAATAGTAAAAGGATCGATACAACAAGAAGAGCTAACGATTCTAAATATATATGGACCCAATGAAGGAGCACCCAGATATAAAAGGGAAGTTCCTAATGATTTACAAAGAGACTTAGACTCCCACACAATAATAGTGGGAGACTTTAACACTCCACTGTCAATATCAGACAGATCAACCAGACAGAAAATTCACAAGGATATTCAGGACTTGAACTCAGACCTGGAACATGCAAACCTGATAGACATTTACAGAACTCTCCACCTGAAATCCACAAAACATACAATCTTCTCAGCATCACATCACACCTACTCCAAAACTGACCACATAATTGGAAGTAAAGCACTCCTCAGCAACTGCAAAACAAATGAAATCATAACAAACAGTCTCTCAGACCACAGTGCAATCAAGTTGGAACTCAGAACTCAGAAAATAACTCAGAACCGCACAGCTTCATGGAAACTGAACAACTGGATCTTGAATGTTGATTGAATAAACAATGAAATAAAGACAGAAATAAGAAAGTTCTTTGAAATCAACGAGAACGAAGACACAATGTACCAGAATCTCTGTGACACATTTAAAGCAGTCTGTAGAGGAAAATATATAGCAATAAGTGCCCACATGAGAAGAGTGGAGAGATCCAAAATTGACACCCTATCGTCAAAACTGAAAGAGCTAGAGGAGCAAGATCAAAAAAGCTCAAAACCTAGCCAAAGGCAAGAAATAACTAAGATCAGAGCAGAACTGAAGGAGATAGAGAAAAGAAAAACCCTTAAAAACATCAATAAATCCAAGAGGTGGTTTTTCGAAAAGATCAACAAAATAGACAGACCATTAGCCAGATTGATAAAAAAGAAAAGAGAGAACAACCAAATACATGCAATAAAAATAATAAAGGGGAAATCACCACAGATTCCACAGAAATTCAAACCATCATCAAAGAATACTACAAAAAACTCTATGCACATAAACTAGTAAACCAGGAAGAAATGGATAAATTTCTGGAAATCTGTGTTCTCCCAAGCCTAAACCAGGAGGAAGCCAAAACTATGAATAGGCCAATAACAAGGTCTGAAGTTGAAGCAGCAATTAAGAGCCTACCACACAAATAAAAGCACAGGTCCAGATGGGCTCACAGCCTAATTCTACCAGACACACAAAGAGGATCTGACACTATTCCTTCTGAAATTATTCCAAAAAATTTTAAAAGAGAGAACCCTTCCCAAGTCATTTTATGAGACCAACATCATCCTGATACTAAAACCTAGCAGACACTCAACAAGAAAAGAAAACTTCAGGCCAATATACATGATGAACATAGATTAAAAAATCTTCAATAAAATACTGGCAAACCGATTGCAACAGCAGATTATAAAACTCATCCATCATGATCAAGTAGGATTCATCCCAGGGATGCAAGGCTGGCTCAACATATGCAAGTCTATAAATGTAATTCACCACATAAACAGAAGCAAAAACAAAAACCGCATGATTATCTCAATTGATGCAGAGAAGGCATTTGACACAATTCAGCAGCCCTTTATGCTAAAAACTCTCAATAAACTTGGTATTGATGGAACATATGTCAAAGTAATAAAAGCTATTTACGACAAACCAACAGCCAATATTATAATGAATGGGCGAAAACTGGTAGCATTTCCTTTGAAATCTCGCACTAGACAAGAACGCCCTCTCTCACCACTCCTATTCAACATAGTATTGAAAATTCTAGCCAGAGCAATCAGGCAAGAAAAAGAAATGAAGTGGATGCAAATAGGAAAGGTGGAAGCCAAATTGTCTCGATTTGCAGATGACATGATAGTATACCTAGAAGACCCCATCACCTCAGCCCAAAAGCTCCTGAAACTGATAAGCAACTTCAGTAAAGTCTCAGAATATAAAACAAATGTGCAAAAATCACAAGCATTCCTATACACCAATAAAATATTAAAAGAGAACCAAATCGAGAACGAACTGCCATTCACAATTGCTACATTGAAAATAAAGTACCTAGGAATACAACTCACAAGGAACATAAGGGATCTCTTCAAGGAAAACTACAAACCACTGCTCAACGTAATAAGAGAGGACACAATCAGATGAAGAAACATTTTATGTTCGTGGTTAGAAAGAATCAATATCGTGAAAATGGCTATACTGCCCAAAGTAATTTACACAATCTATGCTATCCCCATCAAACTACCATTGAATTTCTTCACAGAACTGGAAAAAAGCACAATGAACTTCATATGGAACCAAAAGAGAGCCCGCATAGCCAAGTCAATTCTAAGCAAAAATAACACAGCGGGAAACATCACACTACCAGTCTTCAAACTATACTACAAGGCTACAGTGATCAAAACATCGTGGTACTGGTACCAAAACAGAAACATAGACCAATGAAACAGAACAGAGGCATCGGAGGCAACACAACATACCTACAACCATATAATGTTTGATAAACCAGACAAAAACAAGCAATGGGGAAAGGATTCCCTGTTCAATAAAAGGTGTTGGGAAAACTGGCTAGCCATGTGCAGAAAGCAGAAACTGGACCCCTTCCTGGCACCTTACACTAAAATTAACTCCAGATGGATTAAAGACTTAATCATAAGACATGACAGCATAAAAACCCTAGAAGAAAATCTAGGCAAAACCATTCAGGACATAGGAGTAGGCAAGGACTTCATGACCAAAACACCAAAAGCATTAGCAACAAAAGCCAAAATAGACAAATGGGACCTAATCAAACTCCACGGCTTCTGCACGGCAAAAGAAACCATCACTAGAGTGAATCGGCAACCATCAGAATGGGAAAAAATCTTTGCAGTTTACGCATTAGACAAAGGGCTGATATCCAGAATTTACAAAGAACTCAAACAGATTTACAGGAAAAAACAAACAAGCCCATTCAAAAATGGGCAAAGGATATGAACAGACACTTTACAACAGAAGACATACATGAGGCCAACAAACACATGAAAAAATGCTCATCATCGCTGGTGATTAGAGAGATGCAAATCAAAACCACATTGAGATACCATCTCACGCCAGTTAGAATGGCGATCATTAAAAAATCTGGAGATGGCAGATGCTGGATAGGATGTGGAGAAATAATAACACTCTTACACTGTTGGTGTTAGTGTAAATTAGTTCAACCATAGTGGAAGACAGTGTGGCGATTCCTCAAGGACCTAGAAATAGAAATTCCATTTGACCCAGCAATCTCATTACTGGGTATATATCCAAAGGAGTATAAATCGTTCTAATATAAGGACACATGCACACGAATGTTCATTGCAGCACTGTTTACAATAGCAAAGACCTGGAACCAACCCAAATGCCCATCGATGATAGACTGGACTGGGAAAATGTGGCACATATACACCATGGAATATTATGCAGCAATCCAAAATGATGAGTTTGTGTCCTTTGTAAGGACATGGATGAATCTGGAGAACATCATTCTCAGCAAACTGAAACAAGTACCGAAGAACAATTATCGCATATTCTTACTCATAGGTGGGTGAGAAAAATGAGAACACATGGACACAGGGAGGGGGTGTGCTACACACTGGGGTATATTGGGGGAAGTGGGGAGGGACAGTGGTGGGGGCTGTGGTGGGATAGCCTGTGGACAAATGCCAAGTGTGGGTGAAGGGGAGGAAGACAGCAAAGCACACTGACATGTGTGTACTTATGCAACTATCTTGCACGTTCTGCACATGTACCCCAAAACCTATAATGCAATAAAAATTTAAAAAATTTAAAAAAAATTGAAGAAAATTAATAATGCACACGTGTAGAATAGTCAGGAATCTTTTTCATGTCGACTGTCATTCAGAGTGTCATTGAATAATGTTGAGGAATCAGGAATCCATTTTATTTAGCAACATATTTGGAGCCTTTGTGAATAATACACTCTTGTGGGATGCTAAGGAATCTAATTAGCATGGCCACTTATTCTGAGCCTCACTGAATAACACACAACTGGAGAATACTTTGGAGGATATTTCCGATGGACATTCATTCACAGCCTCAATGAATAATGCACACCTGTGGAGTAGCCAGGAGTTTGTTTCATTTGGACACTCATTCATAGCCTCAGTAGATAATACGCACTTGTGGAATAGTCAGGAATCTATTTTATATGGTCACTCATTCAGAGCCTCAGGGAATAATACACACTTGGGGAATAGTCAGGAAAGTTTCATGTGAACACTCATTGAGAGCCTCACTGAATAATGCACACCTGTGGGATAGTCAGAAATCTGTTGTATTTGGTCACTTTTTCACAGTTTCATGGAATAGTGCACACGTAGAGAATTCTCAAGAGTCTGTTTGGAATTGCAATGCATTCGGAGACTCTGTGAATAACACACAGCTAGGAAATCGTGTGGAATCTATTTCAAATAGCCACATATTCAGAACCTTGGTGAATAATGCACAGCTGGGGAATAATCAGTAGTCTATTGCTTATGCCCACTAATTTATGCCATTATTGAATAATGCACATCTGTTGTGTACTGAAAGTTCTGTTTCATATGGCCACTCATTTCGAGCCTCACTAAATAGTGCACACCTGGGAAATAGTCAGGAGTGTATTTCACATGGCCACTCATTCGGAGGCTCAGAGCATAATTCACACCTGTTGTGTACTCAGGAGTCTTTTTTATATGGCGAATCATTCAGAGCCTCACTGAATGAGACTCACGTGGGGAATAGTCAGGATTCTGTTTAATATGACCACTCATTAGGAACCTCAGTGAATAACCCATGTCTGTGGAGTACTGAGGAGACTAATTCATATTGGCCTCATTCTGTGATTGCGTGGATAATACACACCTGTGGAATAATCAGAAGTCTGTTTCGTATGGCCACACATTAAAACCCCAAAAAATAATGCACAGCTGGGGAATAGTCAGGAATATCTTTCTTATGGTCACTCATTTAGGCCTTCACTGAATAATTCACATGTTTGCAATATTTAGGTTTCTTTATTGTATTGCCCCTCATTCAGGGCCTCACTGAAATATACACACCTGTGAAATAGTTAGGTATATATTTCATATTGCCACTCATTCAGAGCCACAGTGATTATTGCACGCCTGGAATGTACTGATGTTTCTATTTCAATAGACCTTTCATTCAGCGCTCAGTGAATAATACAAACATGGGGAATATTTAAGGATCTATGTCATATGTTGTTCTCCCATTCAGAGCCTCAGTGAATAATACACGGCTGGGGAATAATCAGTATCTTATTTCATATGACCTGTGATTCCAAACCAATCTGAATAATGCACACTTTGAAAATAGACAGGTTTCTCTTTCATATGGACACTCTTTGAGAGTCTCACTCAATAATACACACCAGGGGGATGTTGCTTAGGTTATTTCATATTGCCACTGATTCAGAGCCCTCTGAATAGTGCAAGTTTAGGGAATTGCCAGGAATTTATTTGCTGTGTCCTCTCATTCAGAGCCTCATTGAATAATGCATACCTGGGAAAATCTTGGTGTCTTTTTCACATGGCCATTCATTTAGAGCATCAGTGAAGAATACACACTTGTGGAGTAGCCATATGTCTATTTTCTTTGGTGACCTATTCAGAAGATCAGTGAATAATACACACCTGTGAAATAGTCAGGAGTCTATTTCATACAGCTTCTCATTCAGAGCCCATATGAATAAAACACAACTGGAGAATTGTCAGGAGTGTATTTTATATTGGAACTCATTCAGAACCTCTGTGAATAATGCACACCTGGGGAATGGACAGGAGTGTATTTCATATGGACACTCTTTCAGAGACTCTCTGAATAATACACTCATGGGGTAGGGTCAGGAGTCTCTTTCATGTGGCCACTCTGTGAGAGCCTCAGGAAGTAGTGGACACCTGGGGAATTGTCAGTAGTCTATTTTGTATGGCAACTTATAAAGAACCTCACTGAATAATGCACACTTGGGGAATTCAGGATTGTATTTCCATTGGCCACATATTCAGGGGCTCAGTAAATAATAAAAACCTAGGAAATTGTTAGGAGACAAATTCGTCTGGCCTCTCATGCAGAGATTCACTGCATAATGCACTCCTGTGGAGTAGTCAGCAGCCTAATTGATATATCCATTCTTTCAGAGGCTCTCTGAGTAATAAGCTCCTTGCCGACATTCAGGAATATCTTTCATATGGCAACTCAGAGCCTCACTGAATGGTACACACCTGTGGAATACTCATATGGCCAATAATTCTGAATCTCATGGAGTATTGCCTATCTGTGGATAAGTGAGGATACTTTTTCATACGGCCACTCATTCAGAGTCTCACTGAATGATACACACCTATGGAATTGTCAAGAGTCTATTTCATATTGCCACTCATTCAGAGCCTCAGAGAATAATGCACACCTGGGCCATACTGAGGATTCTACTGTGAATCATATACTCTTGGGGTACAGTCAATGGTTTATTATATGGTCACTAATTCAGAGCCTCACTGAATGATACACACCTGGGGAATAGTCACGATTCCATTTCACATGACCACTCATTGACAGCCAAGCTGAATAATGCACACCTTGAGAACAGCCAGGTGTCCCTTTCATAGGACACTGTTTCAGAGCCTCAGCGAGTAATGTACAACAGAAAAATAGTCAGGAGTCTCGTTAACATGACCACTCCTTACGAGCCTCAGTGAATAATGCACGTCTGTGGAGTACTGAAGAGACTAATTCATATCACTCCCAAGTCTGAGACTTTATGAATAATGCACACATGAGGAGCAGTCAGAAGTCTATTTCATAGGGTCACTCAGTAGGAACCCCACGGAATAATACACAATTGGGAAAAATTCAGGAATCTATTTTATATGGCCACTCAGGGAATCATTGAATAACACCGACTTGGGAAATACTCAGGAGTCTATTTCACATTGCCAATAATTCAGAGCTACAGTGAATAATGCACGCCAGGACATTAGTCAGGAGACTCTTTCATATGGCCACACATTCAGTGCCTCACTGAATGAGAAACACCTGGAGAATCATCAAGATTCTAATCCATACTACCACTCATTCAGAGCCTTATTTAATATTTCACAACGTGGCAATACTCAGGAGTCTATTTTATATGGCCTCTCATTCAGAGCTTCAGTGAATAATAATACCTTATGGAGTAGTCAGGACACTGTTTAAGGTAGCCACAAATTCAGTGCCTCCCTGAAAGCTACACACCTCGATGATAGAAGTCTATTTCACATGACCTCTTGTTATGGGCCTCACTGTATAATACACACCTGGGGGAGTGTCAGTAGTCTATTTTGTATGGACACTGATACATAACCTCTTTGAATAATGTACTCATGGAGAATAATTAGGAGTCTATGTCATATGGCTACTCATTCAGACAATCAGTGAATAACGCACACATGTGGAGTAATAAGGTGTCTGTTTCATATGGACACTCTTTCACAGCCTCATGGAATAATGCACAACTGCAGAGTAATCAGAAGTGTTTTTCTTACGGCCACTCAGTGAGAGCCTCACTAAATGTACACACCTGGGGAATAGTCACAATTCTGTTTTGTCTCCTCATTCAGAGTCTCACTGAATAATGCACGCCTGTAGAGTAGTCAGGAGCCTTTTTCATGTCAGCTGTCATTCAGAGTGTCATTGAGTAATGTTGAATAATCAGAACTCCATTTTATTTAGCAACATATTCGGAGCCTCAGTGAAGAATACACACCTGTGGCATAGTAAGGAATCTAATTAACATGGCCACTTATTCTGAGCCTCACTGAATAAGACAAACCTGGAGAATAATTTGGAGGATATTTCCGATGGACATTCATTTACAGCCTCAGTGAATAATGCACACCTGTGGAGTAGCCAGGAGTCTATTTCATTTGGACACTAATTCATAGCCTCAGTGGATAATGCTCACCTGTGGAATAGTCAGGAATCTATTTTATATGGTCACTCATTCAGAGCCTCAGGGAATAATACACACTTGGGGAATAGTCAGGAAAGTTTCATGTGAACACTCATTGAGAGCATCACTGAATAATGCACACCTGCGGAATAGTCAAGAATCTGTTGTATTTGGTCACTTTTTCAGAGTTTCATGGAATAGTGCACACGTAGAGAATTCTCGAGAGTCTGTTTGGAATGGCAATGCATTCGGAGACTCTGTGAATAACACACAGCTAGGGAATAGTGTGGAATCTATTTCCAATGGCCACATATTCAGAACCTTGGTGAATAATGCACAGCTGGGGAATAATCAGTAGTCTATTGCTTATGCCCACTCATTTATACCGTCAGGGAACAATGCAAATCTGTTGTGTACTGAATGGTCTGTTTCATATGGCCACTCATTTCAAGCCTCACTAAATAGTACACACCTGGGAAATAGTCAGGAGTGTATTTCACATGACCACTCATTCAGAGGCTCAGAGCATAATTCACACCAGTTGTGTACTCAGGAGTCTTTTTTATATGGCGAATCATTCAGAGCCTCACTGAATGAGACTCACCATGGGGAATAATCAGGATTCTGTTTAAGATGACCACTCATTATGAGCCTCAGTGAATAACCCATGTCTGTGGAGTACTGAGGAGACTAATTCATATCGGCCCCATTCTGCGATTGCCTGGATAATACACAACTGTGGAATAATCAGAAGTCTGTTTCATATGGCCACCCATTAAACCCCCAAAAATTAATGCACAGCTGGGGAATAGTCAGGAATCTCTTTCTTTCTTTCTTTTTTTTTTTTTTGAAGACCAAAAAAAAATTTAATCATACAGATGATTCTTTGCAACTGTAACAAAACAAGGTGCCGAGTGACTCCACCCCCCGCCCCGCCTTTCTTTATGACATACTGTTTCCTTCTTCTCATCCAGGCTGAAGTGCAACATTGCAATTTTTGCTTATTGCAACATCGGTTTTGGGTTCAAGCGATTGTCCTGCAATGCCCTTCAAATAGCTGGCATTGCACGTGTCCCCACCTCCACGTACAGCTAACTTTCTATTTTTATTTTTTATACATCAAATCTGTCTTTATTTCATTTCCACAAAAAGCCACAAAGAAAACAATAGAATTACTAATGCTGCAACACTTTCCTTGTCATTTTTGCGCTGTAGCCAAGCCGGAATTCTGAGTAGCATCTCAATTTTAATGTAGGTGCCGCCGTAACGAGCACACGCCAAACCTGCCTCAGCTATTTTATGTTTTTCAGATGTTTTGCTTTTTTTAATTTTTATATATTTTTAAAAACTTTTTAAATTTTTATTGCATTATAGGTTTTGGGGTACATGTGCAGAACGTGCAACGTAGTTGAATAGGTACACACATGACAGTGTGTTTTGCTGCCTTTCTCTCCTTCACCCACACATGACATTTATCCCCAGGCTGTCCCTCCCCAGCCCCACCGCTGTCCCTTCCCCATACCCTCTATGGACCCCAGTGTGTAGTAGACCCCCTCCTGTGTCCATGTGTTCTCATTTTTCTCACCCGCATATGAGTGAGAATGTGCAGTATTTCTTTTTCTGTCCTTGTGTCCGTTTGCAGAGAATGATGTTCTCCAGATTTATCCATGTCCTTACAAAGGACACAAACTCATCATTTTGGATTGCTGCATAATATTCCATGGTGTATATGTGCCACATTTTCCCATTCCACTCTATCATCGTGGTCATTTGGGTTGGTTCCAGGTCTTTGCTATTGTAAGCAGTGCTGCAATGAACATTCGTGTGCATGTGTTTTTATAGTAGAATGATTTATTGTCCTTTGGACATATACCCAGTAATGGGATTGCTGGGTCAAATGGAATTTCTATTTCTAGGTCCCTGAGGAATCACGACACTGTCTTACACAATAGTTGACCTAATTCACACTCCCACCAACAGTGTAAGAGTGTTCCTAGTTCTCTGCATCCTCTCCAGCATCTGCTCTCTCCAGATTTTTTAATGATCGCCATTCTAACTGGCGTGAGATGGTATCTCAATGTGGTTTTGATTTGCATCTCTCTAATCACCAGTGATGATGAGCATTTTTTCATATGTTTGTTGACCTCATGTGTGTCTTCTTTTGTAATGTATCTGTTCATATCCTTTGCCCATTTTTGAATGGGCTTGTTTGTTTGCTTTTTCCTGTAAATCTGTTTGAGTTCTTTGTAAATTCCGGATATCAGCCTTTGATGCGTAAACTGCAAAGATTTTTTCCCATTCTGATGGTTGCCCATTCACTCTAGTGACTGTTTCTTTTGCTGTGCAGAAGCTGTGGAGTTTGATTAGGTCCCATTTGTCTATTTTGGCTTTTGTTGCCAATGTTTTTGGTGTCTTGGTCATGAAGTCCTTGCATACTCCTATGTCCTGAATGGTTTTGCCTAGATTTTCTTCTAGGGTTTTTATGCTGTCATGTCTTATGATTAAGTCTTTAATCCATCTGGAGTTAATTTTAGTGTAAGATGTCAGGAGGGGGTCCAGTTTCTGCTTTCTGCACATGGCTAGCCAGTTTTCCCAACACCATTTATTAAACAGGGAATCCTTTCCCCATTGCTTGCTTTTGTCTGGTTTATCAAAGATTATGTGGTTGTAGATATGTTGTGTTGCCTCTGATGCCTCTGTTCTGTTCCATTGGTCTATATCTCTGTTTTGGTACCAGTACCATGCTGTTTTGATTACTGTAGCCTTGTAGTATAGTTTGAAGTCTGGTATTGGGATGCCTCCCACTGTATTCTTTTTGCTTGGCTATGCGGGCTCTCTTTTGGTTCCATATGAAGTTCGTGGTGGTTTCTTCCAGTTCTTTGAAGAAATTCAATGGTAGTTTCATGGGGATAGCGTTGATTGTGTAAATTACTTTGGGCAGTATAGCCATTTTCACGATATTGATTCTTCCTAACCACGAACATGGAATGTTACTCCATCTGTTTGTGTCCTCTCTTATTTCATTAATCAGTGGTTTGTAGTTTTCCTTGAAGAGGTCCCTTACGTTTCTTTTGAGTTGTATTCCTAGGTATTTTATTTTCTTTATAGCAATTGTGAACGACAGTTCGTTCTTGATTTGGTTCTCTTTAAGTCTGTTATTGGTGTATAGGAATGCTTGTAATTTTTCACATAGGTTTTTTGTCCTGAGACTTTACTGAAGTTGCTTATCAGTTTCAGGAGCTTTTGCGCTGAGGTGATGCGGTCTTCTAGGTATACTATTATGTCGTCTGCAAATAGAGACAATTTGGCTTCCACCTTTCCTCTTTGAATACCTTTATTTCTTTTTCTTGCCTGATTGCTCTGGCTAGAACTTCCACTACTTTGTTGAATAGGAGTGGTGAGAGAGGTCATCCTTATCTTGTGCCGGATTTCAAAGGGAATGCTCCCAGATTTGCTTATTCAGTATGATATTGGCTGTTGGTTTGTCATAAATAGATTTTATTACTTTGAGATATATTCCATCAATATCAAGTTTATTGAGGCTTTTTAGCATAAAGTGCTGTTGAATTTTGTCAAATGCTTTCTCTGTGTCGATTGAGATAATCATGTGGTTTTTGTTTTTTCTTCTGTTTATGTGGTGAATTACATTTACAGACTTGCGTATGTTGAACCAGCCTTGCATCCCCGGGATGAATCCTACTTGATCATGATGGATAAGTTTTTAATGTGCTGTTGCTATCGGTTTGCCAGAATTTTATCGAAGATTTTTGAATCTATGTTCATCATGGATATCGGCCTGAAGTTTTGTTTTCTTGTTGAGTCTCTGCCAGGTTTTGGTATCAGGATGATATTGGTCTCATAAAATGATTTGGGAAGGGTTCCCTCCTTTTGAATTATTTGGAATAGTTTCAGAATAAATGGTACCATATCCTCTTTGTGTGTCTGGTAGAATTCAGCTGTGAACCCATCTGGACCTGGGCTTTTTTTGTGTGGTAGGTTCTTAATTGCTGCCTCAACTTCAGACCTTGTTATTGGTCTATTCATAGTTTCGGCTTCCTCCTGGTTTATGCTTGGGAAGACACAGGTGTCCAGGAATTTATCCATTTCTTCCTGGTTTACTAGTTTATGTGCATAGAGTTGTTTGTAGTATTCTCTGATGATGGTTTGAATTTCTGTGGAATCTGTGGTGATTTCATTTTTATCGTTTTTTATTGCATGTATTTGGTTGTTCTCTCTCTCCTTTTTTATCAGTCTGGCTAGTGGTCTGTCTATTTTGTTGATCTTTTCAAAAAACTAGCTCTTGGATTATTGATTTTTTGAAGGGTTTTTCTTGTCCCTGTCTCCTTCATTTGTGCTCTGATCTTAGTTATTTTTTGTCCTTGGCTAGGTTTTGAGTTTTTTTAGATCTTGCTCCTCTAGCTCTTTCAATTTTGATGATAGCCTGTCAATTTTGGATCTCTCCACTCTTCTCATGTGGGCACTTATTGCTGTATTTTTTTCTCTACAGACTGCTTTAAATGCGTCCCAGAGATACTGGTATGTTGTTTCTTCATTCTCTTTGGTTTTGAAGAACTTCTTTATTCCTGCCTTCATTTTATTGTTTATCCAGTCAACATTCAAGAGCCAGTTGTTAAGTTTCCATGAAGCTGTGCGGTTCTGAGTTGGTTTCTGCATTCTGAGTTCTAAGTTGATTTCACTATGGTCTGAGAGACTCTCTGTTATGATTTTAGTTGTTTTGCATTTGCTGAGAAGTGCTTTACATCTGATTATGTGGTCAATTTTGGAGTAGGTGTGATGTGGTGCTGAGAACAATTTATATTCTGTGGATTTGGGATGGAGAGTTCTGTAAATGTCTATCAGCTTTGCTTGTTCCAGGTCTGAGTTCAAGCCCTGGATATCCTTGTTAATTTTCTGTCTGGTTGATCTGTCTGATACAGACAGTGGAGTGTTAATGTCTCCCACTGTTGTTGTTTGGGAGTCTAAGTCTCTTTGTATGTCATTAAGAAATTTCCTTATATATCTGGGTGCTCCTGTATTGCGTCCATATATATTTAGGATCGTTAGCTTTTCTTGATGTATCGATCCTTTTACCATTATATAATGACCTTCTTCTTCTTTTTTGATCTTTGTTGCTTTAAAGTGTATTTTATCAGAGATGAGCATTGCAACTTCTGCTTTTTTTCTCTCCATTTGCTTGGCAAATCTTCCTCCATCCCTTTATTTTGAGCCTTTTTGAATCTTTGCATGTGAGATGGGTTTCCTGGATACAGCACACCAATGGGTTTTGGTTTTTTATTCAATTTTCCAGTGTTTGTCTTTTGATTGGTGCATTTAGCCCATTTACATTTATGGTTAATATTGTTATGTGTGAGTTTGAAACTGCCATTTTGATACTATCTGGCTGTTTTGTTTCTTAGTTGATGCAGATTCTTCATTTTTTTGATGCTCTTTAGCATTTGGTATGTTTTTAGAATGGCTGGTACTGGATGTTCCTTTCTATGTGTAGTGCCTCTTTCAGGAGCTCTTGTAAAGCAGGCCTGGTGGGGACAAAATATCTGAATTCTTGCTTTTTGGCAAAAGATTTTATTCTTCCTTCACTTATGAAGCTCAGTTTGGCTGGATATAAAATTCTGGGTGAAAGTTTTTTTCTTTAAGGATGTTGAATATTGGCCCCCACTCTCTTCTGTAGAGTTTCTGCTGAAAGATCTGTTGTGAGTCTGATGGGCTTCCCTTTGTCGGTGACCCGACCCTTCTCTCTCGCTGCCCTTAGTATTTTCTCCTTCATTTCAACCCTGGTGAATCTGACGATTATGTGCCTTGTGGTTGCTCTTCTTGCAGAATATCTTTGTGGTGTTCTCTGTATTTCCTGGGGTTGAGTTTTGGCCTGTCTTGCTAGGTTGGGGAAATTTTCCTGGATAATATCGTGAGGAGTGTTTTCCAGCTTGAATTCATTTTCTTCATCACATTCTGGTACGTCTATCAAACGTAGGTTAGGTCTCTTCACATATTCTCACATTTCTTGGAGATTTTGTTCATTCCTCTTTGCACTTTTTTCTCTAATCTTGGTTTCTCAATTTATTTCATTGAGTTGATCTTCGACTTCTGATATTCTTTCTTCTGCCTGGTCAATTCGGCTGTTGAAACTTGTGCATGCTTCACGAAGATCTCATGTTGTGTTTTTCAGCTCCTTCAATTCATTCATATTCTTCTCTAAGTTGTCCATTTTGTTATCATTCCCTCGAATCTTTTTTCAAGTATTTTTTCAAGGTTCTTAGTTTCTTTGCATTGATTTAGAACATGTTCTTTTAGCTCACTGAAGTTTCTGATTATCCACCTTCTGAAGTCTGATTCCATCATTTTGTCACTCTCATTCTTCATCCAGCTTTGTTCTCTTGCTGGTGAGGAGTTTTGGTCTTTTGTAGGAGGTGAGGTGTTTTGGTTTCGGGTGTTTTCCTCCTTTTTGCGCTGGTTTCTTACCATCATTGTGGATTTATCCACCTGTCATCTTAGTAGCTGCTGACTTTTCGACTGGATCTCTGAGTAGATGCCCAGATTGTTGATGATGAAGTATTTCTGTTATTTAGTTTTTCTTCTAAAGGTTTATCTTCTCTGCTGTACGAGTGCTGAGGTCCACTCCAGGCCCTGCTTGTCTGGGGTACACCTGTAGCAGCTGCAGAACAGTGAGGGATGCTACCATTTTCTTCTTCTGTTATCTTTGTCCCAGAATGAAGCCTGCCAAATGTCGGTCTGATTAGTTCTTTTCTGAGGTGGCTCTTTGGATATACAGGGGTCAGGGAATTTTTTGAGGAGATGGTCTGTACTTTATAGCAGCTCCAGCTCTGAACTGTGAGCTCCGTTGTTCATTCAGGTTTGCTAGGCAAATGTGTCTGCTGCAGCAGAACTTATAAAAGCCCCCCCCCATTTTTTCCCTCAGATGCTCTGTCTCAGGGAGTTGGGGCTTTCTTTATGAGTATCTGTTGCACTTTTCTTCCCAGCTAGGAGGCAGTCTATTCACTATTTGCCTTCTGGGGCTCTGCCCTGCTAGCACGGGTCTGCTCTGCTGTCACGGAGCTCCATTCTACTGTTGGAGTCGTCTCTCTGTTATGGCTGGTTGCCTCAGCAATGGCAGGCTGCATCAGCAGTGGGCGATACCTCAGTAGGATTAGATTGCATCTGTAGTGGTGGACGCCTCTCTCCCTCCAAGCTGCACCATTTGAATCCAGCTGACCCCATAGTAAAACTCTCAATTCTGAGCACCTCGAATCACCACAGTGCTTGCTCCATGAGGGTGGGACCCGCCGAGCCCAATCACCTGGCTCCCTGCCTCAGAGTCCCTCCTCTCTCTCTCTCTTTTTCTTTCCAAATTGAATGGTTGACTCTCACATGCGCCCCAGGCACCTGCTGATTGGGCACCGGGATCCGTGGGATCTCCTCTGTGGCGAGCCACTGCACTGGCACAAATCACACTTCCCAGGAATCTCCTAGTCTGGCTCACCATCCAAGTCTTGTTCAGTCAAATGGACATGTCAATCTGCCCTCCCAAAACTCAGATTGCTGGTTTAACAGGGCACCCAGACCTGTGAGCTTTGTGCGAACTACTGCTATGCTGTGGTGCAGCACCGGCCAAAACGGCCACGCAAGTGGGCTATGCTGGTCTCCTGTGTGTCTCCTACACCTGGGAATTTGCCAGTTCTGTGGGCCACACAAGTCCGTCTGAAAATGCAGCTAGGACTCACCCTCTGCACCTTCACTGCGAGCTGCAATCCTGAGTTGCCTTTATGACGCCATATTGTAACCTCAGTCTGCTTTGTCATAATTTTTTTGCCTGGATTTTACTTGCCTTGACTTTTTTTGCCTTGTCTGGATTTGGCTTGATTGGATTTGCCTTTTCTTGACATGCCTGGATTTGCATTGTCTTGCCTTGCCTTGGCTGCATTTGAATGCCTGAATTTTAGTTGCATTGCCTTGTTTGAATTTGCGTTGCCTAGATTTTCCTTGCCATACCTTGCGTTGCCTGGATTTGCCTTGCCTAAATTTGCCTGCCAGTAGTTGGCTGGATTTTTCTTGCCTGGACTTGCCTTGCCTTCTGTGGCCTGGATTTGCCTAGCCCATAATTTTCTTGGCTTTTCCTGCCTGGATTAGGCTGGGCTGGATTTTCCTTTGTTTGCTTTGCCTTGATTTGCCTTGCCTTGTCTTGTCTGGATATCTTTTGCCTTGCCTTTCCTTGCCTGGATTTTTCTTGCCTGGATTTGCCTTTCCTTGCCTTTCCTTGCCTTGCCTGGATTTGCCTTGCCTTGTCTTGCCTTGATATTCCTTGCCTTGCCAGGATTTTTTTTGCCTTGCCTGAATTTGCCTTGCCTGAATTTGCCTCGCCAGGATTTGATTTTCCTTTCTTTGCCTTGCCTGGATTTTCGTTTCCTTGCCTTGCCTTGCCTTGACTGGATTTGCCTTGCCTTGCCTTTTCTTGCCTAGATTTGCATTGCCTTGTTTTGCTTTGCCAGGATTTTTCTTGCATGGATTTTACTTGCTTTGCCTTTTATTGCCTTGCCTGGATTTGCATTGATTGGATTTGCCTTGTCTTGACTTGCTTGGATTTGCATTACCTGCATTTGTCTTGCCTTGCATTGGCTGAATTTGCTTTGCCTAAATTTACCTTGCCTTGCCTTGACTGAATATGCCTTGCCTGGATTTGTCTTGCCATGCTTGCTTTGCCTGGATTTATCTTGCCTAGATTTGCCTGCCTAGACTTGGCTAAATTTCCCTTCCCTGTATTTGCCTTATCTTGTCTGGCCTGGATTTGCCTAGCTCAGATTTGCCTTGGCTTGCTGTTGCTGGATTTGCCTGGCCTGGATTTGCCTTGCCTTGCCTTGCTTTGCTAGGATATCCCTTGCTTTCCTGAATTTGTTTTGCCTTTCCTGGCCTGGATTTGCCTTGCCTTGTCTTGCCTGGACATTCCTTGCCTTGCCTGCATTTGACTTGCCTGGATTTGCCTTTCTTTTGCCCTGCCTTGCCTGGATTTGGCGTTCTTTCGTGAATTTGCCTTGCTTTGCCTTGCCTTACCTTATTTTGTCTTATCGTGACTTACCTTGCCCTGCCTGGATTTGCCTTGTTTTGCCTTGCCTTCCCTTTATGTTCTTTGCCTAGATTTGCCTGCCTGGACTTGCCTGGACTTTTCTTGTCTGGATTTGCCTTGCCTTGTCTTGATCGAGTTTGAATTGCCTGTATTTGCCTTGGCTTGCCTTGCCTGAATTAGCCTTGCCTTGCCTGGATTTGTATTACCTTGCCTTGCCTGAATTTTTCTTGCCTTGCCTTTCTTGAATGTGCCTTGCCTCAATTTGCCTTGTCTTGTCTTGCCTGTATTTGCATTGCCTGGATTTGCCTTTTCTTGCCTTGTCTTGCATGAATTTACTTTTCCTTGTATGGATTTTTCTTGCCTTGCCTTGACTTGCCTGGTTTTGTTTTGTCTTGCCTTGTCTTGCCTGGATTTGTTTTGCCTGGATTTGCTTTGCCTTTCCTTTTCTTGCCTGAATTTTCCTATCCTTGACTTGCCTTGCCTTGTTTTGCCTTGCCTCGATTTGCCTTTCCCTGCATTTGCTTGCCTGGGTTTGCCTTGCCTGATTTTGCCTTGCCTTGCCTAAATTTGTCTTCCATGGATTTGCCTTGCCTTGCCTTTCCTTGCTTGAATTTGCCTTGCCTGGATTTGCATTGCCTTGACTTGCCTGGATTTGCCTTGCCTTCCCTTGTTTGGATTTGCTTTTCCTGGTTTTGTTTTGCCTTTCCTTGCCTTGATTTGCCTTGTTTTGCGTTACCTGGATTTACTTTTTCTTTCCATAATTTGACTGGATTTGCCTTGCCTGGATTTGCTTTACTGGGATTTACCTTGCCTTTCCTTACATTGCCTGGATTTTTCGTGCCTGGATTTGCTTGCCTGGATTTGGCTTGCCTGGATTTGCCTGGTGTTGCCTTGACTGCATTTGCATTACCTAGATTTCCCTTGCCTTGCATTGCCTGGATTTCCCTTGCCTGGATTTGCCTTGTCTTGCCTTTCCTGGATTTGCCTTGGCTTTCCTGGATTTTCCTTGGGTTTCCTGAATTTGCCTTGACTGGATTTGCCTTACCTTGCATTTTCTAGATTTGCCTTGCCTTGAATTGCCTTGTCTTCTTTTGCCTGGGTTTGCCATGCCTGGAATTGCCTTGAATTACGTTGCCTGAATTTTCTTTGCCTAAATTTGTTTTGCCTTGCCTTGCCTGGATTTACCTTACCTGGATTTGCCTTTCCTTAGTTGTCTGGATTTGTTTTGCCTGGATTAGCCTTGCCTTGCCTCGACTGGAATTGCCTTGCCTGGATTTGTCTTGCCTTCCCTTGCCTGGATTTGCCTTCTATGCTTTGCCTTGCCTGGTTTTGCCTTGCCTTGCTTGCCTTGCCTGGATTTGCCTTACCTCTATTTTTTTTGCCTTGCCTTACCTTGCCTGTATTTGCCTTACTTGTATTTGCCCTTCTTTCTCGTGCCTGGATTTGCCTTGCCTGGATATAATTTTTGATGCCTTGCCTGAAATTGTCTTGCCGAAATATGCCTTGCCTTGTTTTGCCTGTATTTACCTTGCCAGGATTTGACTTGCCTTGCCTACTTTTGCCTTGCCTGGAATTGCCTTGCCTTGATTCGCCCTGCCTGAATTTGCATTGCCTTGTTTTGCTTGGAGTTCCCTTGCTGGGATATGCCTTGTTTTGCCTTGCCAAATTTTGCCTTGTTTTTCCCCGCCTGGATTTGCCTTTCCTTTGTTTGCCTTGCCTGGCCTTACCTGGAATTGCTGGCTTGGCTTTCCCTTGCCTTGCATTCTCTGGATTTATCTTGTATGGATTTGCCTTGACTTGTATTGCTTTACATTTCCTGGATTTGCCTTGCCTAAATTTGCCTTGACTTGCTTTGCCTTGCCTGGATTTGTCTTCCCTGGATTTGTCTTGCCTGTCTTGCTTGGAGTTCCCTTGCCAGGGTATGCCTTGTTTTTTCTTGCCTAAATTTGCCTTGTTTTGCCTCGCCTGAGTTTGCCTTTCCTTGGTTTGCCTTGCCTTGCCTTACCTGGAATTCCTGCCTTGAACTTCCCTTGCCTTGCATTCTCTGAATTTGTCTTGCATGGATTTGCCTTGACTTGTATTGCTTTACATTTCCTGGATTTGCCTTGCCTAAATTTGCCTTGACTTGCTTTGCCTTGGCTGGGTTTGACTTCCCTGGATTTGCCTTTCCTTTTCTTGCATTTTTGTTTTTCGATTTGCCTTGCCTTGCCTTGCGTTGCCTGAATTTGTCTCACCTGAATTTGCCTTGCTTGCCTTGCTTGGATTTGTCTTGCCTTGCCTTTCCTTGCCTGAATTTGCCTTGCTTGAATTTATCTTGCCTTTCCTTGCCTTGCTTGTGTTTGCCTTGCCTAGATTTGCCTTACCTTGCCCTGCCTTGCCTGGAATTGCCTTGTCTGGATTTGATTTGCCTGGATTTGGATGCGTTGCTTTGCCTTGCCTGGATTTGACAACCCTGGACTTGCCTTCCTGTGCCTTGTCTGGATTTGCTTGTTTGGATTTGCCTTGCCTTGCCTGACCTTGCCTGGATTTACCTTCCTTGGATTTGCCTTGCCTGGATTTTCCTTGCTTTCCTTGCCTTGCCTGGATTTACCTTTTTTGGATTTGCCTTACCTGAATCTTGGTGGGATTTGCGTTACCTGAATTTTTCTTGCTTTTTTGCCTTGCCTAAATTTGCCTTGCCTGAGCTTGCCTTGTCTTGCCTTGCCTGAATTTGCTTTGCCTAAATTTGCCCTGTTTTTTGTTGCCTGGATTTTCTATGCCTGGATTTGCTTTGCCTGGCCGTGACTAAATTTTTTTGCCTAAATTTGCCTTATCTTGTCTTCCCTACATTTACCTTGCCTGGATTTGTCTTGTCTAGATTTGCCTGAATTTGCCTTGTTTGAATTTGCTTTCTTTTTCTTGCCTGGATTTGCCTTTCCTGAATTTTTCTAGTTTTGCCTTGTCTGCATTTACCTTGACTTGTTTTGCCTGGCCTGCATTTGCCTTACCTAAATTTGTTTTGTTTTGCCTTGCCTGTATTTGCCTTGCTTTAATTTGACTTCTTTTGCCTTGCCTAAATTTGCCTTGCTTAGATTTGCCTTGCCTTGCCTTGCCTGGCCTGGCCTTCACTTTTCTTAATTTCCTTGCCTGGATTTTTTTCTTGCCTTTCTTTGCCTCATTTTGCCTTGTATTGACTTGCCTTGACTTGCATGGATTTGTCTTGCCTGGATTTGGATGCGTTGCTTTGCCTTGCCTGGATTTGCCAAGCCTGAATTTGCCTTCTCTTTTCTCGCCTGGATTTGCCTTGTTTGGATTTGTCTTGCCTTGCCTGGCCTTGCCTGGATTTGCCTTGCTTGGATTTACCTTTCCTGAATCTTGGCTGGATATGCCTTGCCTGGATTTTCCTTGCTTTCCTTGCCTTGTCGGAATTTGCCTTGCCTGGATTTTCCTTGCCTTGTCTTGACTGGATTTGTCTTGCCTAGATTTGGCTTGCCTTTCCTTGCCTGGATTTGCCTTGACTGAATTTTTCTTGTCTTGCCTTGCCTGGATTTGCCTTGCCTGGACTTGATTTTCCTTGCTGTTCGTTGTCTGGATTTACCTTACTTGGATTTGCCTTGCCATGCTTGGATTTGCCTTGCCTGTATTTCCGTTGTTTTCCATTTGCTTTCCTGAATTTGCCTTGCCTGGGTTTACCTTGCCTTGTCTAGATTTGCCTTACCTCGATTTTTTTTTGTCCTGCCATGCCTAAATTCGCCATTTCTGGATTTGCCTTTCCTGGATTTGCCTTGTTTTGCCTTGTCTGAATTATTTTTCCTGGATTTGCTATTTTTTGACTTGCCTGGATTTGCCTTGCCTGGATTTGTCTCGCATTTCCTTGCCTGGATTGTCCTTGTCTTACTTTGCTTGGACTTTCCTTGCCTTGATTTGACTGACGTTGCCTCTTCTTGTTTGGATTTGCCTTGCCTGGATTTGCCTTGCCTTGCTTGCTTTGCCTGGATTTGCCTTACCTGGGCTTGCCTTTTCTTGCCTTGCCTCAATTTGCCTTGTCTGGATTTGCCTTGTTTTGCGTTGCCTGGATTTTTCATGCCTGGATTTGCTTTGCCTTGAATTGCCTGGGTTTGTTTTGCCTTGTCTTCCCTCCATTTACCTTGCCTGAATTTTTTTTGCCTAGCTTTGCCTGGATTGGCTTTGACTTAATTTGCCTTTTTTGCCTTCACTAGATTTGTCTACCCTGAATTTACCTAGCCAGGCCATACGTGGATTAACTTGACTTTTCTTTCTGTGCCTGGAATTGCCTTTACTAAATTTGCCTTGCCTTGACTTGCCTGGATTTGCCTTGCCTGAATTTGCCTCGTTTTGGCTTGCCTGAATTTGTCTTGCCTTGCCTTGCCTTGCCTAAATTTGCCTTGCTTGGATTTTTCTTGCCTTGCCTTGCCTATCCATTTCATGGATATTACTTGCCTGGATTTTCCTAGTCTTGCCTTGCCTTGCCTGATTTTGCCTTGTGTTGCTTTGCCCTGCCTGTATTTGGATGTGTTGCTTTGTCCTGCTTGGTTTTGACTTGCCTGTATTTGCCTTATCTGGTTTTGCCTGGCCTTGCCTTGCCTTGCCTTGCTGGATTTGCCTTGCCTTGCCTGGATTTGCCTTGCCTTGCCTGACCTCCTTCCCTGGATTTGCCTTGCCTTGCCTGGGTTTGCCTGGATTTGCCTTGACTTTATTGGCCTTGTTTTGCCTTGCATAGACTGGATTTGCCTTGTCTGGATTTATTCAGCCTTGCCTAGATTTGCCTTGCCTGGATTTGCCTTGCATTGCCTTGACTTCATTTGCCTTACCTGGATTTGTCTTGGCTTGTTTTGCCTAAATATGCCTTGACTTTCCTTGGTTGGATTTGTTTTGTCTGGATTTGCCTTGTATTGTCTTCTCTGAATTTACCTTGCCTGGGTTTGTCTTCCCTTGCCTTGCCAGAATTTGCCTTGTCTGGATTTGCCTTACCTTGAAATGCCTGGATTTGATATTCCTGGATTTGCCTTACCTTGCCGTGACTTGACTGGACTTGCCTTGACTTGACTGGACTTGCCTTTTCTGAATTTGCCTTGCTATGACTTTCCTTGCCTGAATTTGCCTTGCCTTGACTGAATTTGCCTTGCCTGGATTTTTATTGCTTTGCCTAGCCATGCCTGGATTTGCCTTGCCAGGATTTTCCTTGCTTTGCCTTGCCTGGATTTTCTTTGCCCCAATTTGCCCTGCCTTGATTTGCCTTGCCTGGAATTCCCTTGCCTGGATATGCCTTGTTTTGCCTTGCCTGCATTTGCCTTGTTTTGCCTTCCCTGGATTTGTCTTGCATGGATTTGCCTTCCTTGTTTTGCCTTGCTTTTTCTAGTTTTGCCTTGTCTGGATTTGCTTGCCCAACCTTGCCTTGCCTGGATTTTCCTTTTCTCGATTTTCCTTGCCTTGCCTTGCCTTGTCTTGCCTGGATTTCCCTTTTCTGGATTTTCCTTGTCTTGCCTTGCCTGGATTTGTTTTGCCTGGATTTGCCTCGCCTTGTTTTGCCTAAATTTTTCTTTCCTTTCCTTTCCTTTCCTTTCCTTTCCTTTCCTTTTATTTCCTGGATTTGCCTTGCCTAAACTTACCTTGCCTTGCCTTGCATTTCCTGTGTTTTCCTTGCCTGGATTTGACTTACTTTGCCTTGCCTTGCCTGGATTTACATTGACTTGCCTTGTGTGAAATTGAAATGACTGGATTTGCCTTGCTTGCCTTGCCTTGATTTGTCTTGCCTTGATTTAGCTTGTCTTGCCTTGCCTGGATATGCATTGTCTAGATTTGCCTTGCTTTGCCTTGCTTAAATTTGCCTTGCTTCAATGTGCCTTGCCTTGTCTTGCCTTGAACGGATTTTTTTTTGCCTTGCCTTGCGTGCATTTCCCTTGTCTAGATTTTCATTGCTTTGCCTTGTCTTGACTAAATTTGCCTTGCCTTACCTTGCCTTGTTTGGATTCGCCTATTTTAAATTTGCCTAGTTTTGCCGTGCCTGGATTTGCTTTCTTTTGCCTTGCCTAGATTTCCCTTTCCTAGATTTCTTTTCCCTTGCCTGGAATTGCCTTGCTGTTCCTTGCCCCCTTCCCTGGATTTGCCTTGCCTTGCCTTTTTTTGCCTGGATTTTCCTTGGCTAGATTTTCCTTGTATTTTATTGCCTGGATTTGCCATGCCTTGATTTGCCTTGCCTTGCTTTGCCTGGATTTTCCTTGCCTAAATTTGCTTTTCCTTGTCTTGCCAAAATTTGACTTGCCTTGGTTTGTTTTGCTTTGCCTTGTCTTGCCTAAATTTACTTTGCCTGAATTTGTTTGCTTTGCTTTGCCTGTATTTGCCTTGCTTGAATTTGCCTTTTTTTCCTTGCATGTATTTGTCTTGAATGGATGTGCGTTGCCTTCCCTTGCTTTGTGTAGATTTGCATTGCCTTGCCTTGTCATGCCTGGATTTTCTTTGCTTTTCTTGCCTTGCCTTGCATTTTCTTGCCTTTCCTGGATTTGACTTTCCTGCATTTGTCTTGTTTCACCTTGGCTAAATTTCTTTTACTTGGATTTGCCTTGCCTTGCCTTGCCTTGCCTGTATTTTCCTTGCCTGTACTTTCCTTGCCTTGTTTTGCCTTGCCTTTTCTAGATTTGCCTTCCCTGGATTTGCCTTGCTTTAAGTTTTCTGGATTTGCCTTCCCTGTATTTGCGTTGCCTTGCCTTGCCTGTATTTGCGTTGCCTTGCCTTGCCTGTATTTGATTTTCCTGGCCTTGCCTGGATTTGACTTGCTTCACCTTGCTTGGGTTTGCCTCGCCTGGATTTGCCTAGCCTTCTTTTGCCTTGCCTGAATTTTTCTTTCTTGGATCTGCCTTGACTTGCCTTGCCTTGCCTGTATTTGCCTTACCTAGATTTTCCTTGCCTTGTTTTGCCTGGCTTTTCCCTGACTTGCCTTGCCTTGATTTGCCTTGACATGCATTGCCTGGATTTTCCTTGCCTTGCTTTGCCTTGCCTTGCCTGGATTTGACTTTTCTTGCTGTGCCTTGTCTGGATTTGCCTTAGCTGGATTTGCTTTATCGTGCCTGGATTTGCCTAGCCTGTATTTGCGTTGCCTTCCATTTCACTGCCTGGATTTGCCTTTCCAGGGTTTACCTTGTCTTGCCTTGCCTTGTCAGAATTTGCCTCACCTGGATTTGCCTTGCTTTGCCTTGCCTTGCCTGAATTTGATTTGCCTGGATTCGTCTTGTTTTGACTTGCCTGGATTTACCTTGCCTGGATTTGTCTTACCTTGCCTCTTCTTGCCTGGTTTGCCTTGCCTAGATTTGCCATGTCTTTCTTAAATTTGCCTTTCCTGGATTTGCCTAGCCTTGCTTGATTTGCCAAGATTTGCCTTGCCTGGATTTTTCTTATCTTGCTTTGCCTGTATTTGCCTTTCCTGGGATTTCTTTGTATTGCCTTGCCTCGGTATGCCTTGCCTGGATTTGCCTTGTTTTTCGTTGCCTGGATTTTTCATGCCTGGATTTGCATTGTTTTGCCTTGCCTACATTTGTCTTGCCTGGATTTGCCTTGTCTTGCCTTGTTGTATTTACCTTGCCTGGATTTGTCTTGCCTTGCCTTGTTTAAATTTGCATAGCCTAGATTTGTTATGTCTTGCCTAGATTTCCCTTGTTTGGATTGGACTTGTTTGGATTGGCTTTGCTTGGCTGGCCTTGCCTGCATTTGTCTTACTTGGATTTGCCTTTCCATGCCTGGATTTGCCTTGGCTGTATTTGCGCTGCTTTCTGTTTTCTTGCCTAAATTTGCCTTGCCTGGGTTTACCTTGCCTTGTTTTGCCTTGCCTGGATTTTCCTTACCTGGATTTGCCTTGCCAAAACTTGCCTTGTCTTAATTGCCTGAATTTACCTTGCCTGGATTTTCCTTACCTTGCCTCTCCTTGTTTGCATTTGCCTTGCCTAAATTTGCCATGTCTTGCCTAGATTTCCCTTGCCTGGATTTGCCTTGCCTTGCTTGATTTGCCTTGATTTACATTGCCTAAATTTTCCATAAAAAAATTTCCTTTGCTTTGCCTTGGCTGGATTTGCCTTGCCTAAATTTGCCTTGCCTTGTGTTCCCTACGTTTATTTTGCCTAGATTTGTCTTGTCTAGATTTGCGTGGATTTGCCTTGCCTGAATTTGCTTTTTTTTTGCCTTGCCTGGATTTTCCTTTCCTGGATTTTCCTAGCCTTGCCTTGCCTCCATTTACCTTGACTTGCTCTGCCTTGCCTTGAATTGCCTTCAATGGATTTGCTTTGCCATACCTTGCCTGGATTTGCCTTGCCTGAATTTGCCTTGATTTTCCTTGCCTGAATTTGCCTTGCCTTGCCTTGCCTTGCCTAAATTTGCCTTGCTTAGATTTTTCTTGCCTTGCTTTGCCTTGCCTGGCCTTCACTTTTCTTTATTTGCCTTGCCTTGATTTTTCTTGCCTTGCCTTGCCTTGCCTCAATTTCCCTTTATTGGCTTGCTTTGGATTGCCTGAATTTGGACGCTTTGCTTTACCTTGCCTGAATTTGGACGCTTTGCTTTACCTTGCCTGGATTTGTCAAACCTGGATTTGCCTTCCCTCATCTTACATGGATTTGCCTTATTTGGATTTGCCTTACCTTTCAGGGCCTTGCCTGAATTTGTCTTTCTTGGATTTGCCTTGTCTGAAACTTGGCTAGATTTGCCTTGCCTGGATTTTTCTTGCTTTCCTTGCTTTGCATAAATTTGCATTGTCTTGCCTTGCTTGAATTTGTTTTGCCTAAATTTGCCTAGCCTTGCCTTGACTGGATTTGCCTTGCCTATATTTGGACTGCCTTGCCTTGCCTGGATTTGCTTTGACAGAATTTTTTTTTGCCTTGCCTTTCCTTGCCCAGATTTGCCTTGCCTTGCCTGGTCTGGCCTGGATTGTCCTTGTTTTGTCTTGCCTTGCCTTGCTTGAATTTGCCTTGCCTGGAGTTGACTTTCTTTGCATCGCCTTGCTGAATTTGCCTTACTTGGATTTGCCTTGCCATGCTTAAATTGTCCTCCTTTTGCCTTTCCTTTTCTTGCCAAGGTTTTCCTTGCATGGATTTTACTCGTCTTGCCTTTTCTTGCCATGCCTGAATTTGCCTTGATTGAATTTTCCTTGCCTTGACTTGCCTGTATTTGCATTGCCTGCATTTGTCTTGCCTTGTCTTGGCTGGATTTGCCTTGCCTTGCCTTGCCTGGATTTGCCTTGCCTGGATTTACTTTGCCTTGACTTGCCTTGCTTGTGTTTGCCTTGCCTAAATTTGCCTTACCTTGCCTTGCCTTGCCTGGATTTTCCTTGCCTCAATTTGCCTAGGTTTGCATTGCCTGTATTTGCCTTGTTTTGTTTTGCCTGGATTTGCCTTGATTGGGTTTGCCTTTAGTTTTCCTGCCTGGTATTGCCTTGCATGGATTTGCCTTGCTTTGCCATCCCTGGATTTTCCTGGCCTGGATTTGCCTTGCCTTGCCTTGCTTGGATTTTACTTGCCTAAATTTGCCTTGCCTTGCCTTGCCTTACCTGGATTTGCCTTTCCTTGTCTTGCCTGGATATCCCTTGTCTTGCCTTGCCTTTCCTGGATTTGATTTGCCTGGATTTGCCTTTTCTTCCCTTGCCTTGTCTGCAATTTCCTTGCCTCGTCTTGCCTTGATATTTCTTGCTTGCCTTGCCTTGCCTTGCTTTGCATAGATTTGCCACGCCTGGATTTGCCTTGCCTTGCCTGGATTTGCCTCCCCTGGATTTGCCTTGCTTTGTGTGCCTAAATTAGCCTTGCCTTGCCTTTTCTTGATTAAATTTGCCTTGCCTGGATTTGCCTTGCCTTGACTTGCCTGGATTTGCCTTGCCTTGCATTGTTTAGATTTGCCTTGCCTACTTTTGTTTTGCCTTGCCATGCCTTGACTTGCCTTACCTTTCCTTGCCTTGCCTGGATTTGACTTATCTTGCCTTTCCTTGCCTGGATTTGCCTTGCCTGGATTTTTTTTTGACTTGCCTGGATTTGCCTTGCTGGGATTTAGCTTGCTTTTTCTTACCTTGCCTTAATTTTTCTTGCCTGGATTTGCCTGGTATTGCCTCAACTGCATTTGCATTAAATGGATTTGCCTTGCTTTGCCTTGCCTAAATTTCCCTGGCCTGGATTTAGCTTGCCTTGCCTTTTCTGGATTTGCCTTGCCTTGGCTAGATTTGACTTACGTTGCATTCTCTAGATTTGCCTTGCCTGGATTTACCATGCCTGTATTTGCCTTGAATTCCGTTGAATGGATTTTCCTTGTTTTGATTTGCTTTGCTTTGCCTTGCCTGGATTTACCTTGCCTGAATTTGCCATGCCTTACCTTGCCTTGCCTTGCCTGGATCTGTCTTTTATAAATTTTCCTTGCCTTGCCTTTCCTTGTTTTTATTTGCCTTGCCAGAATTTGCCTTTTTTGCCTTGCCTTGCGTGGATTTTTCTTGCCTGGATTTGCCTTGCCTTGCCTTGACTGTATTTGCCTTGCCTGGATTTGCCTTGCCATTTTTTTGCCTTGCCTGGATTTACCTTGCCTAGATTTTTCTGCGTTGGCTTGGCTGTATTTCCCTTGCATGGATTTGCCTTGCGTTGCATGGCCTGGATTTGCCTAGCCTGTATTTGCCTTGGCTTGCTGTGCCTGGATTTGCCTTGCCTGAATTTGCCTTGCCTTTTCTTGCCTTGCCAGAATTTTCTTTGCCTGGATTTTACTTTCCTGACCTTTTCATGCCTTGCCTGGATTTGTCTTGCCTTGCCTTGCTTGGAATGGCCTTGCCTTGATTTGCCTTGTCTTGCCTTGCCTGGGTTTGCCTTTCCTTTTCTTGCCAAGGTTTTTCTTGCATGGATTTTACTCGCCTTGCCTTTTCTTGCCATGCCTGAGTTTGCCTTGATTGAATTTGCCTTGCCTTGACTTGCCTGTATTTGCATTGCCTGCATTTGCCTTGCCTTGCCTTGCCTTGCCTTGCCTGGATTTACCTTGCCTAGATTTGCCTGCCTGGACTTGGCTGGATATTCCTTGTCTGAATTTGCCTTGCCTTGTCTTGCTCGAATTTCTTTTGCCCTTATTTGCCTTGGCTTGCCTTGCCTTGGTTTGCCTTGCCTAAATTTGCGTTGCCTGACCTTGCCTGGATTTGTCTTACCTGGATTCGCCTTGCCATGCCTTGGTTGGATTTGCCATGCCTGGATTTGTATTACCTTGCCTTGCCTGGATTTTCCTTGCCTTGCTTTGCTTGACTGGCCTTGCCTCTATTTGCCTTGTCTTGTCTTGCCTGAATTTCTTTTGCCTTTCCTGGATTTGCCTTGCCTGTATTTGCCTTGCCTGTATTTGCCTTTTCTTGTCTTGCCTTGCATAAATTTTTCTTCCCTTGCCTGGATTTTTCTTGTCTTGCCTTGCCTTGTTTTGTCTTGTCTTGCCTTGCTTTGCCTGAATTTTGCTTTCCTGAATTTGCCTTTCCTGGTTTTACCTTGCCTTGCCTTAATTTGCCTTCCCTGGATTTGTCTTGCTTTGCCATGTCTGGATTTGCCTTGCCTTGCATTGTCTTGCTTGGATTTGCCTTTCCTGAATTTACCTTGATTTGCCTTGTTTGGATTTGCCTTCCCTGGTTTGTTTTGCCTTGCCTTGCCTTGCCTTGCCTTGCCTTGCCTTGCCTGAATTTTTGTTTGGCTTAACTTGCCTGGAATTGTTTTGTTTGGATTTTTCTTGCTTTGCCAGGATTTGCCTTGAATGGATGTGCCTTGCCTTTTCTCAACTTGACTAAATTTTCCGTGCCTGGATTTGTTTTACTTGCCTTTACTTGCCTGGATTTGCCTTTCTTAAATTTACCTTGCCTTATCGTACCTTGCCTGGATTTTCCTTGCCTGCAGTTGCCTGGTATTGTTCGACTGCATTTGCATTACCTGAATTTGCCTTGACTTGCCTTTCCTTGCCTAAATTTTCCTTGCCTGGATTTGCCTTTCCTTTTCTAAATTTGCGTTGCTTTTCCTGAATTTGCCTTGCCTGGATTTACCTTACCTTGCATTCTTTAGATTTGCCTTGCATGGATTTGTTTTGTTTTGCCTTGCCTGGATTTGCCATTACAAAATTTACCTTGAATTGCATTGCCTGGATTTTTTCGTTTGGATTTTTTTTTTTCGCCTTGTCTTTCCTGGATTTGCTTTGCTTTGACTTGTCTGGATTTGCCTCACCTGGATTTGCATTGCCTTGCCTTGCTTGGATTTGACTCTTCTTGCCTTTCCTTGCCTGGATTTTCCTTGCCTGGATTTATCTTGCCTTGCCTTGCCTTGCTTGTGTTTGCCTTGCCTGGATTCGCCTTCCCTTACTTTGCCTTGCTGGAATTGCCTTGCCTGGATTTGATTTCCCTTGCCTTGTGGAGATTTGAATTGATGGGATTTGACTTGCCTTGCCTTGCCTAAATTTCCCTTGCATCAATGTGCCTTGCCTTGTCTTGCCTTGACTGGATTTGCCTTGCCTTGCATTTCCTTGTTTGTATTTGCCTTGCCTTGCCTTGCTTAGATTTGCCTTGCTTCTATTTTCCTTGTTTTGACTTGCCTAAATTTGCCTTGTTTTTTCTTGCCTGTGTTTAACTTGCATGGATTTGCCTTGCCTTGCCTTCCATGAACTCGCCTTGCCTGAATTTGCCTTGCCTTGCCTTCCATGAACTCGCCTTGCCTGAATTTGCCTTGCATTGCCTTGCCTTGCAAAGATTTAACGTTCTTGGATTTGCATTGTTTTGCCTTGCCTGGATTTGCCTTGCCTTGCTTTTTCTGAATTTCCCTTTTCTGGATTTGCCTAGCCTAGCCTTGCCTTGCCTGAATTTGCCTTGCCCGAATTTGCCTTGCCCTGATTGACTTGCCTGGATTAGCCTTGCCCTGACTTGAGTTGCCTGGATTTGATTTGCCTGAATTTACCTTACCTTTCCTGTCTGGATTTGCCTTGTCTGTATTTGCCTTGACTTGGCTTGCCTGGATTTGATTTGTATGAATTTGCCTTGCCTTGCCTGGACTTGCCTGGATATGTATTGCTTTACCTTGTCTGAGTTTGCCTTGCCTGTATTTGCCTTGCCTTGTCTTGACTGGATTTGCCTTGTGTTGCCTTGCCTGGATTTGCCTTGCCAGGATATGCCCTGCCTTGCCTTGCCTGAATTTACCTTGCCTGAATTTGCATTGCCTTGCCTTGCCTAGATTTACATTGCCTGAATTTATCTTGCATTGCTTTGCCTAGATTTGCCTTGACTGGATTTGCCTTGACTTATCTTGCCTGAATTTGCCTTGCTTGGATTTGCCTTGCCTTGCTTTGTTTGAATTTGCATATCTTGGTTTTGTTTGGCCTTGCCTTGACTGAATTTGCCTTGTTTGTGTTAGCCTTGCCTTGCCTGGCCTTACCTGAATTTGACTTACTTGGATTTGACTTGTCTTGCCTGTATTTGCATTGCTTTCTGTTTCCTTGCCTGAATTTGCCTTGCCTGGCTTTACATTGCCTTTATTTGCCTTGACTGAATTTGCCTTACCTGGATTTGCCTTGCCTTGCCTTGGCTGGATTTGTCTTACCTGGATATGCCTTGCCTTGCCTTGCCTTGCCTTTCCTGGATTTGCTTTTCATAAATTTGACTTTTCTTGCCTTGCCTGGACTTGCCTTACCTTGCCTCTTTGCCTGGTTTTGCCTTGCCTAGATTCGCCATGCCTTGCCTACATTTGGCTTGCCTGGATTTGCCTTGCCTTGCTTGCTTTGCCTGGATGTGCCTTGCCTGGATTTGCCATACTTTCCTTGCCGGGATTTGCCTTGCCTTGGCTTGTCTTGCATGCCTTGTCTGGATTTGTTTTGCCTGGATTTGCCTTATTTTGTCTTGCCTGGATTTTCCATGCCTGGATTTGCTTTGCCTTGCATTTCCTGGCCTTCACTTTCCTTGAATTGCCTTGCCTGGATTTTCCTTTTTTTGCCTCGCCTTGCCTCGTTTTGCCTTATATTCCCTTTCCTTGACTTGCCTGGATTTGGATGGGTTGCTTTGCCTTGCCTGCATTTGCCAAGCCTCGATTTGCCTTCCCTTGCCTTACCTGAATTTGCCTCGTTTCGATTTTCCTTGCCTTGTCTGGCCTTGCCTGGATTTACCTTGCTTTCCTTGCCTTTTCTGAATTAGCCTTGCCGGGTCTTGCCTTCTCTTGCCTTGCCCAGATTTGCATTGAATGGATTTGCCTTGTTTTGCATTGCCTGAGTTTTTTATGCCTGGATTTGCTTTGCCTTGCCTTGCCTATATTTGCCTTCACCAAATTTGCCTTGCCATTTCTTTCCTACATTTACCTTGCTTGGATTTGTCTTGTCTAAATTTCTCTGAATTTGCCTTGCCTGAATTAGCTTTTTTGCCTTTCATGGATTTGCCTTCCCTGAATTTGCCATGCCTTCCCTTGCCTTCATTTACCTTGATTTATTTTGCCTTGCCTGAATTTGACTTGCCTGGATTTGCCTTGCTTAAATTTGATTTGTCTTGTTTTGCCTTCCCTAAATTTGCCTTACTTAGATTGGCCTTGCCTTGCCTGGCCTGGCCTTCACTTTTTTTGATTTGCCTTGCCTCGATTTTTTTTTGCCTTGCCTTGCCCTGCCTTATTTTTCCTTGTATTGCCTTGCCTTGACTTGCCTGGATTTGCTTTGCCTGGATTTGAATGCGTTGCTTTTTCTTGCCTGAATTTGCCTTCCCTTTCCTTACCTGGGTTTGCCTTGTTTGAATTTGCTTTGCCTTGCCTGGCCTTGCCTGAATTTGCCTTGCTTGGATTTGCCTTGGCTGAACCTTGGCTGTATTTGTCTTACCTGGATTTCCTTGCTTTCCTTGCCTTGCCTAAATTTACATTGCATTGCCTTGCTTGAATTTGCCTTTCAGGGATTTGCCTTGCCTAGATTTACCCTGCCTTTCTTTGCATGGATTTGCCTTGCCTGGATTTTTTTTTGCTTTGCCTTGCCTGGATTTGCCTTGCCTGGACTTGGCTTTTCTTGCTTTGCCTTGCCTGAATTTTTCTTACTTGGATTTGCCTTGCCATGCCTGGATTTGCCTTGCCTGTATTTGCGTTGCCTTTCATTTTCTTGCCTGGATTTGCCTTGCCTGAGTTTACCTTGCCGTGCCTTGCCTTGTCTGGATTTGCCTTGCCTTGTTTAACTAGAATTTGCCTTGCATGGATTTTTTTTGTCTTGCCTTGCCTGGATTTGCCTTGCCTAGATTTGCTTTACCTTGCCTCTCTTTGCCTGGATTTACCTTGCCTAGATTTTTCATGTCTTGCCTAGATTTGCCTTGCCTGAATTTGCCTTGGCTTGCTCGCTTTGCCTGTATTTGCCTTGCCTGAATTTGTCTTATTTTGCCTTGCCTGAATTTGCCTTGCCTGGGATAGCCTTGTATTGCCCTGCCTGGATTTGCCTTCCCTAGATTTGCCTTGTTTTGCATTTCCTGGATTTGCCTTGCGTGGATTTGCCTTGCCTTGCCTTCTTTACATTTACCTTGCCTTAATTTGTCTTGCCTAGATTTGTCTGGATTTGCCTTGCCTGTATTTGCCTTTCCTTGCCTTGCCTGGATTTGTCTAGCCTTGCCATGCCTGCATTTACCTTGACTTGACTTGCCTTGACTGAATTTGCCTTTGCTGGATTTGCCTTGCCTGTATTTCTTGGCTTGCCTTGCCTCGGTTTTCCTTTCCTAGATTTGTCTTTCCTGGCCTTGCCTGGATTTCCCTTACCTGGATTTGCCTTGCCTTGTTTTGCAAGAATTTGCCTTGCATAAATTTTTCTTTTCTTGCCTTGCCTGGACTATTTGCCTTACCTTGCCTCTCCTTGCCTGGATTTGCCTTGCCTAGATTTTTTATGTCTTGCCTAAATTTTCCTTGCCTGAATTTGCCTTGGCTTGCTCGCTTTGCCTGGATTTGCCTTGCCTGGATTTTCCTTACTTTGCCTTGCCTGAATTTTCCTTTTCCTTGGATTGCCTTGTATTGCCCTGCCTGGATTTGCCTTGTTTTGAATTGCCTGGATTTGCCTTGCATGGATTTGTTTTGCCTTGCCTTCTTTACATTTATCTTGCCTTGATTTGTCTTGCCTAGATTTGTCTGGATTTGCCTTGCCTGTATTTGCCTTTCCTTGCCTTGCCTGGATTTTTCTAGCCTTGCCTTGCCTGCATTTACCTTGACTTGCCTTGCCTTGCCTGAAATTGTCTTCTCTGTATTTGCCTTGTTTTGTCTTGCCTATATTTGCCTTGCCTGTATTTCCTTGACTTGCCTTGCCTCGATTTGCCTTTCATAGATTTGTTTCGCCCGACCTTGCCTGGATTTGCCTTACATTGCCTGGACTGCATTTGCCTTACCTAAATTTGCCTTGCCTTGCCTTGCCTTGCATGAATTTTCCTTACTGGATTTTTCTTTCCAGGCCTTGCCTAGCCTGGATTTACCATGCCCTGACTTGCCTTGTTTGGATTTACCTTGCCATGCTTTGCCTGGATTTTCCTGGTCTTGGTTTTGACTTGCCTTTTCTTGCCTTGCATTGACTTGCCTGGATTTGCCATGACTGGATTTGCCTTGCCTAGATTTGCCTTGCCTTCCCTTTTCTAGGATGAATTTGCCTTGCCTGTATTTTCCTTGCCTAGATTTGCCTTGTATTGCCTTGTTTAAATTTGCCTTGCCTGGATTTGTCTTCCCTTCTTTTGCCTGGATTTGCCTTGTCTAGATTGGCTTTATCTTGAAATGCCTGGATTTGATTTGCCTGGATTTGCCTTGCCATGTCTTTCCTGGATCACCTTGCTATTTCATGCCTTGCCTGGATTTGTCTTGCCTTGTGTTGCCTGGATTTGCCTTTCCTTGCATTGCCTTGCCTGGATTTGCCTTTCCTTGCCTTGACTAGTCATAATTTGCCTTGCGGGGATATGCCTTTCCTTGCCTTAATTTGCTTTGCCTATATTTGCCTTGCCTTTCCTTGCCTGGATTTTTCTTGCCCGGATTTGCCTTAAATGACCTTGTCTGGATTTTTCTTGCCTGTGTATGCCTTCCCTTGGCTTGAGTGGACTTGACTTGTGTGGATTTGCCTTGCCTTGAATTGCCTGGATTTGTTTTTCCTGGATTTGCCTTGCTACACCTTACCTTGCCTGAATTTGTCTTGCTTGTATTGGCTTGCCAGCATTTTCCTTGCCTCTATTTTTTTTTGGTCTTGGCTTACCTTGCCTGGTTCTGCCTTGCTTGTATTTTACTTGCCTTCCCTTGCTTCAATTTTTCCTGCCTGTATGTGCCTTGCCTTGCCTTTCCTGAAATTCCCTTGCCTGGATATGCCTTGTTTTGCCTTGCCTAAATTTGCCTTGTTTTTTGTTGCCTGGATTTGCCATGCTTAGGATTTTCTTGCCTTGCCTTGCCTATCCTTGCCTTGATTTGTCCTACCTTGCCTTGCCTGGATTTTCCTTGCCTTGCCTTGCCTCGATTTCCTTGCTTGAATTTCCCTGGATTTGTCTTGCATGGATTTTCCTTGCCCCGTGTTGCCTTGCCTTGTTTGGATTTGCATAGCCTGGATTTGCCTTGCCTTGCCTTGCTTTGCCTAGGTGTGACTTCCCTAAATTTTTCTTTTTTTTTTTTTTTTTTTTTGAATATTTATTTATTTATTTATTTATTTATTTTTTAATTTTTTTTTTTTATTGCATTATAGGTTTGGGGGTACATGTGCAGAACGAGCAAGATAGTTGCATAGGTACACACATGGCAGTGTGCTTTGCTGCTTTCCTCCCCTTCACCCACACTTGGTATTCATCCCCAGGCTATCCCCCCCAGCCCCCCCCTGCTGTCCCTCCCCCATTCCCCCCAACAGTCCCCAGTGTATAGTAGACCGCCTCTCTGTGTCCACATGTTCTCATTTTTCTCACCCACCTATGAGCGAGTATATGCGGTATTTCTTTTTCTGTTCTTGTGTCAGTTTGCTGAGAATGATGTTCTCCAGATTCATCCATGTCCCTACAAAGGACACAAACTCATCATTTTTGATTGCTGCATAATATTCCATGGTGTATATGTGCCACATTTTCCCAGTCCAGTCTATCATCGTTGGGCATTTGGGTTGGTTCCAGGTCTTTGCTATTGTAAACAGTGCTGCAATGAACATTCGTGTGCATGTGTCCTTATAGTAGAACGATTTATAATCCTTTGGATAGATACCCAGTAATGGGATTGCTGGGTCAAATGGAATTTCTATTTCTAGGTCCCTGAGGAATCGCCACACTGTCTTCCACAATGGTTGAACTAATTTACACTCCCACCAACAGTGTAAGAGTGTTCCTATTTCTCCACATCCTCTCCAGCATCTGCTGTCTCCAGATTTTTTAATGATCGCCATTCTAACTGGTGTGAGATGGTATCTCAATGTGGTTTTGATTTGCATCTCTCTAATGACCAATGACGATGAGCACTTTTTCATATGTTTGCTGGCCTCATGTATGTCTGCTTTCGTAAAGTTTCTGTTCATATCCTTTGCCCATTTTTGAATGGGCTTGTTTGTTTTTTTCCTGTAAATCTGTTTGAGTTCTTTGTAAATTCTGGATATCAGCCCTTTGTCGGATGCGTAAACTGCAAAGATTTTTTCCCATTCTGATGGTTGCCGATTCACTCTAGTGACTGTTTGTTTTGCTGTGCAGAAGCTGTGGAGTTTGATTAGGTCCCATTTGTCTATTTTGGCTTTTGTTGCCAATGCTTTGGGAGTTTTGTTCATGAAGTCCTTGCCTACTCCTATGTCCTGAATGGTTTTGCCTAGATTTTCTTCTAGGGTTTTTATGGTGTCGGGTCTTACGTTTAAGTCTTTAATCCATCTGGAGTTAATTTTAGTGTAAGGTGTCAGGAAGGGGTCCAGTTTCTGCTTTTTGCACATGGCTAGCCAGTTTTCCCAACACCATTTATTAAATAGGGAATCCTTTCCCCATTGCCTGTTTTTGTCTGGTTTATCAAAGATAATATGGTTGTAGATGTGTTGTGTTGCCTCCGATGCCTCTGTTCTGTTCCATTGGTCTATATCTCTGTTTTGGTACCAGTACCATGCTGTTTTGATTACTGTAGCCTTGTAGTATAGTTTGAAGTCTGGTAGCGTGATGCCTCCCGCTGTGTTCTTTTTGCTTAGAATTGACTTGGCTATGCGGGCTCTTTTTTGGTTCCATATGAAATTCATGGTGGTTTTTTCCAGTTCTGTGAAGAAATTCAATGGTAGTTTGATGGGGATAGCATTGATTGTGTAAATTACTTTGGGCAGTATAGCCATTTTCACGATATTGATTCTTCCTAACCACGAACATGGAATGTTTCTCCATCTGTTTGTGTCCTCTCTTATTTCATTGAGCAGTTGTTTGTAGTTTTCCTTAAAGAGGTCCCTTACATTCCTAGTGAGTTGTATTCCTAGGTATTTTATTTTCTTTGTAGCAATTGTGAATGGCAGTTCGTTCTTGATTTGGTTCTCTTTAAGTCTGTTATTGGTGTATAGGAATGCTTGTGATTTTTGCACATTGATTTTATATCCTGAGACTTTGCTGAAGTTGCTTATCAGTTGCAGGAGCTTTTGGGCTGAGGTGATGGGGTCTTCTAGGTATACTATCATGTCGTCTGCAAATAGAGACAATTTGGCTTCCACCTTTCCTATTTGAATACCCTTTATTTCTTTTTCTTGCCTGATTGCTCTGGCTAGAACTTCCAGTACTATGTTGAATAGAAGTGGTGAGAGAGGGCATCCTTGTCTAGTGCCAGATTTCAAAGGGAATGCTTCCAGTTTTTGCCCATTAAGTATGATATTGGCTGTTGGTTTGTCATAAATAGCTTTTATTACTTTGAGATATGTTCCATCAATACCAAGTTTATTGAGGGTTTTTAGCATAAAGGGCTGTTGAATTTTGTCAAATGCCTTCTCTGCATCAATTGAGATAATCATGTGGTTTTTGTTTTTGCTTCTGTTTATGTGGTGAATTACATTTATAGACTTGCGTATGTTGAACCAGCCTTGCATCCCCGGGATAAATCCTACTTGATCATGATGGATAAGTTTTTTAATGTGCTGTTGCAATCGGTTTGCCAGTATTTTATTGAAGATTTTTGCATCTATGTTCATCATGGATATTGGCCTGAAGTTTTCTTTTCTTGTTGAGTCTCTGCCAGGTTTTGGTATCAGGATGATGTTGGTCTCATAAAATGATTTGGGAAGGGTTCCCTCTTTTTGGATTATTTGGAATAGTTTCAGAAGGAATGGTACCAGATCCTCTTTGTGTGTCTGGTAGAATTCGGCTGTGAACCCATCTGGACCTGGGCTTTTTTTGTGTGGTAGGCTCTTAATTGCTGCCTCAACTTCAGACCTTGTTATTGGTCTATTCATAGTTTCGGCTTCCTCCTGGTTTAGGCTTGGGAGGACACAGGCATCCAGGAATTTATCCATTTCTTCCTGATTTACTGGTTTATGTGCATAGAGTTGTTTGTAGTATTCTCTGATGATGGTTTGAATTTCTGTGGAATCTGTGGTGATTTCCCCTTTATCGTTTTTTATTGCATCTATTTGGTTGTTCTCTCTCTTCTTTTTTATCAGTCTGGCTAGTGGTCTGTCTATTTTGTTGATCTTTTCGAAAAACCAGCTCTTAGATTTATTGATTTTTTGAAGGGTTTTTCTTGTCTCTATCTCCTTCAGTTCTGCTCTGATCTTAGTTATTTCTTGTCTTCGGCTAGGTTTTGAGCTTTTTTGATCTTGCTCCTCTAGCTCTTTCAATTTTGACGATAGGGTGTCAATTTTGGATCTCTCCACTCTTCTCATGTGGGCACTTATTGCTATATATTTTCCTCTACAGACTGCTTTAAATGTGTCCCAGAGATTCTGGTACGTTGTGTCTTCATTCTCATTGGTTTCAAAGAACTTCTTTATTTCTGCCTTCATTTCATTGTTTATCCAATCAACATTCAAGAGCCAATTGTTCAGTTTCCATGAAGCTGTGCGGTTCTGAGTTATTTTCTGAATTCTGAGTTCCAACTTGATTGCACTATGGTCTGAGAGACTGTTTGTTATGATTTCAGTTGTTTTGCATTTGCTGAGGAGTGCTTTACTTCCAATTATGTGGTCTATTTTGGAGTAGGTGTGATGTGGTGCTGAGAAGAATGTATATTCTGTGGATTTGGGGTGGAGAGTTCTGTAAATGTCTATCAGGTTTGCTTGTTCCAGGTCTGAGTTCAAGTCCTGGATATCCTTGTTAATTTTCTGTCTGGTTGATCTGTCTGCTATTGACAGTGGAGTGTTAAAGTCTCCCACTATTATTGTGTGGGAGTCTAAGTCCCTTTGTAAGTCATTAAGAACTTGCCTTATATATCTGGGTGCTCCTACATTGGGTCCATATATATTTAGAATCGTTACCTCTTCTTGTTGTATCGATCCTTTTACCATTATGTAATGACCTTCTTTGTCCCTTTTGATCTTTGTTACTTTAAAGTCTATTTTATCAGAGATGAGAATTGCAACTCCTGCTTTTTTTTGCTCTCCATTTGCTTGGTAAATCTTCCTCCATCCCTTTATTTTGAGCCTTTGTGTATCTTTGCATGTGAGGTGGGTCTCCTGGATACAGCACACCCATGGGTTTTGGTTTTTTATCCAATTTGCCAGTCTGTGTCTTTTGATTGGTGCATTTAGCCCATTTACATTCAGGGTTAATATTGTTATGTGTGAATTTGATACTGCCATTTTGATGCTAGCTGGCTGTTTTGCCCGTTGGTTCATGTACATTCTTCATTTTGTTGATGGTCTTTAGCATTTGGTATGCTTTTAGGATGGCTGGAACTGGTTGTTTCTTTCTATGTGTAGTGCCTCTTTCAGGAGCTCTTGTAAAGCAGGCCTAGTGGTGACAAAATCTCTGAGTACTTGCTTGTTCGTGAAGGATTTTATTTTTCCTTCACTTATGAAGCTCAGTTTCGCTGGATATGAAATTCTGGGTTGAAAGCTCTTTTCTTTAAGGATGTTGAATATTGGCCCCCACTCTCTTCTGGCTTGTAGAGTCTCTGCTGAGAGATCTGCTGTGAGTCTGATGGGCTTCCCTTTGTGGGTGACCCGACCTTTCTCTCTGGCTGCCCTTAGTATTTTCTCCTTCGTTTCAACCCTGGTGAATCTGACGATTATGTGCCTTGGGGTTGCTCTTCTTGCAGAGTATCTTTGTGGTGTTCTCTGTATTTCCTGGAGTTGAGTATTGACCTGTCTTGCTAGGTTGGGGAAATTTTCCTGGATAATATCCTGAAGAGTGTTTTCCAGCTTGGATTCATTCTCTTCGTCACATTCTGGTACACCTATCAAACGTAGGTTGGGTCTCTTCACATAGTCCCACATTTCTTGGAGATTTTGTTCATTCCTTTTTGTGCTTTTTTCTTTAATCTTGGTTTCTCGTTTTATTTCATTGAGTTGATCTTCAACTTCTGATATTCTTTCTTCTGCTTGGTCAATTCGGCTGTTGATACTTGTGCATGCTTCGCGAAGTTCTCGTGTTGAGTTTTTCAGCTCCTTCAATTCATTCATATTCCTCTCTAAGTTGTCCATTCTCGTTATCAATTCCTCGAATCTTTTTTCAAATCTTTTTTCAAGGTTCTTAGTTTCTTTGCACTGGTTTAGAACATGTTCCTTTAGCTCACTGAAGTTTCTCATTATCCACTTTCTGAAGTCTGATTCCGTCATTTCGTCACATTCATTCTCCGTCCAGCTTTGTTCCCTTGCTGGTGAGGAGTTTTGGTCCTTTTTTGGAGGTGAGGTGTTTTGGTTTCGGGTGCTTTCCTCCTTTTTGCGCTGGTTTCTTCCCATCTTTATGGATTTATCCGCCTGTTGTCTTAGTAGTGGCTGATTTTTCAATTGGGTCTCTGTGTGGACACTGAGATTGTTGATGATGAAGTATTTCTGTTACTTAGTTTTCCCTCTAATGATCTATCCTCTCTGCTGTATGAGTGCTGAGGTCCACTCCAGGCCCTGCTTGTCTGGGGTATACCTGCAGCAGCTGCAGAACAGTGAGGGATGATATCAGTTTCTTTTTCTGCTGCCCTTGTTCCAGAATGATGCCAGCCAAATGTCAGTCTGATTAGTCCTTTTCTGGGGTGACTCCTTGGATATACAGAGGTCAGGGAGCTGCTTGAGGAGACAGTCTGTGCTTTATAGGAGCTCCAGTGCTGAGCTGTGAGCTCCGTTGTTCATTCAGGGTTGTTGGGAGGTTATGTCTGCTGCAATAGAACTCATAAAACACCACTCTTTTTTTTTTTTTTTTTTTTTCACCCTTAGATGCTCTGTCTCAGGGAGTTGGGGCTTTCTTTATGAGTATCTGTTGCACTGTCCTGCCCCACTAGGTGGCAGTCTATTCACTATTTGCCTGCCGGGGCTCTGACCTCCTAAGGCGGGTCCGCCCTGTTGCGGCCCGGCGGACTCTCTCTGTTATGGCAGGTTGCCTCGGCAACGGCAGGCTGCGTCAGTCCTGGGCGGTACTTAAGTGGGGGTGCACTTTGTCAGGAATGGTGGACGCCCCTCCCTGACCGGGCTGCACCGTCCTAAATGCCGGCAACAAAACTCTCAGCCCCAAGCGCCTCCAGTCGCCGCCCTGCTTGTCCCCGTGAGCGTGGGACCCGCCGAGCCCGATCACCCTGCTCCCTGCCTCAGAGTCCGTCCTCTCTCTCTCTCTCTCTTCCTCTCCCCAAGCTGAAAGGTCGACTCTCTCACTGGCGCCCCAGGAGCCTGCCGATAGGGCACTGGGATCCGTGCGATCTCCCGTGCCGCTGCCCACTACCCCGGCTCAGATCACGCTTCCCAGGAAACTCCTGGTCTGGCTCATTGTCCAAGTCCTGTTCAATCAGATGGACATGCCAATCTGCCCTTCCAAATCTCAGATTGCCGGTTTAACAGGGCACCCAGACCAGTGAGTTCCGCGCCGGGTCCCGCTGCAGCGCCGGCTGAAGAGGCGGCGGGAGCCGGTTGCGTTAGCCGGCTGCTAGCATCCCGTGTCTCTCCCACACCTGGGACTTTCAACGCTCTGTGGGCATAAAAGGAACATCCGAGAATGCGGCTAGGACTCACCCTCTGCGCCTTCACCGAGAGCTGCAATCCTGAGTCACCTCTACGACGCCATCTTGCCTCCCTCCTCCCTACTTCCCTAAATTTTTCTTGCCTTGCTTTGCGTTGTGTTGCCTGGATATTTTTTTCAGCATTTGCCTTGCCTTAATTTTGCCTGGATTTGCCTCGCCTGGATTTGCCTTGCCTGGATTTGCCTTGCCCAGGTTTGCCTTAACTTGCCTTGCCTGGATTTACCTTGCCTGACTTTACCTTCTTTTGCCTTGCCTGGATTTGCCTTGTCTGGGTTTGCCTTGTTTTGGAATTCCTAGATTTGATTTGCCTGGATTTTTCTTGTCTTGGCTTGCCTTGCCTGGACTTTCCTTGCCTGGATTTGCCTTGCCTTGCCTTTCCTGGGTTTGCCTTTCTATGCCTTGCCTTTCCTGGATTTGTTTTTTCTTACCTTGACTTGCCTAGATTTACCTTGTCTTTATTTTTTTTGCCTTGCATTACTTTGCCTGAATTTGCCTTGCTGTATTTGCTTCACATTCTTTCTTTGAATTTGCCTTGCCTGGGTTTGCCTTGCCAAAATATGCCTTGCCTTGCCTGGATTTGCCTTGCCAGAATTTGCCTTGCCTAGCCATGCCTTGTTTTGCCTTGCCCAGACTTGCCTTGCTTTGCCTTGCCTGGGTTTGCCTTGCCCTGATTTGTCTTGCCTGGATTTTTTGGGTCTTGCCTTGCCTGGATTTGCCTGGCCAGGATTTGACTTGCGTTGCCTTGCCTTGGCTGGATTTGTATTGCCTGCATTTGCCTTGATTTGCCTTTTATGTCTTGCCTGGGTTGGCCTTGCCTTTCCTGGCCTTACCTTGCCTTGATTTGCCTTACCGGGATTTGCCTTAATTTGCCTTGCCTGGATTTGACTTGCTTGGATTTACTTTATCTTGCCATGCCTGGATTTGCCTTTCGTTGAAATGCCTGGATTTAATTTGCCTGGATTTGCCTTGCCTTGCCTTGCTTTTTCTGGACTTGCCTTGCCTGGATTAGCCTTTCCTTTCCTTTCCTGGATTTGACTTGATATGCCTTGCCATGCCTGGATTTGCCTTGCCTTACCTTGCCTTGCCTGAATTTGTTTTGCCTTGCCTGGATTTCCCTTGCCTTTATTTTCTTTTTGCCTTGCCTTACCTTGCGTGAATTTGCCTTACCTGGATTAGCCTTGCCTTCTCCTGACTAAATTTGCCTTGCCTGGATTAGCCTTGCCTTCTCTTGCCTAAATTTGCCTTGCCAGGATTTGCCTTGCCTTGTTTTTCTTGAATTTTCCTTGCCCGGGTTTTTCTAGATTTGTCTTGCCTGGATAAGCTTTTTTTTGCCTTCCCTGGATTTGCCTTGCCATACTTTGCCTTGCCTTGCCTTGCCTGGAATTGCCTTGCTGGGATTTGCCTTGGCGTGACTTTCTCAAATTTGCATTGCATGGATTTGCCTTGCCTTGTGTTGTCTTGCCTTGCCTGGATTTGCCTTGTCTGTATTTTCCTTGTCTAGATTTGTTTCGCCTTGCCTTTCCTTGCCTGAATTTGCCTTCAGTGGATTTGCCTTGCCTTTCCTGGATTTGCCTTGCGTTGCCTTGCCTTAACTGGATTTATTTTTGCCTTGCTTTATCATGCCTTGCCTGCATTTGCCTTGCCTAAATTTGCCTTGCGTTGACTTGCCTGGTTTTGCCTCACTGGATTTGCCTTTCCTTCTTTTACCTGGATTTGTCTTGGCTGGATATTCATTGCCCTGCCTTGCTTTGCCTAGATTTGCAATGTCGTGCCTTGTCATGCCTGAATTTTCTTTGCCTGAATTTGCCTTGCCTTGCATTTTCTTGCCTTGCCTATATTTGTCTTGACTGAATTTGTCTTGCCTTGCCTTGTCTAGATTTGCCTTACCTGGATTTGCCTTGTCTTGCCTTGCCTGGATTTGCCTTACCTGGATTTGCCTTGTCTTGCCTTGCCTGGATTTGCCTTGCCTTTCCTGGATTTGTTTTTCCTGGATTTGTTTTTCCTGTATTTGCCTTGCCTTGCCTTGGCTTGATTTGCCTTGGCTGAATTTGCATTGCCTTGTCTTGCCTGGATTTCCTTATCTTGACTTGCATGGATTTGTTTTGCTTGGATTTGCCTTTCCTGGGTTTTCCTTGCCTTGCCTTGCCTTGCCTGGATTTGCCTTTCCTCGCCTTGCATCCTTCCCTGGATGTGCCTTGCCTTCAATTTTTTTGCCTGAATTTGCCTTGACTTTATTGTCTTTGTTTTTCCTTATCTAGCCTGGATTTGCCTTGCCTTGCCAGGGTTTGCCTGGCCTTTCCTTGCCCTGCCTGAATTTTTTTGGCCTGGGTTTGCCTTACCTTGCATTGCCTGGATTTGTCTTGCCTTTCCTAGATTTGTCTTGCGTTGTCTTGCCTTGACGGAATTTTTTTTGCCTTGCCTTATCATGCCTTGCCTAAATTTGCCTTGCCTAAATTTGCCTTGCCTTGAGTTGCCTGGTTTTGCTTTGCCTGGATTTGTCTTTCCTTGCTTTACCTGGATTTGTCTTGGCTGAATGTTCATTGCCTTGCCTTGCTTTGCCTAGATTTGCAATGCCATGCCTTGTCATGCCTGAATTTTCTTTGCCTGGATTTGCCTTGCCTTGCATTTCCTTGCCTTGCCTATATTTGCCTTGACTGTATTTGTCTTGCCTTGCCTTGTCTGGATTTGCCTTACCTGGATTTGCCTTGCCTTGCCTGGATTTGCCTTGCCTTTCCTGGATTTGTTTTTCCTGTATTTGCCTTGCCTTGCCTTGGCTTGATTTGCCTTGGCTGAATTTGCATTGCCTTGTCTTGCCTGGATTTCCTTGTCTTGACTTGCATGGATTTTTTTTGCTTGGATTTGCCTTCCCTGGGTTTTCCTTGCCTTGCCTTTCCTGGATTTGCCTTTCCTTGCCTTGCCTTCTTCCCTGGATATGCCTTGCCTTCAATTTTTTTGCCTGGATTTGCCTTGGATTTATTGTCTTTGTTTTTCCTTACATAGCCTGGATTTGCCTTGCCTAGATTTTTCTTGTTTGGCATGGGTTTGCCTTGTATTGCCTTGACAGTGTTTGCCTTACCTGGATTTGCCTTGCCTTGCTTTGCCTTGCTTTGCCTTGTCTGGATTTGCCTTGCCTTGCCTTTCCTGGATTTTTCTTATCTTGCCTGGATTTGTCTTGTATTGCCTTGACTGAGTTTGCCTTACCTGGATTTGCCTTGCCTTGCCTTGCCTTGCCTTGATTTGCCTTGCCTGGAGTTGCCTTTCCTTGCCTTGCCTGGATTTGCCTTGCCTTGCCTTGTCTTGCCTGCATTTGCCTTGCCCATATTTGTTTATCTCGCCTTGCCTGAATTTCCTTTGCCTCTATATGTCTTTTCTTGCCTTGAGTAATTTTTTCTCTGAATTTGCTTGGCCTTGGTGTGCCTGAATTTGTTTTGCCTAAATTTGCCTTGCCTTTCATTTACTGGAATTGACTTGCCTGGGTTTGTCTTGCTATGCCTTGTCTTGCATAAATTTTTTTTGCCTTGTCTTGCCTTGCCTGGATTTTCCCTGCCTGGATTTTTTTGCCTTGCCTTACCTTGCCTGAATTTCCCTTGCTTGTATTTGTTTTACCTTCCCTTGCCTGAATTTTCCTTGCCTGTGTTTGCCTTCCATTGCTTTACCTGGATTTGCCATGCCAGGTTATGCCTTGTCTTGTTCTGCCTGAATTTTTTTTCCAGGATTTGCCTTGGCTTGCCTTGCCTGTATTTGCCTTGCCTCAATTTTCCCTGCCTGGATTTGCCTTGCCTTGCCTTGCCTTGCCTTGCCTGGAATATTCTTGCCTGGCTATGCTTTGTTTTTTCTTGCCTGGATTTGCCTTGTTTCACCTCTCCTGGATTTGACTTGATTGGCTTTGCCTTGTTTGCTTTGCTTGTATTTGCCTTGCCTTGACTTCCCTAAATTTGTCGAGCCTGGAATTGTTTTTCCTTGCCTTGAGTTGCTTGAATTTTCCTTGCCTTGCGTTTATTTTGCCTAGATTTTTCTTGCCTTGATTTACCATGCCTTGACTTGCCTGTGTTTTCCTTGTCTGGATTTGCCTTACCTTGCCTTGTTTGCCTGGATTTGCCTTAACTGAATTTATCTTGCCTTGCCTTGCATGAATTTGTATGGAAAAAATTTGTCTTGCCTTGTGTTGCCTAGATTTGCCTTGCTTCAATGTACCTTGCCTTGTCTTGCCTTGCCTGGATTTGCCTTGTTTTGCCTTGTCTTGCATGGATTTGCATTGCCTAGATTTGCCTTGCCTTGCCTGCATTTGCCTTGCCTTGCCTTTCCTAGGTTGGTTTTGCCTTGCCTTGATTTGCCTTGTTTTCCCTTTTCTGGATTTGCCTTGTTTTGCCTTGCCTGGATTTGCCTTGCCTTGCCTTGCCTTGCCTGGAATTGCCTTGCCTGGATTTGCTTGTCTTGCCTTGCCTAGATTTGCTTGTCTTGCCTTGCCTGGATTTTCCTTGCATGGATTTGCCTTGCCTTGATTGGCCTTCTCAGGATTTGTCTTGCATTTTTTTACCTGGATTTGCCTTTCTTGGATTTTCTTTCATAAATTTGCCTTGCCTTGCCTTACCTTGTTTGTATTTTTCTTGCCTGGATTTTACTTGCATTGCCTTGCCTTGCCTGGATTTCTTTGTCCTGGGTTTGACTTGCCTTGCCTTGCATTTCCTGGATTTGTGTTTTCTGCATATTCCTTGCTTTGTTTGGCCTGGATTTGCCTTGCTGTGATTTGCCTTAAATAGCGTGCCTGGATTTGCCTTGCCTGGATTTGCATTGCCTGGATTTGCCTTGCCTTGGTATGCCTAAATTTTATATGCCTGGATTTGTCTTGCCTTGCCTTTTGTCCTGGACTTCCCTTGCCTGGATTTGCCTGGTCTTGCGTTTCTTGATTTGCCTTTCTATGTCTTGCCTTGACTAAATTTGCCGTGAATTGCCTTGCCTTCATTGAATTTGCCTTGCCTTTTTTTACATTACTTACCTTGCCCGAATTTGCTTTGCCTGTATTTGTTTTGCCATCTCTTTCCTGAGTTTGGCTTCTATCGGTTTGCTTTCTCTTGGTTTGATTTGCATTGCCTTGCCTGGATTTGAATTGCCACAATTTGCCTTGCCTGGATTTGACTTGCTTTGCCTTGCCTATATTTCTCTTGCCTGAATTTTCCTAGATTTGCTTTGCCTGGATTTGCCTTTTTTTGCCTAGTCTGTCTTTGCCTTGCCTTGCATTGCCTGGAATTGCCTAGCCTTGATTTGCCTTGACTTGCCTTTCCTTTATTTATCTTGCATGGATATGTCTTCCGTTCTGTTGCCTTGCCTTGCCTAAATTTGCCTTGCCCAGATTTGGCTTGCCTTGCCTTGATTTATTTTCCCTTGATTTGCCTTGCCTTCCCTTGCCTTGCCTGGATTTCCCTTGCTTTGACTTTCCCGGATGTTTCTTTTCTAAATTGGTTTTGCCTTGACTTGCCTTGCCTGGATTTGCCTTGCCCTGGCTTAACTTGCCTGGATTTGCTTTGCCTTGCCTTGCCTTGCCTAGATTTCTCTTTCCTGGATTTGGCTTGCCTTGCCTTGCCTTGCCTGTATTTGCCTGTATTTGCATTTCCTGCATTTGTCTTGCCTTGCCTTGCTGTTTCTGGATTTGCCTTGTTTTGCCTTGCCTTGCCTGGATTTGCCTGGCTGGGATTTGCCTTGCCTTACCTTGACTGGATTTGCCTTGCCTTACCTTGACTGGATTTGCCTTGTCTGGATTTGCCTTGCCTTAAAATGCCTATATTTAATTTGCCTGGAGTTGCCTTCCCTTGCCTTGCCTTGCCTGGAGTTGCCTTGCCTGGATTTGCCTTGCTGTAACTTGCCTTATCTGGTTTTGCCTTGCATTGCCTAGCCATGTCTGGATTTGCTTTGACTTCATTTCTTAAACTTTTTTTATTTTGCCATAATTTTCTTTCCTATTATTTGTCTTGCCTTCTCTTGCCTGGTTTTGCCTTCCCTGGGTTTGCCTGTCATTGCCTTGCATAAATTTGTTTTCTCAGGAGATGACTTGCCTTGCCTTACCTTGCCTGGATTAGCCTGGCCAGGATTTGCTTTTCTTGCCTTCTCTTGATTTTATTTTATTTTTTTTTAATTTTTATTGCATTATAGGTTTTGGGGTACATGTGCAGAATGTGCAAGATAGTTGCATAGGTACACACACGGTAGTGTGTTCTACTGCCCTCCTCCCCTTCACCCACACTTGGCATTCATTCCCAGGCTATCCCACCCCAGCCACCCCCACTGTCCCTCCCCCATTCCCCCAATAGACCCCAGTGTGTAGTAGACTCCCTCTCTGTGTCCATGTGTTCTCATTTTTTCTCACCCACCTATGAGTGAGTATATGCGGTATTTCTTTTTCTGTTCTTGTGTCAGTTTGCTGAGAATAATGTTCTCCAGATTCATCCATGTCCTTAAAAAGGACACACACTTATGATTTTTGATTGCTGCATAATATTCCATGGTGTATATGAGCCACATTTTCCCAGTCCAGTCTATCATCATTGGGCATTTGCGTTGGTTCCAGTCCTTTGCTATTATAAACAGTGCTGCAATGAACATTTGTGTGCATGTGTCCTTATAGTAGAATGATTTATAGTCCTTTGGATATATACCCAGTAATGCGATTGCTGGGTCAAATGGAATTTCTATTTCTAGGTCCCTGAGGAATTGCCACACTGTCTTCCACAATGGTTGAACTAATTTACACTCCCACCAACAGTGTAAGAGTGTTCCTATTTCTCCACATCCTCTCTAGCATCTGCTGTCTTCAGACTTTTTAATGATCGCCATTCTAACTGGCGTGAGATGGTATCTCAATGTGGTTTTGATTTGCATCTCTCTAATCACCAGTGATGATGAGCATTTTTTCATATGTTTGCTGGCCTCATGTGTGTCTTCTTTTGTAAAGTATCTGTTCATATCCTTTGTCCATTTTTGAATGGGCTTGTTTGTTTTTTTTTTCCTGTAAATCTGTTTGAGTTCTTTGTAAATTCCGGATATCAGCCATTGATGCGTAAACTGCAAAGATTTTTTCCCATTCTGATGGTTGCCCATTCACTCTAGTGACTGTTTCTTTTGTCATGCAGAAGCTGTGGAGTTTGATTAGGTCCCATTTGTCTATTTTGGCTTTTGTTGCCAATGCTTTTGGTGTTTTGGTCATGAAGTCCTTGCCTACTGCTATGTCCTGAATGGTTTTTTCTAGATTTTCTTCTAGATTTTTTATGGTGTTGGGTCTTATGTTTAAGTCTTTAATCCATCTGGAGTTCATTTTAGTGTAAGGTGTCAGGAAGGGGTCCAATTTCTGCTTTCTGCACATGGCTAGCCAGTTTTCCCAACACCATTTATTAAATAGGGAATCCTTTCCCCATTGCTTGTTTTTGTCTGGTTTATCAAAGATAATAGGTTGTAGATATGTTGTGTTGTCACTGATCCTTCTGTTCTGTTCCATTGGTCTATATCTCTGTTTTGGTACCAGTACCATGCTGTTTTGATTACTGTAGCCTTGTAGTATAGTTTGAAGTCTGGTAGTGTGATGCCTCCCTCTGTGTTCTTTTTGCTTAGAATTGACTTGGCTATGCGGGCTCTCTTTTGGTTTCATATGAAATTCATGGTGGTTTTTTTCAGTTCTGTGAAGAAATTCAATTGTAGTTTGATGGGGATAGCATTGATTGTGTAAATTACTTTGGGCAGTATAGCCATTTTCACGATATTGATTCTTCCTAACCACGAACATGGAATGTTTCTCCATCTGTTTTTGTCCTCTCTTGTTTCATTGAGCAGTGGTTTGTAGGTTTCCTTGAAGAGGTCCGTTACATTCCTTTCAAGTTGTATTCCTAGGTATTTTATTTTCTTTGTAGCAATTGTGAATGGCAGTTCGTTCTTGATTTGGTTCTCTTTAAGTCTGTTATTGGTGTATAGGAATGCTTGTGATTTTTGCACATTGATTTTATATCATGAGATTTTGGTGAAGTTGCTTATCAGTTTCAGAAGCTTTGGGCTGAGGTGATAGGGTCTTCTAGGTATATTATTTTGTCGTCTGCAAATAGAGACAATTTGGCTTCCACCTTTCCTATTCAAATACCATTTATTTCTTTTTCTTGCCTGATTGCTCTGGCTAGAACTTCCACTACTTTGTTGAATAGGAGTGGTCAGAGAGGGCATCCTTGTCTAGTGCCAGATTTCACAGGGAATGCTTCCAGATTTTTTCCATTAAGTATGATATTGGCTGTTGGTTTGTCATAAATAACTTTTATTACTTTGAGATATGTTCCATCAATACCAAGTTTATTGAGGGTTTTTTAGCATAAAGGGGGCTGTTGAATTGTGTCAAATGCCTTCTCTGCGTCAATTGAGATAATCATGTGTTTTTTGATTTGCTTGTATATGTGGTGAATTACATTTATAGACTTGCGTATGTTGAACCAGCCTTGCATCCCCAGGACGAATCCTTCTTGATCATAATGGATAAGTTTTTTAATGTGCTGTTGCAATCGGTTTTCAAGTATTTTATTGATGATTTTTGCATTTATGTTCATCATGGATATTGGCCTGAAGTTTTCTTTTCTTGTTGAGTCTCTGCCAGGTTTTGGTATCAGGATGATGTTGGTCTCATAAAATGATTTGGAAAGGATTCCCTCTTTTTGAATTATTTGGAATAGTTTCAGAAGGAATGGTACTAGATCCTCTTTGTGTGTCTGGTAGAATTCAGCTGTGAACCCATCTGGACTTGGGCTTTTTTTTGTGTGGTAGGCTCTTAATTGCTGCCTCAACTTCAGACCTTGTTATTGGTCTATTCATAGTTTTGGGTTCCTCCTGGTTTATGCTTCAGAGGACACAGGCGTCCAGGAATTTATCCATTTCCTCCTGGTTTACTAGTTTATGTGCATAGCGTTGTTATTAGTATTCTTTGATGATGGTTTGAATTTCTGTGGAATCTGTGGTGATTTCCCCATTATCGTTTTTTATTGCATCTATTTGTTGTTCTCTCTTTTCTTTTCTATCAGTCTGGCTAGTGGTCTGTCTATTTTGTTGATCTTTTTGAAAAAACAGCTCTTCTATTTATGGATTTTTTAAGGGTTTTTCTTGTCTCTATCTCCTTCAGTTCTGCTCTGATCTTAGTATTTCTTGTCTTTGGCTATGTTTTGAGCTTTTCTCATCGTGCTCCTCTAGCTCTTTCAATTTTGATGATAGGGTGTCAATTTTGCATCTCTCCACTCTTCTCATGTGGGCACTTATTGCTATATATTTCGCTCTACAAACTGCTTTAAATGTGTCCCAGAGATTCTGTTACGTTGTGTCTTCATTCTCGTTGGTTTCAAAGAACTTCTTTATTTCTGTCTTCATTTCATTGTTTATCCAATCAACATTCAAAAGCCAGTTGTTCAGTTTCAACGAAGCTGTGCGGTTCAGTTATTTCCTGAGTTCTGACTTCTAACTTGATTGCACTATGGTCTTAGAGACTGATTGTTATGATTTCAGTTGTTTTGCATTTGCTGAGGAGTGCTTTACTTCCAATTATGTGGTCAATTTTGGAGTAGGTGTAATGTGGTGCTGAGAAGAATGTATAATCTGTGGATTTGGGGTGGAGAGTTCTGTAAATGTCTATCAGATTTGCTTGTTCCAGGTCTGAGTTCAAGTCCTGGATATCCTTGTTAATTTTCTGTCTGGTTGATCTGTCTTCTATTGACAGTGGAGTGTTAAAATCCCCAACTATTATTGTGTGGGAGTCTAAATCTCTTTGTAAGTCATTAAGAACTTGCCTTATATATCTGGCTGCTCCTGCATTGGGTCCATATATATTTAGAATCGTTAGCTCTTCTTGTTGTATCGATCCGTTTAGCATTATGTAATGACCTTCTTTGTCCCTTTTGATCTTTGTTGCTTTAAAGTCTATTTTATCAGAGATGAGAATTGCAACTCCGCCTTTTTTTTTGCTCTCCATTTGCTTGGTAAATCTTCCTCCATCTCTTTATTTTGAGCCTTTGTGTATTTTTGCGTTTGAGGTGGGTTTCCTGGATACAGCACACCGATTTTTTTGTTTTTTTATCCAATTTGCCAATCTGTGTCTTTTGATTGGTGCATTTAGCCCATTTACATTTAGGGTTAATATTGTTATGTGTGAATTGGATACTGCCATGTTGATGCTAGCTGGCTGTTTTGTCTATTGGTTCATGTGCATTCTTGATTTTGTTGATGCTCTTTAGCATTTGGTATGCTTTTAGGATGGCTGTTACTGGTTGTTTCTTTCTATGTGTAGTGCCTCTTTCAGTAGCTCTTGTAAAGCAGGCCGACTGGTGACAAAATCTCTGAGTACTTGTTGGTTCATGGAGGATTTTATTTTTCCTTCACTTATGAAGCTCAGTTTGGTTGGATATGAAATTCTGGGTTGAAAGTTCTTTTCTTTAAGGATGTTGAATATTGGCTCCCACTCTCTTCTGGCTTGTAGAGTCTCTGCCGAGAGATCTGCTGTGAGTCTGATGGGCTTCCCTTTGTGGATGACCCGGCCTTTCTCTCTGGCTGCCCATAGTATTTTCTCCTTCATTTCAACCCTGGTGAATCTGTCAATTATGTGCCTTGGGGTTGCTCTTCTGGCGGAGTATCTTTGTGGTGTTCTCTGTATTTCCTGGGGTTGAGTATTGACCTGTCTTGCTAGGTTAGGGAAATTTTCCTGGATAATATACTGAAGAGTGTTTTCCAGCTTGGATTCATTCTCTTCATCACATTCTGGTACACCTATCAAACGTACGTTGGGTCTCTTCACATAGTCCCACATTTCTTAGAGATTTTGTTCATTCCTTTTTGTGCTTTTTTCTTTGAACTTGGTTTCTCGTTTTATTTCATTGAGTTGATCGACTTCTGATATTCTTTCTTGTGCTTGGTCAATTTGGCTGTTGAGACTTGTGCATGCTTCGCGAAGTTCTCGTGTTTTTTAGCTCCTTCAATTCATTCATATTCCTCTCTAAGTTTTCCATTCTTGTTATCAATTCCTCGAATCTTTTTCAAATCTTTTTTCAAGGTTCTTAGTTTCTTTGCACTGATTTAGAACATGTTCTTTTTGCTCACTGAAGTTTCTCATTATCCACATTCTGAAGTCTGATTCCGTCATTATGTCACACTCATTCTCCATCCAGCTTTGTTTCCTTGCTGGTGAGGAGTTTTGATTTTTTGTAGGAGGTGAGGTGTTTTGGTTTTGGGTGTTTTCCTCCTTTTTGCGCTGCTTTCTTCCCATCTTTATGGATTTATCCACCTGTCGTCTTAGTAGTTGCTGATTTTTCAGTTGGGTCTCTGTGTGTACGCCCAGATTGTTGATGATGAAGTATTTCTGTTACTTAGTTTTCCTTCTAATGATCTAGCCCCTCTGCTGTATGAGTGCTGAGGTCCACTCCAGGCCCTGCTTGTCTGGGATATACCTGTAGCAGCTGCAGAATTGTGAGGGATGATACCAGTTTCTTCTTCTGCTGTCTTTGTTCCAGAATGATGCCCGCCAAATGTCAGTTTGATTAGTTTTTTGGGGGGGTGACTCGTTGGATATACAGGGGTCCGGGAGCTGCTTGAGAATATGGTCTGTGCTTTATAGGAGCTCCAGTGCTGAGCTGTGAGCTCCTTTGTTCATTCAGGCTTGTTGCGAGGTTGTTTATGTCTGCTGCAACAGAACTCATAAAACACCACCCTTGTTTTTTCCCCCTTAGATGCTCTGTCTCAGGGAGTTGGGGCTTTCTTTATGAGTATCTGTTGCACTGTCCTGCCCCACTAGGAGGCAGTCTATTCACTATTTGCCTGCCGGGGTTCTGCCCTGTTAGCGCAGGTCCGCCCTGTTGCTGCTGGGCTCCGTTCTGCTGTGGAGCACTCCCCCCTCCTGCCGGAGTGTCTCTGTTATGGCAGGTTGCCTCAGCAATGGCAGGCTGCGTCAGCCCTGGGCGGTACTTCAGTAGGGGCGGATTGCGTCAGAAGTGGTGGACGCCCCTCCCTCACCGGGCTGCACCGTCCTAAATGCCAGCAGCAAAACTCTCAGCCCCGAGCACCTCCAATCGCCACTCTGCTTGTCCCCGTGAAGGTGGGACCTGCCAAGCCTGATCACCCCACTCCCTGCCTCAGAGTCTGTCCTCTCTCTCTCTCTTCCTCTCCCCAAGCTAAAAGCTTGACTCTCTCACTGGCGCCCCAGTAGCCTGCTGATAGGGCACTGGGATCCGTGCAATCTCCTGTTCAGCTGCCCACTGCACCAGCTCAGATCACGCTTCCCAGGAAACTCCTGGTCTGGCTCATTGTCCAAGTCCCGTTCAATCAGATGGACATGCCAATCTGCCCTTCCAAATCTCAGATTGCCGGTTTAACAGGGCACCCAGACCAGTGGGTTCCGTGCCGGGTCCCACTGGTGCCGGCCGAAGTGGCCGCATGAGCTGGCTGTGCTAGCCGGCTGTACTAGCGTCCCGTGTCTCTCCCACACCTGGGACTTTCAACGCTCTGTGGGCAAAAAAGGTCCATCTGAGAATGCAGCTAGGACTCACCTTCTGCGCCTTCACTGAGAGCTGCAATTCTGAGTCGCTTCTACGATGCCATCTTGCCAGCAGGACCCCTTGTCTGGATTTTAATTGCCTCGATTTGCCTTAAATAAATTTGCCTTGCATTGCCTTGTATGGATTTTTCTTTCCTGCATTTGCCTAAATTTGCCTTGCCTGGATTTGCCTTTTTTGGCCTGGCCTGGATTTCCTTGCATGGGTTTGCATTGACTTGCCTTGCCTGGAATTGCCTAGCCTGGATTTGCCTTGACTTGCCTTCTCTGGATTTGCCTTGCATGGATATGTCTTTTTTTGTGTTTCCTTGCTTTTCCTGGATTTGCCTTCCCTAGTTTTGCCTTGCCTTAACTTGCCTGGATTTCCGTTGGCTTGCCTTGTGTGAATTTTTCTTGCCTAAATTTGCCTTGTTTTGACTTGCCTTGCCTTGCCTGAATTTCCCTTGTCTGGATTTTGCTTGCCTTGCCTTGCCTGGATTTGTTTTGCCTTTTTTTTCTTTGCCTGAATTAGCCCTGCTTTGTCTTGCCTGAATTTGCCTTGCCTTGCATTGCCAGGATTTTCCTTGCCTTGCATTTCCTTCCCTGGATTTATCTTGCCTTGCCTGTATTTACCTTGACTGGATTTGCCCTGCCTTGCCTTGCCTGTATTTTCCTTGCACGGATTTGACTTCACTTGCCTTGCCTAAATCTGCCTTGCCTGGATATGCCTTCCCTTGCCTTGAGTGGATTTCCCTTGTCTGGATTTGCCTTCCCTTAACTTGCCTGAGTTTGTTTTGTTTGGATTTGCCTTGTCTTGCTTTGACTAAAGTTGCCTTACCTGGATCTGTTTTGCCTTCCCTTGCCTGGGTTTGCCTTGCTGTGCCTTGCCTTTTTTGAATTTTTCTTGCATAACCTTTCCTTGTCTGGATTTGGCTTGCCTTTATTTTTATTGCCTTCACCTACCTTTCTGGATTTGCTTTGCTTGTATTTGCGTTCTTTTTTCTTGCCTAGATTTGTCTTGCCTGGGTATGATTTTCATTACTTTATCTGAATTTGCGTTGTCAAAATATGCATTGTTTTGTTTAGCCTGGTTTTCCCATGCCAAGATTTGCCTTGATTTGCCTCACCTGGATTTGCCTTGACTGGGTTTGTCTTGCCTTGCCTTACATGTATTTGCCTTGGCTTGTCTTCCCTGGATTTGTCTTTCCTAAATTTGCCTTTTTTTGACTTGCCTTCATTTGCCTTGCCTGGAATGGCCTTGTCTTGTCTTAATTTGCCTTGCCTTGATTTTCCTTGCTTTGCTTACCCTGCCGTGCCTGAATTTGCCTTGTCGGGTTTAGCCTTAAATTGCCTTGCCTGAATTTGCATTGCCTGGTTTTGCCATCTCTTACCTTGAGTGGATTTGCCTTGTCTGGATTTGCCTTGCCTTGACTGGCCTGGATTTCTTTTGCCTAGATTTGCATTGCCTTGCCTTGACTGGAATTGCCTTGCCTGTATTTGATTTGCCTTCACTTACCTGGATTTGTTTTGCTATGCCTCACCTCGCCTGCATTTGCCTTGCCTTACCTTGCATTGCCTGGATTTGTTTTGCCTAGATTTACCTTGACACGCCTTGCCTGGATTTGTCTTGCATGGATTTGCCTTGTCTTGCCTTGCCTGGATTTGCCTTGCCTGGTTTTGATTTCCCATGTCTTTTCTGGACTTTCCTTTCTTGCCTAAATTTAAATTTCCTGAATTTGGCTTGCGTTGTTTTTCCTTGATTTGCCTTTCCTTGGTTTGCATGGATTTGCCTTGCCTTGCCTTGCATTGGCTGAATATTTTTGCCTGGTTTTCCTTTCCCTTGTCTTGCCTGGATTTGCCTATCATAAATTTGCCTTGCGTTCTCTTGCCTACATTTGTCCTGTTTGAATTTGCTATGCCTTGCCTGTTTTTGCCTGATTTTTTGCTTGCATTTGCATTGCCTGAACTTTGCTGTAATTGCCTTGCTTGCCTTGCCTTCTTTGACTTTGCATTGTTTTGCCTTGCTTGAATTTGCATTGTCTAAATTTGCCTTGCCTTGCCTTGTCTTTCCCTGCCTTGACTTGCCTTCCATTGCCTGGATTTTCCTTGCCTTGCCTCATTTTGACTTGTCTTGCCTTGCCTTCACTTGCCTGGATTTGCCTTGCCTAGATTTGGATTCGTTGCTTTGCCTTGCCTGAATTTGCCTTGCCTTGAATTGCTGAATTTGCCTTGCCTGAATTTGCTTTGTCTTGCGTTGCCTAGATTTGCCATGCCTGGATTTGCCTTGCCTTGCATGGCCTGGATTTTCCTTGCCTGGATTTTCTTTTTCTTGTCTTGCCTGGATTTGCCTTCCCTGAATTTGTTTTGCCTTGCCTTGCCTTGTCTAAATTTGCCTTGCCTTGCTTTCGTTGGTTTCTTTTGCCTGAATTTCCCTATTTTTAAATTTTTATTGCATTTTAGATTTTGGAGTACATGTGCAGAACGTGCAAGATAGTTGCATAGGTACACACATGGCAGTGGATTTTGCTGCCTTACTCCTCTTCACCCACATTTGTATTTTTCCTCAGGCTATCCCTCCCCAGCTCCCCACCTTCTGTCCCTCCCCTATTCCCCCAATAGAACCCAGTGTGTAGTAACCCCCTCCCCGTGTCCATATGTTCTCATTTCTCTCACCCGCCTATAAGTGAGCATATGTGATATTTCATTTTTTGTTCTTGTGTCAGTTTGCTGAGAATGTTGTTCTTCAGATTCATTTATGTCGTTACAAAAAACAAAAACTCATCACTTTTTATTGCTGCATAATATTCCATAGTGTATATGTGCCACATTTTCCCAGTCGAGTATATCATTGATAAGCATTTGGGTTGGTTCGAGGTCTGTGCTATTGTAGACAGTGCTTCAATGAACATTCGTGTGCATGTGTTCTTATAGTAGAACGATTTATAGTCCTTTGGAAATATACCCAATAATGGGATTGCTGGGTCAAATGAAATTTCTATTTCTAGGTCCTCGTGAAATTGCCACACTGTCTTCCACAATGGTTGAACTAACTAACACTTCCACCAGCAGTGTAAGAGTGTTCCTATTTCTCCACATCCTCTCCAGCATCTGTTTTCTCCAGATTTTTTAATGATCGCCATTCTAACTGGCATGAGATAGTATCTCAATGTGGTTTTGATTCGCATCTCTTTAATGACCAGAGATGATGAGCATTTTTTCATGTGTTTGTTGGCCTCATGTATGTCTTCTTTTGTAAAGTGTCTGTTCATATCCTTTGCCCATTTTTGAATGGGCTTGTTTGTTTTTTTCCTGTAAATCTGTTTGAGTTCTTTGTAAATTCTGGATATCAGCCCTTTGTCAGATGGGTAAACTGCAAAGATTTTTTCCCATTCTGTTGGTTGCTGATTCACTCTAGTGACTGTTTCTTTTGCCGTGCAGAAGCTGTGGAGTTTGATTAGGTCCCATTTGTCTATTTTGACTTTTGTTGTCAATGCTTTTGTTGTTTTGGTCATGAAGTCGTTGCCTACACCTATGTACTGAATGGTTTTGCCTAGATTTTCTTCTAGGGTTTTTATGGTGCCAGGTCTTATGTTTAAGTCTCTAATCCATCTGGAGTTAATTTTAGTGTAAGGTGTCAGGAAGGGGTCCAGTTTCTGCTTTCTTCACATGGCCAGCCAGTTTTTCCAACACCATTTATTAAACAGGGAATCCTTTCCCCATTGATTGTTTTTGTCTTGTTTATCAAAGATTATATGGTTGTAAATACGTTGTGGTGCCTCTGATGCCTCCGTTCTGTTCCACTGGTTTATATCTCTGTTTTAGTAGCAGTACCATGCTGTTTTGATTACCGTAGACTTGTAGCATAGTTTGAAGTCTGGTAGTGTGATGCCTCCTGCTGTGTTCTTTTTGCTTAGAATTTACTTGGCTATGCGGGCTCTCTTTTGGTTCCATATGAAGTTCATGGTAGTTTTTTCCAGTTCTGTGAAAAAATTTAATGGTAGCTTGATGGGAATAATGTTGATTCTGTAAATTACTTTAGGCAGTATAGCCATTTTCACGATATTGATTCTTCCTAACTATGAACATGGAATATTTCTACATCTTTTTGTGTCCTCTCTTATTTCGTTGAGCAGTGGTTTGTAGTTTTCCTTGAAGAGGTCCCCTACGTTCCTTGTAAGTTGTATTCCTAGGTGTTTTATTCTCTTTGTAACAATTGTGAATGGCAGTTCATTCTTAATTTGGTTCTCTTTAAGTCTGTTATTGGTGTATAGGAATGCTTGTAAATTTTGCACGTTGATTTTATATCCTGAGACTTTGCTGAAGTTGCTTATCAGTTTCAGGAGTTGTGGGCTAAGGTGATGAGGTCTTCTAGGTATACTATTATGTCGTCTGCAAATAGAGACAATTTGGCTTCCACCTTTCCTATTCAAATACCCTTTATTTCTTTTTCTTGCCTGATTGCTCTGGCTAGAACTTCCACTACTATGTTGAATAAAAGTGGTGAGAGAGGGCATCCTTGTCTAGTGCTGGATTTCAAAGGGAATGCTTCCAGATTTTGCCAATTAAGTACGATATTGGCTGTTAGTTTGTTGTAAATAGCTTTTATTACTTTGAGATATATTCCATCAATACCAAGTTTATTGAGGAATTTTAGCATAAAAGTCTGTTGAATTTTGTCAAATACCTTCTCTGCCTCAATTGAGGTAATCATGTGGTTTCTAATTTTGCTTCTGTTTATGAGGAAAATTATGTTTATAGACTTGCATATGTTGAACCAGCCTTGAATCCTCGGGATAAATCTTACTTGATCATGATGGATAAGCTTTTAATGTGCTGTTGCCATCGATTTGCCAGTATTTTATTAAATATTTTTGCTTCTATGTTCATTATGGAATATTGGCCTGGAGTTTTCTTTTCTTGTTGAATCTCTGCCGGGTTTTGGTATCAGGAAGATATTAGTCTCATAAAATAATTTGGGAAGGGCTCCCTCTGTTTTGAATTATTTGTAATAATTTCAAAGAAAATAGTACCAGCTCCTCTTGTGTGTCTGGTAGATTTCAGCTGTGAATCCATCAGGACCTGGGCTTTTTTTGTGTGGTAGGCTCTTAATTGCTGCCTCAACTTCAGACCTTGTTATTGGTCTATTCATAGTTTCGGCTTACTCCTGGTTTAAGCTTGAATTTGTCTTTTCTTGCCTTGCATGGATTTGTCTTGGTTGGATATACGTTGCCCTGCCTTGTTTTGCTTAGATTTGCATTGCCTTGCCTTGTCTTTCCTGTATTTTTTGCCTTGATTTGCCTTGCCTTGCATTTTGTTGCTTTGCCTATATTTGCCTTGGCTGCATTTGTCTTGTCTTGCTTTGCCTTGCCTTGCCTTTTCTGTATTTGCCTTTCCTAGATTTGCTTTGCCTTGCCATTGCTACATTTCCCTTGCCTGAATTTGCCTTGTCTTGTCTTCCATGGATTTGCCGTGCCTAAATATTCCCTGCCTGAATTTGCCTTGCCTGGCATTGCCAGGATTTGCATTGCCTAAATTTTCCTTGTCTGACCTTACCTAAATTTGCCTTACCTTGCCTTGACTTGTCTTGATTTGCCTTGCCTGGATTTGCTTTGTCTTGCCTGGATTTGCCTTGCCTGGATTTGACTTGCCTTGCCTTGCCTTTGTTTGCCTTAACTGGATTTGTCTTGACTGGATTTGCTTTAACTTGCTTTTTCTGGATTTGCCTTGCCTTATTATGCCTTCCCTTGCCTCATATGGATTTTTCTTGCCTTGCCTTGCCTTGATTTTTTTGCTTGCATTTTTCTTGCCTTGCATTGACTGGAATTGCCTTTCCTGTTTGCCTTGCTTTACCTTTCCTGTATTTGCCTTGATTGTATTTACCTTGACTTTTCTTGCCTGGATTTGCCTTGCCTTGGTTTGCTGTGGGGGTCTGGCACGTCTGCTGGGGGGCTTCCGACCAGCAGAGCGCCTCAGCCCCACTCAAATGTTCTCAACCTGGAAGAGGTAGTGCGCAGAAGAGAAGACAAATAGAAAGTGGGGTCTGGAGGACTGCAGGCAATACCAGGACAGCAAGTGCCAAAGCAGCAATTTTATTTGTGCAAACCACAGGTTATATACCTTTTAGCCCTTGAGGAGTGACGTAGATTCCATGGTATCTTGATATAAAATCAAGAACAAAAATCACAAGAAAAGGGGTACAGAAAGCATTACTCATAATCATAGGGTGTAGAGCAAAGGGACAATAAATTTTGTGAAAAAGGGGGTCATAAATCTAAACATATGCTCATCTAAAATAAGTCAAGCAAGCAATAAGATCGTTAATAAGGTACAGCTGGACGTTTCCAAATGTCATTCTAACCTTGCCTATTCATATAGGATTATCTGCAAACAGTATGATTGAGTTAGCAGAGGTAAAGTCATACAGTCATTGTGCAGAGAAGGAATTAGGAGGCACACAATGTCTAACTATACAATGTCTCATTAGACCACAAGGCCTGAGCTCAGCCATTCTGTTGCAAATGTCAGAGGCAAAAATAAATGATTAAAGAATCAGTGCAACCAGACTTCCTCTTTCCCCTTAGCTCAACAGTCTCCAGGAGAGAAGAAACGTGTATGGGCTCAAGCTCCAGATGGCGACGGTCCTGACAAGGGCCCTTCACAGGAGCGATCCCCACATTTCCTCCATTTTTAGATTTTAAATGCAACTCAAAAAGTTTAAGCTGCATATTCTGGAGGGAGGAGAACACAAGGTGAAAGATGAAAGGCAGGCACATGATTAGTAAACAACACAGCCACCAACTGCAATGATTGAAGAAAATGATGGTAGATCGAAGCCTTGAGTCCAAGAAGACAGGGTGTTAACGATGTCACGAGCAATTGTGGCATCCTTAGAAAACTCTCTGCGAGAAGAATCAATAGTATGAATTTGTTGTTGTAATTTAAGAATATCCAATGACACATTATTATGACTCCATATACCTTGCAAGTGAGCCTTAACTAAGGGCCAATTCCATTGAGTATTATTATAGGGAGTATTAGTAACACAAATATACTTGAAATCCACATGACAACGAAGAGTAAGACGATTTTGAATATTATACACCTTATCTCCAATTATGTTAACAGTTTCTTCTAAAGCATTGAGTTTAACCTCAATTTTCTTTTCAATGTCCATTTGAGTTCCCATAGTAACTGAAATATTTTTTGCCAAATGATTAACATAAGAAGCAGGTTGAACACTATGAGCAAGACTAACAGCTGCAGTGGCAGCAGTAGCCACAACAGAAACAATAGCTATAATACTAGTAATGAAAATACCAATAAATCGTTTGGGTCTTAATAGAAGTTCATGAACTTTATGAAAAATTTGTAAGGCTCTTTCATCATACCAATCACCAGAAATGTTAACAGGAAGCAAAACATAAGGAGGTTGATGAACAATCAATATTGTAGAAGTAGGAAACATAGAGGAGTCAATACAATTGGTGAGGGTACAATTAATGCAAGAAATTGAATAATGTCCATTGTTTTCAGAAAAAGAAACATTACCAAGTAAAATAGCATAGGGGGATGCAACACAAGATTGAATGTATATATAACCTTTACCTGGATAGGCACAGCTACGAGAGCCAGCAAAATAATAACTGGGGTACAAAGACAAAAACAATTCCCAAAGAGAGGTATAAGTTGTGCCCTTATCAGTGGTAAAAATAGGAGTGCTCTATCCACCGGGCATTTCATAACGAGTTAGATCTTCATGTGAAGGGTTAGGGATTGACCAATTATAGAAAGTAAATCCAGAAGGCAGAGTATAATACAGAGCTTGTTTTTGATTAGGATAACAAAGTTGCCATGGGGGAGAAGGATCAAAGGGGGTGTTGTCAGAATGACAAAATTGTCGTTCCCTGAAAGGAAAATCAGGAGAACAAATGTTAGGAGATTCTCGAATACTAGGATAAAATAGCGTCCAATCTCTTTTAGAAACAGACTCACCAGGAAAGAGAGTGTGAGGGCCATTGTATGTTTGTAATTGTTTAACTCCTAGAGGAAAGCAGAAGTTTCCAGGAATAGGCGGAGGAGGGGAAAGTTGTAAAGAAACATAATCACTGTAAGAAAACTTATCATATATAAAGGAAGCATAAAAACACATGGGAGGAGCAATGGCCTGAGCTATACAGGCCATTACATTGCCAATTACAATGTGTAATTGGCAAGTTGAGGAGTAACATGAGAGGAAGAAGGAAAGCCAAATATAGAGGTATCATTAATGTAAACAGGAAACCAGGATCATCCCAAGTAACAGGTCTTAAGACAGGTGGATCAGGATCATAAGCCCATAGAGTTTGATGGGTAGAGGGTGGAGAATGAGGAACAGGAAAAGCAGTAGCTTGCTCACAAGTCAAAATAGCAATCATGGCAAGAAACAAAGTAACAGGATTTCTAGAATGTCCTTGTTGCTGAACAAGATCAGAGGCTTCAGTACTAAGATGGCAAAGGTGATTCCAGGAGGGTAAAGGCACATCACGGTATGATGAATTACATCTGTTGTTCTGCCGGGACTGGCGTCTGCGACGAGTAGGAGTCATTACTCGCAGTTGACGAAATCTCGGGATCAAGGAGTTTGGACTTTGTCTGTTGTTTTTGTTCATGCTTTACCAGGCGTTCAGGAACCCAAATAGGTGAATCAGCAGACCTAGGAAAAACACAAACATGTCCTCGTCCCCATATGAGGACTGGATCTGGGCCATGCCACTGATTAGAAAGGGTGTCTTTCCAGATAACTTCAGGGCAAGCCTTATGATCAGGATGCCAAAAGCGATCAGCAGCAGGGCAGTTGTTGTCATCTAAAGTGAGAAAGTTTAGTACATAGAGTGCATGACGAAGCCAGTCATGTGGAGACTTGGAAAAATATACAGTATTGGAATCATGTTTTAGTTTAGATAACAGATTTTTGAGAACAGCATGAGAGTGTTCAACAATACCCTGGCCTTGAGGATTGTAGGGAATACCTGTACTATGAGAGATTGGAAATTGTGAGCAAAATGACTGAAAACTTTTACTGGCATAAGCAGGACCATTGTCAGTTTTTAAAATCTTAGGAGGACCAATAATAGAAAAGACCAAGAGACAATGAGAAATAACATCTTTAACTGCTTCTCTGGTGTGGGCAGAAGCTACAAGAAAATGGGAAACAGTATCAATGGTTACATGAATAAATTTAAGCTTGCCAATAGGAATAAAATGTGTAACATCCATCTGGTAAACATGAGCAGGTTGCAAACCGCGAGGGTTAACTCCAAGATGAACGGTCTGTGGGAGAAAAGAAACACAGGCAGGGCATTGTTTAACTATTTGTCTTGCTTGTTTCCTGGTAATGTGAAACTGTAGTCGGAGACTTCTCACATTTTGATGATGTATAGCATGGGAAGACTCGGCCTGCTGTACAGGAGAAAGGGCAGGAAAAATATTTCGAGTTAAAGTGTCAGCAGCATAATTTCCAGCTGCCAAGGGTCCAGGTAGGTTAGAGTGGCCTCTGATATGTCCTATAAAGAAGGAATGAAATCTGTGTCGAAGAACCTGTTGGAGAGGCAGAAGTAAGGAAATGATGGAAGAGGAGTCTAAGAAAGACAATGGAGCAGTTTCAAGGTTCTGAACTAAGTTAACAACATATTGGCTATCAGAATATAAATTTAAAGGGAAATCCCAATTTGAAAGCACATGTTGAACAGCAAGTAATTCTACTCTTTGTGCAGAGCATTCCTCAGTCTGAAAAAAAAAGATTGATCATTAACTACTCCAGCAGCGATGCCAGATGCTGATCCATCAGTAAAGGCTAAATAAGCGGAAGGCAAAGGGGTTTTTATACAAACTTGTGGAAAAATAAGAGAGCATTGAGAATAAAATTGGAGAAATTTATCAGTAGGATAATTACATAAAATTTTACCAGGATATCCAGCAAAGGCAATTTGCCAAGAATCAGAAAATGTCCAAAGCCATTGTTGTTGTGAATTATTATAAGGAACAACTATTTCTGGTGGTTCACAACCGAAGAGTGTTAGGGCCCTGGAGCGGCCTTTAGCAGCTACAGTGGCCACTAGATCAAAATAAGGGGTGATGACTTTACTCCTGCTAGCTGGCAGATGAAGCCATTCCAACACTCCCTGTTGCCAAAAGACTCCAGTAGGAGTATACTGTGTGTGAAGTACACAATAACACCAAGAAGTTTTCACAGAAGTTCTGGCAAGTTTTTGTTGTCTTAGAGACTCATTAACCAACTGGAAAGCCTGTTTAGCCGGTTCTGTCAGTTGCCTAGGAGACTTAGGATCAGAGGAACCTTTAAGAATGTCAAATAAAGGTTTTAATTGACCTGTAGTTAATTTTAAACTAGGACGTATCCAATTAATATCTCCAAGAAATTTTTGAAAATCATGAAGAGTTTTTAAATGACTTGTAACCAATACAGGAGTCTTAAAGGAAACTTGATGAGAATCAATAAGCCTACCTAGGTAGTGATAGGGAGTAACTAGTTGAACCTTGTCAGTAGCAACAACAAGATTAGCACTTAATAAACATGTCTGCAAGGAGTTATAAATTTCAAAAAGAAGCTCTTCTGTGGGTGCAGCTAAGAGTATGTCATCCATGTAATGTAACAGTAAGGCCTCAGGATACTGATGGCGAAGAGGAGAAAGTACCTTAGCAACATAGGACTGACACAAAGTAGGACTATTTGCCATGCCCTGAGGTAAAACAACCCATTCAAATCTTTCATAAGGTCTGTCATAATGGTAGCTGGTACGCTAAAGGCAAAACGTTTACAATCCTGATGAGCTAGTGGGATGGAAAAGAAACAATCCTTTAAATCAATAACTAACATATGCCATTCCTGTGGAACCACAACAGGGGAGAGCATTCCAGGTTGAAGTGCCCCCATAACCACCATGGTGTCATTAACTTTTCTCAGGTCCTGTAACAATCTCCATTTGCCAGACTTTTTCGTAATAACAAAAATAGGAGAATTCCAAGGACTGTTAGTGGGTCTGATATGGCCCGCTTCGAGTTGCTCCTGAACCAACTTGCGAGCTACTAAAATTTTTTCAGAAGAGAGGGGCCACTGCTCTACCCATATGGGTGCATCAGATATCCAAGTGATAGGATCAGCATGAGTATCAGGAGTTACAGTGGCCCCCTCTGAAAACACCCAAGACCAGCACGGTCAGTTTTCACCTGTACAGGCAGGGGCTCAGAAGAGCCCTGTAGATTTTTACCAAGTCCCTTAGCTGGATGTAATCCTTGTTTAAGCATAATGTCTAAAGCAGGGCTGTGTGTAACCAGGTGAGCCCTCATAGCTTTCAAAATATCTCTGCCCCACAAATTAATGGGAATGCCTGAAAGGACATAGGGGCAAAAAGTACCAGAATGACCATCAGAGTCTGTCCAAGACAATAAAGTAGCAGACTGTTGGGAATTGGAACTCATGCCAATACCTTGTAAAGAGGTTATTGCCACAGTAAGTGGCCAGGCAGTAGGCCAATGTATAGAAGAGATGACTGAAACATCGGCATCAGTGTCCAAAAGTCCTTTAAAAGTTTTACCATTAATGTTAAGGATCATCTCAGGCCTACTAGCCGAGATGGATTGAATCCAATATGCATAAGAAGAGGAGCCAAAATTTTTTGACCCTCTGGTTTTCTTTGATAAAGGATGTCCAATTGATACAGTAACAGGAACTAACAAGAGCTGAGCAAAAGGCTGAGTTGGGTCTATAGTGCAAACGCCCCAAGGAGAACATGCAATTACTTTAACTTCTCCAGTATAGTCATTATCAATAACCCCAGGTATTATCTGTAAACCTCGAAGGGAGGAGGAACTACGTCCAAAAATTAAACCTGTGTACCCAAAGGGGAGAGGGCCATAAATGCCAGTTGGTATTAAATGAACACCCGAGTTAGGTGTTAATACCTGTCGGGTGGAGGAACAGAGTTCAAGTCCTGCACTGTTGGGTGTGGCACGGTGGAGGTCAGAAATGGATTTGTGGTGACTTGCGAAGTTTGTACTAGAGGTGCCCCGATTTGTTGTGGGGGCCGAGGCTTCCCCCTCTGGGAGTTTCCCGAATGGGGTATCAAAGGATTACCTTGTGCATCTCGTTTGGATCTGCACTCATTGGCCCAGTGGTTTCCACGATTACAACGGGGACACTCACCAGGAGGGCGAGTTTTAGATTTCTCTGACATGGGTGGTGCAGGGAGAGCTAAAAGTTGCATAGATGGTTGTGCAGGGGCAGGTAAAGCCAATTGTTGTCCAGATGGGCATTTCTTTGCTACATGGCCAGGTAAACCACAGCGAAAACACTTGATATTAGAATATTGAGACTGTCTCTTTAAGAAAGCGGCTACTGTCATACCATTCTGAGCAGCAGCCATAGCCAAGCCATTTTGATATGCTGTGCCAATATCTGCACACATCCTGATATAATCAGAAATAGTGGCACGTCGCCACGGTCTTATGGCAGCCTGACATGCAGCATTAGCGTTCTCAAAAGTCAATTGTTTGGCCAGCATAGAGCTGGCTTCTTGATTACCAACTTGACGAGTAATTGCCTCTAAGAGACGAGAAACAAATTCTTGATATGGTTCATCAGGTCCTTGGCGAATTTTAGACAGTTCCTCTGTCTTAGCTCCTTGAGATGGAAGTTGTCGCCATGCCTTTAAAGCTAATGTATTAATTTGTAACAAAGCATCATCAGGAAGAGCAATTTGATTTTGTAAAGTTTCAAAAGCACCTCTGCCCATAAGCATATCTAAAGTAACCTGGCTACTGGCACGTTGATTGCGCTCAGACTGATTAAAAGCGGCCTCATCATAATAGGCTTTCCACAACAGAAAATCTCCACCAGAAAGACAAGCTCTAGTTAGTCTTATCCATTCAGCTGGTGGAAAAGCAGCTGTTGAAAAATTTTCTAAAATAGACAAAGTATAAGGTGCTGTTGGGCCATAATGCATGACAGTTTCCTTAAGGTCCTTCAGGAACTTAGGAGGGATAGCTTCATAATGACGGGTAACATTGCCTACATTATCAGTAACTTCTATGAGAGGATATAATGATGTACTATCAGTGTCGACAAAACCCTTATGCATGGACATCATTGCTTGTGTTAAGGGGGAAATGGGAGCAGTGGGCGTGGATCTAATAACCAAAGAATTAGAAGGTACAGAAGATGGTGCCTGAGCAACAGGAAAGCAGTGTTGTTGCAAGGTGAGTGCTTTAGAGCAAAGAAAAAGTAAGTCTCTGACTTGATCAGAAAGGTCCTAGGGAAGGGTAATAGTTACTGGGTTAAGATCACGGCGAGGGTTGTTAGGTGGGGAGACATACCCATCGGGCTCTTTTAAAACAGCTTCTGTCACAAGTTGGCAGGTATCCATAGGTGGATGTCTAGAAGAAGAATGGTTAATACCACACTCCATTTGATCAAGAGGATCAAGTTCAGAAGCAGAAAGTGAAAAAGCAGCAGCAGGGTAAGAAATAGCATTGCGAGAGCAAGGGTGAGCAGGTTCTGCTTGAGAGGAGCAGACAGAGTCTTTAAGTTTAGACCAAACGAAAGTAAAACCTCGGTTTGAGGTAAAGCTTTGTTATGAAAGGCATATTGTTCAATTTTCTCACCAATTACATTCCATGCAGTTTCCTCCAATATTCCTCCTTCTGGAACCCACGGGAAAATTTCACGAATAATGTGCACAAATTCCTCCACAGTTTTTAGCTTAATATCATGTCCATGTGACTTAATCATTTTTTGCAATAATTGTATAAACAAGTTACACTCCTTAGATTCTATATGCCCCATGTTTTACTCCAGATGAAACTTAGAAATTCTGTTTACTTTAACTTGTATGTACAACGAAGAGAAAAATAATTTGATTAATATTATACAAAATCAAAAATAGCTTACTTACAAGAAAAGCCAAACTTACTGCTGCAGCCTCACCTTTATAACTTGAGCGTCACTGTGATCCCTCGTGTCCAGGGTCCCTGTTCGGGCGCCAGATGTGGGGGTCCGGCACGTCTGCCGGGGGGCTTCCGACCAGCGGAGAGCCTCAGCCCCACTCAAATGTTCTCAACCTGGAAGAGGGAGTGCGCGGAAGAGAAGACAAATAGAAAGTGGGGTCTGGAGGACTGCCAGGCAATAGCAGGACAGCAAGCGCCAAAGCAGCAAGTTTATTTGTGCAAACCACAGGTTATATACGTTTTAGCCCTTGAGGAGTGACGTAGATTCCTTTGTATCTTGAAATAAAATCAAGAACAAAAATCACAAGAAAAGGGGTACAGAAAGCATTACTCATAATCATAGGGTGTAGAACAAAGGGACAATAAAGTTTGTAAAAAAGGGGGTCATAAATCTAAACATATGCTCATCTAAAATAAGTCAAGCAAGCAATAAGATCGTTAAAAAGGTACAGCTGGACGTTTCCAAATGTCATTCTAACCTGGCCTATTCATATAGGATTATCTGCAAACAGTATGATTGAGTTAGCAGAGGTAAATAAAGTCATACAGTCATTGTGCAGAGAAGGAACTAGGAGGCACACAATGTCTAACTATACAATGTCTCATTAGACCACAAGGCCTGAGCTCAGCCATTCTGTTGCAAATGTCAGAGGCAAAAATAAAAGATTAAAGAATCAGTGCAACCAGACTTCCTCTTTCCCCTTAGCTCAACAGTCTCCAGGAGAGAAGAAACGTGTATGGGCTCAAGCTCAAGATGGCGAGGGTACTTTCAAGGGCCCTTCGCAGGAGCGATTCCCACAGTTTGCCTTGCGTTGCCTTGCCTGGTTTTGCCATGCCAGGATATGCCTTGCCTTGTTTTGCTGGGATTTGCTTTGCCATTATTTTTCTTGCCTTAACTTGCCTTGCCTGAATTTGCCTTGTTTCAATTTGCTGTGCCCGGATTTGCCTTGCCTTGCCTTCCCTGAAATTCCCTTTCCTGGATATGCTTTGTTTTGCCTTGTCTGTATTTGTTTTGTTTTTATCCCCTGGATTTTTCTTGCCTAGGTTTGCCTTGATTTTTCTTGCCTGGATTTGCCTTACCTTGTCTTCCCTGGTTTTGTCTTGCATAAATTTGCCTTGCCTTGTTTTACCCTGCCTTGCCTGGATTTTCTTTGCCGGGATTTGCTTTGTTTTGTCTTGCCTTGCCTTGCCTTGTGTGAATTTGCCTTGCCTAGATTTGTTTTGCCTTGCCTTGCCTTGCCTTGCTTGGATTTGCCTATTTTTGATTTTCCTAATTTTGTCTTGACTTCTTTTGCCTTGCCTGGGTTTGCCTAGCCTTGCCTTGAATGGAGTTGCTTTGCCTGGATTTGCCTTGCCTTGCTTTTTCTGGATTTTCCTTGCCTTGCATTTTCTTGATTTGTCTTGCTTTGCCTTGACTTGCCTTGCTTTGCCAGAATTATTTTTGCCTGAATTTGCCTTGCGTTGCCTTGCCTGAAATTTTTTTGCCTGAATTTCCCTTCTTTTGCATTGCTTGGATTTACCTTGCCCAGATTTGTCTTGCTTGCTTTGCCTGGATTTACCTTGCCTGGATTTGTATTGCCCTGCTTTGCCTAACTTTACTTTGCCTGGATTTGTCTTTTCTTGCTTTGCCTATATTTGCCTTGACTGGATTTGCCTTGCCTTACCTTGCTTGTATTTGTTGTGCTTGTATTTGCCTTGCCTTGCCTTGCCTTGCCTGGATTTGCCTAGCCTGGATTTTTTTGCCTTGCCTTGCCTGGATTTTCTTCTTTGGGTTTGTCTTGCCTTGCCTGGATTTTCCTTGCTTGGATTTGCCTTGGCTGACCTTGGCTGGATTTGCCTTGCTTGCTTGCATTCCCTGGATGTGCCTTGCCTGGATTTACATTGCCTTTTCTTGCTTGTATTTGCCTTGCCTTTATTTGCTTTGCAGTACCTTGTCTGGATTTGCCCTGCCTAGGATTGGCTTGCCATGTCTTGCCTGTATTTGCCTTCTTTGAATTTTCCTTTCCTTTCCTGCCTTGCCTTGTCTTCTTTTGCCTTGCCTGAATTTGCCTTGCCTTGCCTAGCCTTTCCTTTTCTTGCCTTTCTTTGCCTGGATTTGACTTTTCTTGCATGGACTTGCCTTCAGTTGTCTAACCTGGATTTACCTTGCCATGCTTGGATTTGCTTTGAGTGTATTTGCCTTGTTATGCGTTTCCTTGGCTAGATTGTCCTTGCCTGAGTTTACCTTGCCTTGCCAGAATTTGCGTTATTTGGTTTGCCTTGCCTGAATTTGCCTTTTCTGGATTTGCCTTGTCTTGCTTTGTTTGGATTTGCCTTGCCTGAATTTGTCTTACCTGGCCTCTTCTTGCCTGGATTTGCCTTCCCTGGATTTGCCATGTCTTGTCTAGATTTGCCTTGCCTGGATTTTTATTTCCTTGCTTACCTTGCCTAAATTTGCCTTACCTGAATTTGCCTTACCTTGCTTTGCCTGGATTTGCCTTGCCTGGAATTTACTTGCCTTCCTGGTGTGAATTTGCCTTGCCTGGATTTGCCTTGTTTTGTGTTGCCTGAATTTTTAATTCCTGGATTTGCTTTGCCTTGCCTTGCTTAGATTTTCCTTGCCTTGTCTTTTCTTCATTTACCATTTCTGAATTTATCTTGCCTATATTTGCCTGGATTTGCCTTGCCTGGCCTTGCCTGGCCTTGCCTGGATTTGCCTTGCCTGGATTTGCCTTGCCTGGCCTTGCCTGGATTTGCCTTGCCTTGATTTGCCTATCCTTTCCTTTCCTGGATTTAGCTTAAATTGCGTTTTCTTGCTTGAAATTGCCTTCGCTGGATTTGCCTGGACTTCCCTTGCCTGGATTTTCTTGCCTGGATTTTCCTTGCCTGGGTTTGCCTTGCATTTCCTTGCCGTAACTTGCCTGAATTTTTTTTTTTGCCTGGATTGCCTTGCTCTGCCTCGTTTTATCTGGTCTTGCCTTTCCTCGACTTGCCTGGATTTGCCTTTCTTAAATTTGGATGCGTTGTTTTGCCTTGCCTGGATTTTCTTTGCATTATTTTGCCTTGCCTGCATTTGTTTTGTCTTGCTTTGTCTCCTTCCCTGGATTTGCCTTGTCTTGCCTTGCCTTGCCTTGTTTTGCCTGAATTTGCCCTGACTATTTTCGCCTTGCCTTGTTTTGTCTAGCCTGTTTTTGCCTTGCCCGGATTTTCCTTGCCTTTCCTGTATTTTCTGTGCCTGGATTTGCCTTGTATTACCTTGACTGCATTTGCCTTACCTGAATTTGCCTTGCCTTGTTTTACCTGCATTTTCCTTGCCTTGCCTTTTCTAGATTTGCCTTAGCTGGATTTGCCTTACCTTGCCTTACCTTGCTTGAATTTGACTTGCCTGGATTTGCCTTGCCTTGCCTTGCCTTAATTTGCCTTTCCTTCTGTTGCCCTGCCTTAATTTTTCTTCCCTTGATTTGCCTTGTCATGCCTGGATTGACTGTGCCTTTTCTTACCCTGCCTGAATTTTCTTTTTGCCTGGATTTGCCTTACCTTCCATTGCCTGAATTTCCTTTGCCTGGATTTGCCTTGACTTGACTTGCCTGGATTTTCCATGCCTAGATTTGCCTTGCCTTGCATTGCCTGGATTTTTCTTGCCTGGATTTGCTTTCCCTTGTCTTGCTTGAATTTGCTTTGCCTTGTCTTGCTTTGCCTAAATTTGCATTGCCTGAATTTGCCTTGTCTTGCTTTGCCTAGATTTGCCTTTCACGGATTTTTCATTCCTTGCCTTGGGTGGATTTGTCTTGCCTGGATGTGCGTTGCCTATTCTTGCTTTGAATAGATTGGCATTGTCTTGCCTTGTCATGCCTGAACTTTCTTTGCCTTTATTTGCCTTGCCCTGCATTTTCTTGTTTTTCCTTTGCTGGTTGCCTTCCCTGGATTTGCCATGCCTTGCCATGGCTGGATTTGCCTTGCCTCATCTTGGCTTGATTTGCCTTTCCTGTATTTGCCTTTCCTTGCCTCGCTTCAATTTGTCTTGGCTAGATTTGCCTTACCTGGCCTTGCCTGAATTTGTCTTGCTTGGATTTGCCTTGCCTGGATTAGCCTTGGCTTGCACTGCCTTGCTTGGATTTGCCTAGCATTGCCTTGCCTGGACTCGCCTTGCCTGAATTTTCCTTGTTTTTTTTTGTTTCGATTTGTCCTGCCTTGCCTTGCCTGAATTTGCTTTGCCTTGCATTGCCTGGATTTGCCTTGCCTTGCATTGACTCTCCTGGATTTGACTTGCCTGGATTTGCCTTTCCCTTCCTTGACTTCTCTTGATTTACCTTGCCTGAATTTGTGTTGTCTGGATTTGACTTTCCTTGCCTTGCCTTGCCGGAATTTCTTTTGCCTGCATTTGCTTCGCCTGGATTTGCCTTGCCTTGCTTTGCCTGGATTTTCCCTGCCTTGTCTTGCCTAGATTTGCCTTGCTTTACATTGCCTAAATTTGCCTTGCCTTTCATTTCCTTGCCTGGATTTGACTTTTCTTGCCTTGACTTGCCTTGATTTGCCTTGCCTCGATTTGTCTGGCTTTTCCTTGATTTAACTTGCCTGGATTAGTCTTGTCTTGCCTTGCCTGGATTTAGCTTGCCTAGATTTGTCCTGCCTTTCTTTGACTAGATTTGCATTGCCTTATATTTCTTAAAATTACCTTGCTTACAATTGCCTTGCCTTGCCTGGATTTACCTAGCCTGGATTTGCCTTACCTTGTTTTCCTGGATTTGCCTTGTTTTGATTTGCCTTGCCTTGTTTGGACTTCCCTTTATTAGCCTTGCTTTGATTTGCCTTTCCTGAACTTGGCTCCGTTTGCCTTGCTTGCTTTGCATTGCCTGGATTTTTCTTGCCTGGATTTGCATTGCCTTGCCTTGCTTGAATTTGCCTTGTTTTGCATTGACTGGATTTGCACTGCCTGGATTTGCCTTGCCTGTATTTTTCTTGCCTTGCTTTGCCTGAATTTTCCTTGCCTTGCCTTGCCTTGCCTGGACTTTCCTTGCCTAGATTGTATTTTGCCTTGCCTTGCCTTGCCTGGACTTTCCTTGCCTAGATTGTATTTTGCCTTGCCTTGCCTTGCCTGAATTTTCCTTGCCTGAATTTTCCTTACCTTGCCTTGCCTTTCCTTGATTTGCCTTCCCAGGATTTTCATTGCCTTGTCTTGGCTGGATTTTCCTTGCCTCGTGTTGCCTCTATTTGCCTTGCCTTGACTTGCCTTGATTCGCCTTGCCTGGCCTTGCCTGAATTTGCCTTGATTGAATTTGCCTTGCCTAATCTTGCCTGGATTTCTCTTTCCTGTATTTGCCTTGCCTTGCCTGGATTTCCCTTGCCTGAATTTTCCTTGCTTTGCCTTGACTGGATTTGCCTTAACTGGATATTTCTTGCCTTGCCTTACCTAAATTTGTCCTGCCTTGTCTTTCCAGGACTTGCCTTGCCTTGCATTGCCTGGATTTTCTTTGTTTTGTATTGCCTGGCCTGGATTTGTTTTGCCTCTATTTTTTGCCTTGTTTTACTGTGCCTGGATTTGCCATGCTTATATTTGCCTCGCCTTCCCTTGCCTGAATTTTTCTTGACTGAATTTACCTTGCATTGCCTTGCCTGGATTTGCCTTACCAGGATATGCCTTGCCTTTTTTCCCTGGATTTGCCTTGCCTGGATTTTCCTTACCTTGCCTTGCCTTGTCTTGCCTGGAATTGCCCTGCCTTGACTTGACTTGATTTGTCTTGCCTCGTGTTGCCTTGATTTGCCTTTCCTGTATTTGCCTTGCCTTAACTTGCCTTGATTTGCACTGCTTGGTCTTGCCTGGATTTGCTTGCTTGGATTTGCCTTGCCTGATCTTGACTGGGTTTCCTTTTTCTGTATTTGCTTTGCTTTGCCTTGCCTTGCCTGTATTTGCCTTGCTTTGCCTTGACTGGATTTTCCTTGCCTGTATTTCCCTTGCCTTGCCTTGCCAGAATATGCCCTACCTTCCCTTGTCTGGACTTGCTTTGCCTTGCATTGCCTGGATTTGCCTTGTTTTGCATTGCCTTGCCTTGATTTGTTTTGCCTCTATTTTTTTCCTTGCTTTACCTTGCCTGGATTTGCCAGGCTTGTATTTGCCTTGCTTTCCCTTGCCTGAATTTTCGTTGCCTGGATTTACCTTGCGTTGCCTTGCCTGGATTTTTTTTGCCTCAATCTGCCCTGCCTAAATTTGTCTTTCCTTGCTCTGTCTGGAATTCCCTTGCCTAGATATGTTTTGTTTTACCTTGCCTAATTTGCCCTGTCTTGCCTCGTCTGGATTTGCCTTGATGGGGTCTGCATTTCCTTGCCTTGCCTGGATTTGCCTTGTCTTGCCTTCCCTGGATTTGTCTTGCATGAATTTGCCTTGTTTTCTGTTGCCTTAGTTTTTCTGAGTTTTTCTTGCAGGAATTCGCCTTGCCTTTCCTTGCCTTGCCTGGATTTGCCTTGACAGGATTTGCCTTGTTTTGCCTTGCTTTTTTATTCCTGGATTTCCCTTGATGGATTTGCCTTTCCTTGCCTTGCCTGGATTTGCCTTGCGTGTATGTGCCTTTTCTTGCCTTGCCTTGCCTTGCCTGCATTTGCCTTGCTTTGATGTGCCTTGCCTTGTCTTGCCTTACCTGGATTTGCATTGCCTTGCCTTGCCTTGCGTGAATTTGCATTGCCTAGAATTGCTTTGCCTTGCCTAGATTTGCCTTGTCTTGCCTGTATTTTCCTTGCCTCTATTTGTCTTGTTTTGCCTTGCCTGAATTTGCCTTGTTTTGCCTTGCCTGGATTTTTCTTGCCTGGGTTTGCCTTGCCTAAAATTGCCTTGCCTGGATTTGCCTTTCCTTAACTTCCACAGATTTGCCTTGCCTGAATTTGCCTTGCCTTGCCTTGCCTTGATTGGCCTTCTTTGGATTTGCTTTGCCTTGCCTTGCCTTGCCTGTTTTTGCTTTGCTTTGCCTTTTCTGAATTTTTCTTTGACAAATTGGTCTTGCCTTTCCTAAATTTGCCTTGCTTTGCCTTGCCTGGATATGCCTTGCCGGGATTTGCCTAACTTAGCCTGCCTGGATTTGCCTTGCCTGGATATGCCTTCCCTTGCCTTGCCTGGATTTGCCTTGTCTGGATTTGTCTTGCTTTGAATGCCTAGATTTGACATTCATGGATTTGTCTTGAATTGCCTCTCTTTGTCTGAACTTGCCTTGCCTGGATTTGTGTTTATTTTGCCTTTCTTGGATTTGCCTTGATATGCCTTGCCTTGCCTGGATTTGCCTTGCATTGTCTTTCTTTCCTGGATTTGCTTTGTCTTTATTTTTTTACCTTTCCTTACCTTGACAGAATTTGTCTTGCCTGTGTTTGCCTTTCCTTCTCTTGTCTGGGTTTGCCTTCACTGGGTTTGCCTTGCATTGCCTTGCCTGGATTTGTCTTGCCAGAATATGACTTGCCTAGCCTTTCTTAAATTTTTCTTGTTTTGCCTCGCCTGAATTTGTCTTGCCTGGGTTTGCCTTGCCTTGCCTTCCCTGGATTTGACTTGCATGAATTTGCCTTGGCATGTGTTGCCTTGCCTTGTTTGGATTTGCATTGCCTCGATTTGCCTTGCCTGCATTGTCCTTCCCTGCACTTGCATTGCCTTGCCTTGCCTTGTCTTGCCTGGATTTTTCTTTCCTGGATTTGTCTTGTCTTGCCTTGCTTATATTTTCCTCACCTGAATTTGCCTTGCCTTGCTTTGCCTGGACTTGTCTTGACTTATTTTTTTTGCCTGGATTTGCCTTTCCTGAATTTACCTTGCCTTTTCTTGCCTTGCCTGTGTTTGCCTTGCTTGGATTTGCTTTGCCTTGTTTTGCCTTGCCTTGCCTGGATTTGTCTTACCTGGATTTGTTTTGCCTTACCTTGTGTGAAATTGAATACACTGGATTTGCCTTGCCTTGCCTTCCCTGGATTTGAATTGCCTGGATTTGCTTTGTCTCTTTTTGCCTAAATATGCCTTGCCTGTATTTGCCTTGCCTTGCCTTGTCTGGATTTGCCTTGCTTCGATATGCCTTGCCTTGTGTTGCCTTGCTTTGATGTGCCTTGCCTTGCCTTGCCTTGCCTTGCGTGGTTTTGCCTCACCTAGATTTTCCTTGCCTTTTCTGGATTTGCCTTGCCTTGACTAAATTTGACTTGCCTGTATTTGGATGCATGGCTTTGCCACGCTTCACCTCAATTTGCCTTGCCTGAATTTGCCTGGCCTTACCTTGCCATGCCTGGTTTTGCCTTACCTTGCCTTGTCTCCTTCTTTGGATTTGCCTTGCCTTGCCTTGTTTTGCCTGCATTTGCCTTGACTTCATTGGCCTTGCCTTGCCTTGTCTTTCCTGGGTTTGCTTGTCAGAATTTTCCTTGCCTTGCCTGTATTTGCCTAGCCTGGGTTTGCCTTGTATTGCCATGACTGCATTTGCCTTACCTTGATTTGCCTTGCATTGCCTTCCCTGGATTTGCCTTGCCTAAATTTGCCTTGCCTTGCCTTTCCTGGATTTACCTTGGCTGGATTTGCCTTACCTTGCCTTACATTGCTTGGATTTTTCTTGCCTGAATTTGCCTTGACTTGCCTGGATTTGCCTTGCCTTCTCTTGCCCTACCTGGATTTTTCTTACCTGGATTGCCTTACCTTGCACTGCCTAGATTTGCCTTGTCTTTCTTTGCCTGGATTTGTTCTGTCTGGATTTGACTTGCCTTGCATTGCCTGGATTTTCATTCCCTGGATTTGCTTTCCCTTGTCTTGCTTGAATTTGTATTGCCTGGATGTGCTTTGCTTTGCCTAAATTTGCCTTGCCTAATTTTTTCTTTCCTGGATTTGCCTAGATTTGCCTTACATGGATTTGCCTTTCCTTTCCTTGCGTGCATTTGTCTTGCCTGGATGTGCATTGCCTTTCCTTGCTTTCAATAGATTTGCATGGTCTTGCCTTGTCATGCCTGGATTTTTTGCCTTTATTTGCCTTGCCTGGATTAGCCTTGCCTTGTTTTCCCTACATTTACCTTGCCTGGATTTGGCTTGCCTAGCCTTGCCTTGCCTAAATTTGCCTTGCTTGGATTTGCCTAGCCTTGCCTTGCCTTCTTTTTCCTGGATTTGCCTTGCCTGAATTTTTCTTTCCTTGCCTTGCCTCGTTTTGCCTTGTCTTGCCTTGCCTTTACTTGCCTGGATTTGCCTTGCTTGGATTTAAATGCGTGCTTTCCCTTGCCTGGATTTGCCTTGCCTTCCCTTGCCTTGCCTTGCCTGGATTTGTCTTGCCTTGCCTTGTCTTGCCTGGATTTGTTTTGAGTTTATTGGCCTTACCTTGCCTTGTCTAGCCTGTATTTGCCTTGCTGGATTTTTTTTGGTATTGCCTTGACTGCCTGTGCTTACCTGGATTTCGTTTGTCTTGCCTTGATTGTATTTGCCATGCCTGGATTTGCCTTTCCTTTCCTTTCCTGGATTTTCCTTGACTGGATTTGCCTTAACTTACCTTTCGTGTTTGAATTTTCCTTGCCTGGATTATTCTTGCCTTGCCTAAATTTGCCTAACCTTCCCTTACCCTGCTTGCATTTTCTTTGCCTGGATTTACCTTATCTTGCATTGCCTGCATTTTCCTTGCCTGGATTTTCTTTCCCTTGTCTTGCCTGGATTTGCCGTGCCTTGCATTGCCTGAATTTGCGTTGCCTAAATTTGCCTTGTTTTGCCTTGCATGGATTTGGCATGCCTGAATTTGCCTTGCCTTGCGTTGCCTGGATTTGCGTTGCCTAAATTTGCCATTTTTTGCCTTTCATGGATTTGTTTTGGCTGGATGTGCGTTTCCCTGCCTTGCTTTGCCTAGATTTGCATTGCCTTGTTTTGTCATGCCTGGATTATATTTGTTTTGATTTGCCTTGCTTTGCATTTTCTTGCCTTGCCTATATTTTTCTTGACTGCATTTGTCTTGCCTTTCTTTACTTTGCATGGATTTGCCTTGCCTTGCCTTGTCTTTCCTGTATTTGTTTTCCCTAAATTTGCCTTGCCTTGCCTTTGTTGGATTTGCTTTGCCTGAATTTGCCTTGCCTTGCCTCGATTTACCTTGCTTGTATTTGCCTTGCCTTGCCTTCACTGGATTTGCCTTGCCTGGATATGCCTTGCCTAGATTTGCCTTGCCTGGCCTTGCTGGGATTTGCCTTGCCTATATTTGCCTTGCCTGAACTTGCTTGAATTGTTTTTCCTTGCTTTGCCTAGATTAGCAGTTTGGTCTTGCCTGGATTTGCCTTCCCTTGCATTGACTGGATTTGCCTTGCTTCACATTGCCTTGCATAGATTTGTCTTGCCATTATTTGCCTTTCCTTGCCTTGACTTGCCTTGATTTGCTTTGCCTGGATTTGCCTTGCCTTTCCTTGCCTTGATTTACCTTGACTGGTTTGTCTTGCCTGGATTTGCCTTAACTTGCTTTCCCTGGATTTGTTTTGCCCTGGTATGCCTTCGCTTGCCTTGAGTGGATTTGTCTTGTCTGGATTTGCCTTTCCTTGACGTGTCTGCATTTGTTTTTCCTGGATTTATTTTGCCTTGCATTGACTGGAATTGCCTTGCTTGATTTTGCCTTGCCTCTATTTTTTTGCCTTGCCTCTATTTTTTTTGCCTTGCCTTACCTTGCATAGATTTGCCTTGATTGTATTTGCCTTTAATTTTCTTGCCTGGATTTACCTTGCCTCGGTTTTCCTTGTGTTGCCTTGCGTGGATTTGCCTTGCCATAATATGCCTTGCCTTGTTTTGCCTGGATTTGCCTCGCATCAATTTGCCCTGCCAAAATTTGCTTTGCCTTGCTTTGCCTGGAATTCCCTTTCCTGAATATGCCTTGTTTTGCCTTGTCTTGGTTTGCCTTGTTTTGCCTCGCCTAAATTTGTCTTGTCTAGGTTTGCCTTGCCTTTCCTTGCCTGAATTTGCCTTGACTTGTCTGTCTTGGGTTTGTCTTGCAGGAATTTGCCTTTCCTTGTGTTACCTTGGCTTTCCTGTATTTGCCTTGCCTGGATTTGCCTTGCCTGAATTTGCCTTGCCTTGCCTTGCCTTGTCTTGCCTGGATTTCCATTTCCAGAATTTGCCTTGCCTTGCCTTTGCTGGATTTGCCTCGCCTGGATTTGCCTTGCCTTGTCTTGCCTGGATTTGCCTTTCCTGGACTTGCCTTAACAGGCTTTTCCTGCATTTGTTTTTCCTGGATATGCCTTCCCTTGGCTTGAGTGGATTTGCCTTGTCTGGATTTGCCTTAACTTGACTTGAAGGGATTTGTTTTGCCTGGATTTGCCTTGCATTGCCTTGAGTGGAGTACCCTTGCCTAAATTTGCATTGCCTTCTTTTGTTTGGATTTTCCTTGCTATACCTTGCCTTGCCTAGCCTGGGTATGCCTTGCTTCTATATTTATTTTGCCTTGCCTTACGTTGCCTGGATTTGTTTTGCTTGTATTTGCCTTGTCTTCTTTTTCCTCAATTTGCCCTTTCTGGATTTTTTATGCATTGCCTTGCCTGGAATTTCCTTGCCTGGATATGTTTTGTTTTGCCTTGCCTGGATTTGCATTGTTTTGCCTCGCCTGGATTTGCCTTGCCTAGGTTTGCCTGGCCTTGACTTGCATGGATTTGCATTGCCTTGCCTTCCCTGGATTTGTCGTTCATGAATTTGCCTGACTTGTGTTGCCTTGCCTTGCCTGGATTTGTTTTGCTCTGCCTTGCCTTGCTTGTGTTTGACTTCCCTGGATTTTTCTTGCCTTGCTTGCCTTGTCTTGCCTGGATTTCACTTTTCTGGATCTGCCTTGCCTGGAATTGCCTCGCCTAAATATGCCTTGCCTTGCCTTGTCTAGATTTGTTTTTGCCTTGACTTTCCTTGCCTGAATTTGCCTTGCCTGGTTTTACCTTGCCTTTTCTTTTATTGCCTGTGTTTTCTATGCCTGCATTTGCCTTACCCTGCCTTCCCTTACCTGTATTTGTTTTGCCTGCATTTGCCTTGCCTTGTTTTGTGTGGATTTGAATTGACTGGATTTGGCTTGCCTTCTTTTTTCTTAATTTGTCTTGCCTGGATTTGCCTTGTCTTACCTTTCCTGGATATGCCTTGCTGGGATTTGTCTTGCCTTGACTTGCCTGTAATTGCCTTGCTTCGATGTGCCTTGCTTTGTCTTGCCTTGCCTGGATTTCACTTGCCTTGCCTTCACATGCCTCGATTTGCCTAATTTTGCATTGCCTGAATTTTCCTTTCCTGGGTTTGCCTTGCCTTGTCTTGCCTGAAATTGCCGTGCCTTGCCTTGCCTAGGTTTGTCTTGCCTTGCCTTGCCTTGCCTGGCATTGTTTTGCCAATATTTTTCTCTATTGGATTTTTTTTGCCTTGCCTTGTTTTACCTTGCCTTGTCTTGCTTGAATTTTCCTTGCCTGGATTTGCCCTGCCTTGCCTTTTCTGGGTTTACCTTGTCTGAATTTGTTTTGCCTTGCTTTGCCTGGATTTACCTTGCCGGGATTTGTCTTTCTGTGCTTTTTCTTGCGTGGATTTGCCTTTCTTGGATTTTTTTTGCCATGCCTGGATTTGTCTTTCCTGGATTTGCATTGCCTTCCATTTTATTGCCTGGGTTTGACTTGCCTGGCTTTACCTTGCCTTCCTTTGCCTTGCCTGGATTTGCCTTGTCTAAATTTGCCTTGCCTTGCCGTGCCTGAATTTACCATGTCTAAATTTGCATTGTCTTGCCTTGCCTGGATTTGCCTTACCTTGCCTCTCCTTGCCTGAATTTGCCTTGCCTAGATTTTCCATGTCTTGCCTAGATTTGCTGTGCCTGAATTTGCCTTGCCTTGCTTGCTTTTCCTGGATTTGCCTTTCCTTGATTGAAATTTCCTTGCCAGGATTTGCCTTGCCTTGCCTTGACTGAATTTGCTTTGCCTAGATTTGGCTTGCCTTGCCTTGCCTTGTCTTGACTGGATTTGCCTTGCTTTGATTTGCCTTGCCTGAACTTTGGCTGGATTTGCCTTGCCTAATTTTACTTGCTTTCCTTTTCTTTCCTCAATTTGCATTACCTTGCCTTACTTGAATTTGCCTTGCCTTAATTTGCCTTACCATGTTTTGCCTGGTTTTGCCTTGTCTGGAATTTTCTTGCATTGCCTTGCCTGGATTTGCCTTGCCTTATCTTGACTTGCCTGGATTTGCCTTGCCTGGATTTCACTTTCTTTGCTTTTGGTTGCCTGAATTTGTCTGACTTGTATTTGTCTTGCCATGCCTGAATTTGTTTCGCCTGTATTTGCATTGCCTGTTATTTTCTTGCCTGGATTTGCTTTGCCTGGGTTTACCTTGCCTTACCTTGCCTTGCCTGGGTTTGCCTTACCTGTATTTTTTTTAACTTGCCTTGCTTTGATTTGCCTTGCCGGGAGTAGCTTTGTCTTGCCTTGCCTGAATTTGCCTTGCCTTGCCTTGCCTTGTGTGAATTTGCATTTTTGAGGTTTGTTTTGCCTTGTCTTGCCTTACCTGGATTTCTCTTTTCTTTTCTTTCCTTGTCTGGAGTTGCCTTGACTTGATTTGCCTAGTTTTGTCTTGCCTGGATTTGCCTTCTTCTACCTTGCCTTGGTTTGCCATGCCTTGCTTTGCCCGAAATTGCCATACCTGGATTTGCCTTGCCTTGTTTTTCCTTTATTTGCCTTGCCTGGATTTGCCGTGTTTTTCCTTGCCTGGATGTGCCTGGCCTTACCTTGTTTTGCCTTGTCTGAATTTGCCTTGCCTGGATTTTCCTTGCCTTGCTTGGATTTCCCTTGCTATCCCTTGCCCTGTCTGGATTTTCGTTGCCTGGATTTGCCTTACCTTACATTGCCTGGATTTGCCTTGCCTGGTTTTGCCTTATTGTGCCTTTCATTAATTTGCCATGCATGGATTTGCCTTGCCTTGCGTTGCCTGTATTTTCATTTCCTGTATTTGCTGTCCATTGACTTGCCTGTATTTGCCTTGCCTGAATTTGCCTTGTATTTCTTTGCCTGGATTTTCTTTGTCCTGCCTTGTTTAGACTTTCCTTGCCTGAATTTGACTAAACTTGCCTCTCTTTGCCTGAATGTGCCTTACCTGGATTTGCCTTGCCTTACTTGCTTTGCCTGGATTTGCCTTGCCTGAATTTGTCTTACCTTGTTTTGCCTGGATTTGCTTACCTGGGCTTGCCTTGTCTTGCCTTGTCTTGCCTTGCCTCTATTTGCCTTTTCTGGATTTGTCTTATTTTGCATTGCCTAGATTTTTCATGCGTGGATTTGCTTTGCATTGAATTGCCTGGATTTGCCTTGCCTTGTCTTTCCTTCATTTACCTTTCCTGAATATTTTTTTGCCTATATTTTCCTGGATTTGCTTTAATTAAATTTGACTTTCATTGCCTTGCCTGGATTTGCCTTCTCTGGATTTACCTAGCCTTAACTGGATTTACCTTGTCTTCCTTGCAGTGTCTTGATTTGCCTTCAGTGGATTTGATTTGCCTTCAGTGGATTTGATTTGCCTTGCCTTGCCTGGATTTGTCTTGCCTGGATTTGCCTTGTTTTACCTTGCCTGGCCTTACCTTCCATTTCCTGGAGATAACTTGCCTGGACTTTTCTTGTCTTGCTTTTCTTTGACTCGTTTTGCCTTGTGTTGCCTTGCCTTGACTTGCCTGAATTTGCCTTGCCTTGCCTGGATTTGACTTGCCTTGCCTGGCCTCCTTTCCTGGATTTTCTTTGCCTCGCCTTGCATTGCCTAAATTTGCCTTGACTTTATTGGCCTGGCCTTGCCTTGCATATATTGGATTTGCTTTGCCTGGAATTTTTTAGCCCTGCCTGGATTTGCCTTCCCTGGATTTGACTTGTATTGCCTTGACTGCATTTGTTTTACCTGGACTTTCCTTGCCGTGCCTTGCCTGAATTTGCTTTGCCTAGATTTGCCTTTCCATGCCTTTTTTGAATCTGCGTTGACTGGATATGCCTTTCCTTGCCTGGATGTGCCTCGCCTTGCCTGTTTTGCCTTGCCTTTCATTATTCTGCATGGATTTTCATTATTCTTGCCTGAATTTGCCTTGCCTGGACTTGCCTTGCCTTGCCTAATTTTACCTTGCCTGAATTTGCTTTGCCTTGCTTTGCCTGGATTTGCCTTGCCTGGATTTGCCTTTTCTTGCTTACGTTGATTTGCCCTTGCATGGATGTGCGTTGCCTTGCTGTATTTTGGCTAGATTTGCATTATCTTGCCTTGTAATGCCTAAATTTTTCTTGCCTTGCATTTCCTCGCCTTGCCTGCATTTGTCTTGCCTTGCCTTGATTGTTTTTGTCTTACCTAGATTTGCCTTGCCTTGCCTTGCCTGGATTTGCCTTGCATGGATTTGCCTTGCCTGGATTTTTTTTTTTGCTTTGTTTTGCCTTGCTTGTTTTGGTTAAATTTGCCTTACCTGGATTTTTTTTGCCTTGCCTTACCTTGCCTCGTTTTTCCTTGTCTTGCCTTGCCTTGCCTTTCCTCGATTTGCTTTGACTTGCCTGAATTTGCCTTGCCTAGAATTAAATGTGTTGGTATGCCTTGCCTGGATTTGCCTTGCCTTGCCTTGCCTTGTCTGGATTTGTTTTGCCTTGATTTGCCTTTTATTTGCCTTATCTGGATTTGTCTTGGCTGGATTTGCCATAGCTTGACTTGCCTTGCCTGGATGTGTCTTTCCTGGATTTGCCTTTCCTTTCCCTGATTTGCCTCGCCTTCCATGCCCTGCCTGGATTTTTCTTACCTTGTATTACCTGGATTTTCCCTGTCTTGCCTTGCCTGAATTTGCCATACCTGGATTTGACTTGCCTTGAAATGATTGAGATTTCATTGCCTGGATTTGCTTTCCTTTGCCTTTTCTGGATTTGCCTTGCCTGGGTTTTTCCTTGTGTTTTCTTGCCTGGAATTGTCTTGCCAGGATACACCTTGCCTTGCCTGGATGTACCTTGCGAGGATTTGCCTTGTTTTGCCTTGCCTGGATTTGTTCACAAGTGGAATAGTCAAGAGTCTTTTTCATGTGGCCTCTCATTTGCAGTGTCACTGAATAATTTGGAGTAGTCAGGAGTTTATCTTATATAGTCACATATTCAGAGCCTCAGTGAATAATGCACACCTGGGGAATAAACAAGAGTGTATTTTATATGAACACTCTCTCAGAGCCTTTGTGAATAGTACACAAATGGGGTAGAGTCAGGAGTCAATTTCACATGGTCACTCAGTGAGAGCCTCAGGAAGTACTGCAGACATGGGGAGACGTCAGGAGTTTATTTTGTATGGCAACTCATACAAAGCCTCCGTTAATAACACACACCTAGGGAGTAGTCAGGAGTGTATTTCAATTGGTCACAAATTCAGAAGCACAGTGCATAACACACACCTAGGGAATTGTCAGAAAGCAATTTAATCTGGTCCCTCATGCAGAATTTCAACGAATAATACACACGTTTGAAATAGTCAGGATTCTCTTTCATATGACCACTCATTCAGAGCCTCACTGAATGGTACACACCTGTGAAATAGTCAGAAGTTTATTTCATATTTTCATTCATTCAGAGCTGCAGAGAATAATGAACACTTGGGGAATAGTCAGGAGTCTGTTTAACATGACCACTCATTAGGAACCTCAGTGCATAATGCACTTCTGTGGAGTACTGAGGAGACTAACTCATATCATTCCCGATTCTGAGTCTCACTGAATAATGCACACATGGGGGACAGTGAGAAGTCTATTTCGTATGGTCACTCAGTAGGAACTGCACAGAATAATACAAAACTGGGGCATAGACAGAAGTCTATTTTATACGGCCCCTCAGTCAGAGCCCTGGTGAATGAAACACACCTGGAGAATAATCAGGATTGTATTACATATTGAAACTCATACAGAGCCTCGGTGAATAATGCACACCTAAGATATAGACAGGAGTGTATATCATATGGACACTCTTTCAAAGCCTCTCTGAATAACAGACACATGGGGTAGAGTCAGGAGTCTATTTCATATGGCCACTCTGTGAGACCCACAGGGAGTAGCGCACACCTGGGAAATTGTCAGGAGTCTATTTTGTATGGCAACTTGTACATAACCTCAGTGAATAACACACACCTGGGAAATAGTCAGGAGTGTATTTTAATGGGCCACACATTCTGAAGCTCAGTGAGTAATACACACCTAGGGAATTGTCAGGAGACAATTTCATCTGGCCTCTCAGGCAGAACTTCACTAAATAATGCATTCCTGTGGAGTAGTCAGAAGCCTAATTGGTATGTCTATTCATTTAAAGCAGCTCTGAGTAATAAGCTCCTTGCAAATATTCAGGAATCTCTTTAATATGGCCACTCAGAACCTCACTAAATGGTACACACCTGTGGAATACTCATATGGCCACTAATTCAGAATCTCATGACGTATTGCATACGGTGGATAAATGAGGATTCTCTTTCATACGGCCATTCATTCAAAGCCTCACTGAATGATACACACCTGTGGAATTGTCGTGTCTAATTCATATTGCCACTTATTCAGAGCCTCAGAGAATAACACACACATGGGGAGTACTGAGGGTTCTACTGTGAAAAATAGACACTTGGGGAATAGTCAATGGTCTATTATATATGGTCACTCATTCAGAACTTCACTGAATGATACACACCTGGGGAATAGTCACAATTCCATTTCACATGACCAGTCACTGAGAGCCAAGCTGAATAATGCACACCTTGGGAACAGTCAAGTGTCGCTTTCATAAGGACACTGTTTCAGAGCCTCAGTGAAAAATGTACACCTGGAAAATAGTCAGGAGTCTGTCTAACATGATCACTCATTAAAAGCCTCAGTGAATAATGCACGTCTGTGGAGTACTGAGGAGATGAATTCATATAACCCCCGATTCTGAGACTCCCTGAATAAGGCACACATGGGGAACAGTCAGAAGTCTATTTCATAGGGTCACTCAGTAGAAACCCCATGGAATAATACACAATGGGGGAATAGTCAGGAGTCTATTTTATATGGCCACTCAGAGAATCAGTGAATAATGTCGACTTGGGGAATACCCAAAAGTCTACTTCACATTGCCAATAATTCAGAGCCACAGTGAATAATGCACACCAGGGTAATAGTCAGGAGCCTCTTTCATATGGCCATTCATTTAGTGCCTCGCTGAATAAAAAACACCTGGAAAATCATCAGGATTCTAATCCATACTACCACTCATTCAGAGCCTTATTGAATAATTCACAACAGGGCAATAGTCAGGAGTCTATTTTATGTGGCCTCTCATTCAGAGCTTCAGTGAATAATAAACCCTTATGGAGTAGTCAGGGAACTGTTTAAGATAGCCACGAATTAAGTGCTTTCTTAATGATACACACCTCAATGATAAAAGTCTATTTCATATGACCTCTCATTCTGGACCTCACTAAATAATACACACCTGGGGGAGTGTCAAGAGGCTATTTTGTATGGACACTCATACAGAACCTCTTTGAATAATGCACACATGGAGAATAATTAGGAGTCTATGACAGATGGCTACTCATTCAGAAAATCAGTGAATAACGCACAAATATGGAGTAATAACATGTCTGTTTCATATGGCCACTCTTTCACAGCTTCAAGGAATAATGCACACCTGCGAAAAAGTCAGAAGTCTCTTTCATATGGCCACTCATTGAGAGCCTCACTAAATGTACACACACGGGGAAATAGTCAGCATTTTGTATTATTCACTCAATCAGAGTCTCACTGAATAACACACACCTGTGAAATAGCCAGGAGTCTTTATCATGTGCCCTCTGATTCAGAGTGTCACTGATTAATGTGGAATAGTCAGGAGTCCATTTTATGTAGCCACATATTCGGAGCCTCAGTGAATAATACACACCTGTGGGATAGTAAAGAATCTAATTAATATTGCCACTTATTCTAAGCCTCACTGAATTAGACACACCTGGAGAATAATTTGGAGTCTATTTCCGATGGACATTCATTCAGAGCCTCAGGAAATAATGCACACCTGTGGAGTAGCCAGGAGTCTATTTCATTTAGACACTCATTCATAGCCTCAGTAGGTAATACGCTTCTGTGGAATAGTCAGGAGTCTATTTTATGTGGCCACTCATTCAGAGCCTCAGGGTATAATACAAACTTGGGGAATCGTCAAGACTCCATTTTACATGGCCAGTCTTTCAGCGCCTCACTGAGTCTGTTTCATATTTTATATGGCCCGTCTTTCAGGGCCTTTCTTTACACCTGAATAAAGTCAGAACAGTTTTATATGAACACTCATTGGGAGCCTCACTGAATAATGCACACCTGTGGCATAGTCAGGAATATATTTCATTTGGTCACTTGTTCAGAGTCTCAGTGAATTATACACACCTGGGGAAGAGTGAGGAGTCTACTTCATCTGGCCACTCATTCAAAGCCTCACGGAATAGTGCACACCTGGAGAATTCTCAAGAGTCTGTTTGGAATGGCAATACATTCGGAGACTCTGTAAATAACACACACCTAGGGAATAGTGACAAAACTATTCCAAATGGTCACATATTCAGAGTCTCGGTGAATAATGCACACCTGTGGAATAATCAGGAGTCTATTGATTATGCTCACTCATTCAGCCCCTCAGTTTAAAAATGCACATCTTTCAAGTACTGCGGGGTCTTTGTCATATGATCACTCATTTGGAGCCTCACTGAATAGTAAGAACCTGGGAAAAAGTCAGGAGTGTATTTCAGATGGCCACTCATTCAGAGGCTCAGTGAATAACTCACACTTGTTCAGTACTCAGGAGTCTTTTTTATATGGTGAATCATTCAGACCCTCACTGGATGATACACACATTGAGAATAGTCAGGATTCTGTTTAATATGACCACTCATTATGAGCCTCAGTGAATAACGCAGGTCTGTGGAGTACTGAGGAGACTAATTCATATAGCCTTACATTCTGAAATTCCCTAAATAATAAAAAACTGTGGAAGAATCATAAGTCTATTTCATATGGCCACTCATAAGGACCACAGGAAATAATACATGACAGGGTAATAGTAAGAATTCTATTTCTTTTGGTCACTCATTTAGGCCTTCACTGAATAATTCACACGTTTGGAATAGTCAGGATTCTCTTTCATATGGCCACTCATTCAGAGCCTCACTGAATGGTATGCACCTCTTGAATAGTCGGGAGCCTATTTCACATTGCCACTCATTCAGAGCCACAGTGAATAATGCATGCCTGTGAAGTACTGTAGAGTCTATTTCAAATGACCCTTATTTTAGAGCCTTAGTGTATAATACACACATGAAAAATATTCCAGGCTGTATATCGAATGGCCACTCATTGAGAGCCTCAATGAATGATACACGCCTGGGGAATAATCAGTATGTTATTCCATATGATTTGTGATTCAGTGCCAAACTGAATAATGCACATCTTGGGAATAGACATGTTTCTCTTTCATATGAACACTCTTTTAGAGTCCCAGTGAATAATACACACCAGTGGAATATTGATTAAGTAATTTCATATTGCCACTCATTCAGAGCTCTCTGAATAGTGCAAGTTTGGGAAATTGTCTGGAGTTCACTAACAGTGTCCTTTCATTCAGAGCCTTATTGAATAATGCATACCTGGAAAAATCTTGGAGTCTTCTTCACATGGCCATTCATTGAGCCCATCAGTGAAGAATGCACACATGTGGAGTAGCCATGTGTCTATTTACTTTGGCGACACATTTGGAACATCGGTGAATAATACACACCTGTGGAATATTCAGGAATTTATTTTATACAGACCCTTATTCAGAGCCCTTGTGAATGAACCACACCTAAAGAATAATCAGCAGTGTATTATACATTGAAACTCATACAGAGCCTTGGTGAATAATGCACACCTGGGGAATAGACAGGAGTGTATTTTATATAAACTCTCTTTAATAGCCTCTCTGAATAATACACACATGGGGTAGAGTCAAAAATGTATTTTTTATGGCCACTCTGTGAGAGCCTCAAGGAGTAGTGCACACCTGGGGAATTGTCAAAAGTCTATTTCGTATGGCAACTCATACAGAACCTCATTGTAGAATACACACCTGGGGAATAGTCAGGAGTGTATTTTAATGGGCCACACATGAAGAAGCTCAGTGAATAATACACACCTAGGAAATTGTCAGGAGAAATTTTTATCTGGCCTCTCATGTGGAGCTTCACTGAATTATGCACTTCTGTGGAGTAATCAGCAGCCTAATTTATATAGCCATTTATTCAGAGCCACTCTGAGTAATAGCTCTTTGTGAATATTCAGGAATCTTTTTAATATGGCCCCTCAGAGCCTCACTGAATGGTACACAGCTTTGGAATTCTCATATGGCCACTAATTCAGAATCTCATGTAGTATTGCATACCAGTGGATAAGTGAGAATTCTCTTTCATAAGGACAATCATTCAGAGCCTCACTGAATGATACAAACCTGAGGAATTACTAAGAGTCTATTTCATATTACCATTCATTCAAAGCCTCAGAGCATAATGCACACCTAGGGTGTACTGAGAATATTACCGTAAATAATTCACACCTGTTGAGTAATCAGGAGTTTTTTTCATATGGCAAATCATTCAGAGCCTTACTGAATGATATACAACTTGGGAATAGTCAGGATTCTGTTTAATATGACCACTCATTATGAGCCTCAGTGAATAACGCAAGTCTGTGGAGTACTGAGGAGACTAATTCATATCGCCCCACATTCTGATATTCTCTGAATAATACACAACTGTGGAATAATCAGAAGTCTATTTCATATGGCCACTCATAAGGCCCACAGGAAATAATACACAAATTGGGAATATTCAGGATTGTATTTCTTATGGACACTCATTTAGGCCTTCACTGAATAATTCTCACGTTTGGAATAGTTAAAATTCTCTTTCATATGGCCACTCATTCAGAGCCTCACATAATGGTACACACATCTCAAATAGTCAGGAGTCTATTTCACATTGCCACTCACTCATATCCACAGTGAATAATGCATGCCTGGGAAGTACTCTGGAATCTATTTCAAATGACTTTTAATTCAGAGCCTCAGTGAATAACACACACATGGGAAATATTTAAGGCTCTATATCATATCACCACTCATTCAGAGCCTCAATGAATTATACACACCAGGGGGACAATCAGTATCTTATTCCATATGACCTGTGATTTAGAGCCAAACTGAATAATGCACATCTTGGAAATAGACAGGTTTCTCTTTCATATGGACACTATTTTAGAGCCTCAGTGAACAATCCACACCAGGGGAATATTAATTAAGTTATTTCATGTTGCCACTCATTCAGAGCCCTGCAAATAGTGCAAGTTTGGGAAATTGACTGGAGTTCATTAACAGTGTCCCCTCATTCAGAGCCTCATTGAATAAGGCATACCTGAAAAAATCTTGGAGTCTCCTTCACATGGCCATTAATTGAGCACATCAGTGAAGAATGCACACTTGTGGAGTAGCCATGTGTCTATTTACTTTGGTGACACATTCAGAACATCAGTGAATAATACACACCTGTGGAATAGTCAGAAATCTATTTCATATGGCCCCTCATTAAGAGCCCTTGTGAATGAAACACACCTGGAGAATAATCAGGATTGTATTACATATTGAAACTCATACAGAGGCTCGGTAAATAATGTACACCTGGGAAATAGACAAAAGTGCATTTCATATGGACATTTTTTCAGAGCCTCTCTGAATAATACACATATGAGGTCGTGTCAGGAGTTTATTTTATATGGACACTCTGAGAGCCTCAGGGAGTAGTGAACACCTGGGGAATTGTCAGGAGTCTATTTCGTATGGCAACTCATACAGAACCTCAGTTAAGAACACACACCTGAAGAATAGTCAGGACTGTATTTTAATAGGCCACATATTCGGAATCTCAGTGAATAATACACACCTAGGGAACTCTCAGGAGACCATTTAATCTGGCGTCTCATGCAGAGCTTCACTGAATAATGCACTCCTGTAAAGTAATCAGCACCCTAATTGATAAAGCCATTCATTCAGAGTTTCTCTGAGTAATAATCTTCTTGTGGATATTAGGAATCTCTTTAGTATGGCCACTCAGAACCTCACTGAATGATACACACCTGTGGAATACTCATATGACCACTATTTCAGAATCTCATGCAGTATTGCATACCGGCAGATAAGTGAGGATTCTCTTTCATACGGCACTCATTCAGAGCCTCACTGAATAATACACACCTGTGGAATTGTCAAGAGTCTATTTCATATTGTCACTCATTCAGAGCCTCAGAGAATAATGCACACCTGGGGCGTACTGGGGATTCTACTGTGAATAATAGACACTTATGGAATAGTCAACGGTCTATTATATGTGGTCAGTCATTCAGAGCCTCACTGAATGATACACACCTGGGGAATAGTCACGATTCTGTTTCACATGACCTGTCATTGAGAGCCAAGCTGAATAATGCACACCTTGGGAACAGATAGGTGTTGCTTTTATGGGACACTGTTTCAGATCCTCAGTGAATAATGTACACCTGGAAAATAGTCAGGAGTCTGTTTAACATGACCACTCATTATGAGCCTCAGTGAGTAATGCATGTCTGTGGAGTACTGAGGAGACTAATTCATATCAACGCTGATTCTGAGACTTTCTGAATAATGCACACAAGGGTAACAGTCAGAAATCTATTCCATAAGGTCACTCAGTAGGACTCCCACGGAATAATACACAATGAGGGAATAGTCAGGAGACTATTTTATATGGCCTCTCAGAGAATCAGTCAATAATGCTGACTTGGAGAATACTCAGGAGTCTATTTCACATTGCCAACAATTCAGAGCCACAGTGAATAATGCACACCAGGTTAATAGTCAGGAGGTTGTTTCATATGGCCACTCATTCAGTGTCTCACTGAATGAAAAACCCCTGGGGAATTATCAGAATTCTATTCCAAATTACCAGTCATTCAGAGCCTTGTTGAATAATTTGCAATGGGGCAGTAGTCAGGAGTCTATTCTATATGGCCTCTCATTCAGAGATTCAATAAATAATGAACCCATATGGAGTAGTCAGGATACTGTTTAAGATAGCCACGAATTAAGTGCCTCTCTGAATATTACACACCTCGATGATAGAAGTCTATTTCATATGACCTCTCATTCTGGGCCTCACTGAATAATACACACCTGGGGGAGTGTCAGGAGTCGATTTTGTATGAACACTGATACAGAAATTCTTTAAATAATGCACACATGGAGAACAATTAGGAGTCTGCCTCAGATGGCTACTCATTCAGACAATCAGTGAATAATGCACATGTGGAGTAATAAGGCATCTGTTTCATGTGGCCACTCTTTCACAGCCTCACGGAATAATGCACACCTGCAGAATAGTCAGAAGTCTTTTTCATATGTCAACTCATTGAGAGCCTTACTAAATGTACACATCTGCATAAATAGTCAGCATTCTTTATTATCCCCTCATTCATAGTCTCACTGAATAATGCACACCTGTGGAATAGCCAGGAGTCTTTTACATGTGGCCTCTGATTCGGAGTGTCACTGAATAATGTGCAGCAGTCAGGAGTCCATTTCATGTAGCCAAATATTCAAAGCCTCAGTGAATATTACAGACCTGTGGGATATTAAGGAATCTAATTAATATGGCCACTTATTCTGAGCCTCACTGAATAAGACACACCTGGAGAATAAATTGGAGTCTATTTCTGATGGACATTCATTCAGAGCCTCAGTGAATAATGCACACCTTTGTAGTACCAGTAGTCTATTTTATTTGGAAACTCATTCATAGCCTCAGTGGATAATATGCACCTGTGGAATAAACAGGAGTCTATTTTATGTGGCCACTCATTCAGATCCTCAGGGAATAATACACATTTAAGGAGTAGTCAAGAGTCTATTTTATGTGGCCACTCTTTAAGCGTGTCACTGAGTGATACACATCTGGAAAATAGTCAGGACTGTTTTATATAAACACTCATTGGGAGCATCACTGAATAATGCACACCTGTGGCATAGTCAGAAATCTATTTCATTTGCACACTATTTCAGAGCCTCAGTGAATAATACACACCCGGGGAATAATGAAAAGTCTACTTCATGTGGCCACTCATTTAGAGACTCACAAAATAATGCACACCTGGAGAATTCTCAAGAGTCTGCTTGGAATGGCAATGCATTTGGAGATTCCATAAATAACACACACCTGGAGAATAGTGAGCAATCTATTCCAAATGGCCACATATTCAGTATTGTTGAATAATGCACACCTGGGAAATAATTAGGAGTCCATTGCTTATGCTCACTCATTCAGCCCCTCAGTGGACAATGCATGTCTGTCGAGTAATGAGGGGTCTGTTTCATATGGCCACTCATTTCGAGCCACACTAAATAGTACACACCTGGGAAAAAGTCAGGAGTGTATTTCACTTGGCCACTCATTCAGAGGCTCAGTGAATAATTCACACCTGTTGAGTACTCAGGAGTCTTTTTCATATGGCGAATCATTCAGAGCCTCACTGAATAATACACACCTTGTGAATAGTCAGATTCCCAAGATTCTGTTTAATATGACCACTCATTATGAGCCTCAGTGAATAACGCAGGTCTGTGGAGTACTGAGGAGAATAATTCATATCGCCCCAGATTCTGAGATTCCCTGAATAATACACAACTGTGGAATAATCAGAAATCTATTTTATATGGCCACTCCTAAGGCCCACAGGAAAAAATACACAACTGGGAAATAGTCAGGATTCTATTTCTTATGGTCACTTATTTAGACCTTCACTGAATAATTCACACGTTTGCAATAGTCAGAATTCTCTTTCATATGGCCACTCATTCCGACCCTTACTGAATGGTACACACCTCTCGAATAGTCAGGAGTCTATTTCACATTGCCACTCATTCAGAGTCACAGTGAATAATGCATGCCTGGGAAGTACTCTGGAATCTATTTCAAATAACCCTTAATTCAGAGCCTCAGTGAATAATACACACATGGAAAATATTCAAGGTTCTATATCATATGGCCACTCCTTCAGAGCCTCAGTGAATGATACAGGCCTAGGGAATAATCAGTATCTTATTCCATATGACCTGTGATTCAGAGCCAAACTGAATTATGCACATCTTGGGAATGGACAAGTTTCTCTTTCATACGGACACTCTTTTAGAACCTCAGTGGATAATACACACCAGGAGAATATTGATTAAGTTATTTCATGTTGCCACTCATTCAGAGCCCTCCAAATAGTGCAAGTTTGGAAAATTGACTGGAGCTCATCAACAGTGTCCCCTCATTCAGAGCCTCATTGAATAATGCATACCTGAATAAAACTTGGAGTCTCCTTCACGTGTCCATTCATTGAGCCCAACAGTGAAGAATGCACACTTGTGGAGTAGTCATGTGTCTGTTTACTTTGGCGACACATTCATAACACTGGTGAATAATACATACCTGTGGAATAGTCAGAAATCTATTTCATATGGCCCCTCATTCAGAGCCCTTGTGAATAAAACACACCTGGAGAATAATCAGGAGTGTATTACATATTGAAACTCATACAGAGCCTCGGTGAATAATGCACACCTGGGAAATAGACAGAAGTGTATTTCATATGGACACTCTTTCAGAGCCTCTCTGAATAATACAAACATGTGGTAGAGTCAGGATTCTATTATATATGGCCACTCTGTGAGAGCCTCAGAAAGTTGTGCACACCTGGGGAATTGTCAGGAGTGTATTTTGTATGGCAACTCATACAGAACCTCAGTGAAGAACACACACCAGAGGTATAATCAGGAGTGTATTTTAATGGGCCACACATTCAAAAGCTCAGTGAATAAGACACACATAAGGAATTATCAGGAGACAATTTTATCTTGCCTCTCATGCAGAGCTTCACTGAATAATGCACTCCTGTGGACTAATCAGCAGCCTAATTGATATAGCCATTCATTCAGAGCCTCTCTTACTAATAAGCTCCTTGCAGCTATTCAGGAATCTCTTTACTATGGCCACTCAGAGCCTCAATGAATGGTACACACCTGTGGAATACTCATATGGCCACTAATTCTGAATCTCATAAAGTATTGCATACCAGAGAATAAGTGAGGATTCTTTTTCATACGGCCACTCATTCAGAACCTCACTGAATGATACATACCTGAGGAATAGTCAGGATTCTATTTTACATGACCAGGCATTGAGAGCCAAGCTGAATAATGCACACCTTGGAAACAGTCAGGTGACGCTCTTATGGGACACTGTTTCAGAGGCTCAGTGAATAATGTACACCTGGAAAATAGTAGTCTGTTTAACATGACCACTCATTATGAGACTCAATGAATAATCTATGTCTGTGGAGTAGTGAGGAGACTAATTCATATCACCCCCGATTCTGAGACTCCCTGAATAATGCACACATGAGGAACAATCAGAAGTCTATTTCATAAGGTCACTCAGTAAGAACCCCACGGAATAATACACAACCAGGGAATAGTCAGGAGTCCTTTTCATATGGCCTCTCAGAGAATCAGTCAATAATGCTGACTTGAGGAATACTCAGGAGTCTATTTCACATTGCCAATAATTCAGAGCCACAGTAAAAAATGCACACCTGGTTAATAGTCAGGAGGTTGTTTCATATGGCCACTCATTCAGTGTCTCACTGAATAAAAAACATATGGGGAATTATCAGGATTCTAATCTAAACTACCACTTATTCAGGGCCTTGTTGAATAATTTGCAATGGGGCAGTAGTCAGGAGTCTATTTTCTATGGCCTCTCATTCAGGGCTTCAGTGAATAGTAAACCCTTAGGGAGTAGTCAGAATACTGTTTAAGATAGCCACGAATTAATTGCCTCTGAATAATACACACCTCGATGATAGAAGTCTATTTTGTATGACCTTTCATTCTGGGCCTCACTGAATAATACACATCTGGGGGAGTGTCAGAAGTCTATTTTGTATGGACACTCATACAGAACCTCTTTGAATAATGCACACATGGAGAATAACTAGTAGTCTATATCAGATGACTACTCATTAAGACAATCAGTGAATAACACACACATGTAGAGTAATAAAGTGCCTGTTTCATATGGCCAGTCTTTCACAGCATCACAGAATAATGCACACCTGCAGAATAGTCAGAAGTCTTTTTCATATGGCCACTCATTGAGAGCCTTACTAAATGTACACATCTGTGGAAATGGTCAGAATTTTGTTTTATTCCCTCATTCAGAATCTCACTGAATAATGCACAGCTTTGGATTTGCCAGGAGTCTTCTTCACGTGGCCTCTGATTCGGAGTGTCACTGAATAATGTGGACTACTCAGGAGTCCATTTCATGTAGCCACATATTCGGAGCCTCAGTGAATAATACACACCTGTGGGATAGTAAGGAATCTAATTAATATGGCCACTTATTCTGAGCCTCACTGAATAAGACACACCTGGAGAGTAATTTGGAGTCTATTTCCAACGGACATTCGTTCAGACTCAGATCTTATAAACTACTTTTTGATAGACCTAAAGGACAACCTCATCTACAGAGTCTAAGCTGTAAGTGAAATAAAAGCAGAAAAACAACTCCTGGGAAGAAATGTTTCCAGATAGTTGAGAAAAACAAATTAGAAATCAGAAGAAATACGTAGAAATACATAGACCCTTTAAAGAACATGGGCTTCCCCTTCTAGTTTCCTCTCTAATCCACAAAAAAATGAAAGATGTCTGCTTCTTCCCTTTATGTCAAGTAAATCTTTTTCCCTCTAAATATCAGTAAAGTCACAGCATGAAATAAATGAATTTGAATTTACAATAGCTCTGTGAACCAGTGTGGGGTCAGATGCTGACACAATGGTGGAGGGGCGCTGATGCTGAACTTGCTGATAATACTTTCACCTGGTGTATGTGTTGACTTTGAGACTGATGAGAGTGCAGCCTCGAATATGTCAAAGAAGATGGCAATAATAAAAAGTAACAGGAGCACATAAGAGAGTTGAGAAAAAGCTAAAAACACAACTGCTGTACAATGACATAGGGCATAGACGTCTGGCATTTTGACCAATTAGTTATTGCAATGCTGATCTGAGGCATGCATGCACATAGAGACAAGGAACAAATTGCAGTTAGCAAGAAGTTCACCTTGCTCACCTCTAAAACTCCAACAAAAGGAACTAAAAGGCTGGGCTCACGACTGCTTAAAGATACCATTTTGAAAAGGATATGCCTCAGTCACCTAGGGACTGAAAACAGCACCTAGACAGCAGGAACTTAGGGCTCAAGACAATGGGAAATGTACAATTGATCTTACGTTATAAACAAAAGCTTTTGTATTTTTTTAAAAAAAAGATAGTCATGAATTAAGTGCCTTTCTGAATAATACACACATCGTTGATAGAAGTCTATTTCATATGACCTCTCATTCTGGGCCTTACTGAATAATACACACCTGGGGGAGTGTCAGGAGTCTATTTTGTATGGACACTCATACAGAACCTCTTTGAATAATGCACACATGGAGAATAATTAGGAGTCTATGTCAGACGGCTACTAATTCAGACAATCAGTGAATAATGCACACATGTAGAATAATAAGGCATCTGTTTCATGTGGCCACTCATTCACAGCCTCACGGAATAATGCACACCTTTGGAATAGTCAGACGTCTCTTTCATATGGTCACTCATTAGGAGCCTCACTAAACGTACACATCTGGGGAAATAGAATTCTGTTGTATCCCCTCATTCAGAGTCTCACTGAATAATGCACACCTGTGGAATAGCCAGGAGTCTTTTTCATGTGGCCTCTGATTTGGAGTGTCACTGAATAATGTGGAGTAGTCAGGAGTCCATTTCATGTAGCCACATATTCGGAGCCTCAGTGAATAATACACACCTGTGGGATAGTAAGGAATCTAATTAATATGGACACTTATTATGAGCCTCACTGAATAAAACACACCTGGAGAATAATTTGGAGTCTATTTCCAATGGACTTTCCTTCAGATCCTCAGTGAATAATGCACACCTGTTGAGTAGTCAGGAGTCTATTTCATTTGGACACTCATTCATAGCCTCAGTGGATAATACCCACCTGTGGAATAGTCAGGAGTTTATTTTATATGGCCACTCATTCGGAGCCTCAGGGAATAATACACACTTTGGGAATAGTCAAGTGTCTATCTTATATGGCCACACCTTCAGCACCTCACTGAGTGACACACACCTGGGGAATAGTCAGGACAGTTTCATATGAATGCTCATTGGGAGCATCACTGAATAATGCATACGTGTTGCATAGTCAGGAATTTATTTTATTTGGTCACTCTTTAGGAGCCTCAGTGAATAATACACACCTGGGGAACAGTGAGGAGTCTATTTCATGTGGCCACTCATTCAGAGCCTCACGGAATAGTGCACACATTGAGAATTCTCAAGAGTCTGTTTGAAATGACAATGCATTTGGAGACTCTGTAAATAACACACACCTAGGGAATAGTGAGAAATCTATTTCAAATGGCCACATATTCAGAGCCTCGGTGAATAATGCACACCTGGGGAATCAGGAGTCTATTGCTTATACCCACTCATTCAGCCCCTCAGTGGACAATGCATGTCTGTCGAGTACTGAGGGGTCTGTTTCATATGGCCACTCATTTCAAACCTCACTGAATTGTACACACCTGGGAAAAAGTCAGGAGTGTATTTCTCGTGGCCACTGATTCAGAGACTCAGTGAATTATTCACACCTTTTGAGTACTCAGGAGTCTCTTTCATATGGTGAATCATTCAGAGCCTCAATGAATAATACACACCTTGGGATTAGTCAGATACTGTTTAATATGACCACTCGTTATGAGCCTCAGTGAATAACACATGTCTGTGGAGTACTGAGGGGACTAACTGGTATTTCCCCACATTATGAGATTCCCTGAATAATACACACCTGTGGAATAATCAGAAGTCTGTTTCATATGGCCACCCATTAGAACCCCAGAAAATAATACATGATTGGGGAATAGTCAGGAATCTATTTCTTATAGTCACTCATTTGGCCTTCACTGAATAATTCACATGTTTGGAATAGTCAGAATTCTCTTTCATATGGCCACTGTTTCAGGGCCTCACTCAATGGTACACACCTGTGGAATAGTCAGAACTCTATTTCGTATTGCCACTCATTCAGAGCCACAGTGAATAATGCATGCCTACAAAGTACTGAAGTTTCTATTTCAAAGGACCCATCATTCAGAGCCTCAGTGAATAATACACACATTGGAAATATTCAAGGCTCTATATCTTATGGCCACTCATTCATAGCCTCTGTTAATGACAGCTTTGGAGAAGGAAGTAGGCTTTTCCATATGCCGACTGAATCAGTATCTCAGTCAATGAAACACACCCGAGGAATAGTCAAGAATCTATTTCATTTAGTCACTAACTCAAAGCCTCAATAAAGAATACACACCTGTGGAATAGTCAGGAGGTTATTTCATATGGCCAAGCTTTCAGTGCCTCAGTGAATAAAGCATACAGGGGAATACTCAGGACACTTTTACATATGGCATCTCATTCAGAGCTTCACTGAATAATGAACACCTGTAGAGTATTCAGAAGTCTATTTCATATAGCTACACATTCACAGTCTCATTAAATAATACAAACCTGGGGAAAAGTCAGGATTCTATTTCGTAAAGCCACTCTTTCAGAGCCCAACCTAAAAAGGCACTCCTGGGAGTATTCAGGAGTCTCTTTTATATGGCCACTCATTCAGAGAAACATTGAGTAATACACATCTATGGAACAGTCAGGAGTGTATTTCACTTGGCCACACATTCAAAGCCTCAGTGAATCATACATACCTGGGGAATACTCTGGAGTCTATTTCATATAGCCACTCATTCAGAAACTCGTGGAATAATGCACACCTGCAAAAATAGTCTGGAGTCTATTTGATATGATGGTTCATTCAGTGCCTTAGTGGAAAATGCACACCTGAGGAGTAGTCAGGAGGCTATTTTATGTAGCCATTAATTCATACCCTTAGTAAGAAATACACACCTGGGGAATAGGAGTCTATTTCACATGGCTATTTATTCAAAAACTCACTGAATGATACTCACCTGAGGAATAGTCAGAGTCTATGATATATGTCCACACAATCAGAGCATTACTGAATGATGCAAACCTGGGAAATAGGATTCTATTTCATATGACCATTGATTAAGAGCCTCATTGAATAACCCACACATGAGCAATAATAAGGAGGCTATGTCATATGAACACTCATTCAGAGCCTCAGTGAATATTGCACACCTGTGGAGTAACCAGGAGTGTATTTCTTACAGCCACTCATTCAGAGCCTCAGTGAATAATACACACCTAGGGAATACTCAGGATTCCATTTTATATGGCCACTCACTCATACCCTCAGTGAATAATGCACAAATGTACAGTACTCACCAGTCTATTTCATATAGCCACTCATTCAGAGAGTCACTGAATAATACAAATGTGGGGGATAGTCAGGATCCTATTTCATATGACCACTCATGCAGACCCTCACTGAGTAATACACACCTGGGGAAGAGTTAGGAGTCTACTTTATATAGATACTCATTTACAGCCTCAGTGAATAATGCATACCTGGGGAATAGACACTAGTCTATTCTATGTGGCTTCTAAATCAAAGCCTGAGTGAGGGATGCACAACTTTGGAATAGACAGTAGTCTATTTTATGTGCCCACTTATTCCGAGTCTCAGTCAATAATACACACCTGGGGAATAGTCGGGAGTTCATTTCATATGGTCACTAACTCAAAGCCTCATTAAATAATACACACCTGTGGACTAGTCAGGAGACTATTTCATGTGGCCAAACCTTCAGAGACTCAGTGAGTAATGCATACTTGGGGAATACTCAGGACGCTATTACATATGGACTTTCATTCAGAGCTTCACTGAATAAGGAACACCTGTAGAGTAGTCAAAATTCAATGTCATATACACACCTAGGGAATACACATGTTCAGAGCCTCACTGAATAATATACACCTGGGGAAAAGTCAGAATTCTAATTTGTATGGCTGCTTATTCAGACCCCAACCTAAAAACGCACACCTAGGGAGTATTCAGGAGTCTCTTTCCTAAGGCCACTCATTCAGAGCCTCACTGAATAATACACACCTATGGAAAAGTCCGGAGTGTATTTTACATGGCCACTCATTTAGAGCCTCAGTGAAGAATCACATGTACCTGGGGAATTCTGAGGAGTCAATTTCATATAGCCACTTATTCAGAGATTCACTGAATAATGCACACCTGAAAAATAGTCTGGAGCCTATTTGATATGACCGTTCACCTAGTGCCTCAGTGGAAATTGCACACTTGAGAAATAGTCAAGAAACTATACTCAGGAGTCTATTTCATATGGTCACTCGTTCAGAAACTCACTGAGTGATACGCACCTGAGGAACTGTCAGAGTCCATGCCAAATGGCCACTCAGAGCATTACTGAATGATGCACACCTTGCTAATAGTCAAGATTCTTTTTCATATGACCACTGATTGAGAGCCTCATTGAATAATGCACACCCGGACATTAATCAGGAGTCTATGTCATATGAACACTCCTCCAGAGCCTCAGTGAATAAGACACACCTAGGGAATACTCAGGAGTCTATTACATAGGTCCTCTCATTCAAAGCCTCACTGAACAATGCACACCTGTTGGGTACTTAAGAGTCTATTTCGTTTGGCCACTCATTCAGCACCTCGCTGAATGATACACATGTGGGGAATAGTCAGTATTCTATTTAATATGAACACCCATTATGAGCCTAACTGAATTATGTATGCCTTGTTATCCTGAGTAGTCTATTTTCTATCGACTCCCTTCCGAGTCTAACAGAGAAATTAACACATGCGGAATTGTAAGGAGTAAATTTCATATTGCCCCTCCTTCAGAGCCTCATTGAATATTGTATACCTGGAAAAAAATTTGGAGTCTCTTTATATGGCCATTCATTCAGAGCATCAGTAAAGAATGCACACCTGTGGAGTGGCCAGGTGTCTATCTTCTTTGGCCACACATTCAGATCATCAGTGAATAATACACACCTGTGGTATATTCAGGAGGCTATTTCATAAGGCACCTCATTTAGAGGCTGAGTAAATAATGTACACCTGGGGAATAGTCAGGAATCTATTATATATTGCCACTTATTCAAAGCCACAGTGAATAATGTCCACCTGGGAAATAGTCAAAAGTATTTTATATGGACACTCTTTCAGAGCCTCCCTGAGTAATACATACATTGGGGAGAGTCAGGAATCTGTTTCTTATGGCCACTCACTAAGACTCCCAGGGAATAGTGCACACTTGGAGAATTGTCAGGGGTCTATTTCATATCCAACTCATACAGAACTTCAGTGAATAAGACAAACCTGGGGAATATTCAGGAGTGTATTTCAATTAAGCACACACTAAGAGGCTCAGTGAATTATACACAACTGGGGAAAAACAGAAGTCAATTTTACCTGACCTTTCACTCAGAGCTTCATTGAATAATGCACTTTTGTGCAATAGTCAGGAACCTAATTGATATAGCTACTCATTCAGAGCCTCTCTGAATAACACGCACCTCAGGAATATTTAGGTGTCTATTTCATATTACCACTAATTCGACGCCTTAGTATATAATGCATACCATACCTTGGGAGTACTCAGCAATCTATTTCATATGGCCACTCATTCTTCACCTCAGTGAATAATGCACACCGGGGGAATATTCAGAATTCTATTTCTCATGTACACTCATTCAGACCTTCACTGGGTAATGCACACATTTGGAATAGTGAGGATTCTGTTTCCTATGGTCATTCATTCAGAGCCTCACTGAATGGTACAAACCTGTGGAATAGTCAGGAGACTAATATATATAGCCACTCATTTACAGCCTCAGTGAATCATGCACGCCTGAAGAGTACTGAGGATTGTATTTTAAATGACCCTTCATTCAAAGACTCAGTGAATAATTCACACCTGGGGAATAGTCAAGGGTCTACTTCATATGGCTACTTACTCAGAGCCTCAGTGAATGACACACGCTTGGGGAATAATCAGAATTCTATTTCATATGACCAGTATTGAGAGCCAAACTGATTAATACACACCTTGGGAATAGGGAGGAGACTGGTAGAAACACACTTTCAGAGCCTCAGTGAATAATGCACACTTGAGGAATAGTCAGGAGTGTATTTTCTTTGCCCACTCTTTCAGAGTCTTACTGAATAACTCACCCCTGCGGAGTACTGAGAGGTCTATTTCACATGGCCACTCATTTTGAGCCTCACTAAATAATACGCACCTGGGTAATAGCCAGGAGTTTATTTCTTTAAGCAATAATTCAGAGGCTCAGTGAATTATACACACATGGGAAATAGTCAGGAGTCTACTTTATATTGGTCCTCATTTAAAGCCTAAGTGAACAATGAACACCTGTTGAGTCCTCAGGAATGTATGTCATATGGCCACTCATTCAGCACCTCACTGGTGGGGAATAGGGGGATTCTATTTAATATGGACACCTTTTTGAAACTCACTGAATAACCTATACCTGTAGAATAGTGAGGAGTCTATTTCATATCGCCCCTTCTTCTAAGCCTCACTGAATAATACACACCTGGGGAATTGTCAGGAGTCTATTTCGTATGACCTGCATTCAGAGCCTCATTGAATAATGCAGACCTGGAGAAAAATTTGGTGTCTCTTTAATATGGCCATTCATTCAGAGCGTTGGTAAATAATGTACACATGTGGAGTACCCAGTTGTCTATTTCCTTTGGCCACACATTGAGAACATCAGCAAATCATACACACCTCTGGAATAGACAGGAGTCTACTAAACATGGCCCCTCATTTTAGTGCGAGTATGAATAAAACACACCAGGAAAATAATCAGGAGTCTATTTCACATTGCCTTCCATTCATAGCCTCAGTGAATAATCCACACCTGGGGAATAGTCAGCAATCTTTTTAATAGGGCTACATTTTCAGAACCTCCATTAATAATGCACACATGGGGGATATTCAGATGTCTGTTTTACATGGCCACTGATTCACAGCCTCCATGAATAATGCATACCTGGGGAGTAGTCAGCAAGCTGTTTCATATGGACACTCATTCAGCACCTCAGTGAATAATGCACACCGGGGGTATAGTCGGGATTCTATTTCTTATGGTCACTCATTTAGACCTTCACTGAAAAATGCACACGTTGGGAATAGTCAGGATTCTCTCATACGGCCACTCATTCAGAGCCTCACCGAATGGTTCACACCTGTGGAATAGTCAGGAGTCTATTTCATATTTTCACTCATTCAGAGCTGCAGTGAATAAGGCACACCAGGGGAGTACTGAGGATTCTATTTCAAATGACCCCTCATTCAGAGGTTCAGTGAATAATACACACATGGGGAATATTCAAGGCTATATATCATATGGCCACCCATTCAGAGATCCATGAATGATACATGCCTTGGGAATAATCAGTATCTTATTTCATATGACCTGTGATTCAAAGCCAAACTGAATAATGCATGTCTTGAATATAGACAGGTTTCTCTTTCACATGGAGACTCTTTTAGAGGCTCAGTGAATAATACACACCAGGGGAATATTTATTAGGTTATTTCATATTGCCACTCATTCAGAGCCCTCTGAATAGTGCAAGTTTGGGAAATTGTAAGGAGATTATTTACAGTTTTCTCTCTTTCAGAGCCTCATTGAATAATGCATACCTGAAAAAAATCTTGGAGTCCTTTTCACATGGCCATTGATTCAGTACATCAGTGAATAATGCAAACTTATGGAGTAGCCGTGTGTCTATTTCCTTTGGCAACACATTCAGAACATCAGTAAATAATACTCACCTGTGGAATAGTCAGGAGTCTTTTTCATACGGCCCCTCATTCAGAGCCCTTGTGAATAAAACACACCTGGAAAGAAAAATTTCCAAGATGACATGGTAGGAACAACTCAGAACTGCCGCTCTCAGTGAAGGCACAGAGGGTGAGTCTTAGCCGTATTTTTATATGGACCTTTGTTGCCCACAGAATGGGGAAATTCCCAGGTGTAGGAGGGACATGGTACACCAGCGCTGCCCTTTAGGCTTGCGTGGCCATTTCGGCCAGCGTTGCAGTGCAGCAGCACCCCGCACAAAACGCACTGGTCTGAGCGCCCTGTTAAACTGGCAATCTAAGATTTGGGAAGGCAGATTAACATATCTGTCTGATTAAGCGGGACTTGGACAGTGAGCAAGACCAGAAGATTCCCGGGAAGCATCATTGGAGCCAGTGCTGTGGGTTACTGCATGTGAAATCACACAGAGTCTGGTGCCCTATCGGCAGGCTCCTGAAACACCTGTGAGGGAGTCAACCGTTCAACTTAAAAAAATAAGAGAGAGAGAAAGAGCTCAGAGGCAGGAAGCCTGGTGATCAGGCTTGGCGGGTCCCACCCCCACAGGGACAAACAAAACGGTGATTCAAAATGCTCGAGGCTGAGAGTTTTACTGTGGGATCACCTGAATCCAGAACAGTGCAGCTTAGTGGGGGAGGGCATCCGCCACTACCGACGCATTCTGCCCCTATTGAGGTACACTCCCATTGCTGAAGCAGCCTGCCATTGCCGAGGCAACCTACCATAACAGAGAGACTCTGCCAACAGGGCGGAGCCCACAACAGCAAGGTGAAGCCCATGGCAAAGGGAAGAGCCCACAACAGCAGGGCGGAGCCCACAGCAACAGAACAAAGCCCACAAGAGTAGGGCAGAGACCACAGCAAGAGGGTGGAGGCCATGGCAGCAGGGCAGAGCCCATGGGAGCAGGGCAGAACCCATGGGAGCAGAGCAGAGCCCATGCCAACAGGGCAAACACTGTGGTAGAAGGGCAGAGCCTCAGCAGGCAAACAGTGACTAGACTGCCTCCTTGCTGGGTAGGACAGTGCAATGGATACTCATAAAGAAAGCCCTAACTCACTGAACTCTTCAGAATATTATCCAGAAAAATTTCCTTAACCTAGCAAGGCAGGCCAATACTCAAGTCCAGGGAGTACAAAGAACACCACAAAGATATTCCCCAAGAAGAGCAAGCCCAAGGTACATAATTGTCAGATTCACCAGGGTTGAAATGAAGGACATAATATGAAGGGCAGCCAGAGAGAAAGATCGGGTCATGGACAAAGGGAATCCCATCAGACTGACAGCAGATATCTCGGCAGAAACTCAACAAGCCAGTAGAGAGTGAGGGCCAATATTCAACACCCTTAAAGAAAAGAACATTCAATGCAGAATTTCATATCCAGACAAACTGAGCTTCACAAGTGAAGAAAGAATAAAATATTTTGCTAACAAGCAAGTACTCAGAGATTTTGTCACCATCAGGCCTCCTTTACAAGAGCTCCTGAAAGAGTTACTACACATAGAAAGGATAAACAAGTACCAGACATTCTAAAAACATACCAAATGTTAAAGAGCATAAACAAATTCATGAATCTACATCAAATAATGGGCAAAACAGTCAGCTAGCATCAAAATGGCAGTATTAAATTCACACATAACAATATTAAACCTAAATGTAAATGGGATAAATGCACCAATCAACATACATAGACTGGCAAACTGGACAAAACACCAAAACCCATTGGTGTGTTGTATCCAGGAGACCCATCTCACATGCAAAAATACACAAAGTCTCAAAATAAAGAAATGGAGAAAGATTTAACAAGCAAACGGAGAGCAAAAGAAACCAGAAGTTGCAATTATCCTCCCTGATTATAAAGACTTTAAAGCAACAAAGATAAAAAAAGACAAAGAAGTTCATTACCTAATGGTAAAAGGATTGATACAACAAGAAGAGCTAACGATTCTAAATATATATGGACACAATACATGAGCACCCAGATATATAAGGCAAGTTCTTAATGACTTACAAAGAGACTTAAACTCTGACACCATAATAGTGGGAGACTTTAAAATTCCACTGTCAATATTAGACAGATTAACCAGACAGAAAATTAACAAGGATATCCAGGGCTTGAACTCAGACCTAGAACAAGAAAACCTGATAGACATATAAAAAAACTCTCCACCCCAAATCCACAGAATGTACCTTCTTCTCAGCACCACATCACACCTACTCCAAAATTGACCACATAATTAGAAGAAAAGCACGCTTCAGCAAATGTAAAACAACTGAAACCATAACAAACAGTCTCTCAGACAATAGTGCAATCAAGATAGAACTCAGAATTCAGAAACTAACTCAGAACCGCACAGTTTCATAAAAACTGAACAACTGGCTCTTGAGTGTTGATTGGATAAACAATGAAATGAAAGCAGAAATAAAGAAGTTCTTCAAAACCAATGAGAATGAAGACACAACACACCAGAATCTCTGGGACACATTTAAAGCAGTCTCTAGAAGAAAATATATAGCAATAAGTGCCCACAGAGAAGAGTAGAGAGATCCAAAATTGACACCCTATCATCAAAATTGAAAGAGCTAGAGTAGCAATATCAAAAAAACTCAAAACCTAGCAAAAGGCAAGAAATAACTAAGATCAGAGCAGAACTAAAGGAAATAAAAACACGAAAAACTCTTCAAAAAAATCAATAAATCCAAGAGCTGGTTTTTCGAAAAGATCAACAAAATAGTCCATTAGCCAGACTGATAAAAAAGAAAAGAGAGAACAACCAAATAGATGCAATAAAAAACGATAATGGGGAAATCACCACAGATTCCACATTAATTCAAACCATCATCAGAGTATACTACAAATCACTCTATGCACATAAACTAGTAAATCAGGAAGAAATGGATAAATTCTGGAAACCTGTGTCCTCCCAAGCCTAAACTAGGAGAAAGCTGAAACTAAGAATAGACTGAAAACAGGGTCTGAAGTCGAGGGAGCAATTAAGAGCCTACCACACAAAAAAAGACAAGGTCCATGTGGGTTCACAGCCGAATTCTACCAGACACACAAAGAGGATCTGGTACCATTCCTTCTGAAAGTATTCCAAATAATTCAAAAAGAGGAAACCCTTCCCAAATCATTTTATGAGACCAACATCATCCTGATACCAAAACCCGGCAGAGACTCAACAAGAAAAGAAAACTTCAGGCCAATATCCATGATGAACATAGATGCAAAAATCTTCAATAAAATACTGGCAATTGGAAGGCAACAGCACATTATAAAACTTATCCATCATGATCAAGTAGGATTCATCCCGGGGATGCAAGGCAGGTTAAACATAAGCAAGTCTATAAATGTAATTCAGCACATAAAAAGAACCAAAAACAAAACCACACGATTATCTCAATTGATGCAGAGAAGGCATTTGACAAAATTTAAAAGGCCTTCATGCTAAAAACCCTCAATAAACTCGGTATTGATGGAACATATCTCAAAGTAATAAAAACTATTTACGACAAACCAACAGCCAATATCTTACTTAATGGGCAAAACTGGAAGCATTCCCTTTGAAATCCAGCACTAGACGAGGATGCCCTCTCTCACCACTTCTATTCAACATAGAACTGGAAGTTCTAGCCAGAGCAGTCACCAAGAAAAAGAAATAAAGTGTATTCAAATAGAAAAGGTGAAAGCCAAATTGTCTCTATTTGCAGACGACATGATAATATACCTATAAGACCCCATCACCTCAGCCCAGAAACTCCTGAAACTGATAAGCAACTTCAGCAAAGTCTCAGGATATAAAATCAATGTGCACAATTCACAAGCATTCCTATACACCAATAAGAGACTTAAAGAGAACCAAATCAAGAATGAACTGCCATTCACAATTGCTACAAAGAGAATAAAATACCTACAAACCACTGCTAAACGAAATAAGAGAGGACACAAAAAGATGGAGAAACATTCCATGTTCATGTTTAGGAAGAATTAATATCATGAAAATGGCTATACTGCCCAAAACAATTTACAGAATCAACGGTATCCCCATCAAGCTACCATTGAATTTCTTCACAGAACTGGAAAATACCACCATGAACTTCATATGAAACCAAAAAAGACCCCGCATAGCCAAGTCAATTCTAAGCAAAAAGAACACAGCGGGAGGCATCACACTACCAGACTTCAAACTATAATACAAGGTTATAGTAATAAAAACAGCATGGTACTGTTACCAAAACAGAGATATAGACCAATGGAACAGAACAGAGGCATCAGAGGCAACACAACATATCTAAAACCACATAATCTTGATAAACCTGACAAAAACAAGCAATGGGGAAAGGATTCCCTGTTTAATAAATGGTGTTGGGAAAACTGGCTAGCCATGTGCAGAAAGCAGAAACTGGACCCCTTCCTGACACCTTACACTAAAATTAACTCCAGATGGATTAAAGACTTAAACATAAGACCGGGCACCATAAAAACCCTAGAAGAAAATCTAGGCAAAACCATTCAGGACATAGAAGTAGGCAAGGACTTCATGACCAAAACAACAAAAGCATTGACAACAAAATCCAAAAGAGACAAATTGGACCTAATCAAACTCCACGGCTTCTGCATGGAAAAAGAAACAGTCACTAGAGTTAATCGGCAACGAATAGAATGGAAAAAAAATCTTTCCAGTTTTCGCATCTGACAAAGGGCTGATATCCAGAATTTACAAAGAACTCAAACAGATTTACAGAAAAAGAAAAAACAAGTCCACTCAAAAATGGGCAAAGGATATGAACAGTCACTTTACCAAAGAAGACATACACGAGGCCAACAAACACATGAAGAAATGCGCATCATCACTGGTGGTTAGAGAGTTGCAAATTGAAACCACATTGAGATACCATCTCACACCAGTTGGAATGGCGATCATTAAGAAATCTGGAGGCAACAGATGCTGAAGGGGATGCAGAGAAATAGGAACACTCTTACCCTGTTGGTGGTAGTGTAAATTAGTTCAACCATTGTAAAAGACATTGTGGTGATTTCTCAAGGACCTAGAAATAGAAATTTTATTTGACCCAGCAAACCCTTTACTGGGTACATATCCAAAGGACTATAAATTATTGTACTATAAGAACACATGAACACGAATGTTCATTGCAGCACTGTTTACAATAGCAAACACCAGGAACCAACCCAAATGCCCACTGATGATAGACTGGACTGGGAAAATGTGGCACATATACACCATGGAATATTATGCAGCAATCCAAAATGATGAGTTTTTGTCCTTTGTAAAAACATGGATGAATCTGGAGAACATCGTTCTCAGTAAACTTACACAAGAACAGAAAATGAAATACCATATGTTCTCACTCATAGGGGGGTGAGTAAAAATGAGAACACATGGACACAGGGAAGGGGGTACTACACACTTGGGTCTATTGGGGAAATAGGGGAGAGACAGCGGGAGGGGATATAGGATGGGATAGCCTGGGGAGAAATGCCAAGTGTGGGTGAAAAAGAGGAAGGCAGCAAAACACACTGCCATGTGTGTACCTATGCAACTATATTGCACGTTAGGCAAATGTACCCTAAAACTTAAAATGCAATTAAAAAGAAAATAAAGAAAAAAAATAAAGTTCCCCTCCTACCATGGCCCTGGGGAGCAGTCTCAACTGTGAATAGATAAAAACACTAATTAAAACATCATAAGCCACCCTGTATGTACAGGAATAAAAGGAGGAATTTTGCAACGTGCAGGTTTTAAAACGGTTGCCTAAACAGAGAAAAGGCAAGTAAAGCATAGACTTGAGAGAAGACAGACCAACTCCTGAGAGAGCTCCAAGGCAACAGGGAGGCAGTGTAGGTCTCTTTCAGAAAAACAGGAGCTAGAGAGAGAAGCCCAGGTCATGACAGCACGTGATGCCTATTTGGCCCAGAAGCTAGTACAGGTGTCTTGAAAGAGTGATCCAATGGCATGCTGACATGGATGAGTCCGAACGTTTGGTTACTTGCTCTTAAAGTCAGTAGGGCTAAAAAGGAAAATCCATTTTGTTATTTGCATAATCCTTTGTGGAAAAAATACTTGTCTAACTCACTTTAAAATAACAAGGGTGTAGCATTTCAACTCCAAACTACTAATCATCAGATATGCCATCCAATCTTTGAGGATTATGGTTATTTCTCAGCAGAAAGACAAAATTGCTCAATAATTCAGATATGCAATAAATGGTATTTAGTGACACTAGGTTGTAGAAGGGCATGGTGATTCAAATTCCATCTCAGCATGCAATCCACATGTACACACAAATACACACAACTCGATTTTTTTCTTACTCTAACCCATTAATATCAGAACCCTCAAAATGTTATCCATCATTTATAGCCAATGGGAAATGATAAGTGAAACACTCCAGAAAAAATTGCCATCCATCACTGTCTTTTACCATTTTTCACCCCATTGGTGAAAAAAATAAAATTCTAGTTCTCCTCAATAAAAAATGAATCATGTTTCAGAAAAAAAAAAAGATAAAAACTTTCCACCCGGAATTTCATATCCAGCCAAACTGACCTTCATAAGAGAAGGAAGAATAAAATCTTTTGCCAACAAGCAAGTACTCAGAGATTTTGTCACCACCAGGCCTGCTTTACAAGAGCTCCTGAACGAGGCACTACACATAGAAGGGAAAAACCGGAGGGAGGGCAAGATGGCGTCATAGAAGCGACTCAGGATTGCAGCTCTCAGTGAAGGCGCAGAGGTGAGTCCTAGCTGCATTCTCGGTTGGAACATTTTTGCCCACAGAGCGTTGACAGTCCCAGGTGTGGAGAGACACGGGACGCTAGTACAACCAGCTTGCACAGCCAGCGTGCATGGCCACTTTGGCCGGTGCTGCAGCGGGACCCGGCACAGAACTCACTGGTCTGGGTGCCCTGTTAAACCAGCAATCTGAGATTTGGAAGGGCAGATTGGCATGTCCATCTGATTGAACGGGACTTGGACAATGAGCCAGACCAGGAGTTTCCTTGGAAGCGTGATCTGAGCTGGTACAGTGGGCAGTGGCATGGGAGATCCCATGGATCGCAGTGCCCTATCAGCAGGCTACTGGGGCGCCAGTGAGAGAGTCGACCTTTCAGCTTGGAGAGAGAAAGAGAGAGAGAGAGAGGACAAACTCTGAGGAAGGGAGCTGGGTGATCTGGCTCGGCGGGTCCCACCTTCACGGAGACAAGCAGGGCAGCAATTGGAGGTGCTTGGGGCTGAGAGTTTGGCTGCTGGCATCTAGGATGGTGCAGCCCAGTAGGGGAGGGGCGTCCACCACTAGGGACACAATCCAACCCTACTGAAGTACCGCCTAGAGCTGATGCAGCCTGCCCTTGCCGTTGCCAAGGCAACCTGCCATATCAGAGAGACTCCGCCAGGAGGGGGGAGCGCTCCACAGCAGAAGGGAGCCCAGCAGCAACAGGGCGGACCCGCACTAGCAAGGCAGAGCACCGGCAGGCAAATAGTGAATAGACTACCTCCTAGTGAAGCAGGACAGTGCAACAGATACTCATAAAGAAAGCCCCAACTCACTGAGAAAGAGCATCTAAGCGGGGAAAAAAAGGGTGGTGTTTTGTGAGTTCTGTTGCAGCAGACATAAACAACCTCCCAACAACCCTGAATAAACAATGGAGCTCACAGCTCAGCACTGGAGCTCCTATAAAGCACAGACCGTCTCCTCAAGCAGCAGCCTGAACCCTGTATATCAAAAGAGTCACCCCCAAAAAGGACTAATCAGACTGACATTTGGCGGGCATCATTCTGGAACAAAGACAGAAAAAGAAGAAACTGGTATTATCCCTCACTGTTCCACAGCAGCTATAGGTATAACCCAGACAAGCAGGGCCTGGAGTGGAACTCAGCACTCATACAGCAGAGGGGCGAGACCATCAGAAGAAAAACTAAGTAACAGAAATACTTCATCATCAACAATCTCAGCATCCACACAGAGACCCAATTGAAAAATCTGCAACTACTAAGACGTCAGGCAGATAAATCCATAAAGATGAGAAGAAACCAGCGCAAAAAGGAGGAAAACACCTGAAACCAAAACAACTCGCCTCCAAAAAAGGACCAAAACTCCTCACCAGCAAGGGAACAAAGCTGGACTGAGAATGAGTGTGACGAAATGACAGAATCAGACTTCAGAAAGTGGATAATGAGAAACTTCAGTGAGCTAAAAAAAACGTGTTCTAAATCAGTGCAAAGAAACTAAGAACCTTGAAAAAAAATTGAAAAAAGATTGGAGGAATAGATAAAAACAATAGACAACTTAGAGAAAAATAGGAATGAATTGAAGGAGCTGAAAAACACAACACGAAAACTTCGCGAAGCATGCACAAGTTTCAACAGCCGAATTGACCAAGCAGAAGAAAGAATATCAGAAGATGAAGATCAAATCAATGAAAGAAAACGAGAAACGAAGATTAAAGAAAAAAGCAAAAAAAGGAATGAACAAAATCTCCAAGAAATGTGGGACTATGTGAAGAGACCCAACCTACGTTTGATAGGTGTACCAGAATGTGATGAAGAGAATGAATCCAAGCTGGAAAACACTCTTCAGAATATTATCCAGGAAAATTTCCCTAACCTAGCAAGACAGGTCAATACTCAACCCCAGGAAATACAGAGAACACCACAAAGATACTCTGCCAGAAAAGAAACCCCAAGGCATATAATCGTCAGATTCACCAGGGTTGACATGAAGGAGAAAATAGTAAGGGCAGCCAGAGAGAAAGGCCGGGTCACCCACAAAGGGAAGCCCATCAGACTCACAGCAGATCTCTCGGCAGAGACTCTACAAGCCAGAAGAGAGTGAGAGCCAATATTCAACACCGTTAAAGAAAAGAACTTTCAACCCAGAATTTCATATCCAACCAAACTGAGCTTCATAAGTGAAGGAAAAATAAAATCCTTCATGAAAAAGCAAGTACTCAGAGATTTTGTCACCAGTCGGCCTGCTTTACAAGAGCTACTGAAAGAGGCACTACACATAGAAAGAAACAACCAGTACCAGCCATCCTAAAAGCATACCAAATGCTAAAGAGCATCAACAAAATCAAGAATGCACATGCGCCAATAGACAAAACAGCCAGCTAGCATCAACATGGCAGTATCCAATTAACACATAACAATATTAACCCTAAATGTAAATGGGCTAAATGCACCAACCAAAAGATACAGACTGGCAAATTGGATAAAAAACCAAAACCCATCGGTGTGCTGTATCCAGGAAACCCACCTCCCATGCAAGGATACACAAAGGCTCAAAATAAAGGGATGAAGGAAGATTTACCAAGCAAATGGAGAACAAAGAAAAGCAGGACTTGCAATTCTCGTCTCTGATAATATAGACTTTAAAGCAACAAAGATAAAAAAGGACAAAGAAGGTCATTACATAATGGTAAATGAATGGATACAAGAAGAGTTAACGATTCTAAATATATATGGACCCAATGCAGGAGCACCCAGATAGATAAGGCAAGTTCTTAATGACTTATAAAGAGACTTAGACTCCCACACAATAATAGTGGGAGACTTTAACACTCCAGTAAATATCAGACAGATCAACTAGACAGAAAATTAACAAGGATATGCAGGACTTGAACTCAGACCTGGAACAAGCAAACCTGATAGACATTTACAGAACTCTCCACCCAAAATCCACAGATTATACATTCTTCTGAGCACCACATTACACCTACTCCAAAATTGACCACATAATTGGAAGTAAAACACTCCTCAGCAAATGCAAAACAACTGAAATCATAACAAACAGTCTCTCAGACCATAGTGTAATCAAGTTGGAAGCCAGAATCCAGAAAATAACTCAAAACCGCACAGCTTCATGGAAACTGAACAACTGGCTCTTGAATGTTGTTTGGATAAACAAAGAAATGAAGGCAGAAATAAAGAAGATATTTGAAACCAACGAGAACGAAGACACAATGTACCAGAATCTCTGGGACACATTTAAAGCAGTCTGTAGAGGAAAATATATAGCAATAAGTGCCCACATGAGAAGAGTGGAGAGATCCAAAATTGACACCCTATCATCAAAATTGAAAGAGCTAGAGAAGCACGATCAAAAAAGCTCAAAACCTACCCGAAGACAAGAAATAACTAAGATCAGAGCAGAACTGAAGAAGATAGAGACAAGAAAAACCCTTCAAAAAATTAATAAATCCAAGAGCTGGTTTTTCGAAAAGATCAACAAAATAGACAGACCAGTAACCAGACTGATGAAAAAGAAGAGGGAGAACAACCAAACAGATGCAATAGAAACGATAATGGGGAAATCACCACAGATCCCACAGAAATTCAAACCATCATCAGAGAATACTACAAACAACTCTATGCACATAAACTAGTAAACCAGGAAGAAATGGAAAAATTCCTGGATGCCTGTGTCCTCTTAAGCCTAAACCAGGAGGAAGCTGAAACTATGAATAGACCAATAACAAGGTCTGAAGTTGAAGCAGCAATTAAGAGCCTCCACACAAAAAAAGCCCAGGTCCAGGTGGGTTCACTGCTGAATTCTAACAGACACACAAAGAGGATCTGGTACCATTCCTTCTGCAACTATTTTAAATAATTCAAAAAGAGGGAACCCTTCCCAAATCATTTTATGAGACCAAGGTCATCCTGATACGAAAAGCTGGCAGAGACACAACAAGAAAAGAAAAGTTCAGGCCAATATCCACGATGAACATAGATGCAAAAATCTTCAATAAAATACTGGCAAACCGATTACAACAGCCCATTAAAAAACTTATCCATCATGATCAAGTAGGTTTTATCCCGGAGATGCAAGTCTTGTTCAACATACACAAGTCTATAAATGTAATTCACCACATAAACAGAAGCAAAAACAAAAACCACATGATTATCTCAATTGACGCAAAGAAGGCATTTGACAAAAGTCAACAGCCCTTTATGCTAAAAACCCTCAATAAACTTGGTATTAATGGAACATATCTCAAAGTAGTAAAAGCTATTTACGACAAACCAACAGCCAATATCATACTTAATGGGCAAAAACTGGAAGCATTTCCTTTGAAATCCGGCACTAAACAAGGATGCCCTCTCTCACCACTCCTATTTAACATAGTACTGGGAGTCCTAGCCAGAGAAATCAGGCAAGAAAAAGAAATAAAGGGTATTCGAATAGGAAAGGTGGAAGCCAAATTGTCTCTATTTGCAGACGACATGTTAGTATACGTAGAAGACCCCATCACCTCAGCCCAAAAGCTCCTGAAACTGATAAGCAACTTCAGCAAAGTCTCAGGATACAAAATCAATGTGCAAAAATCACAAGCACTCCTATACATTACTAACAGACTTAAAGAGAACCAAATCAAGAACGAACTGCCATTCACAATTGCTACAAAGAAAATAAAATACCTAGAAATACAACTCACAAGGAACGTAAGGGACCTCTTTAAGGAAAACTACAAACCACTGCTCAACAAAATAAGAGAGGACACAAACAGATGGAGAAACATTCCATGTTCGTGGTTAGGAAGAATCAATATCGTGAAAATGGCTATACTGCCCAAAGTAATTTACACAATCAATGCTATCCCCATCAAACTATAAATGAATTTCCTCACAGAACTGGAAAAAACCACCATGTATTTCATAGGGAACCAAAAAAGAGCTCGCATAGCCAAGTCAATTCTAAGCAAAAAGAACACAGCGGGAGGCATCACACTACCAGACTTCAAACTATACTACAAGGCTACAGTAATCAAAACAGCATGGTACTGGTACCAAAACAGAGATATATACCAATGGAACAGAACAGAAGCATCGGAGGCAACACAAAATATCTACAACCATATTATCTTTGATAAACCAGACAAAAACAGGCAATGGGGAAAGGATTCCCTATTTAATAAATGGTGTTGGGAAAACTGGCTAGCCATGTGCAGAAAGCAGAAACTGGACCCTTTCCTGACACCTTACACTAAAATTAACTCCAGATGGATTAAAGACTTAAACGTAAGACTTGACACCATAAAAACCCTAGAAGAAAATGTGGGCAAAACCATTCAGGACATAGGAGTAGCAAGGACTTCATGACCAAAACACCAAAAGCATTGGCAACAAAAGCCAAAATAGACAAATGGGACCTAATCAAACTCCACAGCTTCTGCACAGCAAAAGAGACGTTCACTAGAGTGAATCGGCAACCATCAGAATGGGAAAAAATCTTTGCAGTTTACACATCTGACAAAGGGCTGATATCCAGAATTTACAAAGAACTCAAACAGATTTACAGGAAAAAAACAAACAAGCCCATTCAAAAATGGGCAAAGGATATGAACAGAAACTTTACAAAAGCAGACATACATGAGGCCAGCAAACATATGAAAAAGTGCTCATCATCACTGGTCATTAGAGAGATGCAAATCAAAACCACATTGAGATACCATCTCACACCAGTTAGAATGGCGATCATTAAAAAATCTGAAGACAGCAGATGCTGGAGAGGATGTGGAGAAATAGGAACACTCTTACACTGTTGGTGGGAGTGTAAATTAGTTCAACCATTGTGGAAGACAGTGTGGCGATTCCTCAGGGACCTAGAAATAGAAATTCCATTTGGCCCAGCAATCCCATTACTCGGTATCTATCCAAAGGACTATAAATCGTTCTACTATAAGGACACATGCACACGAATGTTCATTGCAGCACTGTTTACAATAGCAAGGACCTGGAACCAACCCAAATGCCCAACGATGATAGACTGGACTGGGAAAATGTGGCACATATACACCACGGAATATTATGCAGCAATCAAAAATGATGAGTTTGTGTCCTTTGTAGGGACATGGATGAATCTGGAGAACATCATTCTCAGCAAACTGACACAAGAACAGAAAAGGAATACCGCATATACTCACTCATAGGTGGGTGAGAAAAATAAGAACACATGGACACAGAGAGGCGGTCTACTATACACTGGGGACTGTTGGGGGGAATGGGGGAGGGACAGCAGTGGGGGCTGGGGGGATGACCTGGGGATAACTACCATGTGTGGGTGAAGGGGAGGAAGGCAGCAAAGCACACTGCCATATGTGTACCTATGCAACTATCTTGCACGTTCTGCACATGTACCCCCAAACCTATAATGCAATAAAAATTAAAAAAAAACAAATCTGGAGACAGCAGATGCTGGAAAGGATGTGGAGAAATAGGAACACTCTTACACTGTTGGTGGGAGTGTAAATTAGTTCAACCATTGGGGAAGACAGTGTGGCAATTCCTCAAGGACCTAGAAATAGAAATTCCATTTGACCCAGCAATCTCATTACTGGGTATATATCCAAAGGACTATAAATCGTTCTACTGTAAGAACACATACACACGAATGTTCATTGCAGCCCTGTTTACAATAGCAAAGAACTGGAACCAACCCAAATGCCCAAGGATGATAGACTGGACTCTGAAAATGTGGCACATATACACCATGGAATATTATGCAGCAATCCAAAATGATGAGTTTGTGTTTTTTGTAAGGACATGGAGGAATCTGGAGAACATCATTCTCAGCAAACTGACACAATAACAGAAAAAGAAACACCGCATATATTCACTCATAGGTGGGTGAGAAAAATGAGAACACATGGACACAGAGAGGGGGTCTACTACACACTGGTGTCTATTGGGGGAATGAGTGAGGGACAGCGGGGGGTGCTGGGGAGGCATAGCCTGGGGATGAATGCCAAGTGTGGGTGAAGGGGAGGAAGGCAGCAAAACACACTGCCATGTGTGTACCTATGCAACTATCTTGCACGTTCTGCACATGTACCCCAAAAACCTATAATGCAATAAAAATTAAAAAAAAAAGAAGGGAAAAACCATTACCAGCCATTCTAAAAACATACCAAATGCTAAAGAGCATCAATAAAATGATGAATCTGCATCAACTAATGGGCAAAACAGCTAGCTGTCATCAAAATGGCAGTATCAAATTCACACATAACAATAATAACCCTAAATGAAAATGGGCTAAATGCACCAATCAAAATACACAGACTGTCAGATTGGACAAAAATCCAAAACTCATCTGTGTGCTCTATTCAGGAAACCCATCTCACATGCGAGGATATACAACAGATCAAAATAAAGGGATGGAGAAATAGGTAACAAGCAAACGGAGAGCCAAAAAAGCAGGAGTTGCATTTCTCCTCTGTGATAAAATAGACTTTAAAGCAACAAAGATCCAAAGAGACAAAAAGTCATTAAATAATGGTAAAAGGATTGATACATCAAGAAGAGCTAACGATCCTAAATATATGTGGACCCAATACAGAAGCACACAGATATATAAGGCAAGTTCTTAATTACTGACAAAAAGACTTAGACTCCCACACAGTAATAGTGGGAGACTTTCACATTCCACTGTCAATATTAGACAGATAAACCAGAAAGAAAATTAACAAGAATATCCAGGGCTTGAACTCAGACCTGGTACAAGCAAACTTGATAGACGTTTACAGAACTCTCCATCCCAAATCCACGAAAAGTACATTCTTCTTTGCACCACATCATACCTACTCCAAAGTTGACCACATAATTGAAAGTAAAGCACTCCTCAGCAAATGCAAAACAACTGAAATTATAACAAACAGTCTCTCAGACCATATTGCAATCGTTAGAACTCAGAATCCGGAAACTAACTCAGAACCACACAGCTTTATGAAAACTGGCTCTTGAATGTTTATTGGATAAACAATGAAATAAAGGTAAAAATAAAGAAGTTCTTCAAAACCAACGAGAATGAAGACACAACATACCAGAATCTCTGGGACACATTTAAAGCAGTCTCTAGAGGAAAATATATAGCAATAAGTGCCCACATGAGAAGAGTGGAGAGATCCAAAATTGACACCCAATCATCAAAACTAAAAGAGCTAGAGGATCAAGATCAAGAAAACTCAAAACCTCACAGAAGACAAGAAATAACTAAGATGAGAGAGGAACTGAAGGAGATAGAGACACAAAAATCCCTTCAAAAAATCAATAAAACAAAGAGCTGGTTTTTTGAAAAGATCAACAAAATCGACAGACCACTCGCCAGATTGATAAAAAAAAGAGAGAGAACAACAAAATAGATGCAATAAAAAATGATAAAGGGGAAATCACCACAGATTCCACAGAAATTCAAACCATCACCAAAGAATACTACAAACAACTATATGAACATAAACTCGTAAATTAGGAAGAAATTGATAAATTTATGGAAACCTGTGTCCTGCCAAGCCTAAACCAGGAGGAAGCCAAAACTATGAATAAACCAATAACAAGGTCTGAATTCGAGGAAGCAATTAAGAGCCTACCACATAAAAGAATCCCTGGTCCAGGTTAGTTCACAGCCAAATTCTAGCAGACACACAAAGAGGAGCTGGTTCCATTCCTTCTGAAACTATTCCAAATAATCCAAAAAACAAAATCCTTCCAAAATTATTTTATGAGACCAACATCATCCTGATACCAAAACCCGGCTGAGACTCAACAAGAAAAGAAAACTTTAGGCCAATATCCATGATAAACATAGATGCAAAATTCTTCAATACTGGCAAACCGATTGCAACAGCACATTAAAAAACTTATCCATCATGATCAAGTATGATTCATCCCGGGAATGCAAGGATGGTTCAACATACGCAAGTCTATAAATGTAATTCACCACATAAACAGAACCAAAAACAAAAACCATATGATTATCTCAATTGACGCAGAGAAGGCATTTGACAAAATTCAACAGCATTTTATGCTAAAAACCCTTAATAAACTCGGTATTGATGGAACATATCTCAAAGTAATAAAAGCTATTTATGGTATACCAACAGCCAATATCATACTTAATAAGCAAAAACTGGAATAACTCTCTTTGAAATCCGGCACTAGACAAGGATGCCCTCTCTCACCATTCATATTCAATATAGTACTGGAAGTTCTAGCCAGAGCAATCCAGAAAAAAAAGAAATAAAGGGTATTCAAATAGGAAAGGTGGAAACCAAATTGTTTCTATTTGCAGACGACATGATAGTATATCTAGAAGACTCCATCACCTCAGCCCAGAAACTCGTGAAACTGATAAGCAACTTCAGCAAAGTCTCAGGATATAAAATCAATGTGCACAATTCACAAGCATTCCTATACACCAATAACAGACTTAAAGAGAACCAAATCAAGAACGAACTGCCATTCACAATTGCTACAAAGAGAATAAAATACCTTGAAATACAACTTACAAGGAACGTAAGGGACCTCTTCAAGGAAAACTACAAACCACTGCTCTATGAAATAAGAGAGGACACAAACAGATGAAGAAACATTCCATGTTCATGGTTATGAAAAATCAACATCGTGAAAATGGCTATACTGCCCAAAGTAATTTACAGAATCAACGCTATTCCTGTCAAGCTACCATTGAATTTCTTCACAGAACTTAAAAATACCACCATGAACTTCATATGGAACCAAAAGTGTGCCCACATAGCCAAGTCAATTCTAAGCAAAAAGAACACAATGGGAGGCATCACACTACCAGACTTCAAATTATAATACAAGGTTATAGTAATGAAAACAGCATGGTACTGTTACCAAAACAGAGATATAGACCAATGGAACAGAACAGAGGCATCAGAGGCAACACAACATATCTACATCCATACAATCTTTGATAAACCAGACAAAAACAAGCAATGGGGAAAGGATTCCCTGTTTAATAAATGGTGTCAGAAAAACTGGCTAGCCTTGTGCAGAAAGCAGAAACTGGGCCCTTTCTGACACCTTACACTAAAATTAACTCCAGATGGATTAAACACTTAAACATAAGACTGACAACATAAAAACTCTAGAAGAAAATCTAGGGAAAACCATTCAGGACATAGGAGTAGGCAGGGACTTTATAACAAAAACACCAAAAGCATTGGCAGCAAAAGCCAAAATAGACAAATGGGACCTAATCAAACTCCATAGCTTCTGCACGGCAAAACAAACTATCACTAGAGTAAATCTTCAACCAACAGAATGGGAAAAAATCTTTGCAGTTTACTTATCTGGCAAAGGGCTTATATTTAGAATTTACAAAGAACTCGAACAGATTTACAGAAAAAAAAAAGAAGCCCATTCAAAAATGGGCAAAGAATATGAACAGAAACTTTACAAAAGAAGGCATACATGGGGCCAACAAACATGAAAAAATGCTCATCATCACTGGTCATTAGAGAGATGCAAATCAAAACCACATTGAGATACCATTTAGAATGGCGATCATTAAAAATCTGGAGACAGCAGATGCTGGAGAGGATGCGAAGTAATAGGAACACTCTTCCACTGTTGGTGGGAGTGTGAATTAGGTCAACTATTGTGGAAGACACTGTGGCGATTCCTCAAGGCGTTAGAAATAGAAATTCCATTTGACCTCGCAATATCATTACTGGGTATATATCCAAAAGACTATCAATCGTTCTAGTATAAGGACACATGCACACGAATGTTCATTGCAGCACTGTTTACAATAGCAAAGACCTGGAACCAACACAAATGCCCATCGATGATAGACTGGACTGGGAAAATGTGGCACATATACACCATTAAATATTATGCAGCAAACAAAAATGATGAGTTCGTGTGTTTTGTAAGGACATGGATGAATCTGTTGAACATTATTCTCAGCAAACTGAAACAAGAACAGAAAATGAAATACCACATTCTCACTCATAGGCAGTGAGGAAAAATAAGAACACATGGACACAGATAAGGGGGTACTACACACTGGTGTCTATTGGTGGGAATAGAGGAGGGACAGTGGGGGGGATCTGGGGAGGGATAGCCTGGGGAGAAATGCCAAAATTGGATGAAGGGGAGGAAGGCAGCAAAACACACTGCCATGTGTGTATCTATGTAACTATCTTGCACGTTCTGCACATGTACCCCAAAACCTAAAATACAATTTAAAAAAATAAATAATAAAAAACAAAAGATAAAAAAACTCTATGCTTTTACGTTACCCCATTTATGTTTTTGATGTTTCTATTTACAATTTTTATATTGTGTATTCATCATAAAATTATTTTAGCTATAGTTTTCCAATAAATTTGTTTTTTGCCTTTAAAAAAACACAACTGGATAATCGTCAGGAGTGTATTTCATATTGAAACTCACTCAGAGCCTCAGTTAATAATGCACACCTGGGGAATAGACAGGGGTGTATTTCATATGGACACTCTTTCAGAGCCTCTCTGAATAATACACAAATGGGGTAGAGTCAGGAGTCTATTTCATATGGCCACACAGTGAAACCCTCAGGGAGTAGTGCACACCTGTGGAGGTGTCAGGAATCTATTTGGTATTGCAACTCATACAGAGCCTCAGTGAATAACACACACCTGGGGAATAGTCAGAAGTGTATTTCAATTGGACACACATTTAGAAACTCAGTGGATAATACACACCTAGGTAACTGTCAGGAGACGATTTCATCTGGCCTCTCATTCAGAGCTTCACTGAATAATGCACTCCTGTGGAGTAGTCAGCAGCCTAATTGATAGAGTCATTCATTCAGAGCCTCTCTGAGTAATAAGCTCCTTGTGGATATGCAGGAATTTTTTTTAATATGGTCATTTGGAGCCCCACTGAATGGCAAACAGCTGTAGAATACTCATATGGCCAATGATTCAGAATCTCATTGAGAAATGTGCACCGGTGGATAAGTGAGGATTCTGTTTTATATTGCCCCTCATTCAGAGCCTCAGTGAATAATGCAAACCTGAAGAGTAGTGAGGATTCTACTGTAAATAATAGACACCTGGGGAATAGTCACCAGTCTATTTTATATGGTCACTCATTCAGAATCTCACTGAACGATACACATCTTGGGAATAGTCAGGGTTTTATTTCATATGAGCAGTCATTGAGAGCCAAACTGAATAATGCACACCTTGGGAATGGTCAAGTGTCTCCTTCATAAGAAGCACTGTTTCAGAGCCTGAGTGAATAATGCACACCTCTGAAAAATTTAGCAGTCTCTTTAACGTGACCACTCATTACGAGCCTCAGTGAATAATGTACAGCTGTGGAGTACTGAGGAGATTAATTCATATCACCCCCGATTCTGAGACTCCCTGAATAATGCTCACATGGTGAACATTCATCAATCTATTTTATACGGTCACTCAGTAGGACCCCCATGAAATAATACCCAACTGGGGAATAGTCAGGAGTCTATTTTATATGGCCACTCAGAGAATCATTGAATAATTCAGACTTGGGGAATACTCAGAAGTCTGTTTCACATGGCCAATACTTCAGAGCCACAGTGAATAATGCACACCAGTGTAATAGTCAGGATATTCTTTCATATGGCCACTCATTCAGTGCTTTACTGAATAATACACCCCTGGGGAATCGTCAGAATTCTATTCCATACTACCACTCATTGAGAGCCTTATTGAGTAATTCACAACGTGGCAATAGTCAGGAGTCTATTGCATATGTCCTCTCATTTAGAGTTTCAGTGGATAATGAACCCCTATGGAGTAGTCAGTTCGCTGTTTAAGATAGACACGAATTAAGTGCCTCCCTGAATGATACACACCTGGGTGATAGTCAGAAATATATTTCTTGTGACCTCTCATTCTTGGCCTCACTGAATAATACACACCTGTGGGAGTGTCAGGAGTCTATTTGGTATGGACACTCATACAGAACCTCTTTGAATAATGCACACATGGAGAATAATTAGGAGCCTGTATAATATGGCTAGTCATTCAGACAGTAAGCGAATAATGAGCAAATGTAAACTAAAAAGGAGTCTGTTTCATATGGCCACTCCTTCACAGCCTCACTGAATATTGCACACTTGTGATATAGTCTGGAGTCTATTTCTTATGGCCACTTATTCAGAGTCTCACTGAATAATGCACACCAGGTAAAAGCAGACCAGTTCATATGGAAACTCATTCAGAACCTCACTGACTATTAAATACCTTGGGAATTGTAAGAAGTCTATTTCATATGGCCACTCCTTCACAGCCTCAAGGAATAATGCACACCTGAGGAATCGTCAGAAGTCTCTTTCGTATGGCCACTCATTGAGAGACTCACTGAAAGTACACACCTGGGGAAATAGTCTGGATTCAGGTTTATCCTCTCATTCAGAGGCCCACTGAATAATTCACTCCTGTGGAATATTCAGGAGTCTTTTTCATATGGTCTCTCATTCAAAGAGTCACTGAATAATGTGGAGTAGTCAGGAGTCTATTTCATGTCACCACATATTCAGAGCATCAGGTAAAAATACACTCTTGTGAAATATTAAGGAATCTAATTAATATAGCCACTTATACTGAGCCTCACTGAATAATACAAACTTGGAGAATAATTTGGAATCTATTTTCATGGACATTCATTCAGAGCCTTAGTGAAAAATGGACACCTGTGGAGTAGCCAGGAGTCTATTTCATTTGGACGCACATTCATAGCCTCAGTGGGTAATATTCACCTGTGGAATAGTCAGGAGTCTATTTTACATGGCCACTCATTGAGAGCCTCAGGGAATAATACACACTTGAAGAATAGCCAAGAGTCTTTTTTATATGGCCATTCTTTCTGCGCCTCCCTGAGTATTACACAACTGTGAAATAGTCAGGTCAGTTTTATATGAACACTCATTGAGAGCCTCAGTCAATAATGCACACATGTGTAATAGTCAGGCATCTATTTTATTTGGTCACTCTTTCAGAGCCTCAGTGAATAATACACACCTGAATAACAGTGAAAAGTCTATTTCATGTGGCCACTCATTCAGAGCCTCATGGAATAGTGCACACCTGGAGAATTCTCAAGAGTCTATTTGGAATAGCAGTGCATTTGGAGACTCTGAATAACAGACACCTAAGAAATAGTGAGAATCTATTACAAATGGCTACATATTCAGAGCCTTGGTGAATAATGCACACCTGGGGAATAATCAGGAGTCTATTGCTTATGCCCACTCATTCAGCCTCTCAGTGAATAATGCACGTCTGTCAAGTACTGAGGAATCCGTTTCATGTGGCCACTCATTTCGAGCCTCACTGAATAGTACACACCTGGGAAAAAGTCAGGAGTGTATTTCACATGGCCACTCATTTAGAGACTCAGTGAATAATTCACACCGGTTGAGTACTCAGAAGTCTCTTTCATATGGTGAATCATTCAGAGCCTCACTGAATAATACACACATTGGGAATAGTCAGTTTCTGTTTAAAATGACCACTCATTATCGGCCTCAGTGAATAACGCATGTCTGTGGAGTACTGAGAAGACTAATTCATATCGTCCCCCACTCTGAGATTCCCTGAATAATACACACCTGAGGAATATACAGAAGCCTATTTTATATAGCCACTCATTAGGACCCTCAATAAATAATACACTACTGTGGAATAGTCAGGAGTCTATTTCATATTGCCACTCAGAGAATCAGTGAATAATGCACTCCATGGTAATAGTCAGGAGCCTCTTTCTTATGACCACTCATTCAGTGTCTCACTGAATAATACACACCTGGGAAATCATCAGGATTCTATTCCATATTACCACTCATTCAGAGCCTTACTGAATTATGCACAATGGGGCGATAGTGAGGAGCCTATTTCATATGGCCTCTCATTCAGAGCTTCAGTGAATAATGAACACCTGCAGAATAGTCAGGACCCTATTTAAGATAGCCACAAATTAAGTACCTCCCTGAATGATACACACCTGGGTGATAGTTAGGAGTCAATTTGATATGGACACTCATACAGAACCTCTTTGAATAAAGCACAGGTAGGGAATAATTACTAGTCTATTTCATATGGTGATTCACTTAGAGAATCAATGAATAACGCACACCTGTGGAGTAAAATGGAGTCTATTTTCTATGGCCACTCTTTAAGTGTTTCAGTGAATAATATACATATCTGGAATAGTCAGGAATCTCTTTCATATGGCCACTCGTTCATGGCCTCAGTCAACAATACACCCCTGGAAAATAGTCAAGAGCAAATGGCTACACATTCAAAGTCTCTGTAAGTAATGCACACCTGGGGAATAGTCAGGAATCTATTATATGTTGCCACTTATTCAGAGCCTCAGTAAATAATGCATACCTTTGAAATAGTCAGGAGTCTATTTCATATGGACACTCTTTCAGTGCCTTGCTGAATAATACACACATTGGGGAGAGTCAGGAATCTGTTTCTTATGGCCACTCACTGAGACTCCCAGGGAATAGTGTACACTTGGGGAATTGTTAGGAGTCTATTTCATGTGGCAACTCATACAGAACCTCAGTAAATAAAACACACCTAGGGAATAGTCAGGAGTGTATTTCATTAAGCACACACTAAGAGGCTCAATGAATTATACACAACAGAGGAAGGATCAGGAGTCATTTTCATCTGGCCTCTCACTCAGAGCTTCATTGAATAATGCACTCCTATGAAATAGTCAGGAACTTAATTGATATAGTTACTCACTCAGAGCGTAAGGGATTAATGTACAACTGTGGGATAGTCAGAATTCCATTTCCTATGGCCACTCACTCATAGCCTCTGTGAATAATGCACAAATGTACAGTACTCACTAGTCTATTTTATGTAGCCACTCCTTCAGAGATTCACTGAATAATACAAATATGGGGGATAGTCAGCATCCTTTTTTATATGACCACTCATGCACAGCTTCACTGGGTAATACACATTTTGGAAAGAGTTAGAAGTCTACTTCCTATAGCTACTCATTTACAGTCTCAGTGAATAATGCACTCCTGTGGAATAGACACTAGCCTATTTTCTATGGCCACAAAATCAAAGCCTGAGTGAGTAATGCACAACTTTGGAATAGTCAGTAGTCTTTTCCATATGCCCCCTTATTCAGAGTCTCAGTCAGTAATACCCACCTGGGGAATAGTAAGAAGTCTATTTCATGTGGTCACGAACTCAAAGCCTCATTAAATAATACACACCTGTGGACTAGTCAGGAGACTATTTCATATGGCCAAACTTTCAGAGCCTCAGTGAATAATGCATACCTGGGGATTTCTCAGGACCCTATTACATATGGCCTCTCATTCAGAGCTTCACTGAATAAGGAACACCTGTAGAGTAGTCGAAAGTTTATTTTATAAAGTCACACATTCAGATCCTCACTGAATAATATACACCTGGGGGAAAGTCAGCATTCTATTTTGTATGGCCACTGATTCAGAGCCCAAACTAAAAATGCATGCCTGGGGAGTACTCAGGAGTCTCTTTCCTATGGCCACTCACTCAAAGCCTCACTAAATAATACACACCTATGGAAAATCAGGAGTGCATTTTACATGGCCACTCATTCAGAGCCTCAGTGAAGAATTATATATACCTGGGGAATGCTAAGGATTCTATTTCATACAGCCATTTATTCAGAGACTCAGTGAATAATGCACACCTGGGTAATAGTCTGGAGTCTATTTGATATGACAGTTCACCCAATGCCTCAGCAGAAAATGCATGCATGAGGAATAATCAAGAAGCTATAGTCAGCAGTCTATTTTATGTGGTCACTTGTTCAGAAATTCACTGAATAATACACAGCTGTGGAATAGTCAGGAGTCTATTACATAAGGCTCTCATTCAGAGCCCGTGTGAATAAAACACAGCAGGAGAATAGTCAGGAGTGTATTTCATATTGAAACTCATTCAGAACCTCAGTGAATATTGCACACCTGGGGAATAGACAGGAGTGTATTTTATATAGTCACTCTTTCAGAGCCTCACTGAATAATACACACATGGGGTAGAGTCAGGAGTCTATTTCACATGACCACTCAGTGAGAGCCTCAGGGAATAGTGCACACCTGGGGAATTGTCGGGAGTCTATTTCGTATGGCAACTGATACAGAGCTTCAGTGAATAACACACATTTGGGGAATAGTCAGGAGTGTACTTCAATTGGTCACATATTCAGAAGCTCACTGAATAATACACACCTAGGAAATTGTCAGGAGGCAATTTCATCTGACCTCTTATGCAGAGCTTTATTGAATAATGCACCCCTGTGGAGTAGTCAGCAGCATAATTGATATAGCCATTCATTCAGAGCCTCTCTGAGTAATAAGCTCCTGGCGGATATTTAGGAATCTCTTTAATATGGTCACTTAGAGCCTCACTGAATGATACACAGCTGTGGAAAAGTCATATGGCCACTAATTCAGAATCTCATGGAGTAATGCACACCGGTGAATAAGTGAGGATTCTCTTTCATATGGCCACTCATTCAGAGCCTCCCTGAATGATACACACTTGTGGAATTCTCAGGTGTCTATTTCATATTGCCACTCATTCAGAGCCTCAGTGAATAATGCACACCTGAGGAGTCCTGAGGTTTTTATTGTAAATAATGGACACTTGGGGGATAGTCAATGGTCTATTTTATATGGTCACTCATTCAGAGCTTCACTGAATGATACACACCTGGTGAATAGATCCTATTTCAGAATTTTATTTCATGTGACCAGTCATTGAGAGCCAACCTGAATAATGCGCACCTTGGGAATAGTCAGGTGTCTCTTTCATAGGGACACTGTTTCAGAGCCTGTGTGAATAATGCACACCTGGGTAATAGTTAGGAGTATGTTTAACATAACCACTGATTATGAGCCTCAGTGAATAATGCACATCTGTGGAGTACTGAGGAGACTAATTTATATCACTCCCGATTCTGAGACTCCCTGAATAATGCAGACATTGGGAAAAGTCAGAAGTCTATTTTATATGGTCACTCAGTAGGACCCTCACGGAATAATACACAACTGGGTAATAAAAGTCTATTTTATATTGTCATTCAGGAAATCAGTGAATAATGCAGAATTGTGGAATACTCAGGAGTCTATTTGACATGGCCAACACTTCAGAGCCACAGTACATAATGCACACCTGCATAATAGTCAGGAGTCTCTTTCATATGGCCACTCATTCAGTGCCTCACTGAATGATACACACCTGGGGAATCATCAGTATTCTATTGATACTACCACTCATTCAGAGCCTTATTGAATAATTCACAATGGAGCAATAGTCAGGAGTCTATTTTATATGGCCTCTCATTTAGAGCTTCAGTGAATAATAAAACCCTATGGAGTAGTCAGAACGCTGTTTAAGATAACCATGAATTAAGTGTGGTTTTGCATTGCCTGGATTTGTCTTGCCATGTCTTGCCTTGCCTGGATGTGCCTTGCATTTATTTGCCTTGCCTTGCCTTACAATGCCTGGGTTTACCTTCTTGGATTTGCCTTGCCTTGAGTTGTATTCCCTGGATTTGCCTTGCCTTTCCTTGCCTTGCCTTACATTGCATTGATTTGCATTGACTGAATTTGCCTTTCCTAGACTTCCCTTGCACGGATTTGCATTGCCTGGCATTGCCTGGAATTGCCTGACCTGGATTTTACATGCCTTGCAATATCTTGCCTGGATTAGCCTTCCCTGCATTAGCCTTGCATTGCCTTCCTTGCCTAAATTTGCCTTGCCTGGACTTGCCTTGCCTGGGCTTATTAAAATTTGCCTTGCCTAAATTTGCATTGACTTACATTGCCAGAATTGCCTTGCCTTGATTTGCCTTCCCTTGCCTTGCTTGGATTTACTTTGCCTGGATATGCCTTGCCATTCCTTGCCTTGCCTGGCTTTGTCTTTCCTGGATTTGTCTTGCCTCACCCTGCTTGCCTGGATTTGCCTATCCTGAATATGCCTTGCCTTGCCTTGCTTGAATTCATTTTCCTTGCCTAGATTTGCCGTGCCTTTATTTGCCCTGCCAGAATTTGCCTTGCCTTTCCTTGCCTTGGCTGGATTTGCCTTGCCTGGATTTACATTGCCTAAACTTGCCTGACTAGACTTGACTGAATTTCCCTTACCTGAATTTTGCTTTCTTTGTGTGGCCTGGATTTGTCTAGCCCAAATTTGCCTTGGCTTGCCATGCCTGGATTTGCCTGGCCTGGACTGGCCTTACCTTGCCTTGCTTTGATTTGCCTTGCCTAAATTTTTCTTGCTTTACCTTGCATGAATTTGTCTTGCCTTGTCTTTCCTGGATACCCCTTGCCTTGCCTTGCCTGTATTTGCCTTGACTGAATTTGCCTTGCATGGATTTTCCTTGCCTTCTTTACTAAATTTGCCTTGCCTGAATTTTCCTTGCCTGGATTTTCCTTACCTTGCATTGTCTAAATTTGCCTTGCCTGGATTTGTCTTGTCTTGCCCTGCCTGGATTTGCTTTGCCTTGCCTTGCCTTGCCTGGATTTGCCTTGCCTGGATTTTCTTTGCATCAATTTGACCTTCAAGGATTCTGTTTTGTTTTGCCCTGCCTGAAACTCCCTTTTCTAGATATGCCTTGTTTTGTCTTGTCTGGATTTGCCTTGTTTTGCCTCTACTGGATTTCACTTTCCTAGGTTTGCCTTGCCTTTCCTTGCCTGGATTTGCCTTGCCTTGTCTTCCCTGGGTTTGTCTTGCATGAATTTGCCTTGCCTTGTGTTACCTTGGCTTTCCTGAATTTTCCCTGCGTGGATTTGCCTTGCCTTGCCTTGCCTTGCCTTGCCTTGTATTGCCTAGATTTCCCTTTCCTGAATTTGCATTGCCTTGTTTTGCCTGAATTTGCCTCGCCTGGATTTGTCTTGCCTTGCCTTGCCTTGCCTGAATTTGCCTTGCCTGGATTTACCTTGCCCTGCCTTGCCTTGCCAGAATTTGCCTTGCCTGGATTTGTCTTAGCTTGCCTTGCCTTTTCTAAATTTGCCTTTTTTGGATTTTTCTTGCCTTGCTTTGTGTGGATTTGAATTGATCAAATATACATTGCCTTGCCTGGCCTGGATATGCCTTGCATGAATTTGCCTTGCCTTGTTTTGCCTGAATTTGCCTTGCTTTGATGTGCCTTGCCTTGTATTGCCTTGCCTGGATTTGCCTTGTCTTGCCTTTCCTTGCGTGAATTTGCCTTGCCTAGATTTGCCTTGCCTTGTACTTCCTCGCCTTGTATTCCCTTGACTGGATTTTCCTTACCTTGCCTTGCCTTCCCTTGCCTTTTCTTGCCTGGATTTGGCTTGTCTTGGCTTTTCTGGATTTGCCTTTCTTCTATGTGCCTTTTCTTGTCTTTCCTTGCCGATATTTGCCTTGCCTTCTTTGCCTTCCCTGTATTGGATTTGCCTTGTCTGGATTTTCCTTACCTTGCCTTGACTGGATTTGCATTGCCTGGGCTTGCCTTCTCTTGCCTCGCCTGCATTTGCCTTGCCAGGATTTGCCTTGTTATGCGTTTGCTGGATTTTCTATGCCTCGATTTGCTTTGCCCGTCTTGCCTGGATTTGCCATCCCTAAATGTTTTTACCTTGCTTTTTCTTCTTTTGCCTGGGTTGCCATTTCCCGGATTTGCCATGCCTTGCCTTTCCTGGATTTGCCTAGCCTGGATTTTCCTTGCCTTACCTTGCTTTTTCTTGCCTGGAATTATCTTGCCTTGCCTTGTCATGCCTTGCCTGTGTTTGCCTTGCCTGAATTTGCCTTAGCTTTCCTTGTCTCGCCTGGATTTGCCGTGCCTTGCCTTGTGTGGATTTGAATTGACTAAATTTGCATTCCCTTGCCTTTCCTGGATATGCCTTGTATGGATTTGCCTTGCCTTGTTTTTCCTGGATTTGCCTTGCTTTAATGTGTCTTTCCTTGAATTGCATTGCCTGAATTTGCCTTGCCTTGCCTTGCCTTGCGTGGTTTTGCCTTGCTTAGATTTGTTTTGCCTTGTATTTCCTTGCCTGCATTTTTTTTACCTTGCTTTGCCTTGTGTGGATTTGTCTTGCCTTGTTTTTCCTAGATTTGCCTTGCTTCAATGTGCTTTTCTTTGTCTTTCCTTGCCCGTATTTTATTTTCCTTGCTTGCCTTGCCTGTATTTGCCTTGTCCGGATTTGCCTTACTTTTTCTTGCCTGAATTTGCCTTCCCTGAGCTTGCCTTCTCTTGCCTTGCCTGGATTTGCCTTGTTATGCATTCGCTGAATTAGCTATGCCTGGATTTGCATTACCTTGCCTTGCCTGGATTTGCATTGCCTTGCCTTGCCTGGATTTGCCTTCCGTGAATTTTCTTTGCCTTGCCCTTATTTGTCTTGCCTGGGTGGCCCTTTCCTGGATTGTTCACGCCTTGGCTTGCCTGGATTTGCCTAGCCTGGATTTTTCTGGCCTTACCTTGCCTTGCCTTACCTTGCCTGGATTTGCCTTGCCTGAAATTACCTTGCCTTGCCTTGCATTGCCTGTGTTTCACTTGTCTGTATTTGCCTTAGCTTGCCTTGTCTTGCCTAGATTTGCCTTGCCTTGCCTTGTGTGGATTTGAATTGACTGGATTTGCATTGCCTTGCCTTTCCTGGATATGCATTGCATGAATTTGTCTTGCTTTGTTTTCTCTGCATTTGCCTTGCTTTGATGTGTCTTGCCTTGTATTGCCTTGCCCAGATTTTCCTTGCCTTGCCTTGCCTTGCGTGGATTTGCTTGCCTATATTTGCTTTGCCTTGTGTTTCCCTGCTTTGTATTGCCTTGCCTGGATTTTTCTTACTTTGCCTTGCCTCTATTTGCCTTGCCTTGCCTTTCCTGAATTTGTCTTGCTTTGATGTGTCTATCCTTGTCTTTTCTTGCCTGTATTTGCCTTGCCTCTATTTGTCTTGTCTGGATTTTCCTTACCTTTCCTTGACTGGATTGCCTTGCCTGGGCTTGCCTTCTCTTGCCTCACCTGCATTTGCTTTGCCAGGATTTTCCTTGTTATGCATTTGCTGGATTTTCTATGCCTCGATTTGCTTTGCCTGCCTTGCCTGGATTTGCCTTCCCTGGATTTTTTGCCTTGATTTTTCTTGTCTTTTGTTGGGGTGCCCTTTTCCGGTTTTGCCATGCCTTGCCTTGCCTGGATTTGCCTAGCCTGGATTTCTCTTGCCTTTCCTTGCCTTTCCTTGCCTGAATTTGCCTTAGCTTGCCTTTCCTTGCCTGGATTTGCTTTGCCTTGCCTTTTGTGAATTTCAATTGACTAGATTTGCATTTCCTTGCCTTGCCTGGATATGCCTTGCATGGATTTGCCTTGCCTTGTTTTTCCTGGATTTGCCTTGCTTAGATTTGTTTTGCCTTGTATTTCCTTGCCTTGTATTGCCTTGCCTGCATTTTCCTTACCTTGCTTTGCCTTATCTGAATTTGACTTGCCTTGCCTTGCCTGGATTTGCCTTGCCTGTGCTTGCCCTCTCTTGCTTTTCCTGCATTTTCCTTGCATAGATTTGCCTTGTTATGCGTTTGCTGGATTTTGTATGCCTGGATTTGCTTTGCCTTGCGTTGCCTCGATTTGCCTAGCTTGGATTTTCCTTGCCTTGTTTTGCCTGGATTTGTCTTGCTTCGATGTGCCTCTTATTTTTATTCCTTGCCCGTATTTGCTTTGCCTTGCTTGTCTTGCCTTGATTTGCCTTGTCTGGATTTTCTTTACCTCGATTTGCCTGGATTTGCATTGATTGGGCTTGCCTTCTCTTGCCTTGCCTGCATTTGCCTTGCCTGGATTTGCCTTGTTATACATTCGCTGGATTTTCTATGCCTGAATTTGCTTTGCCTTGCATTGGCTCGATTTGCCTAGCTTTGATTAGCCTTGCCTTGTCTTCCCTATATTTGCATTTACTAGATTTGTCTTGCCTACATTTGCCTTGTTTTCCTTGCCTAGATTTGACTTGCCTATGCTTGCCTTTCCTAAATTTGCATTGCTTGTCTTGTTTTGCCTTCCCTTGCCTGGATTTTCTTTGTCTGGATTTTTCTTCCCTTGCCTTTCCTTTCCTCGTTTTGCTTTGTCTTTTCTTGCCTTTACTTGCCTGTATTTTCCTTGCCTGGATTTTGATGTGTTGCTTTGGATTGCCTGGATTTGCCTTCCCTGGATTTGCCTTTTCTTGCCTTTACTTGCCTGAATTTGCCTTGCCTTTTCTTGCCTCCTTCGCCTGATTTGCCTTGTCTTGCCTTTTTTGCCTGGATTTGCCTTGACTTTATTGGTTTTGCCTTGCCTTCTCTGGCCTGGATTTGCCTTTCCTGGATTTGCCTTACCTTGCCTTGCCTGGATTTTCACTTCCTGGGCTAGCCTTGTTTTTTTTTTCTTCTTTTGGCATGGATTTGCCTTGCCTGGATTTCCTTTGTTTTGCTTTGTTTGGGTTTTCTATGCCTGGATTTGCTTTGCCTTGCCTTGTTTGGATTTGCCTTGCCTGGATTTGACTTGCCTTGTCTTTTCTACATTTACCTTGCCTGGATTTGCTTTGCCTATATTTGCCTTGTTTTGCCTTACCTGGATTTGTCTTGCTCTGGATTTGCCTTGCCAGCCTTGCCTTACCTAAATTTCCCTTGCTTGGCTTTGCCTTGCCTTGTCTTGCATCCCTTGCCTTGCGTTCTTTTGCTTGGATTTGCCTTGCTTAAATTTTCATTTCTTTTCCTTGCCTTGCCTAATTTTGCCTTGTTTTGCCTTGCCTTGAATTGCCTGGATTTTCCTTGCCTGGATTTGAATGCGTTAATTTTTCTTGCCTGAATTTGCCTTGCCTTGCCTTGCCTCATTTTCTGGATTTGCCTTGCCTTGCCTTGCCTTGCCTTGTTTTGCCTGGAATTGCCTTGACTTTATTTGCCTTGCCGTTTCTTTTCTTACCTGAGCTTGCTTGTCTGGATGTTTTTTGCCTTGCCTGGATTTGCCTTGTATTGCCATGGCTGCATTTGCCTTTCCCGGATTTGCCTTGCCTTGCTTGGTCTGAATTTGCCATTCCTGAATTTGCCTTGGCTGGATTTGCCTTACCTTGCCCTGCATTGTTTGGATTTTCCATGCCTGAATTTGCCTTTCTTTCTCTTGCCCTGCCTGGATTTTCCTTGCCTGTATTTGCCTTCCTTTGTATTGCCTGGATTTGCCTTGCCTTGTGTTTCTTGGATTTTTTTTTCCTAAATTTACTTTCCCTTTTCTTGCCTGGATTTTTCTTGCCTAGGTTTACCTTGCCTTGCCTTGCCTTACCTTGCCTTGCCTTGCCTTGCCTTGTCTAAATTTACCTTGACTAATTTTGCCTTGCCTGGATTTGCCTTGCCTGGATTTGCCTTTCCTTGCCTTGCATGAATTTTTTTTCCTCTAGATGTGCGTTGCCTTCCCTTGCTTTGCCTTGATTTGAATTGCCTTGCCTTGTCATCCCTGGATTTTCTTTGTCTTAATTTGCCTTGCTTTTCATTTTCTTGCCTTGCCTATATTTGACTTGACTGCATTTATTTTGCCTTGCCTTGGCTGGATTTTCCTTAGATGGATTTGTCTTTCCTTGGGTTGCCTTAATTTGCCTTGTCTAGATTTGCCCTGCCTATTCTTTCCTTGCCTTGATTTTCCTTAACTACATTTGTCTTGCCTGGATTTGCCTTAACTAGACTTCCCTGGATTTGTTTTGCCTGGGTAAGTCTTCCCTTGCCTCGCCTGGATTTGCCTTGCCTTGCATTGACTGGAATTGTTTTGCCTGATTTTGCCTTGACTCTATTTTTATTGCCTTTTCTTACCTTGCCTGGATTTGCCTTAATTGTATTTTCCTTGACTTCCCTTACCTAGATTTTTCTTGACTCGGTTTGCCTTGCTTTGCCTGGATTTGCCAATTTTTGCCTTGCGTGAATATTTTTTCTCTGGATGTGCATTGCCTTTTCTTGCTTTGCCTTGATTTGAATTGCCTTGCCTTGTCATGCCTGGATTTTCTTTGTCTTGATTTGCCTTGCTTTTCGTCTCCTTGACTTGCCTATATTTGACTTGACTGCATTTATGTTGCCTTGCCTTGGCTGGATTTGCCTTATATGGATTTGCCTCCCCTTGCATTTCCTTGATTTGCCTTGTCTGAATTTGCCTTGCCTTGCCTTCCCTTGCCTTGATTTGCTTTAACTGCATTTGTCTTGCCGGGATTTACCTAAACTCGCCTTCCCTAGATTTGTTTTGCCTGGGTATGCCTTCCCTTGCCTTGAGTGGATTTGCCTTGCCTCGGTTTGCCTTTCATTGCCTTGCCAGGATATGCCTTGCCTTGTTTTGCCTGGATTTTCCTTGCTATAATCTTCCTTGCCTTGATTTGCCTTGCATCAATTTGACCTTCTGGGATTTGTCTTGTTTTGGCTTGCCTGAAATTCCGTTTCTTAGATATGCCTTGTTTTGTCTTGTCTGGATTTGCCTGTTTTGCCTCTACAGGATTTTTTTTCCTATGTTTGCCTTGCCTTTCCTTGCCTTGATTTGCCTTGCCTTGTCTTCCCTGGTTTAGTCTTTCCTGGATTTTTCTTGCCTGAATTTGTCTTGCCTTGCCTTATATTGCCTGGGTTTCCCTTTCTTGGATTTGCCTTGCTTTGCCTTGCCTTGTATTGCCTGGATTTCTTTTTCCTGGAGTGTCATTGCCTTGCCTTTCCTGAATTTGCCTTGCCCTGGATTTCTCTTTTCTGGATTTGCATTGCCTTGCCTTGCCTAAATTTGCCTCGCCTTGATTTCTCTTGCCTTGCCGTGCCTGGATTTGTTTTGCCTTGCCTTTCCTTGCCTGGAATTACCTTGCTCTGCCTTGCCTTGCCAGTGTTTGCCTTGCCTGGATTTTCTCTGCCTTGCCTTGTGTGGATTTGAATTGACAGGATTTTGATTGCCTTGCCTTGCCTTGATATGCCTTGCATGGAATTGCCTTGCCTTGTTTTCCTGGATTTGTTTTGCTTTGATGTGTCTTGCCTTGTATTGTGTTCCCAAATTTGCCTTGCCTTGCCTTGCCATGCTTGGATTTGCCTTGCCTAGATTTGTTTTGCCTTGTATTTCGTTGCCTTGTATTGCCTTGCCTGGATTTTCCTTGCCTTGCCTTGCCTTGCCTAAATTTGCCTTGCCTTGTCTTTCCTGTTTTTATCCTTGCTTCGATGTGCCTTTCCTTTCCAGAATTTGCCTTGCCTAGCCTGGAATTGCTTTGTCTGAATTTTTCTTACCTTGCCTTGCCTGAATTTGCTCTGCCTGGGCTTGCCTTCTCTTTCCTTGCCTGCATTTGCCTTGCCTGGATTTGTCTTGTTATGCATTCACTGGATTTTTTATGCCTGGATTTTCCATGCCTTGCCTTACCTAGATTTGCCTTCCCTGAATTTCTTTTGCCTTGCCTTCACTTGTCTTGTCTTGGTTGCCCTTTCCCGGATTTGCCATGCCTTGCCTTGCCTGAATTTGCCTAGCCTGGTTATTTCTTGTCTTGCCTTGCCTTTTTTTGCCTGGATTTGCCTTGCCTGGAATTACCTTGCCTTGCCTTGCCTTGCCTTGCCTGTGTTTGCCTTGTGTGGATTTGCCTTAGCTTGCCTTGCCTTTCCTGGATTTGCCTTGCCTTGCCTTGTGTCAATTTGAATTGACTGGATTTGCATTGCCTTGCCTTGCCTGGATATGCCTTGCATAAATTTGTCTTGCCTTGTTTTATCTGGATTTACCTTGCTTTGATGTGTCTTGCCTTGTATTGTCTTTTTCGGATATGCTTCCCTTGCATGAATTTGCCTTGCCTAGATTTGCCTTGCCTTGTATTTCCTTGCCTTGTATTGCCTCTCCTGGATTTTTTTTTAATTTGCCTTGCCTTGTCTGGATTTGCCTTGCCTTGCCTTTCCTGGATTTGCCTTACGTCGATGTGCCTTTCCTTGTCATTCCTTGCCTGTATTTGCCTTTCCTTGCTTGTTTTGCCTGGATTTTCCTTGTCTGAATTTTCCTTACCTTGCCTTGCCTGGATTTGCCTTGCCTGTGTTTGTCTTCTCTTGCCATACCTGCATTTGTCTTGCCTGGGTTTGCCTTGTTATTCATTCGCTGAATTTTCTATGCCTGGATTTGCTTTGCCTTGTGTTCCCTCAATTTGCCTATCTTGGATTTGCCTTGCCTTATCTTTCCTACATTTACTTTTCCTGAATTTGGCTTGCCTACATTTGCCTTGTTTTCGTTGCCTGGATTTGCCTTGCCTAACCTTGCCTTTACTAAATTTGCATTGTTTGAATTTGCCTTGCCTTGCCTTGTCTTGTCTTGCCTTGCCTTGCCAGGATTTTTCTTGCCTTGCCTTGCCTTTCCTTGTTTTGCCTTGTCTCGGCTTGCTTTTACTTGTCTTGCATGGATTTTGATGCATTGCTTTGCATTGCCTGTATTTTTCTTTTTTGGACTTGCCTTTTCTTGCCTTGCCTGTATTTGCCTTGCCTTTTCCTGCCTCATTTCCTGGATTTGCCTTGCCTTCCCTTGTTTGGCCTAAATTTGCCTTAACTTTATTTGTTTTGCCTAGCCTTTTCTGGCCTGGATTTGCCTTTGCTGGATTTGCTTTACCTTGCCTTGCCTGGATTTTCCCTGCCTGGGCTAGCCTTGTTTTTTCTTGCTTGCATTTTCCTTGTTTTGCATTGCTTGGATTTTCTATGCCTTGATTTGCTTGGCCTTGCTTTGCCTGGATTTGCATTGCCTGGATTTGACTTCCTTGTCTTCCCTACATTTACTGTGTCTGGATTTGCTTTGCCTAGATTTGCCTTGTTTTGTCTTGCCTGGATTTGTCTTTCCTGGATTTGCCTTGCCTATTCTTGCCTTACCTAAATTTGCCTTGCTCTGATTTGTCTTGCCTTGTCTTGCATTCCCTTGCCTTTCCTTGCCTTGCCTTGCCTTGCCTTGCCTTGCCTCGTTTTGCCTTGTATTGTTTTGCCTTGAATTGCCTGGATTTTCCTTGCCTGAATTTGGATGCGTTGCTTTGCCTGGACTGAATTTGCCTTGCCTCATTTCCTGGATTTGCCTTGCCTTGCCTTGTTTTGCCTGGAATTGCCTTGATTTTATTTGCCTTGCCATTCCTTGACTTACCTGGGCTTTGTCTGGATGTTATTTGCCTTGGCTGTATTTACCTTGCCTGCTTTTGCCCTCTATTGCCATGACTGCATTTGCCTTACCTAGATTTGTCTTATCTTGCTTGGTCTGGATTTGCCTTTCCTGAATTTGCCTTGGCTGGATTTGTCTTACCTTGCCCTGCATTGTTTGAGTTTTTTATGCCTGTATTTGCCTTGCCTTCTCTTGCCCTGCCTGGATTTTCCTTGCCTGTATTTGCCTTACTTTGCATGGCCTGGATTTGCCTTTTCTTGCTTTGCCTGTATTTTCCATGTTTGGATTTGCCTTGCCTTGCGTTGCCTGGATATATTTGCCTAAGTTTGCTTTCCCTTTTCTTGCCTGGATTTCCCTTGCCTGGATTTCTCTTGCCTTGCCTTGCCTTATCTAAATTTACTTTGACTAAATTTGCCTTGCCTTGCCTTGCCTTGACTGTATTTGTCTTTTCTTACCTTGCGTGAATTTTTTTTCTCTGGATGTGTGTTGCCTTGCCTTGATTTGTCTTGATTTGAGTTGCCTTGCCTTGTCATGCCTAAATTTTCTTTTTCTTGATTTGCCTTGCCTTTCATTTTCTTGCCTTGCCTATATTTGACTTGACTGCATTTATGTTTCCTTTTTTTTTTTGGCTGGGTTTGCCATACATGTATTTGCCTTTCCTTGTGTTGCCTTGATTTGCCTTTTCTGGATTTGTCTTTCCTTGCCTTGCCTTACCTTAACTTGATTTGCCTTAACTGAATTTGTCCTGCCTGGATTTGCCTTAATGTGCCTTCCCTGGATTTGTTTTGCCTGGGTATTCCTTCCCTTGCCTTGAGTGGATTTGCCTTGTCTGGATTTGCCTTACCTTGAGTTGCCTGAATTTTCCTTGCCTTGCATTGACTGGAATTGCCTTGCCTGATTTTGTCTTGCCTCTATTTTTTTTGCCTTGCCTTACCTTGCCTGGATTTGCCTTGCATCAATTTTACCTTCACAGATTTGTTTTGTTTTGCCTTGCCTGAAATTTTCTTTCCTGGATATGCCCTGTTTTGCCTTGTCTGGATTTGCCTTGTTTTGCCTTGCCTTGTCTTCCCTGGGTTTGTCTTGCATGGATATTCCGTGCCTTGTGTTACCTTGGATTTCCTGAATTTTTCTTGCCTGGATTTGCCTTGCCTTGCCTTGTATTGCCTAAATTTCTCTTTCCTGGATTTGCATTGCCTTGTCTTGCCTGAATTTGCCTCTCCTGGATTTGTCTTGCCTTGTCTTGCCTGGATTTGTTTTTCCTTGCCTTTTCTTGCCTGGATTTTCCTTGCCTGGATTTACCTTGTTCTGTGTTGCCTTTCCAGGATTTTCCTTGCCTTGACTTGCCTTAGCTTGCCTTGCCTTGCCTATATTTGCCTTGCCTTGCCTTATCTGGATTTGAATTGACTGAATTTGCATTGCCTTGCCTTATCTGGATTTGAATTGACTGAATTTGCATTGCCTTGCCTTGCCTGGGTATGCCTTGCGTGAATTTGCCTTGCCTTGTTTTACCTGGATTTGACTTGCTTTGATGTGTCTTGCCTTGTATTGCCTTGCCGGATTTCCCTTACCTTGTCTTGCCTTGCGTGGATTTGCCTTGCCTAGATTTATTTTGCCTTGTATTTCTTTGCCTTGTATTGCCTTGCCTGCATTTTCCTTACCTTGTTTTGCCTTGTCTGGATTTGCCTTGCCTCACCTTTCCTGGATTTGCCTTGCTTCGATGTGCCTTTCCTTGTCATTTTTTTTTGCCCATATTTGCCTTTCCTTGCTTGCCTTGCCTGGATTTGCCTTACCTTGCCTTGCCTAGGTTTGCCTTGACTGTATTTTTCTTGTTATGTGTTCGCTGGATTTTCTATGCCTAATTTTGCGTTGCCTTGCCTTGCCTGGATTTGCCTTCCCTGGATTTTCCTTGCCTTGCCTTTCCTTGTCTTGCCTGGGTTCCCCTTTCCTGGATTTTCCATGCCTTGCCTTGCCTGGATTTGCCTAGCCAGGATTTTTCTTGTCTTGCCTTGCCTTGCCTTTCCCTGCCTGGATTTTTCTTTCCTAAAATTACCTTGCGTTGCCTTATCTTGCCTGCATTTGCCTTTTCTGGATTTGCCTTAGTTTGCCTTGTCTTGCCTGGATTTTTCTTGCTTTGCCTTGTGTGGATTTAAATTGACTGAATTTGCATTGCCTTGCCTTGCCTGGATATGTTTTGCATGGATTTGTCTTGCCATGTTTTGCCTATATTTACCTTGCTTAGATGTTTCTTGCCTTGTATTGCCTTGCCCATATTTGCCTTGCCTTGCCTTCCTTTGCGTGGATTTCCCTTGCCTAGATTTGCCTTGCCTTGTATTTCCTTGCCTTATATTGCCTTGCCTGGATTTGCCTTGCTTCGATGTGCCTTTTCTTGTCATTTCTTGCTCGTATTAGCCTTGCCTTTCTTGCCTTGCCTGGATATGCCTTGTCTGGATTTTCCTTATCTTGCCTTGCCTGGATTTGTCTTGCCTGGGCTTGCCTTTTCTTGCCTTGCCTGCATTTGCCTTGCCTGGGTTTGCCTTGTTATGCATTCGCTGAATTTTCTATGCCTAGATTTGCTTTACCTTGCATTGCCTCAATTTGCCTAGCTTGGATTTGCCTTGCCTTGCCTTGCCTTTCCTGGATTAGCCTTTCTTCAATGTGCCTTTCCTTGTCATTCCTTGCCAGTATTTGCCTTGCCTTTCTTGTCTTGCCTTGATTTTCCTTGTCTGTATTTGCCTTACCTTGCCTTGCCTGGATTTGCCTTGCCTGGGCTTGCCTTCTCTTGCCTTGCCTGGATTTGTCTTGTTATGTGTTCGCTGGATTTTCTATGCCTGTATTTACTTTGCCTTGCATTGACTAGATTTGCCTAACTTGAATTTGCCTTGCCTTGTCTTTCCTACATTTTCCTTTTCTGGATTTGGCTTACCTACGTTTGCCTTGGTTTCCTAGCCTGGATTTGTGTTGCCTGAATTTGCCTTGCCTATCCTTGCCTTTCCTAAATTTGCATTGCTTGGTTTTGCCTTGCCTTGCCTTGTCTTGCCTTGCTTTTCCTTGCCTGGATTTTTCTTGCCTTGCCTTGCCTTTCCTCGTTTTGCCTTGTCTTGCCTTGCCTTTACTTGCCTGTATTTGCCTTGCCTGAATTTTGATGTGTTGATTTGCATTGCCTGTATTTGCCTTCCCTGGACTTGCCTTTTCTTGCCTTGACTTGACTGGATTTGCCTTGCCTTTTCTTGCCTCCTTCCCTGGATTTGCCTTGCCTTGCCTTGTTTTGCCTGAATTCGAATTGACTTTGTTGGTTTTGCCTTGCCTTGTCTGGCCTGGATTTGCCTTTCCTGGATTTGCTTTACCTTGCCTTGCCTGGATTTTCCCTGCCTGGGCTAGCCTTGATTTTTCTTGCCTGGATTTGCCTTGCCTGCATTTTTCTTGTTTTTCATTGCTTGTATTTTCTATGCCTGGATTTGCTTTGCCTTGCATTGCCTGGATTTGACTTGCATTGTCTTGTTTACATTTATCGTGCCTGGATTTGCTTTGCCTAGACTTGCTTTGTTTTGCCTTGCCTGGATTTGCCTTGCCTGGATTTGCCTTACCTAGCCTTGCCTTACCTAAGTTTGCCTTGCTTGGATTTGCCTTGCCTTATCTTGCGTTCCCTTGCCTTTTCTTGCCTTGTCTTCCCTTGCGTGGATTTGCCTTGCTTGGATTTTTTTTCCTTGCCTTGTTTTGCCTCGTTTTACCTTGTCTTGCCTGGTCTTGAATTGTATGAAATTTTATTTTCTGGATTTGGATGCGTGCTTTGCCTTGCCTGAATTTGCCTTGCCTTGCCTTGCCTCATTTCCTGAATTTGCCTTGCTTTGCCTTCTTTGGCATGGAATTGTTTTGATTTTATTTGCCTTGCCATTTCTTTTATTACCTTGGCTTGCCTTGTCTGGAAGTTATTTGCCTTGCCTGGATTTGCCTTGTATGGCCATGACTGCATTTGCCTTACCTGGATTTGCCTTGCCTTTCGTGGTCTGGATTTGCCTATCCTGAATTTGCCTTGGCTGGATTTGCCTTACCTTGCCCTGCATTGTTTGAATTTTTCATGCCTGAATTTGCCTTGCCTGAATTTGCCTTACTTTGCCTTGCCTGAATTTGCCAAGTTTGGATTTGCCTTGCCTTGCATTGCCTGGATTTTTTTTTTTGCCTAAATTTGCTTTCCCTTGTCTTGCCTGGATTTCCCTTGCCTGGATTTGCCTTGTTTATCCCTGCCTTGTCTAAATTTACCTTGACTTAATTTGCCTTGCCTTGTCTTGCCTGGATTTGTTTTTCCTTGCCTTGCGTGAATTTTTTTCTCTGTATGTGTGTTGCCTTGCCTTGCTTTGCCTTAATTAAATTGTATTGCCTTGTCATGCCTGGGTTTTCTTTGTCTTGATTTGCCTTGGCTTTCATTTCCTATTTTTGAATATATTTGACATGACTGCATTTATTTTGCCTTGCCTTGGCTGGATAGGCCTTACATGGATTTGCCTTCCCTTGGGTTGCCTTGATATGCCTTGTTTAAATTTGCCCTGCCTTGCCTTCCCTTGTCTTGATTTTCCTTAACTGCATTTGTCTTGCGTGGATTTGCCTTAACTTGCCTTCCCTGGATTTGTTTTGCCTGGGTATTCCTTCCCTTGCCTTGCCTAGATTTGCCTTGCCTTGCATTGACTGGAATTGCCTTGCCTGATTTTGCCTTGCCTCTATTTTTATTGCCTTGCCTTACCTGGCCTGGAGTTGCCATAATTGTATTTTCCTTGACTTCCCTTGCCTGGGTTTGCCTTGCCTCCGTTTGCCTTGCATTGCCTTGCCTGGCTTTGTATTGCCAGGATATATCTTGCCTTCTTTTGCCTGGATTTGCCTTGCTATAATTTTCCTTGCCTTGCCTTGCCTGGATTTGCCTTATATCAATTTTACCTACACAGATTTGTTTTGTTTTGCCTTGCCTGAAATTCCCTTTTCTGGATAAGCATTCTTTTGCCTTGTCTGAATTTGTCTCGTTTTGCCTCTACTGGATTTGCATTTCCCAGGTTTGCCTTGCCTTTCCTTGCCTGGATTTGCCTTGCCTTGTCTTTTCTGGGTTTGTCTTGCATGGATTTGCCTTGCCTTTTGTTGCCTTGGCTTTCCTGGATTCTCCTTGCCTGGATTTCCCTTGCCTTGCCTTGGCTTGTATTGCCAGGATTTTCCTTTCGTGGATTTGCCTTGCCTTCCTTTGCCTTGTATTGCCTGGATTTTCCTTTCCTGCATTTACGTTGCCTTGCCTTGCCTGAATTTTCCTCGCATAGATTTGTCTTGCCTTGCCTTGCCTGGATTTGTTTTGCCTTGCCTTTCCTTGCCTGGATTTGCCTTGCCTAGATTTACCTTGCCCTGCCTTGCCTTGCCAGGGTTTGCCTTGCCTGGATTTGCCTTGCCTTGCCTTGTGTGGATTTGAATTGACTGGATTTGCATTGCCTTGCCCTACCTGGATGTGCCTTGCATGGATTTGCCTTGCCTTGTTTTGCCTGGATTTTCCTTGCTTTGATGTGTCTTGCCTTGTATTGCCTTGCCCGGATTTGCCTTGCCTTGCCTTGCCTTGCCTTTTCTGGATTTTCCTTGCTTTGATGTGTCTTTTTTTGTGTTTTCTTGCTCGTATTTGCCTTTTTCTCCTTGCCTTGCCTGGATTTACTTTGTCTGGATTTTTTTTGCCTTAACTTGCCTGGATTTGCCTTTTCTGGGCTTGCTTTCTCTTGCCTTGCTTTCATTTGCCTTGCCTGGATTTGCCTTGTTATGCGTTAGCTGGAATTTCTATGCCTGGATTTGGGTTGCCTTGTCTTGCCTGGATTTGCATTCCCTGGATTTCCCTTGCCTTTTCTTTCCTTGTCTTGCCTTGGTTGCCCTTTCCCAATTTTCCATGCCTTCTCTTGCATGGATTTTTCTAGCCTGAATTTTCTTTGCCTTGCCTTGTTTTGCCTTTTCTTGCCTAGATTTGCCTTGCCTGGAATTACCTTGCCTTGCCTGTGTTTGCCTTGTCTGGATTTGCCTTAGCTTTCCTTGCCTTGCCTGGATTCGCCTTGTCTGGATTTGTCTTGCCTTGCCTTGTGTGGATTTGAATTGACTGGATTTGCATTGCCTTGACTTGCTTAGATATTACTTGCATAGATTTGTCTTGCCTTGTTTTGACTGGATTTGCCTTGCTTTGACGTGTCTTGCCTTGTTTGGCCTTGCCCGGATATGCCTTGCCTTGCCTGGATTTGTCTTGCCTTGTCTTGCCTTGCCTGTATTTGACTTGCTTCAATGTGCCGTTCCTTGTGTTTCCTGGCCCGTATTTGCCTTGCCTTGTTTTCCTTGCCTGGATTTGCCTTGTCTGGATTTGCTTTACATTGCCTTGCCTGGATTTGCTTTGCCTGGGCTAGCCTTGTGTTTTCTTGCCTGGATTTGCCTTGCCTGCATTTTCCTCGTTTTGCAATGCTTGGATTTTCTATGCCTGGATTTGCTTTGCCTTTCCATGCCTGGATTTGCCTTGCCTGGTCTTCCATACATTGCTTTGATTTTCTTTGCCTAGAATTGCCTTGTTTTGCCTTGCCTGAATTTGTCTTACCTGGATTTGCCTTGCCTAGCCTTGCATTACCTAAATTTGCCTTGCTTAAATTTGCCTTGCCTTGTCTTGCGTTTTCTTGCCTTTCCTTTCTTGGATTTGCCTTGCTTGGATACTTTTGCTTTGCCTTGCCTTGCTTCATTCTGCCTTGTCTTGCCTTGCCTGAATTGTCTGGATTTTCCTTGCCCTGATTTGGATGCATAGCTTTGCCTTGCCTGGATTTGCCTTGCCTTGCCTCATTTCCTGGATTTGACTTGCCTTGCATTGTTTTGTCTTGAATTGCCTTGACTTTATTTGCCTTGCCATTCCTTTCCTTACCTTGGCTTGCTTTGTCTAAATGTTATTTGCCTTGCCTGTATTTGCCTTGCCTGTATTTGCCTTGTATTGCCATGAATGCATTTACCTTACATGGATTTGCCTTGCCTTGCTTGGTCTGGATTTGTATTTCCTAAATTTGCCTTGGCTGGATGTGTTTTACCTTGCCCTGCATTGCTTGGATTTTCCATTTCTGGATTTGCCTTGCTTTCTCTTACCCTGCCTGAATTTTCCTTGTCTGGATTTGCCTTACTTTGCCTTGCCTGCATTTGCCTTGTCTTCCCTTGCCTGGATTTGCCACGTTTCGATTTGCCTTGCCTTTCTTTGACTGTAATTTTTTTCCCAAGATTTGCTTTCCTTTGTCTTGTCTGGATTTGCCTTTCCTTGTCTTGCATGAATTTTTTTCTCTACATGTGCGTTGCCTTTCCTTGCTTTGCTTTGATTTAAATTGCCTTGCCTTGTCATTCCTGAATTTTCTTTGTCTTGATTTGCCTTGCCTTTTATTTCCATGCCTTGCCTATATTTGTCTTGACTGCATTTATGTTGCCTTGCCTTGGCTGAATTTGCCTTACATGGATTTGCCTTTTCTTGCATTGCCTTGATTTGCCTTGTCTGGATTTGCCTTGCCTTGCCTTGACTGAATTTGCCTAATCTGGATTTGCCTTGCCTTGCCTTGACTAAATTTGCCTAACCTGGATTTGCCTTGCCTTGCCTTGACTGGATTTGCCTAACCTGGATTTGCCTTGCATTGCCTTGGGTGAAATGGCCTTGCCTGGATTTGCCTTGCCTTGCCGGAATTTGTCTTATATTGCCTTAACTGCATTTGCCTTACCTAAATTTGCCTTGCCTTGCCTTGCATGACTTTGCCTTGCCTGGATTTTTCGTGCCATGCCTTTCATGGACTTGCCTTGCCTGAATTTGTCTTACATTGCCTTGTCTTGTTTAAATTTCTCTTGCCTGGATTTGCCTTGCCTTGTCTGAATTTACCTTGCATTCCCTTGCCCTGCATTAATTTTTCTTGCCTGGATTTGTTTTATCATGCATTGCCTGGATTTCCCTTGTCTTGCTTTGCCTGAATTTGCCATTCCTGGATTTGTCTTATTGCGTTGCCTGGATTTTTTTTTGCCTGGATTTCCTTTTCCTTGTCTTGCCTGGATTTGCCTTGCCTGGGTTTGCTTTGCCTCAATTTACCTTGCCTAATTTTGTCTTGCCTTGCTTTGTCTGGATTTGCCTTTTCTTGCCTTGCCTAGATTTGTCTTGCCTGGATGTGTGGTTCCGTGCCTTGCTTTGTGAAGATTGGCATTGCCTTGTTATTTCTGGATTTTCTTTGCCTTGATTTGCCTTGACTTGCATTTTCTTGTCTTGCCTGGATTTGCCTTGTATGCATTTGTCTTGCCTTGCCTTGGCTGGATTTGCCTTACCTGGATTTGCCTTGTCTTGCCTTGCCTGAATTTGGCTTGCCTGGATTTGTTTTTTTGTGTGTGTGCCTTGCCTTGCCTTGCTTTGCCTTCTTTGGATATGCCTTCCCTAAATTTGCCTTGTCTTGCCTTGGCTGGATTTGCTTGCCTTGCCTTGATTTGCCTTGCCTTTCCTTGCCATGCCTGGATTTTTCTTGCCTGTATTTGCGTTACTTTGCATTGCCTGGATTTGTCTTGCCAGGATATGCCTTGTCTTGTCTTGCCTGGATTTTCCATGCCTAAATTTGCCTTGTCTTGTGTTGCATGCATTTTTGTTGCCTGGATTTGCTTTCCCTTGTAATGCTGGATTTGCCTTGCCTGCGTTTGCCTTGCATTGCTTTGCCTTGCATAAATTTACCTTGCCTGAATTTGCCTTGTGTTACTTTGCCTGAATTCGCCTTGCGTGGATTTTTCTTTTCTTGCCTTGCATGGATTTATCTTGCCTGGATGTGCGTTTCCTTGCCTTGCTTTGCTTAGATGTGCATTGCCTTGCCTTGTTATGCCTGGATTTTCTTTACATTTATTTGACTTGCTTTGCATTTCCTTGCCTTGCCTGGGTTTGCCTTGCCTGCATTTGTCTTGCTTTGCCTTGGCTGGATTTGTCTTCCCTGGATTTGCCTTGCCTTGCCTTGCTTTGCCTTGCCTTGCCTTGCCTTGCCTTGCCTTGCCTTGCCTGGATTTGCCTTTCCTGGATTTCCCTTGCTTTGCTTTGGCTGGATTTGCTTTGCCTGGATTTGTCTTGCCTCGTTTTTCCTCAATTTACCTTGCCTGCATTTGACTTGCCTGGTTTTGCCTGTATTTTTCTTGTCTGTATTTGCCTTGCCTGTATTTGCGTTGCCTGGTCTTGCCTGGCCTTGCCTAGATTTGCATTGCTTGGATTTGCCTTGTCTGACTTTTTCTGGATTTGCCTTGCATTGCCTTGTTTTGCCTGGATTTGCCTTGCATTGTCTTGTTTTGCCTGGATTTGCCTTGCCTGGATTTTTCTTTCCTTTCCTTTTCTGGTATTTGGCGTGCATAGATTTTCTTAGCCTTGCCTTGCCTTTCCTGAATTTGCACTGCCTTGCCTTGTTTGGATTTCCCTTGCCTTGCAATTCCTGGATTTGCCATTCCTTGCCTTGACTTGCCTTTAATTGCATTGCGTGAATTTGCCTTGCCTTGCCTTGCCTTGCCTGGATTTGCCTTGCCTGGGTATGCCTTCCCTTGACTTGAGTGGATTTGCCTTGTCTGGATTTGTCTTGCCTTGACTTGTCTGAATATTTTTTGTTTTGCCTTGCCTTGAGTGGAATTTTTTTGCCTGTATTTGCCTTGCCGTCCCATGCCTAGATTTTCCTTGCTGTGCCTTGCCTTGCATGAATTTGCCCTGCCTTGCCTAGCCTAGATATGCCTTGCCTTTAATTTTTTCACTTTGCCTTACCTTGCCTGAATTTGTTTGCTTTTATTCGTTTTGCATTCCCTTGCCTCAATTTGCCTGCCTGGATTTGCCTTGGATTGCCTTGGCTGGAATTCCCTTGCTTGGATATGCCTTGTTTTGCCTCACCTGAATTTTTCTTATTTTACCTTTTCTGGAATTGCCTTGCCTTTACTTGCTTTATTTGCCTTTTTTTGACTTTACTGAATTTGTCTTGCATGGATTTGCCTTGCCTTGTGTTGTCATGCCTTGTTTAGATTTGCCTTGCCTGGATTTGCCTTGCTTTGCCTTCCCTTGCCTGGATTTGCCTTCCCTGGATTTTCCTTGTTTTGTCTTGCCTTGTCTTGCCTAGATTTCTCTTTCCTGGATTTTCCTTGCGTTGCCTAGCCTGAATTTGCCTCGTCCGGATTTGCCTTGCTTTGCCTTGGGTGGAATTGTTTTGCCTGGATTTTTTTTGCCTTATTTGAATTTGCCTTGCCTTGCCTTGCATGAATTTGCCTTGTCTGGATTTTCTGTGCCATGCTTTTCATGTACTTGCCTTGCCTGAATTTGCCTTATCTTCCCTTGCCTTGTTTAGATTTGCCTTGCCTGGATTTGATTTCCCTTGCCTGGATTTGCCTTGCCTTCCCTTTCCCTGGCTTAAATTTTCTTGCCTGCATTTGTTTTACCTTGCATTGCCTGGGCTTGTCTTGCCTGGATTTGCCCTGTCTTGCCTTGCCTGGATTTGCCATGCATAAATTTGCCTTGCCTTTAATTGCCTGGATTTTTCTTGTCTTGCCTGGATTTGCCTTGCCTTTTCTTGCCATGCCTGAATTTTTCTTGCCTGGAATTGCCTTACCTTGCATTACATAGATTTGTCTTGCCTGGATTTCCCTTGTCTTGCCTTGCCTGGATTTGTCATGCCTTGATTTGCCTTTCCTTGAATTGCACGGAATTTTGTTGCCTGGATTTGCCTTTGTTTGTTTTACCTGGATTTGCCTTGCCTTGTATTGCGTTGCCTAAATTTACCTTGCCTAAATTTGCCTTGTGTGGATTTTTCTTTCCTTGCCTTGCATGGATTTGTCTTCCCTGGATGTGCATTGCCTTGCCTTGCATTGCATTGATTTGCATTGCCTTGCGTTGTCAAGCCTGAATTTTTTTTGCCTTCATTTGCCTTGCCTTAAATTTTCTTGCCTTGTTTTGATTTGCTGTGCCTGCATTTGTCTTTCCTTGCCTTGGCTGGATTTGCCTTACCTGGATTTGCTTTGCCTTGCCTTGCCATGTTTTGTCTTGCCTGGATTTTCTTTTCCTTGCCTTGCCTTGGCTTTATTTGCCTTCCCTGAATTTGCCTTGCCTTGCCTTGGCTGGATTTGCTTTTCCTGAATTTGGTTTTCCTCGTTTTTCCTTGCCTGTATTTGCCTTGTCTAGCCTTGCCTGTATTTTCCTTCACTGTATTTGCCCTGCCTGGTCTTGCCTGGCCTTGCCTGGATTTGCTTGTTTGGATTTGTCTTGCCTGAAACTTATTGGATTTGCCTTGCATTGCCTTGTTTTGCCTTGATTTGCCTTGCCTTGATTTGCCTTTCCTTTCCTTTTCTGTATTTGCCTTGCGTGGATGTCCTTAGTCTTGCCTTGCCTGAATTTGCCCTGCCTTGCCTTGTTTGGATTTACCTTAGCTAGCATTGCCTGGATTTGCCATTCCTTGCCTTGACTTGCCTTGATTTGTTTTGTCTGGATTTGCCTTGCCTTGCCTTGCCTTGTTTGAATTTGCCTCGCCTTTCCATGCATTGCCTGAATTTGCCTCTATGCGATTTGCCTTAACTTGCCTTGTCTTGATTTGTTTTGCCTGAGTATGCCTTGCCTTGACTTGAGTGGATTTGCCTTCTCTGGATTTTTCTTGATTTGACTTGCCTGAATTATTTTTGCCTTGCCTTGCCTTGAGTGGAATTGCCTTGCTTGTATTTGCTTTGCCTTCCCTCGCCTGTATTTGCCTTGCTATGCCTTGCCTTGCATGGATTTTCCTTGCCTTGCCTAGCCTAGATTTGCCTTGTCTCTAATTTTTTGCTTTGCCTTAACTTGCCTGCATTTGCCTTGATTGTATTTGTTTTGCCTTCCCTTGCCTCAATTTGCCCTGCCTGGGTTTACCTTGGCTTGACTTGCCTGGAATTATTTTGCCTGGATATGCCTTGTTCTGCCTCGCCTGGATTTGCCTTATTTTGCCTCAACTGGATTTGCTTTGCCTAGATTTCCCTTGCCTTGCCTTTCCTTGATTTGCCTTCCCTTGCCTTCCCTGGATTTGTCTTGCTTGGATTTGCCTTGCCTTGTGTTGCCTTCCATTGCCAAGATTTGCATTGCCTGGATTTTCCTTGACTTGCCTGGATTTTCTTTGCCTTGGCTTCCCTTGCCAGGATTTGCCTTGCCTTGCCTTGCCTTGCCTTGCCTTACCTTGCCTTGCCTGGATTTGCCTTCCCTTAATTTTCCTTGCCTTGCCTTGCCTTGTCTTGTCTGGATTTCTTTCTCCTTGATTTGCCTTGCCTTGCCTTGCTTGGATTTGCCTCGCCTGGATTTGCCTTACCTTGTCTTGGATGAAATTCCCTAGCCTGAATTTTTCTTGCCTTGCCGGGATTTGTCTTATATTGCCTTGATTGCATTTTTCTTACCTGGATTTCCCTTGCCTTCCCTTGCCTAAATTTGTCTTGCCTAGATTTGCCGTGCTTGCATTTCATGGATTTGCCTTGCCTGAATTTGCCTTACTTTGCCTTGCCATGTTTGGATTTGTATTGCCTGGATTTGCCTTGTCTTGCTTGGATTTGCCCTGCCTTAATTTTTCTTCCCTGGATTTGTTTTACCTTGCATTTCCTGGATTTGTCTTACCTACATTTGCCTCATTTTGCCTTGTCTGAATTTGCCATGCCTGTATTTGCCTCGCCTTGCGTTGCTTGGATTTTCCTTGCCTGGATTTGCTTTTCCTTGTCCTGCCTGGATTTGTCTTGTCTTGCCTGGATTTGCTTTGTATTGTCTTGACTGCATTTGCCTTACCTAAATTTGCCTTGTCTTTCCTTGCCTGAATTTGCCTTGGCTGGATTTGCCGTGCCATGCCTTTCATGGATTTACCTTGCCTGAATTTGTTTTACCTTGCCTTGCCTTGCCTTGGCTGGGTTTTACTAGCCTGGATTTGTTTTGCCTTACCTTGCCTTTTTTTTTCTAGATTTGCCTTCTTTGGATTTGCCTTGCCGTGCCTTGCCTGGTTTGGCTTTGCTTGGATTTGTCTTGCCTCTTCCTTTTTCGATTTGCTTTGCCTGTTTTTGCCTTTCCTGGCCTTGTCTGGATTTGCCTTGCCTGAACTTGCCTAGATTTGCCTTGCTTGGATTTGCCTTGCCTGAACCTTCCTGGATTTGCCTTGCATTGCCTTGTTTTGCCTGGATTAGCCTTGCCTGGATTTGCCTTTTTTTTCTTTCCTGTATTTGCCTTGTGTGGATTTCCTTAGCCTTGCCTTGTCTGGATTTGTCCTGCCTTGCCTTGTTTGGATTTGCCTTGCCTTGCGTTACCTGGATTTGCCATTCCTTGCCTTGACTTTCCTTGATTTGCCTTGCCTGAATTTGCCTTGCCTTGCCTTTCCTGGATTTGCCTCGCCCAGATTTGCCTTAACTTGCCTTGCCTGGATTTGTCTTTCCTGGGTATGCCTTCTCTTGACTTCAGTGGATTTGCCTTGTTCTGGAATTGTCTTGCCCTGACTTGGATAAATTTCTTTTGCCTTGCCTTGCCTTGAGTGGAATTGCCTTGCCTGTATTTGCCCTGTTTTTCCTTGCCTGGATTTGTCTTGCTATGCCTTGCCTTGCATGGATTTGCCTCGCCTTGCTTGACCCTTCCTGGATTTGCCTTGCATTCTCTTGTTTTGCCTAGATTTGCTTTGCCTATATGTTTTTTGCCTTGCCTTACCTTGCCTGCATTTGCCTTGTTTGTAATTGTTTTGCCCTCCCTTGCCTCAATTTGCCCTGCCTTGCCTTGCCTTGCCTGTAATTCCCTTGCGTGGATATGTCTTGTTTTGCCTCGCCTGGATTTGCCTTATTTTACCTCGCCTTAATTTACCTTTCCTAGTTTTGACTTGCCTTGCCTTGCCTTGCCTGGATTTGCCTTTCTTTGCCTTCCCTGGATTTGTCCTGCATGGATTTGCCTTGCATTGTGTTGCCTTGTTTTGCATGGATTTTTCTTGCCTGAATTTCTTTTTGCCTTGCTTTTTTTGGTCTGGATTTGCCATTTCTGGATTTGTCTTTCCTTGTGTTCCCTAAATTTTCTATGCCTGGATTTGTTTTTCCTCATCTTGCCTGGATTTGCCTTGCCTGGGTTTGCTTTGCCTAAATTTACCTTGCCTAAATTTGACTTGCCTTGCTTTGCCTGGATTTTCCTTTCCTTGCCTTGCATGGATTTTTCTTGCCTGGATGGGCGTTGCCTTGCCTTGCTTTGCATAGATTTGCATTGCTTTGTCTCGTCATGCCTGGATTTATTTTACCTTTATTTGCCTTACCTTGCATTTTTTTGCCTTGTCTGGGTTTGCCTTGCCTGCATTTGTCTTGCTTTGCCTTGCCTGGATTTGCCTTTCCTTGCCTTGCCTTACCTTGGCTGGATTTGCCTTCCCTGAATTTGCCTTGCCTTGGATGGATTTGCTTTGCCAGAATTTGTCTTTCCTTGTCCTTTTTGGATTTGCCTTGCCTGTATTTGCCTTGCCTGGCCTTGCCTGAAATTGCCTTGCCTGTGTTTGCCTTGCATGGCCCTGCCTGATTTTGCTTTGCTTGGATTTCCTTAGCCTTGTTTTGCCTGGATTTGCCCTGCCTTGCCTTGTTTGAATTTGCCTTGCCTTGCATTGCCTGTATTTGTCATTTTCTGCCTTGACTTGCTTTGATTAGCCCTGCCTGGATTTGCCTTGCCTGGATTTGCCTTATCTTGCCTTTTCTGGATTTGCCTTGCCTAAGTATGCCTTCCCTTGACTTGAGTGGATTTGCCTTGTCTGGAATTGTCTTGCCTTGACTTGCCTGAATTTTTTTTTTGCATTGCCTTGCCTTGAGTGGAATTGTCTTGCCTGTATTCGCCTTGTTTTTCCTTTCCTGGATTTGCCTTGCTATTCCCTGCCTTGCATGGATTTGCCTTGCCTTGTCTTGCCTAGATTTGCCTTGTCTCTAATTTTTTTGCTTTGCCTTACCTTGCCTGCATTTGCCTTCCTTGCATTTGTTTTGTTTTCCCTTGCCTCAATTTGCCCTGTTTGGATTTGCCTTGGCTTGCCTCGCTTGAAATTTCCTTGCCTGGATATGCCTTGTTTTGCCTCGCTTAAATTTGCCTTATTTTACATCACTGGGATTTGCCTTGCCTAGATTGCCTTGCCTTGTCTTGCCTTGATTTGTCTTTACTTGCCTTTCCTGAATTTGTCTTGGATGAATTTGCCTTACCTTGTGTTGCCTTGCCTTGCCTAGAATTTCCTTGCCTGGATTTTCCTTGCCTTGCCTTCCCTTGCCTGGATTTGTCTTGCCTTTCGTTGACTTGCCTGGGTTTGCTTTTACTGGATTTTCCTTGCCTTTTCTGCGTGGAATTTTTTTCCTGGATTTGCCTTGTTTTGCCTTGATTGGAATTGCCTTCTCTAGATTTGCCTTGCCTTGCCTGGATTTGCCTTGTATTGCCTTGGCTGCATTTGCCTTACCTAAATTGGCCTTGTCTTGCCTTGCCTGAATTTGCCTTGGCTGGATTTGCCATGCCATGTCTTTTATGGATTTGCCTTGCGTGAATTTGTTTTACCTTGCCTTGCCTTGCCTTGGCTGGATTTTACTGGCCTGGATTTGTTTTGCCTTACCTTGCCTTATTTTTCCTGGATTTGCCTTCCCTGGATTTGCATTGCGTTGCCTTGGCTGGATTTGCTTTTCCTGGATTTGTCTTGCCTTATTATTTTTTCAATTTGCCTTGTTTATATTTGCCTTTCCTGGCCTTGTCTGGATTTACCTTGCCTGGTCTTGCCTGGATTTGCCTTGCTTGGATTTGCCTTGCCTGACCCTTCCTGAATTTGCCTTGCATTGCCTTGTTTTGCCTGGATTTGCCTTGCCTGGATTTGCCTTTTTTTCCTTTTCTGTATTTGCCTTGTGTGGATTTCCTTGGCCTTGCCTTGCCTGGATTTGCCCTGCCTTGCCTTTTTTGGATTTCCCTTGCCTTGCATTACCTGGATTTGCCATTTCTTGCCTTGACTTGCCTTGATTTGCCTTGCCTGGATTTGCCTTGCCTTGCCTGGATTTGCCTCGCCCGGATTTGCCTTAATTTGCCTTGCCTGAATTTGCCTTGCCTGGGTATGCCTTCCCTTGACTTGAGTGGATTTGCCTTGTCTGGAATTGTCTTGCTTTGACTTGGCTGAATTTTTTTTGCCTTGCCTTGCCTTAAGTGGAATTGTCTTGCCTTTATTTGCCTTGGTTTCCATTGTTTGAATTTGTCTTGCTATGCCTTGCCTTGCATGGCTTTGCCTTGCCTTGCCTTGCCTAGCCTAGATTTGCCTTGCCTCTAACTTTTTTGCTTTGCCTTACCTTGCCTGCATTTGCCCTGCTTGTATTTGTTTTGCATTCCCTTGCCTCAATTTGCCCTAACTGGATTCGTTTTGGCTTGCCTCACCTGAAATTTTCTTGCCTGGATATGCCTTGTTTTTCCTCACCTGAATTTGCCTTATTTTACCACGCCTGGATTTGCCTTGCCTAAATTTGCCTTGCTTGACTTCCCTTATTTTGCCTTTTCTTGCCTTCCGTGGATTTGTCTTGCATGGATTTGCCTTGCCTTGTGTTGCCTTGCCTTGCCTAGATTTGCCTTGCCTGGATTTTCTTTGTCTTGCCTTGCCTTGCCTGAATTTGCCTTGCCTTGTATTGCCTTGCCTTGCCTTTTCTTGACTGCATTTGCCTTCCCTGGAATTTTTTTGCCTTGTTTTGCCTTTTCTGCTTGGATTTATTTTCCCTGGATTTCCCTTGCTTTGCCTTGGGTGGAATTGCCTTGCCTGGATTTTTCTTGCCTTGCCTGGATTTGCCTTGTATTGCCTTGGCTTCATTTGCTTTACCTGGATTTGCCTTGTCTTGCCTCACCTGAATTTGCCTTGGCTGGATTTCCTGTGCCATGCCTTTCATAGATTTGCCTTGCCTGAATTTGTTTTACCTTGCCTTGCCTTGTTTGGATTTGCCTTGCCTGGATTTACCTTTTCTTGCCTGAATTTGCCTTGCCTTCCCTTACCCTGCCTTAATTTTTCTTGCCTGGATTTTTTTTTTACCTTGCATTGCCTGAATTTGTCTTGCATGAATTTGCCTTGTCTTCCCTTTCCTGGATTTTCCATGCCTGGATTTGCCTTGCCTTGCATTGCCTGGATATTTCTCACCTGGATTTGCTTTTCCCTGGATGTGCCTTGCCTTACCTGGATTTGCCTTTTTTTCGTTGCCCTGCGTGGAATTTTTGGGGCTGGATTTGCCTTATCTTTCATTGCCTGGATTTGTCTTGCCTGGATTTGCCTTGTCTTGCCTTGTCTGGATTTTCCATTCCTGGATTTGTTTTTACTTGCATTTCCTGGATTTTTCTTGACTGGATTTGTTTTTTTTCCCCACTGTCCTGGATTTGCCTTGCCTGGGTTTGCTTTGCCTAAATTTACCTTACCTGAATTTGCCTTGCTTTGCTTTGACTGGATTTGCCTCGCCTGGATTTGCCTTTCCTTGCCTTTCGTGGATTTATATTTTCTGGATGTGTGTTGCCTTGCCTTGCTCTGCGTAGATTTGCATTGTCTTGCCTTGTCATTCCTGGATTTTATTTGCCTTGATTTGCCTTGCCTTGCATTTCCTTGCCTTGCCTGGATTTGCCTTGCCTGCATTTGTCTTGCCTTGGCTGGATTTGCCTTACCTGGATTTGCCTTGCTTTGTCTTGCCTGGATTTGCCTTGCCTTGCCATGGCTGGATTTGCTTTGCCTGGATTTGTCTTCTTTTGTCCGAATTGCCTTGCCTGTATTTGCCTTGCCTGGACTTGTCTTTATTTGATTTGCCTGTATTTTCCTTGCTTGGCCTTGCCTGGATGTGACTTGGTTGAATTTGCCTTGCCTGACCATTCCTGGATTTGCCTTGCATTGTTTTGTTTTGCCTATACTTGTTTTGCCATTATGTTTTTTGCCTTGCCTTACCTTGCCTGCATTTGCCTTGCTTGTATTTGTTTTGCCCTCCCTTGCCTCAATACGCCCTGCCTGTATTTGCCTTGTCTTGCCTTGCCTGTAATTCCCTTGCCTGGATATGCCTTGTTTTGCCTTGCCTGTAACTCTCTTTCCTGGATATGCCTTGTTTTGTCTCGCCTGGATTTGCCTTATTTTACCTCGCCTTGATTTGCCTTTCCTAGTTTTGACTTGCCTTGCCTTTCCTGGATTTGCCTTTTCTTGCCTTCCCTGGATTTGTCCTGCATGGATTTGCCTTGCATTGTGTTGCCTTGCCACGCCTGGGTTTGCCTTGCCTGAATTTTTTTTGCCTTGCCTTGTTTTGTTTGGATTTTTTATTTCTGGATTTGTCTTTTGTTGTGTTGCCTGGGTTTTCCTTGCCTGGATTTTTTTTTCTCATCTTACCTGGATTTGCCTTGCCTGGATTTACCATACTGGGTTTGCTTTGCCTAAATTTACCTTGCCTGAATTTGCCTTGCTTTGCTTTGCCTGAATTTGCCTTGACTAAATTTGCCTTTCCTTGCCTTCTGTGGATTTGTGTTGCCTGGATGTGCGTTGCCTTGCCTTGATTTGCATAGATTTGCATTGCCTTTCCTTGTCATTTTTAAATTTTCTTTGCCTTCATTTGCCTTGCCTTGCATTTTCTTGCCTTGCCTGCATTTGTTTTGCCTTCTCTTGGATGGATTTGGTTTACCTGGATTTGCCTTGCCTTGACTTGCCTGGATTTGCCTTGCCTTGCATTGCCTTTTTTTTCTGGATTTGCCTTCCCTGGATTTGCCTTGCCTGACCCTTCCTGGATTTGCCTTGCATTGCCTAATTTTGCTTGGATTTGCCTTGCCTAGATTTGCCTTTCCTTTCCTTTTCTTTATTTGCCTTCCGTGGATTTCCTTAGCCTTGCCTTGCCTGGATTTGCCTCACCCGGATTTTTCTTAACTTGCCTTGCCTGGGTATGCCATCCCTTGACTTGAGTGTATTTACCTTGTCTAGATTTGTCTTGCCTTGACTTGCCTGAATTTATTTTTGCCTGGGTTTGCCTTGCCTTGCCTTAAATGGAATTGCCTTGCCTGTATTTGCCTTGACTTTTCTTGACTGGATTTGCCTTGCTCTGCCTTGCCTTGCATGGATTTGTTTTGCCTTGCCTTGCCTAGCCTATATTTGTCTTGTCTATAATTTTTTTGCTTTGTCTAGCTTTGCCTGAATTTGCCTTGCTTTTATTTGTTTTGCCTTTCTTTGCCTCAATTTGCCCTGCCTGGGTTTGCCTTGGCTTGCCTTGCCTGCAATTCTTTTGCTTGGATATGCTTTGTTTTGCCTCGCCTGGGTTTGTCTTATTTTACCTCGCCTGGATTTGCCTTGCCTGGATTTTCTTTGCCTTGCCTTGCCTTGATTTGCCTTTCCTCGCCTTCCCTGGATTAGTCTTGCATGGATTTGCCTTGCGTTGTGTTGCCTTTCCTCACCTAGATTTGCCTTACTTGGATTTTTCTTGCCTTGCCTGGATTTGCCTTCCCTGAATTTTCCTTGCCTTGCCTTGCCTTGTCTTGCCTGAAGTTCTTTTTTCTGGATTTGCCTTACCTTGCCTTGCCTGGATTTGCCTCGCCTGGATTTGCCTTGCCTTGCCTTGGGTGGAAATGTTTTGACTGAATTTGCCTTGCCTTCATGACTGCATTTGCCTTACATGGATTTGCCTTGCCTTGCTTTGCCTGGATTTGCCGTGCCATTTCTTTCTTGGATTTGCCTTGCTTGAATTTGTTTTATCTTGTTTTGCCTTGTATAAATTTGCCTTGCCTGAATTTGCCTTGCCTTGCCTGGATTTGCCTTGCCTTCGCTTGCCCTGGCTTAATTTTTTTTGCCTGGATTTGTTTTACCTTGCATTGCCTGAATTTGCCTTGCCTGAATTTGCCATGTCTTGCCTTACCTTGATTTGCCATGCCTTGATTTGCCTTGCTTTGCGTTGCCTAGATTTTCCTTGCCTGGATTTGCTTTCCCTTGTTTGCCTGAATTTTCCTTGCCTTGCCTGGATTTGCCTTGCCTTCCCCTGCCCTGCCTGGATTTTTCTGGTCTGGATTTTCCTTACCTTGCATTGCCTATATTTGTCTTGCCTGGATTTGCCTTGTCTTGCTTTGCCTGAATTTGCCATTCCTGAATTTGTCTTTTGTTGCGTTGCCTGGATTTTCCTTGCCTGGATTTGCTTTTCCTTGTCTTGCCTGGATTTGCCTTTCCTGGGTTTGCTTTGCCTAAATTTACCTTGCCTGAATTTGCCTTGCCTTGCTTTGCCTGGATTTGCCTTGACTGGATTAGCCTTTTCTTGCCTTGTGTGGATTTGTTTTGCCTGGATGTGCATTGCCTCGCCCTTCTCTGCATAGATTTGCATTGCCTTGCCTTGTCATTCTTGGATTTTCTTTGCCTTGATTTGCCTTGCCTTGCCTTTCATTTCCTTGCTTTGCCTGGTTTTGCCTTGCCTGAATTTGTCTTACCTTACCTTGGCTGGATTTGCCTTACCTGGATTTGCCTTGGCATGCCTTGCCTGGATTTGCTTTGCCTGGATTTGCATTATGTTGCCTTGCCTTGCCATGCCTGGATTTGCCTTCCTTGGATTTGCCTTGCCTTGCCTTGGCTGGATTTGCTTTGCCTGAATTTGTCGTGTTTCATTTTTCCTCTATTTTCCTTGCCTGTATTTGTTTTGCCTGGCCTTGCCTGGATTTGTCTTGCATGTATTTGCCTTGCCTCGCCTTGCCTGAATTTGCCTTGCTTGGATTTGCCTTGTCTGACCCCTCCTGGATTTGACTTGCATTGCCTCGTTTTGCCTGGATTTGCCTTGCCTTGCCTGGATTTTCCTTGCCTTGCCTTGCCTTATCTTGATTTGCCCTGCCTTGCCTTGCCTTGCCTTGCCATACCTTTCCTAGATTTGCTTTCCCTGAATTTTCTTGGCTTGCCTTGCCTTGTCTTGCCTGGATTTCCTTTTCCTGGATTTGTCCTGCCTTGCCTTACCTGGATTTACTTCGCCTGGATTTGTCTTGCCTTGCCTTGGGTGGAATTGCCTAGCCTGTATTTGCCTTGCCTCGCCTGGATTTGCCTTAACTACATTTGCCTTACCTGAATTTGCCTTGCCTGAATTTGCCTTGCCTGGATATGCCATGCCATGCCTTTCATGGATTTGCCTTGTATGAATTTGTCTTAACTTGCCTTGCCTTGTTTAGTTTTCCCTTTCCTGGATTTGCCTTGCCTTGCCTGAATTTGCCTTGTCTTCTCTTGCCCTGCCTCAATTTTTATTGCCTGGATTTGATTTACCTTGCATTGCCTGAATTTGGCTTCACTTGCCTGGATTTGCCATGCCTTCGCTTGCCCTGCCTGGATGTTTCTTGCCTGGATTTTTTTTACCTTGCATTGCCTGGATTTGCCTTGCCTGGATTTGCTTTCCTTTGTCTTGCCTGGATTTGCCCTACCTGGGTTTGCCTTGCCTTACATTGCTTTGTCTAAATTTACCTTGCCTGAATTTTCTTTGCGTTGCTTTTCCTGGATTTGCCTTGTGTGGATTTTTCTTCCCTTGCTTTGCATGGATTTGACTTGCCTGGATGTGCCTTGCCTTGCCTTGCTATGCGTAGATTTTCATTGCCTTGTTTTGTCATGTTTTATCAAGGATATTTTTGCCTTGATTTGCCTTGCCTTGAGTTACATTGCCTTGCCTGGATTTGCCTTGCCTGCATTCGTCTTGCCTTGCCTGGCCTGGATTTGCCTTTCCTTTCCTTTCCTGGATTTGCCTTGCCTGGATTTGCCTTGCCTTGCCTTGGCTAGATTTGCTTTGCCTGGATTTGTGTTGTCTCATTTTTTCCTCGATTTGCTTTGCCTGTATTTTCCTTGCCTGGCCTTGCTTGTATTTGCCTTGCCTATTCTTGCCTGGCCTTGCCTGGATTTGCCTTGCTTAAATTTGTTTTGCCTGACCCTTTCTGGATTTGCCTTGCCTGGATTTGCCTTGCCTTGCCTTGGCTAGATTTGCTTTGCCTGGATTTGTGTTGTCTCATTTTTTCCTCGATTTGCTTTGCCTGTATTTTCCTTGCCTGGCCTTGCTTGTATTTGCCTTGCCTATTCTTGCCTGGCCTTGCCTGGATTTGCCTTGCTTAAATTTGTTTTGCCTGACCCTTTCTGGATTTGCCTTGCATTGCGTTGTTTTGCCTGGATTTGCCTTGCCTGAATTTTTCCTTGCCTTGTTTTCCCTGTATTTGCCTTGGGTGGATTTCTTTAGCATGCCTCGCCTGTATGTGCCCTGCCTTGCCTTGTTTGGATTTGCCTTGCCTTTCATTAAATAGATTTTCCATTCCTTGCCTTGCCTTGCCTTGATTCGCCTTGCCTGAATTTGCCTTGCCTTGCCTTGCCTGAATTTGCCTCACCGGTGTTTGCCATAACTTGCCTTGCCTGGGTATGCCTTTCCTTGACTTGAGTGGATTTGCCTTTTCTGAATTTGTCTTGTCTTGACTTGCCTTAATTTTTTTGCCTTGATTTTTCTTGCCTTGACTTGAGTGGAATTGCCTTGCTATGCCTTGCCTTGAATGGATTTGCCTTGCCTTGCCTTGCCTTGCCTAGCCTAGATTTGTCTTGCCTCTAATGTTTTTGCTTTGCCTTACCTTGCCTGCATTTGCATTGCTTGTATTTGTTTTGCCTTCCCTTGCCTCAATTTGCCCTGCCTGGATTTGCCTTGGCTTGGCTTGCCTGGAATACCTGTATATTCCTTGTTTTGCCTCGCCTGGATTTGCTGTATTTAACCTCGCCTGGATTTGCCTTGCCTAGATTTGCCTTGCCTTGCCTTGCCTTGATTTCTTTTTCCTTGCTTTCTTGGAATTTTTCTTGCATGACTTTGCCTTGCCTTGTTTTACCTTGCCTTGCCTGAATTCGCCTTTCCTTTCTTTTCCTTGACTTGCCTTGCCTGGATTTGCCTTTTCTGGATTTGCCTTGCTTTGCCTTGCCATGTCTTGCCTGGATTTATTTTTCCTGGATTTGCCTTGCCTTTTCTTGCCTGGATTTGCCTTACCTGGATTTTTCTTGCCTTGTTTTGGGTGGAATTGCCTTCTCTGTATTTTCCTTGCCTTGCCTGGATTTGCCTTGTATTGCCTTGACTGCATATTTTTATCTGTATTTGCCTTGCTTGGCCTTGACTGGATTTACCTTGCTTGGATTTGACTTGCATGACCCTGCCTTGATTTGCCTCGTCTGGATTAGCCTTGCATTACCTTGCCTTGCCTGGATTTCCCTTGCCTGGATTTGCCTTTCCTTGCCTCACCTGGATTGGCCTTGCCTTGTTTTAAGTAAAATTGCCTTGTCTGTATTTGCCTTGCCTTGCCTGGATTTGCCTTGTATTGCCTTGACTGCATTTTTTTTTAACTGGAATTGCCTTGCCTTGTTTTGCCTGAATTTGCCTTGCCTGGATTTGCCGTGCCATGCCTTTCATGGATTTGCCTTGCCTGAATTTGTTTTACCTTGCCTTGCCTTGTTTGAATTTGCCTTTCCTGAATTTTCCTTGCCTTGCCTTCCCTTGCCCTGGCTTAATTTTTCTTTCCTGGATTTTTTTCCTTGCATTTCCTGGATTTGTCTTGCCTGGATTTGCCTTGCCTTGCCTGGATTTGCCTTGCCTTCTCTTGCCCTGCCTGGATTTTTCTTGCCTGAATTTTCCTTACCTTGCATTTCCTGGATTTGTCTTACCTGAATTTGCCTTGTCTTGTTTGGCCTGGATTTTCCATACCTGGATTTGCCTTGCCTTGCCTTGTGTTGCATAAATTTTTGTTGCCTAGATTTACTTTCCCTTGTCTTCCCTGGATTTGTCTTGGCTGAGTTTGCCTTGCCTTGCATTGCATTGCCTAAATTTACCTTACCTGAATTTGCCTTGCGTTGCTTTGCCTGGATTTTCCTTGCATGGGTTTTTCTTTTCTTGCCTTGGGTGGATTTGTCTTGCCTGGATGTGCGTTGCTTTGCCTTGCTTTGCACAAATTTGCATTGCCCTGCCTTGTCATGCCTGGAATTTTTTGCCTTGATTTACCTTGCCTTGCATTTCTTTGTTTTGCATGGATTTGCCTTGCCTGCATTTGTCTTGCCTTGCCTTGGCTGGATTTTCCTTACCTGGATATGCCTTGCCTTGCCTTGCCTGGATTTGCCTTGCCTGAATTTGCCTTTCGTTGCCTTGTTTTTCTTTCCTGGATTTGCCTTGTCTTGCCTTGGCTGGATTTGACTTGCTTGTATTTTTCTTGCCTCATCCTTCCTCGATTTGCTTGGCCTGTATTTTCCTTGCCTTGCCTTTCCTGGATTTTCCTTCCTGTATTTGCCTTGCCTGGACTTGCCTGGATTTACCTTGCTTGAATTTGCCTTGCCTGACCATGCCTGGATTTGCCTTGCCTGGATTAGCCTTGCATTGCCTTGCCTTGTCTGGATTTTCCTTGCCTAAATGTGCCTTTCCTTGCCTTGCCTGGATTTGCCTAGCCTTGATTTGCCTTTCCTTGTTTTGCCTTGATTTGCACTCCCATGCCTTGCCTGGATTTGCTTTGCCTTGCATTACCTGGATTTGCCTTGCCTTGCATTTCCTGGATTTGCCTTGCCTTGCCTTGCCTGGATTTTTCTTTTTCTTATTTTCCTTATCCTGCCTTGTCTGGATTTGCCTTGCCTGGATATGTTTTTCCTTGACTTGAATGGATTTACCTTGTCTGCATTTGTCTTGCCTTGACTTGCCTTGCCTTGTTTTGAATTTGCCTTTCCTAGATTTGCCTTTCCTGGATTTGCCTGTCCTCGCCTGGATTTGCCTTGCCTTCCCCTGCTTTACCTTAATTTTTATTGCCTGGATTTGTTTTACCTTGCATTGACTGGATTTGTCTTGCCTGGATTTGCCTTGTCTTGCCTTGTCTGCATTTTCCATGCCTGGATTTGCCTTGCCTTGTGTTGCCTGGGATTTCCTTGCCTTGATTTGCTTTCTCTTGTCTTGCCTGGATTTGCCTTGCCTTTCCCTGCCCTGCCTGAAATTTTTTTGCCTGGATTTTTCTTACCTTGCATTGCCTGGATTTGTCTTGCCTGGATTTGCCTTGTCTTGTCTTGCCTGGATTTGCCATTTCTGGATTTGTCTTTTCTTGCCTGGATTTTTTTTTTTTGCCTGAATTTGCTTTTCCTTGTTTTGCCTGGATTTGCCTTGCCTGAATTTGTTTCTCCTGGGTTTGCCTTGCCTTAATTTACCTTGTTTAAATTTTCCTTGCCTTGCTTTGTGTGTATTTGCCTTTCCTTGCCGTGAGTGAATTTGTGTTGTTTGGATGTGCATTGCCTTGCCTTGATTTGCATAGGTTTGCATTGCCTTGCCTTGTCATGCCTGGATTTTATTTGCGTTGATTTGCCTTGCCTTTCGTTTTCTTTTTTTGTCTAGATTTACCTTGCCTGAATTTGTCTTGCCTTGCCTTCACTGGATTTGCCTTACCTGGATTTGCCTTGCCTTGCCTTGGCTGAATTTGCCTTGCCTGGATATTCTTTGCCTTGCCTTGCCTTTTCTTTTCTAAATTTGCCTTTTCTGGATTAGCCTTGCCTTGCCTTGGCTGAATTTTTCTTGCCTCATATTTCCTTGATTTCCCTTGCCTGTATTTTTCTTGCCTTTCATGGATTTGGCATGCCTGAATTTGTCTTACCTTACCTTTTCTTGTTTGGATTTGCCTTGCCTGGATTTTCCTTGCCTTCCCTTGCCCTGGCTTAATTTTTCTTGCCTGGATTTGTTTTACCTTTCATTGCCTGGATTTTTCTTGCCTGGATTTGCCTTGTCTTGCCTTGCCTGAATTTGCCATGACTGAATTTGCCTTGCCTTGCGTTGCCTGGATTTTTCTTGCCCAGATTTGCTTTCTCTTGTCTTGCCTGGACTTGCCTTGCCTTGCCTGAATTTGCCTTGCTCTTTCCCTGCATGGATTTGTCTTGCCTGGATTTGCCTTGTCTTGCCTTGCCTGAATTTTTTTCCCTGGATTTGCCTTGCCTTACCGTAGATGGATTTGTTGTGCCTAGATTTGTTTTGCCTCGTTTTTTCTTGATTTGCCTTGCCTGAATTTGCCTTGCCTTGCCTTGCCTGAATTTTTCTTGCCTGTATTTGCCTTGCCTGAATTTTTCTTGCCTGTATTTGTCTTGCCTGGCTTTGCCTGAATTTTTTTTTGCTTGGATTTTTCTTGCCTAACCCTTTCTGAATTTTCCTTGCATTGCCTTGTTTTGCCTGGATTTGCCTTTTTTTTCTTTCCTATATTTGCCTTGCATGGATTTTCTTAGCCTTGCCTTGTCTGGATTTGCCCTGTTTTTCCTTGTTTGGATTTGCCTTGCCTTACGTTGCCTGGATTTGCCATTTTTTGCCTTGACTTTCCTTGATTAGACTTACCTGAATTTTCCTTGCCTTGCCTGGATTTGCCTTAACTTGTCTTGTCTGAATTTGCCTTGCCTTGGTATGCCTTCCCTTGGCTTGAGTGGATTTGCCTTGTCTGAATTTTTCTTGCCTTGACTTGCCTAAATTTTTTTGCCTGGATTTGCCTTGCCTTGCCTTGTGTGGAATTGCCTAGCCTTTATTTGCCTTGCCTTCCCTCGCCTGGATTTTTTTTTTGTTATTCTTTGCCTTGCATGGATTTGTCTTGCCTTGCCTTGCCTAGCCTACATTTGCCTTGCCTCTAATTTCTTTGCTATGCCTTACCTTGCTGCATTTGCCTTGCTTGTATATGTTTTGCCGTCCCTTGCCTCAATTTGCCCTGCCTGAATTTGCCTTGACTTGCTTTGTCTGGAATTCCCTTGCCTGGATATGCCTTGTTTTTTTTGCCTGGTTTTGCTTTATTTTACCTCGCTTGGGTTTTTCTTGCCTGGATTTGCCTTGTCTTGCCATGCCTTGATTTGCCTTTCTTTGCCTTCTGTGGATTTGCCTTGCATGGGATTGCCTTGTCTTGTGTTGTCTTGTTTTTGCTAGATTTCCCTTTCCTGGATTTTTTTTTCATTGACTTGCCTTGCCTTGATTTGCCCTGCCTTGCCTTGCCTTGCCTTGACTTGCCGTGCCTTGCCTGAGTTTGCTTTCCCTGAATTTTTCTTGTCTTGTCTTGCCTGGATTTCCTTTTCCTGGATTTGTCTTGCCTTACCTTACCTGGATTTACCTCGCCTGGATTTGCCTTGCCTTGCCTTGGGTGGAATTGCCTAGCCTGAATTTTCCTAGTCTTTCCTGGATTTGCCTTGTATTGCCTTGACTGCATTTGCCTTACCTGGATTTGACTTGCCTTGTCTTGCCTGAATTTGCCTTTCCTGGATATGTTGTGCCATGCCTTTCATAGATTTGCCTTGCATAAATTTGTCTTAACTTCCCTTGCCTTGTTTGGATTTGCCTTCCCCAGATTTGTCTTGCCTTGCCTGGATTTGCTTTGCCTTCCCTTGCCCTTCCTTAATTTTTATTGCTTGGATTTGTTTTACCTTGCATTGTCTGGATTTGTCTCACCTGGATCTGGCTTGTTTTGCCTTGCCTGGATTTGCCTTGCCTTGCGATGACTGAATTTTTCTTGCCTGGATTTGCTTTCCCTTGTCTTGCCTGGATTTGCCTTACCTTTCTTTGCCCTGCCTAGATTTTTCTTGCCTGGATTTTTCTTACCTTGCATTGCCTGGATTTGTCTTGCCTGGATTTGCCTTGTCTTGCCTTGCCTGAATTTGCCATGCCTGGATTTGTCTTGCCTTCAGTTGCATGGATTTTTGTTGCCTGGATTTGCTTTCCTTTGTCTGGCCTGGATTTGCCTTACCTGGGTTTGCTTTGCCTTTCATTGCCTTGTCTAAATTTACCTTGCCTGAATTTTCCTTGCGTTGCTTTGCCTGGATTTGTCTTGTATAGATTTTTTTCTCTTTCTTTGCATGGATTTGTCTTGCCTGGATGTGCATTGCCTTGCCTTGCTATGCGTAGATTTGCATTGCCTTGTTTTGTCATGTTTGCATTTCTTTGCCTTTATTTGCCTTGCCTGCATTTGCCTTGCCTTGCCTTGGCTGAATTTGCCTTAAGTGGATTTGCCTTGCCTTTCCTTGCCTATATTTTTCTTGCCTGGATTTGCCTTGCCTTGCCTTGCCTTTTCTTTCTTGGATTTGCTTTTTCTGGATTTGCCTTGCCTTGCCTTGGCTGGATTTGCTTTGCCTGGATTTTTCTTGTCTCGTTTGTCCTCGATTTGCTTTGCCTGTATTTTTCTTGCCTGGCCTTGCCTGTATTTGCCTTGCGTATCATTGCCTGGCCTTGCCTGGATTTGTCTTGCCTGACCCTTTCTAATTTTGCCTTGCATTGCCTTGTTTTGCCTGGATTTGCCTTGCCTTGCCTTTCCTGTATTTGCCTTGGTGGATTACCTTAGCCTTGCCTCGCCTGTATGTGCCCTGCCTTGCCTTGTTTGGATTTGTGTTGCCTTGCATTAAATAGATTTTTCGTTCCTTTCTTTGACTTGCCTTGATTAGCCTTGTCTGAATTTGTCTTGCCTTGCCCGGATTTGGGTCGCTGGGATTTGCCTTAACTTGCCTTGCCTAGATTTGCCTTGCCTGGGTATGCCTTCTCTTGACTTGAGTGGATTTGCCTTTTTTGGATTTGTTTTGCCTTGACTTGCCTTATGTTTTTTTGCCTGGATTTGCCTTGCCTTGCCCTGAGTGGAATTGTTTTCTATGCCTTGCCTTGCATGGATTTGCCTTGCCTTGCTTGAAATTCCCTTACCTGGATATGCCTTGTTTTGCCTCGCCTGGATTTGCCTTATTTTACCTCGCCTGAATTTGACTTACCTAGATTTGCCTTGCTTTGCCTTACCTTGATTTGCCTTTTATGGCCTTCTCTGAATTTGTCTTGCATGGCTTTGCCTTGCCTTGCCTTATGTTGCCTTGCCTGGATTTGCCTTGCCTTGCCTTGCCTTGCCTTCCCTGGATTTGCCTTCCCTGGATTTGTCTTGCTTTGCCTTGCCTGGATTTCTTTTTCCTGGATTTGCCTTGCCTTGCCTTACCTTGACTGGATTTTCCTTGCCTTGCCTTGGGTGAAATTGCCTTGCCTGTATTTGCCTTGCCTTGACCGGATTTGCCTTGTATTGCCTTGACTGCATTTGTCCTACCTGGATTTGCCTTGCCTGGATTTACCTTGCTTGGATTTGCCTTACCTGACCCTGCCTGTATTTGCCTTGCCTGGATTAGCCTTGTATTGCCTTGCCTTGCCTTGATTTCCCTTTTTTTGTTTTGCCTGGATTTGCACTGCCTTGCCTTGCCTGGATTTGCTTTGCCTTGCATTTCCTGGATTTGCCTTGCCTTGCCTTGCCTTGCCTGGATTTTTCTTGTTTGTATTTTTCTAATCCTATCTTGTCTGGATTTGCCTTGCCTGGATTGTCTTTTCTTGACTTGAGTGGATTTTTCTTGTCTGGATTTGTCTTGCCTTTAGTTGACTACGTTTGTTTTGCCTGGATTTGCCTTGCCTTGCCTTGAGTGGAATTGCCCTGCCTGTAGTTGTCTTGCCTTCTCTTGCTTAGATTTGCTTAGCTCTGCCTTGCCTTGCATGGATTTGCCTTGCCTGAATTTGTCCTACCTTGCCTTGCCTTGTTTGGATTTGTCTTTCCTTGGATTTTATTTGCTGTGCCTAGATTTGCTCTGCCTTCCCCTGCTTTGCCTTAATTTTTCTTGCCTGGGGTTGTTTTACCTTGCATTGCCTAAATTTTTCTCGCCTGGATTTGCCTTGTCTTGTCTTGCCTGCATTTTCCATGCCTGGATTTGCCTTTCCTTGCATTGCCTGGATTTTCCTAGCCTTATTTGCTTTTCCTTGTCTTGCCTGGATTTGCCTTGCCTTCCCCTGCCCTTCCTGGATTTTTTTGCCTAAATTTGCCTTACCTTGCATTGCCTAGATTTTTCTTGCCTGGATTTGCCTTGTCTTGTCTTGTCTGGATTTGCCATTTCTGGATTTGTCTTTTCTTGCCTGATTTTTTTTCCTGAATTTGCTTTTACTTGTTTTGCCTAAATTTGCCTTACCTGAACTTGCCTCTCCTGGGTTTGCCTTGCTTTAATTTACCTTGCCTGAATTTGGGTTGCCTTGCTTTGCGTGGATTTGCCTTGCCTGGATTAGCCTTTCCTTGCTTTGTGTGGATTTGTGTTGCCTAGATGTGCGTTGCGTTGCCTTGCTTTGCATAGATTTGAATTGCCTTGCCTTGTCATGCCTGGATTTTATTTGCGTTGATTTGCCTTGCCTTGCATTTCCTTGCTTTGCCTGGATTTACCTTGCCTGCCTTTATCTTGCCTTGCCTTGGCTGTATTTGCCTTACCTGGATTTTCCTTGCCTTGCCTTGGCTGGATTTGCCTTGCCTGGATATGTTCTGCCTAGCCTTGCTTTTTGTTTTCTGGATTTGCCTTTTCTGAATTTTCCTTGCCTTGCCTTGCCTTGGCTGGATTTGTCTTGCCTTGTATTTCCTCGATTTGCCTTGCCTCTATTTTTTTTTTGCCTTGCCTTGCCTGAATTTGTTTTGCCTGGCCTTGCCTGAATTTTCCTTGCTTGGATTTGCCTTTCCTGACCGTGCCTGAATTTGCCTTGCCTGAATTTGCCTTGCCTGGATTTACTACGACTGAATTTGCCTTGCCTTATCTTACCTAAATTTGCTTTGCTGGATTTGCCTTGCCTTGCCTTGCCTTGCCCAGATTTGCCCTGCCTTGTTTTTCCTGGATTTGCCTTTTCTTGCGCTGCCTGGATTTCAGTTTCTTTGCCTTGACTTTCCTTGATTTGCCTTGCCTGGATTTGCCTTCTATTGCATAGATTTGTCTTGCCTTGCCTTGTTTTACATGAATTTGCCTTGCCCTGATTTGCGTTAAATTGCCTTGCCTGGATTTGCCTTGCCTGGATATGCCTTCCTTGACTTGAGTGGATTTGTCTTGTCTGGATTTGTCTTGCCTTGACTTGCCTGGATTTGTTTTGGCTGTATTTGCGTTGCCTTCCCTTGCCTAGATTTTCTTAGCTGTGTCTTGCCTTGCATGAATTTTTCTTGCCTTGCCTTGCCTAGTGTGGATTTCCCTTGCCTCTATTTTTATTGCCTTGCCCTACCTTTTCAGCATTTGCCTTTCTTGTATTTGTTTTGTCTTCTCTTGCTTCAATTTTCCCTGCCTTGATTTGCTTTGCCTTGCCTTGCCTGGAATTGTTTTGCCTAAATATGCCTTATTTTGCATTTCCTGGATTTACCTTATTTTACCTCTTCTGGATTTTCCTTGCCTAAGTTTGTCTTGCCTTGCCTTGCCTATATTTGCTTTTCCTTGCTTTTGCTGGATTTGTCTTGCATGGATTTGCCTTGCCTTGTGTTGCCTTGCCTTGCCTGGATTTGCCTTGACTTGCCTTGAATTGATTTCTTTTTCCTAAATTTGCCTTTCTTTGCCTTGCCTGAATATGCCTCGCTTGGATTTGCCTTGCCTTGTCTTGAGTGCAATTGCCTTGCCTGTATATGTTTTGTTTTTCTCTCACCTGTATTTGCCTTGCTATGATTTTCCTTGCATGGATTTGCCTTTCTTTGCCTTGCCCAGCCTGGATTTTTCTTGCCTCTATTATTTTTGCCTTGTTTTACCTTGCCTACATTTGCCTTGCTTGTATTTGTTTTTCTTTTCTTGCCTCAGTTTGCCCTGCCTGGATTTGCCTTGCCTTGCCTTGCCTTGCTTGAGATCCCTTTGCCTGGATATGCCTTGTTTTGCCTTGCCTCGATTTGCCTTATTTTACCTCGCCTGGATTTGCCTTGACTACGTTTGCCTTGCTGTGTTTTGCCTGAATTTGTTTTTTTTCCCCCTGGCTTTGTTCTTTATGGGTTTGGGTTGCCTTGTGTTACCTTTTTTTGCCTGGATTTGCCTTGCCTGGATTTGCCTTTTTTTCCTTGCCTTGCCTTGTCTTGCCTGGATTTGCCTTCCCTGAATTTTGCTTGCCTTGACATGCCTTGTCTTGCCAGGATTTCGCTTTTCTGAATTTGCCTTGCCTTGCCTTGCCTGGTTCTGCGTCGCCTGGATTTGGCTTGCATTGCCTTGAGTGGAATTGCCTTGCCTGGATTTGCCTTGCCTGGATTTGCCTTGACTTGTCGGAATTTGCCTTGTATTGCCTTGACTGCATTTGTCTTACCTGAATTTGTCTTGCTTTGCCTGGCCTGAATTTGACTTGCCTGCATTTTCTTTGCCTTCGCTTTCCCTGCCTGGATTTCTTTTGTTTGGATTTGCCTTATCTTGCCTTGCCTGAATTTGGCTTGTCTTGCCTTGCCTGGATTTGCCATGCTTGGATTTGACTTGCCTTGCCTTGCCTGGATTTTCCTTGCATTCTCTTGCCTGGATTTTCCTTTTTAGAATTTGCCTTGCCTTGGCTTGCCTTGTCTTGTCTTGCCTGGATTTCTCTTTTCTGGATTTCCCTTGCCTTGCCTTACCTGGTTCTGCCTCGTCTGAGTTTGCCTTGACTTTTCTTGAGTTGAATTTCCTTGCCTGGATTTGCTTGTGTTGCCTTGACTGCATTTGCCTCACCTGGATTTTCCTTGCTTAGCCTTTCCTAAATTTTCCTTGCCTGGATTTGCAGTGTCATGCGTTTCATGGATTTGCCTTGCCTTGTTTACATTTGACTTGCTTTTCCTGGATTTGCCTTGCCTTCCTTTGCCCTGCTTGGATTTGTCTTGCCTGGATTTGTCTTTCATTGTATTGCCTGGATTTGCCTTGTCTTGCCTTGACTTGATTTGCCATGGCTGAAATTATTTTGCCTTGCATTGCCTGGATTTTTCTTGCCTGGGTTTGCTTTTTCTTGTCTTGCCTGGATTTGCCTCTCCTGGGTTTGCCTTGCCTAAATTTACCTTGCCTGAATTTTCCTGAATTTGCCTTTCCTTGCATTGCGTTGATTTGTGTTGCCTGGATGTGCGTTGCCTTGCCTTGCTTTGCATAGATTTGCATTGCCTTGCTTTGTCATGCCTGGATTTTCTTTGCCTTGTTTTGCCTTGCCTTGCATTTCTTTGCCTTACCTGGATTTGCCTTGCCTGCATTTGTCTTGCCTTGCCTTAGCTAAATTTGCCTTACTTAAATTTGCCTTGCCTTGCCTTGCCTGGATTTGCCTTGCTTAAATTTTTCTTTCCTTGGCTTTCCTTTCCTTTCCTGGATTTGCCTTTTTGGATTTACTTTGCGTTGCCTTGGCTGGATTTGCCTTGCCTGTATCTGTCTTGCCTCGTCGTTTCTTGATTTGCCTTGTATTTGTCTTGCCTTGCCTTGCCTCGATTTGCCTTGCCTGTATTTGTTTTGCTTGGGCTTGCCTAAATTTGCCTTGCTTGTATTTTTCTTGCCTGACCCTGACTGCATTTGCATTTTCTGGATTTGCCTTGCATTGCCTTTCCTTTCCTGGACTTCCCTTGCTTGGTTTTGCCTTGTCTTACCGTGGCTGGATTTGTTTTTCCTGGATTTGCCTTGCCTTGCCTTGCCTTGCCTTGCCTTGATTTGCCCTTCTTTGCCTTACCTGAATTTGTCTTGCCTTGCGTTGCCTGAATTTGCCTCTCCTTGCCTTGACTTGCCTTGATTTTCTTTGCCTGGATTTGCCTTGCATTGCCTAGATTTGCCTTGCCTTGCCTGAAATTCTCTTGCCTTAATATACCATGTTTTGCCTCGCCTGGATTTGCCTTATGTTACCTCTTTCGGATTTGCCTTGCCTATATTTGCCTTGCCTTCCCTTGCCTAATTTTCCCTTTTTTTGCCTTCCCTGTATTTGTCTTGCATGGATTTTCCTTGCCTTGTGTTGCCTTGCCTTGCCTTTCATTCCCTTGCCTGGATTTCCTTTTCCTGGATTTGTTTTTTCTTGTCTTGCCTGGATTTGCCTCTCCTGAATTTGTTTTTCTTTGCCTTGAGTGGAATTGCCTTGCCTGTATTATCCTTGCCTCTCTTGCCTAGATTTGCCTTGCTATGCCTTGCCTAGCCTAGATTTGCCTTACCTTTATTATTTTTGTTTTGCCTTACCTTGCCTGCATTTGCCTGTCTTGTATTTGTTTTGCCTTCCCTTGCCTCAATTTTCCCTGCCTGGATTTGCCTTTTCTTGCCTTGCTTGGAATTCCCTTGCCTGAATATACCTTGTTTAGCCTCGTCTGGATTTGTTATATTTTACCTCGCCAGGATTTGCCTTGACTAGGTTTGTCTTGCCTGAATTTGCCTTTCCTTGTCTTCCCTGGATTTGTCTTTCATGAATTTGCGTTGCCTTGTGTTGCTTTTCCTTACCTGGATTTGCATTGCCTTGCCTTGCCTGGGTTGTTCTTGCCTTTCCTTGCTTTGCCTTCCCTGAATTTTTCTTGCCTTGCATTGCCTTGTCTTGCCTGGATTTTTCTTTCCTGGATTTGCCTTGCCTTGTCTTGCCTGGTTTTGCCTTGCCTGGATTTGCCTTGCCTTGCCTTGATTGGAATTGGCTTGCATAAATTTACATTGCCTTGCCTGTATTTTTTTCATTGCCTTTATTGCATTTGCCTTAGCTGGATTTGACTTGTCTTGCCTTTTTTGAATTTGCCTTGCCTGGATTTGCAGTGCTATGTGTTTCATGAATTTGCCTTGCCTGGATTTGCCTTACCTTGTTTTGTCTTGTTTGCATTTGCCTTTCTTGAATTTGTCTTGCCTTTCTTGAGTTTGTCTTGCCTTGCCTGGATTAGCCTTTCCTTTTCTTGCCCTGCCTCAATTTTTCTTATCTGGATTTGCCTTACCTTGCATTGCCTAAATTTGTCTTGTGTGGATTTGCCTTGTCTTGCCTTGCCTGGATTTTTCATGCCTGGATTTCCCTTGACTTGCATTGCCTGAATTTTCCTTGCCTGAATTTGTTTCTTTTGTCTTGCCTAGATTTTCCTTGCCTAAATATACCTTGCCTGAATTTGCCTTGCCTATATTTGCCTTGACTAGATTTGCCTTTTCTTTTCTTACATGAATTTGCCTTGCCTGGATTTGCCTTGACTTTCCTTGCATGGATTTGCCTTACCTGTATATGCCTTGTTTTGTTTTGACTAGATTTGTCTTGCCTGGATTTGCCTTGCCTTTCTTTTTTGGATTTTCTTTGGCTGAATTTGCGTTAACTTGCCTTGCCTGGTTATGTCTTTTCTAGATTTGCCTTGCGTTGCTAAGATTTGTGATGCCTTCTTTTGCCCTGCCTGGATTTTCTTTGCCTGAATTTTCCTTACCTTTCATTGCCTGTATTTGCCTTGTCTTGCCTTGCCAGAATTTGCCATGCCTGGATTTGCCTTGCCTTGCGATGGCTGAAGTTTTCTTGCCTTAATTTGCTTTCCCTTGTTTTTCCTGTATTTGCCTTGCCTGGATTCTACTTTCCTTGCCTTGCCTTTACTAAATTCATTTTCCCTGAATTTGCCTTGCCTTGCTTTGCCTAAATTTGTTTTGACTAGATTTGCTTTGCCTTGCCTTGCCTGGATTTGCATTGCCTAGATTTGTTTTACCTGGCCTCTCCTTGCCTAGATCTGCCTTGCCTGGATTTACCTTTCCTGGCCTTGCCTGGATTTCTCTTGTCTGGATTTGCCTTGCCTTGAAATTTCTAGATTTTATTTTCTTGGATTTGCCTTGCCTTGCCTTTTTTTGCCAGGACTTTTCTTTTCTGGATTTGCCTTTTTTGCCTCGACTTGATTTTTCTTTCCTTGCTTAAATGGCCTAGATTTACCGTCTCTTTATTTTTTTGCCTTGCCTTACTTTGCCTGAATTTGCTTGCCTGTATTTGCCTTCCCTTCTTTTTCCTAGATTTGCCTTGCCTTGGTTTGTTTTGCATTACCTTGCCTGGATTTGCTTTGCCAGGATATGCCTTGCCTAGTCTTGCCTTGCCTTGCCTTGCCTGGATTTCCCTTGCCAGAATGTGCCTTGTTTTGCCTTGCCTGGATTTTCTCATGAGTGTAACAGTCAGGAGTATTTTTTATGTGGCCTATCATTCAGAGTGTCACTGAATAATGTGGAGTAGTCTGCAATCTATTTCATGTAGCCACATATTCAGAGCCTCAGTGAATAATGCACACCTGTGGAATAATCAGGAATCTATTTTCTTTGGTCACTCTTTCAGAGCCTCAGTGAATTATACACACCTGGAAAATAGTGAAAACTCTATTTCATATGGCCAATCATTCAGAGCCTCATGGAATAGGGCACACCTGGAGAATTCTCAGGAGTCTATTTGAAATGGCAATGCATTTGAAGACTCTGGAAATAACACACACCTAGGAAATAGTGAGAAATCTATTCCAAATGGCCACATATTTAGAGCCTGGGTGAATAATGCACATCTGGGGAATAATCAGGAGTCTATTGCTTATGTGAACTCATTTAGCCTGTCAGTGAATAATGCACATCTGTCGAGTACTGAGGGTACTGTTTTATGTGGCCACTCATTTTGAGCCTCAATGAATAGTACACACCTGGAAAAAAGTCAGGAGTGTATTTCACGTGGCCACTCATTCAGAGACTTAGTAAATAATTTACACCTGTTGAGTACTCAGGAGTGTTTTTCATATGGCAAATCATTCAGAGCCTCACGGAATGATACACAACTTGGGAATAGTCAGGATTCTGTTTTATATGACTAATCATTATCAGCCTTAGTGAATAACACATGTCTGTGGAGTACTGAGGAGACTAATTTATATCGCTCATCATCATGAGATTCCCTGAATAATACACACCTGTGGAATAAAGAGAAGTCTATTTCATATGGCCACTCATTAGGACCCCCAAGAAAAAATACACAACTGGGGAATAATAAGGAGTCTATTTCATATGGCCACTCAGAGAATCAGTGAATCATGCACACATGAGGAATACTCAGTGAATATTAGGAGTCTATTTCATATGGCCATTCAGAACCTCAGTGAATAATGCACACCACGGTAATAGTCAGGAAGCTCTTTCATATGACCACTCATTCAGTATCACACTGAATGATACACACTTGGGAATTCAACAGAATTCTATTTCATATGATCACTTATTCAGAGCCTTACTGAATAATGCACAATGGGGCAATAGGAGTCTACTACATATGGCCTCTCATTCAGAGTTTCAGCGAATACTGAACACCTGTGGAGTAGTCAGGACCCTATTTAAGATGGCCACAAATTAAGCACCTCAATGAATGATATACAACTGGGTGATAGTCAGGAGTCTATTTGATATGGACACTCATACAGAACCTCTTTGAATAATGCACATGTGGGGAATAATCACTAGTCTATTTCATATGTTGATTCATTTAGAGAATCAATGAATAACGCACACCTGTGAAGTAAAATGAAGTCAATTTTATATGGCCACTCTTTCAGTGTTTCAATTATATATATATATATCTGGAATAGTCAGAAATCTCTTTCATATGGCCACTCCTTCAGGGCCTCAGTGAATAATACACCCCTGCAAAATAGTCAAAAGTCTACCTCAAATGGTTACACATTCAGATTCTCTGTAAATAATGCACACCTGGGTAATAGACAGGAGTCTCCTTCTTATGCCTACTTATTCAGAGTCTCATTCTATAATACACACCTGGGGAAGAGTTAAGAGTCTACTTCATATAGATACTCACTTAGAGCCTCAGTGAATAATTCACACCTGGGGAATAGACACTAGTCTATTTTATATGGCCACAAAATCAAAGCCTGAGTGTGTAATGCACAACTTTGGAATAGAGAGGAGTCTATTCCATATGCCCGTTTAATCAGAGTCTCAGCCAATGAAACACACCTGAGGAATAGTCAGGAATCTATTTTATATGGTCACTAACTCAAAGCCTCAATAAATAATACACACCTGTGGAATAGTCGGGAGGCTATTTCATATGGCCAAACTTTCAGAGCCTCAGTGAATAATGCATACCTTGAATACTCAGGACACTCTTACATATGGCCTCTCATTCACAGCTTCACTGAATAATGAAAACCTGTAGAGTAGTCAGATGTCATTGCATATAGCTACACATTCACAGCCTCACTGAATAATGTAATCCTGGGGGAAAGTCAGACTCCTGGGAGTATTCAGGAGTCTCTATTCTATGGCCACTCATTCAGAGCCTCATTGAGTAATACACATCTATGAAAAAGTCAGGAGTGTATTTCCCATGGCCACATGTTCAGAGTCTCAGTGAATCATACATACCTGGGGAATACTCTGGAGTCTATTTCATATAGCCACTCATTCAGAGACTCATGGATTAATGCACACCTGCTAAATAGTCTGAAGTCTATTTGATATAATGGTTCATTCAGTGCCTCAGTAGAAAATGCACACCTGAGGAATAGTCAGGAGGCTATTTTATGTAGACACTCATCCATACCCTTAGGAAGTAATACACACCTAGGGAATAATCAGGAGTCTATTTCATGTGGCCACTTATTCGGAAACTCAGTGAATGATACACACCTGGGTAATAGAGTCTATGTCATATGGCCACACCATCAGAGCATTACTGAATGATTCACACCTGGGAAATAGAATTCTATTTCATATTACCAATGATTAAGAGCCTAATTGAATAATGCACACCTGAGCAATAATCAGGAGGCTATGTCATATGAACACTCATTCAGAGCCTCGGTGAATAATTCACTTATGTGGAATACTAAGGAGCCTAATTGATATAGCCACTCATCCAAAGCCTCAGTGAATAATGCACACCTGTGAGATAGTTAGGATTTTATTTTATATGACCACTCACTCATAGCCTCATGAATAATGCACAAATGTACAGTACTCAGCAGTCTATTTTATATAGCTACTCATTCAGAGATTCACTGAATAATACAAACATGGGGGATAGTCAGCATCCTATTTTATATGATCTTTTATGCAGAGCCTCACTTAGTAATACACACCTGGGGAAGAGTTAGGGGTCTACTTTATATAGCCAGTCATTTAAAGCCACAGTTAATAATGCACACCTGGGGAATAGACACTAGTCTATTATATATGTCCACAAAATCAAAGCCTGAGAGTGTAATGCACAACTTTGGAATAGTTATACTCCATATGCCCACTTATTCAGAGTCTCAGTCAATAATACACACCTGCGGAATAGTCAGGAGTCTATTTTATAGTGTCACTAACTCAAAGCCTCATTAAATAATACACACTTGTAGACTAGTCAGAAGACAATTTGATATGGCCAAACTTTCAAAGCCTCAGTGAATAATGCATACCTGGGGAATAACCAGGATGCTGTTAGATATGGACTCTAATTCAGAGCTTCACTGAATAAGGAACACCTGTAGAGTAGTCAGAAGTCTATGTCATATAGCCAGACATTCACAACCTCACTTAATAATATACACATGGGGGAAAGTCAGGATTCTATTTCGTATGGCCACTCATTCAGAGCCCAGCCTAAATATTTATGCCTGTGGAGTATTCAGAAGTCTCTTTCCTATGGTAACTCATTCAGAGCCTCACTGAATCATACACACCTATGGAAAAGTCAAAAGTGTATTTCACATGGGCACTCATTCAGAGTCTCAGTGAAGAATCATATATACCTGGACAAAACTCAGGAGTCTATTTCATATAGTTACTTATTCAGAGACTCACTGAATAATGCACACCTTGGGAACAGTCAGGTGTCGCCTTCATAGGGACACAGTTTCAGAGCCTCAGTGATTAATGTACACCTGGAAAATAGTCAGAAGTCGGTTTAAAATAACCACTCATTATGAGCCTCAGTGAATAATGCAATTATGTGGAGTACTGAGGAGACTAATTTATACCACCCTCAATTCTGTGACCCCCTGAATAATGCACACATGGAAAACAGTCAGAAGTCTATTTCATAATGTCACTCTGAGGACATGCACGGAATAATACACAACTGGTGAATAGTCATGAGTGTATTTTGTATGGCCACTTAGAGAATCAGTGAATAATGCGGACTTGGGGAAAAATCAGGAGTCCATTTTACATTTCCAATAATTCAGAGCCAAAGTTAATAATGCACACCAGGGTAATAGGAGCCTCTTTCATATGGCCACTCATTCAGTGCTTCACTGAATGAAAAGCACCTGGAAAAACATCAGTATTCTAATCCATACTACCACTCATGTAGAGCCTTACTGAATAACTCGCAATGGGGCAATAGTCAGCAGTCTATTTTATATGGCCTCTCATTCAGAGCCTCAGTGAATAATGAACCCATATGCAGTATTCAGGATGCTGTTTAAGATAGCCATGAATTCAGTGCCTCCCTGAATGATACATACATTGATGATAGAAGTTTATTTTATATGACCTCTCATTCTGGGCCTCACTGAATAATACAGACCTGGGGAAGTGTCAATAGTTTATTTTGTATGGACACTGATACATAACCTCTTGGAATAATGCACACATGGAGAATAATTAGGAGTCTATGTCATATGGATACTCATTCAGACAATCAGTTAATAACCCACACAAGTGGAGTAATAAGGTGTCTGTTTCATATGGCCACTCATTTGCAGCCTAATGGAATAATGCACACCTGCAGAATAGTCAGAAGTCTCTTTCATATGGCCACTCAATAAGAACCTCAATAAAACTACACACCTGGGGAAATAGTCAGCATTCTGTATTATCCCCTCATTCAGTCTCACTGAATAACACACACCTGTGGAATAGCCATGAGTCTTTTTCTTGTGGCCTCTGATTCGGAGTGTCACTAAATAATGTGGAGTAGTCAGAAGTCCATTTTATGTAGCCACATATTCGGAGCCTCAGTGAATAATACACAGCTGTGGGATAGTAAGGAATATAATTAATATGGCCACTTATTCTGAGCCTCACTGAACAAGACACACCTGGAGAATAATTTGGAGTCTATTTCCGATGGACATTCATTCACAGCCAGGATGAATAATGCACACCTGTGGAGTAGCCAGGAGTCTATTTCATTTGGACACTCATTCATAGCCTCCGTGAATAATATATACCTGTGGAATAGTCAGAAGTCTATTTCATATGGCCACTCATTCAGAGCCTCAGGGAATACACACGTGGGAAATAGTCAAGAGTCTATTTTATATGGCCACTCTTTCAGTGCCTCACTGAGTGATACACACCTGGAGAATTGTCAGGAAAATTTTATATGAACACACATTGAGAGCCTCACTGAATAATGCACACCTGTGGCATAGTCAAGAATCTATTTCATTTGGTCACATTTTCAAAGACTCAGTGAATAAAACACACCTGGGAAACAGTGAGGAGTCTATTTCATGTTGCCACTCATTCAGAGCCTCCCGGAATAGGGCACACCTTAAGAATTCTCAACAGTCTGTTTGGAATGGCTATGCATTTGGAGACTTTGTGAATAACACACACCTAGGGAATAGTGAGGAATCTATTCCAAATGGCCACATATTCAGAGTCTTGGTGAATAATTTACACCTGTGGATTAATCAGGAGTCCATTACTTATGCCCATTCATTTATCCCCTCAGTGAATAATGCATGTCTGTTGAGTACAGAGGGGTCTGTTTTATATGGCCACCCATTATGATTCTTTCTGAATAGTACACACCTAAAAAATGTCAGAGGTGTATTTCACATGGTCACTTATTCAGAGGCACAGTGAATAATTCACACCTGTTGATTACTCAGGAGGCTTTTTCATATGGCGAATCATTCAGAGCCCCACTGAATAATACACACCATGGGAATAGTAGGATTCTGTTTAATAAGATCACTCATTATGAGCCTGAATAATAACGCAGTCCGTGGAGTATTGAGGAGACTAATTTATATCATCCCTCATTCTGAGATTCCCTGAATAATACACACCTCTGAAATAATATGAAGTCTATTTCATATGGCCACTCATTAGAAACCCCAGAAAATAATACACAACTGGGGAATAGTTAGAATTCTACTTCTTATGGTCACTAATTTAGGTCTTCACTGAATAATTCACAAGTTTGAAATAGTCAGGATTCTCTTTCATTTGGCCACTTATTCAGAGCCTCAGTGAATGGTACACACTGCTCAAATAGGCAGGAGTCTATTTCACATTGCCACTCATTCAGAGCCACAGTGAATAATGCATCCCTTAGAAGTACTGAGGATTCTGTTTCAAATGACCCTTCATTAAGAGCCTCAGTGAAAAATAAACACATTGGAAATATTCAAGGCTTTATATCAGATGGCCACTCATTCAGAGGCTCAGTGAATAATACATGCCTGGGAAATAATCAGTATCTTTTTCCATAGGACCTGTGTTTCAGAGCCAAACTGAATAATGCACACATTGGAAATAGACAGCTTTTTCTTTCATAGGAACACTCTTTTAGAACCTCAGTGAATAATACACACAAGGGGAATATTGATTAAGTTATTACATAGTGTCACTCATTTAGAGCCTTTTGAATAGTGCAAGTTTGGGGAATTGCCTGGAGTTCATTTACAGTGTCCTCTCATTCAGAGCAGCATTGAATAATACATACCTGCAAAAATATTGTAGTCTCCTTCACATGGCGAGCCCATCAGTGAAGAATGCACACTTTTGGAGTAGCCATGTGTCTTTTTACTTTGATGACACATTCAGAAAATTGGTCAACAATACACACCAGTGGATTAATCAAAAATCTATTTCATACAGCCCCTCATTCAGAGCTTTTGTGATTAAAACAAACCTTGAGAATAATCAGTAGTGTATTACATATTGAAACTCATACAGATCCTCGGTGAATAATGTACACCTGGAGAATAAAAAGGAATGTTTTTCATATGCACAGACTTTCATTGCCCCTCTGAATAATATACACATGGGGTAGAGTCAGGAGTCTATTTCATATGGCCACTCTGTGAGAGCCTCAGGGAGTAGCGCACACCAGGGGAATTGTCAGGAGTCTATTCCATATGTCAACTCGTACAGAACCTCAGTAAAGAACACACTCCTAAGGAATAGTCAGGAGTGTATCTTAATGGGCCACAACTTCAGAAGCTCCATGAGGTTGGACTCGCAAGATGGTGTCATAGAAGCGACTCAGGATTGCAGCTCTCAGTGAAGGCACAGAGGGTGAGTCCTAGCTGCATTCTCGGATGGACCTTTTTTGCCCACAGAACGTTGAAAGTCCCAGGTGTGGGAGAGACTTGGGACGCTAGTAAAGCCGGCTAACGCAGCCAGCTCACATAGCCACTTCAGCCAGAACTGCAGCGGGACCTGGCACGGAACTCACTGGTCTGGGTGCCATGTTAAACCGGCAATCTGAGATTTGGAAGGGCAGATTGGCATGTCCATCTGATTGGACAGTGAGCCAGACCAGGAGTTTCCTGGGAAGTGTGACCTGAGCCGGTGCAGTGGGCAGTGGCATGGGAGATCACATGGATCCCAGTGCCCTATTGGCAGGCTACTGGGGCGCCAGTGAGAGAGTCGACCTTTCAGCTTGCGGAGAGGAAGAGAGAGAGAAAGAGGACGGACTCTGAGGCAGGGAGCTGGGTGATTGGGCTCAGAAGGTCCCACCCTCATGGGGACAAGCAGGGCAGCGACTGGAGGCGCTTGGGGCTGAGAGTTTTGCTGCCGGCATCTAGGACGGTGCACACAAGTGAGGGAGGGGCATTCGCCATTACTGACACAATCCACCCCTACTGAAGTACCGCCCAGGGCTGACTCAGCCTGCGGTTGCCGAGGCAACCCGCCATAAGAGAGAGACACTGCCAGGAGGGGGGAGCGCTCCACAGCAGAAGGGAGCCCAGCAGCAACAGGACGGACCCGCACTAGCAGGTCAGAGCCCCAGCAGGCAAATAGTGAATAGAATGCCTCCTAGTGGGGCACGACAGTGCAACAGATACTCATAAAGGAAGACCCAACTCCGTGAGAAAGAGTATCTAAGTGGGGGGGGAAAGCATGGTGTTTTATGAGTTATATGGCAGCAGACATAAACAACCTCCCAACAACCCTGAATGAACAACGGAGCTCACAGCTCAGCACTGGAGCTCCTATAAAGCACAGACAGTCTCCTTAAGCAGCTCCCTGACCCCTGTATATCCAAAGAGTCACCCCAAAGAAGGAATAATCAGACTGATATTTGGCGGGCATTATTCTGGAACAAACACAGAAGAAGAAGAAACTGGGATCATCCCTCACTGCTCCACAGCTGCTACAGGTATACACCAGACAAGCAGGACCTGGAGTGGACCTCAGCACTCATACAGCAGAGGGGCTAGACCATTAGAAGGAAAACTAAGTAACAGAAATACTTCATCATCAAAAATCTCAGCATCCACATAGAAATCCAATTGAAAAATCAGCAACTACTAAGAAGACAGGTGAATAAATCCATAAAAATGGGAAGAAACCAGCGGAAAAAGGAGGAAAACACCCAAAACCAAAACACCACACCTCCAAAAAAGAACCAAAACTCCTCACCAGCAAGGGAAACAAGCTGGACTGAGAATGAGTGTCACGAAATGATGGAAGCAGACTTCAGAAAGTGGATAATGAGAAACTTCAGTGAGCTAAAAGAACATGTTCTAAATCAGTGCAAAGAAATTAAGAACCTTGAAAAAAGATTTGAAAAAGGATTCGAGGAATTGATGACAAGAATGGACAACTTAGAGAGGAATATGAATGAATTGAAGGAGCTGAAAAACACAACACGAGAACTTCGTGAAGCATGCACAAGTTTCAACAGCCGAATTGACCAAGCAGAAGAAAGAATATCAGAAGTTGCAGATCAACTCAATTAAATAAAACGTGAAACCAAGATTAAAGAAAAAAGCACAAAAAGGAATGAACAAAGTCTCCAAGAAATGTGGGACTATGTGAAGAGACCCAACCTACGTTTGATAGGTGTACCAGAATGTGATGAAGAGAATAAATCCAAGCTGGATAACACTCTTCAAGATATTATCCAGGAAAATTTCCCCAACCTAGCAAGACAGGTCAATACTCAACTCCAGAAAATACAGAGAACACCACAAGGATACTCCACAAGAAGAGAAACCACAAGGCAAATAATCGTCAGATTCACCAGGGTTGAAATGAAGGAGAAAATACTAAGGGCATCCAGAGAGAAAGGTCGGGTCACCCACAAAGGGAAGCCCATCAGACTCACAGCAGATCTCTTGGCAGAGAATCTACAAGCCAGAAGAGAGGGGGGCCAATATTCAACATCCTTAAAGAAAAGAACTTTCAACCCAGAATTTTATATCCAGCCAAACTGAGCTTCATAAGTAAAGAAAAAAAAAATCCTTCATGAACAAGCAAGTACTCAGAGATTTTGTCACCACTAGGCCTGCTTTACATGAGCTCCTGAAAGAGGCACTACATATAGAAAGAAATAACCAGTACCAGCCATCCTAAAAGCAAACCAAATGCTAAAGAGCATCAACAAAATAAAGAATCTACATGAACCAACGGGCAAAACAGCCAGCTAGCATCAAAATGGCAGTATCAAATTCACACATAACAATATTAACCCTAAAGGTAAATGGTCTAAATGCACCAATCAAAAGACACAGACTGTCAAATTGGATAAAAATACAAAACCCATCAGTGTGCTGTATCCAGGAAACCAACCTCACATGCAAAGATACACAAAGGCTAAAAATAAAAAAAATGGAGGAAGATTTACCAAGCAAATGAAGAGCAAAAAAAAGCAGGAGTTGCAATTCTCGTCTCTGATAAAATAGACTTTAAAGCAACAAAGATCAAAAGGGACAAAGAAGGTCATTACATAATGGTAAAAGAATTGATACAAAAAGAAGAGTTAACGATTCTAAATATATATGGACCCAATGTAGGAACACCCAGATATATAAGGCAAGTTCTTAATGACTTACAAAGAGACTTATACTCCCACACAATAATAGTGGGAGATTTTAACACTCCACTGTCAATAGCAGACCGATCCACCAGACAGGAAATTAACAAGGATATCCAGAACTTGAACTCAGACCTGTAACAAGCAAACCTGATAGACATTTACAGAACTCTCCACCCCAAATCCACAGAATATACGTTCATCTCAGCACCACATCACACCTAATCCAAAAGTGACCACATAATTGGAAGTAAAGCACTCCTCAGCAAATGTAAAACAACTGCAATCATAACAAACAGTCTCTCAGACCACAGTGCAATCAAGTTGGAATTCAGAATTCAGAAACTACTTCAGAACCGCACAGCTTCATGGAAACTGAACAACTGGCTCTTGAATGTTGATTGGATAAACAATGAAATGAAAGCAAAAATAAAGAAGTTCTTTGAAACCAACGAAAATGAAGACACAACGTACCAGAATCTCTGGGAAACATTTAAAGCAGTCTGTAGAGGAAAATATATAGCAATAAGTGCCCACATGAGAAGAGTGGAGAAATCCACAATTGACACCCTATCGTCAAAGTTAAAAAAGCTAGAGGAGCAAGATTAAAAGAGCTCAAAACCTAGCCGAAGACAGAAAATAACTAAGATCAGAGCAGAACTGAAGGAGATAGAGACAAGAAAAAGCCTTCAAAAAAATCTATAAATCTAAGAGCTGGTTTTTCGAAAAGATCAACAAAATAGACAGACCACTAGCCAGACTGATAAAAAAGAAAACAGAGAACAACCAAATAGATGCAATAAAAAGCGATAATGGGGAAATCACTGCAGATTCCACAGAAATTCAAAGCATCATCAGAGAATACTACAAACAACTCTATGCACATAAACTAGTAAATCAGGAAAAAATGGATAAATTCCTGGATGCCTGTGTCCTCCCAAGCCTAAACCAGGAGGAAGCCGAAACTATGAATAGACCAATAACAGGGTCTGAAGTGGAGGCAGCAATTAAGAGCCTACCACACAAAAAAAGCCCAGGTCCAGATGGGTTCACAGCTGAATTCTACCAGACACACAAAGAGGATCTGGTACCATTCCTTCTGAAACTATTCCAAATAATCCAAAAAGAGGGAACCGTTTCCAAATCATTTTATGAGACCAACCTCATCCTGATACCAAATCCTGACAGACTCAACAAGAAAAGAGAACTTCAGGCCAATATCCAGGATGAACATAGATGCAAAAATCTTCAATAAAATACTGTCAAGTCGATTGCAACAGCACATTAAAAAACTTGTCCATCATGATCAAGTAGGATTCATCCCGGGGATGCAAGGCTGGTTCAACATATGCAAGTCTATAAATGAAATTCACCACATAAAGAGAAGCAAAAACAAAAACCACATGATTATCTCAATTGATGCAGAGAAGGCATTTGACAAAATTCAACAACCCTTTATGCTAAAAACCCTCAATAAACGTGGTATTGATGGAACATATCTCAAAGTAATAAAAGCTATTTATGACAAACCAACAGTCAACATCATACTTAATGAGCAAATACTGGAAGCATTCCCTTTGAAATCCAGCACTAGACAAGGATGCCCTCTCTCACCACTCCTATTCAACATAGTACTGGAAGTTCTTGCCAGAGGAATCAGGCAAGAAAAATAAATAAAGTGTATTCAAATAGGAAAGATGGAAGCCAAATTATCTCTATTTTCAGACGACATGCTAGGATACCTAGAAGACCCCATCACATCAGCCCAAAAGTTCCTGTAACTGATAAGCAACTTCAGCAAAGTCTCAGGATATAAAATTAATGTTCAAAAATCACAAGCATTACTATACACCAATAATAGACTTAAAGAGAATCAAATCAAGAACGACCTGCCATTCACAATTGCTACAAAGAAAATAAAACACCTAGGAATACAACTCACAATGAATGTAAGGGACCTCTTTAAGGAAAACTACAAACCACTGCTCAACAAAATAAGGGAGGACACAAACAGATGGAGAAACATTCCATGTTCATTGTTAGGAATAATCAATATCATGAAAATGGCCATACTGCCCAAAGTAATTTACACAATCAATGCTATTCCCATCAAACTACCATTGAATTTCCTCACAGAACTGGAAAAAACCACCATGTATTTCATAGGGAACCAAAAAAGAGCTCGCATAGCCAAGTCAATTCTAAGCAAAAAGAACACAGCGGGAGGCATCACACTACCAGACTTCAAACTATACTACAAGGCTACAGTAATCAAAACAGCATGGTACTGGTACCAAAACAGAGATATAGACCAATGGAACAGAACAGAAGCATCCGAGGCAAAACAACATATCTACAACCATATTATCTTTGATAACCCAGACAAAAACAAGCAATGGGGAAACAATTCCCTATTTAATAAATGGTGTTGGGAAAACTGGCTAGCCATGTGCAGAAAGCAGAAACTGGACCCCTTCCTGACACCTTACACTAAAATTAACTCCAGATGGATTAAAGACTTAAATGTAAAACCTGACACCATAAAAATCCTAGGAGAAAATCTAGGCAAAACCATTCAGGACATAGGAGTAGGCAAGGACTTCATGAATAAAACACCAAAAGCATTGGCAACAAAAGCCAAAATAGACAAATGGGACCTAATCAAACTCCACAGCTTGTGCACAGCAAAAGAAACAGTCACTAGAGTGAATCTGCAACCATCAGAATGGGAGAAAATCTTTGCAGTTTACACATCTGACAAAGGGCTGATATCCAGAATTTACAAAGAACTCAAACAGATTTACAGGAAGAAAACAAACAAGCCCATTCAAAAATGGGCAAAGGATATGAACAGACACTTTACAACAGAAGACATACATCATGCCAACAAACATATGAAAAAATGCTCATCATCACTGGTCATTAGAGATATGCAAATCAAAACCACATTGAGATACCATCTCACGCCAGTTAGAATGGCGATCATTAAAATATCTGGAGACAGCAGATGCTGGAGAGGATGTGGAGAAATAGGAACACTCTTACACTGTTGGTGAGAGTTTAAATTAGTTCAACCATTGTGGAAGACAGTGTGGCAATTCCTCAGGGCCCTAGAAATAGAAATTCCATTTGACCCAGCAATCCCATTACTGGGTATATATCCAAAGGACTATAAATCGTTCTACTATAAGGACACATGCACACGAATGTTCATTGCAGCACTGTTTACAATAGCAAAGAACTGGAACCAAACGAAATGCCCAACGATGATAGCCTGGACTGGGAAAATGTGGCACATATACACAATGGAATTTTATGCAGCAATCCAAAATGATGAGTTTGTGTCCTTTGTAAGGACATGGATGAATCTGGAGAACATCATTCTCATCAAACTGACGCAAGAACAGGAAAAGAAATACCGCATATACTCACTCATAGGTGGGTGAGAAATGAGAACACATGGACACAGAGAGGCAGTCTACTATACACTGGGGTCTATTCGGGGAATGGGGGAGGGACAGCGGGGGGGGGCTGGGAAGGGATAGCCTGGGGATGAATGCCAAGTGTGGGTGAAGGGGAGGAAGGCTGCAAAACACACTGCCATGTGTGTACCTATGCAACTATCTTGCACGTTCTGCACGTGTACCCCAAAACCTATAATGCAATAAAAATTAAAAAAAAAAAGAAGCGCCATGAACAATACACATATAGGGAATTGTCAGGAGACTATTTTATCTGGCCTCTCATGCAGAGCTTCACTGAGTAATGCACTCTTGTAGAGTAGTCAGCAGCCTAACTGATATAACCATTCATTCAGAGCCTCTCTGAGTAATAAGCTCCTTGTGGATATTCAGGAATCTCTTTAATATGGCAACACAGAGCCTCACTAAATGCTACATGCCTGTGGAATAGTCATATGGCCACTAATTCAGAATGTCGTGGAATATTGTATACCTGTGGATAAGTGAGAATTCTCTTTCATACGGCCACTCATTAAGATCCTCACTGAATGATACACACCTGTAGAACTCTCAAGAGTCTATTTTATATTGCCACTTATTCAGAGCCTCAGAGAGTAATGCACACCTTGGGTGTACTGAGAATTCTACTGTAAATAATACACACTTGGGGTATAGTCAGTGGTCTATTATATGGTCACTCATTCAGAGACTCACTGAATGATACACACCTGGAAAATTTTCACGATTCTATTTTACGTGACCAGTCATTGAGAGCCAAGCTGAATAATGCACACCTTGGGAACAGTCAGGTGTCGCTTTCATGGGGACACTGTTTTGGAGCCTCAGTGAGTAGTGTACACGTGGAAAATAGTCAGGAGTCTGTTGAACATGACCACTAATTAGGAGCCTCAGTGAATAATGCACGTCTGTGGAGTACTGAGGAGACTAAATTATATCACTCCCGATTCTGAAATTCCTGGAATAATGCACACATGGGCAACAGGCAGAAGTCTATTTTATACGGTCACTCAGTAGGACCCCCACGGAATAATACACAATGGGGAAATGATCAGGAGTCTATTTTATATGGCCACTCAGAGAATCATTGAATAATGCCGACTTGGGGAATACTCAGAAGTCTATTTCGCATTGCCAATAATTCAGAGCTACAGTGAATAATGCACACCAGCATAATAGTATGTAGCCTCTTTCAAACGGCCATATATTCAGTGCCTCACTGAATGAAAAACATCTGGGGAATCATCAGGATTCTAATTCATACTACCACTCATTCAGAGCCTTATTGAATATTTCACAACATGGGAATAGTCAGGAGTCTTTTTTATATGGCCTCTCATTCAGATCTTCAGTGAATAATAAACTGTTGTGGAGTAGTCAGGACACTGTTTAAAACAGCCACAAATTAAGGGCCTCTCTGAATGATACACAACACGATGATAGAAGTCTATTTTAACCTCTCATTCTGGGCCTCACTGAAAAAGACACAATTGTGAGAGTGTCAGGAGTCTATTTCGTATGGACACTCATACATAACCTCTTTGAATAGTGCACATGTGGAGAATAATTAGGGGTCTGTGTCATATGGCTACTCGTTCATGCAATCAGTGAATAATGCACACATGTGGAGTAATCATTTGTCTGTTTTATATGGCCACTTTTTCACAGCCTAAGAAAGTAATGTACACCTACAAAATAGACAGATGTCTCTTTCATATGGCCACTCACTAAGAGCCTCACTAAATATACACACCTGGGGAATTAGTCAGCATTCTGGATTATCCCGTCATTCAGAGTCTCACTGAATAACACACACCTGTGGAATATCCAGGAGTCTATTTTATGTGGCCTTTGATTCAGAGTGTCATTGAATAATGTAGAGTAGTCAGGAGTCCATTTCATGTAGCCACATATTCGGAGCCTCGGTGAATAACACACACCCGTGGGATAGTAAGGAATATAATTAATATGGCCACTTATTCTGAGTCTCACTGAATAAGACACACCTGGAAAATAATTAGAAGTCTATTTCCGATGGACATTCATTCACAGCGAGGGTGAATAATGCACACCTATGAAGTAGCCAGGAGTCTATTTCATTTGGACACTCATTCATAGCCTCTGTGAGTAATATAAACCTGTGGAATAGCCAGGAGTCTATTTTATATGGCCACTCATTCAGAGCCTCAGAAAATACACACTTGGAAATAGTCAAGAGTCTATTTTATAAGGCCACTCTTTCAGCCCCTCACTGAGTGATACACTCCTGGGGAATAGTCAGGACACTTTCATATGAACACTCAATGAGAGCCTCACTGAATAATGTCAACCTGTGACATAGTGAGGAATCTGTTTCATTTGGTCTCTCATTCAGAGCCTCAGTGAATAAAACACACCTGGGAAACAGTGAGGAGTCTGTTTCATGTGGCCACTCATTCAGAGCCTCCCAGAATAGTGCACACCTGGAGAATTCTCAAGAGTCTGTTTTGAATAGCTATGCATTCAGAGACTCTGTGAGTTGCACACACCTAAGAGACCTAACCTATGTTTGATAGGTGTACCAAAATGTGACGAAGAGAATGAATCCAAGCTGGAAAACACTCTTCAGAATATTATCCAGGAAAATTTCCCCAACCTAGCAAGGCAGGCCAATACTCAACTCCATGAAATACAGAGAACACCACAAAGATATTCTGCAAGAAGAGCAACCCCAAGGCACATAATCGTCAGATTCACCAGGGTTGAAATGAAGGAGAAAATACTAAGGGCAGCCAGAGACAAGGGTTGGGTCACCCACAAAGGGAAGTACATAAGACTCACAGCAGATCTCTCAGCAGAAACTCTACAAGCCAGAAGAGTGGGGACCAATATTCAACATCCTTAAAGAAAAGAACTTTCAACCCAGAATTTATATCCAGCCAAACTGAGCTTCATAAGTGAAGGAAGAATAAAATCTTTTGCCAAAAAGAAAGAACTCAGAGATTTTGTTCCCACCAGACCTGCTTTAAAAGAGCTCCTGAAAGAGGCACTACACAAAGAAAAAAACAACAAGTGGCTGGGCACGGTGGCTCAAGCCTGTAATCCCAGCATTTTGGGAGGCCGAGGCGGGTGGATCACGCAGTCAGGAGATCGAGACCATCCTGGTCAACATGGTGAAACCCCGTCTCTACTAAAAATACAAAAAATTAGCTGGGCATGGTGGCACGTGCCTGTAATTCCAGCTACTCAGAAGGCTGAGGCAGGAGAATTGCCTAAACCCAGGAGGCAGAGGTTGTGGTGAGCCGAGATCACACCATTGCACTCCAGCTTGGGCACCAAGAGCGAAACTCCATCTCAAAAAATAAGAAAGAAAAGAAAAGAAAATGAAAATAAAAATAAAAATTAAAAAAAGAAAAAAAACAACAAGTACCAGCCATTCTAGAAACATACCAAATGCTAAAGAGCATCAACAAAATGAAGAAACTGCATCAACCAAGGAAAAAAACAGCCAGCTAGCATCAAGATGGCAGTATCAAACTCACACATAACAATATTAACCCTAAATGTAAATGGGCTAAATGCACCAATCAAAAGACACAGACTAGCAAATTGGATTAAAAAACAAAAACCCATCTGTGTGCTGTATCCAGGAAACCCACCTCACATGCAAGGATACACAAAGGCTCAAAATAAAGGGAAGGAGGAAGATTTACCAAGCAAATGGAGAGCAAAAAAAATCAGGAGTTGCAATTCTCGTCTCTGGTCAAATGGACTTTAAAGCAACAAAGATCAAAGGAGACAAAGAAGGTCATTACATAATGGTAAAAAGATCGATACAACAAGAAGAGGTAAGGATCCTAAATATATGTGGACCCAATACAGGAGCACCCAGATATATAAGGCAAGTTCTTAATGACTTACAAAGAGACTTAGACTCCCACACAATAATAGTGGAAGACTTGAACATTCCACTGTCAATATCAGACAGCTCAACCAGACAGAAAATTAACGAGGATATCCAGGGCTTGAACTCAGACCTGGAACAAGCAAACCTGATAGACATTTACAGAACTCTCCACCCCAAATCCACAGAATATACATTCTTCTCAGCACCACATCACACCTACTCCAAAATTCACCACATAATTGGAAGTAAAGCACTCCTCAGCAAATGCAAAACAACTGAAATCATAACAAACAGTCCCTCACACCACAGTGCAATCAAGTTAGAACTCAGAATTCAGAAAATATCTCAGAACCGCACAGCTTCATGAAAACTGAACAACTGGCTCTTGAATGTTGATTGGATAAACAAAGAAATGAAGGCAGAAATAAAGAAGTTCTTTGAAACCAATGAGAATGAAGACAAAACATACCAGAATCTCTGGGACACATTTAAAGCAGTCTGTAGAGGAAAATATATAGCAATAGGTGCCCACATGAGAAGAGTGGAGAGATCCAAAATTGACACCCTATCTTCAAAATTGAAAGAGCTAGAGGAGTAAGATCAAAAGAGCTCAAAACCTAGCAGAAGACAAGAAATAACTAAGATCAAAGCAGAACTGAAGGAGATAGAGACAATAAAAACCCTTCAAAACATCAGTAAATCCAAGAGCTAGTTCTTCAAAAAGATCAACAAAATAAACAGACCACTAGCCAGACTGATAAAAAAGAAGAGAGAGAATAACCAAACAGATGCAATAAAAAACGATAAAGGGAAAATCACCACAGATTCCACAGAAATTTAAACCATCATCAGAGAATACTACAAACAACTCTATGCACATAAAGTTGTAAACCAGGAAGAAATGAATAAATACCTGGACACCTGTGTCCTCCGAAGCATAAACCACGAGGAAGGTGAAACTATGAATAGACCAATAACAAAGTCTGAAGTCGAGGGAGCAATTAAGAGCCTAACACAAAAAAAAGCCCAGGTCCAGATGGGTTCACAACCGAATTCTACCAGACACACAAAGAGGATCTGGTACCATTCCTTCTGAAACTATTCCACATAATCCAAAAAGAGGGAACTCTTCCCAAATCTTTTTATAAGACCAACATTATCCTGATACCAAAACCAGACAGAGACTCAACAAGAAAAAAAAACTTCAGACCAATATTCATGATGAACATAGATGCAAAAATCTTCAATAAAATACTGTCAAACCGATTGCAACAGCACATTAAAAAACTTATCCATCATGATCAAGTAGGATTCATCCCGGGCATGCAAGGATAGTTCAACATATGCAAGTCTATAATCGTCATTCACCACATAAACAGAACCAAAAACAAAAACCACATGATTATCTCAATTGACGCAGAGAAGACATTTGACAAAAATCAGCAGCCCTTTATGCTAAAAACTCTCAATAAACTCGGTATTGATGGAATATATCTCAAAGTAATAAAAGCTATTTATGAAAAACCAACAGCCAATATCATACTAAATGGGAAAAATCTGGAAGCATTTTCTTTGAAATCTGGCATTAGACAAGGATGCCCTCTCTCACCACTCCTATTCCACACAGTACTGGAAGTTCTAGCCAGAGCAATCAGGCAAGAAAAAGAAATAAAAGGTATTCGAATAGGAAAGGTGGAAGCCACATTGTCTCATTCGCAGATGACATGATATTATACCTGGAAGACCCCATCACCTCAGCCCAAAAACTCCTGAAACTAATAAGCAATTTCAGCACAGTCTCAGGATATAAAATCAATGTGCAAAAATCACAAGCATTTCTATACACCAATAACAGACTTAAAAAGAACGAAGTCAAGTACAAACTGCCATTCACAATTGCTACAAAGAGAATAAAATACCTAGGAATACAACTTACAAGGAATGTAAGGGACCTCTTCAAGGAAAACTACAAACTACTGCTCAACGAAATAAGAGAGGACACAAACAGATGGAGAAACGTTCCATGTTCATGGTTAGGAAGAATCAATATCGTGAAAATGGCTAAACTGCCCAAAGTAATTAAAAGAATCAATGCTATCCCCATCAAGCTACCATTGAATTTCTTCAAAGAACTGGAAAAAACCCCATGAACTTCATATGGAACCAAAAGAGAGCCCACATAGCCGTCAATTCTAAGCAAAAAGAAAACAGCAGGTGGCATCACACTACCAGACTTCAAACTATACTACAAGGCTACAGTAATCAAAGCAGCATGGTACTGGTACCAAAACAGAGATATAGACCAATGGGACAGAACAGAGGCATCAGAGGCAAATCAACATATCTACAACCATATAATCATTGACAAACTAGACAAAAACATGCAATGGGGAATGGATTCCTTGTTTAACAAGTGGTGTGGGGAAAACTGGTTAGCTATGTGCAGAAAGCAGAAACTTGACCCCTTCCTGAAACATCATACTAAAATTAACTTCAGATGGATTAAAGGCTTAAACATAAGACCTGGCACCATAAAAACCATAGAGAAAAATCTAGCCAAAAGCATTCAAGACATAGGAGTAGGCAAGGACTTTATGACCGAAACACCAAAAGCATTGGCAACAAAAGCCAAAATAGACAAATGGGACCTAATCAAACTCCACAGCTTCTTTATGGCAAAAGAAACAGTCACTAGAGTGAATCGGCAACCATCAGAATGGAAAAATATCTTCGCAGTTTACCCAACTGACAAAGGTCTGATATCCAGAATTTACAAAGAACTCAAACAGATTTACAGGAAAAAAACAAACAAGTCCATTCAAAAATGGGCAAAGGACATGAACAGAAACTTTGCAAAAGAAGACATACATGAAGCCAACAAACACACGAAAAATGCTCATCATCACTGGTCATTAGAGAGATGCAAATCTAAACCACATTGAGATACCATCTCACACCAGTTAGAATGGCGATCAATAAAAAATCTGGAGACAGCGCACTGGGTTTCTCGGATTCCAGCACTGGGAATCAATAAATTGGACATACTCTCAGGAACTTAATCAGAAAGGCGCTAATTGTAAAGACATCAGATGGATAAAGTCACAATTAAGGGAAAAATACAGCCTTAAAAGGCCGAGAAAATCGAAAGTCAGAACCCCTCTCCCTCTACAGGGGATAGCAATTCCTCATCAGCAACAGAACAAGCCCTAATGAAAGAGGACTGTGTTCCATTATCTGAAGTAGGATATCTTTATCTTTAAAAGGTGGATGATAAACAATTTTTGGGAGTTGAAACAACTTGTTCTAACCCAATGTAAAGAAACTAAGAACTTTGTAAAAAGGCTTGATGAAATTTTAAAAAGAATGGACAATATAGAGAGAAATATAAATGAACTAATGGAGTTGAAAAATACAACACGAGAACTTAGTGAAATATGCAAAAGTTTGAATAGCCTAATTGATCAAGAAGAAGAGAGGATATCAGAGGTCAAAGACCAAATTAATGAAATGGAACGAGTAGACAAGAATAGAGAAAAAAGGATAAAAAGGAATGAGCAAAGTCTCCAAGAATTATGGGACTATGTGAAAAGACCTAATCTACGTTTGATAGGTGTACCTGAATGTGATGGGGAGAATGAATTCAAGCTGGAAAATACTCTTCAGGATATTATCCAGGAGAATTTTTCCAATCTAGCAAAGCAGGATACTATTCAACCTCAGGTAATACAGAGAACACCACAAAGATATTCCTTAAGAAGAGCAACCCCAAGACACATAATCATTAGATTCACCAGGGTTGAAACGAAGGAGAAAATACTAAGGGCTGCCAGAGAGAAAGGTCAGGTTACTCACAAAGGGAAGCCTTTTAGTCTTACAGCAGATCTCTCAGCAGAAACCCTACAAGCCAGAAGAGAGTGGGGGCCGATATTTAACATCCTTAAAGAATAGAACTTTCAGCCCAGAATTTTATATCCTGCCAAACTAAGCTTCACAATTGAAGGAAAAATAAAATCTTTTATGAACAAGCAAGTACTCAGAGATTTTATTACGACCAGGCCTGCTTTACACAACCTTCTTAAAGAAGCATTACACAGAGAAAGGAACAACCAGTATTAGCCTTTCTAAAAAATATACCAAAAAGTAAAGAGCATCAACATAAAGAAGAATTTACATCAACGAATGGATAAAATAGCCAGTTAACAAAAAATGGCAGTAATCATAAATTTAAATCGACTAAATTCCCCAATCAAAAGACACAGCCAAAACCTAACGGTATACTACATCCAGACCCATTTCATATCCAAAGATACACAAAGACTAAAAACAAAGGGTTGGAGAAAGATTTACCAACCAACTGGAGAACAAAAACAAGTAAATAAGCAAAAAGGAGTTGCAATTCACGCATTTGATAAAACTGATTTCAAACCAACAAGGATAGAGTGCTATAAGAATCAATGCATTCTAACACCCAGATACATAAGACCCATAAAGAGATTTAGATTCATCGAGACAGAGAATTAATAAGGATATCCAGAATCTGAACTCAAATCAGGAACAAATAAACTTAATAAGCACTTGTAGAGCTCCCCACTTTAGATACATAAATATACATTCTCCACTTTAAATACACAAAATAATGATCGGCCATTATTAATACCCATTCATAGAATAAAGCAATATTCCTGTTCTCTCTCCCTCTTTTTCTTTCCTTCTAAAAAAAAAAAAGAAACTTAATAATATCAAGACCTTATCTGATATTCTCCTGACTTTTCCTTCTAGGCACAAGATGGCTGCTAAACCTCTATCCATTACAGCAAAATGTGGTAGATGCACACTATGGAATTCTATGCAGCACTTAGAAAAAATCTAACAGATGATATGCCAGACATCTCTGATTATCTAACACAGTTCCTGTTAGATAATCACCTTTAAGTTAGGTGTAACCATGTAATGCAATTTTGGACAATAAAATGCAAACGGGGCCGGGTGTGGTGGCTCATGCCTATAACCCCAGAACTTTGGGAGGCCAAGGTGGGCAGATCACCTTAGGTCAAAAAAAAAAAAAAAGAAAAGAATATCTGGAGACAACAGATGCTGGAGAGGATTTGGAGAAATAAGAACACTCTTACACTGTTAGTGGGAGTGTAAATTAGTTCAACCATTGTGGAAGACAGTGTGGCGATTCCTCAGGGATCTAGAAATGAAAATTCCATTTGACCCAGCAATCCCATTACTGGGTATATATCCAAAAGAATATAAATCGTTTTACTATAAGAACACATGCACACGAATGTTCATTGCAGCACTGTTTACAATAGCAAACAACTGGAACCAACAGAAATGCCCATCGATGATAGACTGGACTGGGAAAATGTGGCACATATACACCATGGAATATTATGCAGCAATCAAAAATGACGAGTTTATGTCCTTTGTAAGGACATGGATGAATCTGGACAACATCATTCTCAGCAAACTGACACAAGAACAGAAAAGGAAATACCACATATTCTCACTCAGGCAGGTGAGAAAAATGAGAACACATGGACACAGGGAGGGGGGTACTACACATTGGGGTCTATTGGGGGGAATATGGGAGGGACAGCGAGGTGGGAGCTGGGGAGGGATAGCCTGGGGAGAAATGCCAAATGTGGGTTAAGGGGAGGAAGGCAGCAAAACACACTGCCATGTGTGTACCTATGCAACTATTTTGCATGTTCTGCACATGTACCCCCAAACCTAAAATGCAATAAAAATTAAAAAAACATCAGGAGTTCATTGCTTATGCCCACTCATTCAGCACCTCAGTGAATAATAAACGTCTGTTGAGTACAGAGGAGTCTGTTTCATATGGCCACCCATTTTGATTCTTTCTGAATAGTACACACTTAAGAAAAAGTCGGGAGCATATTTCACATGGCCACTCATTTAGAGGCTCAGTGAATAATTCACGCATGTTGAGTACTCAGGAGGCCTTTTTCATATGGCGAATCATTCAGAGCCTCACTGAATGATACACACCTTGGGAATAGTGAGGATTCTGTTTAATATTACCACTCATTATGAGCCTCAGTGAATACTGCAGGTCTGTGGAGTACTTAGGAGACTAATTCATATCGTCCCTCATTCTGAGATTTCCTGAATAATACACACCTCTGTAATAATCAGAAGTCTATTTCATATGGCCACTCATTAGGACCCCCAGGAAATAATGCACAACTGGGGAATAGTTAGGATTTTATTTCTTATGGTCACTCATTTAGGCCTTCACTGAATAATTCACACATTTGGAATAGTCAGGATTCTCTTTCATATGGCCACTCATTCAGAGCCTCAGTGAATCGTATGCTCTGCTCAAACAGGCAGGAGTCTATTTCACATTGCCATTCATTCATAGCCACAGTGAATAATACACCCCTTAGAAGTACCGAGGATTCTAATTCAAATGACACTTCATTCAAAGCCTCAGTGAAAAATACATACATTGAAAGTATTCAAGGCTCTATAGCAGATGGCCACTCATTCAGAGCCTCAGTGAATGATACACGCCAAGGGAATTATCAGTATCTTATTCTATAGAACCTGTGATTCAGAGCCAAACTGAATATTGCACACGTTGGGAATAGACAGATTTTTCTTTCATAGGAACACTCTTTCAGAGCCTCAGTGAATAATACACACAAGGAGAATATTGATTAAGTTATTTCATAATGTCGCTCATTCAGAACCTTTTGAATAGTGCAAGTTTGGGGAAGGGCCTGGAGTTCATTTACAGTGTCCTCTCATTCAGAGACTCATTGAATAATACATACATGGAAAAGTTTTGGAGTCTCCTTCACAGGGCCATTCATTGAGCCCATTAGTGTAAAATGAACACTTGTGGAGTAGCCATGTGTCTATTTACTTTGGCGACACATTCAGAAAATTGGTCAATAATACACACCAGTGGAATAGTCAGGAATCTATTTCATATGGCCCCTCATTCAGAGCTTTTGTGAATAAAACAAACCTTGAGAATAATCAGTAGTGTATTACATATTGAAACTCATACAGAGCCTCGGTGAATAATGCACACCTGGGGAATAGACAGGAGTGTATTTTATATGGATAGAGTTTCAGAACCGCTCTGAGTAATGCACACAAGGGGTAGAGTCAGGAGTCTACTTCATATGGCCACTCTATGAGAGCCTCAGGGAGTAATGTGCACCTGGGTAATTGTCAGGAGTCTATTTCGTATGGCAACTCGTACAGACCCTCAGTGAAGAACACACACCTGAAGAATAGTCAGGAGTGTATTTTAATGGGCTACACCTTCAGAAGCTCCGTGAATAATACACACATAGGAAATTGTCAGGAGACAATTTCATGTAGCCTCTCATGCAGAGCTACACTGAATAATTCACTCCCGTGGAGTAGTCAGCAGCCTAATTAATATAGCCACTCACTCAGAGCTTCTCTGAGTAATAAGCTCTTTGTGGATATTCAGGAATCTCTTTAATATGGCAACTCAGAGCCTCACTGAATGGTACACACCTGTGGAATACTCATATGGCCACTAATTCAGAATCTCATGGAGTATTGCATACCGGTGGATAAGTGAGGATTCTCTTTCATACGGCCACTCATTCAGAGCCTCACTGAATGATACACACCTGTGGAACTTTCAAGAGTCTATTTTATATTGCCACTTATTCAGAGCCTCAGAGAATAATGCACACCTTGGGCGTACTGAAAATTTTACTGTGAATAATAGACATTTGGTGTATAGTCAATTGTCTATTATATGGTCACTCATTCAGAGTCTCACTGAATGATACACACCTCAGGAATATTCATGATTCTATTTCACATGACCAGTAATTGAGAGCAAAGCTGAATAATGCACCCCTTTGGAACAGTCAGGTGTCGCTTTCATGGGGACATTGTTTTGGAGCCTCAGTGAGTAATGTACACCTGAAAAATAGTCAGGATTCTGTTGAACATGACCACTCATTACGAGCCTCAGTGAATAATGCACGTCTGTTGAGTACTGAGGAGACTAATTCATATCACTCCCAATTCTGAGACTCACTGAATAATGCAAACATGGGCAACAGTCAGAAGTCTATTTTATATGGTCACTCTGTAGGAGCCCTACGGAAGAATACACAATGGGTAAATAATCAGGAGTCTATTTTATATGTCCACTAAGAGAATCATTGAAAAATGCCACCTTGGGGAATACTCAGGAGTCTATTTCACATTGCGAATAATTCAGAGCTACAGTGCATAATGCACACTAGAATAATAGTCTGGAGCCTCTTTCATATGGCCACACATTCAGTGCCTCACTGAATGAAAAACACCTGGGGAATCATCAGAATACTTATCCATACTACCACTCATTCAGAGCCTTCTTGAATAATTCACAACATGGCAATAGTCAGGAGTCTATTTTATATGGCCTCTCATTCAGAGTTTCAGTGAATAATGAACAGATATGGAGTAGTCAGGACACTGTTTAAGATAGCCACGAATTAAGTGCCTCTCTGGATGATACACATCTCGATGATAGAAGTCTATTTCATATGCCCTCTCATTCTGGGACTCACTGAATAAGACACACCTGGGGGAGTGTCAGGAGTCTATTTTCTATGGACACTGATACATAACCTCTTTGAATAATGCACACATTGAGAATAATTAGGAGTCTATGTCATATGGCTACTCATTCAGACAATCAGTGAATAACGCACACATGTGGAGTAATAAGCTGTCTGTTTCATATGGCCACTCATAAACGGCCTTATGGAATAATGTACACCTGCGGAATAGTCAGAAGTCTCTTTCATATGGCCACTCACTGAGAGCCTCACTAAATGTACACACCTGGGGAAATAGTAAGCATTCTGTTTTATCCCCTCATTCAAAGTCTCACTGAATAACAAACACGTGTAAAATAGCCAGGAGTCTTTTTCATGTGGCCTCTGATTCGGAGTGTCACTGAATAATGTGGAATAATCAGGAGTCCATTTCATGTAGCCACATATTCGGAGCCTCAGTGAATAATCCACACCTCTGGAATAGTGAGAAATCTAATTAATGTGGTCGCTTATTTTGAGCTTCCCTGAATAAGACAAACCTGGATAATAATTTGGAGTCTATTTCCCATGGATATTCATTCACAACCTCAGTGAATAATGCACACCTGTTAAGTAGCCAGGAGTCTATTTTATTTGGACACTCATTCATAGCCTCCGTAAATAATATATACCTATGGAATAGTCGGGAGTCTATTTTATATGGCCATTCACTCAGAGCCTCAGGGAATACACACTTGGGGAAGAGTCAAGAGTCTATTTTCTATGGCCACTCTTTCAGCACCTCACTGAGTGATACACACCTGGGGAATAGTCAGGAAAGTTTCAGATGAACACTCATTGAGAGCCTCACTGATTAATGCACACCTGTGACATAGTCAGGAATCTATTTCATTTGCATACTCTTTCAGAGCCTCAGTGAATAATACACACCTGGGAAACAGTGAGGAGTCTATTTCATGTGGCCACTCATTCAGAACCTCATGAAATAGTGCACCCCTGAAGAATTCTCAAGAGTTTGTTTGGAATGGCTCTGCATTCGGAGACTGTGAATAATACACACCTATGGAATATTGAGGAATCTATTCCAAATGGCCACATATTCGAAGTCTCGGTGAATAATTTACACCTGTGGATTAGTCAGGAGTCCGTTGTATATGCCCACTCATTTAGCCCCTCAGTGAATAATGCACATCTATTGAGTACTGAGGGGTCTGTTTCATATGGCCACTCATTGTAATCCTTTCATAATAGTACACACCTAAGCAAAAGTCAGGAGTGTATTTTACATGGCCACTCATTCAGAGATTCAGTGAATAATTTACACCTGTTGAATACTTAGGAGTCCTTTTCACATGGCAAATTATTTAGAGCCTCACTGAATGATACACCACTTGTGAATAGTCAGGATTCCTTTTAATATGACCACTCATTATGAGCCTCAGTGAATAATGCAGGTGTGTAGAGTACTGAAGAGACTAATTCATATCATCCCCCATTCTAAGATTCCCTGAATAATACACACCTCTGGAATAATCAGCAGTCATTTCATATGGCCAATCCTTATGACCCCCAGGAAATAATACACAACTGGGAAATATGCAGGATTCTATTTCTTATGGTCATTCATTTAGGCCTTCACTGAATAATCCACACGTTTGGAATAGTCAGGATTTTCTTTCATATGGACACTCATTCAGAGCCTAACTGAATGGTATGCACCGCTCAAATAGTCAGGAGTCTATTTCACATTGCCACTCATTCAGAGCTGCAGTGAGTAAGGCACACCAGGGAAGTACTGAGGATTCTATTTCAAATGACCCTTCATTCCGAGCCTCAGTGAAAAATGCACGCATTGGAAATATTCAAAGCTCTATATCATATGGCCACTCATTCAGAACCTCAGTGAATGATACACGCCTGGGAAATAATCAGTATCTTATTTCATATGACCTGTGATTCAGAGCCAAACTGAATAATGCTCACATTGGGAATAGACAGGTTTCTCTTTCAGAGGAGCACTCTTTTAGAGCCTCAGTGACTAATTCACACCAGGAGAACATTGATTTGTTTATTTCATAGTGCAACTCATTCAGAGCCTTTTGAGTAGTAAAGGTTGGAAAGTTGCCTGGAGTTCATTTACAGTGTCCTCTCATTCAGAGCCTCATTCAATAATACATACCTGGAAAAATCTTGGAGTCTCCTTCACATGGCCATTCATCAAGCCCATCAGTGAAGAATGCACACTTGTGGAGTAGCCCTGTGTCTATTTACCTTGTTGACACATTCAGAACATTGGTGAATAATACTCACCAGTGGAATAGTCAGGAATATGTTTTATACAGCCCCTCATTCAGAGCTTTTGTGAATAAAACAAACCTGGAGAATAATCAGTAGTGTATTACATATTAAAACTTATACAGCTCCTTGGTGAATAATGCACCGCTGGGGAATAGACAGGAGTGTATTTCATATGGAAACTCTTTCAGAGCCTCTCTGAATAATACACACCTGGGGTAGAGGCAGGAGTCTGTTTCATATGGTCACTCTATGAGAGCCTCAGGAAGTAGTGCACACCTAGGGGATTGTCAGGAGTCTATTCCATATGGCAACTTGTACATAACCTCAGTGAAGAACACACAACTGTGGAATAGTCAGGAGTTTTTTTTAATGGGCTATACCTTCAGAAGCTCCATGAGACTTCTCATTTCCAAGATTGTGTGGTAGGAACAACTCGAGATTTCAGCTCTCAGTGAAGGCTAGAGGGTGAGTTCTTGTTCGTATTTTCAGACGGACCTTTGTTGCCTACAGAACGGGGAAATGTCCAGGTGGAGGAGAGACACAGGACACCAGCATAGCCCTTTCATGTTGCACGGCCATTTCAGCTGGCGCCATGGTGCAGCGGGACCCTGCACAAAACTCACTGGTCAGGATGCCCTGTTAAACTGGCAATCTAAGATGTGGGAGGGCAGATTAACATATTCATCTGAATAAACAGGACTTGGACAGTGAGCCAGACCAGGAGATTCCTGGGAAGTGTGATTTGAGCTGGTGCAGTTGGTCGTGGCATGGGAAATTACACAGATCCCTTTGCCCTATCAGCAGGCGACTGAAACCCCTGTGAGAGAGTCAACTGTTCAACTTAAAATAATAGAGAGAGAGAAAAAAGTCAAACTCTGAGGCAGGGAACCAGGTGATCAGGCTCATTCCTTAGAGGAACATACAAAATGTCGATTCAAAATGCTCGGGGTTGAGAGTTTTACTGGGGGCTCAGTTGAATCCAGGATGGTAGAGCTTGGTGGGGGAGAGGCGTTCACCACTACAGATGCATCCCACCCCTACTGAGGTGCACGCCCATTACTGAGGCATCCTGCCATTGCTGAGGCAACCCACCATAACAGAGAGATTCAGCCAACAAGGCAGAGCCCACCAGAGTAGGGGGAAGCCCCATGGCAGCAGAAAAGAGTCCAGCAGCAGCAGCAGGGCATACTCCGTGGTAGGAGGGCAGAGCCTCAGCAGGCAAATAGTGACTAGACTGCCTTCTAACTGGGCAGGACAATGCAATGAATACTCATAAAAGAAACCCCAACTCCCTAACACAGAGCATCTGAGGAAAAAATAAAGGGGGGTTTATAAGTTCTGCTGCAGCAGACCAAAACACACCCGCCCAACAGCCCTGAATGAACAATGGAGATCACAGCTCAGCACTTGACCTCTTATAAAGTACAAACCGTCTCCTCAAGAAGCTCCCTGACCCCTGTATATCCAAAAAGTCACCTCAAAAAAGGACTAATCAGACTGACATTTGGCGGGCATCATTCTGGGACAAACATAGCAGAAGAAGAAACTGGTAGCATCCTTCACTCTTCCACAGCCACTACAGGTGTACCCCAGACAAGCAGGGCCTGGAGTGGACCTCAGCACTCGTACAGCTAGACACTTAGAAAGAAAACTAAGTAACAGAAATACTTCATCATAAGCAATCTGGGTGTCCACTCAGAGACCCAATCGAAAAGTCAGCAACTACTAAGATGACACGTGAATAAATCCACAAAGATGGGAAGAAACCAGCGCAAAAAGGAGGAAAACACCCGAAACCAAAAGACTTCACCTCCTACAAAGGACCAAAACTTCTCACCAGCAAGGGAACAAAGCTGGACAAAGAATGAGTGTGACAAAATGATGGAATCAGACTTCAGAAGGTGGATAATGAGAAACTTCAGTGAGCTAAAATAACATGTTCTAAATCAATGCAAAAAAAAACCTAAAAACCTTGAAAAAAGATTTGAGAAAATGATAACAAGAATGGACAACTTAGAGAGGAATATAAATGAATTGAAGGAGCTGAAAATCACAACATGAGAACTTCATGAAGCATGCACAAGTTTCAACAGCCGAATTGACCAAGCAGAAGAAAGAACATCAGAAGTCGAAGAACAACTCAATGAAATAAAATGAGAAACCAAGATTAGAGAAAAAAAGCGCAAAAAGAATGAACAAAATCTCCAAGAAATGTGGGACTATGTAATGAGACCTAACCTACCTTTGATAGGCATACCAGAATGTGACGAAGAGAACAAATCCAAGCTGGAAAGTGCTCTTCAGAATATTATCCAGGAAAACTTTTCCAACCTAGCAAGACATGCCAATACTAAAGTCCAGGAAATAGAGAGAACACCACAAAGATATTTTACAAGAAGAGTAACCCCAAGGCACATAGACATCAGATTCACCAGGATTGAAATGAAGAAGAAAATACTAAGGGCAGCAAGAGAGACAGGTCGGGTCACCCACAAAGGAAAGCCCATCAGACTCACAGCAGATCTCTTGGCAGCCACTCTACAAACCAGAAAAGAGTGGGGGGCAATATTCAACGTTCTTAAAGAAAAGAACTTTCAACCCAGAATTATATATCCAGCCAAACTGAGATTCATAAGTGAAGAAAGAATAGAATCTTTTGCCCAGAAGAACTCAGAGATTTTGTCACCACCAGGCCTGCTTTACAAGAGCTCCTGAAAGAGGCACTACACATAGAAAGAAATAACCAGTACCAGCCATTCTAAAAACATACCCAATGTTAAAGAGCATCAACAAAATTAAGAATCTGCATCAACTAACCGGTAAAACATCCAGCTAGCATCAAAATGGCAGTATCAAATTCACGCATAACAATATTAATTCTAAATGTAAATGGGCTAAACGCACCAGTCAAAAGACACAGACTAGCAAATTGGATAAAAACCAAAACCCATTGATGTGCTGTATCCAAGAAACCCATCTCACATTCAAGAATACACAAAGGCTCAAAATAAAGGGATGGAGGAAGATTTACCAAGCAAATGGAGAGCAAACTAAAGTAGGAGTTGCAATTCTCGTCTCTGGTCAAATGGACTTTAAAGCAACAAAGTTCAAAGGAGACAAAGAAGGTCATTACATAAGGGTAAAAGGATTGATACAACAAGAAGAGGTAACGATCCTAAATATATGTGGACCCAATAGAGGAGCACCCAAATATATAAGACAAGTTCTTAACGACTTACAAAAAGACTTAGACTCCCACAAAATAATAGTGGAAGACTTGAACACTCCACTGTCAATATTAGACAGATCAACCAGACAGAAAATTAACAAGAATATCCAGGGCTTAAACTCAGACCTGGAACAAGCAAACCTGATAGACATTTGCAGAACTCTCCACCCCAAATCTACAGAAAATACATTCTTCTCAGCACCACATCACACCTACTCCAAAATTGACCACATAATTGGAAGTAAAGCACTCCTCAACAAATGCAAAACAACTGAAATCATAACAAACAATGTCTCAGACCATAGTGCAATCAAGTTAGAACTCAGAATTCAGAAACTAACTCAGAACCGCACAGCTTCATAAAAACTGAACAACTGTCTCTTGAATGTTGATTGGATAAGCAATGAAATGAAGGCAGTAATAAAGAAGTTCTTTGAAACCAACGAGAATGAAGACAAAACATACCAGAATCTCTGAGACACATTTAAAGCAGTCCATAAAGGAAAATATATAGCAATAAGTGCCCACATGAGAAGAGTGGAGAAATCCAAAATTGACACCCTATCTTCAAAATTGAAAAAGCTGGAGGAGCAAGATCAAAAAAACTGAAAACCTAGCAGAAGACAAGAAATAACTAATATCAGAGCAGTACTGAAAGAGATAGAGACAGGAAAAACCCTTCAAAAATTAATAAACCCAAGAGCTGGATTTTTGATAAGATCAACATAACAGACAGACGACTAGCCAGACTGATAAAAAAGAAAAGAGACAACAACCAAACAGATGCAATAAAAAACGACAAAGAGAAAATCACAACAGATGCCACAGAAATTCAAATCATAATCAGAGAATAGTACAAACAACTCTATGCACATAAACTAGTAAACCAGGAAGAAATGGATAAATTCCTGGACCCTTGTGTCCTCCCAAGCTTAAACCAGGGGGAAGCTGAAACTATGAATAGACCAATAACAAGGTCTCAGTTTGAGGCGGGAAATAAGAGCCTACCAAACAAAAAAGGCCCATGTCCAGATGGGTTCACAGCCAAATTCTACCAGACACACAAAGAGGAGCTGGTACCATTTCTTCAGAAATTATTCCAAATAATCCAAAAAGAGGAAACCCTTCTGAAAGCATTTTATGAGACCAACATATTCCTGATACCAAAACCAGGCAGATACTCAACAAGAAAAGAAAACTTCAGGCCAATATCCATGATGAACATAGATGCAAAAATCTTCAATAAAATACTGGCAAACAGATTGCAACATCACGTTAAAAAACGTATCCATCATGATCAAGTAAAATTCATCCGAGGGATGCAAGGCTGGTTGAACATATGCAAGTCTATAAACATAATTCACCACATATACAGAACCAAAAACAAAAACCACATAATTATCTCAATTGACGCAGAGAAGGCATTTGACAAAATTTAACAGTGCTTTATGCTAAAAAAAATCCTCAATAAACTCGGTATTGATGAAACATATATCAAAGTAATAAAAGCTATTTATGACAAACCAACAGCCAATATCATACTGAATGGGCAAAAACTGGAAGCATTACCTTTGAAATCTGGCACTAGACAAGGATGCCCTCTCTACTCACTCCTATTCAACATAGTACTGGAAGTTCTAGCCAGAGCAATCAGCCAAGAAAAAGAAATAAAGGGTATTCAAATAGGAAAGGTGGAAGCCAAATTGTCTCTATTTGCAGACAACATGATAGTATACCTAGAAGACCCCATCACCTCAGCCCAAAAACTCCTGAAACTGATAAGCAACTTCAGCAAAGTCTCAGGATATAAAATCAACGTGCAAAAATCACAAGCATTCCTATACAGCAATAACAGACTTAAAAAGAACCAAATCAAGAACAAACTGCCATTCACAATTGCTCCAAAGAGAATAAAATACTTAGGAATACAACTTACAAGAAATGTACGGGCCCTCTTCAAGAAAATCTACAAACCACTGTTCGACGAAATAAGAGAGGACACAAACAGATGGAGAAACATTTCATGTTCATGGTTAGAAAAAATCAATATCGTGAAAATGGCTATACTGCCCAAAGTAATTTACACAATCAATGCTATCCCCATCAAGCTACCATTGAATTTTCTCACAGAACTGGAGAAAACCACCATGAACTTCATATGGAACCAAAAGAGAGCCAGCATAGCCAAGTCAATTCTAAGCAAAAAGAACACAGCAGGAGGCATCACACTACCAGACTTCAAATTATACTACAAGGCTACAGTAATCAAAACAGCGTGGTTCTGAACCAAAACGGAGATATAGACCAATGAAACAGAACAGAGGCATTGGAGGCAACACAACATATCTACAACCATATAATCTTTGATAAACCAGACAAAAACCAGCAATCGGGAATGGATTCCCTGTTTAATAAATGGTGTTGGGAAAACTAGTTAGCCATGTGCAGAAAGCAAAAACTGGACCCCTTCCTGACATTTTACACTAAAATTAACTCCAGATGGATTAAAGACTTAAACAGAAACCTGGCACAATAAAAACCCTAGAAGAAAATCTAGGCAAAACCATTCAGGACATAGGAGTAGGCAAGGACTTCATGACTGAAACAACAAAAGCATTGGCAACAAAAACCAAAATAGACAAATGGAAATTAATCAAACTCCACAGCTTTTGCATGGCAAAAGAAACAGTCACTAGAGTGATTCGGCAACCAACAGAATGGGAAAAAATATTTGCAGTTTACCCATCTGACAAAGGACTGATATCCAGAATTTACAAAGAACTCAAACAGATTTACAGAAAACAAACAAACAAACAAACAAGCCCATTCATTAACGAGCAAAAAATATGAACAGACACTTTACAAAAGAAGACATACATGAGGCCAACAAACACATAAGAAAATGCTCATCATCACTGGTCATTAGAGAGATGCAAATCAAAACCACATTGAGATACCATCCCCCACCAGTTAGAATGGCGATCATTAAAAATTTTGGAAACAACAGATGCTAGAGAGGGTGTGCAGAAATAGAAACACTCTTACACTGTTGGTGAAAGTGTAAATTACTTCAATCATTGTGGAAGACAGTGTGGCGATTTCTCAAGGATCTACAAATAGAAATTCCATTTAATTCAGCAATCCCATTACTGGGTATATATCCAAAGGACTATAAATCGTTCTACTATAAAGACACATGCACACGAATGTTCATTGCAGCACTGTTTGCAATAGCAAAGACCTGGAACCAACCCAAATGCCCATCAATGATAAACTGGACTGAAAAAATGTGGCACATATACACCATAAAATATTATGCAGCAATCAAAAATGATGAGTTTGTGTTCGTTGTAAGGACATGGATGAATCTGGAGAACATCATTCTCAGCAAACTGACACAAGAACAGAAAGTGAAATACCACATATTCTCACTCATAGGCGGGTGAGAAAAAATGAGAACACATAGACACAGAAGAAAGGGTACTACACCCTCGGGTCTATTAAGAGAAATAAGGGAGGGAAAGCAGGTGGGAGATGGGGAGGGATACCTAAAAAGAAAGGCCAAATGTAGGTGAAGAGAAAAAAAGGCAGCAAAACACACTGCCATGTGTCTACGTATGCAACTATCTTGCACGTTCTGCACACGTACCCCAATACCTAAAATGCAATAAAAACAAAAAATAAAAAATAAATAAAGAGAAAAAGAAGCTCCATGAATAATACACACCTAGGAAATTGTCAGGAGACAATTTCATCTGGCCTCTCATGCAGAGCTTCACTGAATAATGCACCCCTATGGAGTAGTCAGCAGCCTAATTAATATAGCCATTCATTCAGAAAATCTCTGTGTAATAAACTCTTTGCAGATATTCAGGAATCTCTTTAATATTGCAACTCAGATTCTCACTGAATGGTACACGCTTGCGGAATAGTCATATGGCCACTAATTCAGAATCACATGGAGTATTGCATACTGGTGGATACGTGAAGATTATCTTTCATATGGCAACTCATTCAAAGTCTCACTGAGTGACACACACCTGTGGAACTGTCAAGTCTATTTCATATTGCCAGTTATTCAGAGCCTCAGAGAAAAATGCACATCTGGGGCGTACTGAAAATTCTACTGTGAAAAATAGACACTTGGGGCATAGTCAATGGTCTATTACATGGTCACTCATTCAGAGCCTAACTGAATGATACACACCAAGGGAATTGTCACGATTCTATTTCACATGACCAGTCATTGAGAGCCAATCTGAATAATGCACACCTTGAGAACAGTCAGGTGTCGCTTTAGTGGGGACACTGTTTCAAAACCTCAGTGGGTAATGTACACCTGGAAAATAGTCAGGAGTCTGTTTAACATGACCGCTCATTACGAGCCTCAGTGATTAATGCACGTCTGTTGAGTACTGAGGAGACTAATTTATATCATTCCCGTTTCTGAGACTCTTTGAATAACGCACACATGGGGAACAGTCAGAAGTCTATTTTATACGGTCACTCAGTATGAACCTCGTGGAAAAATACACAATGGGAATATAATCAGGAGTCTATTTTATATGTCCACTCAGAGAATCATTGAATAATGCTGACTTGAGAAATACTCAGGAGTCTCTTTCACATTGCCAATAATTCAAAGCTACAGTGAATAACGCACAGCAGGGTAATAGTCAGGAGACTCTTTTATATGGCCACATATTCACTGCCTCACTGAATGAAAAACACCTGGGAAATTATCAGGATTCTAATCTATTATACCACTCATTCAGACCTTATTGAATAATTCACAACGTGGCAATAGTCAGGAGTCTATTTTATATGGCCTCTCATTCAGTGCTTCAGTGCATAATGAACCCTTATAGAGTAGTCAGAATACTGTTTAAGATAGCCACGAATTAAGTGCCTCTCTGAATAATACACATCTCGATGATAGAAGTCTATTTCATATGACCTCTCATTCTGGGCCTCACTGAATAATACACACCTCTGGAAGTGTCAGGAGTCTATTTCATATGGACACTGATACATAACCTCTTTGAATAATACACACATGGAGAATAATTAGGAGTCTATGTCATATGGCTACTCATTCAGACAATCAGTGAATAACCCACACATGTGGAGTAATAAGGTGTCTGTTCCATATGGCCACTCTTTCACAGCCTCATGGAATAATGCACACCTGCAGAATAGTCAGAAGTCTCTTTCATATGGCCACTCACTGAGAGCCTCACTAAATGTACACACCTGGGAAAACAGTCAGCATTCTGTATTATCCTTTCATTCAGAGTCTCAGTGAATAACACACACCTGTGGAATAGCCAGGATTCTTTTTCATGTGGCCTCTGATTCGGAGGTCACTGAATAATGTGGAGTAGTCGGGAGTCCATTTCATGTAGCCACATATTCAACACCTCAGTGAATAATACACACCGGTGGGATAGTTAGGAATCTAATTAATGTGGCCACTTATTCTGAGCCTCACTGAATAAGACAAACCTGAAGAATAATTTGGAGTCTATTTCCAATGGACATTTGTACACAGTCTCAGTGAATAATACACACCTGTGGAGTAGCCAGGAGTCTTTCATTTGGACACTCATTCATATCCTCAGTGACTAATACGTACCTGTGGAATAGTCAGGAGTCTATTTTATATGGCCATTCATTCAGAGCCTCAGGGAATACACACTTGGGAAATAGTCAAGAGTTTATTTTATATGGCCACTCTTTCAGCACCTCACTGAGTGATACCCACCTGGGGAATAGTAAGGACAGTTTTACATAAACACTAGTTAAGAGCCTCACTGAATAATGCACACCTGTGGCATAGTAAGGAATCTATTTCATTTGTTCACTCTTTCAGAGCCTCAGTGAATTATACACACCTGGGAAACAGCGAGGAGTCTATTTCATGTGGCCACTTACTCAGAGCGTCACGGAATAGTGCACACTTGGAGAATTCTTAAGAGTCTGTTTGGAATGGCTATGCATTTGGAGACTCTGTGAATAATATACAACTAGGGAATAGTGAGGAATCTATTCCAAATGGCCACATATTCAGAGTCTCGGTGAATAATGCACACCTGTGGAATAATCTGGAGTTCATTTCTTATGCCCACTCATTCAGACCCTCAGTGAATAATGCACGTCTGTTGAGTACTGAGGGGTCTGTTTTATATGGCCACTCATTTTGATTTCTGTATAGTACACACCTATGAAAAAGTTGGTAGTGTATTTCACATAGCCACTCATTCAGAGGCTGAGTGAATAACTCACACGTTGGGTACTCAGGAGTCTTTTTCATATGGCGAATCATTCAGAGCCTCAATGAATGATACACATTTTGGGAATAGTCAGGATAATTTTTAGTATGACCTCTCATTATGAGCCTCAGTGAATAATGCAGGTCTGTGGAGTACTGAGGAGACTAAGTCATATCGCCCCCATTCTGAGATTCCCTGAATAATGCACACATCTGGAATAATCAGAAGTCTATTTCATGTGGCCACTCATTAAGACCCCCAGGAAATAATACACAACTGGGGAATAGTCAGGATTCTGTTTCTTATGGTCACTCTTTTAGGCATTCACTGAACAACTCACACGTTTGTAATAGTCAGGATTCTCTTTCATATGGCCACTCATTCAGAGCCACACTGAATGGTACACACCGCTGAAATAAGCAGGAATCTATTTCACATTGCCACTCATTCAGAGCCGCAGTGAATAATGCACATCTGGGAAGTACTAACAATTGTTTCAAATGACCCTTCATTCATAACCTGAGTGAAAAAATACACGCATTGGAAATAGTTAAGGCTCTATAACATATGGCCACTTATTCAGAGCCTCAGCGAATGATGCACGCCTGGGGAATAATTAGTATCTTATTCCATATGACCTGTGATTCAGAGCCAAATTGAATAATGCACACATTGAGAAAAGACACGATTCCCTTACATAGAAGCACTCTTTTAGAGCCTCAGTGAATAATACATACCAGGGAAATATTGATTAAGTTATTTCATAGTGCCACTCATTCAGTGCTTTTTGAGTTGTGCAAGTTTGGTTTATTGCCAGGAGTTCATTTACAGTGCCTTCTGACTCAGAGCCTCATTGAATAATACATACCTTAAAAAACCTTGGAGTCTCTTTCACATGGCCATTAATTGAGCCCATCAGTGAAGAATGCACACTTGTGGAGTAGCCCTGTGTCTATTTATTTTGGCGACACATTCAGAACATCAGTGAATAATACACAACAGTGGAATAGTATGGAATCTGTTTCATACGGCCCCTCATTCAGAGATTTTGTGAATGAAACAAACCTGGAGAATAATCAGTAGTGTATTCCATATTGAAACTCATAAAAATCCTCGGTGAATAATGCACACCTGGGGAATAGACAGGAGTGTATTTTATATAGACACTCCTTCAGAGCCTCTCTGAATAATACACACATGGGGTAGAGTCAGGAGTCTATTTCATATTGCCACTCTGTGAGAGACTCGGGAAGTAGTGCACACCTGGGGTATTGTCAGGAGTCCATTTTGTATGGCAACTCGTACAGAACCTCAGTGAAGAACACACACCTGGGGAAGAGTCAGGAGTGTATTTTAATCGGCCACACCTTCAGAAGCTCTGTAAATAATATAGACCTATGGAATTGTCAGGAGAAAGTTTCATCTGGCCTCTCATGCAGAACTTCACTGAACAATGCACTCCTGTGGAGTAGTCAGCAGCCTAACTGACATAGTCATTCATTCAGAGCCTCTCTGAGTAATCAGCACCTTTCACATATTCAGGAATATCTTTTATATGGCAACTCAGAGTCTCACTGAAGGGTTCACACCTGTGGAATAGTCATATGGCCACTAATTCAGAATCTCATGGAGTATTTCATACCAGTGGATAAGTGAGGATTTTCTTTCATACGGCCACTCATTCAGAGCCTCACTGAATGATACACACCTGTGGAACTTTCAAGAGTCTATTTCATGTTGCCACTTATTCAGAGCCTCAGAGAATAATGCACACCTGGGGCATACTGAGGTTTCTACCATAAATAATAGACACTTGGTGTATAGTCTATGGTCTATTATATGGTCACTCATTCAGAGACTTACTGAATGATACACTCCAGGGGAATTGTCACGATTCTATTTCACATGACCAGTCATTGAGAGCCAAGCTCAATAATGCACACCTTGGGAACAGTCAGGTTTCACTTTCATGAAGACACTGTTTCAGAGCCTCAGTGAGTAATGTACACCTGGAAAATAGTCAGGAGGCTATTGAAAATGACCACTACAAACCACTGCTCAACGAAATAAGAGAGGACACAAAAAGATGGAGAAACATTCCATATTCATGGTTAGGAAGAATCAATATCGTGAAAATGGCTATACTGCCCAAAGTAATTTACACAATCAATGCTATCCCCATCAAACTACCATTGAATTTCTTCACAGAACTGGAAAAAACCACCATGAATTTCATATAGAACCTAAAGAGAGCCCGCATAGCCAAGTCAATTCTAAGCAAAAAGAACACAGCGGGAGGCATCACACTACCAGACTTCAAACTATACTACAAGGCTACAGTAATCAAAACAGCATGGTACTGGTACCAAAACAGAGATATAGACCAATGGAACAGAACAGAAGCATCGGAGGCAACACAACATATCTACAACCATATTATCTTTGATAAACCAGACAAAAACAAGCAATGGGGAAAGGATTCCCTATTTAATAAATGGTGTTGGGAAAACTGGCTAGCCATGTGCAGAAAGCAGAAACTGGACCCCTTCCTGACACCTTACACTAAAATTAACTCCAGATGGATTAAAGACTTAAACGTAAGACCTGACACCATAAAAACCCTAGAAGAAAATCTAGGCAAAACCATTCAGGACATAGGAGTAGGCAAGGACTTCATGAATAAAACACCAAAAGCATTGGCAACAAAAGCCAAAATAGACAAATGGGACCTAATCAAACTCCACGGCTTCTGCACGGCAAAAGAAACTGTCACTAGAGTGAATCGGCAACCATCAGAATGGGAAAAAATCTTTGCAGTTTACACATCTGACAAAGGGCTGATATCCAGAATTTACAAAGAACTCAAACAGATTTACAGGAAAAAAACAAACAAGCCCATTCAAGAATGGGCAAAGGATATGAACAGACACTTTACAAAAGAAGATATACATGAGGCCAACAAACATATGAAAAAATGCTCATCACTGGTCATTAGAGAGATGCAAATCAAAACCACATTGAGATACCATCTCACACCAGTTAGAATGGCAATCATTAAAAACTCTGGAGACAGCAGATGCTGGAGAGGATGTGGAGAAATAGGAACAGTCTTACACTGTTGGTGGGAGTGTAAATTAGTTCAACCATTGTGGAAGACAGTGTGGCGATTCCTCAGGGACCTAGAAATAGAAATTCCATTTGACCCAGCAATCCCATTACTGGGTATATATCCAAAGGACTATAAATCGTTCTACTATAAGGACACATGCACACGAATGTTCATTGCAGCACTGTTTACAATAGCAAAGAACTGGAACCAACCCAAATGCCCAACGATGATAGACTGGACTGGGAAAATGTGGCACATATACACCATGGAATATTATGCAGCAATCAAAAATGATGAGTTTGTGTCCTTTATAAGGACATGGATGAATCTGGAGAACATCATTCTCAGCAAACTGACACAAGAACAGAAAAAGAAATACCGCATATACTCACTCATAGGTGGGTGAGAAAAATGAGAACACATGGACACAGAGAGGCGGTCTACTATACACTGGGGTCTATTGGGGGAATGGGGGAGGGACAGCGGGGGGGCTGGGGAGGGATAGCCTGTGGATAAATGCCAAGTGTGGGTGAAGGGGAGGAAAGCAGCAAAACACACTGCCATATGTGTACCTATGCAACTACCTTGCACATTCTGCACATGTACCCCAAAACCTATAATGCAATAAAAATTTTTTAAAAAAGAAAATGACCACTAATTAGGAGCCTCAGTGAATAATGCACGTCAGTGAAGTACTGAGAATTCTAATTTATATCACTCCCGATTCTGAGACTCTCTGAATAATGCACACATGGGGAAGAGTCAGAAGTCTATTTAATAGGGTCACTCAGTAGGACCCTCACCAAACAGTACACAATGGATAAATAGTCAGGAGTCTCTTTTATATGTCCACTCAGAGAATCATTGACTAATGCCAAATTGGGGAATACTCAGGGGTCTATTTCATATTGCCAATAATTCAGAGCTACAGTGAATAATGCACACCAGGGTAATAGTCAGGAGCCTCTTTCATATGGCCACACATTCAGGGAATCACGGAATGAAAAACACCTAGGGAATCATCAGGATTCTTTTTTCTTTTTAAGTTTGTATTTTTTTTATTTATTTTTCTTGCATTATAGGTTTTGGGGTACATGTGCAGAACGTGCAAGATAGTTGCATAGGTACACACATGGCAGTGTGTTTTGCTGCCTTTCCCCCCTTCACCCACACTTGGCATTTATCCCCATGCTATCCCTCCCCAGCCCCCCGCTGTCCCTCCCCCATTCCCCCAATAGTCCCCAGTGTGTAGTAGACCCCCTCCCTGTGTCCATGTGTTCTCATTTTTCTCACCCAACTATGAGTGAGACTATGCGGTATTTCGTTTTCTGTTCTTGTGTCAGTTTGCTGAGAATGATGTTCTCCAGATTCATCCATGTCCTTACAAAGGACACAAACTCATCATTTTTGATTGCTGCATAATATTCCATGGTGTATATGTGCCACATTTTTCCAGTCCAGTCTATCATCGATGGGCATTTGGGTTGGTTCCAGGTCTTTGCTATTGTAAACAGTGCTGCAATGAACATTCGTGTGCATGTGTCCTTAGAGTAGAACGATTTATAGTCCTTTCGATATATACCCAGTAATGGGATTGCTGGGACAAATGGGATTTCTATTTCTAGGTCCCTGAGGAATCGCCACACTGTCTTCCACAATGGTTGAACTAATTTACACTCCCACCAACAGTGTAAGAATGTTCCTCTTTCTCCACATCCTCTTCAGCATCTGCTGTCTCCAGATTTTTAATGATCGCCATTCTAACTGGCATGAGATGATATCTCAATGTGGTTTTGATTTGCATCTCTCTAATGACCAGTGATGATGAGCATTTTTTCATGTGTTTGTTGGCCTCATGTACGTCTTCTTTTGTAAAGTGTCTGTTCATATCCTTTGCCCATTTTTGAATGGGCTTGTTTGTTTTTTCCTGTAAATCTGTTTGAGTTCTTTGTAAATTCTGGATATCAGCCCTTTGTCAGATGCGTAAACTGCAAAGATTTTTTCCCATTCTGATGGTTGCCGATTCACTCTAGTGACTGTTTCTTTTGCTGTATCTACAACCATATAATCCTTGATAAACCTGACAAGAAGAAGCAATGGGGAAAGAATTCCCTGTTTAATAAATGGTGTTGGGAAAACTGGATAGCCATGTGCAGAAAGCAGAAACTGGACCTTTTCCTGACACCCTACACTAAAATTAACTCCAGATGGATTAAAGACTTAAACATAAGACCTGACACCATAAAAACCCTAGAAGAAAATCTAGGCAAAACCATTCAGAAAATAGGAGTAGGCAAGGACTTCATGACCAAAACACCAAAAGCATTGGCAACAAAAGCCAAAATAGACAAATGGTACCTAATCAAACTCCACAGCTTCTGCATGGCAAAAGGGTATCATCAGGATTCTAATCTAGTATACTACTCATTCAGGGCTTTATTGAATAATTCACAACGTGGCAGTAGTCAGGAGTCTATTTTATATGGTCTCTCATTTAGAGCTTCAGTGAATAATGAAACCTTATGGAGAAGTCAGGACACGGTTTAAGATAGCCACCAATTAAGTGCCTCTCTGAATGATACACATCTCGATGATAGAAGTCTATTTTATATGACCTCTGATTCTGGGCCTCACTGAATAAAACACACCTGGGAGAGTGTCAGGAGTCTATTTTGTATGGACACTGATACATAACTCCTTTGAATAATGCACACATGGATAATAATTAGGAGTCTATGTCATATGGCTACTCATTCAGATAATCAGTGAATAAAACACACATGTGGACTAATAATGTGTCTGTTTCATATGGCCACTCTTTCACAGACTCACGGAATAATGCACACCTGCAGAATAGTCAGAAGTCTCAGTGAGGCCACTCACTGAGAGCCTCACTAAATGTACACACCTGGGGAAATGGCATTCTGTAATTATCCGCTCATTCAAACTCTCACTGAATAACACACACCTGTGGAATGGCCAGGAGTGTTTTACATGTGGCCTCTGATTTGGAGTGTCACTGAATAATGTGGAGTAGTCAAAAGTCCATTTCATGTAGCCACATATTCAGAGCCTCAGTGAATAATACACACTTGTGGTATAGTAAGTAATCTAATTTATATGGCCATTTTTTTCTGAGCCTCACTGAATAAGACACACCTGGAGAATAATTTGAATTCTATTTCCAATGGACATTCATTCACAGCCTCAGTGAATAATACATACTTGTTAAATAGTGAGGAGTCTATTTTATATGGCCACTCATTCAGAGCGTCAGGGAATACACACTTGGGAAATAGTCAAGAGTTTATTTTATATGAGGAGTTTTTCAGCTCCTCAATGAGTGATACACACCTGGGGAATAGTCAGGACAGTTTCATATGAACACTCATCGAGAGCCTCACTGAATAATACACACCTGTGGCATAGTCAGGAATCTATTTCATTTGGTCACTCTTTCAGAGCCTCAGTGAATAATAAATACCTTGGAAACAGTGAGGAGTCTATTCCATGTGGCCATTCATTCAGAGCCTCGAGGAAAAGTGCACACCTGGAGAATTTTCAAGAGTCTGTTTAGAATGGCTATGCATTTGGAGACTCTGTGAATAATGTACACCTAGGGAATAGTGAGGAATCTATTCCAAATGGCCACATATTCAGTGTCTCGGTGAATAATGCACACCTGTGAAATAATTAGGGTCTATTGCTTATGCCCACTCATTCAAGCCCTCTGTGAATAATGCACGTCTGTTGAGTTCTGCGTGGTCTGTTTTATATGGCCATTCATTTTGATCCTTTCTGAATAGTACACACCTAGAAAAAAGTCGGGAGTGTATTTCACATGGCCACTCATTCAGAGGCTCAGTGAATAACTCACACCTGTTGGGTACTCAGGAGTCTTCTATACGGTGAATTATTCAAAGCCCCACTGAGTGATCCACATTTTGAAAATAGTTAGGATTCTTTTTAATATGACCACTCATTATGAGCCACAGTGAATAACACAGGTCTGTGGATTACTGAGGAGACTAATTTATATCATCCCTCATTCTGAGATTCAGTGAATAATGCACACCTCTGAAATAATCAGAAGTCTGTTTCATATAGCCACTCATTAGGACCCCCAGGAAATAATACAAACTGGGGAATAGTCAGAATTTCATTTTTTATGGTCACTCATTTAGGCCTTCACTGAAGAATTCACACGTTTGGAATAGTCAGAATTCTCTTTTATATGGCCACTACTTCAGAGCCTTGCTGAATAGTACGCACCCCTGGGATAAGCAAGAGTCTATTTCACATTGCCACTCATTTAAATTTGTAGTGAATAATTCATACCTGGGAAGTACTAAAAATTTTGTTTCAAAAGACCCTTCATTCAGAACCTCAGTGAAAAATACACTCACTGGAAATATTCAATGCTCTATATTATATGGTCACTCATTCAGAGCCTCAGTGAATGATACATGCCTAGAAAATAATCAGTATCTTATTCCATATGACCTGTGATTCAGAGCCAAACTGAATAATGCACACATTGGGAATAGACAGGTTTCTCTTAAATAAGAACATTCTTTTAGAGCCTCAGTGAACAATGCACACCAGAAGAATATTGATTAAGTTATTTCATAGTGCCACTCATTCAGAGCCTTTTGAATAGTGCAAATTCGGGGAATTGCCTGTAGTCCATTTACAGTGTCCTCTCATTCAGAGCCTCATTGAATAATAGATACCTGGAAAAATCTTGGAGTCACCTTTACATGGCCATTCATTGAGCCATCAGTGAAGAATCCACCCTTGTGGAGTAGCCATGTGTCTATTTACTTTGATGACACATTCAGAACATCAGTGAATAATACACACCAGTGGAATAGTCAGGAATCAATTTCATAGTGCCCCTCATTCAGAGCTTCTGTGAATGAAACAAACCTGAAGAATAATCAGTAGTGTATTACATATTGAAACTCATACAGATCTTTGGTGAATAATGCACAACTGGGTAATAGACAGAAGTGTATGTCATATGGACATTCTTTCATAGCCTCTCCGAATCGGAGTAGAGTGAGGAGTCTATTTCATATGGCCACTCCATGAGAGCCTCAGGGAGTAGTGCACACCTGGGGAATTGTCAGGAGTCTATTCCGTATGGCAACTCATACAGAACCTTAGTGAAGAACACACACCTGGGGAATAGTCAGGAGTGTATTTTAATGGGCCAATTCTTCATAAGCTCCGTGAATAATACACACCTAGGGAATTCTCAGGAGACAATTTTATCTGGCCTCTCATGCAGAGCTTCACTGAATAATGCACTCCTGTGGAGTAGTCAGCAGCCTAATTGATATAGCCATTCATGCAGAGACTCTCTGAGTAATACACTCCTTGCAGATATTCAGGAATCTCTTTAATATGGCAACTCAGAGCCTCACTGAATTGTACATCCCTGTGGAATAGTCATATGGCCACTAATTCATAATCTCATGGAGTATTGCATACCAGTGGATAAGTGAGGATTCTCTTTCATACAGCCACTCATTCAGAGCCTCACTGAATGATACACACCTGTGGAATTGTCAAAAGTGTATTTTATATTGCCATTTATTTAGAGCCTCAGAGAAAAATGCACACCTGGGGCATACTGAGGATTCTACTGTTAATAGTAGACACTTCGAGTATAGTCAATAGTCTATTATATGGTCACTAATTCAGAGCCTCACTGAATGATACACACATGGTGAATAGTCACGATTCTATTTCACATGACCAGTCATTGAGAGACAAGTTGAATAATGCACACTGTGGGAACAGTCAGGTATCGCTTTCATAGGGACATTGTTTTGGAGAATCAGTGAATAATGTACACCTGGAAAATAGGATTCTGTTTAACATGACCACTCATTATGGGCCTCAGTGAACAACACACATCTGTGGAATACTGAGGAGACTAATTCATATCACTCCCGATTCTGAGACTCTCTTAATAATGCACACATGGGGAACCGTCAAAAGTCTATTTTATACGGTCACTCAGTAGGACCACCACGGAATAATACACAATGGGAAAATAATCAGGAGTCTATTTTATATGGCCACTCAGAGAATCATTGAATAATGCCGACTTGGGGAATACTTAGGAGTCTATTTCACATTGCCAATAATTTAGAGCTTCACTGAATAATGCACACCAGGGTAATAGTCAGGAGCCTCTTTCATATGGCCACACATTCAGTGCCTCAGTGAATGGAAAACACCTTGGGAATCATCAGGATTCTGATCCGTACTATCACTCATTCAGAACCTTGTTGAAAAATTCACAACGTGGCAATAGTCAGGAGTCTATTTTATATGGCCTCTCATTCAGAGCTTCAGTGAATAATTAACCCTTATGGAGTAGTCAGGACACTGTTTAAGATAGCCATGAATTATGTGCCTCTCTGAATAATACACATCTCGATGATAGAAGTCTTTTTTATATGACCTCTCATTCTGGGACTCACTAAATAATAAACACCTGGGGGAATGTCAGGAGTCTATTTCGTGTGAACACTAATACATAACCTCTTTGAATAATGCACACATGGAGAATAATTAGGAGTCTATGTCATATGGCTACTCATTCAGACAATCAGTGAATAATGTACACATGTGAAGTAATAAGGTGTCTGTTTTATATGGCCACTCTTTCACAGCCTCACAATGCACACCTGCGGAATAGTCAGAAGTCTGTTTCATATGGCCACTCACTGAGAGCCTCACTAAATATACACACCTAGGGAAATAGTCAGCATTCTGTATTATCCCCTCATTCAGAGTCTCATTGAATAACACACACCTGTGGAATAGCCAGGGGTCCTTTTTATGTGGACTTTGATTCGGAGTGTCACTGAATAATGTGAAGTAGTCAGAAGTCCATTTCTTGTAGCCACATATTTGGAGCCTCAGTGAATAATACACACCTGTGAGATAGTAAGGAATCTAATTAATATGCCCACTAATTCTGAGCCTCACTGAATAAGACCCACCTGGAGAATAATTTGGAGTTTATTTCCGATGGACATTCATTCACAGCCTCAGTGAATATTGTGCACCTGTGGAGTAGCCAGGAGTCTATCTCATTTGGACACTTATTCATAGCCTCAGTGAATAATACGTACCTGTGGAATAGTCAGGAGTCTTTTTTATATGGCCACTCATTCAGACTTTCAGGGAATACACTCGGGGAATAGTCAAGAATCTATTTTATATGGCCACTCTTTCAGCACCTCACTGAGTGATACACACCTGGGGAATAGTCAGGAAAGTTTCAGATGAACACTCATTGAGAACCTCACTGAATAATGCACACCTGTGGCATAGTCAGGAATCTATTTCATTTGCATACTCTTTCAGAGCCTCAGTGAATAATACACACCTGGGAAACAGTGAGGAGTCTATTTCATATGGCCACTCATTCAGAGTCTCGTGGAATAGTGCACACCTAGAGAATTCTCAAGAGTGTTTGGAATGGCTATGCGTTCAGAGACTTTGTGAATAGCACACACCTAGGGAATAGTGAGGAATCTATTCCAAATGGCCACATATTCAGAGTCTCGGTGAATAATGCACACCTTTGGAATAATCAGAAGTCCATTGCTTATGCCTACTCATTCAGCCCCTCAGTAAATAATGCACGTCTGTTGAGTATTGAGGAGTCTGTTTTATGTGGCCACTCATTGTGATACTTTCTGAATAGTACACACAAGAAAAAGTCAGGAGTGTATTTCACATGGCCACTCATTCAGAGGCTCAGTGAATAATTCACACCTGTTGAGTACTCAGGAGTCTTTTTCATATGGCGAATTATTCAGAGCCTCACCGAATTACACACACCTTGGAAATAGTCAGGATTCTTTTTAATACAACCACTCATTATGAGCCTCAGTAAATAACGCAGGTCTGTGTGGTACTGAGGAGACTAATTCATATCATCCCCCATTCTGAAATTCTCTGAATAATACACACCTCTGGAATAATCAGAAGTCTATTTTATGTGGCCACTCATAAGGACCCCCAGGAAATAATACACAACTGGAGAATAGTCAGAATTCTATTTCTTGTGGTCACTCATTTAGGCCTTCACTGAATAATTCACACGTTTGGAATAGTCAGGATTCTCTTTTATATGGCCACTCGTTCAGAGCCTTACTGAATGGTATGCACCACTTGAATAGTCAGGAGTCTATTTTCCATTGCCACTCATTCAGAGCCACAGTGAAAAATGCACACCTGGGAAGTATTGAGGATTTTATTTCAAATGACCCTTCATTCAGAAGCTCAGTGAAAAATACACACATTGGAAATATTCAAGGCTCTATATTATATGGCCACTCATCCAGAGCCTCAGTGAATGATACACACCTGGGGAATAATCAGTATCTTATTCCATATGACCTGTGAATCAGAGCCAAACTGAATAATGCACACGTTGTAAATAGACAGGTTTCTCTTTCATAGGAACACTCCTTTAGAGCCTCAGTGAGTAATATACACCAAAAACATATTGATTAAGTTATTTCATAGTGCCACTCATTCAGAGCCTTTTGAATAGTGCAAGCTTGGAAAACTGCCTGGAGTTCATTTGCAGTGTTCTCTCATTCAGAGCCTCATTGAATAATACATACCTGGAAAAATTTTGGAGTCTCCTTCACATGGCAATTCATCTAGCCCATCAGTGAAGAATGCACACTTGTGGAGTAGTCGTGTGTCTGTTTAGTTTGGCAACACATTCAGAACATCGGTGAATAATACACACCAGTGGAATAGTCAGGAATCTATTTTATATGTCCCCTCATTCAGAGCTTTTGTAAATTATACAATCGTGGAGAATAAGCAGTAGTGTATTACATATAGAAACTCATACAGATCCTCAGTGAATAATGCACACCTGGAGAATAGACAGGAGTGTATTTCATATGGACAGTCTTTCAGAGCCTCTCTGAATAATACACACATAGCGTAGAGTCAGTAGTTTATTTCATATGGCCACTCTGTGAGAGCCTCAGGGAGTAGTGAACACCTGGGGAATTGTCAAGAGTCTATTTTGTATGGCAACTCGTACAGAACCTCAGTGAAGAACAAACATTTGGGGAATAGTCAGGAGTGTATTTTAATGGGCCACATCTTCAGAAGCTCAGTGAATAATACAGGCCTGAAGAACAGTGATGAGTCTATTTTATGTGGCCACTAATTTAGAACCTCATGGAATAGTGCACACATGGAGAATTCTCAAGAGTCTATTTGGAATGGCAATGCATTTGGAGACTCTGTGAATAACCCACACCTAGGAAATATTGAGGAATCTATTCCAAATGGCCACATTTTCAGAGCCTCAGTGGATAATGCACACCTGTGGAATAATCAGGAGTTAATATCTTATGCCCACTCATTCAGCCCCTCAATGAATAATGCATGTCTGTCGAGTACTAAGGGGTCCGTTTCATGTGGCCACTCATTTCTAGCCTCACTGAATAGTACACACCTGGGAAAAAGTCAGGAATGTATTTCACATGGCCACTCATTCAGAGGCTCAGTGAATAATTCACACTGCTTGAGTACTCAGGAGTCTCTTTCATATGGCGAATCATTCAGAGCCTCACTGAATAATACACACTATTGAGAATAGTCAGGATTCTGTTTAATATGACCACTCATTAACAGCCTCAGTGAATAATGCATGTCTGTGGAGTTCTAAAGAGACCAATTCATATCGACTCCCATTCTGAAATTTTCTGAATAATACACACCTGTGGAATAAACAGAAGTATATTTTATATGGCCACTCATTAGAACCCCCAAGAAATAGTTCACAACTCTGGAATACTCAGGAGTCTATTTCATATGGCCACTCAGAGAATCAGTGATAATACACACATGAGAAATACTCAGTGAATATTAGACTATTATATATGGCCACTCAGAGCCTCAGTGAATAATGCACACCACGGTAATAGTCAGGAGCCTCTTTCATATGACCACCCATTCATTGTCTCACTTAATGATACACACTTGGGGAATCATCAGGATTCTATTCCATATGACCATTCATTCAGAGCCTTACTGAATAATGCACAATGGGGCAATAGTCAGGAGTCTATTTGATATGAACACTCATACATAACCTCTTTAAATAATGCACATGTGGGGAATAATCGCTAGTCTATTTCATATGGTGATTAATTTATAGAATCAATGAATAATGCACACCTGTGGAGTAAAATGGAGTCTATTTCCTATGGCCACCCTTTAAGTGTTTCAGTGAATAATATACATATCTGGAATAGTCAGGAATCTCTTTCATAGGGTCACTCGTTCAGGGCCTCACTGAATAATACACCCCTGGGAAATAGTCAAGAGTCAACTTCAAATGGCTACACATTCAGGGTCTCTGTAAGTAATGAACACCTGGGGAATAGTCAGGAATATATTATATATTGCCACTTATTCAGAGCCTCAGTGAATAATGCACACCTTGGAGACAGTTAGGAGTCTATTTCATATGGACACAATTTTAGAGCCTTGCTGAATAATACACACATTGAGGAGAGTCAGGAATCTGTTTCTTATGGCCACTCACTGTAAGATTATGATGTAGAAGTCCTGTTTTGTAAAAAGTCCTGTTTTGTAAAAGAAGCTTGCTTGTAAAGGGTGTTTGGGGTGGGGAAGTGGGCAGGGAAGGATCTGTGAGCCCATGAACTGTCCATGAACTGTTGTGAGAGGCTAAGAGCTCTTGGAGTTTCAGAACGATATCTTTGAGGCTGGGAGTCTGGCCAACTCCTGGCGCCTAAGAAACAGTCAAGGACAGGGCACTTATAAAACAGATCTTCCCTGTTTACCGACTGACCCAAATATGAGTACATAAATTAGTTATGTAAGCTGATACAATAAAGGAGCCAAAGAACAAAGAGACATTGAATTGGAGTGACTTCCAGATGTGACTTGTGAATAGCTCGTGCTGCTCTCTTGCTGGTGCTGAGGTAGAGTGGTTTTTGTGTATATATACACAAAAGATCATATATATATATATATATATATATATATATATATATATATATATTATCTTTCCATCCTCCTACTTCTCTCATTAAAATTTTCTATCACTTTATTATTATTCTTGGTCTGGTGTTTTCTTCCCACGAACCTGCCTGTTAAAGAATAAAAAACCAAGTTTGGTATGCGCAGTTAGTGCAACAAATTGGTGTAGTTGGCAGGATTCGGAAAGAAGGAGGCATCATGCCTTTATTTAAGAAATATGTAGATGCTAATATGTAATTTATAATGTGCTAGGTTGGGAAGATCTGGTGTTTGCACCTTTGGCTAGGGTATGGGCTAATGGAACAGGATTGAGTGAAAATTGGAATGGTAAATTGCGATCTGCTGACCCTGTGCAGGTCCTAGAAGTCCTGGAAACAGTTCCTTTAGATAAAGGGAAGGCATTGGTAGCTATTAGTTGGCATGGCTGGATTTTGTTATCGGCTTATAGAAAGCAATACCAGGCATGCCAAGCCTTAATTCAAGAGAAATTGCAGCTAGAGAAAGAATTGGTAGATTTGCAGGGGAAATTAGCAATGTTACAGTGCCAAAATTTCATCCTTTGAAATCAAGCTAGGACTTATCAGGGAGTGGCTGAAAAAGCCGCAGTCCATTGTGCTCAATACAAGCACAGAAAGAGGAAGGGGAAAGTGAATGCAAAGATAAAACTATGTAGCAGCAGAGGTTATTGTCCCCACCACTTCTGAATGGAATAATTCTATATGGCCAGTTGAAAAATCAGATGGAACTTGGTGAATGACAGTAGATTATCAAGCATTAAATGCAGTAACTCCTCCATTACATGCTGCTGTTCCAGATACTATTTTGATAATAGAGAATATTCAAAAACGTCTTGATCAATGGTATGTGGTGTTGGATCTAGCTAATGCCTTCTTTACAATTCCAACTAACTCAGATCAAGGGAAATATTTTGCCTTCACTTGGCAGGGGAGGCAATCTACTTTTACAAGATTGCCACAAGGCTATAAACATAGCCCAACTTTGTGCCATAAAATAGCAGCTAAACATCTAGATGAATGACACTTTCCCTATATAGAAATATACTATTATATTGATGACATCATGCTACAGGGACATGATTCCCACAGCGTGTGACAAGCTGCAGAAACTTTAATTACTCATTTACAAGGTAAAGGATGGAAAATAAACCCTGCAAAAATACAGGGGCCAGCCCAGCTGTAAAATTTCTAGGTATAATGTGGGATTGCGATAATTGTAGCATCACCCCTAAAGCAAAGCAACGAATTTTCGAATTTCCAATACTAACTACAAAAAAGGAAGCCCAAAAATATATTGGCCTATTTGGATATTGGAGAAACCACATTCCTCATTTAAGTCTGTTGCTACAACCGTTATATAAAGTCACTAGGAAGAAATACACCTTTGAATGGGGACCAGATCAACAACAGGCATTTGACAAAGGAAAAGAAGCTGTACCACAAGCCTTGAATCTGTGGCCCATGAAGGAGGGGCCAATAGAGTTGATGGTTAGTACAGAAAACCAATATGCTAACTGAAGTCTTTGGCAAAAACAGGAAGGAAAACGAGTGCCCTTAGAATTTTGGTCTCATAAATTGCCTAGTACTAAACAACCATATACTCAATTCAAACAACAATTGTTAGCTGCTTATTAAGCTTTAAGTGAAACTGAATTTCTGACCTTAGGGCATGAGGTTATCATTCGACCTCAAATGCCAATTATGCAATGGGTGCTTTCTGACCCCATGTCACATAAAATAGATCATGCCAGGAAGCAAATATTATTAAATGGAAATGGTATCTTCAGAATAGAGCCAAAGCAGGCCCACAGGGTACATTGCAATTACATGAAAAAGTATTTTCTTGTCCAATTAATACTGATGATTCTACACCTCTGACCATTAAGCACATTGCAAGTAGTTATTGTTAATAATGGATATGACTCTCTTACACCATCTCAGAAGACACATGCCTGGTTTACTGATGGCTCTGCTAAATATATAGGAGCTAAAAGATACTGGAAAGTAATTGCATATAATTCTTCAACTGACATTGTTTTGGAGCATCATGGAGAAGGAGGAAGTAGCCAATATGCTGAACTATACGCTGTTTTGTTGTGTTTAAAAAAGGAACAAGGACAAGGATGCCATATTTTTACTGACTCTTGGTCGGTATATATGGGTTTGGTAACTTAAATTGAACAATGGCATGCCAATGATTGGAAAATATGGGATAAAACTTTGTGGGGGGCTAATTTATGGCAAGACATTTGGGTATTCTTGCAATGCACTAATGTTTCTGTTTTTCATGTAGATGCCCATACTGCAGTAGATTCAGCTGAAAAATTATATAATAAAAAGGCTGATGAGTTGACACGAATTAATGTTGCAGCAACCAGTTCAGAAGATTTAAAATGTGCACAATGGTACACGAACAAACAGGTCATACGGGAGCTCAGTAATTGTACAGGTGGGCACAAAAGAGAGGTGTCTATGTGCCTTTAGATGCTTGTAAAACTGTGGTTTACCAATGACCTATTTGTAATCAAGATAGATTGCAATTCGTTCCCCAAATAGTGACAGGGGAATTATCATGAGGAAAACAACCAGCTCAAATCTGGCAAATCGATTATATAGGGCCTTTACCTATGTCTAAAGGTTGTGCATATGTTTTCACCATAGTAGATACCTACTCAGGAGTGTTAATTGGCTGCCCATTCAAACGTGCTACTCAGATTAATACCATTAAAACATTAGATTTTATTATTTTATACTATGGAACCCCTTTGCAAATACAACGTGATAATGCATCACATTTTAAAGGTAAGTTCATAATTGATTATTGTGCAACTAATAATATTGAATGGATATATCATATACCCTATTATCCCCAGGCTGCAGGATTAATAGAACGAATGAATGGGCTGCTTAAAGAGAAATTAAGGAAACTGGAAAATAATTTCTATCATGGATGGAAAGATCATTTACTTACTGCCTTGTGGCAATTAAATAACAGAGTATTATCCAATCATCAAACGCCCTTACAGCGAATGATGACTCCCACTATGGAAGTACGACAACAAGCAACCACTTCCAATGAATTAACTATATCTTGGTGGAAATTCCATCCTGCTGCAATTAGACCATGGAATGCCACTAATTTGGCTGCAAGATATGATTTATTTACTTATTTGGATACTAAATTACCTAGTTCTACACAGCAAGTGATTGCCACAGGGATAGGTATGCAGATACCTCATGGATATTATGGTCAAATGGCTGCTAGATCTAGTTTAGCTCTGAAGGGAATGGTAATTCTTGGAGGAATTATTGATTCTGATTATTATAGAGAGATAAAAGTCTTGTGTTATGATATTAGTGATTCTGATATCATAGTCCCAAAAGGAAGTCGAATTGCACAAATAATTTTTCTTCTTTGCTTACACACTTCAAATTGGGCTTTGCTAAAGAAACCCCCTGATCCAACACCCCATATGAGATTTAGAAGAACCAATGGGCATGTCTGGGTTCAGACTGTCCCACATCAACTTTTGCAAGCTGGGGAAATTATAGCTAAAGGCAAAGATAATTGTGTATATGTCACGATACCCCCTAATGACACCCAAAAGTTAATTCCTACTAATCATTTAATTGAACAACCATAGTGTCTTTATGTAGGTATCAGCCTATGGATATGGAATACTGTTTCCACATATGGATGGACATTAACAACCAAGACTTACCTGAGCCCAACTTCTGAATCCAACTCTTCTGAGATATTATTACGTTGGGGCTGGAAAAACTCGTCATATCAATGACAACAAGATAATTATACCTGTCTTCCCAATAAAATTTGTTATTTCATGAATTTCACAGTACAAGGTGAAAATATGACAACCTGGCTAGTTACTGGTCGCGTTAGACCCATTTCATATAGCATAGAACCAAAAAATATTACTATAGCTACTATTGTTAATGTTTCTTGTTGCCAAGTAGATCTGCAGCATATTATGTACATGACTGATGAAGATTATAAGCAGCTTCTACAAACTCAAATAAGTGTTTTTATAATATTAGCTTATTGCCATGGTTTAATGACACTTTGTATTTAACCCCAATATATGAAACACAAAATTATACTTGGTTGCCTTTACAATTACCAGTACCCAAGATTGAAATATATTTGAATTTATCTGTGATTTTGGCACAAAGTACACGACTACATGATTACCTCCAAAAAACAGAACACCAGTTAGCGGAACATCGTTTATCCACCACTATTATAGCTAATAAATTACAAGAATATTCCCGTTGTATTGCTACAGATGCCAATCATAATTGGTATGATTGGCTATCCTCACACCCTCTGATGACTTATGATTTTGTTCCCTTGTACATTATTGTATTTGTTGCATCTCTGTATTAACCATTATTTGTTGTAATATTTGCATGTATATGTGTATTAAGTATATGTATGATGTATATTTGAGAAATCAATTTTCTTATTTACAAAAACAGGGCTGAGGGCCAAAATGTAAGATTATGATGTAGAAGTCCTCTTTTGTAAAAAAAAAAAAAAAAAAAAAAAAAAAAAGCTTGCTTGTAAAGGGTGTTTGCGGTGGGGAAGTGGGCAGGTAAGGATCTGTGAGCCCATGAACTGTTCTGAGGGGCTAAGAGCTCATGGCATTTCAGAATAATATCTTGGATGCTGGGAGTCTGGCCAACTCCTGGCGCTGAAGAAACAGTCAAGGACAGGGCGCTTATGAAACAGATTTTCTCTGTTTACCGACTGACCCAAAGATGAGTACATAAGTTAGTTATGTAAGCTGATACAATAAAGGAGCAAAAGAACACAGAGACATTGTACCAGAGCGACTTCCAGATGTGACTTGTGAATAGCCCATGCTGCTGTCTTGCCAGTGCTGAGGTAGAGTGGTTTCTGTGTATATATGTGTGTGTGTGTGTATATATATATATATATATATATATATATATATATATATATATATAACTATTGTCTTTCCATCCTCCCACTTCTCTCATTAAAATTTTCTATCACTTTATTATTGTTCTCGGTCTGGTGTTTTCTTCCCACGAACCTGCCTGTTAAAGAAAAAAGAAAACCAAGCTTGGTATGCGCAGTTAGAGCAACACTCACTGAGACTCCCAGGGAATAATGTACACTTGGGGCATTGTCAGAAGTCTATTTCATGTGGCAACTCATACAGAATCTCAGTGAATAAGACGCACCTGGGGAATAGTCAGGAGTGTATTTCATTAAGCACACATTAAGAGGCTCAGTGAATTATACACAACAGGGGAAGGATCAGGATTCATTTTCATCTGGCCTTTCACTCAGAGCTTCGTTGAATAATGCACTCCTATGAAATAATAAGGAGCCTAATTGATACAGCCACTTATTCAGAGCCTCGGTGATGAATGCACACCTGTGGGATAGTCAGGATTCCATTTCATATGGCCACTCACTCATAGCCTCAGTGAATAATGCACAAATGTACAGTACACACTAGACTATTTCATATAGCCACTCATTCAGAGATTAACTGAATAATACAAATATGGGGGATAGTCAGCATCCTATTTCATATGACCACTCATGCACAGCCTCAGTGGGTAATATGCACCTGGGAAGAGTTAGAAGTCTACTTTCATATAGCCACTCATTGACAGCCTCAGTGAATAATGCACTCCTGTGGAATAGACACTAGTCTATTTTATATGGCCAGAAAATCAAAGCCTGAATGCGTAACGCACAACTTTGGAATATTCAGTAGTCTTTTCCATATGCCCATTTATTCAGAGTCTCAGTCAATAATAAACACCTGGGGAATAGTCAGGAGTCTATTTTATATGGTCACTAACTCAAAGCCTTATTAAATAATACACACTTGTCGACTAGTCAGGAGACTTTTTCATATGGCCAAACTTTCAGAGCCTCAGTGAATAATGCATACTTGGAGAATACTCAGGACGCTGTTACATATGGCCTTTCATTCAGAGCTTCACTGAATAAAGAACACCTGTAGAGTGGTCAGAAGTATATTTAATAAAGCCACACATTCAGAGCCTCACTGAATAATATACACCTGAAGGAAAGTTAGCATTCTATTTTCTATGGCCACTGATTCAGAGCCCAACCTAAAAATGCACACCTGGGGTATACTCAGTAGTCTCTTTCTTTTTTTTTTTTTTTTTTTTTTTTATTTATTTATTTATTTATTTATTTTTATTGCATTATAGGTTTGGGGGTACATGTGCAGAACGAGCAAGATAGTTGCATAGGTACACACATGGCAGTGTGCTTTGCTGCTTTCCTCCCCTTCACCCACACTTGGTATTCATCCCCAGGCTATCCCCCCCAGCCCCTCCCTGCTGTCCCTCCCCCATTCCCCCCAACAGTCCCCAGTGTATAGTAGACTGCCTCTCTGTGTCCACATGTTCTCATTTTTCTCACCCACCTATGAGCGAGTATATGCGGTATTTCTTTTTCTGTTCTTGTGTCAGTTTGCTGAGAATGATGTTCTCCAGATTCATCCATGTCCCTACAAAGGACACAAACTCATCATTTTTGATTGCTGCATAATATTCCATGGTGTATATGTGCCACATTTTCCCAGTCCAGTCTATCATCGTTGGGCATTTGGGTTGGTTCCAGGTCTTTGCTATTGTAAACAGTGCTGCAATGAACAGTAGTCTCTTTCTTATGGCCACTCATTCAAAGCCTCCCTGAATAAAACAAACCTATAAAAACTCAGGAGTGTATTTTACATGGCCACTACTCAGAGCCTCAGTGAAGAATTATATATATCTGAGAAATACTAAGGAGTCTATTTTGTACAGCCATTTATTCAGAGACTCACTAAATAATGCACAACTGGGGAAGAGTCTGGAGTATATTTGATATGACCGTTCACCCAGTGCCTCAGTGGAAAATGCATACATGAGGAATAGTCAAGAGGCTATAGTCAGCAGTCCATTTCATATGGTCACTTGTTCAGAAATTCACAGCTGTGGAATAATACACAGCTGTGGAATAGTCAGGAGTCTATTACATAAGGCTCTCATTCAGAGCCCGTGTGAATAAAACACACCTGAAAAATAGTCAGGAGTGTATTACATATTGAAACTCATTCAGAGCCTCAGTGAATATTGCACACCTGGGGAATATACAGGAGTGAATTTCATTTGGTCATTTTTCAGGGCCTCTCTGAATAATACACACATGTGGTAGAGTCAAGAGTCTATTTCACATGGCCACTCAGTGAAAGCTTCAGGGATTAGTGCACACCTGGGGAATTGTCAGGAATGTATTTCAATTGGCCACCTATTCAGAAGCTCACTGAATAATACACACATAGGGAATTGTCAGGAGGCAATTTCATCTGGCCTCTCATGCAGAGCTTCATTAAATAATGCACTACTGTGGAGTAGTCAGCAGCCTAATTGATATAGCCATTCATTCATAGACTCTCTGAGTTATAAGCTCCTTGCAGATATTCAGAACTCTCTTTAATACGGCCACTCAGAGCCTCACTGAATAAACACACCAGTGGAAAAATCATATGGCCACTAATTCAGAATCTCATGGAGTAATGCACACCGGTGAATAAGTGAGGATTCTCTTTCATATGGCCACTCATTCAGAGCCTCCCTGAATGATACACACCTGTGGAATTCTCAAGAGTCTATTTCATATTGCCACTCATTCAGAGCCTCAGTGAATAATGCATACCTGGGGAGTACTGAGGATTCTATTGTAAATAATAGACACTTAGGGTATAGTCAATGGTCTATTTTATATGGTCACTTATTCAGAGCCTCACTGAATGATACACACCTGGCGAATAGTCATGATTCTATTTCATATGACCAGTCATTGAGAGTCAACCTGAATAATGCACACCTTGGGAATCGTCAGGTGTATCTTTCATAGGGACACTGTTTCAGAGCCTGAGTGAATAAGGCACACCTGGGCAATAGTTAGGAGTCTGTTTAACATGAACACTGATTATGAGCCTCAGTGAATAATGTAAATCAGTGGAGTACTGAGGAGACTAATTCATATCACCCGCGATTCTGAGACTCCCTGAATAATACACACATGGGGAACAATCAGTATTCTATTTCATATGGTAGGAACCCCACTCAGTAGGAACCCCACGGAATAATACACAACTGGATAATAGTCAGGAGTCTATTTTATATTGTCACTCAGGGAATCAGTGAATAATACAGACTTGTGGAATACCCAGGAGTCTATTTCACATGGTCAACACTTCAGAGCCATAGTAAATAATGCACACCAACATAATAGTTAGGAGTCTGTTTCATATGGACAGTCATTCAGTGCCTCACTAAATAATACACACCTGGGGAATCGTCAGGTTTCTATTGATACTACCACTCATTCAGAGCCTTATTGAATAACTCACAATGGGGCAATTGTCAGGAGTCTATTTTATATGAATTCTCATTCAGAACTTCAGTGAATAATGAACCCCTATGGAGTAGTCAGGATGCTTTCAAGGTAACCATGAATTAAATGTGGTTTTGCCTTGCGTGGATTTGCCTTGCCTTGTCTTGCATTGCCTTTATTTGCCTTGCCTTGCCTTGCCTTGCCTTGCCTTGCCTTGCCTTGCCTTGCCTTGCCTTGCCTTGCCTTGCCTTGCCTTGCCTTGCCTTGCTTTACCATGCCTGGGTTTGCCTTTTAGGATTTGCCTTTCCTTGCGTTGCCTTTTCTGGATTTGCCTTTTCTTTCCTTGCCTTGCCTGGACTTGCCTTGCTAGGATTTGCGTAGCCTTGCCTTGCATTGCATTGATTTGACTTGTCTGGATTTGCCTTTCCTAGACTTCCCTTACATGGATGTGCATTGCCTGACGTTGACTGGATTTGCCTGGCCTGGATTTCACATGCCTTGCAATGCCTTGCCTGTATTAGCCTTCCCTGTATTAGCCTTACCTTGCTTTGAGTTGCCTAAATTTGCCTTTCCTTGATATCCCTTGCCTTGCCTGGATTTGCCTTGCCTGGATTTTTCTTGCCTGGACTTGCCATGCCAAAATTTGCCTTGCCTTATTTTGCCTTGCCTAGATTTTCCTTGCCTTGACGTGCCTTGCTTTGACTGGATTTGCCTTGCCTTGCCTTGCCTTTTCTTGCCTTATCTGGATTTGCCTTGCCTTGCCTTTTCTTGCCTAGACTTGCATTGCCTTGCCTTGTTTTGCCAGAATTTTTCTTGAATGAATTCTACTTGCCTTACCTTTCATTGCCTTGCCTGAATTTGCCTTAATTGGATTTACCTTGTCTTGATTTGCTTGAATTTGCATTGCCTGCATTTGTCTTGCCTTGTCTTGGCTGAATTTGCCTCGCCTAAGTTTACCTTGCCTTGTCTTGACTGAATATGTCTTGCCTGGATTTGCCTTGCCGTGCCTTGCCTTGCCTGGATTTATCTTGCCTAGATTTGCCTGCCTGGACATGTCTGGATTTCCCTTGCCCGGATTTGCCATGCCTTGTGTGGCCTAAATTTGCCTACCTCCGATTTGTCTTGGCTTCCTGTGCCTGGATTTGTCTGACCTGGATTTGCCTTGTCTTGCCTTGCTTGGATTGGTTTTACCTGAATTTGCCTTCCCTTGCCTTGCCTGGATTTGCCTTGCTTGGATTTGCTTTTTTTTTTGTTCTGCCTTGCCTGGATTTGCCCTTATAGTCTGAATTTGCCTTGCTTTGCCACGCCTTGCCTGGTTTTGTCTTGTCGTGCCTTGCCTTGCCCTGCCTGGATTTGTCTTGCCTTGTCTTGCCCGAATTTGTTTTGCCCATATTTGCCTTGGATTGCCTTGCCTAGATTTGCCTTGCTGGGATTTGCCTTGCCTGGCCTTGACTGAATTTTGTCTCTCCTGGATTAGCCTTGCCTTGCCTTTCCTGGATTTGCATTACTTTGTTTCGCCTGTATTTGCCTTTCCTTGCCTTGCTTGAATGTGCCTTGACTTGATGTGTATTGTCTTCTCTTGCCTAGATTTGCCTTTACTTGCCTTATCTTGTCTTGCATGGATTTAGTTTTCCTTTTCTGGATATTTATTGCCTTGCCTTGTCTTGCCTGGTTTTGTCTTCTCTTGTCTTGTCTTGTCTTGTCTTGTCCTGTCCTGTCCTGTCCTGTCCTGTCCTGTCCTGTCCTGTCTTGTCTTGCCTTGCCTGATTTTCCTTGTGTTTCCTTTCCTTGCCTGAATGTGTCTTGCCTTACCTTGCCTTGCCATGCCTTGCCTCGATTTTACTTGCCTCGATTTGCCTTTCCCTGCATTTGCTTGCCTGGTTTCGCCTTGCCTGGTTTTGCCTTGCCTTGCCTGGATTTGCCTTTTCTGGATTTGCTTGCCTTGCCTTGCCTGGATTTGCCTTTTCTGGATTTGCTTGCTTTGCCATGCCTGGATTTGCCTTGTCTTGCCTTGCCTTGCTTGAAATTGCCTTGCTTGGATTTGCCTTGTGTTGACTTGCCTAGATTTGCCTTGCCTTGCCTTGTTTAAATTTGCCTTGCCTGGTTTTGTTTTGCCTTGCCTTGCCTTGATTTGCTTTGCCATGCCTTGCCTTGCCTGAATTTGCCTTTTCTTTCCTTAACTTGCCTGGATTTGCCTTGTTTGGATTTGCCTTGCCTTGCCTTGCCTGGATTTGCCTTGCCTTTCCTTAACTTGACTGGATATGCCTTGCCTAAATTTGCCTTGACTTGCCTTTGTTTGTCTGGCTTTGCCTTACTGGGACTTACTGTGCCTTTCCTTACATTGCCTGAATTTTTTTTGACTGGATTTGGCTTGTCTGGATTTGCCTGGTATTGCCTTGACTGCATTTGCATTACCTAGATTTACCTTGCATTGCCTTGCCTGAATTTTCCTTGCCTGGATTTGCCTTGTCTTGCCTTTCCTGGATTTGCCTTGCCTGGATTTGTTTTACCTTGCATTTTCTAGATTTGCCTTCCCTGGAATTGCTTTGTATTGCCTTGCCTGGATTTTCCATGCCTGGATTTGCCTTGAATTGTGTTGCCTAAATTTTTCTTGCCTGGAGTTGCCTTGCCTTGCCTTGTCTGGATTTAACCTGCCTGGATTTGCCTTGTCTTGCCTTGCCTTGCCTTTCCCTGCATGGATTTGCCTTGCCAAGATATGCCTTAATTTGCCTTTCCTGAATTTGCCTTGCCTGGGTTTGTGTTCCCTTGCCTTGAGTGGATTTGCCTTGTCTGGATTTGCCTTGCCCTGAGTTGCCTAGATTTGTTTTGCCTGGATTTGTCTTGCCTTGCCTCATTTAAAATTGCCTTGCCTAAATTTGTCTTGCCTTACCTTGTCTGGATTTGCTTTTCTATGCCTTGCCTTGCCTAGATTTGCCTTGCTTTCTTGCCTAGCCTGGATTTTCCTTACCTCTATTTTGTGCCTTGTTTTACCTTGCCTATATTTGCCTTACTTGTATTTGCCTTGCCATCCGTTGCCTGGGTTTGCCTTGCCTGGATTTGATTTTTGATGCCTTGCCTGAAATTGCCTTGCCAGGATATGCCTTCACTTGTTTTGCCTGTATTTACTTTGCCAGAATTTGCCTTGTCTTGTTTTGCCTTGCCTTGCCTGGAATTGCCTTGTTTTAATTTGCCCTGCCCGGATTTGCCTTGCCTTCCATTTCCTGAAATTCCCTTGCCAGCATATGCCTCATTTAGCCTTGCCTGGATTTGCCTTGTTTTGCCTCGCCTGTATTTGCCTTTCTTTGATTTGCCTTGCCTTGCCTTACCTGGAATTGCTTGCTTGAAATTCTTTTGATTTGTGTTCTCTGGATTTGCCTTGCCTTGTGTTGCTTTACCTTTCCTGGATTTGTCTTGCCTAAATTTGCCTTGGTTTGCCTTGCGTTGCCTGGATTTGCCTTTCCTTTCCTTGCAGTTTCTAGCCTGGATTTGCCTTGCCTTGCCTTGCCTGGATTTGTCTCACCTGAATTTGCCTTGCTTGCCTTGCTTAGGTTTGTCTTGTTTTGCCTTTCGTTGCCTGAATTTGCCTTGCCTGAATTTATTTTGCATTACCTTGCCTTGCTTGTGTTTGGCTTGCCTAAATTTGTCTTACCTTGTCTTGCCTTGCCTGGATTTGATTTGCCTAAATTTGGATGAGTTATTTTGTTTTTCCTGGATTTGCCAAGCCTGGATTTGCCTTCCCGTGCCTTGTCTGGATTTGCTTGTTTAGATTTGCCTTGCCTTGCCTGGCCTTGCCTTGATTTACCTTCCTTGGATTTACCTTGCCTAAACCTTGGCGGGACTTGTATTACCTGGATTTCCCTTGCTTTTCTTCCCTTGCCTGGATTTACCTTCCTTGAATTTGCCTTGCCTGAACCTTGGCGGGATGTGCCTTGCCTGAATTTTTCTTGCTTTTCTTGCCTTGTCTTCTCTTGTCTGAATTTGCTTTGCCTAGATTTTCCCTGTTTTTCATTGTTTGGATTTTCTATGCCTGGATTTGCTTTGCCTTGCCTTGCCTGAATTTGCCTTGGCTAAATTTTCCTTGTCTTGTCTTCCCTACATTTACCTTGCCTGGGTTTGTCTTGTCTATATTTGTCTGGATTTGTTTTGCCTAAATTTGCTTTCATTGCCTTGCCTGGATTTGCCTTCCCTGGATTTTATTAGCCTTGCCTTGTATGCATTTACCTTGACTTGTTTTGCCTTGCCTGAATTTGCCTTTCCTAAATTTGTCTTGTTTTGCCTTCCTGATTTTGCCCTGCTTGGATTTGCCTTGCCTTGCCTTGCCTGGCCTTCACTTTTCTTGATTTGCTTGCCGGAATTTTCCTTTTCTTGCCTTTCCTTGCCTCATTTTGCCTTGTATTGCCTTGCCTTGACTTGCCTGAATTTGCCTTGCCTGGATTTTGATGCGTTGCTTTGCCTTGTCTGGATTTTCCAAGCCTGGATTTGCCTTGCCTTGTGTTGCCTGGATTTGCCTTGCTTGGATTAGCCTTGCCTTGCCTGGTCTTGCTTCGATTTGCCTTGCGTGGATTTGTCTTGACTGAATCTTGGCTGGATTTTCCTTGCCTGATTTTTTTTGCTTTTCTTGCCTTGCCAGAATTTGCATTGCCTTACCTTTCTTGAATTTCTCTTGCCTGAATTTGCCTTGCCTTGACTTTACTGGATTTGTCTTGCCTAGATTTGGCTTTCCTTGCCTTGCCTGGATTTGCCTTGACTCGATGTTTCTTGCCTTGTTCTGCCTGGATTTGCCTTGCCTTGCCTTGCTTCGATTGTCTTTGCCTTGCCTTGCCTGCATTTTTCTTGCCTGAACATTACTATCCTTGCTTTTCGTTGCCTGAATTTGCCTTACTTGTATTTGCCTTGCCATGCTTGAATTTGCCTTGCATGTATTTTCGTTGTTTTTTTGTTTTCTTGCCTTAATTTGCCTTGCCTGTGTTTACCTTACCTTGCTTGCCTTGCCTGGATTTTCCTCACCTGAATATTTTTTGCCCTGCCTTGCCTGGATTTGCCTTGCCTTGATTTGCCTTACCTTGCCTCTCCTTTCCTGTATTTGCCTTTCTTAAATTTCCCATGTCTTGCCTAGATTTGCGTTGCCTGGATTTTCCTTGCCTTTCTGGTTTGCCTGGATTTGCCTTGCCTGGATTTGCCTTACCTTGCCTTTCCTGGGCTTCCCTTGACTTGCCTTGCCTGGATTTACCTTGTTTTGCATTGCCTAAATTTTCCATGCCTGCATTTGCTTTGTCTTGCCTTGCCTGGATTTTCCTTGCCTTGTCTTTACTGGACTTGTCTTGCCTGGATTTGGCTTGCCTTGCCGTGCCTGGATTTGCCTTGCCTCGATTTTTCTTGCCTCATTCTGCCTGGATTTGCCTTCCTTGCCTTGCCTTGCCTGGATTTGCCTTGCCTAAACTTTACTATGCTTGCTTTTTGTTGCCTGAATTTACCTTACTTGAATTTGCCTTTCCATGCTTGAATTTGCCTTGCATGTATTTCCGTTGCCTTTTGTTTTTTTCGCCTGAATTTGCCTTGCCTGGGTTTACCTTGCCTTCCTTGCCTTGCCTAGATCTTTTTTACCTAAATTTTTTGCCCTGCTTTGCCTGGATTTGCCTTGCCTTGATTTTCCTTACCTTGCCTCTCCTTTCCTGCATTTGCCTTTCTTAAATTTCCCATGTCTTGCCTAGATTTGCCTTGCCTGGATGTGCCTTGCCTTTCTTGCTTTGCCTGGATTTACCTTGCCTGGATTTGCCTTACTTTGCCTTTTATGGATTTGCCTTTTATGGATTTGCCTTGCCTTGGCTTGCCTTGACTTTCCTTGCCTGGATTTTCCTTGTTTTGCATTGCCTGGATTTTCGATGCCTGCATTTGATTTGTCTTGCCTTGCCTGAATTTGCCTTGCCTTGTCTTTTTTACCTTTATTTTGCCTGGATTTGTCTTTCCTAGATTTGGCTGGATTTGCCTTGCCTGTATTTGCCTTTCCTTGCCTTGCCTGAATTTGCCTTTCCTGGATTTGTCTAGCCTTCTCTTGCCTGCATTTACATTGACTTGACTTGCTTACCTGAAATTGCCTTCGCTGGATTTACCTTGCCTTGCCTTGCTTGGATTTGCCTTGTTTGCCTTGTCTGGATGTGCCTTGCCTTGCCTTGCCTTGCCTAAATTTGACTTGCTATGCCTTGCCTTGCCCTCACTTATCTTGATGTTCCTTGCCTGGATTTTCTGTGTATTGCCCTGCCTTGCCTCGTTTTGTTTTGCATTGCCTTTCCTTTACCTGCCTGTATTGTCCTTGCCTGGATTTGCCTTGCTTTGCTTCGCCTTGCCTGGATTTGCCTTGTCTTGTCTTGTCTCCTTTTCTTCATTCGCCTTACCTTGCCTTGCTTTTCCTTGATTTGGCTTGAATTTATTGGTCTTGCCTTGCCTTGCCTAGCCTGGATTTTTCTTGATATTTTTTAATTTTTTTAATTTTTATTGCATTATAGGTTTTGGGGTACCGGTGCAGAACGTGCAAGATAGTTGCATAGGTACACACATAAAAGTGTGTTTTGCTGCCTTCCTCCCCTTCACCCACACTTCGCATTTATCCCCAGGCGATTACTCCCCAGCCTCCCCATGCTGTCCCTCCCCAATTCCCTCCAATAGACCCAGTGTGTAGTAGATCCCCTCCTAGTGTCCATGTGTTCTCAGTTTTCTCACCAGCCTATGAGCGAGAATATGTGGTATTTCTTTTTCTGTTCTTGTGTCAGTTTACTGAGAATGATGTTCTCCAGATTCATCCATGTCCTTACAAAGGACACAAACTCATCATTTTTGATTGCTGCATAATATTCCATGGTGTATATGTGTCACATTTTCCCAGTCCAGTCTATCATCCATGGGCATTTGGGTTTGTTCCAGGTCTTTGCTATTGTAAACAGTGCTGCAATGAACATTCGTGTGCATGTGTCCTTATACTAGAAAAATTTGTAGTCCTTTGGATATATACCGAGTAATGGGATTGCTGGGTCAAATGGAATTTCTATTTCTAGGTCCTTGAGGAATCGCCACACTGTCTTCCACTATGGTTGAACTAATTTACACTCCCACCAACAGTGTAAGAGTGTTCCTCTTTCTCCACATCCTCTCCAGCATCTGCTGTCTCCAGATTTTTTAATGATCGCCATTCTAACTGGCCTGAGATGGTATCTCAATGTCGTTTTGATTTGCATCTCTCTAATGACCAGTGATGATGAGCATTTTTTCATGTGTTTTTTGGACTCATGTATGTCTTCTTTTGTAAAGTGTCTGTTCATATCCTTTGCCCATTTCTGAATGGGTTTGTTTGTTTTTTTCCTGTAAATCTGTTTGAGTTCTTTGTAAATTCTGGATATCAGCCCTTTGTCAGATGCGTAAACTGCAAAGAGTTTTTTCAATTCTGTTCATTGCCGATTAACTCTACTGACTGTTTCTTTTACCATAAAAAAGCTGTGGAGTTTGATTAGGTCCCATTTGTCTATTTTGCCTTTTGGTAACAATGCTTTTGGTGTTTTGGTCATGAAGTCCTTGCCTACTCCTATGTCTTGAATGGTTTTTCCTAGATTTTCTTCTATTGTTTTTATGGTGTCAGGTCTTATGTTTAAGTCTTTAATCCATCTGGAGTTAATTTTAGTGTAAGGTGTCAGGAAGGGGTTCAGTTTCTGCTTTCTGCACATAGCTAGCCAGTTTTCACAACACCATTTCTTAAACAGGAAATTCTTTCCCCAATTGCTTGTTTTTGTCTGGTTTATCAAAGATTATATGGTTGTGTATATGCTGAGTTGCCTCCAATAACTCTGTTCTGTTCCATTGGTCTATATCTCTGTTTTGGTACCAGTACCATGCTGTTTTGATTACTGTAGCCTTCTAGTATAGTTTGAAGTCTGGTAGTGTGATGCCTCCCGCTGTGTTCTTTTTGCTTAGAATTGACTTGGCTATGCGGGCTCTTTTTTGTTTCCATATAAAATTCATGGTGGTTTTTTCCAGTTCTGTGAAGAAATTCAATAGTAGTTTGATGAGGATAGCATTGATTGTGTAGATTACTTTGGGCAGTATAGCCATTTTCACGATATTGATTCTTCCTAACCACGAACATGAAATGTTTCTCCATCTGTTTGTGTCCTCTCTTATTTCGTTGAGCAGTGGTTTGTAGTTTTCCTTAAAGAGGTCCCTTACATTCCTTGTGAGTTGTATTCCTAGGTATTTTATTTTCTTTGTAGCAATTGTGAATGGCAGTTCGTTCTTGATTTGGTTCGTTTTAAGTCTGTTATTGCTGTATAGGAATGCTTGTGATTTTTGCACATTGATTTTATATCCTGAGACTTTGCTGAAGTTGCTTATCAGTTGCAGGAGCTTTTGGGCTGAGGTGATGGGGTCTTCTAGGTGTACAATCATGTCGTCTGCAAATAGAGACAATTTGTCTTCCACCTTTCCTATTTGAATCCACTTTATTTCTTTTTCTTGCCTGATTGCTCTGGCTAGAGCTTTCAGTACTACGTTAAATAGGAATGGTGAGAGAGGACATCCTTGTCTAGTGCCGGATTTCAAAGGGAATGCTTCCAGTTTTTGCCCATTCAGTATGATATTGGCTGTTGGTTTGTCATAAATAGCTTTTATTACTTTGAGATATATTCCATCAATACCAAGTTTATTGAGGGTTTTTGGCATAAAATGCTGTTGAATTTTGTCAAATGCCTTCTCTGCCTCAATTGAGGTAATCATGTTGTTTTTGTTTTTGGTTCTGTTTATGTGGTGAATTACTTTTATAGACTTGCATATGTTGAAACAGCCTTGCATCCGTGGGATGAATCCTACTTGATCATGATGGATACGTTTTTTAATGTGCTGTTCCAATCGGTTTGCCAGTATTTTATTGAAGATTTTTGCATCTATGTTCATCATGGATATTGGCCTGAAGTTTTCTTTTTTTGTTGAGTCTCTGCCGGGTTTTGGTATCAGAATGATGTTAGTCTCATTAAATGATTTGGGAAGGGTTCCCTCTTTTTGAATTATTTGGAATAGTTTCAGAAGGAATGGTACCAGATCCTCTTTGTGTGTCTGGTAGAATTCAGCTGTGAACCCACCTGGACCTGGGCTTTTATTGTGTGGTAGGCTCTTAATTGCTGCCTCAACTTCAGACCTTGTTGTTGGTCTAATCATAGTTTCAGCTTCCTCCTGGTTTAGAGTTGGGAGGACACAGGCGTCCAGGAATTTATCCATTTCTTCCTGGTTTACTAGTTTACGTGCATAGAGTTGTTTGTAGTATTCTCTGATGAGGGTTTGAATTTCTGTGGAATCTGTGGTGATTTCCCCATTATCGTTTTTTATTGCATCTATTTGGTTGTTCTCTCTTTTCTTTTTTATCAGTCTGGCTAGTGATCTCTCTATCTTGATCTTTTTGAAAAACAAGCTCTTGGATTTATTGATTTTTTGAAGGGTTTTTCTTGTCTCTATCTCCTTCAGTTCTGCTCTGATCTGAGTTGTTTCTTGTCTTCGGCTAGGTTTTGAGCTTTTTTGATCTTGCTCCTCTAGCTCTTTCAATTTTGTCGATAGGGGGTCAATTTTGGATCTCTCCACTCTTCTCATGTGGGCACTTATTGCTATATATTTTCCTCTACAGACTGCTTTAAATGTGTCCCAGAGATTCTGGTACGTTTTGTCTTTGTTCTCGTTGGTTTCAAAGAACTTCTTTATTTCTGCCTTCATTTCATTGTTTATCCAATCAACATTTAAGAGCCTGTTGTTCAGTTTCCATGAAGCTGTGGGTTCTGAGTTATTTTCTGAGTTCTGAGTTCCAACTTGTTTGCACTATGGTTTGAGAGCCTGCTTTTATGATTTCAGTTGTTTTGCATTTGCTGAGGAGTGCTTTACTTCCAATTATGTGGTCAATTTTGAAGTAGGTGTGATGTGGTGCTGAGAAGAATGTGTATTCTGTGGATTTGGGGTGAAGAGTTCTGTAAATGTCTCTCAGGTTTGCTTGTTCCAGGTCTGAGTTCAAGTCCTGGATATTCTTGTTAATTTTCTGTCTCATTGATCTGTCTGATATTGAGAGTGGAGTGGTAAAGTCTCCCACTATTATTGTGTGGGAGTCTAAGTCTCTTTGTAAGTCATTAAGAACTTGCCTTATATATCTGGGTGCTCCTGCATTGGATCCATATATATTTAGAATCATTAGCTCTTTTGTTGTATCGATCATTTTACCATTATATAATGACCTTCTTTGTCCCTTTTGATCTTTTTTGCTTTAAAATCTATTTTATCAGAGACGAGAATTGCAACTCCTGCTTTTCTCTTGCTCTCCATTTGCTTGGTAAATCTTCCTCCATCCCTTTATTTTGAGACTTTGTGTATCTTTGCGTGTGAGTTGGGTTTCCTGGATACAGCACACCGATGGGTATTCGTTTTTTATCCAATTTTTCAGTCTGTGTCTTTTGAATGGTGCATTTAGCCCATTTACATTTAGAATTAACATTGTTAAATGTGAATTTAATACTGGCATTTTGCTGCTAGCTGGCTGTTTTGCCCATTGGTTCATGTACATTCTTGATCTTGTTGATGCTTTTTAGCATTTGGTATGCTTTTAAGATGGTTGGTATTGGTTGTATTTTTCTATGTGTAGGTTCTCTTTCAAGAGCTCTTGTTAAGCAGGCCTAGTGGTGACAAATTCTCTGAGTACTTGCTTATTCGTGAAGGATTTTATTTTTCCTTCACTTATGAAGCTCAGTTTTTTTTTTTTTTTTTTTTTTTTTTTTTTTTTTTTTTTTTTTTATTGCATTATAGGTTTGGGGGTACATGTGCAGAACGAGCAAGATAGTTGCATAGGTACACACATGGCAGTGTGCTTTGCTGCTTTCCTCCCCTTCACCCACACTTGGTATTCATCCCCAGGCTATCCCCCCCAGCCCCCCCCTGCTGTCCCTCCCCCATTCCCCCCAACAGTCCCCAGTGTATAGTAGACCGCCTCTCTGTGTCCACATGTTCTCATTTTTCTCACCCACCTATGAGCGAGTATATGCGGTATTTCTTTTTCTGTTCTTGTGTCAGTTTGCTGAGAATGATGTTCTCCAGATTCATCCATGTCCCTACAAAGGACACAAACTCATCATTTTTGATTGCTGCATAATATTCCATGGTGTATATGTGCCACATTTTCCCAGTCCAGTCTATCATCGTTGGGCATTTGGGTTGGTTCCAGGTCTTTGCTATTGTAAACAGTGCTGCAATGAACATTCGTGTGCATGTGTCCTTATAGTAGAACGATTTATAATCCTTTGGATAGATACCCAGTAATGGGATTGCTGGGTCAAATGGAATTTCTATTTCTAGGTCCCTGAGGAATCGCCACACTGTCTTCCACAATGGTTGAACTAATTTACACTCCCACCAACAGTGTAAGAGTGTTCCTATTTCTCCACATCCTCTCCAGCATCTGCTGTCTCCAGATTTTTTAATGATCGCCATTCTAACTGGTGTGAGATGGTATCTCAATGTGGTTTTGATTTGCATCTCTCTAATGACCAATGACGATGAGCACTTTTTCATATGTTTGCTGGCCTCATGTATGTCTGCTTTCGTAAAGTTTCTGTTCATATCCTTTGCCCATTTTTGAATGGGCTTGTTTGTTTTTTTCCTGTAAATCTGTTTGAGTTCTTTGTAAATTCTGGATATCAGCCCTTTGTCGGATGCGTAAACTGCAAAGATTTTTTCCCATTCTGATGGTTGCCGATTCACTCTAGTGACTGTTTGTTTTGCTGTGCAGAAGCTGTGGAGTTTGATTAGGTCCCATTTGTCTATTTTGGCTTTTGTTGCCAATGCTTTGGGAGTTTTGTTCATGAAGTCCTTGCCTACTCCTATGTCCTGAATGGTTTTGCCTAGATTTTCTTCTAGGGTTTTTATGGTGTCGGGTCTTACGTTTAAGTCTTTAATCCATCTGGAGTTAATTTTAGTGTAAGGTGTCAGGAAGGGGTCCAATTTCTGCTTTCTGCACATGGCTAGCCAGTTTTCCCAGTTTTACTGGATATGAAATTCTGGGTTGAAAGTTCTTTTCTTTAAGGATGTTGATTATTGGACCCTACTCCCTTCTGGCTTGCAGAGTGTCTGCTGAGAGATATGCTGTGAGTCTGATGGGCTTCCCTTTATGGGTGATCCGACCTTTCTCTCTGGCTGCCCTTAGTATTTTCTCCTTCATTTCAACCCTGGTGAATCTGACGATTATGTGCCTTGGGGTTGCTCTTCTTGCGGAGTATCTTTGTGGTGTTCTCTGTATTTCCTGGAGTTGAGTATTGACCTGTCTTGCTAGGTTGGGGAAATTTTCCTGGATAATATCCTGAAGAGTATTTTCCAGCTTGGATTTATTCTCTTCATCACATTCTGGTACACCTATCAAACGTAGGTTGGGTCTCTTCACATAGTCCCACATTTCTTGGAGATTTTGTTCATTCCTTTTTGCACTTTTTTCTCTAATCTTGATTTCTCATTTTATTTCATTGAGTTGATCTTTGACTTTTGATATTCTTTCTTCTGCTTGGTCAATTCGTCTGTTGAAACTTGTACATGCTTCGTGAAATTTTCGTGTTGTGTTTTTCAGCTCCTTCAATTCATTCATATTCCTTTCTAAGTTGTCCATTCTTGTTATCATTTCCTCGAATCTTTTTTCAAATCTTTTTTTCAAGGTTTTTAGTTTCTTTGCACTGATTTAGAAGATATTCTTTTAGCTCATTGAAGTTTCTCATTATCCACTTTCTGAAGTTCGATTCCGTCATTTCCTCACACTCATTCTCCGTCCGGCTTTGTTCCCTTGCTGGTGAGGAGTTTTGGTCCTTTGTAGGAGGTGAGTTGTTTTGGTTTCGGGTGTTTTCCTTCTTTGTGCGCTGGTTTCTTTCCATCTTTATGAATTTATCCACCTGCCGTCTTAGTAGTTGCTGATTTTTCAATTGGGTCTCTGAGTGGACGCCCAGATTGTTGATGATGAAGTATTTCTCTTACTTAGTTTTCCTTCTAATTGTCTAGCCCCTCTGCTGTACGAGTGCTGAGTTCCACTCCAGGCCCTGCTTGTCTGAGGTACACCTGTAGCAGCTGTGGAACAGTAAGGGATGCTACCAGTTTATTCTTCTGCTATCTTTGTTCCAGAATGATGCCCGCCAAATGTCAGTCTGATTAGTCCTTTTTTTGGCGTGACTCTTTGGATATACGGGGGTCAGGGAGTTGCTTGAGGGGATGGTCTGTGCTTTATAGGAGCTCCAGTGCTAAGCTGTGAGCTCAGTTGTTCATTCAGGGTTGTTGGGAGGATGTGTTTATGTCTGCTGCAACAGAACTCATAAAACCCCCTTTTTCCCCCTTAGATGCTCTGTCTCAGGGAGTTGGGGCTTTCTTTATGAGTATCTGTTGCACTGTCCTGCCTGGCTAGGAGGTAGTCTATTCACTATTTGCCTGCCAAGGGTTTGCCCTGCTAGCGCAGGTCTGCCCTGCTGCCACGGGGATCTGTTCTACTGTGGTGCACTGCACCCTGCTGATGGAGTCTCTCTTTTATGGTGGGTTGCCTCTGCAACAGCAGGCTTTATCAGCACTGGGTGGTACTTCAGTAGGGGCAGATTGCATCCCTAGTGGCAGACGCCCTTCCCCCACTGGGCTGCACCATCCTAGATTCAAGTGTGCTGGCAGCAAAACTCTCAGCCCTGAGTGCCTCTAATCGCCGCCCTGCCTGTCCCTGTGAGGGTGGGACCTGCTGAGCCCAATCATCCAGCTCCCTTCCTTAGAGGCTGTCCTCTCCCTCCCTCTCTCTTCCTCTCCCCAAGCTGTATGGTAAACTCTCTCACTGGCGCCCAATTAGCCTGCTGATAGGGCACTGGGATTTGTGCGATCTCCCGTGCCGCTGCCCACTGCACCAGCTCAGATCACGCTTCCCAGGAATTTTCTGGCCTGGCTCATTGTCCCAGTCCCATTCAATCAGATGAACATGCCAATCTGCGCTTCCAAATCTCAGATTGCTGGTTTAACAGGGCACCCAGACAAGTGAGTTTTGTGCTGGGTGCCACTCTGCTGCAGTGCCAGCTGAACCAGCTGCGTGAGCTGGCTGCACTGGCGTCCCATATCTCTCCCACACCTGGGAATTTCAACGTTCTGTGGGCAAAAAAGGTCCATCCGAGAATGCGGCTAGGACTCACCCTCTGTGTCTTCACTGAGAGCTGCAATCCTGAGTCACCTTTACGACGCCATCTTGGAAGCAGCGTCCAATTTTTCTTGATTTTATTTGCCTTGTCTGTGTTTGCCTTGCCTTGTCTTTCCTGGATTTTCCATGGCTGTATTGGCCTTACCTTGCCTTGCCTTGCCTGGATGTGCCTTGTCTGGATTTGTTTTGCCTTGCTGAATTTTCCTTGCCTTCTTTTGCCCTGTCTGGAGTTTTCTTGTCTGGATTTGCCTTACCTTGCTTTGCCTGGATTTGCCTTGCCTTGCCTTGCCTGGATTTACCATTCCTGGATTTGCCTTGTTTTGCGTTGCCTGGATATTTTTTTCCTGGATTTGCTTTCTTTTTACTTGCCTTGATTTGCCTTGCCTGGATTTGCCTTGCATTTCCTTGCCTGGATTTGTTTTGTCTTGCTTTGCTTGGACTTTCCTTGCCTGGATTTGATTGACGTTGCCTCTTCTTGCCTGGCTTTGCCTTGATTGGATTTGCCTTTCCTTGCTTGCTTTGCCTAGATTGGCCTTATCTTGCCTTGCCTGAATTTACCTTACCTGGGCTTGCCTTTTCCTGCCTTGTCTTGATTTGCCTTGCCTGAATTTGCCTTGTTTTGTGTTGCCTGGATTTTCCATGCCTGGATTTGCTTTGCCTCAAATTGCCTAAATTTTTCTTGCCTTATCTTCCCTCTCATTACCTTGCCTGGATTTTTTTTTTTGCCTAGAATTGCCTGTATTGGCCTTGACTTAATTTGCCATTTTATGCCCTGACTGGATTTGTCTATTCTGGATTTACTTAGCCTAGCCTTACCTGGATTAACTTTACTCGACTTTCCCTGCCTGGAATTGCCTTCACTGGATTTGCCTTGCATTGCCTTGCCTGAATTTGCCTTGTTTTGGCTTGCCTGGATTTTCCTTGCCTTACCTAAATTTGCCTTGCTTGGATTTGCCTTGCCTTTCCTGAATATTACTTGCCTGGATTTTTCTAGTCTTGCCTTGCCTTGCCTCGTTTTGCCTTGTGTTGCTTTGCCTTGACTTTCCTGGATTTGCCTTGCCTCTATTAGAATGCGTTGCTTTGCCTTGCATAGTTTTGCCTTGCCTAATTTTGCCTTGCCTGTATTAGAATGCGTTGCTTTGCCTTGCGTGGTTTTGCCTTGCCTAATTTTGCCTTGCCTTGCCTTGCCTGGATTTGTCTTGCCTTGCATGGCCTTCTTCCCTGGATTTGCCTTGCCTTGCCTGGGTTTGCCTGGAATTTTCTTGACTTTATTGGCCTTCTATTGCCTTGGATAGACTAGATTGGCTGTGGTTGAATATATTTAGCCTTGCCTGGATTTACACTGCCTGGATTTGCCTTGTATTGCCTTGACCGTATTTGCCTTACCTTGATTTGTCTTGCCTTGCCTTGCCTGTATTTTCCTTGCCTTGCCTTTCATTGCCTGGATTTGCCTCTTCTTGCCTTGGCTAAATTTGTTTTGCCTGGATTTGCCTTGTATTGCCTTGTCTGGATTTATTTTGCCTGGGTTTGCCTTCCCTTGCCTTGACAGGATTTGCCTTGTCTGGATTTGCCTCAATTTGGTATGCCTGGATTTGATTTCTCTGGATTTTCCTTGCCTTGCCTGGACTTATCTTTTCTAGATTTGACTTGCTTGCCTTTCCTTGATTTGTCTTGCTATGCCTTTCCTTGCCTGGATTTGCCTTGACTTGTTTTGCCTTAACTGGATTTGCCTTGCCTGGATTTTTTTGCTTTACCTTTCTATGCCTGGATTTGCATTGCCAGGATTTGCCTTGCCTTGCCTTGCCTGGATTTCCTTTTTCTCAATTTGCCCTGCCTAAATTTGCCTTGCCTGAAATTTCCTTGCCTGGATTTGCCTTGTTTTGCCTCGCCTGAATTTGCCTTGCCTTGTCTTGCCTTGCCTTCCCTGGATTTGTCTTGCATGGATTTACCTTGCCTTGTTTTGCCTTTATATATATATATATATATATATATATATATATATATATATATTTGCTTTGCCTGGATTTTCCTTGCCTGGATTTGCTTGGCTTACCTTGTCTTGCCTGGATTTGCCTTTTCTGGATTGTTTTTCCTTTCCTTGCCTTGTCTTGCCTGGATTTTCCTTTCCTGGATTTTCCTTGTCTTGCCTTGCCTGGATTTGCCTCGCCTGGATTTGCTTTGCCTTGCCTTGACTGTATTTTCCTTTCCTTTCATTTCCTTTCCTTTCCTTTCCTTTCTTTTCCTTTCCTTTCCTTTCCTTTTTCCTTTCCTTTTTTCCTTTTCTTTATTTTTCTTTCCTTTCCTTTATTTTTCTTTTCTTTCCTTTCCTTTCTGTTTTTTTCCTTTTCTTTTCTTTTCTTCTTTCCTCTCTTTTCCTTTCCTTTCCTTTCCTTTTCTTTCTTTTCCTTTTCTTTTCTTTCCTTTCCTTTCTTTTCCTTTCCTTTTCTTTCTTTTCTTTCCTCTCCTCTCCTTTTTTCCTTTCCTTTCCTTTCTTTTCCTTTCCTTTCCTGTCCTTTCCTTTCCTTTCCTTTTCTTTCCTTTCTTTTCTTTTCTTCCTTTATTTGCCTTTTCTGAATTTACCTTGCCTTAGCTTGCATAGCCTGTGTTTGCCTTGCCTGGATTTGACTTACTTTGCCTTGCCTTGCCTGCATTTGCCTTGACTTGCCTTCTGTGGACTTGAATTTACTAAATTGGCCTTGCTTTCCTTGACTGGATTTGCCTTGCCTGGATTTAGCTTGTCATGCCTTGCCTGGATATGCATTGCCTGAATTTGCCTTGCCTTCCCTTGCCCTGCCTCGTTTTTTTTTTTTTTTTTTTTTGCCTGGATTTCTTTTACCTTGCATTGCCTGGATTTGCCTTGGCTGGATTTGTCTTTTCTTTTCTTGCCTGTATTTGCCATGCCAGAATTTTCCTTGCCTTGTGTTGCCTGAATTTTTCTTGCCTGAATTTGCTTTCTTTGTCTTGCCAAAATTTGACTGGCCTGGGTTTGCCTTGCCTTGCCTTTCCTAAATTTATTTTGCCCGAATTTGTTTTGCCTTGCTTTGCATGTATTTGCCTTTCTTTTGCCTTGTGTGGATTTCTCTTGCCTGGATGTGCATTGCCTTGCCTTGCCCTGCCTTGCTTTGCGTAGATTTGCATTACCTTGTCTTGTCATGCCTGGATTTTCTTTGCCTTTTTTCTTGCCTTACGTTTCTTTACCTTTTATTGATTTGCCTTGCCTGCATTTGTCTTGCCTAGCCTTGGCTTAATTTGCCTTACCTGGGTTTGCCTTGCCTTGCCTTGAATTGCCTGGATTTGCCTTGCCTTGTTTTGCCTTGTCTTTCCTATTTTTGCCTTTCCTGGATTTGCCTTGCCTTGCCTTTTCTGGATTTGCCTTGCCTCGGCTTGCCACGATTTGCATTGCCTATATTTGTTTTGTCTTGCTTTTCCTGTATTTGCCTTGCCTTGCCTTGCCTGAATTTGCCTTGCCTCAACTTGCCTGGATTTGCCTTGCCTCAACTTGCCTGGATTTGTCTAGCCTTCTTTTGCCTTGCCTGGATTTCCCTTTTCTGAATTTACCTTGCCTCGCCTTGCCTTGCCTTGCCTTGCCTGAATTTGCCTTGCTTAGATTTGCCTTGCCTTGTCTTTCCTGGGTTTGCCCTGACTTGCCTTGCCTGGATTTGCCTTTTCTTGATTTGCCTTTATTTGCCTTGCCTTGCATTGCCTTGCCTGTATTGGCCTTGGCTGGATTTGCCTTTTCTTGTTTTGACTAGCCACTATTTGCCTTGCGTGGATTTACCTTGCATTGCCTGGATATTCCTTGCCTGGATTTCCCTTGTTCTGCCTTGCCTTGACTGTATTTTCCTTGCCCGGATTTGTTTTAACTGGCCGTGCCTGGATTTGACTTGCATGGATATGCCTTCTTTTGGCTTGAGTGGATTTGCCTTGCCTGCATTTGCCTTGCCTTGCCTGAATTTGCCTTGCCTGCATTTGCCTTGCCTTGCCTTGCCTTATTTTGCCTGGATTTTCTTTGCCTGTATTTGCCTTGCCTTTCTTGACTGCATTTGTTTTGCCTGGATTTCCTTTGTGTTGCCTTGCCTGGATTTGCCTTGCCAGGTTATGCCTTGCCTTGCCTTGATTTACCTTGCCAGGATTTGTCTTGCCTTGCTTTGCCTAATTTGTCTTGACTGGATTTGCCTTTTCTTACCTTGTCTGGATCTGCCTTGCCTGGGTTTGCCTTGCCTTGTTTTCTCTGAATTTGCATAACCTGGATTTGCCTAGCCTTGCCTTGCCTGGATTTGCCTTGTTTGAATTGGCCTTGCCTTGCCTTGCCTGCATTTGACTTATTGGATTTATCTTGCCATGACTGGAATTGCCTTGCCTGTATTTGCGTTGCCTTCCCTTTCCTCGCCTGGATTTGCCTTGCCTGAGTTTACCTTACCTTGCCTGGATTTGCCTTACCTGGATTTGCCTTGCCTTGCCTTGCCTGGATTTGTTTTGCCTAAATTTTCCTTGTCTTGCATTGCCTGGATTTTCCTTTCCTGGATTTGTTTTACCTTTCCTCTTCTTGCCTGGTTTTGCCTTTCCTATATTTGCAATGTCTTGCCTAGATTTGCCTTGTTTTGCTTGCTTTTCCTGGATTTGCCTTGCCTGAATTAGCATTACCTTGCCTTGCCTGGATTTGCCTTGCCTAGGCTTGCCTTGTCTTCTTTTGCCTGAATTTGCCTTGCCTGGATTTGCCTTGTTTTGCATTGCCTGGATTTTCCATACATAAATTTGCTTTGTGTTGCCTTGTCTGGATTCGCCTTGCCTAAATTTGCCTTGCCTTGTCTTCGCTACATTTACCTTGCCTGAATTTGCCTTGTCCAGATTTGCCTGGACTTTCCTAGCCTTAATTGACTTTCCTTGCCTTGCCTGGATTTGCCTTGTTTTGTTTTGTCTTTTCTTTCCTAGATTTTTTTTACCTGAATTTGCCTTGCCTTGTCTTTTCTGGATTTGCCTTTCCTGGATTTGTCTTGCCTCTGCTTGCCACGATTTGCCTTACCTGTGTTTGCCTTGCCTTCCCTTGCCTGTATTTGCCTTGTCTGGATTTGCCTTTCTTGAATTTGCCTTGCCTTACCTTGCCTGGATTTGCCTTTCCTGGCCTTGCCTGAATTTGCCTTGCATTCTTTTGCCTTGCATGGACTTCTCTTTCCTGGATTTGCCTTGCCTTGCCTTGCCTAGATTTGCCTTGCCTTGTTTTGCCTGGGTTTGTCCTGACTTGCCATGCATGGATTTGCCTTGCCTTGCATTTCCTGAATTTGCCTTGCATTTCATTGCTTTGCCTGAATTTCCCTTGGTTGGATTTGCCTTTTTTGTTTTGTCTATCCACGATTTGCCTTGCGTGGAATTGCCTTGTATTGTCTGGATATTCCTTGCTAGGATTTGCCTTGTTTTACCTTGCCTTGACTGAATTTGCCTTGCCCGGATTTTTCTTAACTGGCCTTGCCTGGAATTTATTTGCCTGGATATGCCTTCTTATGGCTTGAGTGGATTTGCTTTGTTTGTATTTACCTTGCCTTGCCGGAATTTGCCTTGCCTGTATTTTCCTTGCCTTTTCTTACCTTGCCTTGATTTTCTTTGCCTGTATTTTTCTTGTCTTGCCTTGACTGCATTTGCCTTGCCTGAATTTTCCTTGCGTTGCCTTGTCTGGATTTGCCTTGCCAAGTTATGCCTTGCCTTGCCTGGATTTACCTTGCCTAGATTTGTCTTTCCTTGCTTTTCCTAGATTTGCTTTGCCTTACCGTGTCTGGATCTGCCATGCCTGGGTTTGTCTTGCCTTGCCTTTCCTAAATTTCCATGACCTGAATTTGCCTTGCTTTGCCTTGCCTGGATTTGCCTTGTTTGAATAGGCCTTGCCTTGCCTGGCCTTGTCTGCATTTGACTTACTTGGATTTGCCTTGCCATGCCTGGATTTGTCTTGCCTGTATTTGCATTGCCTTCCCGTTCCTTGCCTGGATTTGCCTTGCCTGGGTTTACTTTGCCTTGCCTGGATTTGCCTTACCTAGATTTGCCTTGCCTTGCCTAAAATTGTTTTGCCTAAATTTGCCTTGTCTTGACTTGCCTGGATTTTTCTTTCCTGGATTTGCCTTACCTTGCCTCTCCTTGCCTAGATTTGTTATGTCTTGCCTAGATTTGCCTTGCCTAGATTTACCTTGTTTTGCTTCTTTGCCTGGATTTGCCTTGCCTAAATTTGCCTTACCTTGCCTTTTCTGGATTTTTCTTGCCTAGGCTTGTCTTGGCTTCTTTAGCCTAAATTTGTCTTGCCTTGATTTGTTTTGTTTTGAATTGTCTGGATTTTTTTATGCCTAAATTTGATTTGTGTTGCCTTGGCTGGATTTGCCTCACCTAAATTTGTCTTGCCTTGTCTTCCCTACATTTACCTTGCCTGGATTTGTCTTGTCTAGATTTGTCTGGATTTTTCTTGTCTGAATTTGATTTCCTTGCCTTGCCTGGATTTGCCTTCCCTAGATTTGCCTAGCCTTGCCTTGCTTGCATTTACATTGACTTGCTTTGCTTTGCCTGGAATTGCCTTGCCTGGATGTGCCTTGCCACGCCTTACCTTGCCTAAATTTGCCTTGCTTAATTTTTTTTGCCTTACCTTGCCTTGTCTTGTTTTGCCTTGTATTGCCTTGTATTCACTTGCCTAAATTTGCCAAGCCTGGATTTGTCTTCCTTTGCCTTGCCTGAATTTTCCTTGTTTGGATTTGCCTTGCCTGGCCTGGCCTTTCCTGGATTTGCTGTGCTTAAATTTGCTTTTTCTGAAGCTTGGCTGAATTTGCCTTGCCTGGATTTTTATTGCTTTGCTTGGATTTGCCTTGCCTTGTCTTGCTTTAATTTGCCTTGCCTGGATTTACCTTGCCTTGTCTTGACTGAATTTGCCTTGTCTAAATTTGGCTTGTCTTGCCTTGCCTTGCCTTGATTTGCCTTGCCTGGGTTGGTCTTGCCTTGCCTTGCCTTGCCTGGATTTGACTTTCCTTGCTTTGCCTTGCCTGGATTTGCCTTACTTAGATTTGCCTTACCATGAATCTATTTGCCTTGATTGCATTTGCATTGCCTTTTGTTTCCTTGTCTGGATTTGCTTTACTTGGGTTTACCTTGCCTTGCCTTGCCTGAATTTGCCTTTCCTGGATTTGCCTTCTTTTCCCTTGACTTGCCTTGCCTTGCCTTGCCTGAATTTGCCTTTCCTGGATTTGCCTTCTTTTCCCTTGCCTGGATTTGCCTTACCTTGCCTCTCCTTGCCTGGATTTGCCTTGCCTGGATTTGTTATGTCTTGCTTAGATTTGCCTTTCCTGGATTTGCCTTGCCTTGCTTGCTTTGCCTGTATTTGCTTGCCTGTATTTGTCTTATCTTGCTTTGCCTGTATTTGCCTTGCCTGGGTTTGCCTTGTCTGGACTTCCTTGTTTTGCGTTGCCTGGATTTTCCTGGTCTGGATTTGCCTTGCCTTGTCTTGCTGAATTTACCTTGCCTGGATTCTCTTGCCTTGCCTTGTCTTGCCTGAATTTGCATAGCCTGGATTTACCTTGCCTTGCATTGCCTGTATTTACCTTGTTTGGATTGGCCTTTCTTGCCTGACCTTGCCAGCATTTGACTTACTTGGATTTGCCTTGTTATGCTGGAATTTGTCTTGCCTGTATTTGCGTTGTTTTTTTTTTTTAATTATTATTATTTTTTGGCCTGAATTTACCTTGCCTTGTTTTGCCTTTCCTCGATTTGCCTTACATGGATTTGTTCTGCCTTGCCTTGTCTGAATTTGCCTTGCCAAAATTTGCCTTGTCTTATTTGCCTGGATTTTTCTTGCCTGGATTTGCTTTACCTTGTTTCTTTTTCCCTGCTTTTGCCTTGCCTAGATTTGCCATTTATTGCCTAGATTTTCCTTGGCTGTATTTGCCTTGCCTTGCTTGTTTTGCCTGGATTTTCCTTGCCTGGATTTGCCTTTTTATGCCTTGCCTGGATTTGCCTTGCCTGGGCTTGCCTTGTCTTGCCTTGCCTAAATTTTTCTTGCTGGAATTTGCCTTGATTTGTGTTGCCTGGAATTTACATGAAAGAATTTGCTTGCCTTGCCTTGGCTGGTATTGCCTTGCCTAAATTTGCCTTACCTTGCCTTTTCTACATTTACCTTGACTAAATTTGTCTTGTCTAGATCTGCCTGGATTTGCCTTCCCTGGATTTGCCTTCCCTGGATTTGCCTAGCCTTGCCTTGCCTGCATTTACCTTGATTTGCCTTGCCTTGCCTGGAATTGCCTTCGCTGGATTTCCCTTTCCTTACCTTGCCTGGATTTGCCTTTCCTGAATTTCCCCTTTTTTGCCTTGCTTAATTTGCCTTGCCTTGCCTTGCCTTGCCTTGCCTAAATTTACCTTGCTTAGATTTTTCTTGCCTTGCCTTGCCTGGCCTTCACTTTTCTTTATTTGCCTTGCCTGGATTTTTCTTGCCTTGCCTTGCCTTACCTTGTTTTGCCTTGTATTGGCTTGCCTTGGCTTTCCTGAATTTAGATACTTTGCTTTGCCTTGCCTAAATTTGCCAAGCCTGGATTTGCCTACCCTTGCCTTGCATGAATTTGCCTTGTTTGGAATTACCTTGCCTTTCAGGGTCTTGCCTGGATTTACCTTGCTTGGATTTACCTTGTGTAAATCTTGGCTGGATTTTCCTTTCTTTCCTTGCCTTGCCTAAATTTGCATTGCCTTGACTTGCCTAGATTTGCCTTGCCTTGCCTTGACTGGATTTGCCTTGCCTATATTTAGATTGCCTTGCCTTGCCTGGATTTGCCTTGCCTGTTTTTTTTTTTTTTTGCCTTGCCTTGCCTGGATTTGTTTTGCCTTGCCTTGTCTTGCCTTGCCTTGTTTTGTTTTGCCTTGCCTTTCCTGGATTGTTCTTGTTTTGGCTTGTTTTGCCTTGCCTGGATTTTCTTTGCCTGGACTTCACTTTTTTTGCTTTGCCTTGCCTGGATTTGCCTTACTTGAATTTGCCTTGCCTGTATTTGCATTGCCTTCTCTTTCCTTGCCTGGATTTACCTTGCTGAATTTACCTTGCCTTGATTTGGCTTTCCTGGATTTGCCTTACCTGGATTTCTTTTGCCTTGCCTTGGCTGGATTTGTATTGCATGGATTTGCCTTGTCTTGCCTTGTCTGTATTTGTTTTGCTGAGATTTGCCCTACCTTGCCTCTTTTTGTCTGGATTTGCCTTGCCTAGATTTTCCATGTCTTTTCTAAATTTTTCTTGCCTGGATTTGCCTTATCTTACCTTTCCTGGATTTGTCTTGCCTGGGCTTGCCTTGTCTTGCCTTGCCTACATTTGCCATGCCTGTATTTTCCTTGTTTTGTTTTTCCTGGATTTGCCTTGCCTTGCCTTGCCTAGATTGGTCTTCCCTTGCCTTGTCTTGCATGGATTTGACTTTCCTTGCTTTGTTTTGCCTGTATTCGCTTTACATGAATTTGCCTTGCCGTGCCTGGATTTGCCTTGCTTTTGTTTGTGTTACCTTCAGTTATTTTGCCTTGATTTGCCTTGCCTGGGTTTACCTTGCCTTGCCTAAATTTGCATTACCTGGATTTGCCTTGCCTTGCCTTGCATGGATTTTCTTTGCCTAAATTTGCCTTCTTTTGACTATCCTAATTTGTCTTGCCTGGATTTGCCTTACCTTGCCTCTTCTTGCCTGGATTTTCCTTGCTTAGATTTGCCATGTCTGGCTTAGATTTGCCTTTCCTGGGTTTGCCTTGCCTTGCTTGCTTTGCCTGGATTTGCCTTGCCTAAATTTGTTTTATTTTGCTTTGACTGTATTTGCCTTGCCTAGGCTTGCCTTATCTTTCCTTGCCTGTGTTTGCCTTGTTTTGCATTGCCTGGATTTTCCATGCCTAGATTTGCTTTGCCTTGCCTTTTCTGCATTTGCCTTGCCTGGATTTACCTTGTCTTGCCTTGCTGGATTTACCTTTCCTGGATTTGTCTAGCCTTGCCTTGTCTGAATTTGGATAGCCTGAATTTGCCTTGTCTTGCCTTGCCTGTATTTGCCTTGTTTGGATTGGCCTTCCTTGCCTGACCTTATTTTCATTTGACTAACTTGGATTTGCCTTGCCATGCCTGAATTTGCCTTGCCTGTAATTGCGTTGTTTTCTGTTTCCTTGCCTGGGTTTACTTTGCCTTCTTTTGCCTTGTCTGGATTTGCCTTACCTGGATTTGCCTTGCCTTGCCTTGTCTGAATTTGCCTTGCCAAAATTTGCATTGTCTTAATTGCCTAACTTTTTCTTGCCTGGATTTGCCTTACGTTGCCTCTCCTTACCTGCATTTGTCTTGCCTAAATTTGCCATGTCTTGTATAGAATTTTCTTGCCTGGATTTGACTTGCCTTGCTTTCCTTGCCTAGATTTGCCTTGCCTGGATTTGCCTTTCCTTGCCTTGCCTGTATTTGCCTTGCCTGGGCTTGCCTAGTCTTGTCTTGCCTGGATTTGCCTTGATTTGTGTTGTCTGAATTTTTTATGGAAGGATTTGCTTTGCCTTGCCTTGTCTGGATTTGCCGTCCTAAATTTGCCTTGCCTTGTCTTCTCTACATTTACCTTGCCTGGATTTGTCTTGTCTAGATTTGCCTGGATTTGCCTTGCCTGAATTTTTTTTCTTTGCCTTGCCTGGATTTGCTTTCCCTGGATTTTACTAGCCTTGCCTTGCCTGCATTTACGTTGACTTGCTTTGCCTTGCCTGGAATTGCCTTCACTGGATTTGCCTTGCCTTAACTTGTATGGATTTGCCTTGCCTGGATTTGCCTTCTTTGCCTTGTCTTGACTAAATTTGGCTTGCTTAGATTTTTCTTGCTTTGCCTTGCCTTGTCTTCACTTTCCTTTATTTGCCTTGCCTGGATTTTTGTGCCTTGCCTTGCCTTGCCTCATTTTGCCTTGCGTTGGCTTGCCTTGTCTTAACTGGATTTGCCAAGCCTGGATTTGCCTTTCCTTGCCTTGCATGGATTTGCCTTGTTTGGATTTGCCTTGCCTTGCAGGGCCTTGCCTGGATTTGCTTTGCTTGAATTTGCCTTGCCTGAACCTTGACTTAATTTGCCTTGCCTGGACTTTTCTTGCTTTCCTTGCCCTGCCTAAATTTCTATTGCCTTGCCTTGCTTGAATTTGCCTTGTCTAGATTTCCCTTGCCTTGCCTTGACTGGATTTGCCTTGCCTAGATTTGGATTGCCTTGTCTTGCCTGGATTTGCATTTCCTGAAATTTTTTTTTCTTGCCTTGCCTGGACTTGACTTTTCTTGCTTTACTTTGCCTGGATTTGCTTTACTTGAATTTGCCTGGTCATGCCTGGTTTTGTTTTGCCTGTATTTGCGTTGCCTTCCGTTTCCTTGCCTGAATTTGCCTCACCTGGATTTTTCTTGCCTTGCCTTGCCTGGATTTGTCTTGCATGAATTTGCCTTGTTTTGTTTTCCTGGATTTGCCTTGCTTAGATTTGTCTTGCCTTGGCTTTCCTGAATTTGCATAGCCTGAATTTGCGTTGCCTTGCCTTGCCTGGATTTGTCTTGTTTGAATTGGCCTTGACTGGCCTGACCTTGCCTGCATTTGACTTACCTGGATGTGCTTTGCCATGCCTGTATTTGTCTTACCTGTATTTGTGTTGCCTTCTGTTTTTCTGCCTGGGTTTTCCTTGACTGGGTTTACCTTGCCTTGCCTTGACTTGCCTGAATTTTCCTTACCTGGATTTGCATTGCCTTGCCTTGTCTGGATTTGCCTTGAAAAAATTGGCCTTGTCTTAATTGCCTGGATTTTCCTTACCTTGCCTCTCATTTTCTGTATTTGCCCCACCTAGATTTTCCATTTCTTGCCTAGATTTTTCTTGCCTGGATTTGCCTTGCTTTGCTTGCTTTGCCTGGATTTGCATGGCCTGGATTTTTCTTATCTTGCCTTGCCTGGATTTGTTTTTTGTGGATTTGCGTTGCCTTCCCTTGCCTTGTCTTGCCTAAATTTCCCTTTCCTGGGTTTTTTTGCCTTGCCTTGCCTAAATTTGCCTTGTATTTACTTTCCTTGCATACATTTTCCTTGCTTGGATTTACCTTGTTTTGCCTTGAGTTGCCTGTGTTTGCCTTGCCTGGATTTGACTTACCTTACCTTGCCTTGCCTGGATTTTTCTTCCCTTTCCTTGTGTGGACTTGAATTGACTGGATTTGCCTTGCTCTGTCTTGCCTAAATTTGCCGTGCCTGGATTAGCTTTGCCCTGCATGGATTTGCCTTGCCAGGATTTGCCTTGCCTGGATTAGCATTCCCTTTCTTTGAGTGCATTTGCATTGTCTAAATTTGCCTTGCCTTGACTTGCCTGGATTTGTTTTGCCTGGATTTGTTTGGTCTTGCTTCGACTGGAATTTTCTTGCTTGGATTTGACTTGACTTCACGTGCCTGAATTTGCATTGTCATGCCTTGCCTTGCCTGGATTTGCTTTGCCTTGCCTGGATTTTTCTTACCTTTATGTTCTTTGCGTTGCCTTACCTTGCCTGGATTTGCCTTGCCTTGCCTTGCCTTGCCTGTATTTGATTTGTGATGCCTTGCTTGAAATTGCCTTGCCACGATATGAATTGCCTTGTGGTGCCTGGATTTATCTTGCCAGAATTTGCCTTGCCTTGCCTTGCCTTGCCTTGCCTTGCCTTCCCTGGAATTGCCTTGCCTTAATTTGTTCTGCCTAAATATGCCTTGTTTTTCCTTGCCTGGGATTCCATTGCCTAAATATGCCTTGTTTTGTTTTTCCTGGATTTGCCTTGTTTTGCCTCGTTTAGATTTGCCTTTCCTAGGTTTGCCTTGTCTTGCCTTGCCTTGCCTTACCTGGAATTGCCTTGCTTGAATTTCCCTGACTTGCATTATCTGGATTTTTCTTGCATTGATTTGCCTTGCCTTGTGTTGCCTTACCTTCCCTGGATTTGCCTTGCCTGGATTTGCCTTGACTTGCCTTGCCTTGCCTGGATTTGCCTTCTTGCATCTGCCTTGCCTTTCCTTGCTTTTTCTTGCCTGGATTTAACTTGCCTTGCCTTGCTTGGATTTTACTTACCTTGCCGTTTTTTGCCTGGATTTGCCTTGCCTTAATTTATCTTGTTTTACCTTTCCTTCCTTGTGTTTGCCTTGCCTAGATTTGCCTTACCTTCTCTTTCCTTGCCTGGAATTGCCTTGCCTAGATTTAATTTTTCTTGTCTTTAGTGGATTTGAATTGACTGAATTTGCCTTGCATTTTCTTGAGTGGATTTGAATTGACTGAATTTGCCTTGCCTTGCCTGGATTTTTCCTTCCTGGATTTGCCTTGCCTTGCCTTGCCTTGCTTGGATTTGCCTTGCTTCGATGTGCCTTGCCTTGTCTTGCCTTGACTGGATTTGCCTTGCCTTGCCTTGCTTTGCGTGTATTTGCCTTACCTAGATTTTCCTTGCCTTGTCTTGCCTGGATTTGCCTTGCTTTACATGCATTTGCATTGCCTTAATTTGCCTTGATTTGTCTTTTCTAAATTTGCCTTGTTTTTCTTTGCCTACATTTACCTTCCTTGGATTTGCCTTGCCTTGCCTTCCATAAATTTGCCTGGCCTGGATTTGCTTTGCCTTTCCTTGCCTTGCCTTGCATTGCCTTGTGTTGAGTGGATTTGAATTGACTGGATTTGCCTTGCCTTTTCTTGCCTTGCCTGGATTTGCCTTACCCTGATTGACTTGCCCGCATTTGCCTTGCCCTGAGTTGACTTGCCTGGATTTGTTTTACGTTGCCTTGCCTGGATTTGCATGGCCTTAATTTTACTTGCTTTCCCTTGCATAGATTTACCTTCCCTTGCCTAGCCTGGATTTGCCTTGCCTTGGAATGCGTGGATTTGATTTGCCTTGCCTTGGCTTGCCTTGCTGGACTTTTTTGCCTGAATTTGCCATGCCTTGTTATTCCTGTATTTGTCTTGCAATGCCTTGCCTTGCCTGAGTTTGTCTTGCCTTGCCTTGACTTGTCTAGATTTATATTCTTTTTATTTGTTTTGCCTTGTCTTACTTTGCCTGAATTTGCCTTGCCTGGATTTGTTTGCCTTCTCTTTTCTGGATTTTCCTTGCCTAGGTTTGCCTATTGTAAACTTGCCTGGATTTTCCGTGCCAGGATATGCCTTGCCTTTCCTGGATTTGTCTTACCAGGATTTGCCTTGCCTAGCTATGACTGGGTTTGCCTTGCTTGTATTTGCCTTGCCTTGTCTTGCCTAGATTTGCCTTGCCTTCTTTTGCCTGGATTTTCCTTCTTTGGATTTGCCTTCCCTTGCCTTGCTTGGATTTGCCTTGCCCTGAATTGACTTGCCTGAATTTGCCTTGTCATGCCTTGCCTGCTTTTTCCTGGCCTGAATAAGACTTGCCTTGCCTTGGTTGGATTTGCATTGCCTTCATTTGCCTTTCCTGGATTTGCCTTGCCTTGCTTGGAATTGTCTTACCAGAATTTGCCTTAACTTGCCTTGTCTGTATTTACCTTGTCTGGATTTACTTTCTCTTGCCATGACTGGATTTGTCTTCTCTGGCTTTGCCTTGCCTTGGAATGCCTTAATTTAATTTGCCTAAATTTGCCTTGTTTTGCCTTGCTTTTCCTAGAGTTGCCTTGCCTGGATTTGCATTCCCTGTATTTGCCTTGCCTTGCTGTTCCTGAAATTGCCTGCCTTGTCTGGATATTTTTTGCCTGGATTTCTCTTGGCTTGCCTTACCTTGCCTTGACTTGATTTGCCTTGCCCTGACTAGACTTGCCTGCATTTTTCTTGCATCGTTTGCCTGGATTTGACTGGCCTTGCCTTGCCTTACCTGGATTTGCATAGCCTGCATTTACCTTTTCTTGCCTGGATTTACCTTGCCTGGATTTGCGATGCCTTGCCTTGCCTTGCCTGGATTGGCCTTGTCTGAATTTTTCTTGCCTTGACTTGCCTGGATTATATTTGCCTGGATTTGCCTTGCCTGGATTTATATTGGCTTGTCTTGCCTGGATTTGTCTTGCTATGCCTTACTTTTACTAGATTTGCCTTGCCTTGCCTTCCCTGGATTTGCCTTGCATTTATTTTCCTTGCCTTTCCATACCTTGCCTGTATTTGCCTTGCCTGTATTCGCCTTGCCTTGCCTTAACTGCATTTGCCTTGCCTGAATTTGCCTTGCATTGCATTGCCTTGATTTGCCTTGCCAGGATATGTCTTACCTTGCCTTGCCTGGATTTACCTTGTCTGAATTTGCCTTGACTTGCCTTGCCTGGATTTACCTTTCCTGAATTTGTCTTGCCTTGCTTTGCCTAAATTTGCCTTGACTGGATTTGCCTTGCTTGGACTTACCTTGCCTTGGCTTGCCTGAATTTGCATAGCCTGGATTTGCCTTGCCCTGCCTTACCTGGATTTGCCTTATTTGTATTAGAATTGCCTTGCCTGGTCTTACCTGCATTTGACTTACTTGGATTTGTCTTGCCATGCCTGGATTTTCCTTTCCTTGATTTGCATTGCCTTCCATTTTCTTGCCTGGATTTGCCTTACCTGGGTTTACCTTGCCTCGCCTTGTCTTTCCTGAATTTGCATTACCTGGATTTGCCTTGCCTTTCCTGGATTTGCCTTGCCTCAATTTGCCTTGTCTTGTTTTGCCTGGATTTTCCATGCCTGGATTTGTTTTACCTTGCCTCTCCTTGCCTGAATTTGCCTTGCCTAGATTTGTTATGTCTTGCCTACATTTGCTTTGCCTGGATTTGCCTTGCCTTGTTTGCTTTGCCTGGATTTGCCTTCCCTGGATTTCGCTTACCCTGCCTTGCCTGGATTTGCCTTGCATGGAATTGCCTTTTCTTACCTTGCCTGGATTTGTCTTGCCTGGATTTGCCTTGTTTTGCCTTGCCTGGGTTTTCCATGCCTGAATTTGCTTTGCGTTGCCTTGCCTGGATTTGCCTTGACTAAATTTTCCTTCCCTTGTCTTCCCTAAAATTACCTTGCCTGGATATGTCTTTTTTAGATTTGCCTGGATTTGCCTTTCCTAAATTTGCTTTCTTTGCCTTGCCTGGATTTGTTTTCCCTGGATTTAAATAGCCTTGCCTTGCCTGGATTTGTTTTCCCTGGATTTAAATAGCCTTGCCTTGCCTGTATTTACCTTGACTTGTTTTGGTTTGCCTTGACTTGCCTAATTTTCCTCACTTAGTTTTGCCTTGCCTTGCCTTGCCTGGACTTCATATTTTTTTCCCCTTTCCTGGAATTTTCTTGCCTCGCCTTTCCTTGCCTCGTTTTGCCTTGTATTGCCTTGCATTGACTTGCCTGGATTTGCCTTGCCTGAATTTAAATGCATTGCTTTGCCTTGCCTGGATTTGCCAAGCCTGGATTTGCCTTTCCTTGTCTTACCTGGATTTGCCTTGTTTGGATTAGCCTTGCCTTTCCTGGCCTTTTCTGGATTAGCCTTCCTTGGATTTGCCACTTCTGAACCTTGGCTGGATTTGCTTTGCCTGGATTTTCCTTGCTTTCTTTGCCTTGCCTAAATTTGCTTTTCCTTGCCTTGCTTGAATTTGCCTTGCCTCGATTTGCGTTGCTTTGCCTTTACTAGATTTTTCTTGCCAAGGTTTGGCTTGCCTTGCGTTGCCTGTATTTGCCTTGCTGGGATTTTCTTTGCCTTTCCTTGCCTGGGTTTGCCTTTCCTTTCCTTTCCTGGATTGTCCTTGCCTTGCCTTGCCTGGATTTGTTTTGCCTGGACTTGACTTTTCTTGCTTTGCATTGCCTGGATTTACCTTACTTGGATTTGCCTTGTCATGCCTTGATTTTCCTTGCCTGTACTTTCGTTGCCTTCTGTTTCCTTTCCTGGATTTTCCTTGCCATGGTTTACCCTCTTTTGCCTTGCCTTGTCTGGATTTGCCTTACCTGGATTTGCCTTGTCTTGCCTTGTCTGGATTTAGCTTGCCTGGATTTGTCTTGACTAGATTTTTCTGGATTTGCCTTGCCTGTATTTGCCTTTTTTTGACTTGCCTGTATTTGCATTTCCTGAATTTGTCTAGCCTTGCCTTGCCTGCATTTACCTTGACTTGTCTTGCCTTGCATAAAATTGCCTTCGCTGGATTTGTTTTGCCTTTACTATCCTAGATTTGCCTTGCCTGGATTTGCCTTACTTGTATTTGTTTTTTGTTTTTTGTTTTTTTGGATATGCATTGCATTGCTTTTGCTGGATTTGCCATGGCAGGATTGTTCTTACCCTGCCTTGCCTTGACTGGAAGTGCTTTGCCTAGATTTTTTTTGTTTTGCCTGAATTTGCCTTGCATTCTCGTGCCCTGTCTGGATTTTCCTTGCCTGGATTTGACTTACCTTGCATTGCCTGAATTTGTCTTGTTACACCTTGCCTGGATTTGCCATTAATGAATTTGCCTTGCCTTCCTTTTTCTGGATTTTTCTTGCCTGAATTTGCTTTCCCTTGACTTGTCTGGATTTGCCTTGCCTGGATTTGCCTTGCATTGCCTTGCCTGGATTTGCCTTGTCTTGCCTTGCTTGGACTTTCCTTTCCTGGATTTGACTGACCTTGCCTCTCGTTGCCTGGATTTGTTTTGCATGTATTTTCCTTGCCTTGCTTGCTTTGTCTGGATTGACCTTACCTTTTTTTGCCTGGATTTGCCTTACCTGAGCTTGCCTTGTCTTGCATTGCCTCGATTTGTCTTGCCTGGATTTTCTTTGTTTTGCATTGTCTGGATTTTTTATGCCTGGATTTGCTTTGCCTTGAATTGCCTGGATGTGCCTTACCTTATCTTACTTCCATTTACCTTGCTTGGATATTTTCTGCCTAGATTTGCCTGAACTGGCCTTAACTTAATTTGCCTTTTTTTTTCTTGACTGGATGTGAATTCTCTGGATTTAGCTAGACTTGCCTTACCTGAATTTACCTTGACTTGCCTTGCCATGCCTAGAATTGTATTCGCTGGATTTGCCTTGCCTTGCCTTGCCTAAATTTGCCTTGCCTTAATTTTCCTTGCTATGCCTTGCCTTGTCTGGAATTGCCTTGCTTGCCTTGCCTTGCCTGAATTTTTCTTGCCTGTATTTTTTTCTGCCTTGCCTTACCTTGCCTGGATTTTTCTTGCTTGTATTTGCCTTGCCTTCTTTTGCCTCAATTTTTCCTGCCTGGATTAACCTTGCCTTGCCTTGCCTGGAATTTTCTTGCCTGAATATGTTTTGTTTTTCCTTGCCTGAATTTGCATGCTTTTGCCTTGCCTGGATGTGCCTTGCCTTGCCAAAATTTATCTTTCTTGAATTTGCATTGCCTTACCTTGCCCTGCCTTGCCCTCATTTTTATTGATTTTCCTTCCCTGAATTCTTTTTTTGCCTTGCCTTGCCTTGCCTCGTTTTGCCTTGTATTGCCTTGCCTTGACTGCCTGTATTTGCCTTGCTTGTATTTGCCTTGCCCTGATTTGACTTGCCTGAATTTACCTTGCCTTGCCTTTACTTGCCTTGCCTTGCCTTGCCTGAATTTGCCTTGCCTTGCCTGGCCTGGCCTTCAATTTTCTGGATTTTATTTGCATTGACTTGTTTTGCTTTACCTGGATTTTTCTTGACTTTATTGGCCTTCCCTTGCCTTGCCTAGCCTGGATTTTTCTTGCTGGTATTTGTTTTGCCTGGATTTGGCTTGACTTTATTGGCCTTACCTTGACTTGCCTAGCCTGGATTTTTTTGCCTGTATTTGCCTTGCTGGGATTTGCCTTGCCTTGCCTTTTCTGGATTTGCCATGGCTGGATTGGCCTTACCTTGCCTTGCCTTGCCTGGATGTGTCTTGCCTGGATTTGCCTTACCTTGCCTTGCCTGAAATTGCCTTGCCTTCCCTGGCCCTGTCTGGCTTTTCTTGCCTGGATTTGCCTTATTTTACATTGCCTGGATTTGACTTGCCTGGATTTGCCTTGCTTTGCCTTGCCTGGATTTGTCTTGCTTGGATTTGTCTTGCCTTGCCTTGCATAACTTTGCCTTGCTTAGATTTTCCTTGCTTTGCCTTGCCTGGCCTTGATGTTTTTTGATTTGCTTTGCCTGGATTTTCTTTTCCTTGCCTTGCTTGCCTCGTTTTGCCTTGTATTGTATTGCCTTGACTTGCCTGGATTTGCCTTGCCTGAATTTGGTTGCGTTGCTTTGCCTTGCATGAAATTGCCAAGCTTGAATTTGCCTTCCCTTGCCTTGCCTGGATTTGCCTTGCTTGAATTTGCCTTGCCTGAACCTTGGCTGGATTTTTCTTCCCTGGATTTTTCATGCTTTCCTTGCCTTTCCTGGATTTGCATTGCCTTGCCTTGCTTGAATTTGCCTTGCCTAGATTTGGCTTGCCTTGTCTTGCCTGGATTTGCTTTGCCTGGATTTTTCTTTCCTTGCCTTGCCTGGATTGTCCTTGCCTTGCCTTGCCTTGCCAAGATTTGCCTTGCCTGGACTTGACTTTCCTTGCTTTTCCTTGCCTGAATTTGCCTTACTTGAATTTGCCTTGCCATGCCTGGATTTGCCTTGCCTGTATTTGCATTGCCTTCCGTTTTCTTGCCTGGATTTACCTTGCCTCGGTTTACCTTGCTTTGCCTGGATTTTTCATGCCTTCCTTTGCATGGATTTGCATTTTCTTGCCTTGCCTAAATTTGCCTTGACTGGATTTGTCTTATTTTGTCTCTCCTTGTCTCTATTCGTCTTGCCTAGATTTGCCATGTCTTGCCTAGGTTTGCCTTGTCTGGATTTGGCTTACCTTGCTTTATTTGCCTGGATTTGCCTTGCCTGGATTTACCTTACCTTGCCTTGCCTGGATTTTTCTTGCCTTGGCTTGCCTTGTCTTTCCTTGCCTGGATTTGCCTTGCCTGGATTTGCCTTGTTTTGCATTGCATGGATTTTCCATGCCTTGATTTGCTTTGCCTTTTCTTTTCTGGATTTGCCTTGCCTTATCTTTCCTACATTTACCTTGCCTGGATTTGTCTTTCCTAGATTTTCCTGGATTTGCCTTGCCTGAATTTGCCTTACCTTGCCTTGCCTGGATTTGTCTTTTCTGGATTTGTCTACCCTTGTCTTGCCTGCATTTACCTTGACTTGCCTTGCCTTGCCTTGCCTTGCCCTGCCTGAAATTGCCTTTGCTGGATTTGTTATTTTTGCTTTGCCTGGATTTGCCTCACTTGCATTTTTTTGTTTTGTTTTGACTGAATGTGCCTTGCTTTGCCTTGCCTTGCCTAAATTTGTCTTTCTTGGGTTTGCATTGCCTTGCCTTGCCCTGCCTTGCCTTCACTTTTATTGATTTGCCTTGCCTGAATTTTTTTTTGTCGTGCTGTGCCTTGCCCAGTTTTTCCTTGTATTGCCTTGCCTTGACTGCCTGTATTTTTCTTGCCTGTATTTGCCTTGCCTTGACTTGCCTTGCCTGGATTTGTCTTGCCTAGACTTGCCTTGTCTTGACTAGATTTGCCTTGCCTTGCCTTGCCTGGCCTGGTCTTTAATTTTCTTGATTTGCTTTGCCTTGTTTTTCTTTACCTGGATTTGCCTTGCCTCGTTTTGCCTTGTATTGCCTTGCCTTTACTTGCCTGAATTTGTCTTGCCTGGATTTGGATGCATTCCTTTGACTTGCCTGAATTTTCTAAGCTTGGATTTGCCTTCTCTGGCCTTGCCTGGATTTGCCTCGCCTGAACCTTGGCTGGATTTGCCTTGCCTGAATTTTCCTTTCTTTTCTTGCCTTGCCTTGATTTGCATTGCCTTGCCTTGCTTGAATTTGCCTTGCCTGGATTTGCTGTGCCTTGCATTGCCTGGATTTGCCTTGCATTACCTTGACTGCATTTGCCTTACCTGAATTTGCCTTGCCTTGCCTTCCATAAATTTTCCTTACCTGGATATTTTTCATGTCTGGATTTGCCTTGTATTGCCTTGTCTGGATTTGCCTTCCCTTGCATTGCCTGGATTTGCCTTTTCTGGATTTGCCTTATCTTGAAATGCCTGGATTTGCCTTGACTGGATTTGCCTTGACTAGATTTGCTTTGCATTGCCTTGTCTAGCCTGGATTTGCCTTGCCTTGCCTGTATTTTTCTTGCCTGAATTTTTCTTGTATTACCTTGTCTGCATTTGCCTTGCCTGAATTTGCCTTCCCTTGTGTTGCCTCGATTTGCCTTGTCTGGATTTGCCTTATCTTGAAATGCCTGGATTTAATTTTCCTGGATTTTCCTTGCCTTGCCTTGCCTGGACATGCCTTTCCTGGATTTGCCTTGCCTTGCCTTTCCTGGAATTGCCTTGCTATGCCTTGCCTTGCCTTGATTTGCCTTGGCTTGCCTTGCCTTGACTGAATTTTTCTTGCCTGGATATGTCTTGTTTTGCCTTGCCTGGATTTGCCTTGTTTTGCCTCGCCTGGATTTGCCTTGCCTGGATATGTCTTGTTTTGCCTTGCCTGGATTTGCCTTGTTTTGCATTGCCTATATTTGCCTTGCTTCAATTTGCCTTCCCTTGCCTTGCCTGGCCTTCACTTTTCTTGATTTGTCTTGCCTGAATTTTTCTTTTTTTGCCTTGCCTTGCCTTGTTTTGCCTTGTATTGCCTTGCCTTGACTTTTCTATATTTGCCTTGCCTGGATTTTCCAAGCTTGTATTTGCCTTCCCTTGCCTTGCCTGAATTTGCCTTGTTTAGATTTGCCTTGCCTTGTCTGGCCTTGCCTGGATTTGTCTTGCTTGGATTTGCCTTGCTTGAATTTTGGCTGGATATTCCTTGCCTGGATTTTCCTTGCTTTCCTTGCCTTGCCTGGATTTTCATTGCTTTGCTTTGCTTGAATTTGCCTTGCCTGGATTTGCCTTGCCGTGGCTTGGCTGAATTTGTCTTTCATTACCTTGACTGCATTTGCCTTACCTGAATTTTCCTTGCCATGCCTTACCTAAATTTTCTTTACCTAAATTTATCTTTTCTTTCTTTGCCTTGCTTTGCCTTTCCTAGCCTGGATTTGCCTTGCCTGGGTTTGCCTTGCCCTGACTTCCCTTGCTTGGATTTTTCTTGCCATGCCCTACCTGGATTTGCCAGGCCTTTAGTTTGACTTGCCTTGTCTTGCTTTGATTTGCCTTTTCTTGATTTGTGTTGCCTGGATTTGCCTTGCCTTGTCTTGATTTGCCTGGATTTGCATTGACTGAATTTGTCTTGCCTAGATTTGCCATGCCTTCCTTTGCCTATCCTGGATTTTCCTTGCCTGGATTTGCCTTGCCTTGCTTGTATTTTTCTTGCCTGGATTTGCCTTGTATTGCCTTGTCTGGATTTGCCTTGCCTAAATTTGCCTTTTCTTGCCTGGCCTGGATTTGCCTTGTCTGGATAACCCTTGCTTTGGAATGCCTGAATTTGCCTTGCCTTGACTTTACTTGCCTTTTCTAAATTTTCCTTGCCTTGCCTTTTTTGCATGTGCCTTGCTATGCCTTGCCTTTTTTTTATTTGCCTTGGCTTGCCTTGACTTGACTGGATTTGCCTTGCCTGGCATTTTCTTGCTTTGCCTTGCCATGCCTTGATTTGCCTGGCCAGGATTTGTCTTGCTTTGCCTTGCCTGGATTTTTTTTGCATCAATTTGCTTTGCCTGGATTTGCCTTGCCTGGAATTTTCTTGCTGGAATATGCCTTCTTTTCTCACTGGAATTTGCCTTGCCTGGATATGCCTTGTTTTGTCTTTCTTGGATTTGCCTTGTTTTGCCTTGCCTGGATTTGGCTTTCCCTGCCTTGCCTAACTTTGACTTGCTTAGATTTTCCTTGTCTGGCCTTGCCTGGCCTTTACTTTTCTTGATTTGCCTTGCCTGGATTTTTCTTTCCTTGCGTTTTCTTGCCTTGCCTCCTTTTGCCTTGTATTGCCTTGCCTTGCCTTTTCTGGATTTGCCTTGCCTGGATTTGAATGCGTTGTTTTGTTTGCCTGGATTTTTCAAGCTTGGATTTGCCTTCCCTTGCCTTGCCTGGATTTCCCTTGTTTGGATTTGCATTGCCTTGTCTGGCCTTGCCTGGATTTGCCTTGCTTGGATTTGCTTTGCCTGAACCTTGGCTGAATTTTCCTTGCCTGAATTTACTTTGCTTTTATTGCCTTGCCTGGATTTGCATTGCCTTGCCTTGCTTGAATTTGCCTTGCCTGGATTTGCCTTGCATTGCCTTGACTGCTTTTGCCTTACCTAAATTTGCCTTGCCTTGTCTTGCATGGATTTTTCTTACCTGTGTTTTTCTTTTTATGCCTTGCCTTGCCTTGTGTTTTCTAGCCTGAATTTGCCTTGCCTGGGTTTGCCTTGCTCTGACTTGCCTTGCCTGGATTTGCCTGGCCTTGATTTTCAATTGCCTTGTCTTTCTTGGATTTGTTTTGTATCTATTTGTTTTGCCTGGATTTGCCTTGTTTGGATTTGCCTTGCCTTGACTGGTTTTGCCTGGATTTGCCTTGCTTGGATTTGCCTTGCCTGAACCTTGGCTGGATTTTCCTTGCCTGGATTTTCTTTGCTTTTCTTTCCTTGCCTGGATTGGCATTGCCTTGTCTTGCTTGAATTTGCCTTGCTTGGATTGGCCTTGCCTGGATTTGTCTTGCCTGAACATTGGCTGGATTTTTTGCCTGGATTTTCTTAGCTTTCATTGTCTTGCCTGGATTTAAATTGCCTTGCGTTGCTTGAAATTGCCTTGTCTGGATTTGCCTTGCCTTGCCTTGGCTGGATTTGCCATTCCTGAATTTGCCTTGCATTGCCTTGACTGCATTTGCCTTACCTAAATTTGCCTTGTCTTGCCTTGCATGGATTTTTCTTACCTGGAATTTTTCATTGCCTTGCCTTGCCTTTTTTCTTTTAGCCTGGATTTGTCTTGCCATGCCTTGCCTGGATTTGTCTGGTTGTGATTTTGACTTGCCTTGTCTTGCTTGGATTTGCCTTGTCTCTATTTGCCTTGCTTGGATTTGCCTTGCCTTGTCTGAACTTGCTTGGATTTGCCTTGACTGGATTTTCCTTGCCTAGATTGGTTTTGTCTTGCCTTGTCCAACCTGGATTTCCCTTGCGTGAATTTTCCTTTCCTTGCCTGTATTTTCCTTGCCTGGATTTGCCTTGTATTGCCTTTTCTGGATTTACTGTGCCTAGATTTGCCTTTAATTGCGTTGCCTGGATTTGAATTGTCTGAATTTGCTTTAACTTGGAATGCCTGGATTTGATTTGACTGTGTTTGCCTTGCCTTGCCTTGCCTTGCCTTGCCTTGCCTGGACTTGCCTTTCCTGGATTTGCCTTCCCTTGTCTTTTCTGAATTTGCATTGCTATGCCTTGCCTTGCCTGGATTTGCCTTGGCTTGCCTTGCCTTGACTGGATTTGCCTTGCCTAGATTTTTCTTGCTTTGCCTTGCCGTGCCTGGACTTTCCTTGCCATAATTTGCATTGCCTTGATTTGCCTGAATTTTTCTTACCTCAATTTTCCCCGTCTAGATTTGCTTTGCCTAAAATTCTTTTACATGAATATGCCTTGTTTTGCCTTGCCTGGATTTGCCTTGTTTTTCCTCGCCTGGATTTGCCTTGCCTGGATTTGCCTTGCTTCAATTTACCTTGCCTTGCCTAACATTGCCTTGCTTAGATTTTTCTTCCCTTGCCTTTTCTGGCCTTCACTTTTCCTGATTTACCTTGCCTAGATTTTTCTTTCCTGGCCTTGCCTTGCCTTGCCTCGTTTTCCCTTGTATTACCTTGCCTTGACTTGCCTGGGTTTGCCTTGCCTGGATTTTCCAAGCTTGGATTTGCCTTCCCTTGCCTTGCCTGGATTTTCCTTCCTTGGATTTGTCTTGCCTAAACTTTGGCTGGATTTGCCTTGCCTGGATTGTTTTTTGCTTTTTTTCGCCTTGTGTAAATTTGCATTACCTTGCCTTGCTTGGATTTGTTTTGCCTGGATTTGTCTTCCCTAGCCTTGGTTGGATTTGTCTTGCCTGAATTTGCCTTTTATTGCCTTGACTGCATTTGTCTCACCTGAATTTGTCTTGCCTTGCTTAAGTTTTCCTTACCTATATTTTTCTTTCCTTTCCTTACCTTGCCTTTCCTTTCCTAGCCTTGATTTTCCTTGCCTTGGCTTGCCTTGACTGGATTTGCTTTGCCATGCCTTGCCTAAATTTGCCTGGCATTGATTTTCACTTTCCTTGTCTTGCTTGGATTTGCCTTGCCTTCATTTGCCTTGCCTGAATTTACCCTGCCTTGCCTTGGCATGCCTGGATTTGCCTTGCATAAACGTGCCTTGCCTTGCCTTGTCTAGCCTGGATTTGCCTTGCCTTGCCTATATTTTTTTTCCTCGATTTGCCTTGTATTGATTTGTCTGGATTTGCCTTGCCAGGGTTTGTCTTCCCTTGCATTGCCTGGATTTGCCTTCCCTTGCATTACCTGAATTTGCCTTGTCTGGATTTGCCTTATCTTGGAATTCCAGGATTTGATTTGCTTGAATTTGCCTTACCTTGCCTTGCCTTGTTTGGACTTTCCTTTCCTGGATTTGCTTTGCCTTGACTTTTCTGGATTTGCCTTGGCTTGCCTTGTCTTGCCTGGATTTGCCTTGGCTTGCCTTGCCTTGACTGGATTTGCTTTGCTTGGATTTTTCATGCTTTGCCTTGCCATGTCTGAATTTGCCTTGCCAGAATTAGCCTTTCTTTGCCTAGCCTGAATTTTCCTTGCCTCAATTTGCCTTGCCTGGAATTCCCTTGCCTTGATATGCCTTGATTTGCATTTTCTGGATTTGCCTTGTTTTGCCTCGCCTAGATTTGCCTTGTTCTTTCCTTGCCTAACTTTGCCTTGCTTAGATTTTCCTTGTCTTACCTTGCCTGGCCTTCACTTTTCTTGATTTGCCTTACCTGGATTTTTCTTTCATTGCCTTGTCTTGTCTCGTTTTGCCTTGTATTGTCTTGCCTTGCCTTGCCTTGCCTAAATTTGCCTTGCCTGGATTTGGATGCGTTGCTTTTACTTGCCTTGATTTTTCAAACTTGGATTTGCCTTCCCTTGCCTTGCCTGGATTTGCCTAGTTTGGATTTGTTTTCCCTTGACTGGCCTTGCCTGGGTTTTTGTGCTTGGATTTTCCTTGCCTGAACCTTGGCTAAATTTGCCTTGCCTGGATTTTTCTTGCTTTTCTTGCCTTGCCTGGATTTGCATTGCCTTGCCTTTCTTGAATTTGCCTTGCATGGGATTGCCTTGCCTTGGCTGGATTTGCCTTGCCTGGATTTGCCTTGCATTGCCTTGACTGCATTTGCCTTACCTGAATTTGCCTTGCCTTGCCCTGAATGGATTTTTCTTTCCTGGATTTTTATTTCCTTGCCTTGCCTTTCCTCTCTTGGATTTGCCTTGCCTGGATTTGCCTTTCCCTGACTTGACTTGCCTAAATTTGCCTTGCCATGTTTTGCCTAAATTTTCCTGACATTGATTTTCACTTACCGTGTTTTGATTGGATTTGCCTTGTCTCCAATTGCCTTGCCTGAATTTGTCTTGCCTTGCCTTGACATGCCTGGATTTGCCTTGACTGGATTTAGCTTGCCTAAATTTGCCTTGCCTGGCCTTGTCTAGCCTGGATTTGCCTTGCCTGGATTTTCTTTGCCTTGCCTGTATTTTTCTTGCATAAATTTGCCTTGTATTGCCTTTTCTGGATATGTCTTGCCTAAATTTGCCTTCTCTTGCATTGCCTGGATTTGCCTTGTCTGGATTTGCCTTATCTTGAAATTCCTGAATTCGATTTGCCTGGATTTGCCTTGCCTTGCCTGAACTTGCCTTTTCTGAATTTTGCCTTGCCTTGCCTTTCCCGGATTTGCCATGCTATGCCTTGCCTTGCCTGGATTTGCCTTGGCTTGCCTTGCCTTGACTGGATTTGCCTTGCCTTAATTTTTCTTGCTTTGCATTGCCATGCCTGGATTTGCCTTGCCAGAATTTGCCTTGGCTTGCCTTGCCTGGATTTTTCTTGCCTCAATTTTTACTGCCTGGATTTGCCTTGCCTGGAATTTTCTTGTCTAGATATGCCTTGTTTTGCCTTGCCTGGATTTGCCTTGAGGATATGCCTTGTTTTGCCTTGTCTGGATTTGCCTTGCTTTGCCTCGCCTGGATTTGCCTTGCCTAAATATGCCTTGTTTTGCCTTGCCTGGTTTTGCCTTGTTTTGCCTTGCCTGAATTTGCCTTTCTTGGATTTGCCTTGCCCTGGCTTGCCTAACTTTGCCTTGCTTAGATTTTCCTTGCCCTGCCTTGCCTGGCCTTCACTTTTCTTAATTTGCCTTGCCTGGATTTCCCTTTTTTTTGCTTTTCCTTGTCTTTCCTCGTTTTGCCTTGTATTGCCTTGCCTTGACTTTCCTGGATTTGCCTTGTCTGGATTTGGATGCGTTGTTTTGCCTTGTCTGGATTTTGAAAGCTTGGATTTGACTTTCCTTGCCTTGCCTGGATTTGCCTTGTTTGGATTTGCCTTGCCTTGCTTGGCCTTGCCTGGATTTTCCTTGCTTGAATTTGTCTTTCCTGAACCTTGGCTGGATTTACATTGCCTGAAATATTTTTGCTTTCATTGCCTTGCCTGGATTTGCATCGCCTTGCCTTGCTTGAATTTGCCTTGCCGGGATTTGCCTTGCATTGCCTTAACTGCATTTGCCTTACCTAAATTTGCCTTGCCTTGCCTTGCCTTGCGCGGACTTTTCTTACCTGGATTTTTCTTTTTCTGTCTTGTCTTGCCTTGTTTTTCTTAGCCTGGATTTGCCTTGCCTGGGTTTGTCTTGCCCTGACTTGCCTTGCCTAGATTTGCCTTGCCTTGCTTTGCCTGGATTCATCTGGCCGTGATTTTGACTTGACTTGTCTTGCTTGGATTTGCCTTGCCTTGCCTTGTCTTACCTGGATTTGCATTGACTGAATTTATCTTGCCTAGATTTTTTTGCCTTGCCTTGTCCAGCCTGAATTTGCCTTTCCTGAATTTTCCTTGCCTTGCTTGTATTTTCCTTGCCTAGATTTGCCTTGTATTGTCTTGCCTAAATTTACCTTGCCTAGATTTGCCTTCAATTGCATTGCCTGGATTTGAATTGTCTGAATTTGCCTTACGTTGGAATGCCTGGATTTGATTTGCCTGTATTTGCCTTGCCTTGCCTTGCCTGGACTTGCCTATCCTAAATTTCCCTTGCCTTGTATTTTCTGAATTTGCATTGCTATGCCTTGCCTTGCCTGGATTTGTCTTGGCTTGCCTTGCCTTGACTGGATTTGCCTTGCCTGGGTTTTTCTTGCTTTGCCTTGCCATGCCTGGACTTTCCTTGCCAGGATTTGCATTGCCTTGTTTTGTCTGAATTTTTCTTGCCTCAATTTGCGATGTCTGAATTTGCTTTGCCTGAATGTATTTTGCCTGGATATGCCTTGTTTTGCCTTTCTAGGATTTGCCTTGTTTTGTCTTGCCTGGATTTGCCTTGGTTGGATTTTCCTTGCCTTGCCTAATTTTGCCTTGCTTAGATTTGCCTTGCCTTGCCTTGCCTTGCCTGGTTTTCACTTTTCTTGATTTGCCTTGCCGGAACTTTTCATTCCTCTGTCTGCCTTGTATTGCCTTGCCTTGACTTTCCTGGATTTGTTTTGCCTGAATTTGTCAAGCTTGTATTTACTTTTTCTTGCGTTGCCTGTATTTGCCTTGTCTGGATTTGCTTTATCTTGGAATGCCTGGATTTGATTTGCCTGGATTTATCTTGCCTTAATTGCCTTTCCTGAATTTGCCTTGCCTTGCCTTTCCTGGATTTGCCTTGCTATGCCTTGCCTTGCCTGGATTTGCCTTGGCTTGCCTTGCCTTGACTGGATTTTCCTTTTTTGAATTTTTCTTGCTTTGCCTTGCCATGTCGGGATTTGCCTTGACAGAATTTGCCTTGCCTTGCCTTGCCTCAGTGTTTCTTGCCTAAATTTGCCCTACCTGAATTTTTCTTTTCTCAATTTACCCTGCCTGGATTTTCATTCCCTGGAATTCCATTGCCAGGATATGCCTTGTTTTGCCTTTTCTGGATTTCCCTTGTTTTGCCTCGCCTAAATTTGCCTTGCCTGGATATGCCTTGTTTTGCCTTGCCTGGATTTGCCTTGTATTGCCTTGCGTTGCCTTGCCTGGATTTGCCTTGTTTTGCCTTGCCTGGATTTTTCTTCCTTGAATTTGCCTAGCCTGGTCTTGCCTAACTTTGCCTTGCTTAGATTTTTCTTGCTTTGCCTTGCCTGGCCTTCACTTTTCTTGATTTGCCTTGCCTGAATTTTTCTTTCATTGCCGTGTCTTGCCCCTTTTTGCCTTGTATTGCCTTGCCTTTTCTGGATTTGCCTTGCCTGGATTTGGATGGGTTACTTTGCCTTGCCTGGATTTTCCAAGCTTGGATTTGCCTTCTCTTGTCTTGCCTGAATTTTCCTTGCCTTGCCTGGCCTTGACTGGGTTTGCCTTGCTTGGATTTGCCTTACCTGAACCTTGGCTGGATTTGCCTTGCCTGGATTTTTTTGCTTTTCTTGCCTTGCCTGTATTTTCATTGCCTTGCCTTGCTTAAATTTGCCTTGGCTGGATTTGCCTTGCCTTGCCTTGCCTTGGCTGAATTTCCCTTGCCTAAATTTACCTTGCATTGCCTTGACTGCATTTGCCTTACCTGAATTTGCCTTGCCTTCTTGCATGGAGTTATCTTACCTGAATTGTACTTTTTTTGCCTTGCCTTGCCTTGCCTTGCATTTCCTACCCTGGATTTTCCTTGCCATGCCTTGCCTGAATTTTTCTGGCCTTGATTTTCACTTGCCTTCTCTTGATTGGATTTGCCTTGCCTTTACTTGCCTGGATTTGTCTTGCCTTGTTTGGATTTGCCTTGCCTGGGTTTGTTTTGCCTTGCCTTGCTTAAATTTGCCTTTTCTTGCCTTAACTTGCCTAAATTTGCATTTTCTTGCCTTAACTTGCCTAAATTTGCCTTGCTTGAATTTGCCTTGCCTTGCCTATATTTGCCTTGCCTTTCCTTAACTTGATTGGATTTGCCTGCCTGGATTTACCTTGACTTGTTTTTACTTGCCTGAATTTGCCTTGCTCGTATATACCTTTCCTTTTTTTTACCTTGCCTTGATTTGCCTTGCCTAGATTTGCCTTGCCTTGATTTGCCTGGTATTGCCTTGACTGCATTTGCATTACCTGAATTTGTCTTGCCTTGCCTAGATTTTCTTGCCTGGATTTGCCTTGCCATGCCTTTTCTGGACTTGCCTTACCTTTTCTAAATTTGCATTGCCTAGATTTGCCTTACCTTTTATTTTCCTAGATTTGTTTTGCCTGGATTTGCCTTGGCTTGGCTTGCCTGGATTTGACATAGCTGGATTTGCCTTGAATTGCATTGCCTCTATTTTCCTTGCCTATAATTGCTTTGCCTTGCCTTGCCTGAGTTTACCTTGCCTAAATTTGCCTTGCCTTGTCTTGCCTTGCCCTGCATCAATTTGCCTTGCTGGGATATGCCTTAACTTACCTTGCCTAAATTTGCATTGCCTGGATTAGTGTTCCCTTGCCTTGAGTGCTTTTGTCTTGTCTGGATTTGCCTTGCCTTGACTTGACTGATTTTTTTTTTGCCTGGATTTGTCTTGCTTTGCCGTGACTGAAATTACCTTGCTTGGATTTGCCTTGCCTTCCCGTGCCTGGATTTGCCTTACTATGCCTTACCTTGCCTGGATTTGCTTTTCCTTGCCTGGATTTGCCTTACCTTTCTTTTATTTGCCTTGCCTTACCTTACCTTGATTTGCCTGGATTTTTTTGCCTCGATTTGTCTTACCTTGTTTTGCCTAGATTTGCCTAGCTTGAAATTTTCTTGCTTGGCTTTGCCTGGATTTCCCTTGCTCGGGTTTACCTTGCCTGACCTTAGCTGGATTTTTCTTGCATGCCTTGCATTGCCTGGATTTATCTTGCCTGGATTTGCTTTGCCTTGCCATGCTTGAATTAGCCTTGTATGGATTTGGCTTGCCTTGCATTGCGAAGATATTCCTTTACTTGCCTTTTTCTTTCTGGAATTGCATTCGCTGAATTTGCCTTGCATTGCCTTGCCTGGATTTGACTTGTTTTGGTTTTCCTGGATTTGCCTTGTTTCGATTTGCCTGCCTTGTTTTGCCCTGCCTAAATTTGCCTTATTTGGATTTGCCTTTTCTTGTCTTGCCTTCAGTTGCCTGGATTTGCCCTCCTTGGATATTTCTTGCCTTGCCTTTTCCCATTTTGTCTTGTCTTTCCTTGGCTTGACTTACCTGCATTTGTTTTGCCTGGATTTGGATGCATTACCTTGCCTTGCCTGAATTTGCATTGCCTGAATTTGCCTTGCCTAAATTTGCGTTGCCTTGCCTTCTTCCCTGGATTTGCCTTTACTTGCCTTGTTTTTCCTGGATTTGCCCTGACTTTATTGGCCTGGCCTTGCCTTGTCTAGCTTGGATTTGCCTTGTCTGCATTTAACTTGCCTTGCCTCTATTTGCCTTGCCTCTATTTGTCTTGTATTGCCTTGACTGCATTTGCCTTACCTGGATTTGCCTTGCTTTGTCTTGCCTGGATTTGCCTTGCCTTGCCTTTCCTGGATTTGCCTTGCCTGGATTTGCTTTACTTAGCCTTGCCTTGTTTGAATTTGACTTGCCTGGTATTGCCTTGCTTTGCCTGGATTTGCTTTGACTTCCCTTGTTTTGCCTGGATTTTTCTTTACTAAATTAGCCTTGCCTTACATTGCCCGGATATATTTTGTATTGTCTTGCCTGGATTTGCCATGCCTGGATTTGCCTTGCCTTGCATTGCCTGATTTTTCTTGCCTGGATTTGCTTTCCCTTGTCTTGCCTGCATTTACTTTGCCTGAATTTGCCTTGCCTTTTCTTGTGTTGCATAAATTTCCCTTTTCTGAATTTTCCTTGACTAGCTTTGTCTTGACTTTCCTTGGCTGGATTTTCATTTTCTTTCCTTTCCTTTGCCTGGATGTGCGTTGCCTTGGCTTGCTTTGCCTTGCCTTCTCATGCTTGGATTTTCTTTGCCTTGATTTGCCCTGCATTGCATTTCTTTGCCTTGCCTGAATTTGCCATGCCTGTATTTGCGTTGCCTTACGTTGTCTTTCCTGGATTTGCTTTCTTTGAATTTGCTTTGCCTTGCATTGCCTGGATATTCCTCGCCTTGCCTTGCCTGAATTTGCCTTGCTTTGTCTTTCCTTGCCTGGATTTGTTTTGCATGGAATGACCTTGCCTTGCCTTGCTTATCTGTGTTTGCCTTGCCTGGATTTGCATTAAGTTACCTAGCCTTGCCTGGATTTTTTTTGCCTGGATTTGCCTTTCCTTGTTTTGCCTGAATTTGCCTTTTTTGCCTTGTCTGGATTTGCTTTGCCTTGTTTTGTCTTGCCTGGATTTGCCTTGTCTTGCCTCGCCTTGCTTGGATTTGCCTTGTCTTGCCTTGCCTTGCATGGATTTACCATCCCTGGATTTGCTTTTTTTGCCTTGCCTGAGTTTGTTTTGCCTGTCCTTTCCTTGATTTGCCTTGTCTGGATTTGCCTTGCCTTGCCTTGCCTAGATTTGCCCTGCCTTGCCTTGCGTTGCCTGGATTTGCTTTTTCTTGCCTTGCCTTCCTTGGATTTGCCTTGCCCGGATTTGCCTTAACTTGACTTGCCTGGATTTGCTTTGCCTGGATATGCCTTCTTTTGCCTTGAGTGGGTTTGCCTTGTCTAGATTTTCCTTGCCTTGACTTGCCTGGATTTTTCCTTGCCTTGTTTTGCCTTGCCTTGAATTCCCTCGCCTGGATATGTGTTCTTTTGCCTTCCCTGGATTTGCCTTACTTTGCCTCGCCTGGATTTGCCTTGCCTGGTTTTGCCTTGCCTTGCCTTGCCTTGCCTGGATTTGTTTTGCCTTCCTTTTCCTGGATTTGTCTTGCATGGATTTGCCTTCCCTTGCCTGGATTTTTTTTGCTTGAATTTGCCTTGCCTTGCCTTGCCTTGCCTTGCCTGCATTTGTTTTCCCTGGATTATTTTTGCCTTGCCTTGCTTTATCTTGCCTGGGTTTCCTTTTTTTTTTAATTTTTCTTCCTTTTCCATTCGTGGATTTGCCTCGCCTGGCTTTGCCTTGCCTTGCCTTGTCTTGTCTTGCCTGGATTTGCTGTGTCTTGCCTTTTATTGCCTGGATTTGGCTTGCCTAGATTTACCTTGCCCTGCCTTGCTCTGCCTGTGTTTGCCTTGCCTGTATTAGCCTTATTTTGTCTTGTCTTGCCTGGATTTGTTTTGCCTTGCCTTGCCTGGATTTGCCTTACCTTGCCTCTCCTCACCTGGATTTGACTTGCCAAGACTTGCCCTGTTTTTCCTAGATTTGCCTTGCCTGAATTTGCCTTGCCTTGCTTTTCTTGCCTGCATTTGCCTTGTCTGAATTTGCCTTATCTTGTTTTGCCCGGATTTTCTTTGCCTAGGCTTGACTTTTTTTTCCTTGCCTGAAATTTTCTTGCCTGGATTTTTCTTGCCTTGTCTTTCCTACATTTACCTTGCCTGGATTTGCCTTGCCTTGTCTTGCCTTTTTTGGATTTGCCTTGCCTGGATTTGCCTTACCTTCTCTTGCCTTGTTTGGATTTGCCTTGCTTAGATTTGCCTGGCCTTGCCTGGATTTGCCTTGCCTTCCCTTGCCCTGCCTGGATTTTCCTCACATTGCATAGCCTGGATTTGCCTTCTCTTGCCTTTCCTGTATTTGCCTTGCCTGGATTTGCCTTACCTTGCTTTGCCTTGCCTTTCCTTGCGAGAATCTCACTTGCTTAAATTTTTCTTGCCTTGACTTGCCTTGCCTTGCCTTGCTGAATTTGCTTGCCTTGCCTTGCCTTACCTAAATTTCCCTTGTCTGGATTTTTCTTGCCTTGCTTTGCCTGGATTTACCTTACCTGGATTTGTTTTGCCTTGTTTTGCCTAGATTTTCCTTGCTACCTTGCTTCAATTTGCCTTGCTTGAATTTCCCTTTTCTTGCCTTGCCTCGCCTGGATTTTTCCAGTCTGGATTTGCCTTGCTTTGTCTTCCCTGGATTTGCCTTGCCTGGATTTGCTTTGTTTTGCGTTCCTTTGCGTGGACTTGTCGTGCCTAGGTTTACCTTGCCTTCCCTTGTTTTTCTTGGATTTTCCTTGCCTGGATTTGCATTTCCTTGCCTTGCCTTGATTTGCCAGAATTTTCCTTGCCTAGATTTTTATTGCCTCGTCTTTCCTGGCCTGGATCTATTTTGCCTGGATTTGTCTTGCCTTGCTTTGACTCAATTTATTTTGCCTGCATTTGCATTGCCTTGCGTTGCTTGAATTTGCCTTTCCTGTATTTGCCTTGCCTTGCCTTGACTGGATGTGCCTTGCCTAAATTTGTCATGCTTTCCTTGCCTGCGTTTGCTTGCCTAAATTTTTTTTGCCTTGCCTTGCCTGGATTTGCCTTGTTTTGTGTTTTCTTGCTTGGATTTCCCTTGCCTGGGTTTAGCTTGCCTTGCCTTTATTTGCCTTGCCTTGCCTTGCCCTGCTTTGCCATAATTTTAATTTACTAGATATTCCTTGTTTTTCTTGCCTGGATCTATCTTGCCTGTGTTTGTCTTGCCTTGCTTTGCCTGGATTTACCTTGCCTGCATTTGCATTGCCTAGCCTTGCACAAATTTTTCTTGCCTAAATTTTTCTTGCCTTGCCTTGCCTGGATTTGCCTTACTTGCATTTGCCTCGCCATGTTTGTATTTCCCTTGCCTGGATTTGCCTTCTTTTGCATTTCCCTGCTGGAATTTGCCTTGCCTGGCTTTAGCGTGCCTTGCCTTGCTTTGACTGGATTTGCCTTTTTTTGTATTTGCCTTGCCTTGCCTTGCCCTGTTTTGCAAATATTTTCCTTTCCTAGATTTTCCCTACCATGCCTTGCTGAATTTATTCTGCCTGGATATGTCTTGCCTTGCTTTGCCTGGATTTACCTTGCCTGCAATTGCATTGCCTTGCCTTGCTTGAATTTGTCTCGCCTGGATTTGCCTTGCCTTGTCTTAACTGGATTTGCCCTCCATAGATTTGGCTTTTCTTGTCTTGCATGGATTTGCCTTACCTGGACTTTCCTTGCATTTCCTAAATATGCCTTGTCTGGATTTGCCTTGCCTTGCCTTCCCTGGATTTGCCTTGCTTTGATGTGCCTTGCCTTGCCTTGCTTTGCCTTTTCTTGCCTTGCTTTGCCTTTCGTGAATTTGCCTGGCCTAGATTTGCCTTGCCTTGTATTGCCTTGCCAGAATTTGCCTTGCCTTGCTTTGCCTTGCCTAGGTTATCCTTGCCTCAATTTGCCTAGTTTTGCCTTGCCTGAATATGGCTTGTTTTGTTATGTTTGTATTTACCTTTCCTGGGTTTGCTTTGCATTGCCATGCCTGATAGTTTCTTGCCTGAATTTGACTTGCCTTGCCTTCCCTGCATTTGCCTTCTTTGGATTTGCATTGTCTTGCCATGCTTTAATTTTCCTTGTCTAAATTTCATTGCCTTGCCCTTACTCGATTAGCCTTGCCTAAATTTGGCTTGCCTTGCCTTGCCTGGACTTGCCTTATCTGGATTTTCCTTGACTTGCCTTGCCGTGCCTTGCCTGGATTTTTCATGCCTTGCCTTGCCTTGCCCGGATTTTACTTGTCTTGCCTTCCCTTGCTTGGATTTGTTTTGACTGGATTTGACTTTCCTTGTTTTGTTTTGCCTGGATTTCCTTTACTTGCATTTGCCTTGCCTTGCCTGGATTTGCTTTGCCTTGCCTTGCCCTGCTTTGACAGAATGTTCCTTGCCTAAATTTTCATTGCCTTGACTCTACTTTTCTGGATCTATTTTGCCTGGATTTGTCTTGCCTTGCCTTGCCTGGATTTACCTTGCCTGCATTTGCATTGCCTTGCCTTGATTAAATTTGCTCTTTCTGGATTTTCCTTGCCTTGCCTTGACTGGATTTGCCTTGCCTGGATTTGGCTTGCCTGGCCTTGCCTGAATTTGCCTTGTCTGAATTTTTCTTGCATTCCCTTGCCTTGATTTTTTTTACTTGCATTTGCCTTGCAATGCCTGGATTTGCCTTGCCTGGATTTGACTTTCCTTGCTTTGCCTTGCCTGGATTTGCCTTACTTGGAATTGCCTTGCCTTTCCTGGGTTTGTTTTGCCTGGATTTTCTTTACCTTGCCTTGCCCTGCTTTGTCAGAATTTTTATTGCCTAAATATTCATTGCCTTGCCCTGCCTTGCCTGGATCTATCTTGCCTGGATTTGTCTTGCCTTGATTTGATGGATTTACCTTGCCTTCATTTGCATTGCCTTGCCTTGCTTGAATTTGTTTTGCCTGGATTTGTTTTGCCTTGCCTTGACTGTATTTGCCCTGCCTAGATTTGACTTGCCTTGCTTTGCCTGGATTTGCCTTTCCTGAACTTTCCTTACCTTGCTTTGCCTGGATTTTTCTTGCCTTGACTTGCCAGGATTTGCACTGCCTTGCCTTGCCCTGCCTGGATTTGCCTTGCTTGGATTTGCCTTATCTTGCCTCTCCTTGCCTGGATTTGCCTTGCCTAGATTTTCCATGTCTTTCCTAAATTTGCCTTGCCTTGCTTGTCTTGCCTGGATTTGCCTCGCCTGGATTTGCTTTGCCTGGATATTTCTTGCTTTTTCTTGCCTTGCCTCGTTTTGCCTTGTCTTGCCTTGCCTTCACTTATCTGGATTTGCCTTGCCTGAATCTGGATGCTTTTTTTTGCCTTGCCTGGATTTTTCTTACCTTACCTTGCCTTGCCTTTCCTGGATTTGCCTTGTTTTGTTTAGTCTTATTCTCTGGATTTACCTTGCCTTGCCTTGTTTTGCCTAGATTTGCCTTGACTTTATTGGACTTTCCCTGTCTTGACTAGCCTGGATTTGCCTTGACTGCATAGTTAAATGCCTTTCCTGTATCTGCCTTGCCTGTATTTGCCTTGTATTGCCTTGACTGCATTTGCCTTACCTGAATTGGCCTTGCCTTGTTTTGCCTGGATTTGCCTTGCCCGGATTTGCCTTAACTTGCTTTACCTTGTTTGGATTATTTTTGCCTAGATTTTCCTTGCCTTGCCTGGATTTGCTTCTCCATACCTTGCCCTGCCTGAATTTTCTTTGCCTGGATTTGCCTTACCTTTCATTGACTGGATTGTCCTTGTCTTGCCTTGCCTGGATTTGCCATGCCTGGATTCGCCTTTTCTTGCATTGCCTGGATTTTTCTTGCCTGGGTTTGCTTTTCCTTGTCTTGTCTGGATTTTACTTCCCTGGATTTGACTTTCGTTGCCTTGCCTTGTCTAAATTTACCTTTTCTGAATTTGCCTGGATTTGCCTTGCCTGGATTTGCCATTTTTTTCCTTGTGTAGATTTGTCTTGCCTGGATGTGCATTTTATTGGCTTGCTTTGCCTAGATTGGCATTGCCTTGCGTTCTCATGCCTGGATTTTCTTTGTCTTGATGTGCCCTGTCTTGCATTTTGTGTCCTTGCTGCATTTGCCTTTCACGCATTTGCCTTGCCTTGCCTTGCCTGGATATGCTTTACTTGCATTTGCCTTGCCTGAATTTGCCTTCCCTTGACTTTCCCAGATTTGCCTTCCCTGGGTTTGCCTTTCCTGGATTTGCCTTGCCATGTTTTGCATTTTCTGGATTTACTTTCCCTGGATTTGCCTTGCCTTGCCTTAGCTGAATTTGCTTTGTGTGGTTTTGCCTTGCCTTGTCTTGCCTCAGTTTGAATTTGCCTGTATTTACCTTGCCTTGCCTTCCCTTCCCTTGCATTGACTTGCCTGGATTTGCCTTGTCTGGCCTTGTCTAAATTTCCCTTGCTTGGATTTGCCTTGCATGACCTTGCCTCGATTTGTTTTGCATGGATTTGTCTTGCCTTTCCTTGCCTTGCCTTGCCTGAATTTTTTTTGTCTATATTTGTTTTACCTTGTCTTGCTTGGATTTGCCTTGCCTTGCCATGCCTGGATTTGTTCTGCCTTGCCTTGCCTAAATTTGACTTGCCTTGTGTTGCCTGGATTTGCCTTGCCTTCCTTTGCCTTGCCTTGCATGGATTTGCTTTTCCTTGCCTTGACTTGCCTCTATTTGCCTTGCCTGGATTTGCCTTGCTTTGCTTGGTTTTGCCTTGCCTGGATTTGCCTTGCCTTGCCTTGCCTTGAATGGATTTGCCTTGCCTGGATGTGCCTTAACTTGACTTGCCTAAATTTGCCATGCCTGGATATGCCTTTTCTTGCCTTGAGAAGATTTTCCTTGTCTGGATTTGCCTTGTCTAGATTTGTTTTGCCTTAACTTGCCGGGATTTATTTTGCCTGGATGTGCCTTGCCTTGCATTGCCTGTAATTTTCTTGCCTGAATATGCCTTCTTTTGCCTTTCATGGATATGCCTTGTTTTGCCTCACCTGGATTTGCCTTGCCTGGTTTTGCCTTACCTGGATTTGCCTTGCCTGGTTTTGCCTTGCCTTGCCTTTCCTGGATTTGTTTTACCTTCCCTTCCTTGGATTTGTCTTGCATGGATTTGCCTTGTTTTGTTTTGCCTTGCCTTGCCTAAAGTTTTCTTGCCAGGATTTGCCTTGCCTTGCCTGCATTTGTCTTTCCTGCGATTTTTCTTGCCTTGCCTTGTTTTGTCTTGCCTGGATTTCTTGTTTTTAAATTTGCCTTGCTTTGTCTTGCCTAAATTTTTTTCGACTAAAGTTGCCTTGCCTTTCCTTGCCTGGATTTGGCTTGCCTGGATTTACCTTGCCTTGCCTTGCCTGTGTTTGCCTTGCCTGGATTTGCCTTACCTTGCCTTGCCTTGCCTAGCCTGGATTTGCCTTGTCTTGTGTTGCCTGGATTTGCCTTGCATGGATTTACCTTGCCTAGATTTTCCTTGCCTTGTCTTAGCTTTCCTGGATTTGTTTTGCCTTGCTTTGCCTTGCCTTGCCTTGATTTTTCTTACCTCGATTTGTCTAGTTTTGCCTTGCCTTGATTTTTCTTCTTTTACCTTGCCTGGATTTGCCTTGACTGGGTTTGCTTTGTTTTGCAGTGCCTGGTTTTTTCTTGCCTACATTTGCCTTGCCTTTCCTTGCCTTCCCTGGATTTTCCTTGACTGGACATTTTTTCTTGCCTTGCCTAGATTTGCCTTTCCTTGCCATTCCTGGATTTGCCTCTCCTGGATTTGACTTGCATTGCCTTGCCTGAATTTGCTTTGTCATGACTTTTCTGTATTTTTCTTGCCTGAATTTGCCTTATGTGGATTTGCCTTGCCATGCCTGTATTTGCATTGCCTATATTTGCCTTGTTTTGCTTTTCCTTGCCTGGATTTGCCTTGCCTGGGTTTACCCTGCTTGCCTTGTTTTTCCTGGATTTGTCTTGCATGAATTTACTTTGCTTTGCCTTGCCTTGACCTGCTTTGCCAGAATTTTTCTTGCCTAGGTTTTTTCTGCCTTGCCTTGCCTTGCTTGGATCTATCTTGCCTGAATTTACCTTGCCTGCATTTGCATAGCCTCGCCCTGCTTGAATTTCCCATGCCTTGTTTTGACTGGATTTGCCCTACCTTGATTTGGCTTGCCTTACCTTGCCTGGATTTGCCTTGCCTAGACTTTTCTTGCCTTGCCTTGCCTGGATTTTTCTTGCCTTGCCTTGCCAGGATTTGCATTGCCTTGTTTTGCCCTGCCTGGATTTGCCTTTCCTGGATTAGTTTTTCCTGAATTTGCATTACCTTGCCTCTTCTGGCCTGGATTTGCCTTGCCTAGATTTAAGATGTCTTTCCTGGATTTGCCTCATTTTGCCTAAATTTGTCTTGCCTGGATTTGCCTTACCTATCATTGCCTGTACTTGCCTTGCCTGGATTTGCATTGTATTGTCTTAACTGCATTTGTCTTACCTGAATTTACCTTGCCTTGCCTAGATTTGACTTGCCCGGATTTGTTTTGCCTTGCTTTTTCTGGATTTCCCTTGCCTGGATTTGCATTGCCTTGCCATGGTTGAATTTGCTGTACCTGAATTTGCCTTGTTTGCATTAACTGAATTTGCCCTGCCTAAATTGGGCTTGCCTTGCCTTGCCTGTATTTGCCTTGACTCAATTTGTCTGGTTTTACCTTGCCTGGATTAACCTTGTTTTGCCTTACCAGGATTTTCCTTGACTGGATTCACTTTGCCTTGTCGTGCCTGGTATTGCCTTGCCTAAATTTGCCTTGTCTTGATTTTCCTGGATTTTTCTTTCCTGGATTTGCCTTGCCTTGCCTGAATTTTCCTTCCCTAAATTTGCCTTGTCTTGCCTTGCCTTTCCTGGATTTGCCTTGCCTTGCTTTTCCTAGATTTGCCTTGCCTTGTTTTTCCTGGATTTGGCTTGCCTTGCTTTGCCTTGCCTTGCATTGCCAGAATCTTATTTGCTTGGATTTTTTTTTTGCCTTGCCTTGCCTTGCCTGGATCTATCTTGCCTAGATTTGTCTTGCATTTATTTTCCTGGATTGACCTTGCCTGCATATGCATTGCCTTGCCTTGCTTGATTTTGCCTTGCCTGAATTTTCCTTGCCTTGCCTTGCCTTGCCTAAATTTCTTTGCCATGCCTTGACTAGATTTTCCTTGCCTTGACTTGCCAGGAATTGCTTTGCCTTGCCTTGTCCTGCCTGGTTTTGCCTCGACTAAATTTGCTTTGACTGGATTTGCCTTACCCTGCTTCTTCTTGCCTGAATTTGCCTTGCTTAGATTTGCCATGTCTTGTCTAAATTTTCTTGCCTGGATTTTCCTTGCCTTGCCTTTCCTGGATTTGCCTTGCTTTGATGTGCCTTGCCGTTCCTTGCCTTGCTTTGCCTTGCCTTGCCTTGTCTTCTTTATAGTTACATTGCCTGGATTTGCCTTGCATGAATTTGCTTGGATTTGCCTTGCCTGAATTTGCCTTTTTTTTCCTTTTTCTGTATTTGCCTTGCCTGGATTTGCCTTGTATAGCCTTGACTGCATTTTTCTTACCTGGATTAATCTTGCCTTGCCTTGCCTTTTTTGGATTTGCATTGCCTGAATTTGAATTACCTTCTCTTGCCTTGTTTGGATTTTCCTTGCCTGGATTTGCCTTGCCTTGCCTGGATTTGCCTTGTCTTCCCTTGCCGTGCCTGAATTTTTCTTTCCTGGATTTACCTTACCTTGCATTGCCTGGATTTGCCTTGTTTTGCCTTGCCTGGATTTTCCTTCTTTGGATTTGCCTTGCCTTGCCTGGCCTTGACTGGCCTTGCCTGAATTTGGCTGGATTTTCCTTGCTTGCCCTGCATTTCCTAAATTAGCCTTCCTGGATTTGCATTGCCTTGCCGTGCTTGAATTTTTCTTGCCTAAATTTGCCTTGTTTTGCCTTGACTGGAGTTTCCCTGCCTAGATTTGGCTTGCCTTGCCTTGCTTAGATTTGCCTTGCCTCGATGTGCTAGTTTTGCCTTACCTGAATTTGTCTTGTTTTCCCTTCCCAGGATTTGCCATTACTGGGTTAGCTTTGCCTTGTTGTGCCTGGTATTGCCTTGGGTGGATTTGACTTGCCTTGCCTTCCTTGGATTTGCCTTGCCTAAATTTTTATTGTTTTCCCTGGTTTTGCCTTCCCTGGATTTGCTTTCTCTTGCTTTTACTAGATTTACCTTGCTTTGCCTTTTCTGGATTTGCCTTGCCTTGCCTTAACTGGATTTGCCTTGCCTTGTCTTTCCAGAATTTGCCTTGCCTAAATTTGCCTTGCCTTGCTTGTATTTGCCTTGTTTTGCCTTGCCTGGATTTGCCTTACCTTGCCTCCCCTTGCCTGATTTGCCTTGCCTATATTTGCCATGTCATGCATATATTTGCCTTGCTTGGATTTGCCTTTCCTTGCTTGTCTTGCCTGGATTTGCCTCGCCTGGATTTGCCTTACCTTGTCTTGCATGGATTTCCTTTGCCTGGGCTTGTCTTGTCTTGCCTTGCCTAGATTTGCCTTTCCTGGATTTGTCAAATTTTTTGTTGAATGGAGTTTCTAACTCTGGATTTGCTTTGCCTTGCCTTTTCTGTATTTTCCTTTCCAGAATTTGCCTTGCCTCGTCTTCCCTACATTTACCTTGCCTGAATTTGTCTTGCCTAGATTTGCCTGAATTCATCTTGCCTTGATTTACCTTTATTTTCCTAGCTTGGATTTGCCATGCCTGAATTTGCCAAGCCTTGCCTTGCCTGGATATATCTTGACTTGCCTTTTTTTGCCTTGTATTACCTTCGCTGGATTTGCCTTGCCTTGCATTGCCTGGATTCGCTTTGCGTGGATTTGCCTTGTTTTGCCCATTTTGGATTTGCCTTCCCTCGATTTGCCTTACCTTGCCTAAATTTGTCTTGCTTAGATTTGCCTTGCGTTGCCTTCACTTGCCTGGATTTGCATTGCCTGGATATTTCTTTCCTTTCCTTTCCTTGCCTTGTTTTGCCTTGTCTTGCCTTGCCGAGACTTACCTGAATTTGCCTTGCCTGGATTTGGATGCATTGCTTTGCTTTGCCTGGATTTGCCTTACCTTGCCTTGCCTTCTATAAGTTTGCCTTGCCTTTCCTTGCCTCTTTTCTTGGATTTGCCTTGTCTTGCCTTGTTTTTCCTGGATTTGCCTTGACTTTATTGGTTTTGCCTTCCCTTGTCTAGGTGGATTTGCCTTGCCTGAACTTTCCTTGCCTTGCCTGTATTTGCCTTGCTTCTATTTGTCTTGTATTGCCTTGACTGCATTTGCCTTATGTGGATTTGCTTTGCCTTGCCTTGCCTGCATTTGCCTTGCCTGAATTTTTTTTTTAATTTTTATTGCATTTTAAGTTTTGGGGTACATGTGCAGAACATGCAAGATAGTTGCATAGGTATACACATGGCAGTGTGCTTTGCTGCCTTCCTCCCCTTCACCCACATTTGGCATTTCTCCCCAGGCTATCCCTCCCCAGCTCCCCCCACCGCTGTCCCTCTTTTATTCCCCCCAACAGACCCCAGTGGGTAGTACCCCCCTCCCTGTGTCCATGTGTTCTTATTTTCCACACCCGCCTATGAGTGAGAATATGTGGTATTTCATTTTCTGTTCTTGTGTCAGTTTCCTGAGAATGATGTTCTCCAGATTCATCCATGTCCTTACAAAGGACAAAAACTAGTCATTTTTGATTGCTGCATAATATTCCATGGTGTATATGTGCCACATTTTCCCAGTCCAGTCTATCATCGATGGGCATTTGGGTTGGTTCCAGGTCTTTGCTATTGTAAACAGTGCTGCAATGAACATTCGTGTGCATGTGTCCTTAGAGTAGAATGATTTATATTCCTTTGAATATATACCCAGTAATGGGATTGCTGGGTCAAATGGAATTTCTATTTCTAGGTCCTTGCAGAATCGCCACACTGTCTTCCACAGTGGTTGAACTAATTTACACTCCCACCAACAGTGTAAGAGTGTTCCTATTTCTCCACATCCTCTCCAGCATCTGCTGTCTCCAGCTTTTTTAATGATCGCCATTTTAACCAGCGTGAGATGATATCTCAATGTGGTTTTCATTTGCATCTCTCTAATGACAAGTGATAATGAGCATTTTTTCATGTGTTTGTTGGCCTCATGTATGTCTTTTGTAAAGTGTCTGTTCATGTCCTTTGCCCATTTTTGAATGGGCTTGTTTGTTTTTTTCCTGTAAATCTGTTTGAGTTTTTTGTAAATTCTTAATATCAGCCCTTTGTCAGATGGGTAAACTGCAAAGATTTTTTCCCAATCTGTTGGTTGCCGATTCACCCTAGTGACTGTTCCTATTGCCGTGCAAAAGCTGTAGAGTTTGATTAGGCCTCAGGAGTGTTTTTCTTATGGCGAATCATTCAGAACCTCACTGAATGATACACATCGTGGAAATAGTCAGGATTCTGTTTAATATTACCACTCATTACCACCCTCAGTGAATAACGCATGTCTGTGGAGTACTGAGGAAACTAATTCATATCACCCATCATTTTGAGATTTCCAGAATAATACACACTTGTGGAATAATGAGAAGTCTATTTCATATTGCCACTCATTAAGATCCCCAAGAAATAATACACAACTGGGTAATAGTCAGGAGTCTATTACATATGGCCACTCACAGAATCAGTGAATAATGCACACATGAGGAATACTCAGTGAATATTAAGAGTCTATTTTATATGGCCACTCAGAGCCTCAGGGAATAATGCACACCACGGTAATAGTCAGGAGCCTCTTTCATATGACCACCCATTCAGTATCTCACTGAATGATACACAACTGGGAATTAGTGACAATTCTATTCCATATGATCATTCATTCAGAGCCTTACTGAATAATGCACAATGGGGCAATATTCAGGAGTTTATTTCATATGGCCTCTCATTCAGAGCTTCAGTGAATAATGAACACCTGTGGAGTAGTCAGGACCCTATTTAAGATAGCCACAAATTAAGCACCTCCCTGAATGATACACAACTGGGTGAGAGTCAGGAGTCTATTTGATATGGACACTCATACAGAACCTCTTTGAATAATGCACATATGGGGAATATTCACTAGTCTATTTTATATGGTGATTCATTCCGAGAATCAATGAATAACGCACACCTGTGAAGTAAAATGGAGTCTATTTTATATGGCCACTCTTTCAGTGTTTCAGTGAGTAATATATATATATCTGGAATAGTCAGGAATCTCTTTCATATGGCCACTCCTTCAGGGCCTCAGTAAATAATAAACTCCTTGAAATAGTCAAGACTCTACTTCAAATGGCTACACATTCAGATTCTCTGTAAATAATGCACAGTTGGGGAATAGTCAGGAGTCTCCTTCTTATGCCTACTTATTCAATGTCTCATTCAATAATACATACCTGGGGAAGAGTTAAGAGTCTACGTCATATAGCCACTCACTTAGAGCCTCAGTGAATGATGCACACATGGGGAATGGACATTAGTCTATTCTATATGGCCACAAAATAAATGCCTGAGTGAGTAATGCACAACTTTGGAATAGGGAGGAGTCAATTCTATATGCCCACTTAATCAGAGTCTCAGACAATGAAACACACCTGAGGAATAGTCAAAAATATATTTTATATGGTCACTAACTCAAAGCCTCAATAAATAATATACACCTGTGGAATAGTTGGGAGGCTATTTTATATGGCCAAAATTTCAGAACCTCAGTTAATAATGCATACGGGGGAATACACAGGACACTCTTTCTTATGGCCTTTCATTTACAGCTTCCCTGAATAATGAACACCTGTAGAGTAGTCAGAAGTCTGTTTCATATAACTACACATTCACATCCTCACTGAATAATACAAACCTGGAGGAAAGTCAGGATTCTGTTTCATAAAGCCACGCTTTCAGAGCCCAACCTAAAAATGCACTCCTGGGAGTATTCAGGAGTCTCTTTCCTATGGCCACTCATTCAGAACCTCATTGAGTAATACACATCTATGAAAAAGTCAGGAGTGTATTTCACATGGCCACACACTCAGAGCCTCAGTTAATCATACATGCCTGGGGAACACTCTGGAGTCTATTTCATATAGCCACTCATACAAAACCTCAGTGAATAAGACACACCTGGGGAATAGTCAGGAGTGTATTTTAGTTAAGCACACACTAAGAGGTTCATTGAATTATACACAACAGGGGAAGGATCAGGAGTCAATTTCATCTGGCCTCTCACTCAGAGCTTCATTGAATAATTTACTCCTGTGGAATAGTCAGGAGCCTAACTTATATAGCCACTCATTCAGAGTGTCAGTGATTAATGCACACCTGTGGGATAGTCAGGATTCCATTTCATATGGCCACTCACTCATAGCCTCAGTGAATAATGCACAAATGTACAGTACTCATCAGTCTATTTCATATAGACACTCATTCAGAGATTCACTAAATAATACAAATATGGGGGATAGTCAGCATCCTATTTCATATGACCACTCATGCACAGCCTCACTGAGTAATACACATCCAGAGAAGAGTTAGGAGTCTACTTTATATAGCCACTCATTTACAATCTCAGTGAATAATGCACACCTGGGGAATAGACACTAGTCTATTTTATATGGCCAGAAAATGAAAGCCTGGGTGAGTAATGCACAACTTTGGAATAGTCATATTCCATGTGCCCACTTATTCAGAGTCTCAGTCAATAATACACACCTGTCATATGAAATGGAATAATACACAAAATAGGAGTCTATTTTATATGGTCACTAACACAAAGCCTCATTAAATAATACACACCTGTGGACTAGTCAGGAGACAATTTGATATGGCCAAGCTTTCAATGCCTCAGTGAATAATGCATACCGGGGAATACTCAGGATGCGGTTACATATTGCCTCTCATTCAGAGCTTCACCGAATAAGGAACACCTGTAGAGTAGTCAGAAGTCTATGTCATATAGCCACACATTCACAGCCTCACTTAATAATATAGACATGGGGGAAAGTCAGGATTCTATTTTGTATGGCCACTCTTTCAGAGCCCAATTTAATAATGCACTCCTGGGAGTATTCAGGAGTCTCTTTTCTATGGCCAGTCATTCAGAAACTCACTGAATAATACACACCTGTGAAATAGTCTGGAGTCTATTTGACATGGTGGTTCATTCAGTGCCTCAGTGGAAAATGCACACCTGAAGTATAGTCAGGAGGCTATTTTATGTAGCCACTCATCCATACCCTTAGTAAGTAATACACACCTGGGGAATAGTCAGGAGTCTATTTCATGTGGCCACTTATTCAGAAACTCACTGAATGATACACACCTAGGGAATAGTCAGAGACTATGTCATATGGCCACTCAATTAGAGCATTACTGAATGATGCACTCCTGGGAAATAGTTAGGATTCTATTTCATATGACCATTGATTAACAGCCTCATTGAATAATGCGCACCTGTGCAATAATCAGGAGGCTATGTCATATGAACACTTATTCAGAGCCTCAGTGAATATTGCACACCTGTAGATTAGCCAGGAGTGTATTTCATAGAGCCACTCATGCAGAACCTCAGTGAATAATACACACCTGTGGAAAAGTCAGGATTCCATTTCATATGGCCACTCACTCATAGCCTCAGTGAATAATGCACAAATGTGCAGTACTCACCAGTCTATTTCATAGAGCCACTCATACAGAGGTTCACTGAATAATACAAATATGGGGGATTTTCAGCATCCTATTTCATATGACCACTCATGCAGAGCCTCACTTAGTAATATACACCTGGGGAAGAGTTAGGAGTCTACTTTATATAGATACTCATTTACAGTCTCAGTGAATAATGCACACCTGGGGAATAGACACTAGTCTATTCTATGTGGCCACTAAATCAAAGCCTGTGTGAGTAATGCACAACTTTGGAATAGTCAGTAGTCTAATCCATATGCCCACTTATTCACAGTGTCTGTCAATAATACACACCTGGGGAATAGTCAGGAGTTTATTTCATATGGTCACTTACTCAAAGCCTTATTAAATAATACACACCTGTGGACTAGTCAGGAGACTATTTCATGTGGTGAAACATTCAGAGCCACAATAAATAATGCACACTTGGGAAATAGGAGTCTATTTCATGTGGACACTCTTTCAGAGTCTCCCTGAATAATACATATATTGGGGAGAGCCAGGAATCTGTTTCTTATGGCCACTTACTGAGAATCCCAGGGAATAGTGCACACTTGGGAAAATGTCAGGGGTCTATTTCATATGGCAACTCATACAGAACCTCAGTGAATTAGACACACCTGCGGAATAGTCAGGAGTGTATTTCAATTAAGCATACACTAAGAGGCTCATTGAATTATACACAATAGGGGAAGGATCAGGAGTCAATTTTATCTGGCCTCTCACTCAGAGCTTCATTGAATAATGCACTCCTGTGCAATATGCAGGAGCCTAATTGATATAGCTACTCATTCAGGGCCTCTCTGAATAATATGCACCTCAGGAATATTTAGGTGTTTATTTCATATTACCACTAATTCAATGCCTTAGTATATAATGCATACCATACCTTGGGAGCACTCAGCAATCTATTTTACATGGCCACTCCTCCTTCACCTCAGTGAATAATGCACACTGGGGGAATATTCAGGATTCTATTTCTCATGTACATCCATTCAGACCTTCACTGAGTAATGCACACATTTGAAATAGTGAGAATTCTGTTTCATGTGACCATTCAATCAGAGCCTCTCTTAATGGTACGCACCTGTGGAATAGTCAAAAGACTATTTTATATAGCCACTCATTCAGAACCTCAGTGAATCATGCATGCCGAGGAGTACTGAGGATTGTATTTCAAATGACCCTTCATTCAAAGCCTCAGTGAATAATACACACCTGGGGAATAGTCAAGAGTCTATTTCATATGGCCACTCATTCAGCGCCTCAGTGAATGACACACACTTGGGGAATAATCAGGATTCTATTTCTTATGACCAGTATTGAGAGCCAAACTGAATAATGCACACCTAGGAAATTGGGAGGAGTCTGATAGAAACACACTTTCAGAGCCTCAGTGAACAATATACACCAGGGGAATACTGAGGAATCTTTTTAATATTGCCCCTCATTCACAGCCTCTCGAGGTAGTGCAAGTTTGAGAAATTATCCGTTTATTCAGAATGGCCACTCCTTCAGAGACTCAGTGAAAAATACACACCTCAGAAATACTGAGGATTCTATTTCCAATGGCCACACATTGAGAACCTCAGTGAATAATGCACACCTGAGGAATAGTCAGGAGTCTATTTCCTATGCCCTCTCTTTCAGAGTCTCACTGAATAACTCACCCCTGTGGAGTACTGAGAGGTCTATTTCACATGGCCACTCGTTTTGAACCTCACTGTATAATACACACCTGGGTAGTACACAGGAGTTTATTTCTTCAGGCAAATCATTCAGAGGCTCAGTGAATTATACACACTTGGGAAAGAGGAGTCTACTTCATATTGCTCCTCATTCAAAGCCTAAGTGAACAATGAACACCTGCTGAGTCCTCAGGAATGAATGTCATATGGCCACTCATTCAGCACCTCACTGGTGGGGAATAGTCAGGATTCTATTTAATATGGACACTCATTTTGAGAGTCACTGAATAACCTATACCTGTAGAATAGTAAGGAGTCTATTTCATATCGCCCCTACTTCTAAGCCTCACTGAGTAATAAACACCTGGGGAATTGTCAGGAGTCTATTTTGTATGGCCTGCATTCAGAGCCTCATTGAATAATGCAGACCTGGAGAAAAATCTGGAGTCTCTTTTATATGGCCGTTTATTCAAAGCATCAATAAATAATGTACACATGTGTAGTAGCCAGGTGTTTATTTCCTTTGGCCACACATTGAGAACCTCAGCAAATCATACACACCTCTGGAATAAAAAGGATTCTACTTCTCACAGCCCCTCATTCAGTGCCCATGTGAATAAAACACCCCTGGAAAATAATCAGAAGTCTATTTCATGTTGCCTCTCATTCATAGCCTCAATGAATAATCCACACCTGGGGAATAGTCAGCAATCTTTTTAATAGGACTACTTTTTCAGAACCACCCTTAATAATGCACACATGGGGGATATTCAGAAGTCTGTTTCACAGTGCCACTGATTCACAGCCTCCGTGAATAATGCATACCTGGGGAGTAGTCAGCAATCTATTTCATATGGACACTCATTCAGCACCTCAGTGAATAACGCACACCAAGGGGATAGTCAGGATTCTATTTCTTATAGTCATTAATTTAGACCTTCACTGAAAAATGCACACATTTGGCATAGTAGGATTCTCTTTCATATGGCCACTCATTCAGAGCCTCACCGAATGGTACACACCTGTGGAATAGTCAGGAGTCTATTTTATATTTCCACTCATTCAGAGAAGCAGTGAAGAATGCACACCTGGGCAGTACTGAGGATTCTATTTTAAATGACCCCTCATTCAGAGCCTCAGTGAATAATACACACATGGGGAATATTCAAGGCTATATATCATATGGACCCCCATTCAGAGCCTCAGTGAATGATACATGCCTGGGGAATAATCAGTATCTTATTCCATATGACCTGTGATTCAGAGCCAAACTGAATAATGCTCACATTGGGAATAGTCAGGTTTCTCTTTCATATGGGAACTCCTTCAGGGCCTCAGAGAATAATACACACCAGGGCAATATTAATTAGGTTATTTCATATTGCCACTCATTCAGAGCCCTCCGAATAGTGCAAGTTTGGGGAATTGTCAGGAGTTTATTTATAGTTTTCTCTCATTCAGAGCCTCATTGAATAATGCATACCTGGAAAAATCCTGGAGTCTCTTTCACATGTCGATTGATTCAGTGCATCAGTGAAGAATGGGCACTTGTGGAGTAGCCATGTGTCTATTGTCTTTGGCGACACATTCAGGACATCAGTGAATAATAATTACCTGTGGAATAGTCAGGAGTCTATTTCATATGGCCACTCATTCAGAATCCTTGTGAATAACACACACCTAAAGAATAGTCAGGAGCATATTTCATAATGAAACTCATTCAGAGCCTCAGTGAATAATGCATACCTGGGGAATAAACAGGAATGTATTTCATATGGACACTCTTTGAGAGCCTCTCTAAATGATACACAAATCGGGTAGAGTCAGGAGTCTATTTTATATGACTACTCAGTGAGAGCCTCAGGGAGTAGTGCACACCTGAGGGAGTGTCAGGAATCTATTTGGTGTGGCAACTCATACAGAGCCTCAGTGAATAACAAACACCTGAGGAATAGTCAGAAGTGTATTTCAATTGGCCACATACTTAGAAGCTCGGTGAATAATACATACCTATGGAACAGTCAGGAGAAAATTTCATCTGTCCTCTCATGCAGAGCTTCACTGAATAGTGCACTCCTGTGGAGTAGTCAGAAGCCTAATTGATATAGCTATTCATTCAGAGCCTCTCTGAATAATTATCTCCTCGTGGATATTCAGGAATGTCTTTAATATAGTCAGTCAGAGCCGCACTGAATGGTACGCAGCTGTGGAATAGTCATATGGCCACTAATTCAGAATCTCATGGAGTAATGCACACCGGTAGATAAGTGAGAATTCTCTTTCATGTGGCCTCTTATTCAGAGTCTCACTGAATAATACACACCTATGGAATTGTCAAGAGTCTATTTCATATTGCCACTCATTCAGAGCCTCAGTGAATAATGCACACCTGAAGAGTAGTGAAAATTCTACTGTAAATAATAGACACCTGGGAAATAGTCAACGGTCTATTTTATAAGGGCACGCATTCGGAGCCTCACTGAATGATACACATCTGGAGAATAGGCAGGATTCTATTTCATATGACCAGTCATTGAGAGCCAAGCTCAATAATGCACACATTGAGAATAGTCAGGTGTCTCTTTCATAGAAACACTGTTTCAGAGCCTCAGTGAATAATGCACACCTGAGAAAAACTCAGGAGTCTGTTTAACCTGGCCACTCATTATGAGCCTCAGTGAATAATGCACATCTGTGAAGTACTGAAGAGACTAATTCATATCACCACCTATTCTGGGACTCCCTGAATAATGCACACATGGGGAACAGTCATAAATCTATTTCACATAGTCACTCAGAAAATCATTGAAAAATCCAGACTTGGGGAATACTCAGGAGTCTATTTCACATGGCCAATACTTCAGAGCCACTGTAAATAATGCACACCAGGGTAATAATCAGAAGCCTTTTTTACATGGCCACTCATTCAGTGCCTCAATGAATAATACACACCTGGGGTATTGTTAGAATTCTATTCCATACTACCACTCATTCAGAGCCTTATTGAATAATTCACAACGGGGCAATTGTCAAAAGTCTATTTTATATGGCCTCCCATTCAAAGTTTCACTGGATAATGAACCCCTATGGAGCAGTCAGGACGCTGTTAAGATAGACACGAATTAAGTGCCTCCCTGAATGATACAAACCTGGGTGATAGTCAGGAATCTATTTCATATGACCTCTCATTATGGGCCTCACTGAAGAATACACACCTGGGGTAGTGTCAGGATTCTATTTGGTATGGACACTCATACAGAAACTCTTTGAATAATGCACACATGGAGAATAATTAGGAGTCTATATCATATGGCTACTTATTCAGAAAGTCAGTGAATAATGTGCACATGTGGAGTAATAAGGAGTCTGTTTCATATGGCTACTCGTTCACAGACTCACTGAATATTGCACACTTGTGCCATAGTCTGGAGTCTATTTCTTATAGCCACTCATTCAGAGCCTCATTGAATAATGCACACCAGGTAAAAAAAAAGACTATTTCATCTGGACACTCATTCATAACCTCAGTGAATATTACATACCTGGGGAATTTTCAGGCGTCTATTTTATGTGGCCACTTTTTCACAGCCTCACAAAATAATGCACACCTGAGGAATAGTCAGAAGTCTCTTTCATACGACCACACATTGAGAGCCTCACTAAACGTACACACCTGGGAAAATAGTCTGAATTCAGTTTTATTCTCTCATTCAGATGCTCACTGAATAATGCACACCTGTTGATTAGTCAGGAGCCCTTTTCAGGTGGCATCTCATTCGAAGTGTCACTGAATACTGTGGAGTAGTCAGGCGTCTATTTCATGTCAATACATATTCGGAGCCTCAGTGAAAAATACACTTCTGTGGGATAGTAAGGAATCTAATTAATATGGCCACTGATAGTGAGCCTCACTGAATGATACACACATGGAGAATAATTTGGAGTATATTTCCATGTACATTTATTAAGAGCCTCAGTGAATAATACACACCTGTGGAGTAGCCAGGAGTCTATTTCATTTGGACACTCATTCATTGCCTCAGTGAATAATACGTATTTGTGGAATAATCGGGAGTCTATTTCATATGGCCACTCATTCAGAGCCTCCGAGAATACACACTTGGGGAATAGTTAAGAGTCTATATTATATGGCCACTCTTTCAGCGCCTCACTGAGTGATACACACCTGGGGAATAGTCAGGACACTTTCAGATGAACACTCATTGAGATTCTAACTGAATAATGAACACCTGTTGCATAGTCAGAAATCTATTTCATTTGGTCACTCTTTCAGAGCCTCAGTGAATAATACACACCTGGGAAAGAGTGAGCAGTCTATTTCATATGGCCACTCATTCAGAGCCTCATGAAATAGTGCACACCTAGAGAATTCTCAAGAGTCTCTTTGGAATGGCTATACCTTCAGAGACTCCGTGAATAACCCACACCTAGGTAATACTGAGGAATCTATTCCAAATAACCACATATTCAGAGTCTCGGTGAAAAATGCACACCTGTGGAGTAATCAGGAGTGCATTGCTCATGCCCATTCATTCAGCCTCTCAATGATGAATGCAGGTTTGTTGAGTACTGAGGGGTCTGGTTTACATGGTCACTCATTTTGATACTTTCTGGGTAGTACACACCTAAAAAAAAGTCAGGAGTGTATTTCACATGGCCACTCATTCAGAGATTCAGTGAATAATTCACACCGGTTGAGTACTCAGGAGTGTTTTTATATGGCAAATAATTCAGAGCCTCACTGAATGATACACAGTATGGGAATAGTCAAGATTCTGTTTAACATGACCACTCGTTATGAGCCTCAGTGAATAATGCAGGTCTGTGGAGTACTGAGGAGATTAATTCATATCATCCCCCATTCTGAGAGTCCCTGAATGATACACACCTCTGGAATAATCAGAAGTCTATTTTATATGGCCACTCATTAGGACCCCCAGGAAATAATTCACAACTAAGTAATAATCAGGATTCTATTTCTAATGGTCACACATTTAAGCATTCAATGAATAATTCACATGGTTGGAATACACAGTATTCTCCTTCACATGACAACTCATTCAGAACCTCACTGAATGATACCCTCCTCTGGCATAACCAGAAGTCTATTTCAAATTGCCCATCATTCAGATATGCAGCGAATAATGCCCACCTGGGAAGTATTCAGGATTCTATTTCAAATGACCTTTCATTCAGAGCCTTAGTGAATAATACAAACATGGAAAATATTCAAGGCTCTATATCACATGGCCACTTACTTAGAGCCTCAGTGAATGATACACACCTAAAGAATAATTAGGATCTTATTTCATGTGACCTGTAATTCAGAGCCAAACTGAATAATGCACACATTGGGAATAGACAGGTTTCTCTTTCATAAAAACACTTTTTTAGAGCCTCAGTGAATAATACACACCAGGAGAATATTGATTAAGTTATTTCATAGTGTCACTCATTCAGAGCCTTTTGAATGTCGCAAGGTTGGGAAATTGCCTGGAGTTTATTTACAGTGTCCTCTCATTCAGAACCTCATTGAATAATACATACCTGGAAAAATCTTGGGGTCTTCCTCACATGGCCATTCATCGAGCACATCACTGAAGAATGCACACTTGTGGAGTAGCCATGTGTCTATTTACAGTGGCGACAAATTCAGAACATTGGTGCATAATACACACCAGTGGAATAGTCAGGAATCTATTTCATACGGCCCTTTGTTCGGAGCCTTTGTGAATGAGAAAAACCTGGAGAATAATCAGTAGTGTATTACATATTGAAACTAATACAGATCCTCGGTGAATAATGCACACCTAGGGAATAGACAGCAGTGTATTTCATATGTACACTCTTTTAAAGCCTCTCTGAAAAGATACACACATGGGGTAGTGAACAATGCACATGTGTGGTGTACTGAGGAGACTAATTCATATCATTCTCGATTTTGAGACTCCCTGAATAATGCACACATGAGAAACAGTCAGAAGTCTATTTCATATGGTCACTCAGTAGGACCCACATGGTATAAAACACAACGGGGAAATATTCAGGAGTCTATTTTACATGGACACTCAGAAAATCATTGAATATTGCCGACTTGGGGAATACTCAGGAGTCTATTTTACATTGCCAATAATTCAGAGCTGCTGGGAATAATGCACACCAGTGTAATAGTCAGGAGCCTCTTTCATATGGCCACACATTCAGTGCCTCAATGAATGAAAATCACCCGGGGAATCATCAGGATGCTCATTTACACCACCACTCATTCAGATGCTTATTGAATAATTCACAACACGACAATAGTCAGAATACTATTTTGTATGGCCTCTCATTTAGAGCTTCAGTGAGTAATGAACCCTTCTGGAGTAGTCAGGACACTGTTTAAGATAGGCATGAATAAAGTGCCTCTGTGAATGACCCACATCTCGATTATAGAAGTCTATTTTATATGACCTCTAATTCTGGGCCTCACTGAATAATACACACCTGGGGGAGTGTCTGGAGCTGATTTCTCATGGACACTGATACATACCCTCTTCTAATAATGTACACATGGAGAATAATTAGGAGTCTACGTCATATGATTACTCATTCAGACAATCAGTGAATAATGCACATATGTGGAGTAATAAGGTGTTTTTTTTCATATTGCCACTCTATCACAGCCTCAGGGAATAATGCACACCTGCAGAATAGTCATAAGTCTCTTTCATATGGCAATTCACTTAGAGCCTCACTGAATGTACACATATGGGTGAAATAGTCAGCATTCTGTATTTTCCCCTCATTCAGAGTCTCACTGAATAACACACACCTGTGGAATAGCCAGGAGCCTCTTTCATGTGGCCTCTGATTCAGAGTGTCACTGAATAATGTGGAGTAGTCATGAGTTCATTTTATGTAGCCACATATTTGGAGCCTCAGTGACTAATACACAACTGTGGGATAGTAAGGCATCTAATTAACAGGGCCAATTATTCTGAGCCTCACTGAATAAGACACACATGGAGAATAATTTGAAGTCTCTTTTTGATGGAAACTCATTCACAGCCTCAGTGAATAATGCACACCTGTAAAGTAGGCAGGCGTCTATTTCATTTGGACACTCATTCATTGCCTCAGTGCGTAATACGTACTTGTGGAATAATCGGGAGTCTATTTTATATGGCCACTCATTCAGAGCCTCTGAGAATACACACTTGTGGAATAATTAAGAGTCTATTTTATATGACCACTTTTTCAGCGCCTCACTGAGTGATACACACCTGGGGAATAGTCAGGACACTTTAAGATGAACACTCATTGAGATCCTCAGTGAATAATGAACACCTGTTGCATAGTCAGAAATCTATTTCATTTGGTCACTGTTTCAGAGCCTCAGTGAATAATACACACCTGGGAAAGAGTGAGGAGTCCATTTCATATGGCCACTCATTCAGAGCCCCATGAAATACTGCACACCTAGAGAATTCTCAAGAGTCTCTTTGGAATGGCTATACCTTCGGAGACTCCGTGAATAACCTACACGTAGGTAATAGTGAGGAATCTATTCCAAATAACCACATACTCAGAGTCTCGGTGAATAATGCACACCTGTGGAATAATCAGGAGTCCATTGCTCATGCCCATTCATTCAGCCTTTCAGTGATTAATGCACGTCTGTTGAGTACTGAGGGGTCTGCTTTACATGGCCACTCATTTTGATACTTTCTGAGTAGTATACACCTAAAAAAGTCAGAAGTGTATTTCACAGGGCCACTCATTCAGAGATTCAGTGAATAATTCACACCGGTTGAGTACTCAGGAGTGTTTTTTATATGGCAAATAATTCAGAGCCTCACTGAATGACACACAGTATGGTAATAGTCAAGATTCTGTTTAACATGACCACTCATTATGAGCCTCAGTGATTAATGCAGGTCTGTGGAGTACGGAGAAGATTAATTCATATCAGCCCTCATTCTGAGATTTCCTGAATGATACACACCTCTGGAATTATCAGAAGTCTATTTTATATGGCCACTCATTAGGACCCCCAGCAAATAATACACAACTAAGTTAATAATCAGGATTCTATTTCTAAAGGCCACTCATTTAGGCCTTCACTGAATAATTCACATGGTTGGAATAGTCAGTATTCTCTTTCATATGACCACTCATTCAGAACCTCACTGAATGGTACCCCCCTCTGGCATAATCAGAAGTCTATTACAAATTGCCCATCATTCAGATATGCAGTGAATAATGCACACCTGGGAAGTATTCAGGATTCTATTTCAAATGACTCTTCATTCAGAGCCTTAGTGAATAATACAAACATTGAAAATATTCAAGGCTCTATTTCACATGGCCACTTACTTAGAGCCTCAGTGAATGATACACACCTAAAGAATAATTAGGATCTTATTTCATGTGACCTGTAATTCAGAGCCAACCTGAATAATCCACATATTGGGAATAGACGGGTTTCTCTTTCATTAAAACACTCTTTTAGAGCCTCAGTGAATAATACACACCAGGGGAATATTGATTAAGTTATTTCATAGTGTCACTCATTCAGAGCCTTTTGAATGGAGCAAGTTTGGAAAATTGCCTAAAGTTCATTTACAGTGTCCTCTCATTCAGAACCTCATTCAATAATACATACCTGGAAAAATCTTGGAGTCTCCCTCACATGGCCATTCATCGAGCACATCACTGAAGAATGCACACTTGTGGAGTAGCCATGTGTCTATTTACTTTGGCAACAAATTCAGAACATCGGTGCATAATACACACCAGTGGAATAGTCAGGAATCTATTTCATACGGCCCTTTGTTCGGAGATTTTGTGAATGAGAAAAACCTGGAGAATAATCAGTAGTGTATTACATATTGAAACTAATACAGATCCTCGGTGAATAATGCACACCTGGGGAATAGACTGCAGTGTATTTCATATGGACACTCTTTTAAAGCCTCTCTGAAAAGATACACACATGGGGTAGTGTCAGGAGTCTATTTCATATGGCCACTCTGTGAGAGCCTCAGGGAGTAGTGCACATCAGAGGAATGGTCAGGAGTCTATTGTGTATGGAAACTTATACAGAACCTCAGTGAAGAACACACACCAGGGGAATAGTCAGGAGTGTATTTTAATGGGCCACACCTTCAGAAGCTCCATGAATAATACACACGTAGGGAATTGTCAGGAGACAATTTCATCTGGCCTCTCATGCAGACCTTCACTGAATAATGCACTCCTGTGGAGTAGTCAGCAGCCTAATTGATACAGCCATTCATTCAGAGCCTTTCTGTATAATAAGCTCCTTGCAGATATTCAGGAATCTCTTTAATATGGCAACTCAGAGACTCACTGAATGATACACACCTGTGGAATAGCCATAGAGCCACTAATTCAGAATCTCATGAAGTATTGCATACCGGGGGATAAGTGGGGACTCTCTTTCATACGGCCACTCATTCAGAACCTCACTGAATGATACACACCTGTGGAATTGTCAAGAGTCTATTTCATATCGCCAATTATTCATAGCCTCAAAGAGTAATGCACACCTGAATCATACTGAGGATGCTACTGTGAATAATAGATACTTGGGGTATAGTCAATGGTCTATGCTATGGTCACTCATTCAGAGCCTCACTGAATAATACATACCTGGGGAATAGTCACGATTTTTTGTTACATGACCAGTCATTGAGAGCCAAGCTGAATAATGCACACTTGGGAACAGTCAAGTGTCACTTTCATAGGGACACTGTTTCAGAGCCTCAGTGAGTAATATACACCTGGAAAATTGTCAAGAGTCTGTTTAACATGACCACTCATTATGAGCCTTAGTGAACAATGCATATCTGTGGAGTACTGAGGAGACTAATTCATATCATTCTCAATTTTGAGACTCCCTGAATAATGCACACATGAGAAACAGTCAGAAGCCTATTTCATATGGTCACTCAGTACGACCCAGATGTAATAAAACACAACGGGGAAATAATTAGGAGTCTATTTTATATGGACTCTCAGAGAATCATTGAATAACGCCGACTTGGGAAATACTCAGGAGTCTATTTTACATTGCCAATAATTCAGAGCTGCAGGGAATAATGCACACCAGTGTAATACTCAGGAGCCTCTTTCATATGGCCACACATTCAGTGCCTCACTGAATGAAAATCAGCCGGGGAGTCATCAGGATGCTCATTTATACTACCACTTATTCAGATGCTTATTGAATAATTCACAACACGGCAAAAGTCAGAATTCTATTTTGTATGGCCTCTCATTTAGAGCTTCAGTGAGTAATGAACCCTTCTGGAGTAGTCAGGACACTGTTTAAGATAGCCACGAATTAAGTGCCTCTGTGAATGACTCACATCTCAATTATAGATGTCTAATAATGTACACATTGAGAATAATTAGGCATCTGCATCATATGGCTACTCACTCAGACAATCAGTGAATAATGCACATATTTGGAGTAATAACGTGTTTTTGTCATATGGCCACTCTATCACAGCCTCAGGGAAAAATGCACACCTGCAGAATAGTCATAAGTCTCTTTTATATGGCCATTCACTTAGAGCCTCACTGAATGTACACATATGGATGAAATAGTCAGCATTCTGTATTTTCCCCTCATTCAGATTCTCACTGAATAACACACACATGTGAAATAGCCAGGAGCCTTTTTCATGTGGCCTCTGATTCAGAGTGTCACTGAATAATGTGGAGTAGTGAGGAGTCCATTTTATGTAGCCACATATTTGGAGCCTCAGTGAATAATACACAACTGTGGGATAGTAAGGCATCTAATTAATAGGGCCAATTATTCTGAGCCTCACTGAATAAGACACACATGGAGAATAATTTGAAGTCTCTTTTCGATGGAAATTTATTCACAGCCTCAGTGAATAATGCACACCTGTAGAGTAGCCAGGCGTCTATCTCATTTGGACACTCATTCATTGCCTCAGTGAATAATACATACTTGTTGAATAATCGGGAGTCTATTTTATATGGCCACTCATTCAGAGCCTCCGAGAATACACACTTGGGGAATAGTTAAGAGTCTATTTTATATGGCCACTCTTTCAGCACCTCACTGAGTGATACACACCTGGGGAATAGTCAGGACACTTTCAGATGAACACTCATTGACATCCTCAGTGAACAATGAACACCTGTTTCATAGTCAGAAATCTATTTCATTTGGTCACTGTTTCAGAGCCTCAGTGAATAATGCACACCTGGGAAAGAGTGAGGAGTCCATTTCATATGGCCACTCATTCAGAGCCTCATGAAATAGTGCACACCTGGAGAATTCTCAGGAGTCTCTTTGGAATGGCTATACCTTCGGAGACTCCGTGAATCACCCACACGTAGGTAATAGTGAGGAATCTATTCCAAATAACCACATATTCAGAGTCTCGGTGAATAATGCACACCTGTGGAATAATCAGGAGTCCATTGCTCATGCCCACTCATTCAGCCTCTCAGTGATTAATGCATATATTTCGAGTACTGAGGAGTCTGTTTTACATGGCCACTCATTTTGATCCTTTCTGAGCAGTACACACCTAAAAAAAGTCAGGAGTGTATTTCACAGGGCCACTCATTCAGAGATTCAGTGAATAATTCACACCGGTTGAGTACCCAGGAGTGTTTTTTATACGACAAATAATTCAGAGCCTCACTGAATGATACACACTATGGTAATAGTCAAGATTCGGTTTATCATGACCACTCATTGTGAGCCTCAGTGATTAATGCAGGTTTGTGGAGTACTGAGGAGATTAATTCATATCATCCCCCATTTTGAGATTCCCTGAATGATACACACCTCTGGAATAATCAGAAGTCTATTTTATATGGCCACTCATTAGGACCCCCAGCAAATAATACAGAACTTCATAATAATCAGGATTCTATTTCTAATGGTCACTCATTTAGGCCTTCACTGAATAATTCACATGGTTGGAATAGTCAGTAATCTCTTTCATATGACCACTCATTCAGAACCTCACTGAATGTTACCCCCCTCTGGCATAATCAGAAGTCTATTTCAAATTGCCCATCATTCAGGTATGCAGTGAATAATGCACACCTGGGAAATATTCAGGATTCTATTTCAAATGACCCTTCTTTCAGAGCCTTAGTGTATAATACAAACATGGGAAATATTCAAGGCTCTATTTCACATGGCCACTTACTTAGAGCCTCGGTGAATTATACACACCTAATGAGTAATCAGGACCTTATGTCATGTGACCTGTAATTCAGAGCCAACCTGAATAATGCACACATTGGGAATAGACAGGTTTCTCTTTCATAAAAACACTCTTTTAGAGCCTCAGTGAATAATACACACCAGGGGAATATTGATTAAGTTATTTCATAGTGTCACTCATTCAGAGCCTTTTGAATGGAGCAAGTTTGGAAAATTGCCTAAAGTTCATTTACATAATACACACCAGTGGAATAGTCAGCAATCTGTTTCATACGGCCCTTTGTTCGGAGCTTTTGTGAATGAGAAAAACCTGGAGAATAATCAGTAGTGTATTACATATTGAAACTAATACAGATCCTCGGTGAATAATGCACACCTGGGGAATAGACTGCAGTGTATTTCATATGGACACTCTTTTAAAGCCTCTCTGAAAAGATACACACATGGGGTAGTGTCAGGAGTCTATTTCATATGGCCACTCTGTGAGAGCCTCAGGGAGTAGTGCACATCAGAGGAATGGTCAGGAGTCTATTGTGTATGGAAACTTATACAGAACCTCAGTGAAGAACACACACCAGGGGAATAGTCAGGAGTGTATTTTAATGGGCCACACCTTCAGAAGCTCCATGAATAATACACACGTAGGGAATTGTCAGGAGACAATTTCATCTGGCCTCTCATGCAGACCTTCACTGAATAATGCACTCCTGTGGAGTAGTCAGCAGCCTAATTGATATAGCCATTCATTCAGAGCCTTTCTGTGTAATAAGCTCCTTGCAGATATTCAGGAATCTCTTTAATATGGCAACTCAGAGACTCACTGAATGATACACACCTGTGGAATAGCCATAGAGCCACTAATTCAGAATCTCATGAAGTATTGCATACCGGGGGATAAGTGGGGACTCTCTTTCATACGGCCACTCATTCAGAACCTCACTGAATGATACACACCTGTGGAATTGTCAAGAGTCTATTTCATATCGCCACTTATTCATAGCCTCAAAGAGTAATGCACACCTGAATCATACTGAGGATGCTACTGTGAATAATAGATACTTGGGGTATAGTCAATGGTCTATGATATGGTCACTCATTCAGAGCCTCACTGAATGATACACACCTGGGGAATAGTCACGATTCTATTTTACATGACCAGTCATTGAGAGCCAAGCTGAATAATGCACACCTTGGGAACAGTCAAGTGTCACTTTTATAGGGACACTGTTTCAGAGCCTCAGTGAGTAATATACACCTGGAAAATTGTCAAGAGACTGTTTAACATGACCACTCATTATGAGCCTCCGTGAACAATGCACATGTGTGGAGTACTGAGGAGACTAATTCATATCATTCCCGATTTTGAGACTCCCTGAATAATGCACACATGAGAAACAGTCAGAAGTCTATTTCATATGGTCACTCAGTAGGACCCACATGGTATAAAACACAACGGGGAAATATTCAGGAGTCTATTTTACATGGACACTCAGAAAATCATTGAATATTGCCGACTTGGGGAATACTCAGGAGTCTATTTTACATTGCCAATAATTCAGAGCTGCTGGGAATAATGCACACCAGTGTAATAGTCAGGAGCCTCTTTCATATGGCCACACATTCAGTGCCTCAATGAATGAAAATCACCCGGGGAATCATCAGGATGCTCATTTACACCACCACTCATTCAGATGCTTATTGAATAATTCACAACACGACAATAGTCAGAATTCTATTTTGTATGGCCTCTCATTTAGAGCTTCAGTGAGTAATGAACCCTTCTGGAGTAGTCAGGACACTGTTTAAGATAGGCACGAATAAAGTGCCTCTGTGAATGACCCACATCTCGATTATAGAAGTCTATTTTATATGACCTCTAATTCTGGGCCTCACTGAATTAGTGAGGGACACACCTGGGGGAGTGTCTGGAGTTGATTTCTCATGGACACTGATACATACCCTCTTCTAATAATGTACACATGGAGAATAATTAGGAGTCTATGTCATATGACTACTCATTCAGACAATCAGTGAATAATGCAAATATGTGGAGTAATAAGGTGTTTTTCTTTATATGGCCACTCTATCACAGCCTCAGGACACACCAGCAGAATAGTCATAAGTCTCTTTCATATGGCCATTCACTTAGAGCCTCACTGAATGTACACATATGGGTGAAATAGTCAGCATTCTGTATTTTCCCCTCATTCAGAGTCTCACTGAATAACATACACCAGTGGAATAGCCAGGTGCCTTTTTCATGTGGTCTCTGATTCAGAGTGTCACTGAATAATGTGGAATAGTCAGGAGTCCATTTAATGTTGCCACATATTTGGAGCCTCAGTGAATAATACACAACTGTGGGATAGTAAGGCATCTAATTAATAGGGACAATTATTCTGAGCCTCCCGGAATAAGACACACATGGAGAGTAATTTGGAGTCTCTTTTCGATGGAAATTCATTCACAGCCTCAGTGAATAATGCACACCTGTAGAGTAGCCAGGAGTCTATTTCATTTGGACACTCATTCATTGCCTCAGTGCATAATACATACTTGTGGAATAATCGGGAGTCTATTTTATATGGCCACTCATTCAGAGCCTCCGATAATACACCCTTGGGGAATAATTAAGAGTCTATTTTATATGGCCACTCTTTCAGCGCTTCACTGAGTGATACACACCTGGGGAATAGTCAGGACACTTTCAGATGAACACTCATTGAGATTCTCACTGAATAATGAACACCTGTTGCATAGTCAGAAATCTATTTCATTTGGTCACTGTTTCAGAGCCTCAGTGAATAATACACACCTGGGAAAGAGTGAGGAGTCCATTTCATATGGCCACTCATTCAGAGCCTCATGAAATAGTGCACACCTGGAGAATTCTCAAGAGTCTCTTTGGAATGGCTATACCTTCGGAGACTCCGTGAATAACCCACACCTAGGACACAGTGAGGAATCTATTTCAAATAACCACATATTCAGAGTCTCGGTGAATAATGCACACCTGTGGAATAATCAGGAGTCCATTGCTCATGCCCACTCATTCAGCCTCTCAGTGATTAATGCACGTCTGTTGAGTACTGAGGGGTCTGTTTTACATGGCCACTCATTTTGATACTTTCTGAGTAGTACACACCTAAAAAAATGTCAGGAGTGTATTTCACACGGCCACTCATTCAGAGATTCAGTGAATAATTCACACCGGTTGAGTACTCAGGAGTGTTTTTTATATGGCAAATAATTTAGAGCCCTACTGAATGATACACACTATGGGAATAGTCAAGATTCTGTTTAACATGACCACTCTTTATAAGCCTCAGTGAATAATTCAGCTCTGTGGAGTACTGAGGAGATTAATTCATATCATCCCCCATTCTGAGATTCCCTGAATGATACACACCTCTGGAATAATCAAAAGTCTGTTTTATATGGCCACTCATTAGGACCCCCAGGAAATAATACACAACTAAGTAATAATCAGGATTCTATTTATAATGGCCACTCATTTAGGCCTTCGCTGAATAATTCACATGGTTGGAATAGTCAGTATTCTCTTTCATATGACCACTCATTCAGAAACTCACTGAATGGTACCCCCCTCTGGCATAATCAGAAGTCGATTTCAAATTGCCCATCATTCAGATATGCAGTGAATAATGCACACCTGAGAAGTATTCAGGATTCTATTTCAAATGACCCTTCATTCAGAGCCTTAGTGTATAATACAAACATGGAAAATATTCAAGGCTCTATATCACATGGCCACTTAGAGCCTCAGTGAATGATACACACCTAAAGAGCAATCAGGATCTTATTTCATGTGACCTGTAATTCAGAACCAAACTGAATAATGCACACATTGGGAATAGACAGGTTTCTCTTTCATTAAAACACTCTTTTAGAGCCTCAGTGAATAATACACACCAGGGGAATATTGATTAAGTTATTTCATAGTGTCACTCATTCAGAGTCTTTTGAATGGCACAAGTTTGGAAAATTGCCTGGAGTTCATTTACAGTGTCCTCTCATTCAGAACCTCATTCAATAATACATACCTGGAAAAATCTTGGAGTCTCCCTCACATGGCCATTCATCGAGCACATCACTGCAGAATGCACACTTGTGGAGTAGCCATGTGTCTATTTACTTTGGCAACAAATTCAGAACATCGGTGCATAATACACACCAGTGGAATAGTCAGGAATCTATTTCATATGGCCCTTTGTTTGGAGCTTTTGTGAATGAGAAAAACCTGGAGAATAATCAGTAGTGTATTATATATTGAAACTAATACAGATCCTCGGTCTATTATGCACACCTGGGGAATAGACAGCAGTGTATTTTATATGGACACTGTTTTAAAGCCTCTCTGAAAAGATACACACATGGGGTAGTGTCAGGAGTCTATTTCATATGGCCACTCTGTGAGAGCCTCAGGGAGTAGTGCACAACAGAAGAATGGTCAGGAGTCTAATGTGTATGGAAACTTATGCAGAACCTCAGTGAAGAACACACACCTGGGGAATAGTCAGGAGTGTATTTTAATGGGCCACACCCTCAGAAGCTCCGTGAATAATACACACATAGGGAATTGTCAGGAGACAATTTCATCTGGCCTCTCATGCAGACCTTCACTGAATAATGCACTTCTGTGGAGTAGTCAGCAGCCTAATTGATATAGCCATTAATTCAGAGCCTTTCTGTGTAATAAGCTCCTTGCAGATATTCAGGAATCTCTTTAATATGGAAACTCAGGGACTCACTGAATGATACACACCTTTTGAATTGTCATAGAGCCACTAATTCAGAATCTCATAAATTATTGCATACCGGGGGATAAGTGGGGACTCTCTTTCATACGGCCACTCATTCAGAACCTCACTGAATGATACACACCTGTGGAATTGTCAAGAGTCTATTTCATATTGCCACTCATTCACAGCCTCATAGAATAATGCACACCTGGTGCATACTTAGGGTTCTAATGTGAATAATAGACACTTGAGGAACACTCAATGGTCTTATATATGTGGTCAGTCATTCAGAGCCTCACTGAATGATACACACCTGGGGAATAGTCACAATTCAATATCACATGACCAGTCATTGAGAGCCAAGCTGAATAATGCACACCTTGGGAACAGTCAGGTGTCACTTTTATGAAAACACGGTTTTGAAGCCTCAGTGAATAATGTACACCTGGCAAATAGTCAGGAGTCTGTTTAACACATGAGCACTCATTACGAGCGTCACCGAATAATGCATGACTGTGGAGTACTGAGGAGACTAATTCACAACATCCGCGATTCTGAGACTCCCTGAATAATGCACAGATGGGGAAAAATCGAAGTTTATTTTATAAAGTTACTTTGTAGAACCCCCATGGAATAATTCACAATTGGGAAATAATCAGAAGTATATTTTATATTGCCACTCAGAGAATCAGTGAGTAATGCCGACTTGGGGAATACTCAGGAGTCTATTTCACATTGCCAATAATTCAGAAATACACTGAATAATGCACACCAGGGTAATAGGAGCCTCTTTCAAATGGCACACATTCAGTGCCTCACTGAATAAGAAATACCTGGGGAATCATCAGGATTTTAATCCATACTACCACTCATTCAGAGCCTTATTGAATAAGTCACAACGTGGCAATAGTCAGGAGTCTATTTTATATGGCCTCTTATTCAGAGCTTCAGTAAATAATGAACCCTTATGGAGTAGTCAGGACACTGTTTACGATAGCCAGGAATTAAGTGCCTCTCTGAATGATATGCATCTCAATGATTGAAGTCTATTTCATATGACCTCTTATTCTGGGCCTCACTGAATAATACACACCTGGAAGAGTGTCAGGAGTCTATTTCATATGGACACTGATAGAAAACCTCTTTGAATAATGCACACATTGAGAATAATTAGGAGTCTTTTTCATGTGGCCTCTCATTCGGAGTGTCACTGAATAATGTTGAATAGTCAGGAGTCCATTTCCTGTAGCCTCATATTTGGAGCCTCAGTGAATAATACACACCTGTGGGATAGTAAGGCATCTAATTAATAGGGCCAATTATTCTGAGCCTCACTGAATAAGACACACCTGGAAAATAATTTGGAGTCTATTTCTGATGGACATTCATTCACAGCCTCAGTGAATAATGCACACCTGTGGAGTAGCCAGGAATCTATTTCATCTGGACACTCATACATAGCCTCAGTGGATCATACGCACCTGTGGAATAGTCAGGAGTCTATTTTATATGACCACTAACTCAGTGCCTCAGGGAATAATGCACACTTGGGGAATAGTCAGGACAGATTTTTGTGAACATTCATTGAGAGCCTCACTGAACAATGCACACCTGTGGTATAGTCAGGAATCTATTTCATTTGGTCACTCTTTCAGAGTTTCACGGAGTAGTACACACCTAGAGAATTCTCAAGAGTCTGTTTGGAATGGCAATGCATTCGAAGACTCTGTAAATAACACACAGCTAGGGAATAGTGTGGATTCTATTTCAAATGGCCACATATTCAGAGCCTTGGTGAATAATGCACAGCTGGGGAATAATGAGGATTCTATTGCTTATGCCCACTCATTTAGCTTGTCAGTGAATAATGCAATCTGTTGAGTACTGAAAGGTCTGTTTCATATGGCCACTCATTTCGAGCCTCACTAAATAGTACACACCTGGGAAAAAATCAGGAGTGTATTTCACATGGTCACTCAATTCAGAGGCTCAGTGAATAATTCAAACCTGTTGTGTACTCAGGAGTCTTTTTTATATGGCGAATCATTCAGAGCCTCACTGAATGAGACACACCTGGGGATAGTCAAAATTCTGTTTAATATGACCGCTAATTGTGAGCCTCAGTGAATAAAGCATGTCTGTGGAGTACCGAGGAGACTAATTTATATCAGCCCCATTCTAAGATTCCGTGAATAATGCACACCTGTGAAAAAATCAGAAGTCTGTTTCATATGGCCACCCATTAGAACCCCAAGAAATAATGCACAACTGGGGAACAGTCAGGAATCTATTTCTTATTGTATCTCATTTAGTCTTTCACGGAATAATTCACATGTTTGCAAGATTCAGGTTTCTCTATCGTATGGCCACTCATTCAGAGCCTCACTGAATGATACACACCTGTGGAATAGTTAGGAATCTGTTTCATATTGCCACTCATTCAGAGCCACAGTGATTAATGCATGCCTGGAAAGTACTGAGGTTTCTATTTCAAAATACCCCTCATTCAGCACTCAGTGAATTATACACACATGGGGAATATTCAAGGCTCTATATCATATGTTCTCCCATTCAGAGCCTCAGTGAATGTTACACGCCTGGGGAATAATCAGTTTTTTATTCCATATGACCTGTGATTCAGAGCCAAACGGAATAATGCACACCTTGGGAATAGACAAGTTTCTATTTTATATGGACACTCTTTTAGAGCCTCGGTGAATAATACACAACAGGGGAATATTGATTAGGTTATTTCATATTGCCACTCATTCAGAGCCCACCAAATAGTGCAAGTTTGGGGAATTGTCAGGAGTTTATTTACTGTGTCCTCTCATTCAGAGCCTCATTGAACAATGCATACCTGGGAAAATCTTGGAGTCTCTTTCACATGGCCATTGATTTAGAGCATCAGTGAAGAAGGCACACTTCTGGAGTAGCCATGTGTCTATTTTCTTTGGTGACCTATTCAGAAGATTAGTGAATAATACACACCTCTGAAATAGTCAGGAATATATTTCACGTGGCTTCTCATTCTTAGCCCATGTGAATAAAACACAACTGGAGAATTGTCAGGAGTGTATTTCATATTGAAACTCATTCAGAACCTCTGTGAATAATGCACACCTGGGGAATGGACAGGAGTGTATTTTATATGGACACTCTTTCAGAGCCTCTCTGAATAATACACGCATGGGGGAGGTTCAGGAGTCTATTTCATATGTCTGCTCAGTGAGAGCCTCAGGGAGTAGTGCACACCTGGGAAATTGTCAGGAGTCTATTTCATATGGCAACTCATACAGAACCTCACTGAATAACGCACACCTGGGGAATATTCAGGAGTGTATTTCAATTGGCCACACATTCAGAGGCTCAGTAAATAACAGACACTTAGGGAATTGTTAGGAGACAATTTCGTCTGGCCTCTCATGCAGAGCTTCACTGAACAATGCACTCTTGTGGAGTAGTCAGCAGCCTAATTGATATAGCCATTCATTTGGAGACTCTCTGAGTAATAAGCTTCTTGTGGATATTCAGGAATATCTTTAATATGGCTACTTAGAGCCTCACTGAATGGTACACACCTGTGGAATCATCATATGGCCACTAATTCAGAATGTCATGGAGTAATGAACATTGTTGGATAAGTGACGATTCTCTTTCACATGGCCCCTCATTCAGATCCTCACTGAACGATACACACCTGTGGAATTGTCAAGAGTCTGTTTTATATTGCCACTCATTCAGAGCCTCAGTGAATAATGCACACCTGGAAAGTACTGAGGATTCTATTGTAAATATTAGACTCTTGTGAAATAGTCAATGGTCTATTCTATATGGTCACTCATTCAGAGCCTCTCTGAATGATACACACCTGGGGAACCATCAGGATTCTTTTTTTTATGACCAGTCATTTTGAGCCAAGCTGAATAATTCTCACGTTGAGAATAGTCAGATGTCTCTTTCATAGGGACACTGTTTCAGAGCCTCAGTGAATAATGCACACATTGGGAACAGTCAGGAGAATGTTTAACATGAATACTCATTATGAGCCTCAGTAAATAATGCACGTCTGTGGAGTACTGAGGAGACTAATTTATATCACCCCAGATTCTGAGGCTCCCTGAATAATTCACACATGTGGCACAGTCAGAAGTCTATTTTATATGGTCACTCAGTAGGACCCACCAGAATAATACACAACTGGGGAATAATCAGGAGTCTGTTTTATATGGCCACTCAGAGAATCAGTGAAAAATGCAGACTTGGGAGATACTCTGGACTCTATTTCACATGGCCAGTAATTTAGAGCCACAGTGAATAATGCAAACCAGGGTAATAGTCAGGAGTCCCTTTCATATGGTCACTCATTCAGTGCCTCACTGAATGATACACACGTGGGGAATAGTCGGGAATCTATTTTCAATGGCCATGCATTCAGAGCCTCAGTGAATAATAAACTCATGATGAATAGTCAGGAGTCTATTTCATATGCTCACTCTTTCAGAGTCTAAGTTAATAACTCACTTCTGTAGGGTACTGAGAGGTCTATTTCATATGGCCACTCATTTTGAGCCTCACTGAATAATACACACCTGCGTAATAGCCAGGAGTTTATTTCTTCAGGCCAATCATTCAGAGGCTCAGTGAATTATACGCACCTAGAAATAGTAAGGAGTCTACTTCATATTGCTCCTGATTCAAAGCCTAAGTGAAAAATGAACACCTGTTGAGTCCTCAGTAATGTATGTCATATGGCCACTCATTCAGCACCTCATCGAATGATACAAACGTGGGGAAAAGTCGGGATTCTATTTAATGTGGACACCCATTTTGAGATTCACTGAATAACCTATACCTGTAAAACAGTGAGGAGTCTATTTGATATCACCCCTTTTTCTGAGTCTCACTGAGTGATATGCACCTGGGGAATTGTCAGAAGTCTGTTTCATGTGGCCTGCATTCAGAGCCTCATTGAATAATGCAAACCTGGAGAAAAACTTAAAGTCTCTTCAACATGGCCATTCATTCAGAGTGTCGGTGAATAATGTACACATGTGGAGTAGCCAGGTGTCTATTTCCTTTGGCCACACACTGAGAACCTCAGCGAATAATACACACCTCTGGAATAGACAGGAGTCTATTTCACACGGCCCCACATTCAGTGCCCGTGTGAATAAAACACACCTGGAAAATAATCAGGAGTCTATTTCACATTGCCTCCCATTTATAGCCTCAGTAAATAATCCATACCTGAAAAATAGTCAGCAATATTTTTAATAGGGCTATGTTTTCAGAACCTCCATTAATAATGCACACATGGGGGATATTCGGAAGTCTATTTCACATGGCCACTGATTCACAGCCTCCGTGAATAATGCATACCTGGGGAGTACTCAGCAATCTATTTCATGTGGACAATCATTCAGCACCTCAGTGAATAAGGCACACCTTGAAAATATTTAGGATTTTATTTCTTATGGTCACTAATTTAGACCTTTACTGAATAATTCACACGTTTGGAATAGTCAGGATTCTTTTTCATATGGCCACTCATTCATAGAATTACTGAATGGTACACACCTGTGAAATAGTCAGGAGTCTATTTCATATTTTTGCTCATTTAGAGCCACAGTGAATAATGCACACCTGGGGAATAATCAGGAGTCTGTTTAACATGACCACTCATTCCGAGCCTCAGTGCATAATGCACGTCTGTGGAGTATTGAGGAGACTAATTTATTTCACGGCCAATTCTGAGACTCCCTGAATAATGCACACATGGGGAACAGTCAGAATTCTATTTCATATGGTCACTCAGTAGGATCCCTACGGAATAATACACAACTGGGGAATAGTCAGGAGTCTATTTCACATTTCCAATAATTCAGAGCTACAGTGAATAATGCACAACATTGTAATAGTCAGGAGCCTCTTTCATATGGCCACTCAGTTAGTGCCTCACTGAATGGTACACACCTGGGGAATTGTCAGGATTCTAATCCATACTACCATTCAGTGTTTCAGTGAATAATAAACCCCTATGGGGTAGTCAGGACGCTGTTTAAGATAGCCACGAATTAAGTGCCTCTCTGAATGTTCTACACCTGGGTGATAGTCAGGAGTCTATTTCATATGACCTCCCATTCTGGGCCTCACTGAAGAATAAACACCTGGTGGAGTATCAGAATTCTATTTTGTATGGACACTCATACAGAACAACTTTGAATAATGCACACATGGAGAATAATTAGGAGTCTATGTCATATGGCTACTCATTCAGACAATCAGTGAATAACGCACACATGTGGAGTCTGTTTCATACGGCCAATATTTCACAGCCTCACTGAGTATTACACACTTGTAATGTAGTCTGGAGTCTATTTCTTATGGCCAGTCATTTAGAGCCTCACTGAATAATACACACCAGGTAAAAGGATACTACTTTATATGAAAACTCATTCAGAACGTCACTTAATATTACATTCCTGGGAAATTTTCAGGAGTCCATTTCACATGGCCACTATTTCACAGCCTCATGGAACAATGCCCACCTGCAGAATAGTCAAAAGGCTCTTTTATATGGCCACTCATTGAGAGCCTCACTAAATGTACACACTTGGGAAAATAGTCAGGATTCTGTTTTGTCCCTTCATTGAGATTCTCACTGAATAATGCTCACATGTGGAATAGTCAGGAGTCTTTTTCATGTGGCGTCTCATTCAAAGTGTCACTAAATAATGTGGAGTAGTCAAGAGTCTATTTCATGTAGCCACATATTCAGAGTCTCAATGAATAATACACACCTGTGATATAGTAAGGAATCTAATTAATATGGCCACTTATTCTGAGCCTCACTGAATAATACACACCTGGAGAATAATTTGGAGTTTATTTCCAATGGACAGTCATTCAGAGCCCCAGTGAATAATGCACACCTGTGGAATAGCCAGGACTCTATTTCATTTGCACATCATTTATAGCCTCAGTGGATAGTATGCATCTGTGAAATAATCAGGAGTCTATTTCATATGGCCACTCATTCAGAGCTTCAGTGAATAATACACACTTGAAAAACAGCAAAGAATATATTTCATATCATATGGCCATTCTTTCAGCACCTCACTGAGTGATACACACCTGGGATAGTCAGGACAGTTTCATATGAACACTCATTGAGAACCTCACTGAATAATGCGTACCTGTGAAATAGTCAGAAATCGATTTCATTTGGTCACTCTTTCAGAGCCTCAGTGAATTATACACGCCTTGGGATGAGTGAGGAGTCTATTTCATGTGGCCATGCATTCAGAGCCTCACGGAATAGTGCACAACCTGAGAATTCTCAAGAATCTATTTGAAATGGCAATGCATTCGGAGACTCTGTGAATAACACACACCTAGGGAATAGTGAGGAATCTATTCCAAATGGCCACATATTCAGAGCCTCAGTGAATAATGCACAGCTGGGGAATAATCAGGAGTCTATTGCTTATGCCCACTCATTCAGCCCCTCAGTGAACAATGCACGTCTGTCGAGTACTGAGGGTTCCGTTTCATGTGGCCACTCATTTCGAGACTCACTGAATAGTACACACCTGGGAAAAAGTCAGGAGTGTATTTCACATGGCCACTCATTCAGACGCTCAGTGAATAATTTACAACGGTTGAGTACTCAGGAGTCTTTTTCATATATCAAATCATTCAGAGCCTCACTGAATGTTACACACCCTGGGAATAGTCAGGATTTTGTTTAATATGACCAATCATTATCAGCCTCAGTGAATAAATCATGTCTGTGGAGTACTGAGGAGACTAATTTATATCACCCATCATACTGAGATTCCCTGAATAATACATACCTATGGGATAACGAGAAGTCTATTTTATATGGCCACCCATTAGGACCCCCAAGAAACAATATACAACTGAGGAATAGTCAGGAGTCTATTTTATATGGCCAGAGAATCAGTGAATTATGCACACATGAGGAATACTCAGTGAATATTAGGAGTCTATTTTATATTGTCACTCAGAGCCTCAGTGAATAATGCACACCATGGTAATAGTCAGGAGCCTCTTTCATATGACCACTCATTCAGTATCTCACTGAATGATACACACATGAAAAATCATCAGAATTCTATTTTATATGACCACTCATTCAGAGCCTTACTGAATAATGCACAATGGGGCAAAAGTCAGGAGTTTATTTCATATGGCTTCTCATTCAGAGCTTCAGTGATTAATAAATACCTGTGGAGTAGTCAGGACCCTATTTAAAAAGGCCACAAATTAAGCACCTCCCTGAATGATACACACCTGGAGTCTACTCCGAATAGTCAGGAGTCTATTTGATATGGACACTCATACAGAACCTTTTTGAATAATGCACATGTGGGGAATAATCACTAGTCTTTCATATGGTGATTCATTCAAAGAATCAATGAATAACGCACACCTGTGGAGTAAAATGGAGTCTATTTCATATGGCCAATCTTTCAGTGTTTCAGTGAATAATATATATATCTGAAAGAATCAGGAAGTTCTTTCATATGGCCACTCCTTCAGGGCCTCAGTGAATAATACACCCCTGCAAAATAGTCAGGAGTCTACTTCAAATGGCTACACATTCAGATTCTCTGTAAATAATGCACACCTGGGGAATAGTCAGGAGTCTCCTTCTTATGCCTACTTAGAGTCTCATTCAATAATATACACCTGTGAAAGAGTTAAGAGTCTACTTTATATAGCCACTCATTTAGAGCCTCAGTGAATAATTCACACCTGGGGAATAGACACTAGTCTATTTTATATGGCCACAAAATCAAAGCCTGAGTATGTAATGTACAACTTTGGAATAGGGAGGAGTCTATTCCATATGTCCACTTAATAAGAGTCTCAGACAATAAAACACACCTGAGGAATAGTCAGAAATCTATTTCATATGGTCACTAACTCAAAGCCTGAAGAAATAATACACACCTGTGGAACAGTCAGGAGGCTATTTCATATGGTTAAACTTTCAGAGCCTCAGTGAATAATGCATACCCGGGAATACTCAGGACACTCTTACATATGGCCTCTCATTCAGAGCTTCACTGAATAATGAACACCTGTAGGGTAGTCAAAAGTCTCATTCATATAGCTACACATTCACAGCCTCACTGAATAATACAAACCTGGGAGAAAGTCAGAATTCTATTTCGTAAAGCCACTCTTTTAGAGCTCAACTTAAAAATGCACTCCTGGGAGTATTCAGGAGTCTCTTTCCTATGGCCACTCATTTAGAACCTCATTGAGAAATACACATCTATGGAAAAGTCAGGAGTGTATTTCCCATGGCCACACATTCAAAGCCTCAGTGAATCATACATACCTGGGGAATACAATGAAGTCTATTTCATATAGCCTCTCATTCAGAGACTCATGGAATAATGCACACCTGTGAATTAGTCTGGAGTCTATTTGATATGATGTTTCATTCAGTGCCTCAGTAGAAAATGCACACCTGAGGAATAGTCAGGAAGCTATTTTATGTAGCCACTCATCCATACCCTTAGTAAGTAACACACACCTGGGGAATAGTCAGGAGTTTGTTTCATGTGGCCACTTATTCGGAAACTCACTGAATGATACACACCTGGAAAATAGTCAGAGTCTACGTCATATGGCCACTCAATCAGAGCATTACTGAATGATGCACACCTGGGAAATAGTCAGGATTCTATTTCATATGACCAATGATTAAGAGCCTCAATGCATAATGCACACCTGGGCAATAATTAGGAGGCTATGTCATATGAACACTCATTTAGCGCCTCAGTGAATGTTGCACACCTGTGGAGTTGCCAGGAGTGTATTTCATACAGCCACTCATTCAGAGCCTCAGTGAATAATACACACCTAGGAAATATTCAGGAGTCTATTACATAGGCCCTCTCATTCAAAGCCTCAGTGAACAATGCACACCTGTTGGGTACTCAGGAATGTATTTCATATGGCCACTCATTTAACACCTCACTGAATGATACACACGTTGGGAATAGTCAGGATTGTATTCAATATGAACTACCATTATGAGCCTTGCTGAATTATATATGCCTTGGAATCCTGAGGAGTTTATTTCCTATAGGCTCCCTTTCCGAGTCTAACAGAAAAATTAACACATGTGGAATTGTAAGGAGTAAATTTTGCATGGCCCCTCCTTCAGAGCCTCATTGAATAATGCATATCTGGAGAAAAATTTGGAGTCTCTTTCATATGGCCATTCATTCAGAGTATCAGTAAAGAATGCACACATGTGTCTATTTGCTTTGGCCACACATTCAGAACATTAGTGAATAATACACACCTGTGATATAGTCAGGAGTCTATTTCATATGGCCCCTCATTCAGAGGCTGAGTTAATAATACACACCTGGGGAATAGTCAGGAATATATTATATATTGCCACTTATTCAGAGCCTCAGTGAATAATGTACACCTGGGAAATAGGAGCCTATTTCATATGAACACACTTTCAGAGCCTCCCTGAATAATACACACATTGGGGAGAGTCAGGAATCTGTTTCTTATGGCAACTCACTGAGACTCTCAGGGAATAGTGCACACTTTGGGAATTGTCAGGAGTCTATTTCATATGGCAACTCACACAGAACCTCAGTGAATAAGACACACCTGGGGAATAGTCAGGAGTTTATTTCAATTAAGCACAAACTAAGAGGCTCATTGAATTATACAAAACAGGGGAAAGATTAGGAGTCAATTTCATCTGGCCTCTCACTCAGAGCTTCATTGAATAATTCACTCCTGTGGAATAGTCAGGAGTCTAATTGATATAGCCACTCGTTCAGAGCCACACTGAATAATGCACACCCGTGGAATAGTCATAATTCCATTTCATATGGCCACTCACTCATAGCCTCAGTGAATATTGCACAAATGCACAGTACTCACCAGTCTATTTTATATAGCCACTCATTCAGAGATTCACTGAATAATACAAATATGGGGGATAGTCAGCATCCTATTTTATATGACCACTCATGCACAGCCTCACTGACTAATACACACCTGGGGAAGAGTTAGGAGTCCACTTTATATAGCCACTCATTTACAGTCTCAGTGAATAATGCACACTTGGGGAATAGACACTAGTCTATTTTATATGGCCAGAAAATGAAAGCCTGAATGAGTAATGCACAGCTTTGAAATAGTCATATTCCATATGTCCACTTATTCAGAGTCTCAGTCAATAATACATACCTGGGGAATAGTCAGGGGTTTATTTCATGTGGTCACTAACTCAAAGCCTTATTAAATAATACACACCTGTGGACTAGTCAGGAGACTATTTCATGTGGCCAAATGTTCAGAGCCTCAGTGAATAATGCATACCTGGGGAATACTCAGTATGGTATTACATATGGCCTCTCATTCAGAGCGACTCTGAATAAGGAACACCTGTAGAGTAGTCAGAAGTCTATTTCATATAGCCACACATTCGGATCCTCACTGAATAATATACACCTGGGGGAAAGTCAGGATTCTAATTCGTATGGCTGCTCATTCAGAGCCCAACCTAAAAATGCATGCTTGTGGAGTATTCAGGAGTCTTTTTTCTATGGTAAATCATTCGGAGCCTCACTGAATAATACAAACCTATGGAAAAGTCAGGAGTGTATTTCAAATGGCCACTCATTCAGAGCCTCTGAAGAATCACATGTACCTGGGGAATTCTCAGGAGTCTATTTCATATAGCCACTTATTCAGAGACTCACTGAATAATGCACACCTGAAGAATAGTCTGGAGACTATTTGATATGACTGTTCACCCAGTGCCTCAGTGGAAAATGCACACCTGTGGAATAGTCGAGAAACTATACTTGGGAGTCTATTTCATGTGGTCACTCATTCAGAAACTCACTGAGTGATACACACCTGGGGAATAGTCAGAGTCCATGCCATATGGCCACTCAGAGCAATACTGAATGATGCACACCTGGGAAATACTCAATATTCTTTTTCTTATGACCACTGATATAGAACCTCATTGAATAATGCACACCTGGACATTAATCAGGAGGCTATGTCATATAAATACTCCTTCAGGGGGTACTTTCAGGATGGCATCATAGAGGCAACTCAGGATTGCAGCTCCCAGTGAAGGCACAGAGGGTGAGTGCTAGCCGCATTCTCAGACAGACCTTTTTTGCCCACAGAACGTTGAAAGTCCCAGGTGTGAGAGAGACACAGGAAGCCAGCACAGCCGGCTCATGCGGCCGGCTCGTGCAGCTCGGCTGGCGCCACAGCACCTCGGCTCCCACACAAAACTCACTTGTCTGGGTGCCCTGTTAAACCAGCAATCTGAGATTTAAAAGGGAAAATTGACATGTCCATCTGATTGAATGGGACATGGACAATGAGCCAGACCAGATTTTTGGGAAGCGTAATCTGAGCCAGCACAGTGGGCAGTGGCACAGGAGATCGCACAGATCCCAGTGCCCTATCAGCAGGCTATTGGGGTGCCAGTGAGAGAGTCGACCGTTCACCTAAGGGAGAGGAAGAGAGAGAGGACAGACTCTGAGGCAGGGAGCTGGGTGATCAAGCTCAGCAGGTCCCACCCTCACAGGGACAAACAGGGTGGCGATTGGAGGTGCTTGGGGCTGAGAGCTTTGCAGCCGGAACAGTTGAATCTAGCATGGTGTAGCCTGGTGGGGGAAGGGCATCTGCCACTACAGATGCAATCCACCCCTACTGAAGTACCACCCAGTGCTGATGCAGCCTGCCGTTGCCAAGGCAACCCGCCATAACAGAGAGACTCCCTCAGCTGGACAGGGCACCACAGCAGAACAGGGCCAGTGGCAGCAGGGTGGACCCATGCTAGCAGGGCAAAGCCTCGGCAGCCAAATAGTGAATAGACTACCTCCTAGCTGGGCAGAACAGTGCAACAAATACTCATAAAGAAAGCCGGAACCCCCTGAGACAGAGCATCTAAGGGGAAAAAACGGGGGGTGTTTTATGAGTTCTGTTGCAGCAGACATAAACACATCCTCCCAAGAACTTGAATGAATAATGGAGCTCACAGATCAGCACTGGAGCTCCTATAAAGCACAGACCGTTGCCACAAGCAGCTCCCTGACCCCTGTATATCCAAAGAGTCATCCCAAAAAAGGAATAATCAGACTGACATTTGATGGGCATAATTCTGGAAAAAAGATAGCACAAGAAAAAACTGGTAGCATCCCTCACTGTTCCGCAGCTGCTACAGGTATAACCCAGACAAGCAGGGCCTGGAGTGGACCTCAGCACTCGTACAGAAGAGGGGCTAGAACATTAGAAGGAAAACTAAGTAACAGAAATACTTCATCATCAACAATCTGGGCATCCAATCAGGAAGCCAATTGAAAAATAAGCAACTACTAAGATGACAGGTGGATAAATCCAAAAAGATGGGAGGAAACCAGCGCAAAAAGGAGAAAAACACCCGAAACCAAAACACCTCACCTCCAAAAAAGGACCAAAACTCCTCACCAGCAAGGGAACAAAGCTGGACGGAGAATGACTGTGACAAAATGATGGAATGAGACTTCAGAAAGTGGATAATGAGAAACTTCACTGAGCTAAAATAACATGTTCTAAATCAGTGCAAAGAAACTAAGAACCTTGAATAAAGATTTGAAAAAAGATTCGAGGAAATGATAACAAGAATGGACAACTTAGAGAGGAACATGAATGAATTGAAGGAGCTGAAAAATACAACACGAGAACTTTCTGAAGCATGCACAAGTTTCAACAGCCGAATTGACCAAGCTGAAGAAACAGTATCAAAAATTGAAGATCAACTAAATGAAATAAAACGAGAAACCAAGATTAGAAAAAAAGCACAAAAAGGAATGAACAAAACCTCCAAGAAATGTGGGACTATGTGAAGAGACCCAACCTACGTTTGATAGGTGTACCAGAATGTGATGAAGAGAATAGACCCACGCTGGAAAACACTCTTCAGGATATTATCCAGGAAAATATACCCAACCTAGCAAGACAGATCAACACTCAACTCCAGGAAATACAGAGAACACCGGAAATATACTCTGCAGGAAGAGCAACCCCAAGGCACATAATCGTCATATTCACCAGGGTTGAAATGTAGGAGAAATACTAAGGGCAGCCAGACAGAAAGGTCGGGTCACCCACAAAGGGAAGCGATCAGACTCACCGCAGATCTCTCGGTGGAGACTCTACAAGCCAGAAGAGAGTAGGGGCCTATATTCAACATCCTTAAAGAAAAAATCTTTCAACCCAGAATTTCATATCCAGCCAAAATTAGCTTCATAAGCGAAAAAAAAAATAATATCCTTCATGAACAAGCAAGTATTTAGAGATTTTGTCACCACTAGGCCTGGTTTACAAGAGCTTCTGAAAGAGGCACTACACATAGAAAGAAACAACCAGTACCAGTCATCCTAAAAGCATACCAAATGCTAAAGAGCATCAACAAAATCAAGAATCTACATGAACCAATGGGAAAAACAGCCAGCTAGCATCAAAATGGCAGTATCAAATTCACACATAACAATATTAACCCTAAATGTAAATGGGCTAAATGCACCAATTAAAAGACACAGACTGGCAAATTGGATAAAAAAAAAAAAAAAACACATTGGTGTGCTGTATCCAGGAAACCCACCTCACATGCAAGGATACACCAAGGCTAAAAATAAAAAAATGGAGTAAGATTTACCAAGCAAATGGAGAGCAAAAAAAGCAGGAGTTGCAATTCTCGTCTCTGATAAGGTAGATTTTAAAGCAACAAAGATCAAAAGGGACAAGGGGGGTCATTACATCATGGTAAAAGGATCGATACAACAAGAAGAACTAACCATTCTAAATATATATGGACCCAGTGCAGGAGCACCCAGATATATAAGGCAAGTTCTTAATGACTTACAAAGAGACTTAGACTCCCACACAATAATAGTGGGAGACTTTAACACTCCACTGTCAATTTCAGACAGATCTACCAGACAGAAAATTAACAAGGATATCCAGGACTTGAACTCAGACCTGGAACAAGCAAACCTGATAGACGTTTACAGAACTCTCCACCTCAAATCCACAGAATATATATTCTTCTCAGCACCACATCACACCTACTCCAAAATTGACCACATAATTGGAAGTAAAGCACTCCTCAGCAAATGCAAAACAACTGAAATTATAACCAACAGTCTCTCAGACCATAGTGAAATCAAGTTGGAACTCAGAATTCAGAAAATAACTCAGAACCGCACAGCTTCATGGAAACTGAACAACTGGCTCTTGAATGTTGATTGGTTAAACAATGAAATAAAGGCAGAAATAAAGAAGTTCTTTGAAACCAATGAGAACGAAGACAAAACATAACAAAATCTCTGGGACACATTTAAAGCAGTCTGTAGAGGAAAATATATAGCAATAAGTGCCCACATGAGAAGAATGGAGAGATCCAAAATTGACACCATATCTTCAAAATTGAAAGAGCTAGAGGAGCAAGATCCAAAAAGCTCAAAACCTAGCCGAAGACAAGAAAAAACTAAGATCAGAGCAAAACTGAAGGAGATAGAGACACGAAAAACCCTTCAAAAAAATCAATAAATCCCACAGCTGATTTTTTAAAAAGTTCAACAAAATAGACAGACCACTAGCCAGACTGATAAAAAATAAAAGAGAGAATAACCAAATAGATGCAATAAAAAACGATAATGGGGAAATCTCCAAAGATTCCACTGAAATTGAAACTATCATCAGAGAATACTACAAACAACTCTATGCACATAAATTAGTAAACCAGGAAGAAATAAATACATTCCTGGACGCTTGTGTTCTCCTAAGCCTAAACCAGGAGGAAGCCGAAACTATGAATAGACCAATAACAAGGTCTGAAGTTGAGGCAGCTATTAAGAGCCTACCAGAAAATAAAGCCCAGGTCCAGATGGGTTCACAGACGAATTCTACCAGACACACAAAGAGAATCTGGTACCATTTCTTCTGAAACTATTCCAAATAATTCAAAAGGAGGGAACCCTTCCCAAATCATTTTATGAGACCAACATCATCCTGATACCAAAACCCAGCAGAGACTCAAGAAGAAAAGAAAACTTTAGGCCAATATCCATGATGAACATAGATGCAAAAATCTTCAATAAAATACTGGCAAACCGATTGCAACAGCAGATTAAAAAACTTATCCATCATGATCAAGTAGGATTCATCCCACGGATGCAAGACTGGTTTAACATACACGAGTCTATAAATGTAATTCACCACATAAACAGAAGCAAAAACAAAACCCACATGATTATCTCAATTGATGCAGAGAAGGCATTTGACAAAATTCAAATTGTCTCTATTTGCAGATGACATGATAGTATACCTAGAAGACCCAATCACCTCAGCCCAAAAGCTCCTGAAACTGATAAGCAACTTCCGCAAAGTCTCAGGATATAAAATCAATGTGCAAAAATCACAAGCATTCCTAAACACCAATAACAGACTTAAAGAGAACCAAATCAAGAACGAACTGCCATTCACAATTGCTACAAAGAAAATAAAATACCTAGAAATACAACTCACAAGAAACGTAAGGGACCTCTTTAAGGAAAACTACAAACCACTGCTCAACGAAATAAGAGAGGACACAAACAGATGGAGAAACATTCCATGTTCGTGGTTAGGAAGAATCAATATCGTGAAAATGGCTATACTGCCAAAAGTAATTTACACAATCAATGCTATCCCCATCAAACTACCATTGAATTTCTTCACAGAACTGGAAAAAACCACCATGACCTTCATATGGAACCAAAAAAGAGCCCGCATAGCCAAGTCAATTCTAAGCAAAAAGAACACAGCAGGAAGCATCACACTACCAGACTTTAAACTATACTACAAGGCTACAGTGATCAAAAGAGCATGGTACTGGTACCAAAACAGAGATATAGACCAATGGAAAAGAACAGAGGCATCGGAGGCAACACAACATACCTACAACCATATAATCTTTGATAAACCAGACAAAAACAAGCAATGGGGAAAGGATTCCCTGTTTAATAAATGGTGTTGGGAAAACTGGCTAGCCATGTGCAGAAAGCAGAAACTGGACCACTTCCTGACACCTTACACTAAAATTAACTCCAGAAGGATTATAGACTTAAGCATAAGACCTGACACCATAAAAACCCTAGAAGAAAATCTAGGCAAAACCATTCAGGACATAGGAGTAGGCAAGGACTTCATGACCAAAACACCAAATGCATTGTCAACAAAAGCCAAAATAGACAAATGGGACCTATTCAAACTCCACAGCTTCTGCACGGCAAAAGAAACAGTCACTAGAGTGAATCGGCAACCATCAGAATGGAAAAAAATCTTTGCAGTTTACGCATCTGACAAAGGGCTGATATCCAGAATTTACAAAGAACTCAAACAGATTTACAGGAAAAAAACAAACAAGCCTATTTAATAATGGGCAAAGGAAATGAACAGACACTTTAGAAGAAAAGACATACATGTGGCCCAGAAACATATGAAAAAATGCTCATCATCACTGGTGATTAGAGAGATGAAAATCAGAACCACATTGAGATACCATCTCACGCCAGTTAGAATGGTGATCATTACAAAAGCTGGAGACAGCAGATGCTGGAGAGGATGGGGAGAAAAAGGAACACTCTTACACTGTTGGTGGGAGTGTAAATTAGCTCAACCATTGTGGAAGTCAGTCTGGCGATTCCTCAAGGACCTATAGAAATAGAAATTCCATTTGACCCAGCAATCCCATTACTGGGTATATATCCAAAGGACTATAAATCGTTCTACTATTAGGATACATGCACACGTATGTTCATTGCAGCACTGTTTACAATAGCAAAGTCCTGGAACCAACCCAAATGCCCATCGATGATAGACTGGGAAAATGTGGCACATATACACCATGGAATATTATGCAGCAATCAAAAATGATCAGTTTATGTCCTTTGTAAGGACATGGATGAATCTGGAGAATATCATTCTCAGCAAACTGACACAAGAACAGAAAATGAAATACTGCATATTCTCACTCATAGGCGGGTGAGAAAACTGAGAACACATGGACACAGGGAGGGGGTCTACTACACACTGTGGTCTATTGGGGGAAATAAGAGAGAGACAGTGGGGGGGGCTGGGGAGGGATAGCCTGGGGATAAATGCCACGTGTGGGTGAGGGAGAGGAAAGCAGCAAAACACACTGCCATGTGTGTACCTATGCAACTATCTTGCACGTTCTGCACAAGTACCCCAAAACCTATAATGCAATAAAAATATAATAATGTATTAAAAATAAAGTAGAAAATACATACATTCACTAGAGTTAATAAATCTACTTAGTAGTTAGTAAATCTATGCATACTTCTAGACAAGAAAGTCATTGAAGAATAAAATGTAATCGAATGTTTGATAGAATATTAAATGAGTGTTGAAAATAGAAAAACTATGGAAGATTTTTAATTTTTATATTTTTTTACCCTACTCTTATCACCTTCAATTTTTAATTAAAAGTGTGTATGAAAATAATAATAAATTTTGATAAAAAGTAATGGTATTATCTAATGGGAGGCTATAATGTAGTATTCTTAAATAAGAGACATATATAGACATTTTTTCAGAGCCATGTTTATAAAATCATATTGAAATCAACAGGACTAAAACTCTCATATTTAATACAAAATCACACAATTGGGCAAGGATTTATGACCCCCAGGACGTGAATCACACATCACTATGTTTACTAGAGTTAGATGGTCTGAATATGTGATGTATTTAACCATATTTGTAGATGCTGAGTGATCTACATTTTGAAACTTAGAAATTAAAATAGAAACATTGAATTATAGAGATGCATAATTCCATTTTAAATACCATTTGCCTCTTTATTCATTATGTTTCAGAAAGTAGTATTTTTTTTAAAAAAAAAAATAACCATGTTCCTCCAATTCACTATGCACATGTAGATGCATTCAAATACGTTGAAAAGAGAATTCCAATTTCATCCCACCATTTTGAGGAATACAGATAATTCTCATATGCAAATATTTCATGAACAATTATGAGTTCAATTCATCACAATGAGCTTGCCTTTTTAAAAGACCTATTGCAAATTGGTTCTTTAGATCTCCGTTTAATCATTAGCAGACTTTTAAAATGTTCTCTTTGTGTTCAAAAGGGATTGAAAATGCCTGGCTTTTTCTCAAATTCCCACTGGTATTTCTTTAGAGGAAAATAGGCTTTGCTAGAGACCATGACCCTATTGTAAGGCTGCTCAAAGATATTTAAAAAAGATAAAATTGTCACTGTGTTCAATAGGTCTGGCTTTACTTATTATAAAACAGCTATTTCTGTGGCATAAAGCAGTAGAAAAATAGACACAAAAGTGGTAGATTATAAACATGATTTGCATTGTCGTTTCTATTGTTAGTATTTTTTTGTAAAAGGAAATAAATTAATGGACTCAATAAAATAGATTTTTTAAAGTTATTTTTGATTACATTTTACAAAGAGAAATAAAATTTATACATTAATTATTAAAAAGAACCCAAAAAGTATTTTTACTTCTTTTGATATATGAAGTCACAGTGCTCTTTAAAGAGCCAAAGATGTTTCAAATACTTTTATTTTGTGGGATGGGAAGCTTTAGTTTAGCATAAGTTTGAGATGGGAATGATTGACTCAACTTGGGGTTAGAATAATTTCCAAATAAGACAGTCAGACCTACCTGAATTTTGAAATAGACACAATTATCTCTATATGAGTACAGGGTAATGTAATAGAAATCGTACATACAAGATCTGATTAATAAGTTTCCTTTCAAAAGGTACTTGTGTGAGCCAGATGTTTCTCTGAACTACAGAAAGTTCAATCCTTTTTATTTATAAAGATCAAGATATATCACAACTTTGAGTTAAAAACAACTCTTAATGGCTCATAAACAATCAGGACAAAACTTGTAGTCATATAGCTTTTGTCATACTAATCTAATCTAATCTAAAGTGTCTTGTTTGCTACCTGAATCTTTGAAAACTTGGAAAATTGATAAGTTCTAGCCTTTGGCTTAGAATCATTAAAATTGGAATGTGATCTTTTGATACAGTTAAGATAAGCCACAAGGCAGTCTCTGAAGAAATATTTCTTTCTCTGTACTTTCTTTTGGTATTTTTCTGTAGGAACAATAAATTGACAGTATAATGAGAGGATTATTATTAGATATTTAAAACAGAAAAAATATTTAGGGCTGACATTTTGTTGGTTTGAATTATGTTTTCATGTGCTGCTCCTGTTAGAGCATAGTGCTGTAATTTATTTGACCAAGAAAACTGACAATAATTCTAGTTGGTAAAATAAATAAGGACTAAGTTTATTTGTGTTTTTAATATTATGTCCCGTACAGTCCATTGCAGAGGTTTCTGAAGTGGAGGGATTCAGAGTGGTGGGACAAATTATAAGAGAAAAATTATAGAAGGATGCAAACCTTCTTGGAAGGCTGGAAGGTTTTTGCAAAACCCTCAGAAAGAAATGAGCAGAAGGTGAATGTTCTTACCCAGAGACAATTAAGCAGAAAGGAATGTAAGGAAGTTTATCTAAAGAGCTTGTTTAATCATGTGGTCCTAAGACCAACCTTTGAACATCCACAGCTGCATGGCTGCTCTCTACTGGGGCGGTCAACAAGTTATTACCCAAAAATGGTGTTTGTTTTAGGCCTCAGAACATGGCCTTTAATCATTCATAGGACTACTCTCTCTGGGGAAGAAAACCATGTTAATTATCCACAAGTGTATTGACTCAAAGCCTCTGTCATTAAATCTATACTGAATAAAAATGCCTACAGTGCCAGCTGGTGAGGGCCATGGATATTGACCCTTTACATCACCCTCCTCTGTGTCTGAGTGGCCTGGAACTCTAAACCCAGTCTTTCACTGAATATCTATGTCTGAGTGCATTTGTTTATCCATCACTGGTTTAGGGTCTGTGGGTTAGACCCAACACTGAGGGCCAACATTTAAAAAATATTTCTAAAAGCTTAGAAAATACAATATTATAGGTATTATGTTGTTGCATTAGGAGCAGGGACAAAAACTGAGGAAAAGACATGACTAAACTCTTGACTTGGATTTATTATTTTGGCTATTTTCTCAAAAAAAAATTGACTCCTGTAGTGTTGTATCTATGAATGCACAGGTTATCTTTTTTTTTTCTGTTACTTTCTACTACTTAAATACATAAACAACTTTTTAGGGTAAAAAATAAAATTAAATAAATAAATACTCCTCCAGAGCCTCAGTGAATAATACACACCTAGGGAATACTCAGGAGTCTATTACATAGGCCCTCTCATTCAAAGCCTCACTGAACAATGCACACCTGTTGGGTACTTAAAAGTATATTTTGTATGGCCACTCATTCATCATCTCACTGAATAATACACACGTGGGGAATAGTCAGGATTCTACTTAATATGAACACCCATTATGAGCCTCACTGAATTATGTATGCCTTGTGATCCTGAGTAGTCTATTTCCTATCAACCTCCTTTCAGAGTCTAACAGAAAAATTAACACATGCGGAATTGGAAGGAGTAAATTTTATATGGCCCCTCCTTTGGGGCCTCATTGAATATTGTATACCTGGAGAATAATTTGGAGTCTCTTTCATATGGCCATTCATTCAGAGCATCAGTAAAGAATGCATACCTGTGGAGTGGCCAGGTGTCTATCTGCTTTGGTCACATATTCAGAACATCAGTGAATAATACACACCTGTGGTATAGTCAGGAGTCTATTTCATAAGGCACCTCATTCAGAGGCTGAGTTAATAATACACGCCTGGGGAATATTCAGGAATATATTATATATTGCCACTTATTCAGAGCCGCAGTGAACAATGCACACCTGGGAAATAGTCAGGAGTCTATTACATATGGACACTCATTCAGAGCCTTCCTGAGTAATACATACATTGGGGAGAGCCAGGAATCTGTTTCTTATGGCCACTCACTAAGACTTCCAGGGAATAGTGCACACTTGGGAAATTGTCACGAGTCTATTTTATATGGCAACTCATACCGAACCTCAGTGAATAAGACACACCTGGGGAATAGTCAGGAGTGTATTTCAATTAAGCACACACCAGGAGGCTCAGTGAATTATACACAACTGGGGAAGGAACAGGAGTCAATTTCATCTGGCCTCTCACTCAGAGCTTCATTAAATAATGCTCTCTTGCAGAATAGTCAGGAGCCTAATTGATATAGCTACTCATTCAGAGCCTCTCTGAATAATATGCACCTTGGGAATGTTTAGATGTCTATTTCATATTACCACTAATTTAATGCCTTAGTATTTAATGCATAGCATACCTGCAGAGTACTCAGCAATCTATTTCATATGGCTACTCATTCTTCACCTCACCGAATAATGCACACTGGGGGAATATTCAGGATTCTATTTCTCATGTAAACTCATTCAGACCTTCACTGAGTAATGCACACATTTGGAATAGTGAGAATTCTGTCTCATATGGCCATTCATTCAGAGCCTCACTGAATGGTACACAACTGTGGGATAGTCAGGAGACTATTTTATATAGCCACTCATTCAGAGCCTCAGTGAATCATGCATGCCTGAGGAGTACTGAGGATTGTATTTCAAATGACCCTTCATTCAAAGCCTCAGTGAATAATACACACCTGGGGAATTGTCAAGGGTCTATTTCATATGACCACTTATTCAGGGCCTCAGTGAATGACATACACTTGGGGAATAATCAGGATTCTTTTTCATTTGACCAGTATTGAGATCCAAACTGAATGATGCACACCTTGGGAATAGGGAGGAGTCTGATAGAAACACACTTTCAGAGCCTCAGTGAATAATACACACCACGGGAATACTGAGAAGTCTTTTTAATATTGCTCCTCATTCACAGCTTCTCGAAGTAGTGCAAGTTTCGGGAATTGTCAGGATTTTATTCAGAATGGCCAGTCCTTCAGAGACTCAGTGAAAAATACACACCAAGGAAATAGTGAGGATTCTATTTACAATGGCCACACATTGAGAGCCTCAGTGAATAATGCACACCTGAGGAATACTCAGGAGTCTATTTCCTATGCCCACTCTTTCAGAGTCTCATTGAATAACTCACCCCGGTGGAGTACTGAGAGGTCTATTTCACACGGCCACTCAGTTTGAGCCTCACTGAATAATACACACCTGAGTAATAGCCAGGAGTTTATTTCTTCAGGCAAATCATTCAGAGGCTCAATGAATTATGCACACCTGGGAAATAGTCAGGAGTCTACTTCATATTGCTCCTCATTCAAAGCCTAAGTGAACAATGAACATCTGTTGTGTCCTCAGGAATGTATGTCATATGGCCACTCATTCAGCACCTCACTGGTGGGGAGTAGTTGGGATTTTATTTAACATGAACACTCATTTTGAGACTCACTGAATAACCTATACCTGTAGAATAGTGAGGAGTCTATTTTATATTGCCCCTACTTCTAAGCCTCACTGAGTAATATACACCTGGGGAATTGTCAGGAGTCTATTTCATATAGCCTGCATTTAGAGCCTCATTGAATAATGCAAACCTGGAGAAAAATTTGGAGTCTCTTTCGTATGGCCATTCATTCAGAGCATCGGTAAATAAAGTACACATGTGGAGTAGCCAGCTGTCTATTTCCTTTGGCCACACATCGAGAACCTCAGCAAATCATAGACACCTCTGAAATAGACAGTAGTCTACTTCACACTGCCCCTCATTCAGTGCCTGTGTGAATAAAACACACCCGGAAAATAATAAGGAGTCTGTTTCACATTGCCTGCCATTTATAGCCTCAGTGAATAATTCACACCTGGGGAATAGTCAGCAGTCTTTTTGATAGGGCTACTTTTTCAGAACTGCCCTTAATAAAGCACACATGGGGGATATTCAGAAGTCTGTTTTACATGGCCACTGATTCACAGCCTCCATGAATAATGCATACCTGGGGAGTACTCAGCAATCTATTTCATATGAACACTCATTCAGCACCTCAGTGAATAATGCACACCGGGGGGATAGTCAGGATTCTATTTCTTCTGGTCACTCATTTAGACCTTCACTGAAAAATGCACACGTTTGGAATAGTCAGGATTCTCTTTCATATAACCACTCATTCAGAGCCTCACTGAATGTTACACACCTGTGGAATAGTCAGGAGTCTATTTTATATTTCCACTCATTCAGAGCCACAGTGAAGAATGCATACCTGGGTAGTACTGAGGATTCTATTTCAAGTGACCCCTCATTTAGGGCCTCAGTGAATAATACACACATGAGAAATATTCAAGGCTCTATATCATACAGTCACACATTCAGAGCCTCAGTGAATGATACATTCCTGGGAAATAATCAGTATCTTATTCCATATGACCTGTGATTCAGAGCCAAACTAAATAATGCACACCTTGGGAATAGACAGGTTTCTTTTTCATATGGACACTCTTTCAGAGCCTTAGTAAATAATACACACCAGGGGAATATTGATTAGGTTATTTTATATTGCCACTCATTTAGAGCCCTCCGAATAGTGCAAGTTTCGGGAATTGTCAGGAGTTTATTTACAGTTTCTTCTCATTCAGAGCCTCATTGAATAATGCATACCTGGAAAAATCTTGGAGTCTCTTTCACATGGCCATTGATTCAGAGCATCAGCGAAGAATGCACACTTGTGTAGTAGCCATGTGTCTATTTTCTTTGGTGACACATTCAGAACATCAGTGAATAATACTCACCTGTGGAATGGCCAGAAGTCTATTTCATACGGCCCCTCATTAAGAGCCCTTGTGAATAAAACACACCTGGAGAATAGTCAGGAGCGTATTTCATATTGAAACTCATTCAGAGCCTCAGTGAATAATGCACACCTCGGGAATAGACAGGAATGTATTTCATATGGACACTCTTTCAGAGCCTCTCTGAATAATACACAAATGGGGTAGAGTCAGGAGTCTATTTCATATGGACACTCAGTGAGAGCCTCAGGGAGTAGTGCACACCTGGGGAAGTCTCAGAAATCTATTTGGTATGGCAACTCATACAGAGCCTCAGGGAATAACACACACCTGGGGAATAGTCAGAAGTGTAATTCAATTGGCCACACATTTAGAAGCTCAGTGAATAATACACACCTAATGAACTGTCAGGAGACAATTTTATCTGGCCTCTCATGCAGAGCTTCACTTAATAATGCACTCCTGTGGAGTAGTCAGCAGCCTAATTGATATAGCCATTCATTCAGAGCCTCTCTAAGTAATATGCTTCTTGCAAATATTCAGTAATTTCTTTAATATTGTCATTCAGAGCCCCACTGAATGGTACACAGCTATGGAATAGTCATATGGCCACTAATTCAGAATATCGTGGAGTAATGCACACTGGTGGATAAGTGAGAATTCTCTTATATATGGCCTCTCATTCAGAGCCTCAGTGAATAATGCACACCTAAAGAGTAGTGAGGATTCTACTGTAAATAATAGACACCTAGGGAATAGTCACCAGTCAATTTTATATGGTCACTCATTCAGAGCCTCACTGAATGATACACATCTAGGGAATTGTCAGGATTCTATTTCATGCAACCAGTAATTGAGACCCAAGCTGAATAATGCACACCTTGGAAATAGTCAGGTGTCTTCTTCATAGAAACACTGTTTCAGAGCCTCAGTGAATAATGCACACCTGGAAAAAATTCAGGAGTCTGTTTAGTGACCACTCATTATGAGCCTCAGTGAATAATGCACATCTGTGAAGTACTGAGGAGACTAATTCATATCACCCCCGATTCTGAGACTCCCTGAATAATGCTCACATGGGGAACAGTCATAAATCTATTTCATATCATCACTCAGTAGGACCCCCATGGAATAATACACAACTGGGGAATAGTCAGGAGCCTCTTTCATATGACCACTCATTCAGTGCCTCACGGAATAATACACACCTGGAGAATCGTCAGAATTCTATTCCATACTACCACTCATTCAGAGCCTTATTGGATAATTCACAACGGGGCAATAGTCAGGAGTCTATTTCATATGGCCCCTCATTTAGAGTTTCAGTGGATAATAAACCCCTATGGAGTAGTCAGGACGCTGTTTAAGATAGACACAAAACAAGTGCCTCCCTGAATGATACACACCTGGGTGATAGTCAGGAATCTATTTCATATGACCTTTTATTCTTGGCCTCACTAAATAATACAAATCTGGGGGAGTGTCAAAAGTCTATTTGGCATGGACACTCATACAGAACCTCTTTGAATAATGCACACATGGAGAATAATTAGGGGTTTATATTATATGGCTACTCATTCAGACAGTCAGTGAATAATGCGCACCTGTGGAGTAATAAGGAGTCTGTTTCATATGGCCACTCTTTCACAGCCTCACTGAATGTTGCACACATGTGCCATAGTCTGGAGTCTATTTCTTATGGCCACTCATTCAGAGTCTCACTGAATAATGCACACCAGGTAAAAAAAGACTATTTCATATGGAAAATCATTCAGAACCTCAGTGAATGTTACATACATGGGGAATTGTCAGTCTATTTCATATGGCCATTCTTTCACAGCTTCACGGAATAATGCACACCTGAGGAATAGTCAGAAGTCTCTTTTATATGGCCACTCATTGAGAGCCTCACTAAACATACACAACTGGGGAAATACTCTGGATTCAGTTTTATCCCCTCATTCAGAGGCTCACTGAATAATACACACCTGTGAAATAGTCAGGAGTCTTTCAGGTGGCATCTCATTCGGAGCCTCCATGAATAATCCACACCTGAAGAACAGTGAGGAGTCTATTTCATGTGGCCACTCATTCAGAGCCTCACGGAATAGTGCATACCTGGAGAATTCTCAAGAGTCTATTTGGAATAGCAATGCATTTGGAGACTCTGTGAATAACACACACCTAGGGAATAGTGAGGAATCTATTCCAAATGGCCACATATTCAGAGCTGCAGTGAATAATGCACACCTGTGAAATAGTCAGGAGTCTATTTCTTATGCCCACTCATTCAGCCCCTCAGTGAATAATGCACGTCTGTGGAGTACTGAGGGGTCCGTTTTATGTGGCCACTCATTTCGAGTCTCACTGAATACTACACACCTGGGAAAACGTTAGGAATGTATTTCACATGGCCACTCATTCAGAGGCTCAGTGAATAATTCACACCGGTTGAGTACTCAGGAGTCTCTTTCATATGGCATATCATTTAGAGCCTCACTGAATGATACACACCTGCGGAATAGTCAGGATTCTATTCCATATGACCACTCATTCAGTGCCTTGCTCAATAATGCACAATGGGGAAATAGTCAGAAGTCTATTTGATATGGACACTCATACAGAACCTCTTTAAATAATGAACATGTGGGGAATAATCACTAGTTTATTTCATATGGTGATTTATTTAGAGAATCAATGAATAATGCACACCTGTGGAATAGTTAGGAATCTATTACATAAGGCTCTCATTTGGAGCCCGTGTGAATAAAACACACCTGGAAAATAGTCAGGAGTGTATTTCATATTGAAACACATTCAGAGCCTCAGTGAATATTGCACACCTGGGGAATAGACAGAAGTGTATTTCATATGGTCACTCTTTTAGAGCCTCTCTGAATAATACACACATGGGGTAGAGTCTATTTCACATGGCCACTCAGTAAGAGCCTCAGGGAGTAGTGCACATCTGAGGAATTGTCAGGAGCCTATTTTGTATGGCAACTCATACAGAGCCTCACTGAATATTACACACCTAGGAAATTGTCAGGAGGCAATTTCATCTGGCCTTTCATGCAGAGCTTCATTAAATAATGCACTCCTGTGAAGTAGTCAGCAGCCTAATTGATATAGCCATTCATTCAGAGCCTCTCTGAGTAATAAGCTTCTTGTGGATATTCAGGAATCTCTTTAATATGGCCACTCAAAGCCTCACTGAATGGACACACCAGTGGAATAATTATATGGCCACTAATTCAGAATCTCATGGAGTAATGCACACCGGTGAATAAGTGAGGATTCTCTTTTATATGGCCACTCATTCAGAGCCTCCCTGAATGATACACACCTGTGGAATTCTCGAGTCTGTTTTATATTGCCAGTCATTCAGAGCCTCAGTGAATAATGCACACCTGGGAAGTACTGAGGATTCTATTGTAAATAATAGACACTTGGGGGATAGTCAATGGTGTATTTTATATGGTTACCCATTCAGATCCTTACTGAATGATACACACTTGGTGAATAATTAGGAATCTATTTTATATGACCAGTCATTGAGAGTCAACCTGAATAATGCACACCTTGGGAATAGTCAGGTGTCTCATTCATAGGGATACTGTTTCAGAGCCTGAGTGAATAATGCACACCTGGGTAATAGTTAGGAGTCTGTTTAACATGACCACTGATTATAAGCCTTCGTGAATAATGCAAATCTGTGGAGTATTGAGGAGACTAATTCATATCACCTGCGATACTGAGACTCACTGAATGTTACACACATGGGGAACAGTCAGAAGTCTATTTCATACAGTCACACAGTAGGAACCCCATGGAATAATGCATAACTGGAAAATAGTCAGGAGTCTATTTTATATTGTCACTCAGGGAATATGTGAATAATGCAGATTGTGGAATACTCAGGAGTCTATTTCACATGGCCAACACTTCAGAGCCACAGTAAATAATACACACCAGCGTAATAGTCAGGAGTCTCTTTCATATGGACACTCATTCAGTGCCTCACTGAATAATACACACCTATAGAATCATCAGGATTCTATTGATACTACCACTCATTCAGAGCCTTATTGAATAATTTACAATGGGCCAATAGTCAGGAATCTATTTTATATGGCCTCTCATTCAGAGCTTCAGTGAATAATGGACCCCTATGGAGTAGTCAGGATGTTGTTCAAGATAACCATGAATTAAGTGTAGTTTTGCCTTGCCTGGCTTTGCCTTGACTTGCCTTGCCTTGCCATGCCTGGGTTTGCGTTCCTGGATTTGCCTTGCCTTGCCTTGCCTTTTCTGGATTTGCCTTGACTGGATTTGCCTTGCTAGGATTTGCGTTGCCTTGCCTTGTATGGCATTGATTTGCCTTGTCTGAATTTGCCTTTCCTAGACTTTCCTTGCACAGACTTGCATTTCCTGGCATTGCCTGTATTTGCCTCACCTGCATTTTACATGCCTTGCAATGGCTTGCCTGTGTTAGCCTTCCCTGCATTAGCCTTACCTTGCCTTAAATTGCCTAAATTTGCCTTGCCTGGATTTGTCTTGCCTTGCCTGGCCTTACCAGATTTTGCCTTGCCAAAATTTGCATTGACTTACCTTTCCAGGATTGTCTTGCCTGAATTTGCCTTCCTTAGCTTTGCCTGAATTAAGTTTTCCTGGATTTGTCTTGCCTTGCCTGGCCTGCATTTGCCTTGCCTTGCCTTGCATTGCCTTGCCTGGATTTTTCTTTTCTGTATTTGCCTTGACTTGCCTTGTCTGGATTTGCCTTGCCTGGATTTCCCTTTCATTGCCTTGCCTTGCCTGGATTTTTTTTTTTGCCTGGATTTGCCTTGCATTTTCTTGCCTTTTCTTTCCTTGCCTGAATTTGTCTTGCCTAGATTTGCCTTGCCTTACTTTGCCTTGCCTGGATTTGCTTATCCAAAATATGCCTTTCCTTGCCTTGCTTAAATTCATTTGCCTTGCCTTCCCTTGCCTTGTCTGAATTTATCGCCTGAATTTGCCTTGCCTTGCCTTGTTTTGCCAAGATTTGCATTGTCTTGCCTTGCCTTGCCATAATTTTCCTTGCCTGGATTTTACTTTCCTTGCCTTCTCTTGCTGTGCCTGGATTTGACTTGCCTTGCCTTGTATTGCCTAGATTTGCATTGCCTTGCCTTGTCTTGCCAGAATTTTTCTTGCCTAAATTTTACTTGCCTTGCCTTTCCTTGCTTGCCTGGATTTGCCTTGATTAAATTTGCCTTGCCTTGACTTGCCTGGATTTGCATTGCCTGCATTTGTCTTGCCTTGTTTTGGCTGGATTTGCCTTGCCTTCCTTGACTGTATTTGCCTTGCCTGGATTTTTCTTGCTGTGCTTTGCCTTGCTTGGATTTACCTTGCCTAGGTTCGCCTGCATGGGCTTGGCTAAATTTTTCTTTCCTGGATTTGCCTTGCCTTGTGTGGCCTGGACTTTTCTGGCACGTTTTTGCCTTGGCTTGCCGTGACTGGATTTTCCTGGCCTGAATTTGCCTTGCCTTGTTTTGCTTGGATTTGCCTTGCCTTGCCTTGCCTTGCCTGGATTTGCCTTGCCTTGCCTTTTCTAGATTTGCCTTGCCTTGTCTTGCCTAAATTTGCCTTTCCTTGCCTAAATTTTTTTTGCCATTTCTTGCCTGGATATTCCTTGCCGTGCCTTGACTTGCCCGGATTTGCCTTGCCAGGATTTGACTTGCCCTTTCTTGCTTTGCCTAGATTTGCCTTGCCTTGCCTTGCCTTGCTTTGCCTTTCCTTGACTGACTTTGCCTTGCCTTGACTTCCCTTGCCTTGCTTGAATTTTCACTGCCTGGATTTGCCTTGCCTTGCCTTGTCTTGAATAGATTTGCATTGCCTTGCCTTGCCTTGCCAAATTTTTTTTTGCCTGAATTTTACTTGTTTTGCCTTTCCTTGTCTTGCCTGGATTTGCATTGATTGAATTTGCCTTGTCTTGACATGCCTGGATTTGCATTGACTTCATTTGTCTTGCCTTGCCTTGGCTGGATTCGAATGCCTGGGTTTGCCTTGCCTTGTCTTGACTGAATCTGCCTTGCCTGGATTTGCCTTGCCTAGATTTGCCTGCCTGGACTTGGCTGGATTTCCCTTGCCTGGATTTGCCTTGCCTTGTGTGGCCTGGATTTGCCTAGTCCATATTTCCCTTGGCTTGCCGTGCCTAAATTTGCCAGGGATGGATTTGCCTTGCCTTGCCTTGCTTGGATTTGCCTTGCCTTGCCTTGCCTGGATTTTCCGTGCCTGGATTTGCCTTTCCTTGCCTTTCCTTGCCTTGTCTTGCCTTGCCTTGCCTTGCCTGGATTTTCCTTGCCTGAATTTTCCTTGTCTGGATTTGTCTTACCAGGATTTGCCTTGACTTTCTTTTTCTTGCCTGAATTTGCCTTGCCTTGCCTTGCTTGCCTTGCCTTGACTGGATTTTCTTTGTTTTGCCTTCCCTTGCCTTATCTGGATTTGCATTGCCTTGCCTTTTCTTGCCTAGATTTTTATTGCCTTGCCTTGCCATGCCAGAATTATTCTTGCATGGATTTTACTTGCCTTGCCTTTCTTTGTCTTGCCTGGATTTACGTTTATTGAATTTGCCTTTTCTTGACTTGCTTGGATTTGCATTGCCTGCATTTGTCTTGTTTTGCATTGGCTGATTTTACCTTGCCTAAATTTACCTTGCTTTGCATTGACTGAATATGCCTTGCCTGAATTTGCCTTGCCATGTTTTTCCTTGCCTGAATTTATCTTGCCTAGATTTTCCTGCCTGGACTTGGCTGAATTTTTCTTGCCTGGATTTGTCTTGCCTTGTGTGGCCTGGATTTTTGTAGTTCAAATTTGTCTTGAATTGCTGTGCCTGGATTTTCCTTGCCTTGCCTTGCTTGGATTGGTCATGCCTGGGTTTGCCTTGCCTTGCCTTGCCTAAATCTTTCTTGCCTGGATATTCCTTACTTTGTCTTGACTGGATTTGCCTTGCCTGAATTTGCCTTTCTTTGCTCTGCCTTGCCTAGATTTTCCCTTCTTGCCTGAATTTGCCTTGACTTGCCTTGCCTTGCCTTGCCTGTTTTTGTCTTTTAGTGCCTTGCTTTGCTCTGCCTGGATTTGCCTTGCCTTGATTAGCCTGGACTTTCTTTGCCTAGATTTGCCTGCCTGGACTTGGCTGAATTTTTCTTGTCTGGATTTGCCTTGCCTTGTCTTGCCCAAATTTGTTTTGCCTCTATTTGCCTTGGCTTGGCTTGACTGAATTTGCCTTGCCTGGCCTTGCCTGAATTTGTCTTGCCTAAATGAGCCTTGCCTTGCCTTGCTTGGATTTGCTTTACCTTGCCTTGCCTGAATTTGTCTTGCCTTGCCTTGTTTGGATGTGCCTTGCCTCGATTTGTCTTGTCTTGTCTTGTCTGGATTTGCCTTGCCTGGATTTGCCTTTCCTTGCCTTGCCTTTCCTTGCCTTGCCTTGTCTTGCATGCATCTACTTTTCCTTGTCTGGATTCTTCCTTGCCTTGCCTTGCCTGGTTTTGTCTTGTCTTGCCTTGTCTGGCCTTGCCTGAATTTGTCTTGCCTGAATGAGCCTTGCCTTGCCTTGCCTGGATTTGCATTACCTTGCATTGCCTGAATTTGTCTGCCTTGGCTTGCTTGAATGTTACTGGCCTCGATTTGCCTTGTCTTGTCTTGCCTGAATTTGCCTTGCCTGAATTTGCCTTTCCTTTCCTTGCCTTGTCTTGCATGTGTCTACTTTTTCTTGTCTGAATTTTTCTTGCCTTGCCTTGCCTGGTTTTGTCTTGTCTTGCCTTGCCTTGCCTTGCTGGGATTTGCCTTTCTTTGCCCTGCCTTGCCTGGATTTTCCCTTCTTGCCTGAATTTGCCTTGCCTTGCCTGGTTTTGTCTTGTCGTGCCTGGCTTTGCCCTGCCTGGATTTGCCTTGCCTTGCCTGGAATTTCTATGCCTAGATTTGTCTGGGTGGACTTGGCTGAATTTTTCTTGCCTGTATTTGCCTTGGCTTGTCTTGCCTGAATTTTCCTTGCCTGGTCTTTCCTGAATTTGTCTTGCCTGAATTAGCCTTGCTTGCCTTGTCTGGATTTGCCTTGCCTGGATTTGCATTACCTTGCCTTGTCTGAATTTGCCTTGCCTGGCCTTGCCTGAATTTGTCTTGCCTGAATGAGCCTTGCCTTACTTTGACTGGATTTGCATTACCTTGCCTTGCCTGAATTTGTCTTGCCTTGCCTTGCTTGGATGTGCCTTGCCTCGATTTGCCTTGTCTTGTCTTGCCTGGATTTGCCTTGCCTGGATTTGCCTTTCCTTGCCTTGCCTTATCTTGCATGGAACTACTTTTCCTTGTATGAATTTTTCTTGCCTTGCCTTGCCTGGTTTTGTCTGGTCTTGCCTTGCCTTGCCTGGATTTGCACTTGCCTGGATTTGCTTTGCCTTTTCTTCCCTGTCTGAATTTGCCTCGCCTTGCCTTGCCTTGCTTGAATTCGCCTTGCCTGGATTTGCCTTGCCTACCCTTGCCTTGCTTGGATTTGCCTTGCCTGGATTTGCCTTGCCTTGACTTGCCTGGATTTGCCTTGCCTTGACTTGTTTGGATTTGCCTTGCCTGGTTTTGTTTTGCCTTGGCTTGCCTGGATTTGCCTTTTTTTTGCCTTAACTTGCCTGGATTTGCTTTGCCTTGCCTGGATTTGCCTTATCTTGCCGTGCCTGGATTTGCCTCAATTTGCCTTGAATTGCATTGCCTGGATTTTTCTTGCCCGAATTTGCTTTGCCTTGCCTTGCCTGTATTTACCTTGCCTAAATTTGTCTTGCCTTGCTTTTCCTTGCACTGCATGGATTTGCCTCACCAAGATATGCCTTAACTTTTCTTTCCTGGATTTGCCTTTCCTGGGTTTGCATTCCCTTGTCTTGAGTGGATTTGCCTTGTCTTGAGTTGTCTGAATTTGTTTTGCCTGGATTTGCCTTGCCTTGCCTTGACTGTAATTGCTTTGCCTGGATTTGTCTTGCCTTCCCTTGCCTGGATTTGCCTTGCTATGCCTTGCCTTGCCTAGATTTGCCTTGCCTTGCTTGTCTTGCCTAAATTTGCCTTACCTCTACATTTTTTTGCCTTGCCTTACTTTGCCTGGATTTGCCTAACTTGTATTTGCCTTGCGTTCCCTTGCCTGGATTTGCCTTGCCTGGATTTGATTTTCGATGCCTTGCCTGAAATGGCTTTGCCTGGAATTGCCTTGCCAGAATATGCCTTGCCGTGTTGTGCTTGTATTTACCTTGCCAGGATTTGCCTTGCCTTGCCTGGAATTGCCTTGCCTTAATTTGCCCTTTCTGGATTTGCCTTGCCTTGCCTTGCCTGTAATTCTTTTGCCGGGATATGTTTTGTTTTGCCTTGTCTGAATTTGTCTTGTTTTGTCTCGCTTGGATTTGCCTTTTCTTGGTTTGCCTTGCCTTGCCTTACCTGGAATTGCTTGCTTCAATTTTTCTTGCCTTGCATTCTCTGTATTTGTCTTGCATAGATTAGCCTTGCCTTGTGTTTCTTTACCTTCTGTGGATTTGCCTTGACATTTCTTGCCTTACCTGGATTTGCCTTTCCTTTCCTTGCATTTCTTTGCCTGAATTTTCCTTGCCTGGATTTGCCTTGCCTTGCCTTGCCTGGATTTGCCTCACCTGAATTTGCCTTGCATGCCTTGTTTGGATTTGTCTTGCCTTGACTTTTCTTGCCTGAATATGCCTTGCCTGAGTTTATCTTGCCTTGCCTTGTTTTGCTTGTGTTTGCCTTGCCTAGATTTGCCTTACCTTGCCTTGCCTTAACTGGAATTGCCTTGCCTGGATTTGTTTTGCCTGGATTTGGATGAGTTGCTTTGCCTTGCCTGAAATTGCCAAACCTGGATTTGCCTTCCCGTTCCTTGCGTGGATTTGCCTTGCTTGGATTTGCCTTGCCATGCTTGGATTTGCCTTGCTTGGATGTGTTTTTCCTTGCCTTATTTTGCCTGAATTTGCCTATCTTGGATTTGCCTTGCCTTGCCTTATTTTGTCTTGCCCTCACTTTTCTTGATTTGCCTTGCCTGGATTTTTCTTGTCTTGCCTTGCCTCGTTTTGTTTTGTATTGCCTTGCCTTTACTTGCCTGGATTTGCATTGCCTAGATTTTCCTTTCCATGCCTTGTCTTGTTTTGCCTGGATTTGCCTTGCTTTGCCTTACCTCTTTTTCTTTATTTGCCTTACCTTGCCTTGCTTTATCTGGATTTGCCTTGAATTTATTGGTCTTGCTTTCCTTGCCTAGCCTGGATTTTACTTGTATGTATTTGCCTTGCCTGGATTTGCCTTGCCGGAATTCGCCTTGCCTTCTTGCCTTTCCTGGATTTGCCATGGCTGGATTGACCTTAATTTGCCTTGCCTTGCCTGGATGTGCCTTGCCTGGATTTGCCTTGCCTTGCCTCAATTTGCCTTGCCTTCCCTTGCCCTGTCTGGATTTTTTTTGTCTGGATTTGTCTTACCTTGCATGGCCTGAATTTGCCTTGCCTAAATTTGTCTTGTCTTATCTTTCCTGGATTTGCCGTGCCTAGATTTGCCATTCCTGAATTTGCCTTATTTTGAGTTGCCTGGATTTTTTTCATGGATTTGCTTTTTTTTTTGACTTGCCTGGATTTGCCTTGCGTTTCCTTGTCTGGGTTTGCCTTGTCTTGCTTTGCTTGGACTTTCCTTGACTGGATTGGGCTGATGTTGCCTCTTCTTGCCTGGATTTTCCTTACCTAAACTTGCCTTTTATTGCCTTGCCTCGGTTTTCCTTGCCTGGATTTGCCTTATTTCTCGTTGCCTGGATTTTCCATGCCTGAATTTGCTTTGCCTTGAATTGCCTGTATTTTCCTTGCCTTGTCTTTCCTCCATTTACATTGCCTGGAATTTTCTTGCCTAGATTTGCCTGGATTTGCCTTGACTTAATTTGCCTTTTTTGTCTTGACTGGATTTGCCTACTCTGGATTTACCTAGCCTTGCCTTACCTGTATTAACTTGACTTGCCTTGACGTGCCTGGAATTGCCTTCACTAAATTTGCCGTGCCTTGCCTTGCCTGGATTTTCCTTGCCTGAATTTGCCTTGTTTTGGCTTGCCTGTATTTGCCTTTCTTGTATTTGCCTTGCCTGTATTTGCCTTTCTTGTATTTGCCTTGCGTTGCCTATATTTGCATTGCTTGTGTTTTTTTTTTTTCTTTTGCCTTGCCTTGCCTTCACATTTTTGGATATTACTTGCCTGGATTTTCCTAGCCTTGCCTTGCCTTGCTTCATTTTGCCTTGTGTTGCTTTGCCATGACTTGCCTGGATTTGCCTTGCCTTGATTTGAATGCGTTTCTTTGCCTTGCTTGGTTTTTCTTTGCCTGTATTTGCCTTGCCTGGTTTTGTTTTGCCTGGCCTGGCCTCCTTCCCTAGATTTGCCTTGCCTTGCCTGGGTTTGCCCAAATTTGCCTTGAATTTATTGGCCTTGTTTTGCCATGCACAGACTGGATTTTCCTTGCCTGGATTTATTTAGCCTTGCCTGGATTTCCCTAGCCTTGCCTTGACTCCATTTGTTTTACCTGGATTTGTCTTGCCTTGCCTTGCCTGGATTTGCCTTGTGCTGCCTTACATTGTTCAGATTTGCCTTGTCTTGCTTTGGCTGGATTTGTTTTGCCTGAATTTGCCTTGTATTGCTTTGCCTGGATTTATTTTGCCTGGGTTTGCCTTCCCTTTCTTTGCCAGAATTTGCCTTGTCTGTATTTGCTTTACCTTGGAATGCCTGGATTTAATTTCCCTGGATTTGCCTTGCCTTGCCTTGTCTTTCCTTGCCTGTACTTGCCTTTCCTGCATTTGCCTTGCCTTGCGTTTCCTGGGTATGCCTTGCTATGCTTTGCCTTGACTGGATTTGTCTTTCCTGAATTTTTCTTGCTTTGCCTTGCCATGCATGGATTTTCCTTGCCAAAATTTGCCTTGCCTTGCCTTGCCTTGCCTGGATTTTTCTTGCCACAATTTTTCCTGCCTGAATTTGCCTTGCCAGGAATTTCCTTGCCTGGATATGCCTTGTTTTGCCTTGCCTAGATTTGCCTTGTTTTGCCTCGCCTGGATTTGCCTTGCCTAGGTTTGCTTTGTTTTTTCTTGCCTGGATTTGCCTTGCCTTGCCTTCCCTAAATTTGCCTTGCATGGATTTGCCTTGCCTTGTTTCGCCTTGCCTTTCCTGGATTTGCCTTGCCTGCATTTGCTTGCCTTACCTTGCCTTGCCTGAATTTACCTTTTCTGGATTTTTCTTGCCTTTCCTTGCCTTGCCTTGCATTGTCTTGCCTAAATTTTCCTTTCCTGGATTTTTCTTGCCTTGCCTTGCCTGGATTTGGCTCGCCTGCATTTGTCTTGCCTTGCTGGATTTGTCTTGCCTTCTTTTTCATTTCGCTTCCTGGATTTGCTTGCCTGGATTAACCTTGCCTTGCCATATGTTACCTGTGTTTTTCCTTGCCTGGATTTGACCTACTTTGCTTTGCCTTGCCTGAATTTGCTTTGACTTGCCTTGTGTGGACTTGAATTGACTGGATTCGCCTTGCTTGCCTTGCTTAAATTTGCCTTGCTTCAATGTGCCTTGCCTTGGCTTGGCTTGACTGGATTTTCCTTGCCTTGCCTTGCTTTGCGTGGATTTCCCTTGCATAGAATTGCCTTGCCTTTCTTTGCCTTGCCTGGATTTGCCTTGCCATACCTTGCCTTGTTTGAATTAGCCTATTTTAAATTTTCCTAGTTTTGCTGTGCCTGGATTTGCCTTCTTTTACCTTGCCTCGATTTTCCTTTATTGGATTTGCCTTGCTTTGCGTTGCCTGGAATTGCCTATCCTTTCCTTGCCTCCTTCCCTGGATTTGCCTTGCCTTGCCTTGCCTTTTTTGGCTGGATTTGCCTTGGCTTTATTAGCCTTGCCTTGCCTTGACTAGCATGGATTTGCCTTGTGTTACCTTGACTGCATTTGTTTTACCTGAATTTGCCTTGCCTTGCACTGCCTGGATTTGCCTTGCTGGATTTCCCTTGCCTTGCCTTTTTTAGTTTTGCCTTGACTGAAATTGCCTTGACTGAAATTGCCTTAATTTGCTTGCCTTGTGTGTATTTGCCTTGCCTGGATTTGTCTTGCCTTGCCTGGATTTGCCTTGCCTTCCCTTGTCCTGACTGTTTTAATTTTTGTCTGAATTTCCCTTACCTTGCATTGCCTGAATTTGCCTTGGCTGGATTTGCCTTGTCTTTTTTTGCCTGAATTTGCCATGCCTGGATTTGCCTTTCCTTGCATTGCCTGAATTTTCCTTGCCTGGATTTGCGTTTTCTTATCTTACCAAAATTTGACTTGCATGGATTTGCTTTGCCTTGCCTTGCCTTGCCTAAATGTATCTTGCCCAAATTTGTTTGCCTTGTTTTGCCAATATTTGCCTTCCCTGAATTTACCTTTTCTTGCCTTGTGTGGATTTGTCTTGCCTGGATGTGCGTTGCTTTGCCTTGCTTTGCCTAGATTTGCATTTTCTTGCCTCGTCATGCCTGTATTTTATTTGCCTTTTTTGCCTTGCCTTGCATTTTCTTGCCTTTCCTGGATTTGCCTTGCCTGCATTTGTCTTGTCTTGCCTTGTCTGGATTTGTTTTGCCTTGCCTTGCTTAGATTTGCCTTGCCTGGATTTGCCTTGCCTTGTTTAGACTTGTCTTTCCTAGATTTGCCTTCCCTTAATTTGCCTTGCCTTGCCTTTTTTGTATTTGCATTTTATGAATTTGCCTTGCCTCATCTTGCCACGATTTGCCTTGCCTGTATTTGCCTTGCCTGGCCTTGCCTGGACTTGCCTTGTTGGATTTGCCTTGCCTCACCTTGCCTGGATTTGCCTTGCCTGGATTTGCCTAGCCTTTTATTGCCTTGCCTGGATTTCCCATTTCTGGATTTGCCTTGCCTTGCCTGGATTTGCCTTGCTTAAATTTGCCTTGTTTTGTCTTGCCTGAGTTTTTCTTGACTTGCCTTGCCTTGCGTTGCCTTGCCTTTCTTTGCCTGGATTTGCCTTGCCTTGCTTTGCCTTGTCTGGATTTGCCTTTTCTTGTTTTGACTAATCACAATATGCCTTGCATGGATTTGCCTTGCATTGCCTGGATATTCCTTGCCTGGATTTGCCTTTTTTTGCTTTGCCTTGCTGGGATTTGCCTTAACTGGCCTTGCCTGGATTTGACTTGCCTGGATATGCCTTCCTTTGGCTTGAATGGATTTGCCTTGTCTGGATTTGCCTTGCATGAATTTGCCTTGCCTTTATTTCCCTTCCCTTGCCTTACCTTGCCTGGATTTTCTTTTGCCTGTATTTGCCTTGCCTTGCCTTGACTGCATTTGCCTTGCCTGAATTTGCCTTGCGTTTCCTTGTCTGGATTTGCCTTGCCAGGTTATGCCTTGCCTTGCCTTGCCTGAATTTACCTTGCCTGGATTTGTCTTGCCTTACATTGCCTAAATTTGCCTTTACTGGATTTGCCTTTCCTTTCCTTTGCTGAATTTGCATAACCTGGATTATCCTTGCCTTCTTTTGCCTGGATTTGCCTTGTTTGGATTAATCTTGCCTTGACTGGCCTTGCCTGCATTTGACTTACTTTGATTTGCCTTGCAATGCCTTGATTTGCCTTTCCTGTATTTGCGTTGCCTTCCATTTCCTTGCCTGGATTTGCCTTACCTTGACTAAATTTGCCTTGCTTAGATATTTCTTGTTTTGCCTTGCCTCCTTTTGCCTTATATTGCCTTCCCTTGCCTTGCCTTGATTTTCCTTGTTTGGATTTGCTTTCCTTTGCCTGGCCTTGCCTGGATTTGCCATGCTTGGATTTCCCGTGTCTTGTTTTGCTGAATTTATCTTGCCTGGATTTGCCTTGCCTTGCTTTGCCTGAATTTTTCTTGCCTGGATTTGCCGTGTCTTGCCTTGCCTAGATTTGCCTTGCCAAGATTTTCCATGTGTTGCTTAGATTTGCCTTTCCTGGATTTGCCTTGCCTTGATTGCTTTGCCTGGATTTGCCTTGCCTAGATTTGCTTTATTTTGCTTTGCCTGTATTTTTCTTGCCTAGGCTTGCCTTGTCTTGTCTTGCCTGGGTTTGCCCTGTTTTGCATTGCCTGGATTTTCCATGCCTGGATTTGCTTTGCCTTGCCTTGCCTGCATTTGCGTTGCCTGGATTTGCCTTGTCTTCTTTTGTTGAATTTATCTTGCCTGGATTTGTCTTGCCTTGCCTTGCCTGAATTTGCATAGCCTGGATTTGCCTTGCCTTGCCTTGTCTGTATTTGCCTTGTTTGGATTGTCCTTCCTTGTCTGGCTTTGCCTGAATTTGACTTACTTGGATTTGCCTTGCCATGCCTGGATTTGCCTTGCCTGTAATTGCATTGATTTCTGTTTTTTTTTTTTTTTACCTGGATTTGCCTTGCCTGGGTTTATCTTTCCTTGTTTTGTCCCGCCTGGATTTGTCTTGCCAAAATTTGCCTTGCCAAAATTTGTCTTGTCTTAATTGCCTGGATTTTTCTTGCCTGGATTTGCCTTACCTTGCCTCTCCTTGCCTGCATTTGCCTTGCCTAGATTTGCCATGTCTTGCCTAGATTTGTTTTGCCTGGGTTTGCCTTTCCTGGATTTGCCTTTCCTGGATTTGCCTTTCCTTTCCTTGCCTGGATTTGCCTTGCCTGGGCTTGCCTTGTCTTACCTTGCCTGTGTTTGCCTTTCATGGATTTGCCTTGCTTTGTCTTGCCTTGCCTGGATTTGCCTTGCCTCACCTTGTGTGAATGTGAATACTTTGAATTTGCCTTGTTTTTCCTTCCCTGAATTTTTCTCGCCTGGATTTGCCTTGTATTGTTTTGCCTGAATATACCTTGCCTGGATTTGCCTTGCCTTGCCTTGTCTGGATTTGTCTTGCTTCGAGGTGCCTTACCTTGTGTTGCCTTCCATTGATTTGCCTTGTCTCGATTTGCCTAGTTTTGCCTTGCCTTGCCTTGACTGGATTTGCCTTGCCTGGATTTACCTTGTTTGCCTTGCCTGGATTTGCCTTGCTTTGCCTTGCTTTGCCCGGATTTGCCTTGCCTTGCCTTGCCTTTTTTACTGGATTTGCCTTGCCTTTCCTGGATTTGCCTTGCCTTGTCTTGCCTTGCCTGGATTTCCCTTGTCTCGATTTGCCTAGTTTTGCCTTGCCTGGATTTACCTTGTCTCAATTTGTCTAGTTTTGTCTTGCCTGGATTTACCTTGTTTTGCCTTGCCTGGATTTGCCTTTTCTGGATTTGCCTTGCCTGGATTTGCCTTGCTTTGCCTTGCCTTGTCTTTCCTTGTTTTACCTGAATTTGCCTTAACTTTATTAGCCTTGCCTTGCTTTTCGTAGCCTGGAATTGCCGTGCCTGAATTTTTCTTACCTTTTTTGCATAGATTTGCTTTGCCTGGGCTTGCCTTGCCTGGGTTTGGCTTTCCTAATATTTTTTTTTGTTCTGCATTGCCTAGATATTTTATGCCTGGATTTGCTTTGCCTTCCCTTGCCTGGATTTGCCTTTCCTGGTCTTTCCTACATTTATCTTGCCTGGATTTGTTTTACCTGGATTTGCCTTACCTAGCCTTGCCATGCCTAAATTTGACTTCCTTGAATTTGCCTTGCTTTGCCTTGCCTTGCCTTGCCTTGCTTTCCCTTACATTGCTTGGGTTTGACTTCCTTGGATTTTTTTTGTTTTGCCTTGCCTGTATTTACCTTCCCTTACCATGCCTTGCCTGTGTTTGCCTTATATGGATTTGCCTTATTTTGCCTTGCCTTGTTTTTTTTGGATTTGCATTGCCTAAATTTGCCTTGCCTTGTCTTGTGTGGATTTGAATTGACTGGATTTGCATTTCCATGACTTGCCTGGATTTGCCTTGTCTTGCCTTGCCTGGATATGCATTGCCTGAATTTTTCTTGCCTTGCCTCGCCTGGATTTGCCTTGTCGTGCATTGCCTTGCCTGGATTTTCTTTGCCTGTATTTGCCATTTCTTGCCTTGACTTGCCTTCATTTGCCTTGCCTAGCTTTGCCTTGCCTTGCCTGAATTTGTCTTGCCTGGATTTGCATTGCCTCTCCTTGTCTTGCCTATATTTGCCTTGCCCAGATTTGCCTTACCTTGCCTTGCTAGGATTTGCCCTGCCTGGATATCCCTTCCCTTGCCTTGAGTGAATTTGCCGTGTCTGGATTTGCCTTTCCTTGTCTTGCCTGGATTAATTTAAACTGGACTTGCCTTGCCTTGGATTTTCTGCAATTTTCCTATCTGGATTTGCCTTGCCTTCTCTTGCCTGGATTTGCCTTGCTATGCTTTGCCTTGCCTGAATTTGCCTTGCCTTGTTTTCCCTTGCCTAAATTTGCCTTGCCTATATATTTTTTGACTTGCATTTTCTTGCCTGGATTTGCCTTGCCTGGGTTTACCTTGCGTTGTCTTGCTTGGATTTTCCTTGCCAGGATATGCCTTGCCTTTTTTTGCCTGGATTTGCCTTCCCAAAAATTTCCTTGCCTTGCCTTACCTGGAATTTTTTTGCCTGGATATGCTTTGTTTTGCCTGGCCTGGATTTGCCTTGTTTTGCCTTGCCTGGATTAGGCTTACCTGGGTTTGCCTTCCTTTAACTTGCCTGGATTTGCCTTGCCTTGCCTTCCCTGGATTTCTCTTGCATGTATTTTCCTTACCTAGTGTTGCCTTGCCATTCTGATTTTTTTTGCCTGGATTTTCCTTGACTGGCCTTGCTTTGCCTTGCGTGGATTTGCCTTCCCTGGATTTTCTTTTACTTGCCTTGCCTTGTCTTGCCTAGAGTTTTTTTTCTGGCTTTGTCTTGTCTTGTCTTGCCTTGAATTTTTTGGCCTGGATTTTTCTTTTCTTTCCTATTCTTTCCTTTCCTGGATTTTCTTTGCCTGGAATTATTTTACCTTGCCTTGCCATGCCTTGCCTGTGTTTGCCTTGCCTGAATTTGCCTTACCTTGACTTGCCTTTCCTGGATTTGCCTTTCCTGGATTTGCCTTTCCTGGATTTGCGATGCCTTGCCTTGTGTGGATTTGAATTGACTGGATTTGCCTTGCCTTGCCTTGCCTGTATTTGCCTTGGCTTGCTTTGCCTAGATATGCCTTGCCCGGATTTGCCTTGCCTTGCCTTCCCTGTATTTTTCCTGCTTCGATGTGCCTTGCCTCGTGTTGCCTTGCCTGTATTTGCCTTGCCTTTTCTTGCTCTGCATGGATTTTTCTTGCCTAGATTTGCCTTGCCTTGCCTTGCCTGGATTTCCCTTGCCTTGATTTGCCTAGTTTTTCCTTGCATGGATTTGCCTTGTTTTGCCTTGATTGAATTAGCCTTGCCTGGGTTTACCTTGCCTTGCCTTTCCTGGAATTGATATGACTAAATTTGCCATGCCTTGCCTTGCCTTTTCTTTGTATTTTCCTTCTTTTGTCTTGCTTTGCCTTTATTTGCCTTGACTTTATTGGTTTTTCCTTGCCTTGTCTAGCCTAGATTTGCCTTGCCTGAATTTGTCTTGTATTACCTTGACTGCATTTGCCTTACGTGGATTTGCTTTGCCTTGCCTTGCCTTGCCAGAATTTGTTTTGCCTGGATTTGAAGTGCCATGCCTTTCATGGATTTGCCTTGCCTTCTTTTGCCCTGCCTGAAGTTATCTTGCCTGGATTTGCCTTACCTTACATTGCCTGGATTTGCCATTCCTGGATTTGCCTTGCCTTGTGTTGCCTGGATTTTCCTTGCCTGGATTTGCTTTCCCTTGTTTTGCCTGGGTTTGCCTTGCCTGGGTTTGCCATGTTTTGCATTATCTTGCCTAAATTTACCTTGACTGAATTTGCCTTGCCTTGCTTTCCCTGTATTTGTCTCGCCTGGATTTGTCTTTTCTTGACTTGCATGGATTTTTCTTGCCTGAGTGTGCGTTGCCTTGCCTTGCTTTGTGTAGATTTGCATTTTCGTGCCTTGTCATACCTGGATTTTCTTTAACTTGATTTGCCTTTCCTTGCATTTTTTGGCCTTGCCTGGATTTGCCTTGCTTGAATTTGTCTTGCCTTGCCTTGGCTGGATTTGCTTTACCTGGATTTGCCTTGCCTGCCTTGCCTGGATTTTCCTTGCCTGGATTTGCTTTTCCTTTCCTTTCCTTTCCTTTCCTTTCCTTTCCTTTCCTTTTCTTTCCTTCTTTCCTTTTCTTTCGTTTTCTTTCCTTTCCTTTCCTTTCCTTTCCTTTTCTTTCCTTTCCTTTCCTTTCCTTTCCTTCTTTCCTTTTCTTTCGTTTTCTTTCCTTTCCTTTCCTTCCCTTCCCTTCCCTTCCCTTCCCTTCCCTTGCCTTCCCTTCCCTTCCCTTCCTTGCCTTGCCTTGCCTTGCCTTGCCTGGATTTGCTTTCCATGAATTTGCCTTGCCTTCCCTTGGCTGGATTTGCTTTGCTTGGATTTGTCTTGCCTCATCTCTTTTCGATTTGCTTTGCTTGTATTTGCCTTTTCTTGCTTTGCCTGGCCTTGCCTGGATTTGCCTTGCTTTGATTTGCCTTGCCTGACCCTGCCTGAATTTGCCTTGCCTGGATTTGTTTTGCATTGCCTTGCCTTGCCTAAATTTGCCTTGCCTTGCCTTGCCTTGCCTGGATTTTCCTTGCATTGCCTTGCCTCGCCTGGATTTCCCTTGTCTGAATTTGCCTTGTTTTGCCTTGCCTGGATTTGCCTTGCCTGGATTTTTCCTGCCTTGAATTGCCTATATTTGCCTTGCCTTGTGTTTTCTGGATTTTCCTTTCCTTGCCTTGATTTGTCTTGCCTGGATTTGCCTTGCAATGCTGGGAATTGCCTTTTCTTGCCTTCACATGCCGTGATTTTTCTTGACCATATTTGCCTTAACTTGCCTTGCCTGGATTTGCCTTGCCTGGGTATCCCTTCCCCTGACTTGAGTGGATTTGCCTTGTCTGGATTTGTGTTGCCTTGACTTGCCTGGATTTGCTCTGCCTGGATTTGTTTTGCCTGGCCTTGAGTGGAATTGCCTTGCCTGTATTTGCCTTGCCTTCCCTTGCCTGAATTTGCCTTGGTATGCTTTGATTTGCATGGATTTTCCTTGCCTTGCCTTGCCTAGAGTAGATTTGCCTTGCCTCATTTTTTTGCCTTGTTTTACCTTACCTGCATTTGCTTTGCTTTTATTTGTTTTGCCTTCCCTTGCCTCAATTTGCCCTGCCTAAATTTGCCTTGCCTTGCCTTGCCTGGAATTCCCTTGCTTGGATATTCCTTGTTTTGCTGTGCCTGGATTTGCCTTATTTCACCTTGCCTGGTTTATGTTTGCCTTGCCTTGCCTTGCCTGTATTTGCCTTGTCTCTATTTGCCTAGTTTTGCATTGCCTAAATTTGCCTTGTTTTTCCTTGCCTGGATTTGCCTTGCCTTGGTTTGCCTTGTGATTATGTGCCTGGTATTGCCTTCCCTGGATTTGCCTTGCCTGGATTTGCCTTGTCTTGCCTTGCCTTGCCTTGTCTGGATTTGCCTTGCCTTGCCCGTCCTGAATTTGTCTTGTCTGGATTTGCTTTGCCTTGCCTTGACTTGCCAGATTTTTTTTTTGCTTAAGTTTTTCTTGCCTTTCCTTGCCTTGCTTTACCTGAATTTGCTTGCCTTAATTTGCCTTGCCTTGCCTTGCCTTGTTTGTATTTGTCTTGCCTTGATTTGCGTGAATTTACCTTGCCTGGATTTGTCTTGTCTTGCTTTGACTAGATTTGCCTTGACTGAGTTTGCCTTGCCTTAACTTGCTTGGATTTGCTTTGCTTCAATTTGCCTTGCCTTGCCTTGCCTCCCCTTGTTTTGCCTAGCCTGGATTTGCCGTGCCTTGCCTTCCTGAATTTGCCTTGTTTGGATTTTCCTTGCCTTTGCTTGCCTTGCCTGGATTTGCCATGCCTGGATTTTTCTTACCATGCATTGCCTGGATTTTCCTTGCCTGGATTTACCTTGCCTGGATTTGTTTTGCCTCGCCTTGCATTTTCTAAATTTACTTTGCCTGAATTTGTCTTGCCTTTCTTTTTCTAGGTTTGCGTTGCCTCGATTTGCATTTTCCTGTCCTGCATGGATTTGTCCTGCCTGGATATGCATTGCTTTGCTTTCTTTGCCTAGATTTTCACTGCCTTACCTTGGCATGCCTAAATATTTTTCTCCTTGATGTTCCTTGCCTTGAATTTCCTTGCTTTGCCTGTATTTTCCTTGCCTGCATTTGTCTTACCTTGTCTTCGCTGGATTTTCTTTTCCTTGCCTTGCCTGGATTTGCCTTGTCTAGATTTGCCTTGCCTTTCATTTCCTTAATTTGCATTGCCTGGATTTGCCTTCTCTGTACTTGCCTTGCCTTGCCTTGCCTTTCTTAGATTTGCTTTCCCTGGATTTGCCTTGCCATGCCTTGGCTGGATTTTCATTGCCTGGATTTGCCTTGCATTTTCTTGCGTCAATTTGGCTTGCCTATATTTGCGTTGCCTTGCCTTTCCTGGATTTGCTTTGCCTGGTTTTCTCTGCATTTTCCTTGTTTGGATTTGCTTTGCCTCACCTTGCCTGGATTTCCCTTGCCTGGATTTGCCTTGCCTGAATTTGTGTTGCTTTGCATTGCCTTGCCTGGAGTTTTCTTCCCTGGATTTGCCTTGTTTTGCCTTTCCATGACTGGATTTACCTTGCCTGGATTTACCTTGCCTGGATTTGCCTTGCCTTGCCTTGCCTTGTCTTCCCTTGCCTGAATTTGCCTTGCCTTGCCTTGCCTTGCCTGGATCTGCCCTGCCTTGCCTTGCCTAGATTTTCCTTTTCTGGATTTGCCTTGCCTTGCCTTATAGATTTATTTTGCCTTGCCTGGATTTGCCTTTCCCTGTTTTGCCTGCATTTACCTTGTTTGGACTTGCCTTTTTTTTACTTGCCTGGACATGTCTTGCCATTATTTGCTTTGATTTGCCTTGCCTGGCTTTGCTTTGCCTTTTTTTGCATTGCCTTGCCTGAATTTGCCTCACCTTGCCTTGCCTTACCTGCATTTTCATGGCCTGGATTTGCTTTGCCTTGCCTTGCCTTTTTTGCCTGAATTGGCTTCGCCTGGATTGGCCTCATTTTGCCTTGGCTTGCCTGGATTTGCCTTGCCATACCTTGCCTTACCTGAATTTGCCTTGATTTTCCTTGCCTTGCCTGGATTGGCCTCGTTCTGTTTTGGCTTGCCTGGATTTGCCTTGCCTTGCCTTGCCTGGATTTGCCTTGCCACCCTTTGCTTTCATTTACTTTGCTTGTATTTTCTTTGCCTTTTCTTGCAATGCCTTGTGTGAATTTGCCTTTCCTTGCCCTGCCTTGCCTGGCCTGCATTTTTGTGGCCTGGATTTGCCTTGACTTGCCTTGGCATGCCTTGCCTTGATTTGTCTTGGCTGAATTTACCTTGTTTTGCCTTGCCTAGCCTGGATTTTCCTTGCCATTCCTGGATTTGCCTTGTCTGAATATGCTTTGCCTTGCCTTGCCTTGCCTTGCTTAAATTTTTGTTGCCTGGATATGCCTTGACTTGCCTTGCCTTGCTTGGAGTTGCCTTGCCTGAATTTGCCTTGTTTTGCCTTGCTTTGCCTGGATTTGCCTTGCCTGGATTTGCCTTGCCTGGATTTGCCTTTCTTAGATTTGCTTTGCCTTCCCTTGCCTTGCCTGACGTGACTTGCCTGAATTTGCCTTGTCTTGCCTTGGCTTTCCTGTATTTGCTTTCCCTGAATTTTCCTTGATTTGCCTTGTGTTGCCTGAATTTGCCTTGCCTGCATCTGTCTTTTTTTGTCTTGCCTGAATTTGCCTTGCCTGGATTTATTTTACCTTGCCCTGCCTGGATTTGTCTTGCCTGGATTTGCATTTCTTTGCCTTGCCTTGCCGTGCCTTGCCTGGACTTGCTTGCCTGGACTTGCTTGCCTGGATTTGCCTTGCCTGGATTTGCCTTGCCTTTTCTTTCCTTGCATGAATTTGCCTTGAATGGATTTGCTTTGCAATGACATGCCTTGCGTAGGTTTGCCTTCTGTAAATTTGCCTTGCCTTTCCTTGCCTTGCCTAAATTTTTCTTACCTTGGCTTTGCTAGTCTGGATTTTTCTTGCTTGGAGTTTCATTGTATGGATTTGCCTTTTTTTTATCTTGCCTGAATTTGCCTTGTCTGGGATTGCCTTGTCTTACCTTGCCTGGATTTGCATTTCCTATATTTGCCTTGACTTGCCATGCCTTGTCTGGACTTGCCTGCATTTGCCTTGCCTTACCTTGTCTTTCCTGGATTTGCCTTGCCTGGCCATGCATTGCATTCCTCTACCTTACCTGAATTTGCCTTGACTTTCCTGGCCTTGCCTGCATTTCTCTTGCCTGGATTTGCCTTGTTTTGCCTGCATTTTCCTTGCCTGGATTTGCCTTGCTTTGCCTGCATTTTCCTTGCCTGGATTTGCCTTGCTTTGTCTTGCCTTGCCTGAATTTGCCTTACATTTACCTAATTTGCCTTTACTTGCCTTCCCTTTGTTTAATTTGCATTGCTTAAATTTTCCTTGCCTTGCCTTTCTTTTTCCCTGCCTGTTTTTTCCTTGCTTTGCCTTGCCTTGCCTGGATTTTCCTTGTGTTTTCTTGCCTGAATTTGCCTTGCGTTGTCTTGCCTGGATCTGCATTGCCTGAATTTGCCTTGCTTGCCTTGCCTGAATTTGTCTTGCCTTGACTTAATTTGCCTTGTTTTGGCTTCTCTTGCCTGGATTTGCCTTGCCTTGTTTTTTCTTGCCTTGCCTGGATTTGCCTTGCCTGGATTTGTCTTGCCTGTTTCTGCCTTGCTTCGCCTTGCCTTGTTTGGATTTGTCTTGCCTGAATTTGCGTTGCCTTGCCTTGCCTGGAATGAATCCGTCTTCCTGGATCTACCTTGCCTTGGCTGAATTTGTCTTGCCTGGATTTGCCTTGCCTTGTCTTTCCTGGCATGAATTTGCCTTGAATGGAGTTGCTTTGCCATGACATGCCTTGCCTAGATTTGCCTTTTCTAAATTTGCCTTGCCTAAATTTTTTTTGCCTTGCTGTTCCTAGCCTGGATTTCCCTTGCTTGGAGTTGCGTTGCATGAATCTGCCTTTTTTTTTACCTTGCCTTGATTTGCCTTGTCTGCAATTGCCTTGTCTTACCTTGCCTGGATTTGCATTGCCTATATTTGCCTTGTCTTGCCTTGCCTTCCCTAGGATTGCCTTGCCTTGTTAGATTAGCCTTCTTTGTCTCGTCTGCATTTTCCTTGCCTTCCCTTGCGTTGCCTGCATTTTTGTGGCCTGGATTTGCCTTGCCTTGCGTGGATTTGCCTTGCCTGGATTTTTTTTGCCATGCCTTGCCTTGCCTTGCCTGAATTTGCCTTTCCTGTTTTTCCTTTTTTGCCTTGCCTTGCCTGAATTTTCTTTGCCTAAATTTGCCTTGCCTTGCCTGTATTTGCCCTGCCTGGATTTGTTTTGCCTTGCCTTGCCTAGACTTAATTTTCCTTGCCTTGCCTTTTATTGCCTGAATTTGCGTTGCCTGGGTTTGCCTTGCCTTTCCTTTTATTGCCTTACCTGGATTTGCCTTGCCTGTTTTTGTCTTGCTTCCCTTTGCCTTGCCTGAATTTGCCTTGCCTGAATTTCGTTGCTTTGCCTTGCCTGGAATGGATCTGCCTTTCTGAATTTTCCTTGTTTTGCCTTTTCTTGCCTTGGCTGTATTTAATTTGCCTAAATTTGCGTTGCTTGCTTTGCCTTGCCTGGATTTGCCTTGCCTGGATTTGCCTTGCCTTGTCTTGCCTTACATGGATTTGCCTTGAATGGAATTTCTTTGCTGTGACATGCCTTGCCTGGATTTGCCGTGCCTGGATTTACTGTGCCTTACCTTGCATTGCCTAATTTGCCTTGCCTTGACATAATTTGTCTTGCCTTGACTTCCCTTGCCTGAATTTGCGTTGCTTTGATTTGCCTTGCCTTGCCTGAATTTGCCTTGCCCGTTTTTGCCTTGCTTCGCCTTGCCTTGCCTGGATTAGCCTTGCCTTGCCTTGCCTTGCCTTGTCTTGCCTGGCCTGCCTTGCCTTGCCTTGCTATGCCTTGCGTTGCTTGAATTTGCCTTGTCTTGACTTAATTTGCCTTGCCTTGCCTTCCCTTGCCTGAAATTTTGATGCCTGGATTTGCCTTTCCTTGCCTTGCTTCTTTTCTTCCTTGCTTCACCTTGCCTTGCTTGGATTTGCCTTGCCTGAATTTGCGTTGCTTTGCCTTGCCTGGAATGCATCTGCATTCCTGGATTTGCCTTGCCTTACCTTGACTTGGCTGGATTTGATTTGCCTGGATTTGCCTTGCCTTGCCTTGGCTTGGCTTGCCTTGACTTGACTTGCCTGAATTTGCCTTGCTTGGATTTAACTTGCCTTGTCTTGCCTTGCCTTGATTTTTTTTCCTGTCTTACCTGGATATGTCTTGCCTGATTTTGACATGTCTTGCCTTGCCTTTTCTGGGTTTATTTTGCCTGGATTTGCTTTGTCTTGTTTTGCCTTGTCTGGATTTGCCTTGCCTGAATTTGCCTTGCCTTGCTATGCGTTGATATGCCTTGCCTGGATTTTTATTGCCTTGTCTTGCATTGCCTTGCCTGAATTTCCCTTGACTTGCCTTGCATTGCTTGCATTTTCGTGGCCTGGATTTGCCTTGCCTTGACTTGGCTTGGCTTGCTTGCATTTTCCTTGCCTTTCCTTGCCTGGATTTTTCTTGCCTGGATTTGCTTTTCCATGCCTTGCATAAAATTACCTGTCTGGGCTTGCCTGAATTTGCCTTGCTTTGCCTTTTTTTTGCCTGGATTTGCCTTGCCTTGCCATGCCTTGCATGAATTTACCATTTCTGAATTTGCCTTGCCATGCTTTGCTGTGGTTTGCATTGCCTGGATTCGCCTTGCCTTGCCTGAATTGTTGTGGCCTAAATTTGCTGTGCATTGCTTTGGCTTGCCTTGCCTAGATTTGCCTTGCCTGCATTTGCCTTCCCTTGCCTTGCCTGGATTTGCCTTGACTGGATTTTCATTGCCATGCTTTGCCTTACCTGAATTTGCCTTGCCTTGCCTTGCCTTGACTGGATTTGCATTTTCTGGATATGCCTTGCCTTTCCTTGGCTTGCCTTGCCTTGCATTACCTGGATTTCTGTTGCCTGGATTTTTCTTGACTTGCCTTGTTTTTCCTGGATTTGCCTTGCTTGAATTTGTCTTGCTTTGCATCGCCTTTTCTGGAGTTTCCTTGACTGGATTTGCTTGCCTTGCCTTGCCTTGCCTTGTCTTGAATGGATTTGCCTAGCCTGGATTTGCCTTGCCTTGCCTGAATTTGCCTTGCCTTGCCTATATTTTCCTTGGCTGAATATGTCTTGCCTTGCCTTGCCTTGTCTTGCCTTGCCTATATTTGCCTTGGCTGGATATGTTTTGCCTTGCCTTGTCCGGATTTTCCTTGCCTTACCTTGCCATACCTGGATTAGTCTTGCCTTGCCTAAATTTGCTTTGCCTTCCCTTGCTTTGCCTGGACTTGGATTCCTGGATTTGCCTTGTCTTGCATTGGTTTTCTTGTATTTGCTTTGCCTGGATTTGCCTTTCATTGCCTTCTTTTGCCTGGATTTGCCTTGCCTGGATTTGCCTTTCCTTGTCTTGCCTGAATTTTCCTTGTTTTGCCTTGCCTTGCCTTGCCTGGATTTCTCTTGCATGGATTTACCTTAGATTGCCATGCCTGGATTTGCCTTGCCTGCATTTGCATTTCCTTGCCTTGTCTTTCCTGAACTTGCTTGCCTGGATTTGCCTTCCCTGGACTTTTCTTGCTTTGCCTTGCCTTCATTGCCAGGACTTGCCTTGCCTAAATTTGCCTTGCCCTGTTTTGCCTGCATTTGCCTTGTCTGGATTTGCCTTTTTTTGACTTGCCTGGATTTGCATTGCCTTGACATGCCTTGCCTTGCCTGAATTTTTTTTGCCCGGATTTGAATTGCCTTGCCTCAGCTGGATTTTCTTTTTTTTGCGTTTTCTATGCCTGAATATTCCTTGTCTGAGTTTTCCTTACCTTTTCTTGCCTTGCCTAGATTTGCCTTGCCTGGATTTGCTTTGTCTTTCCTTGTTTTTCCTGGATTTGACTTGCCCGGACTTACCTTTTCTTGCCGTGCCTGGATTTGCATTGCCTTGATTTGATTTGCCTTGGCTGGATTTGCCTTGCCTTGCCTTGCCTGGTATGGTCTTGCCTAGATGTGCCTTTTCTTGCCTTGCCTTTATTTGCATTGTCTGGATTTACCTTGCCTTGCCTTGCCTTGATTTGCCTTGCCTCGTCTTGCCTTGCCTGGATTTGTCTTGCCATGCTTTGCTCTGTGATATGCTTTGCCTGTATTTGCTTTGCGTTTTCTTACATTGCCTTGCATGAATTTGCCTTACCTTGCCTTGCCTTGCCTGCATTTTTGTGGCCTGGATTTGCCTTGACTTGCCTTGGCTTGCTGTGCCTGGATTTGACTTGGCTTAATTTCCCTTCTTTTGCCTTGCCTTGCCTAGATTTGCCTTTCCTGGATTTGCCTCGCCTTGCCTGAATTTGTGTTGCCTGGATATGCCTTGCCTTGCCTTGCCTAAATTCTTGTTGCCTAGATTTGCTTGACTTGCCTTGCCTTGCTTGGAGTTGTCTTGCCTGAATTTGCCTTGTTTGCCTTGCCTTGCCTGGATTTGCCTTGCCTGAATTTGTCTTGCCTGGATTTGCCTTGGCTGGATATGCCTTGCTTTGCCTTGCCTTGCCTGTATTTTCCTTGCCTGGATTTGCCATGCTTTGCCTTGCCTTGCCTTACCTGTATTTGCTTTGCCTTGCCTGGATTTGCCTTTCCTGAATTTTCTTTGCTTTCACTTGCCTTGCTTGGATTTGCCTTGTCTTGCCTTGCCTTTCCTGTATTTGCCTTGCCTCAATTTGCCATGCTTTACTTTGCAATGCCTGAATTTGTCTTGCCTGTATTTGTTGTTTTTGTCTTTCCTGGATTTGCCTTGCCTAAATTTACATTACCTTGCTCTGCCTGGATTTTCCTTGCCTGAATTTGCATTTCTTTGCCTTGCCTTGCCTCGACTTGCTTGCCTGGATCTGCCTTGCCCTGTTTTGCCTGCATTTGCCTTGCCTGTATTTGCCTTTTTTTGACTTGCCTGGATTTGCCTTGTTTTGACATGCCTTGCCTTGCCTGGATTTTTCTTTCCGGAATTTGAATTGCATTGCCTTTGCTGAGTTTGCTTTTCCTTGATGTGCCTTGATTTGCTTTGCCTGGATTTGCCTTGCCTTGCCTTGCCTTTTCTTGTTTTGCCTTTCCTGAATTTGCTTTGTTTTTCTTTGCCTCAATATGCTTTGCCTTGCTTTGCCTTCCTTTAATTTGTCTTGTCTTTCCTTCCCTTGTATGGATTTGTGTGCCCTGAATTTGACTTGCATTGCCTTGACTTGACATGCCCGAAATTTTCTTGTTTTTATTTGTCTTGCCTTGCCTTGCCTTGTTTTGCTTTTTCCGGATTTGCGTGGCCTGTATTTGACTTGCCTTGCATTAACTTGACTTGTCTGAATTTGCCTTGCCTTGTCTTGCCTTGCCTGGATTGCCTTGCCATGCCTTTCTTTGATTTGCCTTGCCTGGATTTGCTTTGCCTTTTTTTTGCATTGCCTTGCCTGGATTTGCCTTGCCTGCATTTGCCTTTCTTTGCCAGCATTTTTTTCCTAGATTTGCCTTGCCTTGTTTTTCCTTGCCTGAATTTGCCTTGCCTTGCCTTGCCTTGCCTTACCTTGCCTTTCCTGAATTTGCCTTGGCTGGATATGCCTAGCCTTGCCTTGTCTTGCTTTGCCTTGCCTGGATTTTTCTTGCCTGGATTTTCCTTGCCTTGACTTAACTGGATTTGCCTTGCCTTTCCTGGATTTGCCTTGCAAGGATTTCCTTTGCCTCCTCTTGCCTTGCCTGGACTTTGCTGGCCTGGATGTGCGTTGTGTTGTCTTGCATTTCCTGTATTTGCCTTGCCTGGATTTGCCTTGCTTTGCCTTGTTTTACCTGGATTTGCCTTTCGTGGATTTGCCTTTCCTTGTCTTCCAGGATTTGTGTTGCCTTGCCTTGCCTTTATTTGTCTTGCCTGGATTTACCTTTCACTGTTCTGCCTGGATTTGCGTTGTCTGCATTTGCATTTTCTTGCCCTGCCTTGCCTGGACTGGCCTTGCCTGTATTTGCCTTGCCTGTATTTGCCTTACCTTGCCTTGCTTTGCCTAGAATTTGCTTGACTGGATTTGGTTTTCCCTGTTTTGCCTGGATTTGCCTTGCCTGAATTTGTTTTTCTTTGACTTGCCTGGATTTGACTTGCCTTTACTAGCATTACCTGGATTTGCCTTGCCTTGCCTTGCCTTGCTTGGATTTAAATTGCTTTGCATTGGCTGGATTTGCTTTTTTTTGCTATGCCTGGATTTGCCTTGCCTTGCCTTGCCTTGCCTTGCCTGGATTTGCCTTGTCTTGCCTTGTGTTATCTTTCCTGGATTTGCCTTGCCTTGCTTGCCTGAATTTGCCCTGCCTGGATTTGCCTTGCCTTGATTTGCTTTGATTAGACTTGCCTTAATTTGTTTTGCCTTGCCTTGCCTTTCCTAAATTTCCATGGCTTGGATTTGGCTTGCCTAGCCTTGACTTGACTTGCCTGTATTCGCTTTGCTTTGTCTTGCATTGCCTGGATTCGCCTTGCCTTGCTTCGATATGCCTTGCCTGGATTCGACTTGCTCTGCCTTTCCTTGGCTGAATTTGCCTTGCCTTGCCTTGTCTTGCCTTGCCTGAATTTTCCTTGCCTGGATTTGCATTGTTTTGCCTGAATTTTTCTTACCTGGATTTGCCTTGCCTTGCCTTGCCTGGATTTGCCTTGCCTTGCCTCGCCTTGCCTAAATTTTTGTTGCATTGACTTAATTCTCCTTGCCTTGCCTTCCCTTTGATTAATTTGCATTGCTTAAATTTGCCTCGTCTTGCATTTCTTTGCGTTGTCTGGATTTGTCTTGCCTGTTTCTGCCTTACTTCATTTTGCCTTGCCTTGATTTGCCTTGCCTGAATTTGTCTTGCTTTGCATCACCTTGCCAGGAGTTTCGTTGACTGGATTTGCCTTGCCTTGCCCTTCCTGGATTTGCCTTACCTAGCGTTGCTTTGTTTTCCTTGCCTGAATTTTCTCTGCCTTGACTTAATTTGTCTTGCCTTGCCTTTTCTACCCTAAATTTGCGTTGCCTTGTTTTTTCTTGCCTTGTCTAGATTTGCCTTGCCTGTTTTTGCCTTGCTTCACCTTGCCTTGCCTGGATTTTGCTTGCCTGAATTTGCATTGCCTTGCCTTGCCTAAAATAAATCTATCTTTTTTTGATTTGCTTCGCATTGTCTTTCCTTGCATGGATTTGCCTTGAATGCATTTGCTTTGCTGTGACATGCCTTGCCTAGATTTTCCTTCTCTAAATTTGCCTTGCCTTTCTTTGCCTTGACTGGGTGTGCCTTTCCTTGCCTTGTCTAGATTTTTCTTGCCTTGCCTTTCCTAGCCTGGGTTTTTCTTGCTTGGAGTTGCATTGAATGAATTTGCCTTTTATTACCTTGCCTTGATTTGCCTTGTCTGGAATTGTTTTTTTTTACCTTGCCTTTATTTGCATTGCCTATATTTGACCTGACTTGCCATGCCTTTTCTGGAATTGCCTTGTCTGGACATGCCTGAATTTGCCTTGCCTTGCCTTGTCTGGACTTGCCTTGATTTGCCTTGCCTTGCCTTGTCTTTTCTGGATTTGCCTTGCTTAGTCATGCATTCCATTGATGTAACTTACCTGGATTTGCCTTACCTGGATTTGCCTTGCCTTCCCTTGCCTCGTTTTGCCTGTATTTGCCTTGTCTGAATTTACCCTTCCTTGTTTTCCTTTAACTATATTTGACTTTCCTGGATTTGCCTTTCTTGCCTTTCCTGGATTTGTGTTGCCATGACTTGACTTGCCTTGGCTGAATTTACCTTGCCTTGCCTTGCCAGGATTTGCCTTGCCAGATGTGCCTTTTTTTGCCTTGCCTGGAATTGCATTGTCTAAATTTTCCTTGCCTTGCCTGGATTTGCCTTGCCTTGCATTGCCTTGCATTTATTTGCCTTACCTTGCCTGAATTTTCGTGGCCAGTATTTGCCTTGCCTTGCCTTGGCTTGCCTTATCTGGATTTGCCTTGCCTTCATTTGCTTTGCCTTGCCTTACCTTGCCTGGATTTGTCTTGCCTTGCTTTGCCTGGATTTGCCATGCCATGCCTTGCCTTACCTGAATTTGCATTGCCTTGCCTTGTTTGGATTTGCTTTGCCTGGATATTCTTTATCTTGCCTTGCCTTGCCCTGCCTGGATTTTAGCGTCCTGGATTTGCCTTGACTTGCCTTGTCTTGCCTAGATTTGTTTTGCCTGGCTTTGCCTTGCTTTGCATTGCCTTTCATGGAGTTGCCTTCCCTGGATTTGTTTTGCCTTGCCTTGCCTGGATTTTACTTGGCTGATATGACTTGCCTTGTCTTGTCTTGCCTGAATTTTCCTTGCCTGGATTTGCCTTGCCTTTACTACCTTACCTGGATTTTCCTTTCCTTGCCTGGTTTTGCGTTGCCTGGATTTGCTTTGCCTTTCCTTGCCTTGCCTGGACTTGGCTTGCCGGGATTTGCCTTGTGTTGCCTTCCCTTTTTTGTATTTCCCTTGCCTGGATTTACCTTGTTCTGCCTTGTTTTGCCTGGAATTGTGTTGCCTGAATTTACTTTTCTTTGTCTTGCCTGGATTTGCCTTGCCTGAATTTGCCTTGCCTTGCCTTGTTTTGCCTGGACTTGCCTTGCCTGGATTTGCCTTTTATTAACTTGCCTGGATTTTCCTTGCCTTGACATGCCTTGCCTTTCCTGGACTTGCCTTGCCTGGATTTGAATTGCCTAACCTTGGCTGAATTTGCTTTTTCTTGCAGTGCCTGGATTTGTCTTGTCTGGATTTGTTCTGCCTTGCCTTGCCTGGATTTACCTTACCTTGCCTTCCCTTGCCTTGGTTTGCCTTGCCTGGATTTGCTTTGCTTTCCTTGCCTGGATTTGCCTTGCATTTCCTTGCCTGGATTTGCCTTGCCTTGCTTTGCTTTGCCTTGCCTTGCCTTGTTTTAATTTGCCTTGCCTTGACTTTTCTTGCCTGGATTTGCATGGCCTGAATTTGACTTGACTTTACTTGCCTGGATTTGCCTTGTCTTGCCTAACCTTGCCTGGATTTGTGTGGCCTGGATTTGACTTGCCATGCCTTGACTTAAATTGGCTGGATTTGCCTTGCCTGAATTTTTCTTGCCTTGCCTTGCCTTGCCTTGCTTTGATTATTCTTGCCTTGCCTGGTTATGCCTTGCCTAATTTTGCGTTGTTTTAGCTTGCCTTCCCTGGATTTCCCTTGCCTGGATTTGCCTTGCTTTGCTATGCTTTGATTTGCATTGCCTAGATTTGCATTGCCTTACCTTGCATTGCCTTCCCAGAATTTCCCTTTTCTTGCCTTGTGTTGCTTGCATTTTTGTCACCTGATTTTTTTCTTGCCTTGCTTTGCCTTGCCTTGGCTTGCCTGGATTTGCCTTGCTTGCATTTGTCTTGACTAGCCTTGCCTTGCCTTGCCTGAATTTGCCTTGCCATGCCTTTCATTGTGTTGCATTCATTTGCCTTTCGTTGCCTTGCCTTGCCTGCATTGTTGTGGCCGGGATTTGTCTTGCCTTGCCTTACCTTTCCTGGATTTGCCTTGCCTTGCCTAAAGTTCTGTGTCCTGAATTTGCTTTGCCTTGTCTTGCCTGAATTTGCCTTGCCTGGATTTGCCTTGCCATGCTTTTCTTACATGAATTTGCCTTGCCTTGCCTTGCCTCAATTTTATTTGCTTGGATATGCGTTGCCTTGCCTTGCCTTGCCTGGATTTCCGTTGCGTGGATTTGCCTCTTTTTGCCTGGATATATTTTGCGTGAATTTGCCTTGGATGGATATGTTTTGCCTTGGCTTGCCTTACATAGATTTGCCTTGCCTTGCCTGGATTTGCATTGCCCTGTTTTGCCTGCATTTGCCTTGTTTGTATTTGCCTTTTTTTACTTGCCTGGATTTGCCTTGCCTGCATTTGCCTTGCCTTGCCTGGATTGCCTTGACTGGATTTGCCCTGCCTTGCCTTGCCTGGATTTTCCTTGCCATACCTCACCTTACCTAAATTTACTTAGCCTTGCCTTGCCTTGCCTAAATTTGCGTTTCCTGAATATACCTTGTTTTTTCTTGCCTTCCCTTGCCTTGCCAAGTCTTGCCTGTATTTTTCTTGACTTGCCTTGTTTTGCCTGGATTTGCCTTGCCTGAATTTGCCTTGCCTTGCCTTGCCTTGACTGAATTTGCATTGCCTGAATTTGCCTTGCTTTGCCTTTCCTGAATTTGCCTTGCCTGAAATTGCCTTGCTTTGCATTACCTTGGCTGGAGTTTTCTTGCCTGGATTGGTCTTGCCTTGCTTTGTCTTGCCTGGATTTGCCTTGCCTTACCTTACCTAGTTTAGCCTTGCCTTGCCTGGATTTGCCTTCCCTGAATTTGCTTTGCCTTCCCTTGCCTTGCCTGGACTTGGCTTGCCTGGATTTGCCCTGTCTTCCCTTGCCTTTCTTGTATTTTCTTTTTGCCTGGGTTTGTCTTGCTTTGCCTTTTATTGCCTGGATTTGCCTTGCCTGAATTGGCGTTTCCTTGTCTTGCCTGGATATTCCTTGCCCTGCCTTGCGTTGCCTTGCCTGGATTTATTTTACATTGCCCTGTCTGGATTTGCCTTGCCTGGATTTGCCTTAACTTTCCTTGCATTTCTGAATTTGTCTTAACTTGTGTGGATATGCCTTTCCTGGATTCGACTTGCTTTGCCTTTTCTTGCCTGGATTTGCCTTGCCTTGCCCGGATTTTCGTTGCCAGGATTTGCCTTGCCTGGCCTTGCCTAAATTTGCCTTGCCTTGCCTTTCCTTGGCGTTATTTCCATTTCTTGGATTTGCCTTGCCTTGCCTTTTCTTGCTTTGCCTGGATTTGCCTTGCTTCGCCTTGCCTTGCCTGGATTTTCTTGCCTGGATTTGCCTTGCCTGGATATGCCTTGCTTGCCTTGCCTTGCCTTGCCTGAATTTGCCTTGCTTAACTTAATTTGCCTTCCATTGCATAAATTGGCGTTGCCTGGATTTGCCTTGCCTTGCCTTTTTTTTTTTCTTGCCTGGATTTTCCTTGCCTGTTTTTGCCTTGCTTCTCCTTGCCTTGCCTGGATTTGACTTGCCTGAATTTACGTTGCCTTACCTTGCCTGGAACAAATCTGTCTTTTTGGATTTGCCTTGCCTTGCCTTGCCTTTTCTTGGCTAAACTTCCCTTGCCTGGATTTGTTTTGCCTTGTCTGGATTTGCCTTGCCTTGTCTTGCCTTGCATAAATTTGCATTGAATGGATTTGCTTTGCCATGACATGTCCTACCCAGATTTGCCTTGCATTTATTTGCCTTGCCTGGATTTGCCTTTATTTGCCTTACCTAATTTTTTCTTGCCTTGCCTTTTCTACCTGGATTTTCTTTGCATGGATTTGTGTTGCATGGATTTGTCTTTTTGTACCTTGCCTGGATGTGCCTTGTCTGAAATTGCGTTGCCTTACCTTGCCTATATTTGCATTGCCTATATTTGCCTTGACTTGCTATGCCTTGCCTGGAAATTCCTTCTCTGGAATTGCTTGGATTTGCCTTGCTTTGCCTTGTCGTTCCCAGATTTGCCTTGTTTTGCCATGCATTAAATTGATTGACCTTACCTGAATTTGCCTTGCCTTGACTTGTTTTGCCTGCATTTGCCTTTCCTGGATTTACCTTTCCTTGCCTTGTTCTACCTGGATTTGACTTGCCTGGATTTGAGTTTTTTGCCTTGTCTGGATTTGTCTTGCCGTGACTTGTCTTGCCTTGGCTGAATTTGCCTTGCCACGCCTTTCCTGGATTTGCATGTCCTGGCTTTGACTTGTCTTCCCTTGAATTGACTTGCCTGAATTTGGCTTGCCTAAATTTGCCTTACCTTGTTTTTTCTCCAAAGGTTTGCATGGCCTGGATTTGGCTTGCCTTGCCTTGACCTGAATTCCCTGGATTTGACTTGCCTTGCCTTACCTTGCCTGGATTTGCCTTGTTTTGCCTTACCTGGATATACCCTGCCTGATTTTGCCTTGCCTTGCCTTGACTTTTCTGGATTTGCTTTTCCTTGCCTTGCCTTGCCTTGATTTGCCTTGCCTTGCTATACGTTGATATGCATTGTCTGGATTTACATTGCCTTGCCTTGCATTGCCTTCCATTGCCTGAATTTTGGGGCCCTGGATTTGCCTTGCCTTGCCTTGTTTTGCCTGCATTTGCCTTGCCTGCATTTGCCTTGCCTGCATTTGCCTTGCCTTGCCTTGCCTGGAGTTGCCTTGCCTTCCATTGCCTGAAATTACCTGTGTGAATTTGCCTGGATTTGCCTTGCCTTGCTATGCGTTGATATACCTTGCCTATATTGCATTGCCTCGCTTTCCATTATTTTGCCTGAATTTGCCATGCCTTGCCTTGTATTGTCTGCATTTTTGTGGCCTGGGTTTGCCTTGCCTTGCCTTGCATTGCATTCGCTTGCCAGAATTTCCCCTGTCTGCATTTGCCTTGCCTTGCCTTGCCCTGCCTGGATTTTCCGTGCCTGGATTTCCTTTGTCTTCCCTTGCCTAGATTTGCCTTTCCTGGATTTCCCTTGCTATGCCTTGCCTGGAAATACCTGTCTGAACTTGCCTGTATTTGCCTTGCCTTGCCTTTCCTTGCTTGAATTTGCCTGGCTTTGCCATGCCTTGCGTGGATTTACCTTTTCTGGATTTGCTTTCTCTTGCCTTGTTTGGCCTGGGCTTGCCTTGCATGGATTTACCTTGCCTTGCCTTGTTTTGACTAAATTTGTCTTCCCTATATTTGCCTTTCCTTGACTTGCCTTGGCTGGATTTGCCTTGCCTAGATGTGCCTTTTATTGCCTTGCATGAATTTGCCTTGCCTTGCCTGGACTTGACATGCCTGAATTTGCCTTGCCTTGCCTGAATTTAACTTTTTTTGCTTTGGTTTGATTTGTCTTGCGAGAATGTGCCTGGCATTGCCTTGCATTGCCTTGCATTGCCTTGCCTTGCCTGCATTTTTGTGGCCTGGATTTGCCTTGCCTTCATTTGCCTTGCCTTGCCTTGTCTTGCCTGGATTCTTCTTGCCAGTATTTGCCATGCCTTCCCTTGAGCAGATATGCCTTGAAGCTGGAAATGTCTGTTTTGTTATTCTCCACACAAAGTGTTTCCAAACCGCTGCATGAACACGTCACTTTATCTCTGTAAGTTGAATGCACACATTGACAACTATTCAGATATTTAGCTTCGTTCTGTTTTTAGAACCAGATATTTCTCATTACAGCATATACTCCCATTCACTAAAGAATATCCAACTGCAGCTTTTCCAAAAACGTGTTTCTACCTCCTGAATCTACACATAGATTAAAGTCACATTGTTAAATGAATGGGCAGCAGAGCAGATTGAAAGATACGTTTCTTCTGTGTTTTAGAGGCAGTCTTACGGCTCTATCTTATATGTGGGTATTCTGCTGCAAATATCTTTTTTTTTTTTATTTTTTTTTTTTTTATTTATTTATTTATTTATTTATTTTTAAATTTTTTTTTAATTGCATTATAGGTTTGGGGGTACATGTGCAGAACGAGCAAGATAGTTTCATACGTACACACATGGCAGTGTGCTTTGCTGATTTCCTCCCCTTCACCCACACTTGGTATTCATCCCCAGGCTATCCCCCCCAGCCCTCCCCTGCTGTCCCTCCCCCATTCCCCCCAACAGTCCCCAGTGTATAGTAGACCGCCTCTCTGTGTCCACATGTTCTCATTTTTCTCACCCACCTATGAGCGAGTATATGCGGTATTTCTTTTTCTGTTCTTGTGTCAGTTTGCTGAGAATGATGTTCTCCAGATTCATCCATGTCCCTACAAAGGACACAAACTCATCATTTTTGATTGCTGCATAATATTCCATGGTGTATATGTGCCACATTTTCCCAGTCCAGTCTATCATCGTTGGGCATATGGGTTGGTTCCAGGTCTTTGCTATTGTAAACAGTGCTGCAATGAACATTCGTGTGCATGTGTCCTTAGAGTAGAACGATTTATAATCCTTTGGATAGATACCCAGTAATGGGATTGCTGGGTCAAATGGAATTTCTATTTCTAGGTCCCTGAGGAATCGCCACACTGTCTTCCACAATGGTTGAACTAATTTACACTCCCACCAACAGTGTAAGAGTGTTCCTATTTCTCCACATCCTCTCCAGCATCTGCTGTCTCCAGATTTTTTAATGATCGCCATTCTAACTGGTGTGAGATGGTATCTCAATGTGGTTTTGATTTGCATCTCTCTAATGACCAATGACGATGAGCACTTTTTCATATGTTTGCTGGCCTCATGTATGTCTGCTTTCGTAAAGTTTCTGTTCATATCCTTTGCCCATTTTTGAATGGGCTTGTTTGTTTTTTTCCTGTAAATCTGTTTGAGTTCTTTGTAAATTCTGGATATCAGCCCTTTGTCGGATGCATAAACTGCAAAGATTTTTTCCCATTCTGATGGTTGCCGATTCACTCTAGTGACTGTTTTACTGTGCAGAAGCTGTGGAGTTTGATTAGGTCCCATTTGTCTATTTTGGCTTTTGTTGCCAATGCTTTGGGGGTTTTGTTCATGAAGTCCTTGCCTACTCCTATGTCCTGAATGGTTTTGCCTAGATTTTCTTCTAGGGTTTTTATGGTGTCGGGTCTTACGTTTAAGTCTTTAATCCATCTGGAGTTAATTTTAGTGTAAGGTGTCAGGAAGGGGTCCAATTTCTGCTTTCTGCACATGGCTAGCCAGTTTTCCCAACACCATTTATTAAATAGGGAATCCTTTCCCCATTGCCTGTTTTTGTCTGGTTTATCAAAGATAATATGGTTGTAGATGTGTTGTGTTGCCTCCGATGCCTCTGTTCTGTTCCATTGGTCTATATCTCTGTTTTGGTACCAGTACCATGCTGTTTTGATTACTGTAGCCTTGTAGTATAGTTTGAAGTCTGGTAGCGTGATGCCTCCTGCTGTGTTCTTTTTGCTTAGAATTGACTTGGCTATGCGGGCTCTTTTTTGGTTCCATATGAAATTCATGGTGGTTTTTTCCAGTTCTGTGAAGAAATTCAATGGTAGTTTGATGGGGATAGCATTGATTGTGTAAATTACTTTGGGCAGTATAGCCATTTTCACGATATTGATTCTTCCTAACCACGAACATGGAATGTTTCTCCATCTGTTTGTGTCCTCTCTTATTTCACTGAGCAGTTGTTTGTAGTTTTCCTTAAAGAGGTCCCTTACATTCCTAGTGAGTTGTATTCCTAGGTATTTTATTTTCTTTGTAGCAATTGTGAATGGCAGTTCGTTCTTGATTTGGTTCTCTTTAAGTCTGTTATTGGTGTATAGGAATGCTTGTGATTTTTGCACATTGATTTTATATCCTGAGACTTTGCTGAAGTTGCTTATCAGTTGCAGGAGCTTTTGGGCTGAGGTGATGGGGTCTTCTAGGTATACTATCATGTCGTCTGCAAATAGAGACAATTTGGCTTCCACCTTTCCTATTTGAATACCCTTTATTTCTTTTTCTTGCCTGATTGCTCTGGCTAGAACTTCCAGTACTATGTTGAATAGAAGTGGTGAGAGAGGGCATCCTTGTCTAGTGCCAGATTTCAAAGGGAATGCTTCCAGTTTTTGCCCATTAAGTATGATATTGGCTGTTGGTTTGTCATAAATAGCTTTTATTACTTTGAGATATGTTCCATCAATACCAAGTTTATTGAGGGTTTTTAGCATAAAGGGCTGTTGAATTTTGTCAAATGCCTTCTCTGCATCAATTGAGATAATCATGTGGTTTTTGTTTTTGCTTCTGTTTATGTGGTGAATTACATTTATAGACTTGCGTATGTTGAACCAGCCTTGCATCCCCGGGATAAATCCTACTTGATCATGATGGATAAGTTTTTTAATGTGCTGTTGCAATCGGTTTGCCAGTATTTTATTGAAGATTTTTGCATCTATGTTCATCATGGATATTGGCCTGAAGTTTTCTTTTCTTGTTGAGTCTCTGCCAGGTTTTGGTATCAGGATGATGTTGGTCTCATAAAATGATTTGGGAAGGGTTCCCTCTTTTTGGATTATTTGGAATAGTTTCAGAAGGAATGGTACCAGATCCTCTTTGTGTGTCTGGTAGAATTCGGCTGTGAACCCATCTGGACCTGGGCTTTTTTTTGTGTGGTAGGCTCTTAATTGCTGCCTCAGCTTCAGACCTTGTTATTGGTCTATTCATAGTTTCGGCTTCCTCCTGGTTTAGGCTTGGGAGGACACAGGCATCCAGGAATTTATCCATTTCTTCCTGATTTACTGGTTTATGTGCATAGAGTTGTTTGTAGTATTCTCTGATGATGGTTTGAATTTCTGTGGAATCTGTGGTGATTTCCCCTTTATCGTTTTTTATTGCATCTATTTGGTTGTTCTCTCTCTTCTTTTTTATCAGTCTGGCTAGTGGTCTGTCTATTTTGTTGATCTTTTCGAAAAACCAGCTCTTAGATTTATTGATTTTTTGAAGGGTTTTTCTTGTCTCTATCTCCTTCAGTTCTGCTCTGATCTTAGTTATTTCTTGTCTTCGGCTAGGTTTTGAGCTTTTTTGATCTTGCTCCTCTAGCTCTTTCAATTTTGACGATAGGGTGTCAATTTTGGATCTCTCCACTCTTCTCATGTGGGCACTTATTGCTATATATTTTCCTCTACAGACTGCTTTAAATGTGTCCCAGAGATTCTGGTACGTTGTGTCTTCATTCTCATTGGTTTCAAAGAACTTCTTTATTTCTGCCTTCATTTCATTGTTTATCCAATCAACATTCAAGAGCCAATTGTTCAGTTTCCATGAAGCTGTGCGGTTCTGAGTTATTTTCTGAATTCTGAGTTCCAGCTTGATTGCACTATGGTCTGAGAGACTGTTTGTTATGATTTCAGTTGTTTTGCATTTGCTGAGGAGTGCTTTACTTCCAATTATGTGGTCAATTTTGGAGTAGGTGTGATGTGGTGCTGAGAAGAATGTATATTCTGTGGATTTGGGGTGGAGAGTCCTGTAAATGTCTATCAGGATTGCTTGTTCCAGGTCTGAGTTCAAGTCCTGGATATCCTTGTTAATTTTCTGTCTGGTTGATCTGTCTGCTATTGACAGTGGAGTGTTAAAGTCTCCCACTATTATTGTGTGGGAGTCTAAGTCCCTTTGTAAGTCATTAAGAACTTGCCTTATATATCTGGGTGCTCCTACATTGGGTCCATATATATTTAGAATCGTTATCTCTTCTTGTTGTATCGATCCTTTTACCATTATGTAATGACCTTCTTTGTCCCTTTTGATCTTTGTTACTTTAAAGTCTATTTTATCAGAGATGAGAATTGCAACTCCTGCTTTTTTTTGCTCTCCATTTGCTTGGTAAATCTTCCTCCATCCCTTTATTTTGAGCCTTTGTGTATCTTTGCATGTGAGGTGGGTTTCCTGGATACAGCACACCGATGGGTTTTGGTTTTTTATCCAATTTGCCAGTCTGTGTCTTTTGATTGGTGCATTTAGCCCACTTACATTCAGGGTTGATATTGTTATGTGTGAATTTGATACTGCCATTTTGATGCTAGCTGGCTGTTTTGCCCGTTGGTTCATGTACATTCTTCATTTTGTTGATGGTCTTTAGCATTTGGTATGCTTTTAGGATGGCTGGAACTGGTTGTTTCTTTCTATGTGTAGTGCCTCTTTCAGGAGCTCTTGTAAAGCAGGCCTTGTGGTGACAAAATCTCTGAGTACTTGCTTGTTCGTGAAGGATTTTATTTTTCCTTCACTTATGAAGCTCAGTTTCGCTGGATATGAAATTCTGGGTTGAAAGCTCTTTTCTTTAAGGATGTTGAATATTGGCCCCCACTCTCTTCTGGCTTGTAGAGTCTCTGCTGAGAGATCTGCTGTGAGTCTGATGGGCTTCCCTTTGTGGGTGACCCGACCTTTCTCTCTGGCTGCCCTTAGTATTTTCTCCTTCGTTTCAACCCTGGTGAATCTGACGATTATGTGCCTTGGGGTTGCTCTTCTTGCAGAGTATCTTTGTGGTGTTCTCTGTATTTCCTGGAGTTGAGTATTGACCTGTCTTGCTAGGTTGGGGAAATTTTCCTGGATAATATCCTGAAGAGTGTTTTCCAGCTTGGATTCATTCTCTTCGTCACATTCTGGTACACCTATCAAACGTAGGTTGGGTCTCTTCACATAGTCCCACATTTCTTGGAGATTTTGTTCATTCCTTTTTGTGCTTTTTTCTTTAATCTTGGTTTCTCGTTTTATTTCATTGAGTTGATCTTCAACTTCTGTTATTCTTTCTTCTGCTTGGTCAATTCGGCTGTTGATACTTGTGCATGCTTCGCGAAGTTCTCGTGTTGAGTTTTTCAGCTCCTTCAATTCATTCATATTCCTCTCTAAGTTGTCCATTCTCGTTATCAATTCCTCGAATCTTTTTTCAAATCTTTTTTCAAGGTTCTTAGTTTCTTTGCACTGGTTTAGAACATGTTCCTTTAGCTCACTGAAGTTTCTCATTATCCACTTTCTGAAGTCTGATTCCGTCATTTCGTCACATTCATTCTCTGTCCAGCTTTGTTCACTTGCTGGTGAGGAGTTTTGGTCCTTTTTTGGAGGTGAGGTGTTTTGGTTTCGGGTGCTTTCCTCCTTTTTGCGCTGGTTTCTTCCCATCTTTATGGATTTATCCGCCTGTTGTCTTAGTAGTGGCTGATTTTTCAATTGGGTCTCTGTGTGGACACTGAGATTGTTGATGATGAAGTATTTCTGTTACTTAGTTTTCCCTCTAATGATCTATCCTCTCTGCTGTATGAGTGCTGAGGTCCACTCCAGGCCCTGCTTGTCTGGGGTATACCTGCAGCAGCTGCAGAACAGTGAGGGATGATATCAGTTTCTTTTTCTGCTGCCCTTGTTCCAGAATGATGCCAGCCAAATGTCAGTCTGATTAGTCCTTTTCTGGGGTGACTCCTTGGATATACAGAGGTCAGGGAGCTGCTTGAGGAGACAGTCTGTGCTTTATAGGAGCTCCAGTGCTGAGCTGTGAGCTCCGTTGTTCATTCAGGGTTGTTGGGAGGTTATGTCTGCTGCAATAGAACTCATAAAACACCACTCTTTTTTTTTTTTTTTCCACCCTTAGATGCTCTGTCTCAGGGAGTTGGGGCTTTCTTTATGAGTATCTGTTGCACTGTCCTGACCCACTAGGTGGCAGTCTATTCACTATTTGCCTGCCGGGGCTCTGACCTCCTAAGGTGGATCCGCCCTGTTGCGGCCCGGCGGACTCTCTCTGTTATGGCAGGTTGCCTCGGCAACGGCAGGCTGCGTCAGTCCTGGGCGGTACTTAAGTGGTGGTGCACTTTGTCAGGAATGGTGGACGCCCCTCCCTGACCGGGCTGCACCGTCCTAAATGCCGGCAACAAAACTCTCAGCCCCAAGCGCCTCCAGTCGCCGCCCTGCTTGTCCCCGTGAGCGTGGGACCCGCCGAGCCCGATCACCCTGCTCCCTGCCTCAGAGTCCGTCCTCTCTCTCTCTCTCTCTTCCTCTCCCCAAGCTGAAAGGTCGACTCTCTCACTGGCGCCCCAGGAGCCTGCCGATAGGGCACTGGGATCCATGCGATCTCCCGTGCCGCTGCCCACTACCCCGGCTCAGATCACGCTTCCCAGGAAACTCCTGGTCTGGCTCATTGTCCAAGTCCTGTTCAATCAGATGGACATGCCAATCTGCCCTTCCAAATCTCAGATTGCCGGTTTAACAGGGCACCCAGACCAGTGAGTTCCGCGCCGGGTCCCGCTGCGGCACCGGCCGAAGAGGCGGCGGGAGCCGGTTGCGTTAGCCGGCTGCTAGCGTCCCGTGTCTCTCCCACACCTGGGACTTTCAACGCTCTGTGGGCATAAAAGGAACATCCGAGAATGCGGCTAGGACTCACCCTCTGCGCCTTCACCGAGAGCTGCAATCCTGAGTCACCTCTACGACGCCATCTTGCCTCCCTCCTCCGCAAATATCTGTTTTGTTATATTTCACAGAAAGCGTTGCCAAACTGATGCATAAACACATCAGTTTATCTCTGTAAGATTAATGCACACATTGACAAACATTCTGTTAGATAGCTTCGTTTTGGTTTAGAACCAGATATATGTCATTGCAGCATATACTCAGAAATATTCCAGTTACTCAGGAATATCCAAATGCAGCTTTTACTAGAAACGCAATTCTGATTTCTGAATCTACACATAGATTAAACTCACATAGTTGAATGAATGCCCAGCAAAGCAGATTGAAGGATAGGTTTCTTCTTTGTTTTAAAAGCAGCCTTACTGCTATTCATTTTATGCGGGTATTTTGCTGGAAATATCTATTTTGTTATTCTCCACAAAAATAGTTCCCAAACTGCTGTGTAAACACTTAAGTTTACCTCTGTCAGTTTAATGCACACATTGTAATGCACACATTTAACGCAAAGAAGATCAGATTGAAGGATAGGTTTCTTATCTTACTGCTATTTGTTATATGTGGCATTTGCTGGAAATGTCTGTATTGTTATTCTCCACAGAAAGCGTTTTCAAACTGCTGAATAAACACACGAGTTTAACTCTGTAACTTGAATGCACACATTGACAACCATTCTGTTAAAATGCTCCATTTTGGTTTCAGAACCAGATATTTTTCATTACAGCGTATACTGCCATTCACTCAAGAATATCAAAATGCAGCTTATACTAGAAACGTGTTTCTAACTCCTGAACCTACAGATAGACTCAAATCAGTTGAACAAATGCACAGCAGAGCACATTGAAGGATACGTTTCTTTGGTGTTTTAGGGGCAGTGTTACTGCTAATTGTTATATGTGGGTATTTGGCTGGAAATGACTGTTTTGTTATTCTCCACACAAAGTGTTTCCAAACTGCTGCATGATCACATCACTTTATCTCTATAAGTTAACACATTAACTCTACACACATTAACAAACATTCAGCTATATAGCTCCATTTTTATTTTAGAACCAGATATTTCTCATTACAGCATATACTCCCATTCACTAAGAAATATCCAACCACAGCTTTTCTGGAAACGTGTTTCTAACTCTTGAATCTACAGATAGACTCAAGTCACTTTGTTGAACGAACGCACAGCAGAGCAGATTGAAAGATACGTTTCTTCTGTGTTTTAAAGGCAGTCTTAAAGCTATATCCTATATGTGGGTATTCTGCTGGAAATATCTGTTTTGCTATTTTTCAAAGAAATCGTTTCCAAACTGCTCCATAAACACATCACTATATCTCTGTAAGTTGAATGCACACATTAAAAACCATCCAGTTATATAGATCCATTTTGATTTGAAAATCAGATATATCTTATTACACCATATACTCCCATTCATTCAGAAACATCCAAACACAAATTTTACTAGAATCATTTCTATAACTCCTGAATCTACAGAAAGATTCAAATTACTTAGTTGAATTAATGAATGTATACAAGAGCAGATTGAAGGACACGTTTCTTCTGTGTTTTAGAGGAAGCCATACTGCTATTTGTTTTATGCGGATACTTGGCTGCAAATATCTGTTTTGCTATTCTCCACAGAAAGCTATTGCAAACTGCTGCATAAACAAATCAGTTTACCTCTGTCAGTTGATTGCATACATTGACAACCATTCTGTTAGATAGCTCTGTTTTGGTTTTAGAACCTGATATTTTTCATTACAGCATATAATTTCATACACTCAAAATTATACAAATGCAACTCTTACTAGAAAAGTGTTTCTAACTCCTCAACCTACACATAGACTCAAGGCAATGTGTTGAACGAATGCACAGCAGAGCAGATTGAAGGATACGTTTCTTCTTTGTTTTAGACGCAGTTTTACTGCTATTTGTTATATGTGGGTACTTTTCTGGAAATGTCTGTTTTATTATTCACCACAAAAAGCATTTCCAAAATGCGGCATAAACACCTGTATATCTCCGTAATTTCAATGCACATATTTACAGTCATTCCACTGGATAGCTTTGTTCTGGTTTTATAACCAGGTATTTATCATTACAGCATATACACCAATTGACTCAGGAATATCCAAAGAGAGCTTTTGCTAGAAACGTGTTTCTAAATCCTTAATTGAAAGACAGATGCAATTCACTTTGCTGAAAGAAGGCACAGCAGAGCAGACAGAGGGATACATTTCATTTGTGTTTTGGAGGCAGTCTTACCGCTATTTCTTACATGCGGGTATCTTGCTGGAAACCTTTGCTTTGTTATTTTCAAAAATAGAGACTCTAACCTGCTGAATAAAACTATCAGTTTAACTGTGTAAGTTGAATGAACACAGTGACAGCCATTATAATAGATAGTTCCGTTTTGGATTTAGGAGCAGATATTTCTCATGACAGCATATATTTCCATTCACAAAGAATTGATCCAAATGCAGCTTTTACTAGAAATGCATTTCTAACTAATTAATCTACATATAGTTACAACCCACTTAGTTGAACGAACGCACAGCAGAAAAAAGTGAAGGATATGTTTCGTCTGCGTTTTAGAGAAAGTCTTACTGCTATAATTTACATGCCGGTATATTGATGAAAATATTTCTTTTGTGATTCTAAAAAAAAAGCGTTTCCAAACTGCAGCATAAACAAACGAGTTAATCATTGTAAGTAAATTGACAAACATTCTAAAAGGAAGTTTTGCTTTTGTTTTAGAACTTGATATTTCTCATTACAGCATGTAATTCAGTTCACTCAGGAATGTCCAAAGGCAGCTCTTACCAGAAACGTGTTTCTAACTCCTGAATCTAAAGGGAGATTTAACTCACTTAGCTGAAAAAACGCACAGCAGAGCAGATTGAAGGATACGTTTCTTCTGTGTTTTAGGCAGAGTTTTACTGCTATTTCGTTATATGCGGGAATAATGCCGAAAATGTCTGTTTTGAGATACTCCACAGAAACCGTTTCCAAACTACTGCTTCAACACACGAGTTTAAGTATGTAAGATGAATGCACACATTGACAACAGTTCTGTTCGATAGATCCGTTTTAGTTTTAGAATTAGATAGGTCTCATTACAGCATATAATCTTATTCACCCAGGAATGTCAAAACACAACTCTTACCAGAAACGTGTTTCTAACTCCTGAACTGAAAGATTTAACTAACTTAGGTGAACAAACGCACAGCAGAGCAGATTGAAGGATACGTTTCTTCTGTGTTTTAGGCAGAGTTTTATTGCTATTTCGTTACATGGGAGAATACTGGTGAAAATGTCTGTTTAGATTCTCCACAGAAAGGGTTTCCTAACTACTGCTGCAACACAACAGTTTAACTCTGAAAGTTGAATGCGCACATTGACAACCGTTCTGTTAGATAGCTCCGTTTGGTTTTAGAACCAGAGAGTTCTCATTACAGCATATACTCCCATTCACTCAGGAACGTCCAAACGCAGCATTTACCAGAAATGTAAATTTAATTGTTTCTATCTACTGAATCTAAAGGGAGATTTAACTCATTTAGCTGAACAGACGCAGAGCAGAGCAGATTGAAGGATACGATTCTTCTGTGTTTTAGGCAGAGTTTTACTGCTATTTCATTATATGCGGGAATACTGCTGGAAACGCCGGTTTTGAGATTCTCCACAGAAAGCGTCTCCAAACTGCAGCTTCAACACATGAGATTAACTCTGTAAGTTGCATGCTCACATTGACAACCGTTCTGTTAGATAGCATTGTTTCGGTTTTAGAACCAGATACTTTTAATTAGAGCATATAGTACCATTCACTCAGGAATGTGCGAATGCACCAATTACGGAAATCGTGTTTCTAATTCCTGAATCTAAAGGAAGTATAACTCACTTAGCTGAACAAAGGCACAGGAGAGAAGATTGAAGGATACGTTTCTTCTGTGTTTTAGGCAGAGTTTTAATGCTATTTTGTTATATGCGGGAATACTGCTGGAAACGCCTGTTTTGAGATTCTCCACAGAAAGCGTTTCCAAGCTACTGCTTCAACACACGAGTTAAACTCTGTAAGTTGAATGCACATATTAAAAACCGTTCTGTCAAATAGCTCCGTTTTTGTTTTAGAACCACATAGTTCTCATTACAGCATATACACTTATTCACTCAGAAATGTCCAAACGCAGCTTTTACAAGAAACGGGTTTCAAACTCCTAAATCTAAAGGGAGATTTACCTCACTTAGCTGAACAAAAGCACAGCAGAGCAAATTGAAGGATACGTTTCTTCTGTGTTTTAGGCAAAGTTTTACTGCTATTTCGTTATATGCGGGAATACTGCTGGAAACGCCTGTTTTGAGATTCTTTAAAGAAAGCGTCTCCAAGCTACTGCTTCAACAAACGAATTTAACTCTGTAAGTTAATTGCACACATTGACAACCGTTCTGTTAGATAGCTCCGTTTTGGTTTTAGAACCAGATAGTCCTCATTACAGCATATAATCGCAATCACTCAGGAATGTCCAAATGCAGCTCTTACCAGAAACGTGTTTCTAAATCCTTAATCTAAAGGGAAATTTAACTCACTTAGGTGAACAAAAGCATAGCAGAGCAGATTGAAGGATACGTTCATTCTGTGTTTTAGGCAGAGTTTTACTGCTATTTCATTATGTGAGGGAATACTGCTGGAAATGCCATTTTTGAGATACACCACAGAAAGGGTTTCCAAACTCCTGCTTCAACACACGACTTTAACTATGTAAGTAGAATGCACACATTGACAACCGTTCTGTTAGATGGCTCCATTTTGGTTTCAGAACCAGATAGTTCTCATTACAACATATACTCCCATTCACTCAGGAATGTCCAAACGCAGCTCTTACCAGAAACGTGTTTCTAACTCCTGAACCTAAAGGGAGACTTAACTCAGTTAGCTGAAAAAACCCTCAGCAGAGAAGATTGAAGAATACGTTTCTTTTTGTTTTAGGCAGAGTTTTACTGCTATTTACTTATATGCGGGAATACTGCTGGAAACGCCTGTATTGAGATTCCACGCAGAAATCGTTTCAAAACTACTGATTCAACACAAGAGTTTAACTATGTAACATGAATGCGCACATTGAAAACCGTTCTGTTAAATAGCTCCGTTTTGGTTTTAGAACCAGATAGTTCTCATTACAGCATAGAGTTTCATTCACTCAGGAATGTCCAAACGCACCTCTTACTAGAAACGTGTTTCTAATTCCTAAATCTAAAGGGAGATTTAACTCAGGTAGCTGAAAAAACGCACAGCAGTGCAGATTGAAGGATGCATATCTTCTGTGTTTTAGGCAGAGTTTTACTGCTATTTTGTTATATGCTATAATACTGCTAGAAACGCCTGCTTTGAGATTCTCCACGGAAAGCGTTTCCAAATTATTGCTTCAAAACACGACTATAACTCTAAGTTGAGTGCACACATTTACCACCGATCTGTAATATAGCATTGTTTTGGTTTTAGAAACAGATATTTCTCATTAAAGCATATACTCCCATTAACGCAGAAATGTCCGAATCCAGCACTTACCAGAACAGTGTTTCTAACTTTTGAATCTAAAAAAAAGATTTAACTCACTTACCTGAACAAAGTAACAGCAGTGAAGATTGTAAGATGCGTTTCTTCTGTGTTTTAGGCAAAGTTTTACTGCTATTTTGTTATAGCGGGAATAGTGCTGGAAATGCCTGGAAATGCCTGTTTTGAGATCTCTCCACAGAAAGCGTTTCCAGACTTCCCCTTCAACACACGAGTTTAACTCTGTAAGTTGAATGCACACATTGAAGAGCGTTCTGTTAGGTAGCTCCGTTTTGGTTTTAGAAGCAGACAGTTCTCCTTACAGCATATACTCCCATTCACTGAGAAATGTCCAAACGCAGCTCTTACCAGAAACGTGTTTCTAACTCCTGAATCTAAAGGGAGATTTAACTCACTTAGCTGAACAAACGCACAGCAGAGCAGATTGAAGGATACGTTTCTTCTGTGTTTTAGGCAGAGTTTTACTGCTATTTCGTTATATGCGGGAATAGTGCTGGAAATGCCTGTTTTGAGATCTATACACAGAAAGCGTTTCCAGACTTCCCCTTCAACACACGAGTTTAACTCTGTAAGTTGAATGCAAACATTGATAACCGTTCTGTTAGGTAGCTCCGTTTTGGTTATAGAAGCAGAGAGTTCTCCTTACAGCATATACTCCCATTCACTGAGAAATGTCCAAACGCAGCTCTTACCAGAAACGTGTTTCTAACTCCTGAATCGAAAGGGATATTTACCTCACTTAGCTGAACAAACGCACAGCAGAGCAGATTGAAGGATTCGTTTCTTCTGTGTTTTAGGCAGAGTTTTACTGCTATTTCGTTATATGCGGGAATAGTGCTGGAAATGCCTGGAAATGCCTGTCTTGAGATCTCTCCACAGAAAGCGTTTCCAGACTTCCCCTTCAACACACGAGTTTAAATCTGTAAGTTGAATGCATATATTGACAAACGTTCTGTTAGGTAGCTACGTTTAGGTTTTAGAAGCAGAGAGTTCTCCTTACAGCACGTACTCCCATTCACTGAGAAATGCCCAAACGCAGCTCTTACCAGAAACGTGTTTCTAACTCCTGAATCGAAAGGGAGATTTAACTCACCTAGCTGAACAAACTCACAGCAGAGCAGATTGAAGGATACGTTTCTTCTGTGTTTTAGGCAGAGTTTTACTGCTATTTCGTTATATGCGGGAATAGTGCTAGAAATGCCTGTTTTGAGATCTCTCAACAGAAAGCGTTTCCAGACTTTCCCAACAGCACACGAATTTACCTCTGTACGTTGAATGCACACTTTCACAACCGTTCTGTTAGGTTGCTCTGTTTTGGTTTTAAAAGCAGACAGTCCTCCTTACAGCATATACGCCCATTCACTGAGAAATGTCCAAAGGCAGCTCTTATCAGAAACGTGTTTCTAACTCCTGAATCGAAAGAGAGATTTAACTCACTTAGTTGAACAAACGCACAGCAGAGCAGATTGAAGGATACGTTTCTTCTGTGTTTTAGGCAGAGTTTTACTTCTATTTTGTAATATGAGGGAATAGTGCTGGAAATGCCTGTTTTGACATCTCTCCACAGAAAGCGTTTCCAGACCTCCCCTTCAACACACGAGTTTAACTCTGTAAGTTGAATGCACACATTGACAACCGTTCTGTTAGGTAGCTCCGTTTTGGCTTTAGAAGCAGGGAGTTCTCCTTAAAGCATATACTCCCATTCACTGAGAAAAGTCCAAACGCAGCCCTTACCGGAAACGTGTTTCTAACTCCTGAATCGAAAGGGAGATTTAACTCACTTAGCTGAACAAACGCACAACAGAGCAGATTGAAGGATACGTTTCTTCTGTGTTTTAGGCAGAGATTAACTGCTATTTCGTTATATGCGGGAATAGTGCTGGAAATGCCTGGAAATGCCTGTTTTGAGATCTCTCCACAGAAAGGGTTTCCAGACTTCCCCTTCAACACACGAGTTTAACTCTGTAAGTTGAATGCACACATTGAAGACCGTTCTGTTAGGTAGCTCCGTTTTGGTTTTAGAAGCAGACAGTTCTCCTTACAGCATATACTCCCATTCACTGAGAAATGTCCAAACGCAGCTCTTACCAGAAACGTGTTTCTAACTCCTGAATCGAAAGGGAGATTTAACTCACTTAGCTGAACAAAGGAACACCAGAGCAGATTGAAGGATACGTTTGTTCTGTGTTTTAAGCAGAGTTTTACTGCTATTTCGTTATATACGGGAATAGTGCTGGAAATGCCTGTTTTGAGATCTCTCCACAGAAAGCGTTTCCAGACTTCCCCTTCAACACACGATTTTAACTCTGTAAGTTGAATGCACACATTGAAGACCGTTCTGCTAGGTAGCTCCGTTTTGGTTTTAGAAGCAGAGAGTTCTCCTTACAGCATATACTCCCATTCACTGAGAAATGTCCAAACGCAGCTCTTACCAGAAACGTGTTTCTAACTCCTGAATCTAAAGGGAGATTTAACTCACTTAGATGAACAAACGCACAGCAGAGCAGATTGAAGGATACGTTTCTTCTGTGTTTTAGGCAGAGTTTTACTGCTATTTCGTTATATGCGGGAATAGTGCTGGAAATGCCTGTTTTGAGATCTCTCCACAGAAAGCGTTTCCAGACTTCCCCTTCAACACACGAGTTTAACTCTGTAAGTTGAATGCACACATTGAAGAGCGTTCTGTTAGGTAGCTCCGTTTTGGTTTTAGAAGCAGACAGTTCTCCTTACAGCATATACTCCCATTCACTGAGAAATGTCCAAACGCAGCTCTTACCAGAAACGTGTTTCTAACTCCTGAATCTAAAGGGAGATTTAACTCACTTAGCTGAACAAACGCACAGCAGAGCAGATTGAAGGATACGTTTCTTCTGTGTTTTAGGCAGAGTTTTACTGCTATTTCGTTATATGCGGGAATAGTGCTGGAAATGCCTGTTTTGAGATCTATACACAGAAAGCGTTTCCAGACTTCCCCTTCAACACACGAGTTTAACTCTGTAAGTTGAATGCAAACATTGATAACCGTTCTCTTAGGTAGCTCCGTTTTGGTTATAGAAGCAGAGAGTTCTCCTTACAGCATATACTCCCATTCACTGAGAAATGTCCAAACGCAGCTCTTACCAGAAACGTGTTTCTAACTCCTGAATCGAAAGGGATATTTACCTCACTTAGCTGAACAAACGCACAGCAGAGCAGATTGAAGGATTCGTTTCTTCTGTGTTTTAGGCAGAGTTTTACTGCTATTTCGTTATATGCGGGAATAGTGCTGGAAATGCCTGGAAATGCCTGTCTTGAGATCTCTCCACAGAAAGCGTTTCCAGACTTCCCCTTCAACACACGAGTTTAAATCTGTAAGTTGAATGCATATATTGACAAACGTTCTGTTAGGTAGCTACGTTTAGGTTTTAGAAGCAGAGAGTTCTCCTTACAGCACGTACTCCCATTCTCTGAGAAATGCCCAAACGCAGCTCTTACCAGAAACGTGTTTCTAACTCCTGAATCGAAAGGGAGATTTAACTCACCTAGCTGAACAAACTCACAGCAGAGCAGATTGAAGGATACGTTTCTTCTGTGTTTTAGGCAGAGTTTTACTGCTATTTCGTTATATGCGGGAATAGTGCTGGAAATGCCTGTTTTGAGATCTCTCAACAGAAAGCGTTTCCAGACTTCCCCAACAGCACACGAATTTACCTCTGTAAGTTGAATGCACATTTTCACAACCGTTCTGTTAGGTTGCTCTGTTTTGGTTTTAAAAGCAGACAGTCCTCCTTACAGCATATACTCCCATTCACTGAGAAATGTCCAAAGGCAGCTCTTATCAGAAACGTGTTTCTAACTCCTGAATCGAAAGAGAGATTTAACTCACTTAGTTGAACAAACGCACAGCAGAGCAGATTGAAGGATACGTTCCTTCTGTGTTTTAGGCAGAGTTTTACTTCTATTTTGTAATATGAGGGAATAGTGCTGGAAATGCCTCTTTTGACATCTCTCCACAGAAAGCGTTTCCAGACCTCCCCTTCAACACACGAGTTTAACTCTGTAAGTTGAATGCACACATTGACAACCGTTCTGTTAGGTAGCTCCGTTTTGACTTTAGAAGCAGGGAGTTCTCCTTAAAGCATATACTCCCATTCACTGAGAAAAGTCCAAACGCAGCCCTTACCGGAAACGTGTTTCTAACTCCTGAATCGAAAGGGAGATTTAACTCACTTAGCTGAACAAACGCACAGCAGAGCAGATTGAAGGATACGTTTCTTCTGTGTTTTAGGCAGAGATTAACTGCTATTTCGTTATATGCGGGAATAGTGCTGGAAATGCCTGTTTTGAGATCTCTCCACAGAAAGCGTTTCCAGACTTCCCCTTCAACACACGATTTTAACTCTGTAAGTTGAATGCACACATTGAAGACCGTTCTGCTAGGTAGCTCCGTTTTGGTTTTAGAAGCAGAGAGTTCTCCTTACAGCATATTCTCCCATTCACTGAGAAATGTCCAAACGCAGCTCTTACCAGAAACGTGTTTCTAACTCCTGAATCTAAAGGGAGATTTAACTCACTTAGCTGAACAAAAGCGCAGCAGAGCAGATTGAAGGATACGTTTCTTCTGTGTTTTAGGCAGAGTTTTACTGCTGTTTCCTTATATGCGGGAATAGTGCTGGAAATGCCTGTTTTGAGATCTCTCCACAGAAAGCGTTTCAAATCTTCCCCTTCAACACAAGAGTTTAACTCTGTAATTTGAATGCACACATTGACAACCGTTCTGTTAGGTAGCTCCGTTTTGGTTTTAGAAGCAGAAGGTTCTGCTTACAGCATATACTCCCATTCACTGACAAATGATCAAACGCAGCTCTAACCAGAAACGTGTTTCTTTCACCTGAATCGAAAGGGAGATTTACCTCACTTAGGTGAACAAACGCACAGCAGAGCTGATTGAAGGAATAGTTTCTTCTGTTTTTTAGGAAGAGTTTTACTGCTATTTCGTTATAAGCTGGAATAGTGCCGGAAATGCCTGGAAATATCTGTTTTGAGATCTCTCCACAGAAAGCTTTCCAGACCTGCCCTTCAACACACGAGTTTAAATCTGTAAGTTGAATGCACACATTGACAACCGTTCTGTTAGGTAGCTCCGTTTTGGTTTTAGAAGCAGACAGTTCTCCTTACAGCATATACTCCCATTCACTGAGATTTGTCCAAACACAGCTCTTACCAGAAACGTGTTTATAACTCCTGAATCGAAAGGGAGATTTAACTCACTTAGCTGAACAAACGCACAGCAGAGCAGATTGAAGGATATGTTTCTTCTGTGTTTTAGGCAGAGTTTTACTGCTATTTAGTTATATGCTGGAATAGTACTGGAAATGCCTGTTTTGAAATCTCTCCACAGAAAGCGTTTCCAGACATCCCCTTCAGCACAAGGATTTACCTCTGTAACTTGAATGCACACTTTTACCACCGTTCTGTTAGGTAGCTCCGTTTTGGTTTTAGAAGCAGAGAGTTCTCCTTACAGCATATACTCCCATTCACTGAGAAATGTCCCAAAGCAGCTCTTACCAGAAACGTGTTGCTTTCTCCGGAATCGAAAGGGAGATTTACCTCACTTAGCTGAACAGACGCACAGCAGAGGAGATTGAAGGATACGTTTCTGCTGTTTTTTAGCAAGACTTTTACTGCTATTTCATTATATGCGGGAATAGTGCTGGAAATGCCTGGAAATGCCTGTTTTGAGATCTCTCCACAGAAAGCGTTTCCAGACTTGCCCTTCAACAGACGAGTTTAACTCTGTAAGTTGAATGCACACATTGACAAACGTTCTCTTAGGTAGCTCCGTTTTGGTTTTAGAAGCAGAGAGTTCTCCTTACAGCATATACTCCCATTCACTGAGAAATGTCCAAATGCAGCTTTTACCAGAAACGTGTTTCTAACTCCTGAATCGAAAGGGAGATTTAACTCACTTAGCTGAACAAATGCACAGCAGAGCAGATTGAAGGATACGTTTCTTCTGTGTTTTAGGCAGAGTTTTACTTCTATTTTGTTATATGCGGGAATGGTGTTGGAAATGCCTGGAAATGCCTGTACTGACATCTATCCACAGACAGCGTTTCCAGACCTCCCCTTCAACACACGAGTTTAAGTCTGTAAGTTGAATGCACACATTGAAGACCGTTCTCTTAGGTAGCTCCGTTTTGGTTTTAGAAGCAGACCGTTCTCCTTACAGCATATACTCCCATTCACTGATTAATGTCCAAACGCAACTCTTACCAGAAACGTGTTTCTAACTCCTGAATCTAAAGGGACATTTAACTCACTTAGCTGATGAAACGCATAGCAGAGCAGATTGATGGATATGTTTCTTCTGTGTTTCAGGCAGAGTTATACTGCTACTTCGTTATATGCGGGAATAGTGCTGAAAATGCCTGTTTGGAGATCTCTCCACAGAAAGCGTTTCCAGACTTCCCCTTCAACACACGAGTTTAACTCCGTAAGATGAATGCACTCATTGACAAACGTTCTGTTAGGTACATCCTTTTGGTTTTAGAAGCAGAGGGTTCTCCTTACAGCATAGACTCCCATTCACAGAGAAATGTCCAAACGCAGCTCTTACCAGATACCTGTTTCTAACTCCTGAATCGAAAGGGAGATTTAAATCACTTAGCTGAACAAATGCACAGCAGAGCAGATTGAAGGATACGTTTTTTCTGTGTTTTAGGCAGAGTTTTACTGCTATTTCGTTGTATGCGGGAATAGTGCTGGAAATGCCTGGAAATGCCTATATTGAGATCTCTCCACAGAAAGGGTTTCCATATTTCCCCTTCAACACACGAGTTTAATTCTGTAAGTTTATTGCACACATTGATGACCGTTCTGTTAGGTAGCTCTGTTTTGGTTTTAGAAGCAGAGATTTCTCCTTACAGCCTATACTCCCATTCAGTGAGAATTGTTCAAACGCTGCCTTTAGCAGAAATGTGTTCCTAACTCCTGAATCGAAAGGGAGATTTAACTCACTTAACTGAACAAACGCACAGCAGAGCAGATTGAAGGATACGTTTATTCTGTGATTTAGGCAGAGTTTTAGTGCTATTTCTTTATATGCAGGAATAGTGCTGCAAATGCATGTTTTCAGATCTGTCCAACGAAAGCGTTTCCAGACTTCCACTTCAAGACACGAGTTTAACTCTGTAAGTTGAATGCACACATTGACTACCATTCTGTTAGGTAGCTCCGTATTGGTTTTAGAAGCAGACAGTTCTCCTTACAGCATATACTCCCATTCACTGAGAAATGTCCAAACGCAGCTCTTACCAGAAACGTGTTTCTAACTCCTGAACCTAAAGGGAGATTTAACTCACTTAGCTGCACAAACGCACAGCAGAGCAGATTGAAAAATACGTTTCTTCTGTGTTTTAGGCAGAGTTTTACTGCTATTTCGTTATATGCGGGAATAGTGCTGGAAATGCCTGGAAATGCCTGTTTTGAGATCTCCCCACAGAAAGCGTTTCCAGATTTCCCTTTCAACACACGAGTTTAACTCTGTAAGTTGAATGCACACTTTGAAGACCGTTCTGTTAGGTAGCTCCGTTTTGGTTTTAGAAGCAGACAGTTCTCCTTGTAGCATATACTCCCATTCACTGAAAAATGTCCAAACGCAGCTCTTACCAGAAACGTGTCTCTAATTCCTGAATCTAAAGGGAGATTTAACTCACTTAGCTGAACAAACGCACAGCAGAGCAGATTCAAGGATACGTTACTTCTGTTTTTTTGGCAGAGTTTTACTGCTATTTCGTTATATGCGGGAATAGTGCTGGAAATGCCTGGAAATGCCTGTTTTGAGATCTCTCCTCAGAAAGCGTTTCCAGACTTCCCCTTCAACACACGAGTTTAACACTGTAATTGAAATGCACACATTGAAGACCGTTCTGTTAGGTAGCTCCGTTTTGTTTTTAGAAGCAGACAGTTCTCCTTACACCATATACTCCCGATCACTGAGAAATGTCCAAACGCAGCTCTTACCAGAAACGTGTTTCTAACTCCTGAATCTAAAGGGAGATTTACCTCACTTAGCTGAACAAACGCACTGCAGAGCAGATTGAAGGATACGTTTCTTCTGTGTTTTAGGCAGAGTTTTACTGCTATTTCGTTATATGCGGGAATAGTGCTGGAAATACCTGTTTTGAGATCTTTCCACAGAAAGCGTTTCCCCACTTCCCTTTCAACACACGAGGTTAACTCTGTAAGTTGAATGCACACATTGAAGGCCGTTCCGTTAGGTAGCACCGTTTTGGTTTTAGAAGCAGACAGTTCTCCTTACAGCATATAGTCCCATTCACTGAGAAATGTCCAAACGCAGCTCTTACCAGAAACGTGTTTCTACCTCCTGAATCTAAAGGGAGATTTACCTCACTTAGCTGAACAAACGCACTGCAGAGCAGATTGAAGGTTACGTTTCTTCTGTGTTTTATGCAGAGTTTTACTGCTGTTTCTTTATAGGCGGGAAGAGTGCTAGAAATGCCTGTTTCGAGATCTCTCCACAGAAAATCTTTCCCCACTTCCCCTTCAACACACGAGGCTAATTCTGTAAGTTGAATGCACACATTGAAGACCGTTCCGTTAGGTAGCACCATTTTGGTTTTAGAAGCAGACAGTTCTCTTTACAGCATATACTCCCATTCACTGAGAGATGTCCAAATGCAGCTCTTACCAGAAACGTGTTTCTAACCCCTGAATCTAAAGGGAGATTTATTTCACTTAGCTGAACAAACGCACAGCAGGGCAGATTGAAGGATACGTTTCTTCTGTGTTTTAGGCAGAGTTTTACTGCTATTTCGTTATATGCGGGAATAGTGCTGGAAAGGCCTGTTTTGAGATCTCTCCACAGAAAGCGTTTCCCCACTTCCCTTTCCACACACGAGGTTAACTCTGTAAGTTGAATGCACACATTGAAGACCGTTCCGTTAGGTAGAACCGTTTTGGTTTTAGAAGCAGACAGTTCTCCTTACAGCATATAGTCCCATTCACTGAGAAATGTCCACACGCAGCTCTTACCAGAAACGTGTTTCTATCTCCTGAATCTAAAGGGAGATTTAACTCACTTAGCTGAACAAACGCACAGCAGAGCAGATTGAAGGATAAGTTTCTTCTGTGTTTGAGGCAGAGTTTTACTGCTATTTCGTTATATGCGGGAATAGAGCTGGAAATGCCTGGAAATGCCTGTTTTGAGATCTCCCCACAGAAAGCGTTTCCAGACGTCCCCTTCAACACACGGGTTTAACTCTGTAAGGTGAATGCACACATTGAAGACCGTTCTGTTAGGTAGCTCCGTTATGGTTTTAGAAGCAGACAGTTCTCCTTACAGCATATACTCCCATTCACTGAGAAATGTCCAAACGCAGCACTTACCAGAAACGTGTTTCTAACTCCTGAATCTAAAGGGAGATTTAACTCACTTAGCTGAAAAATCGCAGAGCAGAGCAGATTGAAGGATACGTTTCTTCTGTGTTTTAGGCAGAGTTTTACTGCTATTTCGTTATATGCGGGAATAGTGCTGGAAATGCCTGTTTTGAGATCTCTCCAAAGAAAGCGTTTCCCAACTTCCCCTTCAACACACGAGGTTAACTCTGCAAGTTGAATGCCCACATTGAAGACCGTTCCGTTAGGTAGCACCGTTTTGCTTTTAGAAGCAGACAGTTCTCCTTACAGCATATACTCCCATTCACTGAGAAATGTCCACACGCACCTCTTACAAGAAACGTGTTTCTAACTCCTGAATCTAAAGGGAGATTTAACTCACTTAGCTGAACAAACGCACAGCAGAGCGGATTGAAGGATACGTTTCTTATGTGTTTTAGGCAGAGTTTTACTGCTATTTCGTTATATGCGGGAATAGTGCTGGAAATGCCTGTTTTGAGATCTCCCGTCAGAAAGCGTTTCCAGACTTCCCCTCCAACACACCAGTTTAACTCTGTAAGTTGAATGCACACATTCAAGACCGTTCTGTTAGGTAGCTCCCCTTTGGTTTTAGAAGCAGACAGTTCTCCTTACAGCATATACTCCCATTCACTGAGAAATGTCCAAACGCAGCACTTACCAGAAACGTGTTTCTAACTCCTGAATCTAAAGGGAGATTTAACTCACTTAGCTGAAAAATCGCACAGCAGAGCAGATTGAAGGATACGTTACTTCTGTGTTTTAGGCAGAGTTTTACTGTTATTTCGTTATATGCGGGAATAGTGCTGGAAATGCCTGTTTTGAGATCTCTCCTCAGAAAGCGTTTCCAGACTTCCCCTTCAAAACACGAGTTTTACTCTGTAAGTGAAATGCACACATTGAAGACCGTTCTGTTAGGTAGCTCCGTTTTGGTTTTAGAAGCAGACAGTTCTCCTTACAGCATATACTCCCATTGACTGAGAAATGTCCAAACGCAGCTCTTACCAGAAACGTGTTTCTACCTCCTGAATCTAAAGGGAGATTTACCTCACTTAGCTGAACAAACGCACTGCAGAGCAGATTGAAGCTTACGTTTCTTCTGTGTTTTATGCAGAGTTTTACTGCTGTTTCTTTATATGCGGGAAGAGTGCTAGAAATGCCTGTTTCGAGATCTCTCCACAGAAAACCTTTCCCCACTTCCCCTTCAACACACGAGGCTAATTCTGTAAGTTGAATGCACACATTGAAGACCGTTCCGTTAGGTAGCACCGTTTTGGTTTTAGAAGCAGACAGTTCTCTTTACAGCATATACTCCCATTCACTGAGAAATGTCCAAATGCAGCTCTTACCAGAAACGTGTTTCTAACCCCTGAATCTAAAGGGAGATTTATTTCACTTAGCTGAACAAACGCACAGCAGGGAAGATTGATGGATACGTTTCTTCTGTGTTTTAGGCAGAGTTTTACTGCTATTTCGTTATATGCGGGAATAGTGCTGCAAATGCCTGGAAATGCCTGTTCTAAGATCTCTACACAGAAAACGTTTCCAGACCTCCCCTTCAACACACGAGTTTAACTCTGTATGTTGAATGCACACATTGAAGACCGTTCTGTTAGGTAGATCCGTTTTGGTTTTAGAAGCAGACATTTCTCCTTACAGCATATAATCCCATTCACTGAGAAATGTCCAAACGCAGCTCTTACCAGAAACGTGTTTCTAACTCCTGAATCTAAAGGGAGATTTAACTCACTTAGCTGAACAAACGCACAGCTGAGCAGATTGAATGTTACGTTTCTTCTGTGTTTTAGGCAGAGATTTACTGCTAATTCGTTATATGTGGGAATAGTGCTGGAAATGCCTGTTTTGAGATCTGTCCTCAGAAAGCGTTTCCAGACTTCCCCTTCAACACACGAGTTGAAATCTTTAAGTTGAATGCACACATTGAAGACCGTTCTGTTAGGTAGCTCCGTTTCCGTTTTAGAAGCAGACAGTTCTCCTTTCAGCATATAATCCCATTAACTGAGAAATGTCCAAACGCAGCTCTTACCATCAACGTGTTTCTAAATCCTGAATCTAAAGGGAGATTTAACTGCCATAGCTGAACAAACGCACAGCAGAACAGATTGAAGGATACGTTTCTTCTGTGTTTTAGGCAGAGTTTTACTGCTAATTCGTTATATGCAGGAATAGTGCTGGAAATGCCTGTTTTGAGATCTCTCCACAGAAAGCGTTTCCCAACTTCCCCTTCAACACACGAGGTTAACTCTGCAAGTTGAATGCCCACATTGAAGACCGTTCCGTTAGGTAGCACCGTTTTCGTTTTAGAAGCAGACAGTTCTCCTTACAGCATATAATCCCATTCACTGAGAAATGTCCAAACGCAGCACTTACCAGAAACGTGTTTCTAACTCCTGAATCTAAAGGGAGATTTAACTCAAATAGGTGAACAAATGCACAGCAGAGCAGATTGAAGGATACGTTTCTTCTGTGTTTTAGGCAGAGTTTTACTGCTATATCGTTATATGCGGGAATAGTGCTGGAAATGCCTGTTTTGAGATCTCTCCAAAGAAAGCGTTTCCAGGCTTCCCCTTCAAAACACGAGTTTTACTCTGTAAGTTGAATGCACACATTGAAGACCGTTCTGTTAGGTAGCTCCGTTTTGGTTTTATTAGCGGACAGTTCTCCTTACAGCATATACTCCCATTCACTGAGAAATGTCCAAACGCAGCTCTTACCAGAAACGTGTTTCTAACTCCTGAATCTAAAGGGAGATTTAACTCACTTAGCTGAAAAAACGCACAGCAGAGCAGATTGAAGGATACGTTTCTTCTCTGTTTTAGGCAGAGTTTTACTGCTATTTCCTTATATGCGGGAATAGTGCTGGAAATGCCTGTTTTGAGATCTCTCCACAGAATGCGTTTCCCCACTTCCCCTTCAAAACACGAGTTTAAGTCTGTAAGTTGAATGAACACATTGAAGACCGTTCTGTTAGGTAGCTCCGTTTTGGTTTTAGAAGCAGACAGTTCTCCTTACAGCATATACTCCCATTCACTGAGAATTGTCCAAACGCAGCTATTACCAGAAACGTGTTTCTAACTCCTGAATCTAAAGGGAGATTTAACTCACTTAGCTGAACAAACGCACAGCAGAGCAGATAGAAGGATACGTTTCTTCTGTGTTTTAGGCAGAGTTTTACTGCTATTTCGTTATATGCGGGAATAGTGCTGGAAATGCCTGTTTTGAGATCTCTCCACAGAAGGCGTTTCCCCACTTCCCCTTCAACACACGAGTACAACTCTTTAAGTTGAATGCACACATTGAAGACCGTTCTATTAAGTAGCTCCGTTTTGGTTTTAGAACCAGACAGTTCTCCTTACAGCATATCCTCCCATTCACTGAGAAATGTCCAAACGCAGCTATTACCAGAAACGTGTTTCTAACTCCTGAATCTACAGGGAGATTTAACTCACTTAGCTGAACAAAAGCACAGCAGAGCAGATTGAAGGATACGTTTCTTCTGTGTCTTAGGCAGAGTTTTACTGCTATTTCGTTATATGCGGGAATAGTGCTTCAAATGCCTGGAAATGCCTATTTTGAGACCTCTCCACAGAAAGCGTTTCCAGACTTCCCCTTCAACACACGAGTTTAACTCTGTAAGTTGAATGCACACATTGAAGACCGTTCTGTTAGGTAGCTCCGTTTTGGTTTTACAAGCAGACAGTTCTCCTTACAGCATATACTCCCATTCACTGAGAAATGTCCAAACGCAGTTCTTACCAGAAATGTGTTTCTAACTCCTGAATCTAAAGGGAGACTTAACTCACTTAGCTGAACAAATGGACAACAGAGCAGATTGAAGGATAAGTTTCTTCTGTGTTTTAGGCAGAGTTTTACTGCTATTTCGTTATATGCGGGAATAGTGCTGGAAATGCCTCTTTTGAGATCTCTCCACAGAAAGTGTTTCCAGAAATCCCCTTCAATACACGAGTTTAACTCTGTACGTTGAATGCACACATTGAAGACCGTTCTGTTTGGTAGCTCCGTTTTGGTTTTAGAAGCAGACAGTTCCCCCTACAGCATATACTCCCATTCACTGAGAAATGTCCAAACACAGCCATTACCAGAAACGTGTTTCTAACTCCTGAATCTAAACGGAGATTTAACTCATTTAGCTGAACAAAGTCACAGCAGAGCAGATTGAAGGATACGTTTCTTCTGTGTTTTAGGCAGAGTTTTACTGCTATTTCGTTATATGCGGGAATAGTGCTGGAAATGCCTGGAAATGCCTGTTTTGAGATCTCCCCACAGGAAGCGTTTCCAGACTTCCCTTTCAACACACCAGTTTAGCTCTGTAAGTTGAATGCACACATTGAAGTCCGTTGTTTTAGGTAACTCCGTTTTGGTTTTAGAAGCAGACAGTTCTCCTTACAGCATATACTCCCATTCACTGAGAAATGTCCAAACGCAGCTCTTTCCAGAAACGTGTTTCTAACTCCTGAATCTAAAGGGCGATTTAACTCACTTAGCAGAACAAACGCACAGCAGAGCAGATTGAAGGATACGTTTCTTCTGTGTCTTAGGCAGAGTTTTACTGCTATTTCTTTATATGCGGGAATAGTGCTGCAAAGGCCTGGAAATGCCTCTTTTGAGACCTCTCCACAGAAAGTGTTTCCAGACTTCCCCTTCAACACAGGAGTTTAACTCTGTAAGTTGAATGCACACATTGAATACCGTTCTGTTTGGTAGCTCCGTTTTGGTTTTAGAAGCAGACAGTTCTCCTTACAGCATATACTCCCATTCTCTGAGATATGTACAAACGCAGCTCTTACCAGAGACGTCTTTCTAACTCCTGAATCTAAAGGGAGATTTAACTCACTTAGCTGAACAAACGCACAGCTGAGCAGATTGAAGGTTACGTTTCTTCTATGATTTAGGCAGAGTTTTACTGCTATTTCGTTATATGCGGGAATAGTGCTGGAAATACCTGTTTTGAGATCTCTCCACAGAAAGCGTTTCCAGACTTCCCCTTCAACACACGAGTTTAACTCTGTAAGTTGAATGCACACATTGAAGACCGTTCTGTTAGGTAGCTCCGTTTTGGTTTTAGAAGCAGACAGTTCTCCTTACAGCATATACTCCCATTCACTGAGAAATGTCCAAACGCAGGTCTTACCAGAAATGTGTTTCTAACTCCTGAATCTAAAGGGAGACTTAACTCACTTAGCTGAACAAATGGACAACAGAGCAGATTGAAGGATAAGTTTCTTCTGTGTTTTAGGCAGAGTTTTACTGCTATTTCGTCATATGCGGGAATAGTGCTGGAAATGCCTCTTTTGAGATCTCTCCACAGAAAGTGTTTCCAGAAATCCCCTTCAATACACGAGTTTAACTCTGTACGTTGAATGCACACATTGAAGACCGTTCTGTTTGGTAGCTCCGTTTTGGTTTTAGAAGCAGACAGTTCCCCCTACAGCATATACTCCCATTCACTGAGAAATGTCCAAACACAGCCATTACCAGAAACGTGTTTCTAACTCCTGAATCTAAACGGAGATTTAACTCATTTAGCTGAACAAAGTCACAGCAGAGCAGATTGAAGGATACGTTTCTTCTGTGTTTTAGGCAGAGTTTTACTGCTATTTCGTTATATGCGGGAATAGTCCTGGAAATGCCTGGAAATGCCTGTTTTGAGATCTCCCCACAGGAAGCGTTTCCAGACTTCCCTTTCAACACACCAGTTTAGCTCTGTAAGTTGAATGCACACATTGAAGACCGTTGTTTTAGGTAACTCCGTTTTGGTTTTAGAAGCAGACAGTTCTCCTTACAGCATATACTCCCATTCACTGAGAAATGTCCAAACGCAGCTCTTTCCAGAAACGTGTTTCTAACTCCTGAATCTAAAGGGCGATTTAACTCACTTAGCTGAACAAACGCACAGCAGAGCAGATTGAAGGATACGTTTCTTCTTTGTCTTAGGCAGAGTTTTACTGCTATTTCTTTATATGCGGGAATAGTGCTGCAAAGGCCTGGAAATGCCTCTTTTGAGACCTCTCCACAGAAAGTGTTTCCAGACTTCCCCTTCAACACAGGAGTTTAACTCTGTAAGTTGAATGCACACATTGAATACCGTTCTGTTTGGTAGCTCCGTTTTGGTTTTAGAAGCAGACAGTTCTCCTTACAGCATATACTCCCATTCTCTGAGATATGTACAAACGCAGCTCTTACCAGAGACGTCTTTCTAACTCCTGAATCTAAAGGGAGATTTAACTCACTTAGCTGAACAAACGCACAGCTGAGCAGATTGAAGGTTACGTTTCTTCTATGATTTAGGCAGAGTTTTACTGCTATTTCGTTATATGCGGGAATAGTGCTGGAAATGCCTGTTTTGAGATCTCTCCACAGAAAGCGTTTCCAGACTTCCCCTTCAACACACGAGATTAACCCTGTAATTTGAATGCACACATTGAAGACGTTTCTCTTAGGTAGCTCCGTTTTGGTTTTAGAAGCAGACAGTTCTCCTTAAAGCATATACTCCCATTCACTGAGAAATGTCCAAACGTAGCTCTTACCAGAAACGTGTTTATAACTCCTGAATCTAAAGGGAGATTTAACTCACTTAGCTGAACAAACGAACAGCAGAGCAGATTGAAGGATACGTTTCTTCTGTGTTTTAGGCAGAGCTTTACTGCTATTTCGTTATATGCGGGAATAGTGCTGGAAATGCCTGTTTTGAGATCTCTCCACAGAAAGCGTTTCCAGAAATCCCCTTCAACACACGAGTTTAACTCTGTAAGTTGAATGCACACATTGAAGACCGTTCTGTTTGGTAGCTCCGTTTTGGTTTTAGAAGCAGACAGTTCTCCCTACAGCATATACTCCCATTCACTGAGAAATGTCCAAACACAACCATTACCAGAAACGTTTTTCTAACTCCTGAATCTAAACGGAGATTTAACTCATTTAGCTGAACAAAGGCACAGCAGAGCAGATTGAAGGATACGTTTGTTCTGTGTTTTCGGCAGAGTTTTACTGCTATTTCGTTATATGCGGGAATAGTGCTGGAAATGCCTGGAAATGCCTGTTTTGCGATCTCCCCACAGGAAGCGTTTCCAGACTTCCCTTTCAACACACCAGTTTAACTCTGTAAGTTGAATGCACACATTGACGACCGTTCTGTTAGGTAGCTCCGTTTTGGTTTTAGAAGCAGACAGTTCTCCTTACAGCATATACTCCCATTCACTGAGAAATGTCCAAACGCAGCTCTTACCAGAAACGTGTTTCTAACTCCTGAATCTAAAGGGAGACTTAACTCACTTAGCTGAACAAACGAACAACAGAGCAGATTGAAGGATAAGTTTCTTCGGTGTTTTAGGCAGAGTTTTACTGCTATTTCGTTATATGCGGGAATAGTGCTGGAAATGCCTCTTTTGAGATCTCTCCACAGAAAGTGTTTCCAGAAATCCCCTTCAATACACGAGTTTAACTCTGTAAGTTGAATGCACACATTGAAGACCGTTCTGTTAGGTAGCTCCGTTTTGGTTTTAGAAGCAGACAGTTCTCCTTACAGCATGAACTCCCATTCACTGAGAAATGTCCAAACGCAGCCCTTACCAGAAACGAGTTTCTAACTCCTGAATCTAAAGGGAGATTTAACTCACTTAGCTGAACAAACGCACAGCAGAGCAGATTGATGGATAAGTTTTTTCTGTGTATTAGGCAGAGTTTTACGGCTATTTCGTTATATGTGGGAATAGTGCTGGAAATGCCTGTTTTGAGATCCCTCCACATAAATCGTTTCCAGACTTCCCCTTCAACACACGAGTTTAACTCTGTAAGTTGAATGCACACATTGAAGACCGTTCTGTTAGGTAACTCCGTTTTCGTTTTAGAAGCAGACATTTCTCCTAACAGCATATACTCCCATTCACTGAGAAATGTCCAAACGCAGCTCTTACCAGAAACGTGTTTCTAACTCCTGAATCTAAAGGGAGATTTAACACACTTGGCTGAACAAACGCACAGCGGAGCACATTGAAGGATACGTTTCTTCTGTGTTTTAGGCAGAGTTTTACTGCTATTTAGTTATATGCGGGAATAGTGCTGGAAATGCCTGGAAATGCCTGTTTTGAGATCTCTCCACAGAACGCGTATCCCCGCTTCCCATTCAACACACGAGTATAACTATTTAAGTTGAATGCACACATTGAAGACCGTTCTATCAGGTAGCTCCGTTTTGGTTTTAGAACCAGACAGTTCTCCTTACAGCATATCCTCCCATTCACTGAGAAATGTCCAAACGCATCTATTACCAGAAACGTGTTTCTAACTCCTGAATCTAAAGGGAGATTTAACTCACTTAGCTGAACAAACGCACAGCAGAGCAGATTGAAGGATACGTTTCTTCTGGGTTTTAGGCAGAGTTATACTGCTATTTCGTTATATGCGGGAATAGTGCTGGAAATGCCTGTTTTGAGATCTCTCCACAGAAAGCGTTTCCAGACTTCCCCTTCAACACACGAATTTAACTCTGTAAGTTGAATGCACACATTGAAGACAGTTCTGTTAGGTAGCTCTGTTTTGGTTTTAGAAGCAGATAGTTCTCCTTACAGCATAGACTCCCATTCACTGAGAAATGTCCAAACGCAGCTCTTACCAGAAACGTGTTTCTAACTCCTGAATCTAAAGGGAGATTTAACCCACTTAGCTGAACAATCGCACAGCAGAGAACATTAAAGTATACGTTTCTTCTGTGTTTTAGGCAGAGTTTTACTGCTATTTCGTTATATGCCGGAATCGTGCTGGAAATGCCTGTTTTGAGATCTCTCCACAGAAAGCGTTTCCAGACTTCCCCTTCAACACACAAGTATAACTCTGTAAGTTGAATGCACACATTGAAGACCGTTCTGTCATGTTGCTCCGTTTTGGTTTTAGAAGCAGACAGTTCTTCTTACAGCATATACTCCCATTCACTTCGAAATGTCCAAACGCAGCTATTACCATCAACGTGTTTCTAACTGCTGAATCTAAATGGAGTTTTAACTCACTTATCTGAACAAACGCACAGCAGAGCAGATTGAAGGATACGTTTCTTCTGTGTTTTAGGCAGAGTTTTACTGCTATTTCGTTATATGCGGGAATAGTGCTGGAAATGCCTGTTTTGAGATCTCTCCACAGAAAGCGTTTCCAGACTTACATTTCAACACACGAGTTTAACTCTGTAAGTTGAATGCACACATTGAAGACCGTTCTGTTAGGTAGCTCCGTTTTTGTTTTAGAAGCAGAGAGTTCTCCTTACAGCTTATACTCCCATTCAATGAGAAATGTCCAAACGCAGCTCTTACCAGAAACGTGTTTCTAACTCCTGAATCTAAAGGGAGATTTAACTCACTTAGCTGAACAAACGTACAGCAGAGCCAATTGAAGGATACGTTTCTTCTGTGTTTTAGACTGAGTTTTACTGCTATTTCGTTATATGCGGGAATCGTGCTGGAAATGCCTGTTTTGAGATCTCTCCACAGAGGGCGTTTCCCCACTTCCCTTTCCACACACGAGGTTAACTCTGTAGGTTGAATGCACACATTGAAGACCGTTCCGTTAGGTATCACCGTTTTGGTTTTAGAAGCAGACAGTTCTCCTTACAGCATATAGTCCCATTCACTGAGAAATGTCCACACGCAGCTCTTACCAGAAACGTGATTCTAACTCCTGAATCTAAAGGGAGATTTAACTCACTTAGCTGAACAAACGCACAGCAGAGCAGATTGAAGGATACGTTTCTTCTGTGTTTTAGGCAGAGTTTTACTGCTATTTCGTTATATGCGGGAATAGTGCTGGAAATGCCTGGAAATGCCTGTTTTGCGTTCTCCCCACAGAAAGCGTTTCCAGACTTCCCCTTCAACACACGAGTTTAACTCTGTAAGTTGAATGCACACTTTGAAGACCGTTCTGTTAGGTAGCTCCGTTTTGGTTTTAGAAGCAGACAGTTCTCCTTACAGCATATACTCCCATTCACTGAGAAATGTCCAAACGCAGCACTTACCAGAAACGTGTTTCTAACTCCTGAATCTAAAGGGAGATTTAACTCACTTAGCTGAAAAATCGCACAGCAGAGCAGATTGAAGGATACGTTTCTTCTGTGTTTTAGGCAGAGTTTTACTGTTATTTCGTTATATGCGGGAATAGTGCTGGAAATGCCTGTTTTGAGATCTCTCCTCAGAAAGCGTTTCCAGACTTCCCCTTCAAAACACGAGTTTTACACTGTAAGTGAAATGCACACATTGAAGACCGTTCTGTTAGGTAGCTCCGTTTTGGTTTTAGAAGCAGACATTTCTCCTTACAGCATATACTCCCATTCACTGAGAAACGTCCAAACGCAGCTCTTACCAGAAACGTGTTTCTACCTCCTGAATCTAAAGGGAGATTTACCTCACTTAGCTGAACAAACGCACTGCAGAGCAGATTGAAGGTTACGTTTCTTCTGTGTTTTATGCAGAGTTTTACTGCTGTTTCTTTATATGCGGGAAGAGTGCTAGAAATGCCTGTTTCGAGATCTCTCCACAGAAAACCTTTCCCCACTTCCACTTCAACACGCGAGGCTAATTCTGTAAGTTGAATGCACACATTGAAGACCGTTCCGTTAGGTAGCACCGTTTTGGTTTTAGAAGCAGACAGTTCTCTTTACAGCATATACTCCCATTCACTGAGAAATGTCCAAATGCAGCTCTTACCAGAAACGTGTTTCTAACCCCTGAATCTAAAGGGAGATTTATTTCACTTAGCTGAACAAACGCACAGCAGGGCAGATTGAAGGATACGTTTCTTCTGTGTTTTAGGCAGAGTTTTACTGCTATTTCGTTATATGCGGGAATAGTGCTGGAAATGCCTGGAAATGCCTGTTCTAACATCTCTATACAGAAAACGTTTCCAGACTTCCCCTTCAACACACGAGTTTAACTCTGTATGTTGAATGCACACATTGAAGACCGTTCTGTTAGGTAGATCCGTTTTGGTTTTAGAAGCAGACAGTTCTCCTTACAGCATATAATCCCATTCACTGAGAAATGTCCAAACGCAGCTCTTACCAGAAACGTGTTTCTAACTCCTGAATCTAAAGGGAGATTTAACTCACTTAGCTGAACAAACGCAAAGCTGAGCAGATTGAATGTTACGTTTCTTCTGTGTTTTAGGCAGAGTTTTACTGCTATTTCATTATACGCAGGAATAGTGCTGGAAATGCCTGTTTTGAGATCTCTCCACAGAAAGCGTTTCCCCACATCCCCTTCAACACACGAGTTTATCTCTGTAATTTGAATGCACACATTGAAGACCGTTCTGTTATGTAGCTCCGTTTTGGTTTTAGAAGCAGAATGTTCTCCTTACAGCATATACTCCCATTCACTGAGAAATGTCCAAACGCAGCTCTTACCAGAAACGTGTTTCTAACTCCTGAATCTAAAGGGAGATTTATCTCACTTAGCTGAAAAAACGCACAGCAGGGCAGATTGAAGGATACGTTTCTTCTGTGTTTTAGGCAGATTTTTACTGCTATTTCGTTATATGCGGGAATAGAGCTGGAAAAGCCTGGAAATGCCTGTTTTGAGATCTCCCCACAGAAAGCGTTTCCAGACGTCCCCTTCAACACACGAGTTTAACTCTGTAAGTTGAATGCACACATTGAAGACCGTTCTGTTAGGTAGCTCCGTTATGGTTTTAGAAGCAGACAGTTCTCCTTACAGCATATACTCCCATTCACTGAGAAATGTCCAAACGCAGCTCTTACCAGAAACGTGATTTTAACTCCTGAATCTAAATGGAGATTTAACTCACTTAGCTGAACAAACGAACAACAAAGCAGATTGAAGGATAGGTTTCTTCTGTGTTTTAGGCAGAGTTTAACTGCTATTTCGTTATATGTGGGAATAGTGCTGGAAATGCCTGTTTTGAGATCTCTCCACAGAAAGCCTTTCCCCACTTCTTGTTCAACACACGAGGTTAACTCTGTAAGTTGAATGCACACTTGAAGACCGTTCTGTCAGCTAGCTCCGTTTTGGTTTTAGAAGCCGACAGTTCTCCTTACAGAATATACCCCTATTCACTGAGAAATGTGCAAACGCAGCTCTTACCAGAAACGTGTTTCTAACTCCTGAATCTAAAGGGAGATTTAACTCACTTAGCTGAACAAACGAACAGCAGAGGAGATTGAAGGATACGTTTCTTCTGTGTTTTAGGCAGAGTTTTACTGCTATTTCGTTATATGCGGGAATAGTGCTGGAAATGCCTGTTTTGAGATCTCTCCACAGAAAGCGTTTCCAGAAATCCCCTTCAATACAGGAGTTTAACTCTGTAAGTTGAATGCACACATTGAAGACCGTTCTGTTAGGTAGCTCCATTTTGGTTTTAGAAGCAGACAGTTCTCCTTACAGCATGTACTCCCATTCACTGAGAAATGTCCAAACGCAGCCCTTACCAGGAACGAGTTTCTAACCCCTGAATCTAAAGGGAGATTTAAATCATTTAGCTGAACAATGGCACAGCAGAGCAGATTGATGGATACGTTTTTTCTGTGTATTAGGCAGAGTTTTACGCCTATTTCGTTATATTTGGGAATAGTGCTGGAAATGCCTGTTTTGAGATCTCTCCACAGAAATCGTTTCCAGACTTCCCCTTCAACACACGAGTTTAACTCTGTAAGTTGAATGCACACATTGAATACCGTTCTGTTAGGTAACTCCGTTTCGTTTTAGAAGCAGACATTTCTCCTAACAGCATATACTGCCATTGACTGAGAAATGTCCAAACGCAGCTCTTACCAGAAACGTGTTTCTAACTCCTGAATCTAAAGGGAGATTTAACTCACTTAGCTGAACAAACGCACATCGGAGCAGATTGAAGGATACGTTTCTTCTGTGTTTTAGGCAGAGTTTTACTGCTATTTAGTTATATGCGGGAATAGTGCTGGAAATGCCTGGAAATGCCTGTTTTGAGATCTCTCCACAGAACGCGTTTCCCCACTTCCCATTCAACACACGAATTTAACTCTGTAAGTTGAATGCACACATTGAAGACAGTTCTGTTAGGTAGCTCTGTTTTGGTTTTAGAAGCAGACATTTCTCCTAACAGCATATACTGCCATTGACTGAGAAATGTCCAAACGCAGCTCTTACCAGAAACGTGTTTCTAACTCCTGAATCTAAAGGGAGATTTAACACAATTGGCTGAACAAACGCACAGCGGAGCACATTGAAGGATACGTTTCTTCTGTGTTTTAGGCAGAGTTTTACTGCTATTTAGTTATATGCGGGAATAGTGCTGGAAATGCCTGGAAATGCCTGTTTTGAGATCTGTCCACAGAACGCGTTTCCCCACGTCCCTTTCAACACACGAGTATAACTATTTAAGTTGAATGCACACATTGAAGACCGTTCTATCAGGTAGCTCCGTTTTGGTTTTAGAACCAGACAGTTCTCCTTACAGCATATTCTCCCATTCACTGAGAAATGTCCAAACGCATCTATTACCAGAAACGTGTTTCTAACTCCTGAATCTAAAGGGAGATTTAACTCACTTAGCTGAACAAACGCACAGCAGAGCAGATTGAAGGATACGTTTCTTCTGGGTTTTAGGCAGAGTTATACTGCTATTTCGTTATATGCGGGAATAGTGCTGGAAATGCCTGTTTTGAGATCTCTCCACAGAAAGCGTTTCCAGACTTCCCCTTCAACACACGAATTTAACTCTGTACGTTGAATGCACACATTGAAGACAGTTCTGTTAGGTAGCTCTGTTTTGGTTTTAGAAGCAGATAGTTCTCCTTACAGCATAGACTCCCATTCACTGAGAAATGTCCAAACGCAGCTCTTACCAGAAACGTGTTTCTAACTCCTGAATCTAAAGGGAGATTTAACCCACTTAGCTGAACAATCGCACAGCAGAGAAGATTGAAGTATACGTTTCTTCTGTGTTTTAGGCAGAGTTTTACTGCTATTTCGTTATATGCCGGAATCGTGCTGGAAATGCCTGTTTTGAGATCTCTCCACAGAAAGCGTTTCCAGACTTCCCCTTCAACACACAAGTATAACTCTGTAAGTTGAATGCACACATTGAAGACCGTTCTGTCATGTTGCTCCGTTTTGGTTTTAGAAGCAGACAGTTCTTCTTACAGCATATAATCCCATTCACTTCGAAATGTCCAAACGCAGCTATTACCATCAACGTGTTTCTAACTGCTGAATCTAAATGGAGTTTTAACTCACTTAGCTGAACAAACGCAAAGCAGAGCAGATTGAAGGATACGTTTCTTCTGTGTTTTAGGCAGAGTTTTACTGCTATTTAGTTATATGCGGGAATAGTGCTGGAAATGCCTGTTTTGAGATCTCTCCACAGAAAGCGTTTCCAGACTTACATTTCAACACACGAGTTTAACTCTGTAAGTTGAATGCACACATTGAAGACCGTTCTGTTAGGTAGCTCCGTTTTGGTTTTAGAAGCAGAGAGTTCTCCTTACAGCTTATACTCCCATTCACTGAGAAATGTCCAAACGCAGCTCTTACCAGAAACGTGTTTCTAACTCCTGAATCTAAAGGGAGATTTAACTCACTTAGCTGAACAAACGTACACCAGAGCCAATTGAAGGATACGTTTCTTCTGTGTTTTAGACAGAGTTTTACTGCTATTTCGTTATATGCGGGAATCGTGATGGAAATGCCTGTTTTGAGATCTCTCCACAGAGGGCGTTTCCCCACTTCCCCTTCAACACACGAGTTTAACCCTGTAAGTTGAATGCACACATTGAAGACCGTTCTGTTAGGTAGCTCCGTTTTGGTTTTAGAAGCAGACAGTTCTCCTTACAGCATATAATCCCTTTCACTGAGAAATGTCCAAACGCAGCTCTTACCAGAAACGTGTTTCAAACTCCTGAATCTAAAGGGAGATTTAACTCACTTAGCTGAACAAACGCACAGCAGAACAGATTGAAGGATACGTTTCTTCTGTGTTTTAGGCAGAGTTTTACTGCTATTTCGTTATATGCGGGAATAGTGCTGAAAATGCCTGTTTTGAGATCTCTCCACAGAAAGCGTTTCCCCACTTCCCTTTCCACACACGAGGTTAACTCTGTAGGTTGAATGCACACATTGAAGACCGTTCCGTTAGGTATCACCGTTTTGGTTTTAGAAGCAGACAGTTCTCCTTACAGCATATAGTCCCATTCACTGAGAAATGTCCACACGCAGCTCTTACCAGAATCGTGATTCTAACTCCTGAATCTAAAGGGAGATTTAACTCACTTAGCTGAAAAATCGCACAGCAGAGCAGATTGAAGGATACGTTTCTTCTGTGTTTTAGGCAGAGTTTTACTGTTATTTCGTTATATGCGGGAATAGTGCTGGAAATGCCTGTTTTGAGATCTCTCCTCAGAAAGCGTTTCCGGACTTCCCCTTCAAAACACGAGTTTTACTCTGTAAGTGAAATGCACACATTGAAGACCGTTCTGTTAGGTAGCTCCGTTTTGGTTTTAGAAGCAGACAGTTCTCCTTACAGCATATACTCCCATTCACTGAGAAATGTCCAAACGCAGCTCTTACCAGAAACGTGTTTCTACCTCCTGAATCTAAAGGGAGATTTACCTCACTTAGCTGAACAAACGCACTGCAGAGCAGATTGAAGGTTACGTTTCTTCTGTGTTTTATGCAGAGTTTTACTGCTGTTTCTTTATATGCGGGAAGAGTGCTAGAAATGCCTGTTTCGAGATCTCTCCACAGAAAACCTTTCCCCACTTCCACTTCAACACGCGAGGCTAATTCTGTAAGTTGAATGCACACATTGAAGACCGTTCCGTTAGGTAGCACCGTTTTGGTTTTAGAAGCAGACAGTTCTCTTTACAGCATATACTCCCATTCACTGAGAAATGTCCAAATGCAGCTCTTACCAGAAACGTGTTTCTAACCCCTGAATCTAAAGGGAGATTTATTTCACTTAGCGGAACAAACGCACAGCAGGGCAGATTGAAGGATACGTTTCTTCTGTGTTTTAGGCAGAGTTTTACTGCTATTTCGTTATATGCGGGAATAGTGCTGGAAATGCCTGGAAATGCCTGTTCTAACATCTCTACACAGAAAACGTTTCCAGACTTCCCCTTCAACACACGAGTTTAACTCTGTAAGTTGAATGCACACATTGAAGACCGTTCTCTTAGGTAGCTCCGTTTTGGTTTTAGAAGCAGACAGTTCTCCTTAAAGCATATACTCACATTCACTGAGAAATGTCCAAACGCAGCTCTTACCAGAAACGTGTTTATAACTCCTGAATCTAAATGGAGATTTAACTCACTTAGCTGAACAAACGAACAACAAAGCAGATTGAAGGATACGTTTCTTCTGTGTTTTAGGCAGAGTTTAACTGCTATTTCGTTATATGAGGGAATAGTGCTGGAAATGCCTGTTTTGAGAACTCTCCACAGAAAGCGTTTCCATAAATCCCCTTCAATACACGAGTTTAACTCTGTAAGTTGAATGCACACATTGAAGACCGTTCTGTTAGGTAGCTCCGTTTTGGTTTTAGAAGCAGACAGTTCTCCTTTCAGCATGGACTCCCATTCACTGAGAAATGTCCAAATGCAGCCATTACCAGAAACGAGTTTCTAACTCCTGAATCTAAAGGGAGATTTAACTCACTTAGCTGAACAAACGCACAGCAGAGCAGATTGAAGGATACGTTTTTTTCTGTGTATTAGGCAGAATTTTACGGCTATTTCGTTATATGCGGGAATAGTGCTGGAAATGCCTGTTTTGAGATCTCTCCACAGAAATCGTTTCCAGACTTCCCCTTCAACGCACGAGTTTAACTCTGTAATGTGAATGCACACATTGAAGACCGTTCTGTTAGGTAACTCCGTTTTCGTTTTAGAAGCAGACATTTCTCCTTACAGCATATAATCCCATTCACTGAGAAATGTCCAAACGCAGCTCTTACCAGAAACGTGTTTCTAACTCCAGAATCTAAAGGGAGATTTAACTCACTTAGCTGAACTCACGCACAGCGGAGCAGATTGAAGGATAAGTTTCTTCTGTGTTTTAGGCAGAGTTTTACTGCTATTTCGTTATATGCGGGAATAGTGCTCAAATGCCTGGAAATGCCTGTTTTGAGATCTCTCCACAGAAAGCGTTTCCAGACTTCCCCTTCAACACACGAGGTTAACGCTGTAAGTTGAATGCACACATTGAAGTCCGTTCTGTTAGGTAGCTCGGTTTTGGTTTTAGAAGCAGACAGTTCTCCTTACAGCATATACTCCCATTCACTGAGAAATGTCCAAACGCAGCTCTTAACAGAAACGTCTTTCTAACTCCTGAATCTAAAGGTACATTTAACACACGTAGCTGAACAACCGCACAGCTGAGCAGATTGAAGGTTACGGTTCTTGTGTGTTTTTGGCAGAGTTTTACTGCTATTTCGTTATATGCGGGAATAGTGCTGGAAATGCCTGTTTTGAGATCTTTCCACAGAAAGCGTTTCCAGAAATCCCCTTCAATACACGAGTTTAACTCTGTAAGTTGAATGCACACACTGAAGACCGTTCTGTTAGGTAGCTCCGTTTTGGTTTTAGAAGCAGACAGTTCTCCTTACAGCATGTACTCCCATTCACTGAGAAATGTCCAAACGCAGCACTTACCAGGAACGAGTTTCTAACTCCTGAATCTAAAGGGAGATTTAACTCATTTAGCTGAACAATCGCACAGCAGAGCAGATTGATGGATACGTTTCTTCTGTGTATTAGGCAGAGTTTTACGGCTATTTCGTTATATTTGGGAATAGTGCTGGAAATGCCTGTTTTGAGATCTCTCCACAGAAATCGTTTCCAGACTTCCCCTTCAACACACGAGTTTAACTCTGTAAGTTGAATGCACACATTGAATACCGTTCTGTTAGGTAACTCCGTTTCGTTTTAGAAGCAGACATTTCTCCTAACAGCATATACTGCCATTGACTGAGAAATGTCCAAACGCAGCTCTTACCAGAAACGTGTTTCTAACTCCTGAATCTAAAGGGAGATTTAACTCACTTAGCTGAACAAACGCACAGCGGAGCAGATTGAAGGATACGTTTCTTCTGTGTTTTAGGCAGAGTTTTACTGCTATTTAGTTATATGCGGGAATAGTGCTGGAAATGCCTGGAAATGCCTGTTTTGAGATCTCTCCACAGAAAGCGTTTCCCCACTTCCCTTTCCACACACGAGGTTAACTCTGTAGGTTGAATGCACACATTGAAGACCGTTCCGTTAGGTATCACCGTTTTGGTTTTAGAAGCAGACAGTTCTCCTTACAGCATATAGTCCCATTCACTGAGAAATGTCCACACGCAGCTCTTACCAGAAACGTGATTCTAACTCCTGAATCTAAAGGGAGATTTAACTCACTTAGCTGAACAAACGCACAGCAGAGCAGATTGAAGGATACGTTTCTTCTGTGTTTTAGGCAGAGTTTTACTGCTATTTCGTTATATGCGGGAATAGTGCTGGAAATGCCTGGAAATGCCTGTTTTGCGTTCTCCCCACAGAAAGCGTTTCCAGACTTCCCCTTCAACACACGAGTTTAACTCTGTAAGTTGAATGCACACTTTGAAGACCGTTCTGTTAGGTAGCTCCGTTTTGGTTTTAGAAGCAGACAGTTCTCCCTACAGCATATACTCCCATTCACTGAGAAATGTCCAAACGCAGCACTTACCAGAAACGTGTTTCTAACTCCTGAATCTAAAGGGAGATTTAACTCACTTAGCTGAAAAATCGCACAGCAGAGCAGATTGAAGGATACGTTTCTTCTGTGTTTTAGGCAGAGTTTTACTGTTATTTCGTTATATGCGTGAATAGTGCTGGAAATGCCTGTTTTGAGATCTCTCCTCAGAAAGCGTTTCCAGACTTCCCCTTCAAAACACGAGTTTTACTCTGTAAGTGAAATGCACACATTGAAGACCGTTCTGTTAGGTAGCTCCGTTTTGGTTTTAGAAGCAGACAGTTCTCCTTACAGCATATACTCCCATTCACTGAGAAATGTCCAAACGCAGCTCTTACCAGAAACGTGTTTCTACCTCCTGAATCTAAAGGGAGATTTACCTCACTTAGCTGAACAAACGCACTGCAGAGCAGATTGAAGGTTACGTTTCTTCTGTGTTTTATGCAGAGTTTTACTGCTGTTTCTTTATATGCGGGAAGAGTGCTAGAAATGCCTGTTTTGAGATCTCTCCACAGAAATCGTTTCCAGACTTCCCCTTCAACACACGAGTTTAAATCTGTAAGGTGAATGCACACATTGAAGACCGTTCTGTTAGGTAACTCCGTTTCATTTTAGAAGCAGACATTTCTCCTAACAGCATATACTGCCATTGACTGAGAAATGTCCAAACGCAGCTCTTACCAGAAACGTGTTTCTAACTCCTGAATCTAAAGGGAGATTTAACTCACTTAGCTGAACAAACGCACAGCGGAGCAGATTGAAGGATAGGTTTCTTCTGTGTTTTAGGCAGAGTTTTACTGCTATTTAGTTATATGCGGGAATAGTGCTGGAAATGCCTGGAAATGCCTGTTTTGAGATCTCTCCACAGAACGCGTTTCCCCACTTCCCATTCAACACACGAGTATAACTATTTAAGTTGAATGCACACATTGAAGACCGTTCTGTTAGGTAGCTCCGTTTTGGTTTTAGAAGCAGACAGTTCTCCTTACAGCATATACTCCCATTCACTGAGAAATGTCCAAACGCAGCTCTTATCAGAAACGTGTTTCTAACTCCTGAATCTAAAGAGAGATTTAGCTCACTTAGCTGAACAAACGCACAGTAGAGCAGATTGAAGGATACGTTTCTTCTATGTTTTAGGCAGAGTTTTACTGCTATTTCGTTATATGCGGGAATAGTGCTGGAAATACCTGGAAATGCCTGTTTTGAGATCTCTCCACAGAAAGCGTTTCCAGACTTCCCCTTCAACACACGAGGTTTACTCTGTAAGTTGAATGCACACATTGAAGACCGTTCTGTTAGGTAGCTCCGTTTTCGTTTTAGAAGTAGACAGTTCTCCTTACAGCATACACTCCCATTCACTGAGAAATGTCCAAACGCAGCTCTTACCAGAAACGTGTTTCTAACTCCTGAATCTAAAGGGAGATTTAACTCACTTAGCTGAAAAAACGCACAGCAGAGCAGATTGAAGGATACGTTGCTTCTGTGTTTTAGGCAGAGTTTTACTGCAATTTCGTTATATGCGGGAATAGTGCTGGAAATGCCTGGAAATGCCTGTTTTGAGATCTCTCCACAGAAAGCGTTTCCAGACTTCCCCTTCAACACACGAGTTTAACTCTGTAAGTTGAATGCACACATTGAAGACCGTTCTGTTAGGTAGCTCCGTTTTGGTTTTAGAAGCAGACAGTTCTCCTTACAGCATACACTCCCATTCACTGAGAAATGTCCAAACGCAGCTCTTACCAGAAACGTGTTTCTAACTCCTGAATCTAAAGGGAGATTTAACTCTCTTAGCTGAACAAACGCACAGCAGAGCAGATTGAAGGATACGTTTCTTCTGTGTTTTAGGCAGAGTTTTACTGCAATTTCGTTATATGCGGGAATAGTGCTGGAAATGCCTGGAAATGCCTGTTTTGAGATCTCTCCACAGAAAGCGTTTCCAGACTTCCCCTTCAACACACGAGTTTAACTCTGTAAGTTGAATGCACACATTGAAGACCGTTCTGTTAGGTAGCTCCGTTTTGGTTTTAGAAGCAGACAGTTCTCCTTACAGCATACACTCCCATTCACTGAGAAATGTCCAAACGCAGCTCTTACCAGAAACGTGTTTCTAACTCCTGAATCTAAAGGGAGATTTAACTCTCTTAGCTGAACAAACGCACAGCAGAGCAGATTGAAGGATACGTTTCTTCTGTGTTTTAGGCAGAGTTTTACTGCTATTTCGTTATATGCGGGAATAGTGCTGGAAATGCCTCTTTTGAGATCTCTCCACAGAAAGCGTTTCCAGACTTCCCCTTCAACACACGAGTTTAACTCTGTAAGTTGAATGCACACATTGAAGACCGTTATGTTAGGTAGCTCCGTTTTGGTTTTAGAAGCAGACAGTTCTCCTTACAGCATATACTCCCATTCACTGAGAAATGTCCAAACGCAGCTCTTACCAGAAACGTGTTTCTAACTCCTGAATCTAAAGGGAGATTTAACTCACTTAGCTGAACAAACGCACAGCAGAGCAGATTGAAGGATACGTTTCTTCTGTGTTTTAGGCAGAGTTTTACTGCTATTTCGTTATATGCGGGAATAGTGCTGGAAATGCCTGGAAATGCCTGTTTTGAGATCTCTCCACAGAAAGCGTTTCCAGACTTCCCCTTCAACACACGAGTTTAACTCTGTAAGTTGAATGCACACATTGAAGACCTTTCTGTTAGGTAGCTCCGTTTTGGTTTTAGAAGCAGACAATTCTCCTTACAGCATATACTCCCATTCACTGAGAAATGTCCAAACGCAGCTCCTACCAGAAACGTGTTTCTAACTCCTGAATCTAAAGGGAGATTTAACTCACTTAGCTGAACAAACGCACAGCAGAGCAGATTGAAGGATACGATTTTTCTGTGTTTTAGGCAGAGTTTTACTGCTATTTCGTTATATGCGGGAATAGTGCTGGAAATGCCTGGAAATGCCTGTTTTGAGATCTCTCCACAGAAAGCGTTTAAAGACTTCCCCTTCAACACACGAGTTTAACGCTGTAAGTTGAATGCACACATTGAAGACCGTTCTGTTAGGTAGCTCCGTTTTGGTTTTAGAAGCAGACAGTACTCCTTACAGCATATACTCCCATTCACTGAGAAATGTCCAAACGCAGCTCTTATCAGAAACGTGTTTCTAACTCCTGAATCTAAAGGGAGATTTAGCTCACTTAGCTGAACAAACGCACAGCAGAGCAGATTGAAGGATACGTTTCTTCTGTGTTTTAGGCAGAGTTTTACTGCTATTACGTTATATGCGGGAATAGTGCTGGAAATACATGGAAATGCCTGTTTTGAGATCTCTCCACAGAAAGCGTTTCCAGACTTCCCCTTCAACACACGAGTTTTACTCTGTAAGTTGAATGCACACATTGAAGACCGTTCTGTTAGGTAGCTCCGTTTTGGTTTTAGAAGTAGACAGTTCTCCTTACAGCATACACTCCCATTCACTGAGAAATGTCCAAACGCAGCTCTTACCAGAAACGTGTTTCTAACTCCTGAATCTAAAGGGAGATTTAACTCACTTAGCTGAACAAACGCACAGCAGAGCAGATTGAAGGATACGTTTCTTCTGTGTTTTAGGCAGAGTTTTACTGCAATTTCGTTATATGCGGGAATAGTGCTGGAAATGCCTGGAAATGCCTGTTTTGAGATCTCTCCACAGAAAGCGTTTCCAGACTTCCCCTTCAACACACGTGTTTAACTCTGTAAGTTGAATGCACACATTGAAGGCCGTTCTGTTAGGTAGCTCCGTTTAGGTTTTAGAAGCAGACAGTTCTCCTTACAGCATATACTCCCATTCACTGAGAAATGTCCAAACGCAGCTCTTACCAGAAACGTGTTTCTAACTCCTGAATCTAAAGGGAGATTTAACTCACTTAGCTGAACAAACGCACAGCAGAGCAGATTGAAGGATACGTTTCTTCTGTGTTTTAGGCAGAGTTTTACTGCTATTTCGTTATATGCGGGAATAGTGCTGGAAATGCCTCTTTTGAGATCTCTCCACAGAAAGCGTTTCCAGACTTCCCCTTCAACACACGAGTTTAACTCTGTAAGTTGAATGCACACATTGAAGACCGTTCTGTTAGGTAGCTCCGTTTTGGTTTTAGAAGCAGACAGTTCTCCTTACAGCATATACTCCCATTCACTGAGAAATGTCCAAACGCAGCTCTTATCAGAAACGTGTTTCTAACTCCTGAATCTAAAGGGAGATTTAACTCACTTAGCTGAACAAACGCACAGCAGAGCAGATTGAAGGATACGTTTCTTCTGTGTTTTAGGCAGAGTTTTACTGCTATTTCGTTATATGCGGGAATAGTGCTGGAAATGCCTGGAAATGCCTGTTTTGAGATCTCTCCACAGAAAGCGTTTCCAGACTTCCCCTTCAACACACGAGTTTAACTCTGTAAGTTGAATGCACACATTGAAGACCGTTCTGTTAGGTAGCTCCGTTTTGGTTTTAGAAGCAGACAATTCTCCTTACAGCATATACTCCCATTCACTGAGAAATGTCCAAACGCAGCTCCTACCAGAAACGTGTTTCTAACTCCTGAATCTAAAGGGAGATTTAACTCACTTAGCTGAACAAACGCACAGCAGAGCAGATTGAAGGATACGATTTTTCTGTGTTTTAGGCAGAGTTTTACTGCTATTTCGTTATATGCGGGAATAGTGCTGGAAATGCCTGGAAATGCCTGTTTTGAGATCTCTCCACAGAAAGCGTTTCCAGACTTCCCCTTCAACACACGAGTTTAACGCTGTAAGTTGAATGCACACATTGAAGACCGTTCTGTTAGGTAGCTCCGTTTTGGTTTTAGAAGCAGACAGTTCTCCTTACAGCATATACTCCCATTCACTGAGAAATGTCCAAACGCAGCTCTTATCAGAAACGTGTTTCTAACTCCTGAATCTAAAGGGAGATTTAGCTCACTTAGCTGAACAAACGCACAGTAGAGCAGATTGAAGGATACGTTTCTTCTATGTTTTAGGCAGAGTTTTACTGCTATTTCGTTATATGCGGGAATAGTGCTGGAAATACCTGGAAATGCCTGTTTTGAGATCTCTCCACAGAAAGCGTTTCCAGACTTCCCCTTCAACACCCGAGTTTTACTCTGTAAGTTGAATGCACACATTGAAGACCGTTCTGTTAGGTAGCTCCGTTTTCGTTTTAGAAGTAGACAGTTCTCCTTACAGCATACACTCCCATTCACTGAGAAATGTCCAAACGCAGCTCTTACCAGAAACGTGTTTCTAACTCCTGAATCTAAAGGGAGATTTAACTCACTTAGCTGAACAAACGCACAGCAGAGCAGATTGAAGGATACGTTGCTTCTGTGTTTTAGGCACAGTTTTACTGCAATTTCGTTATATGCGGGAATAGTGCTGGAAATGCCTGGAAATGCCTGTTTTGAGATCTCTCCACAGAAAGCGTTTCCAGACTTCCCCTTCAACACATGAGTTTAACTCTGTAAGTTGAATGCACACATTGAAGACCGTTCTGTTAGGTAGATCCGTTTAGGTTTTAGAAGCAGACAGTTCTCCTTACAGCATATACTCCCATTCACTGAGAAATGTCCAAACGCAGCTCTTACCAGAAACGTGTTTCTAACTCCTGAATCTAAAGGGAGATTTAACTCACTTAGCTGAACAAACGCACAGCAGAGCAGATTGAAGGATACGTTTCTTCTGTGTTTTAGGCAGAGTTTTACTGCTATTTCGTTATATGCGGGAATAGTGCTGGAAATGCCTGGAAATGCCTGTTTTGAGATCTCTCCACAGAAAGCGTTTCCAGACTTCCCCTTCAACACACGAGTTTAACTCTGTAAGTTGAATGCACACATTGAAGACCGTTCTGTTAGGTAGCTCCGTTTTGGTTTTAGAAGCAGACAGTTCTCCTTACAGCATACACTCCCATTCACTGAGAAATGTCCAAACGCAGCTCTTACCAGAAACGTGTTTCTAACTCCTGAATCTAAAGGGAGATTTAACTCACTTAGCTGAACAAACGCACAGCAGAGCAGATTGAAGGATACGTTTCTTCTGTGTTTTAGGCAGAGTTTTACTGCAATTTCGTTATATGCGGGAATAGTGCTGGAAATGCCTGGAAATGCCTGTTTTGAGATCTCTCCACAGAAAGCGTTTCCAGACTTCCCCTTCAACACACGAGTTTAACTCTGTAAGTTGAATGCACACATTGAAGACCGTTCTGTTAGGTAGCTCCGTTTAGGTTTTAGAAGCAGACAGTTCTCCTTACAGCATATACTCCCATTCACTGAGAAATGTCCAAACGCAGCTCTTACCAGAAACGTGTTTCTAACTCCTGAATCAAAAGGGAGATTTAACTCACTTAGCTGAACAAACGCACAGCAGAGCAGCTTGAAGGATACGTTTCTTCTGTGTTTTAGGCAGAGTTTTACTGCTATTTCGTTATATGCGGGAATAGTGCTGGAAATGCCTCTTTTGAGATCTCTCCACAGAAAGCGTTTCCAGACTTCCCCTTCAACACACGAGTTTAACTCTGTAAGTTGAATGCACACATTGAAGACCGTTATGTTAGGTAGCTCCGTTTTGGTTTTAGAAGCAGACAGTTCTCCTTACAGCATATACTCCCATTCACTGAGAAATGTCCAAACGCAGCTCTTACCAGAAACGTGTTTCTAACTCCTGAATCTAAAGGGAGATTTAACTCACTTAGCTGAACAAACGCACAGCAGAGCAGATTGAAGGATACGTTTCTTCTGTGTTTTAGGCAGAGTTTTACTGCTATTTCATTATATGCGGGAATAGTGCTGGAAATGCCTCTTTTAAGATCTCTCCACAGAAAGCGTTTCCAGACTTAACCTTCAACACACGAGTTTACCTCTGTAAGTTGAATGCACACATTGAAGACCGTTCTGTTAGGTAGCTCCGTTTTGGTTTTAGAAGCAGACAGTTATCCTTACAGCATATACTCCCATTCACTGAGAAATGTCCAAACGCAGCTCTTACCAGAAACGTGTTTCTAACTCCTGAATCTAAAGGGAGATTTAACTCACTTAGCTGAACAAACGCACAGCAGAGCAGATTGAAGGATACGTTTCTTCTGTGTTTTAGGCAGAGTTTTACTGCTATTTCGTTATATGCGGGAATAGTGCTGGAAATGCCTGGAAATGCCTGTTTTGAGATCTCTCCACAGAAAGCGTTTCCAGACTTCCCCTTCAACACACGAGTTTAACTCTGTAAGTTGAATGCACACATTGAAGACCGTTCTGTTAGGTAGCTCCGTTTTGGTTTTAGAAGCAGACAGTTCTCCTTACAGCATATACTCCCATTCACTGAGAAATGTCCAAACGCAGCTCTTATCAGAAACGTGTTTCTAACTCCTGAATCTAAAGGGAGATTTAACTCACTTAGCTGAACAAACGCACAGCAGAGCAGATTGAAGGATACGTTTCTTCTGTGTTTTAGGCAGAGTTTTACTGCTATTTCGTTATATGCGGGAATAGTGCTGGAAATGCCTGGAAATGCCTGTTTTGAGATCTCTCCACAGAAAGCGTTTCCAGACTTCCCCTTCAACACACGAGTTTAACTCTGTAAGTTGAATGCACACATTGAAGACCGTTCTGTTAGGTAGCTCCGTTTAGGTTTTAGAAGCAGACAGTTCTCCTTACAGCATATACTCCCATTCACTGAGAAATGTCCAAACGCAGCTCTTACCAGAAACGTGTTCTAACTCCTGAATCTAAAGGGAGATTTAACTCACTTAGCTGAACAAACGCACAGCAGAGCAGATTGAAGGATACGTTTTTTTCTGTGTATTAGGCAGAATTTTACGGCTATTTCGTTATATGCGGGAATAGTGCTGGAAATGCCTGTTTTGAGATCTATCCACAGAAATCGTTTCCAGAATTCCCCTTCAACGCACGAGTTTAACTCTGTAATGTGAATGCACACATTGAAGACCGTTCTGTTAGGTAACTCCGTTTTCGTTTTAGAAGCAGACATTTCTCCTTACAGCATATAATCCCATTCACTGAGAAATGTCCAAACGCAGCTCTTACCAGAAACGTGTTTCTAACTCCAGAATCTAAAGGGAGATTTAACTCACTTAGCTGAACTCACGCACAGCGGAGCAGATTGAAGGATACGTTTCTTCTGTGTTTTAGGCAGAGTTTTACTGCTATTTCGTTATATGCGGGAATAGTGCTCAAATGCCTGGAAATGCCTGTATTGAGATCTCTGCACAGAAAGCGTTTCCAGACTTCCCCTTCAACACACGAGGTTAACGCTGTAAGTTGAATGCACACATTGAAGTCCGTTCTGTTAGGTAGCTCGGTTTTGGTTTTAGAAGCAGACAGTTCTCCTTACAGCATGTACTCCCATTCACTGAGAAATGTCCAAACGCAGCTCTTAACAGAAACGTCTTTCTAACTCCTGAATCTAAAGGTAGATTTAACTCACTAAGCTGAACAAACGCACAGCTGAGCAGATTGAAGGTTACGGTTCTTGTGTGTTTTTGGCAGAGTTTTACTGCTATTTCGTTATATGCGGGAATAGTGCTCGAAATGCCTGTTTTGAGATCTCTCCACAGAAAGCCTTTCCCCACTTCTTCTTCAACACACGAGGTTAACTCTGTAAGTTGAATGCACACATTGAAGACTGTTCTGTTAGGTAGCTCCGTTTTGGTTTTAGAAGCAGACAGTTCTCCTTACAGCATTTACTCCCATTCACTGAGAAATGTCCAAACGCAGCACTTACCAGGAACGAGTTTCTAACTCCTGAATCTAAAGGGAGATTTAACTCATTTAGCTGAACAATCGCACAGCAGAGCAGATTGATGGATACGTTTTTTCTGTGTATTAGGCAGAGTTTTACGGCTATTTCGTTATATGTGGGAATAGTGCTGGAAATGCCTGTTTTGAGATCTCTCCACAGAAATCGTTTCCAGACTTCCCCTTCAACACACGAGTTTAAATCTGTAAGGTGAATGCACACATTGAAGACCGTTCTGTTAGGTAACTCCGTTTCATTTTAGAAGCAGACATTTCTCCTAACAGCATATACTGCCATTGACTGAGAAATGTCCAAACGCAGCTCTTACCAGAAACGTGTTTCTAACTCCTGAATCTAAAGGGAGATTTAACTCACTTAGCTGAACAAACGCACAGCGGAGCAGATTGAAGGATAGGTTTCTTCTGTGTTTTAGGCAGAGTTTTACTGCTATTTAGTTATATGCGGGAATAGTGCTGGAAATGCCTGGAAATGCCTGTTTTGAGATCTCTCCACAGAACGCGTTTCCCCACTTCCCATTCAACACACGAGTATAACAATTTAAGTTGAATGCACACATTGAAGACCGTTCTGTTAGGTAGCTCCGTTTTGGTTTTAGAAGCAGACAGTTCTCCTTACAGCATATACTCCCATTCACTGAGAAATGTCCAAACGCAGCTCTTATCAGAAACGTGTTTCTAACTCCTGAATCTAAAGGGAGATTTAGCTCACTTAGCTGAACAAACGCACAGCAGAGCAGATTGAAGGATACGTTTCTTCTGTGTTTTAGGCAGAGTTTTACTGCTATTTCGTTATATGCGGGAATAGTGCTGGAAATACCTGGAAATGCCTGTTTTGAGATCTCTCCACAGAAAGCGTTTCCAGACTTCCCCTTCAACACACGAGTTTAACTCTGTAAGTTGAATGCACACATTGAAGACCGTTCTGTTAGGTAGCTCCGTTTTGGTTTTAGAAGCAGACAGTTCTCCTTACAGCATACACTCCCATTCACTGAGAAATGTCCAAACGCAGCTCTTACCAGAAACGTGTTTCTAACTCCTGAATCTAAAGGGAGATTTAACTCACTTAGCTGAACAAACGCACAGCAGAGCAGATTGAAGGATACGTTTCTTCTGTGTTTTAGGCAGAGTTTTACTGCTATTTCGTTATATGCGGGAATAGTGCTGGAAATGCCTGGAAATGCCTGTTTTGAGATCTCTCCACAGAAAGCGTTTCCAGACTTCCCCTTCAACACACGAGTTTAACTCTGTAAGTTGAATGCACACATTGAAGACCGTTCTGTTAGGTAGCTCCGTTTAGGTTTTAGAAGCAGACAGTTCTCCTTACAGCATATACTCCCATTCACTGAGAAATGTCCAAACGCAGCTCTTACCAGAAACGTGTTTCTAACTCCTGAATCTAAAGGGAGATTTAACTCACTTAGCTGAACAAACGCACAGCAGAGCAGATTGAAGGATACGTTTCTTCTGTGTTTTAGGCAGAGTTTTACTGCTATTTCGTTATATGCGGGAATAGTGCTGGAAATGCCTCTTTTGAGATCTCTCCACAGAAAGCGTTTCCAGACTTCCCCTTCAACACACGAGTTTAACTCTGTAAGTTGAATGCACACATTGAAGACCGTTCTGTTAGGTAGCTCCGTTTTGGTTTTAGAAGCAGACAATTCTCCTTACAGCATATACTCCCATTCACTGAGAAATGTCCAAACGCAGCTCTTACCAGAAACGTGTTTCTAACTCCTGAATCTAAAGGGAGATTTAACTCACTTAGCTGAACAAACGCACAGCAGAGCAGATTGAAGGATACGTTTCTTCTGTGTTTTAGGCAGAGTTTTACTGCTATTTCGTTATATGCGGGAATAGTGCTGGAAATGCCTCTTTTGAGATCTCTCCACAGAAAGCGTTTCCAGACTTCCCCTTCAACACACGAGTTTAACTCTGTAAGTTGAATGCACACATTGAAGACCGTTCTGTTAGGTAGCTCCGTTTTGGTTTTAGAAGCAGACAGTTCTCCTTACAGCATATACTCCCATTCACTGAGAAATGTCCAAACGCAGCTCTTATCAGAAACGTGTTTCTAACTCCTGAATCTAAAGGGAGATTTAACTCACTTAGCTGAACAAACGCACAGCAGAGCAGATTGAAGGATACGTTTCTTCTGTGTTTTAGGCAGAGTTTTACTGCTATTTCGTTATATGCGGGAATAGTGCTGGAAATGCCTGGAAATGCCTGTTTTGAGATCTCTCCACAGAAAGCGTTTCCAGACTTCCCCTTCAACACACGAGTTTAACTCTGTAAGTTGAATGCACACATTGAAGACCGTTCTGTTAGGTAGCTCCGTTTAGGTTTTAGAAGCAGACAGTTCTCCTTACAGCATATACTCCCATTCACTGAGAAATGTCCAAACGCAGCTCTTACCAGAAACGTGTTCTAACTCCTGAATCTAAAGGGAGATTTAACTCACTTAGCTGAACAAACGCACAGCAGAGCAGATTGAAGGATACGTTTTTTTCTGTGTATTAGGCAGAATTTTACGGCTATTTCGTTATATGCGGGAATAGTGCTGGAAATGCCTGTTTTGAGATCTATCCACAGAAATCGTTTCCAGAATTCCCCTTCAACGCACGAGTTTAACTCTGTAATGTGAATGCACACATTGAAGACCGTTCTGTTAGGTAACTCCGTTTTCGGTTTAGAAGCAGACATTTCTCCTTACAGCATATAATCCCATTCACTGAGAAATGTCCAAACGCAGCTCTTACCAGAAACGTGTTTCTAACTCCAGAATCTAAAGGGAGATTTAACTCACTTAGCTGAACTCACGCACAGCGGAGCAGATTGAAGGATACGTTTCTTCTGTGTTTTAGGCAGAGTTTTACTGCTATTTCGTTATATGCGGGAATAGTGCTCAAATGCCTGGAAATGCCTGTATTGAGATCTCTGCACAGAAAGCGTTTCCAGACTTCCCCTTCAACACACGAGGTTAACGCTGTAAGTTGAATGCACACATTGAAGTCCGTTCTGTTAGGTAGCTCGGTTTTGGTTTTAGAAGCAGACAGTTCTCCTTACAGCATGTACTCCCATTCACTGAGAAATGTCCAAACGCAGCTCTTAACAGAAACGTCTTTCTAACTCCTGAATCTAAAGGTAGATTTAACTCACTAAGCTGAACAAACGCACAGCTGAGCAGATTGAAGGTTACGGTTCTTGTGTGTTTTTGGCAGAGTTTTACTGCTATTTCGTTATATGCGGGAATAGTGCTCGAAATGCCTGTTTTGAGATCTCTCCACAGAAAGCCTTTCCCCACTTCTTCTTCAACACACGAGGTTAACTCTGTAAGTTGAATGCACACATTGAAGACCGTTCTGTTAGGTAGCTCCGTTTTGGTTTTAGAAGCAGACAGTTCTCCTTACAGCATGTACTCCCATTCACTGAGAAATGTCCAAACGCAGCACTTACCAGGAACGAGTTTCTAACTCCTGAATCTAAAGGGAGATTTAACTCATTTAGCTGAACAATCGCACAGCAGAGCAGATTGATGGATACGTTTTTTCTGTGTATTAGGCAGAGTTTTACGGCTATTTCGTTATATGTGGGAATAGTGCTGGAAATGCCTGTTTTGAGATCTCTCCACAGAAATCGTTTCCAGACTTCCCCTTCAACACAAGAGTTTAAATCTGTAAGGTGAATGCACACATTGAAGACCGTTCTGTTAGGTAACTCCGTTTCATTTTAGAAGCAGACATTTCTCCTAACAGCATATACTGCCATTGACTGAGAAATGTCCAAACGCAGCTCTTACCAGAAACGTGTTTCTAACTCCTGAATCTAAAGGGAGATTTAACTCACTTAGCTGAACAAACGCACAGCGGAGCAGATTGAAGGATAGGTTTCTTCTGTGTTTTAGGCAGAGTTTTACTGCTATTTAGTTATATGCGGGAATAGTGCTGGAAATGCCTGGAAATGCCTGTTTTGAGATCTCTCCACAGAACGCGTTTCCCCACTTCCCATTCAACACACGAGTATAACTATTTAAGTTGAATGCACACATTGAAGACCGTTCTGTTAGGTAGCTCCGTTTTGGTTTTAGAAGCAGACAGTTCTCCTTACAGCATATACTCCCATTCACTGAGAAATGTCCAAACGCAGCTCTTATCAGAAACGTGTTTCTAACTCCTGAATCTAAAGGGAGATTTAGCTCACTTAGCTGAACAAACGCACAGCAGAGCAGATTGAAGGATACGTTTCTTCTGTGTTTTAGGCAGAGTTTTACTGCTATTTCGTTATATGCGGGAATAGTGCTGGAAATACCTGGAAATGCCTCTTTTGAGATCTCTCCACAGAAAGCGTTTCCAGACTTCCCCTTCAACACACGAGTTTAACTCTGTAAGTTGAATGCACACATTGAAGACCGTTCTGTTAGGTAGCTCCGTTTTGGTTTTAGAAGCAGACAGTTCTCCTTACAGCATACACTCCCATTCACTGAGAAATGTCCAAACGCAGCTCTTACCAGAAACGTGTTTCAAACTCCTGAATCTAAAGGGAGATTTAACTCACTTAGCTGAACAAACGCACAGCAGAGCAGATTGAAGGATACGTTTCTTCTGTGTTTTAGGCAGAGTTTTACTGCTATTTCGTTATATGCGGGAATAGTGCTGGAAATGCCTGGAAATGCCTGTTTTGAGATCTCTCCACAGAAAGCGTTTCCAGACTTCCCCTTCAACACACGAGTTTAACTCTGTAAGTTGAATGCACACATTGAAGACCGTTCTGTTAGGTAGCTCCGTTTAGGTTTTAGAAGCAGACAGTTCTCCTTACAGCATATACTCCCATTCACTGAGAAATGTCCAAACGCAGCTCTTACCAGAAACGTGTTTCTAACTCCTGAATCAAAAGGGAGATTTAACTCACTTAGCTGAACAAACGCACAGCAGAGCAGCTTGAAGGATACGTTTCTTCTGTGTTTTAGGCAGAGTTTTACTGCTATTTCGTTATATGCGGGAATAGTGCTGGAAATGCCTCTTTTGAGATCTCTCCACAGAAAGCGTTTCCAGACTTCCCCTTCAACACACGAGTTTAACTCTGTAAGTTGAATGCACACATTGAAGACCGTTCTGTTAGGTAGCTCCGTTTTGGTTTTAGAAGCAGACAGTTCTCCTTACAGCATATACTCCCATTCACTGAGAAATGTCCAAACGCAGCTCTTACCAGAAACGTGTTTCTAACTCCTGAATCTAAAGGGAGATTTAACTCACTTAGCTGAACAAACGCACAGCAGAGCAGATTGAAGGATACGTTTCTTCTGTGTTTTAGGCAGAGTTTTACTGCTATTTCGTTATATGCGGGAATAGTGCTGGAAATGCCTCTTTTGAGATCTCTCCACAGAAAGCGTTTCCAGACTTAACCTTCAACACACGAGTTTAACTCTGTAAGTTGAATGCACACATTGAAGACCGTTCTGTTAGGTAGCTCCGTTTTGGTTTTAGAAGCAGACAGTTATCCTTACAGCATATACTCCCATTCACTGAGAAATGTCCAAATGCAGCTCTTACCAGAAACGTGTTTCTAACTCCTGAATCTAAAGGGAGATTTAACTCACTTAGCTGAACAAACGCACAGCAGAGCAGATTGAAGGATACGTTTCTTCTGTGTTTTAGGCAGAGTTTTACTGCTATTTCGTTATATGCGGGAATAGTGCTGGAAATGCCTGGAAATGCCTGTTTTGAGATCTCTCCACAGAAAGCGTTTCCAGACTTCCCCTTCAACACACGAGTTTAACTCTGTAAGTTGAATGCACACATTGAAGACCGTTCTGTTAGGTAGCTCCGTTTTGGTTTTAGAAGCAGACAATTCTCCTTACAGCATATACTCCCATTCACTGAGAAATGTCCAAACGCAGCTCCTACCAGAAACGTGTTTCTAACTCCTGAATCTAAAGGGAGATTTAACTCACTTAGCTGAACAAACGCACAGCAGAGCAGATTGAAGGATACGATTTTTCTGTGTTTTAGGCAGAGTTTTACTGCTATTTCGTTATATGCGGGAATAGTGCTGGAAATGCCTGGAAATGCCTGTTTTGAGATCTCTCCACAGAAAGCGTTTAAAGACTTCCCCTTCAACACACGAGTTTAACGCTGTAAGTTGAATGCACACATTGAAGACCGTTCTGTTAGGTAGCTCCGTTTAGGTTTTAGAAGCAGACAGTTCTCCTTACAGCATATACTCCCATTCACTGAGAAATGTCCAAACGCAGCTCTTATCAGAAACGTGTTTCTAACTCCTGAATCTAAAGGGAGATTTAGCTCACTTAGCTGAACAAACGCACAGCAGAGCAGATTGAAGGATACGTTTCTTCTGTGTTTTAGGCAGAGTTTTACTGCTATTTCGTTATATGCGGGAATAGTGCTGGAAATACCTGGAAATGCCTGTTTTGAGATCTCTCCACAGAAAGCGTTTCCAGACTTCCCCTTCAACACACGAGTTTAACTCTGTAAGTTGAATGCACACATTGAAGACCGTTCTGTTAGGTAGCTCCGTTTAGGTTTTAGAAGCAGACAGTTCTCCTTACAGCATATACTCCCATTCACTGAGAAATGTCCAAACGCAGCTCTTACCAGAAACGTGTTTCTAGCTCCTGAATCTAAAGGGAGATTTAACTCACTTAGCTGAACAAACGCACAGAAGAGCAGATTGAAGGATACGTTTCTTCTGTGTTTTAGGCAGAGTTTTACTGCTATTTCGTTATATGCGGGAATAGTGCTGGAAATGCCTGGAAATGCCTGTTTTGAGATCTCTCCACAGAAAGCTTTTCCAGACTTCCCCTTCAACACACGAGTTTAACTCTGTAAGTTGAATGCACACATTGAAGACCGTTCTGTTTGGTAGCTCCGTTTAGGTTTTAGAAGCAGACAGTTCTCCTTACAGCATATACTCCCATTCACTGAGAAATGTCCAAACGCAGCTCTTACCAGAAACGTGTTCTAACTCCTGAATCTAAAGGGAGATTTAACTCACTTAGCTGAACAAACGCACAGCAGAGCAGATTGAAGGATACGTTTCTTCTGTGTTTTAGGCAGAGTTTTACTGCTATTTCGTTATATGCGGGAATAGTGCTGGAAATGCCTCTTTTGAAATCTCTCCACAGAAAGCGTTTCCAGACTTCCCCTTCAACACACGAGTTTAACTCTGTAAGTTGAATGCACATATTGAAGACCGTTCTGTTAGGTAGCTCCGTTTTGGTTTTAGAAGCAGACAGTACTCTTTACAGCATATACTCCCATTCACTGAGAAATGTCCAAACGCAGCTCTTACCAGAAACGTGTTTCTAACTCCTGAATCTAAAGGGAGATTTAACTCACTTAGCTGAACAAACGCACAGCAGAGCAGATTGAAGGATACCTTTCTTCTGTGTTTTAGGCAGAGTTTTACTGCTATTTCGTTATATGTGGGAATAGTGCTGGAAATGCCTCTTTTGAGATCTCTCCACAGAAAGCGTTTCCAGACTTAACCTTCAACACACGAGTTTAACTCTGTAAGTTGAATGCACACATTGAAGACCGTTCTGTTAGGTAGCTCCGTTTTGGTTTTAGAAGCAGACAGTTCTCCGTACAGCATATACTCCCATTCACTGAGAAATGTCCAAACGCAGCTCTTACCAGAAACGTGTTTCTAACTCCTGAATCTAAAGGGAGATTTAACTCACTTAGCTGAACAACAGCACAGCAGAGCAGATTGAAGGATACGTTTCTTCTGTGTTTTAGGCAGAGTTTTACTGCTATTTCGTTATATGCGGGAATAGTGCTGGAAATGTCTGGAAATGCCTGTTTTGAGATCTCTCCACAGAAAGCGTTTCCAGACTTCCCCTTCAACACACGAGTTTAACTCTGTAAGTTGAATGCACACATTGAAGACCGTTCTGTTAGGTAGCTCCGTTTTGGTTTTAGAAGCAGACAGTTCTCCTTACAGCATATACTCCCATTCACTGAGAAATGTCCAAACACAGCTCTTACCAGAAACGTGTTTCTAACTCCTGAATCTAAAGGGAGATTTAACTCACTTAGCTGAACAGACGCACAGCAGAGCAGATTGAAGGATAAGTTTCTTCTGTTTTGTAGGCAGAGTTTTACTGCTATTTCGTTATATGCGGGAATAGTGCTGGAAATGCCTGGAAATGCCTATTTTGAGATCTCTCCACGGAAAGCGTTTCCAGACTTCCCCTTCAACACACGAGTTTAACTCTGTAAGTTGAATGCACACATTGAAGACCGTTCTGTTAGGTAGCTCCGTTTAGGTTTTAGAAGCAGACAGTTCTCCTTACAGCATATACTCCCATTCACTGAGAAATGTCCAAACGCAGCTCTTACCAGAAACGTGATTCTAACTCCTGAATCTAAAGGGAGATTTAACTCACTTAGCTGAACAAACGCACAGCAGAGCAGATTGAAGGATACGTTTCTTCTGTGTTTTAGGCAGAGTTTTACTGCTATTTCGTTATATGATGGAATAGTGCTGGAAATGCCTGGAAATGCCTGTTTTGAGATCTCTCCACAGAAAGCGTTTCCAGACTTCCCCTTCAACACTCGAGTTTAACTCTGTAAGTTGAATGCACACATTGAAGGCCGTTCTGTTAGGTAGCTCCGTTTAGGTTTTAGAAGCAGACAGTTCTCCTTACAGCATATACCCCCATTCACTGAGAAATGTCCAAACGCAGCTCTTACCAGAAACGTGTTTCTAACTCCTGAATCTAAAGGGAGATTTAACTCACTTACCTGAACAAACGCACAGCAGAGCAGATTGAAGGATACGTTTCTTCTGTGTTTTAGGCAGAGTTTTACTGCTATTTCGTTATATGCGGGAATAGTGCTGGAAATGCCTCTTTTGAGATCTCTCCACAGAAAGCGTTTCCAGACTTCCCCTTCAACACACGAGTTTAACTCTGTAAGTTGAATGCACACATTGAAGACCGTTCTGTTAGGTAGCTCCGTTTTGGTTTTAGAAGCAGACAGTTCTCCTTACAGCATATACTCCCATTCACTGAGAAATGTCCAAACGCAGCTCTTACCAGAAACGTGTTTCTAACTCCTGAATCTAAAGGGAGATTTAACTCACTTAGCTGAACAAACGCACAGCAGAGCAGATTGAAGGATACGTTTCTTCTGTGTTTTAGGCAGAGTTTTACTGCTATTTCGTTATATGCGGGAATAGTGCTGGAAATGCCTGGAAATGCCTGTTTTGAGATCTCTCCACAGAAAGCGTTTCCAGACTTCCCCTTCAACACACGAGTTTAACTCTGTAAGTTGAATGCACACATTGAAGACCGTTCTGTTAGGTAGCTCCGTTTTGGTTTTAGAAGCAGACAGTTCTCCTTACAGCATATACTCCGATTCACTGAGAAATGTCCAAACGCAGCTCTTACCAGAAACGTGTTTCTAACTCCTGAATCTAAAGGGAGATTTAACTCACTTAGCTGAACAAACGCACAGCACAGCAGATTGAAGGATACGATTTTTCTGTGTTTTAGGCAGAGTTTTACTGCTATTTCGTTATATGCGGGAATAGTGCGGGAAATGCCTGGAAATGCCTGTTTTGAGATCTCTCCACAGAAAGCATTTCCGGACTTCCCCTTCAACACACGAGTTTAACGCTGTAAGTTGAATGCACACATTGAAGACCTTTCTGTTAAGTAGCTCCGTTTTGGTTTTAGAAGCAGACAGTTCTCCTTACAGCATATACTCCCATTCACTGAGAAATGTCCAAACGCAGCTCTTATCAGAAACGTGTTTCTAACTCCTGAATCTAAAGGGAGATTTAACTCACTTAGCTGAACAAACGCACAGCAGAGCAGATTGAAGGATACGTTTCTTCTGTGTTTTAGGCAGAGTTTTACTGCTATTTCGTTATATGCGGGAATAGTGCTGGAAATACCTGGAAATGCCTGTTTTGAGATCTCTCCACAGAAAGCGTTTCCAGACTTCCCCTTCAACACACGAGTTTAACTCTGTAAGTTGAATGCACACATTGAAGACCGTTCTGTTAGGTAGCTCCCTTTTGGTTTCAGAAGCAGACAGTTCTCCTTACAGCATATACTCCCATTCACTGAGAAATGTCCAAACGCAGCTCTTACCAGAAACGTGTTTCTAACTCCTGAATCTAAAGGGAGATTTAACTCACTTAGCTGAACAAACGCACAGCAGAGCAGATTGAAGGATACGTTTCTTCTGTGTTTTAGGCAGAGTTTTACTGCTATTTCGTTATATGCGGGAATAGTGCTGGAAATGCCTGGAAATGCCTGTTTTGAGATCTCTCCACAGAAAGCGTTTCCAGACTTCCCCTTCAACACACGAGTTTAACTCTGTAAGTTGAATGCACACATTGAAGACCGTTCTGTTAGGTAGCTCCGTTTTGGTTTTAGAAGCAGACAGTTCTACTTACAGCATATACTCCCATTCACTGAGAAATGTCCAAACGCAGCTCTTACCAGAAACGTGTTTCTAACTCCTGAATCTAAAGGGAGATTTAACTCACTTAGCTGAACAAACGCACAGCAGAGCAGATTGAAGGATACGTTTCTTCTGTGTTTTAGGCAGAGTTTTACTGCTATTTCGTTATATGCGGGAATAGTGCTGGAAATGCCTGGAAATGCCTGTTTTGAGATCTCTCCACCCAAGCGTTTCCAGACTTCCCCTTCAACACACGAGATTAACTCTGTAAGTTGAATGCACACATTGAAGACCGTTCTGTTAGGTAGCTCCCTTTATGTTTTAGAAGCAGACAGTTCTCCATACAGCATATACTCCCATTCACTGAGAAATGTCCAAACGCAGCTCTTACCAGAAACGTGTTTCTAACTCCTGAATCTAAAGGGAGATTTAACTCACTTAGCTGAACAAACGCACAGCAGAGCAGATTGAAGGATACGTTTCTTCTGTGTTTTAGGCAGAGATTTACTGCTATTTCGTTATAAGCGGGAATAGTGCTGGAAATGCCTCTTTTGAGATCTCTCCACAGAAAGCGTTTCCAGACTTCCCCTTCAACACACGAGTTTAACTCTGTAAGTTGAATGCACACATTGAAGACCGTTCTGTTAGGTAGCTCCTTTTTGGTTTTAGAAGCAGACAGTTCTCTTTACAGCATATACTCCCATTCACTGAGAAATGTCCAAACGCAGCTCTTACCAGAAACGTGTTTCTAACTCCTGAATCTAAAGGGAGATTTAACTCACTTAGCTGAACAAACGCACAGCAGAGCAGATTGAAGGATACGTTTCTTCTGTGTTTTAGGCAGAGTTTTACTGCTATTTCGTTATATGCGGGAATAGTGCTGGAAATGCCTGGAAATGCCTGTTTTGAGATCTCTCCACAGAAAGCGTTTCCAGACTTCCCCTTCAACACACGAGTTTAACTCTGTAACCTGAATGCACACCTTGAAGACCGTTCTGTTAGGTAGCTCCGTTTTGGTTTTAGAAGCAGACAGTTCTCCTTACAGCATATACTCCCATTCACTGAGAAATGTCCAAACGCAACTCTTACCAGAAACGTGTTTCTAACTCCTGAAACTAAAGGGATATTTAACTCACTTAGCTGAACAAACGCACAGCAGAGCAGATTGAAGGATACGTTTCTTCTGTGTTTTAGGCAGAGTTTTACTGCTATTTCGTTATATGCGGGAATAGTGCTGGAAATGCCTGTTTTGAGATCTCTCCACAGAAATCGTTTCCAGACTTCCCCTTCAACACTCGAGTTTAACTCTGTAAGTTGAATGCACACATTGAAGACCGTTCTGTTAGGTAGCTCCGTTTTGGTTTTAGAAGCAGACAGTTCTCCTTACAGCATATACTCCCATTCACTGAGAAATGTCCAAACGCAGCTCTTACCAGAAACGTGTTTCTAACTCCTGAATCTAAAGGGAGTTTTAACTCACTTAGCTGAACAAACGCACAGCAGAGCAGATTGAAGTATACATTCCTTCTGTGTTTTAGGCAGAGTTTTACTGCTATTTCGTTATATGCGGGAATAGTGCTGGAAATGCCTGGAAATGCTTGTTTTGAGATCTCTCCACAGAAAGCGTTTCCAGACATCCCCTTCAACACACGAGTTTAACTCTGTACGTTGAATGCACACATTGAGGACCGTTTTGTTAGCTAGCTCCGTTTTGGTTTTAGAGGCAGACAGTTCTCCTTACAGCATATACTCCCATTCACTGGGAAATGTCCAAACGCAGCTCTTACCAGAAACGTGTTTCTAACTCCTGAATCTAAAGGGAGATTTAACTCACTTAGCTGAACAAACGCACAGCAGAGCAGATTGAAGGATACGTTTCTTCTGTGTTTTAGGCAGAGTTTTACTGCTATTTCGTTATATGCGGGAATAGTGCTGGAAATACCTGGAAATGCCTGTTTTGAGATCTCTCCACAGAAAGCGTTTCCAGACTTCCCCTTCAACACACGAGTTTAACTCTGTAAGTTGAATGCACACATTGAAGACCGTTCTGTTAGGTAGCTCCGTTTTGGTTTCAGAAGCAGACAGTTCTCCTTACAGCATATACTCCCATTCACTGAGAAATGTCCAAACGCAGCTCTTACCAGAAACGTGTTTCTAACTCCTGAATCTAAAGGGAGATTTAACTCACTTAGCTGAACAAACGCACAGCAGAGCAGATTGAAGGATACGTTTCTTCTGTGTTTTAGGCAGAGTTTTACTGCTATTTCGTTATATGCGGGAATAGTGCTGGAAATGCCTCTTTTGAGATCTCTCCACAGAAAGCGTTTCCAGACTTAACCTTCAACACACGAGTTTAACTCTGTAAGTTGAATGCACACATTGAAGACCGTTCTGTTAGGTAGCTCCGTTTTGGTTTTAGAAGCAGACAGTTCTCCTTACAGCATATACTCCCATTCACTGAGAAATGTCCAAACGCAGCTCTTACCAGAAACGTGTTTCTAACTCCAGAATCTAAAGGGAGATTTAACTCACTTAGCTGAACAACAGCACAGCAGAGCAGATTGAAGGATACGTTTCTTCTGTGTTTTAGGCAGAGTTTTACTGCTATTTCGTTATATGCGGGAATAGTGCTGGAAATGTCTGGAAATGCCTGTTTTGAGATCTCTCCACAGAAAGCGTTTCCAGACTTCCCCTTCAACACACGAGTTTAACTCTGTAAGTTGAATGCACACATTGAAGACCGTTCTGTTAGGTAGCTCCGTTTTGGTTTTAGAAGCAGACAGTTCTCCTTACAGCATATACTCCCATTCACTGAGAAATGTCCAAACACAGCTCTTACCAGAAACGTGTTTCTAACTCCTGAATCTAAAGGGAGATTTAACTCACTTAGCTGAACAGACGCACAGCAGAGCAGATTGAAGGATAAGTTTCTTCTGTGTTGTAGGCAGAGTTTTACTGCTATTTCGTTATATGCGGGAATAGTGCTGGAAATGCCTGGAAATGCCTATTTTGAGATCTCTCCACGGAAAGCGTTTCCAGACTTCCCCTTCAACACACGAGTTTAACTCTGTAAGTTGAATGCACACATTGAAGACCGTTCTGTTAGGTAGCTCCGTTTAGGTTTTAGAAGCAGACAGTTCTCCTTACAGCATATACTCCCATTCACTGAGAAATGTCCAAACGCAGCTCTTACCAGAAACGTGTTTCTAACTCCTGAATCTAAAGGGAGATTTAACTCACTTAGCTGAACAAACGCACAGCAGAGCAGATTGAAGGATACGTTTCTTCTGTGTTTTAGGCAGAGTTTTACTGCTATTTCGTTATATGCGGGAATAGTGCTGGAAATGCCTCTTTTGAGATCTCTCCACAGAAAGCGTTTCCAGACTTCCCCTTCAACACACGAGTTTAACTCTGTAAGTTGAATGCACACATTGAAGACCGTTCTGTTAGGTAGCTCCGTTTTGGTTTTACAAGCAGACAGTTCTCCTTACAGCATATACTCCCATTCACTGAGAAATGTCCATACGCAGCTCTTACCAGAAACGTGTTTCTAACTCCTGAATCTAAAGGGAGATTTAACTCACTTAGCTGAACAAACGCACAGCAGAGCAGATTGAAGGATACGTTTCTTCTGTGTTTTAGGCAGAGTTTTACTGCTATTTCGTTATATGCGGGAATAGTGCTGGAAATGCCTCTTTTGAGATCTCTCCACAGAAAGCGATTCCAGAGTTAACCGTCAACACACGAGTTTACCTCTGTAAGTTGAATGCACACATTGAAGACCGTTCTGTTAGGTAGCTCCGTTTTGGTTTTAGAAGCAGACAGTTCTCCTTACAGCATATACTCCCATTCACTGAGAAATGTCCAAACGCAGCTCTTACCAGAAACGTGTTTCTAACTCCTGAATCTAAAGGGAGATTTAACTCACTTAGCTGAACAAACGCACAGCAGAGCAGATTGAAGGATACGTTTCTTCTGTGTTTTAGGCAGAGTTTTACTGCTATTTCGTTATATGATGGAATAGTGCTGGAAATGCCTGGAAATTCCTGTTTTGAGATCTCTCCACAGAAAGCGTTTCCAGACTTCCCCTTCAACACTCGAGTTTAACTCTGTAAGTTGAATGCACACATTGAAGGCCGTTCTGTTAGGTAGCTCCGTTTAGGTTTTAGAAGCAGACAGTTCTCCTTACAGCATATACCCCCATTCACTGAGAAATGTCCAAACGCAGCTCTTACCAGAAACGTGTTTCTAACTCCTGAATCTAAAGGGAGATTTAACTCACTTAGCTGAACAAACGCACAGCAGAGCAGATTGAAGGATACGTTTCTTCTGTGTTTTAGGCAGAGTTTTACTGCTATTTCGTTATATGCGGGAATAGTGCTGGAAATGCCTCTTTTGAGATCTCTCCACAGAAAGCGTTTCCAGACTTCCCCTTCAACACACGAGTTTAACTCTGTAAGTTGAATGCACACATTGAAGACCGTTCTGTTAGGTAGCTCCGTTTTGGTTTTAGAAGCAGACAGTTCTCCTTACAGCATATACTCCCATTCACTGAGAAATGTCCAAAAGCAGCTCTTACCAGAAACGTGTTTCTAACTCCTGAATCTAAAGGGAGATTTAAGTCACTTAGCTGAACAAACGCACAGCAGAGCAGATTGAAGGATACGTTTCTTCTGTGTTTTAGGCAGAGTTTTACTTCTATTTCGTTATATGCGGGAATAGTGCTGGAAATGCCTGGAAATGCCTGTTTTGAGATCTCTCCACAGAAAGCGTTTCCAGACTTCCCCTTCAACACACGAGTTTAACTCTGTAAGTTGAATGCACACATTGAAGACCGTTCTGTTAGGTAGCTCCGTTTTGGTTTTAGAAGCAGACAGTTCTCTTTACAGCATATACTCCCATTCACTGAGAAATGTCCAAACGCAGCTCTTACCAGAAACGTGTTTCTAACTCCTGAATCTAAAGGGAGATTTAACTCACTTAGCTGAACAAACGCACAGCAGAGCAGATTGAAGGATACGTTTCTTCTGTGTTTTAGGCAGAGTTTTACTGCTATTTCTTTATATGCGGAAATAGTGCTGGAAATGCCTGGAAATGCCTGTTTTGAGATCTCTCCACAGAAAGCGTTTCCAGACTTCCCCTTCAACACACGAGTTTAACTCTGTAACCTGAATGCACACCTTGAAGACCGTTCTGTTAGGTAGCTCCGTTTTGGTTTTAGAAGCAGACAGTTCTCCTTACAGCATATACTCCCATTCACTGAGAAATGTCCAAACGCAACTCTTACCAGAAACGTGTTTCTAACTCCTGAAACTAAAGGGATATTTAACTCACTTAGCTGAACAAACGCACAGCAGAGCAGATTGAAGGATACGTTTCTTCTGTGTTTTAGGCAGAGTTTTACTGCTATTTCGTTATATGCGGGAATAGTGCTGGAAATGCCTGTTTTGAGATCTCTCCACAGAAATCGTTTCCAGACTTCCCCTTCAACACTCGAGTTTAACTCTGTAAGTTGAATGAACACATTGAAGACCGTTCTGTTAGGTAGCTCCGTTTTGGTTTTAGAAGCAGACAGTTCTCCTTACCCCATATACTCCCATTCACTGAGAAATGTCCAAACGCAGCTCTTACCAGAAACGTGTTTCTAACTCCTGAATCTAAAGGGAGTTTTAACTCACTTAGCTGAACAAACGCACAGCAGAGCAGATTGAAGTATACGTTCCTTCTGTGTTTTAGGCAGAGTTTTACTGCTATTTCGTTATATGCGGGAATAGTGCTGGAAATGCCTGGAAATGCTTGTTTTGAGATCTCTCCACAGAAAGCGTTTCCAGACATCCCCTTCAACACACGAGTTTAACTCTGTACGTTGAATGCACACATTGAGGACCGTTCTGTTAGCTAGCTCCGTTTTGGTTTTAGAGGCAGACAGTTCTCCTTACAGCATATACTCCCATTCACTGGGAAATGTCCAAACGCAGCTCTTACCAGAAACGTGTTTCTAACTCCTGAATCTAAAGGGAGATTTAACTCACTTAGCTGAACAAACGCACAGCAGAGCAGATTGAAGGATACGTTTCTTCTGTGTTTTAGGCAGAGTTTTACTGCTATTTCCTTATATGCGGGAATAGTGCTGGAAATACCTGGAAATGCCTGTTTTGAGATCTCTCCACAGAAAGCGTTTCCAGACTTCCCCTTCAACACACGAGTTTAACTCTGTAAGTTGAATGCACACATTGAAGACCGTTCTGTTAGGTAGCTCCGTTTTGGTTTCAGAAGCAGACAGTTCTCCTTACAGCATATACTCCCATTCACTGAGAAATGTCCAAACGCAGCTCTTACCAGAAACGTGTTTCTAACTCCTGAATCTAAAGGGAGATTTAACTCACTTAGCTGAACAAACGCACAGCAGAGCAGATTGAAGGATACGTTTCTTCTGTGTTTTAGGCAGAGTTTTACTGCTATTTCGTTATATGCGGGAATAGTGCTGGAAATGCCTGGAAATGCCTGTTTTGAGATCTCTCCACAGAAAGCGTTTCCAGACTTCCCCTTCAACACACGAGTTTAACTCTCTAAGTTGAATGCACACATTGAAGACCGTTCTGTTAGGTAGCTCCGTTTTGGTTTTAGAAGCAGACAGTTCTCCTTACAGCATATACTCCCATTCACTGAGAAATGTCCAAACGCAGCTCTTACCAGAAACGTGTTTCTAACTCCTGAATCTAAAGGGAGTTTTAACTCACTTAGCTGAACAAACGCACAGCAGAGGAGATTGAAGTATACGTTCCTTCTGTGTTTTAGGCAGAGTTTTACTGCTATTTCGTTATATGCGGGAATAGTGCTGGAAATGCCTGGAAATGCTTGTTTTGAGATCTCTCCACAGAAAGCGTTTCCAGACATCCCCTTCAACACACGAGTTTAACTCTGTACGTTGAATGCACACATTGAGGACCGTTCTGTTAGCTAGCTCCGTTTTGGTTTTAGAGGCAGACAGTTCTCCTTACAGCATATACTCCCATTCACTGGGAAATGTCCAAACGCAGCTCTTACCAGAAACGTGTTTCTAACTCCTGAATCTAAAGGGAGATTTAACTCACTTAGCTGAACAAACGCACAGCAGAGCAGATTGAAGGATACGTTTCTTCTGTGTTTTAGGCAGAGTTTTACTGCTATTTCGTTATATGCGGGAATAGTGCTGGAAATGCCTGGAAATGCCTGTTTTGAGATCTCTCCACACAAAGCGTTTCCAGACTTCCCCTTCAACACACGAGTTTATCTCTGTAAGTTGAATGCACACATTGAAGACCGTTCTGTTAGGTAGCTCCCTTTATGTTTTAGAAGCAGACAGTTCTCCTTACAGCATATACTCCCATTCACTGAGAAATGTCCAAACGCAGCTCTTACCAGAAACGTGTTTCTAACTCCTGAATCTAAAGGGAGATTTAACTCACTTAGCTGAACAAACGCACAGCAGAGCAGATTGAAGGATACGTTTCTTCTGTGTTTTAGGCAGAGTTTTACTGCTATTTCGTTATATGCGGGAATAGTGTTGGAAATGCCTCTTTTGAGATCTCTCCACAGAAAGCGTTTCCAGACTTCCCCTTCAACACACGAGTTTAACTCTGTAAGTTGAATGCAGACATTGAAGACCGTTCTGTTAGGTAGCTCCGTTTTGGTTTTAGAAGCAGACAGTTCTCTTTACAGCATATACTCCCATTCACTGAGAAATGTCCAAACGCAGCTCTTACCAGAAACGTGTTTCTAACTCCTGAATCTAAAGGGAGATTTAACTCACTTAGCTGAACAAACGCACAGCAGAGCAGATTGAAGGATACGTTTCTTCTGTGTTTTAGGCAGAGTTTTACTGCTATTTCGTTATATGCGGGAATAGTGCTGGAAATGCCTGGAAATGCCTGTTTTGAGATCTCTCCACACAAAGCGTTTCCAGACTTCCCCTTCAACACACGAGTTTAACTCTGTAAGTTGAATGCACACATTGAAGACCGTTCTGCTGGGTAGCTCCCTTTATGTTTTAGAAGCAGAGAGTTCTCCTTACAGCATATACTCCCATTCACTGAGAAATGTCCAAACGCAGCTCTTACCAGAAACGTGTTTCTAACTCCTGAATCTAAAGGGAGATTTAACTCACTTAGCTGAACAAACGCACAGCAGAGCAGATTGAAGGATACGTTTCTTCTGTGTTTTAGGCAGAGTTTTACTGCTATTTCGTTATATGCGGGAATAGTGTTGGAAATGCCTCTTTTGAGATCTCTCCACAGAAAGCGTTTCCAGACTTCCCCTTCAACACACGAGTTTAACTCTGTAAGTTGAATGCACACATTGAAGACCGTTCTGTTAGGTAGCTCCGTTTTGGTTTTAGAAGCAGACAGTTCTCTTTACAGCATATACTCCCATTCACTGAGAAATGTCCAAACGCAGCTGTTACCAGAAACGTGTTTCTAACTCCTGAATCTAAAGGGAGATTTAACTCACTTAGCTGAACAAACGCACAGCAGAGCAGATTGAAGGATACGTTTCTTCTGTGTTTTAGGCAGAGTTTTACTGCTATTTCGTTATATGATGGAATAGTGCTGGAAATGCCTGGAAATTACTGTTTTGAGATCTCTCCACAGAAAGCGTTTCCAGACTTCCCCTTCAACACTCGAGTTTAACTCTGTAAGTTGAATGCACACATTGAAGGCCGTTCTGTTAGGTAGCTCCGTTTAGGTTTTAGAAGCAGACAGTTCTCCTTACAGCATATACACCCATTCACTGAGAATTGTCCAAACGCAGCTCTTACCAGAAACGTGTTTCTAACTCCTGAATCTAAAGGGAGATTTAACTCACTTAGCTGAACAAACGCACAGCAGAGCAGATTGAAGGATACGTTTCTTCTGTGTTTTAGGCAGAGTTTTACTGCTATTTCGTTATATGCGGGAATAGTGCTGGAAATGCCTCTTTTGAGATCTCTCCACAGAAAGCATTTCCAGACTTCCCCTTCAACACACGAGTTTAACTCTGTAAGTTGAATGCACACATTGAAGACCGTTCTGTTAGGTAGCTCCGTTTTGGTTTTAGAAGCAGACAGTTCTCCTTACAGCATATACTCCCATTCACTGAGAAATGTCCAAACGCAGCTCTTACCAGAAACGTGTTTCTAACTCCTGAATCTAAAGGGAGATTTAACTCACTTAGCTGAACAAACGCACAGCAGAGCAGATTGAAGGATACGTTTCTTCTGTGTTTTAGGCAGAGTTTTACTGCTATTTCGTTATATGCGGGAATAGTGCTGGAAATGCCTGGAAATGCCTGTTTTGAGATCTCTCCACAGAAAGCGTTTCCAGACTTCCCCTTCAACACACGAGTTTAACTCTGTAAGTTGAATGCACACATTGAAGACCGTTCTGTTAGGTAGCTCCGTTTTTGTTTTAGAAGCAGACAGTTCTCCTTACAGCATATACTCCGATTCACTGAGAAATGTCCAAACGCAGCTCTTACCAGAAACGTGTTTCTAACTCCTGAATCTAAAGGGAGATTTAACTCACTTAGCTGAACAAACGCACAGCACAGCAGATTGAAGGATACGATTTTTCTGTGTTTTAGGCAGAGTTTTACTGCTATTTCGTTATATGCGGGAATAGTGCGGGAAATGCCTGGAAATGCCTGTTTTGAGATATCTCCACAGAAAGCGTTTCCGGACTTCCCCTTCAACACACGAGTTTAACGCTGTAAGTTGAATGCACACATTGAAGACCTTTCTGTTAAGTAGCTCCGTTTTGGTTTTAGAAGCAGACAGTTCTCCTTACAGCATATACTCCCATTCACTGAGAAATGTCCAAACGCAGCTCTTATCAGAAACGTGTTTCTAACTCCTGAATCTAAAGGGAGATTTAACTCACTTAGCTGAACAAACGCACAGCAGAGCAGATTGAAGGATACGTTTCTTCTGTGTTTTAGGCAGAGTTTTACTGCTATTTCGTTATATGCGGGAATAGTGCTGGAAATACCTGGAAATGCCTGTTTTGAGATCTCTCCACAGAAAGCGTTTCCAGACTTCCCCTTCAACACACGAGTTTAACCCTGTAAGTTGAATGCACACATTGAAGACCGTTCTGTTAGGTAGCTCCGTTTTGGTTTCAGAAGCAGACAGTTCTCCTTACAGCATATACTCCCATTCACTGAGAAATGTCCAAACGCAGCTCTTTCCAGAAACGTGTTTCTAACTCCTGAATCTAAAGGGAGATTTAACTCACTTAGCTGAACAAACGCACAGCAGAGCAGATTGAAGGATACGTTTCTTCTGTGTTTTAGGCAGAGTTTTACTGCTATTTCGTTATATGCGGGAATAGTGCTGGAAATGCCTGTTTTGAGATCTCTCCACAGAAAGCGTTTCCAGACTTCCCCTTCAACACACGAGTTTACCTCTGTAAGTTGAATGCACACATTGAAGACCGTTCTGTTAGGTAGCTCCGTTTTGGTTTTAGAAGCAGACAGTTCTCCTTACAGCATATACTCCCATTCACTGAGAAATGTCCAAACGCAGCTCTTACCAGAAACGTGTTTCTAACTCCTGAATCTAAAGGGAGATTTAACTCTCTTAGCTGAACAAACGCACAGCAGAGCAGATTGAAGGATACGTTTCTTCTGTGTTTTAGGCAGAGATTTACTGCTATTTCGTTATAAGCGGGAATAGTGCTGGAAATGCCTCTTTTGAGATCTCTCCACAGAAAGCGTTTCCAGACTTCCCCTTCAACACACGAGTTTAACTCTGTAAGTTGAATGCACACATTGAAGACCGTTCTGTTAGGTAGCTCCGTTTTGGTTTTAGAAGCAGACAGTTCTCTTTACAGCATATACTCCCATTCACTGAGAAATGTCCAAACGCAGCTCTTACCAGAAACGTGTTTCTAACTCCTGAATCTAAAGGGAGATTTAACTCACTTAGCTGAACAAACGCACAGCAGAGCAGATTGAAGGATACGTTTCTTCTGTGTTTTAGGCAGAGTTTTACTGCTATTTCGTTATATGCGGGAATAGTGCTGGAAATGCCTGGAAATGCCTGTTTTGAGATCTCTCCACAGAAAGCGTTTCCAGACTTCCCCTTCAACACACGAGTTAAACTCTGTAACCTGAATGCACACCTTGAAGACCGTTCTGTTAGGTAGCTCCGTTTTGGTTTTAGAAGCAGACAGTTCTCCTTACAGCATATACTCCCATTCACTGAGAAATGTCCAAACGCAACTCTTACCAGAAACGTGTTTCTAACTCCTGAAACTAAAGGGATATTTAACTCACTTAGCTGAACAAACGCACAGCAGAGCAGATTGAAGGATACGTTTCTTCTGTGTTTTAGGCAGAGTTTTACTGCTATTTCGTTATATGCGGGAATAGTGCTGGAAATGGCTGTTTTGAGATCTCTCCACAGAAATCGTTTCCAGACTTCCCCTTCAACACTCGAGTTTAACTCTCTAAGTTGAATGCACACATTGAAGACCGTTCTGTTAGGTAGCTCCGTTTTGGTTTTAGAAGCAGACAGTTCTCCTTACAGCATATACTCCCATTCACTGAGAAATTTCCAAACGCAGCTCTTACCAGAAACGTGTTTCTAACTCCTGAATCTAAAGGGAGTTTTAACTCACTTAGCTGAACAAACGCACAGCAGAGCAGATTGAAGTATACGTTCCTTCTGTGTTTTAGGCAGAGTTTTACTGCTATTTCGTTATATGCGGGAATAGTGCTGGAAATGCCTGGAAATGCTTGTTTTGAGATCTCTCCACAGAAAGCGTTTCCAGACATCCCCTTCAACACACGAGTTTAACTCTGTACGTTGAATGCACACATTGAGGACCGTTCTGTTAGCTAGCTCCGTTTTGGTTTTAGAGGCAGACAGTTCTCCTTACAGCATATACTCCCATTCACTGGGAAATGTCCAAACGCAGCTCTTACCAGAAACGTGTTTCTAACTCCTGAATCTAAAGGGAGATTTAACTCACTTAGCTGAACAAACGCACAGCAGAGCAGATTGAAGGATACGTTTCTTCTGTGTTTTAGGCAGAGTTTTACTGCTATTTCGTTATATGCGGGAATAGTGCTGGAAATGCCTGGAAATGCCTGTTTTGAGATCTCTCCACACAAAGCGTTTCCAGACTTCCCCTTCAACACACGAGTTTAACTCTGTAAGTTGAATGCACACATTGAAGACCGTTCTGTTAGGTAGCTCCCTTTATGTTTTAGAAGCAGACAGTTCTCCTTACAGCATATACTCCCATTCACTGAGAAATGTCCAAACGCAGCTCTTACCAGAAACGTGTTTCTAACTCCTGAATCTAAAGGGAGATTTAACTCACTTAGCTGAACAAACGCACAGCAGAGCAGATTGAAGGATACGTTTCTTCTGTGTTTTAGGCAGAGTTTTACTGCTATTTCGTTATATGCGGGAATAGTGTTGGAAATGCCTCTTTTGAGATCTCTCCACAGAAAGCGTTTCCAGACTTCCCCTTCAACACAAGAGTTTAACTCTGTAAGTTGAATGCACACATTGAAGACCGTTCTGTTAGGTAGCTCCGTTTTGGTTTTAGAAGCAGACAGTTCTCTTTACAGCATATACTCCCATTCACTGAGAAATGTCCAAACGCAGCTCTTACCAGAAACGTGTTTCTAACTCCTGAATCTAAAGGGAGATTTAACTCACTTAGCTGAACAAACGCACAGCAGAGCAGATTGAAGGATACGTTTGTTCTGTGTTTTAGGCAGAGTTTTACTGCTATTTCGTTATATGCGGGAATAGTGCTGGAAATGCCTGGAAATGCCTGTTTTGAGATCTCTCCACACAAAGCGTTTCCAGACTTCCCCTTCAACACACGAGATTAACTCTGTAAGTTGAATGCACACATTGAAGACCGTTCTGTTAGGTAGCTCCCTTTATGTTTTAGAAGCAGACAGTTCTCCATACAGCATATACTCCCATTCACTGAGAAATGTCCAAACGCAGCTCTTACCAGAAACGTGTTTCTAACTCCTGGATCTAAAGGGAGATTTAACTCACTTAGCTGAACAAACGCACAGCAGAGCAGATTGAAGGATACGTTTCTTCTGTGTTTTAGGCAGAGTTTTACTGCTATTTCGTTATATGCGGGAATAGTGCTGGAAATGCCTGGAAATGCCTGTTTTGAGATCTCTCCACAGAAAGCATTTCCAGACTTCCCCTTCAACACACGAGTTTAACTCTGTAACCTGAATGCACACCTTGAAGACCGTTCTGTTAGGTAGCTCCGTTTTGGTTTTAGAAGCAGACAGTTCTCCTTACAGCATATACTCCCATTCACTGAGAAATGTCCAAACGCAGCTCTTACCAGAAACGTGTTTCTAACTCCTGAAACTAAAGGGATATTTAACTCACTTAGCTGAACAAACGCACAGCAGAGCAGATTGAAGGATACGTTTCTTCTGTGTTTTAGGCAGAGTTTTACTGCTATTTCGTTATATGCGGGAATAGTGCTGGAAATGCCTGTTTTGAGATCTCTCCACAGAAATCGTTTCCAGACTTCCCCTTCAACACTCGAGTTTAACTCTGTAAGTTGAATGCACACATTGAAGACCGTTCTGTTAGGTAGCTCCGTTTTGGTTTTAGAAGCAGACAGTTCTCCTTACAGCATATACTCCCATTCACTGAGAAATGTCCAAACGCAGCTCTTACCAGAAACGTGTTTCTAACTCCTGAATCTAAAGGGAGTTTTAACTCACTTAGCTGAACAAACGCACAGCAGAGCAGATTGAAGTATACGTTCCTTCTGTGTTTTAGGCAGAGTTTTACTGCTATTTCGTTATATGCGGGAATAGTGCTGGAAATGCCTGGAAATGCCTGTTTTGAAATCTCTCCACAGAAAGCGTTTCCAGACATCCCCTTCAACACACGAGTTTAACTCTGTACGTTGAATGCACACATTGAGTACCGTTCTGTTAGCTAGCCCCGTTTTGGTTTTAGAGGCAGACAGTTCTCCTTACAGCATATACTCCCATTCACTGGGAAATGTCCAAACGCAGCTCTTACCAGAAACGTGTTTCTAACTCCTGAATCTAAAGGGAGATTTAACTCACTTAGCTGAACAAACGCACAGCAGAGCAGATTGAAGGATACGTTTCTTCTGTGTTTTAGGCAGAGTTTTACTGCTATTTCGTTATATGCGGGAATAGTGCTGGAAATGCCTGTTTTGAGATCTCTCCACAGAAAGCGTTTCCAGACTTCCCCTTCAACACACCAGTTTAACTCTGTAAGTTGAATGCACACATTGAAGACCGTTCTGTTAGGTAGCTCCGTTTTGGTTTTAGAAGCAGACAGTTCTCCTTACAGCATATACTCCCATTCCCTGAAAAATGTCCAAACGCAGCTCTTACCAGAAACGTGTTTCTAACTCCTGAATCTAAAGGGAGATTTAACTCACTTAGCTGAACAAACGCACAGCAGAGATGATTGAAGGATAACTTTCTTCTGTGTTTTAGGCAGAGTTTTACTGCTATTTCGTTATATGCGGGAATAGTGCTGGAAATGCCTGTTTTGAGATCTCTCCACAGAAAGCGTTTCCGGACTTCCCCTTCAACACACGAGTTTAACACTGTAAGTTGAATGCACACATTGAAAACCGTTCTGTTAGGTAGCTCCGTTTTGGTTTTAGAAGCAGACAGTTCTCCTTACAGCATATACTCCCATTCACTGAGAAATGTCCAAACGCAGCTCTTACCAGAAACGTGTTTCTAACTCCTCAATCTAAAGGGAGATTTAACTCACTTAGCTGAACAAACGCACAGCAGAACAGATTGAAGGATACGTTCCTTCTGTGTTTTTGGCAGAGTTTTACTGCTATTAATTTATATGCGGGAATAGTGCTGGAAATGCCTGGAAATGCCTGTTTTGAGATCTCTCCACAGAAAGCGTTTCTAGACTTCCCCTTCAGCACACGAGTTTAACTCTGTAAGGTGAATGCACACATAGAAGACCGTTCTGTTAGGTAGCTCCGTTTTGGTTTTAGAAGCAGACAGTTCTCCTTACAGCATATACTCCCATTCACTGAGAAATGTCCAAACGCAGCTCTTACCAGAAACGTGTTTCTAACTCCTGAATCTAAAGGGAGATTTAACTCACTTAGCTGAACAAACACACAGCAGAGCAGATTGAAGGATACGTTTCTTCTGTGTTTTAGGCAGAGTTTTACTGCTATTTCGTTATATGCGGGAATAGTGCTGGAAATGCCTGGAAATGCCTGTTTTGAGATCTCTCCACAGAAAGCGTTTCCAGACTTCCCCTCCAACAAACGAGTTTATCCCTGTAAGTTGAATGCACACATTGAAGACCGTTCTGTTAGGTAGCTCCGTTTTGGTTTTAGAAGCAGACAGTTCTCCTTACAGCATATACTCCCATTCACTGAGAAATGTCCAAACGCAGCTCTTACCAGAAACGTGTTTCTAACTCCTGAATCTAAGGGGAGATTTAACTCACTTAGCTGAACAAACGCACAGCAGAGCAGATTGAAGGATACGTTTCTTCTGTGTTTTTGGCAGAGTTTTACTGCTATTTCGTTATATGCGGGAATAGTGCTGGAAATGCCTGTTTTGAGATCTCTCCACAGAAATCGTTTCCAGACTTCCCCTCCAACACACGAGTTTAACTCTGTAAGTTGAATGCACACATTGAAGACCGTTCTATTAGGTAGCTCCGTTTTGGTTTTAGAAGCAGACAGTTCTCCTTATAGCATATACTCCCATTCACTGAGAATTGTCCAAACGCAGCTCTTACCAGAAACGTGTTTCTAACTCCTGAATCTAAAGGGAGATTTAACTCACTTAGCTGAACAAACGCACAGCAGAGCAGATTGAAGGATACGTTTCTTCTCTGTTTTAGGCAGAGTTTTACTGCTATTTCGTTACATGCGGGAATAGTGCTGGAAATGCCTGGAAATGCCTGTTTTGAGATCTCTCCACAGAAAGCGTTTCCAGACTTCCCCCTCAACACACGAGTTTAACTCTGTAAGTTGAATGCACACATTGAAGACCGTTCTGTTAGGTAGCTCCGTTTTGGTTTTAGAAGCAGACAGTTCTCCTTACAGCATATACTCCCATTCACTGAGAAATGTCCAAACGCAGCCCTTACCAGAAACGTGTTTCTAACTCCTGAATCTAAAGGGTGATTTAGCTCACTTAGCTGAACAAACGCACAGCAGAGAAGATTGAAGCATACGTTTCTTCTGTGTTATAGGCAGAGTTTTACTGCTATTTCGTTATATGCGGGAATAGTGCTGGAAATGCCTGGAAATGCCTGTTTTGAGATCTCTCCACAGAAAGCGTTTCCAGACTTCCCCTTCAACACACGAGTTTAACTCTGTAAGTTGAATGCAAACACTGAAGACCGTTCTGTTAGGTAGCTCCGTTTTGGTTTTAGAAGCAGACAGTTCTCCTTACAGCGTATACTCCCATTCACTTAGAAATGTCCAAACGCAGCTCTTACCAGAAACGTGTATCTAACTCCTGAATCTAAAGGGAGATTTAACTCACTTAGCTGGACAAGCGCACAGCAGAGCAGATTGAAGGATACGTTTCTTCTGTGTTTTAGGCAGAGTTTTACTGCTATTTCGTTATATGCGGGAATAGTGCTGGAACTGCCTGTTTTGAGATCTCTCCAAAGAAAGCGTTTCCAGACTTCCCCTTCAACACACGAGTTTAACTCTGTAAGTTGAATGCACACATTGAAGACCGTTCTGTTAGGTAGCTCCGTTTTGGTTTTAGAAGCAGACATTTCTCCTTACAGCATATACTCCCATTCACTGAGAAATGTCCAAACGCAGCTCTTACCAGAAACGTGTTTCTAACTCCTGAATCTAAAGGGAGATTTAACTCACTTAGCTGAACAAACGCACAGCAGAGCAGATTGAAGGATACGTTTCTTCTGTGTTTTAGGCAGAGTTTTACTTCTATTTCGTTATATGCGGGAATAGTGCTGGAAATGCCTGGAAATGCCTGTTTTGAGATCTCTCCACAGAAAGCGTTTCCAGACTTCCCCTTCAACACACGAGTTTAACTCTGTAAGTTGAATGCACACATTGAAGACCGTTCTGTTAGGTAGCTCCGTTTTGGTTTTAGAAGCAGACAGTTCTCTTTACAGCATATACTCCCATTCACTGAGAAATGTCCAAACGCAGCTCTTACCAGAAACGTGTTTCTAACTCCTGAATCTGAAGGGAGATTTAGCTCACTTAGCTGAACAAACGCACAGCAGAGCAGATTGAAGGATACGTTTCTTCTGTGTTTTAGGCAGAGTTTTACTGCTATTTCGTTATATGCGGGAATAGTGCTGGAAATGCCTTTAAATGCCTGTTTTGAGATCTCTCCACAGAAAGCGTTTCCAGACTTCCCCTTCAACACACGAGTTTAACTCTGTAACCTGAATGCACACCTTGAAGACCGTTCTGTTAGGTAGCTCCGTTTTGGTTTTAGAAGCAGACAGTTCTCCTTACAGCATATACTCCCATTCACTGAGAAATGTCCAAACGCAGCTCTTACCAGAAACGTGTTTCTAACTCCTGAATCTAAGGGGAGATTTAACTCACTTAGCTGAACAAACGCACAGCAGAGCAGATTGAAGGATACGTTTCTTCTGTGTTTTTGGCAGAGTTTTACTGCTATTTCGTTATATGCGGGAATAGTGCTGGAAATGCCTGTTTTGAGATCTCTCCACAGAAATCGTTTCCAGATTTCCCCTCCAACACACGAGTTTAACTCTGTACGTTGAATGCACACATTGAAGACCGTTCTATTAGGTAGCTCCGTTTTGGTTTTAGAAGCAGACAGTTCTCCTTACAGCATATACTCCCATTCACTGAGAATTGTCCAAACGCAGCTCTTACCAGAAACGTGTTTCTAACTCCTGAATCTAAAGGGAGATTTAACTCACTTAGCTGAACAAACGCACAGCAGAGCACATTGAAGGATACGTTTCTTCTCTGTTTTAGGCAGAGTTTTACTGCTATTTCGTTATATGCGGGAATAGTGCTGGAAATGCCTGGAAATGCCTGTTTTGAGATCTCTCCACAGAAAGCGTTTCCAGACTTCCCCTAAAACACACGAGTTTAACTCTGTAAGTTGAATGCACACATTGAAGACCGTTCTGTTAGGTAGCTCCGTTTTGCTTTTAGAAGCAGACAGTTCTCCTTACAACATATACTCCCATTCACTGAGAAATGTCCAAACGCAGCCCTTACCAGAAACGTGTTTCTAACTCCTGAATCTAAAGGGAGATTTAGCTCACTTAGCTGAACAAACGCACAGCAGAGAAGATTGAAGCATACGTTTCTTCTGTGTTTTAGGCAGAGTTTTACTGCTATTTCTTTATATGCGGGAATAGTGCTGGAAATGCCTGGAAATGCCTGTTTTGAGATCTCTCCACAGAAAGCGTTTCCAGACTTCCCCTTCAACACACGAGTTTAACTCTGTAAGTTGAATGCAAACACTGAAGACCGTTCTGTTAGGTAGCTCCGTTTTGGTATTAGAAGCAGACAGTTCTCCTTACAGCGTATACTCCCATTCACTTAGAAATGTCCAAACGCAGCTCTTACCAGAAACGTGTTTCTAACTCCTGAATCTAAAGGGAGATTTAACTCACTTAGCTGGACAAGCGCACAGCAGAGCAGATTGAAGGATACGTTTCTTCTGTGTTTTAGGCAGAGTTTTACTGCTATTTCGTTATATGCGGGAATAGTGCTGGAACTGCCTGTTTTGAGATCTCTCCACAGAAAGCGTTTCCAGACTTCCCCTTCAACACACGAGTTTAACTCTGTAAGTTGAATGCACACATTGAAGACCGTTCTGTTAGGTAGCTCCGTTTTGGTTTTAGAAACAGACATTTCTCCTTACAGCATATACTCCCCTTCACTGAGAAATGTCCAAACGCAGCTCTTACCAGAAACGTGTTTCTAACTCCTGAATCTAAAGGGAGATTTAACTCACTTAGCTGAACAAACGCACAGCAGAGCAGATTGAAGGATACGTTTCTTCTGTGTTTTAGGCAGAGTTTTACTGCTATTTCGTTATATGCGGTAATAGTGCTGGAAATGCCTGGAAATGCCTGTTTTGAGATCTCTCCACAGAAAGCGTTTCCAGACTTCCCCTTCAACACACGAGTTTAGCTCTGTAAGTTGAATGCACACATTGAAGATCGTTCTGTTTGGTAGCTCCGTTTTGGTTTTAGAATCAGACAGTTCTCCTTACAGCATATACTCCCATTCACTGAGACATGTCCAAACGCAGCTCTTACCAGAAACGTGTTTCTAACTCCTGAATCTAAAGGGAGATTTAACTCACTTAGCCGAAAAAACGCACAGCAGAGCAGATTGAAGGATACGTTTCTTCTGTGTTTTAGGCAGAGTTTTACTGCTATTTCGTTATATGCGGGAATAGTGCTGGAAATGCCTGGAAATGCCTGTTTTGAGATCTCTCCACAGAAAGCGTTTCCAGACTTCCCCTTCAACACACGAGTTTAACTCTGTAAGTTGAATGCACACATTGAAGACCGTTCTGTTAGGTAGCTCCGTTTTGGTTTTAGAAGCAGACAGTTCTCCTTACAGCATATACTCCCATTCACTGAGAAATGTCCAAACGCAGCTCTTACCAGAAACGTGTTTCTAACTCCTGAATCTAAAGGGAGATTTAACTCACTTAGCTGAACAAACGCACAGCAGAGCAGATTGAAGGATACGTTTCTTCTGTGTTTTAGGCAGAGTTTTACTGCTATTTCGTTATATGCGGGAATAGTCCTGGAAATGCCTGTTTTGAGATCTCTCCACAGAAAGCGTTTCCAGACTTCCCCTTCAACACACGTGTTTAACTCTGTAAGTTGAATGCACACATTGAAGACCATTCTGTTAGGTAGCTCCGTTTTGGTTTTAGAAGCAGACAGTTCTCCTTACAGCATATACTCCCATTCACTGAGAAATGTCCAAACGCAGATCTTACCAGAAACGGGTTTCTAACTCCTGAATCTAAAGGGAGATTTAACTGACTTAGCAGAACAAACGCACAGCAGAGCAGATTGAAGGATACGTTTCTTCTGTGTTTTAGGCAGAGTTTTACTGCTATTTCGTTATATGCGGGAATAGTGCTGGAAATGCCTGGAAATGTCTGTTTTGAGATCTCTCCACAGAAAGCGTTTCCAGACATCCCCTTCAACACACGAGTTTAACTCTGTACGTTGAATGCACACATTGAGGACCGTTCTGTTAGCTAGCTCCGTTTTGGTTTTAGAGGCAGACAGTTCTCCTTACAGCATATACTCCCATTCACTGGGAAATGTCCAAACGCAGCTCTTACCAGAAACGTGTTTCTAACTCCTGAATCTAAAGGGAGATTTAACTCACTTAGCTGAACAAACGCACAGCAGAGCTGATTGAAGGATACCTTTCTTCTGTGTTTTAGGCAGAGTTTTACTGCTATTTCGTTATATGCGGGAATAGTGCTGGAAATGCCTGTTTTGAGATCTCTCCACAGAAAGCGTTTCCGGACTTCCCCTTCAACACACGAGTTTAACACTGTAAGTTGAATGCACACATTGAAAACCGTTCTGTTAGGTAGCTCCGTTTTGGTTTTAGAAGCAGACAGTTCTCCTTACAGCATATACTCCCATTCACTGAGAAATGTCCAAACGCAGCTCTTACCAGAAACGTGTTTCTAACTCCTGAATCTAAAGGGAGATTTAACTCACTTAGCTGAACAAACGCACAGCAGAGCAGATTGAAGGATACGTTTCTTCTGTGTTTTAGGCAGAGTTTTACTGCTATTTCTTTATATGCGGGAATAGTGCTGGAAATGCCTGGAAATGCCTGTTTTGAGATCTCTCCACAGAAAGCGTTTCTAGACTTCCCCTTCAACACACGAGTTTAACTCTTTAAGGTGAATGCACACATTGAAGACCGTTCTGTTAGGTAGCTCCGTTTTGGTTTTAGAAGCAGACAGTTCTCCTTACAACATATACTCCCATTCACTGAGAAATATCCAAACGCACCTCTTACCAGAAACGTGTTTCTAACTCCTGAATCTAAAGGGAGATTTAACTCACTTAGCTGAACAAAGGCACAGCAGAGCAGATTGAAGTATACGTTTCTTCTGTGTTTTAGGCAGAGTTTTACTGCTATTTCGTTATATGCGGGAATAGTGCTGGAAATACCTGGAAATGCCTGTTTTGAGATCTCTCCACAGAAAGCGTTTCCAGACTTCCCCTTCAACACACGAGTTTAACTCTGTAAGTTGAATGCACACATTGAAGTCCATTCTGTTATGTAACTCCGTTTTGGTTTTAGAAGCAGACAGTTCTCCTTACAGCATATACTCCCATTCACTGAGAAGTGTCCAAACGCAGCTCTTACCAGAAACGTGTTTCTAACTCCTGAATCTAAAGGGAGATTTAACTCACTTAGCTGAACAAACGCACAGCAGAGCAGATTGAAGGATACATTTCTTCTGTGTTTTAGGCAGAGTTTTACTGCTATTTCGTTATATGCGGGAATAGTGCTGGAAATGCCTGGAAATGCCTGTTTTGAGATCTCTCCACAGAAAGCGTTTCCAGACTTCCCCTTCAACACACGAGTTTATCCCTGTAAGTTGAATGCACACATTGAAGACCGTTCTGTTAGGTAGCTCCGTTTTAGTTTTAGAAGCAGACAGTTCTCCTTACAGCATATACTCCCATTCACTGAGAAATGTCCAAACGCAGCTCTTACCAGAAACGTGTTTCTAACTCCTGAATCTAAGGGGAGATTTAACTCACTTAGCTGAACAAACGCACAGCAGAGCAGATTGAAGGATACGTTTCTTCTGTGTTTTAGGCAGAGTTTTACTGCTATTTCGTTATATGCGGGAATAGTGCTGAAAATGCCTGTTTTGAGATCTCTCCACAGAAAGCGTTTCAAGACTTCCCCTTCAACACACGAGTTTAACTCTGTAAGTTGAATGCACACATTGAAGACCGTTCTGTTAGGTAGCTCCGTTTTGGTTTTAGAAGCAGACTGTTCTCCTTACAGCATATACTCCCATTCACTGAGAAATGTCCAAACGCAGCTCTTACCAGAAACGTGTTTCTAACTCCTGAATCTAAAGGGAGATTTAACTCACTTAGCTGAACAAACGCACAGCAGAGCAGATTGAAGGATACGTTTCTTCTGTGTTTTAGGCAGAGTTTTACTGCTATTTCGTTATATGCGGGAATAGTCCTGGAAATGCCTGTTTTGAGATCTCTCCACAGAAAGCGTTTCCAGACTTCCCCTTCAACACACGTGTTTAACTCTGTAAGTTGAATGCACACATTGAAGACCATTCTGTTAGGTAGCTCCGTTTTGGTTTTAGAAGCAGACAGTTCTCCTTACAGCATATACTCCCATTCACTGAGAAATGTCCAAACGCAGATCTTACCAGAAACGGGTTTCTAACTCCTGAATCTAAAGGGAGATTTAACTGACTTAGCAGAACAAACGCACAGCAGAGCAGATTGAAGGATACGTTTCTTCTGTGTTTTAGGCAGAGTTTTACTGCTATTTCGTTATATGCGGGAATAGTGCTGGAAATGCCTGGAAATGTCTGTTTTGAGATCTCTCCACAGAAAGCGTTTCCAGACATCCCCTTCAACACACGAGTTTAACTCTGTACGTTGAATGCACACATTGAGGACCGTTCTGTTAGCTAGCTCCGTTTTGGTTTTAGAGGCAGACAGTTCTCCTTACAGCATATACTCCCATTCACTGGGAAATGTCCAAACGCAGCTCTTACCAGAAACGTGTTTCTAACTCCTGAATCTAAAGGGAGATTTAACTCACTTAGCTGAACAAACGCACAGCAGAGCAGATTGAAGGATACGTTTCTTCTGTGTTTTAGGCAGAGTTTTACTGCTATTTCGTTATATGCGGGAATAGTGCTGGAAATGCCTGTTTTGAGATCTCTCCACAGAAAGCGTTTCCAGACTTCCCCTTCAACACACGAGTTTAACTCTGTAAGTTGAATGCACACATTGAAGACCGTTCTGTTAGGTACCTCCGTTTTGGTTTTAGAAGCAGACAGTTCTCCTTACAGCATATACTCCCATTCACTGAAAAATGTCCAAACGCAGCTCTTACCAGAAACGTGTTTCTAACTCCTGAATCTAAAGGGAGATTTAACTCACTTAGCTGAACAAACGCACAGCAGAGCTGATTGAAGGATACCTTTCTTCTGTGTTTTAGGCAGTGTTTTACTGCTATTTCGTTATATGCGGGAATAGTGCTGGAAATTCCTGTTTTGAGATCTCTCCACAGAAAGCGTTTCCGGACTTCCCCTTCAACACACGAGTTTAACACTGTAAGTTGAATGCACACATTGAAAACCGTTCTGTTAGGTAGCTCCGTTTTGGTTTTAGAAGCAGACAGTTCTCCTTACAACATATACTCCCATTCACTGAGAAATGTCCAAACGCAGCTCTTACCAGAAACGTGTTTCTAACTCCTGAATCTAAAGGGAGATTTAACTCACTTAGCTGAACAAACGCACAGCAGAGCAGATTGAAGGATACGTTTCTTCTGTGTTTTAGGCAGAGTTTTACTGCTATTTCTTTATATGCGGGAATAGTGCTGGAAATGCCTGGAAATGCCTGTTTTGAGATCTCTCCACAGAAAGCGTTTCTAGACTTCCCCTTCAACACACGAGTTTAACTCTTTAAGGTGAATGCACACATTGAAGACCGTTCTGTTAGGTAGCTCCGTTTTGGTTTTAGAAGCAGACAGTTCTCCTTACAACATATACTCCCATTCACTGAGAAATATCCAAACGCACCTCTTACCAGAAACGTGTTTCTAACTCCTGAATCTAAAGGGAGATTTAACTCACTTAGCTGAACAAAGGCACAGCAGAGCAGATTGAAGTATACGTTTCTTCTGTGTTTTAGGCAGAGTTTTACTGCTATTTCGTTATATGCGGGAATAGTGCTGGAAATACCTGGAAATGCCTGTTTTGAGATCTCTCCACAGAAAGCGTTTCCAGACTTCCCCTTCAACACACGAGTTTAACTCTGTAAGTTGAATGCACACATTGAAGTCCATTCTGTTATGTAACTCCGTTTTGGTTTTAGAAGCAGACAGTTCTCCTTACAGCATATACTCCCATTCACTGAGAAGTGTCCAAACGCAGCTCTTACCAGAAACGTGTTTCTAACTCCTGAATCTAAAGGGAGATTTAACTCACTTAGCTGAACAAACGCACAGCAGAGCAGATTGAAGGATACATTTCTTCTGTGTTTTAGGCAGAGTTTTACTGCTATTTCGTTATATGCGGGAATAGTGCTGGAAATGCCTGGAAATGCCTGTTTTGAGATCTCTCCACAGAAAGCGTTTCCAGACTTCCCCTTCAACACACGAGTTTATCCCTGTAAGTTGAATGCACACATTGAAGACCGTTCTGTTAGGTAGCTCCGTTTTAGTTTTAGAAGCAGACAGTTCTCCTTACAGCATATACTCCCATTCACTGAGAAATGTCCAAACGCAGCTCTTACCAGAAACGTGTTTCTAACTCCTGAATCTAAGGGGAGATTTAACTCACTTAGCTGAACAAACGCACAGCAGAGCAGATTGAAGGATACGTTTCTTCTGTGTTTTAGGCAGAGTTTTACTGCTATTTCGTTATATGCGGGAATAGTGCTGAAAATGCCTGTTTTGAGATCTCTCCACAGAAAGCGTTTCAAGACTTCCCCTTCAACACACGAGTTTAACTCTGTAAGTTGAATGCACACATTGAAGACCGTTCTGTTAGGTAGCTCCGTTTTGGTTTTAGAAGCAGACTGTTCTCCTTACAGCATATACTCCCATTCACTGAGAAATGTCCAAACGCAGCTCTTACCAGAAACGTGTTTCTAACTCCTGAATCTAAAGGGAGATTTAACTCACTTAGCTGAACAAACGCACAGCAGAGCAGATTGAAGGATACGTTTCTTCTGTGTTTTAGGCAGAGTTTTACTGCTATTTCGTTATATGCGGGAATAGTCCTGGAAATGCCTGTTTTGAGATCTCTCCACAGAAAGCGTTTCCAGACTTCCCCTTCAACACACGTGTTTAACTCTGTAAGTTGAATGCACACATTGAAGACCATTCTGTTAGGTAGCTCCGTTTTGGTTTTAGAAGCAGACAGTTCTCCTTACAGCATATACTCCCATTCACTGAGAAATGTCCAAACGCAGATCTTACCAGAAACGGGTTTCTAACTCCTGAATCTAAAGGGAGATTTAACTGACTTAGCAGAACAAACGCACAGCAGAGCAGATTGAAGGATACGTTTCTTCTGTGTTTTAGGCAGAGTTTTACTGCTATTTCGTTATATGCGGGAATAGTGCTGGAAATGCCTGGAAATGTCTGTTTTGAGATCTCTCCACAGAAAGCGTTTCCAGACATCCCCTTCAACACACGAGTTTAACTCTGTACGTTGAATGCACACATTGAGGACCGTTCTGTTAGCTAGCTCCGTTTTGGTTTTAGAGGCAGACAGTTCTCCTTACAGCATATACTCCCATTCACTGGGAAATGTCCAAACGCAGCTCTTACCAGAAACGTGTTTCTAACTCCTGAATCTAAAGGGAGATTTAACTCACTTAGCTGAACAAACGCACAGCAGAGCAGATTGAAGGATACGTTTCTTCTGTGTTTTAGGCAGAGTTTTACTGCTATTTCGTTATATGCGGGAATAGTGCTGGAAATGCCTGTTTTGAGATCTCTCCACAGAAAGCGTTTCCAGACTTCCCCTTCAACACACGAGTTTAACTCTGTAAGTTGAATGCACACATTGAAGACCGTTCTGTTAGGTAGCTCCGTTTTGGTTTTAGAAGCAGACAGTTCTCCTTACAGCATATACTCCCATTCACTGAAAAATGTCCAAACGCAGCTCTTACCAGAAACGTGTTTCTAACTCCTGAATCTAAAGGGAGATTTAACTCACTTAGCTGAACAAACGCACAGCAGAGCTGATTGAAGGATACCTTTCTTCTGTGTTTTAGGCAGTGTTTTACTGCTATTTCGTTATATGCGGGAATAGTGCTGGAAATTCCTGTTTTGAGATCTCTCCACAGAAAGCGTTTCCGGACTTCCCCTTCAACACACGAGTTTAACACTGTAAGTTGAATGCACACATTGAAAACCTTTCTGTTAGGTAGCTCCGTTTTGGTTTTAGAAGCAGACAGTTCTCCTTACAGCATATACTCCCATTCACTGAGAAATGTCCAAACGCAGCTCTTACCAGAAACGTGTTTCTAACTCCTGAATCTAAAGGGAGATTTAACTCACTTAGCTGAACAAACGCACAGCAGAGCAGATTGAAGGATACGTTTCTTCTGTGTTTTAGGCAGAGTTTTACTGCTATTTCTTTATATGCGGGAATAGTGCTGGAAATGCCTGGAAATGCCTGTTTTGAGATCTCTCCACAGAAAGCGTTTCTAGACTTCCCCTTCAACACACGAGTTTAACTCTTTAAGGTGAATGCACACATTGAAGACCGTTCTGTTAGGTAGCTCCGTTTTGGTTTTAGAAGCAGACAGTTCTCCTTACAACATATACTCCCATTCACTGAGAAATATCCAAACGCACCTTTACCAGAAACGTGTTTCTAACTCCTGAATCTAAAGGGAGATTTAACTCACTTAGCTGAACAAAGGCACAGCAGAGCAGATTGAAGTATACGTTTCTTCTGTGTTTTAGGCAGAGTTTTACTGCTATTTCGTTATATGCGGGAATAGTGCTGGAAATACCTGGAAATGCCTGTTTTGAGATCTCTCCACAGAAAGCGTTTCCAGACTTCCCATTCAACACACGAGTTTAACTCTGTAAGTTGAATGCACACATTGAAGTCCATTCTGTTATGTAACTCCGTTTTGGTTTTAGAAGCAGACAGTTCTCCTTACAGCATATACTCCCATTCACTGAGAAATGTCCAAACGCAGCTCTTACCAGAAACGTGTTTCTAACTCCTGAATCTAAAGGGAGATTTAACTCACTTAGCTGAACAAACGCACAGCAGAGCAGATTGAAGGATACGTTTCTTCTGTGTTTTAGGCAGAGTTTTACTGCTATTTCGTTATATGCGGGAATAGTGCTGGAAATGCCTGGAAATGCCTGTTTTGAGATCTCTCCACAGAAAGCGTTTCCAGACTTCCCCTTCAACACACGAGTTTATCCCTGTAAGTTGAATGCACACATTGAAGACCGTTCTGTTAGGTAGCTCCGTTTTAGTTTTAGAAGCCGACAGTTCTCCTTACAGCATATACTCCCATTCACTGAGAAATGTCCAAACGCAGCTCTTACCAGAAACGTGTTTCTAACTCCTGAATCTAAGGGGAGATTTAACTCACTTAGCTGAACAAACGCACAGCAGAGCAGATTGAAGGATACGTTTCTTCTGTGTTTTAGGCAGAGTTTTACTGCTATTTCGTTATATGCGGGAATAGTGCTGAAAATGCCTGTTTTGAGATCTCTCCACAGAAAGCGTTTCAAGACTTCCCCTTCAACACACGAGTTTAACTCTGTAAGTTGAATGCACACATTGAAGACCGTTCTGTTAGGTAGCTCCGTTTTGGTTTTAGAAGCAGACAGTTCTCCTTACAGCATATACTCCCATTCACTGAGAAATGTCCAAACGCAGCTCTTACCAGAAACGTGTTTCTAACTCCTGAATCTAAAGGGAGATTTAACTCACTTAGCTGAACTAACGCACAGCAGAGCAGATTGAAGGATACGTTTCTTCTGGGTTTTAGACAGAGTTTTACTGCTATTTCGTTATATGCGGGAATAGTTCTGGAAATGCCTGTTTTGAGATCTCTCCACAGAAAGCGTTTCCAGACTTCCTCTTCAACACACGAGTTTAACTCTGTAAGTTGCATGCAAACCCTGAAGAGCTTTCTGTTAGGTAGCTCAGTTTTGGTTTTAGAAGCAGACATTTCTCCTTACAGCGTATACTCCCATTCACTTAGAAATGTCCAAACGCAGCTCTTACCAGAAACGTGTTTCTAACTCCTGAATCTAAAGGGAGATTTAACTCACTTAGCTGAACAAGCGCACAGCAGAGCAGATTGAAGGATACGTTTCTTCTGTGTTTTAGGCAGAGTTTTACTGCTATTTCGTTATATGCGGGAATAGTGCTGGAAATGCCTGTTTTGACATCTCTCCACAGAAAGCGTTTCCAGACTTCCCCTTCAACACACGAGTTTAACTCTGTAAGTTGAATGAACACATTGAAGACCGTTCTGTTAGGTAGCTCCGTTTTGGTTTTAGAAGCAGACATTTCTCCTTACTGCATATACTCCCATTCACTGAGAAATGTCCAAACGCAGCTCTTACCAGAAACGTGTTTCTAACTCCTGAATCTAAAGGGAGACTTAACTCACTTAGCTGAACAAACGCACAGCAGAGCAGATTGAAGGATACGTTTCTTCTGTGTCTTAAGCAGAGTTTTACTGCTATTTCGTTATATGCGGGAATAGTGCTGGAAATGCCTGGAAATGCCTGTTTTAAGATCTCTCCACAGAAAGCGTTTCCAGACTTCCCCTTCAACACACGAGTTTAACTCTGTAAGTTGAATGCACACATTGAAGAGCGTTCTGTTAGGTAGCTCCGTTTTGGTTTTAGAAGCAGACAGTTCTCCTTACAGCATATACTCCCATTCACTGAGAAATGTCCAAACGCAGCTCTTACCAGAAACGTGTTTCTAACTCCTGAATCTAAAGGGAGATTTAACTCACTTAGCCGAACAAACGCACAGCAGAGCAGATTGAAGGATACGTTTCTTCTGTGTTTTAGGCAGAGTTTTACTGCTATTTCGTTATATGCGGGAATAGTGCTGGAAATGCCTGGAAATGCCTGTTTTGAGAACTCTCCACAGAAACCGTTTCCAGACTTCCCCTTCAACACACGAGTTTAACTCTGTAAGTTGAATGCACACATTGAAGACCGTTCTGTTAGGTAGCTCCGTTTTGGTTTTAGAAGCAGACAGTTCTACTTACAGCATATACTCCCATTCACTGAGAAATGTCCAAACGCAGCTCTTACCAGAAACGTGTTTCTAACTCCTGAATCTAAAGGGAGATTTAGCACACTTAGCTGAACAAACGCACAGCAGAGCAGATTGAAGGATACGTTTCTTCTGTGTTTTAGGCAGAGTTTTACTGCTATTTCGTTATATGCGGGAATAGTGCTGGAAATGCCTGTTTTGAGATCTCTCCACAGAAAGCGTTTCCAGACATCCCCTTCAACACACGTGTTTAACTCTGTAAGTTGAATGCACACATTGAAGACCGTTCTGTTAGGTAGCTCCGTTTTGGTTTTAGAAGCAGACAGTTCTCCTTACAGCATATAATCCCATTCACTGAGAAATGTCCAAACGCAGCTCTTACCAGAAACGTGTTTCTAACTCCTGAATCTAAAGGGAGATTTAACTCACTTAGCTGAACAAACGCACAGCAGAGCAGATTGAAGCATACGTTTCTTCTGTGTACTAGGCAGAGTTTTACTGCTATTTCGTTATATGCGGGAATAGTGCTGGAAATGCCTGGAAATGCCTGTTTTGAGATCTCTCCACAGAAAGCGTTTCCAGACTTCCCCTTCAACACACGAGTTTAACTCTGTAAGTTGAATGCAAACACTGCAGACCGTTCTGTTAGGTAGCTCCGTTTTGGTTTTAGAAGCAGACAGTTCTCCTTACAGCGTATACTCCCATTCACTTATAAATGTCCAAACGCAACTCTTACCAGAAACGTGTTTCTAATTCCTGAATCTAAAGGGAGATTTAACTCACTTAGCTGAACAAACGCACAGCAGAGCAGATTGAAGGATACGTTTCTTCTGTGTTTTAGGCAGAGCTTTACTGCTATTTCGTTATATGCGGGAATAGTGCTGGAAATGCCTGTTTTGAGATCTCTCCACAGAAAGCGTTTCCAGACTTCCCCTTCAACACACGAGTTTAACTCTGTAAGTTGAATGCACACATTGAAGACCGTTCTGTTAGGTAGCTCCGTTTTGGTTTTAGAAGCAGACAGTTCTCCTTACAGCATATACTCCCATTCACTGAGAATTGTCCAAACGCAGCTCTTACCAGAAACGTGTTTCTAACTCCTGAATCTAAAGGGAGATTTAACTCACTTAGCTGAAGAAACGCACAGCAGAGCAGATTGAAGGATACGTGTCTTCTGTGTTTTAGGCAGAGTTATACTGCTATTTCGTTATATGCGGGAATAGTGCTGGAAATGCCTGGAAATGCCTCTTTTGAGATCTCTCCACAGAAAGCGTTTCCAGACTTCCCCTTCAACACACGAGTTTAACTCTGTAAGTTGAATGCACACATTGAAGACCGTTCTGTTAGGTAGCTCCGTTTTGGTTTTAGAAGCAGACAGTTCTCCTTACAGCATATACTCCCATTCACTGAGAATTGTCCAAACGCAGCTCTTACCAGAAACGTGTTTCTAACTCCTGAATCTAAAGGGAGATTTAACTCACTTAGCTGAACAAACGCACAGCAGAGCAGATTGAAGGATACGTTTCTTCTGTGTTTTAGGCAGAGTTTTACTGCTATTTCCTTATATGCGGGAATAGTGCTGGAAATGCCTGGAAATGCCTCTTTTGAGATCTCTCCACAGAAAGCGTTTCCAGACTTCCCCTTCAACACACGAGTTTAACTCTGTAAGTTGAATTCACATTGAAGACCGTTCTGTTAGGTAGCTCCGTTTTGGTTTTAGAAGCAGACAGTTCTCCTTACAGCATATACTCCCATTCACTGAGAAATGTCCAAACGCAGCTCTTACCAGAAACGTGTTTCTAACTCCTGAATCTAAAGGGAGATTTAACTCCCTTAGCTGAACAAACGCACAGCAGAGCAGATTGAAGGATACGTTTCTTCTGTGTTTTAGGCAGAGTTTTACTGCTATTTCGTTATATGCGGGAATAGTGCTGGAAATGCCTGTTTTGAGATCTCTCCACAGAAAGCGTTTCCAGACTTCCCCTTCAACACACGAGTTTAACTGTGTAAGTTGAATGCACACATTGAAGACCGTTCTGTTAGGTAGCTCCGTTTTGATTTTAGAAGCAGACAGTTCTCCTTATAGCATATATTCCCATTCACTGAGAAATGTCCAAACGCAGCTCTTACCAGAAACGTGTTTCTAACTCCTGAATCTAAAGGGAGATTTAACTCACTTAGCTGAACATAGGCACAGCAGAGCAGATTGAAGGATACGTTTCTTCTGTGTTTTAGGCAGAGTTTTACTGCTATTTCTTTATATGCGGGAATAGTGCTGGAAATGCCTGGAAACGCCTGTTTTGAGATCTCTCCACAGAAAGCGTTTCCAGACTTCCCCTTCAACACACGAGTTTAACTCTGTAAGTTGAATGCACACATTGAAGACCGCTCTGTTAGGTAGCTCCGTTTCGGTTTTAGAAGCAGACAGTTCTCCTTACAGCATATACTCCCATTCACTGAGAAATGTCCAAACGCAGTTCTTACCAGAAACGTGTTTCTAACTCCTGAATCTAAAGGGAGATTTAACTCACTTAGCTGAACAAACGCACAGCAGAGCAGATTGAAGGATACGTTTCTTCTGTGTTTTAGGCAGAGTTTTACTGCTATTTCCTTATATGCGGGAATAGTGTTGGAAATGCCTGGAAATGACTGTTTTGAGATCTCTCCACAGAAAGCGTTTCCAGTCTTCCCCTTCAACACACGAGTTTAACTCTCTAAGTTGAATGCACACGTTGAAGACCGTTCTGTTAGGTAGCTCCGTTTTGGTTTTAGAAGCAGACAGTTCTCCTTACAGCATATACTCCCATTCACTGAGAAATGTCCAAACGCAGCTCTTACCAGAAACGTGTTTCTAACTCCTGAATCTAAAGGGAGATTTAACTCACTTAGCTGAACAAACGCACAGCAGAGCAGATTGAAGGATACGTTTCTTCTGTGTTTTAGGCAGAGTTTTACTGCTATTTCGTTATATGCGGGAATAGTGCTGAAAATGCCTGTTTTGAGATCTCTCCACAGAAAGCGTTTCAAGACTTCCCCTTCAACACACGAGTTTAACTCTGTAAGTTGAATGCACACATTGAAGACCGTTCTGTTAGGTAGCTCCGTTTTGGTTTTAGAAGCAGACAGTTCTCCTTACAGCATATACTCCCATTCACTGAGAAATGTCCAAACGCAGCTCTTACCAGAAACGTGTTTCTAACTCCTGAATCTAAAGGGAGATTTAACTCACTTAGCTGAGCAAACGCACAGCAGAGCAGATTGAAGGATACGTTTCTTCTGTGTTTTAGGCAGAGTTTTACTGCTATTTCGTTATATGCGGGAATAGTGCTGGAAATGCCTGTTTTGAGATCTCTCCACAGAAAGCGTTTCCAGACTTCCCCTTCAACACACGAGTTTAACTCTGTAAGCTGCATGCAAACACTGAAGAGCTTTCTGTTAGGTAGCTCCGTTTTGGTTTTAGAAGCAGACATTTCTCCTTACAGCGTATACTCCCATTCACTTAGAAATGTCCAAACGCAGCTCTTACCAGAAACGTGTTTCTAACTCCTGAATCTAAAGGGAGATTTAACTCACTTAGCTGAACAAGCGCACAGCAGAGCAGATTGAAGGATACGTTTCTTCTGTGTTTTAGGCAGTGTTTTACTGCTATTTCGTTATATGCGGGAATAGTGCTGGAAATGCCTGTTTTGACATCTCTCCACAGAAAGCGTTTCCAGACTTCCCCTTCAACACACGAGTTTAACTCTGTGAGTTGAATAAACACATTGAAGACCGTTCTGTTAGGTAGCTCCGTTTTGGTTTTAGAAGCAGACATTTCTCCTTACAGCATATACTCCCATTCACTGAGAAATGTCTAAACGCAGCTCTTATCAGAAACGTGTTTCTAACTCCTGAATCTAAAGGGAGATTTAACTCACTTAGCTGAACAAACGCACAGCAGAGCAGATTGAAGGATACGTTTCTTCTGTGTCTTAGGCAGAGTTTTACTGCTATTTCGTTATATGAGGGAATAGTGCTGGAAATGCCTGGAAATGCCTGTTTAGAGATCTCTCCACAGAAAGCGTTTCCAGACTTCCCCTTGAACACACGAGTTTAACTCTGTAAGTTGAATACACACATTGAATAGCGTTCTGTTAGGTAGCTCCGTTTTGGTTTTAGAAGCAGACAGTTCTCCTTACAGCATATACTCCCATTCACTGAGAAATGTCCAAACGCAGCTCTTACCAGAAACGTGTTTCTAACTCCTGAATCTAAAGGGAGATTTAACTCACTTAGCTGAACAAGCGCACAGCAGAGCAGTTTGAAGGATACGTTTCTTCTGTGTTTTAGGCAGAGTTTTACTGCTATTTCGTTATATGCGGGAATAGTGCTGGAAATGCCTGTTTTGAGATCTCTCCACAGAAAGCGTTTCCAGACATCCCCTTCAACACACGAGTTTAACTCTGTAAGTTGAATGCACACATTGAAGACCGTTCTGTTAGGTAGCTCCGTTTTGGTTTTAGAAGCAGACAGTTCTCCTTACAGCATATACTCCCATTCACTGAGAATTGTCCAAACGCAGCTCTTACCAGAAACGTGTTTCTAACTCCTGAATCTAAAGGGAGATTTAACTCACTTAGCTGAAGAAACGCACAGCAGAGCAGATTGAAGGATACGTTTCTTCTGTGTTTTAGGCAGAGTTTTACTGCTATTTCGTTATATGCGGGAATAGTGCTGGAAATGCCTGGAAATGCCTCTTTTGAGATCTCTCCACAGAAAGCGTTTCCAGACTTCCCCTTCAACACACGAGTTTAACTCTGTAAGTTGAATTCACACATTGAAGACCGTTCTGTTAGGTAGCTCCGTTTTGGTTTTAGAAGCAGACAGTTCTCCTTACAGCATATACTCCCATTCACTGAGAAATGTCAGAACGCAGCTCTTACCAGAAACGTGTTTCTAACTCCTGAATCTAAAGGGAGATTTAACTCACTTAGCTGAACAAACGCACAGCAGAGCAGATTGAAGGATACGTTTCTTCTGTGTTTTAGGCAGAGTTTTACTTCTATTTCGTTATATGCGGGAATAGTGCTGGAAATGCCTGGAAATGCCTGTTTTGAGATCTCTCCACAGAAAGCGTTTCCAGACTTCGCCTTCAACACACGAGTTTAACTCTGTAAGTTGAATGCACACATTGAAGACCGTTCTGTTAGGTAGCTCCGTTTTGGTTTTAGAAGCAGACAGTTCTCCTTACAGCATATACTCCCATTCACTGAGAAATGTCCAAACGCAGCTCTTACCAGAAACGTGTTTCTAACTCCTGAATCTAAAGGGAGATTTAACCCACTTAGCTGAACTAACGCACAGCAGAGCAGATTGAAGGATACGTTTCTTCTGGGTTTTAGGCAGAGTTTTACTGCTATTTCGTTATATGCGGGAATAGTTCTGGAAATGCCTGTTTTGAGATCTCTCCACAGAAAGCGTTTCCAGACTTCCCCTTCAACACACGAGTTTAACTCTGTAAGTTGCATGCAAACCCTGAAGAGCTTTCTGTTAGGTAGCTCAGTTTTGGTTTTAGAAGCAGACATTTCTCCTTACAGCGTATACTCCCATTCACTTAGAAATGTCCAAACGCAGCTCTTACCAGAAACGTGTTTCTAACTCCTGAATCTAAAGGGAGATTTAACTCACTTAGCTGAACAAGCGCACAGCAGAGCAGATTGAAGGATACGTTTCTTCTGTGTTTTAGGCAGAGTTTTACTGCTATTTCGTTATATGCGGGAATAGGGCTGGAAATGCCTGTTTTGACATCTCTCCACAGAAAGCGTTTCCAGACTTCCCCTTCAACACACGAGTTTAACTCTGTAAGTTGAATGAACACATTGAAGACCGTTCTGTTAGGTAGCTCCGTTTTGGTTTTAGAAGCAGACATTTCTCCTTACAGCATATACTCCCATTCACTGAGAAATGTCCAAACGCAGCTCTTACCAGAAACGTGTTTCTAACTCCTGAATCTAAAGGGAGACTTAACTCACTTAGCTGAACAAACGCACAGCAGAGCAGATTGAAGGATACGTTTCTTCTGTGTCTTAAGCAGAGTTTTACTGCTATTTCGTTATATGCGGGAATAGTGCTGGAAATGCCTGGAAATGCCTGTTTTAAGATCTCTCCACAGAAAGCGTTTCCAGACTTCCCCTTCAACACACGAGTTTAACTCTGTAAGTTGAATGCACACATTGAAGAGCGTTCTGTTAGGTAGCTCCGTTTTGGTTTTAGAAGCAGACAGTTCTCCTTACAGCATATACTCCCATTCACTGAGAAATGTCCAAACGCAGCTCTTACCAGAAACGTGTTTCTAACTCCTGAATCTAAAGGGAGATTTAACTCACTTAGCCGAACAAATGCACAGCAGAGCAGATTGAAGGACACGTTTCTTCTGTGTTTTAGGCAGAGTTTTACTGCTATTTCGTTATATGCGGGAATAGTGCTGGAAATGCCTGGAAATGCCTGTTTTGAGAACTCTCCACAGAAAGCGTTTCCAGACTTCCCCTTCAACACACGAGTTTAACTCTGTAAGTTGAATGCACACATTGAAGACCGTTCTGTTAGGTAGCTCCGTTTTGGTTTTAGAAGCAGACAGTTCTACTTACAGCATATACTCCCATTCACTGAGAAATGTCCAAACGCAGCTCTTACCAGAAACGTGTTTCTAACTCCTGAATCTAAAGGGAGATTTAACACACTTAGCTGAACAAAAGCACAGCAGAGCAGATTGAAGGATACGTTTCTTCTGTGTTTTAGGCAGAGTTTTACTGCTATTTCGTTATATGCGGGAATAGTGCTGGAAATGCCTGTTTTGAGATCTCTCCACAGAAAGCGTTTCCAGACATCCCCTTCAACACACGTGTTTAACTCTGTAAGTTGAATGCACACATTGAAGACCGTTCTGTTAGGTAGCTCCGTTTTGGTTTTAGAAGCAGACAGTTCTCCTTACAGCATATAATCCCATTCACTGAGAAATGTCCAAACGCAGCTCTTACCAGAAACGTGTTTCTAACTCCTGAATCTAAAGGGAGATTTAACTCACTTAGCTGAACAAACGCACAGCAGAGCAGATTGAAGCATACGTTTCTTCTGTGTACTAGGCAGAGTTTTACTGCTATTTCGTTATATGCGGGAATAGTGCTGGAAATGCCTGGAAATGCCTGTTTTGAGATCTCTCCACAGAAAGCGTTTCCAGACTTCCCCTTCAACACACGAGTTTAACTCTGTAAGTTGAATGCAAACACTGAAGACCGTTCTGTTAGGTAGCTCCGTTTTGGTTTTAGAAGCAGACAGTTCTCCTTACAGCGTATACTCCCATTCACTTATAAATGTCCAAACGCAACTCTTACCAGAAACGTGTTTCTAATTCCTGAATCTAAAGGGAGATTTAACTCACTTAGCTGAACAAACGCACAGCAGAGCAGATTGAAGGATACGTTTCTTCTGTGTTTTAGGCAGAGCTTTACTGCTATTTCGTTATATGCGGGAATAGTGCTGGAAATGCCTGTTTTGAGATCTCTCCACAGAAAGCGTTTCCAGACTTCCCCTTCAACACACGAGTTTAACTCTGTAAGTTGAATGCACACATTGAAGACCGTTCTGTTAGGTAGCTCCGTTTTGGTTTTAGAAGCAGACAGTTCTCCTTACAGCATATACTCCCATTCACTGAGAATTGTCCAAACGCAGCTCTTACCAGAAACGTGTTTCTAACTCCTGAATCTAAAGGGAGATTTAACTCACTTAGCTGAAGAAACGCACAGCAGAGCAGATTGAAGGATACGTGTCTTCTGTGTTTTAGGCAGAGTTATACTGCTATTTCGTTATATGCGGGAATAGTGCTGGAAATGCCTGGAAATGCCTCTTTTGAGATCTCTCCACAGAAAGCGTTTCCAGACTTCCCCTTCAACACACGAGTTTAACTCTGTAAGTTGAATGCACACATTGAAGACCGTTCTGTTAGGTAGCTCCGTTTTGGTTTTAGAAGCAGACAGTTCTCCTTACAGCATATACTCCCATTCACTGAGAATTGTCCAAACGCAGCTCTTACCAGAAACGTGTTTCTAACTCCTGAATCTAAAGGGAGATTTAACTCACTTAGCTGAACAAACGCACAGCAGAGCAGATTGAAGGATACGTTTCTTCTGTGTTTTAGGCAGAGTTTTACTGCTATTTCCTTATATGCGGGAATAGTGCTGGAAATGCCTGGAAATGCCTCTTTTGAGATCTCTCCACAGAAAGCGTTTCCAGACTTCCCCTTCAACAAACGAGTTTAACTCTGTAAGTTGAATTCACACATTGAAGACCGTTCTGTTAGGTAGCTCCGTTTTGGTTTTAGAAGCAGACAGTTCTCCTTACAGCATATACTCCCATTCACTGAGAAATGTCCAAACGCAGCTCTTACCAGAAACGTGTTTCTAACTCCTGAATCTAAAGGGAGATTTAACTCACTTAGCTGAACAAACGCACAGCAGAGCAGATTGAAGGATACGTTTCTTCTGTGTTTTAGGCAGAGTTTTACTTCTATTTCGTTATATGCGGGAATAGTGCTGGAAATGCCCGGAAATGCCTGTTTTGAGATCTCTCCACAGAAAGAGTTTCCAGACTTCCCCTTCAACACACGAGTTTAACTCTGTAAGTTGAATGCACACATTGAAGACCGTTCTGTTTGGTAGCTCCGTTTTGGTTTTAGAAGCAGACAGTTCTCCTTACAGCATATACTCCCATTCACTGGGAAATGTCCAAACGCAGCTCTTACCAGAAACGTGTTTCTAACTCCTGAATCTAAAGGGAGATTTAACTCCCTTAGCTGAACAAACGCACAGCAGAGCAGATTGAAGGATACGTTTCTTCTGTGTTTTAGGCAGAGTTTTACTGCTATTTCGTTATATGCGGGAATAGTGCTGGAAATGCCTGTTTTGAGATCTCTCCACAGAAAGCGTTTCCAGACTTCATCTTCAACACACGAGTTTAACTGTGTAAGTTGAATGCACACATTGAAGACCGTTCTGTTAGGTAGCTCCGTTTTGGTTTTAGAAGCAGACAGTTCTCCTTATAGCATATATTCCCATTCACTGAGAAATGTCCAAACGCAGCTCTTACCAGAAACGTGTTTCTAACTCCTGAATCTAAAGGGAGATTTAACTCACTTAGCTGAACATAGGCACAGCAGAGCAGATTGAAGGATACGTTTCTTCTGTGTTTTAGGCAGAGTTTTACTGCTATTTCGTTATATGCGGGAATAGTGCTGGAAATGCCTGGAAACGCCTGTTTTGAGATCTCTCCACAGAAAGCGTTTCCAGACTTCCCCTTCAACACACGAGTTTAACTCTGTAAGTTGAATGCACACATTGAAGACCGCTCTGTTAGGTAGCTCCGTTTCGGTTTTAGAAGCAGACAGTTCTCCTTACAGCATATACTCCCATTCACTGAGAAATGTCCAAACGCAGTTCTTACCAGAAACGTGTTTCTAACTCCTGAATCTAAAGGGAGATTTAACTCACTTAGCTGAACAAACGCACAGCAGAGCAGATTGAAGGATACGTTTCTTCTGTGTTTTAGGCAGAGTTTTACTGCTATTTCCTTATATGCGGGAATAGTGTTGGAAATGCCTGGAAATGACTGTTTTGAGATCTCTCCACAGAAAGCGTTTCCAGTCTTCCCCTTCAACACACGAGTTTAACTCTCTAAGTTGAATGCACACGTTGAAGACCGTTCTGTTAGGTAGCTCCGTTTTGGTTTTAGAAGCAGACAGTTCTCCTTACAGCATATACTCCCATTCACTGAGAAATGTCCAAACGCAGCTCTTACCAGAAAGGTGTTTCTAACTCCTGAATCTAAAGGGAGATTTAACTCACTTAGCTGAACAAACGCACAGCAGAGCAGATTGAAGGATACGTTTCTTCTGTGTTTTAGGCAGAGTTTTACTGCTATTTCGTTATATGCGGGAATAGTGCTGAAAATGCCTGTTTTGAGATCTCTCCACAGAAAGCGTTTCAAGACTTCCCCTTCAACACACGAGTTTAACTCTGTAAGTTGAATGCACACATTGAAGACCGTTCTGTTAGGTAGCTCCGTTTTGGTTTTAGAAGCAGACAGTTCTCCTTACAGCATATACTCCCATTCACTGAGAAATGTCCAAACGCAGCTCTTACCAGAAACGTGTTTCTAACTCCTGAATCTAAAGGGAGATTTAACTCACTTAGCTGAACAAACGCACAGCAGAGCAGATTGAAGGATACGTTTCTTCTGTGTTTTAGGCAGAGTTTTACTGCTATTTCGTTATATGCGGGAATAGTGCTGGAAATGCCTGTTTTGAGATCTCTCCACAGAAAGCGTTTCCAGACTTCCCCTTCAACACACGAGTTTAACTCTGTAAGTTGAATAAACACATTGAAGACCGTTCTGTTAGGTAGCTCCGTTTTGGTTTTAGAAGCAGACATTTCTCCTTACAGCATATACTCCCATTCACTGAGAAATGTCTAAACGCAGCTCTTATCAGAAACGTGTTTCTAACTCCTGAATCTAAAGGGAGATTTAACTCACTTAGCTGAACAAACGCACAGCAGAGCAGATTGAAGGATACGTTTCTTCTGTGTCTTAGGCAGAGTTTTACTGCTATTTCGTTATATGAGGGAATAGTGCTGGAAATGCCTGGAAATGCCTGTTTAGAGATCTCTCCACAGAAAGCGTTTCCAGACTTCCCCTTGAACACACGAGTTTAACTCTGTAAGTTGAATGCACACATTGAATAGCGTTCTGTTAGGTAGCTCCGTTTTGGTTTTAGAAGCAGACAGTTCTCCTTACAGCATATACTCCCATTCACTGAGAAATGTCCAAACGCAGCTCTTACCAGAAACGTGTTTCTAACTCCTGAATCTAAAGGGAGATTTAACTCACTTAGCCGAACAAAGGCACAGCAGAGCAGATTGAAGGATACGTTTCTTCTGTGTTTTAGGCAGAGTTTTACTGCTATTTCGTTATATGCGGGAATAGTGCTGGAAATGCCTGGAAATGCCTGTTTTGAGAACTCTCCACAGAAAGCGTTTCCAGACTTCCCCTTCAACACACGAGTTTAACTCTGTAAGTTGAATGCACACATTGAAGACCGTTCTGTTAGGTAGCTCCGTTTTGGTTTTAGAAGCAGACAGTTCTCCTTACAGCATATACTCCCATTCACTGAGAAATGTCCAAACGCAGCTCTTACCAGAAACGTGTTTCTAACTCCTGAATCTAAAGGGAGATTTAACTCACTTAGCTGAACAAGCGCACAGCAGAGCAGTTTGAAGGATACGTTTCTTCTGTGTTTTAGGCAGAGTTTTACTGCTATTTCGTTATATGCGGGAATAGTGCTGGAAATGCCTGTTTTGAGATCTCTCCACAGAAAGCGTTTCCAGACATCCCCTTCAACACACGAGTTTAACTCTGTAAGTTGAATGCACACATTGAAGACCGTTCTGTTAGGTAGCTCCGTTTTGGTTTTAGAAGCAGACAGTTCTCCTTACAGCATATACTCCCATTCACTGAGAATTGTCCAAACGCAGCTCTTACCAGAAACGTGTTTCTAACTCCTGAATCTAAAGGGAGATTTAACTCACTTAGCTGAAGAAACGCACAGCAGAGCAGATTGAAGGATACGTTTCTTCTGTGTTTTAGGCAGAGTTTTACTGCTATTTCGTTATATGCGGGAATAGTGCTGGAAATGCCTGGAAATGCCTCTTTTGAGATCTCTCCACAGAAAGCGTTTCCAGACTTCCCCTTCAACACACGAGTTTAACTCTGTAAGTTGAATTCACACATTGAAGACCGTTCTGTTAGGTAGCTCCGTTTTGGTTTTAGAAGCAGACAGTTCTCCTTACAGCATATACTCCCATTCACTGAGAAATGTCAGAACGCAGCTCTTACCAGAAACGTGTTTCTAACTCCTGAATCTAAAGGGAGATTTAACTCACTTAGCTGAACAAACGCACAGCAGAGCAGATTGAAGGATACGTTTCTTCTGTGTTTTAGGCAGAGTTTTACTTCTATTTCGTTATATGCGGGAATAGTGCTGGAAATGCCTGGAAATGCCTGTTTTGAGATCTCTCCACAGAAAGCGTTTCCAGACTTCCCCTTCAACACACGAGTTTAACTCTGTAAGTTGAATGCACACATTGAAGACCGTTCTGTTAGGTAGCTCCGTTTTGGTTTTAGAAGCAGACAGTTCTCCTTACAGCATATACTCCCATTCACTGAGAAATGTCCAAACGCAGCTCTTACCAGAAACGTGTTTCTAACTCCTGAATCTAAAGGGAGATTTAACTCACTTAGCTGAACAAACGCACAGCAGAGCAGATTGAAGGATACGTTTCTTCTGTGTTTTAGGCAGAGTTTTACTGCTATTTCGTTATATGCGGGAATAGTGCTGGAAATGCCTGTTTTGAGATCTCTCCACAGAAAGCGTTTCCAGACTTCCCCTTCAACACACGAGGTTAACTCTGTAAGTTGAATGCACACATTGAAGACCGTTCTGTTAGGTAGCTCCGTTTTGGTTTTAGAAGCAGACAGTTCTCCTTACAGCATATACTCCCATTCACTGAGAAATGTCCAAACGCAGCTCTTACCAGAAACGTGTTTCTAACTCCTGAATCTAAAGGGAGATTTAACACACTTAGCTGAACAAACGCACAGCAGAGCAGATTGAAGGATACGTTTCTTCTGTGTTTTAGGCAGAGTTTTACTTCTATTTCATTATATGCGGGAATAGTGCTGGAAATGCCTGGAAATGCCTGTTTTGAGATCTCTCCACAGAAAGCGTTTCCAGACTTCCCCTTCAACACACGAGTTTAACTCTGTAAGTTGAATGCACACATTGAAGACCGTTCTGTTAGGTTGCTCCGTTTTGGTTTTAGAAGCAGACAGTTCTCCTTACAGCATATACTCCCATTCACTGAGAAATGTCCAAACGCAGCTCTTACCAGAAACGTGTTTCTAACTCCTGAATCTAAAGGGAGATTTAACTCACTTAGCTGAACAAACGCACAGCAGAGCAGATTGAAGCATACGTTTCTTCTGTGTATTAGGCAGAGTTTTACTGCTATTTCGTTATATGCGGGAATAGTGCTGGAAATGCCTGGAAATGCCTGTTTTGAGATCTCTCCACAGAAAGCGTTTCCAGACTTCCCCTTCAACACACGAGTTTAACTCTGTAAGTTGAATGCAAACACTGAAGACCGTTCTGTTAGATAGCTCCGTTTTGGTTTTAGAAGCAGACAGTTCTCCTTACACCGTATACTCCCATTCACTTAGAAATGTCCAAACGCAGCTCTTACCAGAAACGTGTTTCTAACTCCTGAATCTAAGGGGAGATTTAACTCACGTAGCTGAACAAACGCACAGCAGAGCAGATTGAAGGATACGTTTCTTCTGTGTTTTAGGCAGAATTTTACTGCTATTTCGTTATATGCGGGAATAGTGCTGGAAATGCCTGTTTTGAGATCTCTCCACAGAAAGCGTTTCCAGACTTCCCCTTCAACACACGAGTTTAACTCTGTAAGTTGAATGCACACATTGAAGACCGTTCTGTTAGGTAGCTCCGTTTTGGTTTTAGAAGCAGACAGTTCTCCTTACAGCATATACTCCCATTCACTGAGAAATGTCCAAACACAGCTCTTACCAGACACGTGTTTCTAACTCCTGAATCTAAAGGGAGATTTAACTCACATAGATGAACAAACGCACAGCAAAGAAGATTGAAGGATACGTTTCTTCTGTGTTTAGGCAGAGTTTTACTGCTATTTCTTTATATGCGGGAATAGTGCTGGAAATGCCTGGAAATGCCTCTTTTGAGATCTCTCCACAGAAAGCGTTTCCAGACTTCCCCTTCAACACACGAGTTTAACTCTGTAAGTTGAATGCACACATTGAAGACCGTTCTGTTAGGTAGCTCCGTTTTGGTTTTAGAAGCAGACAGTTCTCCTTACAGCATATATTTCCATTCACTGAGAACTGTCCAAACGCAGCTCTTACCAGAAACGTGTTTCTAACTCCTGAATCTAAAGGGAGATTTAATTCACTTAGCTGAACAAAGGCACAGCAGAGCAGATTGAAGGATAAGTTTCTTCTGTGTTTTAGGCAGAGTTTTACTGCTATTTCGTTATATCCGGGAATAGTGCTGGAAATGCCTGGAAATGCCTGTTTTGAGATCTCTCCACAGAAAGCTTTTCCAGACTTCCCCTTCAACACACGAGTTTAACTCTGTAAGTTGAATGCACACATTGAAGACCGTTCTGTTAGGTAGCTCCGTTTTGGTTTTAGAAGCAGACAGTTCTCCTTACAGCATATACTCCCATTCACTGAGAAATGTCCAAACGCAGCTCTTACCAGAAACGTGTTTCTAACTCCTGAATCTAAAGGGAGATTTAACTCACTTAGCTGAACAAACGCACAGCAGAGCAGATTGAAGCATACGTTTCTTCTGTGTATTACGCAGAGTTTTACTGCTATTTCGTTATATGCGGGAATAGTGTTGGAAATGCCTGGAAATGCCTGTTTTGAGATCTCTCCACAGAAAGCGTTTCCAGACTTCCACTTCAACATACGAGTTTAACTCTGTAAGTTGAATGCAAACACTGAAGACCGTTCTGTTAGGTAGCTCCGTTTTGGTTTTAGAAGCAGACAGTTCTCCTTACAGCGTATACTCCCATTCACTTAGAAATGTCCAAACGCAGCTCTTACCAGAAACGTGATTCCAACTCCTGAATCTAAAGGGAGATTTAACTCACTTAGCTGAACAAACGCACAGCAGAGCAGATTGAAGGATACGTTTCTTCTGTGTTTTAGGCAGAGTTTTACTGCTATTTCGTTATATGCGGGAATAGTGCTGGAAATGCCTGGAAATGCCTGTTTTGAGATCTCTCCACAGAAAGCGTTTCCAGACTTCCCCTTCAACACACGAGTTTAACTCTGTAAGTTGAATGCACACATTGAAGACCGTTCTGTTAGGTAGCTCCGTTTTGGTTTTAGAAGCAGACAGTTCTCCTTACAGCATATACTCCCATTCACTGAGAAATGTCCAAACGCAGCTCTTACCAGAAACGTGTTTCTAACTCCTGAATCTAAAGGGAGATTTAACACACTTAGCTGAACAAACGCACAGCAGAGCAGATTGAAGGATACGTTTCTTCTGTGTTTTAGGCAGAGTTTTACTTCTATTTCATTTTATGCGGGAATAGTGCTGGAAATGCCTGGAAATGCCTGTTTTGAGATCTCTCCACAGAAAGCGTTTCCAGACTTCATCTTCAACACACGAGTTTAACTCTGTAAGTTGAATGCACACATTGAAGACCGTTCTGTTAGGTTGCTCCGTTTTGGTTTTAGAAGCAGACAGTTCTCCTTACAGCATATACTCCCATTCACTGAGAAATGTCCAAACGCAGCTCTTACCAGAAACGTGTTTCTAACTCCTGAATCTAAAGGGAGATTTAACTCACTTAGCTGAACAAACGCACAGCAGAGCAGATTGAAGCATACGTTTCTTCTGTGTATTAGGCAGAGTTTTACTGCTATTTCGTTATATGCGGGAATAGTGCTGGAAATGCCTGGAAATGCCTGTTTTGAGATCTCTCCACAGAAAGCGTTTCCAGACTTCCCCTTCAACACACGAGTTTAACTCTGTAAGTTGAATGCAAACACTGAAGACCGTTCTGTTAGATAGCTCCGTTTTGGTTTTAGAAGCAGACAGTTCTCCTTACACCGTATACTCCCATTCACTTAGAAATGTCCAAACGCAGCTCTTACCAGAAACGTGTTTCTAACTCCTGAATCTAAGGGGAGATTTAACTCACGTAGCTGAACAAACGCACAGCAGAGCAGATTGAAGGATACGTTTCTTCTGTGTTTTAGGCAGAATTTTACTGCTATTTCGTTATATGCGGGAATAGTGCTGGAAATGCCTGTTTTGAGATCTCTCCACAGAAAGCGTTTCCAGACTTCCCCTTCAACACACGAGTTTAACTCTGTAAGTTGAATGCACACATTGAAGACCGTTCTGTTAGGTAGCTCCGTTTTGGTTTTAGAAGCAGACAGTTCTCCTTACAGCATATACTCCCATTCACTGAGAAATGTCCAAACACAGCTCTTACCAGACACGTGTTTCTAACTCCTGAATCTAAAGGGAGATTTAACTCACATAGATGAACAAACGCACAGCAAAGAAGATTGAAGGATACGTTTCTTCTGTGTTTAGGCAGAGTTTTACTGCTATTTCTTTATATGCGGGAATAGTGCTGGAAATGCCTGGAAATGCCTCTTTTGAGATCTCTCCACAGAAAGCGTTTCCAGACTTCCCCTTCAACACACGAGTTTAACTCTGTAAGTTGAATGCACACATTGAAGACCGTTCTGTTAGGTAGCTCCGTTTTGGTTTTAGAAGCAGACAGTTCTCCTTACAGCATATATTCCCATTCACTGAGAACTGTCCAAACGCAGCTCTTACCAGAAACGTGTTTCTAACTCCTGAATCTAAAGGGAGATTTAATTCACTTAGCTGAACAAAGGCACAGCAGAGCAGATTGAAGGATAAGTTTCTTCTGTGTTTTAGGCAGAGTTTTACTGCTATTTCGTTATATCCGGGAATAGTGCTGGAAATGCCTGGAAATGCCTGTTTTGAGATCTCTCCACAGAAAGCTTTTCCAGACTTCCACTTCAACACACGAGTTTAACTCTGTAAGTTGAATGCACACATTGAAGACCGTTCTGTTAGGTAGCTCCGTTTTGGTTTTAGAAGCAGACAGTTCTCCTTACAGCATATACTCCCATTCACTGAGAAATGTCCAAACGCAGCTCTTACCAGAAACGTGTTTCTAACTCCTGAATCTAAAGGGAGATTTAACTCACTTAGCTGAACAAACGCACAGCAGAGCAGATTGAAGCATACGTTTCTTCTGTGTATTACGCAGAGTTTTACTGCTATTTCGTTATATGCGGGAATAGTGTTGGAAATGCCTGGAAATGCCTGTTTTGAGATCTCTCCACAGAAAGCGTTTCCAGACTTCCACTTCAACATACGAGTTTAACTCTGTAAGTTGAATGCAAACACTGAAGACCGTTCTGTTAGGTAGCTCCGTTTTGGTTTTAGAAGCAGACAGTTCTCCTTACAGCGTATACTCCCATTCACTTAGAAATGTCCAAACGCAGCTCTTACCAGAAACGTGATTCCAACTCCTGAATCTAAAGGGAGATTTAACTCACTTAGCTGAACAAACGCACAGCAGAGCAGATTGAAGGATACGTTTCTTCTGTGTTTTAGGCAGAGTTTTACTGCTATTTCGTTATATGCGGGAATAGTGCTGGAAATGCCTGGAAATGCCTGTTTTGAGATCTCTCCACAGAAAGCGTTTCCAGACTTCCCCTTCAACACACGAGTTTAACTCTGTAAGTTGAATGCACACATTGAAGACCGTTCTGTTAGGTAGCTCCGTTTTGGTTTTAGAAGCAGACAGTTCTCCTTACAGCATATACTCCCATTCACTGAGAAATGTCCAAACGCAGCTCTTACCAGAAACGTGTTTCTAACTCCTGAATCTAAAGGGAGATTTAACACACTTAGCTGAACAAACGCACAGCAGAGCAGATTGAAGGATACGTTTCTTCTGTGTTTTAGGCAGAGTTTTACTTCTATTTCATTATATGCGGGAATAGTGCTGGAAATGCCTGGAAATGCCTGTTTTGAGATCTCTCCACAGAAAGCGTTTCCAGACTTCATCTTCAACACACGAGTTTAACTCTGTAAGTTGAATGCACACATTGAAGACCGTTCTGTTAGGTTGCTCCGTTTTGGTTTTAGAAGCAGACAGTTCTCCTTACAGCATATACTCCCATTCACTGAGAAATGTCCAAACGCAGCTCTTACCAGAAACGTGTTTCTAACTCCTGAATCTAAAGGGAGATTTAACTCACTTAGCTGAACAAACGCACAGCAGAGCAGATTGAAGCATACGTTTTTTCTGTGTATTAGGCAGAGTTTTACTGCTATTTCGTTATATGCGGGAATAGTGCTGGAAATGCCTGGAAATGCCTGTTTTGAGATCTCTCCACAGAAAGCGTTTCCAGACTTCCCCTTCAACACACGAGTTTAACTCTGTAAGTTGAATGCAAACACTGAAGACCGTTCTGTTAGATAGCTCCGTTTTGGTTTTAGAAGCAGACAGTTCTCCTTACACCGTATACTCCCATTCACTTAGAAATGTCCAAACGCAGCTCTTACCAGAAACGTGTTTCTAACTCCTGAATCTAAAGGGAGATTTAACTCACGTAGCTGAACAAACGCACAGCAGAGCAGATTGAAGGATACGTTTCTTCTGTGTTTTAGGCAGAATTTTACTGCTATTTCGTTATATGCGGGAATAGTGCTGGAAATGCCTGTTTTGAGATCTCTCCACAGAAAGCGTTTCCAGACTTCCCCTTCAACACACGAGTTTAACTCTGTAAGTTGAATGCACACATTGAAGACCGTTCTGTTAGTTAGCTCCGTTTTGGTTTTAGAAACAGAGAGTTTTCCTTACAGCATATACTCCCATTCACTGAGAAATATCCAAACGCAGCTCTTACCAGAAACGTGTTTCTAACTCCTGAATCTAAAGGGAGATTTAACTCACTTAGCTGAACAAACGCACAGCAGAGCAGATTGAAGGATACGTTTCTTCTGTGTTTTAGGCAGAGTTTTACTGCTATTTCGTTATATGCGGGAAGAGTGCTGGAAATGCCTGTTTTGAGATCTCTCCACAGAAAGCGTTTCCAGACTTCCCCTTCAACACACGAGTTTAACTCTGTAAGTTGAATGCACACATTGAAGACCGTTCTGTTAGGTAGCTCCGTTTTGGTTTTAGAAGCAGACAGTTCTCCTTACAGCATATGCTCGCATTCACTGAGAAATGTCCAAACGCAGCTCTTACCAGAAACGTGTTTCTAACTCCTGAATCTAAAGGGAGGTTTAACTCACTTAGCTGAACAAACGCACAGCAGAGCAGATTGAAGGATACGTTTCTTCTGTGTTTTAGGCAGAGTTTTACTGCTATTTCTTTATATGCGGGAATAGTGCTGGAAATGCCTGTTTTGAGATCTCTCCACAGAAAGCGTTTCCAGACATCCCCTTCAACACCCGAGTTTAACTCTGTAAGTTGAATGCACACATTGAAGACCGTTCTGTTAGGTAGCTCCGTTTTGGTTTTAGAAGCAGACAGTTCTCCTTACAGCATATAATCCCATTCACTGAGAAATGTCCAAACGCAGCTCTTACCAGAAACGTGTTTCTAACTCCTGAATCTAAAGGGAGATTTAACTCACTTAGCTGAACAAACGCACAGCAGAGCAGATTGAAGCATACGTTTCTTCTGTGTATTAGGCAGAGTTTTACTGCTATTTCGTTATATGCGGGAATAGTGCTGGAAATGCCTGGAAATGCCTGTTTTGGGATATCTCCACAGAAAGCGTTTCCAGACTTCCCCTTCAACACACGAGTTTAACTCTGTAAGTTGAATGCAAACACTGAAGACCGTTCTGTTAGGTAGCTCCGTTTTGGTTTTAGAAGCAGACAGTTCTCCTTACAGCGTATACTCCCATTCACTTATAAATGTCCAAACGCAACTCTTACCAGAAACGTGTTTCTAATTCCTGAATCTAAAGGGAGATTTAACTCACTTAGCTGAACAAACGCACAGCAGAGCAGATTGAAGGATACGTTTCTTCTGTGTTTTAGGCAGAGTTTTACTGCTATTTCGTTATATGCGGGAATAGTGCTGGAAATGCCTGTTTTGCGATCTCTCCACAGAAAGCGTTTCCAGACTTCCCCTTCAACACACGAGTTTAACTCTGTAAGTTGAATGCACACATTAAAGACCGTTCTGTTAGGTAGCTCCGTTTTGGTTTTAGAAGCAGACAGTTCTCCTTACAGCATATACTCCCATTCACTGAGAATTGTCCAAACGCAGCTCTTACCAGAAACGTGTTTCTAACTCCTGAATCTAAAGGGAGATTTAACTCACTTAGCTGAAGAAACCAACAGCAGAGCAGATTGAAGGATACGTTTCTTCTGTGTTTTAGGCAGAGTTTTACTGCTATTTCGTTATATGCGGGAATAGTGCTGGAAATGCCTGGAAATGCCTATTTTGAGATCTCTCCACAGAAAGCGTTTCCAGACTTCCCCTTCAACACACGAGTTTAACTCTGTAAGTTGAATGCACACATTGAAGACCGTTCTGTTAGGTAGCTCCGTTTTGGTTTTAGAAGCAGACAGTTCTCCTTACAGCATATACTCCCATTCACTGAGAATTGTCCAAACGCAGCTCTTACGAGAAACGTGTTTCTAACTCCAGAATCTAAAGGGAGATTTAACTCATTTAGCTGAACAAACGCACAGCAGAGCAGATTGAAGGATACGTTTCTTCTGTGTTTAGGCAGAGTTTTACTGCTATTTCGTTATATGCGGGAATAGTGCTGGAAATGCCTGGAAATGCCTCTTTTGAGATCTCTCCAGAGAAAGCGTTTCCAGACTTCCCCTTCAACACACGAGTTTAACTCTGTAAGTTGAATTCACACATTGAAGACCGTTCTGTTAGGTAGCTCCGTTTTGGTTTTAGAAGCAGACAGTTCTCCTTACAGCATATACTCCCATTCACTGAGAAATGTCCAAACGCAGCTCTTACCAGAAACGTGTTTCTAACTCCTGAATCTAAAGGGAGATTTAACTCACTTAGCTGAACAAACGCACAGCAGAGCAGATTGAAGGATACGTTTCTTCTGTGTTTTAGGCAGAGTTTTACTGCTATTTCGTTATATGCGGGAATAGTGCTGGAAATGCCTGGAAATGCCTGTTTTGAGATCTCTCCGCAGAAAGCGTTTCCAGACTTCCTCTTCAACACACGAGTTTAACTCTGTAAGTTGAATGCACACATTGAAGACCGTTCTGTTAGGTAGCTCCGTTTTGGTTTTAGAAGCAGACAGTTCTCCTTACAGCATATACTCCCATTCACTGAGAAATGTCCAAACGCAGCTCTTACCAGAAACGTGTTTCTAACTCCTGAATCTAAAGGGAGACTTAACTCACTTAGCTGAACAAACGCACAGCAGAGCAGATGGAAGGATACGTTTCTTCTGTGTTTTAGGCAGAGTTTTACTGCTATTTCGTTATATGCGGGAATAGTGCTGGAAATGCCTGTTTTGAGATCTCTCCACAGAAAGCGTTTCCAGACTTCCCCTTCAGCACACGAGTTTAACTCTGTAAGTTGAATGCACACATTGAAGACCGTTCTGTTAGGTAGCTCCGTTTTGGTTTTAGAAGCAGACAGTTCTCCTTACAGCATATACTCCCATTCACTGAGAATTGTCCAAACGCAGCTCTTTCCAGAAACGTGTTTCTAACTCCTGAATCTAAAGGGAGATTTAACTCACTTAGCTGAACAAACGCACAGCAGAGCAGATTGAAGGATACGTTTCTTCTGTGTGTTAGGCAGAGTTTTACTGCTATTTCGTTATATGTGGGAATAGTGCTGGAAATGCCTGGAAATGCCTCTTTTGAGATCTCTCCACACAAAGCGTTTCCAGACTTCCCCTTCAACACACGAGTTTAACTCTGTACGTTGAATTCACACATTGAAGACCGTTCTGTTAGGTAGCTCCGTTTTGGTTTTAGAAGCAGACAGTTCTCCTTACAGCATATACTCCCATTCGCTTAGAAATGTCCAAACGCAGCCCTTACCAGAAACGTGTTTCTAACTCCTGAATCTAAAGGGAGATTTAACTCACTTAGCTGAACAAACGCACAGCAGAGCAGATTGAAGGATACGTTTCTTCTGTGTTTTAGGCAGAGTTTTACTGCTATTTCTTTATATGCGGGAATAGTGCTGGAAATGCCTGGAAATACCTGTTTTGAGATCGCTCCACAGAAAGCGTTTCCAGACTTCTCCTTCAACACACAAGTTTAACTCTGTAAGTTGAATGCACACATTGAAGACCGTTCTGTTAGGTAGCTCCGTTTTGGTTTTAGAAGCAGACAGTTCTCCTTACAGCATATATTCCCATTCACTGAGAAATGTCCAAACGCAGCTCTTACCAGAAACGTGTTTCTAATTCCTGAATCTAAAGGGAGATTTAATTCACTTAGCTGAACAAAGGCACAGCAGAGCAGATTGAAGGATACGTTTCTTCTGTGTTTTATGCAGAGTTTTACTGCTATTTCGTTATATGCGGGAATAGTGCTGGAAATGCCTGGAAATGCCTGTTTTGAGATCTCTCCACAGAAAGCTTTTCCAGACTTCCCCTTCAACACACGAGTTTAACTCTGTAAGTTGAATGCACACATTGAAGACCGTTCTGTTAGGTAGCTACGTTTTGGTTTTAGAAGCAGACAGTTCTCCTTACAGCATATACTCCCATTCACTGAGAAATTTCCAAACGCAGCTCTTACCAGAAACGTGTTTCTAACTCCTGAATCTAAAGGGAGATTTAACTCACTTAGCTGAACAAACGCACAGCAGAGCAGATTGAAGCATACGTTTCTTCTGTGTATTAGGCAGAGTTTTACTGCTATTTCGTTATATGCGGGAATAGTGTTGGAAATGCCTGGAAATGCCTGTTTTGGGATCTCTCCACAGAAAGCGTTTCCAGACTTCCACTTCAACATACGAGTTTAACTCTGTAAGTTGAATGCAAACACTGAAGACCGTTCTGTTAGGTAGCTCCGTTTTGGTTTTAGAAGCAGACAGTTCTCCTTACAGCGTATACTCCCATTCACTTAGAAATGTCCAAACGCAGCTCTTAGCAGAAACGTGTTTCCAACTCCTGAATCTAAAGGGAGATTTAACTCACTTAGCTGAACAAAGGCACAGCAGAGCAGATTGAAGGATACGTTTCTTTTGTGTTTTAGGCATAGTTTTACTGATATATCGTTATATGCGGGAATAGTGATGGAAATGCCTGTTTTGAGATCTCTCCACAGAAAGCGTTTCCAGGCGTCCCCTTCAACACACGAGTTTAACTCTATAAGTTGAATGCACACGTTGAAGACCGTTCTGTTAGGTAGCTCCGTTTTGGTTTTAGAAGCAGACAGTTCTCCTTACACCATATACTCCCATTCACTGAGAAATGTCCAAACGCAGCTCTTACCAGAAACGTGTTTCTAACTCCTGAATCTAAAGGGAGATTTCACTCACTTAGCTGAACAAACGCACAGCAGAGCAGATTGAAGGATACGTTTCTTCTGTGTTTTAGGCAGAGTTTTACTGCTATTTAGTTATATGCGGGAATAGTGCTAGAAATGCCTGGAAATGCCTGTTTTGAGATCTCTCCACAGAAAGCGTTTCCAGACTTCCCCTTCAACACACGAGTTTAACTCTGTAAGTTGAATGCACACATTGAAGAGCGTTCTGTTAGGTAGCACCGTTTTGGTTTTAGAAGCAGACAGTTCTCCTTACAGCATATACTCGCATTCACTGAGAAATGTACAAACACAGCTCTTACCAGAAACGTGTTTCTAACTCCTGAATCTAAAGGGAGATTTAACTCACTTAGCTGAACAAACGCACAACAGAGCAGATTGAAGGATACGTTTCTTCTGTGTTTTAGGCAGAGTTTTACTGCTATTTCGTTATATGCGGGAATAGTGCTGGAAATGCCTGTTTTGAGATCTCTCCACAGAAAGCGTTTCCAGACTTCCCCTACAACACACGAGTTTAACTGTGTAAGTTGAATGCACACATTGAAGACCGTTCTGTTAGGTAGCTCCGTTTTGGTTTTAGAAGCAGACAGTTCTCCTTACAGCATATATTCCCATTCACTGAGAAATGTCCAAACGCAGCTCTTACCAGAAACGTGTTTCTAACTCCTGAATCTAAAGGGAGATTTAACTCACTTAGCTGAACAAAGGCACAGCAGAGCAGATTGAAGGATACGTTTCTTCTGTGTTTTAGGCAGAGTTTTACTGCTATTTCGTTATATGCGGGAATAGTGCTGGAAATGCCTGTTTTGAGATCTCTCCACAGAAAGCGTTTCTAGACTTCCCCTTCAACACACGAGTTTAACTCTGTAAGTTGAATGCACACATTGAAGACCGTTCTGTTAGGTAGCTCCGTTTTGGTTTTAGAAGCAGACAGTTCTTCTTACACCATATACTCCCATTCACTGAGAAATGTCCAAACGCAGCTCTTACCAGAAACGTGTTCCTAACTCCTGAATCTAAAGGGAGATTTAACTCACTTAGCTGAACAAACGCACAGCAGAGCAGATTGAAGGATACGTTTCTTCTGTGTTTTAGGGAGAGTTTTACTGCTATTTCCTTATATGCGGGAATAGTGCTGGAAATGCCTGGAAATGCCTGTTTTGAGATCTCTCCACAGAAAGCGTTTCCAGACTTCCCCTTCCACACGCGAGTTTAACTCTGTAAGTTGAATGCACACATTAAAGACCGTTCTGTTAGGTAGCTCCGTTTTGGTTTTAGAAGCAGACAGTTCTCCTTAGAGCATATACTCCCATTCACTGAGAAATGTCCAAACGCAGCCCTTACCAGAAACGTGCTTCTAACTCCTGAATCTAAAGGGAGATTTAACTAACTTAGCTGAACAAACGCACAGCAGAGCAGATTGAAGCATACGTTTCTTCTGTGTATTAGGCAGAGTTTTACTGCTATTTCTTTATATGCGGGAATAGGGCTGGAAATGCCTGGAAATGCCTGTTTTGAGATCTCTCCACAGAAAGCGTTTCCAGACTTCCCCTTCAACACACGAGATTAACTCTGTAAGTTGAATGCAAACACTGAAGACCGTTCTGTTAGATAGCTCCGTTTTGGTTTTAGAAACAGACAGTTCTCCTTACAGCGTATACTCATATTCACTTAGAAATGTCCAAACGCAGCTCTTACCAGAAACGTGTTTCTAACTCCTGAATCTAAAGGGAGATTTAACTCACTTAGCTGAACAAACGCACAGCAGAGCAGATTGAAGGATATGTTTCTTCTGTGTTTTAGGCAGAGTTTTACTGCTATTTCGTTATATGCGGGAATAGTGCTGGAAATGCCTGTTTTGAGATCTCTCCACAGAAAGCGTTTCCAGACTTCCCCTTCAACACACGAGTTTAACTCTGTAAGTTGAATGCACACATTGAAGACCGTTCTGTTAGGTAGCTCCGTTTTGGTTTTAGAAGCAGACAGTTCTTCTTACAGCATATACTCCCATTCACTGAGAAATGTCCAAACGCAGCTCTTACCAGAAACGTGTTTCTAACTCCTGAATCTAAAGGGAGATTTAACTCACTTAGCTGAACAAACGCACAGCAGAGCAGATTGAAGGATACGTTTCTTCTGTGTTTTAGGCAGAGTTTTACTGCTATTTCTTTATATGCGGGAATAGTGCTGGAAATGCCTGGAAATACCTGTTTTGAGATCTCTCCACAGAAAGCGTTTCCAGACTTCCCCTTCAACACACGAGTTTAACTCCGTAAGTTGAATGCACACATTGAAGACCGTTCTGTTAGGTAGCTCCGTTTTGGTTTTAGAAGCAGACAGTTCTCCTTACAGCATATATTCCCATTCACTGAGAAATGTCCAAAAGCAGCTCTTACCAGAAACGTGTTTCTAACTCCTGAATCTAAAGGGAGATTTAATTCACTTAGCTGAACAAAGGCACAGCAGAGCAGATTGAAGGATACGTTTCTTCTGTGTTTTAGGCAGAGATTTACTGCTATTTCGTTATATGCGGGAATAGTGCTGGAAATGCCCGGAAATGCCTGTTTTGAGATCTCTCCACAGAAAGCGTTTCCAGACTTCCCCTTCAACACACGAGTTTAACTCTGTAAGTTGAATGCACACATTGAAGACCGTTCTGTTAGGTAGCTCCGTTTTGATTTTAGAAGCAGACAGTTCTCCTTACAGCATATACTCGCATTCACTGAGAAATGTCCAAACGCAGCTCTTACCAGAAACGTGTTTCTAACTCCTGAATCTAAAGGGAGATTTAACTCACTTAGCTGAACAAACGCACAGCAGAGCAGATTGAAGGATACGTTTCTTCTGTGTTTTAGGCAGAGTTTTACTGCTATTTCGTTATATGCGGGAATAGTGCTGGAAATGCCTGTTTTGAGATCTCTCCACAGAAAGCGTTTCCAGACTTCCCCTTCAACACACGAGTTTAACTCTGTAAGTTGAATGCACATATTGAAGAGCGTTCTGTTAGGTAGCTCCGTTTTGGTTTTAGAAGCAGACAGTTCTCCTTACAGCATATACTCCCATTCACTGGGAAATGTCCAAACGCAGCTCTTACCAGAAACGTGTTTCTAACTCCTGAATCTAACGGGAGATTTAACTCACTTAGCCGAAAAAACGCACAGCAGAGCAGATTGAAGGATACGTTTCTTCTGTGTTTTAGGCAGAGTTTTACTGCTATTTCGTTATATGCGGGAATAGTGCTGGAAATGCCTGGAAATGCCTGTTTTGAGATCTCTCCACAGAAAGCGTTTCCAGACTTCCCCTTCAACACACGAGTTTAACTCTGTAAGTTGAATGCACACATTGAAGACCGTTCTGTTAGGTAGCTCCGTTTTGATTTTAGAAGCAGACAGTTCTCCTTACAGCATATACTCGCATTCACTGAGAAATGTCCAAACGCAGCTCTTACCAGAAACGTGTTTCTAACTCCTGAATCTAAAGGGAGATTTAACTCACTTAGCTGAACAAACGCACAGCAGAGCAGATTGAAGGATACGTTTCTTCTGTGTTTTAGGCAGAGTTTTACTGCTATTTCGTTATATGCGGGAATAGTGCTGGAAATGCCTGGAAATGCCTGTTTTGAGATCTCTCCACAGAAAGCGTTTCCAGACTTCCCCTTCAACACACGAGTTTAACTCTGTAAGTTGAATGCACACATTGAAGACCATTCTGTTAGGTAGCTCCGTTTTGGTTTTAGAAGCAGACAGTTCTCCTTACAGCATACACTCCCATTCACTGAGAAATGTCCAAACGCAGCCCTTACCTGAAACGTGTTTCTAACTCCTTAATCTAAAGGGAGATTTAACTCACTTAGCTGAACAAACGCACAGCAGAGCAGATTGAAGGATACGTTTCTTCTGTGTTTTAGGCAGAGATTTACTGCTATTTCGTTATATGCGGGAATAGTGCTGGAAATGCCCGGAAATGCCTGTTTTGAGATCTCTCCACAGAAAGCGTTTCCAGACTTCCCCTTCAACACACGAGTTTAACTCTGTAAGTTGAATGCACACATTGAAGACCGTTCTGTTAGGTAGCTCCGTTTTGGTTTTAGAAGCAGACAGTTCTCCTTACAGTATATACTCGCATTCACTGAGAAATGTCCAAACGCAGCTCTTACCAGAAACGTGTTTCTAACTCCTGAATCTAAAGGGAGATTTAACTCACTTAGCTGAACAAACGCACAGCAGAGCAGATTGAAGGATCCGTTTCTTCTGTGTTTTAGGCAGAGTTTTACCGCTATTTCGTTATATGCGGGAATAGTGCTGGAAATGCCTGGAAATGCCTGTTTTGAGATCTCTCCACAGAAAGCGTTTCCAGACTTCCCCTTCAACACACGAGTTTAACTCTGTAAGTTGAATGCACACATTGAAGACCATTCTGTTAGGTAGCTCCGTTTTGGTTTTAGAAGCAGACAGTTCTCCTTACAGCATATACTCCCATTCACTGAGAAATGTCCAAACGCAGCCCTTACCAGAAACGTGTTTCTAACTCCTTAATCTAAAGGGAGATTTAACTCACTTAGCTGAACAAACGCAAAGCAGAGCAGATTGAAGGATACGTTTCTTCTGTGTTTTAGGCAGAGATTTACTGCTATTTCGTTATATGCGGGAATAGTGCTGGAAATGCCCGGAAATGCCTGTTTTGAGATCTCTCCACAGAAAGCGTTTCCAGACTTCCCCTTCAACACACGAGTTTAACTCTGTAAGTTGAATGCACACATTGAAGACCGTTCTGTTAGGTAGCTCCGTTTTGATTTTAGAAGCAGACAGTTCTCCTTACAGCATATACTCCCATTCACTGAGAAATGTCCAAACGCAGCCCTTACCAGAAACGTGTTTCTAACTCCTTAATCTAAAGGGAGATTTAACTCACTTAGCTGAACAAACGCACAGCAGAGCAGATTGAAGGATACGTTTCTTCTGTGTTTTAGGCAGAGATTTACTGCTATTTCGTTATATGCGGGAATAGTGCTGGAAATGCCCGGAAATGCCTGTTTTGAGATCTCTCCACAGAAAGCGTTTCCAGACTTCCCCTTCAACACACGAGTTTAACTCTGTAAGTTGAATGCACACATTGAAGACCGTTCTGTTAGGTAGCTCCGTTTTGATTTTAGAAGCAGACAGTTCTCCTTACAGCATATACTCGCATTCACTGAGAAATGTCCAAACGCAGCTCTTACCAGAAACGTGTTTCTAACTCCTGAATCTAAAGGGAGATTTAACTCACTTAGCTGAACAAACGCACAGCAGAGCAGATTGAAGAATACGTTTCTTCTGTGTTTTAGGCAGAGTTTTACTGCTATTTCGTTATATGCGGGAATAGTGCTGGAAATGCCTGTTTTGAGATCTCTCCACAGAAAGCGTTTCCAGACTTGCCCTTCAACACACGAGTTTAACTCTGTAAGTTGAATGCACATATTGAAGAGCGTTCTGTTAGGTAGCTCCGTTTTGGTTTTAGAAGCAGACAGTTCTCCTTACACCATATACTCCCATTCACTGAGAAATGTCCAAACGCAGCTCTTACCAGAAACGTGTTTCTAACTCCTGAATCTAAAGGGAGATTTAACACACTTAGCTGAACAAACGCACAGCAAAGCAGATTGAAGGATACGTTTCTTCTGTGTTTTAGGCAGAGATTTACTGCTATTTCGTTATACGCGGGAATAGTGCTGGAAATGCCCGGAAATGCCTGTTTTGAGATCTCTCCACAGAAAGCGTTTCCAGACTTCCCCTTCAACACACGTGTTTAACTCTGTAAGTTGAATGCACACATTGAAGACCGTTCTGTTAGGTAGCTCCGTTTTGATTTTAGAAGCAGACAGTTCTCCTTACAGCATATACTCGCATTCACTGAGAAATGTCCAAACGCAGCTCTTACCAGAAACGTGTTTCTAACTCCTGAATCTAAAGGGAGATTTAACTCACTTAGCTGAACAAACGCACAGCAGAGCAGATTGAAGGATACGTTTCTTCTGTGTTTTAGGCAGAGTTTTACTGCTATTTCGTTATATGCGGGAATAGTGCTGGAAATGCCTGTTTTGAGATCTCTCCACAGAAAGCGTTTCCAGACTTCCCCTTCAACACACGAGTTTAACTCTGTAAGTTGAATGCACATATTGAAGAGCGTTCTGTTAGGTAGCTCCGTTTTGGTTTTAGAAGCAGACAGTTCTCCTTACACCATATACTCCCATTCACTGAGAAATGTCCAAACGCAGCTCTTACCAGAAACGTGTTTCTAACTCCTGAATCTAAAGGGAGATTTAACACACTTAGCTGAACAAACGCACAGCAAAGCAGATTGAAGGATACGTTTCTTCTGTGTTTTAGGCAGAGTTTTACTGCTATTTAGTTATATGCGGGAATAGTGCTGGAAATGCCTGGAAATGCCTGTTTTGAGATCTCTCCACAGAAAGCGTTTCCAGACTTCCCCTTCAACACACGAGTTTAACTCTGTAAGTTGAATGCACACATTGAAGAGCGTTCTGTTAGGTAGCTCCGTTTTGGTTTTAGAAGCAGACAGTTCTCCTTACAGCATATACTCCCATTCACTGAGAAATGTCCAAACGCAGCTCTTACCAGAAACGTGTTTCTAACTCCTGAATCTAAAGGGAGATTTAACTCACTTAGCCGAAAAAACGCACAGCAGAGCAGATTGAAGGATACGTTTCTTCTGTGTTTTAGGCAGAGTTATACTGCTATTTCGTTATATGCGGGAATAGTGCTGGAAATGCCTGGAAATGCCTGTTTTGAGATCTCTCCACAGAAAGCGTTTCCAGACTTCCCCTTCAACACACGAGTTTAACTATGTAAGTTGAATGAACACATTGAGGACCGTTCTGTTAGGTAGATCCGTTTTGGTTTTAGAAGCAGACAGTTCTCCTTACAGCATATACTCCCATTCACTGAGAAATGTCCAAACGCAGCTCTTATCAGAAACGTGTTTCTAACTCCTGAATCTAAAGGGAGATTTAACTCACTTAGCTGAACAAACGCACAGCAGAGCAAATTGAAGGATACGTTTCTTTTGTGTTTTAGGCAGAGTTTTACTGCTATTTCGTTATATGCGGGAATAGTGCTGGAAATGCCTGGAAATGCCTGTTTTGAGATCTCTCCACAGAAAGCGTTTCCAGACTTCCCCTTCAACACACGAGTTTAACTCTGTAAGTTGAATGCACACATTGAAGACCATTCTGTTAGGTAGCTCCGTTTTGGTTTTAGAAGCAGACAGTTCTCCTTACAGCATATACTCCCATTCACTGAGAAATGTCCAAACGCAGCCCTTACCAGAAACGTGTTTCTAACTCCTTAATCTAAAGGGAGATTTAACTCACTTAGCTGAACAAACGCACAGCAGAGCAGATTGAAGGATACGTTTCTTCTGTGTTTTAGGCAGAGATTTACTGCTATTCCGTTATATGCGGGAATAGTGCTGGAAATGCCCGGAAATGCCTGTTTTGAGATCTCTCCACAGAAAGCGTTTCCAGACTTCCCCTTCAACACACGAGTTTAACTCTGTAAGTTGAATGCACACATTGAAGACCGTTCTGTTAGGTAGCTCCGTTTTGGTTTTAGAAGCAGACAGTTCTCCTTACAGTATATACTCGCATTCACTGAGAAATGTCCAAACGCAGCTCTTACCAGAAACGTGTTTCTAACTCCTGAATCTAAAGGGAGATTTAACTCACTTAGCTGAACAAACGCACAGCAGAGCAGATTGAAGGATCCGTTTCTTCTGTGTTTTAGGCAGAGTTTTAGTGCTATTTCGTTATATGCGGGAATAGTGCTGGAAATGCCTGGAAATGCCTGTTTTGAGATCTCTCCACAGAAAGCGTTTCCAGACTTCCCCTTCAACACACGAGTTTAACTCCGTAAGGTGAATGCACACATTGAAGACCATTCTGTTAGGTAGCTCCGTTTTGGTTTTAGAAGCAGACAGTTCTCCTTACAGCATATACTCGCATTCACTGAGAAATGTCCAAACGCAGCCCTTACCAGAAACGTGTTTCTAACACCTTAATCTAAAGGGAGATTTAACTCACTTAGCTGAACAAACGCACAGCAGAGCAGATTGAAGGATACGTTTCTTCTGTGTTTTAGGCAGAGATTTACTGCTATTTCGTTATATGCGGGAATAGTGCTGGAAATGCCCGGAAATGCCTGTTTTGAGATCTCTCCACAGAAAGCGTTTCCAGACTTCCCCTTCAACACACGAGTTTAAATCTGTAAGTTGAATGCACACATTGAAGACCGTTCTGTTAGGTAGCTCCGTTTTGGTTTTAGAAGCAGACAGTTCTCCTTACAGCATATACTCGCATTCACTGAGAAATGTCCAAACGCAGCTCTTACCAGAAACGGGTTTCTAACTCCTGAATCTAAAGGGAGATTTAACTCACTTACCTGAACAAACCCACAGCAGAGCAGATTGAAGGATACGTTTCTTCTGTGTTTTATGCAGAGTTTTACTGCTATTTCGTTTTATGCGGGAATAGTGCTGGAAATGCCTGTTTTGAGATCTCTCCACAGAAAACGTTTCCAGACTTCCCCTTCAACACACGAGTTTAACTCTGAAAGTTAAATGCACACATTGAAGACCGTTCTCTTAGGTAGCTCCGTTTTGGTTTTAGAAGCAGACAGTTCTCCTTACAGCATATACTCCCATTCACTGAGAAATGTCCAAACGCAGCTCTTACCAGAAACGTGTTTCTAACTCCTGAATCTAAAGGGAGATTTAACTCACTTAGCTGAACAAACGCACAGCAGAGCAGATTGAAGCATACGATTCTTCTGTGTATTAGGCAGAGTTTTACTGCTATTTCGTTATATGCGGGAATAGTGCTGGAAAGCCTGGAAATCCCTGTTTTGAGATCTCTCCACAGAAAGCGTTTCCAGATTTCCCCTTCAACACACGAGTTTAACTCTGTAAGTTGAATGCAAACACTGAAGACCGTTCTGTTAGGTAGATCCGTTTTGGTTTTAGAAGCAGACAGTTCTCCTTACAGTGTATACTCCCATTCACTTAGAAATGTCCAAACGCAGCTCTTACCAGAAACGTGTTTCTAACTCCTGAATCTAAAGTGAGATTTAACTCACTTAGCTGAACAAACGCACAGCAGAGCAGATTGAAGGATACGTTTCTTCTGTGTTTTAGGCAATTTTACTGCTATTTCGTTAAATGCGGGAATAGTGCTGGAAATGCCTGTTTTGAGATCTCTCCACAGAAAGCTTTTCCAGACTTCCCCTTCAACACACGAGTTTAACTCTGTAAGTTGAATGCACACATTGAAGACCGTTCTGTTAGGTAGCTCCGTTTTGGTTTTAGAAGCAGACAGTTCTCCTTACAGCATATACTCCCATTCACTGAGAAATGTCCAAACGCAGCTCTTACCAGAAACGTGTTTCTAACTCCTGAATCTAAAGGGAGATTTAACTCACTTAGCTGAACAAACGCACAGCAGAGCAGATTGAAGGATACGTTTCTTCTGTGTTTTAGGCAGAGTTTTACTGCTATTTCTTTATATGCGGGAATAGTGCTGGAAATGCCTGGAAATGCCGGTTTTGAGATCTCTCCACAGAAAGCGTTTCCAGACTTCCCCTTCAACACACGAGTTTTACTCTGTAAGTTGAATGCACACATTGAAGACCGTTCTGTTAGGTGGCTCCATTTTGGTTTTAGAAGCAGACAGTTCTCCTTACAGCATATATTCCCATGCACTGAGAAATGTCCAAACGCAGCTCTTACCAGAAATGTGTTTCTAACTCCTGAATCTAAAGGGAGATTTAACTCACTTAGCTGAACAAAGGCACAGCAGAGCAGATTGAAGGATACGTTTCTTCTGTGTTTTAGGCAGAATTTTACTGCTATTTCGTTATATGCGGGAATAGTGCTGGAAATCCCTGGAAATTCCTGTTTTGAGATCTCTCCACAGAAAGCGTTTCCAGACTTCCCCTTCAACACACGAGTTTAACTCTGTAAGTTGAATGCACACATTGAAGACCGCTCCGTTAGGTAGCTCCGTTTCGGTTTTAGAAGCAGACACTTCTCCTTACAGCATATACTCCCATTCAATGAGAAATGTCCAAACGCAGCTCTTACCAGAAACGTGTTTCTAACTCCTGAATCTAAAGGGAGATTTAACACACTTAGCTGAACAAACGCACAGCAAAGCAGATTGAAGGATACGTTTCTTCTGTGTTTTAGGCAGAGTTTTACTGCTATTTAGTTATATGCGGGAATAGTGCTGGAAATGCCTGGAAATGCCTGTTTTGAGATCTCTCCACAGAAAGCGTTTCCAGACTTCCCCTTCAACACACGAGTTTAACTCTGTAAGTTGAATGCACACATTGAAGAGCGTTCTGTTAGGTAGCTCCGTTTTGGTTTTAGAAGCAGACAGTTCTCCTTACAGCATATAATCCCATTCACTGAGAAATGTCCAAACGCAGCTCTTACCAGAAACGTGTTTCTAACTCCTTAATCTAAAGGGAGATTTAACTCACTTAGCTGAACAAACGCACAGCAGAGCAGATTGAAGGATACGTTTCTTCTGTGTTTTAGGCAGAGATTTACTGCTATTTCGTTATATGCGGGAATACTGCTGGAAATGCCCGGAAATGCCTGTTTTGAGATCTCTCCACAGAAAGCGTTTCCAGACTTCCCCTTCAACACACGAGTTTAACTCTGTAAGTTGAATGCACACATTGAAGACCATTCTGTTAGGTAGCTCCGTTTTGGTTTTAGAAGCAGACAGTTCTCCTTACAGTATATACTCGCATTCACTGAGAAATGTCCAAACGCAGCTCTTACCAGAAACGTGTTTCTAACTCCTGAATCTAAAGGGAGATTTAACTCACTTAGCTGAACAAACGCACAGCAGAGCAGATTGAAGGATCCGTTTCTTCTGTGTTTTAGGCAGAGTTTTACTGCTATTTCGTTATATGCGGGAATAGTGCTGGAAATTCCTGGAAATGCCTGTTTTGAGATCTCTCCACAGAAAGCGTTTCCAGACTTCCCCTTCAACACACGAGTTTAACTCTGTAAGTTGAATGCACACATTGAAGACCATTCTGTTAGGTAGCTCCGTTTTGGTTTTAGAAGCAGACAGTTCTCCTTACAGCATATACTCCAATTCACTGAGAAATGTCCAAACGCAGCCCTTACCAGAAACGTGTTTCTAACACCTTAATCTAAAGGGAGATTTAACTCACTTAGCTGAACAAACGCACAGCAGAGCAGATTGAAGGATACGTTTCTTCTGTGTTTTAGGCAGAGATTTACTGCTATTTCGTTATATGCGGGAATAGTGCTGGAAATGCCCGGAAATGCCTGCTTTGAGATCTCTCCACAGAAAGAGTTTCCAGACTTCCCCTTCAACACACGAGTTTAACTCTGTAAGTTGAATGCACACATTGAAGACCGTTCTGTTAGGTAGCTCCGTTTTGGTTTTAGAAGCAGACAGTTCTCCTTACAGCATATACGCGCATTCACTGAGAAATGTCCAAACGCAGCTCTTACAAGAAACGTGTTTCTAACTCCTGAATCTAAAGGGAGATTTAACTCACTTACCTGAACAAACCCACAGCAGAGCAGATTGAAGGATACGTTTCTTCTGTGTTTTAGGCAGAGTTTTAGTGCTATTTCTTTATATGCGGGAATAGTGCTGGAAATGCCTGTTTTGAGATCTCTCCACAGAAAACTTTTCCAGACTTCCCCTTCAACACACGAGTTTAACTCTGAAAGTTAAATGCACACATTGAAGACCGTTCTCTTACGTAGCTCCGTTTTGGTTTTAGAAGCAGACAGTTGTCCTTACAGCATATACTCCCATTCACTGAGAAATGTCCAAACGCAGCTCTTACCAGAAACGTGTTTCTAACTCCTGAATCTAAAGGGAGATTTAACTCACTTAGCTGAACAAACGCACAGCAGAGCAGATTGAAGCATACGATTCTTCTGTGTATTAGGCAGAGTTTTACTGCTATTTCGTTATATGCGGGAATAGTGCTGGAAAGCCTGGAAATGCCTGTTTTGAGATCTCTCCACAGAAAGCGTTTCCAGACTTCCCCTTCAACACACGAGTTTAACTCTGTAAGTTGAATGCAAACACTGAAGACCGTTCTGTTAGGTAGATCCGTTTTGGTTTTAGAAGCAGACAGTTCTCCTTACAGTGTATACTCCCATTCACTTAGAAATGTCCAAACGCAGCTCTTACCAGAAACGTGTTTCTAACTCCTGAATCTAAAGTGAGATTTAACTCACTTAGCTGAACAAACGCACAGCAGAGCAGATTGAAGGATACGTTTCTTCTGTGTTTTAGGCAGAGTTTTACTGCTATTTCGTTAAATGCGGGAATAGTGCTGGAAATGCCTGTTTTGAGATCTCTCCACAGAAAGCGTTTCCAGACTTCCCCTTCAACACACGAGTTTAACTCTGTAAGTTGAATGCACACATTGAAGACCGTTCTGTTAGGTAGCTCCGTTTTGGTTTTAGAAGCAGACAGTTCTCCTTACAGCATATACTCCCATTCACTGAGAAATGTCCAAACGCAGCTCTTACCAGAAACGTGTTTCTAACTCCTGAATCTAAAGGGAGATTTAACTCACTTAGCTGAACAAACGCACAGCAGAGCAGATTGAAGGATACGTTTCTTCTGTGTTTTAGGCAGAGTTTTACTGCTATTTCTTTATATGCGGGAATAGTGCTGGAAATGCCTGGAAATGCCGGTTTTGTGATCTCTCCACAGAAAGCGTTTCCAGACTTCCCCTTCAACACACGAGTTTTACTCTGTAAGTTGAATGCACACATTGAAGACCGTTCTGTTAGGTAGCTCCATTTTGGTTTTAGAAGCAGACAGTTCTCCTTACAGCATATATTCCCATGCACTGAGAAATGTCCAAACGCAGCTCTTACCAGAAACGTGTTTCTAACTCCTGAATCTAAAGGGAGATTTTACTCACTTAGCTGAACAAACGCACAGCAGAGGAGATTGAAGGATACGTTTCTTCTGTGTTTTAGGCAGAGATTTACTGCTATTTCGTTATATGCGGGAATAGTGCTGGAAAGGTTGGAAATGCCTGTTTTGAGGGCTCTCCACAGAAAGCGTTACCAGACTTCCCATTCAACACACCAGTTTAACTCTGTAAGTTGAATGCACACATTGAAGACCGTTCTGTTAGGTAGCTCCGTTTTGGTTTTAGAAGCAGACAGTTCTCCTTACAGCATATACTCAAATTCACTGAGAATTGTCCAAACGCAGCTCTTACCAGAAACGTGTTTCTAACTCCTGAATCTAAAGGGAGATTTAACTCACTTAGCTGAACAAACGCACAGCAGAGCAGATTTAAGGATACGTTTCTTCTGTGTTTTAGGCAGAGTTTTACTGCTATTTCGTTATATGAGGGAATAGTGCTGGAAATGCCTGTTTTGAGATCTCTCCACCGAAAGCGTTTCCAGACTTCCCCTTCAACACACGTGTTTAACTCTGTAAGTTGAATGCACACATTGAAGACCGTTCTGTTAGGTAGCTCCGTTTTGGTTTTAGAAGCAGACAGTTCTCCTTACAGCATATACTCCCATTCACTGAGAAATGTCCAAACGCAGCTGTTACCAGAAACGTGTTTCTAACTCCTGAATCTAAAGGGAGATTTAACTCACTTAGCTGAACAAACGCACAGCAGAGCAGATTGAAGGATACGTTTCTTCTGTGTTTTAGGCAGAGATTTACTGCTATTTCGTTATATGCGGGAATAGTGCTGGAAAGGCCTGGAAATGCCTGTTTTGAGGTCTCTCCACAGAAAGCGTTTCCAGACTTCCCCTTCAACACATGAGTTTATCTCTGTAATTTGAAAGCACACATTGAAGACCGTTCTGTTAGGTAGCTCAGTTTTGGTTTTAGAAGCAGACAGTTCTCCTTACAGCATATACTCCCATTCACTGAGAATTGTCCAAACGCAGCTCTTACCAGAAACGTGTTTCTAACTCCTGAATCTAAAGGGAGATTTAACTCACTTAGCTGAACAAACGCACAGCAGAGCAGATTGAAGGATACGTTTCTTCTGTGTTTTAGGCAGAGTTTTACTGCTATTTCGTTATATGCGGGAATAGTGCTGGAAATGCCTGGAAATGCCTGTTTTGAGATCTCTCCACAGAAAGCGTTTCCAGACTTCCCCTTCAACACACCAGTTTAACTCTGTAAGTTGAATGCACACGTTGAAGACCGTTCTGTTAGGTAGCTCCGTTTTGGTTTTAGAAGCAGACAGTTCCCCTTACAGCATATACTCCAATTCACTGAGAAATGTCCAAACGCAGCTCTTACCAGAAACGTGTTTCTAACTCCTGAATCTAAAGGGAGATTTAACTCACTTAGCTGAACAAACGCACAGCAGAGCAGATTGAAGGATACGTTTCTTCTGTGTTTTAGGCAGAGTTTTACTGCTATTTCTTTATATGCGGGAATGGTGCTGGAAATGCCTGGAAATGCCTGTTTTGAGATCTCTCCACAGAAAGCGTTTCCAGACTTCCCCTTCAACACACGAGTTTAACTCTGTAAGTTGAATGCACACATTGAAGACCGTTCTGTTAGGTAGCTCCGTTTTGGTTTTAGAAGCAGACAGTTCTCCTTATAGCATATACTCCCATTCACTGAGAAATGTCCAAACGCAGCTCTTACCAGAAACGTGTTTCTAACGCCTGAATCTAAAGGGAGATGTAACTCACTTAGCTGAACAAACGCACAGCAGAGCAGTTTGAAGGATACGTTTCTTCTGTGTTTTAGGCAGAGTTTTACTGCTATTTCGTTATATGCGGGAATAGTGCTGGAAATGCCTGTTTTGAGATCTCTCCACAGAAAGCCTTTCCAGACTTCCCCTTCAACACACGAGTTTAACTCTGTAAGTTGAATGCACACATTGAAGACCGTTCTGTTAGGTAGCTCCGTTTTGGTTTTAGAAGCAGACAGTTCTCCTTAGAGCATATACTCCCATTCACTGAGAAATGTCCAAACGCATCTTTTACCAGAAACGTGTCTCTAACTCCTGAATCTAAAGGGAGATTTAACTCACTTAGCTGAACAAACGCACAGCAGAGCAGATTGAAGGATACGTTTCTTCTGTGTTTTAGGCAGAGTTTTACTGCTATTTCGTTATATGCGGGAATAGTGCTGGAAATGCCTGGAAATGCCTGTTTTGAGATCTCTCCACAGAAAGCGTTTCCAGACTTCCCCTTCAACACACGAGTTTAACTCTGTAAGTTGAATGCACACGTTGAAGACCGTTCTGTCAGGTAGCTCCGTTTTGGTTTTAGAAGCAGACAGTTCTCCTTACAGCATATACTCCCATTCACTGAGAAATGTCCAAACGCAGCTCTTACCAGAAACGTGTTTCTAACTCCTGAATCTAAAGGGAGATTTAACTCACTTAGCTGAACAAACGCACAGCAGAGCAGATTGAAGGATACGTTTCTTCTGTGTTTTAAGCAGAGTTTTACTGCTATTTCGTTATATGCGGGAATAGTGCTGGAAATGCCTGGAAATGCCTGTTTTGAGATCTCTCCACAGAAAGCGTTTCCAGACTTCCCATTCAACACACGAGTTTACCTCTGTAAGTTGAATGCACACATTGAAGACCGTTCTGTTAGGTAGCTCCGTTTTGGTTTTAGAAGCAGACAGTTCTCCTTACAGCATATACTCCCATTCACTGAGAAATGTCCAAACGCAGCTCTTACCAGAAACGTGTTTCTAACTCCTGAATCTAAAGGGAGATTTAACTCACTTAGCTGAACAAACGCACAGCAGAGCAGATTGAAGCATACGTTTCTTCTGTGTATTAGGCAGAGTTTTACTGCTATTTCGTTATATGCGGGAATAGTGCTGGAAATGCCTGTTTTGAGATCTCTCCACAGAAAGCGTTTCCAGACTTCCCATTCAACACACGAGTTTAACTCTGTAAGTTGAATGCACACATTGAAGACCGTTCTGTTAGGTAGCTCCGTTTTGGTTTTAGAAGCAGACAGTTCTCCTTACAGCATATAATCCCATTCTCTGAGAAATGTCCAAACGCAGCTCTTACCAGAAACGTGTTTCTAACTCCGGAATCTAAAGGGAGATTAAACTTACTTAGCTGAACAAAGGCACAGCAGAGCAGATTGAAGGATACGTTTCTTCTGTGTTTTAGGCAGAGTTTTACTGCTATTTCGTTATATGCGGGAATAGTGCTGGAATGGCCTGGAAATGCCTGTTTTGAGGTCTCTCCACAGAAAGCGTTTCCAGACTTCCCCTTCAACACACGAGTTTAACTCTGTAAGTTGAATGCAGACATTGAAGACCGTTCTGTTAAGTAGCTCCGTTTTGGTTTTAGAAGAATACAGTTCTCCTTACAGCATATACTCCCATTCACTGAGAATTGTCCAAACGCAGCTCTTACCAGAAACGTGTTTCTAACTCCTGAATCTAAAGGGAGATTTAACTCACTTAGCTGAACAAACGCACAGCAGAGCAGATTGAAGGATACGTTTCTTCTGTGTTTTAGGCAGAGTTTTACTGCTATTTCGTTATATGCGGGAATAGTGCTGGAAATGCCTGGAAATGCCTGTTTTGAGATCTCTCCACAGAAAGCGTTTCCAGACTTCCCCTTCAACACACGAGTTTAACTCTGTAAGTTGAATGCAAACACTGAAGACCGTTCTGTTAGATAGCACCGTTTTGGTTTTAGAAGCAGACAGTTCTCCTTACAGCGTATACTCCCATTCACTGAGAAATGTCCAAACGCAGTTCTTACCAGAAACGTGTTTCTAACTCCTGAATCTAAAGGGAGATGTAACTCACTTAGCTGAACAAACGCACAGCAGAGCAGATTGAAGGATACGTTTCTTGTGTGTTTTAGGCAGAGTTTTACTGCTATTTCGTTATATGCGGGAATAGTGCTGGAAATGCCTGTTTTGAGATCTCTCCACAGAAAGCGTTTCCAGACTTCCCCTTCAACACACGAGTTTAACTCTGTAAGTTGAATGCACACATTGAAGACCGTTCTGTTAGGTAGCTCCGTTTTGGTTTTAGAAGCAGACAGTTCTCCTTACAGCATATACTCCCATTCACTGAGAAATGTCCAAACGCAGCTCTTACCAGAAACGTGTTTCTAACTCCTGAATCTAAAGGGAGATTTAACTCACTTAGCTGAACAAACGCACAGCAGAGCAGATTGAAGGATACGTTTCTTCTGTGTTTTAGGCAGAGATTTACTGCTATTTCGTTATATGCGGGAATAGTGCTGGAAAGGCCTGGAAATGCCTGTTTTGAGGTCTCTCCACAGAAAGCGTTTCCAGACTACCCCTTCAACACACGAGTTTAACTCTGTAGGTTGAATGCACACATTGAAGACCGTTCTGTTAGGTAGCTCCGTTTTGGTTTTAGAAGCAGACAGTTCTCCTTACAGCATATACTCCCATTCACTGAGAAATGTCCAAACGCAGCTGTTACCAGAAACGTGTTTCTAACTCCTGAATATAAAGGGAGATTTAACTCACTTAGCTGAACAAACGCACAGCAGAGCAGATTGAAGGATACGTTTCTTCTGTGTTTTAGGCAGAGATTTACTGCTATTTCGTTATATGCGGGAATAGTGCTGGAAAGGCCTGGAAATGCCTGTTTTGAGGTCTCTCCACAGAAAGCGTTTCCAGACTTCCCCTTCAACACACGAGTTTAACTCTGTAAGTTGAAAGCACACATTGAAGACCGTTCTGTTAGGTAGCTCAGTTTTGGTTTTAGAAGCAGACAGTTCTCCTTACAGCAAATACTCCCATTCACTGAGAATTGTCCAAACGCAGCTCTTACCAGAAACGTGTTTCTAAGTCCTGAATCTAAAGGGAGATTTAGGTCACTTAGCTGAACAAACGCACAGCAGAGCAGATTGAAGGATACGATTCTTCTGTGTTTTAGGCAGAGTTTTACTGCTATTTCGTTATATGCGGGAATAGTGCTGGAAATGCCTGTTTTGAGATCTCTCCACAGAAAGCGTTTCCAGATTTCCCTTCAACACACGAGTTTAACTCTGTACGTTGAATGCACACATTGAAGACCGTTCTGTTAGGTAGCTCCGTTTTGGTTTTAGAAGCAGACAGTTCTCCTTACAGCATATACTCCCATTCACTGAGAAATGTCCAAACGCAGCTCTTACCAGAAACGTGTTTCTAACTCCTGAATCTAAAGGGAGATTTAACACACTTAGCTGAACAAACGCTCAGCAGAGCAGATTGAAGGATACGTTTCTTCTGTGTTTTAGGCAGAGATTTACTGCTATTTCGTTATATGCGGGAATAGTGCTGGAAAGGCCTGGAAATGCCTGTTTTGAGGTCTCTCCACAGAAAGCGTTTCCAGACTTCCCCTTCAACACACGAGTTTAACTCTGTAAGTTGAATGCACACATTGAAGACCGTTCTGTTAGGTAGCTCCGTTTTGGTTTTAGAAGCAGACAGTTCTCCTTACAGCATATACTCAAATTCACTGAGAATTGTCCAAACGCAGCTCTTACCAGAAACGTGTTTCTAACTCCTGAATCTAAAGTGAGATTTAACTCACTTAGCTGAACAAACGCACAGCAGGGCAGATTGAAGGATACGTTTCTTCTGTGTTTTAGGCAGAGTTTTACTGCTATTTCGTAATATGCGGGAATACTGCTGGTAATGCCTGTTTTGAGGTCTCTCCACAGAAAGCGTTTCCAGACTTCCCCTTCAACACACGTGTTTAACTCTGTAAGTTGAATGCACACATTGAAGACCGTTCTGTTAGGTAGCTCCGTTTTGGTTTTAGAAGCAGACAGTTCTCCTTACAGCATATACTCCCATTCACTGAGAAATGTCCAAACGCAGCTCTTACCAGAAACGTGTTTCTAACTCCTGAATCTAAAAGGAGATTTAACTCACTTAGCTGAACAAACGCACAGCAGAGCAGATTGAAGGATACGTTTCTTCTGTGTTTTAGGCAGAGTTTTACTGCTATTTCGTTATATGCGGGAATAGTGCTGGAAATGCCTGGAAATGCCTGTTTTGAGATCTCTCCACAGAAAGCGTTTCCAGACTTCCCCTTCAACACACGAGTTTAACTGTGTAAGTTGAATGCACACATTGAAGACCGTTCTGTTAGGTAGCTCCGTTTTGGTTTTAGAAGCAGACAGTTCTCCTTACAGCATATACTCCCATTCACTGAGAATTGTCCAAACGCAGCTCTTACCAGAAACGTGTTTCTAACTCCTGAATCTAAAGGGAGATTTAACTCACTTAGCTGAACAAACGCACAGCAGAGCAGATTGAAGGATACGTTTCTTCTGTGTTTTAGGCAGAGTTTTACTGCTATTTCGTTATATGCGGGAATAGTGCTGGAAATGCCTGGAAATGCCTGTTTTGAGATCTCTCCACAGAAAGCGTTTCCAGACTTCCCCTTCAACACACGAGTTTAACTCTGTAAGTTGAATGCACACGTTGAAGACCGTTCTGTTAGGTAGCTCCGTTTTGGTTTTAGAAGCAGACAGTTCTCCTTACAGCATATACTCCCATTCACTGAGAAATGTCCAAACGCAGCTCTTACCAGAAACGTGTTTCTAACTCCTGAATCTAAAGGGAGATTTAACTCACTTAGCTGAACAAACGCACAGCAGAGCAGATTGAAGGATACGTTTCTTCTGTGTTTTAGGCAGAGTTTTACTGCTATTTCGTTATATGCGGGAATAGTGCTGGAAATGCCTGGAAATGCCTGTTTTGAGATCTCTCCACAGAAAGCGTTTCCAGACTTCCCCTTCAACACACGAGTTTACCTCTGTAAGTTGAATGCACACATTGAAGACCGTTCTGTTAGGTAGCTCCGTTTTGGTTTTAGAAGCAGACAGTTCTCCTTAAAGCATATACTCCCATTCACTGAGAAATGTCCAAACGCAGCTCTTACCAGAAACGTGTTTCTAACTCCTGAATCTAAAGGGAGATTTAACTCACTTAGCTGAACAAACGCACAGCAGAGCAGATTGAAGCATACGTTTCTTCTGTGTATTAGGCAGAGTTTTACTGCTATTTCGTTATATGCGGGAATAGTGCTGGAAATGCCTGTTTTTAGATATCTCCACAGAAAGCGTTTCCAGACTTCCCATTCAACACACGAGTTTAACTCTGTAAGTTGAATGCACACATTGAAGACCGTTCTGTTAGGTAGCTCCGTTTTGGTTTTAGAAGCAGACAGTTCTCCTTACAGCATATACTTTCATTCTCTGAGAAATGTCCAAACGCAGCTCTTACCAGAAACGTGTTTCTAACTCCGGAATCTAAAGGGAGATTAAACTTACTTAGCTGAACAAAGGCACAGCAGAGCAGATTGAAGGATACGTTTCTTCTGTGTTTTAGGCAGAGTTTTACTGCTATTTCGTTATATGCGGGAATAGTGCTGGAATGGCCTGGAAATGCCTGTTTTGAGGTCTCTCCACAGAAAGCGTTTCCAGACTTCCCCTTCAACACACGAGTTTAACTCTGTAAGTTGAATGCAGACATTGAAGACCGTTCTGTTAGGTAGCTCCGTTTTGGTTTTAGAAGAATACAGTTCTCCTTACAGCATATACTCCCATTCACTGAGAATTGTCCAAACGCAGCTCTTACCAGAAACGTGTTTCTAACTCCTGAATCTAAAGGGAGATTTAACTCACTTAGCTGAACAAACGCACAGCAGAGCAGATTGAAGGATACGTTTCTTCTGTGTTTTAGGCAGAGTTTTACTGCTATTTCGTTATATGCGGGAATAGTGCTGGAAATGCCTGGAAATGCCTGTTTTGAGATCTCTCCACAGAAAGCGTTTCCAGACTTCCCCTTCAACACACGAGTTTAACTCTGTAAGTTGAATGCAAACACTGAAGAAAGTTCTGTTAGATAGCACCGTTTTGGTTTCAGAAGCAGACAGTTCTCCTTACAGCGTATACTCCCATTCACTGAGAAATGTCCAAACGCAGTTCTTACCAGAAACGTGTTTCTAACTCCTGAATCTAAAGGGAGATGTAACTCACTTAGCTGAACAAACGCACAGCAGAGCAGATTGAAGGATACGTTTCTTCTGTGTTTTAGGGAGAGTTTTACTGCTATTTCGTTATATGCGGGAATAGTGCTGGAAATGCCTGTTTTGAGATCTCTCCACAGAAAGCGTTTCCAGACTTCCCCTTCAACACACGAGTTTAACTCTGTAAGTTGAATGCACACATTGAAGACCGTTCTGTTAGGTAGCTCCGTTTTGGTTTTAGAAGCAGACAGTTCTCCTTACAGCATATACTCCCATTCACTGAGAAATGTCCAAACGCAGCTCTTACCAGAAACGTGTTTCTAACTCCTGAATCTAAAGGGAGATTTAACTCACTTAGCTGAACAAACGCACAGCAGAGCAGATTGAAGGATACGTTTCTTCTGTGTTTTAGGCAGAGATTTACTGCTATTTCGTTATATGCGGGAATAGTGCTGGAAAGGCCTGGAAATGCCTGTTTTGAGGTCTCTCCACAGAAAGCGTTTCCAGACTACCCCTTCAACACACGAGTTTAACTCTGTAGGTTGAATGCACACATTGAAGACCGTTCTGTTAGGTAGCTCCGTTTTGGTTTTAGAAGCAGACAGTTCTCCTTACAGCATATACTCCCATTCACTGAGAAATGTCCAAACGCAGCTGTTACCAGAAACGTGTTTCTAACTCCTGAATATAAAGGGAGATTTAACTCACTTAGCTGAACAAACGCACAGCAGAGCAGATTGAAGGATACGTTTCTTCTGTGTTTTAGGCAGAGATTTACTGCTATTTCGTTATATGCGGGAATAGTGCTGGAAAGGCCTGGAAATGCCTGTTTTGAGGTCTCTCCACAGAAAGCGTTTCCAGACTTCCCCTTCAACACACGAGTTTAACTCTGTAAGTTGAAAGCACACATTGAAGACCGTTCTGTTAGGTAGCTCAGTTTTGGTTTTAGAAGCAGACAGTTCTCCTTACAGCATATACTCCCATTCACTGAGAATTGTCCAAACGCAGCTCTTACCAGAAACGTGTTTCTAAGTCCTGAATCTAAAGGGAGATTTAGGTCACTTAGCTGAACTAACGCACAGCAGAGCAGATTGAAGGATACGATTCTTCTGTGTTTTAGGCAGAGTTTTACTGCTATTTCGTTATATGCGGGAATAGTGCTGGAAATGCCTGTTTTGAGATCTCTCCACAGAAAGCGTTTCCAGACTTTCCCTTCAACACACGAGTTTAACTCTGTACGTTGAATGCACACATTGAAGACCGTTCTGTTAGGTAGCTCCGTTTTGGTTTTAGAAGCAGACAGTTCTCCTTACAGCATATACTCCCATTCACTGAGAAATGTCCAAACGCAGCTCTTACCAGAAACGTGTTTCTAACTCCTGAATCTAAAGGGAGATTTAACTCACTTAGCTGAACAAACGCACAGCAGAGCAGATTGAAGGATACGTTTCTTCTGTGTTTTTGGCAGAGTTTTACTGCTATTTCGTTATATTCGGGAATAGTGCTGGAAATGCCTGGAAATGCCTGTTTTGAGATCTCTCCACAGAAAGCGTTTCCAGACTTCCCCTTCAACACACGAGTTTAACTCTGTAAGTTGAATGCACACATTGAAGACCGTTCTGTTAGGTAGCTCCGTTTTGGTTTTAGAAGCAGACGGTTCTCCTTACAGCATATACTCCCATTCACTGAGAAATGTCCAAACGCAGCTCTTACCAGAAACGTGTTTCTAACTCCTGAATCTATAGGGAGATTTAACTCACTTAGCTGAACAAAGGCACAGCAGAGCAGATTGAAGGATACGTTTCTTCTGTGTTTTAGGCAGAGTTTTACTGCTATTTCGCTATATGCGGGAATAGTGCTGGAAACGCCTGGAAATGCCTGTTTTGAGATCTCTCCACAGAAAGCGTTTCCAGACTTCCCCTTCAACACACGAGTTTAACTCTGTAAGTTGAATGCACACATTGAAGACCGTTCTGTTAGGTAGCTCCGTTTTGGTTTTAGAAGCAGACAGTTCTCCTTACAGCATATACTCCCATTCACTGAGAAATGTCCAAACGCAGCTCTTACCAGAAACGTGTTTCTAACTCCTGAATCTAAAGGGAGATTTAACTCACTTAGCTGAACAAACGCACAGCAGAGCAGATTGAAGGATACGTTTCTTCTGTGTTTTAGGCAGAGATTTACTGCTATTACGTTATATGCGGGAATAGTGCTGGAAAGGCCTGCAAATGCCTGTTTTGAGGTCTCTCCACAGAAAGCGTTTCCAGACTTCCCCTTCAACACACGAGTTTAACTCTGTAAGTTGAAAGCACACATTGAAGACCGTTCTGTTAGGTAGCTCAGTTTTGGTTTTAGAAGCAGACAGTTCTCCTTACAGCATATACTCCCATTCACTGAGAATTGTCCAAACGCAGCTCTTACCAGAAACGTGTTTCTAACTCCTGAATCTAAAGGGAGATTTAGGTCACTTAGCTGAACAAACGCACAGCAGAGCAGATTGAAGGATACGATTCTTCGGTGTTTTAGGCAGAGTTTTACTGCTATTTCGTTATATGCGGGAATCGTGCTGGAAATGCCTGTTTTGAGATCTCTCCACAGAAAGCGTTTCCAGACTTCCCCTTCAACAAACAAGTTTAACTCTCTACGTTGAATGCACACATTGAAGACCGTTCTGTTAGATAGCTCCGTTTTGGTTTTAGAAGCAGACAGTTCTCCTTACAGCATATACTCCCATTCACTGAGAAATGTCCAAACGCAGCTCTTACCAGAAACATGTTTCTAACTCCTGAATCTAAAGGGAGATTTAACTCACTTAGCTGAACAAACGCACAGCAGAGCAGATTGAAGGATAAGTTTCTTCTGTGTTTTAGGCAGAGTTTTACTGCTATTTCGTTATATGCGGGAATAGTGCTGGAAATGCCTGGAAATGCCTGTTTTGAGATCTCTCCACAGAAAGCGTTTCCAGACTTCCCCTTCAACACACGAGTTTAACTCTGTAAGTTGAATGCACACATTGAAGACCGTTCTGTTAGGTAGCTCCGTTTTGGTTTCAGAAGCAGACAGTTCTCCTTACAGCATATACTCCCATTCACTGAGAAATGTCCAAACGCAGCTCTTACCAGAAACGTGTTTCTAACTCCGGAATCTAAAGGGAGATTAAACTTACTTAGCTGAACAAAGGCACAGCAGAGCAGATTGAAGGATACGTTTCTTCTGTGTTTTAGGCAGAGTTTTACTGCTATTTCGTTATATGCGGGAATAGTGCTGGAATGGCCTGGAAATGCCTGTTTTGAGGTCTCTCCACAGAAAGCGTTTCCAGACTTCCCCTTCAACACACGAGTTTAACTCTGTAAGTTGAATGCAGACATTGAAGACCGTTCTGTTAGGTAGCTCCGTTTTGGTTTTAGAAGAATACAGTTCTCCTTACAGCATATACTCCCATTCACTGAGAATTGTCCAAACGCAGCTCTTACCAGAAACGTGTTTCTAACTCCTGAATCTAAAGGGAGATTTAACTCACTTAGCTGAACAAACGCACAGCAGAGCAGATTGAAGGATACGTTTCTTCTGTGTTTTAGGCAGAGTTTTACTGCTATTTCGTTATATGCGGGAATAGTGCTGGAAATGCCTGGAAATGCCTGTTTTGAGATCTCTCCACAGAAAGCGTTTCCAGACTTCCCCTTCAACACACGAGTTTAACTCTGTAAGTTGAATGCAAACACTGAAGACCGTTCTGTTAGATAGCACCGTTTTGGTTTCAGAAGCAGACAGTTCTCCTTACAGCGTATACTCCCATTCACTGAGAAATGTCCAAACGCAGTTCTTACCAGAAACGTGTTTCTAACTCCTGAATCTAAAGGGAGATGTAACTCACTTAGCTGAACAAACGCACAGCAGAGCAGATTGAAGGATACGTTTCTTCTGTGTTTTAGGGAGAGTTTTACTGCTATTTCGTTATATGCGGGAATAGTGCTGGAAATGCCTGTTTTGAGATCTCTCCACAGAAAGCGTTTCCAGACTTCCCCTTCAACACACGAGTTTAACTCTGTAAGTTGAATGCACACATTGAAGACCGTTCTGTTAGGTAGCTCCGTTTTGGTTTTAGAAGCAGACAGTTCTCCTTACAGCATATACTCCCATTCACTGAGAAATGTCCAAACGCAGCTCTTACCAGAAACGTGTTTCTGACTCCTGAATCTAAAGGGAGATTTAACTCACTTAGCTGAACAAACGCACAGCAGAGCAGATTGAAGGATACGTTTCTTCTGTGTTTTAGGCAGAGATTTACTGCTATTTCGTTATATGCGGGAATAGTGCTGGAAAGGCCTGGAAATGCCTGTTTTGAGGTCTCTCCACAGAAAGCGTTTCCAGACTACCCCTTCAACACACGAGTTTAACTCTGTAGGTTAAATGCACACATTGAAGACCGTTCTGTTAGGTAGCTCCGTTTTGGTTTTAGAAGCAGACAGTTCTCCTTACAGCATATACTCCCATTCACTGAGAAATGTCCAAACGCAGCTGTTACCAGAAACGTGTTTCTAACTCCTGAATATAAAGGGAGATTTAACTCACTTAGCTGAACAAACGCACAGCAGAGCAGATTGAAGGATACGTTTCTTCTGTGTTTTAGGCAGAGATTTACTGCTATTTCGTTATATGCGGGAATAGTGCTGGAAAGGACTGGAAATGCCTGTTTTGAGGTCTCTTCACAGAAAGCGTTTCCAGACTTCCCCTTCAACACACGAGTTTAACTCTGTAAGTTGAAAGCACACATTGAAGACCGTTCTGTTAGGTAGCTCAGTTTTGGTTTTAGAAGCAGACAGTTCTCCTTACAGCATATACTCCCATTCACTGAGAATTGTCCAAACGCAGCTCTTACCAGAAACGTGTTTCTAAGTCCTGAATCTAAAGGGAGATTTAGGTCACTTAGCTGAACAAACGCACAGCAGAGCAGATTGAAGGATACGATTCTTCTGTGTTTTAGGCAGAGTTTTACTGCTATTTCGTTATATGCGGGAATAGTGCTGGAAATGCCTGTTTTGAGATCTCTCCACAGAAAGCGTTTCCAGACTTTCCCTTCAACACACGAGTTTAACTCTGTACGTTGAATGCACACATTGAAGACCGTTCTGTTAGGTAGCTCCGTTTTGGTTTTAGAAGCAGACAGTTCTCCTTACAGCATATACTCCCATTCACTGAGAAATGTCCAAACGCAGCTCTTACCAGAAACGTGTTTCTAACTCCTGAATCTAAAGGGAGATTTAACTCACTTAGCTGAACAAACGCACAGCAGAGCAGATTGAAGGATACGTTTCTTCTGTGTTTTTGGCAGAGTTTTACTGCTATTTCGTTATATTCGGGAATAGTGCTGGAAATGCCTGGAAATGCCTGTTTTGAGATCTCTCCACAGAAAGCGTTTCCAGACTTCCCCTTCAACACACGAGTTTAACTCTGTAAGTTGAATGCACACATTGAAGACCGTTCTGTTAGGTAGCTCCGTTTTGGTTTTAGAAGCAGACGGTTCTCCTTACAGCATATACTCCCATTCACTGAGAAATGTCCAAACGCAGCTCTTACCAGAAACGTGTTTCTAACTCCTGAATCTATAGGGAGATTTAACTCACTTAGCTGAACAAAGGCACAGCAGAGCAGATTGAAGGATACGTTTCTTCTGTGTTTTAGGCAGAGTTTTACTGCTATTTCGCTATATGCGGGAATAGTGCTGGAAACGCCTGGAAATGCCTGTTTTGAGATCTCTCCACAGAAAGCGTTTCCAGACTTCCCCTTCAACACACGAGTTTAACTCTGTAAGTTGAATGCACACATTGAAGACCGTTCTGTTAGGTAGCTCCGTTTTGGTTTTAGAAGCAGACAGTTCTCCTTACAGCATATACTCCCATTCACTGAGAAATGTCCAAACGCAGCTCTTACCAGAAACGTGTTTCTAACTCCTGAATCTAAAGGGAGATTTAACTCACTTAGCTGAACAAACGCACAGCAGAGCAGATTGAAGGATACGTTTCTTCTGTGTTTTAGGCAGAGATTTACTGCTATTTCGTTATATGCGGGAATAGTGCTGGAAAGGCCTGCAAATGCCTGTTTTGAGGTCTCTCCACAGAAAGCGTTTCCAGACTTCCCCTTCAACACACGAGTTTAACTCTGTAAGTTGAAAGCACACATTGAAGACCGTTCTGTTAGGTAGCTCAGTTTTGGTTTTAGAAGCAGACAGTTCTCCTTACAGCATATACTCCCATTCACTGAGAATTGTCCAAACGCAGCTCTTACCAGAAACGTGTTTCTAACTCCTGAATCTAAAGGGAGATTTAGGTCACTTAGCTGAACAAACGCACAGCAGAGCAGATTGAAGGATACGATTCTTCTGTGTTTTAGGCAGAGTTTTACTGCTATTTCGTTATATGCGGGAATCGTGCTGGAAATGCCTGTTTTGAGATCTCTCCACAGAAAGCGTTTCCAGACTTCCCCTTCAACAAACAAGTTTAACTCTCTACGTTGAATGCACACATTGAAGACCGTTCTGTTAGGTAGCTCCGTTTTGGTTTTAGAAGCAGACAGTTCTCCTTACAGCATATACTCCCATTCACTGAGAAATGTCCAAACGCAGCTCTTACCAGAAACGTGTTTCTAACTCCTGAATCTAAAGGGAGATTTAACTCACTTAGCTGAACAAACGCACAGCAGAGCAGATTGAAGGATAAGTTTCTTCTGTGTTTTAGGCAGAGTTTTACTGCTATTTCGTTATATGCGGGAATAGTGCTGGAAATGCCTGGAAATGCCTGTTTTGAGATCTCTACACAGAAAGCGTTTCCAGACTTCCCCTTCAACACACGAGTTTAACTATGTAAGTTGAATGCACACATTGAAGACCGTTCTGTTAGGTAGCTCCGTTTTGGTTTCAGAAGCAGACAGTTCTCCTTACAGCATATACTCCCATTCACTGAGAAATGTCCAAACGCAGCTCTTACCAGAAACGTGTTTCTAACTCCTGAATCTAAGGGAGATTTAACTCACTTAGCTGAACAAACGCACAGCAGAGTAGATTGAAGGATACGTTTCTTCTGTGTTTTAGGCAGAGTTTTACTGCTATTTCGTTATATGCGGGAATAGTGCTGGAAATGCCTGGAAATGCCTGTTTTGAGATCTCTCCACAGAAAGCGTTTCCAGACTTCCCCTTCAACACACGAGTTTAACTCTGTAAGTTGAATGCACACGTTGAAGACCGTTCTGTTAGGTAGCTCCGTTTTGGTTTTTGAAGCAGACAGTTCTCCTTACAGCATGTACTCCCATTCACTGAGAAATGTCCAAACGCAGCACTTACCAGAAACGTGTTTCTAACTCCTGAATCTAAAGGGAGATTTAACTCACTTAGCTGAACAAACGCACAGCAGAGCAGATTGAAGGATACGTTTCTTCTGTGTTTTAGGCAGAGTTTTACTGCTATTTCGTTATATGCGGGAATAGTGCTGGAAATGCCTGGAAATGCCTGTTTTGAGATCTCTCCACAGAAAGCGTTTCCAGACTTCCCCTTCAACACACGAGTTTAACTCTGTAAGTTGAATGCACACGTTGAAGACCGTTCTGTTAGGTAGCTCCGTTTTGGTTTTTGAAGCAGACAGTTCTCCTTACAGCATATACTCCCATTCACTGAGAAATGTCCAAACGCAGCACTTACCAGAAACGTGTTTCTAACTCCTGAATCTAAAGGGAGATTTAACTCACTTAGCTGAACAAACGCACAGCAGAGCAGATTGAAGGATACGTTTCTTCTGTGTTTTAGGCAGAGTTTTACTGCTATTTCGTTATATGCGGGAATAGTGCTGGAAATGCCTGGAAATGCCTGTTTTGAGATCTCTCCACAGAAAGCGTTTCCAGACTTCCCCTTCATCACACGAGTTTACTTCCGTAAGTTGAATGCACACATTGAAGACCGTTCTGTTAGGTAGCTCCGTTTTGGTTTTAGAAGCAGACAGTTCTCCTTACAGCATATACTCCCATTCACTGAGAAATGTCCAAACGCAGCTCTTACCAGAAACGTGTTTCTAACTCCTGAATCTAAAGGGAGATTTAACTCACTTAGCTGAACAAACGCACAGCAGAGCAGATTGAAGCATACGTTTCTTCTGTGTATTAGGCAGAGTTTTACTGCTATTTCGTTATATGCGGGAATAGTGCTGGAAATGCCTGGAAATGCCTGTTTTGAGATCTCTCCACAGAAAGCGTTTCCAGACTTCCCCTTCAAAACACGAGTTTAACTCTGTAAGTTGAATGCAAACACTGAAGACCGTTCTGTTAGATAGCACCGTTTTGGTTTTAGAAGCAGACAGTTCTCCTTACAGCGTATACTCCCATTCACTGAGAATTGTCCAAACGCAGTTCTTACCAGAAACGTGTTTCTAACTCCTGAATCTAAAGGGAGATTTAACTCACTTAGCTGAACAAACGCACAGCAGAGCAGATTGAAGGATACGTTTCTTCTGTGTTTTAGGCAGAGTTTTACTGCTATTTCGTTATATGCGGGAATAGTGCTGGAAATGCCTGGAAATGCCTGTTTTGAGATCTCTCCACATAAAGCGTTTCCAGACTTCCCCTTCAACACACGAGTTTAACTCTGTAAGTTGAATGCAAACACTGAAGACCGTTCTGTTAGATAGCACCGTTTTGGTTTTAGAAGCAGACAGTTCTCCTTACAGCATATACTCCCATTCACTGAGAAATGTCCAAACGCAGTTCTTACCAGAAACGTGTTTCTAACTCCTGAATCTAAAGGGAGATGTAACTCACTTAGCTGAACAAACGCACAGCAGAGCAGATTGAAGGATACGTTTCTTCTCTGTTTTAGGCAGAGTTTTACTGCTATTTCGTTATATGCGGGAATAGTGCTGGAAATGCCTGTTTTGAGATCTCTCCACAGAAAGCGTTTCCAGACTTCCCCTTCAGCACACGAGTTTAACTCTGTAAGTTGAAAGCACACATTGAAGACCGTTCTGTTAGGTAGCTCAGTTTTGGTTTTAGAAGCAGACAGTTCTCCTTACAGCATATACTCCCATTCACTGAGAATTGTCCAAACGCAGCTCTTACCAGAAACGTGTTTCTAAGTCCTGAATCTAAAGGGAGATTTAGGTCACTGAGCTGAACAAACGCACAGCAGAGCAGATTTAAGGATACGATTCTTCTGTGTTTTAGGCAGAGTTTTACTGCTATTTCGTTATATTCGGGAATAGTGCTGGAAATGCCTGTTTTGAGATCTCTCCACAGAAAGCGTTTCCAGACTTCCCCTTCAACACACGAGTTTAACTCTGTAAGTTGAATGCACACATTGAAGACCGTTCTGTTAGGTAGCTCCGTTTTGGTTTTAGAAGCAGACGGTTCTCCTTACAGCATATACTCCCATTCACTGAGAAATGTCCAAACGCAGCTCTTACCAGAAACGTGTTTCTAACTCCTGAATCTAAAGGGAGATTTAACTCACTTAGCTGAACAAAGGCACAGCAGAGCAGATTGAAGGATACGTTTCTTCTCTGTTTTAGGCAGAGTTTTACTGCTATTTCGTTATATGCGGGAATAGTGCTGGAAATGCCTGGAAATGCCTGTTTTGAGATCTCTCCACAGAAAGCGTTTCCAGACTTCCCCTTCAACACACGAGTTTAACTGTGTAAGTTGAATGCACACATTGAAGACCGTTCTGTTAGGTAGCTTCGTTTTGGTTTTAGAAGCAGACAGTTCTCCTTACAGCATATACTCCCATTCACTGAGAATTGTCCAAACGCAGCTCTTACCAGAAACGTGTTTCTAACTCCTGAATCTAAAGGGAGATTTAACTCACTTAGCTGAACAAACGCACAGCAGAGTAGATTGAAGGATACGTTTCTTCTGTGTTTTAGGCAGAGTTTTACTGCTATTTCGTTATATGCGGGAATAGTGCTGGAAATGCCTGGAAATGCCTGTTTTGAGATCTCTCCACAGAAAGCGTTTCCAGACTTCCCCTTCAACACACGAGTTTAACTCTGTAAGTTGAATGCACACGTTGAACACCGTTCTGTTAGGTAGCTCCGTTTTGGTTTTAGAAGCAGACAGTTCTCCTTACAGCATATACTCCCATTCACTGAGAAATGTCCAAACGCAGCTCTTACCAGAAACGTGTTTCTAACTCCTGAATCTAAAGGGAGATTTAACACACTTAGCTGAACAAACGCACAGCAGAGCAGATTGAAGGATACGTTTCGTCTGTGTTTTAGGCAGAGTTTTACTGCTATTTCGTTATATGCGGGAATAGTGCTGGAAATGCCTGGAAATGCCTGTTTTGAGATCTCTCCACAGAAAGCGTTTCCAGACTTCCCCTTCAACACACGAGTTTACTTCCGTAAGTTGAATGCACACATTGAAGACCGTTCTGTTAGGTAGCTCCGTTTTGGTTTTAGAAGCAGACAGTTCTCCTTACAGCATATACTCCCATTCACTGAGAAATGTCCAAACGCAGCTCTTACCAGAAACGTGTTTCTAACTCCTGAATCTAAAGGGAGATTTAACTCACTTAGCTGAACAAACGCACAGCAGAGCAGATTGAAGCATACGTTTCTTCTGTGTATTAGGCAGAGTTTTACTGCTATTTCGTTATATGCGGGAATAGTGCTGGAAATGCCTGGAAATGCCTGTTTTGAGATCTCTCCACAGAAAGCGTTTCCAGACTTCCCCTTCAAAACACGAGTTTAACTCTGTAAGTTGAATGCAAACACTGAAGACCGTTCTGTTAGATAGCACCGTTTTGGTTTTAGAAGCAGACAGTTCTCCTTACAGCGTATACTCCCATTCACTGAGAATTGTCCAAACGCAGTTCTTACCAGAAACGTGTTTCTAACTCCTGAATCTAAAGGGAGATTTAACTCACTTAGCTGAACAAACGCACAGCAGAGCAGATTGAAGGATACGTTTCTTCTGTGTTTTAGGCAGAGTTTTACTGCTATTTCGTTATATGCGGGAATAGTGCTGGAAATGCCTGTTTTGAGATCTCTCCACAGAAAGCGTTTCCAGACTTCCCCTTCAACACACGAGTTTAACTCTGTAAGTTGAATGCACACATTGAATACCGTTCTGTTAGGTAGCTCCGTTTTGGTTTTAGAAGTAGACAGTTCTCCTTACAGCATATACTCCCATTCTCTGAGAAATGTCCAAACGCAGCTCTTACCAGAAACCTGTTTCTAACTCCGGAATCTAAAGGGAGATTTAACTCACTTAGCTGAACACACGCACAGCAGAGCAGATTGAAGGATACGTTTCTTCTGTGTTTTAGGCAGAGTTTTACTGCTATTTCGTTATATGCGGGAATAGTGCTGGAAAGGCCTGGAAATGCCTGTTGTGAGGTCTCTCCACAGAAAGCGTTTCCAGACTTCCCCTTCAACACACGAGTTTAACTCTGTAAGTTGAATGCAGACATTGAAGACCGTTCTCTTAGGTAGCTCCGTTTTGGTTTTAGAAGCAGACAGTTCTCCTTACAGCATATACTCCCATTCACTGAGAATTGTCCAAACGCAGCTCTTACCAGAAACGTGTTTCTAACTCCTGAATCTAAAGGGAGATTTAACTCACTTAGCTGAACAAACGCACAGCAGAGCAGATTGAAGGATACGTTTCTTCTGTGTTTTAGGCAGAGTATTACTGCTATTTCGTTATATGCGGGAATAGTGCTGGAAATGCCTGTTTGAGATCTCTCCACAGAAAGCGTTTCCAGACTTCCCCTTCAACACACGAGTTTAACTCTGTAGGTTGAATGCACACATTGAAGACCGTTCTGTTAGGTAGCTCCGTTTGGTTTTAGAAGCAGACAGTTCTCCTTACAGCATATAATCCCCTTCACTGAGAAATGTCCAAGCGCAGCTCTTACCAGAAACGTGTTTCTAACTCCTGAATCTAAAGGGAGATTTAAGTCACTTAGCAGAACAAACGCACAGCAGAGCAGATTGAAGTATACGTTTCTTCTGTGTATTAGGCAGAGTTTTACTGCTATTTCGTTATATGCGGGAATAGTGCTGGAAATGCCTGGAAATGCCTGTTTTGAGATCTCTCCACAGAAAGCGTTTCCAGTCTTCCCCTTCAACCCAAGAGTTTAACTCTGTAAGTTGAATGCAAACACTGAAGACCGTTCTGTTAGATAGCACCGTTTTGGTTTTAGAAGCAGACAGTTCTCCTTACAGCGTATACTCCCATTCACTGAGAAATGTCCAAACGCAGTTCTTACCAGAAACGTGTTTCTAACTCCTGAATCTAAAGGGAGATTTAACTCACTTAGCTGAACACACGCACAGCAGAGCAGATTGAAGGATACGTTTCTTCTGTGTTTTAGGCAGAGTTTTACTGCTATTTCGTTATATGCGGGAATAGTGCTGGAAATGCCTGTTTTGAGTCTCTCCACAGAAAGCGTTTCCAGACTTCCCCTTCAACACACGAGTTTAACTCTGTAAGTTGAATGCACACATTGAAGACCGTTCTGTTAGGTAGCTCCGTTTTGGTTTTAGAAGCAGACAGTTCTCCTTACAGCATATACTCCCATTCACTGAGAAATGTCCAAACGCAGCTCTTACCAGAAACGTGTTTCTAACTCCTGAATCTAAAGGGAGATTTAACACACTTAGCTGAACAAATGCTCAGCAGAGCAGATTGAAGGATACGTTTCTTCTGTGTTTTAGGCAGAGATTTACTGCTATTTCGTTATATGCGGGAATAGTGCTGGAAAGGCCTGGAAATGCCTGTTTTGAGGTCTCTCCACAGAAAGCGTTTCCAGACTTCCCCTTAAACACACGAGTTTAACTCTGTAAGTTGAATGCACACATTGAAGACCGTTCTGTTAGGTAGCTCCGTTTTGGTTTTAGAAGCAGACAGTTCTCCTTACAGCATATACTCAAATTCACTGAGAATTGTCCAAACGCAGCTCTTACCAGAAACGTGTTTCTAACTCCTGAATCTAAAGGGAGATTTAACTCACTTAGCTGAACAAAAGCAAAGCAGAGCAGATTGAAGGATACGTTTCTTCTGTGTTTTAGGCAGAGTTTTACTGCTATTTCGTTATATGCGGGAATAGTGCTGGTAATGCCTGTTTTGAGATCTCTCCACAGAAAGCGTTTCCAGACTTCCCCTTCAACACACGTGTTTAACTCTGTAAGTTGAATGCACACATTGAAGACCGTTCTGTTAGGTAGCTCCGTTTTGGTTTTAGAAGCAGACAGTTCTCCTTACAGCATATACTCCCATTCACTGAGAAATGTCCAAACGCAGGTCTTACCAGAAACGTGTTTCTAACTCCTGAATCTAAAAGGAGATTTAACTCACTTAGCTGATCAAACGCACAGCAGAGCAGATTGAAGGATACGTTTCTTCTGTGTTTTAGGCAGAGTTTTACTGCTATTTCGTTATATGCGGGAATAGTGCTGGAAATGCCTGGAAATGCCTGTTTTGAGATCTCTCCACAGAAAGCGTTTCCAGACTTCCCCTTCAACACACGAGTTTAACTGTGTAAGTTGAATGCACACATTGAAGACCGTTCTGTTAGGTAGCTCCGTTTTGGTTTTAGAAGCAGACAGTTCTCCTTACAGCATATACTCCCATTCACTGAGAATTCTCCAAACGCAGCTCTTACCAGAAACGTGTTTCTAACTCCTGAATCTAAAGGGAGATTTAACTCACTTAGCTGAACAAACGCACAGCAGAGCAGATTGAAGGATACGTTTCTTCTGTGTTTTAGGCAGAGTTTTACTGCTATTTCGTTATATGCGGGAATAGTGCTGGAAATGCCTGGAAATGCCTGTTTTGAGATCTCTCCACAGAAAGCGTTTCCAGACTTCCCCTTCAACACACGAGTTTACCTCTGTAAGTTGAATGCACACATTGAAGACCGTTCTGTTAGGTAGCTCCGTTTTGGTTTTAGAAGCAGACAGTTCTCCTTACAGCATATACTCCCATTCACTGAGAAATGTCCAAACGCAGCTCTTACCAGAAACGTGTTTCTAACTCCTGAATCTAAAGGGAGATTTAACTCACTTAGCTGAACAAACGCACCGCAGAGCAGATTGAAGCATACGTTTCTTCTGTGTATTAGGCAGAGTTTTACTGCTATTTCGTTATATGCGGGAATAGTGCTGGAAATGCCTGGAAATGCCTGTTTTGAGATCTCTCCACAGAAAGCGTTTCCAGACTTCCCCTTCAACACACGAGTTTAACTCTGTAATTTGAATGCAAACACTGAAGACCGTTCTGTTAGATAGCACCGTTTTGGTTTTAGAAGCAGACAGTTCTCCTTACAGCGTATACTCCCGTTCACTGAGAATTGTCCAAACGCAGTTCTTACCAGAAACGTGTTTCTAACTCCTGAATCTAAAGGGAGATTTAACTCACTTAGCTTAACAAACGCACAGCAGAGCAGATTGAAGGATACGTTTCTTCTGTGTTTTAGGCAGAGTTTTACTGCTATTTCGTTATATGCGGGAATAGTGCTGGAAATGCCTGGAAATGCCTGTTTTGAGATCTCTCCACAGAAAGCGTTTCCAGACTTCCCCTTCAACACACGAGTTTAACTCTGTAATTTGAATGCAAACACTGAAGACCGTTCTGTTAGATAGCACCGTTTTGGTTTTAGAAGCAGACAGTTCTCCTTACAGCGTATACTCCCGTTCACTGAGAATTGTCCAAACGCATTTCTTACCAGAAACGTGTTTCTAACTCCTGAATCTAAAGGGAGATTTAACTCACTTAGCTTAACAAACGCACAGCAGAGCAGATTGAAGGATACGTTTCTTCTGTGTTTTAGGCAGAGTTTTACTGCTATTTCGTTATATGCGGGAATCGTGCTGGAAATGCCTGTTTTGAGATGTCTCCACAGAAAGCGTTTCCAGACTTCCCCTTCAACACACAAGTTTAACTCTCTACGTTGAATGCACACATTGAAGACCGTTCTGTTAGGTAGCTCCGTTTTGGTTTTAGAAGCAGACAGTTCTCCTTACAGCATATACTCCCATTCACTGAGAAATGTCCAAACGCAGCTCTTACCAGAAACGTGTTTCTAACTCCTGAATCTAAAGGGAGATTTAACTCACTTAGCTGAACAAACGCACAGCAGAGCAGATTGAAGGATACGTTTCTTCTGTGTTTTAGGCAGAGTTTTACTGCTATTTCGTTATATGCGGGAATAGTGCTGGAAATGCCTGGAAATGCCTGTTTTGAGATCTCTCCACAGAAAGCTTTTCCAGACTTCCCCTTCAACACACGAGTTTAACTCTGTAAGTTGAATGCACACATTGAAGACCGTTCTGTTAGGTAGCTCCGTTTTGGTTTCAGAAGCAGACAGTTCTCCTTACAGCATATACTCCCATTCACTGAGAAATGTCCAAACGCAGCTCTTACCAGAAACGTGTTTCTAACTCCTGAATCTAAAGGGAGATTTAACTCACTTAGCTGAACAAAGGCACAGCAGAGCAGATTGAAGGATACGTTTCTTCTCTGTTTTAGGCAGAGTTTTACTGCTATTTCGTTATATGCGGGAATAGTGCTGGAAATGCCTGGAAATGCCTGTTTTGACATCTCTCCACAGAAAGCGTTTCCAGACTTCCCCTTCAACACACGAGTTTAACTGTGTAAGTTGAATGCACACATTGAAGACCGTTCTGTTAGGTAGCTTCGTTTTGGTTTTAGAAGCAGACAGTTCTCCTTACAGCATATACTCCCATTCACTGAGAATTGTCCAAACGCAGCTCTTACCAGAAACGTGTTTCTAACTCCTGAATCTAAAGGGAGATTTAACTCACTTAGCTGAACAAACGCACAGCAGAGTAGATTGAAGGATACGTTTCTTCTGTGTTTTAGGCAGAGTTTTACTGCTATTTCGTTATATGCGGGAATAGTGCTGGAAATGCCTGGAAATGCCTGTTTTGAGATCTCTCCACAGAAAGCGTTTCCAGACTTCCCCTTCAACACACGAGTTTAACTCTGTAAGTTGAATGCACACGTTGAACACCGTTCTGTTAGGTAGCTCCGTTTTGGTTTTAGAAGCAGACAGTTCTCCTTACAGCATATACTCCCATTCACTGAGAAATGTCCAAACGCAGCTCTTACCAGAAACGTGTTTCTAACTCCTGAATCTAAAGGGAGATTTAACACACTTAGCTGAACAAACGCACAGCAGAGCAGATTGAAGGATACGTTTCTTCTGTGTTTTAGGCAGAGTTTTACTGCTATTTCGTTATATGCGGGAATAGTGCTGGAAATGCCTGGAAATGCCTGTTTTGAGATCTCTCCACAGAAAGCGTTTCCAGACTTCCCCTTCAACACACGAGTTTACTTCCGTAAGTTGAATGCACACATTGAAGACCGTTCTGTTAGGTAGCTCCGTTTTGGTTTTAGAAGCAGACAGTTCTCCTTACAGCATATACTCCCATTCACTGAGAAATGTCCAAACGCAGCTCTTACCAGAAACGTGTTTCTAACTCCTGAATCTAAAGGGAGATTTAACTCACTTAGCTGAACAAACGCACAGCAGAGCAGATGGAAGCATACGTTTCTTCTGTGTATTAGGCAGAGTTTTACTGTTATTTCGTTATATGCGGGAATAGTGCTGGAAATGCCTGGAAATGCCTGTTTTGAGATCTCTCCACAGAAAGCGTTTCCAGACTTCCCCTTCAAAACACGAGTTTAACTCTGTAAGTTGAATGCAAACACTGAAGACCGTTTTGTTAGATAGCACCGTTTTGGTTTTAGAAGCAGACAGTTCTCCTTACAGCGTATACTCCCATTCACTGAGAATTGTCCAAACGCAGTTCGTACCAGAAACGTGTTTCTAACTCCTGAATCTAAAGGGAGATTTAACTCACTTAGCTGAACAAACGCACAGCAGAGCAGATTGAAGGATACGTTTCTTCTGTGTTTTAGGCAGAGTTTTACTGCTATTTCGTTATATGCGGGAATAGTGCTGGAAATGCCTGTTTTGAGATCTCTCCACAGAAAGCGTTTCCAGACTTCCCCTTCAACACACGAGTTTAACTCTGTAAGTTGAATGCACACATTGAATACCGTTCTGTTAGGTAGCTCCGTTTTGGTTTTAGAAGTAGACAGTTCTCCTTACAGCATATACTCCCATTCTCTGAGAAATGTCCAAACGCAGCTCTTACCAGAAACCTGTTTCTAACTCCGGAATCTAAAGGGAGATTTAACTCACTTAGCTGAACACACGCACAGCAGAGCAGATTGAAGCATACGTTTCTTCTGTGTTTTAGGCAGAGTTTTACTGCTATTTCGTTATATGCGGGAATAGTGCTGGAAAGGCCTGGAAATGCCTGTTGTGAGGTCTCTCCACAGAAAGCGTTTCCAGACTTCCCCTTCAACACCCGAGTTTAACTCTGTAAGTTGAATGCAGACATTGAAGACCGTTCTCTTAGGTAGCTCCGTTTTGGTTTTAGAAGCAGACAGTTCTCCTTACAGCATATACTCCCATTCACTGAGAATTGTCCAAACGCAGCTCTTACCAGAAACGTGTTTCTAACTCCTGAATCTAAAGGGAGATTTAACTCACTTAGCTGAACAAACGCACAGCAGAGCAGATTGAAGGATACGTTTCTTCTGTGTTTTAGGCAGAGTATTACTGCTATTTCGTTATATGCGGGAATAGTGCTGGAAATGCCTGTTTGAGATCTCTCCACAGAAAGCGTTTCCAGACTTCCCCTTCAACACACGAGTTTAACTCTGTAGGTTGAATGCACACATTGAAGACCGTTCTGTTAGGTAGCTCCGTTTGGTTTTAGAAGCAGACAGTTCTCCTTACAGCATATACTCCCCTTCACTGAGAAATGTCCAAGCGCAGCTCTTACCAGAAACGTGTTTCTAACTCCTGAATCTAAAGGGAGATTTAAGTCACTTAGCAGAACAAACGCACAGCAGAGCAGATTGAAGTATACGTTTCTTCTGTGTATTAGGCAGAGTTTTACTGCTATTTCGTTATATGCGGGAATAGTGCTGGAAATGCCTGGAAATGCCTGTTTTGAGATCTCTCCACAGAAAGCGTTTCCAGTCTTCCCCTTCAACCCAAGAGTTTAACTCTGTAAGTTGAATGCAAACACTGAAGACCGTTCTGTTAGATAGCACCGTTTTGGTTTTAGAAGCAGACAGTTCTCCTTACAGCGTATACTCCCATTCACTGAGAAATGTCCAAACGCAGTTCTTACCAGAAACGTGTTTCTAACTCCTGAATCTAAAGGGAGATTTAACTCACTTAGCTGAACACACGCACAGCAGAGCAGATTGAAGGATACGTTTCTTCTGTGTTTTAGGCAGAGTTTTACTGCTATTTCGTTATATGCGGGAATAGTGCTGGAAATGCCTGTTTTGAGTCTCTCCACAGAAAGCGTTTCCAGACTTCCCCTTCAACACACGAGTTTAACTCTGTAAGTTGAATGCACACATTGAAGACCGTTCTGTTAGGTAGCTCCGTTTTGGTTTTAGAAGCAGACAGTTCTCCTTACAGCATATACTCCCATTCACTGAGAAATGTCCAAACGCAGCTCTTACCAGAAACGTGTTTCTAACTCCTGAATCTAAAGGGAGATTTAACACACTTAGCTGAACAAATGCTCAGCAGAGCAGATTGAAGGATACGTTTCTTCTGTGTTTTAGGCAGAGATTTACTGCTATTTCGTTATATGCGGGAATAGTGCTGGAAAGGCCTGGAAATGCCTGTTTTGAGGTCTCTCCACAGAAAGCGTTTCCAGACTTCCCCTTCAACACACGAGTTTAACTCTGTAAGTTGAATGCACACATTGAAGACCGTTCTGTTAGGTAGCTCCGTTTTGGTTTTAGAAGCAGACAGTTCTCCTTACAGCATATACTCAAATTCACTGAGAATTGTCCAAACGCAGCTCTTACCAGAAACGTGTTTCTAACTCCTGAATCTAAAGGGAGATTTAACTCACTTAGCTGAACAAAAGCAAAGCAGAGCAGATTGAAGGATACGTTTCTTCTGTGTTTTAGGCAGAGTTTTACTGCTATTTCGTTATATGCGGGAATAGTGCTGGAAATGCCTGGAAATGCCTGTTTTGAGATCTCTCCACAGAAAGCGTTTCCAGACTTCCCCTTCAACACACGTGTTTAACTCTGTAAGTTGAATGCACACATTGAAGACCGTTCTGTTAGGTAGCTCCGTTTTGGTTTTAGAAGCAGACAGTTCTCATTACAGCATATACTCCCATTCACTGAGAAATGTCCAAACGCAGGTCTTACCAGAAACGTGTTTCTAACTCCTGAATCTAAAAGGAGATTTAACTCACTTAGCTGAACAAACGCACAGCAGAGCAGATTGAAGGATACGTTTCTTCTGTGTTTTAGGCAGAGTTTTACTGCTATTTCGTTATATGCGGGAATAGTGCTGGAAATGCCTGGAAATGCCTGTTTTGAGATCTCTCCACAGAAAGCGTTTCCAGACTTCCCCTTCAACACACGAGTTTAACTGTGTAAGTTGAATGCACACATTGAAGACCGTTCTGATAGGTAGCTCCGTTTTGGTTTTAGAAGCAGACAGTTCTCCTTACAGCATATACTCCCATTCACTGAGAATTCTCCAAACGCAGCTCTTACCAGAAACGTGTTTCTAACTCCTGAATCTAAAGGGAGATTTAACTCACTTAGCTGAACAAACGCACAGCAGAGCAGATTGAAGGATACGTTTCTTCTGTGTTTTAGGCAGAGTTTTACTGCTATTTCGTTATATGCGGGAATAGTGCTGGAAATGCCTGGAAATGCCTGTTTTGAGATCTCTCCACAGAAAGCGTTTCCAGACTTCCCCTTCAACACACGAGTTTACCTCTGTAAGTTGAATGCACACATTGAAGACCGTTCTGTTAGGTAGCTCCGTTTTGGTTTTAGAAGCAGACAGTTCTCCTTACAGCATATACTCCCATTCACTGAGAAATGTCCAAGCGCAGCTCTTACCAGAAACGTGTTTCTAACTCCTGAATCTAAAGGGAGATTTAACTCACTTAGCTGAACAAACGCACCGCAGAGCAGATTGAAGCATACGTTTCTTCTGTGTATTAGGCAGAGTTTTACTGCTATTTCGTTATATGCGGGAATAGTGCTGGAAATGCCTGGAAATGCCTGTTTTGAGATCTCTCCACAGAAAGCGTTTCCAGACTTCCCCTTCAACACACGAGTTTAACTCTGTAATTTGAATGCAAACACTGAAGACCGTTCTGTTAGATAGCACCGTTTTGGTTTTAGAAGCAGACAGTTCTCCTTACAGCGTATACTCCCGTTCACTGAGAATTGTCCAAACGCAGTTCTTACCAGAAACGTGTTTCTAACTCCTGAATCTAAAGGGAGATTTAACTCACTTAGCTTAACAAACGCACAGCAGAGCAGATTGAAGGATACGTTTCTTCTGTGTTTTAGGCAGAGTTTTACTGCTATTTCGTTATATGCGGGAATAGTGCTGGAAATGCCTGTTTTGAGATCTCTCCACAGAAAGCGTTTCCAGACTTCCCATTCAACACACGAGTTTAACTCTGTAAGTTGAATGCACGCATTGAAGACCGTTCTGTTAGGTAGCTCCGTTTTGGTTTTAGAAGCAGACAGTTCTCCTTACAGCATATACTCCCATTCTCTGAGAAATGTCCAAACGCAGCTCTTACCAGAAACGTGTTTCTAACTCCGGAATCTAAAGGGAGATTTAACTCACTTAGCTGAACAAACGCACAGCAGAGCAGATTGAAGGATACGTTTCTTCTGTGTTTTAGGCAGAGTTTTACTGCTATTTCGTTATATGCGGGAATAGTGCTGGAATGGCATGGAAATGCCTGTTTTGAGGTCTCTCCACAGAAAGCGTTTCCAGACTTCCCCTTCAACACACGAGTTTAACTCTGTAAGTTGAATGCAGACATTGAAGACCGTTCTGTTAGGTAGCTCCGTTTTGGTTTTAGAAGCATACAGTTCTCCTTACAGCATATACTCCCATTCACTGAGAATTGTCCAAACGCAGCTCTTACCAGAAACGTGTTTCTAACTCCTGAATCTAAAGGGAGATTTAACTCACTTAGCTGAACAAACGCACAGCACAGCAGATTGAAGGATACGTTTCTTCTGTGTTTTAGGCAGAGTTTTACTGCTATTTCGTTATATGCGGGAATAGTGCTGGAAATGCCTGGAAATGCCTGTTTTGAGATCTCTCCACAGAAAGCGTTTCCAGACTTCCCGTTCAACACACGAGTTTAACTCTGTAAGTTGAATGCAAACACTGAAGACCGTTCTGTTAGATAGCACCGTTTTGGTTTTAGAAGCAGACAGTTCTCCTTACAGCGTATACTCCCATTCACTGAGAAATGTCCAAACGCAGTTCTTACCAGAAACGTGTTTCTAACTCCTGAATCTAAAGGGAGATGTAACTCACTTAGCTGAACAAACGCACAGCAGAGCAGATTGAAGGATACGTTTCTTCTGTGTTTTAGGCAGAGTTTTACTGCTATTTCGTTATATGCGGGAATAGTGCTGGAAATGCCTGCTTTGAGATCTCTCCACAGAAAGCGTTTCCAGACTTCCCCTTCAACACACGAGTTTAACTCTGTAAGTTGAATGCACACATTGAAGACCGTTCTGTTAGGTAGCTCCGTTTTGGTTTTAGAAGCAGACAGTTCTCCTTACAGCCTATACTCCCATTCTCTGAGAAATGTCCAAACGCAGCTCTTACCAGAAACGTGTTTCTAACTCCGGAATCTAAAGGGAGATTTAACTCACTTAGCTGAACAAACGCACAGCAGAGCAGATTGAAGGATACGTTTCTTCTTTGTTTTAGGCAGAGTTTTACTGCTATTTCGTTATATGCGGGAATAGTGCTGGAATGGCATGGAAATGCCTGTTTTGAGGTCTCTCCACAGAAAGCGTTTCCAGACTTCCCCTTCAACACACGAGTTTAACTCTGTAAGTTGAATGCAGACATTGAAGACCGTTTTGTTAGGTAGCTCCGTTTTGGTTTTAGAAGCATACAGTTCTCCTTACAGCATATATTCCCATTCACTGAGAATTGTCCAAACGCAGCTCTTACCAGAAACCTCTTTCTAACTCCTGAATCTAAAGGGAGATGTAACTCACTTAGCTGAACAAACGCACAGCAGAGCAGATTGAAGGATACGTTTCTTCTGTGTTTTAGGCAGAGATTTACTGCTATTTCGTTATATGCGGGAATAGTGCTGGAAAGGCCTGGAAATGCCTGTTTTGAGGTCTCTCCACAGAAAGCGTTTCCAGACTTCCCCTTCAACACACGAGTTTATCTCTGTAAGTTGAATGCACACATTGAAGACCGTTCTGTTAGGTAGCTCCGTTTTGGTTTTAGAAGCAGACAGTTCTCCTTACAGCATATACTCCCATTCACTGAGAAATGTCCAATCGCAGCTGTTACCAGAAACGTGTTTCTAACTCCTGAATCTAAAGGGAGATTTAACTCACTTAGCTGAACAAACGCACAGCAGAGCAGATTGAAGGATACGTTTCTTCTGTGTTTTAGGCAGAGATTTACTGCTATTTCGTTATATGCGGGAATAGTGCTGGAAAGGCCTGGAAATGCCTGTTTTGAGGTCTCTCCAAAGAAAGCGTTTCCAGACTTCCCCTTCAACACACGAGTTTAACTCTGTAAGTTGAAAGCACACATTGAAGACCGTTCTGTTAGGTAGCTCAGTTTTGGTTTTAGAAGCAGACAGTTCTCCTTACAGCATATACTCCCATTCACTGAGAATTGTCCAAACGCAGCTCTTACCAGAAACGTGTTTCTAACTCCTGAATCTAAAGGGAGATTTAGGTCACTTAGCTGAACAACGCACAGCAGAGCAGATTGAAGGATACGATTCTTCTGTGTTTTAGGCAGAGTTTTACTGCTATTTCGTTATATGCGGGAATAGTGCTGGAAATGCCTGTTTTGAGATCTCTCCACAGAAAGCGTTTCCAGACTTCCCCTTCAACACACGAGTTTAACTCTGTACGTTGAATGCACACATTGAAGACCGTTCTGTTAGGTAGCCCCGTTTTGGTTTTAGAAGCAGACAGTTCTCCTTACAGCATATACTCCCATTCACTGAGAAATGTCCAAACGCAGCTCTTACCAGAAACGTGTTTCTAACTCCTGAATCTAAAGGGAGATTTAACTCACTTAACTGAACAAACGCACAGCAGAGCAGATTGAAGGATACGTTTCTTCTGTGTTTTAGGCAGAGTTTTACTGCTATTTCGTTATATGCGGGAATAGTGCTGGAAATGCCTGGAAATGCCTGTTTTGAGATCTCTCCACAGAAAGCGTTTCCAGACTTCCCCTTCAACACACGAGTTTAACTCTGTAATTTGAATGCAAACACTGAAGACCGTTCTGTTAGATAGCACCGTTTTGGTTTTAGAAGCAGACAGTTCTCCTTACAGCGTATACTCCCGTTCACTGAGAATTGTCCAAACGCAGTTCTTACCAGAAACGTGTTTCTAACTCCTGAATCTAAAGGGAGATTTAACTCACTTAGCTTAACAAACGCACAGCAGAGCAGATTGAAGGATACGTTTCTTCTGTGTTTTAGGCAGAGTTTTACTGCTATTTCGTTATATGCGGGAATAGTGCTGGAAATGCCTGTTTTGAGATCTCTCCACAGAAAGCGTTTCCAGACTTCCCATTCAACACACGAGTTTAACTCTGTAAGTTGAATGCACGCATTGAAGACCGTTCTGTTAGGTAGCTCCGTTTTGGTTTTAGAAGCAGACAGTTCTCCTTACAGCATATACTCCCATTCTCTGAGAAATGTCCAAACGCAGCTCTTACCAGAAACGTGTTTCTAACTCCGGAATCTAAAGGGAGATTTAACTCACTTAGCTGAACAAACGCACAGCAGAGCAGATTGAAGGATACGTTTCTTCTGTGTTTTAGGCAGAGTTTTACTGCTATTTCGTTATATGCGGGAATAGTGCTGGAATGGCATGGAAATGCCTGTTTTGAGGTCTCTCCACAGAAAGCGTTTCCAGACTTCCCCTTCAACACACGAGTTTAACTCTGTAAGTTGAATGCAGACATTGAAGACCGTTTTGTTAGGTAGCTCCGTTTTGGTTTTAGAAGCATACAGTTCTCCTTACAGCATATATTCCCATTCACTGAGAATTGTCCAAACGCAGCTCTTACCAGAAACCTCTTTCTAACTCCTGAATCTAAAGGGAGATGTAACTCACTTAGCTGAACAAACGCACAGCAGAGCAGATTGAAGGATACGTTTCTTCTGTGTTTTAGGCAGAGATTTACTGCTATTTCGTTATATGCGGGAATAGTGCTGGAAAGGCCTGGAAATGCCTGTTTTGAGGTCTCTCCACAGAAAGCGTTTCCAGACTTCCCCTTCAACACACGAGTTTAACTCTGTAAGTTGAATGCACACATTGAAGACCGTTCTGTTAGGTAGCTCCGTTTTGGTTTTAGAAGCAGACAGTTCTCCTTACAGCATATACTCCCATTCACTGAGAAATGTCCAATCGCAGCTGTTACCAGAAACGTGTTTCTAACTCCTGAATCTAAAGGGAGATTTAACTCACTTAGCTGAACAAACGCACAGCAGAGCAGATTGAAGGATACGTTTCTTCTGTGTTTTAGGCAGAGATTTACTGCTATTTCGTTATATGCGGGAATAGTGCTGGAAAGGCCTGGAAATGCCTGTTTTGAGGTCTCTCCAAAGAAAGCGTTTCCAGACTTCCCCTTCAACACACGAGTTTAACTCTGTAAGTTGAAAGCACACATTGAAGACCGTTCTGTTACGTAGCTCAGTTTTGGTTTTAGAAGCAGACAGTTCTCCTTACAGCATATACTCCCATTCACTGAGAATTGTCCAAACGCAGCTCTTACCAGAAACGTGTTTCTAACTCCTGAATCTAAAGGGAGATTTAGGTCACTTAGCTGAACAACGCACAGCAGAGCAGATTGAAGGATACGATTCTTCTGTGTTTTAGGCAGAGTTTTACTGCTATTTCGTTATATGCGGGAATAGTGCTGGAAATGCCTGTTTTGAGATCTCTCCACAGAAAGCGTTTCCAGACTTCCCCTTCAACACACGAGTTTAACTCTGTACGTTGAATGCACACATTGAAGACCGTTCTGTTAGGTAGCCCCGTTTTGGTTTTAGAAGCAGACAGTTCTCCTTACAGCATATACTCCCATTCACTGAGAAATGTCCAAACGCAGCTCTTACCAGAAACGTGTTTCTAACTCCTGAATCTAAAGGGAGATTTAACTCACTTAACTGAACAAACGCACAGCAGAGCAGATTGAAGGATACGTTTCTTCTGTGTTTTAGGCAGAGTTTTACTGCTATTTCGTTATATGCGGGAATAGTGCTGGAAATGCCTGGAAATGCCTGTTTTGAGATCTCTCCACAGAAAGCGTTTCCAGACTTCCCCTTCAACACACGAGTTTAACTCTGTAATTTGAATGCAAACACTGAAGACCGTTCTGTTAGATAGCACCGTTTTGGTTTTAGAAGCAGACAGTTCTCCTTACAGCGTATACTCCCGTTCACTGAGAATTGTCCAAACGCAGTTCTTACCAGAAACGTGTTTCTAACTCCTGAATCTAAAGGGAGATTTAACTCACTTAGCTTAACAAACGCACAGCAGAGCAGATTGAAGGATACGTTTCTTCTGTGTTTTAGGCAGAGTTTTACTGCTATTTCGTTATATGCGGGAATAGTGCTGGAAATGCCTGTTTTGAGATCTCTCCACAGAAAGCGTTTCCAGACTTCCCATTCAACACACGAGTTTAACTCTGTAAGTTGAATGCACGCATTGAAGACCGTTCTGTTAGGTAGCTCCGTTTTGGTTTTAGAAGCAGACAGTTCTCCTTACAGCATATACTCCCATTCTCTGAGAAATGTCCAAACGCAGCTCTTACCAGAAACGTGTTTCTAACTCCGGAATCTAAAGGGAGATTTAACTCACTTAGCTGAACAAACGCACAGCAGAGCAGATTGAAGGATACGTTTCTTCTGTGTTTTAGGCAGAGTTTTACTGCTATTTCGTTATATGCGGGAATAGTGCTGGAATGGCATGGAAATGCCTGTTTTGAGGTCTCTCCACAGAAAGAGTTTCCAGACTTCCCCTTCAACACACGAGTTTAACTCTGTAAGTTGAATGCAGACATTGAAGACCGTTCTGTTAGGTAGCTCCGTTTTGGTTTTAGAAGCATACAGTTCTCCTTACAGCATATACTCCCATTCACTGAGAATTGTCCAAACGCAGCTCTTACCAGAAACGTGTTTCTAACTCCTGAATCTAAAGGGAGATTTAACTCACTAAGCTGAACAAACGCACAGCACAGCAGATTGAAGGATACGTTTCTTCTGTGTTTTAGGCAGAGTTTTACTGCTATTTCGTTATATGCGGGAATAGTGCTGGAAATGCCTGGAAATGCCTGTTTTGAGATCTCTCCACAGAAAGCGTTTCCAGACTTCCCCTTCAACACACGAGTTTAACTCTGTAAGTTGAATGCAAACACTGAAGACCGTTCTGTTAGATAGCACCGTTTTGGTTTTAGAAGCAGACAGTTCTCCTTACAGCGTATACTCCCATTCACTGAGAAATGTCCAAACGCAGTTCTTACCAGAAACGTGTTTCTAACTCCTGAATCTAAAGGGAGATGTAACTCACTTAGCTGAACAAACGCACAGCAGAGCAGATTGAAGGATACGTTTCTTCTGTGTTTTAGGCAGAGTTTTACTGCTATTTCGTTATATGCGGGAATAGTGCTGGAAATGCCTGTTTTGAGATCTCTCCACAGAAAGCGTTTCCAGACTTCCCCTTCAACACACGAGTTTAACTCTGTACGTTGAATGCACACATTGAAGACCGTTCTGTTAGGTAGCCCCGTTTTGGTTTTAGAAGCAGACAGTTCTCCTTACAGCATATACTCCCATTCACTGAGAAATGTCCAAACGCAGCTCTTACCAGAAACGTGTTTCTAACTCCTGAATCTAAAGGGAGATTTAACTCACTTAACTGAACAAACGCACAGCAGAGCAGATTGAAGGATACGTTTCTTCTGTGTTTTAGGCAGAGTTTTACTGCTATTTCGTTATATGCGGGAATAGTGCTGGAAATGCCTGGAAATGCCTGTTTTGAGATCTCTCCACAGAAAGCGTTTCCAGACTTCCCCTTCAACACACGAGTTTAACTCTGTAATTTGAATGCAAACACTGAATACCGTTCTGTTAGATAGCACCGTTTTGGTTTTAGAAGCAGACAGTTCTCCTTACAGCGTATACTCCCGTTCACTGAGAATTGTCCAAACGCAGTTCTTACCAGAAACGTGTTTCTAACTCCTGAATCTAAAGGGAGATTTAACTCACTTAGCTTAACAAACGCACAGCAGAGCAGATTGAAGGATACGTTTCTTCTGTGTTTTAGGCAGAGTTTTACTGCTATTTCGTTATATGCGGGAATAGTGCTGGAAATGCCTGTTTTGAGATCTCTCCACAGAAAGCGTTTCCAGACTTCCCATTCAACACACGAGTTTAACTCTGAAAGTTGAATGCACGCATTGAAGACCGTTCTGTTAGGTAGCTCCGTTTTGGTTTTAGAAGCAGACAGTTCTCCTTACAGCATATACTCCCATTCTCTGAGAAATGTCCAAACGCAGCTCTTACCAGAAACGTGTTTCTAACTCCGGAATCTAAAGGGAGATTTAACTCACTTAGCTGAACAAACGCACAGCAGAGCAGATTGAAGGATACGTTTCTTCTGTGTTTTAGGCAGAGTTTTACTGCTATTTCGTTATATGCGGGAATAGTGCTGGAATGGCATGGAAATGCCTGTTTTGAGGTCTCTCCACAGAAAGCGTTTCCAGACTTCCCCTTCAACACACGAGTTTAACTCTGTAAGTTGAATGCAGACATTGAAGACCGTTCTGTTAGGTAGCTCCGTTTTGGTTTTAGAAGCATACAGTTCTCCTTACAGCATATACTCCCATTCACTGAGAATTGTCCAAACGCAGCTCTTACCAGAAACGTGTTTCTAACTCCTGAATCTAAAGGGAGATTTAACTCACTAAGCTGAACAAACGCACAGCACAGCAGATTGAAGGATACGTTTCTTCTGTGTTTTAGGCAGAGTTTTACTGCTATTTCGTTATATGCGGGAATAGTGCTGGAAATGCCTGGAAATGCCTGTTTTGAGATCTCTCCACAGAAAGCGTTTCCAGACTTCCCCTTCAACACACGAGTTTAACTCTGTAAGTTGAATGCAAACACTGAAGACCGTTCTGTTAGATAGCACCGTTTTGGTTTTAGAAGCAGACAGTTCTCCTTACAGCGTATACTCCCATTCACTGAGAAATGTCCAAACGCAGTTCTTACCAGAAACGTGTTTCTAACTCCTGAATCTAAAGGGAGATGTAACTCACTTAGCTGAACAAACGCACAGCAGAGCAGATTGAAGGATACGTTTCTTCTGTGTTTTAGGCAGAGTTTTACTGCTATTTCGTTATATGCGGGAATAGTGCTGGAAATGCCTGTTTTGAGATCTCTCCACAGAAAGCGTTTCCAGACTTCCCCTTCAACACACGAGTTTAACTCTGTAAGTTGAATGCACACATTGAAGACCGTTCTGTTAGGTAGCTCCGTTTTGGTTTTAGAAGCAGACAGTTCTCCTTACAGCATATACTCCCATTCTCTGAGAAATGTCCAAACGCAGCTCTTACCAGAAACGTGTTTCTAACTCCGGAATCTAAAGGGAGATTTAACTCACTTAGCTGAACAAACGCACAGCAGAGCAGATTGAAGGATACGTTTCTTCTTTGTTTTAGGCAGAGTTTTACTGCTATTTCGTTATATGCGGGAATAGTGCTGGAATGGCATGGAAATGCCTGTTTTGAGGTCTCTCCACAGAAAGCGTTTCCAGACTTCCCCTTCAACACACGAGTTTAACTCTGTAAGTTGAATGCAGACATTGAAGACCGTTCTGTTAGGTAGCTCCGTTTTGGTTTTAGAAGCATACAGTTCTCCTTACAGCATATATTCCCATTCACTATGAATTGTCCAAACGCAGCTCTTACCAGAAACCTGTTTCTAACTCCTGAATCTAAAGGGAGATGTAACTCACTTAGCTGAACAAACGCACAGCAGAGCAGATTGAAGGATACGTTTCTTCTGTGTTTTAGGCAGAGTTTTACTGCTATTTCGTTATATGCGGGAATAGTGCTGGAAATGCCTGTTTTGAGATCTCTCCACAGAAAGTGTTTCCAGACTTCCCCTTCAACACACGAGTTTAACTCTGTAAGTTGAATGCACACATTGAAGACCGTTTTGTTAGGTAGCTCCGTTTTGGTTTTAGAAGCAGACAGTTCTCCTTACAGCATATACTCCCATTCACTGAGAAATGTCCAAACGCAGCTCTTACCAGAAACGTGTTTCTAACTCCTGAATCTAAAGGGAGATTTAACTCACTTAGCTGAACAAACGCACAGCAGAGCAGATTGAAGGATACGTTTCTTCTGTGTTTTAGGCAGAGATTTACTGCTATTTCGTTATATGCGGGAATAGTGCTGGAAAGGCCTGGAAATGCCTGTTTTGAGGTCTCTCCACAGAAAGCGTTTCCAGACTTCCCCTTCAACACACGAGTTTAACTCTGTAAGTTGAATGCACACATTGAAGACCGTTCTGTTATGTAGCTCCGTTTTGGTTTTAGAAGCAGACAGTTCTCCTTACAGCATATACTCCCATTCACTGAGAAATGTCCAATCGCAGCTGTTACCAGAAACGTGTTTCTAACTCCTGAATCTAAAGGGAGATTTAACTCACTTAGCTGAACAAACGCACAGCAGAGCACATTGAAGGATACGTTTCTTCTGTGTTTTAGGCAGAGATTTACTGCTATTTCGTTATATGCGGGAATAGTGCTGGAAAGGCCTGGAAATGCCTGTTTTGAGGTCTCTCCAAAGAAAGCGTTTCCAGACTTCCCCTTCAACACACGAGTTTAACTCTGTAAGTTGAAAGCACACATTGAAGACCGTTCTGTTAGGTAGCTCAGTTTTGGTTTTAGAAGCAGACAGTTCTCCTTACAGCATATACTCCCATTCACTGAGAATTGTCCAAACGCAGCTCTTACCAGAAACGTGTTTCTAACTCCTGAATCTAAAGGGAGATTTAGGTCACTTAGCTGAACAACGCACAGCAGAGCAGATTGAAGGATACGATTCTTCTGTGTTTTAGGCAGAGTTTTACTGCTATTTCGTTATATGCGGGAATAGTGCTGGAAATGCCTGTTTTGAGATCTCTCCACAGAAAGCGTTTCCAGACTTCCCCTTCAACACACGAGTTTAACTCTGTACGTTGAATGCACACATTGAAGACCGTTCTGTTAGGTAGCCCCGTTTTGGTTTTAGAAGCAGACAGTTCTCCTTACAGCATATACTCCCATTCACTGAGAAATGTCCAAACGCAGCTCTTACCAGAAACGTGTTTCTAACTCCTGAATCTAAAGGGAGATTTAACTCACTTAGCTGAACAAACGCACAGCAGAGCAGATTGAAGGATACGTTTCTTCTGTGTTTTAGGCAGAGTTTTACTGCTATTTCGTTATATGCGGGAATAGTGCTGGAATGGCATGGAAATGCCTGTTTTGAGGTCTCTCCACAGAAAGCGTTTCCAGACTTCCCCTTCAACACACGAGTTTAACTCTGTAAGTTGAATGCAGACATTGAAGACCGTTCTGTTAGGTAGCTCCGTTTTGGTTTTAGAAGCATACAGTTCTCCTTACAGCATATACTCCCATTCACTGAGAATTGTCCAAACGCAGCTCTTACCAGAAACGTGTTTCTAACTCCTGAATCTAAAGGGAGATTTAACTCACTTAGCTGATCAAACGCACAGCAGAGCAGATTGAAGGATACGTTTCTTCTGTGTTTTAGGCAGAGTTTTACTGCTATTTCGTTATTTGCGGGAATAGTGCTGGAAATGCCTGGAAATGCCTGTTTTGAGATCTCTCCACAGAAAGCGTTTCCAGACTTCCCCTTCAACACACGAGTTTAACTCTGTAAGTTGAATGCAAACACTGAAGACCGTTCTGTTAGATAGCACCGTTTTGGTTTTAGAAGCAGACAGTTCTCCTTAAAGCGTATACTCCCATTCACTGAGAAATGTCCAAACACAGTTCTTACCAGAAATGTGTTTCTAACTCCAGAATCTAAAGGGAGATGTAACTCACTTAGCTGAACAAACGCACAGCAGAGCAGATTGAAGGATACGTTTCTTCTGTGTTTTAGGCAGAGTTTTACTGCTATTTCGTTATATGCGGGAATAGTGCTGGAAATGCCTGTTTTGAGATCTCTCCACAGAAAGCGTTTCCAGACTTCCCCTTAAACACACGAGTTTAACTGTGTAAGTTGAATGCACACATTGAAGACCGTTCTGTTAGGTAGCTCCGTTTTGGTTTTAGAAGCAGACAGTTCTCCTTACAGCATATACTCCCATTCACTGAGAAATGTCCAAACGCAGCTCTTACCAGAAACGTGTTTCTAACTCCTGAATCTAAAGGGAGATTTAACTCACTTAGCTGAACAAACGCACAGCAGAGCAGATTGAAGGATACGTTTCTTCTGTGTTTTAGGCAGAGATTTACTGCTATTTCGTTATATGCGGGAATAGTGCTGGAAAGGCCTGGAAATGCCTGTTTTGAGGTCTCTCCACAGAAAGCGTTTCCAGACTTCCCCTTCAACACACGAGTTTAACTCTGTAAGTTGAATGCACACATTGAAGACCGTTCTGTTAGGTAGCTCCGTTTTGGTTTTAGAAGCAGACAGTTCTCCTTACAGCATATACTCCCATTCACTGAGAAATGTCCAAACGCAGCTGTTACCAGAAACGTGTTTCTAACTTCTGAATCTAAAGGGAAATTTAACTCACTTAGCTGAACAAACGCACAGCAGAGCAGATTGAAGGATACGTTTCTTCTGTGTTTTAGGCAGAGATTTACTGCTATTTCGTTATATGCAGGAATAGTGCTGGAAAGGCCTGGAAATGCCTGTTTTGAGGTCTCTCCACAGAAAGCGTTTCCAGACTTCCCCTTCAACACACGAGTTTAACTCTGTAAGTTGAAAGCACACATTGAAGACCGTTCTGTTAGGTAGCTCAGTTTTGGTTTTAGAAGCAGACAGTTCTCCTTACAGCATATACTCCCATTCACTGAGAATTGTCCAAACGCAGCTCTTACCAGAAACGTGTTTCTAACTCCTGAATCTAAAGGGAGATTTAATTCACTTAGCTGAACAAACGCACAGCAGAGCAGATTGAAGGATACGATTCTTCTGTGTTTTAGGCAGAGTTTTACTGCTATTTCGTTATATGCGGGAATAGTGCTGGAAATGCCTGTTTTGAGATCTCTCCACAGAAAGCGTTTCCAGACTTCCCCTTCAACACACGAGTTTAACTCTGTACGTTGAATGCACACATTGAAGACCGTTCTGTTAGGTAGCTCCGTTTTGGTTTTAGAAGCAGACAGTTCTCCTTACAGCATATACTCCCATTCACTGAGAAATGTCCAAACGCAGCTCTTACCAGAAACGTGTTTCTAACTCCTGAATCTAAAGGGAGATTTAACTCACTTAGCTGAACAAACGCACAGCAGAGCAGATTGAAGGATACGTTTCTTCTGTGTTTTAGGCAGAGTTTTACTGCTATTTCGTTATATGCGGGAATAGTGCTGGAAATGCCTGGAAATGCCTGTTTTGAGATCTCTCCACAGAAAGCGTTTCCAGACTTCTCCTTCAACACACGAGTTTAACTCTGTAAGTTGAATGCACACATTGAAGACCGTTCTGTTAGGTAGCTCCGTTTTGGTTTTAGAAGCAGACGGTTCTCCTTACAGCATATACTCCCATTCACTGAGAAATGTCCAAACGCAGCTCTTACCAGAAACGTGTTTCTAACTCCTGAATCTAAAGGGAGATTTAACTCACTTAGCTGAACAAAGGCACAGCAGAGCAGATTGTAGGATACGTTTCTTCTGTGTTTTAGGCAGAGTTTTACTGCTATTTCGCTATATGCGGGAATAGTGCTGGAAATGCCTGGAAATGCCTGTTTTGAGATCTCTCCACAGAAAGCGTTTCCAGACTTCCCCTTCAACACACGAGTTTAACTGTGTAAGTTGAATGCACACATTGAAGACCGTTCTGTTAGGTAGCTCCGTTTTGGTTTTAGAAGCAGACAGTTCTCCTTACAGCATATACTCCCATTCACTGAGAATTGTCCAAACGCAGCTCTTACCAGAAACGTGTTTCTAACTCCTGAATCTAAAGGGAGATTTAACTCACTTAGCTGAACAAACGCACAGCAGAGTAGATTGAAGGATACGTTTCTTCTGTGTTTAAGGCAGAGTTTTACTGCTATTTCGTTATATGCGGGAATAGTGCTGGAAATGCCTGGAAATGCCTGTTTTGAGATCTCTCCACAGAAAGCGTTTCCAGACTTCCCCTTCAACACACGAGTTTAACTCTGTAAGTTGAATGCACACGTTGAAGACCGTTCTGTTAGGTAGCTCCGTTTTGGTTTTAGAAGCAGACAGTTCTCCTTACAGCATATACTCCCATTCACTGAGAAATGTCCAAATGCAGCTCTTACCAGAAACGTGTTTCTAACTCCGGAATCTAAAGGGAGATTTAACTCACTTAGCTGAACAAACGCACAGCAGAGCAGATTGAAGGATACGTTTCTTCTGTGTTTTAGGCAGAGTTTTACTGCTATTTCGTTATATGCGGGAATAGTGCTGGAAATGCCTGGAAATGCCTGTTTTGAGATCTCTCCACAGAAAGCGTTTCCAGACTTCCCCTTCAACACACGAGTTTACCTCTGTAAGTTGAATGCACACATTGAAGACCGTTCTGTTAGGTAGCTCCGTTTTGGTTTTAGAAGCAGACAGTTCTCCTTACAGCATATACTCCCATTCACTGAGAAATGTCCAAACGCAGCTCTTACCAGAAACGTGTTTCTAACTCCTGAATCTAAAGGGAGATTTAACTCACTTAGCTGAACAAACGCACAGCAGAGCAGATTGAAGCATACGTTTCTTCTGTGTATTAGGCAGAGTTTTACTGCTATTTCGATATATGCGGGAATAGTGCTGGAAATGCCTGGAAATGCCTGTTTTGAGATCTCTCCACAGAAAGCGTTTCCAGACTTCCCCTTCAACACACGAGTTTAACTCTGTAAGTTGAATGCAAACACTGAAGACCGTTCTGTTAGATAGCACCGTTTTGGTATTAGAAGCAGACAGTTCTCCCTACAGCGTATACTCCCATTCACTGAGAATTGTCCAAACGCAGTTCTTACCAGAAACGTGTTTCTAACTCCTGAATCTAAAGGGAGATTTAACTCACTTAGCTGAACAAACGCACAGCAGAGCAGATTGAAGGATACGTTTCTTCTGTGTTTTAGGCAGAGTTTTACTGCTATTTCGTTATAGGCGGGAATAGTGCTGGAAATGCCTGTTTTGAGATCTCTCCACAGAAAGCGTTTCCAGACTTCCCCTTCAACACACGAGTTTAACTCTGTACGTTGAATGCACACATTGAAGACCGTTCTGTTAGGTAGCTCCGTTTTGGTTTTAGAAGCAGACAGTTCTCCTTACAGCATATACTCCCATTCACTGAGAAATGTCCAAACGCAGCTCTTACCAGAAACGTGTTTCTAACTCCTGAATCTAAAGGGAGATTTAACTCACTTAGCTGAACAAACGCACAGCAGAGCAGATTGAAGGATACGTTTCTTCTGTGTTTTAGGCAGAGTTTTACTGCTATTTCGTTATATGCGGGAATAGTGCTGGAAATGCCTGGAAATGCCTGTTTTGAGATCTCTCCACAGAAAGCGTTTCCAGACTTCACCTTCAACACACGAGTTTAACTCTGTAAGTTGAATGCACACATTGAAGACCGTTCTGTTATGTAGCTCCGTTTTGGTTTTAGAAGCAGACGGTTCTCCTTACAGCATATACTCCCATTCACTGAGAAATGTCCAAACGCAGCTCTTACCAGAAACGTGTTTCTAACTCCTGAATCTAAAGGGAGATTTAACTCACTTAGCTGAACAAACGCACAGCAGAGCAGATTGAAGGATACGTTTCTTCTGTGTTTTAGGCAGAGTTTTACTGCTATTTCGTTATATGCGGGAATAGTGCTGGAATGGCATGGAAATGCCTGTTTTGAGGTCTCTCCACAGAAAGCGTTTCCAGACTTCCCCTTCAACACACGAGTTTAACTCTGTAAGTTGAATGCAGACATTGAAGACCGTTCTGTTAGGTAGCTCCGTTTTGGTTTTAGAAGCATACAGTTCTCCTTACAGCATATACTCCCATTCACTGAGAATTGTCCAAACGCAGCTCTTACCAGAAACGTATTTCTAACTCCTGAATCTAAAGGGAGATTTAACTCACTTAGCTTAACAAACGCACAGCAGAGCAGATTGAAGGATACGTTTCTTCTGTGTTTTAGGCAGAGTTTTACTGCTATTTCGTTATTTGCGGGAATAGTGCTGGAAATGCCTGGAAATGCCTGTTTTGAGATCTCTCCACAGAAAGCGTTTCCAGACTTCCCCTTCAACACACGAGTTTAACTCTGTAAGTTGAATGCAAACACTGAAGACCGTTCTGTTAGATAGCACCGTTTTGGTTTTAGAAGCAGACAGTTCTCCTTACAGCGTATACTCCCATTCACTGAGAAATGTCCAAACACAGTTCTTACCAGAAACGTGTTTCTAACTCCTGAATCTAAAGGGAGATGTAACTCACTTAGCTGAACAAACGCACAGCAGAGCAGATTGAAGGATACGTTTCTTCTGTGTTTTAGGCAGAGTTTTACTGCTATTTCGTTATATGCGGGAATAGTGCTGGAAATGCCTGGAAATGCCTGTTTTGAGATCTCTCCACAGAAAGCGTTTCCAGACTTCCCCTTCAACACACGAGTTTAACTCTGTAAGTTGAATGCACACATTGAAGACCGTTCTGTTAGGTAGCTCCGTTTTGGTTTTAGAAGCAGACAGTTCTCCTTACAGCATATACTCCCATTCACTGAGAATTGTCCAAACGCAGCTCTTACCAGAAACGTGTTTCTAACTCCTGAATCTAAAGGGAGATTTAACTCACTTAGCTGAACAAACGCACAGCAGAGCAGATTGAAGCATACGTTTCTTCTGTGTATTAGGCAGAGTTTTACTGCTATTTCGTTATATGCCGGAATAGTGCTGGAAATGAGTGGAAATGCCTGTTTTGAGATCTCTCCACAGAAAGCGTTTCCAGACTTCCCCTTCAACACACGAGTTTAACTCTGTAAGTTGAGTGCAAACACTGAAGACCGTTCTGTTAGATAGCACCGTTTTGGTTTTAGAAGCAGACAGTTCTCCTTACAGCGTATACTCCCATTCACTGAGAATTGTCCAAACGCAGTTCTTACCAGAAACGTGTTTCTAACTCCTGAATCTAAAGGGAGATTTAACTCACTTAGCTGAACAAACGCACAGCAGAGCAGATTGAAGGATACGTTTCTTCTGTGTTTTAGGCAGAGTTTTACTGCTATTTCGTTATATGCGGGAATAGTGCTGGAAATGCCTGTTTTGAGATCTCTCCACAGAAAGCGTTTCCAGACTTCCCCTTCAACACACGAGTTTAACTCTGTAAGTTGAATGCACACATTGAAGACCGTTCTGTTAGGTAGCTCCGTTTTGGTTCTAGAAGCAGACAGTTCTCCTTACAGCATATACTCCCATTCTCTGAGAAATGTCCAAACGCAGCTCTTACCAGAAACGTGTTTCTAACTCCGGAATCTAAAGGGAGATTTAACTCACTTAGCTGAACAAACGCACAGCAGAGCAGATTGAAGGATACGTTTCTTCTGTGTTTTAGGCAGAGTTTTACTGCTATTTCGTTATATGCGGGAATAGTGCTGGAAAGGCCTGGAAATGCCTGTTTTGAGGTCTCTCCACAGAAAGCGTTTCCAGACTTCCCCTTCAACACACGAGTTTAACTCTGTAAGTTGAATGCAGACATTGAAGACCGTTCTGTTAGGTAGCTCCGTTTTGGTTTTAGAAGCAGACAGTTCTCCTTACAGCATATACTCCCATTCACTGAAAATTGTCCAAACGCAGCTCTTACCAGAAACGTGTTTCTAACTCCTGAATCTAACGGGAGATTTAACTCACTTAGCTGAACAAACGCACAGCAGAGCAGATTGAAGGATACGTTTCTTCTGTGTTTTAGGCAGAGTTTTACTGCTATTTCGTTATATGCGGGAATAGTGCTGGAAATGCCTGGAAATGCCTGTTTTGAGATCTCTCCACAGAAAGCGTTTCCAGACTTCCCCTTCAACACACGAGTTTACCTCTGTAAGTTGAATGCACACATTGAAGACCGTTCTGTTAGGTAGCTCCGTTTTGGTTTTAGAAGCAGACAGTTCTTTTTACAGCATATACTCCCATTCACTGAGAAATGTCCAAACGCAGCCCTTACCAGAAACGTGTTTCTAACTCCTGAATCTAAAGGGAGATTTAACTCACTTAGCTGAACAAACGCACAACAGAGCAGATGGAAGCATACGTTTCTTCTGTGTATTAGGCAGAGTTTTACTGCTATTTCGTTATATGCGGGAATAGTGCTGGAAATGAGTGGAAATGCCTGTTTTGAGATCTCTCCACAGAAAGCGTTTCCAGACTTCCCCTTCAACACACGAGTTTAACTCTGTAAGTTGAATGCAAACACTGAAGACCGTTCTGTTAGATAGCACCGTTTTGGTTTTAGAAGCAGACAGTTCTCCTTACAGCGTATACTCCCATTCACTGAGAATTGTCCAAACGCAGTTCTTACCAGAAACGTGTTTCTAACTCCTGAATCTAAAGGGAGATGTAACTCACTTAGCTGAACAAAGGCACAACAGAGCAGATTGAAGGATACGTTTCTTCTGTGTTTTAGGCAGAGTTTTACTGCTATTTCGTTATATGCGGGAATAGTGCTGGAAATGCCTGTTTTGAGATCTCTCCACAGAAAGCGTTTCCAGACTTCCCCTTCAACACACGAGTTTAACTCTGTAAGTTGAATGCACACATTGAAGACCGTTCTGTTAGGTAGCTCCGTTTTGGTTCTAGAAGCAGACAGTTCTCCTTACAGCATATACTCCCATTCTCTGAGAAATGTCCAAACGCAGCTCTTACCAGAAACGTGTTTCTAACTCCGGAATCTAAAGGGAGATTTAACTCACTTAGCTGAACAAACGCACAGCAGAGCAGATTGAAGGATACGTTTCTTCTGTGTTTTTGGCAGAGTTTTACTGCTATTTCGTTATATGCGGGAATAGTGCTGGAAAGGCCTGGAAATGCCTGTTTTGAGGTCTCTCCACAGAAAGCGTTTCCAGACTTCCCCTTCAACACACGAGTTTAACTCTGTAAGTTGAATGCAGACATTGAAGACCGTTCTGTTAGGTAGCTCCGTTTTGGTTTTAGAAGCAGACAGTTCTCCTTACAGCATATACTCCCATTCACTGAGAATTGTCCAAACGCAGCACTTACCAGAAACGTGTTTCTAACTCCTGAATCTAAAGGGAGATTTAACTCACTTAGCTGAACAAACGCACAGCAGAGCAGATTGAAGGATACGTTTCTTCTGTGTTTTAGGCAGAGTTTTACTGCTATTTCGTTATATGCGGGAATAGTGCTGGAAATGCCTGTTTGAGATCTCTCCACAGAAAGCGTTTCCAGACTTCCCCTTCAACACACGAGTTTAACTCTGTAAGTTGAATGCACACATTGAAGACCGTTCTGTTAGGTAGCTCCGTTTTGGTTTCAGAAGCAGACAGTTCTCCTTACAGCATATACTCCCATTCACTGAGAAATGTCCAAACGCAGCTCTTACCAGAAACGTGTTTCTAACTCCGGAATCTAAAGGGAGATTTAACTCACTTAGCTGAACAAACGCACAGCAGAGCAGATTGAAGGATACGTTTCTTCTGTGTTTTAGGCAGAGATTTACTGCTATTTCGTTATATGCGGGAATAGTGCTGGAAAGGCCTGGAAATGCCTGTTTTGAGGTCTCTCCACAGAAAGCGTTTCCAGACTTCCCCTTCAACACACGAGTTTAACTCTGTAAGTTGAATGCACACATTGAAGACCGTTCTGTTAGGTAGCTCCGTTTTGGTTTTAGAAGCAGACAGTTCTCCTTACAGCATATACTCCCATTCACTGAGAAATGTCCAAACGCAGCTGTTACCAGAAACGTGTTTCTAACTCCTGAATCTAAAGGGAGATTTAACTCACTTAGCTGAACAAGCGCACAGCAGAGCAGATTGAAGGATACGTTTCTTCTGTGTTTTAGGCAGAGATTTACTGTTATTTCGTTATATGCGGGAATAGTGCTGGAAAGGCCTGGAAATGCCTGTTTTGAGGTCTCTCCAAAGAAAGCGTTTCCAGACTTCCCCTTCAACACACGAGTTTAACTCTGTAAGTCGAAAGCACACATTGAAGACCGTTCTGTTAGGTAGCTCAGTTTTGGTTTTAGAAGCAGACAGTTCTCCTTACAGCATATACTCCCATTCACTGAGAATTGTCCAAACGCAGCTCTTACCAGAAACGTGTTTCTAACTCCTGAATCTAAAGGGAGATTTAACTCACTTAGCTGAACAAACGCACAGCAGAGCAGATTGAAGCATACGTTTCTTCTGTGTATTAGGCAGAGTTTTACTGCTATTTCGTTATATGCGGGAATAGTGCTGGAAATGAGTGGAAATGCCTGTTTTGAGATCTCTCCACAGAAAGCGTTTCCAGACTTCCCCTTCAACACACGAGTTTAACTCTGTAAGTTGAATGCAAACACTGAAGACCGTTCTGTTAGATAGCACCGTTTTGGTTTTAGAAGCAGACAGTTCTCCTTACAGCGTATACTCCCATTCACTGAGAATTGTCCAAACGCAGTTCTTACCAGAAACGTGTTTCTAACTCCTGAATCTAAAGGGAGATTTAACTCACTTAGCTGAACAAACGCACAGCAGAGCAGATTGAAGGATACGTTTCTTCTGTGTTTTAGGCAGAGTTTTACTGCTATTTCGTTATATGCGGGAATAGTGCTGGAAATGCCTGTTTTGAGATCTCTCCACAGAAAGCGTTTCCAGACTTCCCCTTCAACACACGAGTTTAACTCTGTAAGTTGAATGCACACATTGAAGACCGTTCTGTTAGGTAGCTCCGTTTTGGTTCTAGAAGCAGACAGTTCTCCTTACAGCATATACTCCCATTGTCTGAGAAATGTCCAAACGCAGCTCTTACCAGAAACGTGTTTCTAACTCCGGAATCTAAAGGGAGATTTAACTCACTTAGCTGAACAAACGCACAGCAGAGCAGATTGAAGGATACGTTTCTTCTGTGTTTTAGGCAGAGTTTTACTGCTATTTCGTTATATGCGGGAATAGTGCTGGAAAGGCCTGGAAATGCCTGTTTTGAGGTCTCTCCACAGAAAGCGTTTCCAGACTTCCCCTTCAACACACGAGTTTAACTCTGTAAGTTGAATGCAGACATTGAAGACCGTTCTGTTAGGTAGCTCCGTTTTGGTTTTAGAAGCAGACAGTTCTCCTTACAGCATATACTCCCATTCACTGAGAATTGTCCAAACGCAGCTCTTACCAGAAACGTGTTTCTAACTCCTGAATCTAAAGGGAGATTTAACTCACTTAGCTGAACAAACGCACAGCAGAGCAGATTGAAGGATACGTTTCTTCTGTGTTTTAGGCAGAGTTTTACTGCTATTTCGTTATATGCGGGAATAGTGCTGGAAATGCCTGGAAATGCCTGTTTTGAGATCTCTCCACAGAAAGCGTTTCCAGACTTCCCCTTCAACACAGGAGTTTACCTCTGTAAGTTGAATGCACACATTGAAGACCGTTCTGTTAGGTAGCTCCGTTTTGGTTTTAGAAGCAGACAGTTCTTTTTACAGCATATACTCCCATTCACTGAGAAATGTCCAAACGCAGCCCTTACCAGAAACGTGTTTCTAACTCCTGAATCTAAAGGGAGATTTAACTCACTTAGCTGAACAAACGCACAGCAGAGCAGATTGAAGCATACGTTTCTTCTGTGTATTAGGCAGAGTTTTACTGCTATTTCGTTATATGCGGGAATAGTGCTGGAAATGAGTGGAAATGCCTGTTTTGAGATCTCTCCACAGAAAGCGTTTCCAGACTTCCCCTTCAACACACGAGTTTAACTCTGTAAGTTGAATGCAAACACTGAAGACCGTTCTGTTAGATAGCACCGTTTTGGTTTTAGAAGCAGACAGTTCTCCTTACAGCGTATACTCCCATTCACTGAGAATTGTCCAAACGCAGTTCTTACCAGAAACGTGTTTCTAACTCCTGAATCTAAAGGGAGATGTAACTCACTTAGCTGAACAAACGCACAGCAGAGCAGATTGAAGGATACGTTTCTTCTGTGTTTTAGGCAGAGTTTTACTGCTATTTCGTTATATGCGGGAATAGTGCTGGAAATGCCTGTTTTGAGATCTCTCCACAGAAAGCGTTTCCAGACTTCCCCTTCAACACACGAGTTTAACTCTGTAAGTTGAATGCACACATTGAAGACCGTTCTGTTAGGTAGCTCCGTTTTGGTTCTAGAAGCAGACAGTTCTCCTTACAGCATATACTCCCATTCTCTGAGAAATGTCCAAACGCAGCTCTTACCAGAAACGTGTTTCTAACTCCGGAATCTAAAGGGAGATTTAACTCACTTAGCTGAACAAACGCACAGCAGAGCAGATTGAAGGATACGTTTCTTCTGTGTTTTAGGCAGAGTTTTACTGCTATTTCGTTATATGCGGGAATAGTGCTGGAAAGGCCTGGAAATGCCTGTTTTGAGGTCTATCCACAGAAAGCGTTTCCAGACTTCCCCTTCAACACACGAGTTTAACTCTGTAAGTTGAATGCAGACATTGAAGACCGTTCTGTTAGGTAGCTCCGTTTTGGTTTTAGAAGCAGACAGTTCTCCTTACAGCATATACTCCCATTCACTGAGAAATGTCCAAACGCAGCTCTTACCAGAAACGTGTTTCTAACTCCTGAATCTAAAGGGAGATTTAACTCACTTAGCTGAACAAACGCACAGCAGAGCAGATTGAAGGATACGTTTCTTCTGTGTTTTAGGCAGAGTTTTACTGCTATTTCGTTATATGCGGGAATAGTGCTGGAAATGCCTGTTTGAGATCTCTCCACAGAAAGCGTTTCCAGACTTCCCCTTCAACACACGAGTTTAACTCTGTAGGTTGAATGCACACATTGAAGACCGTTCTGTTAGGTAGCTCCGTTTTGGTTTTAGAAGCAGACAGTTCTCCTTACAGCATATACTCCCATTCACTGAGAAATGTCCAAGCGCAGCTCTTACCAGAAACGTGTTTCTAACTCCTGAATCTAAAGGGAGATTTAAGTCACTTAGCTGAACAAACGCACAGAAGAGCAGATTGAAGGATACGTTTCTTCTGTGTATTAGGCAGAGTTTTACTGCTATTTCGTTATATGCGGGAATAGTGCTGGAAATGCCTGGAAATGCCTGTTTTGAGATCTCTCCACAGAAATCGTTTCCAGACTTCCCCTTCATCCCACGAGTTTAACTCTGTAAGTTGAATGCAAACACTGAAGACCGTTCTGTTAGATAGCACCGTTTTGGTTTTAGAAGCAGACAGTTCTCCTTACAGCGTATACTCCCATTCACTGAGAAATGTCCAAACGCAGTTCTTACCAGAAACGTGTTTCTAACTCCTGAATCTAAAGGGAGATTTAACTCACTTAGCTGAACAAAGGCACAGCAGAGCAGATTGAAGGATACGTTTCTTCTGTGTTTTAGGCAGAGTTTTACTGCTATTTCGTTATATGCGGGAATAGTGCTGGAAATGCCTGTTTTGAGATCTCTCCACAGAAAGCGTTTCCAGACTTCCCCTTCAACACACGAGTTTAACTCTGTAAGTTGAATGCACACATTGAAGACCGTTCTGTTAGGTAGCTCCGTTTTGGTTTTAGAAGCAGACAGTTCTCCTTACAGCATATACTCCCATTCACTGACAAATGTCCAAACGCAGCTCTTACCAGAAACGTGTTTCTAACTCCTGAATCTAAAGGGAGATTTAACTCACTTAGCTGAACAAACGCACAGCAGAGCAGATTGAAGGATACGTTTCTTCTGTGTTTTAGGCAGAGATTTACTGCTATTTCGTTATACGTGGGAATAGTGCTGGAAAGGCCTGGAAATGCCTGTTTTGAGGTCTCTCCACAGAAAGCGTTTCCAGACTTCCCCTTCAACACACGAGTTTAACTCTGAAAGTTGAATGCACACATTGAAGACCGTTCTGTTAGGTAGCTCCGTTTTGGTTTTAGAAGCAGACAGTTCTCCTTACAGCATATACTCAAATTCACTGAGAATTGTCCAAACGCAGCTCTTACCAGAAACGTGTTTCTAACTCCTGAATCTAAAGGGAGATTTAACTCACTTAGCTGAACAAACGCACAGCAGAGCAGATTGAAGGATACGTTTCTTCTGTGTTTTAGGCAGAGTTTTACTGCTATTTCGTTATATGCGGGAATAGTGCTGGAAATGCCTGTTTTGAGATCTCTCCACAGAAAGCGTTTCCAGACTTCCCCTTCAACACACGTGTTTAACTCTGTAAGTTGAATGCACACATTGAAGACCGTTCTGTTAGGTAGCTCCGTTTTGGTTTTAGAAGCAGACAGTTCTCCTTACAGCATATACTCCCATTCACTGAGAAATGTCCAAACGCAGCACTTACCAGAAACGTGTTTCTAACTCCTGAATCTAAAGGGAGATTTAACTCACTTAGCTGAACAAAGGCACAGCAGAGCAGATTGAAGGATACGTTTCTTCTGTGTTTTAGGCAGAGTTTTACTGCTATTTCGTTATATGCAGGAATAGTGCTGGAAATGCCTGGAAATGCCTGTTTTGAGATCTCTCCACAGAAAGCGTTTCCAGACTTCCCCTTCAATACACGAGTTTAACTGTGTAAGTTGAATGCACACATTGAAGACCGTTCTGTTTGGTAGCTCCGTTTTGGTTTTAGAAGCAGACAGTTCTCCTTACAGCATATACTCCCATTCACTGAGAATTGTCCAAACGCAGCTCTTACCAGAAACGTGTTTCTAACTCCTGAATCTAAAGGGAGATTTAACTCACTTAGCTGAACAAACGCACAGCAGAGCAGATTGAAGGATACGTTTCTTCTGTGTTTTAGGCAGAGTTTTAATGCTATTTTGTTATATGCGGGAATAGTGCCGGAAATGCCTGTTTTGAGATCTCTCCACAGAAAGCGTTTCCAGACTTCCCCTTCAACACACGAGTTTATCTCTGTAAGTTGAATGCACACATTGAAGACCGTTCTGTTAGGTAGCTCCGTTTTGGTTTTAGAAGCAGACAGTTCTCCTTACAGCATATACTCTCATTCACTGAGAAATGTCCAAACGCAGCTCTTACCAGAAACGTGTTTCTAACTCCTGAATCTAAAGGGAGATTTAACTCACTTAGCTGAACAAACGCACAGCAGAGCAGATTGAAGGATACGTTTCTTCTGTGTTTTAGGCAGAGTTTTACTGCTATTTCGTTATATGCGGGAATAGTGCTGGAAAGGCCTCGAAATGCCTGTTTTGAGGTCTCTCCACAGAAAGCGTTTCCAGACTTCCCCTTCAACACACGAGTTTAACTCTGTAAGTTGAATGCACACATTGAAGACCGTTCTGTTATGTAGCTCCGTTTTGATTTTAGAAGCAGACAGTTCTCCTTACAGCATATACTCCCATTCACTGAGAAGTGTCCAAACGCAGCTCTTACCAGAAACGTGTTTCTAACTCCTGAATCTAAAGGGAGATTTAACTCACTTAGCTGAACAAACGCACAGCAGAGCAGATTGAAGGATACGTTTCTTCTGTGTTTTGGCAGAGTTTAACTGCTATTTCGTTATATGCGGGAATAGTGCTGGAAATTCCTGGAAATGCCTGTTTTGAGATCTCTCCACAGAAAGCGATTCCAGACTTCCCCTTCAACACACTAGTTTAACTCTGTAAGTTGAATGCACACATTGAAGACCGTTCTGTTAGGTAGCTCCGTTTTGGTTTTAGAAGCAGACAGTTCTCCTTACAGCATATACTCCCATCCACTGAGAAATGTCCAAACGCAGCTGTTACCAGAAACGTGTTTCTAACTCCTGAATCTAAAGGGAGATTTAACTCCCTTAGCTGAACAAACGCACAGTAGAGCAGATTGAAGGATACGTTTCTTCTGTGTTTTAGGCAGAGTTTTGCTGCTATTTCCTTATATGCGGGAATAGTGCTGGTAATGCCTGGAAATGCCTATTTTGAGATCTCTCCACAGAAAGCGTTTCCAGACTTCCCCTTCAACACACGAGTTTAACTCTGTAAGTTGAATGCACACATTGAAGACCGTTCTGTTAGGTAGCTCCGTTTTGGTTTTAGAAGCAGACAGTTCTCCTTAAAGCATATACTCCCATTCACTGAGACATGTCCAAACGCAGCTCTTACCAGAAACGTGTTTCTAACTCCTGAATCTAAAGGGAGATTTAACTCACTTAGCTGAACAAACGCACAGCAGAGCAGATTGAAGCATACGTTTCTTCTGTGTATTAGGCAGAGTTTTACTGCTATTTCGTTATATGCGGGAATAGTGCTGGAAATGCCTGGAAATGCCTCTTTTGAGATCTCTCCACAGAAAGCGTTTCCAGACTTCCCCTTCAACACACGAGTTTAACTCTGTAAGTTGAATGCAAACACTGAAGACCGTTCTGTTAGGTAGCTCCGTTTTGGTTTTAGAAGCAGACAGTTCTCCTTACAGTGTATACTCCCATTCACTTAGAAATGTCCAAACGCAGCTCTTACCAGAAACGTGTTTCTAACTCCTGAATCTAAATGGAGATTTAACTCACTTAGCTGAACAAAGGCACAGCAGGGCAGATTGAAGGATACGTTTCTTCTGTGTTTTAGGCAGTTTTACTGCTATTTCGTTATATGCGGGAATAGTGCTGGAAATGCCTGGAAATGCCTGTTTTGAGATCTCTCCACTGAAAGCGTTTCCAGACTTCCCCTTCAACACACGAGTTGAACTGTGTAAGTTGAATGCACACATTGAAGACCGTTCTGTTAAGTAGCTCCGTTTTGGTTTTAGAAGCAGACAGTTCTCCTTACAGCATATACTCCCATTCACTGAGAATTGTCCAAACGCAGCTCTTACCAGAAACGTGTTTCTAACTCCTGAATCTAAAGGGAGATTTAACTCACTTAGCTGAACAAACGCACAGCAGGGCAGATTGAAGGATACGTTTCTTCTGTGTTTTAGGCAGAGTTTTACTGCTATTTCGTTATATGCGGGAATAGTGCTGGAAATGCCTGTTTGAGATCTCTCCACAGAAAGCGTTTCCAGACTTCCCCTTCAACACACGAGTTTAACTCTGTAAGTTGAATGCACACATTGAAGACCGTTCGGTTAGGTAGCTCCGTTTTGGTTTTAGAAGCAGACAGTTCTCCTTACAGCATATACTCCCATTCACTGAGAAATGTCCAAACGCAGCTCTTACCAGAAACGTGTTTCTAAGTCCTGAATCTAAAGGGAGATTTATCTCACTTAGCTGAACAAACGCACAGCAGAGCAGATTGAAGGATACGTTTCTTCTGTGTTTTAGGCAGAGTTTTACTGCTATTTCGTTATATGCGGTAATAGTGTTGGAAATGCCTGTTTTGAGATCTCTCCACAGAAAGCGTTTCCAGACTTCCCCTTCAACACACGAATTTAACACTGTACGTTGAATTCACACATTGAAGACCGTTCTGTTAGGTAGCTCCGTTTTGGTTTTAGAAGCAGACAGTTCTCCTTACAGCATATACTCCCATTCACTGAGAAATGTCCAAACGCAACTCTAACCAGAAACGTGTTTCTAACTCCTGAATCTAAAGGGAGATTTATCTCACTTAGCTGAACAAACGCACAGCAGAGCAGATTGAAGGATACGTTTCCTCTGTGTTTTAAGCAGAGTTTTACTGCTATTTCTTTATATGCGGGAATAGTGCTGGAAATGCCTGGAAATGCCTGTTTTGAGATCTCTCCTCAGAAAGCGTTTCCAGACTTCCCCTTCAACACACGAGTTTAACTCTGTAAGTTGAATGCACACATTGAAGACCGTTCTGTTAGGTAGCTCCGTTTTGGTTTTAGAAGCAGACAGTTCTCCTTACAGCATATACTCCCATTCACTGAGAAATGTCCAAACGCAGCTCTTACCAGAAACGTGTTTCTAACTCCTGAATCTAAAGGGAGATTTAACTCACTTAGCTGAACAAAGGCACAGCAGAGCAGATTGAAGGATACGTTTCTTCTGTGTTTTAGGCAGAGTTTTACTGCTATTTCGTTATATGCGGGAATAGTGTGGAAATGCCTGGAAATGCCTGTTTTGAGATCTCTCCACAGAAAGCGTTTCCAGACTTCCCCTTCAACACACGAGTTTATCTCTGTAAGTTGAATGCACACGTTGAAGACCGTTCTGTTAGGTAGTTCCGTTTTGGTTTTAGAAGCAGACAGTTCTCCTTACAGCATATACTCCCTTTCACTGAGAAATGTCCAAAGGCAGCTCTTACCAGAAACGTGTTTCTAACTCCTGAATCTAAAGGGAGATTTAACTCACTTAGCTGAACAAACGCACAGCAGAGCATATTGAAGGATACGTTTCTTCTGTGTTTTAGGCAGAGTTTTACTGCTATTTCGTTATATGCGGGAATAGTGCTGGAAATTCCTGGAAATGCCTGTTTTGAGATCTCTCCACAGAAAGCGCTTCCAGACTTCCCCTTCAACACACTAGTTTAACTCTGTAAGTTGAATGCACACATTGAAGACCGTTCTGTTAGGTAGCTCCGTTTTGGTTTTAGAAGCAGACAGTTCTCCTTACAGCATATACTCCCATTCACTGAGAAATGTCCAAACGCAGCACTTACCAGAAACGTGTTTCTAACTCCTGAATCTAAAGGGAGATTTAACTCCCTTAGCTGAACAAACGCACAGCAGAGCAGATTGAAGGATACGTTTCTTCTGTGTTTTAGGCAGAGTTTTACTGCTATTTCCTTATATGCGGGAATAGTGCTGGAAATGCCTGGAAATGACTATTTTGAGATCTCTCCACAGAAAGCGTTTCCAGACTTCCCCTTCAACACACGAGTTTAACTCTGTAAGTTGAATGCACACATTGAAGACCGTTCTGTTAGGTAGCTCCGTTTTGGTTTTAGAAGCAGACAGTTCTCCTTACAGCATATACTCCCATTCACTGAGACATGTCCAAACGCAGCTCTTACCAGAAACGTGTTTCTAACTCCTGAATCTAAAGGGAGATTTAACTCACTTAGCTGAACAAACGCACAGCAGAGCAGATTGAAGCATACGTTTCTTCTGTGTATTAGGCAGAGTTTTACTGCTATTTCGTTATATGCGGGAATAGTGCTGGAAATGCCTGGAAATGCCTCTTTTGAGATCTCACCACAGAAAGCGTTTCCAGACTTCCCCTTCAACACACGAGTTTAACTCTGTAAGTTGAATGCAAACACTGAAGACCGTTCTGTTAGGTAGCTCCGTTTTGGTTTTAGAAGCAGACAGTTCTCCTTACAGTGTATACTCCCATTCACTTAGAAATGTCCAAACGCAGCTCTTACCAGAAACGTGTTTCTAACTCCTGAATCTAAAGGGAGATTTAACTCCCTTAGCTGAACAAACGCACAGCAGAGCAGATTGAAGGATACGTTTCTTCTGTGTTTTAGGCAGAGTTTTACTGCTATTTCCTTATATGCGGGAATAGTGCTGGAAATGCCTGGAAATGACTATTTTGAGATCTCTCCACAGAAAGCGTTTCCAGACTTCCCCTTCAACACACGAGTTTAACTCTGTAAGTTGAATGCACACATTGAAGACCGTTCTGTTAGGTAGCTCCGTTTTGGTTTTAGAAGCAGACAGTTCTCCTTACAGCATATACTCCCATTCACTGAGACATGTCCAAACGCAGCTCTTACCAGAAACGTGTTTCTAACTCCTGAATCTAAAGGGAGATTTAACTCACTTAGCTGAACAAACGCACAGCAGAGCAGATTGAAGCATACGTTTCTTCTGTGTATTAGGCAGAGTTTTACTGCTATTTCGTTATATGCGGGAATAGTGCTGGAAATGCCTGGAAATGCCTCTTTTGAGATCTCACCACAGAAAGCGTTTCCAGACTTCCCCTTCAACACACGAGTTTAACTCTGTAAGTTGAATGCAAACACTGAAGACCGTTCTGTTAGGTAGCTCCGTTTTGGTTTTAGAAGCAGACAGTTCTCCTTACAGTGTATACTCCCATTCACTTAGAAATGTCCAAACGCAGCTCTTACCAGAAACGTGTTTCTAACTCCTGAATCTAAAGGGAGATTTAACTCACTTAGCTGAACAAAGGCACAGCAGAGCAGATTGAAGGATACGTTTCTTCTCTGTTTTAGGCAGAGTTTTACTGCTATTTCGTTATATGCGGGAATAGTGTGGAAATGCCTGGAAATGCCTGTTTTGAGACCTCTCCACAGAAAGCGTTTCCAGACTTCCCCTTCAACACACGAGTTTAACTCTGTAAGTTGAATGCACACGTTGAAGACCGTTCTGTTAGGTAGTTCCGTTTTGGTTTTAGAAGCAGACAGTTCGCCTTACAGCATATACTCCCATTCACTGAGAAATGTCCAAAGGCAGCCCTTACCAGAAACGTGTTTCTAACTCCTGAATCTAAAGGGAGATTTAACTCACTTAGCTGAACAAACGCACAGCAGAGCAGATTGAAGGATACCTTTCTTCTGTGTTTTAGGCAGAGTTTTACTGCTATTTCGTTATATGCGGGAATAGTGCTGGAAATGCCTGTTTTGAGATCTCTCCACAGAAAGCGTTTCCAGACTTCCCCTTCAACACACAAGTTTAACTCTGTAAGTTGAATGCACACATTGAAGACCGTTCTGTTAGGTAGCTCCGTTTTGGTTTTAGAAGCAGACAGTTCTCCTTACAGCATATATTCCCATTCACTGAGAAATGTCCAAACGCAGCTCTTACCAGAAACGTGTTTCTAACTCCAGAATCTAAAGGGAGATTTAACTCACTTAGCTGAACAAACGCACAGCAGAGCAGATTGAAGGATACGTTTCTTCTGTGATTTAGGCAGAGTTTTACTGCTATTTCGTTATATGCGGGAATAGTGCTGGAAATGCCTGTTTTGAGATCTCTCCACAGAAAGCGTTACCAGACTTCCCCTTCAACACACGAGTTTAATTCTGTAAGTTGAATGCACACATTGAAGACCGTAGCTCCGTTTTGGTTTTAGAAGCAGACAGATCTCCTTACAGCATATACTCTCATTCACTGAGAAATGTCCAAACGCAGCTCTTACCAGAAACGTGTTTCTAACTCCTGAATCTAAAGGGAGATTTAACTCACTTAACTGAGCAAACGCACAGCAGAGCAGATTGAAGGATACGTTTCTTCTGTGTTTTAGGCAGAGTTTTACTGCTATTTCCTTATATGCGGGAATAGTGCTGGAAAGGCCTCGAAATGCCTGTTTTGAGGTCTCTCCACAGAAAGCGTTTCCAGACTTCCCCTTCAACACACGAGTTTAACTCTGTAAGTTGAATGCACACATTGAAGACCGTTCTGTTAGGTAGCTCCGTTTTGGTTTTAGAAGCAGACAGTTCTCCTTACAGCATATACTCCCATTCACTGAGAATTGTCCAAACGCAGCTCTTACCAGAAACGTGTTTCTAACTCCTGAATCTAAAGGGAGATTTAACTCACTTAGCTGAACAAACGCACAGCAGAGCAGATTGAAGGATACGTTTCTTCTGTGTTTTAGGCAGAGTTTTACTGCTATTTCGTTATATGCGGGAATAGTGCTGGAAATTCCTGGAAATGCCTCTTTTGAGATCTCTCCACAGAAAGCGTTTCCAGACTTCCCCTTCAACACACTAGTTTAACTCTGTAAGTTGAATAAACACATTGAAGACCGTTCTGTTAGGTAGCTCCGTTTTGGTTTTAGAAGCAGACAGTTCTCCTTACAGCGTATACTCCCATTCACTGAGAAATGTCCAAACGCAGCACTTACCAGAAACGTGTTTCTAACTCCTGAATCTAAAGGGAGATTTAACTCCCTTAGCTGTACAAACGCACAGCAGAGCAGATTGAAGGATACGTTTCTTCTGTGTTTTAGGCAGAGTTTTACTGCTATTTCCTTATATGCGGGAATAGTGCTGGAAATGCCTGGAAATGCCTATTTTGAGATCTCTCCACAGAAAGCGTTTCCAGACTTCCCCTTCAACACACGAGTTTAACTCTGTAAGTTGAATGCACACATTGAAGACCGTTCTGTTAGGTAGCTCCGTTTTGGTTTTAGAAGCAGACAGTTCTCCTTACAGCATATACTCCCATTCACTGAGACATGTCCAAACGCAGCACTTACCAGAAACGTGTTTCTAACTCCTGAATCTAAAGGGAGATTTAACTCACTTAGCTGAACAAACGCACAGCAGAGCAGATTGAAGCATACGTTTCTTCTGTGTATTAGGCAGAGTTTTACTGCTATTTCGTTATATGCGTGAATAGTGCTGGAAATGCCTGGAAATGCCTCTTTTGAGATCTCTCCACAGAAAGCGTTTCCAGACTTCCCCTTCAACACACGAGTTTAACTCTGTAAGTTGAATGCAAACACTGAAGACCGTTCTGTTAGGTAGCTCCGTTTTGGTTTTAGAAGCAGACAGTTCTCCTTACAGTGTATACTCCCATTCACTTAGAAATGTCCAAACGCAGCTCTTACCAGAAACGTGTTTCTAACGCCTGAATCTAAAGGGAGATTTAACTCACTTAGCTGAACAAAGGCACAGCAGAGCAGATTGAAGGATACGTTTCTTCTGTGTTTTAGGCAGAGTTTTACTGCTATTTCGTTATATGCGGGAATAGTGCTGGAAATACCTGTTTGAGATCTCTCCACAGAAAGCGTTTCCAGACTTCCCCTTCAACACACGAGTTTAACTCTGTAAGTTGAATGCACACATTGAAGACCGCTCTGTTAGGTAGCTCCGTTTTGGTTTTAGAAGCAGACAGTTCTCCTTACAGCATATACTCCCATTCACTGAGAAATGTCCAAACGCAGCTCTTACCAGAAACGTGTTTCTAAGTCCTGAATCTAAAGGGAGATTTAACTCACTTAGCTGAACAAACGCACAGCAGAGCAGATTGAAGGATACGTTTCTTCTGTGTTTTAGGCAGAGTTTTACTGCTATTTCGTTATATGCGGTAATAGTGCTGGAAATGCCTGTTTTGAGATCTCTCCACAGAAAGCGTTTCCAGACATCCCCTTCAACACACGAGTTTAACACTCTTCGTTGAATTCACACATTGAAGACCGTTCTGTTAGGTAGGTCCGTTTTGATTTTAGAAGCAGACAGTTCTCCTTACAGCATATACTCCCATTCACTGAGAAATGTCCAAACGCAGCTCTTACCAGAAACGTGTTTCTAACTCCTGAATCTAAAGGGAGATTTAACTCACTTAGCTGAACAAACGCACAGCAGAGCAGATTGAAGGATACGTTTCTTCTGTGTTTTAGGCAGAGTTTTACTGCTATTTCTTTATATGCGGGAATAGTGCTGGAAATGCCTGGAAATGCCTGTTTTGAGATCTCTCCTCAGAAAGCGTTTCCAGACTTCCCCTTCAACACACGAGTTTAACTCTGTAAGTTGAATGCACACGTTGAAGACCGTTCTGTTAGGTAGCTCCGTTTTGGTTTTAGAAGCAGACAGTTCTCCTTACAGCATATACTCCCATTCACTGAGAAATGTCCAAACGCAGCTCTTACCAGAAACGTGTTTCTAACTCCTGAATCTAAAGGGAGATTTAACTCACTTAGCTGAACAAAAGCACAGCAGAGCAGATTGAATGATACGTTTCTTCTGTGTTTTAGGCAGAGTTTTACTGCTATTTCGTTATATGCGGTAATAGTGCTGGAAATGCCTGTTTTGAGATCTCTCCACAGAAAGCGTTTCCAGACTTCCCCTTCAACACACGAGTTTTAATCTGTAAGTTGAATGCACACATTGAAGACCGTTCTGTTAGGTAGCTCCGTTTTGGTTTTAGAAGCAGACAGTTCTCCTTACACCATATACTCCCATTCACTGAGAAATGTCCAAACGCAGCTCTTACCAGAAACGTGTTTCTAACTCCTGAATCTAAAGGGAGATTTAACTCACTTAGCTGAACAAACGCACAGCAGAGCAGATTGAAGGATACGTTTCTTCTGTGTTTTAGGCAGAGTTTTACTGCTATTTCGTTATATGCGGGAATAGTGCTGGAAATGCCTGGAAATGCCTGTTTTGAGATCTCTCCACAGAAAGCGTTTCCAGACTTCCCCTTCAACACACGAGATTAACTGTGTAAGTTGAATGCACACATTGAAGAGCGTTCTGTTAGGTAGCTCCGTTTTGGTTTTAGAAGCAGACAGTTCTCCTTACAGCATATACTCCCATTCACTGAGAAATGTCCAAACGCAGCTCTTACCAGAAACGTGTTTCTAACTCCTGAATCTAAAGGGAGATTTAACTCACTTAGCCGAAAAAACGCACAGCAGAGCAGATTGAAGGATATGTTTCTTCTGTGTTTTAGGCAGAGTTTTACTGCTATTTCGTTATATGCGGGAATAATGCTGGAAATGCCTGGAAATGCCTGTTTTGAGATCTCTCCACAGAAAGCGTTTCCAGACTTCCCCTTCAACACAAGAGTTTAACTCTGTAAGTTGAATGCACACATTGAAGACCGTTCTGTTAGGTAGATCCGTTTTGGTTTTAGAAGCAGACAGTTCTCCTTACAGCATATACTCCCATTCACTGAGAAATGTCCAAACGCAGCTCTTATCAGAAACGTGTTTCTAACTCCTGAATCTAAAGGGAGACTTAACTCACTTAGCTGAACAAACGCACAGCAGATCAGATTGAAGGATACGTTTCTTCTGTGTTTTAGGCAGAGTTTTACTGCTATTTCGTTATATGCGGGAATAGTGCTGGAAATGCCTGGAAATGCCTGTTTTGAGGTCTCTCCACAGAAAGCGTTTCCAGACTTCCCCTTCAACACACGAGTTTAACTCTGCAAGTTGAATGCACACATTGAAGACCATTCTGTTTGGTAGATTCGTTTTGGTTTTAGAAGCAGACAGTTCTCCTTACAGCATATACTCCCATTCACTGAGAAATGTCCAAACGCAGCCCTTACCAGAAACATGTTTCTAACTCCTTAATCTAAAGGGAGATTTAACTCACTTAGCTGAACAAACGCACAGCAGAGCAGATTGAAAGATACGTTTCTTCTGTGTTTTACGCAGAGTTTTACTGCTATTTCGTTATATGCGGGAATAGTGCTGGATATGCCTGCAAATTCCTGTTTTGAGATCTCTCCACAGAAAGCGTTTCCAGACTTCCCCTTCAACACACGAGTTTAACTCTGTAAATTGAATGCAAACATTGAAGACCGTTCTGTTAGGTAGCTCCGTTTTGGTTTTAGAAGCAGACAGTTCTCCTTACAGCATATACTCCCATTCACTCAGAAATGTCCAAATGCAGCTATTACCAGAAACGTTTTTCTAACTCCTGAATCTAAAGGGAGATTTAACTCACTGAGCTGAACAAACGCACAGCAGAGCAGATTGAAGGATACGTTTCTTCTGTGTTTTAGGCAGAGTTTTACTGCTATTTCGTTATATGCGGGAATAGTGCTGGAAATTCCTGGAAATGCCTCTTTTGAGATCTCTCCACAGAAAGCGTTTCCAGACTTCCCCTTCAACACACTAGTTTAACTCTGTAAGTTGAATAAACACATTGAAGACCGTTCTGTTAGGTAGCTCCGTTTTGGTTTTAGAAGCAGACAGTTCTCCTTACAGCATATACTCCCATTCACTGAGAAATGTCCAAACGCAGCACTTACCAGAAACGTGTTTCTAACTCCTGAATCTAAAGGGAGATTTAACTCCCTTAGCTGTACAAACGCACAGCAGAGCAGATTGAAGGATACGTTTCTTCTGTGTTTTAGGCAGAGTTTTACTGCTATTTCCTTATATGCGGGAATAGTGCTGGAAATGCCTGGAAATGCCTATTTTGAGATCTCTCCACAGAAAGCGTTTCCAGACTTCCCCTTCAACACACGAGTTTAACTCTGTAAGTTGAATGCACACATTGAAGACCGTTCTGTTAGGTAGCTCCGTTTTGGTTTTAGAAGCAGACAGTTCTCCTTACAGCATATACTCCCATTCACTGAGACATGTCCAAACGCAGCACTTACCAGAAACGTGTTTCTAACTCCTGAATCTAAAGGGAGATTTAACTCACTTAGCTGAACAAACGCACAGCAGAGCAGATTGAAGCATACGTTTCTTCTGTGTATTAGGCAGAGTTTTACTGCTATTTCGTTATATGCGTGAATAGTGCTGGAAATGCCTGGAAATGCCTCTTTTGAGATCTCTCCACAGAAAGCGTTTCCAGACTTCCCCTTCAACACACGAGTTTAACTCTGTAAGTTGAATGCAAACACTGAAGACCGTTCTGTTAGGTAGCTCCGTTTTGGTTTTAGAAGCAGACAGTTCTCCTTACAGTGTATAATCCCATTCACTTAGAAATGTCCAAACGCAGCTCTTACCAGAAACGTGTTTCTAACTCCTGAATCTAAAGGGAGATTTAACTCACTTAGCTGAACAAAGGCACAGCAGAGCAGATTGAAGGATACGTTTCTTCTGTGTTTTAGGCAGAGTTTTACTGCTATTTCGTTATATGCGGGAATAGTGCTGGAAATACCTGTTTGAGATCTCTCCACAGAAAGCGTTTCCAGACTTCCCCTTCAACACACGAGTTTAACTCTGTAAGCTGAATGCACACATTGAAGACCGCTCTGTTAGGTAGCTCCGTTTTGGTTTTAGAAGCAGACAGTTCTCCTTACAGCATATACTCCCATTCACTGAGAAATGTCCAAACGCAGCTCTTACCAGAAACGTGTTTCTAAGTCCTGAATCTAAAGGGAGATTTAACTCACTTAGCTGAACAAACGCACAGAAGAGCAGATTGAAGGATACGTTTCTTCTGTGTTTTAGGCAGAGTTTTACTGCTATTTCGTTATATGCGGTAATAGTGCTGGAAATGCCTGTTTTGAGATCTCTCCACAGAAAGCGTTTCCAGACTTCCCCTTCAACACACGAGTTTAACACTCTTCGTTGAATTCACACATTGAAGACCGTTCTGTTAGGTAGGTCCGTTTTGATTTTAGAAGCAGACAGTTCTCCTTACAGCATATACTCCCATTCACTGAGAAATGTCCAAACGCAGCTCTTACCAGAAACGTGTTTCTAACTCCTGATTCTAAAGGGAGATTTAACTCACTTAGCTGAACAAACGCACAGCAGAGCAGATTGAAGGATACGTTTCTTCTGTGTTTTAGGCAGAGTTTTACTGCTATTTCTTTATATGCGGGAATAGTGCTGGAAATGCCTGGAAATGCCTGTTTTGAGATCTCTCCTCAGAAAGCGTTTCCAGACTTCCCCTTCAAAACACGAGTTTAACTCTGTAAGCTGAATGCACACATTGAAGACCGTTCTGTTAGGTAGCTCCGTTTTGGTTTTAGAAGCAGACAGTTCTCCTTACAGCATATAATCCCATTCACTGAGAAATGTCCAAACGCAGCTCTTACCAGAAACGTGTTTCTAACTCCTGAATCTAAAGGGAGATTTAACTCACTTAGCTGAACAAAGGCACAGCAGAGCAGATTGAAGGATACGTTTCTTCTGTGTTTTAGGCAGAGTTTTACTGCTATTTCGTTATATGCGGGAATAGTGTGGAAATGCCTGGAAATGCCTGTTTTGAGATCTCTCCACAGAAAGCGTTTCCAGACTTCCCCTTCAACACACGAGTTTAACTCTGTAAGTTGAATGCACACGTTGAAGACCGTTCTGTTAGGTAGTTCCGTTTTGGTTTTAGAAGCAGACAGTTCTCCTTACAGCATATACTCCCATTCACTGAGAAATGTCCAAACGCAGCTCTTACCAGAAACGTGTTTCTAACTCCTGAATCTAAAGGGAGATTTAACTCACTTAGCTGAACAAAAGCACAGCAGAGCAGATTGAATGATACGTTTCTTCTGTGTTTTAGGCAGAGTTTTACTGCTATTTCGTTATATGCGGTAATAGTGCTGGAAATGCCTGTTTTGAGATCTCTCCACAGAAAGCGTTTCCAGACTTCCCCTTCAACACACGAGTTTTAATCTGTAAGTTGAATGCACACATGGAAGACCGTTCTGTTAGGTAGCTCCGTTTTGGTTTTAGAAGCAGACAGTTCTCCTTACACCATATACTCCCATTCACTGAGAAATGTCCAAACGCAGCTCTTACCAGAAACGTGTTTCTAACTCCTGAATCTAAAGGGAGATTTAACTCACTTAGCTGAACAAACGCACAGCAGAGCAGATTGAAGGATACGTTTCTTCTGTGTTTTAGGCAGAGTTTTACTGCTATTTCGTTATATGCGGGAATAGTGCTGGAAATGCCTGGAAATGCCTGTTTTGAGATCTCTCCACAGAAAGCGTTTCCAGACTTCCCCTTCAACACACGAGATTAACTGTGTAAGTTGAATGCACACATTGAAGAGCGTTCTGTTAGGTAGCTCCGTTTTGGTTTTAGAAGCAGACAGTTCTCCTTACAGCATATACTCCCATTCACTGAGAAATGTCCAAACGCAGCTCTTACCAGAAACGTGTTTCTAACTCCTGAATCTAAAGGGAGATTTAACTCACTTAGCCGAAAAAACGCACAGCAGAGCAGATTGAAGGATATGTTTCTTCTGTGTTTTAGGCAGAGTTTTACTGCTATTTCGTTATATGCGGGAATAATGCTGGAAATGCCTGGAAATGCCTGTTTTGAGATCTCTCCACAGAAAGCGTTTCCAGACTTCCCCTTCAACACACGAGTTTCACTCTGTAAGTTGAATGCACACATTGAAGACCGTTCTGTTAGGTAGATCCGTTTTGGTTTTAGAAGCAGACAGTTCTCCTTACAGCATATACTCCCATTCACTGAGAAATGTCCAAACGCAGCTCTTATCAGAAACGTGTTTCTAACTCCTGAATCTAAAGGGAGACTTAACTCACTTAGCTGAACAAACGCACAGCAGATCAGATTGAAGGATACGTTTCTTCTTTGTTTTAGGCAGAGTATTACTGCTATTTCGTTATATGCGGGAATAGTGCTGGAAATGCCTGGAAATGCCTGTTTTGAGGTCTCTCCACAGAAAGCGTTTCCAGACTTCCCCTTCAACACACGAGTTTAACTCTGCAAGTTGAATGCACACATTGAAGACCATTCTGTTTGGTAGATTCGTTTTGGTTTTAGAAGCAGACAGTTCTCCTTACAGCATATACTCCCATTCACTGAGAAATGTCCAAACGCAGCCCTTACCAGAAACATGTTTCTAACTCCTTAATCTAAAGGGAGATTTAACTCACTTAGCTGAACAAACGCACAGCAGAGCAGATTGAAAGATACGTTTCTTCTGTGTTTTACGCAGAGTTTTACTGCTATTTCGTTATATGCGGGAATAGTGCTGGATATGCCTGCAAATTCCTGTTTTGAGATCTCTCCACAGAAAGCGTTTCCAGACTTCCCCTTCAACACACGAGTTTAACTCTGTAAATTGAATGCAAACATTGAAGACCGTTCTGTTAGGTAGCTCCGTTTTGGTTTTAGAAGCAGACAGTTCTCCTTACAGCATATACTCCCATTCACTCAGAAATGTCCAAATGCAGCTATTACCAGAAACGTTTTTCTAACTCCTGAATCTAAAGGGAGATTTAACTCACTGAGCTGAACAAACGCACAGCAGAGCAGATTGAAGGATACGTTTCTTCTGTGTTTTAGGCAGAGTTTTACTGCTATTTCGTTATATGCGGGAATAGTGCTGGAAATGCCTGGAAATGCCTGTTTTGAGATCTCTCCACAGAAAGCGTTTCCAGACTTCCCCTTCAACACACGAGTTTAACTCTGTAAGTTGAATGCACACATTGAAGACCGTTCTGTTAGGTATCACCGTTTTGGTTTTAGAAGCAGACAGTTCTCCTTACAGCATATACTCCCATTCACTGAGAAATGTCCAAACGCAGCTCTTACCAGAAACGTGTTTCTAACTCCTTAATCTAAAGGGAGATTTAACTCACTTAGCTGAACAATCGTACAGCAGAGCAGATTGAAGGATACGTTTCTTCTGTGTTTTAGGCAGAGTTTTACTGCTATTTCGTTATATGCGGGAATAGTGCTGGAAATGCCTGTTTTGAGATCTCTCCACAGAAAGCGTTTCCAGACTTCCCCTTCAACACACGAGTTTAACTCTGTAAGTTGAATGCACACATTGAAGACCGTTCTGTTAGGTAGCTCCGTTTTGGTTTTAGAAGCAGACAGTTCTCCTTACAGCATATACTCCCATTCACTGAGAAATGTCCAAACGCAGCTCTTACCAGAAACGTGTTTCTAACTCATGAATCTAAAGGGAGATTTAACTCACTTAGCTGAACAAACGCACAGCAGAGCAGATTGAAGGATACGTTTCTTCTGTGTTTTAGGCAGAGTTTTACTGCTATTTCGTTATATGCGGGAATAGTGCTGGAAATGCCTGGTAATGCCTGTTTTGAGATCTCTCTACAGAAAGAGTTTCCAGACTTCCCCTTCAACACACGAGTTTAACTCTGTAAGTTGAATGCACACATTGAGGAGCGTTCTGTTAGGTAGCCCCGTTTTGGTTTTAGAAGCAGACAGTTCTCTTTACAGCATATACTCCCATTCACTGAGAAATGTCCAAACGCAGCTCTTACCAGAAACGTGTTTCTAACTCCTGAATCTAAAGGGAGATTTAACTCACTTAGCTGAACAAAGGCACAGCAGAGCAGATTGAAGGATACGTTTCTTTTGTGTTTTAGGCAGAGTTTTACTTCTATTTCGTTATATGCGTGAATAGTTCTGGAAATGCCTGGAAATGCCTGTTTTGAGATCTCTCCACAGAAAGCGTTTCCAGACTTCCCCTTCAACACACGAGTTTAACTCTGTAAGTTGAATGCACACATTGAAGACCGTTCTGTTAGGTAGCTCCGTTTTGGTTTTAGAAGCAGACAGTTCTCCTTACAGCATATACTCCCATTCACTGAGAATTGTCCAAACGCAGCTCTTACCAGAAACGTGTTTCTAACTCCTGAATCTAAAGGGAGATTTAAGTCACTTAGCTGAACAAACGCACAGCAGAGCAGATTGAAGGATACGTTTCTTCTGTGTTTTAGGCAGAGTTTTAATGCTATTTCGTTATATGCGGAAATAGTGATGGAAATGCCAGGAAATGCCTGTTTTGAGATCTCTCCACAGAAAGCGTTTTCAGACTTCCCATTCAACACACGAGTTTAACTCTGTAAGTTGAATGCACACATTGAAGACCGTTCTGTTAGGTAGCTCCGTTTTGGTGTTAGAAGCAGACAGTACTCCTTACAGCATATATTCCCATTCACTGAGAAATGTCCAAACGCAGCTCTTACCAGAAACGTGTTTCTAACTTCTGAATCTAAAGGGAGATTTAACTCACTTAGCTGAACAAACGCACAGCAGAGCAGATTGAAGGATACGTTTCTTCTGTGTTTTAGGCAGAGTTTTACTGCTATTTCGTTATATGCAGGAATAGTGCTGGAAATGCCTGGAAATGCCTGTTTTGAGATCTCTCCACAGAAAGCGTTTCCAGACTTCCCCTTCAACACACGAGTTTAACTCTGTAAGTTGAATGCACACATTGAAGACCGTTCTGTTAGGTATCTCCGTTTTGGTTTTAGAAGCAGACAGTTCTCCTTACAGCATATACTCCCATTCACTGAGAAATGTCCAAACGCAGCTCTTACCAGAAACGTGTTTCTAACTCCTTAATCTAAAGGGAGATTTAACTCACTTAGCTGAACAATCGCACAGCAGAGCAGATTGAAGGATACGTTTCTTCTGTGTTTTAGGCAGAGTTTTACTGCTATTTCGTTATATGCGGGAATAGTGCTGGAAATGCCTGTTTTGAGATCTCTCCACAGAAAGCGCTTCCAGACTTCCCCTTCAACACACGAGTTTATCTCTGTAAGTTGAATGCACACATTGAAGACCGTTCTGTTTGGTAGCTCCGTTTTGGTTTTAGAAGCAGACAGTTCTCTTTACAGCATATACTCCCATTCACTGAGAAATGTCCAAACGCAGCTCTTACCAGAAACGTGTTTCAAACTCCTGAATCTAAAGGGAGATTTAACTCACTTAGCTGAACAAACGCACAGCAGAGCAGATTGAAGGATATGTTTCTTCTGTGTTTTAGGCAGAGTTTTACTTCTATTTCGTTATATGCGGGAATAGTGCTGGAAATGCCTGGAAATGCCTGTTTTGAGATCTCTCCACAGAAAGCGTTTCCAGACTTCCCCTTCAACACACGAGTTTAACTCTGTAAGTTGAATGCACACATTGAAGACCGTTCTGTTAGGTAGCTCCGTTTTGGTTTTAGAAGCAGACAGTTCTCCTTACAGCATATACTCCCATTCACTGAGAATTGTCCAAACGCAGCTTTACCAGAAACGTGTTTCTAACTCCTGAATCTAAAGGGAGATTTAACTCACTTAGCTGAACAAACGCACAGCAGAGCAGATTGAAGGATACGTTTCTTCTGTGTTTTAGGCAGAGTTTTACTGCTATTTCGTTATATGCGGGAATAGTGCTGGAAATGCCTGGTAATGCGTGTTTTGAGATCTCTCTACAGAAAGAGTTTCCAGACTTCCCCTTCAACACACGAGTTTAACTCTGTAAGTTGAATGCACACATTGAAGACCGTTCTGTTAGGTAGCTCCGTTTTGGTTTTAGAAGCAGACAGTTCTCCTTACAGCATATACTCCCATTCACTGAGAATTGTCCAAACGCAGCTCTTACCAGAAACGTGTTTCTAACTCCTGAATCTAAAGGGAGATTTAACTCACTTAGCTGAACAAACGCACAGCAGAGCAGATTGAAGGATACGTTTCTTCTGTGTTTTAGGCAGAGTTTTACTGCTATTTGGTTATACGCGGGAATAGTGCTGGAAAGGCCTGGAAATGCCTGTTTTGAGATCTCTCCACAGAAAGCGTTTCCAGACTTCCCCTTCAACACACGAGTTTAACTCTGTAAGTTGAATGCACACATTGAAGACCGTTCTGTTAGGTAGCTCCGTTTTGGTTTTAGAAGCAGACAGTTCTCCTTACAGCATATACTCCCATTCACTGAGTAATGTCCAAACGCAGCCCTTACCAGAAACGTGTTTCTAACTCCTGAATCTAAAGGGAGATTTAACTCACTGAGCTGAACAAACGCACAGCAGAGCAGATTGAAGGATACGTTTCTTATGTGTTTTAGGCAGAGTTTTACTGCTATTTCGTTATATGCGAGAATACTGCTGGAAATGCCTGGAAATGCCTGTTTTGAGATCTCTCCACAGAAAGCGTTTCCAGAGTTCCCCTTCAACACAGGAGTTTAACTCTGTAAGTTGAATGCACACATTGAAGACCGTTCTGTTAGGTAGCTCCGTTTTGGTTTTAGAAGCAGACAGTACTCCTTACAGCATATACCCCAATTCACTGAGAATTGTCCAAACGCAGCTCTTACCAGAAACGTGTTTCTAACTCCTGAAGCTAAAGGGAGATTTAACTCACTTAGCTGAACACACGCACAGCAGAGCAGATTGAAGGATATGTTTCTTCTATGTTTTAGGCAGAGTTTTACTGCTATTTCGTTATATGCGGGAATAGTGCTGGAAAGGCCTGTTTTGAGATCTCTCCACAGAAACCGTTTCCAGACTTCCCCTTCAACACACGAGTTTAACTCTGTAAGTTGAATGCACACTTTGAAGACCGTTCTGTTAGGTAGCTCCGTTTTGGTTTTAGAAGCAGACAGTTCTCCTTACAGCATATACTCCCATTCACTGAGAAATGTCCAAATGCAGCTCTTACCAGAAACGTGTTTCTAACTCCTGAATCTAAAGGGAGATTTAACTCACTTAGCTGAACAATCGCACAGCAGAGCAGATTGAAGGATACGTTTCTTCTGTGTTTTAGGCAGAGTTTTACTGCTATTTCGTTATATGCGGGAATAGTGCTGAAAATGCCTGGAAATGCCTGTTTTGAGATCTCTCCACAGAAAGCGTTCCAGACTTCCCCTTCAACACACGAGTTTAACACTGTAAGTTGAATGCACACATTGAAGACCGTTCTGTTAGGTAGCTCCGTTTTGGTTTTAGAAGCAGACAGTTCTCCTTACGGCATATACTCCCATTCACTGAGAAATGTCCAAACGCAGCTATTACCAGAAACGTGTTTCTATCTCCTGAATCAAAAGGGAGATTTAACTCACTTAGCTGAACAAACGCACAGCAGAGCATATTGAAGCCTACGTTTCTTCTGTGTTTTAGGCAGAGTTTTACTGCTATTTCGTTATATGCGGGAATAGTGCTGGAAATGCCTGGAAATGCCTGTTTTGAGATCTCTCCACAGAAAGCGTTTCCAGACTTCCCCTTCAACACACGAGTTTAACTCTGTAAGTTGAATGCACACATTGAAGACCGTTCTGTTAGGTATCACCGTTTTGGTTTTAGAAGCAGACAGTTCTCCTTACAGCATATACTCCCATTCACTGAGAAATGTCCAAACGCAGCTCTTACCAGAAACGTGTTTCTAACTCCTTAATCTAAAGGGAGATTTAACTCACTTAGCTGAACAATCGTACAGCAGAGCAGATTGAAGGATACGTTTCTTCTGTGTTTTAGGCAGAGTTTTACTGCTATTTCGTTATATGCGGGAATAGTGCTGGAAATGCCTGTTTTGAGATCTCTCCACAGAAAGCGTTTCCAGACTTCCCCTTCAACACACGAGTTTAACTCTGTAAGTTGAATGCACACATTGAAGACCGTTCTGTTAGGTAGCTCCGTTTTGGTTTTAGAAGCAGACAGTTCTCCTTACAGCATATACTCCCATTCACTGAGAAATGTCCAAACGCAGCTCTTACCAGAAACGTGTTTCTAACTCATGAATCTAAAGGGAGATTTAACTCACTTAGCTGAACAAACGCACAGCAGAGCAGATTGAAGGATACGTTTCTTCTGTGTTTTAGGCAGAGTTTTACTGCTATTTCGTTATATGCGGGAATAGTGCTGGAAATGCCTGGTAATGCCTGTTTTGAGATCTCTCTACAGAAAGAGTTTCCAGACTTCCCCTTCAACACACGAGTTTAACTCTGTAAGTTGAATGCACACATTGAGGAGCGTTCTATTAGGTAGCCCCGTTTTGGTTTTAGAAGCAGACAGTTCTCTTTACAGCATATACTCCCATTCACTGAGAAATGTCCAAACGCAGCTCTTACCAGAAACGTGTTTCTAACTCCTGAATCTAAAGGGAGATTTAACTCACTTAGCTGAACAAAGGCACAGCAGAGCAGATTGAAGGATACGTTTCTTCTGTGTTTTAGGCAGAGTTTTACTTCTATTTCGTTATATGCGTGAATAGTTCTGGAAATGCCTGGAAATGCCTGTTTTGAGATCTCTCCACAGAAAGCGTTTCCAGACTTCCCCTTCAACACACGAGTTTAACTCTGTAAGTTGAATGCACACATTGAAGACCGTTCTGTTAGGTAGCTCCGTTTTGGTTTTAGAAGCAGACAGTACTCCTTACAGCATATACCCCAATTCACTGAGAATTGTCCAAACGCAGCTCTTACCAGAAACGTGTTTCTAACTCCTGAAGCTAAAGGGAGATTTAACTCACTTAGCTGAACACACGCACAGCAGAGCAGATTGAAGGATACGTTTCTTCTATGTTTTAGGCAGAGTTTTACTGCTATTTCGTTATATGCGGGAATAGTGCTGGAAAGGCCTGTTTTGAGATCTCTCCACAGAAACCGTTTCCAGACTTCCCCTTCAACACACGAGTTTAACTCTGTAAGTTGAATGCACACTTTGAAGACCGTTCTGTTAGGTAGCTCCGTTTTGGTTTTAGAAGCAGACAGTTCTCCTTACAGCATATACTCCCATTCACTGAGAAATGTCCAAATGCACCTCTTACCAGAAACGTGTTTCTAACTCCTGAATCTAAAGGGAGATTTAACTCACTTAGCTGAACAATCGCACAGCAGAGCAGATTGAAGGATACGTTTCTTCTGTGTTTTAGGCAGAGTTTTACTGCTATTTCGTTATATGCGGGAATAGTGCTGAAAATGCCTGGAAATGCCTGTTTTGAGATCTCTCCACAGAAAGCGTTCCAGACTTCCCCTTCAACACACGAGTTTAACACTGTAAGTTGAATGCACACATTGAAGACCGTTCTGTTAGGTAGCTCCGTTTTGGTTTTAGAAGCAGACAGTTCTCCTTACGGCATATACTCCCATTCACTGAGAAATGTCCAAACGCAGCTATTACCAGAAACGTGTTTCTATCTCCTGAATCAAAAGGGAGATTTAACTCACTTAGCTGAACAAACGCACAGCAGAGCATATTGAAGCCTACGTTTCTTCTGTGTTTTAGGCAGAGTTTTACTGCTATTTCGTTATATGCGGGAATAGTGCTGGAAATGCCTGGAAATGCCTGTTTTGAGATCTCTCCACAGAAAGCGTTTCCAGACTTCCCCTTCAACACACGAGTTTAACTCTGTAAGTTGAATGCACACATTGAAGACCGTTCTGTTAGGTATCACCGTTTTGGTTTTAGAAGCAGACAGTTCTCCTTACAGCATATACTCCCATTCACTGAGAAATGTCCAAACGCAGCTCTTACCAGAAACGTGTTTCTAACTCCTTAATCTAAAGGGAGATTTAACTCACTTAGCTGAACAATCGTACAGCAGAGCAGATTGAAGGATACGTTTCTTCTGTGTTTTAGGCAGAGTTTTACTGCTATTTCGTTATATGCGGGAATAGTGCTGGAAATGCCTGTTTTGAGATCTCTCCACAGAAAGCGTTTCCAGACTTCCCCTTCAACACACGAGTTTAACTCTGTAAGTTGAATGCACACATTGAAGACCGTTCTGTTAGGTAGCTCCGTTTTGGTTTTAGAAGCAGACAGTTCTCCTTACAGCATATACTCCCATTCACTGAGAAATGTCCAAACGCAGCTCTTACCAGAAACGTGTTTCTAACTCATGAATCTAAAGGGAGATTTAACTCACTTAGCTGAACAAACGCACAGCAGAGCAGATTGAAGGATACGTTTCTTCTGTGTTTTAGGCAGAGTTTTACTTCTATTTCGTTATATGCGTGAATAGTTCTGGAAATGCCTGGAAATGCCTGTTTTGAGATCTCTCCACAGAAAGCGTTTCCAGACTTCCCCTTCAACACACGAGTTTAACTCTGTAAGTTGAATGCACACATTGAAGACCGTTCTGTTAGGTAGCTCCGTTTTGGTTTTAGAAGCAGACAGTTCTCCTTACAGCATATACTCCCATTCACTGAGAATTGTCCAAACGCAGCTCTTACCAGAAACGTGTTTCTAACTCCTGAATCTAAAGGGAGATTTAAGTCACTTAGCTGAACAAACGCACAGCAGAGCAGATTGAAGGATACGTTTCTTCTGTGTTTTAGGCAGAGTTTTAATGCTATTTCGTTATATGCGGAAATAGTGATGGAAATGCCAGGAAATGCCTGTTTTGAGATCTCTCCACAGAAAGCGTTTTCAGACTTCCCATTCAACACACGAGTTTAACTCTGTAAGTTGAATGCACACATTGAAGACCGTTCTGTTAGGTAGCTCCGTTTTGGTGTTAGAAGCAGACAGTACTCCTTACAGCATATATTCCCATTCACTGAGAAATGTCCAAACGCAGCTCTTACCAGAAACGTGTTTCTAACTTCTGAATCTAAAGGGAGATTTAACTCACTTAGCTGAACAAACGCACAGCAGAGCAGATTGAAGGATACGTTTCTTCTGTGTTTTAGGCAGAGTTTTACTGCTATTTCGTTATATGCAGGAATAGTGCTGGAAATGCCTGGAAATGCCTGTTTTGAGATCTCTCCACAGAAAGCGTTTCCAGACTTCCCCTTCAACACACGAGTTTAACTCTGTAAGTTGAATGCACACATTGAAGACCGTTCTGTTAGGTATCTCCGTTTTGGTTTTAGAAGCAGACAGTTCTCCTTACAGCATATACTCCCATTCACTGAGAAATGTCCAAACGCAGCTCTTACCAGAAACGTGTTTCTAACTCCTTAATCTAAAGGGAGATTTAACTCACTTAGCTGAACAATCGCACAGCAGAGCAGATTGAAGGATACGTTTCTTCTGTGTTTTAGGCAGAGTTTTACTGCTATTTCGTTATATGCGGGAATAGTGCTGGAAATGCCTGTTTTGAGATCTCTCCACAGAAAGCGCTTCCAGACTTCCCCTTCAACACACGAGTTTATCTCTGTAAGTTGAATGCACACATTGAAGACCGTTCTGTTTGGTAGCTCCGTTTTGGTTTTAGAAGCAGACAGTTCTCTTTACAGCATATACTCCCATTCACTGAGAAATGTCCAAACGCAGCTCTTACCAGAAACGTGTTTCAAACTCCTGAATCTAAAGGGAGATTTAACTCACTTAGCTGAACAAACGCACAGCAGAGCAGATTGAAGGATATGTTTCTTCTGTGTTTTAGGCAGAGTTTTACTTCTATTTCGTTATATGCGGGAATAGTGCTGGAAATGCCTGGAAATGCCTGTTTTGAGATCTCTCCACAGAAAGCGTTTCCAGACTTCCCCTTCAACACACGAGTTTAACTCTGTAAGTTGAATGCACACATTGAAGACCGTTCTGTTAGGTAGCTCCGTTTTGGTTTTAGAAGCAGACAGTTCTCCTTACAGCATATACTCCCATTCACTGAGAATTGTCCAAACGCAGCTTTACCAGAAACGTGTTTCTAACTCCTGAATCTAAAGGGAGATTTAACTCACTTAGCTGAACAAACGCACAGCAGAGCAGATTGAAGGATACGTTTCTTCTGTGTTTTAGGCAGAGTTTTACTGCTATTTCGTTATATGCGGGAATAGTGCTGGAAATGCCTGGTAATGCGTGTTTTGAGATCTCTCTACAGAAAGAGTTTCCAGACTTCCCCTTCAACACACGAGTTTAACTCTGTAAGTTGAATGCACACATTGAAGACCGTTCTGTTAGGTAGCTCCGTTTTGGTTTTAGAAGCAGACAGTTCTCCTTACAGCATATACTCCCATTCACTGAGAATTGTCCAAACGCAGCTCTTACCAGAAACGTGTTTCTAACTCCTGAATCTAAAGGGAGATTTAACTCACTTAGCTGAACAAACGCACAGCAGAGCAGATTGAAGGATACGTTTCTTCTGTGTTTTAGGCAGAGTTTTACTGCTATTTGGTTATATGCGGGAATAGTGCTGGAAAGGCCTGGAAATGCCTGTTTTGAGATCTCTCCACAGAAAGCGTTTCCAGACTTCCCCTTCAACACACGAGTTTAACTCTGTAAGTTGAATGCACACATTGAAGACCGTTCTGTTAGGTAGCTCCGTTTTGGTTTTAGAAGCAGACAGTTCTCCTTACAGCATATACTCCCATTCACTGAGTAATGTCCAAACGCAGCCCTTACCAGAAACGTGTTTCTAACTCCTGAATCTAAAGGGAGATTTAACTCACTGAGCTGAACAAACGCACAGCAGAGCAGATTGAAGGATACGTTTCTTATGTGTTTTAGGCAGAGTTTTACTGCTATTTCGTTATATGCGAGAATAGTGCTGGAAATGCCTGGAAATGCCTGTTTTGAGATCTCTCCACAGAAAGCGTTTCCAGAGTTCCCCTTCAACACAAGAGTTTAACTCTGTAAGTTGAATGCACACATTGAAGACCGTTCTGTTAGGTAGCTCCGTTTTGGTTTTAGAAGCAGACAGTACTCCTTACAGCATATACCCCAATCACTGAGAATTGTCCAAACGCAGCTCTTGCCAGAAACGTGTTTCTAACTCCTGAAGCTAAAGGGAGATTTAACTCACTTAGCTGAACACACGCACAGCAGAGCAGATTGAAGGATACGTTTCTTCTATGTTTTAGGCAGAGTTTTACTGCTATTTCGTTATATGCGGGAATAGTGCTGGAAAGGCCTGTTTTGAGATCTCTCCACAGAAACCGTTTCCAGGCTTCCCCTTCAACACACGAGTTTAACTCTGTAAGTTGAATGCACACTTTGAAGACCGTTCTGTTAGGTAGCTCCGTTTTGGTTTTAGAAGCAGACAGTTCTCCTTACAGCATATACTCCCATTCACTGAGAAATGTCCAAATGCAGCTCTTACCAGAAACGTGTTTCTAACTCCTGAATCTAAAGGGAGATTTAACTCACTTAGCTGAACAATCGCACAGCAGAGCAGATTGAAGGATACGTTTCTTCTGTGTTTTAGGCAGAGTTTTACTGCTATTTCGTTATATGCGGGAATAGTGCTGAAAATGCCTGGAAATGCCTGTTTTGAGATCCCTCCACAGAAAGCGTTCCAGACTTCCCCTTCAACAGACGAGTTTAACACTGTAAGTTGAATGCACACATTGAAGACCGTTCTGTTAGGTAGCTCCGTTTTGGTTTTAGAAGCAGACAGTTCTCCTTACGGCATATACTCCCATTCACTGAGAAATGTCCAAACGCAGCTATTACCAGAAACGTGTTTCTATCTCCTGAATCAAAAGGGAGATTTAACTCACTTAGCTGAACAAACGCACAGCAGAGCAGATTGAAGCCTACGTTTCTTCTGTGTTTTAGGCAGAGTTTTACTTCTATTTCGTTATATGCGGGAATAGTGCTGGAAATGCCTGGAAATGCCTGTTATGAGATCTCTCCACAGAAAGCGTTTTCAGACTTCCCCTTCAACACACGAGTTTAACTCTGTAATTTGAATGCACACATTGAAGACCGTTCTGTTAGGTAGCTCCGTTTTGGTTTTAGAAGCAGACAGTTCTCCTTACAGCATATACTCGCATTCACTGAGAAATGTCCAAACGCAGCTCTTACCAGAAACGTGTTTCTAACTCCTGAATCTAAAGGGAGATTTAACTCACTTAGCCGAAAAAACGCACAGCAGAGCAGATTGAAGGATATGTTTCTTCTGTGTTTTAGGCAGAGTTTTACTGCTATTTCGTTATATGCGTGAATAGTGCTGGAAATGCCTGGAAATGCCTCTTTTGAGATCTCTCCACAGAAAGCGTTTCCAGACTTCCCCTTCAACACACGAGTTTAACTCTGTAAGTTGAATGCAAACACTGAAGACCGTTCTGTTAGGTAGCTCCGTTTTGGTTTTAGAAGCAGACAGTTCTCCTTACAGTGTATACTCCCATTCACTTAGAAATGTCCAAACGCAGCTCTTACCAGAAACGTGTTTCTAACTCCTGAATCTAAAGGGAGATTTAACTCACTTAGCTGAACAAAGGCACAGCAGAGCAGATTGAAGGATACGTTTCTTCTGTGTTTTAGGCAGAGTTTTACTGCAATTTCGTTATATGCGGGAATAGTGCTGGAAATGCCTGGTAATGCGTGTTTTGAGATCTCTCTACAGAAAGAGTTTCCAGACTTCCCCTTCAACACATGAGTTTAACTCTCTAAGTTGAATGCACACATTGAGGAGCGTTCTGTTAGGTAGCCCCGTTTTGGTTTTAGAAGCAGACAGTTCTCTTTACAGCATATACTCCCATTCACTGAGAAATGTCCAAACGCAGCTCTTACCAGAAACGTGTTTCAAACTCCTGAATCTAAAGGGAGATTTAACTCACTTAGCTGAACAAACGCACAGCAGAGCAGATTGAAGGATACGTTTCTTCTGTGTTTTAGGCAGAGTTTTACTTCTATTTCGTTATATGCGGGAATAGTGCTGGAAATGCCTGGAAATGCCTGTTTTGAGATCTCTCCACAGAAAGCGTTTCCAGACTTCCCCTTCAACACACGAGTTTAACTCTGTAAGTTGAATGCACACATTGAAGACCGTTCTGTTAGGTAGCTCCGTTTTGGTTTTAGAAGCAGACAGTTCTCCATACAGCATATACTCCCATTCACTGAGAATTGTCCAAACTCGGCTTTACCAGAAACGTGTTTCTAACTCCTGAATCTAAAGGGAGATTTAACTCACTTAGCTGAACAAACGCACAGCAGAGTAGATTGAAGGATACGTTTCTTCTGTGTTTTAGGCAGAGTTTTACTGCTATTTCGTTATATGCGGTAATAGTGCTGGAAATGCCTGGTAATGCGTGTTTTGAGATCTCTCTACAGAAAGAGTTTCCAGACTTCCCCTTCAACACACGAGTTTAACTCTGTAAGTTGAATGCACACATTGAAGACCGTTCTGTTAGGTAGCTCCGTTTTGGTTTTAGAAGCAGACAGTTCTCCTTACAGCATATACTCCCATTCACTGAGAATTGTCTAAACGCAGCTCTTACCAGAAACGTGTTTCTAACTCCTGAATCTAAAGGGAGATTTAACTCACTTAGCTGAACAAACTCACAGCAGAGCAGATTGAAGGATACGTTTCTTCTGTGTTTTAGGCAGAGTTTTACTGCTATTTGGTTATATGCGGGAATAGTGCTGGAAAGGCCTGGAAATGCCTGTTTTGAGATCTCTCCACAGAAAGCGTTTCCAGACTTCCCCTTCAACACACGAGTTTAACTCTGTAAGTTGAATGCACACATTGAAGACCGTTCTGTTAGGTAGCTCCGTTTTGGTTTTAGAAGCAGACAGTTCTTACAGCATATACTCCCATTCACTGAGTAATGTCCAAACGCAGCCCTTACCAGAAACGTGTTTCTAACTCCTGAATCTAAAGGGAGATTTAACTCACTGAGCTGAACAAACGCACAGCAGAGCAGATTGAAGGATACGTTTCTTATGTGTTTTAGGCAGAGTTTTACTGCTATTTCGTTATATGCGAGAATAGTGCTGGAAATGCCTGGAAATGCCTGTTTTGAGATCTCTCCACAGAAAGCGTTTCCAGAGTTCCCCTTCAACACAGGAGTTTAACTCTGTAAGTTGAATGCACACATTGAAGACCGTTCTGTTAGGTAGCTCCGTTTTGGTTTTAGAAGCAGACAGTTCTTCTTACAGCATATACCCCCATTCACTGAGAATTGTCCAAACGCAGCTCTTACCAGAAACGTGTTTCTAACTCCTGAAGCTAAAGGGAGATTTAACTCACTTAGCTGAACACACGCACAGCAGAGCAGATTGAAGGATACGTTTCTTCTATGTTTTAGGCAGAGTTTTACTGCTATTTCGTTATATGCGGGAATAGTGCTGGAAAGGCCTGTTTTGAGATCTCTCCACAGAAACCGTTTCCAGACTTCCCCTTCAACACACGAGTTTAACTCTGTAAGTTGAATGCACACTTTGAAGACCGTTCTGTTAGGTAGCTCCGTTTTGGTTTTAGAAGCAGACAGTTCTCCTTACAGCATATACTCCCATTCACTGAGAAATGTCCAAATGCAGCTCTTACCAGAAACGTGTTTCTAACTCCTGAATCTAAAGGGAGATTTAACTCACTTAGCTGAACAATCGCACAGCAGAGCAGATTGAAGGATACGTTTCTTCTGTGTTTTAGGCAGAGTTTTACTGCTATTTCGTTATATGCGGGAATAGTGCTGAAAATGCCTGGAAATGCCTGTTTTGAGATCTCTCCACAGAAAGCGTTCCAGACTTCCCCTTCAACACACGAGTTTAACACTGTAAGTTGAATGCACACATTGAAGACCGTTCTGTTAGGTAGCTCCGTTTTGGTTTTAGAAGCAGACAGTTCTCCTTACAGCATATACTCCCATTCACTGAGAAATGTCCAAACGCATCTATTACCAGAAACGTGTTTCTATCTCCTGAATCAAAAGGGAGATTTAACTCACTTAGCTGAACAAACGCACAGCAGAGCAGATTGAAGCCTACGTTTCTTCTGTGTTTTAGGCAGAGTTTTACTTCTATTTCGTTATATGCGGGAATAGTGCTGGAAATGCCTGTTATGAGATCTCTCCACAGAAAGCGTTTCCAGACTTCCCATTCAACACACGAGTTTAACTCTGTAATTTGAATGCACACATTGAAGACCGTTCTGTTAGGTAGCTCCGTTTTGGTTTTAGAAGCAGACAGTTCTCCTTACAACATATACTAGCATTCACTGAGAAATGTCCAAACGCAGCTCTTACCAGAAACGTGTTTCTAACTCCTGAATCTAAAGGGAGATTTAACTCACTTAGCCGAAAAAACGCACAGCAGAGCAGATTGAAGGATATGTTTCTTCTGTGTTTTAGGCAGAGTTTTACTGCTATTTCGTTATATGCGTGAATAGTGCTGGAAATGCCTGGAAATGCCTCTTTTGAGATCTCTCCACAGAAAGCGTTTCCAGACTTCCCCTTCAACACACGAGTTTAACTCTGTAAGTTGAATGCAAACACTGAAGACCGTTCTGTTAGGTAGCTCCGTTTTGGTTTTAGAAGCAGACAGTTCTCCTTACAGTGTATACTCCCATTCACTTAGAAATGTCCAAACGCAGCTCTTACCAGAAACGTGTTTCTAACTCCTGAATCTAAAGGGAGATTTAACTCACTTAGCTGAACAAAGGCACAGCAGAGCAGATTGAAGGATACGTTTCTTCTGTGTTTTAGGCAGAGTTTTACTGCAATTTCGTTATATGCGGGAATAGTGCTGGAAATGCCTGGTAATGCGTGTTTTGAGATCTCTCTACAGAAAGAGTTTCCAGACTTCCCCTTCAACACACGAGTTTAACTCTCTAAGTTGAATGCACACATTGAGGAGCGTTCTGTTAGGTAGCCCCGTTTTGGTTTTAGAAGCAGACAGTTCTCTTTACAGCATATACTCCCATTCACTGAGAAATGTCCAAACGCAGCTCTTACCAGAAACGTGTTTCAAACTCCTGAATCTAAAGGGAGATTTAACTCACTTAGCTGAACAAACGCACAGCAGAGCAGATTGAAGGATACGTTTCTTCTGTGTTTTAGGCAGAGTTTTACTTCTATTTCGTTATATGCGGGAATAGTGCTGGAAATGCCTGGAAATGCCTGTTTTGAGATCTCTCCACAGAAAGCGTTTCCAGACTTCCCCTTCAACACACGAGTTTAACTCTGTAAGTTGAATGGACACATTGAAGACCGTTCTGTTAGGTAGCTCCGTTTTGGTTTTAGAAGCAGACAGTTCTCCATACAGCATATACTCCCATTCACTGAGAATTGTCCAAACGCGGCTTTACCAGAAACGTGTTTCTAACTCCTGAATCTAAAGGGAGATTTAACTCACTTAGCTGAACAAACGCACAGCAGAGCAGATTGAAGGATACGTTTCTTCTGTGTTTTAGGCAGAGTTTTACTGCTATTTCGTTATATGCGGGAATAGTGCTGGAAATGCCTGGTAATGCGTGTTTTGAGATCTCTCTACAGAAAGAGTTTCCAGACTTCCCCTTCAACACACGAGTTTAACTCTGTAAGTTGAATGCACACATTGAAGACCGTTCTGTTAGGTAGCTCCGTTTTGGTTTTAGAAGCAGACAGTTCTCCTTACAGCATATACTCCCATTCACTGAGAATTGTCTAAACGCAGCTCTTACCAGAAACGTGTTTCTAACTCCTGAATCTAAAGGGAGATTTAACTCACTTAGCTGAACAAACGCACAGCAGAGCAGATTGAAGGATACGTTTCTTCTGTGTTTTAGGCAGAGTTTTACTGCTATTTGGTTATATGCGGGAATAGTGCTGGAAAGGCCTGGAAATGCCTGTTTTGAGATCTCTCCACAGAAAGCGTTTCCAGAGTTCCCCTTCAACACAGGAGTTTAACTCTGTAAGTTGAATGCACACATTGAAGACCGTTCTGTTAGGTAGCTCCGTTTTGGTTTTAGAAGCAGACAGTTCTTCTTACAGCATATACCCCCATTCACTGAGAATTGTCCAAACGCAGCTCTTACCAGAAACGTGTTTCTAACTCCTGAAGCTAAAGGGAGATTTAACTCACTTAGCTGAACACACGCACAGCAGAGCAGATTGAAGGATACGTTTCTTCTATGTTTTAGGCAGAGTTTTACTGCTATTTCGTTATATGCGGGAATAGTGCTGGAAAGGCCTGTTTTGAGATCTCTCCACAGAAACCGTTTCCAGACTTCCCCTTCAACACACGAGTTTAACTCTGTAAGTTGAATGCACACTTTGAAGACCGTTCTGTTAGGTAGCTCCGTTTTGGTTTTAGAAGCAGACAGTTCTCCTTACAGCATATACTCCCATTCACTGAGAAATGTCCAAATGCAGCTCTTACCAGAAACGTGTTTCTAACTCCTGAATCTAAAGGGAGATTTAACTCACTTAGCTGAACAATCGCACAGCAGAGCAGATTGAAGGATACGTTTCTTCTGTGTTTTAGGCAGAGTTTTACTGCTATTTCGTTATATGCGGGAATAGTGCTGAAAATGCCTGGAAATGCCTGTTTTGAGATCTCTCCACATAAAGCGTTCCAGACTTCCCCTTCAACACACGAGTTTAACACTGTAAGTTGAATGCACACATTGAAGACCGTTCTGTTAGGTAGCTCCGTTTTGGTTTTAGAAGCAGACAGTTCTCCTTACAGCATATACTCCCATTCACTGAGAAATGTCCAAACGCAGCTATTACCAGAAACGTGTTTCTATCTCCTGAATCAAAAGGGAGATTTAACTCACTTAGCTGAACAAACGCACAGCAGAGCAGATTGAAGCCTACGTTTCTTCTGTGTTTTAGGCAGAGTTTTACTTCTATTTCGTTATATGCGGGAATAGTGCTGGAAATGCCTGGAAATGCCTGTTATGAGATCTCTCCACAGAAAGCGTTTCCAGACTTCCCATTCAACACACGAGTTTAACTCTGTAATTTGAATGCACACATTGAAGACCGTTCTGTTAGGTAGCTCCGTTTTGGTTTTAGAAGCAGACAGTTCTCCTTACAGCATATACTCGCATTCACTGAGAAATGTCCAAACGCAGCTCTTACCAGAAACGTGTTTCTAACTCCTGAATATAAAGGGAGATTTAACTCACTTAGCCGAAAAAACGCACAGCAGAGCAGATTGAAGGATATGTTTCTTCTGTGTTATAGGCAGAGTTTTACTGCTATTTCGTTATATGCGTGAATAGTGCTGGAAATGCCTGGAAATGCCTCTTTTGAGATCTCTCCACAGAAAGCGTTTCCAGACTTCCCCTTCAACACACGAGTTTAACTCTGTAAGTTGAATGCAAACACTGAAGACCGTTCTGTTAGGTAGCTCCGTTTTGGTTTTAGAAGCAGACATTTCTCCTTACAGTGTATACTCCCATTCACTTAGAAATGTCCAAACGCAGCTCTTACCAGAAACGTGTTTCTAACTCCTGAATCTAAAGGGAGATTTAACTCACTTAGCTGAACAAAGGCACAGCAGAGCAGATTGAAGGATACGTTTCTTCTGTGTTTTAGGCAGAGTTTTACTGCTATTTCGTTATATGCGGGAATAGTGCTGGAAATATCTGTTTGAGATCTCTCCACAGAAAGCGTTTCCAGACTTCCCCTTCAACACACGAGTTTAACACTGTTCCTTGAATTCACACATTGAAGACCGTTCTGTTAGGTAGGTCCGTTTTGATTTTAGAAGCAGACAGTTCTCCTTACAGCATATACTCCCATTCACTGAGAAATGTCCAAACGCAGCTCTTACCAGAAACGTGTTTCAAACTCCTGAATCTAAAGGGAGATTTAACTCACTTAGCTGAACAAACGCACAGCAGAGCAGATTGAAGGATACGTTTCTTCTGTGTTTTAGGCAGAGTTTTACTTCTATTTCGTTATATGCGGGAATAGTGCTGGAAATGCCTGGAAATGCCTGTTTTGAAATCTCTCCACAGAAAGCGTTTCCAGACTTCCCCTTCAACACACGAGTTTAACTCTGTAAGTTGAATGCACACATTGAAGACCGTTCTGTTAGGTAGCTCCGTTTTGGTTTTAGAAGCAGACAGTTCTCCTTACAGCATATACTCCCATTCACTGAGAATTGTCCAAACGCGGCTTTACCAGAAACGTGTTTCTAACTCCTGAATCTAAAGGGAGATTTAACTCACTTAGCTGAACAAACGCACAGCAGAGCAGATTGAAGGATACGTTTCTTCTGTGTTTTAGGCAGAGTTTTACTGCTATTTCGTTATATGCGGGAATAGTGCTGGAAATGCCTGGTAATGCGTGTTTTGAGATCTCTCTACAGAAAGAGTTTCCAGACTTCCCCTTCAACACACGAGTTTAACTCTGTAAGTTGAATGCACACATTGAAGACCGTTCTGTTAGGTAGCTCCGTTTTGGTTTTAGAAGCAGACAGTTCTCCTTACAGCATATACTCCCATTCACTGAGAATTGTCCAAACGCAGCTCTTACCAGAAACGTGTTTCTAACTCCTGAATCTAAAGGGAGATTTAACTCACTTAGCTGAACAAACGCACAGCAGAGCAGATTGAAGGATACGTTTCTTCTGTGTTTTAGGCAGAGTTTTACTGCTATTTGGTTATATGCGGGAATAGTGCTGGAAAGGCCTGGAAATGCCTGTTTTGAGATCTCTCCACAGAAAGCGTTTCCAGACTTCCCCTTCAACACACGAGTTTAACTCTGTAAGTTGAATGCACACATTGAAGACCGTTCTGTTAGGTAGCTCCGTTTTGGTTTTAGAAGCAGACAGTTCTCCTTACAGCATATACTCCCATTCACTGAGTAATGTCCAAACGCAGCCCTTACCAGAAACGTGTTTCTAACTCCTGAATCTAAAGGGAGATTTAACTCACTGAGCTGAACAAACGCACAGCAGAGCAGATTGAAGGATACGTTTCTTATGTGTTTTAGGCAGAGTTTTACTGCTATTTCGTTATATGCGAGAATAGTGCTGGAAATGCCTGGAAATGCCTGTTTTGAGATCTCTCCACAGAAAGCGTTTCCAGAGTTCCCCTTCAACACAGGAGTTTAACTCTGTAAGTTGAATGCACACATTGAAGACCGCTCTGTTAGGTAGCTCCGTTTTGGTTTTAGAAGCAGACAGTACTTCTTACAGCATATACCCCCATTCACTGAGAATTGTCCAAACGCAGCTCTTACCAGAAACGTGTTTCTAACTCCTGAAGCTAAAGGGAGATTTAACTCACTTAGCTGAACACACGCACAGCAGAGCAGATTGAAGGATACGTTTCTTCTATGTTTTAGGCAGAGTTTTACTGCTATTTCGTTATATGCGGGAATAGTGCTGGAAAGGCCTGTTTTGAGATCTCTCCACAGAAACCGTTTCCAGACTTCCCCTTCAACACACGAGTTTAACTCTGTAAGTTGAATGCACACTTTGAAGACCGTTCTGTTACGTAGCTCCGTTTTGGTTTTAGAAGCAGACAGTTCTCCTTACAGCATATACTCCCATTCACTGAGAAATGTCCAAATGCAGCTCTTACCAGAAACGTGTTTCTAACTCCTGAATCTAAAGGGAGATTTAACTCACTTAGCTGAACAATCGCACAGCAGAGCAGATTGAAGGATACGTTTCTTCTGTGTTTTAGGCAGAGTTTTACTGCTATTTCGTTATATGCGGGAATAGTGCTGAAAATGCCTGGAAATGCCTGTTTTGAGATCTCTCCACAGAAAGCGTTCCAGACTTCCCCTTCAACACACGAGTTTAACACTGTAAGTTGAATGCACACATTGAAGACCGTTCTGTTAGGTAGCTCCGTTTTGGTTTTAGAAGCAGACAGTTCTCCTTACAGCATATACTCCCATTCACTGAGACATGTCCAAACGCAGCTATTACCAGAAACGTGTTTCTATCTCCTGAATCAAAAGGGAGATTTAACTCACTTAGCTGAACAAACGCACAGCAGAGCAGACTGAAGCCTACGTTTCTTCTGTGTTTTAGGCAGAGTTTTACTTCTATTTCGTTATATGCGGGAATAGTGCTGGAAATGCCTGGAAATGCCTGTTATGAGATCTCTCCACAGAAAGCGTTTCCAGACTTCCCCTTCAACACACGAGTTTAACTCTGTAATTTGAATGCACACATTGAAGTCCGTTCTGTTAGGTAGCTCCGTTTTGGTTTTAGAAGCAGACAGTTCTCCTTACAGCATATAATCGCATTCACTGAGAAATGTCCAAACGCAGCTCTTACCAGAAACGTGTTTCTAACTCCTGAATATAAAGGGAGATTTAACTCACTTAGCCGAAAAAACGCACAGCAGAGCAGATTGAAGGATATGTTTCTTCTGTGTTTTAGGCAGAGTTTTACTGCTATTTCGTTATATGCGTGAATAGTGCTGGAAATGCCTGGAAATGCCTCTTTTGAGATCTCTCCACAGAAAGCGTTTCCAGACTTCCCCTTCAACACACGAGTTTAACTCTGTAAGTTGAATGCAAACACTGAAGACCGTTCTGTTAGGTAGCTCCGTTTTGGTTTTAGAAGCAGACAGTTCTCCTTACAGTGTATACTCCCATTCACTTAGAAATGTCCAAACGCAGCTCTTACCAGAAACGTGTTTCTAACTCCTGAATCTAAAGGGAGATTTAACTCACTTAGCTGAACAAAGGCACAGCAGAGCAGATTGAAGGATACGTTTCTTCTGTGTTTTAGGCAGAGTTTTACTGCTATTTCGTTATATGCGGTAATAGTGCTGGAAATGCCTGTTTTGAGATCTCTCCACAGAAAGCGTTTCCAGACTTCCCCTTCAACACACGAGTTTAACACTGTTCGTTGAATTCACACATTGAAGACCGTTCTGTTAGGTAGGTCCGTTTTGATTTTAGAAGCAGACAGTTCTCCTTACAGCATATACTCCCATTCACTGAGAAATGTCCAAACGCAGCTCTTACCAGAAACGTGTTTCTAACTCCTGAATCTAAAGGGAGATTTAACTCACTTAGCTGAACAAACGCACAGCAGAGCAGATTGAAGGTTACGTTTCTTCTGTGTTTTAGGCAGAGTTTTACTGCTATTTCTTTATATGCGGGAATAGTGCTGGAAATGCCTGGAAATGCCTGTTTTGAGATCTCTCCTCAGAAAGCGTTTCCAGACTTCCCCTTCAAAACACGAGTTTAACTCTGTAAGTTGAATGCACACATTGAAGACCGTTCTGTTAGGTAGCTCCGTTTTGGTTTTAGAAGCAGACAGTTCTCCTTACAGCATATAATCCCATTCACTGAGAAATGTCCAAACGCAGCTCTTACCAGAAACGTGTTTCTAACTCCTGAATCTAAAGGGAGATTTAACTCACTTAGCTGAACAAAGGCACAGCAGAGCAGATTGAAGGATACGTTTCTTCTGTGTTTTAGGCAGAGTTTTACTGCTATTTCGTTATATGCGGGAATAGTGTGGAAATGTCTGGAAATGCCTGTTTTGAGATCTCTCCACAGAAAGCGTTTCCAGACTTCCCCTTCACCACACGAGTTTAACTCTGTAAGTTGAATGCACACGTTGAAGACCGTTCTGTTAGGTAGTTCCGTTTTGGTTTTAGAAGCAGACAGTTCTCCTTACAGCATATACTCCCATTCACTGAGAAATGTCCAAACGCAGCTCTTACCAGAAACGTGTTTCTAACTCCTGAATCTAAAGGGAGATTTAACTCACTTAGCTGAACAAACGCACAGCAGAGCAGATTGAATGATACGTTTCTTCTGTGTTTTAGGCAGAGTTTTACTGCTATTTCGTTATATGCGGTAATAGTGCTGGAAATGCCTGTTTTGAGATCTCTCCACAGAAAGCGTTTCCAGACTTCCCCTTCAACACACGAGTTTTACTCTGTAAGTTGAATGCACACATTGAAGACCGTTCTGTTAGGTAGCTCCGTTTTGGTTTTAGAAGCAGACAGTTCTCCTTACACCATATACTCCCATTCACTGAGAAATGTCCAAACGCAGCTCTTACCAGAAACGTGTTTCTAACTCCTGAATCTAAAGGGAGATTTAACTCACTTAGCTGAACAAACGCACAGCAGAGCAGATTGAAGGATACGTTTCTTCTGTGTTTTAGGCAGAGTTTTACTGCTATTTCGTTATATGCGGGAATAATGCTGGAAATGCCTGGAAATGCCTGTTTTGAGATCTATCCACAGAAAGCGTTTCCAGACTTCCCCTTCAACACACGAGTTTAACTCTGTAAGTTGAATGCACACATTGAAGAGCGTTCTGTTAGGTAGCTCCGTTTTGGTTTTAGAAGCAGACAGTTCTCCTTACAGCATATACTCCCATTCACTGAGAAATGTCCAAACGCAGCTCTTACCAGAAACGTGTTTCTAACTCCTGAATCTAAAGGGAGATTTAACTCACTTAGCCGAAAATACGCACAGCAGAGCGGATTGAAGGATATGTTTCTTCTGTGTTTTAGGCAGAGTTTTACTGCTATTTCGTTATATGCGGGAATAATGCTGGAAATGCCTGGAAATGCCTGTTTTGAGATCTCTCCACAGAAAGCGTTTCCAGACTTCCCCTTCAACACACGAGTTTAACTCTGTAAGTTGAATGCACACATTGAAGACCGTTCTGTTAGGTAGATCCGTTTTGGTTTTAGAAGCAGACAGTTCTCCTTACAGCATATACTCCCATTCACTGAGATATGTCCAAACGCAGCTCTTATCAGAAACGTGTTTCTAACTCCTGAATCTAAAGGGAGACTTAACTCACTTAGCTGAACAAACGCACAGCAGATCAGATTGAAGGATACGTTTCTTCTGTGTTTTAGGCAGAGTTTTACTGCTATTTCGTTATATGCGGGAATAGTGCTGGAAATGCCTGGAAATGCCTGTTTTGAGGTCTCTCCACAGAAAGCGTTTCCAGACTTCCCCTTCAACACACGAGTTTAACTCTGCAAGTTGAATGCACACATTGAAGACCATTCTGTTTGGTAGATTCGTTTTGGTTTTAGAAGCAGACAGTTCTCCTTACAGCATATACTCCCATTCACTGAGAAATGTCCAAACGCAGCCCTTACCAGAAACATGTTTCTAACTCCTTAATCTAAAGGGAGATTTAACTCACTTAGCTGAACAAACGCACAGCAGAGCAGATTGAAAGATACGTTTCTTCTGTGTTTTACGCAGAGTTTTACTGCTATTTCGTTATATGCGGGAATAGTGCTGGATATGCCTGCAAATTCCTGTTTTGAGATCTCTCCACAGAAAGCGTTTCCAGACTTCCCCTTCAACACACGAGTTTAACTCTGTAAATTGAATGCAAACATTGAAGACCGTTCTGTTAGGTAGCTCCGTTTTGGTTTTAGAAGCAGACAGTTCTCCTTACAGCATATACTCCCATTCACTCAGAAATGTCCAAATGCAGCTATTACCAGAAACGTTTTTCTAACTCCTGAATCTAAAGGGAGATTTAACTCACTTAGCTGAACAAACGCACAGCAGAGCAGATTGAAGGATACGTTTCTTCTGTGTTTTAGGCAGAGTTTTACTGCTATTTCGTTATATGCGGGAATAGTGCTGGAAATGCCTGGAAATGCCTGTTTTGAGATCTCTCCACAGAAAGCGTTTCCAGACTTCCCCTTCAACACACGAGTTTAACTCTGTAAGTTGAATGCACACATAGAAGACCGTTCTGTTAGGTATCACCGTTTTGGTTTTAGAAGCAGACAGTTCTCCTTACAGCATATACTCCCATTCACTGAGAAATGTCCAAACGCAGCTCTTACCAGAAACGTGTTTCTAACTCCTTAATCTAAAGGGAGATTTAACTCACTTAGCTGAACAATCGTACAGCAGAGCAGATTGAAGGATACGTTTCTTCTGTGTTTTAGGCAGAGTTTTACTGCTATTTCGTTATATGCGGGAATAGTGCTGGAAATGCCTGTTTTGAGATCTCTCCACTGAAAGCGTTTCCAGACTTCCCCTTCAACACACGAGTTTAACTCTGTAAGTTGAATGCACACATTGAAGACCGTTCTGTTAGGTAGCTCCGTTTTGGTTTTAGAAGCAGACAGTTCTCCTTACAGCATATACTCCCATTCACTGAGAAATGTCCAAACGCAGCTCTTACCAGAAACGTGTTTCTAACTCATGAATCTAAAGGGAGATTTAACTCACTTAGCTGAACAAACGCACAGCAGAGCAGATTGAAGGATACGTTTCTTCTGTGTTTTAGGCAGAGTTTTACTGCTATTTCGTTATATGCGGGAATAGTGCTGGAAATGCCTGGTAATGCCTGTTTTGAGATCTCTCTACAGAAAGAGTTTCCAGACTTCCCCTTCAACACACGAGTTTAACTCTGTAAGTTGAATGCACACATTGAGGAGCGTTCTGTTAGGTAGCCCCGTTTTGGTTTTAGAAGCAGACAGTTCTCTTTACAGCATATACTCCCATTCACTGAGAAATGTCCAAACGCAGCTCTTACCAGAAACGTGTTTCTAACTCCTGAATCTAAAGGGAGATTTAACTCACTTAGCTGAACAAAGGCACAGCAGAGCAGATTGAAGGATACGTTTCTTCTGTGTTTTAGGCAGAGTTTTACTTCTATTTCGTTATATGCGTGAATAGTTCTGGAAATGCCTGGAAATGCCTGTTTTGAGATCTCTCCACAGAAAGCGTTTCCAGACTTCCCCTTCAACACACGAGTTTAACTCTGTAAGTTGAATGCACACATTGAAGACCGTTCTGTTAGGTAGCTCCGTTTTGGTTTTAGAAGCAGACAGTTCTCCTTACAGCATATACTCCCATTCACTGAGAATTGTCCAAACGCAGCTCTTACCAGAAACGTGTTTCTAACTCCTGAATCTAAAGGGAGATTTAAGTCACTTAGCTGAACAAACGCACAGCAGAGCAGATTGAAGGATACGTTTCTTCTGTGTTTTAGGCAGAGTTTTAATGCTATTTCGTTATATGCGGAAATAGTGATGGAAATGCCAGGAAATGCCTGTTTTGAGATCTCTCCACAGAAAGCGTTTTCAGACTTCCCATTCAACACACGAGTTTAACTCTGTAAGTTGAATGCACACATTGAAGACCGTTCTGTTAGGTAGCTCCGTTTTGGTGTTAGAAGCAGACAGTACTCCTTACAGCATATATTCCCATTCACTGAGAAATGTCCAAACGCAGCTCTTACCAGAAACGTGTTTCTAACTTCTGAATCTAAAGGGAGATTTAACTCACTTAGCTTAACAAACGCACAGCAGAGCAGATTGAAGGATACGTTTCTTCTGTGTTTTAGGCAGAGTTTTACTGCTATTTCGTTATATGCAGGAATAGTGCTGGAAATGCCTGGAAATGCCTGTTTTGAGATCTCTCCACAGAAAGCGTTTCCAGAGTTCCCCTTCAACACACGAGTTTAACTCTGTAAGTTGAATGCACACATTGAAGACCGTTCTGTTAGGTAGCTCCGTTTTGGTTTTAGAAGCAGACAGTTCTCCTTACAGCATATACTCCCATTCACTGAGAAATGTCCAAACGCAGATCTTACCAGAAACGTGTTTCTAACTCCTGAATCTAAAGGGAGATTTAACTCACTTAGCCGAAAATACGCACAGCAGAGCGGATTGAAGGATATGTTTCTTCTGTGTTTTAGGCAGAGTTTTACTGCTATTTCGTTATATGCGGGAATAATGCTGGAAATGCCTGGAAATGCCTGTTTTGAGATCTATCCACAGAAAGCGTTTCCAGACTTCCCCTTCAACACACGAGTTTAACTCTGTAAGTTGAATGCACACATTGAAGACCGTTCTGTTAGGTAGATCCGTTTTGGTTTTAGAAGCAGACAGTTCTCCTTACAGCATATACTCCCATTCACTGAGAAATGTCCAAACGCAGCTCTTATCAGAAACGTGTTTCTAACTCCTGAATCTAAAGGGAGACTTAACTCACTTAGCTGAACAAAGGCACAGCAGAGCAGATTGAAGGATACGTTTCTTCTGTGTTTTAGGCAGAGTTTTACTGCTATTTCGTTATATGCGGGAATAGTGCTGGAAATGCCTGGAAATGCCTGTTTTGAGGTCTCTCCACAGAAAGCGTTTCCAGACTTCCCCTTCAACACACGAGTTTAACTCTGCAAGTTGAATGCACACATTGAAGACCATTCTGTTTGGTAGATTCATTTTGGTTTTAGAAGCAGACAGTTCTCCTTACAGCATATACTCCCATTCACTGAGAAATGTCCAAACGCAGCCCTTACCAGAAACATGTTTCTAACTCCTTAATCTAAAGGGAGATTTAACTCACTTAGCTGAACAAACGCACAGCAGAGCAGATTGAAAGATATGTTTCTTCTGTGTTTTACGCAGAGTTTTACTGCTATTTCGTTATATGCGGGAATAGTGCTGGATATGCCTGCAAATTCCTGTTTTGAGATCTCTCCACAGAAAGCGTTTCCAGACTTCCCCTTCAACACACGAGTTTAACTCTGTAAATTGAATGCAAATATTGAAGACCGTTCTGTTAGGTAGCTCCGTTTTGCTTTTAGAAGCAGACAGTTCTCCTTACAGCATATACTCCCATTCACTCAGAAATGTCCAAATGCAGCTATTACCAGAAACGTTTTTCTAACTCCTGAATCTAAAGGGAGATTTAACTCACTTAGCTGAACAAACGCACAGCAGAGCAGATTGAAGGATACGTTTCTTCTGTGTTTTAGGCAGAGTTTTACTGCTATTTCGTTATATGCGGGAATAGTGCTGGAAATGCCTGGAAATGCCTGTTTTGAGATCTCTCCACAGAAAGCGTTTCCAGACTTCCCCTTCAACACACGAGTTTAACTCTGTAAGTTGAATGCACACATTGAAGACCGTTCTGTTAGGTATCACCGTTTTGGTTTTAGAAGCAGACAGTTCTCCTTACAGCATATACTCCCATTCACTGAGAAATGTCCAAACGCAGCTCTTACCAGAAACGTGTTTCTAACTCCTTAATCTAAAGGGAGATTTAACTCACTTAGCTGAACAATCGTACAGCAGAGCAGATTGAAGGATACGTTTCTTCTGTGTTTTAGGCAGAGTTTTACTGCTATTTCGTTATATGCGGGAATAGTGCTGGAAATGCCTGTTTTGAGATCTCTCCACCGAAAGCGTTTCCAGACTTCCCCTTCAACACACGAGTTTAACTCTGTAAGTTGAATGCACACATTGAAGACCGTTCTGTTAGGTAGCTCCGTTTTGGTTTTAGAAGCAGACAGTTCTCCTTACAGCATATACTCCCATTCACTGAGAAATGTCCAAACGCAGCTCTTACCAGAAACGTGTTTCTAACTCATGAATCTAAAGGGAGATTTAACTCACTTAGCTGAACAAACGCACAGCAGAGCAGATTGAAGGATACGTTTCTTCTGTGTTTTAGGCAGAGTTTTACTGCTATTTCGTTATATGCGGGAATAGTGCTGGAAATGCCTGGTAATGCCTGTTTTGAGATCTCTCTACAGAAAGAGTTTCCAGACTTCCCCTTCAACACACGAGTTTAACTCTGTAAGTTGAATGCACACATTGAGGAGCGTTCTGTTAGGTAGCCCCGTTTTGGTTTTAGAAGCAGACAGTTCTCTTTACAGCATATACTCCCATTCACTGAGAAATGTCCAAACGCAGCTCTTACCAGAAACGTGTTTCTAACTCCTGAATCTAAAGGGAGATTTAACTCACTTAGCTGAACAAAGGCACAGCAGAGCAGATTGAAGGATACGTTTCTTCTGTGTTTTAGGCAGAGTTTTACTTCTATTTCGTTATATGCGTGAATAGTTCTGGAAATGCCTGGAAATGCCTGTTTTGAGATCTCTCCACAGAAAGCGTTTCCAGACTTCCCCTTCAACACACGAGTTTAACTCTGTAAGTTGAATGCACACATTGAAGACCGTTCTGTTAGGTAGCTCCGTTTTGGTTTTAGAAGCAGACAGTTCTCCTTACAGCATATACTCCCATTCACTGAGAATTGTCCAAACGCAGCTCTTACCAGAAACGTGTTTCTAACTCCTGAATCTAAAGGGAGATTTAAGTCACTTAGCTGAACAAACGCACAGCAGAGCAGATTGAAGGATACGTTTCTTCTGTGTTTTAGGCAGAGTTTTAATGCTATTTCGTTATATGCGGAAATAGTGATGGAAATGCCAGGAAATGCCTGTTTTGAGATCTCTCCACAGAAAGCGTTTTCAGACTTCCCATTCAACACACGAGTTTAACTCTGTAAGTTGAATGCACACATTGAAGACCGTTCTGTTAGGTAGCTCCGTTTTGGTGTTAGAAGCAGACAGTACTCCTTACAGCATATATTCCCATTCACTGAGAAATGTCCAAACGCAGCGCTTACCAGAAACGTGTTTCTAAATTCTGAATCTAAAGGGAGATTTAACTCACTTAGCTTAACAAACGCACAGCAGAGCAGATTGAAGGATACGTTTCTTCTGTGTTTTAGGCAGAGTTTTACTGCTATTTCGTTATATGCAGGAATAGTGCTGGAAATGCCTGGAAATGCCTGTTTTGAGATCTCTCCACAGAAAGCGTTTCCAGAGTTCCCCTTCAACACACGAGTTTAACTCTGTAAGTTGAATGCACACATTGAAGACCGTTCTGTTAGGTAGCTCCGTTTTGGTTTTAGAAGCAGACAGTTCTCCTTACAGCATATACTCCCATTCACTGAGAAATGTCCAAACGCAGCTCTTACCAGAAACGTGTTTCTAACTCCTGAATCTAAAGGGAGATTTAACTCACCTAGCTGAACAAACGCACAGCAGAGGAGATTGAAGGATACGTTTCTTTTGTGTTTTAGGCAGAGTTTTACTGCTATTTCGTTATATGCGGGAATAGTGCTGGAAATTCCTGTTTTGAGATCTCTCCACAGAAAGCGTTTCCAGACTTCCCCTTCAACACACGAGTTTAACTCTGTAAATTGAATGCAAACATTGAAGACCGTTCTGTTAGGTAGCTCCGTTTTGGTTTTAGAAGCAGACAGTTCTCCTTACAGCATATACTCCCATTCACTGAGAAATGTCCAAACGCAGGTCTTACCAGAAACGTTTTTCTAACTCCTGAATCTAAAGGGAGATTTAACTCACTTAGCTGAACAAACGCACAGCAGAGCAGATTGAAGGATACGTTTCTTTTGTGTTTTAGGCAGAGTTTTACTGCTATTTCGTTATATGCGGGAATAGTGCTGGAAATGCCTGGAAATGCCTGTTTTGAGATCTCTCCACAGAAAGCGTTTCCAGACTTCCCCTTCAACACACGAGTTTAATTCTGTAAGTTGAATGCACACATTGAAGACCGTTCTGTTAGGTATCTCCGTTTTGGTTTTAGAAGCAGACAGTTCTCCTTACAGCATATACTCCCATTCACTGAGAAATGTCCAAACGCAGCTCTTACCAGAAACGTGTTTCTAACTTCTGAATCTAAAGGGAGATTTAACTCACTTAGCTTAACAAACGCACAGCAGAGCAGATTGAAGGATACGTTTCTTCTGTGTTTTAGGCAGAGTTTTACTGCTATTTCGTTATATGCAGGAATAGTGCTGGAAATGCCTGGAAATGCCTGTTTTGAGATCTCTCCACAGAAAGCGTTTCCAGAGTTCCCCTTCAACACACGAGTTTAACTCTGTAAGTTGAATGCACACATTGAAGACCGTTCTGTTAGGTAGCTCCGTTTTGGTTTTAGAAGCAGACAGTTCTCCTTACAGCATATACTCCCATTCACTGAGAAATGTCCAAACGCAGCTCTTACCAGAAACGTGTTTCTAACTCCTGAATCTAAAGGGAGATTTAACTCACTTAGCTGAACAAACGCACAGCAGAGGAGATTGAAGGATACGTTTCTTTTGTGTTTTAGGCAGAGTTTTACTGCTATTTCGTTATATGCGGGAATAGTGCTGGAAATTCCTGTTTTGAGATCTCTCCACAGAAAGCGTTTCCAGACTTCCCCTTCAACACACGAGTTTAACTCTGTAAATTGAATGCAAACATTGAAGACCGTTCTGTTAGGTAGCTCCGTTTTGGTTTTAGAAGCAGACAGTTCTCCTTACAGCATATACTCCCATTCACTGAGAAATGTCCAAACGCAGGTCTTACCAGAAACGTTTTTCTAACTCCTGAATCTAAAGGGAGATTTAACTCACTTAGCTGAACAAACGCACAGCAGAGCAGATTGAAGGATACGTTTCTTTTGTGCTTTAGGCAGAGTTTTACTGCTATTTCGTTATATGCGGGAATAGTGCTGGAAATGCCTGGAAATGCCTGTTTTGAGATCTCTCCACAGAAAGCGTTTCCAGACTTCCCCTTCAACACACGAGTTTAATTCTGTAAGTTGAATGCACACATTGAAGACCGTTCTGTTAGGTATCTCCGTTTTGGTTTTAGAAGCAGACAGTTCTCCTTACAGCATATACTCCCATTCACTGAGAAATGTCCAAACGCAGCTCTTACCAGAAACGTGTTTCTAACTCCTTAATCTGAAGGGAGATTTAACTCACTTAGCTGAACAATGGCACAGCAGAGCAGATTGAAGGATACGTTTCTTCTGTGTTTTAGGCAGAGTTTTACTGCTATTTCGTTATATGCGGGAATAGTGCTGGAAATGCCTGTTTTGAGATCTCTCCACAGAAAGCGTTTCCAGACTTCCCCTTCAACACACGAGTTTATCTCTGTAAGTTGAATGCACACATTGAAGACCGTTCTGTTAGGTAGCTCCGTTTTGGTTTTAGAAGCAGACAGTTCTCCTTACAGCATATACTCCCATTCACTGAGAATTGTCCAAATGCAGCTCTTACCAGAAACGTGTTTCTAACTCCTGAATCTAAAGGGAGATTTAAGTCACTTAGCTGAACAAACGCACAGCAGAGCAGATTGAAGGATACGTTTCTTCTGTGTTTTAGGCAGAGTTTTAATGCTATTTCGTTATATGCGGAAATAGTGATGGAAATGCCAGGAAATGCCTGTTTTGAGATCTCTCCACAGAAAGCGTTTTCAGACTTCCCCTTCAACACACGAGTTTAACTCTGTAAGTTGAATGCACACATTGAAGACCGTTCTGTTAGGTAGCTCCGTTTTGGTTTTAGAAGCAGACAGTTCTCCTTACAGCATATACTCCCATTCACTGAGAAATGTCCAAACGCAGCTATTACCAGAAACGTTTTTCTAACTCCTGAATCTAAAGGGAGATTTAATTCACTTAGCTGAACAAACGCACAGCAGAGCAGATTGAAGGATACGTTTCTTCTGTGTTTTAGGCAGAGTTTTACTGCTATTTCGTTATATGCGGGAATAGTGCTGGAAATGCCTGGTAATGCGTGTTTTGAGATCTCTCTACAGAAAGAGGTTCCAGACTTCCCCTTCAACACACGAGTTTAACTCTCTAAGTTGAATGCACACATTGAGGAGCGTTCTGGTAGGTAGCCCCGTTTTGGTTTTAGAAGCAGACAGTTCTCTTTACAGCATATACTCCCATTCACTGAGAAATGTCCAAACGCAGCTCTTACCAGAAATGTGTTTCAAACTCCTAAATCTAAAGGGAGATTTAACTCACTTAGCTGAACAAACGGACAGCAGAACAGATTGAAGGATACGTTTCTTCTGTGTTTTAGGCAGAGTTTTACTTCTATTTCGTTATATGCGGGAATAGTGCTGGAAATGCCTGGAAATGCCTGTTTTGAGATCTCTCCACAGAAAGCGTTTCCAGACTTCCCCTTCAACACACGAGTTTAACTCTGTAAGTTGAATGCACACATTGAAGACCGTTCTGTTAGGTAGCTCCGTTTTGGTTTTAGAAGCAGACAGTTCTCCTTACAGCATATACTCCCATTCACTGAGAATTGTCCAAACGCAGCTTTACCAGAAACGTGTTTCTAACTCCTGAATCTAAAGGGAGATTTAACTCACTTAGCTGAACAAACGCACAGCAGAGCAGATTGAAGGATACGTTTCTTCTGTGTTTTAGGCAGAGTTTTAATGCTATTTCGTTATATGCGGAAATAGTGATGGAAATGCCAGGAAATGCCTGTTTTGAGATCTCTCCACAGAAAGCGTTTTCAGACTTCCCCTTCAACACACGAGTTTAACTCTGTAAGTTGAATGCACACATTGAAGACCGTTCTGTTAGGTAGCTCCGTTTTGGTTTTAGAAGCAGACAGTTCTCCTTACAGCATATACTCCCATTCACTGAGAAATGTCCAAACGCAGCTATTACCAGAAACGTTTTTCTAACTCCTGAATCTAAAGGGAGATTTAATTCACTTAGCTGAACAAACGCACAGCAGAGCAGATTGAAGGATACGTTTCTTCTGTGTTTTAGGCAGAGTTTTACTGCTATTTCGTTATATGCGGGAATAGTGCTGGAAATGCCTGGTAATGCGTGTTTTGAGATCTCTCTACAGAAAGAGTTTCCAGACTTCCCCTTCAACACACGAGTTTAACTCTCTAAGTTGAATGCACACATTGAGGAGCGTTCTGGTAGGTAGCCCCGTTTTGGTTTTAGAAGCAGACAGTTCTCTTTACAGCATATACTCCCATTCACTGAGAAATGTCCAAACGCAGCTCTTACCAGAAACGTGTTTCAAACTCCTGAATCTAAAGGGAGATTTAACTCACTTAGCTGAACAAACGCACAGCAGAGCAGATTGAAGGATACGTTTCTTCTGTGTTTTAGGCAGAGTTTTACTTCTATTTCGTTATATGCGGGAATAGTGCTGGAAATGCCTGGAAATGCCTGTTTTGAGATCTCTCCACAGAAAGCGTTTCCAGACTTCCCCTTCAACACACGAGTTTAACTCTGTAAGTTGAATGCACACATTGAAGACCGTTCTGTTAGGTAGCTCCGTTTTGGTTTTAGAAGCAGACAGTTCTCCTTACAGCATATACTCCCATTCACTGAGAATTGTCCAAACGCAGCTCTTACCAGAAACGTGTTTCTAACTCCTGAATCTAAAGGGAGATTTAACTCACTTAGCTGAACAAACGCACAGCAGAGCAGATTGAAGGATACGTTTCTTCTGTGTTTTAGGCAGAGTTTTACTGCTATTTGGTTATATGCGGGAATAGTGCTGGAAAGGCCTGGAAATGCCTGTTTTGAGATCTCTCCACAGAAAGCGTTTCCAGACTTCCCCTTCAACACACGAGTTTAACTCTGTAAGTTGAATGCACACATTGAAGACCGTTCTGTTAGGTAGCTCCGTTTTGGTTTTAGAAGCAGACAGTTCTCCTTACAGCATATACTCCCATTCACTGAGTAATGTCCAAACGCAGCCCTTACCAGAAACGTGTTTCTAACTCCTGAATCTAAAGGGAGATTTAACTCACTGAGCTGAACAAACGCACAGCAGAGCAGATTGAAGGATACGTTTCTTATGTGTTTTAGGCAGAGTTTTACTGCTATTTCGTTATATGCGAGAATAGTGCTGGAAATGCCTGGAAATGCCTGTTTTGAGATCTCTCCACAGAAAGCGTTTCCAGAGTTCCCCTTCAACACAGGAGTTTAACTCTGTAAGTTGAATGCACACATTGAAGACCGTTCTGTTAGGTAGCTCCGTTTTGGTTTTAGAAGCAGACAGTACTCCTTACAGCATATACCCCCATTCACTGAGAATTGTCCAAACGCAGCTCTTACCAGAAACGTGTTTCTAACTCCTGAAGCTAAAGGGAGATTTAACTCACTTAGCTGAACACACGCACAGCAGAGCAGATTGAAGGATACGTTTCTTCTATGTTTTAGGCAGAGTTTTACTGCTATTTCGTTATATGCGGGAATAGTGCTGGAAAGGCCTGTTTTGAGATCTCTCCACAGAAACCGTTTCCAGACTTCCCCTTCAACACACGAGTTTAACTCTGTAAGTTGAATGCACACTTTGAAGACCGTTCTGTTAGGTAGCTATGTTTTGGTTTTAGAAGCAGACAGTTCTCCTTACAGCATATACTCCCATTCACTGAGAAATGTCCAAATGCAGCTCTTACCAGAAACGTGTTTCTAACTCCTGAATCTAAAGGGAGATTTAACTCACTTAGCTGAACAATCGCACAGCAGAGCAGATTGAAGGATACGTTTCTTCTGTGTTTTAGGCAGAGTTTTACTGCTATTTCGTTATATGCGGGAATAGTGCTGAAAATGCCTGGAAATGCCTGTTTTGAGATCACTCCACAGAAAGCGTTTCCTGACTTCCTCTTCAACACACGAGTTTAACTCTGTAAATTGAATGAAAACATTGAAGACCGTTCTGTTAGGTAGCTCCGTTTTGTTTTTAGAAGCAGACAGTTCTCCTTACAGCATATACTCCCATTCACTGAGAAATGTCCAAACGCAGCTCTTACCAGAAACGTGTTTCTAACTCATGAATCTAAAGGGAGATTTAACTCACTTAGCTGAACAAACGCACAGCAGAGCAGATTGAAGGATACGTTTCTTCTGTGTTTTAGGCAGAGTTTTACTGCTATTTCGTTATATGCGGGAATAGTGCTGGAAATGCCTGGTAATGCCTGTTTTGAGATCTCTCTACAGAAAGAGTTTCCAGACTTCCCCTTCAACACACGAGTTTAACTCTGTAAGTTGAATGCACACATTGAAGACCGTTCTGTTAGGTAGCTCCGTTTTGGTTTTAGAAGCAGACAGTTCTCCTTACAGCATATACTCCCATTCACTGAGAAATGTCCAAACGCAGCCCTTACCAGAAACGTGTTTCTAACTCCTGGATCTAAACGGAGATTTAACTCACTGAGCTGAACAAACGCACAGCAGAGCAGATTTAAGGATACGTTTCTTATGTGTTTTAGGCAGAGTTTTACTGCTATTTCGTTATATGCGAGAATAATGCTGGAAATGCCTGGAAATGCCTGTTTTGAGATCTCTCCACAGAAAGCGTTTCCAGAGTTCCCCTTCAACACACGAGTTTAACTCTGTAAGTTGAATGCACACATTGAAGACCGTTCTGTTAGGTAGCTCCGTTTTGGTTTTAGAAGCAGACAGTACTCCTTACAGCATATACCACCATTCACTGAGAATTTTCCAAACGCAGCTCTTACCAGAAACGTGTTTCTAACTCCTGAAGCTAAAGGGAGATTTAACTCACTTAGCTGAACAAACGCACAGCAGAGCAGATTGAAGGATACGTTTCTTCTATGTTTTAGGCAGAGTTTTACTGCTATTTCGTTATACGTGGGAATAGTGCTGGAAAGGCCTGTTTTGAGATCTCTCCACAGAATCCGTTTCCAGACTTCCCCTTCAACACACGAGTTTAACTCTGTAAGTTGAATGCACACATTGAGGAGCGTTCTGTTAGGTAGCCCCGTTTTGGTTTTAGAAGCAGACAGTTCTATTTACAGCATATACTCCCATTCACTGAGAAATGTGCAAACGCAGCTCTTACCAGAAACGTGTTTCTAACTCCTGAATCTAAAGGGAGATTTAACTCACTTAGCTGAACAAACGCACAGCAGAGCAGATTGAAGGATACGTTTCTTCTGTGTTTTAGGCAGAGTTTTACTGCTATTTGGTTATATGCGGGAATAGGGCTGGAAATGCCAGGAAATGCCTGTTTTGAGATCTCTCCACAGAAAGCGTTTCCAGACTTCCCCTTCAACACACGAGTTTAACTCTGTAAGTTGAATGCACACATTGAAGACCGTTCTGTTAGGTAGCTCCGTTTTGGTTTTAGAAGCAGACAGTTCTCCTTACAGCATATACTCCCATTCACTGAGAAGTGTCCAAACGCAGCCCTTACCAGAAACGTGTTTCTAACTCCTGAATCTAAAGGGAGATTTAACTCACTGAGCTGAACAAACGCACAGCAGAGCAGATTGAAGGATACGTTTCTTATGTGTTTTAGGCAGAGTTTTACTGCTATTTCGTTATATGTGAGAATAGTGCTGGAAATGCCTGGAAATGCCTGTTTTGAGATCTCTCCACAGAAAGCGTTTCCAGAGTTCCCCTTCAACACACGAGTTTAACTCTGTAAGTTGAATGCACACATTGAAGACCGTTCTGTTAGGTAGCTCCGTTTTGGTTTTAGAAGCAGACAGTACTCCTTACAGCATATACCCCCATTCACTGAGAATTGTCCAAACGCAGCTCTTACCAGAAACGTGTTTCTAACTCCTGAAGCTAAAGGGAGATTTAACTCACTTAGCTGAACACACGCACAGCAGAGCAGGTTGAAGGGTACGTTTCTTCTATGTTTTAGGCAGAGTTTTACTGCTATTTCGTTATATGCGGGAATAGTGCTGGAAAGGCCTGTTTTGAGATCTCTCCACAGAAACCGTTTCCAGACTTCCCCTTCAACACACGAGTTTAACTCTGTAAGCTGAATGCACACTTTGAAGACCGTTCTGTTAGGTAGCTCCGTTTTGGTTTTAGAAGCAGACAGTTCTCCTTACAGCATATACTCCCATTCACTGAGAAATGTCCAAATGCATCTCTTCCCAGAAACGTGTTTCTAACTCCTGACTCTAAAGGGAGATTTAACTCACTTAGCTGAACAAACGCACAGCAGAGCAGATTGAAGGATACGTTTCTTCTGTGTTTTAGGCAGAGTTTTACTGCTATTTCTTTATATGCGGGAATAGTGCTGGAAATGCCTGGTAATGCCTGTTTTGAGATCTCTCTACAGAAAGAGTTTCCAGACTTCCCCTTCAACACACGAGTTTAACTCTGTAAGTTGAATGCACACATTGAGGAGCGTTCTGTTAGGTAGCCCCGTTTTGGTTTTAGAAGCAGACAGTTCTCTTTACAGCATATACTCCCATTCACTGAGAAATGTCCAAACGCAGCTCTTACCAGAAACGTGTTTCTAACTCCTGAATCTAAAGGGAGATTTAACTCACTTAGCTGAACAAACGCACAGCAGAGCAGATTGAAGGATACGTTTCTTCTGTGTTTTAGGCAGAGTTTTACTGCTATTTGGTTATATGCGGGAATAGTGCTGGAAAGGCCTGGAAATGCCTGTTTTGAGATCTCTCCACAGAAAACGTTTCCAGACTTCCCCTTCAACACACGAGTTTAACTCTGTAAGTTGAATGCACACATTGAAGACCGTTCTGTTAGGTAGCTCCGTTTTGGTTTTAGAAGCAGACAGTTCTCCTTACAGCATATACTCCCATTCACTGAGTAATGTCCAAACGCAGCCCTTACCAGAAACGTGTTTCTAACTCCTGAATCTAAAGGGAGATTTAACTCACTGAGCTGAACAAACGCACAGCAGAGCAGATTGAAGGATACGTTTCTTATGTGTTTTAGGCAGAGTTTTACTGCTATTTCGTTATATGCGAGAATAGTGCTGGAAATGCCTGGAAATGCCTGTTTTGAGATCTCTCCACAGAAAGCGTTTCCAGAGTTCCCCTTCAACACAGGAGTTTAACTCTGTAAGTTGAATGCACACATTGAAGACCGTTCTGTTAGGTAGCTCCGTTTTGGTTTTAGAAGCAGACAGTACTCCTTACAGCATATACCCCCATTCACTGAGAATTGTCCAAACGCAGCTCTTACCAGAAACGTGTTTCTAACTCCTGAAGCTAAAGGGAGATTTAACTCACTTAGCTGAACACACGCACAGCAGAGCAGATTGAAGGATACGTTTCTTCTATGTTTTAGGCAGAGTTTTACTGCTATTTCGTTATATGCGGGAATAGTGCTGGAAAGGCCTGTTTTGAGATCTCTCCACAGAAACCGTTTCCAGACTTCCCCTTCAACACACGAGTTTAACTCTGTAAGTTGAATGCACACTTTGAAGACCGTTCTGTTAGGTAGCTATGTTTTGGTTTTAGAAGCAGACAGTTCTCCTTACAGCATATACTCCCATTCACTGAGAAATGTCCAAATGCAGCTCTTACCAGAAACGTGTTTCTAACTCCTGAATCTAAAGGGAGATTTAACTCACTTAGCTGAACAATCGCACAGCAGAGCAGATTGAAGGATACGTTTCTTCTGTGTTTTAGGCAGAGTTTTACTGCTATTTCGTTATATGCGGGAATAGTGCTGAAAATGCCTGGAAATGCCTGTTTTGAGATCTCTCCACAGAAAGCGTTCCAGACTTCCCCTTCAACACACGAGTTTAACACTGTAAGTTGAATGCACACATTGAAGACCGTTCTGTTAGGTAGCTCCGTTTTGGTTTTAGAAGCAGACAGTTCTCCTTACAGCATATACTCCCATTCACTGAGAAATGTCCAAACGCAGCTATTACCAGAAACGTGTTTCTATCTCCTGAATCAAAAGGGAGATTTAACTCACTTAGCTGAACAAACGCACAGCAGAGCAGATTGAAGCCTACGTTTCTTCTGTGTTTTAGGCAGAGTTTTACTTCTATTTCGTTATATGCGGGAATAGTGCTGGAAAGGCCGGGAAATGCCTGTTTTGAGATCTCTCCACAGAAAGCGTTTCCAGACTTCCCCTTCAACACACGAGTTTAACTCTGTAAGTTGAATGCACACATTGAAGACCGTTCTGTTATGTAGCTCCGTTTTGCTTTTAGAAGCAGACAGTTCTCCTTACAGCATATACTCCCATTCACTGAGAAATGTGCAAACGCAGCTCTTACCAGAAACGTGTTTCTACCTCCTGAATCTAAAGGGAGATTTAAGTCACTTAGCTGAACAAACGCACAGCAGAGCAGATTGAAGGATACGTTTCTTCTGTGTTTTAGGCAGAGTTTTAATGCTATTTCGTTATATGCGGAAATAGTGATGGAAATGCCAGGAAATGCCTGTTTTGAGATCTCTCCACAGAAAGCGTTTTCAGACTTCCCATTCAACACACGAGTTTAACTCTGTAGGTTGAATGCACACATTGAAGACCGTTCTGTTGGGTAGCTCCGTTTTGGTGTTAGAAGCAGACAGTACTCCTTACAGCATATACTCCCATTCACTGAGAAATGTCCAAACGCAGCTCTTACCAGAAACGTGTTTCTAACTCCTGAATCTAAAGGGAGATTTAACTCACTTAGCTGAACAAACGCACAGCAGAGCAGATTGAAGGATACGTTTCTTTTGTGTGTTAGGCAGAGTTTTACTGCTATTTCGTTATATGCGGGAATAGTGCAGGAAATGCCTGTTTTGAGATCACTCCACAGAAAGCGTTTCCTGACTTCCTCTTCAACACACGAGTTTAACTCTGTAAATTGAATGAAAACATTGAAGACCGTTCTGTTAGGTAGCTCCGTTTTGTTTTTAGAAGCAGACAGTTCTCCTTACAGCATATACTCCCATTCACTGAGAAATGTCCAAACGCAGCTCTTACCAGAAACGTGTTTCTAACTCATGAATCTAAAGGGAGATTTAACTCACTTAGCTGAACAAACGCACAGCAGAGCAGATTGAAGGATACGTTTCTTCTGCGTTTTAGGCAGAGTTTTACTGCTATTTCGTTATATGCGGGAATAGTGCTGGAAATGCCTGGTAATGCCTGTTTTGAGATCTCTCTACAGAAAGAGTTTCCAGACTTCCCCTTCAACACACGAGTTTAACTCTGTAAGTTGAATGCACACATTGAGGAGCGTTCTGTTAGGTAGCCCCGTTTTGGTTTTAGAAGCAGACAGTTTTCTTTACAGCATATACTCCCATTCACTGAGAAATGTCCAAACGCAGCTCTTACCAGAAACGTGTTTCTAACTCCTGAATCTAAAGGGAGATTTAACTCACTTAGCTGAACAAACGCACAGCAGAGCAGATTGAAGGATACGTTTCTTCTGTGTTTTAGGCAGAGTTTTACTTCTATTTCGTTATATGCGGGAATAGTGCTGGAAACGCCTGGAAATGCCTGTTTTGAGATCTCTCCACAGAAAGCGTTTCCAGACTTCCCCTTCAACACACGAGTTTAACTCTGTAAGTTGAATGCACACATTGAAGACCGTTCTGTTAGGTAGCTCCGTTTTGGTTTTAGAAGCAGACAGTTCTCCTTACAGCATATAATCCCATTCACTGAGAATTGTCCAAACGCAGCTCTTACCAGAAACGTGTTTCTAACTCCTGAATCTAAAGGGAGATTTAACTCACTTAGCTGAACAAACGCACAGCAGAGCAGATTGAAGGATACGTTTCTTCTGTGTTTTAGGCAGAGTTTTACTGCTATTTGGTTATATGCGGGAATAGTGCTGGAAAGGCCTGGAAATGCCTGTTTTGAGATCTCTCCACAGAAAGCCTTTCCAGACTTCCCCTTCAACACACGAGTTTAACTCTGTAAGTTGAATGCACACATTGAAGACCGTTCTGTTAGGTAGCTCCGTTTTGGTTTTAGAAGCAGACAGTTCTCCTTACAGCATATACTCCCATTCACTGAGAAATGTCCAAACGCAGCCCTTACCAGAAACGTGTTTCTAACTCCTGGATCTAAACGGAGATTTAACTCACTGAGCTGAACAAACGCACAGCAGAGCAGATTTAAGGATACGTTTCTTATGTGTTTTAGGCAGAGTTTTACTGCTATTTCGTTATATGCGAGAATAATGCTGGAAATGCCTGGAAATGCCTGTTTTGAGATCTCTCCACAGAAAGCGTTTCCAGAGTTCCCCTTCAACACACGAGTTTAACTCTGTAAGTTGAATGCACACATTGAAGACCGTTCTGTTAGGTAGCTCCGTTTTGGTTTTAGAAGCAGACAGTACTCCTTACAGCATATACCACCATTCACTGAGAATTGTCCAAACGCAGCTCTTACCAGAAACGTGTTTCTAACTCCTGAAGCTAAAGGGAGATTTAACTCACTTAGCTGAACACACGCACAGCAGAGCAGATTGAAGGATACGTTTCTTCTATGTTTTAGGCAGAGTTTTACTGCTATTTCGTTATACGCGGGAATAGTGCTGGAAAGGCCTGTTTTGAGATCTCTCCACAGAAACCGTTTCCAGACTTCCCCTTCAACACACGAGTTTAACTCTGTAAGTTGAATGCACACGTTGAGGAGCGTTCTGTTAGGTAGCCCCGTTTTGGTTTTAGAAGCAGACAGTTCTATTTACAGCATATACTCCCATTCACTGAGAAATGTGCAAACGCAGCTCTTACCAGAAACGTGTTTCTAACTCCTGAATCTAAAGGGAGATTTAACTCACTTAGCTGAACAAACGCACAGCAGAGCAGATTGAAGGATACGTTTCTTCTGTGTTTTAGGCAGAGTTTTACTGCTATTTGGTTATATGCGGGAATAGTGCTGGAAATGCCAGGAAATGCCTGTTTTGAGATCTCTCCACAGAAAGCGTTTCCAGACTTCCCCTTCAACACACGAGTTTAACTCTGTAAGTTGAATGCACACATTGAAGACCGTTCTGTTAGGTAGCTCCGTTTTGGTTTTAGAAGCAGACAGTTCTCCTTACAGCATATACTCCCATTCACTGAGAAGTGTCCAAACGCAGCCCTTACCAGAAACGTGTTTCTAACTCCTGAATCTAAAGGGAGATTTAACTCACTGAGCTGAACAAACGCACAGCAGAGCAGATTGAAGGATACGTTTCTTCTGTGTTTTAGGCAGAGTTTTACTGCTATTTCGTTATATGTGAGAATAGTGCTGGAAATGCCTGGAAATGCCTGTTTTGAGATCTCTCCACAGAAAGCGTTTCCAGAGTTCCCCTTCAACACACGAGTTTAACTTTGTAAGTTGAATGCACACATTGAAGACCGTTCTGTTAGGTAGCTCCATTTTGGTTTTAGAAGCAGACAGTTCTCCTTACAGCATATACTCCCATTCACTGAGAATTGTCCAAACGCAGCTCTTACCAGAAAAGTGTTTCTAACTCCTGAATCTAAAGGGAGATTTAACTCACTTAGCTGAACAAACGCACAGCAGAGCAGATTGAAGGATACGTTTCTTCTGTGTTTTAGGAAGAGTTTTACTGCTATTTGGTTATATGCGGGAATAGTGCTGGAAAGGCGTGGAAATGCATGTTTTGAGATCTCTCCACAGAAAGCGTTTCCAGACTTCCCCTTCAACACACGAGTTTAACTCTGTAAGTTGAATGCACACATTGAAGACCGTTCTGTTAGGTAGCTCCGTTTTGGTTTTAGAAGCAGACAGTACTCCTTACAGCATATACCACCATTCACTGAGAATTGTCCAAACGCAGCTCTTACCAGAAACGTGTTTCTAACTCCTGAAGCTAAAGGGAGATTTAACTCACTTAGCTGAACACACGCACAGCAGAGCAGATTGAAGGATACGTTTCTTCTATGTTTTAGGCAGAGTTTTACTGCTATTTCGTTATATGCGGGAATAGTGCTGGAAAGGCCTGTTTTGAGATCTCTCCACAGAAACCGTTTCCAGACTTCCCCTTCAACACACGAGTTTAACTCTGTAAGTTGAATGCACACTTTGAAGACCGTTCTGTTAGGTAGCTCCGTTTTGGTTTTAGAAGCAGACAGTTCTCCTTACAGCATATACTCCCATTCACTGAGAAATGTCCAAACGCAGCTCTTACCAGAAACGTGTTTCTAACACATGAATCTAAAGGGAGATTTAACTCACTTAGCTGAACAAACGCACAGCAGAGCAGATTGAAGGATACGTTTCTTCTGTGTTTTAGGCAGAGTTTTACTGCTATTTCGTTATATGCGGGAATAGTGCTGGAAATGCCTGGTAATGCCTGTTTTGATATCTCCCTACAGAAAGAGTTTCCAGACTTCCCCTTCAACACACGAGTTTAACTCTGTAAGTTGAATGCACACATTGAGGAGCGTTCTGTTAGGTAGCCCCGTTTTGGTTTTAGAAGCAGACAGTTCTCTTTACAGCATATACTCACATTCACTGAGGAATGTGCAAACGCAGCTCTTACCAGAAACGTGTTTCTAACTCCTGAATCTAAAGGGAGATTTAACTCACTTAGCTGAACAAACGCACAGCAGAGCAGATTGAAGGATACGTTTCTTCTGTGTTTTAGGCAGAGTTTTACTGCTATTTGGTTATATGCGGGAATAGTGCTGGAAATGCCAGGAAATGCCTGTTTTGAGATCTCTCCACAGAAAGCGTTTCCAGACTTCCCCTTCAACACACGAGTTTAACTCTGTAAGTTGAATGCACACATTGAAGACCGTTCTGTTAGGTAGCTCCGTTTTGGTTTTAGAAGCAGACAGTTCTCCTTACAGCATATACTCCCATTCACTGAGAAATGTCCAAACGCAGCCCTTACCAGAAACGTGTTTCTAACTCATGAATCTAAAGGGAGATTTAACTCACTTAGCTGAACAAACGCACAGCAGAGCAGATTGAAGGATACGTTTCTTCTGTGTTTTAGGCAGAGTTTTACTGCTATTTCGTTATATGCGGGAATAGTGCTGGAAATGCCTGGTAATGCCTGTTTTGATATCTCCCTACAGAAAGAGTTTCCAGACTTCCCCTTCAACACACGAGTTTAACTCTGTAAGTTGAATGCACACATTGAGGAGCGTTCTGTTAGGTAGCCCCGTTTTGGTTTTAGAAGCAGACAGTTCTCTTTACAGCATATACTCACATTCACTGAGAAATGTGCAAACGCAGCTCTTACCAGAAACGTGTTTCTAACTCCTGAATCTAAAGGGAGATTTAACTCACTTAGCTGAACAAACGCACAGCAGAGCAGATTGAAGGATACGTTTCTTCTGTGTTTTAGGCAGAGTTTTACTGCTATTTGGTTATATGCGGGAATAGTGCTGGAAATGCCAGGAAATGCCTGTTTTGAGATCTCTCCACAGAAAGCGTTTCCAGACTTCCCCTTCAACACACGAGTTTAACTCTGTAAGTTGAATGCACACATTGAAGACCGTTCTGTTAGGTAGCTCCGTTTTGGTTTTAGAAGCAGACAGTTCTCCTTACAGCATATACTCCCATTCACTGAGAAATGTCCAAACGCAGCCCTTACCAGAAACGTGTTTCTAACTCCTGAATCTAAAGGGAGATTTAACTCACTGAGCTGAACAAACGCACAGCAGAGCAGATTGAAGGATACGTTTCTTATGTGTTTTAGGCAGAGTTTTACTGCTATTTCGTTATATGCGAGAATAATGCTGGAAATGCCTGGAAATGCCTGTTTTGAGATCTCTCCACAGAAAGGGTTTCCAGAGTTCCCCTTCAACACACGAGTTTAACTCTGTAAGTTGAATGCACACATTGAAGACCGTTCTGTTAGGTAGCTCCGTTTTGGTTTTAGAAGCAGACAGTACTCCTTACAGCTTATACCCCCATTCACTGAGAATTGTCCAAACGCAGCTCTTACCAGAAACGTGTTTCTAACTCCTGAAGCTAAAGGAAGATTTAACTCACTTAGCTGAACACACGCACAGCAGAGCAGATTGAAGGATACGTTTCTTCTATGTTTTAGGCAGAGTTTTACTGCTATTTCGTTATATGCGGGAATAGTGCTGGAAAGGCCTGTTTTGAGATCTATCCACAGAAAGCGTTTCCAGACTTCCCCTTCAACACACGAGTTTAACTCTGTAAGTTGAATGCACACTTTGAAGACCGTTCTGTTAGGTAGCTCCGTTTTGGTTTTAGAAGCAGACAGTTCTCCTTACAGCATATACTCCCATTCACTAAGAAATGTCCAAACGTAGCTCTTACCAGAAACGTGTTTCTAACTCCTGAATCTAAAGGGAGATTTAACTCACTTATCTGAACAAACGCACAGCAGAGCAGATTGAAGGATACGTTTCTTCTGTGTTTTAGGCCGAGTTTTACTGCTATTTCTTTATATGCAGGAATAGTGCTGGAAATGCCTGGAAATGCCTGTTTTGAGATCTCTCCACAGAAAGCGTTTCCAGACTTCCCCTTCAACACACGAGTTTAACTCTGTAAGTTGAATGCACACATTGAAGACCGTTCTGTTAGGTAGCTCCGTTTTGGTTTTAGAAGCAGACAGTTCTCCTTACAGCATATACTCCCATTCACTGAGAAATGTCCAAACGCAGCTCTTACCAGAAACGTGTTTCTAACTCCTGAATCTAAAGGGAGATTTAACTCACTTAGCTGAACAAACGCACAGCAGAGCAGATTGAAGGATACGTTTCTTCTGTGTTTTAGGCAGAGTTTTACTGCTATTTCGTTATATGCGGGAATAGTGCTGGAAATGCCTGTTTTGAGATCTCTCCACAGAAAGCGTTTCCAGACTTCCCCTTCAACACACTAGTTTAACTCTGTAAGTTGAATGCACACATTGAAGACCGTTCTGTTAGGTAGTTCCGTTTTGGTTTTAGAAGCAGACAGTTCTCCTTACAGCATATACTCCCATTCACTGAGAAATGTCCAAACGCAGCTCTCAATAGATACGTGTTCCTAACTCCTGAATCTAAAGGGAGATTTAACTCACTTAGCTGAACAAACGCACAGCAGAGCAGAATGAAGGATACGTTTCTTCTGTGTTTTAGGCAGAGTTTTACTGCTATTTGGTTATATGCGGGAATAGTGCTGGAAATGCCTGGAAATGCCTGTTTTGAGATCTCTCCACAGAAAGCGTTTCCAGACTTCCCCTTCAACACACGAGTTTAACTCTGTAAGTTGAATGCACACATTGAAGACCGTTCTGTTAGGTAGCTCCGTTTTGGTTTTAGAAGCAGACAGTTCTCCTTACAGCATATACTCCCATTCACTGAGAAATGTCCAAACGCAGCCCTTACCAGAAACGTGTTTCTAACTCCTGAATCTAAAGGGAGATTTAACTCACTTAGCTGAACAAACGCACAGCAGAGCAGATTGAAGGATACGTTTCTTATGTGTTTTAGGCAGAGTTTTACTGCTATTTCGTTATATGCGAGAATAGTGCTGGAAATGCCTGGAAATGCCTGTTTTGAGATCTCTCCACAGAAAGCGTTTCTAGACTTCCCCTTCAACACACGAGTTTAACTCTGTAAGTTGAATGCACACATTGAAGACCGTTCTGTTAGGTAGCTCCGTTTTGGTTTTAGAAGCAGACAGTACTCCTTACAGCATATACCCCCATTCACTGAGAATTGTCCAAACGCAGCTCTTACCAGAAACGTGTTTCTAACTCCTGAAGCTAAAGGGAGATTTAACTCACTTAGCTGAACACACGCACAGCAGAGCAGATTGAAGGATACGTTTCTTCTGTGTTTTAGGCAGAGTTTTACTGCTATTTCGTTATATGCGGGAATAGTGCTGGAAAGGCCTGTTTTGAGACCTCTCCACAGAAACCGTTTCCAGACTTCCCCTTCAACACACGAGTTTAACTCTGTAAGTTGAATGCACACTTTGAAGACCGTTCTGTTAGGTAGCTCCGTTTTGGTTTTAGAAGCAGACAGTTCTCCTTACAGCATATACTCCCATTCACTGAGAAATGTCCAAATGCAGCTCTTACCAGAAACGTGTTTCTAACTCCTGAATCTAAAGGGAGATTTAACACACTTAGCTGAACAAAAGCACAGCAGAGCAGATTGAAGGATACGATTCTTCTGTGTTTTAGGCAGAGTTTTACTGCTATTTCTTTATATGCGGGAATAGTGCTGAAAATGCCTGGAAATGCCTGTTTTGAGATCTCTCCACAGAAAGCGTTTCCAGACTTCCCCTTCAACACACGAGTTTAACACTGTAAGTTGAATGCACACATTGAAGACCGTTCTGTTAGGTAGCTCCGTTTTGGTTTTAGAAGCAGACAGTTCTCCTTACAGCATATACTCCCATTCACTGAGAAATGTCCAAACGCAGCTATTACCAGAAACGTGTTTCTATCTCCTGAATCAAAAGGGAGATTTAACTCACTTAGCTGAACAAACGCACAGCAGAGCAGATTGAAGGATACGTTTCTTCTGTGTTTTAGGCAGAGTTTTACTTCTATTTCGTTATATGCGGGAATAGTGCTGGAAATTCCTGGAAATGCCTGTTTTGAGATCTCTCCACAGAAAGCGTTTCCAGACTTCCCCTTCAACACACGAGTTTAACTCTGTAATTTGAATGCAAACATTGAAGACCGTTCTGTTAGGTAGCTCCGTTTTGGTTTTAGAAGCAGACAGTTCTCCTTACAGCATATACTCGCATTCACTGAGAAATGTCCAAACGCAGCTCTTACCAGAAACGTGTTTCTAACTCCTGAATCTAAAGGGAGATTTAACTCACTTATCTGAACAAACGCACAGCAGAGCAGATTGAAGGATACGTTTCTTCTGTGTTTTAGGCAGAGTTTTACTGCTATTTCTTTATATGCAGGAATAGTGCTGGAAATGCCTGGAAATGCCTGTTTTGAGATCTCTCCACAGAAAGCGTTTCCAGACTTCCCCTTCAACACACGAGTTTAACTCTGTAAGTTGAATGCACACATTGAAGACCGTTCTGTTAGGTAGCTCCGTTTTGGTTTTAGAACCAGACAGTTCTCCTTACAGCATATACTCCCATTCACTGAGAAATGTCCAAACGCAGCTCTTACCAGAAACGTGTCTCTAACTCCTGAATCTGAAGGGAGATTTAACTCACTTAGCTGAACAAACGCACAGCAGAGCAGATTGAAGGATACGTTTCTTCTGTGTTTTAGGCAGAGTGTTACTGCTATTTCGTTATATGCGGGAATAGTGCTGGAAATGCCTGTTTTGAGATCTCTCCACAGAAAGCGTTTCCAGACTTCCCCTTCAACACACGAGTTTAACTCTGTAAGTTGAATGCACACATTGAAGACCGTTCTGTTAGGTAGCTCCGTTTTGGTTTTAGAAGCAGACAGTTCTCCTTACAGCATATACTCCCATTCACTGAGAAATGTCCAAACGCAGCTCTTACCAGAAACGTGTTTCTAACCCCTGAATCAAATCGGAGATTTAACTCACTTAGCTGATCAAACGCACAGCAGAGCAGATTGAAGGATACGTTTCTTCTGTGTTAAAGGCAGAGTTTTACTGCTATTTCGTTATATGCGGGAATAGTGCTGGAAATGCCTGGAAATGCCTGTTTTGAGATCTCTCCACAGAAAGCGTTTCCAGACTTCCTCTTCAACACACGAGTTTAACGCTGTAAGTTGAATGCACACATTGAAGACCGTTCTGTTAGGTAGCTCCGTTTTGGTTTTAGAAGCAGACAGTTTTCCTTACAGCATATACTCCCATTCACTGAGAAATGTCCAAACGCAGCTATTACCAGAAACGTTTTTCTAACTCCTGAATCTAAAGGGAGATTTAACTCACTTAACTGAACAAACGCACAGCAGAGCAGATTGAAGGATACGTTTCTTCTGTGTTTTAGGCAGAGTTTTACTGCTATTTCGTTATATGCGGGAATAGTGCTGGAAATGCCTGGAAATGCCTGTTTTGAGATCTCTCCACAGAAAGCGTTTCCAGACTTCCCCTTCAACACACGAGTTTAACTCTGTAAGTTGAATGCACACATTGAAGACCTTTCTGTTAGGTATCTCCGTTTTGGTTTTAGAAGCAGACAGTTCTCCTTACAGCATATACTCCCATTCACTGAGAAATGTCCAAACGCAGCTCTTACCAGAAACGTGTTTCTAACCCCTGAATCAAATCGGAGATTTAACTCACTTAGCTGATCAAACGCACAGCAGAGCAGATTGAAGGATACGTTTCTTCTGTGTTAAAGGCAGAGTTTTACTGCTATTTCGTTATATGCGGGAATAGTGCTGGAAATGCCTGGAAATGCCTGTTTTGAGATCTCTCCACAGAAAGCGTTTCCAGACTTCCCCTTCAACACACGAGTTTAACTCTGTAAGTTGAATGCACACATTGAAGACCGTTCTGTTAGGTAGCTCCGTTTTGGTTTTAGAAGCAGACAGTTCTCCTTACAGCATATACTCCCATTCACTGAGAAATGTCCAAATGCAGCTCTTACCAGAAACGTGTTTCTAACTTCTGAACCTAAAGGGAGATTTAATTCACTTAGCTGAACAAACGCACAGCAGAGCAGATTGAAGGATTCGTTTCTTCTGTGTTTTAGGCAGAGTTTTACTGCTATTTCGTTATATGCGGGAATAGTGCTGGAAATGCCTGGAAATGCCTGTTTTGATATCTCTCCACAGAAAGAGTTTCCAGACTTCCCCTTCAACCCACGAGTTTAAATCTGTAAGTTGAATGCACACATTGAAGACCGTTATGTTAGGTAGCTCCGCTTTGGTTTTAGAAGCAGACAGTTCTCCTTACAGCATATATTCCCATTCACTGAGAAATGTCCAAATGCAGCTCTTACCAGAAACGTGTTTCTAACTCCTGAATCTAAAGGGAGATTTAACTCACTTAGCTGAACAAACGCACAGCAGAGCAGATTGAAGGATTCGTTTCTTCTGTGTTTTAGGCAGAGTTTTACTGCTATTTCGTTATATGCGGGAATAGTGCTGGAAATGCCTGGAAATGCCTGTTTTGAGATCTCTCCACAGAAAACGTTTCCAGACTTCCCCTTCAACCCACGAGTTTAACTCTGTAAGTTGAATGCACACATTGAAGACCGTTCTGTTAGGTAGCTCCGTTTTGGTTTTAGAAGCAGACAGTTATCCTTACAGCATATACTCCCATTCACTGAGAAATGTCCAAACGCAGCTATTACCAGAAACGTTTTTCTAACTCCTGAATCTAAAGGGAGATTTAACTCACTTAACTGAACAAACGCACAGCAGAGCAGATTGAAGGATACGTTTCTTCTGTGTTTTAGGCAGAGTTTTACTGCTATTTCGTTATATGCGGGAATAGTGCTGGAAATGCCTGGAAATGCCGGTTTTGAGATCTCTCCACAGAAAGCGTTTCCAGACTTCCCCTTCAACACACGAGTTTAACTCTGTAAGTTGAATGCACACATTGAAGACCGTTCTGTTAGGTATCTCCGTTTTGGTTTTAGAAGCAGACAGTTCTCCTTACAGCATATACTCCCATTCACTGAGAAATGTCCAAACGCAGCTCTTACCAGAAACGTGTTTCTAACTCCTTAATCTAAAGGGAGATTTAACTCACTTAGCTGAACAATCGCACAGCAGAGCAGATTGAAGGATACGTTTCTTCTGTGTTTTAGGCAGAGTTTTACTGCTATTTCGTTATATGCGGGAATAGTGCTGGAAATGCCTGTTTTGAGATCTCTCCACAGAAAGCGTTTCCAGACTTCCCCTTCAACACACGAGTTTAACTCTGTAAGTTGAATGCACACTTTGAAGACCGTTCTGTTAGGTAGCTCCGTTTTGGTTTTAGAAGCAGACAGTTCTCCTTACAGCATATACTCCCATTCACTAAGAAATGTCCAAACGTAGCTCTTACCAGAAACGTGTTTCTAACTCCTGAATCTAAAGGGAGATTTAACTCACTTATCTGAACAAACGCACAGCAGAGCAGATTGAAGGATACGTTTCTTCTGTGTTTTAGGCCGAGTTTTACTGCTATTTCTTTATATGCAGGAATAGTGCTGGAAATGCCTGGAAATGCCTGTTTTGAGATCTCTCCACAGAAAGCGTTTCCAGACTTCCCCTTCAACACACGAGTTTAACTCTGTAAGTTGAATGCACACATTGAAGACCGTTCTGTTAGGTAGCTCCGTTTTGGTTTTAGAAGCAGACAGTTCTCCTTACAGCATATACTCCCATTCACTGAGAAATGTCCAAACGCAGCTCTTACCAGAAACGTGTTTCTAACTCCTGAATCTAAAGGGAGATTTAACTCACTTAGCTGAACAAACGCACAGCAGAGCAGATTGAAGGATACGTTTCTTCTGTGTTTTAGGCAGAGTTTTACTGCTATTTCGTTATATGCGGGAATAGTGCTGGAAATGCCTGTTTTGAGATCTCTCCACAGAAAGCGTTTCCAGACTTCCCCTTCAACACACTAGTTTAACTCTGTAAGTTGAATGCACACATTGAAGACCGTTCTGTTAGGTAGTTCCGTTTTGGTTTTAGAAGCAGACAGTTCTCCTTACAGCATATACTCCCATTCACTGAGAAATGTCCAAACGCAGCTCTCAATAGATACGTGTTCCTAACTCCTGAATCTAAAGGGAGATTTAACTCACTTAGCTGAACAAACGCACAGCAGAGCAGAATGAAGGATACGTTTCTTCTGTGTTTTAGGCAGAGTTTTACTGCTATTTGGTTATATGCGGGAATAGTGCTGGAAATGCCTGGAAATGCCTGTTTTGAGATCTCTCCACAGAAAGCGTTTCCAGACTTCCCCTTCAACACACGAGTTTAACTCTGTAAGTTGAATGCACACATTGAAGACCGTTCTGTTAGGTAGCTCCGTTTTGGTTTTAGAAGCAGACAGTTCTCCTTACAGCATATACTCCCATTCACTGAGAAATGTCCAAACGCAGCCCTTACCAGAAACGTGTTTCTAACTCCTGAATCTAAAGGGAGATTTAACTCACTTAGCTGAACAAACGCACAGCAGAGCAGATTGAAGGATACGTTTCTTATGTGTTTTAGGCAGAGTTTTACTGCTATTTCGTTATATGCGAGAATAGTGCTGGAAATGCCTGGAAATGCCTGTTTTGAGATCTCTCCACAGAAAGCGTTTCTAGACTTCCCCTTCAACACACGAGTTTAACTCTGTAAGTTGAATGCACACATTGAAGACCGTTCTGTTAGGTAGCTCCGTTTTGGTTTTAGAAGCAGACAGTACTCCTTACAGCATATACCCCCATTCACTGAGAATTGTCCAAACGCAGCTCTTACCAGAAACGTGTTTCTAACTCCTGAAGCTAAAGGGAGATTTAACTCACTTAGCTGAACACACGCACAGCAGAGCAGATTGAAGGATACGTTTCTTCTGTGTTTTAGGCAGAGTTTTACTGCTATTTCGTTATATGCGGGAATAGTGCTGGAAAGGCCTGTTTTGAGACCTCTCCACAGAAACCGTTTCCAGACTTCCCCTTCAACACACGAGTTTAACTCTGTAAGTTGAATGCACACTTTGAAGACCGTTCTGTTAGGTAGCTCCGTTTTGGTTTTAGAAGCAGACAGTTCTCCTTACAGCATATACTCCCATTCACTGAGAAATGTCCAAATGCAGCTCTTACCAGAAACGTGTTTCTAACTCCTGAATCTAAAGGGAGATTTAACACACTTAGCTGAACAAAAGCACAGCAGAGCAGATTGAAGGATACGATTCTTCTGTGTTTTAGGCAGAGTTTTACTGCTATTTCTTTATATGCGGGAATAGTGCTGAAAATGCCTGGAAATGCCTGTTTTGAGATCTCTCCACAGAAAGCGTTTCCAGACTTCCCCTTCAACACACGAGTTTAACACTGTAAGTTGAATGCACACATTGAAGACCGTTCTGTTAGGTAGCTCCGTTTTGGTTTTAGAAGCAGACAGTTCTCCTTACAGCATATACTCCCATTCACTGAGAAATGTCCAAACGCAGCTATTACCAGAAACGTGTTTCTATCTCCTGAATCAAAAGGGAGATTTAACTCACTTAGCTGAACAAACGCACAGCAGAGCAGATTGAAGGATACGTTTCTTCTGTGTTTTAGGCAGAGTTTTACTTCTATTTCGTTATATGCGGGAATAGTGCTGGAAATGCCTGGAAATGCCTGTTTTGAGATCTCTCCACAGAAAGCGTTTCCAGACTTCCCCTTCAACACACGAGTTTAACTCTGTAATTTGAATGCAAACATTGAAGACCGTTCTGTTAGGTAGCTCCGTTTTGGTTTTAGAAGCAGACAGTTCTCCTTACAGCATATACTCGCATTCACTGAGAAATGTCCAAACGCAGCTCTTACCAGAAACGTGTTTCTAACTCCTGAATCTAAAGGGAGATTTAACTCACTTATCTGAACAAACGCACAGCAGAGCAGATTGAAGGATACGTTTCTTCTGTGTTTTAGGCAGAGTTTTACTGCTATTTCTTTATATGCAGGAATAGTGCTGGAAATGCCTGGAAATGCCTGTTTTGAGATCTCTCCACAGAAAGCGTTTCCAGACTTCCCCTTCAACACACGAGTTTAACTCTGTAAGTTGAATGCACACATTGAAGACCGTTCTGTTAGGTAGCTCCGTTTTGGTTTTAGAACCAGACAGTTCTCCTTACAGCATATACTCCCATTCACTGAGAAATGTCCAAACGCAGCTCTTACCAGAAACGTGTTTCTAACTCCTGAATCTAAAGGGAGATTTAACTCACTTAGCTGAACAAACGCACAGCAGAGCAGATTGAAGGATACGTTTCTTCTGTGTTTTAGGCAGAGTGTTACTGCTATTTCGTTATATGCGGGAATAGTGCTGGAAATGCCTGTTTTGAGATCTCTCCACAGAAAGCGTTTCCAGACTTCCCCTTCAACACACTAGTTTAACTCTGTAAGTTGAATGCACACATTGAAGACCGTTCTGTTAGGTAGTTCCGTTTTGGTTTTAGAAGCAGACAGTTCTCCTTACAGCATATACTCCCATTCACTGAGAAATGTCCAAACGCAGCTCTCACCAGATACGTGTTCCTAACTCCTGAATCTAAAGGGAGATTTAACTCACTTAGCTGAACAAACGCACAGCAGAGCAGAATGAAGGATACGTTTCTTCTGTGTTTTAGGCAGAGTTTTACTGCTATTTCGTTATATGCGGGAATAGTGCTGGAAATGCCTGTTTTGAGATCTCTCCACAGAAAGCGTTTCCAGACTTCCCCTTCAACACACGAGTTTAACTCTGTAAGTTGAATGCACACATTGAAGACCGTTCTGTTAGGTAGCTCCGTTTTGGTTTTAGAAGCAGACAGTTCTCCTTACAGCATATACCCCCATTCACTGAGAAATGTCCAAACGCAGCTCTTACCAGAAACGTGTTTCTAACCCCTGAATCAAATCGGAGATTTAACTCACTTAGCTGATCAAACGCACAGCAGAGCAGATTGAAGGATACGTTTCTTCTGTGTTAAAGGCAGAGTTTTACTGCTATTTCGTTATATGCGGGAATAGTGCTGGAAATGCCTGGAAATGCCTGTTTTGAGATCTCTCCACAGAAAGCGTTTCCAGACTTCCTCTTCAACACACGAGTTTAACGCTGTAAGTTGAATGCACACATTGAAGACCGTTCTGTTAGGTAGCTCCGTTTTGGTTTTAGAAGCAGACAGTTTTCCTTACAGCATATACTCCCATTCACTGAGAAATGTCCAAACGCAGCTATTACCAGAAACGTTTTTCTAACTCCTGAATCTAAAGGGAGATTTAACTCACTTAACTGAACAAACGCACAGCAGAGCAGATTGAAGGATACGTTTCTTCTGTGTTTTAGGCAGAGTTTTACTGCTATTTCGTTATATGCGGGAATAGTGCTGGAAATGCCTGGAAATGCCTGTTTTGAGATCTCTCCACAGAAAGCGTTTCCAGACTTCCCCTTCAACACACGAGTTTAACTCTGTAAGTTGAATGCACACATTGAAGACCTTTCTGTTAGGTATCTCCGTTTTGGTTTTAGAAGCAGACAGTTCTCCTTACAGCATATACTCCCATTCACTGAGAAATGTCCAAACGCAGCTCTTACCAGAAACGTGTTTCTAACCCCTGAATCAAATCGGAGATTTAACTCACTTAGCTGATCAAACGCACAGCAGAGCAGATTGAAGGATACGTTTCTTCTGTGTTAAAGGCAGAGTTTTACTGCTATTTCGTTATATGCGGGAATAGTGCTGGAAATGCCTGGAAATGCCTGTTTTGAGATCTCTCCACAGAAAGCGTTTCCAGACTTCCCCTTCAACACACGAGTTTAACTCTGTAAGTTGAATGCACACATTGAAGACCGTTCTGTTAGGTAGCTCCGTTTTGGTTTTAGAAGCAGACAGTTCTCCTTACAGCATATACTCCCATTCACTGAGAAATGTCCAAATGCAGCTCTTACCAGAAACGTGTTTCTAACTTCTGAACCTAAAGGGAGATTTAATTCACTTAGCTGAACAAACGCACAGCAGAGCAGATTGAAGGATTCGTTTCTTCTGTGTTTTAGGCAGAGTTTTACTGCTATTTCGTTATATGCGGGAATAGTGCTGGAAATGCCTGGAAATGCCTGTTTTGATATCTCTCCACAGAAAGAGTTTCCAGACTTCCCCTTCAACCCACGAGTTTAAATCTGTAAGTTGAATGCACACATTGAAGACCGTTATGTTAGGTAGCTCCGCTTTGGTTTTAGAAGCAGACAGTTCTCCTTACAGCATATATTCCCATTCACTGAGAAATGTCCAAATGCAGCTCTTACCAGAAACGTGTTTCTAACTCCTGAATCTAAAGGGAGATTTAACTCACTTAGCTGAACAAACGCACAGCAGAGCAGATTGAAGGATTCGTTTCTTCTGTGTTTTAGGCAGAGTTTTACTGCTATTTCGTTATATGCGGGAATAGTGCTGGAAATGCCTGGAAATGCCTGTTTTGAGATCTCTCCACAGAAAACGTTTCCAGACTTCCCCTTCAACCCACGAGTTTAACTCTGTAAGTTGAATGCACACATTGAAGACCGTTCTGTTAGGTAGCTCCGTTTTGGTTTTAGAAGCAGACAGTTATCCTTACAGCATATACTCCCATTCACTGAGAAATGTCCAAACGCAGCTATTACCAGAAACGTTTTTCTAACTCCTGAATCTAAAGGGAGATTTAACTCACTTAACTGAACAAACGCACAGCAGAGCAGATTGAAGGATACGTTTCTTCTGTGTTTTAGGCAGAGTTTTACTGCTATTTCGTTATATGCGGGAATAGTGCTGGAAATGCCTGGAAATGCCGGTTTTGAGATCTCTCCACAGAAAGCGTTTCCAGACTTCCCCTTCAACACACGAGTTTAACTCTGTAAGTTGAATGCACACATTGAAGACCGTTCTGTTAGGTATCTCCGTTTTGGTTTTAGAAGCAGACAGTTCTCCTTACAGCATATACTCCCATTCACTGAGAAATGTCCAAACGCAGCTCTTACCAGAAACGTGTTTCTAACTCCTTAATCTAAAGGGAGATTTAACTCACTTAGCTGAACAATCGCACAGCAGAGCAGATTGAAGGATACGTTTCTTCTGTGTTTTAGGCAGAGTTTTACTGCTATTTCGTTATATGCGGGAATAGTGCTGGAAATGCCTGTTTTGAGATCTCTCCACAGAAAGCGTTTCCAGACTTCCCCTTCAACACACGAGTTTAACTCTGTAAGTTGAATGCACACATTGAAGACCGTTCTGTTAGGTAGCTCCGTTTTGGTTTTAGAAGCAGACAGTTCTCCTTACAGCATATACTCCCATTCACTGAGAAATGTCCAAACGCAGCTCTTACCAGAAACGTGTTTCTAACTCATGACTCTAAAGGGAGATTTAACTCACTTAGCTGAAAAAACGCACAGCAGAGCAGATTGAAGGATACGTTTCTTCTGTGTTTTAGGCAGAGTTTTACTGCTATTTCGTTATATGCGGGAATAGTGCTGGAAATGCCTGTTTTGAGATCTCTCCACAGAAAGCGTTTCCAGACTTCCCCTTCAACACACGAGTTTAACTCTGTAAGTTGAATGCACACATTGAAGACCGTTCTGTTAGGTAGCTCCGTTTTGGTTTTAGAAGCAGACAGTTCTCCTTACAGCATATACTCCCATTCACTGAGAAATGTCCAAACGCAGCTCTTACCAGAAACGTGTTTCTAACTCATGAATCTAAAGGGAGATTTAACTCACTTAGCTGAACAAACGCACAGCAGAGCAGATTGAAGGATACGTTTCTTCTGTGTTTTAGGCAGAGTTTTACTGCTATTTCGTTATATGCGGGAATAGTGCTGGAAATGCCTGTTTTGAGATCTCTCCACAGAAAGCGTTTCCAGACTTCCCCTTCAACACACGAGTTTAACTCTGTAAGTTGAATGCACACATTGAAGACCGTTCTGTTAGGTAGCTCCGTTTTGGTTTTAGAAGCAGACAGTTCTCCTTACAGCATATACTCCCATTCACTGAGAAATGTCCAAACGCAGCTCTTACCAGAAACGTGTTTCTAACTCATGAATCTAAAGGGAGATTTAACTCACTTAGCTGAACAAAAGCACAGCAGAGCAGATTGAAGGATACGTTTCTTCTGTGTTTTAGGCAGAGTTTTACTGCTATTTCGTTATATGCGGGCATAGTGCTGGAAATGCCTGGAAATGCCTGTTTTGAGATCTCTCCACAGAAAGCGTTTCCAGACTTCCCCTTCAACACACGAGTTTAACTCTGTAATTTGAATGCACACATTGAAGACCGTTCTGTTAGGTAGCTCCGTTTTGGTTTTAGAAGCAGACAGTTCTCCTTACAGCATATACTCGCATTCACTGAGAAATGTCCAAACGCAGCTCTTACCAGAAACGTGTTTCTAACTCCTGAATCTAAAGGGAGGTTTAACTCACTTATCTGAACAAACGCACAGCAGAGCAGATTGAAGGATACGTTTCTTCTGTGTTAAAGGCAGAGTTTTACTGCTATTTCGTTATATGCGGGAATAGTGCTGGAAATGCCTGTTTTGAGATCTCTCCACAGAAAGCGTTTCCAGACTTCCCCTTCAACACACGAGTTTAACTCTGTAAGTTGAATGCACACATTGAAGACCGTTCTGTTAGGTAGCTCCGTTTTGGTTTTAGAAGCAGACAGTTCTCCTTACAGCATATACTCCCATTCACTGAGAAATGTCCAAACGCAGCTATTACCAGAACGGTGTTTCTAAACCCTGAATCTAATCGGAGATTTAACTCACTTAGCTGATCAAACGCACAGCAGAGCAGATTGAAGGATACGTTTCTTCTGTGTTAAAAGCAGAGTTTTACTGCTATTTCGTTATATGCGGGAATAGTGCTGGAAATGCCTGGAAATGCCTGTTTTGAGATCTCTCCACAGAAAGCGTTTCCAGACTTCCCCTTCAACACACGAGTTTAACTCTGTAAGTTGAATGCACACATTGAAGACCGTTCTGTTAGGTATCTCCGTTTTGGTTTTAGAAGCAGACTGTTCTCCTTACAGCATATACTCCCATTCACTGAGAAATGTCCAAACGCAGCTCTTACCAGAAACGTGTTTCTAACCCCTGAATCAAATCGGAGATTTAACTCACTTAGCTGATCAAACGCACAGCAGAGCAGATTGAAGGATACGTTTCTTCTGTGTTAAAGGCAGAGTTTTACTGCTATTTCGTTATATGCGGGAATAGTGCTGCAAATGCCTGGAAATGCCTGTTTTGAGATCACTCCACAGAAAGCGTTTCCAAACTTCCCCTTCAACACACGAGTTTAACTCTGTAAGTTGAATGCACACATTGAAGACCGTTCTGTTAGGTAGCTCCGTTTTGGTTTTAGAAGCAGACAGTTCTCCTTACAGCATATACTCCCATTCACTGAGAAATGTCCAAATGCAGCTCTTACCAGAAACGTGTTTCTAACTCCTGAACCTAAAGGGAGATTTAATTCACTTAGCTGAACAAACGCACAGCAGAGCAGATTGAAGGATTCGTTTCTTCTGTGTTTTAGGCAGAGTTTTACTGCTATTTCGTTATATGCGGGAATAGTGCTAGAAATGCCTGGAAATGCCTGTTTTGATATCTCTCCACAGAAAGAGTTTCCAGACTTCCCCTTCAACCCACGAGTTTAACTCTGTAAGTTGAATGCACACATTGAAGACCGTTCTGTTAGGTAGCTCCGTTTTGGTTTTAGAAGCAGACAGTTCTCCTTACAGCATATATTCCCATTCACTGAGAAATGTCCAAATGCAGCTCTTACCAGAAACGTGTTTCTAACTCCTGAATCTAAAGGGAGATTTAACTCACTTAGCTGAACAAACGCACAGCAGAGCAGATTGAAGGATTCGTTTCTTCTGTGTTTTAGGCAGAGTTTTACTGCTATTTCGTTATATGCGGGAATAGTGCTGGAAATGCCTGGAAATGCCTGTTTTGAGATCTCTCCACAGAAAACGTTTCCAGACTTCCCCTTCAACCCACGAGTTTAACTCTGTAAGTTGAATGCACACATTGAAGACCGTTCTGTTAGGTAGCTCCGTTTTGGTTTTAGAAGCAGACAGTTATCCTTACAGCATATACTCCCATTCACTGAGAAATGTCCAAACGCAGCTATTACCAGAAACGTTTTTCTAACTCCTGAATCTAAAGGGAGATTTAACTCACTTAACTGAACAAACGCACAGCAGAGCAGATTGAAGGATACGTTTCTTCTGTGTTTTAGGCAGAGTTTTACTGCTATTTCGTTATATGCGGGAATAGTGCTGGAAATGCCTGGAAATGCCGGTTTTGAGATCTCTCCACAGAAAGCGTTTCCAGACTTCCCCTTCAACACACGAGTTTAACTCTGTAAGTTGAATGCACACATTGAAGACCGTTCTGTTAGGTATCTCCGTTTTGGTTTTAGAAGCAGACAGTTCTCCTTACAGCATATACTCCCATTCACTGAGAAATGTCCAAACGCAGCTCTTACCAGAAACGTGTTTCTAACTCCTTAATCTAAAGGGAGATTTAACTCACTTAGCTGAACAATCGCACAGCAGAGCAGATTGAAGGATACGTTTCTTCTGTGTTTTAGGCAGAGTTTTACCTCTATTTCGTTATATGCGGGAATAGTGCTGGAAATGCCTGTTTTGAGATCTCTCCACAGAAAGCGTTTCCAGACTTCCCCTTCAACACACGAGTTTAACTCTGTAAGTTGAATGCACACATTGAAGACCGTTCTGTTAGGTAGCTCCGTTTTGGTTTTAGAAGCAGACAGTTCTCCTTACAGCATATACTCCCATTCACTGAGAAATGTCCAAACGCAGCTCTTACCAGAAACGTGTTTCTAACTCATGACTCTAAAGGGAGATTTAACTCACTTAGCTGAAAAAACGCACAGCAGAGCAGATTGAAGGATACGTTTCTTCTGTGTTTTAGGCAGAGTTTTACTGCTATTTCGTTATATGCGGGAATAGTGCTGGAAATGCCTGTTTTGAGATCTCTCCACAGAAAGCGTTTCCAGACTTCCCCTTCAACACACGAGTTTAACTCTGTAAGTTGAATGCACACATTGAAGACCGTTCTGTTAGGTAGCTCCGTTTTGGTTTTAGAAGCAGACAGTTCTCCTTACAGCATATACTCCCATTCACTGAGAAATGTCCAAACGCAGCTCTTACCAGAAACGTGTTTCTAACTCATGAATCTAAAGGGAGATTTAACTCACTTAGCTGAACAAACGCACAGCAGAGCAGATTGAAGGATACGTTTCTTCTGTGTTTTAGGCAGAGTTTTACTGCTATTTCGTTATATGCGGGAATAGTGCTGGAAATGCCTGTTTTGAGATCTCTCCACAGAAAGCGTTTCCAGACTTCCCCTTCAACACACGAGTTTAACTCTGTAAGTTGAATGCACACATTGAAGACCGTTCTGTTAGGTAGCTCCGTTTTGGTTTTAGAAGCAGACAGTTCTCCTTACAGCATATACTCCCATTCACTGAGAAATGTCCAAACGCAGCTCTTACCAGAAACGTGTTTCTAACTCATGAATCTAAAGGGAGATTTAACTCACTTAGCTGAACAAAAGCACAGCAGAGCAGATTGAAGGATACGTTTCTTCTGTGTTTTAGGCAGAGTTTTACTGCTATTTCGTTATATGCGGGCATAGTGCTGGAAATGCCTGGAAATGCCTGTTTTGAGATCTCTCCACAGAAAGCGTTTCCAGACTTCCCCTTCAACACACGAGTTTAACTCTGTAATTTGAATGCACACATTGAAGACCGTTCTGTTAGGTAGCTCCGTTTTGGTTTTAGAAGCAGACAGTTCTCCTTACAGCATATACTCGCATTCACTGAGAAATGTCCAAACGCAGCTCTTACCAGAAACGTGTTTCTAACTCCTGAATCTAAAGGGAGGTTTAAATCACTTATCTGAACAAATGCACAGCAGAGCAGATTGAAGGATACGTTTCTTCTGTGTTAAAGGCAGAGTTTTACTGCTATTTCGTTATATGCGGGAATAGTGCTGGAAATGCCTGTTTTGAGATCTCTCCACAGAAAGCGTTTCCAGACTTCCCCTTCAACACACGAGTTTAACTCTGTAAGTTGAATGCACACATTGAAGACCGTTCTGTTAGGTAGCTCCGTTTTGGTTTTAGAAGCAGACAGTTCTCCTTACAGCATATACTCCCATTCACTGAGAAATGTCCAAACGCAGCTCTTACCAGAACGGTGTTTCTAACCCCTGAATCTAATCGGAGATTTAACTCACTTAGCTGATCAAACGCACAGCAGAGCAGATTGAAGGATACGTTTCTTCTGTGTTAAAAGCAGAGTTTTACTGCTATTTCGTTATATGCGGGAATAGTGCTGGAAATGCCTGGAAATGCCTGTTTTGAGATCTCTCCACAGAAAGCGTTTCCAGACTTCCCCTTCAACACACGAGTTTAACTCTGTAAGTTGAATGCACACATTGAAGACCGTTCTGTTAGGTATCTCCGTTTTGGTTTTAGAAGCAGACAGTTCTCCTTACAGCATATACTCCCATTCACTGAGAAATGTCCAAACGCAGCTCTTACCAGAAACGTGTTTCTAACCCCTGAATCAAATCGGAGATTTAACTCACTTAGCTGATCAAACGCACAGCAGAGCAGATTGAAGGATACGTTTCTTCTGTGTTAAAGGCAGAGTTTTACTGCTATTTCGTTATATGCGGGAATAGTGCTGCAAATGCCTGGAAATGCCTGTTTTGAGATCACTCCACAGAAAGCGTTTCCAAACTTCCCCTTCAACACACGAGTTTAACTCTGTAAGTTGAATGCACACATTGAAGACCGTTCTGTTAGGTAGCTCCGTTTTGGTTTTAGAAGCAGACAGTTCTCCTTACAGCATATACTCCCATTCACTGAGAAATGTCCAAATGCAGCTCTTACCAGAAACGTGTTTCTAACTCCTGAACCTAAAGGGAGATTTAATTCACTTAGCTGAACAAACGCACAGCAGAGCAGATTGAAGGATTCGTTTCTTCTGTGTTTTAGGCAGAGTTTTACTGCTATTTCGTTATATGCGGGAATAGTGCTAGAAATGCCTGGAAATGCCTGTTTTGATATCTCTCCACAGAAAGAGTTTCCAGACTTCCCCTTCAACCCACGAGTTTAACTCTGTAAGTTGAATGCACACATTGAAGACCGTTCTGTTAGGTAGCTCCGTTTTGGTTTTAGAAGCAGACAGTTCTCCTTACAGCATATATTCCCATTCACTGAGAAATGTCCAAATGCAGCTCTTACCAGAAACGTGTTTCTAACTCCTGAATCTAAAGGGAGATTTAACTCACTTAGCTGAACAAACGCACAGCAGAGCAGATTGAAGGATTCGTTTCTTCTGTGTTTTAGGCAGAGTTTTACTGCTATTTCGTTATATGCGGGAATAGTGCTGGAAATGCCTGGAAATGCCTGTTTTGAGATCTCTCCACAGAAAGCGTTTCCAGACTTCCCCTTCAACCCACGAGTTTAACTCTGTAAGTTGAATGCACACATTGAAGACCGTTCTGTTAGGTAGCTCCGTTTTGGTTTTAGAAGCAGACAGTTATCCTTACAGCATATACTCCCATTCACTGAGAAATGTCCAAACGCAGCTATTACCAGAAACGTTTTTCTAACTCCTGAATCTAAAGGGAGATTTAACTCACTTAACTGAACAAACGCACAGCAGAGCAGATTGAAGGATACGTTTCTTCTGTGTTTTAGGCAGAGTTTTACTGCTATTTCATTATATGCGGGAATAGTGCTGGAAATGCCTGGAAATGCCGGTTTTGAGATCTCTCCACAGAAAGCGTTTCCAGACTTCCCCTTCAACACACGAGTTTAACTCTGTAAGTTGAATGCACACATTGAAGACCGTTCTGTTAGGTAGCTCCGTTTTGGTTTTAGAAGCAGACAGTTCTCCTTACAGCATATACTCCCATTCACTGAGAAATGTCCAAACGCAGCTCTTACCAGAAACGTGTTTCTAACTCATGACTCTAAAGGGAGATTTAACTCACTTAGCTGAACAAACGCACAGCAGAGCAGATTGAAGGATACGTTTCTTCTGTGTTTTAGGCAGAGTTTTACTGCTATTTCGTTATATGCGGGAATAGTGCTGGAAATGCCTGTTTTGAGATCTCTCCACAGAAAGCGTTTCCAGACTTCCCCTTCAACACACGAGTTTAACTCTGTAAGTTGAATGCACACATTGAAGACCGTTCTGTTAGGTAGCTCCGTTTTGGTTTTAGAAGCAGACAGTTCTCCTTACAGCATATACTCCCATTCACTGAGAAATGTCCAAACGCAGCTCTTACCAGAAACGTGTTTCTAACTCCTGAATCTAAAGGGAGATTTAACTCACTTAGCTGAACAAACGCACAGCAGAGCAGATTGAAGGATACGTTTCTTCTGTGTTTTAGGCAGAGTTTTACTGCTATTTCGTTATATGCGGGAATAGTGCTGGAAATGCCTGGAAATGCCTGTTTTGAGATCTCTCCACAGAAAGCGTTTCCAGACTTCCCCTTCAACACACAAGTTTAACTCTGTAAGTTGAATGCACACATTGAAGACCGTTCTGTTAGGTAGCTCCGTTTTGGTTTTAGAAGCAGACAGTTCTCCTTACAGCATATACTCCCATTCACTCAGAAATGTCCAAATGCAGCCCTTACCAGAAACGTGTTTCTCACTCCTGAATCTAAAGGGAGATTTAACTCACTTATCTGAACAAACGCACAGCAGAGCAGATTGAAGGATACGTTTCTTCTGTGTTTTAGGCAGAGTTTTACTGCTATTTCGTTATATGCGGGAATAGTGCTGGAAATGCCTGTTTTGAGATCTCTCCACAGAAAGCGTTTCCAGACTTCCCCTTCAACACACTAGTTTAACGCTGTAAGTTGAATGCACACATTGAAGTCCGTTCTGTTAGGTAGCTCCGTTTTGGTTTTAGAAGAAGACAGCTCTCCTTACAGCATATACGCCCATTCACTGAGAATTGTCCAAACGCAGCTCTTACCAGAAACGTGTTTCTAACTCCTGAATCTAAAGGGAGATTTAACTCACTTAGCTGAACAAACGCACAGCAGAGCAGATTGAACGATACGTTTCTTCTGTGTTTTAGGCAGAGTTTTACTGCTATTTCGTTATATGCGGGAATAGTGCTGGAAATGCCTGGAAATGCCTGTTTTGAGATCTCTCCACAGAAAGCGTTTCCAGACTTCCCCTTCAACACACGAGTTTAACTCTGTAAGTTGAATGCACACATTGAAGACCGTTCTGTTAGGTAGCACCGTTTTGGTTTTAGAAGCAGACAGTTATCCTTACAGCATATACTCCCATTCACTGAGAAATGTCCAAACGCAGCTCTTACCAGAAACGTGTTTCTAACTCCTGAATCAAAAGGGAGATTTAACTCACTTAGCTGAACAAACGCACAGCAGAGCAGATTGAAGGATACGTTTCTTCTGTGTTTTAGGCAGAGTTTTACTTCTATTTCGTTATATGCGGGAATAGTGCTGGAAATGCCTGGAAATGCCTGTTTTGAGATCTCTCCACAGAAAGCGTTTCCGGACTTCCCCTTCAAAACACGAGTTTAACTCTGTAATTTGAATGCACACATTGAAGACCGTTCTGTTAGGTAGCTCCGTTTTGGTTTTAGAAGCAGACAGTTCTCCTTACAGCATATACTCCCATTCACTGAGAAATGTCCAAACGCAGCTCTTACCAGAAACGTGTTTCTAACTCCTGAATCTAAAGGGAGATTTAACTCACTTAGCTGAACAAACGCACAGCAGAGCAGATTGAAGGATATGTTTCTTCTGTGTTTTAGGCAGAGTTTTACTGCTATTTCGTTATATGCGGGAATAGTGCTGGAAATGCCTGCTTTGAGATCGCTCCACAGAAAGCGTTTCCAGACTTCCCCTTCAACACACGAGTTTAACTCTGTAAGTTGAATGCACACATTGAAGACCGTTCTGTTAGGTAGCTCCGTTTTGGTTTTAGAAGCAGACAGTTCTCCTTACAGCATGTACTCCCATTCACTGAGATATGTCTAAACGCAGCTCTTACCAGAAACGTGTTTCTAACTCCTGAATCTAAACGGAGATTTAACTCACTTAGGTGAACAAACGCACTGCAGAGCAGATTGAAGGATACGTTTCTTCTGTGTTTTAGGCAGAGTTTTACTGCTATTTCGTTATATGCGGGAATAGTGCTGGAAATGCGTTTTGAGATCTCTCCACAGAAAGCGTTTCCAGACTTCCCCTTCAACACACGAGTTTAACTCTGTAAGTTGAATGCACACATTGAAGACCGTTCTGCTACGTAGCTCCGTTTTGGTTTTAGAAGCAGACAGTTCTCTTTACAGCATATAATCCCATTCACTGAGAAATGTCCAAACGCAGCTCTTACCAGAAACGTGTTTCTAACTCCTGAATCTAAAGGGAGATTTAACTCACTTAGCTGAACAAACGCACAGCAGAGCAGATTTAAGGATACGTTTCTTCTGTGTTTTAGGCAGAGTTTTACTGCTATTTCGTTATATGCGGGAATAGTGCTGGAAATGCCTGGAAATGCCTGTTTTGAGATGTCTCCACAGAAAGCGTTTCCAGACTTCCCCTTCAACACACAAGATTAACTCTGTAAGTTGAATGCACACATTGAAGACCGTTCTGTTAGGTAGCTCCGTTTTGGTTTTAGAAGCAGACAGTTCTCCTTACAGCATATACTCCCATTCACTGAGAAATGTCCAAATGCAGCTCTTACCAGAAACGTGTTTCTAACTCCTGAATCTAAACGGAGATTTAACTCACTTAGCTGAACAAACGCACAGCAGAGCAGATTGAAGGATACGTTTCTTCTGTGTTTTAGGCAGAGTTTTACTGCTATTTCGTTATATTCGGGAATAGTGCTGGAAATGCCTGTTTTGAGATCTCTCCACAGAAAGCGTTTCCAGACTTCCCGTTCAACACACGAGTTTAACTCTGTAAGTTGAATGCACACATTGAAGACCGTTCTGCTACGTAGCTCCGTTTTGGTTTTAGAAGCAGACAGTTCTATTTACAGCATATACTCCCATTAACTGAGAAATGTCCAAACGCAGCTCTTACCAGAAACGTGTTTCTAACTCCTGAATCTAAAGGGAGATTTAACTCACTTAGCTGAACAAACGAACAGCAGAGCAGATTGAAGGATACGTTTCTTCTGTGTTTTAGGCAGAGTTTTACTGCTATTTCGTTATATGCGGGAATAGTGCTGAAAATGCCTGGAAATGCCTGTTTTGAGGTCTCTCCACAGAAAGCGTTTCCAGACTTCACTTTCAACACACGAGTTTAACACTGTAAGTTGAATGCACACATTGAAGACCGTTCTGTTAGGTAGCTCCGTTTTGGTTTTAGAAGCAGACAGTTCTCCTTACAGCATATACTCCCATTCACTGAGAAATGTCCAAACGCAGCTATTACCAGAAACGTGTTTCTATCTCCTGAATCAAAAGGGAGATTTAACTCACTTAGCTGAACAAACGCACAGCAGAGCAGATTGAAGGATACGTTTCTTCTGTGTTTTAGGCAGAGTTTTACTTCTATTTCGTTATATGCGGGAATAGTGCTGGAAATGCCTGGAAATACCTGTTTTGAGATCTCTCCACAGAAAGCGTTTCCAGACTTCCCCTTCAACACACGAGTTTAACTCTGTAATTTGAATGCACACATTGAAGACCGTTCTGTTAGGTAGCTCCGTTTTGGTTTTAGAAGCAGACAGTTCTCCTTACAGCATATACTCGCATTCACTAAGAAATGTCCAAACGTAGCTCTTACCAGAAACGTGTTTCTAACTCCTGAATCTAAAGGGAGATTTAACTCACTTATCTGAACAAACGCACAGCAGAGCAGATTGAAGGATACGTTTCTTCTGTGTTTTAGGCCGAGTTTTACTGCTATTTCTTTATATGCAGGAATAGTGCTGGAAATGCCTGGAAATGCCTGTTTTGAGATCTCTCCACAGAAAGCGTTTCCAGACTTCCCCTTCAACACAAGAGTTTAACTCTGTAAGTTGAATGCACACATTGAGGAGCGTTCTGTTAGGTAGCCCCGTTTTGGTTTTAGAAGCAGACAGTTCTCTTTACAGCATATACTCCCATTCACTGAGAAATGTCCAAACGCAGCTCTTACCAGAAACGTGTTTCTAACTCCTGAATCTAAAGGGAGGTTTAACTCACTTAGCTGAACAAACGCACAGCAGAACAGATTGAAAGATACGTTTCTTCTGTGTTTTAGGCAGAGTTTTACTGCTATTTGGTTATATGCGGGAATAGTGCTGGAAATGCCTGGAAATGCCTGTTTTGAGATCTCTCCACAGAAAGCGTTTCCAGACTTCCCCTTCAACACACGAGTTTAACTCTGTAAGTTGAATGCACACATTGAAGACCGTTCTGTTAGGTAGCTCCGTTTTGGTTTTAGAAGCAGACAGTTCGCCTTACAGCATATACTCCCATTAACTGAGAAATGTCCAAACGCAGCCCTTACCAGAAACGTGTTTCTAACTCCTGAATCTAAAGGGAGATTTAACTCACTGAGCTGAACAAACGCACAGCAGAGCAGATTGAAGGATACGTTTCTTATGTGTTTTAGGCAGAATTTTACTGCTATTTCGTTATATGCGAGAATAGTGCTGGAAATGCCTGGAAATGCCTGTTTTGAGATCTCTCCACAGAAAGCGTTTCCAGACTTCCCCTTCAACACACGAGTTTAACTCTGTAAGTTGAATGCACACATTGAAGACCGTTCTGTTAGGTAGCTCCGTTTTGGTTTTAGAAGCAGACAGTACTCCTTACAGCATATACCCCCATTCACTGAGAATTGTCCAAACGCAGCTCTTACCAGAAACGTGTTTCTAACTCCTGAAGCTAAAGGGAGATTTAACTCACTTAGCTGAACACACGCACAGCAGAGCAGATTGAAGGATACGTTTCTTCTATGTTTTAGGCAGAGTTTTACTGCTATTTCGTTATATGCGGGAATAGTGCTGGAAAGGCCTGTTTTGAGATCTCTCCACAGAAACCGTTTCCAGACTTCCCCTTCAACACACGAGTTTAACTCTGTAAGTTGAATGCACACTTTGAAGACCGTTCTGTTAGGTAGCTCCGTTTTGGTTTTAGAAGCAGACAGTTCTCCTTACAGCATATACTCCCATTCACTGAGAAATGTCCAAATGCAGCTCTTACCAGAAACGTGTTTCTAACTCCTGAATCTAAAGGGAGATTTAACACACTTAGCTGAACAAACGCACAGCAGAGCAGATTGAAGGATACGTTTCTTCTGTGTTTTAGGCAGAGTTTTACTGCTATTTCTTTATATGCGGGAATAGTGCTGAAAATGCCTGGAAATGCCTGTTTTGAGATCTCTCCACAGAAAGCGTTTCCAGACTTCCCCTTCAACACACGAGTTTAACACTGTAAGTTGAATGCACACATTGAAGACCGTTCTGTTAGGTAGCTCCGTTTTGGTTTTAGAAGCAGACAGTTCTCCTTACAGCATATACTCCCATTCACTGAGAAATGTCCAAACGCAGCTATTACCAGAAACTTGTTTCTATCTCCTGAATCAAAAGGGAGATTTAACTCACTTAGCTGAACAAAGGCACAGCAGAGCAGATTGAAGGATACGTTTCTTCTGTGTTTTAGGCAGAGTTTTACTTCTATTTCGTTATATGCGGGAATAGTGCTGGAAATGCCTGGAAATGCCTGTTTTGAGATCTCTCCACAGAAAGCGTTTCCAGACTTCCCCTTCAACACACGAGTTTAACTCTGTAATTTGAATGCACACATTGAAGACCGTTCTGTTAGGTAGCTCCGTTTTGGTTTTAGAAGCAGACAGTTCTCCTTACAGCATATACTCTCATTCACTGAGAAATGTCCAAACGCAGCTCTTACCAGAAACGTGTTTCTAACTCCTGAATCTAAAGGGAGATTTAACTCACTTATCTGAACAAACGCACAGCAGAGAAGATTGAAGGATACGTTTCTTCTGTGTTTTAGGCAGAGTTTTACTGCTATTTCTTTATATGCAGGAATAGTGCTGGAAATGCCTGGAAATGCCTGTTTTGAGATCTCTCCACAGAAAGCGTTTCCAGACTTCCCCTTCAACACACGAGTTTAACTCTGTAAGTTGAATGCACACATTGAAGACCGTTCTGTTAGGTAGCTCCGTTTTGGATTTAGAAGCAGACAGTTCTCCTTACAGCATATACTCCCATTCACTGAGAAATGTCCAAACGCAGCTCTTACCAGAAACGTGTTTCTAACTCCTGAATCTAAAGGGAGATTTAACTCACTTAGCTGAACAAACGCACAGCAGAGCAGATTGAAGGATACGTTTCTTCTGTGTTTTAGGCAGAGTTTTACTGCTATTTCGTTATATGCGGGAATAGTGCTGGAAATGCCTGTTTTGAGATCTCTCCACAGAAAGCGTTTCCAGACTTCCCCTTCAACACACTAGTTTAACTCTGTAAGTTGAATGCACACATTGAAGACCGTTCTGTTAGGTAGTTCCGTTTTGGTTTTAGAAGCAGACAGTTCTCATTACAGCATATACTCCCATTCACTGAGAAATGTCCAAACGCAGCTCTCACCAGATACGTGTTCCTAACTCCTGAATCTAAAGGGAGATTTAACTCACTTAGCTGAACAAACGCACAGCAGAGCAGAATGAAGGATACGTTTCTTCTGTGTTTTAGGCAGAATTTTACTGCTATTTCGTTATATGCGGGAATAGTGCTGGAAATGGCTGTTTTGAGATCTCTCCACAGAAAGCGTTTCCAGACTTCCCCTTCAACACACGAGTTTAACTCTGTAAGTTGAATGCACACATTGAAGACCGTTCTGTTAGGTAGCTCCGTTTTGGTTTTAGAAGCAGACAGTTCTCCTTACAGCATATACTCGCATTCACTGAGAAATGTCCAAACGCAGCTCTTACCAGAAACGTGTTTCTAACTCCTGAATCTAAAGGGAGATTTAACTCACTTAGCTGAACAAACGCACAGCAGACCAGATTGAAGGATACGTTTCTTCTGTGTTTTAGGCAGAGTTTTACTGCTATTTCGTTATATGCGGGAATAGTGCTGGAAATGCCTGTTTTGAGATCTCTCCACAGAAAGCGTTTCCAGACTTCCCCTTCAACACACTAGTTTAACTCTGTAAGTTGAATGCACACATTGAAGACCGTTCTGTTAGGTAGTTCCGTTTTGGTTTTAGAAGCAGACAGTTCTCCTTACAGCATATACTCCCATTCACTGAGAAATTTCCAAACGCAGCTCTCACCAGATACGTGTTCCTAACTCCTGAATCTAAAGGGAGATTTAACTCACTTAGCTGAACAAACGCACAGCAGAGCAGAATGAAGGATACGTTTCTTCTGTGTTTTAGGCAGAGTTTTACTGCTATTTCGTTATATGCGGGAATAGTGCTGGAAATGGCTGTTTTGAGATCTCTCCACAGAAAGCGTTTCCAGACTTCCCCTTCAACACACGAGTTTAACTCTGTAAGTTGAATGCACACATTGAAGACCGTTCTGTTAGGTAGCTCCGTTTTGGTTTTAGAAGCAGACAGTTCTCCTTACAGCATATACTCCCATTCACTGAGAAATGTCCAAACGCAGCTCTTACCAGAAACGTGTTTCTAACTCCTGAAGCTAAAGGGAGATTTAACTCACTTAGCTGAACACACGCACAGCAGAGCAGATTGAAGGATACGATTCTTTTATGTTTTAGGCAGAGTTTTACTGCTATTTCGTTATATGCGGGAATAGTGCTGGAAAGGCCTGTTTTGAGATCTCTCCACAGAAACCGTTTCCAGACTTCCCCTTCAACACACGAGTTTAACTCTGTAAGTTGAATGCACACTTTGAAGACCGTTCTGTTAGGTAGCTCCGTTTTGGTTTTAGAAGCAGACAGTTCTCCTTACAGCATATACTCCCATTCACTGAGAAATGTCCAAACGCAGCTCTTACCAGAAACGTGTTTCTAACTCATGAATCTAAAGGGAGATTTAACTCACTTAGCTGAACAAACGCACAGCAGAGCAGATTGAAGGATACGTTTCTTCTGTGTTTTAGGCAGAGTTTTACTGCTATTTCGTTATATGCGGGAATAGTGCTGGAAATGCCTGGTAATGCCTGTTTTGAGATCTCTCTACAGAAAGAGTTTCCAGACTTCCCCTTCAACACACGAGTTTAACTCTGTAAGTTGAATGCACACATTGAGGAGCGTTCTGTTAGGTAGCCCCGTTTTGGTTTTAGAAGCAGACAGTTCTCTTTACAGCATATACTCCCATTCACTGAGAAATGTCCAAACGCAGCTCTTACCAGAAACGTGTTTCTAACTCCTGAATCTAAAGGGAGATTTAACTCACTTAGCTGAACAAACGCACAGCAGAACAGATTGAAGGATACGTTTCTTCTGTGTTTTAGGCAGAGTTTTACTGCTATTTGGTTATATGCGGGAATAGTGCTGGAAATGCCTGGAAATGCCTGTTTTGAGATCTCTCCACAGAAAGCGTTTCCAGACTTCCCCTTCAACACACGAGTTTAACTCTGTAAGTTGAATGCACACATTGAAGACCGTTCTGTTAGGTAGCTCCGTTTTGGTTTTAGAAGCAGACAGTTCTCCTTACAGCATATACTCCCATTCACTGAGAAATGTCCAAACGCAGCCCTTACCAGAAACGTGTTTCTAACTCCTGAATCTAAAGGGAGATTTAACTCACTGAGCTGAACAAACGCACAGCAGAGCAGATTGAAGGATACGTTTCTTATGTGTTTTAGGCAGAGTTTTACTGCTATTTCGTTATATGCGAGAATAGTGCTGGAAATGCCTGGAAATGCCTGTTTTGAGATCTCTCCACAGAAAGCGTTTCCAGACTTCCCCTTCAACACACGAGTTTAACTCTGTAAGTTGAATGCACACATTGAAGACCGTTCTGTTAGGTAGCTCCGTTTTGGTTTTAGAAGCAGACAGTACTCCTTACAGCATACACCCCCATTCACTGAGAATTGTCCAAACGCAGCTCTTACCAGAAACGTGTTTCTAACTCCTGAAGCTAAAGGGAGATTTAACTCACTTAGCTGAACACACGCACAGCAGAGCAGATTGAAGGATACGTTTCTTCTATGTTTTAGGCAGAGTTTTACTGCTATTTCGTTATATGCGGGAATAGTGCTGGAAAGGCCTGTTTTGAGATCTCTCCACAGAAACCGTTTCCAGACTTCCCCTTCAACACACGAGTTTAACTCTGTAAGTTGAATGCACACTTTGAAGACCGTTCTGTTAGGTAGCTCCGTTTTGGTTTTAGAAGCAGACAGTTCTCCTTACAGCATATACTCCCATTCACTGAGAAATGTCCAAATGCAGCTCTTACCAGAAACGTGTTTCTAACTCCTGAATCTAAAGGGAGATTTAACACACTTAGCTGAACAAACGCACAGCAGAGCAGATTGAAGGATACGTTTCTTCTGTGTTTTAGGCAGAGTTTTACTGCTATTTCTTTATATGCGGGAATAGTGCTGAAAATGCCTGGAAATGCCTGTTTTGAGATCTCTCCACAGAAAGCGTTTCCAGACTTCCCCTTCAACACACGAGTTTAACACTGTAAGTTGAATGCACACATTGAAGACCGTTCTGTTAGGTAGCTCCGTTTTGGTTTTAGAAGCAGACAGTTCTCCTTACAGCATATACTCCCATTCACTGAGAAATGTCCAAACGCAGCTATTACCAGAAACGTGTTTCTATCTCCTGAATCAAAAGGGAGATTTAACTCACTTAGCTGAACAAACGCACAGCAGAGCAGATTGAAGGATACGTTTCTTCTGTGTTTTAGGCAGAGTTTTACTTCTATTTCGTTATATGCGGGAATAGTGCTGGAAATGCCTGGAAATGCCTGTTTTGAGATCTCTCCACAGAAAGCGTTTCCAGACTTCCCCTTCAACACACGAGTTTAACTCTGTAATTTGAATGCACACATTGAAGACCGTTCTGTTAGGTAGCTCCGTTTTGGTTTTAGAAGCAGACAGTTCTCCTTACAGCATATACTCGCATTCACTGAGAAATGTCCAAACGCAGCTCTTACCAGAAACGTGTTTCTAACTCCTGAATCTAAAGGGAGATTTAACTCACTTATCTGAACAAACGCACAGCAGAGCAGATTGAAGGATACGTTTCTTCTGTGTTTTAGGCAGAGTTTTACTGCTATTTCTTTATATGCAGGAATAGTGCTGGAAATGCCTGGAAATGCCTGTTTTGAGATCTCTCCACAGAAAGCGTTTCCAAACTTCCCCTTCAACACACGAGTTTAACTCTGTAAGTTGAATGCACACATTGAAGACCGTTCTGTTAGGTAGCTCCGTTTTGGTTTTAGAACCAGACAGTTCTCCTTACAGCATATACTCCCATTCACTGAGAAATGTCCAAACGCAGCTCTTACCAGAAACGTGTTTCTAACTCCTGAATCTAAAGGGAGATTTAACTCACTTAGCTGAACAAACGCACAGCAGAGCAGATTGAAGGATACGTTTCTTCTGTGTTTTAGGCAGAGTGTTACTGCTATTTCGTTATATGCGGGAATAGTGCTGGAAATGCCTGTTTTGAGATCTCTCCACAGAAAGCGTTTCCAGACTTCCCCTTCAACACACTAGTTTAACTCTGTAAGTTGAATGCACACATTGAAGACCGTTCTGTTAGGTAGTTCCGTTTTGGTTTTAGAAGCAGACAGTTCTCCTTACAGCATATACTCCCATTCACTGAGAAATGTCCAAACGCAGCTCTCACCAGATACGTGTTCCTAACTCCTGAATCTAAAGGGAGATTTAACTCACTTAGCTGAACAAACGCACAGCAGAGCAGAATGAAGGATACGTTTCTTCTGTGTTTTAGGCAGAGTTTTACTGCTATTTCGTTATATGCGGGAATAGTGCTGGAAATGCCTGTTTTGAGATCTCTCCACAGAAAGCGTTTCCAGACTTCCCCTTCAACACACGAGTTTAACTCTGTAAGTTGAATGCACACATTGAAGACCGTTCTGTTAGGTAGCTCCGTTTTGGTTTTAGAAGCAGACAGTTCTCCTTACAGCATATACTCCCATTCACTGAGAAATGTCCAAACGCAGCTCTTACCAGAAACGTGTTTCTAACCCCTGAATCAAATCGGAGATTTAACTCACTTAGCTGATCAAACGCACAGCAGAGCAGATTGAAGGATACGTTTCTTCTGTGTTAAAGGCAGAGTTTTACTGCTATTTCGTTATATGCGGGAATAGTGCTGGAAATGCCTGGAAATGCCTGTTTTGAGATCTCTCCACAGAAAGCGTTTCCAGACTTCCTCTTCAACACACGAGTTTAACGCTGTAAGTTGAATGCACACATTGAAGACCGTTCTGTTAGGTAGCTCCGTTTTGGTTTTAGAAGCAGACAGTTTTCCTTACAGCATATACTCCCATTCACTGAGAAATGTCCAAACGCAGCTATTACCAGAAACGTTTTTCTAACTCCTGAATCTAAAGGGAGATTTAACTCACTTAACTGAACAAACGCACAGCAGAGCAGATTGAAGGATACGTTTCTACTGTGTTTTAGGCAGAGTTTTACTGCTATTTCGTTATATGCGGGAATAGTGCTGGAAATGCCTGGAAATGCCTGTTTTGAGATCTCTCCACAGAAAGCGTTTCCAGACTTCCCCTTCAACACACGAGTTTAACTCTGTAAGTTGAATGCACACATTGAAGACCGTTCTGTTAGGTATCTCCGTTTTGGTTTTAGAAGCAGACAGTTCTCCTTACAGCATATACTCCCATTCACTGAGAAATGTCCAAACGCAGCTCTTACCAGAAAGCGTGTTTCTAACCCCTGAATCAAATCGGAGATTTAACTCACGTAGCTGATCAAACGCACAGCAGAGCAGATTGAAGGATACGTTTCTTCTGTGTTAAAGGCAGAGTTTTACTGCTATTTCGTTATATGCGGGAATAGTGCTGGAAAAGCCTGTTTTGAGATCTCTCCACAGAAAGCGTTTCCAGACTTCCCCTTCAACACACGAGTTTAACTCTGTAAGTTGAATGCACACATTGAAGACCGTTCTGTTAGGTAGCTCCGTTTTGGATTTAGAAGCAGACAGTTCTCCTTACAGCATATACTCCCATTCACTGAGAAATGTCCAAACGCAGCTCTTACCAGAACGGTGTTTCTAACCCCTGAATCTAATCGGAGATTTGACTCACTTAGCTGATCAAACGCACAGCAGAGCAGATTTAAGGTAACGTTTCTTCTGTGTTAAAAGCAGAGTTTTACTGCTATTTCGTTATATGCGGGAATAGTGCTGGAAATGCCTGGAAATGCCTGTTTTGAGATCTCTCCACAGAAAGCGTTTCCAGACTTCCCCTTCAACACACGAGTTTAACTCTGTAATTTGAATGCACACATTGAAGACCGTTCTGTTAGGTAGCTCCGTTTTGGTTTTAGAAGCAGACAGTTCTCCTTACAGCATATACTCGCATTCACTGAGAAATGTCCAAACGCAGCTCTTACCAGAAACGTGTTTCTAACTCCTGAATCTAAAGGGAGATTTAACTCACTTATCTGAACAAACGCACAGCAGAGCAGATTGAAGGATACGTTTCTTCTGTGTTTTAGGCAGAGTTTTACTGCTATTTCTTTATATGCAGGAATAGTGCTGGAAATGCCTGGAAATGCCTGTTTTGAGATCTCTCCACAGAAAGCGTTTCCAGACTTCCCCTTCAACACATGAGTTTAACTCTGTAAGTTGAATGCACACATTGAAGACCGTTCTGTTAGGTAGCTCCGTTTTGGTTTTAGAACCAGACAGTTCTCCTTACAGCATATACTCCCATTCACTGAGAAATGTCCAAACGCAGCTCTTACCAGAAACGTGTTTCTAACTCCTGAATCTAAAGGGAGATTTAACTCACTTAGCTGAACAAACGCACAGCAGAGCAGATTGAAGGATACGTTTCTTCTGTGTTTTAGGCAGAGTGTTACTGCTATTTCGTTATATGCGGGAATAGTGCTGGAAATGCCTGTTTTGAGATCTCTCCACAGAAAGCGTTTCCAGACTTCCCCTTCAACACACTAGTTTAACTCTGTAAGTTGAATGCACACATTGAAGACCGTTCTGTTAGGTAGTTCCGTTTTGGTTTTAGAAGCAGACAGTTCTCCTTACAGCATATACTCCCATTCACTGAGAAATGTCCAAACGCAACTCTCACCAGATACGTGTTCCTAACTCCTGAATCTAAAGGGAGATTTAACTCACTTAGCTGAACAAACGCACAGCAGAGCAGAATGAAGGATACGTTTCTTCTGTGTTTTAGGCAGAGTTTTACTGCTATTTCGTTATATGCGGGAATAGTGCTGGAAATGCCTGTTTTGAGATCTCTCCACAGAAAGCGTTTCCAGACTTCCCCTTCAACACACGAGTTTAACTCTGTAAGTTGAATGCACACATTGAAGACCGTTCTGTTAGGTAGCTCCGTTTTGGTTTTAGAAGCAGACAGTTCTCCTTACAGCATATACTCCCATTCACTGAGAAATGTCCAAACGCAGCTCTTACCAGAAACGTGTTTCTAACCCCTGAATCAAATCGGAGATTTAACTCACTTAGCTGATCAAACGCACAGCAGAGCAGATTGAAGGATACGTTTCTTCTGTGTTAAAGGCAGAGTTTTACTGCTATTTCGTTATATGCGGGAATAGTGCTGGAAATGCCTGTTTTGAGATCTCTCCACAGAAAGCGTTTCCAGACTTCCTCTTCAACACACGAGTTTAACCCTGTAAGTTGAATGCACACATTGAAGACCGTTCTGTTAGGTAGCTCCGTTTTGGTTTTAGAAGCAGACAGTTTTCCTTACAGCATATACTCCCATTCACTGAGAAATGTCCAAACGCAGCTATTACCAGAAACGTTTTTCTAACTCCTGAATCTAAAGGGAGATTTAACTCACTTAACTGAACAAACGCACAGCAGAGCAGATTGAAGGATACGTTTCTTCTGTGTTTTAGGCAGAGTTTTACTGCTATTTCGTTATATGCGGGAATAGTGCTTGAAATGCCTGGAAATGCCTGTTTTGAGATCTCTCCACAGAAAGCGTTTCCAGACTTCCCCTTCAACACACGAGTTTAACTCTGTAAGTTGAATGCACACATTGAAGACCGTTCTGTTAGGTATCTCCGTTTTGGTTTTAGAAGCAGACAGTTCTCCTTACAGCATATACTCCCATTCACTGTGAAATGTCCAAACGCAGCTCTTACCAGAAACGTGTTTCTAACCCCTGAATCAAATCGGAGATTTAACTCACTTAGCTGATCAAACGCACAGCAGAGCAGATTGAAGGATACGTTTCTTCTGTGTTAAAGGCAGAGTTTTACTGCTATTTCGTTATATGCGGGAATAGTGCTGGAAAAGCCTGTTTTGAGATCTCTCCACAGAAAGCGTTTCCAGACTTCCCCTTCAACACACGAGTTTAACTCTGTAAGTTGAATGCACACATTGAAGACCGTTCTGTTAGGTAGCTCCGTTTTGGATTTAGAAGCAGACGGTTCTCCTTACAGCATATACTCCCATTCACTGAGAAATGTCCAAACGCAGCTCTTACCAGAACGGTGTTTCTAACCCCTGAATCTAATCGGAGATTTAACTCACTTAGCTGATCAAACGCAAAGCAGAGCAGATTTAAGGATACGTTTCTTCTGTGTTAAAAGCAGAGTTTTACTGCTATTTCGTTATATGCGGGAATAGTGCTGGAAATGCCTGGAAATGCCTGTTTTGAGATCTCTCCACAGAAAGCGTTTCCAGACTTCCCCTTCAACACACGAGTTTAACTCTGTAAGTTGAATGCACACATTGAAGACCGTTCTGTTAGGTATCTCCGTTTTGGTTTTAGAAGCAGACAGTTCTCCTTACAGCATGTACTCCCATTCACTGAGAAATGTCCAAACGCAGCTCTTACCAGAAACGTGTTTCTAACCCCTGAATCAAATCGGGGATTTAACTCACTTAGCTGATCAAACGCACAGCAGAGCAGATTGAAGGATACGTTTCTTCTGTGTTAAAGGCAGAGTTTTACTGCTATTTCGTTATATGCGGGAATAGTGCTGGAAATGCCTGGAAATGCCTGTTTTGAGATCTCTCCACAGAAAGCGTTTCCAGACTTCCCCTTCAACACACGAGTTTAACTCTGTAAGTTGAATGCACACATTGAAGACCGTTCTGTTAGGTAGCTCCGTTTTGGTTTTAGAAGCAGACAGTTCTCCTTACAGCATATACTCCCATTCACTGAGAAATGTCCAAATGCAGCTCTTAGCAGAAACGTGTTTCTACCTTCTGAACCTAAAGGGAGATTTAATTCACTTAGCTGAACAAACGCACAGCAGAGCAGATTGAAGGATTCGTTTCTTCTGTGTTTTAGGCAGAGTTTTACTGCTATTTCGTTATATGCGGGAATAGTGCTGGAAATGCCTGGAAATGCCTGTTTTGATATCTCTCCACAGAAAGAGTTTCCAGACTTCCCCTTCAACCCACGAGTTTAACTCTGTAAGTTGAATGCACACATTGAAGACCGTTATGTTAGGTAGCTCCGCTTTGGTTTTAGAAGCAGACAGTTCTCCTTACAGCATATATTCCCATTCACTGAGAAATGTCCAAATGCAGCTCTTACCAGAAACGTGTTTCTAACTCCTGAATCTAAAGGGAGATTTAACTCACTTAGCTGAACAAACGCACAGCAGAGCAGATTGAAGGATTCGTTTCTTCTGTGTTTTAGGCAGAGTATTACTGCTATTTCGTTATATGCGGGAATAGTGCTGGAAATGCCTGGAAATGCCTGTTTTGGGATCTCTCCACAGAAAGCGTTTCCAGACTTCCCCTTCAACCCACGAGTTTAACTCTGTAAGTTGAATGCACACATTGAAGACCGTTCTGTTAGGTAGCTCCGTTTTGGTTTTAGAAGCAGACAGTTATTCGTACAGCATATACTCCCATTCACTGAGAAATGTCCAAACGCAGCTATTACCAGAAACGTTTTTCTAACTCCTGAATCTAAAGGGAGATTTAACTCACTTAACTGAACAAACGCACAGCAGAGCAGATTGAAGGATACGTTTCTTCTGTGTTTTAGGCAGAGTTTTACTGCTATTTCGTTATATGCGGGAATAGTGCTGGAAATGCCTGGAAATGCCGGTTTTGAGATCTCTCCACAGAAAGCGTTTCCAGACTTCCCCTTCAACACACGAGTTTAACTCTGTAAGTTGAATGCACACATTGAAGACCGTTCTGTTAGGTATCTCCGTTTTGGTTTTAGAAGCAGACAGTTCTCCTTACAGCATATACTCCCATTCACTGAGAAATGTCCAAACGCAGCTCTTACCAGAAACGTGTTTCTAACTCCTTAATCTAAAGGGAGATTTAACTCACTTAGCTGAACAATCGCACAGCAGAGCAGATTGAAGGATACGTTTCTTCTGTGTTTTAGGCAGAGTTTTACTTCTATTTCGTTATATGCGGGAATAGTGCTGGAAATGCCTGTTTTGAGATCTCTCCACAGAAAGCGTTTCCAGACTTCCCCTTCAACACACGAGTTTAACTCTGTAAGTTGAATGCACACATTTAAGACCGTTCTGTTAGGTAGCTCCGTTTTGGTTTTAGAAGCAGACAGTTCTCCTTACAGCATATACTCCCATTCACTGAGAAATGTCCAAACGCAGCTCTTACCAGAAACGTGTTTCTAACTCATGACTCTAAAGGGAGATTTAACTCACTTAGCTGAACAAACGCACAGCAGAGCAGATTGAAGGATACGTTTCTTCTGTGTTTTAGGCAGAGTTTTACTGCTATTTCGTTATATGCGGGAATAGTGCTGGAAATGCCTGTTTTGAGATCTCTCCACAGAAAGCGTTTCCAGACTTCCCCTTCAACACACGAGTTTAACTCTGTAAGTTGAATGCACACATTGAAGACCGTTCTGTTAGGTAGCTCCGTTTTGGTTTTAGAAGCAGACAGTTCTGTTTACAGCATATACTCCCATTCACTGAGAAATGTCCAAACGCAGCTCTTACCAGAAACGTGTTTCTAACTCATGAATCTAAAGGGAGATTTAACTCACTTAGCTGAACAAACGCACAGCAGAGCAGATTGAAGGATACGTTTCTTCTGTGTTTTAGGCAGAGTTTTACTGCTATTTCGTTATATGCGGGAATAGTGCTGGAAATGCCTGTTTTGAGATCTCTCCACAGAAAGCGTTTCCAGACTTCCCCTTCAACACACGAGTTTAACTCTGTAAGTTGAATGCACACATTGAAGACCGTTCTGTTAGGTAGCTCCGTTTTGGTTTTAGAAGCAGACAGTTCTCCTTACAGCATATACTCCCATTCACTGAGAAATGTCCAAACGCAGCTCTTACCAGAAACGTGTTTCTAACTCATGAATCTAAAGGGAGATTTAACTCACTTAGCTGAACAAAAGCACAGCAGAGCAGATTGAAGGATACGTTTCTTCTGTGTTTTAGGCAGAGTTTTACTGCTATTTCGTTATATGCGGGCATAGTGCTGAAAATGCCTGGAAATGCCTGTTTTGAGATCTCTCCACAGAAAGCGTTTCCAGACTTCCCCTTCAACACACGAGTTTAACTCTGTAATTTGAATGCACACATTGAAGACCGTTCTGTTAGGTAGCTCCGTTTTGGTTTTAGAAGCAGACAGTTCTCCTTACAGCATATACTCCCATTCACTGAGAAATGTCCAAACGCAGCTCTTACCAGAAACGTGTTTCTAACTCCTGAATCTAAAGGGAGATTTAACTCACTTAGCTGAACAAACGCACAGCAGAGCAGATTGAAGGATACGTTTCTTCTGTGTTTTAGGCAGAGTTTTACTGCTATTTCGTTATATGCGGGAATAGTGCTGGAAATGCCTGGAAATGCTTGTTTTGAGATCTCTCCACAGAAAGCGTTTCCAGACTTCCCCTTCAACACACGAGTTTAACTCTGTAAGTTGAATGCACACATTGAAGACCGTTCTGTTAGGTAGCTCCGTTTTGGTTTTAGAAGCAGACAGTACTCCTTACAGCATATACCCCCATTCACTGAGAATTGTCCAAACGCAGCTCTTACCAGAAACGTGTTTCTAACTCCTGAAGCTAAAGGGAGATTTAACTCACTTAGCTGAACACACGCACAGCAGAGCAGATTGAAGGATACGTTTCTTCTATGTTTTAGGCAGAGTTTTACTGCTATTTCGTTATATGCGGGAATAGTGCTGGAAAGGCCTGTTTTGAGATCTCTCCACAGAAACCGTTTCCAGACTTCCCCTTCAACACACGAGTTTAACTCTGTAAGTTGAATGCACACATTGAAGACCGTTCTGTTAGGTAGCTCCGTTTTGGTTTTAGAAGCAGACAGTTCTCCTTACAGCATATACTCCCATTCACTGAGAAATGTCCAAATGCAGCTCTTACCAGAAACGTGTTTCTAACTCCTGAATCTAAAGGGAGATTTAACCCACTTAGCTGAACAAACGCACAGCAGAGCAGATTGAGGGATACGTTTCTTCTGTGTTTTAGGCAGAGTTTTACTTCTATTTCGTTATATGCGGGAATAGTGCTGGAAATGCCTGGAAATGCCTGTTTTGAGATCTCTCCACAGAAAGCGTTTCCAGACTTCCCCTTCAACACACGAGTTTAACTCTGTAATTTGAATGCACACATTGAAGACCGTTCTGTTAGGTAGCTCCGTTTTGGTTTTAGAAGCAGACAGTTCTCCTTACAGCATATACTCGCATTCACTGAGAAATGTCCAAACGCAGCTCTTACCAGAAACGTGTTTCTAACTCCTGAATCTAAAGGGAGATTTAACTCACTTATCTGAACAAACGCACAGCAGAGCAGATTGAAGGATACGTTTCTTCTGTGTTTTAGGCAGAGTTTTACTGCTATTTCTTTATATGCAGGAATAGTGCTGGAAATGCCTGGAAATGCCTGTTTTGAGATCTCTCCACAGAAAGCGTTTCCAGACTTCCCCTTCAACACACGAGTTTAACTCTGTAAGTTAAATGCACACATTGAAGACCGTTCTGTTAGGTAGCTCCGTTTTGGTTTTAGAAGCAGACAGTTCTCCTTACAGCATATACTCCCATTCACTGAGAAATGTCCAAACGCAGCTCTTACCAGAAACGTGTTTCTAACCCCTGAATCAAATCGGAGATTTAACTCACTTAGCTGATCAAACGCACAGCAGAGCAGATTGAAGGATACGTTTCTTCTGTGTTTTAGGCAGAGTTTTACTGCTATTTCGTTATATGCGGGAATAGTGCTGGAAATGCCTGTTTTGAGATCTCTCCACAGAAAGCGTTTCCAGACTTCCCCTTCAACACACGAGTTTAACTCTGTAAGTTGAATGCACACATTGAAGACCGTTCTGTTAGGTAGCTCCGTTTTGGTTTTAGAAGCAGACAGTTCTCCTTACAGCATATACTCCCATTCACTGAGAAATGTCCAAACGCAGCTCTTACCAGAACGGTGTTTCTAACCCCTGAATCTAATCGGAGATTTAACTCACTTAGCTGATCAAACGCACAGCAGAGCAGATTGAAGGATACGTTTCTTCTGTGTTAAAAGCAGAGTTTTACTGCTATTTCGTTATATGCGGGAATAGTGTTGGAAATGCCTGGAAATGCCTGTTTTGAGATCTCTCCACAGAAAGCGTTTCCAGACTTCCCCTTCAACACACGAGTTTAACTCTGTAAGTTGAATGCACACATTGAAGACCGTTCTGTTAGGTATCTCCGTTTTGGTTTTAGAAGCAGACAGTTCTCCTTACAGCATATACTCCCATTCACTGAGAAATGTCCAAACGCAGCTCTTACCAGAAACGTGTTTCTAACCCGTGAATCAAATCGGAGATTTAACTCACTTAGCTGATCAAACGCACAGCAGAGCAGATTGAAGGATACGTTTCTTCTGTGTTAAAGGCAGAGTTTTACTGCTATTTCGTTATATGCGGGAATAGTGCTGGAAATGCCTGGAAATGCCTGTTTTGAGATCACTCCACAGAAAGCGTTTCCAAACTTCCCCTTCAACACACGAGTTTAACTCTGTAAGTTGAATGCACACATTGAAGTCCGTTCTGTTAGGTAGCTCCGTTTTGGTTTTAGAAGCAGACAGTTCTCCTTACAGCATATACTCCCATTCACTGAGAAATGTCCAAATGCAGCTCTTACCAGAAACGTGTTTCTAACTCCTGAACCTAAAGGGAGATTTAATTCACTTAGCTGAACAAACGCACAGCAGAGCAGATTGAAGGATTCGTTTCTTCTGTGTTTTAGGCAGAGTTTTACTGCTATTTCGTTATATGCGGGAATAGTGCTAGAAATGCCTGGAAATGCCTGTTTTGATATCTCTCCACAGAAAGAGTTTCCAGACTTCCCCTTCAACCCACGAGTTTAACTCTGTAAGTTGAATGCACACATTGAAGACCGTTCTGTTAGGTAGCTCCGTTTTGGTTTTAGAAGCAGACAGTTCTCCTTACAGCATATATTCCCATTCACTGAGAAATGTCCAAATGCAGCTCTTACCAGAAACGTGTTTCTAACTCCTGAATCTAAAGGGAGATTTAACTCACTTAGCTGAACAAACGCACAGCAGAGCAGATTGAAGGATTCGTTTCTTCTGTGTTTTAGGCATAGTTTTACTGCTATTTCGTTATATGCGGGAATAGTGCTGGAAATGCCTGGAAATGCCTGTTTTGAGATCTCTCCACAGAAAGCGTTTCCAGACTTCCCCTTCAACCCACGAGTTTAGCTCTGTAAGTTGAATGCACACATTGAAGACCGTTCTGTTAGGTAGCTCCGTTTTGGTTTTAGAAGCAGACAGTTATCCTTACAGCATATACTCCCATTCACTGAGAAATGTCCAAACGCAGCTCTTACCAGAAACGTGTTTCTAACTCATGAATCTAAAGGGAGATTTAACTCACTTAGCTGAACAAACGCACAGCAGAGCAGATTGAAGGATACGTTTCTTCTGTGTTTTAGGCAGAGTTTTACTGCTATTTCGTTATATGCGGGAATAGTGCTGGAAATGCCTGTTTTGAGATCTCTCCACAGAAAGCGTTTCCAGACTTCCCCTTCAACACACGAGTTTAACTCTGTAAGTTGAATGCACACATTGAAGACCGTTCTGTTAGGTAGCTCCGTTTTGGTTTTAGAAGCAGACAGTTCTCCTTACAGCATATACTCCCATTCACTGAGAAATGTCCAAACGCAGCTCTTACCAGAAACGTGTTTCTAACTCATGAATCCAAAGGGAGATTTAACTCACTTAGCTGAACAAAAGCACAGCAGAGCAGATTGAAGGATACGTTTCTTCTGTGTTTTAGGCAGAGTTTTACTGCTATTTCGTTATATGCGGGCATAGTGCTGAAAATGCCTGGAAATGCCTGTTTTGAGATCTCTCCACAGAAAGCGTTTCCAGACTTCCCCTTCAACACACGAGTTTAACTCTGTAATTTGAATGCACACATTGAAGACCGTTCTGTTAGGTAGCTCCGTTTTGGTTTTAGAAGCAGACAGTTCTCCTTACAGCATATACTCCCATTCACTGAGAAATGTCCAAACGCAGCTCTTACCAGAAACGTGTTTCTAACTCCTGAATCTAAAGGGAGATTTAACTCACTTAGCTGAACAAACGCACAGCAGAGCAGATTGAAGGATACGTTTCTTCTGTGTTTTAGGCAGAGTTTTACTGCTATTTCGTTATATGCGGGAATAGTGCTGGAAATGCCTGGAAATGCTTGTTTTGAGATCTCTCCACAGAAAGCGTTTCCAGACTTCCCCTTCAACACACGAGTTTAACTCTGTAAGTTGAATGCACACATTGAAGACCGTTCTGTTAGGTAGCTCCGTTTTGGTTTTAGAAGCAGACAGTACTCCTTACAGCATATACTCCCATTCACTGTGAAATGTCCAAACGCAGCTCTTACCAGAAACGTGTTTCTAACCCCTGAATCAAATCGGAGATTTAACTCACTTAGCTGATCAAACGCACAGCAGAGCAGATTGAAGGATACGTTTCTTCTGTGTTAAAGGCAGAGTTTTACTGCTATTTCGTTATATGCGGGAATAGTGCTGGAAAAGCCTGTTTTGAGATCTCTCCACAGAAAGCGTTTCCAGACTTCCCCTTCAACACACGAGTTTAACTCTGTAAGTTGAATGCACACATTGAAGACCGTTCTGTTAGGTAGCTCCGTTTTGGATTTAGAAGCAGACGGTTCTCCTTACAGCATATACTCCCATTCACTGAGAAATGTCCAAACGCAGCTCTTACCAGAACGGTGTTTCTAACCCCTGAATCTAATCGGAGATTTAACTCACTTAGCTGATCAAACGCAAAGCAGAGCAGATTTAAGGATACGTTTCTTCTGTGTTAAAAGCAGAGTTTTACTGCTATTTCGTTATATGCGGGAATAGTGCTGGAAATGCCTGGAAATGCCTGTTTTGAGATCTCTCCACAGAAAGCGTTTCCAGACTTCCCCTTCAACACACGAGTTTAACTCTGTAAGTTGAATGCACACATTGAAGACCGTTCTGTTAGGTATCTCCGTTTTGGTTTTAGAAGCAGACAGTTCTCCTTACAGCATGTACTCCCATTCACTGAGAAATGTCCAAACGCAGCTCTTACCAGAAACGTGTTTCTAACCCCTGAATCAAATCGGAGATTTAACTCACTTAGCTGATCAAACGCACAGCAGAGCAGATTGAAGGATACGTTTCTTCTGTGTTTTAGGCAGAGTTTTACTGCTATTTCGTTATATGCGGGAATAGTGCTGGAAATGCCTGGAAATGCCTGTTTTGAGATCTCTCCACAGAAAGCGTTTCCAGACTTCCCCTTCAACACACGAGTTTAACTCTGTAAGTTGAATGCACACATTGAAGACCGTTCTGTTAGGTAGCTCCGTTTTGGTTTTAGAAGCAGACAGTTCTCCTTACAGCATATACTCCCATTCACTGAGAAATGTCCAAATGCAGCTCTTAGCAGAAACGTGTTTCTACCTTCTGAACCTAAAGGGAGATTTAATTCACTTAGCTGAACAAACGCACAGCAGAGCAGATTGAAGGATTCGTTTCTTCTGTGTTTTAGGCAGAGTTTTACTGCTATTTCGTTATATGCGGGAATAGTGCTGGAAATGCCTGGAAATGCCTGTTTTGATATCTCTCCACAGAAAGAGTTTCCAGACTTCCCCTTCAACCCACGAGTTTAACTCTGTAAGTTGAATGCACACATTGAAGACCGTTATGTTAGGTAGCTCCGCTTTGGTTTTAGAAGCAGACAGTTCTCCTTACAGCATATATTCCCATTCACTGAGAAATGTCCAAATGCAGCTCTTACCAGAAACGTGTTTCTAACTCCTGAATCTAAAGGGAGATTTAACTCACTTAGCTGAACAAACGCACAGCAGAGCAGATTGAAGGATTCGTTTCTTCTGTGTTTTAGGCAGAGTATTACTGCTATTTCGTTATATGCGGGAATAGTGCTGGAAATGCCTGGAAATGCCTGTTTTGGGATCTCTCCACAGAAAGCGTTTCCAGACTTCCCCTTCAACCCACGAGTTTAACTCTGTAAGTTGAATGCACACATTGAAGACCGTTCTGTTAGGTAGCTCCGTTTTGGTTTTAGAAGCAGACAGTTATTCGTACAGCATATACTCCCATTCACTGAGAAATGTCCAAACGCAGCTATTACCAGAAACGTTTTTCTAACTCCTGAATCTAAAGGGAGATTTAACTCACTTAACTGAACAAACGCACAGCAGAGCAGATTGAAGGATACGTTTCTTCTGTGTTTTAGGCAGAGTTTTACTGCTATTTCGTTATATGCGGGAATAGTGCTGGAAATGCCTGGAAATGCCGGTTTTGAGATCTCTCCACAGAAAGCGTTTCCAGACTTCCCCTTCAACACACGAGTTTAACTCTGTAAGTTGAATGCACACATTGAAGACCGTTCTGTTAGGTATCTCCGTTTTGGTTTTAGAAGCAGACAGTTCTCCTTACAGCATATACTCCCATTCACTGAGAAATGTCCAAACGCAGCTCTTACCAGAAACGTGTTTCTAACTCCTTAATCTAAAGGGAGATTTAACTCACTTAGCTGAACAATCGCACAGCAGAGCAGATTGAAGGATACGTTTCTTCTGTGTTTTAGGCAGAGTTTTACTTCTATTTCGTTATATGCGGGAATAGTGCTGGAAATGCCTGTTTTGAGATCTCTCCACAGAAAGCGTTTCCAGACTTCCCCTTCAACACACGAGTTTAACTCTGTAAGTTGAATGCACACATTTAAGACCGTTCTGTTAGGTAGCTCCGTTTTGGTTTTAGAAGCAGACAGTTCTCCTTACAGCATATACTCCCATTCACTGAGAAATGTCCAAACGCAGCTCTTACCAGAAACGTGTTTCTAACTCATGACTCTAAAGGGAGATTTAACTCACTTAGCTGAACAAACGCACAGCAGAGCAGATTGAAGGATACGTTTCTTCTGTGTTTTAGGCAGAGTTTTACTGCTATTTCGTTATATGCGGGAATAGTGCTGGAAATGCCTGTTTTGAGATCTCTCCACAGAAAGCGTTTCCAGACTTCCCCTTCAACACACGAGTTTAACTCTGTAAGTTGAATGCACACATTGAAGACCGTTCTGTTAGGTAGCTCCGTTTTGGTTTTAGAAGCAGACAGTTCTGTTTACAGCATATACTCCCATTCACTGAGAAATGTCCAAACGCAGCTCTTACCAGAAACGTGTTTCTAACTCATGAATCTAAAGGGAGATTTAACTCACTTAGCTGAACAAACGCACAGCAGAGCAGATTGAAGGATACGTTTCTTCTGTGTTTTAGGCAGAGTTTTACTGCTATTTCGTTATATGCGGGAATAGTGCTGGAAATGCCTGTTTTGAGATCTCTCCACAGAAAGCGTTTCCAGACTTCCCCTTCAACACACGAGTTTAACTCTGTAAGTTGAATGCACACATTGAAGACCGTTCTGTTAGGTAGCTCCGTTTTGGTTTTAGAAGCAGACAGTTCTCCTTACAGCATATACTCCCATTCACTGAGAAATGTCCAAACGCAGCTCTTACCAGAAACGTGTTTCTAACTCATGAATCTAAAGGGAGATTTAACTCACTTAGCTGAACAAAAGCACAGCAGAGCAGATTGAAGGATACGTTTCTTCTGTGTTTTAGGCAGAGTTTTACTGCTATTTCGTTATATGCGGGCATAGTGCTGAAAATGCCTGGAAATGCCTGTTTTGAGATCTCTCCACAGAAAGCGTTTCCAGACTTCCCCTTCAACACACGAGTTTAACTCTGTAATTTGAATGCACACATTGAAGACCGTTCTGTTAGGTAGCTCCGTTTTGGTTTTAGAAGCAGACAGTTCTCCTTACAGCATATACTCCCATTCACTGAGAAATGTCCAAACGCAGCTCTTACCAGAAACGTGTTTCTAACTCCTGAATCTAAAGGGAGATTTAACTCACTTAGCTGAACAAACGCACAGCAGAGCAGATTGAAGGATACGTTTCTTCTGTGTTTTAGGCAGAGTTTTACTGCTATTTCGTTATATGCGGGAATAGTGCTGGAAATGCCTGGAAATGCTTGTTTTGAGATCTCTCCACAGAAAGCGTTTCCAGACTTCCCCTTCAACACACGAGTTTAACTCTGTAAGTTGAATGCACACATTGAAGACCGTTCTGTTAGGTAGCTCCGTTTTGGTTTTAGAAGCAGACAGTACTCCTTACAGCATATACCCCCATTCACTGAGAATTGTCCAAACGCAGCTCTTACCAGAAACGTGTTTCTAACTCCTGAAGCTAAAGGGAGATTTAACTCACTTAGCTGAACACACGCACAGCAGAGCAGATTGAAGGATACGTTTCTTCTATGTTTTAGGCAGAGTTTTACTGCTATTTCGTTATATGCGGGAATAGTGCTGGAAAGGCCTGTTTTGAGATCTCTCCACAGAAACCGTTTCCAGACTTCCCCTTCAACACACGAGTTTAACTCTGTAAGTTGAATGCACACTTTGAAGACCGTTCTGTTAGGTAGCTCCGTTTTGGTTTTAGAAGCAGACAGTTCTCCTTACAGCATATACTCCCATTCACTGAGAAATGTCCAAATGCAGCTCTTACCAGAAACGTGTTTCTAACTCCTGAATCTAAAGGGAGATTTAACCCACTTAGCTGAACAAACGCACAGCAGAGCAGATTGAGGGATACGTTTCTTCTGTGTTTTAGGCAGAGTTTTACTTCTATTTCGTTATATGCGGGAATAGTGCTGGAAATGCCTGGAAATGCCTGTTTTGAGATCTCTCCACAGAAAGCGTTTCCAGACTTCCCCTTCAACACACGAGTTTAACTCTGTAATTTGAATGCACACATTGAAGACCGTTCTGTTAGGTAGCTCCGTTTTGGTTTTAGAAGCAGACAGTTCTCCTTACAGCATATACTCGCATTCACTGAGAAATGTCCAAACGCAGCTCTTACCAGAAACGTGTTTCTAACTCCTGAATCTAAAGGGAGATTTAACTCACTTATCTGAACAAACGCACAGCAGAGCAGATTGAAGGATACGTTTCTTCTGTGTTTTAGGCAGAGTTTTACTGCTATTTCTTTATATGCAGGAATAGTGCTGGAAATGCCTGGAAATGCCTGTTTTGAGATCTCTCCACAGAAAGCGTTTCCAGACTTCCCCTTCAACACACGAGTTTAACTCTGTAAGTTAAATGCACACATTGAAGACCGTTCTGTTAGGTAGCTCCGTTTTGGTTTTAGAAGCAGACAGTTCTCCTTACAGCATATACTCCCATTCACTGAGAAATGTCCAAACGCAGCTCTTACCAGAAACGTGTTTCTAACCCCTGAATCAAATCGGAGATTTAACTCACTTAGCTGATCAAACGCACAGCAGAGCAGATTGAAGGATACGTTTCTTCTGTGTTTTAGGCAGAGTTTTACTGCTATTTCGTTATATGCGGGAATAGTGCTGGAAATGCCTGTTTTGAGATCTCTCCACAGAAAGCGTTTCCAGACTTCCCCTTCAACACACGAGTTTAACTCTGTAAGTTGAATGCACACATTGAAGACCGTTCTGTTAGGTAGCTCCGTTTTGGTTTTAGAAGCAGACAGTTCTCCTTACAGCATATACTCCCATTCACTGAGAAATGTCCAAACGCAGCTCTTACCAGAACGGTGTTTCTAACCCCTGAATCTAATCGGAGATTTAACTCACTTAGCTGATCAAACGCACAGCAGAGCAGATTGAAGGATACGTTTCTTCTGTGTTAAAAGCAGAGTTTTACTGCTATTTCGTTATATGCGGGAATAGTGTTGGAAATGCCTGGAAATGCCTGTTTTGAGATCTCTCCACAGAAAGCGTTTCCAGACTTCCCCTTCAACACACGAGTTTAACTCTGTAAGTTGAATGCACACATTGAAGACCGTTCTGTTAGGTATCTCCGTTTTGGTTTTAGAAGCAGACAGTTCTCCTTACAGCATATACTCCCATTCACTGAGAAATGTCCAAACGCAGCTCTTACCAGAAACGTGTTTCTAACCCGTGAATCAAATCGGAGATTTAACTCACTTAGCTGATCAAACGCACAGCAGAGCAGATTGAAGGATACGTTTCTTCTGTGTTAAAGGCAGAGTTTTACTGCTATTTCGTTATATGCGGGAATAGTGCTGGAAATGCCTGGAAATGCCTGTTTTGAGATCACTCCACAGAAAGCGTTTCCAAACTTCCCCTTCAACACACGAGTTTAACTCTGTAAGTTGAATGCACACATTGAAGTCCGTTCTGTTAGGTAGCTCCGTTTTGGTTTTAGAAGCAGACAGTTCTCCTTACAGCATATACTCCCATTCACTGAGAAATGTCCAAATGCAGCTCTTACCAGAAACGTGTTTCTAACTCCTGAACCTAAAGGGAGATTTAATTCACTTAGCTGAACAAACGCACAGCAGAGCAGATTGAAGGATTCGTTTCTTCTGTGTTTTAGGCAGAGTTTTACTGCTATTTCGTTATATGCGGGAATAGTGCTAGAAATGCCTGGAAATGCCTGTTTTGATATCTCTCCACAGAAAGAGTTTCCAGACTTCCCCTTCAACCCACGAGTTTAACTCTGTAAGTTGAATGCACACATTGAAGACCGTTCTGTTAGGTAGCTCCGTTTTGGTTTTAGAAGCAGACAGTTCTCCTTACAGCATATATTCCCATTCACTGAGAAATGTCCAAATGCAGCTCTTACCAGAAACGTGTTTCTAACTCCTGAATCTAAAGGGAGATTTAACTCACTTAGCTGAACAAACGCACAGCAGAGCAGATTGAAGGATTCGTTTCTTCTGTGTTTTAGGCATAGTTTTACTGCTATTTCGTTATATGCGGGAATAGTGCTGGAAATGCCTGGAAATGCCTGTTTTGAGATCTCTCCACAGAAAGCGTTTCCAGACTTCCCCTTCAACCCACGAGTTTAGCTCTGTAAGTTGAATGCACACATTGAAGACCGTTCTGTTAGGTAGCTCCGTTTTGGTTTTAGAAGCAGACAGTTATCCTTACAGCATATACTCCCATTCACTGAGAAATGTCCAAACGCAGCTCTTACCAGAAACGTGTTTCTAACTCATGAATCTAAAGGGAGATTTAACTCACTTAGCTGAACAAACGCACAGCAGAGCAGATTGAAGGATACGTTTCTTCTGTGTTTTAGGCAGAGTTTTACTGCTATTTCGTTATATGCGGGAATAGTGCTGGAAATGCCTGTTTTGAGATCTCTCCACAGAAAGCGTTTCCAGACTTCCCCTTCAACACACGAGTTTAACTCTGTAAGTTGAATGCACACATTGAAGACCGTTCTGTTAGGTAGCTCCGTTTTGGTTTTAGAAGCAGACAGTTCTCCTTACAGCATATACTCCCATTCACTGAGAAATGTCCAAACGCAGCTCTTACCAGAAACGTGTTTCTAACTCATGAATCCAAAGGGAGATTTAACTCACTTAGCTGAACAAAAGCACAGCAGAGCAGATTGAAGGATACGTTTCTTCTGTGTTTTAGGCAGAGTTTTACTGCTATTTCGTTATATGCGGGCATAGTGCTGAAAATGCCTGGAAATGCCTGTTTTGAGATCTCTCCACAGAAAGCGTTTCCAGACTTCCCCTTCAACACACGAGTTTAACTCTGTAATTTGAATGCACACATTGAAGACCGTTCTGTTAGGTAGCTCCGTTTTGGTTTTAGAAGCAGACAGTTCTCCTTACAGCATATACTCCCATTCACTGAGAAATGTCCAAACGCAGCTCTTACCAGAAACGTGTTTCTAACTCCTGAATCTAAAGGGAGATTTAACTCACTTAGCTGAACAAACGCACAGCAGAGCAGATTGAAGGATACGTTTCTTCTGTGTTTTAGGCAGAGTTTTACTGCTATTTCGTTATATGCGGGAATAGTGCTGGAAATGCCTGGAAATGCTTGTTTTGAGATCTCTCCACAGAAAGCGTTTCCAGACTTCCCCTTCAACACACGAGTTTAACTCTGTAAGTTGAATGCACACATTGAAGACCGTTCTGTTAGGTAGCTCCGTTTTGGTTTTAGAAGCAGACAGTACTCCTTACAGCATATACCCCCATTCACTGAGAATTGTCCAAACGCAGCTCTTACCAGAAACGTGTTTCTAACTCCTGAAGCTAAAGGGAGATTTAACTCACTTAGCTGAACACACGCACAGCAGAGCAGATTGAAGGATACGTTTCTTCTATGTTTTAGGCAGAGTTTTACTGCTATTTCGTTATATGCGGGAATAGTGCTGGAAAGGCCTGTTTTGAGATCTCTCCACAGAAACCGTTCCCAGACTTCCCCTTCAACACACGAGTTTAACTCTGTAAGTTGAATGCACACTTTGAAGACCGTTCTGTTAGGTAGCTCCGTTTTGGTTTTAGAAGCAGACAGTTCTCCTTACAGCATATACTCCCATTCACTGAGAAATGTCCAAATGCAGCTCTTACCAGAAACGTGTTTCTAACTCCTGAATCTAAAGGGAGATTTAACCCACTTAGCTGAACAAACGCACAGCAGAGCAGATTGAGGGATACGTTTCTTCTGTGTTTTAGGCAGAGTTTTACTTCTATTTCGTTATATGCGGGAATAGTGCTGGAAATGCCTGGAAATGCCTGTTTTGAGATCTCTCCACAGAAAGCGTTTCCAGACTTCCCCTTCAACACACGAGTTTAACTCTGTAATTTGAATGCACACATTGAAGACCGTTCTGTTAGGTAGCTCCGTTTTGGTTTTAGAAGCAGACAGTTCTCCTTACAGCATATACTCGCATTCACTGAGAAATGTCCAAACGCAGCTCTTACCAGAAACGTGTTTCTAACTCCTGAATCTAAAGGGAGATTTAACTCACTTATCTGAACAAACGCACAGCAGAGCAGATTGAAGGATACGTTTCTTCTGTGTTTTAGGCAGAGTTTTACTGCTATTTCTTTATATGCAGGAATAGTGCTGGAAATGCCTGGAAATGCCTGTTTTGAGATCTCTCCACAGAAAGCGTTTCCAGACTTCCCCTTCAACACACGAGTTTAACTCTGTAAGTTAAATGCACACATTGAAGACCGTTCTGTTAGGTAGCTCCGTTTTGGTTTTAGAAGCAGACAGTTCTCCTTACAGCATATACTCCCATTCACTGAGAAATGTCCAAACGCAGCACTTACCAGAAACGTGTTTCTAACCCCTGAATCAAATCGGAGATTTAACTCACTTAGCTGATCAAACGCACAGCAGAGCAGATTGAAGGATACGTTTCTTCTGTGTTTTAGGCAGAGTTTTACTGCTATTTCGTTATATGCGGGAATAGTGCTGGAAATGCCTGTTTTGAGATCTCTCCACAGAAAGCGTTTCCAGACTTCCCCTTCAACACACGAGTTTAACTCTGTAAGTTGAATGCACACATTGAAGACCGTTCTGTTAGGTAGCTCCGTTTTGGTTTTAGAAGCAGACAGTTCTCCTTACAGCATATACTCCCATTCACTGAGAAATGTCCAAACGCAGCTCTTACCAGAACGGTGTTTCTAACCCCTGAATCTAATCGGAGATTTAACTCACTTAGCTGATCAAACGCACAGCAGAGCAGATTTAAGGTAACGTTTCTTCTGTGTTAAAAGCAGAGTTTTACTGCTATTTCGTTATATGCGGGAATAGTGCTGGAAATGCCTGGAAATGCCTGTTTTGAGATCTCTCCACAGAAAGCGTTTCCAGACTTCCCCTTCAACACACGAGTTTAACTCTGTAAGTTGAATGCACACATTGAAGACCGTTCTGTTAGGTATCTCCGTTTTGGTTTTAGAAGCAGACAGTTCTCCTTACAGCATATACTCCCATTCACTGAGAAATGTCCAAACGCAGCTCTTACCAGAAACGTGTTTCTAACCCCTGAATCAAATCGGAGATTTAACTCACTTAGCTGATCAAACGCACAGCAGAGAAGATTGAAGGATACGTTTCTTCTGTGTTAAAGGCAGAGTTTTACTGCTATTTCGTTATATGCGGGAATAGTGCTGGAAATGCCTGGAAAAGCCTGTTTTGAGATCACTCCACAGAAAGCGTTTCCAAACTTCCCCTTCAACACACGAGTTTAACTCTGTAAGTTGAATGCACACATTGAAGACCGTTCTGTTAGGTAGCTCCGTTTTGGTTTTAGAAGCAGACAGTTCTCCTTACAGCATATACTCCCATTCACTGAGAAATGTCCAAATGCAGCTCTTACCAGAAACGTGTTTCTAACTCCTGAACCTAAAGGGAGATTTAATTCACTTAGCTGAACAAACGCACAGCAGAGCAGATTGAAGGATTCGTTCCTTCTGTGTTTTAGGCAGAGTTTTACTGCTATTTCGTTATATGCGGGAATAGTGCTAGAAATGCCTGGAAATGCCTGTTTTGATATCTCTCCACAGAAAGAGTTTCCAGACTTCCCCTTCAACCCACGAGTTTAACTCTGTAAGTTGAATGCACACATTGAAGACCGTTCTGTTAGGTAGCTCCGTTTTGGTTTTAGAAGCAGACAGTTCTCCTTACAGCATATATTCCCATTCACTGAGAAATGTCCAAATGCAGCTCTTACCAGAAACGTGTTTCTAACTCCTGAATCTAAAGGGAGATTTAACTCACTTAGCTGAACAAACGCACAGCAGAGCAGATTGAAGGATTCGTTTCTTCTGTGTTTTAGGCATAGTTTTACTGCTATTTCGTTATATGCGGGAATAGTGCTGGAAATGCCTGGAAATGCCTGTTTTGAGATCTCTCCACAGAAAGCGTTTCCAGACTTCCCCTTCAACCCACGAGTTTAACTCTGTAAGTTGAATGCACACATTGAAGACCGTTCTGTTAGGTAGCTCCGTTTTGGTTTTAGAAGCAGACAGTTCTCCTTACAGCATATACTCCCATTCACTGAGAAATGTCCAAACGCAGCTCTTACCAGAAACGTGTTTCTAACTCATGACTCTAAAGGGAGATTTAACTCACTTAGCTGAACAAACGCACAGCAGAGCAGATTGAAGGATACGTTTCTTCTGTGTTTTAGGCAGAGTTTTACTGCTATTTCGTTATATGCGGGAATAGTGCTGGAAATGCCTGTTTTGAGATCTCTCCACAGAAAGCGTTTCCAGACTTCCCCTTCAACACACGAGTTTAACTCTGTAAGTTGAATGCACACATTGAAGACCGTTCTGTTAGGTAGCTCCGTTTCGGTTTTAGAAGCAGACAGTTCTCCTTACAGCATATACTCCCATTCACTAAGAAATGTCCAAACGCAGCTCTTACCAGAAACGTGTTTCTAACTCATGAATCTAAAGGGAGATTTAACTCACTTTGCTGAACAAACGCACAGCAGAGCAGATTGAAGGATACGTTTCTTCTGTGTTTTAGGCAGAGTTTTACTGCTATTTCGTTATATGCGGGAATAGTGCTGGAAATGCCTGTTTTGAGATCTCTCCACAGAAAGCGTTTCCAGACTTCCCCTTCAACACACGAGTTTAACTCTGTAAGTTGAATGCACACATTGAAGACCGTTCTGTTAGGTAGCTCCGTTTTGGTTTTAGAAGCAGACAGTTCTCCTTAAAGCATATACTCCCATTCACTGAGAAATGTCCAAACGCAGCTCTTACCAGAAACGTGTTTCTAACTCATGAATCTAAAGGGAGATTTAACTCAATTAGCTGAACAAAAGCACAGCAGAGCAGATTGAAGGATACCTTTCTTCTGTGTTTTAGGCAGAGTTTTACTGCTATTTCGTTATATGCGGGAATAGTGCTGAAAATGCCTGGAAATGCCTGTTTTGAGATCTCTCCACAGAAAGCGTTTCCAGACTTCCCCTTCAACAAACGAGTTTAACTCTGTAATTTGAATGCACACATTGAAGACCGTTCTGTTAGGTAGCTCCGTTTTGGTTTTAGAAGCAGACAGTTCTCCTTACAGCATATACTCCCATTCACTGAGAAATGTCCAAACGCAGCTCTTACCAGAAACGTGTTTCTAACTCCTGAATCTAAAGGGAGATTTAACTCACTTAGCTGAAAAAACGCACAGCAGAGCAGATTGAAGGATACGTTTCTTCTGTGTTTTAGGCAGAGTTTTACTGCTATTTCGTTATATGCGGGAATAGTGCTGGAAATGCCTGGAAATGCCTGTTTTGAGATCTCTCCACAGAAACCGTTTCCAGACTTCCCCTTCAACACACAAGTTTAACTCTGTAAGTTGAATGCACACATCGAAGACCGTTCTGTTAGGTAGCTCCGTTTTGGTTTTAGAAGCAGACAGTTCTCCTTACAGCATATACTCCCATTCACTCAGAAATGTCCAAATGCAGCCCTTACCAGAAACGTGTTTCTCACTCCTGAATCTAAAGGGAGATTTAACTCACTTATCTGAACAAACGCACAGCAGAGCAGATTGAAGGATACGTTTCTTCTGTGTTTTAGGCAGAGTTTTACTGCTATTTCGTTATATGCGGGAATAGTGCTGGAAATGCCTGTTTTGAGATCTCTCCACAGAAAGCGTTTCCAGACTTCCCCTTCAACACACTAGTTTAACGCTGTAAGTTGAATGCACACATTGAAGTCCGTTCTGTTAGGTAGCTCCGTTTTGGTTTTAGAAGAAGACAGCTCTCCTTACAGCATATACTCCCATTCACTGAGAATTGTCCAAACGCAGCTCTTACCAGAAACGTGTTTCTAACTCCTGAATCTAAAGGGAGATTTAACTCACTTAGCTGAACAAACGCACAGCAGAGCAGATTGAAGGATACGTTTCTTCTGTGTTTTAGGCAGAGTTTTACTGCTATTTCGTTATATGCGGGAATAGTGCTGGAAATGCGTTTTGAGATCTCTCCACAGAAAGCGTTTCCAGACTTCCCCTTCAACACACGGGTTTAACTCTGTAAGTTGAATGCACACATTGAAGACCGTTCTGCTACGTAGCTCCGTTTTGGCTTTAGAAGCAGACAGTTCTCTTTACAGCATATAATCCCATTCACTGAGAAATGTCCAAACGCAGCTCTTAACAGAAAGGTGTTTCTAACTCCTGAATCTAAAGGGAGATTTAACTCACTTAGCTGAACAAACGCACAGCAGAGCAGATTTAAGGATACGTTTCTTCTGTGTTTTAGGCAGAGTTTTACTGCTATTTCGTTATATGCGGGAACAGTGCTGGAAATGCCTGGAAATGCCTGTTTTGAGATCTCTCCACAGAAAGCGTTTCCAGACTTCCCCTTCAACACACAAGATTAACTCTGTAAGTTGAATGCACACATTGAAGACCGTTCTGTTAGGTAGCTCCGTTTTGGTTTTAGAAGCACACAGTTCTCCTTACAGCATATACTCCCATTCACTGAGAAATGTCCAAATGCAGCTCTTACCAGAAACGTGTTTCTAACTCCTGAATCTAAACGGAGATTTAACTCACTTAGCTGAACAAACGCACAGCAGAGCAGATTGAAGGATACGTTTCTTCTGTGTTTTAGGCAGAGTTTTACTGCTATTTCGTTATATTCGGGAATAGTGCTGGAAATGCCTGTTTTGAGATCTCTCCACAGAAAGCGTTTCCAGACTTCCCGTTCAACACACGAGTTTAACTCTGTAAGTTGAATGCACACATTGAAGACCGTTCTGCTACGTAGCTCCGTTTTGGTTTTAGAAGCAGACAGTTCTATTTACAGCATATACTCCCATTAACTGAGAAATGTCCAAACGCAGCTCTTACCAGAAACGTGTTTCTAACTCCTGAATCTAAAGGGAGATTTAACTCACTTAGCTGAACAAACGCACAGCAGAGCAGATTTAAGGATACGTTTCTTCTGTGTTTTAGGCAGAGTTTTACTGCTATTTCGTTATATGCGGGAATAGTGCTGGAAATGCCTGTTTTGAGATCTCTCCACAGAAAGCGTTTCCAGACTTCCCCTTCAACACACAAGTTTAACTCTGTAAGTTGAATGCACACATTGAAGACCGTTCTGTTAGGTAGCTCCGTTTTGGTTTTAGAAGCAGACAGTTCTCCTTACGGCATATACTCCCATTCACTCAGAAATGTCCAAATGCAGCCCTTACCAGAAACGTGTTTCACACTCCTGAATCTAAAGGGAGATTTAACTCACTTATCTGAACAAACGCACAGCAGAGCAGATTGAAGGATACGTTTCTTCTGTGTTTTAGGCAGAGTTTTACTGCTATTTCGTTATATGCGGGAATAGTGCTGGAAATGCCTGTTTTGAGATCTCTCCACAGAAAGCGTTTCCAGACTTCCCCTTCAACACACTAGTTTAACGCTCTAAGTTGAATGCACATTTTGAAGTCCGTTCTGTTAGGTAGCTCCGTTTTGGTTTTAGAAGAAGACAGCTCTCCTTACAGCATATACTCCCATTCACTGAGAATTGTCCAAACGCAGCTCTTACCAGAAACGTGTTTCTAACTCCTGAATCTAAAGGGAGATTTAACTCACTTAGCTGAACAAACGCACAGCAGAGCAGATTGAACGATACGTTTCTTCTGTGTTTTAGGCAGAGTTTTACTGCTATTTCGTTATATGCGGGAATAGTGCTGGAAATGCCTGGAAATGCCTGTTTTGAGATCTCTCCACAGAAAGCGTTTCCAGACTTCCCCTTCAACACACGAGTTTAACTCTGTAAGTTGAATGCACACATTGAAGACCGTTCTGTTAGGTAGCTCCGTTTTGGTTTTAGAAGCAGACAGTTATCCTTACAGCATATACTCCCATTCACTGAGAAATGTCCAAACGCAGCTCTTACCAGAAACGTGTTTCTAACTCCTGAATCAAAAGGGAGATTTAACTCACTTAGCTGAACAAACGCACAGCAGAGCAGATTGAAGGATACGTTTCTTCTGTGTTTTAGGCAGAGTTTTACTTCTATTTCGTTATATGCGGGAATAGTGCTGGAAATGCCTGGAAATGCCTGTTTTGAGATCTCTCCACAGAAAGCGTTTCCGGACTTCCCCTTCAAAACACGAGTTTAACTCTGTAATTTCAATGCACACATTGAAGACCGTTCTGTTAGGTAGCTCCGTTTTGGTTTTAGAAGCAGACAGTTCTCCTTACAGCATATACTCCCATTCACTGAGAAATGTCCAAACGCAGCTCTTACCAGAAACGTGTTTCTAACTCCTGAATCTAAAGGGAGATTTAACTCACTTAGCTGAACAAACGCACAGCAGAGCAGATTGAAGGATACGTTTCTTCTGTGTTTTAGGCAGAGTTTTACTGCTATTTCGTTATATGCGGGAATAGTGCTGGAAATGCCTGTTTTGAGATCTCTCCTCAGAAAGCGTTTCCAGACTTCCCGTTCAACACACTAGTTTAACGCTGTAAGTTGAATGCACACATTGAAGTCCGTTCTGTTAGGTAGCCCCGTTTTGGTTTTAGAAGAAGACAGCTCTCCTTACAGCATATACTCCCATTCACTGAGAATTGTCCAAACGCAGCTCTTACCAGAAACGTGTTTCTAACTCCTGAATCTAAAGGGAGATTTAACTCACTTAGCTGAACAAACGCACAGCAGAGCAGATTGAAGGATACGTTTCTTCTGTGTTTTAGGCAGAGTTTTACTGCTATTTCGTTATATGCGGGAATAGTGCTGGAAATGCCTGCTTTGAGATCTCTCCACAGAAAGCGTTTCCAGACTTCCCCTTCAACACACGAGTTTAACTCTGTAAGTTGAATGCACACATTGAAGACCGTTCTGTTAGGTAGCTCCGTTTTGGTTTTAGAAGCAAACAGTTCTCCTTACAGCATGTACTCCCATTCACTGAGAAATGTCTAAACGCAGCTCTTACCAGAAACGTGTTTCTAACTCCTGAATCTAAACGGAGATTTAACTCACTTAGGTGAACAAACGCACTGCAGAGCAGATTGAAGGATACGTTTCTTCTGTGTTTTAGGCAGAGTTTTACTGCTATTTCGTTATATGCGGGAATAGTGCTGGAAATGCGTTTTGAGATCTCTCCACAGAAAGCGTTTCCAGACTTCCCCTTCAACACACGAGTTTAACTCTGTAAGTTGAATGCACACATTGAAGACCGTTCTGCTACGTAGCTCCGTTTTGGTTTTAGAAGCAGACAGTTCTCTTTACAGCATATAATCCCATTCACTGAGAAATGTCCAAACGCAGCTCTTACCAGAAACGTGTTTCTAACTCCTGAATCTAAAGGGAGATTTAACTCACTTAGCTGAACAAACGCACAGCAGAGCAGATTTAAGGATACGTTTCTTCTGTGTTTTAGGCAGAGTTTTACTGCTATTTCGTTATATGCGGGAATAGTGCTGGAAATGCCTGGAAATGCCTGTTTTGAGATCTCTCCACAGAAAGCGTTTCCAGACTTCCCCTTCAACACACAAGATTAACTCTGTAAGTTGAATGCACACATTGAAGACCGTTCTGTTAGGTAGCTCCGTTTTGGTTTTAGAAGCAGACAGTTCTCCTTACAGCATATACTCCCATTCACTGAGAAATGTCCAAATGCAGCTCTTACCAGAAACGTGTTTCTAACTCCTGAATCTAAACGGAGATTTAACTCACTTAGCTGAACAAACGCACAGCAGAGCAGATTGAAGGATACGTTTCTTCTGTGTTTTAGGCAGAGTTTTACTGCTATTTCGTTATATGCGGGAATAGTGCTGGAAATGCCTGTTTTGAGATCTCTCCACAGAAAGCGTTTCCAGACTTCCCGTTCAACACACGAGTTTAACTCTGTAAGTTGAATGCACACATTGAAGACCGTTCTGCTACGTAGCTCCGTTTTGGTTTTAGAAGCAGACAGTTCTATTTACAGCATATACTCCCATTAACTGAGAAATGTCCAAACGCAGCTCTTACCAGAAACGTGTTTCTAACTCCTGAATCTAAAGGGAGATTTAACTCACTTAGCTGAACAAACGCACAGCAGAGCAGATTTAAGGATACGTTTCTTCTGTGTTTTAGGCAGAGTTTTACTGCTATTTCGTTATATGCGGGAATAGTGCTGGAAATGCCTGGAAATGCCTGTTTTGAGATCTCTCCACAGAAAGCGTTTCCAGACTTCCCCTTCAACACACAAGATTAACTCTGTAAGTTGAATGCACACATTGAAGACCGTTCTGTTAGGTAGCTCCGTTTTGGTTTTAGAAGCAGACAGTTCTCCTTACAGCATATACTCCCATTCACTGAGAAATGTCCAAATGCAGCTCTTACCAGAAACGTGTTTCTAACTCCTGAATCTAAAGGGAGATTTAACTCACTTATCTGAACAAACGCACAGCAGAGCAGATTGAAGGATACGTTTCTTCTGTGTTTTAGGCAGAGTTTTACTGCTATTTCGTTATATGCGGGAATAGTGCTGGAAATGCCTGTTTTGAGATCTCTCCACAGAAAGCGTTTCCAGACTTCCCGTTCAACACACGAGTTTAACTCTGTAAGTTGAATGCACACATTGAAGACCGTTCTGTTAGGTAGCTCCGTTTTGGTTTTAGAAGCAGACAGTTATCCTTACAGCATATACTCCCATTCACTGAGAAATGTCCAAACGCAGCTCTTACCAGAAACGTGTTTCTAACTCCTGAATCAAAAGGGAGATTTAACTCACTTAGCTGAACAAACGCACAGCAGAGCAGATTGAAGGATACGTTTCTTCTGTGTTTTAGGCAGAGTTTTACTTCTATTTCGTTATATGCGGGAATAGTGCTGGAAATGCCTGGAAATGCCTGTTTTGAGATCTCTCCACAGAAAGCGTTTCCGGACTTCCCCTTCAAAACACGAGTTTAACTCTGTAATTTGAATGCACACATTGAAGACCGTTCTGTTAGGTAGCTCCGTTTTGGTTTTAGAAGCAGACCGTTCTCCTTACAGCATATACTCCCATTCACTGAGAAATGTCCAAACGCAGCTCTTACCAGAAACGTGTTTCTAACTCCTGAATCTAAAGGGAGATTTAACTCACTTAGCTGAACAAACGCACAGCAGAGCAGATTGAAGGATACGTTTCTTCTGTGTTTTAGGCAGAGTTTTACTGCTATTTCGTTATATGCGGGAATAGTGCTGGAAATGCCTGTTTTGAGATCTCTCCTCAGAAAGCGTTTCCAGACTTCCCGTTCAACACACTAGTTTAACGCTGTAAGTTGAATGCACACATTGAAGTCCGTTCTGTTAGGTAGCCCCGTTTTGGTTTTAGAAGAAGACAGCTCTCCTTACAGCATATACTCCCATTCACTGAGAACTGTCCAAACGCAGCTCTTACCAGAAACGTGTTTCTAACTCCTGAATCTAAAGGGAGATTTAACTCACTTAGCTGAACAAACGCACAGCAGAGCAGATTGAAGGATACGTTTCTTCTGTGTTTTAGGCAGAGTTTTACTGCTATTTCGTTATATGCGGGAATAGTGCTGGAAATGCCTGCTTTGAGATCTCTCCACAGAAAGCGTTTCCAGACTTCCCCTTCAACACACGAGTTTAACTCTGTAAGTTGAATGCACACATTGAAGACCGTTCTGTTAGGTAGCTCCGTTTTGGTTTTAGAAGCAGACAGTTCTCCTTACAGCATATACTCCCATTCAGTCAGAAATGTCCAAATGCAGCCCTTACCAGAAACGTGTTTCTCACTCCTGAATCTAAAGGGAGATTTAACTCACTTATCTGAACAAACGCACAGCAGAGCAGATTGAAGGATACGTTTCTTCTGTGTTTTAGGCAGAGTTTTACTGCTATTTCGTTATATGCGGGAATAGTGCTGGAAATGCCTGTTTTGAGATCTCTCCACAGAAAGCGTTTCCAGACTTCCCCTTCAACACACTAGTTTAACGCTGTAAGTTGAATGCACACATTGAAGTCCGTTCTGTTAGGTAGCTCCGTTTTGGTTTTAGAAGAAGACAGCTCTCCTTACAGCATATACTCCCATTCACTGAGAATTGTCCAAACGCAGCTCTTACCAGAAACGTGTTTCTAACTCCTGAATCTAAAGGGAGATTTAACTCACTTAGCTGAACAAACGCACAGCAGAGCAGATTGAACGATACGTTTCTTCTGTGTTTTAGGCAGAGTTTTACTGCTATTTCGTTATATGCGGGAATAGTGCTGGAAATGCCTGGAAATGCCTGTTTTGAGATCTCTCCACAGAAAGCGTTTCCAGACTTCCCCTTCAACACACGAGTTTAACTCTGTAAGTTGAATGCACACATTGAAGACCGTTCTGTTAGGTAGCTCCGTTTTGGTTTTAGAAGCAGACAGTTATCCTTACAGCATATACTCCCATTCACTGACAAATGTCCAAACGCAGCTCTTACCAGAAACGTGTTTCTAACTCCTGAATCAAAAGGGAGATTTAACTCACTTAGCTGAACAAACGCACAGCAGAGCAGATTGAAGGATACGTTTCTTCTGTGTTTTAGGCAGAGTTTTACTTCTATTTCGTTATATGCGGGAATAGTGCTGGAAATGCCTGGAAATGCCTGTTTTGAGATCTCTCCACAGAAAGCGTTTCCGGACTTCCCGTTCAACACACGAGTTTAACTCTGTAAGTTGAATGCACACATTGAAGACCGTTCTGCTACGTAGCTCCGTTTTGGTTTTAGAAGCAGACAGTTCTATTTACAGCATATACTCCCATTAACTGAGAAATGTCCAAACGCAGCTCTTACCAGAAACGTGTTTCTAACTCCTGAATCTAAAGGGAGATTTAACTCACTTAGCTGAACAAACGCACAGCAGAGCAGATTTAAGGATACGTTCCTTCTGTGTTTTAGGCAGAGTTTTACTGCTATTTCGTTATATGCGGGAATAGTGCTGGAAATGCCTGTTTTGAGATCTCTCCACAGAAAGCGTTTCCAGACTTCCCCTTCAACACACAAGTTTAACTCTGTAAGTTGAATGCACACATTGAAGACCGTTCTGTTAGGTAGCTCCGTTTTGGTTTTAGAAGCAGACAGTTCTCCTTACAGCATATACTCCCATTCACTGAGAAATGTCCAAACGCAGCTCTTACCAGAAACGTGTTTCTAACTCCTGAATCTAAAGGGAGATTTAACTCACTTAGCTGAACAAACGCACAGCAGAGCAGATTGAAGGATACGTTTCTTCTGTGTTTTAGGCAGAGTTTTACTGCTATTTCGTTATATGCGGGAATAGTGCTGGAAATGCCTGTTTTGAGATCTCTCCTCAGAAAGCGTTTCCAGACTTCCCGTTCAACACACTAGTTTAACGCTGTAAGTTGAATGCACACATTGAAGTCCGTTCTGTTAGGTAGCCCCGTTTTGGTTTTAGAAGAAGACAGCTCTCCTTACAGCATATACTCCCATTCACTGAGAATTGTCCAAACGCAGCTCTTACCAGAAACGTGTTTCTAACTCCTGAATCTAAAGGGAGATTTAACTCACTTAGCTGAACAAACGCACAGCAGAGCAGATTGAAGGATACGTTTCTTCTGTGTTTTAGGCAGAGTTTTACTGCTATTTCGTTATATGCGGGAATAGTGCTGGAAATGCCTGCTTTGAGATCTCTCCACAGAAAGCGTTTCCAGACTTCCCCTTCAACACACGAGTTTAACTCTGTAAGTTGAATGCACACATTGAAGACCGTTCTGTTAGGTAGCTCCGTTTTGGTTTTAGAAGCAGACAGTTATCCTTACAGCATATACTCCCATTCACTGAGAAATGTCCAAACGCAGCTCTTACCAGAAACGTGTTTCTAACTCCTGAATCAAAAGGGAGATTTAACTCACTTAGCTGAACAAACGCACCGCAGAGCAGATTGAAGGATACGTTTCTTCTGTGTTTTAGGCAGAGTTTTACTTCTATTTCGTTATATGCGGGAATAGTGCTGGAAATGCCTGGAAATGCCTGTTTTGAGATCTCTCCACAGAAAGCGTTTCCGGACTTCCCCTTCAAAACACGAGTTTAACTCTGTAATTTGAATGCACACATTGAAGACCGTTCTGTTAGGTAGCTCCGTTTTGGTTTTAGAAGCAGACAGTTCTCCTTACAGCATATCCTCCCATTCACTGAGAAATGTCCAAAGGCAGCTCTTACCAGAAACGTGTTTCTAACTCCTGAATCTAAAGGGAGATTTAACTCACTTAGCTGAACAAACGCACAGCAGAGCAGATTGAAGGATACGTTTCTTCTGTGTTTTAGGCAGAGTTTTACTGCTATTTCGTTATATGCGGGAATAGTGCTGGAAATGCCTGTTTTGAGATCTCTCCTCAGAAAGCGTTTCCAGACTTCCCGTTCAACACACTAGTTTAACGCTGTAAGTTGAATGCACACATTGAAGTCCGTTCTGTTAGGTAGCCCCGTTTTGGTTTTAGAAGAAGACAGCTCTCCTTACAGCATATACTCCCATTCACTGAGAATTGTCCAAACGCAGCTCTTACCAGAAACGTGTTTCTAACTCCTGAATCTAAAGGGAGATTTAACTCACTTAGCTGAACAAACGCACAGCAGAGCAGATTGAAGGATACGTTTCTTCTGTGTTTTAGGCAGAGTTTTACTGCTATTTCGTTATATGCGGGAATAGTGCTGGAAATGCCTGCTTTGAGATCTCTCCACAGAAAGCGTTTCCAGACTTCCCCTTCAACACACGAGTTTAACTCTGTAAGTTGAATGCACGCATTGAAGACCGTTCTGTTAGGTAGCTCCGTTTTGGTTTTAGAAGCAGACAGTTCTCCTTACAGCATGTACTCCCATTCACTGAGAAATGTCTAAACGCAGCTCTTACCAGAAACGTGTTTCTAACTCCTGAATCTAAACGGAGATTTAACTCACTTAGGTGAACAAACGCACTGCAGAGCAGATTGAAGGATACGTTTCTTCTGTGTTTTAGGCAGAGTTTTACTGCTATTTCGTTATATGCGGGAATAGTGCTGGAAATGCGTTTTGAGATCTCTCCACAGAAAGCGTTTCCAGACTTCCCCTTCAACACACGAGTTTAACTCTGTAAGTTGAATGCACACATTGAAGACCGTTCTGCTACGTAGCTCCGTTTTGGTTTTAGAAGCAGACAGTTCTCTTTACAGCATATAATCCCATTCACTGAGAAATGTCCAAACGCAGCTCTTACCAGAAACGTGTTTCTAACTCCTGAATCTAAAGGGAGATTTAACTCACTTAGCTGAACAAACGCACAGCAGAGCAGATTTAAGGATACGTTTCTTCTGTGTTTTAGGCAGAGTTTTACTGCTATTTCGTTATATGCGGGAATAGTGCTGGAAATGCCTGGAAATGCCTGTTTTGAGATCTCTCCACAGAAAGCGTTTCCAGACTTCCCCTTCAACACACAAGATTAACTCTGTAAGTTGAATGCACACATTGAAGACCGTTCTGTTAGGTAGCTCCGTTTTGGTTTTAGAAGCAGACAGTTCTCCTTACAGCATATACTCCCATTCACTGAGAAATGTCCAAATGCAGCTCTTACCAGAAACGTGTTTCTAACTCCTGAATCTAAACGGAGATTTAACTCACTTAGCTGAACAAACGCACAGCAGAGCAGATTGAAGGATACGTTTCTTCTGTGTTTTAGGCAGAGTTTTACTGCTATTTCGTTATATGCGGGAATAGTGCTGGAAATGCCTGTTTTGAGATCTCTCCACAGAAAGCGTTTCCAGACTTCCCGTTCAACACACGAGTTTAACTCTGTAAGTTGAATGCACACATTGAAGACCGTTCTGCTACGTAGCTCCGTTTTGGTTTTAGAAGCAGACAGTTCTATTTACAGCATATACTCCCATTAACTGAGAAATGTCCAAACGCAGCTCTTACCAGAAACGTGTTTCTAACTCCTGAATCTAAAGGGAGATTTAACTCACTTAGCTGAACAAACGCACAGCAGAGCAGATTTAAGGATACGTTTCTTCTGTGTTTTAGGCAGAGTTTTACTGCTATTTCGTTATATGCGGGAATAGTGCTGGAAATGCCTGGAAATGCCTGTTTTGAGATCTCTCCACAGAAAGCGTTTCCAGACTTCCCCTTCAACACACAAGTTTAACACTGTAAGTTGAATGCACACATTGAAGACCGTTCTGTTAGGTAGCTCCGTTTTGGTTTTAGAAGCAGACAGTTCTCCTTACAGCATATACTCCCATTCAGTCAGAAATGTCCAAATGCAGCCCTTACCAGAAACGTGTTTCTCACTCCTGAATCTAAAGGGAGATTTAACTCACTTATCTGAACAAACGCACAGCAGAGCAGATTGAAGGATACGTTTCTTCTGTGTTTTAGGCAGAGTTTTACTGCTATTTCGTTATATGCAGGAATAGTGCTGGAAATGCCTGGAAATGCCTGTTTTGAGATCTCTCCACAGAAAGCGTTTCCAGACTTCCCCTTCAACACACGAGTTTAACTCTGTAAGTTGAATGCACACATTGAAGACCGTTCTGTTAGGTAGCTCCGTTTTGGTTTTAGAAGCAGACAGTTCTCCTTACAGCATATACTCCCATTCACTGAGAAATGTCCAAACGCAGCTCTTACCAGAAACGTGTTTCTAACTCCTGAATCTAAAGGGAGATTTAACTCACTTAGCTGAACAAACGCACAGCAGAGCAGATTGAAGGATACGTTTCTTCTATGTTTTAGGCAGAGTTTTACTGCTATTTGGTTATATGCGGGAATAGTGCTGGAAATGCCTGGAAATGCCTGTTTTGAGATCTCTCCACAGAAAGCGTTTCCAGACTTCCCCTTCAACACCCGAGTTTAACTCTGTAAGTTGAATACAGACATTGAAGACCGTTCTGTTATGTAGCTCCGTTTTGGTTTTAGAAGCAGACAGTTCTCCTTACAGCATATAATCCCATTCACTCAGCAATGTCCAAATGCAGCCCTTACCAGAAAAGTGTTTCTCACTCCTGAATCTAAAGGGAGATTTAACTCACTTATCTGAACAAACGCACAGCAGAGCAGATTGAAGGATACGTTTCTTCTGTGTTTTAGGCAGAGTTTTACTGCTATTTCGTTATATGCAGAAATAGTGCTGGAAATGCCTGGAAATCCCTGTTTTGAGATCTCTCCACAGAAAGCGTTTCCAGACTTCCCCTTCAACACACGAGTTTAACTCTGTAAGTTGAATGCACACATTGAAGACCGTTCTGTTAGGTAGCTCCGTTTCGGTTTTAGAAGCAGACAGTTCTCCTTACAGCATATACTCCCATTCACTGAGAAATGTCCAAACGCAGCACTTACCAGAAACGTGTTTCTAACTCATGAATCTAAAGGGAGATTTAACTCACTTTGCTGAACAAACGCACAGCAGAGCAGATTGAAGGATACGTTTCTTCTGTGTTTTAGGCAGAGTTTTACTGCTATTTCGTTATATGCGGGAATAGTGCTGGAAATGCCTGTTTTGAGATCTCTCCTCAGAAAGCGTTTCAAGACTTCCCCTTCAACACACGAGTTTAACTCTGTAAGTTGAATGCACACATTGAAGACCGTTCTGTTAGGTAGCTCCGTTTTGGTTTTAGAAGCAGACAGTTCTCCTTACAGCATATACTCCCATTCACTGAGAAATGTCCAAACGCAGCTCTTACCAGAAACGTGTTTCTAACTCATGAATCTACAGGGAGATTTAACTCAATTAGCTGAACAAAAGCACAGCAGAGCAGATTGAAGGATACCTTTCTTCTGTGTTTTAGGCAGAGTTTTACTGCTATTTCGTTATATGCGGGAATAGTGCTGAAAATGCCTGGAAATGCCTGTTTTGAGATCTCTCCACAGAAAGCGTTTCCAGACTTCCCCTTCAACACACGAGTTTAACTCTGTAATTTGAATGCACACATTGAAGACCGTTCTGTTAGGTAGCTCCGTTTTGGTTTTAGAAGCAGACAGTTCTCCTTACAGCATATACTCCCATTCACTGAGAAATGTCCAAACGCAGCTCTTACCAGAAACGTGTTTCTAACTCCTGAATCTAAAGGGAGATTTAACTCACTTAGCTGAACAAACGCACAGCAGAGCAGATTGAAGGATACGTTTCTTCTGTGTTTTAGGCAGAGTTTTACTGCTATTTCGTTATATGCGGGAATAGTGCTGGAAATGCCTGGAAATGCCTGTTTTGAGATCTCTCCACAGAAAGCGTTTCCAGATTTCCCCTTCAACACACAAGTTTAACTCTGTAAGTTGAATGCACACATTGAAGACCGTTCTGTTAGGTAGCTCCGTTTTGGTTTTAGAAGCAGACAGTTCTCCTTACAGCATATACTCCCATTCACTCAGAAATGTCCAAATGCAGCCCTTACCAGAAACGTGTTTCTCACTCCTGAATCTAAAGGGAGATTTAACTCACTTATCTGAACAAACGCACAGCAGAGCAGATTGAAGGATACGTTTCTTCTGTGTTTTAGGCAGAGTTTTACAGCTATTTCGTTATATGCGGGAATAGTGCTGGAAATGCCTGTTTTGAGATCTCTCCACAGAAAGCGTTTCCAGACTTCCCCTTCAACACACTAGTTTCACGCTGTAAGTTGAATGCACACATTGAAGTCCGTTCTGTTAGGTAGCTCCGTTTTGGTTTTAGAAGAAGACAGCTCTCCTTACAGCATATACTCCCATTCACTGAGAATTGTCCAAACGCAGCTCTTACCAGAAACGTGTTTCTAACTCCTGAATCTAAAGGGAGATTTAACTCACTTAGCTGAACAAACGCACAGCAGAGCAGATTGAACGATACGTTTCTTCTGTGTTTTAGGCAGAGTTTTACTGCTATTTCGTTATATGCGGGAATAGTGCTGGAAATGCCTGGAAATGCCTGTTTTGAGATCTCTCCACAGAAAGCGTTTCCAGACTTCCCCTTCAACACACGAGTTTAACTCTGTAAGTTGAATGCACACATTGAAGACCGTTCTGTTAGGTAGCTCCGTTTTGGTTTTAGAAGCAGACAGTTATCCTTACAGCATATACTCCCATTCACTGAGAAATGTCCAAACGCAGCTCTTACCAGAAACGTGTTTCTAACTCCTGAATCAAAAGGGAGATTTAACTCACTTAGCTGAACAAACGCACAGCAGAGCAGATTGAAGGATACGTTTCTTCTGTGTTTTAGGCAGAGTTTTACTTCTATTTCGTTATATGCGGGAATAGTGCTGGAAATGCCTGGAAATGCCTGATTTGAGATCTCTCCACAGAAAGCGTTTCCGGACTTCCCCTTCAAAACACGAGTTTAACTCTGTAATTTGAATGCACACATTGAAGACCGTTCTGTTAGGTAGCTCCGTTTTGGTTTTAGAAGCAGACAGTTCTCCTTACAGCATATACTCCCATTCACTGAGAAATGTCCAAACGCAGCTCTTACCAGAAACGTGTTTCTAACTCCTGAATCTAAAGGGAGATTTAACTCACTTAGCTGAACAAACGCACAGCAGAGCAGATTGAAGGATACGTTTCTTCTGTGTTTTAGGCAGAGTTTTACTGCTATTTCGTTATATGCGGGAATAGTGCTGGAAATGCCTGTTTTGAGATCTCTCCTCAGAAAGCGTTTCCAGACTTCCCGTTCAACACACTAGTTTAACGCTGTAAGTTGAATGCACACATTGAAGTCCGTTCTGTTAGGTAGCCCCGTTTTGGTTTTAGAAGAAGACAGCTCTCCTTACAGCATATACTCCCATTCACTGAGAATTGTCCAAACGCAGCTCTTACCAGAAACGTGTTTCTAACTCCTGAATCTAAAGGGAGATTTAACTCACTTAGCTGAACAAACGCACAGCAGAGCAGATTGAAGGATACGTTTCTTCTGTGTTTTAGGCAGAGTTTTACTGCTATTTCGTTATATGCGGGAATAGTGCTGGAAATGCCTGCTTTGAGATCTCTCCACAGAAAGCGTTTCCAGACTTCCCCTTCAACACACGAGTTTAACTCTGTAAGTTGAATGCACACATTGAAGACCGTTCTGTTAGGTAGCTCCGTTTTGGTTTTAGAAGCAGACAGTTCTCCTTACAGCATGTACTCCCATTCACTGAGAAATGTCTAAACGCAGCTCTTACCAGAAACGTGTTTCTAACTCCTGAATCTAAACGGAGATTTAACTCACTTAGGTGAACAAACGCACTGCAGAGCAGATTGAAGGATACGTTTCTTCTGTGTTTTAGGCAGAGTTTTACTGCTATTTCCTTATATGCGGGAATAGTGCTGGAAATGCGTTTTGAGATCTCTCCACAGAAAGCGTTTCCAGACTTCCCCTTCAACACACGAGTTTAAATCTGTAAGTTGAATGCACACATTGAAGACCGTTCTGCTACGTAGCTCCGTTTTGGTTTTAGAAGCAGACAGTTCTCTTTACAGCATATAATCCCATTCACTGAGAAATGTCCAAACGCAGCTCTTACCAGAAACGTGTTTCTAACTCCTGAATCTAAAGGGAGATTTAACTCACTTAGCTGAACAAACGCACAGCAGAGCAGATTTAAGGATACGTTTCTTCTGTGTTTTTGGCAGAGTTTTACTGCTATTTCGTTATATGCGGGAATAGTGCTGGAAATGCCTGGAAATGCCTTTTTTGAGATCTCTCCACAGAAAGCGTTTCCAGACTTCCCCTTCAACACACAACATTAACTCTGTAAGTTGAATGCACACATTGAAGACCGTTCTGTTAGGTAGCTCCGTTTTGGTTTTAGAAGCAGACAGTTCTCCTTACAGCATATACTCCCATTCACTGAGAAATGTCCAAATGCAGCTCTTACCAGAAACGTGTTTCTAACTCCTGAATCTAAATGGAGATTTAACTCACTTAGCTGAACAAACGCACAGCAGAGCAGATTGAAGGATACGTTTCTTCTGTGTTTTAGGCAGAGTTTTACTGCTATTTCGTTATATTCTGGAATAGTGCTGGAAATGCCTGTTTTGAGATCTTTCCACAGAAAGCGTTTCCAGACTTCCCGTTCAACACACGAGTTTAACTCTGTAAGTTGAATGCACACATTGAAGACCGTTCTGCTACGTAGCTCCGTTTTGGTTTTAGAAGCAGACAGTTCTATTTACAGCATATACTCCCATTAACTGAGAAATGTCCAAACGCAGCTCTTACCAGAAACGTGTTTCTAACTCCTGAATCTAAAGGGAGATTTAACTCACTTAGCTGAACAAACGCACAGCAGAGCAGATTTAAGGATACGTTTCTTCTGTGTTTTAGGCAGAGTTTTACTGCTATTTCGTTATATGCGGGAATAGTGCTGGAAATGCCTGTTTTGAGATCTCTCCACAGAAAGCGTTTCCAGACTTCCCCTTCAACACACAAGTTTAACTCTGTAAGTTGAATGCACACATTGAAGACCGTTCTGTTAGGTAGCTCCGTTTTGGTTTTAGAAGCAGACAGTTCTCCTTACAGCATATACTCCCATTCACTCAGAAATGTCCAAATGCAGCCCTTACCAGAAACGTGTTTCACACTCCTGAATCTAAAGGGAGATTTAACTCACTTATCTGAACAAACGCACAGCAGAGCAGATTGAAGGATACGTTTCTTCTGTGTTTTAGGCAGAGTTTTACTGCTATTTCGTTATATGCGGGAATAGTGCTGGAAATGCCTGTTTTGAGATCTCTCCACAGAAAGCGTTTCCAGACTTCCCCTTCAACACACTAGTTTAACGCTGTAAGTTGAATGCACACATTGAAGTCCGTTCTGTTAGGTAGCTCCGTTTTGGTTTTAGAAGAAGACAGCACTCCTTACAGCATATACTCCCATTCACTGAGAATTGTCCAAACGCAGCTCTTACCAGAAACGTGTTTCTAACTCCTGAATCTAAAGGGAGATTTAACTCACTTAGCTGAACAAACGCACAGCAGAGCAGATTGAACGATACGTTTCTTCTGTGTTTTAGGCAGAGTTTTACTGCTATTTCGTTATATGCGGGAATAGTGCTGGAAATGCCTGGAAATGCCTGTTTTGAGATCTCTCCACAGAAAGCGTTTCCAGACTTCCCCTTCAACACACGAGTTTAACTCTGTAAGTTGAATGCACACATTGAAGACCGTTCTGTTAGGTAGCTCCGTTTTGGTTTTAGAAGCAGACAGTTATCCTTACAGCATATACTCCCATTCACTGAGAAATGTCCAAACGCAGCTCTTACCAGAAACGTGTTTCTAACTCCTGAATCAAAAGGGAGATTTAACTCACTTAGCTGAACAAACGCACAGCAGAGCAGATTGAAGGATACGTTTCTTCTGTGTTTTAGGCAGAGTTTTACTTCTATTTCGTTATATGCGGGAATAGTGCTGGAAATGCCTGGAAATGCCTGTTTTGAGATCTCTCCACAGAAAGCGTTTCCGGACTTCCCCTTCAAAACACGAGTTTCACTCTGTAATTTGAATGCACACATTGAAGACCGTTCTGTTAGGTAGCTCCGTTTTGGTTTTAGAAGCAGACAGTTCTCCTTACAGCATATACTCCCATTCACTGAGAAATGTCCAAACGCAGCTCTTACCAGAAACGTGTTTCTAACTCCTGAATCTAAAGGGAGATTTAACTCACTTAGCTGAACAAACGCACAGCAGAGCAGATTGAAGGATACGTTTCTTCTGTGTTTTAGGCAGAGTTTTACTGCTATTTGGTTATATGCGGGAATAGTGCTGGAAATGCCTGGAAATGCCTGTTTTGAGATCTCTCCACAGAAAGCGTTTCCAGACTTCCCCTTCAACACCCGAGTTTAACTCTGTAAGTTGAATACAGACATTGAAGACCGTTCTGTTATGTAGCTCCGTTTTGGTTTTAGAAGCAGACAGTTCTCCTTACAGCATATACTCCCATTCACTCAGAAATGTCCAAATGCAGCCCTTACCAGAAAAGTGTTTCTCACTCCTGAATCTAAAGGGAGATTTAACTCACTTAGCTGAACAAACGCACAGCAGAGCAGATTGAAGGATACGTTTCTTCTGTGTTTTAGGCAGAGTTTTACTGCTATTTCGTTATATGCAGAAATAGTGCTGGAAATGCCTGGAAATCCCTGTTTTGAGATCTCTCCACAGAAAGCGTTTCCAGACTTCCCCTTCAACACACGAGTTTAACTCTGTAAGTTGAATGCACACATTGAAGACCGTTCTGTTAGGTAGCTCCGTTTCGGTTTTAGAAGCAGACAGTTCTCCTTACAGCATATACTCCCATTCACTGAGAAATGTCCAAACGCAGCACTTACCAGAAACGTGTTTCTAACTCATGAATCTAAAGGGAGATTTAACTCACTTTGCTGAACAAACGCACAGCAGAGCAGATTGAAGGATACGTTTCTTCTGTGTTTTATGCAGAGTTTTACTGCTATTTCGTTATATGCGGGAATAGTGCTGGAAATGCCTGTTTTGAGATCTCTCCACAGAAAGCGTTTCCAGACTTCCCCTTCAACACACGAGTTTAACTCTGTAAGTTGAATGCACACATTGAAGACCGTTCTGTTAGGTTGCTCCGTTTTGGTTTTAGAAGCAGACAGTTCTCCTTACAGCATATACTCCCATTCACTGAGAAATGTCCAAACGCAGCTCTTACCAGAAACGTGTTTCTAACTCATGAATCTAAAGGGAGATTTAACTCAATTAGCTGAACAAAAGCACAGCAGAGCAGATTGAAGGATACCTTTCTTCTGTGTTTTAGGCAGAGTTTTACTGCTATTTCGTTATATGCGGGAATAGTGCTGAAAATGCCTGGAAATGCCTGTTTTGAGATCTCTCCACAGAAAGCGTTTCCAGACTTCCCCTTCTACACACGAGTTTAACTCTGTAATTTGAATGCACACATTGAAGACCGTTCTGTTAGGTAGCTCCGTTTTGGTTTTAGAAGCAGACAGTTCTCCTTACAGCATATACTCCCATTCACTGAGAAATGTCCAAACGCAGCTCTTACCAGAAACGTGTTTCTAACTCCTGAATCTAAAGGGAGATTTAACTCACTTAGCTGAACAAACGCACAGCAGAGCAGATTGAAGGATACGTTTCTTCTGTGTTTTAGGCAGAGTTTTACTGCTATTTCGTTATATGCGGGAATAGTGCTGGAAATGCCTGGAAATGCCTGTTTTGAGATCTCTCCACAGAAAGCGTTTCCAGACTTCCCCTTCAACACACAAGTTTAACTCTGTAAGTTGAATGCACACATTGAAGACCGTTCTGTTAGGTAGCTCCGTTTTGGTTTTAGAAGCAGACAGTTCTCCTTACAGCATATACTCCCATTCACTCAGAAATGTCCAAATGCAGCCCTTACCAGAAACGTGTTTCTCACTCCTGAATCTAAAGGGAGATTTAACTCACTTATCTGAACAAACGCACAGCAGAGCAGATTGAAGGATACGTTTCTTCTGTGTTTTAGGCAGAGTTTTACTGCTATTTCGTTATATGCGGGAATAGTGCTGGAAATGCCTGTTTTGAGATCTCTCCACAGAAAGGGTTTCCAGACTTCCCCTTTAACACACTAGTTTAACGCTGTAAGTTGAATGCACACATTGAAGTCCGTTCTGTTAGGTAGCTCCGTTTTGGTTTTAGAAGAAGACAGCTCTCCTTACAGCATATACTCCCATTCACTGAGAATTGTCCAAACGCAGCTCTTACCAGAAACGTGTTTCTAACTCCTGAATCTAAAGGGAGATTTAACTCACTTAGCTGAACAAACGCACAGCAGAGCAGATTGAACGATACGTTTCTTCTGTGTTTTAGGCAGAGTTTTACTGCTATTTCGTTATATGCGGGAATAGTGCTGGAAATGCCTGGAAATGCCTGTTTTGAGATCTCTCCACAGAAAGCGTTTCCAGACTTCCCCTTCAACACACGAGTTTAACTCTGTAAGTTGAATGCACACATTGAAGACCGTTCTGTTAGGTAGCTCCGTTTTGGTTTTAGAAGCAGACAGTTATCCTTACAGCATATACTCCCATTCACTGAGAAATGTCCAAACGCAGCTCTTACCAGAAACGTGTTTCTAACTCCTGAATCAAAAGGGAGATTTAACTCACTTAGCTGAACAAACGCACAGCAGAGCAGATTGAAGGATACGTTTCTTCTGTGTTTTAGGCAGAGTTTTACTTCTATTTCGTTATATGCGGGAATAGTGCTGGAAATGCCTGGAAATGCCTGTTTTGAGATCTCTCCACAGAAAGCGTTTCCGGACTTCCCCTTCAAAACACGAGTTTAACTCTGTAATTTGAATGCACACATTGAAGACCGTTCTGTTAGGTAGCTCCGTTTTGGTTTTAGAAGCAGACAGTTCTCCTTACAGCATATACTCCCATTCACTGAGAAATGTCCAAACGCAGCTCTTACCAGAAACGTGTTTCTAACTCCTGAATCTAAAGGGAGATTTAACTCACTTAGCTGAACAAACGCACAGCAGAGCAGGTTGAAGGATACGTTTCTTCTGTGTTTTAGGCAGAGTTTTACTGCTATTTCATTATATGCGGGAATAGTGCTGGAAATGCCTGTTTTGAGATCTCTCCTCAGAAAGCGTTTCCAGACTTCCCGTTCAACACACTAGTTTAACGCTGTAAGTTGAATGCACACATTGAAGTCCGTTCTGTTAGGTAGCCCCGTTTTGGTTTTAGAAGAAGACAGCTCTCCTTACAGCATATACTCCCATTCACTGAGAATTGTCCAAACGCAGCTCTTACCAGAAACGTGTTTCTAACTCCTGAATCTAAAGGGAGATTTAACTCACTTAGCTGAACAATCGCACAGCAGAGCAGATTGAAGGATACGTTTCTTCTGTGTTTTAGGCAGAGTTTTACTGCTATTTCGTTATGTGCGGGAATAGTGCTGGAAATGCCTGCTTTGAGATCTCTCCACAGAAAGCGTTTCCAGACTTCCCCTTCAACACACGAGTTTAACTCTGTAAGTTGAATGCACACATTGAAGACCGTTCTGTTAGGTAGCTCCGTTTTGGTTTTAGAAGCAGACAGTTCTCCTTACAGCATGTACTCCCATTCACTGAGAAATGTCTAAACGCAGCTCTTACCAGAAACGTGTTTCTAACTCCTGAATCTAAACGGAGATTTAACTCACTTAGGTGAACAAACGCACTGCAGAGCAGATTGAAGGATACGTTTCTTCTGTGTTTTAGGCAGAGTTTTACTGCTATTTCGTTATATGCGGGAATAGTGCTGGAAATGCGTTTTGAGATCTCTCCACAGAAAGCGTTTCCAGACTTCCCCTTCAACACACGAGTTTAACTCTGTAAGTTGAATGCACACATTGAAGACCGTTCTGCTACGTAGCTCCGTTTTGGTTTTAGAAGCAGACAGTTCTCTTTACAGCATATAATCCCATTCACTGAGAAATGTCCAAACGCAGCTCTTACCAGAAACGTGTTTCTAACTCCTGAATCTAAAGGGAGATTTAACTCACTTAGCTGAACAAACGCACAGCAGAGCAGATTTAAGGATACGTTTCTTCTGTGTTTTAGGCAGAGTTTTACTGCTATTTCGTTATATGCGGGAATAGTGCTGGAAATGCCTGGAAATGCCTGTTTTGAGATCTCTCCAGAGAAAGCGTTTCCAGACTTCCCCTTCAACACACAAGATTAACTCTGTAAGTTGAATGCACACATTGAAGACCGTTCTGTTAGGTAGCTCCGTTTTGGTTTTAGAAGCAGACAGTTCTCCTTACAGCATATACTCCCATTCACTGAGAAATGTCCAAATGCAGCTCTTACCAGAAACGTGTTTCTAACTCCTGAATCTAAACGGAGATTTAACTCACTTAGCTGAACAAACGCACAGCAGAGCAGATTGAAGGATACGTTTCTTCTGTGTTTTAGGCAGAGTTTTACTGCTATTTCGTTATATGCGGGAATAGTGCTGGAAATGCCTGTTTTGAGATCTCTCCACAGAAAGCGTTTCCAGACTTCCCGTTCAACACACGAGTTTAACTCTGTAAGTTGAATGGACACATTGAAGACCGTTCTGCTACGTAGCTCCGTTTTGGTTTTAGAAGCAGACAGTTCTATTTACAGCATATACTCCCATTAACTGAGAAATGTCCAAACGCAGCTCTTACCAGAAACGTGTTTCTAACTCCTGAATCTAAAGGGAGATTTAACTCACTTAGCTGAACAAACGCACAGCAGAGCAGATTTAAGGATACGTTTCTTCTGTGTTTTAGGCAGAGTTTTACTGCTATTTCGTTATATGCGGGAATAGTGCTGGAAATGCCTGGAAATGCCTGTTTTGAGATCTCTCCACAGAAAGCGTTTCCAGACTTCCCCTTCAACACACAAGTTTAACACTGTAAGTTGAATGCACACATTGAAGACCGTTCTGTTAGGTAGCTCCGTTTTGGTTTTAGAAGCAGACAGTTCTCCTTACAGCATATACTCCCATTCAGTCAGAAATGTCCAAATGCAGCCCTTACCAGAAACGTGTTTCTCACTCCTGAATCTAAAGGGAGATTTAACTCACTTATCTGAACAAACGCACAGCAGAGCAGATTGAAGGATACGTTTCTTCTGTGTTTTAGGCAGAGTTTTACTGCTATTTCGTTATATGCAGGAATAGTGCTGGAAATGCCTGGAAATGCCTGTTTTGAGATCTCTCCACAGAAAGCGTTTCCAGACTTCCCCTTCAACACACGAGTTTAACTCTGTAAGTTGAATGCACACATTGAAGACCGTTCTGTTAAGTAGCTCCGTTTTGGTTTTAGAAGCAGACTGTTCTCTTTACAGCATATACTCCCATTCACTGAGAAATGTCCAAACGCAGCCCTTACCAGAAACGTGTTTCTCACTCCTGAATCTAAAGGGAGATTTAACTCACTGAGCTGAACAAACGCACAGCAGAGCAGATTGAAGGATATGTTTCTTCTGTGTTTTAGGCAGAGTTTTACTGCTATTTCGTTATATGCGGGAATAGTGCTGGAAATGCCTTTAAATGCCTGTTTTGAGATCTCTCCACAGAAAGCGTTTCCAGACTTCCCCTTCAAAAATCGAGTTTAACTCTGTAAGTTGAATGCACACATTGAAGACCGTTCTGTTAGGTAGCTCCGTTTTGGTTTTAGAAGCAGACAGTTCTCCTTAGAGCATATACTCCAATTCACTGAGAAATGTCCAAACGCAGCTCTTACAAGAAACGTGTTTCTAACTCCTGAATCTAAAGGGAGATTTAACTCACTTAGCTGAACAAACGCACAGCAGAGCAGATTGAAGGATACGTTTCTTCTGTGTTTTAGGCAGAGTTTTACTGCTATTTCGTTATATGCCGGAATAGTGCTGGAAATGCCTGTTTTGAGATCTCTCCATAGAAAGCTTTTCCAGACTTTCCCTTCAACACACTAGTTTAACGCTGTAAGTTGAATGCACACATTGAAGTCCGTTCTGTTAGGTAGCTCCGTTTTGGTTTTAGAAGAAGACAGCTCTCCTTACAGCATATACTCCCATTCACTGAGAATTGTCCAAACGCATCTCTTACCAGAAACGTGTTTCTAACTCCTGAATCTAAAGGGAGATTTAACTCACTTAGCTGAACAAACGCACAGCAGAGCAGATTGAACGATACGTTTCTTCTGTGTTTTAGCCAGAGTTTTACTGCTATTTCGTTATATGCGGGAATAGTGCTGGAAATGCCTGGAAATGCCTGTTTTGAGATCTCTCCACAGAAAGCGTTTCCAGACTTCCCCTTCAACACACGAGTTTAACTCTGTATGTTGAATGCACACATTGAAGACCGTTCTGTTAGGTAGCTCCGTTTTGGTTTTAGAAGCAGACAGTTCTCCTTACAGCATATACTCCCATTCACTGAGAAATGTCCAAACGCAGCTCTTACCAGAAACGTGTTTCTATCTCCTGAATCAAAAGGGAGATTTAACTCACTTAGCTGAACAAACGCACAGCAGAGCAGATTGAAGGATACGTTTCTTCTCTGTTTTAGGCAGAGTTTTACTTCTATTTCGTTATATGCGGGAATAGTGCTGGAAATGCCTGGAAATGCCTGTTTTGAGATCTCTCCACAGAAAGCGTTTCCAGACTTCCCCTTCAACAATCGAGTTTAACTCTGTAAGTTGAATGCACACATTGAAGACCGTTCTGTTAGGTAGCTCCGTTTTGGTTTTAGAAGCAGACAGTTCTCCTTAGAGCATATACTCCCATTCACTGAGAAATGTCCAAACGCAGCTCTTACAAGAAACGTGTTTCTAACTCCTGAATTTAAAGGGAGATTTAACTCACTTAGCTGAACAAACGCACAGCAGAGCAGATTGAAGGATACGTTTCTTCTATGTTTTAGGCAGAGTTTTACTGCTATTTCGTTATATGCGGGAATAGTGCTGGAAATGCCTGTTTTGAGATCTCTCCTCAGAAAGCGTTTCCAGACTTCCCCTTCAACACACTAGTTTAACGCTGTTAGTTGAATGCACACATTGAAGTCCGTTCTGTTAGGTAGCCCCGTTTTGGTTTTAGAAGAAGACAGCCCTCCTTACAGCATATACTCCCATTCACTGAGAATTGTCCAAACGCAGCTCTTACCAGAAACGTGTTTCTAACTCCTGAATCTAAAGGGAGATTTAACTCACTTAGCTGAACAAACGCACAGCAGAGCAGATTGAAGGATACGTTTCTTCTGTGTTTTAGGCAGAGTTTTACTGCTATTTCGTTATATGCGGGAATAGTGCTGGAAATGCCTTTTGAGATCTCTCCACAGAAAGCGTTTCCAGACATCCCCTTCAACACACGAGTTTAACTCTGTAAGTTGAATGCACACATTGAAGACCGTTCTGCTACGTAGCTCCGTTTTGGTTTTAGAAGCAGACAGTTCTCCTTACAGCATATACTCCCATTCACTGAGAAATGTCCAAACGCAGCTCTTACCAGAAACGTGTTTCTAACTCCTGAATCTAAACGGAGATTTAACTCACTTAGGTGAACAAACGCAGAGTAGAGCAGATTGCAGGATACGTTTCTTCTGTGTTTTAGGCAGAATTTTACTGCTATTTCGTTATATGCGGGAATAGTGCTGGAAATGCGTTTTGAGATCTCTCCACAGAAAGCGTTTCCAGACTTCCCCTTCAACACACGAGTTTAACTCTGTAAGTTGAATGCACACATTGAAGACCGTTCAGCTACGTAGCTCCGTTTTGGTTTTAGAAGCAGACAGTTCTCTTTACAGCATATACTCCCATTCACTGAGAAATGTCCAAACGCAGCTCTTACCAGAGACGTGTTTCTAACTCCTGAATCTAAAGGGAGATTTAACTCACTTAGCTGAACAAACGCACAGCAGAGCAGATTTAAGGATACGTTTCTTCTGTGTTTTAGGCAGAGTTTTACTGCTATTTCGTTATATGCGGGAATAGTGCTGGAAATGCCTGGAAATGCCTGTTTTGAGATCTCTCCACAGAAAGCGTTTCCAGACTTCCCCTTCAACACACGAGTTTAACTCTGTAAGTTGAATGCACACATTGAAGACCGTTCTGTTAGGTAGCTCCGTTTTGGTTTTAGAAGCAGACAGTTCTCCTTACAGCATATACTCCCATTCACTGAGAAATGTCCAAACGCAGCTCTTACCAGAAACGTGTTTCTAACTCCTGAATCTAAAGGGAGATTTAACTCACTTAGCTGAACAAACGCACAGCAGAGCAGATTGAAGGATACGTTCCTTCTGTGTTTTAGGCAGAGTTTTACTGCTATTTCTTTATATGCAGGAATAGTGCTGGAAATGCCTGGAAATGCCTGTTTTGAGATCTCTCCACAGAAAGCGTTTCCAGACTTCCCCTTCAACACACGAGATTAACTCTGTAAGTTGAATGCACACATTGAAGAAAGTTCTGTTAGGTAGCTCCGTTTTGGTTTTAGAAGCAAACAGTTCTCCTTACAGCATATACTCCCATTCACTGAGAAATGTCCAAACGCAGCTCTTACCAGAAACGTGTTTCTAACTCCTGAATCTAAAGGGAGATTTAACTCACTTAGCTGAACAAACGCACAGCAGAGCAGATTGAAGGATACGTTTCTTCTGTGTTTTAGGCAGAGTTTTACTGCTATTTCGTTATATGCGGGAATAGTGCTGGAAATGCCTGGAAATGCCTGTTTTGAGATCTCTCCACAGAAAGCGTTTCCAGACTTCCCCTTCAACACACCAGTTTAACTCTGTAAGTTGAATGCACACATTGAAGACCGTTCTGTTAGGTAGCTCCGTTTTGGTTTTAGAAGCAGACAGTTCTCCTTACAGCATATACCCCCATTCACTGAGAATTGTCCAACCGCAGCTCTTACCAGAAACGTGTTTCTAACTCCTGAAGCTAAAGGGAGATTTAACTCACTTAGCTGAACACACGCACAGCAGAGCAGATTGAAGGATACGTTTCTTCTGTGTTTTAGGCAGAGTTTTACTGCTATTTCGTTATATGCGGGAATAGTGCTGGAAAGGCCTGTTTTGAGATCTCTCCACAGAAAGCGTTTCCAGACTTCCCCTTCAACACACGAGTTTAACTCTGTAAGTTGAATGCACACATTGAAGACCGTTCTGTTAGGTAGCTCCGTTTTGGTTTTAGAAGCAGACAGATCTCCTTACAGCATATACTCCCATTCACTGAGAAATGTCCAAACGCAGCTCTTACCAGAAACGTGTTTCTAACTCCTGAATCTAAAGGGAGATTTAACTCACTTAGCTGAACAAACGCACAGCAGAGCAGATTGAAGGATACGTGTCTTCTGTGTTTTAGGCAGAGTTTTACTGCTGTTTCGTTATATGCGGGAATAGTGCTGGAAATGCCTGGAAATGCCTGTTTTGAGATCTCTCCACAGAAAGCGTTTCCAGACTTCCCCTTCAACACACGAGTTTAAATCTGTAAGTTGAATGCACACATTGAAGACCGTTCTGTTAGGTAGCTCCGTTTTGGTTTTAGAAGCAGACAGTTCTCCTTACAGCATATACTCCCATTCACTGAGAAATGTCCAAACGCAGCTCTTACCAGAAACGTGTTTCTATCTCCTGAATCAAAAGGGAGATTTAACTCACTTAGCTGAACAAACGCACAGCAGGGCAGATTGAAGGATACGTTTCTTTTGTGTTTTCGGCAGAGTTTTACTTCTATTTCGTTATATGCGGGAATAGTGCTGGAAATGCCTGGAAATGCCTGTTTTGAGATCTCTCCACAGAAAGCGTTTCCAGACTTCCCCTTCAACACACGAGTTTAACTCTGTAATTTGAATGCACACATTGAAGACCGTACTGTTAGGTAGCTCCTTTTTGGTTTTAGAAGCAGACAGTTCTCCTTACAGCATATACTCCCATTCACTGAGAAATGTCCAAACGCAGCTATTACCAGAAACGTGTTTCTATCTCCTGAATCAAAAGGGAGATTTAACTCACTTAGCTGAACAAACGCACAGCAGAGCAGATTGAAGGATACGTTTCTTCTGTGTTTTAGGCAGAGTTTTACTTCTATTTCGTTATATGCGGGAATAGTGCTGGAAATGCCTGGAAATGCCTGTTTTGAGATCTCTCCACAGAAAGCGTTTCCAGACTTCCCCTTCAACACACGAGTTTAACTCTGTAATTTGAATGCACACATTGAAGACCGTTCTGTTAGGTAGCTCCGTTTTGGTTTTAGAAGCAGACAGTTCTCCTTACAGCATATACTCCCATTCACTGAGAAATGTCCAAACGCAGCTCTTACCAGAAACGTGTTTCTAACTCCTGAATCTAAAGGGAGATTTAACTCTCTTAGCTGAACAAACGCACAGCAGAGCAGATTGAAGGATACGTTTCTTCTGTGTTTTAGGCAGAGTTTTACTGCTATTTCGTTATATGCGGGAATAGTGCTGGAAATGCCTGTTTTGAGATCTCTCCACAGAAAGCGTTTCCAGACTTATCCTTCAACACACGAGTTTAACTCTGTAAGTTGAATGCACACATTGAAGACCGTTCTGTTATGTAGCTCCGTTTTGGTTTTAGAAGCAGACAGTTCTCCTTACAGCATATACTCCCATTCACTGAGAAATGTGCAAACGAAGCCCTTACCAGAAACGTGTTTCTAACTCCTGAATCTACAGGGAGATTTAACTCACTGAGCTGAACAAAGGCACAGCAGAGCAGATTGAAGGATACGTTTCTTCTGTGTTTTAGGTAGAGTTTTACTGCTATTTCGTTATATGCGAGAATAGTGCTGGAAATGCCTGTTTTGAGATCCCTCCACAGAAAGCGTTTCCAGAGTTCCCCTTCAACACACGAGTTTAACTCTGTAAGTTGAATGCACCCATTGAAGACCGTTCTGTTAGGTAGCTCCGTTTTGGTTTTAGAAGCAGACAGTTCTCCTTACAGCATATACCCCCATTCACTGAGAATTGTCCAAACGCAGCTCTTACCAGAAACGAGTTTCTAACTCCTGAAGCTAAAGGGAGATTTAACTCACTTAGCTGAACACACGCACAGCACAGCAGATTGAAGGATACGTTTCTTCTGTGTTTTAGGCAGAGTTTTACTGCTATTTCGTTATATGCGGGAATAGTGCTGGAAAGGCCTGTTTTGAGATCTTTCCACAGAAAGCGTTTCCAGACTTCCCCTTCAACAAACGAGTTTAACTCTGTAAGTTGAATGCACACATTGAAGACCGTTCTGTTAGGTAGCTCCGTTTTGGTTTTAGAAGCAGACAGATCTCCTTACAGCATATACTCCCATTCACTGAGAAATGTCCAAACGCAGCTCTTTCCAGAAACGTGTTTCTAACTCCTGAATCTAAAGGGAGATTTAACTCACTTAGCTGAACAAACGCATAGCAGAGCATATTGAAGGATACGTGTCTTCTGTGTTTTAGGCAGAGTTTTCCTGCTGTTTCGTTATATGCGGGAATAGTGCTGGAAATGCCTGGAAATGCCTGTTTTGAGATCTCTCCACAGAAAGCGTTTCCAGACTTCCCCTTCAACACCCGAGTTTAACTCTGTAAGTTGAATGCACACATTGAAGACCGTTCTGTTAGGTAGCTCCGTTTTGGTTTTAGAAGCAGACAGTTCTCCTTACAGCATATACTCCCATTCACTGAGAAATGTCCAAACGCAGCTCTTACCAGAAACGTGTTTCTATCTCCTGAATCAAAAGGGAGATTTAACTCACTTACCTGAACAAACGCACAGCCGGGCAGATTGAAGGATACGTTTCTTTTGTGTTTTAGGCAGAGTTTTACTTCTATTTCGTTATATGCGGGAATAGTGCTGGAAATGCCTGGAAATGCCTGTTTTGAGATCTCTCCACAGAAAGCGTTTACAGACTTCCCCTTCAACACACGAGTTTAACTCTGTAATTTGAATGCACACATTGAAGACCGTTCTGTTAGGTAGCTCCGTTTTGGTTTTAGAAGCAGACAGTTCTCCTTACAGCATATACTCCCATTCACTGAGAAATGTCCAAACGCAGCTCTTACCAGAAACGTGTTTCTAACTCCTGAATCTAAAGGGAGATTTAACTCACTTAGCTGAACAAACGCACAGTAGAGCAGATTGAAGGATACGTTTCTTCTGTGTTTTAGGCAGAGTTTTACTGCTATTTCGTTATATGCGGGATTAGTGCTGGAAATGCCTCTTTTGAGATCTCTCCACAGAAAGCGTTTCCAGACTTCCCCTTCAACACACGAGTTTAACTCTGTAAGTTGAATGCACACATTGAAGACCGTTCTGTTAGGTAGCTCCGTTTTGGTTTTAGAAGCAGACAGTTCTCCTTACAGCATATACTCCCATTCACTGAGAAATGTCCAAACGCAGCTCTTACCAGAAACGTGTTTCTAACTCCTGAATCTAAAGGGAGATTTAACTCACTTAGCTGATCAAACGCACAGCAGAGCAGATTGAAGGATACGTGTCTTCTGTGTTAAAGGCAGAGTTTTACTGCTATTTCGTTATATGCGGGAATAGTGCTGGAAATGCATGGAAATACCTGTTTTGAGATCTCTCCACAGAAAGCGTTTCCAGACTTCCTCTTCCACACACGAGTTTAACTCTGTAAGTTGAATGCACACATTGAAGACCGTTCTGTTAGGTAGCTCCGTTTTGGTTTTAGAAGCAGACAGTTCTCCTTACAGCATATACTCCCATTCACTGAGAAATGTCCAAATGCAGCTCTTACCAGAAACGTGTTTCTAACTCCTGAATCTAAAGGGAGATTTAACTCACTTAGCTGAACAAACGCACAGCAGAGCAGATTGAAGGATTCGTTTCTTCTGTGTTTTAGGCAGAGTTTTACTGCTATTTCGTTATATGCGGGAATAGTGCTGGAAATGCCTGTTTTGAGATCTCTCCACAGAAAGTGTTTCCAGACTTCCCCCTCAACACACGAGTTTAACTCTGTAAGTTGAATGCACACATTGAAGACCGTTCTGTTAGGTAGCTCCGTTTTGGTTTTAGAAGCAGACAGTTCTCCTTACAGCATATACTCCCATTCACTGAGAAATGTCCAAACGCAGCTCTTACCAGAAACGTGTTTCTATCTCCTGAATCTAAAGGGAGATTTAACTCACTTAGCTGAACAAACGCACAGCAGAGCAGATTGAAGGATACGTTTCTTCTGTGTTTTAGGCAGAGTTTTACTGCTATTTCGTTATATGCGGGAATAGTGCTGGAAATGCCTGCTTTGAGATCTCTCCACAGAAAGCGTTTCCAGACTTCCCCTTCAATACACGAGTTTAACTCTGTAAGTTGAATGCACACATTGAAGACCGTTCTGTTAGGTAGCTCCGTTTTGGTTTTAGAAGCAGACAGTTCTCCTTACAGCATGTACTCCCATTCACTGAGAAATGTCTAAACGCAGCTCTTACCAGAAACGTGTTTCTAACTCCTGAATCTAAAGGGAGATTTAACTCACTTAGGTGAACAAACGCACTGCAGAGCAGATTGAAGGATACGTTTCTTCTGTGTTTTAGGCAGAGTTTTACTGCTATTTCGTTATATGCGGGAATAGTGCTGGAAATGCGTTTTGAGATCTCTCCACAGAAAGCGTTTCCAGACTTCCCCTTCAACACACGAGTTTAAATCTGTAAGTTGAATGCACACATTGAAGACCGTTCTGCTACGTAGCTCCGTTTTGGTTTTAGAAGCAGACAGTTCTCTTTACAGCATATAATCCCATTCACTGAGAAATGTCCAAACGCAGCTCTTACCAGAAACGTGTTTCTAACTCCTGAATCTAAAGGGAGATTTAACTCACTTAGCTGAACAAACGCACAGCAGAGCAGATTTAAGGATACGTTTCTTCTGTGTTTTAGGCAGAGTTTTACTGCTATTTCGTTATATGCGGGAATAGTGCTGGAAATGCCTGGAAATGCCTGTTTTGAGATCTCTCCACAGAAAGCGTTTCCAGACTTCCCCTTCAACACACAACATTAACTCTGTAAGTTGAATGCACACATTGAAGACCGTTCTGTTAGGTAGCTCCGTTTTGGTTTTAGAAGCAGACAGTTCTCCTTACAGCATATACTCCCATTCACTGAGAAATGTCCAAATGCAGCTCTTACCAGAAACGTGTTTCTAACTCCTGAATCTAAATGGAGATTTAACTCACTTAGCTGAACAAACGCACAGCAGAGCAGATTGAAGGATACGTTTCTTCTGTGTTTTAGGCAGAGTTTTACTGCTATTTCGTTATATTCTGGAATAGTGCTGGAAATGCCTGTTTTGAGATCTTTCCACAGAAAGCGTTTCCAGACTTCCCGTTCAACACACGAGTTTAACTCTGTAAGTTGAATGCACACATTGAAGACCGTTCTGCTACGTAGCTCCGTTTTGGTTTTAGAAGCAGACAGTTCTATTTACAGCATATACTCCCATTAACTGAGAAATGTCCAAACGCAGCTCTTACCAGAAACGTGTTTCTAACTCCTGAATCTAAAGGGAGATTTAACTCACTTAGCTGAACAAACGCACAGCAGAGCAGATTTAAGGATACGTTTCTTCTGTGTTTTAGGCAGAGTTTTACTGCTATTTCGTTATATGCGGGAATAGTGCTGGAAATGCCTGTTTTGAGATCCCTCCACAGAAAGCGTTTCCAGACTTCCCCTTCAACACACAAGTTTAACTCTGTAAGTTGAATGCACACATTGAAGACCGTTCTGTTAGGTAGCTCCGTTTTGGTTTTAGAAGCAGACAGTTCTCCTTACAGCATATACTCCCATTCACTCAGAAATGTCCAAATGCAGCCCTTACCAGAAACGTGTTTCACACTCCTGAATCTAAAGGGAGATTTAACTCACTTATCTGAACAAACGCACAGCAGAGCAGATTGAAGGATACGTTTCTTCTGTGTTTTAGGCAGAGTTTTACTGCTATTTCGTTATATGCGGGAATAGTGCTGGAAATGCCTGTTTTGAGATCTCTCCACAGAAAGCGTTTCCAGACTTCCCCTTCAACACACTAGTTTAACGCTGTAAGTTGAATGCACACATTGAAGTCCGTTCTGTTAGGTAGCTCCGTTTTGGTTTTAGAAGAAGACAGCACTCCTTACAGCATATACTCCCATTCACTGAGAATTGTCCAAACGCAGCTCTTACCAGAAACGTGTTTCTAACTCCTGAATCTAAAGGGAGATTTAACTCACTTAGCTGAACAAACGCACAGCAGAGCAGATTGAACGATACGTTTCTTCTGTGTTTTAGGCAGAGTTTTACTGCTATTTCGTTATATGCGGGAATAGTGCTGGAAATGCCTGGAAATGCCTGTTTTGAGATCTCTCCACAGAAAGCGTTTCCAGACTTCCCCTTCAACACACGAGTTTAACTCTGTAAGTTGAATGCACACATTGAAGACCGTTCTGTTAGGTAGCTCCGTTTTGGTTTTAGAAGCAGACAGTTATCCTTACAGCATATACTCCCATTCACTGAGAAATGTCCAAACGCAGCTCTTACCAGAAACGTGTTTCTAACTCCTGAATCAAAAGGGAGATTTAACTCACTTAGCTGAACAAACGCACAGCAGAGCAGATTGAAGGATACGTTTCTTCTGTGTTTTAGGCAGAGTTTTACTTCTATTTCGTTATATGCGGGAATAGTGCTGGAAATGCCTGGAAATGCCTGTTTTGAGATCTCTCCACAGAAAGCGTTTCCGGACTTCCCCTTCAAAACACGAGTTTCACTCTGTAATTTGAATGCACACATTGAAGACCGTTCTGTTAGGTAGCTCCGTTTTGGTTTTAGAAGCAGACAGTTCTCCTTACAGCATATACTCCCATTCACTGAGAAATGTCCAAACGCAGCTCTTACCAGAAACGTGTTTCTAACTCCTGAATCTAAAGGGAGATTTAACTCACTTAGCTGAACAAACGCACAGCAGAGCAGATTGAAGGATACGTTTCTTCTGTGTTTTAGGCAGAGTTTTACTGCTATTTGGTTATATGCGGGAATAGTGCTGGAAATGCCTGGAAATGCCTGTTTTGAGATCTCTCCACAGAAAGCGTTTCCAGACTTCCCCTTCAACACCCGAGTTTAACTCTGTAAGTTGAATACAGACATTGAAGACCGTTCTGTTATGTAGCTCCGTTTTGGTTTTAGAAGCAGACAGTTCTCCTTACAGCATATACTCCCATTCACTCAGAAATGTCCAAATGCAGCCCTTACCAGAAAAGTGTTTCTCACTCCTGAATCTAAAGGGAGATTTAACTCACTTAGCTGAACAAACGCACAGCAGAGCAGATTGAAGGATACGTTTCTTCTGTGTTTTAGGCAGAGTTTTACTGCTATTTCGTTATATGCAGAAATAGTGCTGGAAATGCCTGGAAATCCCTGTTTTGAGATCTCTCCACAGAAAGCGTTTCCAGACTTCCCCTTCAACACACGAGTTTAACTCTGTAAGTTGAATGCACACATTGAAGACCGTTCTGTTAGGTAGCTCCGTTTCGGTTTTAGAAGCAGACAGTTCTCCTTACAGCATATACTCCCATTCACTGAGAAATGTCCAAACGCAGCACTTACCAGAAACGTGTTTCTAACTCATGAATCTAAAGGGAGATTTAACTCACTTTGCTGAACAAACGCACAGCAGAGCAGATTGAAGGATACGTTTCTTCTGTGTTTTATGCAGAGTTTTACTGCTATTTCGTTATATGCGGGAATAGTGCTGGAAATGCCTGTTTTGAGATCTCTCCACAGAAAGCGTTTCCAGACTTCCCCTTCAACACACGAGTTTAACTCTGTAAGTTGAATGCACACATTGAAGACCGTTCTGTTAGGTTGCTCCGTTTTGGTTTTAGAAGCAGACAGTTCTCCTTACAGCATATACTCCCATTCACTGAGAAATGTCCAAACGCAGCTCTTACCAGAAACGTGTTTCTAACTCATGAATCTAAAGGGAGATTTAACTCAATTAGCTGAACAAAAGCACAGCAGAGCAGATTGAAGGATACCTTTCTTCTGTGTTTTAGGCAGAGTTTTACTGCTATTTCGTTATATGCGGGAATAGTGCTGAAAATGCCTGGAAATGCCTGTTTTGAGATCTCTCCACAGAAAGCGTTTCCAGACTTCCCCTTCAACACACGAGTTTAACTCTGTAATTTGAATGCACACATTGAAGACCGTTCTGTTAGGTAGCTCCGTTTTGGTTTTAGAAGCAGACAGTTCTCCTTACAGCATATACTCCCATTCACTGAGAAATGTCCAAACGCAGCTCTTACCAGAAACGTGTTTCTAACTCCTGAATCTAAAGGGAGATTTAACTCACTTAGCTGAACAAACGCACAGCAGAGCAGATTGAAGGATACGTTTCTTCTGTGTTTTAGGCAGAGTTTTACTGCTATTTCGTTACATGCGGGAATAGTGCTGGAAATGCCTGGAAATGCCTGTTTTGAGATCTCTCCACAGAAAGCGTTTCCAGACTTCCCCTTCAACACACAAGTTTAACTCTGTAAGTTGAATGCACACATTGAAGACCGTTCTGTTAGGTAGCTCCGTTTTGGTTTTAGAAGCAGACAGTTCTCCTTACAGCATATACTCCCATTCACTCAGAAATGTCCAAATGCAGCCCTTACCAGAAACGTGTTTCTCACTCCTGAATCTAAAGGGAGATTTAACTCACTTATCTGAACAAACGCACAGCAGAGCAGATTGAAGGATACGTTTCTTCTGTGTTTTAGGCAGAGTTTTACTGCTATTTCGTTATATGCGGGAATAGTGCTGGAAATGCCTGTTTTGAGATCTCTCCACAGAAAGGGTTTCCAGACTTCCCCTTTAACACACTAGTTTAACGCTGTAAGTTGAATGCACACATTGAAGTCCGTTCTGTTAGGTAGCTCCGTTTTGGTTTTAGAAGAAGACAGCTCTCCTTACAGCATATACTCCCATTCACTGAGAATTGTCCAAACGCAGCTCTTACCAGAAACGTGTTTCTAACTCCTGAATCTAAAGGGAGATTTAACTCACTTAGCTGAACAAACGCACAGCAGAGCAGATTGAACGATACGTTTCTTCTGTGTTTTAGGCAGAGTTTTACTGCTATTTCGTTATATGCGGGAATAGTGCTGGAAATGCCTGGAAATGCCTGTTTTGAGATCTCTCCACAGAAAGCGTTTCCAGACTTCCCCTTCAACACACGAGTTTAACTCTGTAAGTTGAATGCACACATTGAAGACCGTTCTGTTAGGTAGCTCCGTTTTGGTTTTAGAAGCAGACAGTTATCCTTACAGCATATACTCCCATTCACTGAGAAATGTCCAAACGCAGCTCTTACCAGAAACGTGTTTCTAACTCCTGAATCAAAAGGGAGATTTAACTCACTTAGCTGAACAAACGCACAGCAGAGCAGATTGAAGGATACGTTTCTTCTGTGTTTTAGGCAGAGTTTTACTTCTATTTCGTTATATGCGGGAATAGTGCTGGAAATGCCTGGAAATGCCTGTTTTGAGATCTCTCCACAGAAAGCGTTTCCGGACTTCCCCTTCAAAACACGAGTTTAACTCTGTAATTTGAATGCACACATTGAAGACCGTTCTGTTAGGTAGCTCCGTTTTGGTTTTAGAAGCAGACAGTTCTCCTTACAGCATATACTCCCATTCACTGAGAAATGTCCAAACGCAGCTCTTACCAGAAACGTGTTTCTAACTCCTGAATCTAAAGGGAGATTTAACTCACTTAGCTGAACAAACGCACAGCAGAGCAGGTTGAAGGATACGTTTCTTCTGTGTTTTAGGCAGAGTTTTACTGCTATTTCATTATATGCGGGAATAGTGCTGGAAATGCCTGTTTTGAGATCTCTCCTCAGAAAGCGTTTCCAGACTTCCCTTTCAACACACTAGTTTAACGCTGTAAGTTGAATGCACACATTGAAGTCCGTTCTGTTAGGTAGCCCCGTTTTGGTTTTAGAAGAAGACAGCTCTCCTTACAGCATATACTCCCATTCACTGAGAATTGTCCAAACGCAGCTCTTACCAGAAACGTGTTTCTAACTCCTGAATCTAAAGGGAGATTTAACTCACTTAGCTGAACAAACGCACAGCAGAGCAGATTGAAGGATACGTTTCTTCTGTGTTTTAGGCAGAGTTTTACTGCTATTTCGTTATGTGCGGGAATAGTGCTGGAAATGCCTGCTTTGAGATCTCTCCACAGAAAGCGTTTCCAGACTTCCCCTTCAACACACGAGTTTAACTCTGTAAGTTGAATGCACACATTGAAGACCGTTCTGTTAGGTAGCTCCGTTTTGGTTTTAGAAGCAGACAGTTCTCCTTACAGCATGTACTCCCATTCACTGAGAAATGTCTAAACGCAGCTCTTACCAGAAACGTGTTTCTAACTCCTGAATCTAAACGGAGATTTAACTCACTTAGGTGAACAAACGCACTGCAGAGCAGATTGAAGGATACGTTTCTTCTGTGTTTTAGGCAGAGTTTTACTGCTATTTCGTTATATGCGGGAATAGTGCTGGAAATGCGTTTTGAGATCTCTCCACAGAAAGCGTTTCCAGACTTCCCCTTCAACACACGAGTTTAACTCTGTAAGTTGAATGCACACATTGAAGACCGTTCTGCTACGTAGCTCCGTTTTGGTTTTAGAAGCAGACAGTTCTCTTTACAGCATATAATCCCATTCACTGAGAAATGTCCAAACGCAGCTCTTACCAGAAACGTGTTTCTAACTCCTGAATCTAAAGGGAGATTTAACTCACTTAGCTGAACAAACGCACAGCAGAGCAGATTTAAGGATACGTTTCTTCTGTGTTTTAGGCAGAGTTTTACTGCTATTTCGTTATATGCGGGAATAGTGCTGGAAATGCCTGGAAATGCCTGTTTTGAGATCTCTCCAGAGAAAGCGTTTCCAGACTTCCCCTTCAACACACAAGATTAACTCTGTAAGTTGAATGCACACATTGAAGACCGTTCTGTTAGGTAGCTCCGTTTTGGTTTTAGAAGCAGACAGTTCTCCTTACAGCATATACTCCCATTCACTGAGAAATGTCCAAATGCAGCTCTTACCAGAAACGTGTTTCTAACTCCTGAATCTAAACGGAGATTTAACTCACTTAGCTGAACAAACGCACAGCAGAGCAGATTGAAGGATACGTTTCTTCTGTGTTTTAGGCAGAGTTTTACTGCTATTTCGTTATATGCGGGAATAGTGCTGGAAATGCCTGTTTTGAGATCTCTCCACAGAAAGCGTTTCCAGACTTCCCGTTCAACACACGAGTTTAACTCTGTAAGTTGAATGGACACATTGAAGACCGTTCTGCTACGTAGCTCCGTTTTGGTTTTAGAAGCAGACAGTTCTATTTACAGCATATACTCCCATTAACTGAGAAATGTCCAAACGCAGCTCTTACCAGAAACGTGTTTCTAACTCCTGAATCTAAAGGGAGATTTAACTCACTTAGCTGAACAAACGCACAGCAGAGCAGATTTAAGGATACGTTTCTTCTGTGTTTTAGGCAGAGTTTTACTGCTATTTCGTTATATGCGGGAATAGTGCTGGAAATGCCTGGAAATGCCTGTTTTGAGATCTCTCCACAGAAAGCGTTTCCAGACTTCCCCTTCAACACACAAGTTTAACACTGTAAGTTGAATGCACACATTGAAGACCGTTCTGTTAGGTAGCTCCGTTTTGGTTTTAGAAGCAGACAGTTCTCCTTACAGCATATACTCCCATTCAGTCAGAAATGTCCAAATGCAGCCCTTACCAGAAACGTGTTTCTCACTCCTGAATCTAAAGGGAGATTTAACTCACTTATCTGAACAAACGCACAGCAGAGCAGATTGAAGGATACGTTTCTTCTGTGTTTTAGGCAGAGTTTTACTGCTATTTCGTTATATGCAGGAATAGTGCTGGAAATGCCTGGAAATGCCTGTTTTGAGATCTCTCCACAGAAAGCGTTTCCAGACTTCCCCTTCAACACACGAGTTTAACTCTGTAAGTTGAATGCACACATTGAAGACCGTTCTGTTAAGTAGCTCCGTTTTGGTTTTAGAAGCAGACTGTTCTCTTTACAGCATATACTCCCATTCACTGAGAAATGTCCAAACGCAGCCCTTACCAGAAACGTGTTTCTCACTCCTGAATCTAAAGGGAGATTTAACTCACTGAGCTGAACAAACGCACAGCAGAGCAGATTGAAGGATATGTTTCTTCTGTGTTTTAGGCAGAGTTTTACTGCTATTTCGTTATATGCGGGAATAGTGCTGGAAATGCCTTTAAATGCCTGTTTTGAGATCTCTCCACAGAAAGCGTTTCCAGACTTCCCCTTCAAAAATCGAGTTTAACTCTGTAAGTTGAATGCACACATTGAAGACCGTTCTGTTAGGTAGCTCCGTTTTGGTTTTAGAAGCAGACAGTTCTCCTTAGAGCATATACTCCAATTCACTGAGAAATGTCCAAACGCAGCTCTTACAAGAAACGTGTTTCTAACTCCTGAATCTAAAGGGAGATTTAACTCACTTAGCTGAACAAACGCACAGCAGAGCAGATTGAAGGATACGTTTCTTCTGTGTTTTAGGCAGAGTTTTACTGCTATTTCGTTATATGCCGGAATAGTGCTGGAAATGCCTGTTTTGAGATCTCTCCATAGAAAGCTTTTCCAGACTTTCCCTTCAACACACTAGTTTAACGCTGTAAGTTGAATGCACACATTGAAGTCCGTTCTGTTAGGTAGCTCCGTTTTGGTTTTAGAAGAAGACAGCTCTCCTTACAGCATATACTCCCATTCACTGAGAATTGTCCAAACGCATCTCTTACCAGAAACGTGTTTCTAACTCCTGAATCTAAAGGGAGATTTAACTCACTTAGCTGAACAAACGCACAGCAGAGCAGATTGAACGATACGTTTCTTCTGTGTTTTAGCCAGAGTTTTACTGCTATTTCGTTATATGCGGGAATAGTGCTGGAAATGCCTGGAAATGCCTGTTTTGAGATCTCTCCACAGAAAGCGTTTCCAGACTTCCCCTTCAACACACGAGTTTAACTCTGTATGTTGAATGCACACATTGAAGACCGTTCTGTTAGGTAGCTCCGTTTTGGTTTTAGAAGCAGACAGTTCTCCTTACAGCATATACTCCCATTCACTGAGAAATGTCCAAACGCAGCTCTTACCAGAAACGTGTTTCTATCTCCTGAATCAAAAGGGAGATTTAACTCACTTAGCTGAACAAACGCACAGCAGAGCAGATTGAAGGATACGTTTCTTCTCTGTTTTAGGCAGAGTTTTACTTCTATTTCGTTATATGCGGGAATAGTGCTGGAAATGCCTGGAAATGCCTGTTTTGAGATCTCTCCACAGAAAGCGTTTCCAGACTTCCCCTTCAACAATCGAGTTTAACTCTGTAAGTTGAATGCACACATTGAAGACCGTTCTGTTAGGTAGCTCCGTTTTGGTTTTAGAAGCAGACAGTTCTCCTTAGAGCATATACTCCCATTCACTGAGAAATGTCCAAACGCAGCTCTTACAAGAAACGTGTTTCTAACTCCTGAATCTAAAGGGAGATTTAACTCACTTAGCTGAACAAACGCACAGCAGAGCAGATTGAAGGATACGTTTCTTCTATGTTTTAGGCAGAGTTTTACTGCTATTTCGTTATATGCGGGAATAGTGCTGGAAATGCCTGTTTTGAGATCTCTCCTCAGAAAGCGTTTCCAGACTTCCCCTTCAACACACTAGTTTAACGCTGTTAGTTGAATGCACACATTGAAGTCCGTTCTGTTAGGTAGCCCCGTTTTGGTTTTAGAAGAAGACAGCCCTCCTTACAGCATATACTCCCATTCACTGAGAATTGTCCAAACGCAGCTCTTACCAGAAACGTGTTTCTAACTCCTGAATCTAAAGGGAGATTTAACTCACTTAGCTGAACAAACGCACAGCAGAGCAGATTGAAGGATACGTTTCTTCTGTGTTTTAGGCAGAGTTTTACTGCTATTTCGTTATATGCGGGAATAGTGCTGGAAATGCCTTTTGAGATCTCTCCACAGAAAGCGTTTCCAGACATCCCCTTCAACACACGAGTTTAACTCTGTAAGTTGAATGCACACATTGAAGACCGTTCTGCTACGTAGCTCCGTTTTGGTTTTAGAAGCAGACAGTTCTCCTTACAGCATATACTCCCATTCACTGAGAAATGTCCAAACGCAGCTCTTACCAGAAACGTGTTTCTAACTCCTGAATCTAAACGGAGATTTAACTCACTTAGGTGAACAAACGCAGAGTAGAGCAGATTGCAGGATACGTTTCTTCTGTGTTTTAGGCAGAATTTTACTGCTATTTCGTTATATGCGGGAATAGTGCTGGAAATGCGTTTTGAGATCTCTCCACAGAAAGCGTTTCCAGACTTCCCCTTCAACACACGAGTTTAACTCTGTAAGTTGAATGCACACATTGAAGACCGTTCAGCTACGTAGCTCCGTTTTGGTTTTAGAAGCAGACAGTTCTCTTTACAGCATATACTCCCATTCACTGAGAAATGTCCAAACGCAGCTCTTACCAGAGACGTGTTTCTAACTCCTGAATCTAAAGGGAGATTTAACTCACTTAGCTGAACAAACGCACAGCAGAGCAGATTTAAGGATACGTTTCTTCTGTGTTTTAGGCAGAGTTTTACTGCTATTTCGTTATATGCGGGAATAGTGCTGGAAATGCCTGGAAATGCCTGTTTTGAGATCTCTCCACAGAAAGCGTTTCCAGACTTCCCCTTCAACACACGAGTTTAACTCTGTAAGTTGAATGCACACATTGAAGACCGTTCTGTTAGGTAGCTCCGTTTTGGTTTTAGAAGCAGACAGTTCTCCTTACAGCATATACTCCCATTCACTGAGAAATGTCCAAACGCAGCTCTTACCAGAAACGTGTTTCTAACTCCTGAATCTAAAGGGAGATTTAACTCACTTAGCTGAACAAACGCACAGCAGAGCAGATTGAAGGATACGTTCCTTCTGTGTTTTAGGCAGAGTTTTACTGCTATTTCTTTATATGCAGGGATAGTGCTGGAAATGCCTGGAAATGCCTGTTTTGAGATCTCTCCACAGAAAGCGTTTCCAGACTTCCCCTTCAACACACGAGATTAACTCTGTAAGTTGAATGCACACATTGAAGACCGTTCTGTTAGGTAGCTCCGTTTTGGTTTTAGAAGCAAACAGTTCTCCTTACAGCATATACTCCCATTCACTGAGAAATGTCCAAACGCAGCTCTTACCAGAAACGTGTTTCTAACTCCTGAATCTAAAGGGAGATTTAACTCACTTAGCTGAACAAACGCACAGCAGAGCAGATTGAAGGATACGTTTCTTCTGTGTTTTAGGCAGAGTTTTACTGCTATTTCGTTATATGCGGGAATAGTGCTGGAAATGCCTGGAAATGCCTGTTTTGAGATCTCTCCACAGAAAGCGTTTCCAGACTTCCCCTTCAACACACGAGTTTAACTCTGTAAGTTGAATGCACACATTGAAGACCGTTCTGTTAGGTAGCTCCGTTTTGGTTTTAGAAGCAGACAGTTCTCCTTACAGCATATACCCCCATTCACTGAGAATTGTCCAACCGCAGCTCTTACCAGAAACGTGTTTCTAACTCCTGAAGCTAAAGGGAGATTTAACTCACTTAGCTGAACACACGCACAGCAGAGCAGATTGAAGGATACGTTTCTTCTGTGTTTTAGGCAGAGTTTTACTGCTATTTCGTTATATGCGGGAATAGTGCTGGAAAGGCCTGTTTTGAGATCTCTCCACAGAAAGCGTTTCCAGACTTCCCCTTCAACACACGAGTTTAACTCTGTAAGTTGAATGCACACATTGAAGACCGTTCTGTTAGGTAGCTCCGTTTTGGTTTTAGAAGCAGACAGATCTCCTTACAGCATATACTCCCATTCACTGAGAAATGTCCAAACGCAGCTCTTACCAGAAACGTGTTTCTAACTCCTGAATCTAAAGGGAGATTTAACTCACTTAGCTGAACAAACGCACAGCAGAGCAGATTGAAGGATACGTGTCTTCTGTGTTTTAGGCAGAGTTTTACTGCTGTTTCGTTATATGCGGGAATAGTGCTGGAAATGCCTGGAAATGCCTGTTTTGAGATCTCTCCACAGAAAGCGTTTCCAGACTTCCCCTTCAACACACGAGTTTAAATCTGTAAGTTGAATGCACACATTGAAGACCGTTCTGTTAGGTAGCTCCGTTTTGGTTTTAGAAGCAGACAGTTCTCCTTACAGCATATACTCCCATTCACTGAGAAATGTCCAAACGCAGCTCTTACCAGAAACGTGTTTCTATCTCCTGAATCAAAAGGGAGATTTAACTCACTTAGCTGAACAAACGCACAGCAGGGCAGATTGAAGGATACGTTTCTTTTGTGTTTTCGGCAGAGTTTTACTTCTATTTCGTTATATGCGGGAATAGTGCTGGAAATGCCTGGAAATGCCTGTTTTGAGATCTCTCCACAGAAAGCGTTTCCAGACTTCCCCTTCAACACACGAGTTTAACTCTGTAATTTGAATGCACACATTGAAGACCGTACTGTTAGGTAGCTCCTTTTTGGTTTTAGAAGCAGACAGTTCTCCTTACAGCATATACTCCCATTCACTGAGAAATGTCCAAACGCAGCTATTACCAGAAACGTGTTTCTATCTCCTGAATCAAAAGGGAGATTTAACTCACTTAGCTGAACAAACGCACAGCAGAGCAGATTGAAGGATACGTTTCTTCTGTGTTTTAGGCAGAGTTTTACTTCTATTTCGTTATATGCGGGAATAGTGCTGGAAATGCCTGGAAATGCCTGTTTTGAGATCTCTCCACAGAAAGCGTTTCCAGACTTCCCCTTCAACACACGAGTTTAACTCTGTAATTTGAATGCACACATTGAAGACCGTTCTGTTAGGTAGCTCCGTTTTGGTTTTAGAAGCAGACAGTTCTCCTTACAGCATATACTCCCATTCACTGAGAAATGTCCAAACGCAGCTCTTACCAGAAACGTGTTTCTAACTCCTGAATCTAAAGGGAGATTTAACTCTCTTAGCTGAACAAACGCACAGCAGAGCAGATTGAAGGATACGTTTCTTCTGTGTTTTAGGCAGAGTTTTACTGCTATTTCGTTATATGCGGGAATAGTGCTGGAAATGCCTGTTTTGAGATCTCTCCACAGAAAGCGTTTCCAGACTTATCCTTCAACACACGAGTTTAACTCTGTAAGTTGAATGCACACATTGAAGACCGTTCTGTTATGTAGCTCCGTTTTGGTTTTAGAAGCAGACAGTTCTCCTTACAGCATATACTCCCATTCACTGAGAAATGTGCAAACGAAGCCCTTACCAGAAACGTGTTTCTAACTCCTGAATCTACAGGGAGATTTAACTCACTGAGCTGAACAAAGGCACAGCAGAGCAGATTGAAGGATACGTTTCTTCTGTGTTTTAGGTAGAGTTTTACTGCTATTTCGTTATATGCGAGAATAGTGCTGGAAATGCCTGTTTTGAGATCCCTCCACAGAAAGCGTTTCCAGAGTTCCCCTTCAACACACGAGTTTAACTCTGTAAGTTGAATGCACCCATTGAAGACCGTTCTGTTAGGTAGCTCCGTTTTGGTTTTAGAAGCAGACAGTTCTCCTTACAGCATATACCCCCATTCACTGAGAATTGTCCAAACGCAGCTCTTACCAGAAACGTGTTTCTAACTCCTGAAGCTAAAGGGAGATTTAACTCACTTAGCTGAACACACGCACAGCACAGCAGATTGAAGGATACGTTTCTTCTGTGTTTTAGGCAGAGTTTTACTGCTATTTCGTTATATGCGGGAATAGTGCTGGAAAGGCCTGTTTTGAGATCTTTCCACAGAAAGCGTTTCCAGACTTCCCCTTCAACAAACGAGTTTAACTCTGTAAGTTGAATGCACACATTGAAGACCGTTCTGTTAGGTAGCTCCGTTTTGGTTTTAGAAGCAGACAGATCTCCTTACAGCATATACTCCCATTCACTGAGAAATGTCCAAACGCAGCTCTTTCCAGAAACGTGTTTCTAACTCCTGAATCTAAAGGGAGATTTAACTCACTTAGCTGAACAAACGCATAGCAGAGCATATTGAAGGATACGTGTCTTCTGTGTTTTAGGCAGAGTTTTCCTGCTGTTTCGTTATATGCGGGAATAGTGCTGGAAATGCCTGGAAATGCCTGTTTTGAGATCTCTCCACAGAAAGCGTTTCCAGACTTCCCCTTCAACACCCGAGTTTAACTCTGTAAGTTGAATGCACACATTGAAGACCGTTCTGTTAGGTAGCTCCGTTTTGGTTTTAGAAGCAGACAGTTCTCCTTACAGCATATACTCCCATTCACTGAGAAATGTCCAAACGCAGCTCTTACCAGAAACGTGTTTCTATCTCCTGAATCAAAAGGGAGATTTAACTCACTTACCTGAACAAACGCACAGCAGGGCAGATTGAAGGATACGTTTCTTTTGTGTTTTAGGCAGAGTTTTACTTCTATTTCGTTATATGCGGGAATAGTGCTGGAAATGCCTGGAAATGCCTGTTTTGAGATCTCTCCACAGAAAGCGTTTACAGACTTCCCCTTCAACACACGAGTTTAACTCTGTAATTTGAATGCACACATTGAAGACCGTTCTGTTAGGTAGCTCCGTTTTGGTTTTAGAAGCAGACAGTTCTCCTTACAGCATATACTCCCATTCACTGAGAAATGTCCAAACGCAGCTCTTACCAGAAACGTGTTTCTAACTCCTGAATCTAAAGGGAGATTTAACTCACTTAGCTGAACAAACGCACAGTAGAGCAGATTGAAGGATACGTTTCTTCTGTGTTTTAGGCAGAGTTTTACTGCTATTTCGTTATATGCGGGATTAGTGCTGGAAATGCCTGTTTTGAGATCTCTCCACAGAAAGCGTTTCCAGACTTCCCCTTCAACACACGAGTTTAACTCTGTAAGTTGAATGCACACATTGAAGACCGTTCTGTTAGGTAGCTCCGTTTTGGTTTTAGAAGCAGACAGTTCTCCTTACAGCATATACTCCCATTCACTGAGAAATGTCCAAACGCAGCTCTTACCAGAAACGTGTTTCTAACTCCTGAATCTAAAGGGAGATTTAACTCACTTAGCTGATCAAACGCACAGCAGAGCAGATTGAAGGATACGTGTCTTCTGTGTTAAAGGCAGAGTTTTACTGCTATTTCGTTATATGCGGGAATAGTGCTGGAAATGCCTGGAAATACCTGTTTTGAGATCTCTCCACAGAAAGCGTTTCCAGACTTCCTCTTCAACACACGAGTTTAACTCTGTAAGTTGAATGCACACATTGAAGACCGTTCTGTTAGGTAGCTCCGTTTTGGTTTTAGAAGCAGACAGTTCTCCTTACAGCATATACTCCCATTCACTGAGAAATGTCCAAATGCAGCTCTTACCAGAAACGTGTTTCTAACTCCTGAATCTAAAGGGAGATTTAACTCACTTAGCTGAACAAACGCACAGCAGAGCAGATTGAAGGATTCGTTTCTTCTGTGTTTTAGGCAGAGTTTTACTGCTATTTCGTTATATGCGGGAATAGTGCTGGAAATGCCTGTTTTGAGATCTCTCCACAGAAAGTGTTTCCAGACTTCCCCCTCAACACACGAGTTTAACTCTGTAAGTTGAATGCACACATTGAAGACCGTTCTGTTAGGTAGCTCCGTTTTGGTTTTAGAAGCAGACAGTTCTCCTTACAGCATATACTCCCATTCACTGAGAAATGTCCAAACGCAGCTCTTACCAGAAACGTGTTTCTATCTCCTGAATCAAAAGGGAGATTTAACTCACTTAGCTGAACAAACGCACAGCAGAGCAGATTGAAGGATACGTTTCTTCTGTGTTTTAGGCAGAGTTTTACTTCTATTTCGTTATATGCGGGAATAGTCCTGGAAATGCCTGGAAATGCCTGTTTTGAGATCTCTCCACAGAAAGCGTTTCCAGACTTCCCCTTCAACACACGAGTTTAACTCTGTAATTTGAATGCACACATTGAAGACCGTTCGGTTAGGTAGCTCCGTTTTGGTTTTAGAAGCAGACAGTTCTCCTTACAGCATATACTCCCATTCACTGAGAAATGTCCAAACGCAGCTCTTACCAGAAACGTGTTTCTAACTCCTGAATCTAAAGGGAGATTTAACTCACTTAGCTGAATAAACGCACAGCAGAGCAGATTGAAGGATACGTTTCTTCTGTGTTTTAAGCAGAGTTTTACTGCTATTTCGTTATATGCGGGATTAGTGCTGGAAATGCCTGGAAATGCCTGTTTTGAGATCTATCCACAGAAAGCGTTTCCAGACTTCCCCTTCAACACACAACTTTAACTCTGTAAGTTGAATGCACACATTGAAGACCGTTCTGTTAGGTAGCTCCGTTTTGGTTTTAGAAGCAGACAGTTCTCCTTACAGCATATACTCCCATTCACTCAGAAATGTCCAAATGCAGCCCTTACCAGAAACGTGTTTCTCACTCCTGAATCTAAAGGGAGATTCAACTCACTTATCTGAACAAATGCACAGCAGAGCAGATTGAAGGATACGTTTCTTCTGTGTTTTAGGCAGAGTTTTACTGCTATTTCGTTATATGCGGGAATAGTGCTGGAAATGCCTGGAAATGCCTGTTTTGAGATCTCTCCACAGAAAGCGTTTCCAGACTTCCCCTTCAACACACGAGTTTAACTCTGTAAGTTGAATGCACACATTGAAGACCGTTCTGTTAGGTAGCTCCGTTTTGGTTTTAGAAGCAGACAGTTCTCCTTACAGCATATACTCCCATTCACTGAGAAATGTCCAAACGCAGCCCTTACCAGAAACGTTTTTCTCACTCCTGAATCTAAAGGGAGATTTAACTCACTGAGCTGAACAAACGCACAGCAGAGCAGATTGAAGGATATGTTTCTTCTGTGTTTTAGGCAGAGTTTTACTGCTATTTCGTTATATGCGGGAATAGTGCTGGAAATGCCTGGAAATGCCTGTTTTGAGATCTCTCCACAGAAAGCGTTTCCAGACTTCCCCTTCAAAAATCGAGTTTAACTCTGTAAGTTGAATGCACACATTGAAGACCGTTCTGTTAGGTAGCTCCGTTTTGGTTTTAGAAGCAGACAGTTCTCCTTAGAGCATATACTCCAATTCACTGAGAAATGTCCAAACGCAGCTCTTACAAGAAACGTGTTTCTAAATCCTGAATCTAAAGGGAGATTTAACTCACTTAGCTGAACAAACGCACAGCAGAGCAGATTGAAGGATGCGTTTCTTCTGTGTTTTAGGCAGAGTTTTACTGCTATTTCGTTATATGCCGGAATAGTGCTGGAAATGCCTGTTTTGTGATCTCTCCATAGAAAGCTTTTCCAGACTTTCCCTTCAACACACTAGTTTAACGCTGTAAGTTGAATGCACAGATTGAAGTCCGTTCTGTTAGGTAGCTCCGTTTTGGTTTTAGAAGAAGACAGCTCTCCTTACAGCATATACTCCCATTCACTGAGAATTGTCCAAACGCATCTCTTACCAGAAACGTGTTTCTAACTCCTGAATCTAAAGGGAGATTTAACTCACTTAGCTGAACAAACGCACAGCAGAGCAGATTGAACGATACGTTTCTTCTGTGTTTTAGCCAGAGTTTTACTGCTATTTCGTTATATGCGGGAATAGTGCTGGAAATGCCTGGAAATGCCTGTTTTGAGATCTCTCCACAGAAAGCGTTTCCAGACTTCCCCTTCAACACACGAGTTTAACTCTGTATGTTGAATGCACACATTGAAGACCGTTCTGTTAGGTAGCTCCGTTTTGGTTTTAGAAGCAGACAGTTCTCCTTACAGCATATACTCCCATTCACTGAGAAATGTCCAAACGCAGCTCTTACCAGAAACGTGTTTCTATCTCCTGAATCAAAAGGGAGATTTAACTCACTTAGCTGAACAAACGCACAGCAGAGCAGATTGAAGGATACGTTTCTTCTCTGTTTTAGGCAGAGTTTTACTTCTATTTCGTTATATGCGGGAATAGTGCTGGAAATGCCTGGAAATGCCTGTTTTGAGATCTCTCCACAGAAAGCGTTTCCAGACTTCCCCTTCAACAATCGAGTTTAACTCTGTAAGTTGAATGCACACATTGAAGACCGTTCTGTTAGGTAGCTCCGTTTTGGTTTTAGAAGCAGACAGTTCTCCTTAGAGCATATACTCCCATTCACTGAGAAATGTCCAAACGCAGCTCTTACAAGAAACGTGTTTCTAACTCCTGAATCTAAAGGGAGATTTAACTCACTTAGCTGAACAAACGCACAGCAGAGCAGATTGAAGGATACGTTTCTTCTATGTTTTAGGCAGAGTTTTACTGCTATTTCGTTATATGCGGGAATAGTGCTGGAAATGCCTGTTTTGAGATCTCTCCTCAGAAAGCGTTTCCAGACTTCCCCTTCAACACACTAGTTTAACGCTGTTAGTTGAATGCACACATTGAAGTCCGTTCTGTTAGGTAGCCCCGTTTTGGTTTTAGAAGAAGACAGCCCTCCTTACAGCATATACTCCCATTCACTGAGAATTGTCCAAACGCAGCTCTTACCAGAAACGTGTTTCTAACTCCTGAATCTAAAGGGAGATTTAACTCACTTAGCTGAACAAACGCACAGCAGAGCAGATTGAAGGATACGTTTCTTCTGTGTTTTAGGCAGAGTTTTACTGCTATTTCGTTATATGCGGGAATAGTGCTGGAAATGCCTTTTGAGATCTCTCCACAGAAAGCGTTTCCAGACATCCCCTTCAACACACGAGTTTAACTCTGTAAGTTGAATGCACACATTGAAGACCGTTCTGCTACGTAGCTCCGTTTTGGTTTTAGAAGCAGACAGTTCTCCTTACAGCATATACTCCCATTCACTGAGAAATGTCCAAACGCAGCTCTTACCAGAAACGTGTTTCTAACTCCTGAATCTAAACGGAGATTTAACTCACTTAGGTGAACAAACGCAGAGTAGAGCAGATTGAAGGATACGTTTCTTCTGTGTTTTAGGCAGAATTTTACTGCTATTTCGTTATATGCGGGAATAGTGCTGGAAATGCGTTTTGAGATCTCTCCACAGAAAGCGTTTCCAGACTTCCCCTTCAACACACGAGTTTAACTCTGTAAGTTGAATGCACACATTGAAGACCGTTCAGCTACCTAGCTCCGTTTTGGTTTTAGAAGCAGACAGTTCTCTTTACAGCATATACTCCCATTCACTGAGAAATGTCCAAACGCAGCTCTTACCAGAGACGTGTTTCTAACTCCTGAATCTAAAGGGAGATTTAACTCACTTAGCTGAACAAACGCACAGCAGAGCAGATTTAAGGATACGTTTCTTCTGTGTTTTAGGCAGAGTTTTACTGCTATTTCGTTATATGCGGGAATAGTGCTGGAAATGCCTGGAAATGCCTGTTTTGAGATCTCTCCACAGAAAGCGTTTCCAGACTTCCCCTTCAACACACGAGTTTAACTCTGTAAGTTGAATGCACACATTGAAGACCGTTCTGTTAGGTAGCTCCGTTTTGGTTTTAGAAGCAGACAGTTCTCCTTACAGCATATACCCCCATTCACTGAGAATTGTCCAACCGCAGCTCTTACCAGAAACGTGTTTCTAACTCCTGAAGCTAAAGGGGGATTTAACTCACTTAGCTGAACACACGCACAGCAGAGCAGATTGAAGGATACGTTTCTTCTGTGTTTTAGGCAGAGTTTTACTGCTATTTCGTTATATGCGGGAATAGTGCTGGAAAGGCCTGTTTTGAGATCTCTCCACAGAAAGCGTTTCCAGACTTCCCCTTCAACACACGAGTTTAACTCTGTAAGTTGAATGCACACATTGAAGACCGTTCTGTTAGGTAGCTCCGTTTTGGTTTTAGAAGCAGACAGATCTCCTTACAGCATATACTCCCATTCACTGAGAAATGTCCAAACGCAGCTCTTACCAGAAACGTGTTTCTAACTCCTGAATCTAAAGGGAGATTTAACTCACTTAGCTGAACAAACGCACAGCAGAGCAGATTGAAGGATACGTTTCTTCTGTGTTTTAGGCAGAGTTTTACTGCTATTTCGTTATATGCGGGAAAAGTGCTGGAAATGCCTGTTTTGAGATCTCTCCGCAGAAAGCGTTTCCAGACTTCCCCTTCAACAAACGAGTTTAAATCTGTAAGTTGAATGCACACATTGAAGACCGTTCTGTTAGGTAGCTCCGTTTTGGTTTTAGAAGCAGACAGTTCTCCTTACAGCATATACTCCCATTCACTGAGAAATGTCCAAACGCAGCTCTTACCAGAAACGTGTTTCTAACTCCTGAATCTAAAGGGAGATTTAACTCACTTAGCTGAACAAACGCACAGCAGAGCAGATTGAAGGATACGTTTCTTCTGTGTTAAAGGCAGAGTTTTACTGCTATTTCGTTATATGCGGGAATAGTGCTGGAAATGCCTGTTTTGAGATCTCTCCACAGAAAGCGTTTCCAGACTTTTCCTTCAACACACGAGTTTAACTCTGTAAGTTGAATGCACACATTGAAGACCGTTCTGTTAGGTAGCTCCGTTTTGGTTTTAGAAGCAGACAGTTCTCCTTACAGCATATACTCCCATTCACTGAGAAATGTCCAAACGCAGCTCTTACCAGAAACGTGTTTCTAACTCCTGAATCTAAAGGGAGATTTAACTCACTTAGCTGAACAAACGCACAGCAGAGCAGATTGAAGGATACGTGTCTTCTGTGTTTTAGGCAGAGTTTTACTGCTGTTTCGTTATATGCGGGAATAGTGCTGGAAATGCCTGGAAATGCCTGTTTTGAGATCTCTCCACAGAAAGCGTTTCCAGACTTCCCCTTCAACACACGAGTTTAACTCTGTAAGTTGAATGCACACATTGAAGACCGTTCTGTTAGGTAGCTCCGTTTTGGTTTTAGAAGCAGACAGTTCTCCTTACAGCATATACTCCCATTCACTGAGAAATGTCCAAACGCAGCTCTTACCAGAAACGTGTTTCTATCTCCTGAATCAAAAGGGAGATTTAACTCACTTAGCTGAACAAACGCACAGCAGGGCAGATTGAAGGATACGTTTCTTTTGTGTTTTAGGCAGAGTTTTACTTCTATTTCGTTATATGCGGGAATAGTGCTGGAAATGCCTGGAAATGCCTGTTTTGAGATCTCTCCACAGAAAGCGTTTCCAGACTTCCCCTTCAACACACGAATTTAACTCTGTAATTTGAATGCACACATTGAAGACCGTTCTGTTAGGTAGCTCCGTTTTGGTTTTAGAAGCAGACAGTTCTCCTTACAGCATATACTCCCATTCACTGAGAAATGTCCAAACGCAGCTCTTACCAGAAACGTGTTTCTAACTCCTGAATCTAAAGGGAGATTTAACTCACTTAGCTGAACAAACGCACAGTAGAGCAGATTGAAGGATACGTTTCTTCTGTGTTTTAGGCAGAGTTTTACTGCTATTTCTTTATATGCGGGAATAGTGCTGGAAATGCCTGTTTTGAGATCTCTCCACAGAAAGCGTTTCAAGACTTCCCCTTCAACACACGAGTTTAACTCTGTAAGTTGAATGCACACATTGAAGACCGTTCTGTTAGGTAGCTCCGTTTTGGTTTTAGAAGCAGACAGTTCTCCTTACAGCATATACTCCCATTCACTGAGAAATGTCCAAATGCAGCTCTTACCAGAAACGTGCTTCTAACTCCTGAATCTAAAGGGAGATTTACCTCACTTAGCTGATCAAACGCACAGCAGAGCAGATTGAAGGATACGTTTCTTCTGTGTTAAAGGCAGAGTTTTACTGCTATTTCGTTATATGCGGGAATAGTGCTGGAAATGCCTGGAAATACCTGTTTTGAGATCTCTCCACAGAAAGCGTTTCCAGACTTCCTCTTCAACACACGAGTTTAACTCTGTAAGTTGAATGCACACATTGAAGACCGTTCTGTTAGGTAGCTCCGTTTTGGTTTTAGAAGCAGACAGTTCTCCTTACAGCATATACTCCCATTCACTGAGAAATGTCCAAATGCAGCTCTTACCAGAAACGTGTTTCTAACTCCTGAATCTAAAGGGAGATTTAACTCACTTAGCTGAACAAACGCACAGCAGAGCAGATTGAAGGATTCGTTTCTTCTGTGTTTTAGGCAGAGTTTTACTGCTATTTCGTTATATGCGGGAATAGTGCTGGAAATGCCTGGAAATGCCTGTTTTGAGATCTCTCCACAGAAAGCGTTTCCAGACTTCCCCTTCAACACACGAGTTTAACTCTGTAAGTTGAATGCACACATTGAAGACCGTTCTGTTAGGTAGCTCCGTTTTGGTTTTAGAAGCAGACAGTTCTCCTTACAGCATATACTCCCATTCACTGAGAAATGTCCAAACGCAGCTCTTACCAGAAACGTGTTTCTATCTCCTGAATCAAAAGGGAGATTTAACTCACTTAGCTGAACAAACGCACAGCAGAGCAGATAGAAGGATACGTTTCTTCTGTGTTTTAGGCAGAGTTTTACTTCTATTTCGTTACATGCGGGAATAGTGCTGGAAATGCCTGGAAATGCCTGTTTTGAAATCTCTCCACAGAAAGCGTTTCCAGACTTCCCCTTCAACACACGAGTTTAGCTCTGTAAGTTGAATGCACACATTGAAGACCGTTCTGTTAGGTAGCTCCGTTTTGGTTTTAGAAGCAGACAGTTCTCCTTACAGCATATACTCCCATTCACTGAGAAATGTCCAAACGCAGCTCTTACCAGAAACGTGTTTCTAACTCCTGAATTTAAAGGGAGTTTTAACTCACTTAGCTGAACAAACGCACAGCATAGCAGATTGAAGGATACGTTTCTTCTGTGTTTTAGGCAGAGTTTTACTGCTATTTCGTTATATGCGGGAATAGTGCTGGAAATGCCTGGAAATGCCTGTTTTGAGATCTCTCCACAGAAAGCGTTTCCAGACTTCCCCTTCAACACACGAGTTTAACTCTGTAAGTTGAATGCACACATTGAAGACCGTTCTGTTAGGTAGCTCCGTTTTGGTTTTAGAAGCAGACAGTTCTCCTTAGAGCATATACTCCCATTCACTGAGAAGTGTAGAAACGCAGCTCTTACCAGAAACGTGTTTCTAACTCCTGAATCTAAAGGGAGATTTAACTCAGTTAGCTGAACAAACGCACAGCAGAGCAGATTGAATTATACGTTTCTTCTGTGTTTTAGGCAGAGTTTTACTGCTATTTCGTTATATGCGGGAATAGTGCTGGAAATGCCTATTTTGAGATCTCTCCAGAGAAAGCGTTTCCAGACTTCCCCTTCAACACACTAGTTTAACTCTGTAAGTTGAATGCACACATTGAAGACCGTTCTGTTAGGTAGCTCCGTTTTCGTTTTAGAAGCAGACAGCTCTCCTTACAGCATATACACCCATTCACTGAGAAACGTCCAAAGGCAGCTCTTACCAGAAACGTGTTTCTAACTCCTGAATCTAAAGGGAGATTTAACTCACTTAGCTGAACAAACGCACAGCAGAGCAGATTGAAGGATACGTTTCTTCTGTGTTTTAGGCAGAGTTTTACTGCTATTTCGTTATATGCGGGAATAGTGCTGGAAATGCCTGGAAATGCCTGTTTTGAGATCTCTCCACAGAAAGCGTTTCCAGACTTCTTCTTCAACACACGAGTTTAACTCTGTAAGTTGAATGCACACATTGAAGACCGTTCTGTTAGGTAGCTCCGTTTTGGTTTTAGAAGCAGACAGTTCTCCTTACAGCATATACTCCCATTCACTGAGAAATGTCCAAACGCAGCTCTTACCAGAAACGTGTTTCTAACTCCTGAATCTAAAGGGAGATTTAACTCACTTAGCTGAACAAACGCACAGCAGAGCAGATTGAAGGATACGTTTCTTCTGTGTTTTAGGCAGAGTTTTACTGCTATTTCGTTATATGCGGGAATAGTGCTGGAAATGCCTGGAAATGCCTGTTTTGAGATCTCTCCACAGAAAGCGTTTCCAGACTTCCCCTTCAACACACAAGTTTAACTCTGTAAGTTGAATGCACACATTGAAGACCGTTCTGTTAGGTAGCTCCGTTTTGGTTTTAGAAGCAGACAGTTCTCCTTACAGCATATACTCCCATTCACTCAGAAATGTCCAAATGCAGCCCTTACCAGAAACGTGTTTCTCACTCCTGAATCTAAAGGGAGATTTAACTCACTTATCTGAACAAACGCACAGCAGAGCAGATTGAAGGATACGTTTCTTCTGTGTTTCAGGCAGAGTTTTACTGCTATTTCGTTATATGCAGGAATAGTGCTGGAAATGCCAGTATTGAGATCTCTCCACAGAAAGCGTTTCCAGACTTCCCCTTCAACACACGAGTTTAACTCTGTAAGTTGAATGCACACATTGAAGACCGTTCTGTTAGGTAGCTCCGTTTTGGTTTTAGAAGCAGACAGTTCTCCTTACAGCATATACTCCCATTCACTGAGAAATGTCCAAACGCAGCTCTTACCAGAAACGTGTTTCTAAGTCCTGAATCTAAAGGGAGATTTAACTCACTGAGCTGAACAAACGCACAGCAGAGCAGATTGAAGGATACGTTTCTTCTGTGTTTTAGGCAGAGTTTTACTGCTATTTCGTTATATGCGGGAATAGTGCTGGAAAGGCCTGGAAATGCCTGTTTTGAGATCTCTCCACAGAAAGCGTTTCCAGACTTCCCCTTCAACAATCGAGTTTAACTCTGTAGGTTGAATGCACACATTGAAGACCGTTCTGTTAGGTAGCTCCGTTTTGGTTTTAGAAGCAGACAGTTCTCCTTAGAGCATATACTCCAATTCACTGAGAAATGTCCAAACGCAGCTCTTACAAGAAACGTGTTTCTAACTCCTGAATCTAAAGGGAGATTTAACTCACTTAGCTGAACAAACGCACAGCAGAGCAGATTGAAGGATACGTTTCTTCTGTGTTTTAGGCAGAGTTTTACTGCTATTTCGTTATATGCGGGAATAGTGCTGGAAATGCGTTTTGAGATCTCTCCACAGAAAGCGATTCCAGACTTCCCCTTCAACACACGAGTTTAACTCTGTAAGTTGAATGCACACATTGAAGACCGTTCTGCTACGTAGCTCCGTTTTGGTTTTAGAAGCAGACAGTTCTCTTTACAGCATATACTCCCATTCACTGAGAAATGTCCAAACGCAGCTCTTACCAGAAACGTGTTTCTAACTCCTGAATCTAAAGGGAGATTTAACTCACTTAGCTGAACAAACGCACAGCAGAGCAGATTTAAGGATACGTTTCTTCTGTGTTTTAGGCAGAGTTTTACTGCTATTTGGTTATATGCGGGAATAGTGCTGGAAATGCCTGGAAATGCCTGTTTTGTGATCTCTCCAGAGAAAGCGTTTCCAGACTTCCCCTTCAACACACGAGTTTAACTCTGTACGTTGAATGCACACATTGAAGTCCGTTCTGTTAGGTAGCTCCGTTTTGGTTTTAGAAGCAGACAGTTCTCCTTACAGCATATACTCCCATTCACTGAGAAATGTCCAAACGCAGCTCTTACCAGAAACGTGTTTCTAACTCCTGAATCTAAAGGGAGATTTAACTCACTTAGCTGAACAAACGCACAGCAGAGCAGATTGAAGGATACGTTCCTTCTGTGTTTTAGGCAGAGTTTTACTGCTATTTCTTTATATGCAGGAATAGTGCTGGAAATGCCTGGAAATGCCTGTTTTGAGATCTCTCCACAGAAAGCGTTTCCAGACTTCCCCTTCAACACACGAGTTTAACTCTGTAAGTTGAATGCACACATTGAAGACCGTTCTGTTAGGTAGCTCCGTTTTGGTTTTAGAAGCAAACCGTTTTCCTTACAGCATATACTCCCATTCACTGAGAAATGTCCAAACGCAGCTCTTACCAGAAACGTGTTTCTAACTCCTGAATCTAAAGGGATATTTAACTCACTTAGCTGAACAAACGCACAGCAGAGCAGATTGAAGGATACGTTTCTTCTGTGTTTTAGGCAGAGTTTTACTGCTATTTCGTTATATGCGGGAATAGTGCTGGAAATGCCTGGAAATGCCTGTTTTGAGATCTCTCCACAGAAAGCGTTTCCAGACTTCCCCTTCAACACACGAGTTTAACTCTGTAAGTTGAATGCACACATTGAAGACCGTTCTGTTAGGTAGCTCCGTTTTGGTTTTAGAAGCAGACAGTTCTCCTTACAGCATATACCCCCATTCACTGAGAATTGTCCAAACGCAGCTCTTACCAGAAACGTGTTTCTAACTCCTGAAGCTAAAGGGAGATTTAACTCACTTAGCTGAACACACGCACAGCAGAGCAGATTGAAGGATACGTTTCTTCTGTGTTTTAGGCAGAGTTTTACTGCTATTTCGTTATATGCCGGAATAGTGCTGGAAAGGCCTGTTTTGAGATCTCTCCACAGAAAGCGTTTCCAGACTTCCCCTTCAACACACGAGTTTAACTCTGTAAGTTGAATGCACACATTGAAGACCGTTCTGTTACGTAGCTCCGTTTTGGTTTTAGAAGCAGACAGATCTCCTTACACCATATACTCCCATTCACTGAGAAATGTCCAAACGCAGCTCTTACCAGAAACGTGTTTCTAACTCCTGAATCTAAAGGGAGATTTAACTCACTTAGCTGAACAAACGCACAGCAGAGCAGATTGAAGGATACGTTTCTTCTGTGTTTTAGGCAGAGTTTTACTGCTATTTCGTTATATGCGGGAAAAGTGCTGGAAATGCCTGTTTTGAGATCTCTCCGCAGAAAGCGTTTCCAGACTTCCCCTTCAACACACGAGTTTAAATCTGTAAGTTGAATGCACACATTGAAGACCGTTCTGTTAGGTAGCTCCGTTTTGGTTTTAGAAGCAGACAGTTCTCCTTACAGCATATACTCCCATTCACTGAGAAATGTCCAAACGCAGCTCTTACCAGAAACGTGTTTCTAACTCATGACTCTAAAAGGAGATTTAACTCACTTAGCTGAACAAACGCACAGCAGAGCAGATTGAAGGATACGTTTCTTCTGTGTTAAAGGCAGAGTTTTACTGCTATTTCGTTATATGCGGGAATAGTGCTGGAAATGCCTGGAAATGCCTGTTTTGAGATCTCTCCACAGAAAGCGTTTCCAGACTTCCCCTTCAACACACGGGTTTAACTCTGTAAGTTGAATGCACACATTGAAGACCGTTCTGTTAGGTAGCTCCGTTTTGCTTTTATAAGCAGACAGTTCTCCTTACAGCATATACTCCCATTCACTGAGAAATGTCCAAACGCAGCTCTTACCAGAAACGTGTTTCTAACTCCTAAATCTAAAGGGAGATTTAACTCACTTAGCTGAACAAACGCACAGCAGAGCAGATTGAAGGATACGTTCCTTCTGTGTTTTAGGCAGAGTTTTACTGCTATTTCTTTATATGCAGGAATAGTGCTGGAAATGCCTGGAAATGCCTGTTTTGAGATCTCTCCACAGAAAGCGTTTCCAGACTTCCCCTTCAACACACGAGTTTAACTATGTAAGTTGAATGCACACATTGAAGACCGTTCTGTTAGGTAGCTCCGTTTTGGTTTTAGAAGCAAACAGTTCTCCTTACAGCATATACTCCCATTCACTGCGAAATGTCCAAACGCAGCTCTTACCAGAAACGTGTTTCTAACTCCTGAATCTAAAGGGAGATTTAACTCACTTAGCTGAACAAACGCACAGCAGAGCAGATTGAAGGATACGTTTCCTCTGTGTTTTAGGCAGAGTTTTACTGCTATTTCGTTATATGCGGGAATAGTGCTGGAAATGCCTGTTTTGAGATCTCTCCACAGAAAGCGTTTCCAGACTTTCCCTTCAACACACTAGTTAAACTCTGTAAGTTGAATGCACACATTGAAGACCGTTCTGTTAGGTAGCTCCGTTTTGGTTTTACAAGCAGACAGTTCTCCTTACAGCATATACTCCGATTCACTGAGAAATGTCCAAACGCAGCTCTTACCAGAAACGTGTTCCTAACTCCTGAATCTAAAGGAAGATTTAACTCACTTAGCTGAACAAACGCACAGCAGAGCAGATTGAAGGATACTTTTCTTCTGTGTTTTAGGCAGAGTTTTACTGCTATTTCGTTATATGCGGGAATAGTGCTGGAAATGCCTGGAAATACCTGTTTTGAGATCTCTCCACAGAAAGCGTTTCCAGACTTCCTCTTCAACACACGAGTTTAACTCTGTAAGTTGAATGCACACATTGAAGACCGTTCTGTTAGGTAGCTCCGTTTTGGTTTTAGAAGCAGACAGTTCTCCTTACAGCATATACTCCCATTCACTGAGAAATGTCCAAATGCAGCTCTTACCAGAAACGTGTTTCTAACTCCTGAATCTAAAGGGAGATTTAACTCACTTAGCTGAACAAACGCACAGCAGAGCAGATTGAAGGATTCGTTTCTTCTGTGTTTTAGGCAGAGTTTTACTGCTATTTCGTTATATGCGGGAATAGTGCTGGAAATGCCTGGAAATGCCTGTTTTGAGATCTCTCCACAGAAAGCGTTTCCAGACTTCCCCTTCAACACAAGAGTTTAACTCTGTAAGTTGAATGCACACATTGAAGACCGTTCTGTTAGGTAGCTCCGTTTTGGTTTTAGAAGCAGACAGTTCTCCTTACAGCATATACTCCCATTCACTGAGAAATGTCCAAACGCAGCTCTTACCAGAAACGTGTTTCTATCTCCTGAATCAAAAGGGAGATTTAACTCACTTAGCTGAACAAACGCACAGCAGAGCAGATTGAAGGATACCTTTCTTCTGTGTTTTAGGCAGAGTTTTACTTCTATTTCGTTATATGCGGGAATAGTGCTGGAAATGCCTGGAAATGCCTGTTTTGAGATCTCTCCACAGAAAGCGTTTCCAGACTTCCCCTTCAACACACGAGTTTAACTCTGTAAGTTGAATGAACACATTGAAGACCGTTCTGTTACGTAGCTCCGTTTTGGTTTTAGAAGCAGACAGATCTCCTTACAGCATATACTCCCATTCACTGAGAAATGTCCAAACGCAGCTCTTACCAGAAACGTGTTTCTAACTCCTGAATCTAAAGGGAGATTTAACTCACTTAGCTGAACAAACGCACAGCAGAGCAGATTGAAGGATACGTTTCTTCTGTGTTTTAGGCAGAGTTTTACTGCTATTTCGTTATATGCGGGAATAGTGCTGGAAATGCCTGGAAATGCCTGTTTTGAGATCTCTCCACAGAAAGCGTTTCCAGACTTCCCCTTCAACACACAAGTTTAACTCTGTAAGTTGAATGCACACATTGAAGACCGTTCTGTTAGGTATCTCCGTTTTGGTTTTAGAAGCAGACAGTTCTCCTTACAGCATATACTCCCATTCACTCAGAAATGTCCAAATGCAGCCCTTACCAGAAACGTGTTTCTCACTCCTGAATCTAAAGGGAGATTTAACTCACTTATCTGAACAAACGCACAGCAGAGCAGATGGAAGGATACGTTTCTTCTGTGTTTTAGGCAGAGTTTTACTGCTATTTCGTTATATGCAGGAATAGTGCTGGAAATGCCTGTATAGAGATCTCTCCACAGAAAGCGTTTGCAGACTTCCCCTTCAACACACGAGTTTAACTCTGTACGTTGAATGCACACATTGAAGACCGTTCTGTTAGGTAGCTCCGTTTTGGTTTTAGAAGCAGACAGTTCTCCTTACAGCATATACTCCCATTCACTGAGAAATGTCCAAACGCAGCTCTTACCAGAAACGTGTTTCTAACTCCTGAATCTAAAGGGAGATTTAACTCACTGAGCTGAACAAACGCACAGCAGAGCAGATTGAAGGATATGTTTCTTCTGTGTTTTAGGCAGAATTTTACTGCTATTTCGTTATATGCGGGAATAGTGCTGGAAAGGCCTGGAAATGCCTGTTTTGAGATCTCTCCACAGAAAGCGTTTCCAGACTTCCCCTTCAACAATCGAGTTTAACTCTGTAAGTTGAATGCACACATTGAAGACCGTTCTGTTAGGTAGCTCCGTTTTGGTTTTAGAAGCAGACAGTTCTCCTTAGAGCATATACTCCAATACACTGAGAAATGTCCAAACGCAGCTCTTACAAGAAACGTGTTTGTAACTCCTGAATCTAAAGGGAGATTTAACTCACATAGCTGAACAAACGCACAGCAGAGCAGATTGAAGGATACGTGTCTTCTGTGTTTTAGGCAGAGTTTTACTGCTGTTTCGTTATATGCGGGAATAGGGCTGGAAATGCCTGGAAATGCCTGTTTTGAGATCTCTCCACAGAAAGCGTTTCCAGACTTCCCCTTCAGCACACGAGTTTAAATCTGTAAGTTGAATGCACACATTGAAGACCGTTCTGTTAGGTAGCTCCGTTTTGGTTTTAGAAGCAAACAGTTCTCCTTACAGCATATACTCCCATTCACTGAGAAATGTCCAAACGCAGCTCTTACCAGAAACGTGTTTCTAACTCCTGAATGTAAAGGGAGATTTAACTCACTTAGCTGAACAAACGCACAGCAGAGCGGATGGAAAGATACGTTTCTTCTGTGTTTTAGGCAGAGTTTTACTGCTATTTCGTTATATGCGGGAATAGTGCTGGAAATGCCTGTTTTGAGATCTCTCCACAGAAAGCGTTTCCAGACTTTCCCTTCAACACACTAGTTTACATCTGTAAGTTGAATGCACACATTGAAGACCGTTCTGTTAGGTAGCTCCGTTTTGGTTTTACAAGCAGACAGTTCTCCTTACAGCATATACTCCCATTCACTGAGAAATGTCCAAACGCAGCTCTTACCAGAAACGTGTTCCTAACTCCTGAATCTAAAGGGAGATTTAACTCACTTAGCTGAGCAAACGCACAGCAGAGCAGAGTGAAGGATACTTTTCTTCTGTGTTTTAGGCAGAGTTTTACTGCTATTTCGTTATATGCGGGAATAGTGCTGGAAATGCCTGGAAATGCCTGTTTTGAGATCTCACCACAGAAAGCGTTTCCAGACTTCCCCTTCAACACACGAGTTTAACTCTGTAAGTTGAATGCACACATTGAAGACCGTTCTGTTAGGTAGCTCCGTTTTGGTTTTAGAAGCAGACAGTTCTCCATACAGCATATACTCCCATTCACTGAGAATTGTCCAACCGCAGCTCTTACCAGAAACGTGTTTCTAACTCCTGAAGCTAAAGGGAGATTTAACTCACTTAGCTGAACACACGCACAGCAGAGCAGATTGAAGGATACGTTTCTTCTGTGTTTTAGGCAGAGTTTTACTGCTATTTCGTTATATGCGGGAATAGTGCTGGAAAGGCCTGTTTTGAGATCTCTCCACAGAAAGCGTTTCCAGACTTCCCCTTCAACACACGAGTTTAACTCTGTAAGTTGAATGCACACATTGAAGACCGTTCTGTTAGGTAGCTCCGTTTTGGTTTTAGAAGCAGACAGATCTCCTTACAGCATATACTCCCATTCACTGAGAAATGTCCAAACGCAGCTCTTACCAGAAACGTGTTTCTAACTCCTGAATCTAAAGGGAGATTTAACTCACTTAGCTGAACAAACGCACAGCAGAGCAGATTGAAGGATACGTTTCTTCTGTGTTTTAGGCAGAGTTTTACTGCTATTTCGTTATATGCGGGAATAGTGCTGGAAATGCCTGTTTTGAGATCTCTCCACAGAAAGCGTTTCCAGACTTTTCCTTCAACACACGAGTTTAACTCTGTAAGTTGAATGCACACATTGAAGACCGTTCTGTTAGGTAGCTCCGTTTTGGTTTTAGAAGCAGACAGTTCTCCTTACAGCATATACTCCCATTTACTGAGAAATGTCCAAACGCAGCTCTTACCAGAAACGTGTTTCTAACTCCTGAATCTAAAGGGAGATTTAACTCACTTAGCTGAACAAACGCACAGCAGAGCAGATTGAAGGATACGTGTCTTCTGTGTTTTAGGCAGAGTTTTACTGCTGTTTCGTTATATGCGGGAATAGTGCTGGAAATGCCTGGAAATGCCTGTTTTGAGATCTCTCCACAGAAAGCGTTTCCAGACTTCCCCTTCAACACACGAGTTTAACTCTGTAAGTTGAATGCACACATTGAAGACCGTTCTGTTAGGTAGCTCCGTTTTGGTTTTAGAAGCAGACAGTTCTCCTTACAGCATATACTCCCATTCACTGAGAAATGTCCAAACGCAGCTCTTACCAGAAACGTGTTTCTATCTCCTGAATCAAAAGGGAGATTTAACTCACTTAGCTGAACAAACGCACAGCAGGGCAGATTGAAGGATACGTTTCTTTTGTGTTTTAGGCAGAGTTTTACTTCTATTTCGTTATATGCGGGAATAGTGCTGGAAATGCCTGGAAATGCCTGTTTTGAGATCTCTCCACAGAAAGCGTTTCCAGACTTCCCCTTCAACACACGAATTTAACTCTGTAATTTGAATGCACACATTGAAGACCGTTCTGTTAGGTAGCTCCGTTTTGGTTTTAGAAGCAGACAGTTCTCCTTACAGCATATACTCCCATTCACTGAGAAATGTCCAAACGCAGCTCTTACCAGAAACGTGTTTCTAACTCCTGAATCTAAAGGGAGATTTAACTCACTTAGCTGAACAAACGCACAGTAGAGCAGATTGAAGGATACGTTTCTTCTGTGTTTTAGGCAGAGTTTTACTGCTATTTCTTTATATGCGGGAATAGTGCTGGAAATGCCTGTTTTGAGATCTCTCCACAGAAAGCGTTTCAAGACTTCCCCTTCAACACACGAGTTTAAATCTGTAAGTTGAATGCACACATTGAAGACCGTTCTGTTAGGTAGCTCCGTTTTGGTTTTAGAAGCAGACAGTTCTCCTTACAGCATATACTCCCATTCACTGAGAAATGTCCAAATGCAGCTCTTACCAGAAACGTGTTTCTAACTCCTGAATCTAAAGGGAGATTTAACTCACTTAGCTGATCAAACGCACAGCAGAGCAGATTGAAGGATACGTTTCTTCTGTGTTAAAGGCAGAGTTTTACTGCTATTTCGTTATATGCGGGAATAGTGCTGGAAATGCCTGGAAATACCTGTTTTGAGATCTCTCCACAGAAAGCGTTTCCAGACTTCCTCTTCAACACACGAGTTTAACTCTGTAAGTTGAATGCACACATTGAAGACCGTTCTGTTAGGTAGCTCCGTTTTGGTTTTAGAAGCAGACAGTTCTCCTTACAGCATATACTCCCATTCACTGAGAAATGTCCAAATGCAGCTCTTACCAGAAACGTGTTTCTAACTCCTGAATCTAAAGGGAGATTTAACTCACTTAGCTGAACAAACGCACAGCAGAGCAGATTGAAGGATTCGTTTCTTCTGTGTTTTAGGCAGAGTTTTACTGCTATTTCGTTATATGCGGGAATAGTGCTGGAAATGCCTGGAAATGCCTGTTTTGAGATCTCTCCACAGAAAGCGTTTCCAGACTTCCCCTTCAACACACGAGTTTAACTCTGTAAGTTGAATGCACACATTGAAGACCGTTCTGTTAGGTAGCTCCGTTTTGGTTTTAGAAGCAGACAGTTCTCCTTACAGCATATACTCCCATTCACTGAGAAATGTCCAAACGCAGCTCTTACCAGAAACGTGTTTCTATCTCCTGAATCAAAAGGGAGATTTAACTCACTTAGCTGAACAAACGCACAGCAGAGCAGATTGAAGGATACGTTTCTTCTGTGTTTTAGGCAGAGTTTTACTTCTATTTCGTTATATGCGGGAATAGTGCTGGAAATGCCTGGAAATGCCTGTTTTGAGATCTCTCCACAGAAAGCGTTTCCAGACTTCCCCTTCAACACACGAGTTTAACTCTGTAATTTGAATGCACACATTGAAGACCGTTCTGTTAGGTAGCTCCGTTTTGGTTTTAGAAGCAGACAGTTCTCCTTACAGCATATACTCCCATTCACTGAGAAATGTCCAAACGCAGCTCTTACCAGAAACGTGTTTCTAACTCCTGAATCTAAAGGGAGATTTAACTCACTTAGCTGAACAAACGCACAGCAGAGCAGATTGAAGGATACGTTTCTTCTGTGTTTTAGGCAGAGTTTTACTGCTATTTCGTTATATGCGGGAATAGTGCTGGAAATGCCTGGAAATGCCTGTTTTGAGATCTCTCCACAGAAAGCGTTTCCAGACTTCCCCTTCAACACACAAGTTTAACTCTGTAAGTTGAATGCACACATTGAAGACCGTTCTGTTAGGTAGCTCCGTTTTGGTTTTAGAAGCAGACAGTTCTCCTTACAGCATATACTCCCATTCACTCAGAAATGTCCAAATGCAGCCCTTACCAGAAACGTGTTTCTCACTCCTGAATCTAAAGGGAGATTTAACTCAGTTATCTGAACAAACGCACAGCAGAGCAGATTGAAGGATACGTTTCTTCTGTGTTTCAGGCAGAGTTTTACTGCTATTTCGTTATATGCAGGAATAGTGCTGGAAATGCCAGTATTGAGATCTCTCCACAGAAAGCGTTTCCAGACTTCCCCTTCAACACACGAGTTTAACTCTGTAAGTTGAATGCACACATTGAAGACCGTTCTGTTAGGTAGCTCCGTTTTGGTTTTAGAAGCAGACAGTTCTCCTTACAGCATATACTCCCATTCACTGAGAAATGTCCAAACGCAGCTCTTACCAGAAACGTGTTTCTAAGTCCTGAATCTAAAGGGAGATTTAACTCACTGAGCTGAACAAACGCACAGCAGAGCAGATTGAAGGATACGTTTCTTCTGTGTTTTAGGCAGAGTTTTACTGCTATTTCGTTATATGCGGGAATAGTGCTGGAAAGGCCTGGAAATGCCTGTTTTGAGATCTCTCCACAGAAAGCGTTTCCAGACTTCCCCTTCAACAATCGAGTTTAACTCTGTAAGTTGAATGCACACTTTGAAGACCGTTCTGTTAGGTAGCTCCGTTTTGGTTTTAGAAGCAGACAGTTCTCCTTAGAGCATATACTCCAATTCACTGAGAAATGTCCAAACGCAGCTCTTACAAGAAACGTGTTTCTAACTCCTGAATCTAAAGGGAGATTTAACTCACTTAGCTGAACAAACGCACAGCAGAGCAGATTGAAGGATACGTTTCTTCTGTGTTTTAGGCAGAGTTTTACTGCTATTTCGTTATATGCGGGAATAGTGCTGGAAATGCGTTTTGAGATCTCTCCACAGAAAGCGATTCCAGACTTCCCCTTCAACACACGAGTTTAACTCTGTAAGTTGAATGCACACATTGAAGACCGTTCTGCTACGTAGCTCCGTTTTGGTTTTAGAAGCAGACAGTTCTCTTTACAGCATATACTCCCATTCACTGAGAAATGTCCAAACGCAGCTCTTACCAGAAACGTGTTTCTAACTCCTGAATCTAAAGGGAGATTTAACTCACTTAGCTGAACAAACGCACAGCAGAGCAGATTTAAGGATACGTTTCTTCTGTGTTTTAGGCAGAGTTTTACTGCTATTTCGTTATATGCGGGAATAGTGCTGGAAATGCCTGGAAATGCCTGTTTTGTGATCTCTCCAGAGAAAGCGTTTCCAGACTTCCCCTTCAACACACGAGTTTAACTCTGTAAGTTGAATGCACACATTGAAGTCCGTTCTGTTAGGTAGCTCCGTTTTGGTTTTAGAAGCAGACAGTTCTCCTTACAGCATATACTCCCATTCACTGAGAAATGTCCAAACGCAACTCTTACCAGAAACGTGTTTCTAACTCCTGAATCTAAAGGGAGATTTAACTCACTTAGCTGAACAAACGCACAGCAGAGCAGATTGAAGGATACGTTCCTTCTGTGTTTTAGGCAGAGTTTTACTGCTATTTCTTTATATGCAGGAATAGTGCTGGAAATGCCTGGAAATGCCTGTTTTGAGATCTCTCCACAGAAAGCGTTTCCAGACCTCCCCTTCAACACACGAGTTTAACTCTGTAAGTTGAATGCACACATTGAAGACCGTTCTGTTAGGTAGCTCCGTTTTGGTTTTAGAAGCAAACCGTTTTCCTTACAGCATATACTCCCATTCACTGAGAAATGTCCAAACGCAGCTCTTACCAGAAACGTGTTTCTAACTCCTGAATCTAAAGGGATATTTAACTCACTTAGCTGAACAAACGCACAGCAGAGCAGATTGAAGGATACGTTTCTTCTGTGTTTTAGGCAGAGTTTTACTGCTATTTCGTTATATGCGGGAATAGTGCTGGAAATGCCTGGAAATGCCTGTTTTGAGATCTCTCCACAGAAAGCGTTTCCAGACTTCCCCTTCAACACACTAGTTTAACTCTGTAAGTTGAATGCACACATTGAAGACCGTTCTGTTAGGTAGCTCCGTTTTGGTTTTAGAAGCAGACAGTTCTCCTTACAGCATATACCCCCATTCACTGAGAATTGTCCAAACGCAGCTCTTACCAGAAACGTGTTTCTAACTCCTGAAGCTAAAGGGAGATTTAACTCACTTAGCTGAACACAAGCACAGCAGAGCAGATTGAAGGATACGTTTCTTCTGTGTTTTAGGCAGAGTTTTACTGCTATTTCGTTATATGCCGGAATAGTGCTGGAAAGGCCTGTTTTGAGATCTCTCCACAGAAAGCGTTTCCAGACTTCCCCTTCAACACACGAGTTTAACTCTGTAAGTTGAATGCACACATTGAAGACCGTTCTGTTACGTAGCTCCGTTTTGGTTTTAGAAGCAGACAGATCTCCTTACAGCATATACTCCCATTCACTGAGAAATGTCCAAACGCAGCTCTTACCAGAAACGTGTTTCTAACTCCTGAATCTAAAGGGAGATTTAACTCACTTAGCTGAACAAACGCACAGCAGAGCAGATTGAAGGATACGTTTCTTCTGTGTTTTAGGCAGAGTTTTACTGCTATTTCGTTATATGCGGGAAAAGTGCTGGAAATGCCTGTTTTGAGATCTCTCCGCAGAAAGCGTTTCCAGACTTCCCCTTCAACACACGAGTTTAAATCTGTAAGTTGAATGCACACATTGAAGACCGTTCTGTTAGGTAGCTCCGTTTTGGTTTTAGAAGCAGACAGTTCTCCTTACAGCATATACTCCCATTCACTGAGAAATGTCCAAACGCAGCTCTTACCAGAAACGTGTTTCTAACTCCTGAATCTAAAAGGAGATTTAACTCACTTAGCTGAACAAACGCACAGCAGAGCAGATTGAAGGATACGTTTCTTCTGTGTTAAAGGCAGAGTTTTACTGCTATTTCGTTATATGCGGGAATAGTGCTGGAAAAGCCTGGAAATGCCTGTTTTGAGATCTCTCCACATAAAGCGTTTCCAGACTTCCCCTTCAACACACGAGTTTAACTCTGTAAGTTGAATGCACACATTGAAGACCGTTCTGTTAGGTAGCTCCGTTTTGGTTTTAGAAGCAGACAGTTCTCCTTACAGCATATACTCCCATTCACTGAGAAATGTCCAAACGCAGCTCTTACCAGAAACGTGTTTCTAAGTCCTGAATCTAAAGGGAGATTTAACTCACTGAGCTGAACAAACGCACAGCAGAGCAGATTGAAGGATACGTTTCTTCTGTGTTTTAGGCAGAGTTTTACTGCTATTTCGTTATATGCGGGAATAGTGCTGGAAAGGCCTGGAAATGCCTGTTTTGAGATCTCTCCACAGAAAGCGTTTCCAGACTTCCCCTTCAACAATCGAGTTTAACTCTGTAAGTTGAATGCACACATTGAAGACCGTTCTGTTAGGTAGCTCCGTTTTGGTTTTAGAAGCAGACAGTTCTCCTTAGAGCATATACTCCAATTCACTGAGAAATGTCCAAACGCAGCTCTTACAAGAAACGTGTTTCTAACTCCTGAATCTAAAGGGAGATTTAACTCACTTAGCTGAACAAACGCACAGCAGAGCAGATTGAAGGATACGTTTCTTCTGTGTTTTAGGCAGAGTTTTACTGCTATTTCGTTATATGCGGGAATAGTGCTGGAAATGCGTTTTGAGATCTCTCCACAGAAAGCGATTCCAGACTTCCCCTTCAACACACGAGTTTAACTCTGTAAGTTGAATGCACACATTGAAGACCGTTCTGCTACGTAGCTCCGTTTTGGTTTTAGAAGCAGACAGTTCTCTTTACAGCATATACTCCCATTCACTGAGAAATGTCCAAACGCAGCTCTTACCAGAAACGTGTTTCTAACTCCTGAATCTAAAGGGAGATTTAACTCACTTAGCTGAACAAACGCACAGCAGAGCAGATTTAAGGATACGTTTCTTCTGTGTTTTAGGCAGAGTTTTACTGCTATTTCGTTATATGCGGGAATAGTGCTGGAAATGCCTGGAAATGCCTGTTTTGTGATCTCTCCAGAGAAAGCGTTTCCAGACTTCCCCTTCAACACACGAGTTTAACTCTGTAAGTTGAATGCACACATTGAAGTCCGTTCTGTTAGGTAGCTCCGTTTTGGTTTTAGAAGCAGACAGTTCTCCTTACAGCATATACTCCCATTCACTGAGAAATGTCCAAACGCAACTCTTACCAGAAACGTGTTTCTAACTCCTGAATCTAAAGGGAGATTTAACTCACTTAGCTGAACAAACGCACAGCAGAGCAGATTGAAGGATACGTTCCTTCTGTGTTTTAGGCAGAGTTTTACTGCTATTTCTTTATATGCAGGAATAGTGCTGGAAATGCCTGGAAATGCCTGTTTTGAGATCTCTCCACAGAAAGCGTTTCCAGACTTCCCCTTCAACACACGAGTTTAACTCTGTAAGTTGAATGCACACATTGAAGACCGTTCTGTTAGGTAGCTCCGTTTTGGTTTTAGAAGCAAACCGTTTTCCTTACAGCATATACTCCCATTCACTGAGAAATGTCCAAACGCAGCTCTTACCAGAAACGTGTTTCTAACTCCTGAATCTAAAGGGATATTTAACTCACTTAGCTGAACAAACGCACAGCAGAGCAGATTGAAGGATACGTTTCTTCTGTGTTTTAGGCAGAGTTTTACTGCTATTTCGTTATATGCGGGAATAGTGCTGGAAATGCCTGGAAATGCCTGTTTTGAGATCTCTCCACAGAAAGCGTTTCCAGACTTCCCCTTCAACACACTAGTTTAACTCTGTAAGTTGAATGCACACATTGAAGACCGTTCTGTTAGGTAGCTCCGTTTTGGTTTTAGAAGCAGACAGTTCTCCTTACAGCATATACCCCCATTCACTGAGAATTGTCCAAACGCAGCTCTTACCAGAAACGTGTTTCTAACTCCTGAAGCTAAAGGGAGATTTAACTCACTTAGCTGAACACAAGCACAGCAGAGCAGATTGAAGGATACGTTTCTTCTGTGTTTTAGGCAGAGTTTTACTGCTATTTCGTTATATGCCGGAATAGTGCTGGAAAGGCCTGTTTTGAGATCTCCCCACAGAAAGCGTTTCCAGACTTCCCCTTCAACACACGAGTTTAACTCTGTAAGTTGAATGCACATATTGAAGACCGTTCTGTTACGTAGCTCCGTTTTGGTTTTAGAAGCAGACAGATCTCCTTACAGCATATACTCCCATTCACTGAGAAATGTCCAAACGCAGCTCTTACCAGAAACGTGTTTCTAACTCCTGAATCTAAAGGGAGATTTAACTCACTTAGCTGAACAAACGCACAGCAGAGCAGATTGAAGGATACGTTTCTTCTGTGTTTTAGGCAGAGTTTTACTGCTATTTCGTTATATGCGGGAAAAGTGCTGGAAATGCCTGTTTTGAGATCTCTCCGCAGAAAGCGTTTCCAGACTTCCCCTTCAACACACGAGTTTAAATCTGTAAGTTGAATGCACACATTGAAGACCGTTCTGTTAGGTAGCTCCGTTTTGGTTTTAGAAGCAGACAGTTCTCCTTACAGCATATACTCCCATTCACTGAGAAATGTCCAAACGCAGCTCTTACCAGAAACGTGTTTCTAACTCCTGAATCTAAAAGGAGATTTAACTCACTTAGCTGAACAAACGCACAGCAGAGCAGATTGAAGGATACGTTTCTTCTGTGTTAAAGGCAGAGTTTTACTGCTATTTCGTTATATGCGGGAATAGTGCTGGAAATGCCTGGAAATGCCTGTTTTGAGATCTCTCCACATAAAGCGTTTCCAGACTTCCCCTTCAACACACGAGTTTAACTCTGTAAGTTGAATGCACACATTGAAGACCGTTCTGTTAGGTAGCTCCGTTTTGCTTTTATAAGCAGACAGTTCTCCTTACAGCATATACTCCCATTCACTGAGAAATGTCCAAACGCAGCTCTTACCAGAAACGTGTTTCTAACTCCTAAATCTAAAGGGAGATTTAACTCACTTAGCTGAACAAACGCACAGCAGAGCAGATTGAAGGATACGTTCCTTCTGTGTTTTAGGCAGAGTTTTACTGCTATTTCTTTATATGCAGGAATAGTGCTGGAAATGCCTGGAAATGCCTGTTTTGAGATCTCTCCACAGAAAGCGTTTCCAGACTTCCCCTTCAACACACGAGTTTAACTATGTAAGTTGAATGCACACGTTGAAGACCGTTCTGTTAGGTAGCTCCGTTTTGGTTTTAGAAGCAAACAGTTCTCCTTACAGCATATACTCCCATTCACTGCGAAATGTCCAAACGCAGCTCTTACCAGAAACGTGTTTCTAACTCCTGAATCTAAAGGGAGATTTAACTCACTTAGCTGAACAAACGCACAGCAGAGCATATTGAAGGATACGTTTCCTCTGTGTTTTAGGCAGAGTTTTACTGCTATTTCGTTATATGCGGGAATAGTGCTGGAAATGCCTGTTTTGAGATCTCTCCACAGAAAGCGTTTCCAGACTTTCCCTTCAACACACTAGTTAAACTCTGTAAGTTGAATGCACACATTGAAGACCGTTCTGTTAGGTAGCTCCGTTTTGGTTTTACAAGCAGACAGTTCTCCTTACAGCATATACTCCGATTCACTGAGAAATGTCCAAACGCAGCTCTTACCAGAAACGTGTTCCTAACTCCTGAATCTAAAGGAAGATTTAACTCACTTAGCTGAACAAACGCACAGCAGAGCAGATTGAAGGATACTTTTCTTCTGTGTTTTAGGCAGAGTTTTACTGCTATTTCGTTATATGCGGGAATAGTGCTGGAAATGCCTGGAAATACCTGTTTTGAGATCTCTCCACAGAAAGCGTTTCCAGACTTCCTCTTCAACACACGAGTTTAACTCTGTAAGTTGAATGCACACATTGAAGACCGTTCTGTTAGGTAGCTCCGTTTTGGTTTTAGAAGCAGACAGTTCTCCTTACAGCATATACTCCCATTCACTGAGAAATGTCCAAATGCAGCTCTTACCAGAAACGTGTTTCTAACTCCTGAATCTAAAGGGAGATTTAACTCACTTAGCTGAACAAACGCACAGCAGAGCAGATTGAAGGATTCGTTTCTTCTGTGTTTTAGGCAGAGTTTTACTGCTATTTCGTTATATGCGGGAATAGTACTGGAAATGCCTGGAAATGCCTGTTTTGAGATCTCTCCACAGAAAGCGTTTCCAGACTTCCCCTTCAACACAAGAGTTTAACTGTGTAAGTTGAATGCACACATTGAAGACCGTTCTGTTAGGTAGCTCCGTTTTGGTTTTAGAAGCAGACAGTTCTCCTTACAGCATATACTCCCATTCACTGAGAAATGTCCAAACGCAGCTCTTACCAGAAACGTGTTTCTATCTCCTGAATCAAAAGGGAGATTTAACTCACTTAGCTGAACAAACGCACAGCAGAGCAGATTGAAGGATACGTTTCTTCTGTGTTTTAGGCAGAGTTTTACTTCTATTTCGTTATATGCGGGAATAGTGCTGGAAATGCCTGGAAATGCCTGTTTTGAGATCTCTCCACAGAAAGCGTTTCCAGACTTCCCCTTCAACACAGGAGTTTAACTCTGTAAGTTGAATGCACACATTGAAGACCGTTCTGTTACGTAGCTCCGTTTTGGTTTTAGAAGCAGACAGATCTCCTTACAGCATATACTCCCATTCACTGAGAAATGTCCAAACGCAACTCTTACCAGAAACGTGTTTCTAACTCCTGAATCTAAAGGGAGATTTAACTCACTTAGCTGAACAAACGCACAGCAGAGCAGATTGAAGGATACGTTTCTTCTGTGTTTTAGGCAGAGTTTTACTGCTATTTCGTTATATGCGGGAATAGTGCTGGAAATGCCTGGAAATGCCTGTTTTGAGATCTCTCCACAGAAAGCGTTTCCAGACTTCCCCTTCAACACACAAGTTTAACTCTGTAAGTTGAATGCACACATTGAAGACCGTTCTGTTAGGTATCTCCGTTTTGGTTTTAGAAGCAGACAGTTCTCCTTACAGCATATACTCCCATTCACTCAGAAATGTCCAAATGCAGCCCTTACCAGAAACGTGTTTCTCACTCCTGAATCTAAAGGGAGATTTAACTCACTTATCTGAACAAACGCACAGCAGAGCAGATTGAAGGATACGTTTCTTCTGTGTTTTAGGCAGAGTTTTACTGCTATTTCGTTATATGCAGGAATAGTGCTGGAAATGCCTGTATAGAGATCTCTCCACAGAAAGCGTTTCCAGACTTCCCCTTCAACACACGAGTTTAACTCTGTTCGTTGAATGCACACATTGAAGACCGTTCTGTTAGGTAGCTCCGTTTTGGTTTTAGAAGCAGACAGTTCTCCTTACAGCATATACTCCCATTCACTGAGAAATGTCCAAACGCAGCTCTTACCAGAAACGTGTTTCTAACTCCTGAATCTAAAGGGAGATTTAACTCACTGAGCTGAACAAACGCACAGCAGAGCAGATTGAAGGATATGTTTCTTCTGTGTTTTAGGCAGAATTTTACTGCTATTTCGTTATATGCGGGAATAGTGCTGGAAAGGCCTGGAAATGCCTGTTTTGAGATCTCTCCACAGAAAGCGTTTCCAGACTTCCCCTTCAACAATCGAGTTTAACTCTGTAAGTTGAATGCACACATTGAAGACCGTTCTGTTAGGTAGCTCCGTTTTGGTTTTAGAAGCAGACAGTTCTCCTTAGAGCATATACTCCAATACACTGAGAAATGTCCAAACGCAGCTCTTACAAGAAACGTGTTTGTAACTCCTGAATCTAAAGGGAGATTTAACTCACATAGCTGAACAAACGCACAGCAGAGCAGATTGAAGGATACGTGTCTTCTGTGTTTTAGGCAGAGTTTTACTGCTGTTTCGTTATATGCGGGAATAGGGCTGGAAATGCCTGGAAATGCCTGTTTTGAGATCTCTCCACAGAAAGCGTTTCCAGACTTCCCCTTCAACACACGAGTTTAACTCTGTAAGTTGAATGCACACATTGAAGACCGTTCTGTTAGGTAGCTCCGTTTTGGTTTTAGAAGCAAACAGTTCTCCTTACAGCATATACTCCCATTCACTGAGAAATGTCCAAACGCAGCTCTTACCAGAAACGTGTTTCTAACTCCTGAATCTAAAGGGAGATTTAACTCACTTAGCTGAACAAACGCACAGCAGAGCAGATTGAAAGATACGTTTCTTCCGTGTTTTAGGCAGAGTTTTACTGCTATTTCGTTATATGCGGGAATAGTGCTGGAAATGCCTGTTTTGAGATCTCTCCACAGAAAGCGTTTCCAGACTTTCCCTTCAACACACTAGTTTACATCTGTAAGTTGAATGCACACATTGAAGACCGTTCTGTTAAGTAGCTCCGTTTTGGTTTTACAAGCAGACAGTTCTCCTTACAGCATATACTCCCATTCACTGAGAAATGTCCAAACGCAGCTCTTACCAGAAACGTGTTCCTAACTCCTGAATCTAAAGGGAGATTTAACTCACTTAGCTGAGCAAACGCACAGCAGAGCAGAGTGAAGGATACTTTTCTTCTGTGTTTTAGGCAGAGTTTTACTGCTATTTCGTTATATGCGGGAATAGTGCTGGAAATGACTGGAAATGCCTGTTTTGAGATCTCACCACAGAAAGCGTTTCCAGACTTCCCCTTCAACACACGAGTTTAACTCTGTAAGTTGAATGCACACATTGAAGACCGTTCTGTTAGGTAGCTCCGTTTTGGTTTTAGAAGCAGACAGTTCTCCTTACAGCATATACTCCCATTCACTGAGAAATGTCCAAACGCAGCTCTTACCAGAAAAGTGTTTCTAACTCCTGAATCTAAAGGGAGATTTAACTCACTTATCTGAACAAACGAACACAGAGCAGATTGAAGGATACGTTCCTTCTGTGTTTTAGGCAGAGTTTTACTGCTATTTCTTTATATGCAGGAATAGTGCTGGAAATGCCTGGAAATGCCTGTTTTCAGATCTCTCCACAGAAAGCGTTTCCAGACTTCCCCTTCAACACACGAGTTTAACTATGTAAGTTGAATGCACACATTGAAGACCGTTCTGTTAGGTAGCTCCGTTTTGGTTTTAGAAGCAAACAGTTCTCCTTACAGCATATACTCCCATTCACTGACAAATGTCCAAACGCAGCTCTTACCAGAAACGTGTTTCTAACTCCTGAATCTAAAGGGAGATTTAACTCACTTAGCTGAACAAACGCACAGCAGAGCAGATTGAAGGATACGTTTCTTCTGTGTTTTAGGCAGAGTTTTACTGCTATTTCGTTATATGCGGGAATAGTGCTGGAAATGCCTGTGTTGAGATCTCTCCACAGAAAGCGTTTCCAGACTTTCCCTTCAACACACTAGTTTAACTCTGTAAGTTGAATGCACACATTGAAGACCGTTCTGTTAGGTAGCTCTGTTTTGGTTTTACAAGCAGACAGTTCTCCTTACAGCATATACTCCCATTCACTGAGAAATGTCCAAACGCAGCTCTTACCAGAAACGTGTTCCTAACTCCAGAATCTAAAGGGAGATTTAACTCACTTAGCTGAACAAACGCACAACAGAGCAGATTGAAGGATACTTTTCTTCTGTGTTTTAGGCAGAGTTTTACTGCTATTTCGTTATATGCGGGAATAGTGCTGGAAATGCCTGGAAATGCCTGTTTTGAGATCTCTCCACAGAAAGCGTTTCCAGACTTCCCCTTCAACACACGAGTTTAACTCTGTAAGTTGAATGCACACATTGAAGACCGTTCTGTTAGGTAGCTCCGTTTTGCTTTTAGAAGCAGACAGTTCTCCTTACAGCATATACTCCCATTCACTGAGAAATGTCCAAATGCAGCTCTTACCAGAAACGTGTTTGTAACTCCTGAATCTAAAGGGAGATTTAACTCACTTAGCTGAACAAACGCACAGCAGAGCAGATTGAAGGATACGTGTCTTCTGTGTTTTAGGCAGAGTTTTACTGCTGTTTCGTTATATGCGGGAATAGTGCTGGAAATGCCTGGAAATGCCTGTTTTGAGATCTCTCCACAGAAATCGTTTCCAGACTTCCCCTTCAACACACGAGTTTAACTCTGTAAGTTGAATGCACACATTGAAGACCGTTCTGTTAGGTAGCACCGTTTTGGTTTTAGAAGCAGACAGTTCTCCTTACAGCATATACACCTATTCACTGAGAAATGTCCAAACGCAACTCTTACCAGAAACGTGTTTCTATCTCCTGAATCAAAAGGGAGATATAACTCACTTAGCTGAACAAACGCACAGCAGAGCAGATTGAAGGATACGTTTCTTTTGTGTTTTAGGCAGAGTTTTACTTCTATTTCGTTATATGCGGGAATAGTGTTGGAAATGCCTGGAAATGCCTGTTTTGAGATCTCTCCACAGAAAGCCTTTCCAGACTTCCCCTTCAACACACTAATTTAACTCTGTAAGTTGAATGCACACATTCAAGACCGTTCTGTTAGGTAGCTCGGTTTTGGTTTTAGAAGCAGACAGCTCTCCTTACAGCATGTATTCCCATTCACTGAGAAATGTCCAAACGCAGCTCTTACCAGAAACGTGTTTCTAACTCCTGAATCAAAAGGGAGATTTAACTCACTTAGCTGAACAAACGCACAGCAGAGCAGATTGAAGGATACGTTTCTTCTGTGTTGTAGGCAGAGTTTTACTTCTATTTCGTTATATGCGGGAATACTGCTGGAAATGCCTGGAAATGCCTGTTTTGAGATCTCTCCACAGAAAGCGTTTCCAGACTTCCCCTTCAACATACGAGTTTAACTCTGTAAGTTGAATGCACCCATTGAAGACCGTTCTGTTAGGTAGTTCCGTTTTGGTTTTAGAAGCAGACAGTTCTCCTTACAGCATATACTCCCATTCACTGAGAAATGTCCAAACGCAGCTCTTACCAGAAACGTGTTTCTAACTCCTGAATCTAAAGGGAGATTTAACACACTTAGCTGAACAAACGCACAGCAGAGCAGATTGAAGGATACGTTTCTTCTGTGTTTTAGGCAGAGTTTAACTGCTATTTCGTTATATGCGGGAATAGTGCTGGAAATGCCTGGAAATGCCTGTTTTGAGATCTCTCCACAGAAAGCGTTTCCAGACTTCCCCTTCAACACACGAGTTTAACTCTGTAAGTTGAATGCACACATTGAAGACCTATCTGTTAGGTAGCTCCGTTTTGGTTTTAGAAGCAGACAGTCCTCCTTAGAGCATACACTCCCATTCACTGAGAAGTGTAGAAACGCAGCTCTTACCAGAAACGTGTTTCTAACTCCTGAATCTAAAGGGAGATTTAACTCAGTTAGCTGAACAAACGCACAGCAGAGCAGATTGAAGGATACGTTTCTTCTGTGTTTTAAGCAGAGTTTTACTGCTATTTCGTTATATGCGGGAATAGTGCTGGTAATGCCTGTTTTGAGATCTCTCCACAGAAAGCGTTTCTAGACTTCCCCTTCAACACACGAGTTTAACTCTGTAAGTTGAATGCACACATTGAAGACCGTTCTGTTAGGTAGCTCCGTTTTGGTTTTAGAAGCAGACAGTTCTCCTTACAGCATATACTCCCATTCACTGAGAAATATCCAAACGACGCTCTTACCAGAAACGTGTTTCTATCTCCTGAATCAAAAGGGAGATTTAACTCACTTAGCTGAAAAAACGCACAGCAGAGCAGATTGAAGGATACGTTTCTTCTGTGTTTTAGGCAGAGTTTTACTTCTATTTCGTTATATGCGGGAATAGTGCTGGAAATGCCTGGAAATGCCTGTTTTGAGATCTCTCCACAGAAAGCGTTTCCAGACTTCCCCTTCAACACACGAGTTTAACTCTCTAAGTTGAATGCACACATTGAAGACCGTTCTGTTAGGTAGATCCGTTTTGGTTTTAGAAGCAGACAGTTCTCCTTACAGCATATACTCCCATTCACTCATAAATGTCCAAATGCAGCCCTTACCAGAAACGTGTTTCTCACTCCTGAATCTAAAGGGAGATTTAACTCACTTATCTGAACAAACGCACAGCAGAGCAGATTGAAGGATGCGTTTCTTCTGTGTTTTAGGCAGAGTTTTACTGCTATTTCGTTATATGCAGGAATAGTGATGGAAATGCCTGGAAATGCCTGTTTTGAGATCTCTCCACAGAAAGCGATTCCAGACTTCCCCTTCAACACACGAGTTTAACTCTGTAAGTTGAATGCACACATTGAATACCGTTCTGTTAGGTAGCTCCGTTTTGGTTTTAGAAGCAGACAGTTCTCCTTACAGCATATACTACCATTCACTGAGAAATGTCCAAACGCAGCTCTTACCAGAAACGTGTTTCTAACTCCTGAATCTAAAGGGAGTTTTAACTCACTTAGCTGAACAAACGCACAGCATAGCAGATTGAAGGATACTTTTCTTCTGTGTTTTAGGCAGAGTTTTACTGCTATTTCGTTATATGCGGGAATAGTGCTGGAAATGCCTGTTTTGAGATCTCGCCACAGAAAGCGTTTCCAGACTTTTCCTTCAACACACGAGTTTAACTCTGTAAGTTGAATGCACACATTGAAGACCGTTCTGTTAGGTAGCTCCGTTTTGGTTTTAGAAGCAGACAGTTCTCCTTACAGCATATACTCCCATTCACTGAGAAATGTCCAAACGCAGCCCTTACCAGAAACGTGTTTCTAACTCCTGAATCTAAAGGGAGATTTAACTCACTGAGCTGAACAAACGCACAGCAGAGCAGGTTGAAGGATACGTTTCTTCTGTGTTTTAGGCAGAGTTTTACTGCTATTTCGTTATATGCGAGAATAGTGCTGGAAATGCCTGGAAATGCCTGTTTTGAGATCTCTCCACAGAAAGCGTTTCCAGAGTTCCCCTTCAACACACGAGTTTAACTCTGTAAGTTGAATGCACACATCGAAGACCGTTCTGTGAAGTAGCTCCGTTTTGGTTTTAGAAGCAGACAGTTCTCCTTACAACATAAACCCCCATTCACTGAGAATTGTCCAAACGCAGCTCTTACCAGAAACGTGTTTCTAACTCCTGAAGCTAAAGGGAGTTTTAACTCACTTAGCTGAACACACGCACAGCAGAGCAGATTGAAGGATACGTTTCTTCTGTGTTTTAGGAAGAGTTTTACTTCTATTTCGTTATATGCGGGAATAGTGCTGGAAATGCCTGTTTTGAGATCTCTCCACAGAAAGCGATTCCAGACTTCCCCTTCACACACGAGTTTAACTCTGTAAGTTGAATGCACACATTGAAGACCGTTCTGTTAGGTAGCTCCGTTTTGGTTTTAGAAGCAGACAGATCTACTTACAGCATATACTCCCATTCATTGAGAAATGTCCAAACGCAGCTCTTACCAGAAACGTGTTTCTAACTCCTGAATCTAAAGGGAGATTTAACTCACTTAGCTGAACAAAGGCACAGCAGAACAGATTGAAGGATACGTTTCTTCTGTGTTTTAGGCAGAGTTTTACTGCTATTTCGTTATATGCGGGAATAGTGCTGGAAATGCCTGGAAGTGCCTGTTTTGAGATCTCTCCACAGAAAGCGTTTCCAGACTTCCCCTTCAACACACGAGTTTAACTCTGTAAGTTGCATGCACACATTGAAGACCGTTCTGTTAGGTAGCTCCGTTTTGGTTTTAGAAGCAGACAGTTCTACTTAGAGCATATACCCCCATTCACTGAGAAATGTCCAAACGCAGCTCTTACCAGAAACGTGTTTCTAACTCCTGAATCTAAAGGGAGATTTAACTCACTTAGCTGAACAAACGCACAGCAGAGCAGATTGAAGGATACGTTTCTTCTGTGTTTTAGGCAGAGTTTTACTGCTATTTCTTTATATGCGGGAATACTGCTGGAAATGCCTGTTTTGAGATCTCTCCACAGAAAGCGTTTCTAGACTTCCCCTTCAACACACGAGTTTAACTCTGTAAGTTGAATGCACACATTGAAGACCGTTCTGTTAGGTAGCTCCGTTTTGGTTTTAGAAGCAGACAGTTCTCCTTACAGCATATACTCCCATTCACTGAGAAATATCCAAACGCAGCTCTTACCAGAAACGTGTTTCTATCTCCTGAATCAAAAGGGAGATTTAACTCACTTAGCTGAACAAACGCACAGCAGAGCAGATTGAAGGATACGTTTCTTCTGTGTTTTAGGCAGAGTTTTACTTCTATTTCTTTATATGCGGGAATAGTGCTGGAAATGCCTGGAAATGCCTGTTTTGCGATCTCTCCACAGAAAGCCTTTCCAGACTTCCCCTTCAACACACGAGTTTAACTCTGTAAGTTGAATGCACACATTGAAGACCGTTCTGTTAGGTAGCTCCGTTTTGGTTTTAGAAGCAGACAGTTCTCCTTACAGCATATACCCCCATTCACTGAGAAATGTCCAAACGCAGCTCTTACCAGAAACGTGTTTCTATCTCCTGAATCAAAAGGGAGTTTTAACTCACTTAGCTGAACAAACGCACAGCAGAGCAGATAGAAGGATACGTTTCTTCTGTGTTTTAGGCAGAGTTTTACTTCTATTTCGTTACATGCGGGAATAGTGCTGGAAATGCCTGGAAATGCCTGTTTTGAAATCTCTCCACAGAAAGCGTTTCCAGACTTCCCCTTCAACACACGAGTTTAGCTCTGTAAGTTGAATGCACACATTGAAGACCGTTCTGTTAGGTAGCTCCGTTTTGGTTTTAGAAGCAGACAGTTCTCCTTACAGCATATACTCCCATTCACTGAGAAATGTCCAAACGCAGCTCTTACCAGAAACGTGTTTCTAACTCCTGAATTTAAAGGGAGTTTTAACTCACTTAGCTGAACAAACGCACAGCATAGCAGATTGAAGGATACGTTTCTTCTGTGTTTTAGGCAGAGTTTTACTGCTATTTCGTTATATGCGGGAATAGTGCTGGAAATGCCTGGAAATGCCTGTTTTGAGATCTCTCCACAGAAAGCGTTTCCAGACTTCCCCTTCAACACACGAGTTTAACTCTGTAAGTTGAATGCACACATTGAAGACCGTTCTGTTAGGTAGCTCCGTTTTGGTTTTAGAAGCAGACAGTTCTCCTTAGAGCATATACTCCCATTCACTGAGAAGTGTAGAAACGCAGCTCTTACCAGAAACGTGTTTCTAACTCCTGAATCTAAAGGGAGATTTAACTCAGTTAGCTGAACAAACGAACAGCAGAGCAGATTGAAGGATACGTTTCTTCTGTGTTTTAGGCAGAGTTTTACTGCTATTTCGTTATATGCGGGAATAGTGCTGGAAATGCCTATTTTGAGATCTCTCCAGAGAAAGCGTTTCCAGACTTCCCCTTCAACACACTAGTTTAACTCTGTAAGTTGAATGCACACATTGAAGACCGTTCTGTTAGGTAGCTCCGTTTTCGTTTTAGAAGCAGACAGCTCTCCTTACAGCATATACACCCATTCACTGAGAAACGTCCAAAGGCAGCTCTTACCAGAAACGTGTTTCTAACTCCTGAATCTAAAGGGAGATTTAACTCACTTAGCTGAACAAACGCACAGCAGAGCAGATTGAAGGATACGTTTCTTCTGTGTTTTAGGCAGAGTTTTACTGCTATTTCGTTATATGCGGGAATAGTGCTGGAAATGCCTGGAAATGCCTGTTTTGAGATCTCTCCACAGAAAGCGTTTCCAGACTTCTTCTTCAACACACGAGTTTAACTCTGTAAGTTGAATGCACACATTGAAGACCGTTCTGTTAGGTAGCTCCGTTTTGGTTTTAGAAGCAGACAGCTCTCCTTACAGCATATACACCCATTCACTGAGAAATGTCCAAACGCAGCTCTTACCAGAAACGTGTTTCTAACTCCTGAATCTAAAGGGAGATTTAACTCACTTAGCTGAACAAACGCACAGCAGAGCAGATTGAAGGATACGTTTCTTCTGTGTTTTAGGCAGAGTTTTACTGCTATTTCTTTATATGCGGGAATAGTGCTGGTAATGCCTGTTTTGAGATCTCTCCACAGAAAGCGTTTCTAGACTTCCCCTTCAACACACGAGTTTAACTCTGTAAGTTGAATGCACACATTGAAAACCGTTCTGTTACGTAGCTCCGTTTTGGTTTTAGAAGCAGACAGTTCTCTTTACAGCATATAATCCCATTCACTGAGAAATGTCCAAACGCAGCTCTTACAAGAAACGTGTTTCTAACTCCTGAATCTAAAGGGAGATTTAACTCACTTAGCTGAACAAACGCACAGCAGAGCAGATTGAAGGATACTTTTCTTCTGTGTTTTAGACAGAGTTTTACTGCTATTTCGTTATATGCGGGAATAGTTCTGGAAATGCCTGGAAATGCCTGTTTTGAGATCTCTCCACAGAAAGCGTTTCCAGACTTCCCCTTCAACACACGAGTTTAACTCTGTAAGTTGAATGCACACATTGAAGACCGTTCTGTGAAGTAGCTCCGTTTTGGTTTTAGAAGCAGACAGTTCTCTTTACAGCATAAACCCCCATTCACTGAGAATTGTCCAAACGCAGCTTTTACCAGAAACGTGTTTCTAACTCCTGAAGCTAAAGGGAGATTTAACTCACTTAGCTGAACACACGCACAGCAGAGCAGATTGAAGGATACGTTTCTTCTGTGTTTTAGGAAGAGTTTTACTTCTATTTCGTTATATGCGGGAATAGAGCTGGAAATGCCTGTTTTGAGATCTCTCCACAGAAAGCGTTTCCAGACTTCCCCTTCACACACGAGTTTAACTCTGTAAGTTGAATGCACACATTGAAGACCGTTCTGTTAGGTAGCTCCGTTTTGGTTTTAGAAGCAGACAGATCTACTTACAGCATATACTCCCATTCATTGAGAAATGTCCAAACGCAGCTCTTTCCAGAAACGTGTTTCTATCTCCTGAATCAAAAGGGATATTTATCTCACTTAGCTGAACAAACGCACAGCAGAGCAGATTGAAGGATACGTTTCTTCTGTGTTGTAGGCAGAGTTTTACTTCTATTTCGTTATATGCGGGAATAGTGCTGGAAATGCCTGGAAATGCCTGTTTTGAGATCTCTCCACAGAAAGCGTTTCCAGACTTCCCCTTCAACACACGAGTTTAACTCTGTAAGTTGAATGCACCCATTGAAGACCGTTCTGTTAGGTAGATCCGTTTTGGTTTTAGAAGCAGACAGTTCTCCTTCCAGCATATACTCCCATTCACTGAGAAATGTCCAAACGCAGCTCTTACCAGAAACGTGTTTCTAACTCCTGAATCTAAAGGGAGATTTAACTCACTTAGCTGAACAAACGCACAGCAGAGCAGATTGAAGGATACGTTTCTTCTGTGTTTTAGGCAGAGTTTTACTGCTATTTGGTTATATGCGGGAATAGTGCTGGAAATGCCTGGAAATGCCTGTTTTGAGATCTCTCCACAGAAAGCGTTTCCAGACTTCCCCTTCAACACACGAGTTTAACACTGTAAGTTGAATACACACATTGAAGGCCGTTCTGTTAGGTAGTTCCGTTTTGGTTTTAGAAGCAGACAGTGCTCCTTACAGCATATAGTCCCATTCACTGAGAAATGTCCAAACGCAGCTCTTACCAGAAACGTGTTTCTAACTCCTGAATCTAAAGGGAGATTTAACACACTGAGCTGAACAAACGCACAGCAGAGAAGATTGAAGGATACGTTTCTTCTGTGTTTTAGGCAGAGTTTAACTGCTATTTCGTTATATGCGGGAATAGTGCTGGAAAGGCCTGGAAATGCCTGTTTTGAGATCTCTCCACAGAAAGCGTTTCCAGACTTCCCCTTCAACACACGAGTTTAACTCTGTAAGTTGAATGCACACATTGAAGACCGTTCTGTTAGGTAGCTCCGTTTTGGTTTTAGAAGCAGACAGTTCTCCTTAGAGCTTATACTCCCATTCACTGAGAAGTGTAGAAACGCAGCCCTTACCAGAAACGTGTTTCTAACTCCTGAATCTAAAGGGAGATTTAACTCAGTTAGCTGAACAAACGCACAGCAGAGCAGATTGAAGGATACGTTTCTTCTGTGTTTTAGGCAGAGTTTTACTGCTATTTCGTTATATGCGGGAATAGTGCTGGAAATGCCTGTTTTGAGATCTCTCCACAGAAAGCGTTTCCAGACTTCCCCTTCACACACGAGTTTAACTCTGTATGTTGAATGCACACATTGAAGACCGTTCTGTTAGGTAGCTCCGTTTTGGTTTTAGAAGCAGACAGATCTACTTACAGCATATATTCCCATTCATTGAGAAATGTCCAAACGCAGCTCTTACCAGAAACGTGTTTCTATCTCCTGAATCTAAAGGGAGATTTAACTCACTTAGCTGAACAAACGCACAGCAGAGCAGATTGAAGGATACGTTTCTTCTGTGTTTTAGGCAGAGTTTTACTGCTATTTCGTTATATGCGGGAATAGTGCTGGAAATGCCTGGAAATGCCTGTTTTGAGATCTCTCCACAGAAAGCGTTTCCAGACTTCTTCTTCAACACACGAGTTTAACTCTGTAAGTTGAATGCACACATTGAAGACCGTTCTGTTAGGTAGCTCCGTTTTGGTTTTAGAAGCAGACAGCTCTCCTTACAGCATATACACCCATTCACTGAGAAATGTCCAAACGCAGCTCTTACCAGAAACGTGTTTCTAACTCCTGAATCTAAAGGGAGATTTAACTCACTTAGCTGAACAAACGCACAGCAGAGCAGATTGAAGGATACGTTTCTTCTGTGTTTTAGGCAGAGTTTTACTGCTATTTCGTTATATGCGGGAATAGTGCTGGTAATGCCTGTTTTGAGATCTCTCCACAGAAAGCGTTTCTAGACTTCCCCTTCAAGACACGAGTTTAACTCTGTAAGTTGAATGCACACATTGAAAACCGTTCTGTTACGTAGCTCCGTTTTGGTTTTAGAAGCAGACAGTTCTCTTTACAGCATATAATCCCATTCACTGAGAAATGTCCAAACGCTGCTCTTACCAGAAACGTGTTTCTAACTCCTGAATCTAAAGGGAGATTTAACTCACTTAGCTGAACAAACGCACAGCAGAGCAGATTGAAGGATACGTTTCTTCTGTGTTTTAGGCAGAGTTTTACTGCTATTTCGTTATATGCGGGAATAGTGCTGGAAATGCCTGGAAATGCCTGTTTTGAGATCTCTCCACAGAAAGCGTTTCCAGACTTCCCCTTCAACACACGAGTTTAACTCTGTAAGTTGAATGCACACATTGAAGACCGTTCTGTTAGGTAGCTCCGTTTTGGTTTTAGAAGCAGACAGTTCTACTTAGAGCATATACTCCCATTCACTGAGAAATGTCCAAACGCAGCTCTTACCAGAAACGTGTTTCTAACTCCTGAATCTAAAAGGAGATTTAACTCACTTAGCTGAACAAACGCACAGCAGAGCAGATTGAAGGATACGTTTCTTCTGTGTTTTAGGCAGAGTTTTACTGCTATTTCTTTATATGCGGGAATAGTGCTGGAAATGCCTGTTTTGAGATCTCTCCACAGAAAGCGTTTCTAGACTTCCCCTTCAACACACGAGTTTAACTCTGTAAGTTGAATGCACACATTGAAGACCGTTCTGTTAGTTAGCTCCGTTTTGGTTTTAGAAGCAGACAGTTCTCCTTACAGCATATACTCCCATTCACTGAGAAATATCCAAACGCAGCTCTTACCAGAAACGTGTTTCTATCTCCTGAATCAAAAGGGAGATTTAACTCACTTAGCTGAACAATCGCACAGCAGAGCAGATTGAAGGATACGTTTCTTCTGTGTTTTAGGCAGAGTTTTACTTCTATTTCTTTATATGCGGGAATAGTGCTGGAAATGCCTGGAAATGCCTGTTTTGAGATCTCTCCACAGAAGCGTTTCCAGACTTCCCCTTCAACACACGAGTTTAACTCTGTAAGTTGAATGCACACATTGAAGACCGTTCTGTTAGGTAGCTCCGTTTTGGTTTTAGAAGCAGACAGTTCTCCTTACAGCATATACCCCCATTCACTGAGAAATGTCCAAACGCAGCTCTTACCAGAAACGTGTTTCTATCTTCTGAATCAAAAGGGAGTTTTAACTCACTTAGCTGAACAAACGCACAGCAGAGCAGATTGAAGGATACGTTTCTTCTGTGTTTTAGGCAGAGTTTTACTTCTATTTCGTTACATGCGGGAATAGTGCTGGAAATGCCTGGAAATGCCTGTTTTGAAATCTCTCCACAGAAAGCGTTTCCAGACTTCCCCTTCAACACACGAGTTTAGCTCTGTACGTTGAATGCACACATTGAAGACCGTTCTGTTAGGTAGCTCCGTTTTGGTTTTAGAAGCACACAGTTCTCCTTACAGCATATACTCCCATTCACTGAGAAATGTCCAAACGCAGCTCTTACCAGAAACGTGTTTCTAACTCCTGAATCTAAAGGGAGTTTTAACTCACTTAGCTGAACAAACGCACAGCATAGCAGATTGAAAGATACCTTTCTTCTGTGTTTTAGGCAGAGTTTTACTGCTATTTCGTTATATGCGGGAATAGTGCTGGAAATGCCTGTTTTGAGATCTCTCCACAGAAAGCGTTTCCAGACTTTTCCTTCAACACACGAGTTTAACTCTGTAAGTTGAATGCACACATTGAAGACCGTTCTGTTAGGTAGCTCCGTTTTGGTTTTAGAAGCAGACAGTTCTCCTTACAGCATATACTCCCATTCACTGAGAAATGTCCAAACGCAGCCCTTACCAGAAACGTGTGTCTAACTCCTGAATCTAAAGGGAGATTTAACTCACTGAGCTGAACAAACGCACAGCAGAGCAGGTTGAAGGATACGTTTCTTCTGTGTTTTATGCAGAGTTTTACTGCTATTTCGTTATATGCGAGAATAGTGCTGGAAATGCCTGGAAATGCCTGTTTTGAGATCTCTCCACAGAAAGCGTTTCCAGAGTTCCCCTTCAACACACGAGTTTAACTCTGTAAGTTGAATGCACACATTGAAGACCGTTCTGTGAAGTAGCTCCGTTTTGGTTTTAGAAGCAGACAGTTCTCCTTACAGCATAAACCCCCATTCACTGAGAATTGTCCAAACGCAGCTCTTACCAGAAACGTGTTTCTAACTCCTGAAGCTAAAGGGAGATTTAACTCACTTAGCTGAACACACGCACAGCAGAGCAGATTGAAGGATACGTTTCTTCTGTGTTTTAGGAAGAGTTTTACTTCTATTTCTTTATATGCGGGAATAGTGCTGGAAATGCCTGTTTTGAGATCTCTCCACAGAAAGCGTTTCCCGACTTCCCCTTCACACACGAGCTTAACTCTGTAAGTTGAATGCACACATTGAAGACCGTTCTGTTAGGTAGCTCCGTTTTGGTTTTAGAAGCAGACAGATCTACTTACAGCATATACTCCCATTCATTGAGAAATGTCCAAACGCAGCTCTTACCAGAAACGTGTTTCTATCTCCTGAATCAAAAGGGAGATTTAACTCACTTAGCTGAACAAACGCACAGCAGAGCAGATTGAAGGATACGTTTCTTCTGTGTTGTAGGCAGAGTTTTACTTCTATTTCGTTATATGCGGGAATAGTGCTGGAAATGCCTGGAAATGCCTGTTTTGAGATCTCTCCACAGAAAGCGTTTCCAGACTTCCCCTTCAACACACGAGTTTAACTCTGTAAGTTGAATGCACACTTTGAAGACCGTTCTGTTAGGTAGCTCCGTTTTCATTTTAGAAGCAGACAGCTCTCCTTACAGCATATACACCCATTCACTGAGAAATGTCCAAACGCAGCTCTTACCAGAAACGTGTTTCTAACTCATGAATCTAAAGGGAGATTTAACTCACTTAGCTGAACAAACGCACAGCAGAGCAGATTGAAGGATACTTTTCTTCTGTGTTTTAGGCAGAGTTTTACTGCTATTTCGTTATATGCGGGAATAGTGCTGGAAATGCCTGTTTTCAGATCTCTCCACAGAAAGCGTTTCCAGACTTTTCCTTCAACACACGAGTTTAACTCTGTAAGTTGAATGCACACATTGAAGACCGTTCTGTTAGGTAGCTCCGTTTTGGTTTTAGAAGCAGACAGTTCTCCTTACAGCATATACACCCATTCACTGAGAAATGTCCAAACGCAGCCCTTACCAGAAACGTGTTTCTAACTCCTGAATCTAAAGGGAGATTTAACTCACTGAGCTGAACAAACGCACAGCAGAGCAGATTGAAGGATACGTTTCTTCTGTGTTTTAGGCAGAGTTATACTTCTATTTTGTTATATCCGGGAATAGTGCTGGAAATGACTGGAAATGCCTGTTTTGAGATCTCTCCACAGAAAGCGTTTCCAGACTTCCCCTTCAAAACACGAGTTTATCTCTGTACGTTGAATGCACACATTGAAGACCGTTCTGTTAGGTCGCTCCGTTTTGGTTTTAGAAGCAGACAGTTCTCCTTACAGCATATACTCCCATTCACTGAGAAATGTCCAAATGCAGCCATTACCAGAAACGTGTTTCTAACTCCTGAATCTAAAGGGAGATTTATTTCACTTAGCTGAACAAATGCACAGCAGAGCAGATTGAAGGATACGTTTCCTCTGTGTTTTAGGCAGAGTTTTACTGCTATTTCGTTATATGCGGGAATAGTGCTGGAAATGCCTGGAAATGCCTGTTTTGAGATCTCTCCACAGAAAGCGTTTCCAAACTTCCCCTTCAACACACGAGTTTAACTCTGTAAGTTGAATGCACACATTGAAGACCGTTCTGTTAGGTAGCTCCGTTTTGGTTTTAGAAGCAGACAATTCTCCTTACAGCAAATACTCCCATTCACTGAGAAATGTCCAAACGCAGCTCTTACCAGAAACGTGTTTCTATCTCCTGAATCAAAAGGGAGATTTAACTCACTTAGCTGAACAAACGCACAGCAGAGCAGATTGAAGGATACGTTTCTTCTGTGTTGTAGGCAGAGTTTTACTTCTATTTCGTTATATGCGGGAATACTGCTGGAAATGCCTGGAAATGCCTGTTTTGAGATCTCTCCACAGAAAGCGTTTCCAGACTTCCCCTTCAACACACGAGTTTAACTCTGTAAGTTGAATGCACCCATTAAAGGCCGTTCTGTTAGGTAGTTCCGTTTTGGTTTTAGAAGCAGACAGTTCTCCTTACAGCATATACTCCCATTCACTGAGAAATGTCCAAACGCAGCTCTTACCAGAAACGTGTTTCTAACTCCTGAATCTAAAGGGAGATTTAACACACTTAGCTGAACAGACGCACAGCAGAGCAGATTGAAGGATACGTTTCTTCTGTGTTTTAGGCAGAGTTTAACTGCTATTTCGTTATATGCGGGAATAGTGCTGGAAATGCCTGGAAATGCCTGTTTTGAGATCTCTCCACAGAAAGCGTTTCCAGACTTCCCCTTCAACACACGAGTTTAACTCTGTAAGTTGAATGCACACATTGAAGACCTATCTGTTAGGTAGCTCCGTTTTGGTTTTAGAAGCAGACAGTCCTCCTTAGAGCATACACTCCCATTCACTGAGAAGTGTAGAAACGCAGCTCTTATCAGAAACGTGTTTCTAACTCCTGAATCTAAAGGGAGATTTAACTCAGTTAGCTGAACAAACGCACAGCAGAGCAGATTGAAGGATACGTTTCTTCTGTGTTTTAAGCAGAGTTTTACTGCTATTTCGTTATATGCGGGAATAGTGCTGGAAATGCCTATTTTGAGATCTCTCCAGAGAAAGCGTTTCCAGACTTCCCCTTCAACACACTAGTTTAACTCTGTAAGTTGAATGCACACATTGAAGACCGTTCTGTTAGGTAGCTCCGTTTTGGTTTTAGAAGCAGACAGCTCTCCTTACAGCATATACACCCATTCACTGAGAAACGTCCAAACGCAGCTCTTACCAGAAACGTGTTTCTAACTCCTGAATCTAAAGGGAGATTTAACTCACTTAGCTGAACAAACGCACAGCAGAGCAGATTGAAGGATACGTTTCTTCCGTGTTTTAGGCAGAGTTTTACTGCTATTTCGTTATATGCGGGAATAGTGCTGGTAATGCCTGTTTTGAGATCTCTCCACAGAAAGCGTTTCTAGACTTCCCCTTCAACACACGAGTTTAACTCTGTAAGTTGAATGCACACATTGAAGACCGTTCTGTTAGGTAGCTCCGTTTTGGTTTTAGAAGCAGACAGTTCTCCTTACAGCATATACTCCCATTCACTGAGAAATATCCAAACGCAGCTCTTACCAGAAACGTGTTTCTATCTCCTGAATCAAAAGGGAGATTTAACTCACTTAGCTGAAAAAACGCACAGCAGAGCAGATTGAAGGATACGTTTCTTCTGTGTTTTAGGCAGAGTTTTACTTCTATTTCGTTATATGCGGGAATAGTGCTGGAAATGCCTGGAAATGCCTGTTTTGAGATCTCTCCACAGAAAGCGTTTCCAGACTTCCCCTTCAACACACGAGTTTAACTCTCTAAGTTGAATGCACACATTGAAGACCGTTCTGTTAGGTAGATCCGTTTTGGTTTTAGAAGCAGACAGTTCTCCTTACAGCATATACTCCCATTCACTCATAAATGTCCAAATGCAGCCCTTACCAGAAACGTGTTTCTCACTCCTGAATCTAAAGGGAGATTTAACTCACTTATCTGAACAAACGCACAGCAGAGCAGATTGAAGGATGCGTTTCTTCTGTGTTTTAGGCAGAGTTTTACTGCTATTTCGTTATATGCAGGAATAGTGCTGGAAATGCATGGAAATGCCTGTTTTGAGATCTCTCCACAGAAAGCGTTTCCAGACTTTTCCTTCAACACACGAGTTTAACTCTGTAAGTTGAATGCACACATTGAAGACCGTTCTGTTAGGTAGTTTCGTTTTGGTTTTAGAAGCAGACAGTTCTCCTTACAGCATATACTCCCATTCACTGAGAAATGTCCAAACGCAGCCCTTACCAGAAACGTGTTTCTAACTCCTGAATCTAAAGGGAGATTTAACTCACTGAGCTGAACAAACGCACAGCAGAGCAGGTTGAAGGATACGTTTCTTCTGTGTTTTAGGCAGAGTTTTACTGCTATTTCGTTATATGCGAGAATAGTGCTGGAAATGCCTGGAAATGCCTGTTTTGAGATCTCTCCACAGAAAGCGTTTCCAGAGTTCCCCTTCAACACACGAGTTTAACTCTGTAAGTTGAATGCACACATCGAAGACCGTTCTGTGAAGTAGCTCCGTTTTGGTTTTAGAAGCAGACAGTTCTCCTTACAACATAAACCCCCATTCACTGAGAATTGTCCAAACGCAGCTCTTACCAGAAACGTGTTTCTAACTCCTGAAGCTAAAGGGAGTTTTAACTCACTTAGCTGAACAACGCACAGCAGAGCAGATTGAAGGATACGTTTCTTCTGTGTTTTAGGAAGAGTTTTACTTCTATTTCGTTATATGCGGGAATAGTGCTGGAAATGCCTGTTTTGAGATCTCTCCACAGAAAGCGTTTCCAGACTTCCCCTTCACACACGAGTTTAACTCTGTAAGTTGAATGCACACATTGAAGACCGTTCTGTTAGGTAGCTCCGTTTTGGTTTTAGAAGCAGACAGCTCTCCTTACAGCATATACACCCATTCACTGAGAAATGTCCAAACGCAGCTCTTACCAGAAACGTGTTTCTAACTCCTGAATCTAAAGGGAGATTTAACTCACTTAGCTGAACAAACGCACAGCAGAGCAGATTGAAGGATACGTTTCTTCTGTGTTTTAGGCAGAGTTTTACTGCTATTTCGTTATATGCGGGAATAGTGCTGGTAATGCCTGTTTTGAAATCTCTCCACAGAAAGCGTTTCTAGACTTCCCCTTCAACACACGAGTTTAACACTGTAAGTTGAATGCACACATTGAAAACCGTTCTGTTACGTAGCTCCGTTTTGGTTTTAGAAGCAGACACTGCTCTTTACAGCATATAATCCCATTCACTGAGAAATGTCCAAACGCAGCTCTTACCAGAAACGTGTTTCTAACTCCTGAATCTAAAGGGAGATTTAACTCACTTAGCTGAACAAACGCACAGCAGAGCAGATTGAAGGATACGTTTCTTCTGTGTTTTAGGCAGAGTTTTACTGCTATTTCGTTATATGCGGGAATAGGGCTGGAAATGCCTGGAAATGCCTGTTTTGAGATCTCTCCACAGAAAGCGTTTCCAGACTTCCCCTTCAACACACGAGTTTACCTCTGTAAGTTGAATGCACACATTGAAGACCGTTCTGTTAGGTAGCTCCGTTTTGGTTTTAGAAGCAGACAGTTCTACTTAGAGCATATACTCCCATTCACTGAGAAATGTCCAAACGCAGCTCTTACCAGAAACGTGTTTCTAACTCCTGAATCTAAAGGGAGATTTAACTTAGTTAGCTGAACAAACGCACAGCAGAGCAGATTGAAGGATACGTTTCTTCTGTGTTTTAAGCAGAGTTTTACTGCTATTTCGTTATATGCGGGAATAGTGCTGGAAATGCCTATTTTGAGATCTCTCCACAGAAAGCGTTTCCAGACTTCCCCTTCAACACACTAGTTTAACTCTGTAAGTTGAATGCACACATTGAAGACCGTTCTGTTAGGTAGCTCCGTTTTGGTTTTAGAAGCAGACAGCTCTCCTTACAGCATATACACCCATTCACTGAGAAATGTCCAAACGCAGCTCTTACCAGAAACGTGTTTCTAACTCCTGATTCTAAAGGGAGATTTAACTCACTTAGCTGAACAAACGCACAGCAGAGCAGATTGAAGGATACGTTTCTTCTGTGTTTTAGGCAGAGTTTTACTGCTATTTCGTTATATGCGGGAATAGTGCTGGTAATGCCTGTTTTGAGATCTCTCCACAGAAAGCGTTTCTAGACTTCCCCTTCAACACACGAGTTTAACTCTGTAGGTTGAATGCACACATTGAAGACCGTTCTGTTAGGTAGCTCCGTTTTGGTTTTAGAAGCAGACAGTTCTCCTTACAGCATATACTCCCATTCACTGAGAAATATCCAAACGCAGCTCTTACCAGAAACGTGTTTCTATCTCCTGAATCTAAAGGGAGATTTAACTCACTTAGCTGAACAAACGCACAGCAGAGCAGATTGAAGGATACGTTTCTTCTGTGTTTTAGGCAGAGTTTTACTTCTATTTCGTTATATGCGGGAATAGTGCTGGAAATGCCTGGAAATGCCTGTTTTGAGATCTCTCCACAGAAAGCGTTTCCAGACTTCCCCTTCAACACACGAGTTTAACTCTCTAAGTTGAATGCACACATTGAATACCGTTCTGTTAGGTAGATCCGTTTTGGTTTTAGAAGCAGACAGTTCTCCTTACAGCATATACTCCCATTCACTCAGAAATGTCCAAATGCAGCACTTACCAGAAACGTGTTTCTCACTCCTGAATCTAAAGGGAGATTTAACTCACTTATCTGAACAAACGCACAGCAGAGCAGATTGAAGGATGCGTTTCTTCTGTGTTTTAGGCAGAGTTTTACTGCTATTTCGTTATATGCAGGAATAGTCCTGGAAATGCCTGGAAATGCCTGTTTTGAGATCTCTCCACAGAAAGCATTTCCAGAGTTCCCCTTCAACACACGAGTTTAACTCTGTAAGTTGAATGCACACATTGAAGACCGTTCTGTGAAGTAGCTCCGTTTTGGTTTTAGAAGCAGACAGTTCTCCTTACAACATAAACCCCCATTCACTGAGAATTGTCCAAACGCAGCTCTTACCAGAAACGTGTTTCTAACTCCTGAAGCTAAAGGGAGTTTTAACTCACTTAGCTGAACACACGCACAGCAGAGCAGATTGAAGGATACGTTTCTTCTGTGTTTTAGGAAGAGTTTTACTTCTATTTCGTTATATGCGGGAATAGTGCTGGAAATGCCTGTTTTGAGATCTCTCCACAGAAAGCGTTTCCAGACTTCCCCTTCACACACGAGTTTAACTCTGTAAGTTGAATGCACACATTGAAGACCGTTCTGTTAGGTAGCTCCGTTTTGGTTTTAGAAGCAGACAGATCTACTTACAGCATATACTCCCATTCATTGAGAAATGTCCAAACGCAGCTCTTACCAGAAACGTGTTTCTAACTCCTGAATCTAAAGGGAGATTTAACTCACTTAGCTGAACAAACCCACAGCAGAACAGATTGAAGGATACGTTTCTTCTGTGTTTTAGGCAGAATTTTACTGCTATTTCGTTATATGCGGGAATAGTGCTGGAAATGCCTGTTTTGAGATCTCTCCACAGAAAGCGATTCCAGACTTCCCCTTCACACACGAGTTTAACTCTGTAAGTTGAATGCACACATTGAAGACCGTTCTGTTAGGTAGCTCCGTTTTGGTTTTAGAAGCAGACAGATCTACTTACAGCATATACTCCCATTCATTGAGAAATGTCCAAACGCAGCTCTTACCAGAAACGTGTTTCTAACTCCTGAATCTAAAGGGAGATTTAACTCACTTAGCTGAACAAACGCACAGCAGAACAGATTGAAGGATACGTTTCTTCTGTGTTTTAGGCAGAGTTTTACTGCTATTTCGTTATATGCGGGAATAGTGCTGGAAATGCCTGGAAATGCCTGTTTTGAGATCTCTCCACAGAAAGCGTTTCCAGACTTCTTCTTCAACACACGAGTTTAACTCTGTAAGTTGAATGCACACATTGAAGACCGTTCTGTTAGGTAGCTCCGTTTTGGTTTTAGAAGCAGACAGCTCTCCTTACAGCATATACACCCATTCACTGAGAAATGTCCAAACGCAGCTCTTACCAGAAACGTGTTTCTAACTCCTGAATCTAAAGGGAGATTTAACTCACTTAGCTGAACAAACGCATAGCAGAGCAGATTGAAGGATACGTTTCTTCTGTGTTTTAGGCAGAGTTTTACTGCTATTTCGTTATATGCGGGAATAGTGCTGGTAATGCCTGTTTTGAGATCTCTCCACAGAAAGCGTTTCTAGACTTCCCCTTCAACACACGAGTTTAACTCTGTAAGTTGAATGCACACATTGAAAACCGTTCTGTTACGTAGCTCCGTTTTGGTTTTAGAAGCGGACAGTTCTCTTTACAGGATATAATCCCATTCACTGAGAAATGTCCAAACGCAGCTCTTACCAGAAACGTGTTTCTAACTCCTGAATCTAAAGGGAGATTTAAATCACTTAGCTGAACAAACGCACAGCAGAGCAGATTGAAGGATACGTTTCTTCTCTGTTTTAGGCAGAGTTTTACTGCTATTTCGTTATATGCGGGAATAGTGCTGGAAATGCCTGGAAGTGCCTGTTTTGAGATCTCTCCACAGAAAGCGTTTCCAGACTTCCCCTTCAACACACGAGTTTAACTCTGTAAGTTGCATGCACACATTGAAGACCGTTCTGTTAGGTAGCTCCGTTTTGGTTTTAGAAGCAGACAGTTCTACTTAGAGCATATACCCACATTCACTGAGAAATGTCCAAACGCAGCTCTTACCAGAAACGTGTTTCTAACTCCTGAATCTAAAGGGAGATTTAACTCACTTAGCTGAACAAACGCACAGCAGAGCAGATTGAAGGATACGTTTCTTCTGTGTTTTAGGCAGAGTTTTACTGCTGTTTCTTTATATGCGGGAATACTGCTGGAAATGCCTGTTTTGAGATCTCTCCACAGAAAGCGTTTCTAGACTTCCCCTTCAACACACGAGTTTAACTCTGTAAGTTGAATGCACACATTGAAGACCGTTCTGTTAGGTAGCTCCGTTTTGGTTTTAGAAGCAGACAGTTCTCCTTACAGCATATACTCCCATTCACTGAGAAATATCCAAACGCAGCTCTTACCAGAAACGTGTTTCTATCTCCTGAATCAAAAGGGAGATTTAACTCACTTAGCTGAACAAACGCACAGCAGAGCAGATTGAAGGATACGTTTCTTCTGTGTTTTAGGCAGAGTTTTACTTCTATTTCTTTATATGCGGGAATAGTGCTGGAAATGCCTGGAAATGCCTGTTTTGAGATCTCTCCACAGAAAGCGTTTCCAGACTTCCCCTTCAACACACGAGTTTAACTCTGTAAGTTGAATGCACACATTGAAGACCGTTCTGTTAAGTAGCTCCGTTTTGGTTTTAGAAGCAGACAGTTCTCCTTACAGCATATACCCCCATTCACTGAGACATGTCCAAACGCAGCTCTTACCAGAAACGTGTTTCTATCTCCTGAATCAAAAGGGAGTTTTAACTCACTTAGCTGAACAAACGCACAGCAGAGCAGATAGAAGGATACGTTTCTTCTGTGTTTTAGGCAGAGTTTTACTTCTATTTCGTTACATGCGGGAATAGTGCTGGAAATGCCTGGAAATGCCTGTTTTGAAATCTCTCCACAGAAAGCGTTTCCAGACTTCCCCTTCAACACACGAGTTTAGCTCTGTAAGTTGAATGCACACATTGAAGACCGTTCTGTTAGGTAGCTCCGTTTTGGTTTTAGAAGCAGACAGTTCTCCTTACAGCATATACTCCCATTCACTGAGAAATGTCCAAACGCAGCTCTTACCAGAAACGTGTTTCTAACTCCTGAATTTAAAGGGAGTTTTAACTCACTTAGCTGAACAAACGCACAGCATAGCAGATTGAAGGATACGTTTCTTCTGTGTTTTAGGCAGAGTTTTACTGCTATTTCGTTATATGCGGGAATAGTGCTGGAAATGCCTGGAAATGCCTGTTTTGAGATCTCTCCACAGAAAGCGTTTCCAGACTTCCCCTTCAACACACGAGTTTAACTCTGTAAGTTGAATGCACACATTGAAGACCGTTCTGTTAGGTAGCTCCGTTTTGGTTTTAGAAGCAGACAGTTCTCCTTAGAGCATATACTCCCATTCACTGAGAAGTGTAGAAACGCAGCTCTTACCAGAAACGTGTTTCTAACTCCTGAATCTAAAGGGAGATTTAACTCAGTTAGCTGAACAAACGCACAGCAGAGCAGATTGAAGGATACGTTTCTTCTGTGTTTTAGGCAGAGTTTTACTGCTATTTCGTTATATGCGGGAATAGTGCTGGAAATGCCTATTTTGAGATCTCTCCAGAGAAAGCGTTTCCAGACTTCCCCTTCAACACACTAGTTTAACTCTGTAAGTTGAATGCACACATTGAAGACCGTTCTGTTAGGTAGCTCCGTTTTCGTTTTAGAAGCAGACAGCTCTCCTTACAGCATATACACCCATTCACTGGGAAACGTCCAAAGGCAGCTCTTACCAGAAACGTGTTTCTAACTCCTGAATCTAAAGGGAGATTTAACTCACTTAGCTGAACAAACGCACAGCAGAGCAGATTGAAGGATACGTTTCTTCTGTGTTTTAGGCAGAGTTTTACTGCTATTTCGTTATATGCGGGAATAGTGCTGGAAATGCCTGGAAATGCCTGTTTTGAGATCTCTCCACAGAAAGCGTTTCCAGACTTCTTCTTCAACACACGAGTTTAACTCTGTAAGTTGAATGCACACATTGAAGACCGTTCTGTTAGGTAGCTCCGTTTTGGTTTTAGAAGCAGACAGCTCTCCTTACAGCATATACACCCATTCACTGAGAAATGTCCAAACGCAGCTCTTACCAGAAACGTGTTTCTAACTCCTGAATCTAAAGGGAGATTTAACTCACTTAGCTGAACAAACGCACAGCAGAGCAGATTGAAGGATACGTTTCTTCTGTGTTTTAGGCAGAGTTTTACTGCTATTTCGTTATATGCGGGAATAGTGCTGGTAATGCCTGTTTTGAGATCTCTCCACAGAAAGCGTTTCTAGACTTCCCCTTCAACACACGAGTTTAACTCTGTAAGTTGAATGCACACATTGAAAACCGTTCTGTTACGTAGCTCCGTTTTGGTTTTAGAAGCAGACAGTTCTCTTTACAGCATATAATCCCATTCACTGAGAAATGTCCAAACGCAGCTCTTACAAGAAACGTGTTTCTAACTCCTGAATCTAAAGGGAGATTTAACTCACTTAGCTGAACAAACGCACAGCAGAGCAGATTGAAGGATACGTTTCTTCTGTGTTTTAGGCAGAGTTTTACTGCTATTTCGTTATATGCGGGAATAGTTCTGGAAATGCCTGGAAATGCCTGTTTTGAGATCTCTCCACAGAAATCGTTTCCAGACTTCCCCTTCAACACACGAGTTTAACTCTGTAAGTTGAATGCACACATTGAAGACCGTTCTGTGAAGTAGCTCCGTTTTGGTTTTAGAAGCAGACAGTTCTCCTTACAGCATAAACCCCCATTCACTGAGAATTGTCCAAACGCAGCTTTTACCAGAAACGTGTTTCTAACTCCTGAAGCTAAAGGGAGATTTAACTCACTTAGCTGAACACACGCACAGCAGAGCAGATTGAAGGATACGTTTCTTCTGTGTTTTAGGAAGAGTTTTACTTCTATTTCGTTATATGCGGGAATAGAGCTGGAAATGCCTGTTTTGAGATCTCTCCACAGAAAGCGTTTCCAGACTTCCCCTTCACACACGAGTTTAACTCTGTAAGTTGAATGCACACATTGAAGACCGTTCTGTTAGGTAGCTCCGTTTTGGTTTTAGAAGCAGACAGATCTACTTACAGCATATACTCCCATTCATTGAGAAATGTCCAAACGCAGCTCTTTCCAGAAACGTGTTTCTATCTCCTGAATCAAAAGGGATATTTAACTCACTTAGCTGAACAAACGCACAGCAGAGCAGATTGAAGGATACGTTTCTTCTGTGTTGTAGGCAGAGTTTTACTTCTATTTCGTTATATGCGGGAATAGTGCTGGAAATGCCTGGAAATGCCTGTTTTGAGATCTCTCCACAGAAAGCGTTTCCAGACTTCCCCTTCAACACACGAGTTTAACTCTGTAAGTTGAATGCACCCATTGAAGACCGTTCTGTTAGGTAGATCCGTTTTGGTTTTAGAAGCAGACAGTTCTCCTTCCAGCATATACTCCCATTCACTGAGAAATGTCCAAACGCAGCTCTTACCAGAAACGTGTTTCTAACTCCTGAATCTAAAGGGAGATTTAACTCACTTAGCTGAACAAACGCACAGCAGAGCAGATTGAAGGATACGTTTCTTCTGTGTTTTAGGCAGAGTTTTACTGCTATTTGGTTATATGCGGGAATAGTGCTGGAAATGCCTGGAAATGCCTGTTTTGAGATCTCTCCACAGAAAGCGTTTCCAGACTTCCCCTTCAACACACGAGTTTAACACTGTAAGTTGAATACACACATTGAAGGCCGTTCTGTTAGGTAGTTCCGTTTTGGTTTTAGAAGCAGACAGTGCTCCTTACAGCATATAGTCCCATTCACTGAGAAATGTCCAAACGCAGCTCTTACCAGAAACGTGTTTCTAACTCCTGAATCTAAAGGGAGATTTAACACACTGAGCTGAACAAACGCACAGCAGAGAAGATTGAAGGATACGTTTCTTCTGTGTTTTAGGCAGAGTTTAACTGCTATTTCGTTATATGCGGGAATAGTGCTGGAAAGGCCTGGAAATGCCTGTTTTGAGATCTCTCCACAGAAAGCTTTTCCAGACTTCCCCTTCAACACACGAGTTTAACTCTGTAAGTTGAATGCACACATTGAAGACCGTTCTGTTAGGTAGCTCCGTTTTGGTTTTAGAAGCAGACAGTTCTCCTTAGAGCTTATACTCCCATTCACTGAGAAGTGTAGAAACGCAGCCCTTACCAGAAACGTGTTTCTAACTCCTGAATCTAAAGGGAGATTTAACTCAGTTAGCTGAACAAACGCACAGCAGAGCAGATTGATGGATACGTTTCTTCTGTGTTTTAGGCAGAGTTTTACTGCTATTTCGTTATATGCGGGAATAGTGCTGGAAATGCCTGTTTTGAGATCTCTCCACAGAAAGCGTTTCCAGACTTCCCCTTCACACACGAGTTTAACTCTGTATGTTGAATGCACACATTGAAGACCGTTCTGTTAGGTAGCTCCGTTTTGGTTTTAGAAGCAGACAGATCTACTTACAGCATATACTCCCATTCATTGAGAAATGTCCAAACGCAGCTCTTACCAGAAACGTGTTTCTATCTCCTGAATCTAAAGGGAGATTTAACTCACTTAGCTGAACAAACGCACAGCAGAGCAGATTGAAGGATAGGTTTCTTCTGTGTTGTAGGCAGAGTTTTACTGCTATTTCGTTATATGCGGGAATAGTGCTGGAAATGCCTGGAAATGCCTGTTTGGAGATCTCTCCACAGAAAGCGTTTCCAGACTTCTTCTTCAACACACGAGTTTAACTCTGTAAGTTGAATGCACACATTGAAGACCGTTCTGTTAGGTAGCTCCGTTTTGGTTTTAGAAGCAGACAGCTCTCCTTACAGCATATACACCCATTCACTGAGAAATGTCCAAACGCAGCTCTTACCAGAAACGTGTTTCTAACTCCTGAATCTAAAGGGAGATTTAACTCACTTAGCTGAACAAACGCACAGCAGAGCAGATTGAAGGATACGTTTCTTCTGTGTTTTAGGCAGAGTTTTACTGCTATTTCGTTATATGCGGGAATAGTGCTGGTAATGCCTGTTTTGAGATCTCTCCACAGAAAGCGTTTCTAGACTTCCCCTTCAACACACGAGTTTAACTCTGTAAGTTGAATGCACACATTGAAAACCGTTCTGTTACGTAGCTCCGTTTTGGTTTTAGAAGCAGACAGTTCTCTTTACAGCATATAATCCCATTCACTGAGAAATGTCCAAACGCAGCTCTTACCAGAAACGTGTTTCTAACTCCTGAATCTAAAGGGAGATTTAACTCACTTAGCTGAACAAACGCACAGCAGAGCAGATTGAAGGATACGTTTCTTCTGTGTTTTAGGCAGAGTTTTACTGCTATTTCGTTATATGCGGGAATAGTGCTGGAAATGCCTGGAAATGCCTGTTTTGAGATCTCTCCACAGAAAGCGTTTCCAGACTTCCCCTTCAACACACGAGTTTAACTCTGTAAGTTGAATGCACACATTGAAGACCGTTCTGTTAGGTAGCTCCGTTTTGGTTTTAGAAGCAGACAGTTCTACTTAGAGCATATACTCCCATTCACTGAGAAATGTCCAAACGCAGCTCTTACCAGAAACGTGTTTCTAACTCCTGAATCTAAAAGGAGATTTAACTCACTTAGCTGAACAAACGCACAGCAGAGCAGATTGAAGGATACGTTTCTTCTGTGTTTTAGGCAGAGTTTTACTGCTATTTCTTTATATGCGGGAATAGTGCTGGAAATGCCTGTTTTGAGATCTCTCCACAGAAAGGGTTTCTAGACTTCCCCTTCAACACACGAGTTTAACTCTGTAAGTTGAATGCACACATTGAAGACCGTTCTGTTAGTTAGCTCCGTTTTGGTTTTAGAAGCAGACTGTTCTCCTTACAGCATATACTCCCATTCACTGAGAAATATCCAAACGCAGCTCTTACCAGAAACGTGTTTCTATCTCCTGAATCAAAAGGGAGATTTAACTCACTTAGCTGAACAATCGCACAGCAGAGCAGATTGAAGGATACGTTTCTTCTGTGTTTTAGGCAGAGTTTTACTTCTATTTCGTTACATGCGGGAATAGTGCTGGAAATGCCTGGAAATGTCTGTTTTGAAATCTCTCCACAGAAAGCGTTTCCAGACTTCCCCTTCAACACAGGAGTTTAGCTCTGTACGTTGAATGCACACATTGAAGACCGTTCTGTTAGGTAGCTCCGTTTTGGTTTTAGAAGCAGACAGTTCTCCTTACAGCATATACTCCCATTCACTGAGAAATGTCCAAACGCAGCTCTTACCAGAAACGTGTTTCTAACTCCTGAATCTAAAGGGAGTTTTAACTCACTTAGCTGAACAAACGCACAGCATAGCAGATTGAAGGATACCTTTCTTCTGTGTTTTAGGCAGAGTTTTACTGCTATTTCGTTGTATGCGGGAATAGTGCTGGAAATGCCTGTTTTGAGATCTCTCCACAGAAAGCGTTTCCAGACTTTTCCTTCAACACACGAGTTTAACTCTGTAAGTTGAATGCACACATTGAAGACCGTTCTGTTAGGTAGCTCCGTTTTGGTTTTAGAAGCAGACAGTTCTCCTTACAGCATATACTCCCATTCACTGAGAATTGTCCAAACGCAGCCCTTACCAGAAACGTGTGTCTAACTCCTGAATCTAAAGGGAGATTTAACTCACTGAGCTGAACAAACGCACAGCAGAGCAGGTTGAAGGATACGTTTCTTCTGTGTTTTATGCAGAGTTTTACTGCTATTTCGTTATATGCGAGAATAGTGCTGGAAATGCCTGGAAATGCCTGTTTTGAGATCTCTCCACAGAAAGCGTTTCCAGAGTTCCCCTTCAACACACGAGTTTAACTTTGTAAGTTGAATGCACACATTGAAGACCGTTCTGTGAAGTAGCTCCGTTTTGGTTTTAGAAGCAGACAGTTCTCCTTACAGCATAAACCCCCATTCACTGAGAATTGTCCAAACGCAGCTCTTACCAGAAACGTGTTTCTAACTCCTGAAGCTAAAGGGAGATTTAACTCACTTAGCTGAACACACGCACAGCAGAGCAGATTGAAGGATACGTTTCTTCTGTGTTTTAGGAAGAGTTTTACTTCTATTTCGTTATATGCGGGAATAGTGCTGGAAATGCCTGTTTTGAGATCTCTCCACAGAAAGCGTTTCCCGACTTCCCCTTCACACACGAGCTTAACTCTGTATGTTGAATGCACACATTGAAGACCGTTCTGTTAGGTAGCTCCGTTTTGGTTTTAGAAGCAGACAGATCTACTTACAGCATATACTCCCATTCATTGAGAAATGTCCAAACGCAGCTCTTACCAGAAACTTGTTTCTATCTCCTGAATCAAAAGGGAGATTTAACTCACTTAGCTGAACAAACGCACAGCAGAGCAGATTGAAGGATACGTTTCTTCTGTGTTGTAGGCAGAGTTTTACTTCTATTTCGTTATATGCGGGAATAGTGCTGGAAATGCCTGGAAATGCCTGTTTTGAGATCTCTCCACAGAAAGCGTTTCCAGACTTCCCCTTCAACACACGAGTTTAACTCTGTAAGTTGAATGCACACTTTGAAGACCGTTCTGTTAGGTAGCTCCGTTTTCATTTTAGAAGCAGACAGCTCTCCTTACAGCATATACACCCATTCACTGAGAAATGTCCAAACGCAGCTCTTACCAGAAACGTGTTTCTAACTCCTGAATCTAAAGGGAGATTTAACTCACTTAGCTGAACAAACGCACAGCAGAGCAGATTGAAAGATACGTTTCTTCTGTGTTTTAGGCAGAGTTTTACTGCTATTTCGTTATATGCGGGAATAGTGCTGGTAATGCCTGTTTTGAGATCTCTCCACAGAAAGCGTTTCTAGACTTCCCCTTCAACACACGAGTTTAACACTGTAAGTTGAATGCACACATTGAAAACCGTTCTGTTACGTAGCTCCGTTTTGGTTTTAGAAGCAGACAGTTCTCTTTACAGCATATAATCCCATTCACTGAGAAATGTCCAAACGCAGCTCTTACCAGAAACGTGTTTCTAACTCCTGAATCTAAAGGGAGATTTAACTCACTTAGCTGAACAAACGCACAGCAGAGCAGATTGAAGGATACCTTTCTTCTGTGTTTTAGGCAGAGTTTTACTGCTATTTCGTTATATGGGGGAATAGTGCTGGAAATGCCTGGAAATGCCTGTTTTGAGATCTCTCCACAGAAAGCGTTTCCAGACTTCCCCTTCAACACACGAGTTTAACTCTGTAAGTTGAATGCACACATTGAAGACCGTTCTGTTAGGTAGCTCCGTTTTGGTTTTAGAAGCAGACAGTTCTCCTTACAGCATATACTCCCATTCACTGAGAAATATCCAAACGCAGCTCTTACCAGAAACGTGTTTCTATCTCCTGAATCAAAAGGGAGATTTAACTCACTTAGCTGAACAAACGCACAGCAGAGCAGATTGAAGGATACGTTTCTTCTGTGTTTTAGGCAGAGTTTTACTTCTATTTCTTTATATGCGGGAATAGTTCTGGAAATGCCTGGAAATGCCTGTTTTGAGATCTCTCCACAGAAAGCGTTTCCAGACTTCCCCTTCAACACACGAGTTTAACTCTGTAAGTTGAATGCACACATTGAAGACCGTTCTGTTAGGTAGCTCCGTTTTGGTTTTAGAAGCAGACAGTTCTACTTAGAGCATATACTCCCATTCACTGAGAAATGTCCAAACGCAGCTCTTACCAGAAACGTGTTTCTAACTCCTGAATCTAAAAGGAGATTTAACTCACTTAGCTGAACAAACGCACAGCAGAGCAGATTGAAGGATACGTTTCTTCTGTGTTTTAGGCAGAGTTTTACTGCTATTTCTTTATATGCGGGAATAGTGCTGGAAATGCCTGTTTTGAGATCTCTCCACAGAAAGGGTTTCTAGACTTCCCCTTCAACACACGAGTTTAACTCTGTAAGTTGAATGCACACATTGAAGACCGTTCTGTTAGTTAGCTCCGTTTTGGTTTTAGAAGCAGACTGTTCTCCTTACAGCATATACTCCCATTCACTGAGAAATATCCAAACGCAGCTCTTACCAGAAACGTGTTTCTATCTCCTGAATCAAAAGGGAGATTTAACTCACTTAGCTGAACAATCGCACAGCAGAGCAGATTGAAGGATACGTTTCTTCTGTGTTTTAGGCAGAGTTTTACTTCTATTTCGTTACATGCGGGAATAGTGCTGGAAATGCCTGGAAATGTCTGTTTTGAAATCTCTCCACAGAAAGCGTTTCCAGACTTCCCCTTCAACACACGAGTTTAGCTCTGTACGTTGAATGCACACATTGAAGACCGTTCTGTTAGGTAGCTCCGTTTTGGTTTTAGAAGCAGACAGTTCTCCTTACAGCATATACTCCCATTCACTGAGAAATGTCCAAACGCAGCTCTTACCAGAAACGTGTTTCTAACTCCTGAATCTAAAGGGAGTTTTAACTCACTTAGCTGAACAAACGCACAGCATAGCAGATTGAAGGATACCTTTCTTCTGTGTTTTAGGCAGAGTTTTACTGCTATTTCGTTATATGCGGGAATAGTGCTGGAAATGCCTGTTTTGAGATCTCTCCACAGAAAGCGTTTCCAGACTTTTCCTTCAACACACGAGTTTAACTCTGTAAGTTGAATGCACACATTGAAGACCGTTCTGTTAGGTAGCTCCGTTTTGGTTTTAGAAGCAGACAGTTCTCCTTACAGCATATACTCCCATTCACTGAGAATTGTCCAAACGCAGCCCTTACCAGAAACGTGTGTCTAACTCCTGAATCTAAAGGGAGATTTAACTCACTGAGCTGAACAAACGCACAGCAGAGCAGGTTGAAGGATACGTTTCTTCTGTGTTTTATGCAGAGTTTTACTGGTATTTCGTTATATGCGAGAATAGTGCTGGAAATGCCTGGAAATGCCTGTTTTGAGATCTCTCCACAGAAAGCGTTTCCAGAGTTCCCCTTCAACACACGAGTTTAACTCTGTAAGTTGAATGCACACATTGAAGACCGTTCTGTGAAGTAGCTCCGTTTTGGTTTTAGAAGCAGACAGTTCTCCTTACAGCATAAACCCCCATTCACTGAGAATTGTCCAAACGCAGCTCTTACCAGAAACGTGTTTCTAACTCCTGAAGCTAAAGGGAGATTTAACTCACTTAGCTGAACACACGCACAGCAGAGCAGATTGAAGGATACGTTTCTTCTGTGTTTTAGGAAGAGTTTTACTTCTATTTCGTTATATGCGGGAATAGTGCTGGAAATGCCTGTTTTGAGATCTCTCCACAGAAAGCGTTTCCCGACTTCCCCTTCACACACGAGCTTAACTCTGTATGTTGAATGCACACATTGAAGACCGTTCTGTTAGGTAGCTCCGTTTTGGTTTTAGAAGCAGACAGATCTACTTACAGCATATACTCCCATTCATTGAGAAATGTCCAAACGCAGCTCTTACCAGAAACTTGTTTCTATCTCCTGAATCAAAAGGGAGATTTAACTCACTTAGCTGAACAAACGCACAGCAGAGCAGATTGAAGGATACGTTTCTTCTGTGTTGTAGGCAGAGTTTTACTTCTATTTCGTTATATGCGGGAATAGTGCTGGAAATGCCTGGAAATGCCTGTTTTGAGATCTCTCCACAGAAAGCGTTTCCAGACTTCCCCTTCAACACACGAGTTTAACTCTGTAAGTTGAATGCACACTTTGAAGACCGTTCTGTTAGGTAGCTCCGTTTTCATTTTAGAAGCAGACAGCTCTCCTTACAGCATATACACCCATTCACTGAGAAATGTCCAAACGCAGCTCTTACCAGAAACGTGTTTCTAACTCCTGAATCTAAAGGGAGATTTAACTCACTTAGCTGAACAAACGCACAGCAGAGCAGATTGAAAGATACGTTTCTTCTGTGTTTTAGGCAGAGTTTTACTGCTATTTCGTTATATGCGGGAATAGTGCTGGTAATGCCTGTTTTGAGATCTCTCCACAGAAAGCGTTTCTAGACTTCCCCTTCAACACACGAGTTTAACTCTGTATGTTGAATGCACACATTGAAAACCGTTCTGTTACGTAGCTCCGTTTTGGTTTTAGAAGCAGACAGTTCTCTTTACAGCATATAATCCCATTCACTGAGAAATGTCCAAACGCAGCTCTTACCAGAAACGTGTTTCTAACTCCTGAATCTAAAGGGAGATTTAACTCACTTAGCTGAACAAACGCACAGCAGAGCAGATTGAAGGATACCTTTCTTCTGTGTTTTAGGCAGAGTTTTACTGCTATTTCGTTATATGGGGGAATAGTGCTGGAAATGCCTGGAAATGCCTGTTTTGAGATCTCTCCACAGAAAGCGTTTCCAGACTTCCCCTTCAACACACGAGTTTAACTCTGTAAGTTGAATGCACACATTGAAGACCGTTCTGTTAGGTAGCTCCGTTTTGGTTTTAGAAGCAGACAGTTCTCCTTACAGCATATACTCCCATTCACTGAGAAATATCCAAACGCAGCTCTTACCAGAAACGTGTTTCTATCTCCTGAATCAAAAGGGAGATTTAACTCACTTAGCTGAACAAACGCACAGCAGAGCAGATTGAAGGATACGTTTCTTCTGTGTTTTAGGCAGAGTTTTACTTCTATTTCTTTATATGCGGGAATAGTTCTGGAAATGCCTGGAAATGCCTGTTTTGAGATCTCTCCACAGAAAGCGTTTCTAGACTTCCCCTTCAACACACGAGTTTAACTCTGTAAGTTGAATGCACACATTGAAGACCGTTCTGTTAGGTAGCTCCGTTTTGGTTTTAGAAGCAGACAGATCTATTTACAGCATATACTCCCATTCATTGAGAAATGTCCAAACGCAGCTCTTACCAGAAACGTGTTTCTAACTCCTGAATCTAAAGGGAGATTTAACTCACTTAGCTGAACAAACGCACAGCAGAACAGATTGAAGGATACGTTTCTTCTGTGTTTTAGGCAGAGTTTTACTGCTATTTCGTTATATGCGGGAATAGTGCTGGAAATGCCTGGAAATGCCTGTTTTGAGATCTCTCCACAGAAAGCGTTTCCAGACTTCTTCTTCAACACACGAGTTTAACTCTGTAAGTTGAATGCACACATTGAAGACCGTTCTGTTAGGTAGCTCCGTTTTGGTTTTAGAAGCAGACAGCTCTCCTTACAGCATATACACCCATTCACTGAGAAATGTCCAAACGCAGCTCTTACCAGAAACGTGTTTCTAACTCCTGAATCTAAAGGGAGATTTAACTCACTTAGCTGAACAAACGCATAGCAGAGCAGATTGAAGGATACGTTTCTTCTGTGTTTTAGGCAGAGTTTTACTGCTATTTCGTTATATGCGGGAATAGTGCTGGTAATGCCTGTTTTGAGATCTCTCCACAGAAAGCGTTTCTAGACTTCCCCTTCAACACACGAGTTTAACTCTGTAAGTTGAATGCACACATTGAAAACCGTTCTGTTACGTAGCTCCGTTTTGGTTTTAGAAGCGGACAGTTCTCTTTACAGCATATAATCCCATTCACTGAGAAATGTCCAAACGCAGCTCTTACCAGAAACGTGTTTCTAACTCCTGAATCTAAAGGGAGATTTAAATCACTTAGCTGAACAAACGCACAGCAGAGCAGATTGAAGGATACGTTTCTTCTCTGTTTTAGGCAGAGTTTTACTGCTATTTCGTTATATGCGGGAATAGTGCTGGAAATGCCTGGAAGTGCCTGTTTTGAGATCTCTCCACAGAAAGCGTTTCCAGACTTCCCCTTCAACACACGAGTTTAACTCTGTAAGTTGCATGCACACATTGAAGACCGTTCTGTTAGGTAGCTCCGTTTTGGTTTTAGAAGCAGACAGTTCTACTTAGAGCATATACCCCCATTCACTGAGAAATGTCCAAACGCAGCTCTTACCAGAAACGTGTTTCTAACTCCTGAATCTAAAGGGAGATTTAACTCACTTAGCTGAACAAACGCACAGCAGAGCAGTTTGAAGGATACGATTCTTCTGTGTTTTAGGCAGAGTTTTACTGCTGTTTCTTTATATGCGGGAATACTGCTGGAAATGCCTGTTTTGAGATCTCTCCACAGAAAGCGTTTCTAGACTTCCCCTTCAACACACGAGTTTAACTCTGTAAGTTGAATGCACACATTGAAGACCGTTCTGTTAGGTAGCTCCGTTTTGGTTTTAGAAGCAGACAGTTCTCCTTACAGCATATACTCCCATTCACTGAGAAATATCCAAACGCAGCTCTTACCAGAAACGTGTTTCTATCTCCTGAATCAAAAGGGAGATTTAACTCACTTAGCTGAACAAACGCACAGCAGAGCAGATTGAAGGATACGTTTCTTCTGTGTTTTAGGCAGAGTTTTACTTCTATTTCTTTATATGCGGGAATAGTGCTGGAAATGCCTGGAAATGCCTGTTTTGAGATCTCTCCACAGAAAGCGTTTCCAGACTTCCCCTTCAACACACGAGTTTAACTCTGTAAGTTGAATGCACACATTGAAGACCGTTCTGTTAGGTAGCTCCGTTTTGGTTTTAGAAGCAGACAGTTCTCCTTAGAGCATATACTCCCATTCACTGAGAAGTGTAGAAACGCAGCTCTTACCAGAAACGTGTTTCTAACTCCTGAATCTAAAGGGAGATTTAACTCAGTTAGCTGAACAAACGCACAGCAGAGCAGATTGAAGGATACGTTTCTTCTGTGTTTTAGGCAGAGTTTTACTGCTATTTCGTTATATGCGGGAATAGTGCTGGAAATGCCTATTTTGAGATCTCTCCAGAGAAAGCGTTTCCAGACTTCCCCTTCAACACACTAGTTTAACTCTGTAAGTTGAATGCACACATTGAAGACCGTTCTGTTAGGTAGCTCCGTTTTCGTTTTAGAAGCAGACAGCTCTACTTACAGCATATACACCCATTCACTGAGAAACGTCCAAAGGCAGCTCTTACCAGAAACGTGTTTCTAACTCCTGAATCTAAAGGGAGATTTAACTCACTTAGCTGAACAAACGCACAGCAGAGCAGATTGAAGGATACGTTTCTTCTGTGTTTTAGGCAGAGTTTTACTGCTATTTCGTTATATGCGGGAATAGTGCTGGAAATGCCTGGAAATGCCTGTTTTGAGATCTCTCCACAGAAAGCGTTTCCAGACTTCTTCTTCAACACACGAGTTTAACTCTGTAAGTTGAATGCACACATTGAAGACCGTTCTGTTAGGTAGCTCCGTTTTGGTTTTAGAAGCAGACAGCTCTCCTTACAGCATATACACCCATTCACTGAGAAATGTCCAAACGCAGCTCTTACCAGAAACGTATTTCTAAATCCTGAATCTAAAGGGAGATTTAACTCACTTAGCTGAACAAACGCACAGCAGAGCAGATTGAAGGATACGTTTCTTCTGTGTTTTAGGCAGAGTTTTACTGCTATTTCGTTATATGCGGGAATAGTGCTGGTAATGCCTGTTTTGAGATCTCTCCACAGAAAGCGTTTCTAGACTTCCCCTTCAACACACGAGTTTAACTCTGTAAGTTGAATGCACACATTGAAAACCGTTCTATTACGTAGCTCCGTTTTGGTTTTAGAAGCAGACAGTTCTCTTTACAGCATATAATCCCATTCACTGAGAAATGTCCAAACGCAGCTCTTACAAGAAACGTGTTTCTAACTCCTGAATCTAAAGGGAGATTTAACTCACTTAGCTGAACAAACGCACAGCAGAGCAGATTGAAGGATACGTTTCTTCTGTGTTTTAGGCAGAGTTTTACTGCTATTTCGTTATATGCGGGAATAGTTCTGGAAATGCCTGGAAATGCCTGTTTTGAAATCTCTCCACAGAAATCGTTTCCAGACTTCCCCTTCAACACACGAGTTTAACTCTGTAAGTTGAATGCACACATTGAAGACCGTTCTGTGAAGTAGCTCCGTTTTGGTTTTAGAAGCAGACAGTTCTCCTTACAGCATAAACCCCCATTCACTGAGAATTGTCCAAACGCAGCTTTTACCAGAAACGTGTTTCTAACTCCTGAAGCTAAAGGGAGATTTAACTCACTTAGCTGAACACACGCACAGCAGAGCAGATTGAAGGATACGTTTCTTCTGTGTTTTAGGAAGAGTTTTACTTCTATTTCGTTATATGCGGGAATAGAGCTGGAAATGCCTGTTTTGAGATCTCTCCACAGAAAGCGTTTCCAGACTTCCCCTTCACACACGAGTTTAACTCTGTAAGTTGAATGCACACATTGAAGACCGTTCTGTTAGGTAGCTCCGTTTTGGTTTTAGAAGCAGACAGATCTACTTACAGCATATACTCCCATTCATTGAGAAATGTCCAAACGCAGCTCTTTCCAGAAACGTGTTTCTATCTCCTGAATCAAAAGAGATATTTAACTCACTTAGCTGAACAAACGCACAGCAGAGCAGATTGAAGGATACGTTTCTTCTGTGTTGTAGGCAGAGTTTTACTTCTATTTCGTTATATGCGGGAATAGTGCTGGAAATGCCTGGAAATGCCTGTTTTGAGATCTCTCCACAGAAAGCGTTTCCAGACTTCCCCTTCAACACACGAGCTTAACTCTGTAAGTTGAATGCACCCATTGAAGACCGTTCTGTTAGGTAGATCCGTTTTGGTTTTAGAAGCAGACAGTTCTCCTTCCAGCATATACTCCCATTCACTGAGAAATGTCCAAACGCAGCTCTTACCAGAAACGTGTTTCTAACTCCTGAATCTAAAGGGAGATTTAACTCACTTAGCTGAACAAACGCACAGCAGAGCAGATTGAAGGATACGTTTCTTCTGTGTTTTAGGCAGAGTTTTACTGCTATTTGGTTATATGCGGGAATAGTGCTGGAAATGCCTGGAAATGCCTGTTTTGAGATCTCTCCACAGAAAGCGTTTCCAGACTTCCCCTTCAACACACGAGTTTAACACTGTAAGTTGAATACACACATTGAAGGCCGTTCTGTTAGGTAGTTCCGTTTTGGTTTTAGAAGCAGACAGTGCTCCTTACAGCATATAGTCCCATTCACTGAGAAATGTCCAAACGCAGCTCTTACCAGAAACGTGTTTCTAACTCCTGAATCTAAAGGGAGATTTAACACACTGAGCTGAACAAACGCACAGCAGAGAAGATTGAAGAATACGTTTCTTCTGTGTTTTAGGCAGAGTTTAACTGCTATTTCGTTATATGCGGGAATAGTGCTGGAAAGGCCTGGAAATGCCTGTTTTGAGATCTCTCCACAGAAAGCTTTTCCAGACTTCCCCTTCAACACACGAGTTTAACTCTGTAAGTTGAATGCACACACTGAAGACCGTTCTGTTAGGTAGCTCCGTTTTGGTTTTAGAAGCAGACAGTTCTCCTTAGAGCTTATACTCCCATTCACTGAGAAGTGTAGAAACGCAGCCCTTACCAGAAACGTGTTTCTAACTCCTGAATCTAAAGGGAGATTTAACTCAGTTAGCTGAACAAACGCACAGCAGAGCAGATTGAAGGATACGTTTCTTCTGTGTTTTAGGCAGAGTTTTACTGCTATTTCGTTATATGCGGGAATAGTGCTGGAAATGCCTGTTTTGAGATCTCTCCACAGAAAGCGTTTCCAGACTTCCCCTTCACACACGAGTTTAACTCTGTATGTTGAATGCACACATTGAAGACCGTTCTGTTAGGTAGCTCCGTTTTGGTTTTAGAAGCAGACAGATCTACTTACAGCATATACTCCCATTCATTGAGAAATGTCCAAACGCAGCTCTTACCAGAAACGTGTTTCTATCTCCTGAATCTAAAGGGAGATTTAACTCACTTAGCTGAAAAAACGCACAGCAGAGCAGATTGAAGGATACGTTTCTTCTGTGTTTTAGGCAGAGTTTTACTGCTATTTCGTTATATGCGGGAATAGTGCTGGAAATGCCTGGAAATGCCTGTTTGGAGATCTCTCCACAGAAAGCGTTTCCAGACTTCTTCTTCAACACACGAGTTTAACTCTGTAAGTTGAATGCACACATTGAAGACCGTTCTGTTAGGTAGCTCCGTTTTGGTTTTAGAAGCAGACAGCTCTCCTTACAGCATATACACCCATTCACTGAGAAATGTCCAAACGCAGCTCTTACCAGAAACGTGTTTCTAACTCCTGAATCTAAAGGGAGATTTAACTCACTTAGCTGAACAAACGCACAGCAGAGCAGATTGAAGGATTCGTTTCTTCTGTGTTTTAGGCAGAGTTTTACTGCTATTTCGTTATATGCGGGAATAGTGCTGGTAATGCCTGTTTTGAGATCTCTCCACAGAAAGCGTTTCTAGACTTCCCCTTCAACACACGAGTTTAACTCTGTAAGTTGAAAGCACACATTGAAAACCGTTCTGTTACGTAGCTCCGTTTTGGTTTTAGAAGCAGACAGTTCTCTTTACAGCATATAATCCCATTCACTGAGAAATGTCCAAACGCAGCTCTTACCAGAAACGTGTTTCTAACTCCTGAATCTAAAGGGAGATTTAACTCACTTAGCTGAACAAACGCACAGCAGAGCAGATTGAAGTATACGTTTCTTCTGTGTTTTAGGCAGAGTTTTACTGCTATTTCGTTATATGCGGGAATAGTGCTGGAAATGCCTGGAAATGCCTGTTTTGAGATCTCTCCACAGAAAGCGTTTCCAGACTTCCCCTTCAACACACGAGTTTAACTCTGTAAGTTGAATGCACACATTGAAGACCGTTCTGTTAGGTAGCTCCGTTTTGGTTTTAGAAGCAGACAGTTCTACTTAGAGCATATACTCCCATTCACTGAGAAATGTCCAAACGCAGCTCTTACCAGAAACGTGTTTCTAACTCCTGAATCTAAAAGGAGATTTAACTCACTTAGCTGAACAAACGCACAGCAGAGCAGATTGAAGGATACGTTTCTTCTGTGTTTTAGGCAGAGTTTTACTGCTATTTCTTTATATGCGGGAATAGTGCTGGAAATGCCTGTTTTGAGATCTCTCCACAGAAAGCGTTTCTAGACTTCCCCTTCAACACACGAGTTTAACTCTGTAAGTTGAATGCACACATTGAAGACCGTTCTGTTAGTTAGCTCCGTTTTGGTTTTAGAAGCAGACTGTTCTCCTTACAGCATATACTCCCATTCACTGAGAAATATCCAAACGCAGCTCTTACCAGAAACGTGTTTCTATCTCCTGAATCAAAAGGGAGATTTAACTCACTTAGCTGAACAATCGCACAGCAGAGCAGATTGAAGGATACGTTTCTTCTGTGTTTTAGGCAGAGTTTTACTTCTATTTCGTTACATGCGGGAATAGTGCTGGAAATGCCTGGAAATGTCTGTTTTGAAATCTCTCCACAGAAAGCGTTTCCAGACTTCCCCTTCAACACACGAGTTTAGCTCTGTACGTTGAATGCACACATTGAAGACCGTTCTGTTAGGTAGCTCCGTTTTGGTTTTAGAAGCAGACAGTTCTCCTTACAGCATATACTCCCATTCACTGAGAAATGTCCAAACGCAGCTCTTACCAGAAACGTGTTTCTAACTCCTGAATCTAAAGGGAGTTTTAACTCACTTAGCTGAACAAACGCACAGCATAGCAGATTGAAGGATACCTTTCTTCTGTGTTTTAGGCAGAGTTTTACTGCTATTTCGTTATATGCGGGAATAGTGCTGGAAATGCCTGTTTTGAGATCTCTCCACAGAAAGCGTTTCCAGACTTTTCCTTCAACACACGAGTTTAACTCTGTAAGTTGAATGCACACATTGAAGACCGTTCTGTTAGGTAGCTCCGTTTTGGTTTTAGAAGCAGACAGTTCTCCTTACAGCATATACTCCCATTCACTGAGAATTGTCCAAACGCAGCCCTTACCAGAAACGTGTGTCTAACTCCTGAATCTAAAGGGAGATTTAACTCACTGAGCTGAACAAACGCACAGCAGAGCAGGTTGAAGGATACGTTTCTTCTGTGTTTTATGCAGAGTTTTACTGCTATTTCGTTATATGCGAGAATAGTGCTGGAAATGCCTGGAAATGCCTGTTTTGAGATCTCTCCACAGAAAGCGTTTCCAGAGTTCCCCTTCAACACACGAGTTTAACTCTGTAAGTTGAATGCACACATTGAAGACCGTTCTGTGAAGTAGCTCCGTTTTGGTTTTAGAAGCAGACAGTTCTCCTTACAGCATAAACCCCCATTCACTGAGAATTGTCCAAACGCAGCTCTTACCAGAAACGTGTTTCTAACTCCTGAAGCTAAAGGGAGATTTAACTCACTTAGCTGAACACACGCACAGCAGAGCAGATTGAAGGATACGTTTCTTCTGTGTTTTAGGAAGAGTTTTACTTCTATTTCGTTATATGCGGGAATAGTGCTGGAAATGCCTGTTTTGAGATCTCTCCACAGAAAGCGTTTCCCGACTTCCCCTTCACACACGAGCTTAACTCTGTATGTTGAATGCACACATTGAAGACCGTTCTGTTACGTAGCTCCGTTTTGGTTTTAGAAGCAGACAGATCTACTTACAGCATATACTCCCATTCATTGAGAAATGTCCAAACGCCGCTCTTACCAGAAACGTGTTTCTATCTCCTGAATCAAAAGGGAGATTTAACTCACTTAGCTGAACAAACGCACAGCAGAGCAGATTGAAGGATACCTTTCTTCTGTGTTGTAGGCAGAGTTTTACTTCTATTTCGTTATATGCGGGAATAGTGCTGGAAATGCCTGGAAATGCCTGTTTTGAGATCTCTCCACAGAAAGCGTTTCCAGACTTCCCCTTCAACACACGAGTTTAACTCTGTAAGTTGAATGCACACTTTGAAGACCGTTCTGTTAGGTAGCTCCGTTTTCATTTTAGAAGCAGACAGCTCTCCTTACAGCATATACACCCATTCACTGAGAAATGTCCAAACGCAGCTCTTACCAGAAACGTGTTTCTAACTCCTGAATCTAAAGGGAGATTTAACTCACTTAGCTGAACAAACGCACAGCAGAGCAGATTGAAAGATACGTTTCTTCTGTGTTTTAGGCAGAGTTTTACTGCTATTTCGTTATATGCGGGAATAGTGCTGGTAATGCCTGTTTTGAGATCTCTCCACAGAAAGCGTTTCTAGACTTCCCCTTCAACACACGAGTTTAACTCTGTAAGTTGAATGCACACATTGAAAACCGTTCTGTTACGTAGCTCCGTTTTGGTTTTAGAAGCAGACAGTTCTCTTTACAGCATATAATCCCATTCACTGAGAAATGTCCAAACGCAGCTCTTACCAGAAACGTGTTTCTAACTCCTGAATCTAAAGGGAGATTTAACTCACTTAGCTGAACAAACGCACAGCAGAGCAGATTGAAGGATACCTTTCTTCTGTGTTTTAGGCAGAGTTTTACTGCTATTTCGTTATATGGGGGAATAGTGCTGGAAATGCCTGGAAATGCCTGTTTTGAGATCTCTCCACAGAAAGCGTTTCCAGACTTCCCCTTCAACACACGAGTTTAACTCTGTAAGTTGAATGCACACATTGAAGACCGTTCTGTTAGGTAGCTCCGTTTTGGTTTTAGAAGCAGACAGTTCTCCTTACAGCATATACTCCCATTCACTGAGAAATATCCAAACGCAGCTCTTACCAGAAACGTGTTTCTATCTCCTGAATCAAAAGGGAGATTTAACTCACTTAGCTGAACAAACGCACAGCAGAGCAGATTGAAGGATACGTTTCTTCTGTGTTTTAGGCAGAGTTTTACTTCTATTTCTTTATATGCGGGAATAGTTCTGGAAATGCCTGGAAATGCCTGTTTTAAGATCTCTCCACAGAAAGCGTTTCCAGAGTTCCCCTTCAACACACGAGTTTAACTCTGTAAGTTGAATGCACACATTGAAGACCGTTCTGTTAGGTAGCTCCGTTTTGGTTTTAGAAGCAGACAGTTCTCCTTAGAGCCTATACTCCCATTCACTGAGAAGTGTAGAAATGCAGCTCTTTCCAGAAACGTGTTTCTAACTCCTGAATCTAAAGGGAGATTTAACTCAGTTAGCTGAACAAACGCACAGCAGAGCAGATTGAAGGATACGTTTCTTCTGTGTTTTAGGCAGAGTTTTACTGCTATTTCGTTATATGCGGGAATAGTGCTGGTAATGCCTGTTTTGAGATCTCTCCACAGAAAGCGTTTCTAGAGTTCCCCTTCAACACACGAGTTTACCTCTGTAAGTTTAATGCACACATTGAAATCCGTTCTGTTACGTAGCTCCGTTTTGGTTTTAGAAGCAGACAATTCTCTTTACAGCATATAATCCCATTCACTGAGAAATGTCCAAACGCAGCTCTTACCAGAAACGTGTTTCTAACTCCTGAATCTAAAGGGAGATTTAACTCACTTAGCTGAACAAACGCACAGCAGAGCAGATTGAAGGATACGTTTCTTCTGTGTTTTAGGCAGAGTTTTACTGCTATTTCGTTATATGCGGGAATAGTGCTGGAAATGCCTGGAAATGCCTGTTTTGAGATCTCTCCACAGAAAGCGTTTCCAGACTTCCCCTTCAACACACGAGTTTAACTCTGTAAGTTGAATGCACACATTGAAGACCGTTCTGATAGGTAGCTCCGTTTTGGTTTTAGAAGCAGACAGTTCTCCTTACAGCATATACTCCCATTCACTGGGAAATATCCAAACGCAGCTCTTACCAGAAACGTGTTTCTATCTCCTGAATCAAAAGGGAGATTTAACTCACTTAGCTGAACAAACGCACAGCAGAGCAGATAGAAGGATACGTTTCTTCTGTGTTTTAGGCAGAGTTTTACTTCTATTTCGTTACATGCGGGAATAGTGCTGGAAATGCCTGGAAATGCCTGTTTTGAAATCTCTCCACAGAAAGCGTTTCCAGACTTCCCCTTCAACACACGAGTTTAGCTCTGTAAGTTGAATGCACACATTGAAGACCGTTCTGTTAGGTAGCTCCGTTTTGGTTTTAGAAGCAGACAGTTCTCCTTACAGCATATACTCCCATTCACTGAGAAATGTCCAAACGCAGCTCTTACCAGAAACGTGTTTCTAACTCCTGAATTTAAAGGGAGTTTTAACTCACTTAGCTGAACAAACGCACAGCATAGCAGATTGAAGGATACGTTTCTTCTGTGTTTTAGGCAGAGTTTTACTGCTATTTCGTTATATGCGGGAATAGTGCTGGAAATGCCTGGAAATGCCTGTTTTGAGATCTCTCCACAGAAAGCGTTTCCAGACTTCCCCTTCAACACACGAGTTTAACTCTGTAAGTTGAATGCACACATTGAAGACCGTTCTGTTAGGTAGCTCCGTTTTGGTTTTAGAAGCCGACAGTTCTCCTTAGAGCATATACTCCCATTCACTGAGAAGTGTAGAAACGCAGCTCTTACCAGAAACGTGTTTCTAACTCCTGAATCTAAAGGGAGATTTAACTCAGTTAGCTGAACAAACGCACAGCAGAGCAGATTGAAGGATACGTTTCTTCTGTGTTTTAGGCAGAGTTTTACTGCTATTTCGTTATATGCGGGAATAGTGCTGGAAATGCCTATTTTGAGATCTCTCCAGAGAAAGCGTTTCCAGACTTCCCCTTCAACACACTAGTTTAACTCTGTAAGTTGAATGCACACATTGAAGACCGTTCTGTTAGGTAGCTCCGTTTTCGTTTTAGAAGCAGACAGCTCTCCTTACAGCATATACACCCATTCACTGAGAAACGTCCAAAGGCAGCTCTTACCAGAAACGTGTTTCTAACTCCTGAATCTAAAGGGAGATTTAACTCACTTAGCTGAACAAACGCACAGCAGAGCAGATTGAAGGATACGTTTCTTCTGTGTTTTAGGCAGAGTTTTACTGCTATTTCGTTATATGCGGGAATAGTGCTGGAAATGCCTGGAAATGCCTGTTTTGAGATCTCTCCACAGAAAGCGTTTCCAGACTTCTTCTTCAACACACGAGTTTAACTATGTAAGTTGAATGCACACATTGAAGACCGTTCTGTTAGGTAGCTCCGTTTTGGTTTTAGAAGCAGACAGCTCTCCTTACAGCATATACACCCATTCACTGAGAAATGTCCAAACGCAGCTCTTACCAGAAACGTGTTTCTAACTCCTGAATCTAAAGGGAGATTTAACTCACTTAGCTGAACAAACGCACAGCAGAGCAGATTGAAGGATACGTTTCTTCTGTGTTTTAGGCAGAGTTTTACTGCTATTTCGTTATATGCGGGAATAGTGCTGGTAATGCCTGTTTTGAGATCTCTCCACAGAAACCGTTTCTAGACTTCCCCTTCAACACACGAGTTTAATTCTGTAAGTTGAATGCACACATTGAAAACAGTTCTGTTACGTAGCTCCGTTTTGGATTTAGAAGCAGACAGTTCTCTTTACAGCATATAATCCCATTCACTGAGAAATGTCCAAACGCAGCTCTTACAAGAAACGTGTTTCTAACTCCTGAATCTAAAGGGAGATTTAACTCACTTAGCTGAACAAACGCACAGCAGAGCAGATTGAAGGATACGTTTCTTCTGTGTTTTAGGCAGAGTTTTACTGCTATTTCGTTATATGCGGGAATAGTTCTGGAAATGCCTGGAAATGCCTGTTTTGAGATCTCTCCACAGAAAGCGTTTCCAGACTTCCCCTTCAACACACGAGTTTAACTCTGTAAGTTGAATGCACACATTGAAGACCGTTCTGTGAAGTAGCTCCGTTTTGGTTTTAGAAGCAGACAGTTCTCCTTACAGCATAAACCCCCATTCACTGAGAATTGTCCAAACGCAGCTTTTACCAGAAACGTGTTTCTAACTCCTGAAGCTAAAGGGAGATTTAACTCACTTAGCTGAACACACGCACAGCAGAGGAGATTGAAGGATACGTTTCTTCTGTGTTTTAGGAAGAGTTTTACTTCTATTTCGTTATATGCGGGAATAGTGCTGGAAATGCCTGTTTTGAGATCTCTCCACAGAAAGCGTTTCTAGACTTCCCCTTCAACACACGAGTTTAACTCTGTAAGTTGAATGCACACATTGAAGACCGTTCTGTTAGGTAGCTCCGTTTTGGTTTTAGAAGCAGACAGTTCTCCTTACAGCATATACTCCCATTCACTGAGAAATATCCAAACGCAGCTCTTACCAGAAACGTGTTTCTATCTCCTGAATCAAAAGGGAGATTTAACTCACTTAGCTGAACAAACGCACAGCAGAGCAGATTGAAGGATACGTTTCTTCTGTGTTTTAGGCAGAGTTTTACTTCTATTTCTTTATATGCGGGAATAGTTCTGGAAATGCCTGGAAATGCCTGTTTTGAGATCTCTCCACAGAAAGCGTTTCCAGACTTCCCCTTCAACACACGAGTTTAACTCTATAAGTTGAATGCACACATTGAAGACCGTTCTGTTAGGTAGCTCCGTTTTGGTTTTAGAAGCAGACAGTTCTCCTTACAGCATATACCCCCATTCACTGAGAAATGTCCAAACGCAGCTCTTACCAGAAACGTGTTTCTAACTCCTGAATCTAAAGGGAGATTTAACTCACTTAGCTGAACAAACGCACAGCAGAGCAGATTGAAGGATACGTTTCTTCTGTGTTTTAGGCAGAGTTTTACTGCTATTTCGTTATATGCGGGAAAAGTGCTGGAAGTGCCTGGAAATGCCTGTTTTGAGATCTCTCCACAGAAAGCGTTTCCAGACTTCCCCTTCAACACACGAGTTTAACTCTGTAAGTTGAATGCACACATTGAAGACCGTTCTGTTAGGTAGCTCCGTTTTGGTTTTAGAAGCAGACAGTTCTCCTTTGAGCCTATACTCCCATTCACTGAGAAATGTCCAAACGCAGCTCTTACCAGAAACGTGTTTCTAACTCCTGAATCTAAAGGGAGATTTAACTCACTTAGCTGAACAAACGCACAGCAGAGCAGATTGAAGGATACGTTTCTTCTGTGTTTTAGGCAGAGTTTTACTGCTATTTCGTTATATGCGGGAATAGTGCTGGAAATGCCGGTTTTGAGATCTCTCCACAGAAAGAGTTTCCAGACTTCCCCTTCAACACACGAGTTTAACTCTGTAAGTTGAATGCACACATTGAAGACCGTTCTGTTAGGTAGCTCCGTTTTGGTTTTAGAAGCAGACAGTTCTCCTTACATCATATACCCCCATTCACTGAGAAATGTCCAAACGCAGCTCTTACCAGAAACGTGTTTCTATCTCCTGAATCAAAAGGGAGATTTAACTCACTTAGCTGAACAAAAGCACAGCAGAGCAGATTGAAGGATACATTTCTTCTGTGTTTTAGGCAGAGTTTTACTTCTATTTCGTTACATGCGGGAATAGTGCTGGAAATGCCTGGAAATGCCTGTTTTGAAATCTCTCCAGAGAAAGCGTTTCCAGACTTCCCCTTCAACACACGAGTTTAGCTCTGTAAGTTGAATGCACACATTGAAGACCGTTCTGTTAGGTAGCTCCGTTTTGGTTTTAGAAGCAGACAGTTCTCCTTAGAGCCTATACTCCCATTCACTGAGAAGTGTAGAAATGCAGCTCTTACCAGAAACGTGTTTCTAACTCCTGAATCTAAAGGGAGATTTAACTCAGTTAGCTGAACAAACGCACAGCAGAGCAGATTGAAGGATACGTTTCTTCTGTGTTTTAGGCAGAGTTTTACTGCTATTTCGTTATATGCGGGAATAGTGCTGGTAATGCCTGTTTTGAGATCTCTCCACAGAAAGCGTTTCTAGAGTTCCCCTTCAACACACGAGTTTACCTCTGTAAGTTGAATGCACACATTGAAATCCGTTCTGTTACGTAGCTCCGTTTTGGTTTTAGAAGCAGACAATTCTCTTTACAGCATATAATCCCATTCACTGAGAAATGTCCAAACGCAGCTCTTACCAGAAACGTGTTTCTAACTCCTGAATCTAAAGGGAGATTTAACTCACTTAGCTGAACAAACGCACAGCAGAGCAGATTGAAGGATACGTTTCTTCTGTGTTTTAGGCAGAGTTTTACTGCTATTTCGTTATATGCGGGAATAGTGCTGGAAATGCCTGGAAATGCCTGTTTTGAGATCTCTCCACAGAAAGCGTTTCCAGACTTCCCCTTCAACACACGAGTTTAACTCTGTAAGTTGAATGCACACATTGAAGACCGTTCTGTTAGGTAGCACCGTTTTGGTTTTAGAAGCAGACAGTTCTCCTTACAGCATATACTCCCATTCACTGAGAAATATCCAAACGCAGCTCTTACGAGAAACGTGTTTCTATCTCCTGAATCAAAAGGGAGATTTAACTCACTTAGCTGAACAAACGCACAGCAGAGCAGATTGAAGGATACGTTTCTTCTGTGTTTTAGGCAGAGTTTTACTTCTATTTCTTTATATGCGGGAATAGTGCTGGAAAGGCCTGGAAATGCCTGTTTTGAGATCTCTCCACAGAAAGCGTTTCCAGACTTCCCCTTCAACACACGAGTTTAACTCTGTAAGTTGAATGCACACATTGAAGACCGTTCTGTTAGGTAGCTCCGTTTTGGTTTTAGAAGCAGACAGTTCTCCTTACAGCATATACACCCATTCACTGAGAAATGTCCAAACGCAGCTCTTACCAGAAACGTGTTTCTAACTCCTGAATCTAAAGGGAGATTTAACTCACTTAGCTGAACAAACGCACAGCAGAGCAGCTTGAAGGATACGTTTCTTCTGTGTTTTATGCAGAGTTTTACTGCTATTTGGTTATATGCGGGAATAGCGCTGGAAATGCCTGGAAATGCCTGTTTTGAGATCTCTCCACAGAAAGCGTTTCCAGACTTCCCCTTCAACACACGAGTTTAACTCTGTAAGTTGAATGCACACATTGAAGACCGTTCTGTTAGGTAGATCCGTTTTGGTTTTAGAAGCAGACAGTTCTCCTTACAGCATATACTCCCATTCACTCAGAAATGTCCAAATGCAGCCCTTACCAGAAACGTGTTTCTCACTCCTGAATCTAAAGGGAGATTTAACTCACTTATCTGAACAAACGCACAGCAGAGGAGATTGAAGGATGCGTTTCTTCTGTGTTTTAGGCAGAGTTTTACTGCTACATCGTTATATGCAGGAATAGTGCTGGAAATGCCTGGAAATGCCTGTTTTGAGATCTCTCCACAGAAAGCGTTTCCAGACTTCCCCTTCAACACACGAGTTTAACTCTGTAAGTTGAATGCACACATTGAAGACCGTTCTGTTAGGTAGCTCCGTTTTGGTTTTAGAAGCAGACAGTTCTCCTTACAGCATATACTCCCATTCACTGAGAAATGTCCAAACGCAGCTCTTACCAGAAACGTGTTTCTAACTCCTGAATCTAAAGGGAGTTTTAACTCACTTAGCTGAACAAACGCACAGCATAGCAGATTGAAGGATACGTTTCTTCTGTGCTTTAGGCAGAGTTTTACTGCTATTTCGTTATATGCGGGAATAGTGCTGGAAATGCCTGTTTTGAGATCTCTCCACAGAAAGCGTTTCCAGACTTTTCCTTCAACACACGAGTTTAACTCTGTAAGTTGAATGCACACATTGAAGACCGTTCTGTTAGGTAGCTCCGTTTTGGTTTTAGAAGCAGACAGTTCTCCTTACAACATCTACTCCCATTCACTGAGAAATGTCCAAACGCACCCCTTACCAGAAACGTGTTTCTAACTCCTGAATCTAAAGGGAGATTTAACTCACTGAGCTGAACAAACGCACAGCAGAGCAGGTTGAAGGATACGCTTCTTCTTTGTTTTAGGCAGAGTTTTACTGCTATTTCGTTATATGCGAGAATAGTGCTGGAAAAGCCTGGAAATGCCTGTTTTGAGATCTCTCCACAGAAAGCGTTTCCAGAGTTCCCCTTCAACACACGAGTTTAACTCTGTAAGTTGAATGCACACATTGAAGTCCGTTCTGTGAAGTAGCTCCGTTTTGGTTTTAGAAGCAGACAGTTCTCCTTACACAATAAACCCCCATTCACTGAGAATTGTCCAAACGCAGCTCTTACCAGAAACGTGTTTCTAACTCCTGAAGCTAAAGGGAGTTTTAACTCACTTAGCTGAACACACGCACAGCAGAGCAGATTGAAGGATACGTTTCTTCTGTGTTTTAGGCAGAGTTTTACTGCTATTTCGTTATATGCGGGAATAGTGCTGGTAATGCCTGTTTTGAGATCTCTCCACAGAAAGCGTTTCTAGACTTCCCCTTCAACACACGAGTTTAACTCTGTAAGTTGAATGCACACATTGCAAACCGTTCTGTTACGTAGCTCCGTTTTGGTTTTAGAAGCAGACACTTCTCTTTACAGCATATAATCCCATTCACTGAGAAATGTCCAAAAGCAGCTCTTACCAGAAACGTGTTTCTAACTCCTGAATCTAAAGGGAGATTTAACTCACTTAGCTGAACAAACGCAAAGCAGAGCAGATTGAAGGATACGTTTCTTCTGTGTTTTAGGCAGAGTTTTACTGCTATTTCGTTATATGCGGGAATAGTGCTGGAAATGCCTGGAAATGCCTGTTTTGAGATCTCTCCACAGAAAGCGTTTCCAGACTTCCCCTTCAACACACGAGTTTAACTCTGTAAGTTGAATGCACACATTGAAGAACGTTCTGTTAGGTAGCTCCGTTTTGGTTTTAGACGCAGACAGTTCTCCTTACAGCATATACTCCCATTCACTGAGAAATATCCAAACGCAGCTCTTACCAGAAACGTGTTTCTATCTCCTGAATCAAAAGGGAGATTTAACTCACTTAGCTGAACAAACGCACAGCAGAGCAGATTGAAGGATACGTTTCTTCTGTGTTTTAGGCAGAGTTTTACTTCTATTTCTTTATATGCGGGAATAGTGCTGGAAATGCCTGGAAATGCCTGTTTTGAGATCTCTCCACAGAAAGCGTTTCCAGACTTCCCCTTCAATACACGAGTTTACCTCTGTAAGTTGAATGCACACATTGAAGACCGTTCTGTTAGGTAGCTCCGTTTTGGTTTTAGAAGCAGACAGTTCTCCTTACAGCATATACCCCCATTCACTGAGAAATGTCCAAACGCAGCTCTTACCAGAAACGTGTTTCTAACTCCTGAATCTAAAGGGAGATTTAACTCACTTAGCTGAACAAACGCACAGCAGAGCAGATTGAAGGATACGTTTCTTCTGTGTTTTAGGCAGAGTTTTACTGCTATTTGGTTATATGCGGGAAAAGTGCTGGAAATGCCTGGAAATGCCTGTTTTGAGATCTCTCCACAGAAAGCGTTTCCAGACTTCCCCTTCAACACACGAGTTTAACTCTGTAAGTTGAATGCACACATTGAAGACCGTTCTGTTAGGTAGCTCCGTTTTGGTTTTAGAAGCAGACAGTTCTCCTTAGAGCATATACTCCCATTCACTGAGAAATGTCCAAACACAGCTCTTACCAGAAACGTGTTTCTAACTCCTGAATCAAAAGGGAGATTTAACTCACTTAGCTGAACAAACGCACAGCAGAGCAGATTGAAGGATACGTTTCTTCTGTGTTTTAAGCAGAGTTTTACTGCTATTTCGTTATATGCGGGAATAGTGCTGGTAATGCCTGTTTTCAGATCTCTCCACAGAAAGCGTTTCTAGAGTTCCCCTTCAACACACGAGTTTACCTCTGTAAGTTGAATGCACACATTGAAAACCGTTCTGTTACATAGCTCCGTTTTGGTTTTAGATGCAGACAATTCTCTTTACAGCATATAATCCCATTCACTGAGAAATGTCCAAACGCAGCTCTTACCAGAAACGTGTTTCTAACTCCTGAATCTAAAGGGAGATTTAACTCACTTAGCTGAACAAACGCACAGCAGAGCAGATTGAAGGATACGTTTCTTCTGTGTTTTAGGCAGAGTTTTACTGCTATTTCGTTATATGCGGGAATAGTGCTGGAAATGCTTGGAAATGCCTGTTTTGAGATCTCTCCACAGAAAGCGTTTCCAGACTTCCCCTTCAACACACGAGTTTAACTCTGTAAGTTGAATGCACACATTGAAGACCGTTCTGTTAGGTAGCTCCGTTTTGGTTTTAGAAGCAGACAGTTCTCCTTACAGCATATACTCCCATTCACTGAGAAATATCCAAACGCAGCTCTTACCAGAAACGTGTTTCTAACTCCTGAATCAAAAGGGAGATTTAACTCACTTAGCTGAACAAACGCACAGCAGAGCAGATTGAAGGATACGTTTCTTCTGTGTTTTAGGCAGAGTTTTACTTCTATTTCTTTATATGCGGGAATAGTGCTGGAAAGGCCTGGAAATGCCTGATTTGAGATCTCTCCACAGAAAGCGTTTCCAGACTTCCCCTTCAACACACGAGTTTAACTCTGTAAGTTGAATGCACACATTGAAAACCGTTCTGTTAGGTAGATCCGTTTTGGTTTTAGAAGCAGACAGTTCTCCTTACAGCATATACTCCCATTCACTCAGAAATGTCCAAATGCAGCCCTTACCAGAAACGTGTTTCTCACTCCTGAATCTAAAGGGAGATTTAACTCACTTATCTGAACAAACGCACAGCAGAGCAGATTGAAGGATGCGTTTCTTCTGTGTTTTAGGCAGAGTTTTACTGCTATTTCGTTATATGCAGGAATAGTGCTGGAAATGCCTGGAAATGCCTGTTTTGAGATCTCTCCACAGAAAGCGATTCCAGACTTCCCCTTCAACACACGAATTTAACTCTGTAAGTTGAATGCACACATTGAAGACCGTTCTGTTAGGTAGCTCCCCTTTGGTTTTAGAAGCAGACAGTTCTCCTTACAGCATATACTCCCATTCACTGAGAAATGTCCAAACGCAGCTCTTACCAGAAACGTGTTTCTAACTCCTGAATCTAAAGGGAGTTTTAACTCACTTAGATGAACAAACGCACAGCATAGCAGATTGAAGGATACGTTTCTTCTGTGTTTTAGGCAGAGTTTTACTGCTATTTCGTTATATGCGGGAATAGTGCTGGAAATGCCTGTTTTGAGATCTCTCCACAGAAAGCGTTTCGAGACTTTTCCTTCAACACACGAGTTTAACTCTGTAAGTTGAATGCACACATTGAAGACCGTTCTGTTTGGTAGCTCCGTTTTGGTTTTAGAAGCAGACAGTTCTCCTTACAGCATATACTCCCATTCACTGAGAAATGTCCAAACGCAGCCCTTACCAGAAACGTGTTTCTAACTCCTGAATCTAAAGGGAGATTTAACTCACTGAGCTGAACAAACGCACAGCAAAGCAGGTTGAAGGATACGTTTCTTCTGTGTTTTAGGCAGAGTTTTACTGCTATTTCGTTATATGCGAGAATAGTGCTGGAAATGCCTGGAAATGCCTGTTTTGAGATCTCTCCACAGAAAGCGTTTCCAGACTTCCCCTTCAACACACGAGTTTAACTCTGTAAGTTGAATGCACACATTGAAGTCCGTTCTGTGAAGTAGCTCCGTTTTGGTTTTAGAAGCAGACAGTTCTCCTTACAGCATAAACCCCCATTCACTGAGAATTGTCCAAACGCAGCTCTTACCAGAAACGTGTTTCTAACTCTTGAAGCTAAAGGGAGTTTTAACTCACTTAGCTGAACAAACGCACAGCAGAGCAGATTGAAGGATACGTTTCTTCTGTGTTTTAGGCAGAGTTTTACTTCTATTTCGTTACATGCGGGAATAGTGCTGGAAATGCCTGGAAATGCCTGTTTTGAAATCTCTCCACAGAAAGCGTTTCCAGACTTCCCCTTCAACACACGAGTTTAGCTCTGTAAGTTGAATGCACACATTGAAGACCGTTCTGTTTGGTAGCTCCGTTTTGGTTTTAGAAGCAGACAGTTCTCCTTACAGCATATACTCCCATTCACTGAGAAATGTCCAATCGCAGCTCTTACCAGAAACGTGTTTCTAACTCCTGAATCTAAAAGGAGTTTTAACTCACTTAGCTGAACAAACGCACAGCATAGCAGTTTGAAGGATACGTTTCTTCTGTGTTTTAGGCAGAATTTTACTGCTATTTCGTTATATGCGGGAATAGTGCTGGAAATGCCTGTTTTGACATCTCTCCACAGAAAGCGTTTCCAGACTTTTCCTTCAACACAAGAGTTTAACTCTGTACGTTGAATGCACACATTGAAGACCGTTTTGTTAGGTAGCTCCGTTTTGGTTTTAGAAGCAGACAGTTCTCCTTAGAGCATATACTCGCATTCACTGAGAAATGTCCAAACGCAGCTCTTACCAGAAACGTGTTTCTAACTCCTGAATCTAAAGGGAGATTTAACTCACTTAGCTGAACAAACGCACAGCAGAGCAGATTGAAGGATACGTTTCTTCTGTGTTTTTGGCAGAGTTTTACTGCTATTTCGTTATATGCGGGAATAGTGCTGGAAATGCCTGGAAATGCCTGTTTTGAGATCTCTCCACAGAAAGCGTTTCCAGACTTCCCCTTCAACACACGAGTTTAACTCTGTAAGTTGAATGCACACATTGAAGACCGTTCTGTTAGGTAGCTCCGTTTTGGTTTTAGAAGCAGACAGTTCTCCTTAGAGCATATACTCCCATTCACTGAGAAATGTCCAAACACAGCTCTTACCAGAAACGTGTTTCTAACTCCTGAATCTAAAGGGAGATTTAACTCACTTAGCTGAACAAACGCACAGCAGAGCAGATTGAAGGATACGTTTCTTCTGTGTTTTTGGCAGAGTTTTACTGCTATTTCGTTATATGCGAGAATAGTGCTGGAAATGCCTTGAAATGCCTGTTTTGAGATCTCTCCACAGAAAGCGTTTCCTGAGTTCCCCTTCAACACACGAGTTTAACTCTGTAAGTTGAATGCACACATTGAAGTCCGTTCTGTGAAGTAGCTCCGTTTTGGTTTTAGAAGCAGACAGTTCTCCTTACAGCATAAACCCCCATTCACTGGGAATTGTCCAAACGCAGCTCTTACCAGAAACGTGTTTCTAACTCCTGAAGCTAAAGGGAGTTTTAACTCACTTAGCTGAACAAACGCACAGCAGAGCAGATTGAAGGATACGTTTCTTCTGTGTTTTAGGCAGAGTTTTACTTCTATTTCGTTACATGCGGGAATAGTGCTGGAAACGCCTGGAAATGCCTGTTTTGAAATCTCTCCACAGAAATCGTTTCCAGACTTCCCCTTCAACACACGAGTTTAGCTCTGTAAGTTGAATGCACACATTGAAGGCCGTTCAGTTAGGTAGCTCCGTTTTGGTTTTAGAAGCAGAGAGTTCTCCTTACAGCATATACTCCCATTCACTGAGAAATGTCCAATCGCAGCTCTTACCAGAAACGTGTTTCTAACTCCTGAATCTAAAGGGAGTTTTAACTCACTTAGCTGAACAAACGCACAGCATAGCAGTTTGAAGGATACGTTTCTTCTGTGTTTTAGGCAGAGTTTTACTGCTATTTCGTTATATGCGGGAATAGTGCTGGAAATGCCTGTTTTGAGATCTCTCCACAGAAAGCGTTTCCAGACTTTTCCTTCAACACACGAGTATAACTCTGTAAGTTGAATGCACACATTGAAGACCGTTCTGTTAGGTAGATCCGTTTTGGTTTTAGAAGCAGACAGTTCTCCTTAGAGCATATACTCCCATTCACTGAGAAATGTCCAAACGCAGCTCTTACCAGAAACGTGTTTCTAACTCCTGAATCTAAAGGGAGATTTAACTCACTTAGCTGAACAAACGCACAGCAGAGCAGATTGAAGGATACGTTTCTTCTGTGTTTTTGGCAGAGTTTTACTGCTATTTCGTTATATGCGGGAATAGTGCTGGAAATGCCTGGAAATGCCTGTTTTGAGATCTCTCCACAGAAAGCGTTTCCAGACTTCCCCTTCAACACAGGAGTTTAACTCTGTAAGTTGAATGCACACATTGAAGACCGTTCTGTTAGGTAGCTCCGTTTTGGTTTTAGAAGCAGACAGTTCTCCTTAGAGCATATACTCCCATTCACTGAGAAATGTCCAAACGCAGCTCTTACCAGAAACGTGTTTCTAACTCCTGAATCTAAAGGGAGATTTAACTCACTTAGCTGAACAAACGCACAGCAGAGCAGATTGAAGGATACGTTTCTTCTGTGTTTTAGGCAGAGTTTTACTGCTATTTCGTTATATGCGGGAATAGTGCTGGAAATGCCTGTTTTGAGATCTCTCCACAGAAAGAGTTTCCAGACTTCCCCTTCAACACACGAGTTTAACTCTGTAAGTTGAATGCACACATTGAAGACCGTTCTGTTAGGTAGCTCCGTTTTGGTTTTAGAAGCAGACAGTTCTCCTTACATCATATAATCCCATTCACTGAGAAATGTCCAAACGCAGCTCTTACCAGAAACGTGTTTCTAACTCCTTAATCTAAAGGGAGATTTAACTCACTTAGCTGAACAAACGCACAGCAGAGCAGATTGAAGGATACGTTTCTTCTGTGTTTTAGGCAGAGTTTTACTTCTATTTCGTTACATGCAGGAATAGTGCTGGAAATGCCTGGAAATGCCTGTTTTGAAATCTCTCCACAGAAAGCGTTTCCAGACTTCCCCTTCAACACACGAGTTTAGCTCTGTAAGTTGAATGCACACATTGAAGACCGTTCTGTTAGGTAGCTCCGTTTTGGTTTTAGAAGCAGACAGTTCTCCTTACAGCATATACTCCCATTCACTGAGAAATGTCAAAACGCAGCTCTTACCAGAAACGTGTTTCTAACTCCTGAATCTAAAGGGAGTTTTAACTCACTTAGCTGAACAAATGCACAGCATAGCAGTTTGAAGGATACGTTTCTTCTGTGTTTTAGGCAGAGTTTTACTGCTATTTCGTTATATGCGGGAATAGTGCTGGAAATGCCTGTTTTGAGATCTCTCCACAGAAAGCGTTTCCAGACTTTTCCTTCAACACACGAGTTTAACTCTGTAAGTTGAATGCACACTTTGAAGACCGTTCTGTTAGGTAGCTCCGTTTTGGTTTTAGAAGCAGACAGTTCTCCTTACAGCATATACTCCCATTCACTGAGAAATGTCCAAACGCAGCCCTTACCAGAAACGTGTTTCTAACTCCTGAATCTAAAGGGAGATTTAACTCACTGAGCTGAACAAACGCACAGGAGAGCAGGTTGAAGGATACGTTTCTTCTGTGATTTAGGCAGAGTTTTACTGCTATTTCGTTATATGCGAGAATAGTGATGGAAATGCCTGGAAATGCCTGTTTTGAGATCTCTCCACAGAAAGCGTTTCCAGACTTCCCCTTCAACACACGAGTTTAACTCTGTAAGTTGAATGCACACACTGAAGTCCGTTCTGTGAAGTAGCTCCGTTTTGGTTTTAGAAGCAGACAGTTCTCCTTACAGCATAAACCCCCATTCACTTAGAATTGTCCAAACGCAGCTCTTACCAGAAACGTGTTTCTAACTCTTGAAGCTAAAGGGAGTTTTAACTCACTTAGCTGAACAAAAGCACAGCAGAGCAGATTGAAGGATACGTTTCTTCTGTGTTTTAGGCAGAGTTTTACTTCTATTTCGTTACATGCGGGAATAGTGCTGGAAAAGCCTGGAAATGCCTGTTTTGAAATCTCTCCACAGAAAGCGTTTCCAGACTTCCCCTTCAACACACGAGTTTAGCTCTGTAAGTTGAATGCACACATTGAAGACCGTTCTGTTTGGTAGCTCCGTTTTGGTTTTAGAAGCAAACTGTTCTCCTTACAGCATATACTCCCATTCACTGAGAAATGTCCAATCGCAGCTCTTACCAGAAACGTGTTTCTAACTCCTGAATCTAAAGGGAGTTTTAACTCACTTAGCTGAACAAACGCACAGCATAGCAGTTTGAAGGATACGTTTCTTCTGTGTTTTAGGCAGAGTTTTACTGCTATTTCGTTATATGCGGGAATAGTGCTGGAAATGCCTGTTTTGACATCTCTCCACAGAAAGCGTTTCCAGACTTTTCCTTCAACACACGAGTTTAACTCTGTACGTTGAATGCACACATTGAAGACCGTTTTGTTAGGTAGCTCCGTTTTGGTTTTAGAAGCAGACAGTTCTCCTTAGAGCATATACTCGCATTCACTGAGAAATGTCCAAACGCAGCTCTTACCAGAAACGTGTTTCTAACTCCTGAATCTAAAGGGAGATTTAACTCACTTAGCTGAACAAACGCACAGCAGAGCAGATTGAAGGATACGTTTCTTCTGTGTTTTTGGCAGAGTTTTACTGCTATTTCGTTATATGCGGGAATAGTGCTGAAAATGCCTGGAAATACCTGTTTTGAGATCTCTCCACAGAAAGCCTTTCCAGACTTCCCCTTCAACACACGAGTTTAACTCTGTAAGTTGAATGCACACATTGAAGACCGTTCTGTTAGGTAGCTCCGTTTTGGTTTTAGAAGCAGACAGTTCTCCTTAGAGCATATACTCCCATTCACTGAGAAATGTCCAAACACAGCTCTTACCAGAAACGTGTTTCTAACTCCTGAGTCTAAAGGGAGATTTAACTCACTTAGCTGAACAAACGCACAGCAGAGCAGATTGAAGGATTCGTTTCTTCTGTGTTTTTGGCAGAGTTTTACTGCTATTTCGTTATATGCGAGAATAGTGCTGGAAATGCCTGGAAATGCCTGTTTTGAGATCTCTCCACAGAAAGCGTTTCCAGACTTCCCCTTCAACACACGAGTTTAACTCTGTAAGTTGAATGCACACATTGAAGTCCGTTCTGCGAAGTAGCTCCGTTTTGGTTTTAGAAGCAGACAGTTCTCCTTACAGCATAAACCCCCATTCACTGAGAATTGTCCAAACGCAGCTCTTACCAGAAACGTGTTTCTAACTCTTGAAGCTAAAGGGAGTTTTAACTCACTTAGCTGAACAAACGCACAGCAGAGCAGATTGAAGGATACGTTTCTTCTGTGTTTTAGGCAGAGTTTTACTTCTATTTCGTTACATGCGGGAATAGTGCTGGAAATGCCTGGAAATGCCTGTTTTGAAATCTCTCCACAGAAAGCGTTTCCAGACTTCCCCTTCAACACACGAGTTTAGCTCTGTAAGTTGAATGCACACATTGAAGACCGTTCTGTTTGGTAGCTCCGTTTTGGTTTTAGAAGCAGACAGTTCTCCTTACAGCATATACTCCCATTCACTGAGAAATGTCCAATCGCAGCTCTTACCAGAAACGTGTTTCTAACTCCTGAATCTAAAAGGAGTTTTAACTCACTTAGCTGAACAAACGCACAGCATAGCAGTTTGAAGGATACGTTTCTTCTGTGTTTTAGGCAGAATTTTACTGCTATTTCGTTATATGCGGGAATAGTGCTGGAAATGCCTGTTTTGACATCTCTCCACAGAAAGCGTTTCCAGACTTTTCCTTCAACACACGAGTTTAACTCTGTACGTTGAATGCACACATTGAAGACCGTTTTGTTAGGTAGCTCCGTTTTGGTTTTAGAAGCAGACAGTTCTCCTTAGAGCATATACTCGCATTCACTGAGAAATGTCCAAACGCAGCTCTTACCAGAAACGTGTTTCTAACTCCTGAATCTAAAGGGAGATTTAACTCACTTAGCTGAACAAACGCACAGCAGAGCAGATTGAAGGATACGTTTCTTCTGTGTTTTTGGCAGTTTTACTGCTATTTCGTTATATGCGGGAATAGTGCTGGAAATGCCTGGAAATGCCTGTTTTGAGATCTCTCCACAGAAAGCGTTTCCAGACTTCCCCTTCAACACACGAGTTTAACTCTGTAAGTTGAATGCACACATTGAAGACCGTTCTGTTAGGTAGCTCCGTTTTGGTTTTAGAAGCAGACAGTTCTCCTTAGAGCATATACTCCCATTCACTGAGAAATGTCCAAACACAGCTCTTACCAGAAACGTGTTTCTAACTCCTGAATCTAAAGGGAGATTTAACTCACTTAGCTGAACAAACGCACAGCAGAGCAGATTGAAGGATACGTTTCTTCTGTGTTTTTGGCAGAGTTTTACTGCTATTTCGTTATATGCGAGAATAGTGCTGGAAATGCCTTGAAATGCCTGTTTTGAGATCTCTCCACAGAAAGCGTTTCCAGAGTTCCCCTTCAACACACGAGTTTAACTCTGTAAGTTGAATGCACACATTGAAGTCCGTTCTGTGAAGTAGCTCCGTTTTGGTTTTAGAAGCAGACAGTTCTCCTTACAGCATAAACCCCCATTCACTGAGAATTGTCCAAACGCAGCTCTTACCAGAAACGTGTTTCTAACTCCTGAAGCTAAAGGGAGTTTTAACTCACTTAGCTGAACAAACGCACAGCAGAGCAGATTGAAGGATACGTTTCTTCTGTGTTTTAGGCAGAGTTTTACTTCTATTTCGTTACATGCGGGAATAGTGCTGGAAACGCCTGGAAATGCCTGTTTTGAAATCTCTCCACAGAAATCGTTTCCAGACTTCCCCTTCAACACACGAGTTTAGCTCTGTAAGTTGAATGCACACATTGAAGGCCGTTCAGTTAGGTAGCTCCGTTTTGGTTTTAGAAGCAGAGAGTTCTCCTTACAGCATATACTCCCATTCACTGAGAAATGTCCAATCGCAGCTCTTACCAGAAACGTGTTTCTAACTCCTGAATCTAAAGGGAGTTTTAACTCACTTAGCTGAACAAACGCACAGCATAGCAGTTTGAAGGATACGTTTCTTCTGTGTTTTAGGCAGAGTTTTACTGCTATTTCGTTATATGCGGGAATAGTGCTGGAAATGCCTGTTTTGAGATCTCTCCACAGAAAGCGTTTCCAGACTTTTCCTTCAACACACGAGTATAACTCTGTAAGTTGAATGCACACATTGAAGACCGTTCTGTTAGGTAGCTCCGTTTTGGTTTTAGAAGCAGACAGTTCTCCTTACAGCATATACTCCCATTCACTGAGAAATGTCCAAACGCAGCCCTTACCAGAAACGTGTTTCTAACTCCTGAATCTAAAGGGAGATTTAACTCACTGAGCTGAACAAACGCACAGGAGAGCAGGTTGAAGGATACGTTTCTTCTGTGATTTAGGCAGAGTTTTACTGCTATTTCGTTATATGCGAGAATAGTGCTGGAAATGCCTGGAAATGCCTGTTTTGAGATCTCTCCACAGAAAGCGTTTCCAGAGTTCCCCTTCAACACACGAGTTTAACTCTGTAAGTTGAATGCACACATTGAAGACCGTTCTGTGAAGTAGCTCCGTTTTGATTTTAGAAGCAGACAGTTCTCCTTACAGCATAAACCCCCTTTCACTGAGAAATGTCCAAACGCAGCTCTTACCAGAAACGTGTTTCTAACTCCTGAATCTAAAGGGAGATTTAACTCACTGAGCTGAACACACGCACAGCAGAGCACAATGAAGGATACGTTTCTTCTGTGTTTTAGGAAGAGTTTTACTTCTATTTCGTTATATGCGGGAATAGTGGTGGAAATGCCTGTTTTGAGATCTCTCCACAGAAAGCGTTTCCAGACTTCCCCTTCACACACGAGTTTAACACTGTAAGTTGAATGCACACATTGAAGACCGTTCTGTTACGTAGCTCCGTTTTGGTTTTAGAAGTAGACAGATCTACTTACAGCATATACTCCCATTCATTGAGAAATGTCCAAACGCAGTTCTTACCAGAAACGTGTTTCTAACTCCTGAATCTAAAGGGAGATTTAACTCACTTAGCTGAACAAACGAACAGCAGAGCAGATTGAAGGATACGTTTCTTCTGTGTTTTAGGCAGAGTTTTACTGCTATTTCGTTATATGCGGGAATAGTGCTGGAAATGCCTGTTTTGAGATCTCTCCACAGAAAGCGTTTCGAGACTTTTCCTTCAACACACGAGTTTAACTCTGTAAGTTGAATGCACACATTGAAGACCGTTCTGTTAGGTAGCTCCGTTTTGGTTTTAGAAGCAGACAGTTCTCCTTACAGCATATACTCCCATTCACTGGGAAATGGCCAAACGCAGCCCTTACCAGAAACGTGTTTCTAACTCCTGAATCTAACGGGAGATTTAACTCACTGAGCTGAACAAACGCACAGCAGAGCAGGTTGAAGGATACGTTTCTTCTGTGTTTTAGGCAGAGTTTTACTGCTATTTCGTTATATGCGAGAATAGTGCTGGAAATGCCTGGAAATGCCTGTTTTGAGATCTCTCCACAGAAAGCGTTTCCAGAGTTCCCCTTCAACACACGAGTTTAACTCTGTAAGTTGAATGCACACATTGAAGTCCGTTCTGTGAAGTAGCTCCGTTTTGGTTTTAGAAGCAGACAGTTCTCCTTACAGCATAAACCCCCATTCACTGAGAATTGTCCAAACGCAGCTCTTACCAGAAACGTGTTTCTAACTCCTGAAGCTAAAGGGAGTTTTAACTCACTTAGCTGAACAAACGCACAGCAGAGCAGATTGAAGGATACGTTTCTTCTGTGTTTTACGCAGAGTTTTACTTCTATTTCGTTACATGCGGGAATAGTGCTGGATATGCCTGGAAATGCCTGTTTTGAAATCTCTCCACAGAAAGCGTTTCCAGACTTCCCCTTCAACACACGAGTTTAGCTCTGTAAGTTGAATGGACACATTGGAGACCGTTCTGTTAGGTAGCTCCGTTTTGGTTTTAGAAGCAGACAGTTCTCCTTACAGCATATACTCCCATTCACTGAGAAATGTCCAATCGCAGCTCTTACCAGAAACGTGTTTCTAACTCCTGAATCTAAAGGGAGTTTTAACTCACTTAGCTGAACAAACGCACAGCATAGCAGTTTGAAGGATACGTTTCTTCTGTATTTTAGGCAGAATTTTACTGCTATTTCCTTATATGCGGGAATAGTGCTGGAAATGCCTGTTTTGAGATCTCTCCACAGAAAGCATTTCCAGACTTTTCCTTCAACACACGAGTTTAACTCTGTAAGTTGAATGCACACATTGAAGACCGTTCTGTTAGGTAGCTCCGTTTTGGTTTTAGAAGCAGACAGTTCTCCTTAGAGCATATACTCCCATTCACTGAGAAATGTCCAAACGCAGCTCTTACCAGAAACGTGTTTCTAACTCCTGAATCTAAAGGGAGATTTAACTCACTTAGCTGAACAAACGCACAGCAGAGCAGATTGAAGGATACGTTTCTTCTGTGTTTTTGGCAGAGTTTTACTGCTATTTCCTTATATGCGGGAATAGTGCTGGAAATGCCTGGAAATGCCTGTTTTGAGATCTCTCCACAGAAAGCGTTTCCAGACTTCCCCTTGCAACACACGAGTTTAACTCTGTAAGTTGAATGCACACATTGAAGACCGTTCTGTTAGGTAGCTCCGTTTTGGTTTTAGAAGCAGAAAGTTCTCCTTAGAGCATATACTCCCATTCACTGAGAAATGTCCAAAGGCAGCTCTTACCAGAAACGTGTTTCTAACTCCTGAATCTAAAGGGAGATTTAACTCACTTAGCTGAACAAACGCACAGCAGAGCAGATTGAAGGATAAGTTTCTTCTGTGTTTTAGGCAGAGTTTTACTGCTATTTCGTTATATGCGGGAATAGTGCTGGAAATGCCTGTTTTGAGATCTCTCCACAGAAAGAGTTTCCAGACTTCCCCTTCAACACACGAGTTTAACTCTGTAAGTTGAATGCACACATTGAAGACCGTTCTGTTAGGTATTTCCGTTTTGGTTTTAGAAGCAGACAGTTCTCCTTACATCATATAATCCCATTCACTGAGAAATGTCCAAACGCAGCTCTTACCAGAAACGTGTTTCTAACTCCTGAATCTAAAGGGAGATTTAACTCACTTTGCTGAACAAACGCACAGCAGAGCAGATTGAAGGATACGTTTCTTCTGTGTTTTAGGCAGAGTTTTACTTCTATTTCGTTACATTCAGGAATAGTGCTGGAAATGCCTGGAAATGCCTGTTTTGAAATCTCTCCACAGAAAGCGTTTCCAGACTTCCCCTTCAACACACGAGTTTAGCTCTGTAAGTTGAATGCACACATTGAAGACCGTTCTGTTAGGTAGCTCCGTATTGGTTTTAGAAGCAGACAGTTCTCCTTACAGCATATACTCCCATTCACTGAGAAATGTCCAAACGCAGCTCTTACCAGAAACGTGTTTCTAACTCCTGAATCTAAAGGGAGTTTTAACTCACTTAGCTGAACAAATGCACAGCATAGCAGTTTGAAGGATACGTTTCTTCTGTGTTTTAGGCAGAGTTTTACTGCTATTTCGTTATATACGGGAATAGTGCTGGAAATGCCTGTTTTGAGATCTCTCCACAGAAAGCGTTTCCAGACTTCCCCTTCAACACACGTGTTTAACTCTGTAAGTTGAATGCACACATTGAAGACCATTCTGTTAGGTAGCTCCGTTTTGGTTTTAGAAGCAGACAGTTCTCCTTACAGCATATACTCCCATTCACTGAGAAATGTCCAAACGCAGATCTTACCAGAAACGGGTTTCTAACTCCTGAATCTAAAGGGAGATTTAACTGAATTAGCGGAACAAACGCACAGCAGAGCAGATTGAAGGATACGTTTCTTCTGTGTTTTAGGCAGAGTTTTACTGCTATTTCGTTATATGCGGGAATAGTGCTGGAAATGCCTGGAAATGCCTGTTTTGAGATCTCTCCACAGAAAGCGTTTCCAGAGTTCCCCTTCAACACACGAGTTTAACTCTCTAAGTTGAATGCACACATTGAAGACCGTTCTGTGAAGTAGCTCCGTTTTGATTTTAGAAGCAGACAGTTCTCCTTACAGCATAAACCCCCATTCACTGAGAAATGTCCAAACGCAGCTCTTACCAGAAACGTGTTTCTAACTCCTGAAGCTAAAGGGAGATTTAACTCACTTAGCTGAACACAGGCACAGCAGAGCACAATGAAGGATACGTTTCTTCTGTGTTTTAGGAAGAGTTTTACTTCTATTTCGTTATATGCGGGAATAGTGCTGGAAATGCCTGTTTTGAGATCTCTCCACAGAAAGCGTTTCCAGACTTCCTTTTCACACACGAGTTTAACACTGTAAGTTGAATGCACACATTGAAGACCGTTCTGTTACGTAGCTCCGTTTTGGTTTTAGAAGTAGACAGATCTACTTACAGCATATACTCCCATTCATTGAGAAATGTCCAAAGGCAGCTCTTACCAGAAACGTGTTTCTAACTCCTGAATCTAAAGGGAGATTTAACTCACTTAGCTGAACCATCGAACAGCAGAGCAGATTGAAGGATACGTTTCTTCTGTGTTTTAGGCAGAGTTTTACTGCTATTTCGTTATATGCGGGAATAGTGCTGGAAATGCCTGGAAATGCCTGTTTTGAGATCTCTCCACAGAAAGCGTTTCCAGACTTCCCCTTCAACACACGAGTTTAACTCTGTAAGTTGAATGCACACATTGAAGACCGTTCTGTTAGGTAGCTCCGTTTTGGTTTCAGAAGCAGACAGTTCTCCTTACATCATATACTCCCATTCACTGAGAAATGTCCAAACGCAGCTCTTACCTGAAACGTGTTTCTATCTCCTGAATCAAAAGGGAGATTTAACTCACTTAGCTGAACAAACGCACAGCAGAGCAGATTGAAGGATACGTTTCTTCTGTGTTTTAGGCAGAGTTTTACTTCTATTTCGTTACATGCGGGAATAGTGCTGGAAATGCCTGGAAATGCCTGTTTTGAAATCTCTCCACAGAAAGCGTTTCCAGACTTCCCCTTCAACACACGAGTTTAGCTCTGTAAGTTGAATGCACACATTGAAGACCGTTCTGTTAGGTAGCTCCGTTTTGGTTTTAGAAGCAGACAGTTCTCCTTACAGCATATACTCCCATTCTCTCAGATATGTACAAACGCAGCCCTTAACAGAGACGTCTTTCTAACTCCTGAATCTAAAGGGAGATTTAACTCACTTAGCTGAACAAACGCACAGCAGAGCACACTGAAGGATAGGTTTCTTCTGTGTTTTAGGCAGAGTTTTACTGCTATTTCGTTATATGAAGGAATACTGCTGGAAATGCCTGTTTTGAGATGTCTCCAAAGAAAGCGATTCCAGACTTCCCCTTAAACACACCAGTTTAACTCTGTAAGTTGAATGCACACATTGAGGACCGTTCTGTTAGGTAGCTCCGTTTTGGTTTTACAAGCAGACAGTTCTCCTTACTGCATATACTCCCATTCACTGAGAAATGTCCAAACGCAGCTCTTACCGGAAACGTGTTTCAAAGTCCTGAATCTAAAGGGAGATTTAACTCACTTAGCTGAACAAACGCACAGCAGAGCAGATTGAAGGATACGTTTCTTCTGTGTTTTAGGCAGAGTTTTACTGCTATTTCGTTATATGCGGGAATAGTGCTGCAAATGCCTGGAAATTCCTCTTTTGAGACCTATCCATAGAAAGCGTTTCCAGACTTCCCCGTCAACACAGGATTTGAACTCTGTAAGCTGAATGCACACATTGAAGACCGTTCTGTTATGTAGCTCCGTTTTGGTTTTAGAAGCAGACAGTTCTCCTTACAGCATATACTCCCATTCTCTCAGATATGTACAAACGCAGCTCTTACCAGAGACGTCTTTCTAACTCCTGAATCTAAAGGGAGATTTAACTCACTTAGCTGAAAAAACGCACAGCTGAGGAGATTGAAGGTTACATTTCTTCTGTGTTTTAGGCAGAATTTTACTGCTATTTCGTTATATGCGGGAATAGTGCTGGAAATGCCTGTTTTGAGATCTCTCCACAGAAAGCGTTTCCAGACTTCCCCTTCAACACACCAGTTTAACACTGTAAGTTGAATGCACACATTGAAGTCGGTTCTGTTAGGTAGCTCCGTTTTGGTTTTAGAAGCAGACAGTTCTCCTTACACCATATACTCCCATTCACTGAGAAATGTCCAAACGCAGCTCTTACCAGAAACGTGTTTCTAAATCCTGAATCTAAAGGGAGATTTAACACACTTAGCTGAACAATCGCACAGCAGAGCAGATTGAAGGATACGTTTCTTCTGTGTTTTACGTAGAGTTTTACTGCTATTTCTTTATATGCGGGAATAGTGCTGGAAATTCCTGGAAATGCCTGTTTTGAGATCTCTCCACAGAAAGCGTTTCAGACTTCCCCTTCAACACACGAGTTTAACTCTGAAAGTTGAATGCACACATTGAAGACCGTTCTGTTAGGTAGCTCCGTTTTGGTTTTAGAAGCAGACAGTTTGCCTTACAGCATATACTCCCATTCACTGAGAAATGTCCAAACGCAGCTCTTACCAGAAACGTGTTTCTAACTCCTGAATCTAAAGGGAGATTTAACTCACTTCGCTGAACAAACGAACTGCAGATTAGATTGAAGGATAGGTTTTTCTGGGTTTTAGGCAGAGTTTTACTGCTATTTCTTTATATGCGGGAATAGTGCTGGAAATGCCTGTTTTGAGATCTCTCCTCAGAAAGCTTTTCCAGACTTCCCCATTCAACACACGAGTTGAAATCTTTAAGTTGAATGCACACATTGAAGAGCGTTCTGTTAGGTATCTCCGTTTTGGTTTTAGAAGCTGACAGTTCTCCTTTCAGCATATAATTCCATTCACTGAGAAATGTCCAAACGCAGCTCTTACCATCAACGTGTTTCTAACTACTGAATCTAAAGGGAGATTTAACTGACTTAGCTGAACAAACGCACAGCAGAGCAGTTTGAAGGATACGTTTCTTCTGTGTCTTAGGCAGAGTTTTACTGCTATTTCGTTATATGCGGGAATAGTGCTAGAAATGCCTGTTCTGAGATCTCTCCACAGAAAGCGTTTCCGGACTTCCCTTTCAACACACGAGTTTAATTCTGTAAGTTGAATGCACACATTGAAGACCGTTCTGTTAGGTAAAACCGTTTTCGTTTTAGAAGCAGACAGTTCTCCTTACAGCATATACTCCCATTCACTGAGAAATGTCCAAACGCAGCACTTACCAGAAACGTGTTTCTAACTCCTGAATCTAATTGGAGATTTAACTCACTTAGCTGAACAGACGGACAGCAGTGCACATTGAAGGATACGTTTCTTCTGGGTCTTCGTCAGAGTTTTACTGCTATTTCGTTATATGCGGGAATAGTGCTGCAAATGCCTGGAAATGCCTCTTTTGAGACCTCTCCACAGAAAGCGTTTCCAGACTTCCCCTTCAACACAGGACTTTAACTCTGTAAGTTGAATGCACACATTGAAGACCGTTCTGTTAGGTAGCTCCGTTTTGGTTTTAGAAGCAGACAGTTCTCCTAACAGCATATAATCCCATTCTCTCAGATATGTACAAACGCAGCTCTTACCAGAGACGTCTTTCTAACTCCTGAATCTAAAGGGAGATTTAACTCACTTAGCTGAACAAACGCACAGCTGAGCAGATTGAACGTTACATTTCTTCTGTGTTTTAGGCAGAGTTTTACTGCTATTTCGTTATATGCGGGAATAGTGCTGGAAATTCCTGTTTTCAGATCTCTCCACAGAAAGCGTTTCCCCACTTCCCCTTCAACACACGAGCTTAACTGTGTAAGTTGAATGCACACATTGAAACCGTTCTGTTAGGTAGCTCCGTTTTGGTTTTAGAAGCAGACAGTTCTCCTTACAGCATATACTCCCATTCACTGAGAAATGTCCAAATGCAGCTCTTACCAGAAACGTGCTTATAACTCCTGAATCTAAAGGGAGATTTAACTCACTTAGCTGAACAAACGCACAGCAGAGCAGATTGAAGGATACGTTTCTTCTGTGTTTTAGGCAGAGATTTACTGCTATTTCGTTATATGCGGGAATAGTGCTGGAAATGCCTGGAAATGCCTGTTTTGCGATCTCTCCACAAAAAGCGTTTCCAGACTTTCCCTTCAACACAGGAGTATAACCCTTTAAGTTGAATACACACATTGAAGACCGTTCCGTTATGTAGCTCCGTTTTGGTTTTAGAAGCAGACAGTTCTCCTTACACCATATACTCCCATTCACTGAGAAATGTCCAAACGCAGCTCTTACCAGAAACGTGTTTCTAACTCCTGAATCTAAAGGGAGATTTAACTCACTTAGCTGAAGAAACGCACAGCAGAGCAGATTAAAGGATACGTATCTTCTGTGTTTTAGGCAGAGTTTTACTGCTATTTCGTTATATGCGGGAATAGTGCTGGAAATGCCTGTTTTGAGATCTCTCCACAGAAAGCGTTTCCAGACTTCCCCTTCAACACATGAGTTTAACTCTGTAGGTTGAATGCACACATTGAAGACCGTTCTGTTAGGTAGCTCCGTTTTGGTCTTAGAAGCAGACAGTTCTCCTTACAGCATATACTCCCATTCACTGAGAAATGTCAAAACGCAGCTCTTACCAGAAACGTGTTTCTAACTCCTGAATCTAAAGGGAGATTTAACTCACTTAGCTGAACAAACGCACAGCAGAGCAGATTAAGGATACGTTTCTTCTGTGTTTTAGGCAGAGTTTTACTGCTATTTCGTTATATGCGGGAATAGTGCTGGAAATGCCTGGAAATGCCTGTTTTGAGATCTCTCCACAGAAAGCGTTTCCAGACTTCCCCTTCAACACACGAGTTTAACTCTGTAATTTGAATGCACACATTGAAGACCGTTCTGTTAGGTAGCTCCGTTTTGGTTTTAGAAGCAGACAGTTCTCCTTACAGCATATACTCCCATTCACTGGGAAATGTCCAAACGCAGCTCTTTCCAGAAACGTGTTTCTAACTCCTCAATCTAAAGGGAGATTTTACTCAGTTAGCTGAACAAACGCACATCAGAGCAGATTGAGGGATAAGTTTCTTCTGTGTTTTAGGCAGAGTTTTACTGCTATTTCGTTATATGTGGGAATAGTGCTGGAAAATGCCTGTTTTGAGATCTCTCCACAGAATGCGTTTCCCCACTTCCCCTTCAACACACGAGCTTAACTCTGTACGTTGAATGCACAAATTAAAGACCGTTCTGTTAGGTAGGTCCGTATTGGTTTTAGAAGCAGACCGTTCTCCTTACAGCATATACTCCCATTCACTGAGAAATGTCCAAACGCAGCTCTTACCAGAAACGTCTCTCTCACTCCTGAATCTAAAGGGAGATTTAACTCACTTAGCTGAACAAATGCACAGCAGAGCAGATTGAAGGATACGTTTCTTCTGTGTTTTAGGCAGCGTTTTACAGCTATTTCGTTATATGCGGGAATAGTGCTGGAAATGCCTGTTTTGAGATCTCTCCACAGAAAGCGTTTCCAGAAATCCCCTTCAACACACGAGTTTAACTATGTAAGTTGAATGCACACATTGAAGACCGTTCTGTTTGGTAGCTCCGTTTTGGTTTTAGAAGCAGACAGTTCTCCTTACAGCATATACTCCCATTCACTGAGAAATGTCCAAATGCAGCCCTTACCAGAAACGTGTTTCAAACTCATGAATGTAAACGGAGATTTAACTCATTTAGCTGAACAAAGGCACAGAAGAGCAGATTGAAGGATACGTTTCTTCTGTGTTTTAGGCAGAGTTTTACTGCTATTTCGTTATATGCGGGAATAGTGCTGGAAATGCCTGTTTTGAGATCTCCCCTCAGAAAGCGTTTCCAGACATCCCCTTCAACACACCAGTTTAAGCCTGTAAGGTGAATGCACACATTGAAGACAGTTCTGTTAGGTAGCTCCGTTTTGGTTTTAGAAGCAGACAGTTCTCCTTACAGCATATACTCCCATTCACTGAGAAATCTCCAAATGCAGCACTTACCAGAAACGTTTTTCTAACTCCTGAACCTAAAGGGAGATTTAACACACTTAGGTGAACAAACGCACAGCAGAGCAGATTGAAGGATACGTTTCTTCTATGTTTTAGGCAGAGTTTTAATGCTATTTCGTTATATGCGGGAATAGTGCTGGAAATGCCTGTTTTGAGATCTCTCCTCAGAAAGCGTTTCCACACTTCCCCATCAAAACACGAGTTTAACTCTCTAAGTTGAATGCACACATTGAAGACTGTTCTGTTAGGTAGCTACCTTTTGGTTTTAGAAGCAGATAGTTCTCCTTACAGCATATACTCCCATTCACTGAGAAATGTCCAAACGCAGCTGTTACCAGAAAAGTGTTTCTAACTCCTGAATCTAAAGAGAGATTTAACTCACTTAGCTGAACAAACGCACAGCAGAGCAGATTGAAGGATATGTTTCTTCTGTGTTTTACGTAGAGTTTTACTGCTATTTCTTTATATGCGGGAATAGTGCTGGAAATGCCTGGAAATGCCTGTTTTGAGATCTCTCCACAGAAAGCGTTTCAGACTTCCCCTTCAACACACGAGTTTAACTCTGTAAGTTGAATGCACACATTGAAGACCGTTCTGTTATGTAGCTCCGTTTTGGTTTTAGAAGCAGACAGTTTTCCTTACAGCATATAATCCCATTCACTGAGAAATGTCCAAACGCAGCTCTTACCAGAAACGTGTTTCTAACTCCTGAATGTAAAGGGAGATTTAACTCACTTAGCTGAACAAACGTACAGCAGAGTAGATTGAAGGATACGTTTCTTCGGTGTTTTAGGCAGAGTTTTACTGCTATTTCGTTATATGCGGGAAGAGTGCTGGAAAATGTCTGTTTTGAGATCTCTCCACAGAAAGCGTTTCCCCACTTCCCCTTCAACACACGAGTTTAACTCTGTAAGTTGAATGCACACATTGAAACCGTTCTGTTAGGTAGCTCCGTTTTGGTTTTAGAAGCAGACAGTTCTCCTTACAGCATATATTCCCATTCACTGAGAAATGTCCAAATGCAGCACTTACGAGAAACCTGTTTCTAACTCCTGAATCTAAATGGAGATTTAACTCACTTAGGTGAACAAACGAACAGCAGAGCAGATTGAAGGATACGTTTCTTCTGTGTTTTAGGCAGAGTTTTACTGGTATTTCGTTATATGCGGGAACAGTGCTGGAAATGCCTGTTTTGAGATCTCTCCTCAGAAAGCGTTTCCAGACTTCCCCTTCAAAACACGAGTTTAACTCTGTAACTTGAATGCACACGTTGAAGACCCTTCTGTTAGGTAGCTCCGTTTTGGTTTTAGAAGCAGACAGTTCTCCTTACAGCATATACTCCCATTGACTGAGAAATGTCCAAACGCAGCTCTTACCAGAAACGTGTTTCTAACTCCTGAATCTAAAGGGAGATTTAACTCACTTAGCTGAACAAACGAACAGCAGAGCAGATTGAAGGATACGTTTCTTCTGTGTTTTAGGCAGTGTTTTACTGCTATTTCGTTATCTGTGGGAATAATCCTGGAAATGCCTGTTTTGGGATCTGTCCACCGAACGCGTTTCCCCACGTCCCCTTCAACACACGAGTATAACACTTTAAGTTGAATGCACACATTGAAGACCGTTCTATTAGGTAGCTCCGTTTTGGTTTTAGAAACAGGGAGTTCTCCTTACAGCATATACTCCCATTCACTGAGAAATGTCCAAACGCAGCTCTTACCAGAAACGTATTTCTAACTCCTGAATCTAAAGGGAGATTTAGCCCACTTAGCTGAACAAACGCACAGCTGAGCTTATTGAAGGTTACGATACTTCTGTGTTTTAGGCAGAGATTTACTGCTATTTCGTTATATGCCGGAATACTGCTGGAAATACCTGCTTTGAGAACTCTCCACAGAAAGCGTTTCCCCACTTCTTGTTCAACACACGAGGGTAACTCTGTAAGTTGAATGCACACATTGAAGACCGTTCTGTTAGGTAGCTCGGTTTTGGTTTTAGAAGCAGACAGTTCTCCTTACAGCATATACTCCCCTTCATTGAGAATGGTCCAAACGCAGCTATTACCAGAAACGTGTTTCTAACTCCTGAATCTAAAGGGAAATTTAACTCACATAGCTGAACAGACGCACAGCAGAGCAGATTGAAGGATAGGTTTCTTCTGTGTTTTAAGCAGAATTTTACTGCTATTTCGTTATATGCGGGAATAGTGCTGGAAATGCCTGTTTTGAGATCTATCCACAGAAAGCGTTTCAGACTTCCCCTTCAACACACGAGTTTAATTCTGTAAGTTGAATGCACACATTGAAGACCGTTCTTTTAGGTAGCTCCGTTTTGGTTTTAGAAGCAGAGAGTTCTCCTTACAGCATATACTCCCATTCACTGAGAAATGTCCAAACGCAGCTATTACCAGAAACGTGTTTCTAACTCCTGAATCTAAAGGGAGATTTAACTCACTTAGCTGAACAAACGCACAGCAGAGCAGATTGAAGGATACGTTTCTTCTGTGTTTTAGGCAGAGATTTACTGCTATTTCGTTATATGCGGGAATAGTGCTGAAAATGCCTGTTTTGGGATCTCTTCACAGAAAGCGTTTCCAGACTTCCCCTTCAACACACGAGTTTAACTCTGTAAGTTGAATGCACACATTGAAGATCGTTCTGTTAGGTAGCTCCGTTTTGGTTTTAGAAGCAGACAGTTCTCCTTACAGCATATACTCCCATTCTCTCAGATATGTACAAACGCAGCTCTTAACAGAGACGTCTTTCTAACTCCTGAATCTAAAGGGAGATTTAACTCACTTAGCTGAACAAACGCACAGCAGAGCACATTGAAGGATAGGTTTCTTCTGTGTTTTAGGCAGAGTTTTACTGCTATTTCGTTATATGCAGGAATACTGCTGGAAATGCCTGTTTTGAGATCTCTCCAAAGAAAGCGATTCCAGACTTCCCCTTAAACACACCAGTTTAACTCTGTAAGTTGAATGCACACATTGAAGACCGTTCTGTTAGGTAGCTCCGTTTTGGTTTTAGAAGCAGACAGTTCTCCTTACAGCATATACTCCCATTCACTGAGAAATGTCCAAACGCAGCACTTACCAGAAACGTGTTTCTGACTCCTGAATCTAAAGGGAGATTTAACTCACTTAGCTGAACAAACGCACAGCAGAGCAGATTGAAGGATACGTTTCTTCTGTGTTTTACGTAGAGTTTTACTGCTATTTCCTTATATGCGGGAATAGTGCCGGAAATGCGTGGAAATGCCTGTTTTGAGATCTCTCCACAGAAAGCGTTTCAAACTTCCCCTTCAACACACGAGGTTAACTCTGTAAGTTGAATGCACACATTGAAGACCGTTCTGTTCGGTAGCTCCGTTTTGGTTTTAGAAGCAGACAGTTTTCCTTACAGCATATACTCCCATTTACTGAGAAATGTCCAAACGCAACTCTTACCAGAAACGTGTTTCAAACTCCTGAATCAAAAGGGAGATTTACCTCACTTCGCAGAACAAACGAACAGCAGAGTAGATTGAAGGATACGTTTGTTCTGTGTTTTAGACAGAGTTTTACTGCTATTTCGTTATATGCGGGAATAGTGCTGGAAATGCCTGTTTCGAGATCTCTCCACAGAAAGCGTTTCCAGACTTCCCCTTCAACACACGAGTTTAACTCTGTAAGTTGAATGCACACATTGAAGACCGTTCTGTTTGGTAGCTCCGTATTGGTTTTAGAAGCAGACAGTTCTTCTTACAGCATATACACCCATTAACTGAGAAATGTCCAAACGCAGCTCTTACCAGAAACGTGTTTCTAACTCCTCAATCTAAAGGGATATTTAACTCAGTTAGCTGAACAAACGCACAGCAGAGCAGATTGAGGGATACGTTTCTTCTGTGTTTTAGGCAGAGTTTTACTGCTATTTCTTTATATGTGGGAATAGTGCTGGAAAATGCCTGTATTGGTATCTCTCCACAGAAAGCGTTTCCCCACTTCCCCTTCAACACACGAGCTTAACTCTGTAAGTTGAATGCACACATTGAAGACCGTTCTGTTAGGTAGCTCCGTTTTGGTTTAGAAGCAGACAATTCTCCTTACAGCATATACTCCGATTCACTGAGAAATGTAAAAACGCAGCCCTTACCAGAAACGTGTTTCTAACTCCTGAATCTAAAGGGAGATTTAACTCACTTAGCTGAACAAATGCACAGCAGAGCAGATTGAAGGATAAGTTTCTTCTGTGTTTTAGGCAGTGTTTTACTGCTATTTCGTTATATGCGGGAATAGTGCTGGAAATGCCTGTTTTGAGATCTCTCCACAGAAAGCGTTTCCTGACTTCCCCTTCAACACACCAGTTTAACACTGTAAGTTGAATGCACACATTGAAGTCGGTTCTGTTAGGTAGCTCCGTTTTGGTTTTAGAAGCAGACAGTTCTCCTTACAGCATATACTCCCATTCACTGAGAAATGTCCAAACGCAGCTCTTACCAGAAACGTGTTTCTAAATCCTGAATGTAATGGGAGATTTAACACACTTAGCTGAACAATCGCACAGCAGAGCAGATTGAAGGATACGTTTCTTCTGTGTTTTACGTAGAGTTTTACTGCTATTTCTTTATATGCGGGAATAGTGCTGGAAATTCCTGGAAATGCCTGTTTTGAGATCTCTCCACAGAAAGCGTTTCAGACTTCCCCTTCAACACACGAGTTTAACTCTGTAAGTTGAATGCACACTTTGAAGACCGTTCTGTTAGGTAGCTCCGTTATGGTTTTAGAAGCAGGCAGTTTGCCTTACAGCATATACTCCCATTCACTGAGAAATGTCCAAACGCAGCTCTTACCAGAAACGTGTTTTTAACTCCTGAATCTAAAGGGAGATTTAACTCACTTAGCTGAACAAACGAACAGCAGATCAGATTGAAGGATACGTTTTTCTGAGTTTTATTCAGAGTTTTACTGCTATTTCTTTATATGCGGGAATAGTGCTGGAAATGCCTGTTTTGAGATCTCTCCTCAGAAAGCGTTTCCAGACTTCCCCATTCAACACACGAGTTGAAATCTTTAAGTTGAATGCACACATTGAAGAGCGTTCTGTTAGGTATCTCCGTTTTGGTTTTAGAAGCTCACAGTTCTCCTTTCAGCATATAATCCCATTCACTGAGAAATGTCCAAACGCAGCTCTTACCATCAACGTGTTTCTAACTACTGAATCTAAAGGGAGATTTAACTGACTTAGCTGAACAAACGCACAGCAGAGCAGATTGAAGGATACATTTCTTCTGTGTGTTAGGGAGAGTTTTACTGCTATTTCGTTATATGCGGGAATAGTGCTAGAAATGCCTGTTTTGAGATCTCTCCACAGAAAGTGTTTCCGGACTTCCCTTTCAACACACGAGTTTAACTCTGTAAGTTGAATGCACACATTGAAGACCGTTCTGTTTGGTAGCTACGTTTTGGTTTTAGAAGCAGACAGTTCTCCTTACAGCATATACTCCCATTCACTGAGAACTGTCCAAACGCAGCCCTTATCAGAAACGTGTTTCCAACTCCTGAATGTAAAGGGAGGTTTAACTCATTTAGCTGAACAAAGGCACAGCAGAGCAGATTGAAGGATACGTTACTTCTGTGTTTTAGGCAGAGTTTTACTGCGATTTTGTTATATGCGGAAATAGTGCTGGACATGCCTGGAAATGCCTGTTTTGATATCTCTCCACAGAAAGCGTTTCCAGACTTCCCCTTCAACACACGAGTTTAACTCTGTAAGTTGAATGCACACACTGAAGACAGTTCAGTTAGGTAGCTCCGTTTTGGTTTTAGAAGCAGATAGTTCTCCTTACAGCATATACTCCCATTCACTGAGAATTGTCCAAACGCAGCTCTTACCAGAAACGTGTTTCTAACTCCTGAATCTAAAGGGAGATTTAACTCACTTAGCTGAACAAACGCACAGCAGACCAGATTGAAGGATACGTTTCTTCTGTGTTTTAGGCAGAGTTTTACTGCTATTTCGTTATATGCGGGAATAGTGCTGCAAATGCCTGGAAATGACTCTTTTGAGACCTATCCACAGAAAGCGTTTCCAGACTTCCCCTTCAACACAGGATTTTAACTCTGTAAGTTGAATGCACACATTGAAGACCGTTCTGTTAGGTAGCTCCGTTTTGGTTTTAGAAGCAGACAGTTCTCCTTACAGCATATACACCCATTCTCTCAGATATGTACAAACGCAGCTCTTACCAGAGACGTCTTTCTAACTCCTGAATCTAAAGGGAGATTTAACTCACTTAGCTGAAAAAACGCACAGCGGAGCAGATTGAAGGTTACCTTTCTTCTGTGTTTTAGGCAGAATTTTACTGCTATTTCGTTATATGCGGGAATAGTGCTGGAAATGCCTGTTTTGAGATCTCTCCACAGAAAGCGTTTCCAGACTTCCCCTTCAACACACCAGTTTAACACTGTAAGTTGAATGCACACATTGAAGTCGGTTCTGTTAGGTAGCTCCGTTTTGGTTTTAGAAGCAGACAGTTCTCCTTACAACATATACTCCCATTCCCTGAGAAATGTCCAAACGCAGCTCTTACCAGAAACGTGTTTCTAAATCCTGAATCTAAAGGGAGATTTAACACACTTAGCTGAACAATCGCACAGCAGAGCAGATTGAAGGATACGTTTCTTCTGTGTTTTACGTAGAGTTTTAATGCTATTTCTTTATATGCGGGAATAGTGCTGGAAATTCCTGGAAATGCCTGTTTTGAGATCTCTCCAGAGAAAGCGTTTCAGACTTCCCCTTCAACACACGAGTTTAACTCTGTAAGTTGAATGCACACATTGAAGACCGTTCTGTTAGGTAGCTCCGTTTTGGTTTTAGAAGCAGACAGTATGCCTTACAGCATATTCTCCCATTCACTGAGAAATGTCCAAACGCAGCTCTTACCAGAAACGTGTTTCTAACTCCTGAATCTAAAGGGAGATTTAACTCACTTAGCTGAACAAACGAACAGCAGATCAGATTGAAGGATACGTTTTTCTGGGTTTTAGGCAGAGTTTTACTGCTATTTCTTTATATGCGGGAATAGTGCTGGAAATGCCTGTTTTGAGATCTCTCCTCAGAAAGCGTTTCCAGACTTCCCCATTCAACACACGAGTTGAAATCTTTAAGTTGAATGCATACATTGAAGAGCGTTCTGTTAGGTATCTCCGTTTTGTTTTAGAAGCTGGCAGTTCTCCTTTCAGCATATAATCCCATTCACTGAGAAATGTCCAAACGCAGCTCTTACCATCAACGTGTTTCTAACTACTGAATCTAAAGGGAGATTTAACTGACTTAGCTGAACAAACGCACAGCAGAGCAGATTGAAGGATACGTTTCTTCTGTGTTTTAGGCAGAGTTTTACTGCTATTTCGTTATATGCGGGAATAGTGCTAGAAATGCCTGTTTTGAGATCTCTCCACAGAAAGCGTTTCCGGACTTCCCTTTCAACACACGAGTTTAACTCTGTAAGTTGAATGCACACATTGAAGACCGTTCTGTTAGGTAACTCCGTTTTGGTTTTAGAAGCAGACAGTTCTCCTTACAGCATATACTCCCATTCACTGAGAAATGTCCAAACGCAGCACTTACCAGAAACGTGTTTCTAACTCCTGAATCTAATTGGAGATTTAACTCACTTAGCTGAACAAACGCACAGCAGAGCAGATTGCAGGATACGTTTCTTCTGTTTTTTTGGCAGAGATTTACTGCTATTTCGTTATATGCGGGAATAGTGCTGGAAATGCCTGGAAATGCCTGTTTTGCGATCTCTCCACAGAAAGCGTTTCCAGACTTTCCCTTCAACACACGAGTATAACTCTGTAAGTTGAATACACACATTGAAGACCGTTCTGTTATGTAGCTCCGTTTTGGTTTTAGAAGCAGACAGTTCTCCTTTCAGCATATACTCCCATTCACTGAGAAATGTCCAAACGCAGCTCTTACCATCAACGTGTTTCTAACTCCTGAATCTAAAGGGGGATTTAACTGACTTAGCTGAACAATCGCGCAGCAGAGCAGATTGAAAGATACGTTTCTTCTGTGTTTTAGGCAGAGTTTTAGTGCTATTTCGTTATAAGCGGGAATAGTGCTGGAAATGCCTGTTTTGAGATCTCTCCACAGAAAGCTTTTAAAGACTTCCCCTTCAACACATGAGTTTAACTCTGTAAGTTGAATGCACACATTGAAGACCGTTCTGTTAGGTAGCTCCGTTTTGGTTTTAGAAGCAGACAGTTCTCCTTACAGCATATACACCCATTCACTGAGAAATGTCCAAATGCAGCTCTTACCAGGATCGTCTTTCTAACTCCTGAATCTAAAGGGAGATTTAACTCACTTAGCTGAACAACCGCACAGCTGAGCAGATTGCAGTTTACGTTTCTTCTGTGTTTTAGGCAGAGTTTTACTGCTATTTCGTTATATGCGGGAATAGTGCTGGAAATGCCTGTTTTTGGATCTCTCCACAGAAAGCGTTTCCCCACTTCCCCTTCAACACACGAGGTGAACTCTGTAAGTTGAATGCACACATTGAAGACCGTTCTGTTAGGTAGCTCCGTTTTGGTTTTAGAAGCAGTCAGTTTTCCTTACAGCATATAATCCCATTGACTGAGAAATATCCAAACGCAGCTCTTACCAGAAACGTGTTTCTAACTCCTGAATGTAAAGGGAGATTTAACTCACTTAGCTGAACAAACGTACAGCAGAGTAGATTGAAGGATACGTTTCTTCGGTGTTTTAGGCAGAGTTTTACTGCTATTTCGTTATATGCGGGAAGAGTGCTGGAAAATGCCTGTTTTGAGGTCTCTCCACAGAAAGCGTTTCCCCACTTCCCCTTCAACACACGAGCTTAACTCTGTAAGTTGAATGCACACATTGAAACCGTTCTGTTAGGTAGCTCCGTTTTGGTTTTAGAAGCAGACAGTTCTCCTTACAGCATATACTCCCATTCACTGAGAAATGTCCAAACGCAGCTCATACCAGAAACGTGTTTCTAACTCCTGAATCTAAAGGGAGATTTAACTCACTTAGCTGAAGAAACGCACAGCAGAGCAGATTGAAGGATACGTTTCTTCTGTGTTTTAGGCAGAGTTTTACTGCTATTTCGTTATATGCGGGAATAGTGCTGGAAATGCCTGGAAATGCCTGTTTTGAGATCTCTCCACAGAAAGCGTTTCCAGACTTCCCCTTCAACACACGAGTTTAACTCTGTAAGTTGAATGCACACATTGAAGACCGTTCTGTTAGGTAGCTCCGTTTTGGTTTTAGAAGCAGACAGTTCTCCTTACAGCATATACTCCCATTCACTGAGAAATGTCCAAACGCAGCTATTACCAGAAACGTGTTTCTAACTCCTGAATCTAAAGGGAGATTTAACTCACTTAGCTGAACAAACGCACAGCAGAGCAGATTGAAGGATACGTTTCTTCTGTGTTTTAGGCAGAGTTTTACTGCTATTTCGTTATATGCGGGAATAGTGCTGGAAATGCCTGTTTTGAGATCTCTCCACAGAAAGCGTTTCCAGACTTCCCCTTCAACACACGAGTTTAACTCTGTAAGTTGAATGCACACATTGAAGACCGTTCTGTTAGGTAGCTCCGTTTTGGTTTTAGAAGCAGACAGTTCTCCTTACAGCATATACTCCCATTCACTGAGAAATGTCCAAACGCAGCTCTTACCAGAAACGTGTTTCTAACTCCTGAATCTAAAGGGAGATTTAACTCACTTAGCTGAACAAACGCACAGCAGAGCAGATTGAAGGATACGTTTCTTCTGTGTTTTAGGCAGAGTTTTACTGCTATTTCGTTATATGCGGGAATAGTGCTGGAAATGCCTGTTTTGAGATCTCTCCACAGAAAGCGTTTCCAGACTTCCCCTTCAACACACGAGTTTAACTCTGTAAGTTGAATGCACATATTGAAGACCGTTCTGTTAGGTAGCTCCGTTTTGGTTTTAGAAGCAGACAGTTCTCCTTACAGCATATACTCCCATTCACTGAGAAATGTCCAAACGCAGCTCTTACCAGAAACGTGTTTCTAACTCCTGAATCTAAAGGGAGATTTAACTCACTTAGCTGAACAAACGCACAGCAGAGCAGATTGAAGGATACGTTTCTTCTGTGTTTTAGGCAGAGTTTTACTGCTATTTCGTTATATGCGGGAATAGTGCTGGAAATGCCTGTTTTGAGATCTCTCCACAGAAAGCGTTTCCAGACTTCCCCATCAACACACGAGTTTAACTCTGTAAGTTGAATGCACACGTTGAAGACCGTTCTGTTAGGTAGCTCCGTTTTGGTTTTAGAAGCAGACACTTCTCCTTACAGCATATACTCCCATTCACTGAGATATGTCCAAACGCAGCTCTTACCAGAAACGTGTTTCTAACTCCTGAATCTAAAGGGAGATTTAACTCACTTAGCTGAACAAACGAACAGCAGAGCAGATTGAAGGATACGTTTCTTCTGTGTTTTAGGCAGAGTTTTACTGCTATTTCGTTATATGCGGGAATAGTGCTGGAAATGCCTGGAAATGCCTGTTTTGAGATCTCTCCACAGAAAGCGTTTCCAGACTTCCCCTTCAACACACGAGTTTAACTCTGTAAGTTGAATGCACACATTGAAGACCGTTTTGTTAGGTAGCTCCGTTTTGGTTTTAGAAGCAGACAGTTCTCCTTACAGCATATACTCCCATTCACTGAGAAATGTCCAAACGCAGCTCTTACCAGAAACGTGTTTCTAACTCCTGAATCTAAAGGGAGATTTCACTCACTTAGCTGAACAAACGCACAGCAGAGCAGATTGAAGGATACGTTTCTTCTGTGTTTTAGGCAGAGTTTTACTGCTATTTCGTTATATGCGGGAATAGTGCTGGAAATGCCTGTTTTGAGATCTCTCCACAGAAAGCGTTTCCAGACTTCCCCTTCAACACACGAGTTTAACTCTGTAAGTTGAATGCACACATTGAAGACCGCTCTGTTAGGTAGCTCCGTTTTGGTTTTAGAAGCAGACAGTTCTCCTTACAGCATATACTCCCATTCACTGAGAAATGTCCAAACGCAGCTCTTACCAGAAACGTGTTTCTAACTCCTGAATCTAAAGGGAGATTTAACTCACTTAGCTGAACAAACGCACAGCAGAGCAGATTGAAGGATACGTTTCTTCTGTGTTTTAGGCAGAGTTTTACTGCTATTTCGTTATATGCGGGAATAGTGCTGGAAATGCCTGGAAATGCCTGTTTTGAGATCTCTCCACAGAAAGCGTTTCCAGACTTCCCCTTCAACACACGAGTTTAACTCTGTAAGTTGAATGCACACATTGAAGACCGTTCTGTTAGGTAGCTGCGTTTTGGTTTTAGAAGCAGACAGTTCTCCTTACAGCATATACTCCCATTCACTGAGAAATGTCCAAACGCAGCTCTTACCAGAAACGTGTTTCTAACTCCTGAATCTAAAGGGAGATTTAACTCACTTAGCTGAACAAACGCACAGCAGAGCAGATTGAAGGATACGTTTCTTCTGTGTTTTAGGCAGAGTTTTACTGCTATTTCGTTATATGCGGGAATAGTGCTGGAAATGCCTGTTTTGAGATCTCTCCACAGAAAGCGTTTCCAGACTTCCCCTTCAACACACGAGTTTAACCCTGTAAGTTGAATGCACACATTGAAGTCCGTTCTGTTAGGTAGCTCCGTTTTGGTTTTAGAAGCAGACAGTTCTCCTTACAGCATATACTCCCATTCACTGAGAAATGTCCAAACGCAGCTCTTACCAGAAACGTGTTTCTAACTCCTGAATCTAAAGGGAGATTTAACTCACTTAGCTGAACAAACGCACAGCAGAGCAGATTGAAGGATACGTTTCTTCTGTGTTTTAGGCAGAGTTTTACTGCTATTTCGTTATATGCGGGAATAGTGCTGGAAATGCCTGTTTTGAGATCTCTCCACAGAAAGCGTTTCCAGACTTCCCCTTCAACACACGAGTTTAACTCTGTAAGTTGAATGCACACATTGAAGACCGTTCTGTTAGGTAGCTCCGTTTTGGTTTTAGAAGCAGACAGTTCTCCTTACAGCATATACTCCCATTCACTGAGAAATGTCCAAACGCAGCTCTTACCAGAAACGTGTTTCTAACTCCTGAATCTAAAGGGAGATTTAACTCACTTAGCTGAACAAACGCACAGCAGAGCAGATTGAAGGATACGTTTCTTCTGTGTTTTAGGCAGAGTTATACTGCTATTTCGTTATATGCGGGAATAGTGCTGGAAATGCCTGGAAATGCCTGTTTTGAGATCTCTCCACAGAAAGCGTTTCCAGACTTCCCCTTCAACACACGAGTTTAACTCTGTAAGTTGAATGCACACATTGAAGACCGTTTTGTTAGGTAGCTCCGTTTTGGTTTTAGAAGCAGACAGTTCTCCTTACAGCATATACTCCCATTCACTGAGAAATGTCCAAACGCAGCTCTTACCAGAAACGTGTTTCTAACTCCTGAATCTAAAGGGAGATTTCACTCACTTAGCTGAACAAACGCACAGCAGAGCAGATTGAAGGATACGTTTCTTCTGTGTTTTAGGCAGAGTTTTACTGCTATTTCGTTATATGCGGGAATAGTGCTGGAAATGCCTGTTTTGAGATCTCTCCACAGAAAGCGTTTCCAGACTTCCCCTTCAACACACGAGTTTAACTCTGTAAGTTGAATGCACACATTGAAGACCGTTCTGTTAGGTAGCTCCGTTTTGGTTTTAGAAGCAGACAGTTCTCCTTACAGCATATACTCCCATTCACTGAGAAATGTCCAAACGCAGCTCTTACCAGAAACGTGTTTCTAACTCCTGAATCTAAAGGGAGATTTAACTCACTTAGCTGAACAAACGCACAGCAGAGCAGATTGAAGGATACGTTTCTTCTGTGTTTTAGGCAGAGTTTTACTGCTATTTCGTTATATGCGGGAATAGTGCTGGAAATGCCTGGAAATGCCTGTTTTGAGATCTCTCCACAGAAAGCGTTTCCAGACTTCCCCTTCAACACACGAGTTTAACTCTGTAAGTTGAATGCACACATTGAAGACCGTTCTGTTAGGTAGCTCCGTTTTGGTTTTAGAAGCAGACAGTTCTCCTTACAGCATATACTCCCATTCACTGAGAAATGTCCAAACGCAGCTCTTACCAGAAACGTGTTTCTAACTCCTGAATCTAAAGGGAGATTTAACTCACTTAGCTGAACAAACGCACAGCAGAGCAGATTGAAGGATACGTTTCTTCTGTGTTTTAGGCAGAGTTTTACTGCTATTTCGTTATATGCGGGAATAGTGCTGGAAATGCCTGTTTTGAGATCTCTCCACAGAAAGCGTTTCCAGACTTCCCCTTCAACACACGAGTTTAACTCTGTAAGTTGAATGCACACATTGAAGACCGTTCTGTTAGGTAGCTCCGTTTTGGTTTTAGAAGCAGACAGTTCTCCTTACAGCATATACTCCCATTCACTGAGAAATGTCCAAACGCAGCTCTTACCAGAAACGTGTTTCTAACTCCTGAATCTAAAGGGAGATTTAACTCACATAGCTGAACAAACGCACAGCAGAGCAGATTGAAGGATACGTTTCTTCTGTGTTTTAGGCAGAGTTTTACTGCTATTTCGTTATATGCGGGAATAGTGCTGGAAATGCCTGGAAATGCCTGTTTTGAGATCTCTCCACAGAAAGCGTTTCCAGACTTCCCCTTCAACACACGAGTTTAACTCTGTAAGTTGAATGCACACATTGAAGACCGTTCTGTTAGGTAGCTCCGTTTTGGTTTTAGAAGCAGACAGTTCTCCTTACAGCATATACTCCCATTCACTGAGAAATGTCCAAACGCAGCTCTTACCAGAAACGTGTTTCTAACTCCTGAATCTAAAGGGAGATTTAACTCACTTAGCTGAACAAACGCACAGCAGAGCAGATTGAAGGATACGTTTCTTCTGTGTTTTAGGCAGAGTTTTACTGCTATTTCGTTATATGCGGGAATAGTGCTGGAAATGCCTGTTTTGAGATCTCTCCACAGAAAGCGTTTCCAGACTTCCCCATCAACACACGAGTTTAACTCTGTAAGTTGAATGCACACGTTGAAGACCGTTCTGTTAGGTAGCTCCGTTTTGGTTTTAGAAGCAGACAGTTCTCCTTACAGCATATACTCCCATTCACTGAGAAATGTCCAAACGCAGCTCTTACCAGAAACGTGTTTCTAACTCCTGAATCTAAAGGGAGATTTAACTCACTTAGCTGAACAAACGCACAGCAGAGCAGATTGAAGGATACGTTTCTTCTGTGTTTTAGGCAGAGTTTTACTGCTATTTCGTTATATGCGGGAATAGTGCTGGAAATGCCTGTTTTGAGATCTCTCCACAGAAAGCGTTTCCAGACTTCCCCATCAACACACGAGTTTAACTCTGTAAGTTGAATGCACACGTTGAAGACCGTTCTGTTAGGTAGCTCCGTTTTGGTTTTAGAAGCAGACAGTTCTCCTTACAGCATATACTCCCATTCACTGAGAAATGTCCAAACGCAGCTCTTACCAGAAACGTGTTTCTAACTCCTGAATCTAAAGGGAGATTTAACTCACTTAGCTGAACAAACGCACAGCAGAGCAGATTGAAGGATACGTTTCTTCTGTGTTTTAGGCAGAGTTTTACTGCTATTTCGTTATATGCGGGAATAGTGCTGGAAATGCCTGGAAATGCCTGTTTTGAGATCTCTCCACAGAAAGCGTTTCCAGACTTCCCCTTCAACACACGAGTTTAACTCTGTAAGTTGAATGCACACATTGAAGACCGTTCTGTTAGGTAGCTCCGTTTTGGTTTTAGAAGCAGACAGTTCTCCTTACACCATATACTCCCATTCACTGAGAAATGTCCAAACGCAGCTCTTACCAGAAACGTGTTTCTAACTCCTGAATCTAAAGGGAGATTTAACTCACTTAGCTGAACAAACGCACAGCAGAGCAGATTGAAGGATACGTTTCTTCTGTGTTTTAGGCAGAGTTTTACTGCTATTTCGTTATATGCGGGAATAGTGCTGGAAATGCCTGTTTTGAGATCTCTCCACAGAAAGCGTTTCCAGACTTCCCCTTCAACACACGAGTTTAACTCTGTAAGTTGAATGCACACATTGAAGACCGTTCTGTTAGGTAGCTCCGTTTTGGTTTTAGAAGCAGACAGTTCTCCTTACAGCATATACTCCCATTCACTGAGAAATGTCCAAACGCAGCTCTTACCAGAAACGTGTTTCTAACTCCTGAATCTAAAGGGAGATTTAACTCACTTAGCTGAACAAACGCACAGCAGAGCAGATTGAAGGATACGTTTCTTCTGTGTTTTAGGCAGAGTTTTACTGCTATTTCGTTATAGGCGGGAATAGTGCTGGAAATGCCTGTTTTGAGATCTCTCCACAGAAAGCGTTTCCAGACTTCCCCTACAACACACGAGTTTAACTCTGTAAGTTGAATGCACACATTGAAGACCGTTCTGTTAGGTAGCTCCGTTTTGGTTTTAGAAGCAGACAGTTCTCCTTACAGCATATACTCCCATTCACTGAGAAATGTCCAAACGCAGCTCTTACCAGAAACGTGTTTCTAACTCCTGAATCTAAAGGGAGATTTAACTCACTTAGCTGAACAAACGCACAGCAGAGCAGATTGAAGGATACGTTTCTTCTGTGTTTTAGGCAGAGTTTTACTGCTATTTCGTTATATGCGGGAATAGTGCTGGAAATGCCTGGAAATGCCTGTTTTGAGATCTCTCCACAGAAAGCGTTTCCAGACTTCCCCTTCAACACACGAGTTTAACTCTGTAAGTTGAATGCACACATTGAAGACCGTTCTGTTAGGTAGCTCCGTTTTGGTTTTAGAAGCAGACAGTTCTCCTTACAGCATATACTCCCATTCACTGAGAAATGTCCAAACGCAGCTCTTACCAGAAACGTGTTTCTAACTCCTGAATCTAAAGGGAGATTTAACTCACTTAGCTGAACAAACGCACAGCAGAGCAGATTGAAGGATACGTTTCTTCTGTGTTTTAGGCAGAGTTTTACTGCTATTTCGTTATATGCGGGAATAGTGCTGGAAATGCCTGTTTTGAGATCTCTCCACAGAAAGCGTTTCCAGACTTCCCCTTCAACACACGAGTTTAACTCTGTAAGTTGAATGCACACATTGAAGACCGTTCTGTTAGGTAGCTCCGTTTTGGTTTTAGAAGCAGACAGTTCTCCTTACAGCATATACTCCCATTCACTGAGAAATGTCCAAACGCAGCTCTTACCAGAAACGTGTTTCTAACTCCTGAATCTAAAGGGAGATTTAACTCACTTAGCTGAACAAACGAACAGCAGAGCAGATTGAAGGATACGTTTCTTCTGTGTTTTAGGCAGAGTTTTACTGCTATTTCGTTATATGCGGGAATAGTGCTGGAAATGCCTGGAAATGCCTGTTTTGAGATCTCTCCACAGAAAGCGTTTCCAGACTTCCCCTTCAACACACGAGTTTAACTCTGTAAGTTGAATGCACACATTGAAGACCGTTCTGTTAGGTAGCTCCGTTTTGGTTTTAGAAGCAGACAGTTCTCCTTACAGCATATACTCCCATTCACTGAGAAATGTCCAAACGCAGCTCTTACCAGAAACGTGTTTCTAACTCCTGAATCTAAAGGGAGATTTCACTCACTTAGCTGAACAAACGCACAGCAGAGCAGATTGAAGGATACGTTTCTTCTGTGTTTTAGGCAGAGTTTTACTGCTATTTCGTTATATGCGGGAATAGTGCTGGAAATGCCTGGAAATGCCTGTTTTGAGATCTCTCCACAGAAAGCGTTTCCAGACTTCCCCTTCAACACACGAGTTTAACTCTGTAAGTTGAATGCACACATTGAAGACCGTTCTGTTAGGTAGCTCCGTTTTGGTTTTAGAAGCAGACAGTTCTCCTTACAGCATATACTCCCATTCACTGAGAAATGTCCAAACGCAGCTCTTACCAGAAACGTGTTTCTAACTCCTGAATCTAAAGGGAAATTTAACTCACTTAGCTGAACAAACGCACAGCAGAGCAGATTGAAGGATACGTTTCTTCTGTGTTTTAGGCAGAGTTTTACTGCTATTTCGTTATATGCGGGAATAGTGCTGGAAATGCCTGTTTTGAGATCTCTCCACAGAAAGCGTTTCCAGACTTCCCCTTCAACACACGAGTTTAACTCTGTAAGTTGAATGCACACATTGAAGACCGTTCTGTTAGGTAGCTCCGTTTTGGTTTTAGAAGCAGACAGTTCTCCTTACAGCATATACTCCCATTCACTGAGAAATGTCCAAACGCAGCTCTTACCAGAAACGTGTTTCTAACTCCTGAATCTAAAGGGAGATTTAACTCACTTAGCTGAACAAACGAACAGCAGAGCAGATTGAAGGATACGTTTCTTCTGTGTTTTAGGCAGAGTTTTACTGCTATTTCGTTATATGCGGGAATAGTGCTGGAAATGCCTGGAAATGCCTGTTTTGAGATCTCTCCACAGAAAGCGTTTCCAGACTTCCCCTTCAACACACGAGTTTAACTCTGTAAGATGAATGCACACATTGAAGACCGTTTTGTTAGGTAGCTCCGTTTTGGTTTTAGAAGCAGACAGTTCTCCTTACAGCATATACTCCCATTCACTGAGAAATGTCCAAACGCAGCTCTTACCAGAAACGTGTTTCTAACTCCTGAATCTAAAGGGAGATTTAACTCACTTAGCTGAACAAACGCACAGCAGAGCAGATTGAAGGATACGTTTCTTCTGTGTTTTAGGCAGAGTTTTACTGCTATTTCGTTATATGCGGGAATAGTGCTGGAAATGCCTGTTTTGAGATCTCTCCACAGAAAGCGTTTCCAGACTTCCCCTTCAACACACGAGTTTAACTCTGTAAGTTGAATGCACACATTGAAGACCGTTCTGTTAGGTAGCTCCGTTTTGGTTTTAGAAGCAGACAGTTCTCCTTACAGCATATAATCCCATTCACTGAGAAATGTCCAAACGCAGCTCTTACCAGAAACGTGTTTCTAACTCCTGAATCTAAAGGGAGATTTAACTCACTTAGCTGAACAAACGCACAGCAGAGCAGATTGAAGGATACGTTTCTTCTGTGTTTTAGGCAGAGTTTTACTGCTATTTCGTTATATGCGGGAATAGTGCTGGAAATGCCTGGAAATGCCTGTTTTGAGATCTCTCCACAGAAAGCGTTTCCAGACTTCCCCTTCAACACACGAGTTTAACTCTGTAAGTTGAATGCACACATTGAAGACCGTTCTGTTAGGTAGCTCCGTTTTGGTTTTAGAAGCAGACAGTTCTCCTTACAGCATATACTCCCATTCACTGAGAAATGTCCAAACGCAGCTCTTACCAGAAACGTGTTTCTAACTCCTGAATCTAAAGGGAGATTTCACTCACTTAGCTGAACAAACGCACAGCAGAGCAGATTGAAGGATACGTTTCTTCTGTGTTTTAGGCAGAGTTTTACTGCTATTTCGTTATATGCGGGAATAGTGCTGGAAATGCCTGTTTTGAGATCTCTCCACAGAAAGCGTTTCCAGACTTCCCCTTCAACACACGAGTTTAACTCTGTAAGTTGAATGCACACATTGAAGACCGTTTTGTTAGGTAGCTCCGTTTTGGTTTTAGAAGCAGACAGTTCTGCTTACAGCATATACTCCCATTCACTGAGAAATGTCCAAACGCAGCTCTTACCAGAAACGTGTTTCTAACTCCTGAATCTAAAGGGAGATTTAACTCACTTAGCTGAACAAACGAACAGCAGAGCAGATTGAAGGATACGTTTCTTCTGTGTTTTAGGCAGACTTTTACTGCTATTTCGCTATATGCGGGAATAGTGCTGGAAATGCCTGGAAATGCCTGTTTTGAGATCTCTCCACAGAAAGCGTTTCCAGACTTCCCCTTCAACACACGAGTTTAACTCTGTAAGTTGAATGCACACATTGAAGACCGTTTTGTTAGGTAGCTCCGTTTTGGTTTTAGAAGCAGACAGTTCTGCTTACAGCATATACTCCCATTCACTGAGAAATGTCCAAACGCAGCTCTTACCAGAAACGTGTTTCTAACTCCTGAATCTAAAGGGAGATTTAACTCACTTAGCTGAACAAACGCACAGCAGAGCAGATTGAAGGATACGTTTCTTCTGTGTTTTAGGCAGAGTTTTACTGCTATTTCGTTATATGCGGGAATAGTGCTGGAAATGCCTGGAAATGCCTGTTTTGAGATCTCTCCACAGAAAGCGTTTCCAGACTTCCCCTTCAACACACGAGTTTAACTCTGTAAGTTGAATGCACACATTGAAGACCGTTCTGTTAGGTAGCTCCGTTTTGGTTTTAGAAGCAGACAGTTCTCCTTACAGCATATACTCCCATTCACTGAGAAATGTCCAAACGCAGCTCTTACCAGAAACGTGTTTCTAACTCCTGAATCTAAAGGGAGATTTAACTCACTTAGCTGAACAAACGCACAGCAGAGCAGATTGAAGGATACGTTTCTTCTGTGTTTTAGGCAGAGTTTTACTGCTATTTCGTTATATGCGGGAATAGTGCTGGAAATGCCTGTTTTGAGATCTCTCCACAGAAAGCGTTTCCAGACTTCCCCTTCAACACACGAGTTTAGCTCTGTAAGTTGAATGCACACATTGAAGACCGTTCTGTTAGGTAGCTCCGTTTTGGTTTTAGAAGCAGACAGTTCTCCTTACAGCATATACTCCCATTCACTGAGAAATGTCCAAACGCAGCTCTTACCAGAAACGTGTTTCTAACTCCTGAATCTAAAGGGAGATTTAACTCACTTAGCTGAACAAACGCACAGCAGAGCAGATTGAAGGATACGTTTCTTCTGTGTTTTAGGCAGAGTTTTACTGCTATTTCGTTATATGCGGGAATAGTGCTGGAAATGCCTGGAAATGCCTGTTTTGAGATCTCTCCACAGAAAGCGTTTCCAGACTTCCCCTTCAACACACGAGTTTAACTCTGTAAGTTGAATGCACACATTGAAGACCGTTTTGTTAGGTAGCTCCGTTTTGGTTTTAGAAGCAGACAGTTCTCCTTACAGCATATACTCCCATTCACTGAGAAATGTCCAAACGCAGCTCTTACCAGAAACGTGTTTCTAACTCCTGAATCTAAAGGGAGATTTCACTCACTTAGCTGAACAAACGCACAGCAGAGCAGATTGAAGGATACGTTTCTTCTGTGTTTTAGGCAGAGTTTTACTGCTATTTCGTTATATGCGGGAATAGTGCTGGAAATGCCTGTTTTGATATCTCTCCACAGAAAGCGTTTCCAGACTTCCCCTTCAACACACGAGTTTAACTCTGTAAGTTGAATGCACACATTGAAGACCGTTCTGTTAGGTAGCTCCGTTTTGGTTTTAGAAGCAGACAGTTCTCCTTACAGCATATACTCCCATTCACTGAGAAATGTCCAAACGCAGCTCTTACCAGAAACGTGTTTCTAACTCCTGAATCTAAAGGGAGATTTAACTCACTTAGCTGAACAAACGCACAGCAGAGCAGATTGAAGGATACGTTTCTTCTGTGTTTTAGGCAGAGTTTTACTGCTATTTCGTTATATGCGGGAATAGTGCTGGAAATGCCTGTTTTGAGATCTCTCCACAGAAAGCGTTTCCAGACTTCCCCTTCAACACACGAGTTTAACTCTGTAAGTTGAATGCACACATTGAAGACCGTTCTGTTAGGTAGCTCCGTTTTGGTTTTAGAAGCAGACATTTCTCCTTACAGCATATACTCCCATTCACTGAGAAATGTCCAAACGCAGCTCTTACCAGAAACGTGTTTCTAACTCCTGAATCTAAAGGGAGATTTAACTCACTTAGCTGAACAAACGCACAGCAGAGCAGATTGAAGGATACGTTTCTTCTGTGTTTTAGGCAGAGTTTTACTGCTATTTCGTTATATGCGGGAATAGTGCTGGAAATGCCTGGAAATGCCTGTTTTGAGATCTCTCCACAGAAAGCGTTTCCAGACTTCCCCTTCAACACACGAGTTTAACTCTGTAAGTTGAATGCACACATTGAAGACCGTTCTGTTAGGTAGCTCCGTTTTGGTTTTAGAAGCAGACAGTTCTCCTTACAGCATATACTCCCATTCACTGAGAAATGTCCAAACGCAGCTCTTACCAGAAACGTGTTTCTAACTCCTGAATCTAAAGGGAGATTTAACTCACTTAGCTGAACAAACGCACAGCAGAGCAGATTGAAGGATACGTTTCTTCTGTGTTTTAGGCAGAGTTTTACTGCTATTTCGTTATATGCGGGAATAGTGCTGGAAATGCCTGTTTTCAGATCTCTCCACAGAAAGCGTTTCCAGACTTCCCCATCAACACACGAGTTTAACTCTGTAAGTTGAATGCACACGTTGAAGACCGTTCTGTTAGGTAGATCCGTTTTGGTTTTAGAAGCAGACAGTTCTCCTTACAGCATATACTCCCATTCACTGAGAAATGTCCAAACGCAGCTCTTACCAGAAACGTGTTTCTAACTCCTGAATCTAAAGGGAGATTTAACTCACTTAGCTGAACAAACGGACAGCAGAGCAGATTGAAGGATACGTTTCTTCTGTGTTTTAGGCAGAGTTTTACTGCTATTTCGTTATATGCGGGAATAGTGCTGGAAATGCCTGGAAATGCCTGTTTTGAGATCTCTCCACAGAAAGCGTTTCCAGACTTCCCCTTCAACACACGAGTTTAACTCTGTAAGTTGAATGCACACATTGAAGACCGTTTTGTTAGGTAGCTCCGTTTTGGTTTTAGAAGCAGACAGTTCTCCTTACAGCATATACTCCCATTCACTGAGAAATGTCCAAACGCAGCTCTTACCAGAAACGTGTTTCTAACTCCTGAATCTAAAGGGAGATTTCACTCACTTAGCTGAACAAACGCACAGCAGAGCAGATTGAAGGATACGTTTCTTCTGTGTTTTAGGCAGAGTTTTACTGCTATTTCGTTATATGCGGGAATAGTGCTGGAAATGCCTGTTTTGAGATCTCTCCACAGAAAGCGTTTCCAGACTTCCCCTTCAACACACGAGTTTAACTCTGTAAGTTGAATGCACACATTGAAGACCGTTCTGTTAGGTAGCTCCGTTTTGGTTTTAGAAGCAGACAGTTCTCCTTACAGCATATACTCCCATTCACTGAGAAATGTCCAAACGCAGCTCTTACCAGAAACGTGTTTCTAACTCCTGAATCTAAAGGGAGATTTAACTCACTTAGCTGAACAAACGAACAGCAGAGCAGATAGAAGGATACGTTTCTTCTGTGTTTTAGGCAGAGTTTTACTGCTATTTCGTTATATGCGGGAATAGTGCTGGAAATGCCTGGAAATGCCTGTTTTGAGATCTCTCCACAGAAAGCGTTTCCAGACTTCCCCTTCAACACACGAGTTTAACTCTGTAAGTTGAATGCACACATTGAAGACCGTTTTGTTAGGTAGCTCCGTTTTGGTTTTAGAAGCAGACAGTTCTCCTTACAGCATATACTCCCATTCACTGAGAAATGTCCAAACGCAGCTCTTACCAGAAACGTGTTTCTAACTCCTGAATCTAAAGGGAGATTTCACTCACTTAGCTGAACAAACGCACAGCAGAGCAGATTGAAGGATACGTTTCTTCTGTGTTTTAGGCAGAGTTTTACTGCTATTTCGTTATATGCGGGAATAGTGCTGGAAATGCCTGTTTTCAGATCTCTCCACAGAAAGCGTTTCCAGACTTCCCCTTCAACACACGAGTTTAACTCTGTAAGTTGAATGCACACATTGAAGACCGTTCTGTTAGGTAGCTCCGTTTTGGTTTTAGAAGCAGACAGTTCTCCTTACAGCATATACTCCCATTCACTGAGAAATGTCCAAACGCAGCTCTTACCAGAAACGTGTTTCTAACTCCTGAATCTAAAGGGAGATTTAACTCACTTAGCTGAACAAACGCACAGCAGAGCAGATTGAAGGATACGTTTCTTCTGTGTTTTAGGCAGAGTTTTACTGCTATTTCGTTATATGCGGGAATAGTGCTGGAAATGCCTGGAAATGCCTGTTTTGAGATCTCTCCACAGAAAGCGTTTCCAGACTTCCCCTTCAACACACGAGTTTAACTCTGTAAGTTGAATGCACACATTGAAGACCGTTCTGTTAGGTAGCTCCGTTTTGGTTTTAGAAGCAGACAGTTCTCCTTACAGCATATACTCCCATTCACTGAGAAATGTCCAAACGCAGCTCTTACCAGAAACGTGTTTCTAACTCCTGAATCTAAAGGGAGATTTAACTCACTTAGCTGAACAAACGCACAGCAGAGCAGATTGAAGGATACGTTTCTTCTGTGTTTTAGGCAGAGTTTTACTGCTATTTCGTTATATGCGGGAATAGTGCTGGAAATGCCTGTTTTGAGATCTCTCCACAGAAAGCGTTTCCAGACTTCCCCTTCAACACACGAGTTTAACTCTGTAAGTTGAATGCACACATTGAAGACCGTTCTGTTAGGTAGCTCCGTTTTGGTTTTAGAAGCAGACAGTTCTCCTTACAGCATATACTCCCATTCACTGAGAAATGTCCAAACGCAGCTCTTACCAGAAACGTGTTTCTAACTCCTGAATCTAAAGGGAGATTTAACTCACTTAGCTGAACAAACGAACAGCAGAGCAGATTGAAGGATACGTTTCTACTGTGTTTTAGGCAGAGTTTTACTGCTATTTCGTTATATGCGGGAATAGTGCTGGAAATGCCTGGAAATGCCTGTTTTGAGATCTCTCCACAGAAAGCGTTTCCAGACTTCCCCTTCAACACACGAGTTTAACTCTGTAAGTTGAATGCACACATTGAAGACCGTTTTGTTAGGTAGCTCCGTTTTGGTTTTAGAAGCAGACAGTTCTCCTTACAGCATATACTCCCATTCACTGAGAAATGTCCAAACGCAGCTCTTACCAGAAACGTGTTTCTAACTCCTGAATCTAAAGGGAGATTTAACTCACTTAGCTGAACAAACGCACAGCAGAGCAGATTGAAGGTTACGTTTCTTCTGTGTTTTAGGCAGAGTTTTACTGCTATTTCGTTATATGCGGGAATAGTGCTGGAAATGCCTGGAAATGCCTGTTTTGAGATCTCTCCACAGAAAGCGTTTCCAGACTTCCCCTTCAACACACGAGTTTAACTCTGTAAGTTGAATGCACACATTGAAGACCGCTCTGTTAGGTAGCTCCGTTTTGGTTTTAGAAGCAGACAGTTCTCCTTACAGCATATACTCCCATTCACTGAGAAATGTCCAAACGCAGCTCTTACCAGAAACGTGTTTCTAACTCCTGAATCTAAAGGGAGATTTAACTCACTTAGCTGAACAAACGCACAGCAGAGCAGATTGAAGGATACGTTTCTTCTGTGTTTTAGGCAGAGTTTTACTGCTATTTCGTTATATGCGGGAATAGTGCTGGAAATGCCTGGAAATGCCTGTTTTGAGATCTCTCCACAGAAAGCGTTTCCAGACTTCCCCTTCAACACACGAGTTTAACTCTGTAAGTTGAATGCACACATTGAAGACCGTTCTGTTAGGTAGCTCCGTTTTGGTTTTAGAAGCAGACAGTTCTCCTTACAGCATATACTCCCATTCACTGAGAAATGTCCAAACGCAGCTCTTACCAGAAACGTGTTTCTAACTCCTGAATCTAAAGGGAAATTTAACTCACTTAGCTGAACAAACGCACAGCAGAGCAGATTGAAGGATACGTTTCTTCTGTGTTTTAGGCAGAGTTTTACTGCTATTTCGTTATATGCGGGAATAGTGCTGGAAATGCCTGTTTTGAGGTCTCTCCACAGAAAGCGTTTCCAGACTTCCCCTTCAACACACGAGTTTAACTCTGTAAGTTGAATGCACACATTGAAGACCGTTCTGTTAGGTAGCTCCGTTTTGGTTTTAGAAGCAGACAGTTCTCCTTACAGCATATACTCCCATTCACTGAGAAATGTCCAAACGCAGCTCTTACCAGAAACGTGTTTCTAACTCCTGAATCTAAAGGGAGATTTAACTCACTTAGCTGAACAAACGAACAGCAGAGCAGATTGAAGGATACGTTTCTTCTGTGTTTTAGGCAGAGTTTTACTGCTATTTCGTTATATGCGGGAATAGTGCTGGAAATGCCTGGAAATGCCTGTTTTGAGATCTCTCCACAGAAAGCGTTTCCAGACTTCCCCTTCAACACACGAGTTTAACTCTGTAAGTTGAATGCACACATTGAAGACCGTTTTGTTAGGTAGCTCCGTTTTGGTTTTAGAAGCAGACAGTTCTCCTTACAGCCTATACTCCCATTCACTGAGAAATGTCCAAACGCAGCTCTTACCAGAAACGTGTTTCTAACTCCTGAATCTAAAGGGAGATTTAACTCACTTAGCTGAACAAACGCACAGCAGAGCAGATTGAAGGATACGTTTCTTCTGTGTTTTAGGCAGAGTTTTACTGCTATTTCGTTATATGCGGGAATAGTGCTGGAAATGCCTGTTTTGAGATCTCTCCACAGAAAGCGTTTCCAGATTTCCCCTTCAACACACGAGTTTAACTCTGTAAGTTGAATGCACACATTGAAGACCGTTCTGTTAGGTAGCTCCGTTTTGGTTTTAGAAGCAGACAGTTCTCCTTACAGCATATACTCCCATTCACTGAGAAATGTCCAAACGCAGCTCTTACCAGAAACGTGTTTCTAACTCCTGAATCTAAAGGGAGATTTAACTCACTTAGCTGAACAAACGCACAGCAGAGCAGATTGAAGGATACGTTTCTTCTGTGTTTTAGGCAGAGTTTTACTGCTATTTCGTTATATGCGGGAATAGTGCTGGAAATGCCTGGAAATGCCTGTTTTGAGATCTCTCCACAGAAAGCGTTTCCAGACTTCCCCTTCGACACACGAGTTTAACTCTGTAAGTTGAATGCACACATTGAAGACCGTTCTGTTAGGTAGCTCCGTTTTGGTTTTACAAGCAGACAGTTCTCCTTACAGCATATACTCCCATTCACTGAGAAATGTCCAAACGCAGCTCTTACCAGAAACGTGTTTCTAACTCCTGAATCTAAAGGGAGATTTAACTCACTTAGCTGAACAAACGCACAGGAGAGCAGATTGAAGGATACGTTTCTTCTGTGTTTTAGGCAGAGTTTTACTGCTATTTCGTTATATGCGGGAATAGTGCTGGAAATGCCTGTTTTGAGATCTCTCCACAGAAAGCGTTTCCAGACTTCCCCTTCAACACACGAGTTTAACTCTGTAAGTTGAATGCACACATTGAAGACCGTTCTGTTAGGTAGCTCCGTTTTGGTTTTAGAAGCAGACAGTTCTCCTTACAGCATATACTCCCATTCACTGAGAAATGTCCAAACGCAGCTCTTACCAGAAACGTGTTTCTAACTCCTGAATCTAAAGGGAGATTTAACTCACTTAGCTGAACAAACGAACAGCAGAGCAGATTGAAGGATACGTTTCTTCTGTGTTTTAGGCAGAGTTTTACTGCTATTTCGCTATATGCGGGAATAGTGCTGGAAATGCCTGGAAATGCCTGTTTTGAGATCTCTCCACAGAAAGCGTTTCCAGACTTCCCCTTCAACACACGAGTTTAACTCTGTAAGTTGAATGCACACATTGAAGACCGTTTTGTTAGGTAGCTCCGTTTTGGTTTTAGAAGCAGACAGTTCTCCTTACAGCATATACTCCCATTCACTGAGAAATGTCCAAACGCAGCTCTTACCAGAAACGTGTTTCTAACTCCTGAATCTAAAGGGAGATTTAACTCACTTAGCTGAACAAACGCACAGCAGAGCAGATTGAAGGATACGTTTCTTCTGTGTTTTAGGCAGAGTTTTACTGCTATTTCGTTATATGCGGGAATAGTGCTGGAAATGCCTGGAAATGCCTGTTTTGAGATCTCTCCACAGAAAGCGTTTCCAGACTTCCCCTTCAACACACGAGTTTAACTCTGTAAGTTGAATGCACACATTGAAGACCGTTCTGTTAGGTAGCTCCGTTTTGGTTTTAGAAGCAGACAGTTCTCCTTACAGCATATACTCCCATTCACTGAGAAATGTCCAAACGCAGCTCTTACCAGAAACGTGTTTCTAACTCCTGAATCTAAAGGGAGATTTAACTCACTTAGCTGAACAAACGCACAGCAGAGCAGATTGAAGGATACGTTTCTTCTGTGTTTTAGGCAGAGTTTTACTGCTATTTCGTTATATGCGGGAATAGTGCTGGAAATGCCTGTTTTGAGATCTCTCCACAGAAAGCGTTTCCAGACTTCCCCTTCAACACACGAGTTTAGCTCTGTAAGTTGAATGCACACATTGAAGACCGTTCTGTTAGGTAGCTCCGTTTTGGTTTTAGAAGCAGACAGTTCTCCTTACAGCATATACTCCCATTCACTGAGAAATGTCCAAACGCAGCTCTTACCAGAAACGTGTTTCTAACTCCTAAATCTAAAGGGAGATTTAACTCACTTAGCTGAACAAACGCACAGCAGAGCAGATTGAAGGATACGTTTCTTCTGTGTTTTAGGCAGAGTTTTACTGCTATTTCGTTATATGCGGGAATAGTGCTGGAAATGCCTCTTTTGAGATCTCTCCACAGAAAGAGTTTCCAGACTTCCCCTTCAACACACGAGTTTAACTCTGTAAGTTGAATGCACACATTGAAGACCGTTCTGTTAGGTAGCTCCGTTTTGGTTTTAGAAGCAGACAGTTCTCCTTACAGCATATACTCCCATTCACTGAGAAATGTCCAAACGCAGCTCTTACCAGAAACGTGTTTCTAACTCCTGAATCTAAAGGGAGATTTAACTCACTTAGCTGAACAAACGCACAGCAGAGCAGATTGAAGGATACGTTTCTTCTGTGTTTTAGGCAGAGTTTTACTGCTATTTCGTTATATGCGGGAATAGTGCTGGAAATGCCTGTTTTGAGATCTCTCCACAGAAAGCGTTTCCAGACTTCCCCTTCAACACACGAGTTTAACTCTGTAAGTTGAATGCACACATTGAAGACCGTTCTGTTAGGTAGCTCCGTTTTGGTTTTAGAAGCAGACAGTTCTCCTTACAGCATATACTCCCATTCACTGAGAAATGTCCAAACGCAGCTATTACCAGAAACGTGTTTCTAACTCCTGAATCTAAAGGGAGATTTAACTCACTTAGCTGAACAAACGCACAGCAGAGCAGATTGAAGGATACGTTTCTTCTGTGTTTTAGGCAGAGTTTTACTGCTATTTCGTTATATGCGGGAATAGTGCTGGAAATGCCTGTTTTGAGATCTCTCCACAGAAAGCGTTTCCAGACTTCCCCTTCAACACACGAGTTTAACTCTGTAAGTTGAATGCACACATTGAAGACCGTTCTGTTAGGTAGCTCCGTTTTGGTTTTAGAAGCAGACAGTTCTCCTTACAGCATATACTCCCATTCACTGAGAAATGTCCAAACGCAGCTCTTACCAGAAACGTGTTTCTAACTCCTGAATCTGAAGGGAGATTTAACTCACTTAGCTGAACAAACGCACAGCAGAGCAGATTGAAGGATACGTTTCTTCTGTGTTTTAGGCAGAGTTTTACTGCTAATTCGTTATATGCGGGAATAGTGCTGGAAATGCCTGGAAATGCCTGTTTTGAGATCTCTCCACAGAAAGCGTTTCCAGACTTCCCCTTCAACACACGAGTTTAACTCTGTAAGTTGAATGCACACATTGAAGACCGTTCTGTTAGGTAGCTCCGTTTTGGTTTTAGAAGCAGACAGTTCTCCTTACAGCATATACTCCCATTCACTGAGAAATGTCCAAACGCAGCTCTTACCAGAAACGTGTTTCTAACTCCTGAATCTAAAGGGAGATTTAACTCACTTAGCTGAACAAACGCACAGCAGAGCAGATTGAAGGATACGTTTCTTCTGTGTTTTAGGCAGAGTTTTACTGCTATTTCGTTATATGCGGGAATAGTGCTGGAAATGCCTGTTTTGAGATCTCTCCACAGAAAGCGTTTCCAGACTTCCCCTTCAACACACGAGTTTAACTCTGTAAGTTGAATGCACACATTGAAGACCGTTCTGTTAGGTAGCTCCGTTTTGGTTTTAGAAGCAGACAGTTCTCCTTACAGCATATACTCCCATTCACTGAGAAATGTCCAAACGCAGCTCTTACCAGAAACGTGTTTCTAACTCCTGAATCTAAAGGGAGATTTAACTCACTTAGCTGAACAAGCGCACAGCAGAGCAGATTGAAGGATACGTTTCTTCTGTGTTTTAGGCAGAGTTTTACTGCTATTTCGTTATATGCGGGAATAGTGCTGGAAATGCCTGGAAATGCCTGTTTTGAGATCTCTCCACAGAAAGCGTTTCCAGACTTCCCCTTCAACACACGAGTTTAACTCTGTAAGTTGAATGCACACATTGAAGACCGTTCTGTTAGGTAGCTCCGTTTTGGTTTTAGAAGCAGACAGTTCTCCTTACAGCATATACTCCCATTCACTGAGAAATGTCCAAACGCAGCTCTTACCAGAAACGTGTTTCTAACTCCTGAATCTAAAGGGAGATTTAACTCACTTAGCTGAACAAACGCACAGCAGAGCAGATTGAAGGATACGTTTCTTCTGTGTTTTAGGCAGAGTTTTACTGCTATTTCGTTATATGCGGGAATAGTGCTGGAAATGCCTGGAAATGCCTGTTTTGAGATCTCTCCACAGAAAGCGTTTCCAGACTTCCCCTTCAACACACGAGTTTAACTCTGTAAGTTGAATGCACACATTGAAGACCGTTCTGTTAGGTAGCTCCGTTTTGGTTTCAGAAGCAGACAGTTCTCCTTACAGCATATACTCCCATTCACTGAGAAATGTCCAAACGCAGCTCTTACCAGAAACGTGTTTCTAACTCCTGAATCTAAAGGGAGATTTAACTCACTTAGCTGAACAAGCGCACAGCAGAGCAGATTGAAGGATACGTTTCTTCTGTGTTTTAGGCAGAGTTTTACTGCTATTTCGTTATATGCGGGAATAGTGCTGGAAATGCCTGGAAATGCCTGTTTTGAGATCTCTCCACAGAAAGCGTTTCCAGACTTCCCCTTCAACACACGAGTTTAACTCTGTAAGTTGAATGCACACATTGAAGACCGTTCTGTTAGGTAGCTCCGTTTTGGTTTTAGAAGCAGACAGTTCTCCTTACAGCATATACTCCCATTCACTGAGAAATGTCCAAACGCAGCTCTTACCAGAAACGTGTTTCTAACTCCTGAATCTAAAGGGAGATTTAACTCACTTAGCTGAACAAACGCACAGCAGAGCAGATTGAAGGATACGTTTCTTCTGTGTTTTAGGCAGAGTTTTACTGCTATTTCGTTATATGCGGGAATAGTGCTGGAAATGCCTGGAAATGCCTGTTTTGAGATCTCTCCACAGAAAGCGTTTCCAGACTTCCCCTTCAACACACGAGTTTAACTCTGTAAGTTGAATGCACACATTGAAGACCGTTCTGTTAGGTAGCTCCGTTTTGGTTTTAGAAGCAGACAGTTCTCCTTACAGCATATACTCCCATTCACTGAGAAATGTCCAAACGCAGCTATTACCAGAAACGTGTTTCTAACTCCTGAATCTAAAGGGAGATTTAACTCACTTAGCTGAACAAACGCACAGCAGAGCAGATTGAAGGATACGTTTCTTCTGTGTTTTAGGCAGAGTTTTACTGCTATTTCGTTATATGCGGGAATAGTGCTGGAAATGCCTGTTTTGAGATCTCTCCACAGAAAGCGTTTCCAGACTTCCCCTTCAACACACGAGTTTAACTCTGTAAGTTGAATGCACACATTGAAGACCGTTCTGTTAGGTAGCTCCGTTTTGGTTTTAGAAGCAGACAGTTCTCCTTACAGCATATACTCCCATTCACTGAGAAATGTCCAAACGCAGCTCTTACCAGAAACGTGTTTCTAACTCCTGAATCTGAAGGGAGATTTAACTCACTTAGCTGAACAAACGCACAGCAGAGCAGATTGAAGGATACGTTTCTTCTGTGTTTTAGGCAGAGTTTAACTGCTAATTCGTTATATGCGGGAATAGTGCTGGAAATGCCTGGAAATGCCTGTTTTGAGATCTCTCCACAGAAAGCGTTTCCAGACTTCCCCTTCAACACACGAGTTTAACTCTGTAAGTTGAATGCACACATTGAAGACCGTTCTGTTAGGTACCTCCGTTTTGGTTTTAGAAGCAGACAGTTCTCCTTACAGCATATACTCCCATTCACTGAGAAATGTCCAAACGCAGCTCTTACCAGAAACGTGTTTCTAACTCCTGAATCTAAAGGGAGATTTAACTCACTTAGCTGAACAAACGCACAGCAGAGCAGATTGAAGGATACGTTTCTTCTGTGTTTTAGGCAGAGTTTTACTGCTATTTCGTTATATGCGGGAATAGTGCTGGAAATGCCTGTTTTGAGATCTCTCCACAGAAAGCGTTTCCAGACTTCCCCTTCAACACACGAGTTTAACTCTGTAAGTTGAATGCACACATTGAAGACCGTTCTGTTAGGTAGCTCCGTTTTGGTTTTAGAAGCAGACAGTTCTCTTTACAGCATATACTCCCATTCACTGAGAAATGTCCAAACGCAGCTCTTACCAGAAACGTGTTTCTAACTCCTGAATCTAAAGGGAGATTTAACTCACTTAGCTGAACAAACGCACAGCAGAGCAGATTGAAGGATACGTTTCTTCTGTGTTTTAGGCAGAGTTTTACTGCTATTTCGTTATATGCGGGAATAGTGCTGGAAATGCCTGGAAATGCCTGTTTTGAGATCTCTCCACAGAAAGCGTTTCCAGACTTCCCCTTCAACACACGAGTTTAACTCTGTAAGTTGAATGCACACATTGAAGACCGTTCTGTTAGGTAGCTCCGTTTTGGTTTTAGAAGCAGACAGTTCTCCTTACAGCATATACTCCCATTCACTGAGAAATGTCCAAACGCAGCTCTTACCAGAAACGTGTTTCTAACTCCTGAATCTAAAGGGAGATTTAACTCACTTAGCTGAACAAACGCACAGCAGAGCAGATTGAAGGATACGTTTCTTCTGTGTTTTAGGCAGAGTTTTACTGCTATTTCGTTATATGCGGGAATAGTGCTGGAAATGCCTGTTTTGAGATCTCTCCACAGAAAGCGTTTCCAGACTTCCCCTTCAACACACGAGTTTAACTCTGTAAGTTGAATGCACACATTGAAGACCGTTCTGTTAGGTAGCTCCGTTTTGGTTTTAGAAGCAGACAGTTCTCCTTACAGCATATACTCCCATTCACTGAGAAATGTCCAAACGCAGCTCTTACCAGAAACGTGTTTCTAACTCCTGAATCTAAAGGGAGATTTAACTCACTTAGCTGAACAAACGCACAGCAGAGCAGATTGAAGGATACGTTTCTTCTGTGTTTTAGGCAGAGTTTTACTGCTATTTCGTTATATGCGGGAATAGTGCTGGAAATGCCTGGAAATGCCTGTTTTGAGATCTCTCCACAGAAAGCGTTTCCAGACTTCCCCTTCAACACACGAGTTTAACTCTGTAAGTTGAATGCACACATTGAAGACCGTTCTGTTAGGTAGCTCCGTTTTGGTTTTAGAAGCAGACAGTTCTCCTTACAGCATATACTCCCATTCACTGAGAAATGTCCAAACGCAGCTCTTACCAGAAACGTGTTTCTAACTCCTGAATCTAAAGGGAGATTTAACTCACTTAGCTGAACAAACGCACAGCAGAGCAGATTGAAGGATACGTTTCTTCTGTGTTTTAGGCAGAGTTTTACTGCTATTTCGTTATATGCCGGAATAGTGCTGGAAATGCCTGGAAATGCCTGTTTTGAGATCTCTCCACAGAAAGCGTTTCCAGACTTCCCCTTCAACACACGAGTTTAACTCTGTAAGTTGAATGCACACATTGAAGACCGTTCTGTTAGGTAGCTCCGTTTTGGTTTTAGAAGCAGACAGTTCTCCTTACAGCATATACTCCCATTCACTGAGAAATGTCCAAACGCAGCTCTTACCAGAAACGTGTTTCTAACTCCTGAATCTAAAGGGAGATTTAACTCACTTAGCTGAACAAACGCACAGCAGAGCAGATTGAAGGATACGTTTCTTCTGTGTTTTAGGCAGAGTTTTACTGCTATTTCGTTATATGCGGGAATAGTGCTGGAAATGCCTGTTTTCAGATCTCTCCACAGAAAGCGTTTCCAGACTTCCCCTTCAACACACGAGTTTAACTCTGTAAGTTGAATGCACACATTGAAGACCGTTCTGTTAGGTAGCTCCGTTTTGGTTTTAGAAGCAGACAGTTCTCCTTACAGCATATACTCCCATTCACTGAGAAATGTCCAAACGCAGCTCTTACCAGAAACGTGTTTCTAACTCCTGAATCTAAAGGGAGATTTAACTCACTTAGCTGAACAAACGCACAGCAGAGCAGATTGAAGGATACGTTTCTTCTGTGTTTTAGGCAGAGTTTTACTGCTATTTCGTTATATGCGGGAATAGTGCTGGAAATGCCTGGAAATGCCTATTTTGAGATCTCTCCACAGAAAGCGTTTCCAGACTTCCCCTTCAACACACGAGTTTAACTCTGTAAGTTGAATGCACACATTGAAGACCGTTCTGTTAGGTAGCTCCGTTTTGGTTTTAGAAGCAGACAGTTCTCCTTACAGCATATACTCCCATTCACTGAGAAATGTCCAAACGCAGCTCTTACCAGAAACGTGTTTCTAACTCCTGAATCTAAAGGGAGATTTAACTCACTTAGCTGAACAAACGCACAGCAGAGCAGATTGAAGGATACGTTTCTTCTGTGTTTTAGGCAGAGTTTTACTGCTATTTCGTTATATGCGGGAATAGTGCTGGAAATGCCTGTTTTGAGATCTCTCCACAGAAAGCGTTTCCAGACTTCCCCTTCAACACACGAGTTTAACTCTGTAAGTTGAATGCACACATTGAAGACCATTCTGTTAGGTAGCTCCGTTTTGGTTTTAGAAGCAGACAGTTCTCCTTACAGCATATACACCCATTCACTGAGAAATGTCCAAACGCAGCTCTTACCAGAAACGTGTTTCTAACTCCTGAATCTAAAGGGAGATTTAACTCACTTAGCTGAACAAACGCACAGCAGAGCAGATTGAAGGATACGTTTCTTCTGTGTTTTAGGCAGAGTTTTACTGCTATTTCGTTATATGCGGGAATAGTGCTGGAAATGCCTGGAAATGCCTGTTTTGAGATCTCTCCACAGAAAGCGTTTCCAGACTTCCCCTTCAACACACGAGTTTAACTCTGTAAGTTGAATGCACACATTGAAGACCGTTCTGTTAGGTAGCTCCGTTTTGGTTTTAGAAGCAGACAGTTCTCCTTACAGCATATACTCCCATTCACTGAGAAATGTCCAAACGCAGCTCTTACCAGAAACGTGTTTCTAACTCCTGAATCTAAAGGGAGATTTAACTCACTTAGCTGAACAAACGCACAGCAGAGCAGATTGAAGGATACGTTTCTTCTGTGTTTTAGGCAGAGTTTTACTGCTATTTCGTTATATGCGGGAATAGTGCTGGAAATGCCTGTTTTGAGATCTCTCCACAGAAAGCGTTTCCAGACTTCCCCTTCAACACACGAGTTTAACTCTGTAAGTTGAATGCACACATTGAAGACCGTTCTGTTAGGTAGCTCCGTTTTGGTTTTAGAAGCAGACAGTTCTCCTTACAGCATATACTCCCATTCACTGAGAAATGTCCAAACGCAGCTCTTACCAGAAACGTGTTTCTAACTCCTGAATCTAAAGGGAGATTTAACTCACTTAGCTGAACAAACGCACAGCAGAGCAGATTGAAGGATACGTTTCTTCTGTGTTTTAGGCAGAGTTTTACTGCTATTTCGTTATATGCGGGAATAGTGCTGGAAATGCCTGGAAATGCCTGTTTTGAGATCTCTCCACAGAAAGCGTTTCCAGACTTCCCCTTCAACACACGAGTTTAACTCTGTAAGTTGAATGCACACATTGAAGACCGTTCTGTTAGGTAGCTCCGTTTTGGTTTTAGAAGCAGACAGTTCTCCTTACAGCATATACTCCCATTCACTGAGAAATGTCCAAACGCAGCTCTTACCAGAAACGTGTTTCTAACTCCTGAATCTAAAGGGAGATTTAACTCACTTAGCTGAACAAACGCACAGCAGAGCAGATTGAAGGATACGTTTCTTCTGTGTTTTAGGCAGAGTTTTACTGCTATTTCGTTATATGCCGGAATAGTGCTGGAAATGCCTGGAAATGCCTGTTTTGAGATCTCTCCACAGAAAGCGTTTCCAGACTTCCCCTTCAACACACGAGTTTAACTCTGTAAGTTGAATGCACACATTGAAGACCGTTCTGTTAGGTAGCTCCGTTTTGGTTTTAGAAGCAGACAGTTCTCCTTACAGCATATACTCCCATTCACTGAGAAATGTCCAAACGCAGCTCTTACCAGAAACGTGTTTCTAACTCCTGAATCTAAAGGGAGATTTAACTCACTTAGCTGAACAAACGCACAGCAGAGCAGATTGAAGGATACGTTTCTTCTGTGTTTTAGGCAGAGTTTTACTGCTATTTCGTTATATGCGGGAATAGTGCTGGAAATGCCTGTTTTCAGATCTCTCCACAGAAAGCGTTTCCAGACTTCCCCTTCAACACACGAGTTTAACTCTGTAAGTTGAATGCACACATTGAAGACCGTTCTGTTAGGTAGCTCCGTTTTGGTTTTAGAAGCAGACAGTTCTCCTTACAGCATATACTCCCATTCACTGAGAAATGTCCAAACGCAGCTCTTACCAGAAACGTGTTTCTAACTCCTGAATCTAAAGGGAGATTTAACTCACTTAGCTGAACAAACGCACAGCAGAGCAGATTGAAGGATACGTTTCTTCTGTGTTTTAGGCAGAGTTTTACTGCTATTTCGTTATATGCGGGAATAGTGCTGGAAATGCCTGGAAATGCCTATTTTGAGATCTCTCCACAGAAAGCGTTTCCAGACTTCCCCTTCAACACACGAGTTTAACTCTGTAAGTTGAATGCACACATTGAAGACCGTTCTGTTAGGTAGCTCCGTTTTGGTTTTAGAAGCAGACAGTTCTCCTTACAGCATATACTCCCATTCACTGAGAAATGTCCAAACGCAGCTCTTACCAGAAACGTGTTTCTAACTCCTGAATCTAAAGGGAGATTTAACTCACTTAGGTGAACAAACGCACAGCAGAGCAGATTGAAGGATACGTTTCTTCTGTGTTTTAGGCAGAGTTTTACTGCTATTTCGTTATATGCGGGAATAGTGCTGGAAATGCCTGTTTTGAGATCTCTCCACAGAAAGCGTTTCCAGACTTCCCCTTCAACACACGAGTTTAACTCTGTAAGTTGAATGCACACATTGAAGACCGTTCTGTTAGGTAGCTCCGTTTTGGTTTTAGAAGCAGACAGTTCTCCTTACAGCATATACTCCCATTCACTGAGAAATGTCCAAACGCAGCTCTTACCAGAAACGTGTTTCTAACTCCTGAATCTAAAGGGAGATTTAACTCACTTAGCTGAACAAACGCAGAGCAGAGCAGATTGAAGGATACGTTTCTTCTGTGTTTTAGGCAGAGTTTTACTGCTATTTCGTTATATGCGGGAATAGTGCTGGAAATGCCTGGAAATGCCTGTTTTGAGATCTCTCCACAGAAAGCGTTTCCAGACTTCCCCTTCAACACACGAGTTTAACTCTGTAAGTTGAATGCACACATTGAAGACCGTTCTGTTAGGTAGCTCCGTTTTGGTTTTAGAAGCAGACAGTTCTCCTTACAGCATATACTCCCATTCACTGAGAAATGTCCAAACGCAGCTCTTACCAGAAACGTGTTTCTAACTCCTGAATCTAAAGGGAGATTTAACTCACTTAGCTGAACAAACGCACAGCAGAGCAGATTGAAGGATACGTTTCTTCTGTGTTTTAGGCAGAGTTTTACTGCTATTTCGTTATATGCGGGAATAGTGCTGGAAATGCCTGTTTTGAGATCTCTCCACAGAAAGCGTTTCCAGATTTCCCCTTCAACACACGAGTTTAACTCTGTAAGTTGAATGCACACATTGAAGACCGTTCTGTTAGGTAGCTCCGTTTTGGTTTTAGAAGCAGACAGTTCTCCTTACAGCATATACTCCCATTCACTGAGAAATGTCCAAACGCAGCTCTTACCAGAAACGTGTTTCTAACTCCTGAATCTAAAGGGAGATTTAACTCACTTAGCTGAACAAACGCACAGCAGAGCAGATTGAAGGATACGTTTCTTCTGTGTTTTAGGCAGAGTTTTACTGCTATTTCGTTATATGCGGGAATAGTGCTGGAAATGCCTGGAAATGCCTGTTTTGAGATCTCTCCACAGAAAGCGTTTCCAGACTTCCCCTTCAACACACGAGTTTAACTCTGTAAGTTGAATGCACACATTGAAGACCGTTCTGTTAGGTAGCTCCGTTTTGGTTTTAGAAGCAGACAGTTCTCCTTACAGCATATACTCCCATTCACTGAGAAATGTCCAAACGCAGCTCTTACCAGAAACGTGTTTCTAACTCCTGAATCTAAAGGGAGATTTAACTCACTTAGCTGAACAAACGCACAGGAGAGCAGATTGAAGGATACGTTTCTTCTGTGTTTTAGGCAGAGTTTTACTGCTATTTCGTTATATGCGGGAATAGTGCTGGAAATGCCTGTTTTGAGATCTCTCCACAGAAAGCGTTTCCAGACTTCCCCTTCAACACACGAGTTTAACTCTGTAAGTTGAATGCACACATTGAAGACCGTTCTGTTAGGTAGCTCCGTTTTGGTTTTAGAAGCAGACAGTTCTCCTTACAGCATATACTCCCATTCACTGAGAAATGTCCAAACGCAGCTCTTACCAGAAACGTGTTTCTAACTCCTGAATCTAAAGGGAGATTTAACTCACTTAGCTGAACAAACGAACAGCAGAGCAGATTGAAGGATACGTTTCTTCTGTGTTTTAGGCAGAGTTTTACTGCTATTTCGCTATATGCGGGAATAGTGCTGGAAATGCCTGGAAATGCCTGTTTTGAGATCTCTCCACAGAAAGCGTTTCCAGACTTCCCCTTCAACACACGAGTTTAACTCTGTAAGTTGAATGCACACATTGAAGACCGTTTTGTTAGGTAGCTCCGTTTTGGTTTTAGAAGCAGACAGTTCTCCTTACAGCATATACTCCCATTCACTGAGAAATGTCCAAACGCAGCTCTTACCAGAAACGTGTTTCTAACTCCTGAATCTAAAGGGAGATTTAACTCACTTAGCTGAACAAACGCACAGCAGAGCAGATTGAAGGATACGTTTCTTCTGTGTTTTAGGCAGAGTTTTACTGCTATTTCGTTATATGCGGGAATAGTGCTGGAAATGCCTGGAAATGCCTGTTTTGAGATCTCTCCACAGAAAGCGTTTCCAGACTTCCCCTTCAACACACGAGTTTAACTCTGTAAGTTGAATGCACACATTGAAGACCGTTCTGTTAGGTAGCTCCGTTTTGGTTTTAGAAGCAGACAGTTCTCCTTACAGCATATACTCCCATTCACTGAGAAATGTCCAAACGCAGCTCTTACCAGAAACGTGTTTCTAACTCCTGAATCTAAAGGGAGATTTAACTCACTTAGCTGAACAAACGCACAGCAGAGCAGATTGAAGGATACGTTTCTTCTGTGTTTTAGGCAGAGTTTTACTGCTATTTCGTTATATGCGGGAATAGTGCTGGAAATGCCTGTTTTGAGATCTCTCCACAGAAAGCGTTTCCAGACTTCCCCTTCAACACACGAGTTTAGCTCTGTAAGTTGAATGCACACATTGAAGACCGTTCTGTTAGGTAGCTCCGTTTTGGTTTTAGAAGCAGACAGTTCTCCTTACAGCATATACTCCCATTCACTGAGAAATGTCCAAACGCAGCTCTTACCAGAAACGTGTTTCTAACTCCTAAATCTAAAGGGAGATTTAACTCACTTAGCTGAACAAACGCACAGCAGAGCAGATTGAAGGATACGTTTCTTCTGTGTTTTAGGCAGAGTTTTACTGCTATTTCGTTATATGCGGGAATAGTGCTGGAAATGCCTCTTTTGAGATCTCTCCACAGAAAGAGTTTCCAGACTTCCCCTTCAACACACGAGTTTAACTCTGTAAGTTGAATGCACACATTGAAGACCGTTCTGTTAGGTAGCTCCGTTTTGGTTTTAGAAGCAGACAGTTCTCCTTACAGCATATACTCCCATTCACTGAGAAATGTCCAAACGCAGCTCTTACCAGAAACGTGTTTCTAACTCCTGAATCTAAAGGGAGATTTAACTCACTTAGCTGAACAAACGCACAGCAGAGCAGATTGAAGGATACGTTTCTTCTGTGTTTTAGGCAGAGTTTTACTGCTATTTCGTTATATGCGGGAATAGTGCTGGAAATGCCTGTTTTGAGATCTCTCCACAGAAAGCGTTTCCAGACTTCCCCTTCAACACACGAGTTTAACTCTGTAAGTTGAATGCACACATTGAAGACCGTTCTGTTAGGTAGCTCCGTTTTGGTTTTAGAAGCAGACAGTTCTCCTTACAGCATATACTCCCATTCACTGAGAAATGTCCAAACGCAGCTATTACCAGAAACGTGTTTCTAACTCCTGAATCTAAAGGGAGATTTAACTCACTTAGCTGAACAAACGCACAGCAGAGCAGATTGAAGGATACGTTTCTTCTGTGTTTTAGGCAGAGTTTTACTGCTATTTCGTTATATGCGGGAATAGTGCTGGAAATGCCTGTTTTGAGATCTCTCCACAGAAAGCGTTTCCAGACTTCCCCTTCAACACACGAGTTTAACTCTGTAAGTTGAATGCACACATTGAAGACCGTTCTGTTAGGTAGCTCCGTTTTGGTTTTAGAAGCAGACAGTTCTCCTTACAGCATATACTCCCATTCACTGAGAAATGTCCAAACGCAGCTCTTACCAGAAACGTGTTTCTAACTCCTGAATCTGAAGGGAGATTTAACTCACTTAGCTGAACAAACGCACAGCAGAGCAGATTGAAGGATACGTTTCTTCTGTGTTTTAGGCAGAGTTTTACTGCTAATTCGTTATATGCGGGAATAGTGCTGGAAATGCCTGGAAATGCCTGTTTTGAGATCTCTCCACAGAAAGCGTTTCCAGACTTCCCCTTCAACACACGAGTTTAACTCTGTAAGTTGAATGCACACATTGAAGACCGTTCTGTTAGGTAGCTCCGTTTTGGTTTTAGAAGCAGACAGTTCTCCTTACAGCATATACTCCCATTCACTGAGAAATGTCCAAACGCAGCTCTTACCAGAAACGTGTTTCTAACTCCTGAATCTAAAGGGAGATTTAACTCACTTAGCTGAACAAACGCACAGCAGAGCAGATTGAAGGATACGTTTCTTCTGTGTTTTAGGCAGAGTTTTACTGCTATTTCGTTATATGCGGGAATAGTGCTGGAAATGCCTGTTTTGAGATCTCTCCACAGAAAGCGTTTCCAGACTTCCCCTTCAACACACGAGTTTAACTCTGTAAGTTGAATGCACACATTGAAGACCGTTCTGTTAGGTAGCTCCGTTTTGGTTTTAGAAGCAGACAGTTCTCCTTACAGCATATACTCCCATTCACTGAGAAATGTCCAAACGCAGCTCTTACCAGAAACGTGTTTCTAACTCCTGAATCTAAAGGGAGATTTAACTCACTTAGCTGAACAAACGCACAGCAGAGCAGATTGAAGGATACGTTTCTTCTGTGTTTTAGGCAGAGTTTTACTGCTATTTCGTTATATGCGGGAATAGTGCTGGAAATGCCTGGAAATGCCTGTTTTGAGATCTCTCCACAGAAAGCGTTTCCAGACTTCCCCTTCAACACACGAGTTTAACTCTGTAAGTTGAATGCACACATTGAAGACCGTTCTGTTAGGTAGCTCCGTTTTGGTTTTAGAAGCAGACAGTTCTCCTTACAGCATATACTCCCATTCACTGAGAAATGTCCAAACGCAGCTATTACCAGAAACGTGTTTCTAACTCCTGAATCTAAAGGGAGATTTAACTCACTTAGCTGAACAAACGCACAGCAGAGCAGATTGAAGGATACGTTTCTTCTGTGTTTTAGGCAGAGTTTTACTGCTATTTCGTTATATGCGGGAATAGTGCTGGAAATGCCTGTTTTGAGATCTCTCCACAGGAAGCGTTTCCAGACTTCCCCTTCAACACACGAGTTTAACTCTGTAAGTTGAATGCACACATTGAAGACCGTTCTGTTAGGTAGCTCCGTTTTGGTTTTAGAAGCAGACAGTTCTCCTTACAGCATATACTCCCATTCACTGAGAAATGTCCAAACGCAGCTCTTACCAGAAACGTGTTTCTAACTCCTGAATCTGAAGGGAGATTTAACTCACTTAGCTGAACAAACGCACAGCAGAGCAGATTGAAGGATACGTTTCTTCTGTGTTTTAGGCAGAGTTTTACTGCTAATTCGTTATATGCGGGAATAGTGCTGGAAATGCCTGGAAATGCCTGTTTTGAGATCTCTCCACAGAAAGCGTTTCCAGACTTCCCCTTCAACACACGAGTTTAACTCTGTAAGTTGAATGCACACATTGAAGACCGTTCTGTTAGGTACCTCCGTTTTGGTTTTAGAAGCAGACAGTTCTCCTTACAGCATATACTCCCATTCACTGAGAAATGTCCAAACGCAGCTCTTACCAGAAACGTGTTTCTAACTCCTGAATCTAAAGGGAGATTTAACTCACTTAGCTGAACAAACGCACAGCAGAGCAGATTGAAGGATACGTTTCTTCTGTGTTTTAGGCAGAGTTTTACTGCTATTTCGTTATATGCGGGAATAGTGCTGGAAATGCCTGTTTTGAGATCTCTCCACAGAAAGCGTTTCCAGACTTCCCCTTCAACACACGAGTTTAACTCTGTAAGTTGAATGCACACATTGAAGACCGTTCTGTTAGGTAGCTCCGTTTTGGTTTTAGAAGCAGACAGTTCTCCTTACAGCATATACTCCCATTCACTGAGAAATGTCCAAACGCAGCTCTTACCAGAAACGTGTTTCTAACTCCTGAATCTAAAGGGAGATTTAACTCACTTAGCTGAACAAACGCACAGCAGAGCAGATTGAAGGATACGTTTCTTCTGTGTTTTAGGCAGAGTTTTACTGCTATTTCGTTATATGCGGGAATAGTGCTGGAAATGCCTGGAAATGCCTGTTTTGAGATCTCTCCACAGAAAGCGTTTCCAGACTTCCCCTTCAACACACGAGTTTAACTCTGTAAGTTGAATGCACACATTGAAGACCGTTCTGTTAGGTAGCTCCGTTTTGGTTTTAGAAGCAGACAGTTCTCCTTACAGCATATACTCCCATTCACTGAGAAATGTCCAAACGCAGCTCTTACCAGAAACGTGTTTCTAACTCCTGAATCTAAAGGGAGATTTAACTCACTTAGCTGAACAAACGCACAGCAGAGCAGATTGAAGGATACGTTTCTTCTGTGTTTTAGGCAGAGTTTTACTGCTATTTCGTTATATGCGGGAATAGTGCTGGAAATGCCTGGAAATGCCTGTTTTGAGATCTCTCCACAGAAAGCGTTTCCAGACTTCCCCTTCAACACACGAGTTTAACTCTGTAAGTTGAATGCACACATTGAAGACCGTTCTGTTAGGTAGCTCCGTTTTGGTTTTAGAAGCAGACAGTTCTCCTTACAGCATATACTCCCATTCACTGGGAAATGTCCAAACGCAGCTCTTACCAGAAACGTGTTTCTAACTCCTGAATCTAAAGGGAGATTTAACTCACTTAGCTGAACAAACGCACAGCAGAGCAGATTGAAGGATACGTTTCTTCTGTGTTTTAGGCAGAGTTTTACTGCTATTTCGTTATATGCGGGAATAGTGCTGGAAATGCCTGGAAATGCCTGTTTTGAGATCTCTCCACAGAAAGCGTTTCCAGACTTCCCCTTCAACACACGAGTTTAACTCTGTAAGTTGAATGCACACATTGAAGACCGTTCTGTTAGGTAGCTCCGTTTTGGTTTTAGAAGCAGACAGTTCTCCTTACAGCATATACTCCCATTCACTGAGAAATGTCCAAACGCAGCTCTTACCAGAAACGTGTTTCTAACTCCTGAATCTAAAGGGAGATTTAACTCACTTAGCTGAACAAACGCACAGCAGAGCAGATTGAAGGATACGTTTCTTCTGTGTTTTAGGCAGAGTTTTACTGCTATTTCGTTATATGCGGGAATAGTGCTGGAAATGCCTGGAAATGCCTGTTTTGAGATCTCTCCACAGAAAGCGTTTCCAGACTTCCCCTTCAACACACGAGTTTAACTCTGTAAGTTGAATGCACACATTGAAGACCGTTCTGTTAGGTAGCTCCGTTTTGGTTTTAGAAGCAGACAGTTCTCCTTACAGCATATACTCCCATTCACTGGGAAATGTCCAAACGCAGCTCTTACCAGAAACGTGTTTCTAACTCCTGAATCTAAAGGGAGATTTAACTCACTTAGCTGAACAAACGCACAGCAGAGCAGATTGAAGGATACGTTTCTTCTGTGTTTTAGGCAGAGTTTTACTGCTATTTCGTTATATGCGGGAATAGTGCTGGAAATGCCTGGAAATGCCTGTTTTGAGATCTCTCCACAGAAAGCGTTTCCAGACTTCCCCTTCAACACACGAGTTTAACTCTGTAAGTTGAATGCACACATTGAAGACCGTTCTGTTAGGTAGCTCCGTTTTGGTTTTAGAAGCAGACAGTTCTCCTTACAGCATATACTCCCATTCACTGAGAAATGTCCAAACGCAGCTCTTACCAGAAACGTGTTTCTAACTCCTGAATCTAAAGGGAGATTTAACTCACTTAGCTGAACAAACGCACAGCAGAGCAGATTGAAGGATACGTTTCTTCTGTGTTTTAGGCAGAGTTTTACTGCTATTTCGTTATATGCGGGAATAGTGCTGGAAATGCCTGGAAATGCCTGTTTTGAGATCTCTCCACAGAAAGCGTTTCCAGACTTCCCCTTCAACACACGAGTTTAACTCTGTAAGTTGAATGCACACATTGAAGACCGTTCTGTTAGGTAGCTCCGTTTTGGTTTTAGAAGCAGACAGTTCTCCTTACAGCATATACTCCCATTCACTGAGAAATGTCCAAACGCAGCTCTTACCAGAAACGTGTTTCTAACTCCTGAATCTAAAGGGAGATTTAACTCACTTAGCTGAACAAACGCACAGCAGAGCAGATTGAAGGATACGTTTCTTCTGTGTTTTAGGCAGAGTTTTACTGCTATTTCGTTATATGCGGGAATAGTGCTGGAAATGCCTGTTTTGAGATCTCTCCACAGAAAGCGTTTCCAGACTTCCCCTTCAACACACGAGTTTAACTCTGTAAGTTGAATGCACACATTGAAGACCGTTCTGTTAGGTAGCTCCGTTTTGGTTTTAGAAGCAGACAGTTCTCCTTACAGCATATACTCCCATTCACTGAGAAATGTCCAAACGCAGCTCTTACCAGAAACGTGTTTCTAACTCCTGAATCTAAAGGGAGATTTAACTCACTTAGCTGAACAAACGCACAGCAGAGCAGATTGAAGGATACGTTTCTTCTGTGTTTTAGGCAGAGTTTTACTGCTATTTCGTTATATGCGGGAATAGTGCTGGAAATGCCTGGAAATGCCTGTTTTGAGATCTCTCCACAGAAAGCGTTTCCAGACTTCCCCTTCAACACACGAGTTTAACTCTGTAAGTTGAATGCACACATTGAAGACCGTTCTGTTAGGTAGCTCCGTTTTGGTTTTAGAAGCAGACAGTTCTCCTTACAGCATATACTCCCATTCACTGAGAAATGTCCAAACGCAGCTCTTACCAGAAACGTGTTTCTAACTCCTGAATCTAAAGGGAGATTTAACTCACTTAGCTGAACAAACGCACAGCAGAGCAGATTGAAGGATACGTTTCTTCTGTGTTTTAGGCAGAGTTTTACTGCTATTTCGTTATATGCGGGAATAGTGCTGGAAATGCCTGTTTTGAGATCTCTCCACAGAAAGCGTTTCCAGACTTCCCCTTCAACACACGAGTTTAACTCTGTAAGTTGAATGCACACATTGAAGACCGTTCTGTTAGGTAGCTCCGTTTTGGTTTTAGAAGCAGACAGTTCTCCTTACAGCATATACTCCCATTCACTGAGAAATGTCCAAACGCAGCTCTTACCAGAAACGTGTTTCTAACTCCTGAATCTAAAGGGAGATTTAACTCACTTAGCTGAACAAACGCACAGCAGAGCAGATTGAAGGATACGTTTCTTCTGTGTTTTAGGCAGAGTTTTACTGCTATTTCGTTATATGCGGGAATAGTGCTGGAAATGCCTGGAAATGCCTGTTTTGAGATCTCCCCACAGAAAGCGTTTCCAGACTTCCCCTTCAACACACGAGTTTAACTCTGTAAGTTGAATGCACACATTGAAGACCGTTCTGTTAGGTAGCTCCGTTTTGGTTTTAGAAGCAGACAGTTCTCCTTACAGCATATACTCCCATTCACTGAGAAATGTCCAAACGCAGCTCTTACCAGAAACGTGTTTCTAACTCCTGAATCTAAAGGGAGATTTAACTCACTTAGCTGAACAAACGCACAGCAGAGCAGATTGAAGGATACGTTTCTTCTGTGTTTTAGGCAGAGTATTACTGCTATTTCGTTATATGCGGGAATAGTGCTGGAAATGCCTGTTTTGAGATCTCTCCACAGAAAGCGTTTCCAGACTTCCCCTTCAACACACGAGTTTAACTCTGTAAGTTGAATGCACACATTGAAGACCGTTCTGTTAGGTAGCTCCGTTTTGGTTTTAGAAGCAGACAGTTCTCCTTACAGCATATACTCCCATTCACTGAGAAATGTCCAAACGCAGCTCTTACCAGAAACGTGTTTCTAACTCCTGAATCTAAAGGGAGATTTAACTCACTTAGCTGAACAAACGCACAGCAGAGCAGATTGAAGGATACGTTTCTTCTGTGTTTTAGGCAGAGTTTTACTGCTATTTCGTTATATGCGGGAATAGTGCTGGAAATGCCTGTTTTGAGATCTCTCCACAGAAAGCGTTTCCAGACTTCCCCTTCAACACACGAGTTTAACTCTGTAAGTTGAATGCACACATTGAAGACCGTTCTGTTAGGTAGCTCCGTTTTGGTTTTAGAAGCAGACAGTTCTCCTTACAGCATATACTCCCATTCACTGAGAAATGTCCAAACGCAGCTCTTACCAGAAACGTGTTTCTAACTCCTGAATCTAAAGGGAGATTTAACTCACTTAGCTGAACAAACGCACAGCAGAGCAGATTGAAGGATACGTTTCTTCTGTGTTTTAGGCAGAGTTTTACTGCTATTTCGTTATATGCGGGAATAGTGCTGGAAATGCCTGTTTTGAGATCTCTCCACAGAAAGCGTTTCCAGACTTCCCCTTCAACACACGAGTTTAACTCTGTAAGTTGAATGCACACATTGAAGACCGTTCTGTTAGGTAGTTCCGTTTTGGTTTTAGAAGCAGACAGTTCTCCTTACAGCATATACTCCCATTCACTGAGAAATGTCCAAACGCAGCTCTTACCAGAAACGTGTTTCTAACTCCTGAATCTAAAGGGAGATTTAACTCACTTAGCTGAACAAACGCACAGCAGAGCAGATTGAAGGATACGTTTCTTCTGTGTTTTAGGCAGAGTTTTACTGCTATTTCGTTATATGCGGGAATAGTGCTGGAAATGCCTGGAAATGCCTGTTTTGAGATCTATCCACAGAAAGCGTTTGCAGACTTCCCCTTCAACACACGAGTTTAACTCTGTAAGTTGAATGCACACATTGAAGACCGTTCTGTTAGGTAGCTCCGTTTTGGTTTTAGAAGCAGACAGTTCTCCTTACAGCATATACTCCCATTCACTGAGAAATGTCCAAACGCAGCTCTTACCAGAAACGTGTTTCTAACTCCTGAATCTAAAGGGAGATTTAACTCACTTAGCTGAACAAACGCACAGCAGAGCAGATTGAAGGATACGTTTCTTCTGTGTTTTAGGCAGAGTTTTACTGCTATTTCGTTATATGGGGGAATAGTGCTGGAAATGCCTGTTTTGAGATCTCTCCACAGAAAGCGTTTCCAGACTTCCCCTTCAACACACGAGTTTAACACTGTAAGTTGAATGCACACATTGTAGACCGTTCTGTTAGGTAGCTCCGTTTTGGTTTTAGAAGCAGACAGTTCTCCTTACAGCATATACTCCCATTCACTGAGAAATGTCCAAACGCAGCTCTTACCAGAAACGTGTTTCTAACTCCTGAATCTAAAGGGAGATTTAACTCACTTAGCTGAACAAACGAACAGCAGAGCAGATTGAAGGATACGTTTCTTCTGTGTTTTAGGCAGAATTTTACTGCTATTTCGTTATATGCGGGAATAGTGCTGGAAATGCCTGGAAATGCCTGTTTTGAGATCTCTCCACAGAAAGCGTTTCCAGACTTCCCCTTCAACACACGAGTTTAACTCTGTAAGTTGAATGCACACATTGAAGACCGTTTTGTTAGGTAGCTCCGTTTTGGTTTTAGAAGCAGACAGTTCTCCTTACAGCATATACTCCCATTCACTGAGAAATGTCCAAACGCAGCTCTTACCAGAAACGTGTTTCTAACTCCTGAATCTAAAGGGAGATTTAACTCACTTAGCTGAACAAACGCACAGCAGAGCAGATTGAAGGATACGTTTCTTCTGTGTTTTAGGCAGAGTTTTACTGCTATTTCGTTATATGCGGGAATAGTGCTGGAAATGCCTGTTTTGAGATCTCTCCACAGAAAGCGTTTCCAGACTTCCCCTTCAACACACGAGTTTAACTCTGTAAGTTGAATGCACACATTGAAGACCGTTCTGTTAGGTAGCTCCGTTTTGGTTTTAGAAGCAGACAGTTCTCCTTACAGCATATACTCCCATTCACTGAGAAATGTCCAAACGCAGCTCTTACCAGAAACGTGTTTCTAACTCCTGAATCTAAAGGGAGATTTAACTCACTTAGCTGAACAAACGAACAGCAGAGCAGATTGAAGGATACGTTTCTTCTGTGTTTTAGGCAGAGTTTTACTGCTATTTCGTTATATGCGGGAATAGTGCTGGAAATGCCTGGAAATGCCTGTTTTGAGATCTCTCCACAGAAAGCGTTTCCAGACTTCCCCTTTAACACACGAGTTTAACTCTGTAAGTTGAATGCACACATTGAAGACCGTTTTGTTAGGTAGCTCCGTTTTGGTTTTAGAAGCAGACAGTTCTCCTTACAGCATATACTCCCATTCACTGAGAAATGTCCAAACGCAGCTCTTACCAGAAACGTGTTTCTAACTCCTGAATCTAAAGGGAGATTTAACTCACTTAGCTGAACAAACGCACAGCAGAGCAGATTGAAGGATACGTTTCTTCTGTGTTTTAGGCAGAGTTTTACTGCTATTTCGTTATATGCGGGAATAGTGCTGGAAATGCCTGTTTTGAGATCTCTCCACAGAAAGCGTTTCCAGATTTCCCCTTCAACACACGAGTTTAACTCTGTAAGTTGAATGCACACATTGAAGACCGTTCTGTTAGGTAGCTCCGTTTTGGTTTTAGAAGCAGACAGTTCTCCTTACAGCATATACTCCCATTCACTGAGAAATGTCCAAACGCAGCTCTTACCAGAAACGTGTTTCTAACTCCTGAATCTAAAGGGAGATTTAACTCACTTAGCTGAACAAACGCACAGCAGAGCAGATTGAAGGATACGTTTCTTCTGTGTTTTAGGCAGAGTTTTACTGCTATTTCGTTATATGCGGGAATAGTGCTGGAAATGCCTGGAAATGCCTGTTTTGAGATCTCTCCACAGAAAGCGTTTCCAGACTTCCCCTTCAACACACGAGTTTAACTCTGTAAGTTGAATGCACACATTGAAGACCGTTCTGTTAGGTAGCTCCGTTTTGGTTTTAGAAGCAGACAGTTCTCCTTACAGCATATACTCCCATTCACTGAGAAATGTCCAAACGCAGCTCTTACCAGAAACGTGTTTCTAACTCCTGAATCTAAAGGGAGATTTAACTCACTTAGCTGAACAAACGCACAGCAGAGCAGATTGAAGGATACGTTTCTTCTGTGTTTTAGGCAGAGTTTTACTGCTATTTCGTTATATGCGGGAATAGTGCTGGAAATGCCTGTTTTGAGATCTCTCCACAGAAAGCGTTTCCAGACTTCCCCTTCAACACACGAGTTTAACTCTGTAAGTTGAATGCACACATTGAAGACCGTTCTGTTAGGTAGCTCCGTTTTGGTTTTAGAAGCAGACAGTTCTCCTTACAGCATATACTCCCATTCACTGAGAAATGTCCAAACGCAGCTCTTACCAGAAACGTGTTTCTAACTCCTGAATCTAAAGGGAGATTTAACTCACTTAGCTGAACAAACGAACAGCAGAGCAGATTGAAGGATACGTTTCTTCTGTGTTTTAGGCAGAGTTTTACTGCTATTTCGCTATATGCGGGAATAGTGCTGGAAATGCCTGGAAATGCCTGTTTTGAGATCTCTCCACAGAAAGCGTTTCCAGACTTCCCCTTCAACACACGAGTTTAACTCTGTAAGTTGAATGCACACATTGAAGACCGTTTTGTTAGGTAGCTCCGTTTTGGTTTTAGAAGCAGACAGTTCTCCTTACAGCATATACTCCCATTCACTGAGAAATGTCCAAACGCAGCTCTTACCAGAAACGTGTTTCTAACTCCTGAATCTAAAGGGAGATTTAACTCACTTAGCTGAACAAACGCACAGCAGAGCAGATTGAAGGATACGTTTCTTCTGTGTTTTAGGCAGAGTTTTACTGCTATTTCGTTATATGCGGGAATAGTGCGGGAAATGCCTGGAAATGCCTGTTTTGAGATCTCTCCACAGAAAGCGTTTCCAGACTTCCCCTTCAACACACGAGTTTAACTCTGTAAGTTGAATGCACACATTGAAGACCGTTCTGTTAGGTAGCTCCGTTTTGGTTTTAGAAGCAGACAGTTCTCCTTACAGCATATACTCCCATTCACTGAGAAATGTCCAAACGCAGCTCTTACCAGAAACGTGTTTCTAACTCCTGAATCTAAAGGGAGATTTAACTCACTTAGCTGAACAAACGCACAGCAGAGCAGATTGAAGGATACGTTTCTTCTGTGTTTTAGGCAGAGTTTTACTGCTATTTCGTTATATGCGGGAATAGTGCTGGAAATGCCTGTTTTGAGATCTCTCCACAGAAAGCGTTTCCAGACTTCCCCTTCAACACACGAGTTTAGCTCTGTAAGTTGAATGCACACATTGAAGACCGTTCTGTTAGGTAGCTCCGTTTTGGTTTTAGAAGCAGACAGTTCTCCTTACAGCATATACTCCCATTCACTGAGAAATGTCCAAACGCAGCTCTTACCAGAAACGTCTTTCTAACTCCTAAATCTAAAGGGAGATTTAACTCACTTAGCTGAACAAACGCACAGCAGAGCAGATTGAAGGATACGTTTCTTCTGTGTTTTAGGCAGAGTTTTACTGCTATTTCGTTATATGCGGGAATAGTGCTGGAAATGCCTGTTTTGAGATCTCTCCACAGAAAGCGTTTCCAGACTTCCCCTTCAACACACGAGTTTAACTCTGTAAGTTGAATGCACACATTGAAGACCGTTCTGTTAGGTAGCTCCGTTTTGGTTTTAGAAGCAGACAGTTCTCCTTACAGCATATACTCCCATTCACTGAGAAATGTCCAAACGCAGCTCTTACCAGAAACGTGTTTCTAACTCCTGAATCTAAAGGGAGATTTAACTCACTTAGCTGAACAAACGCACAGCAGAGCAGATTGAAGGATACGTTTCTTCTGTGTTTTAGGCAGAGTTTTACTGCTATTTCGTTATATGCGGGAATAGTGCTGGAAATGCCTGTTTTGAGATCTCTCCACAGAAAGCGTTTCCAGACTTCCCCTTCAACACACGAGTTTAACTCTGTAAGTTGAATGCACACATTGAAGACCGTTCTGTTAGGTAGCTCCGTTTTGGTTTTAGAAGCAGACAGTTCTCCTTACAGCATATACTCCCATTCACTGAGAAATGTCCAAACGCAGCTATTACCAGAAACGTGTTTCTAACTCCTGAATCTAAAGGGAGATTTAACTCACTTAGCTGAACAAACGCACAGCAGAGCAGATTGAAGGATACGTTTCTTCTGTGTTTTAGGCAGAGTTTTACTGCTATTTCGTTATATGCGGGAATAGTGCTGGAAATGCCTGTTTTGAGATCTCTCCACAGAAAGCGTTTCCAGACTTCCCCTTCAACACACGAGTTTAACTCTGTAAGTTGAATGCACACATTGAAGACCGTTCTGTTAGGTAGCTCCGTTTTGGTTTTAGAAGCAGACAGTTCTCCTTACAGCATATACTCCCATTCACTGAGAAATGTCCAAACGCAGCTCTTACCAGAAACGTGTTTCTAACTCCTGAATCTGAAGGGAGATTTAACTCACTTAGCTGAACAAACGCACAGCAGAGCAGATTGAAGGATACGTTTCTTCTGTGTTTTAGGCAGAGTTTTACTGCTAATTCGTTATATGCGGGAATAGTGCTGGAAATGCCTGGAAATGCCTGTTTTGAGATCTCTCCACAGAAAGCGTTTCCAGACTTCCCCTTCAACACACGAGTTTAACTCTGTAAGTTGAATGCACACATTGAAGACCGTTCTGTTAGGTAGCTCCGTTTTGGTTTTAGAAGCAGACAGTTCTCCTTACAGCATATACTCCCATTCACTGAGAAATGTCCAAACGCAGCTCTTACCAGAAACGTGTTTCTAACTCCTGAATCTAAAGGGAGATTTAACTCACTTAGCTGAACAAACGCACAGCAGAGCAGATTGAAGGATACGTTTCTTCTGTGTTTTAGGCAGAGTTTTACTGCTATTTCGTTATATGCGGGAATAGTGCTGGAAATGCCTGTTTTGAGATCTCTCCACAGAAAGCGTTTCCAGACTTCCCCTTCAACACACGAGTTTAACTCTGTAAGTTGAATGCACACATTGAAGACCGTTCTGTTAGGTAGCTCCGTTTTGGTTTTAGAAGCAGACAGTTCTCCTTACAGCATATACTCCCATTCACTGAGAAATGTCCAAACGCAGCTCTTACCAGAAACGTGTTTCTAACTCCTGAATCTAAAGGGAGATTTAACTCACTTAGCTGAACAAACGCACAGCAGAGCAGATTGAAGGATACGTTTCTTCTGTGTTTTAGGCAGAGTTTTACTGCTATTTCGTTATATGCGGGAATAGTGCTGGAAATGCCTGGAAATGCCTGTTTTGAGATCTCTCCACAGAAAGCGTTTCCAGACTTCCCCTTCAACACACGAGTTTAACTCTGTAAGTTGAATGCACACATTGAAGACCGTTCTGTTAGGTAGCTCCGTTTTGGTTTTAGAAGCAGACAGTTCTCCTTACAGCATATACTCCCATTCACTGAGAAATGTCCAAACGCAGCTCTTACCAGAAACGTGTTTCTAACTCCTGAATCTAAAGGGAGATTTAACTCACTTAGCTGAACAAACGCACAGCAGAGCAGATTGAAGGATACGTTTCTTCTGTGTTTTAGGCAGAGTTTTACTGCTATTTCGTTATATGCGGGAATAGTGCTGGAAATGCCTGGAAATGCCTGTTTTGAGATCTCTCCACAGAAAGCGTTTCCAGACTTCCCCTTCAACACACGAGTTTAACTCTGTAAGTTGAATGCACACATTGAAGACCGTTCTGTTAGGTAGCTCCGTTTTGGTTTTAGAAGCAGACAGTTCTCCTTACAGCATATACTCCCATTCACTGAGAAATGTCCAAACGCAGCTCTTACCAGAAACGTGTTTCTAACTCCTGAATCTAAAGGGAGATTTAACTCACTTAGCTGAACAAACGCACAGCAGAGCAGATTGAAGGATACGTTTCTTCTGTGTTTTAGGCAGAGTTTTACTGCTATTTCGTTATATGCGGGAATAGTGCTGGAAATGCCTGTTTTGAGATCTCTCCACAGAAAGCGTTTCCAGACTTCCCCTTCAACACACGAGTTTAACTCTGTAAGTTGAATGCACACATTGAAGACCGTTCTGTTAGGTAGCTCCGTTTTGGTTTTAGAAGCAGACAGTTCTCCTTACAGCATATACTCCCATTCACTGAGAAATGTCCAAACCCAGCTCTTACCAGAAACGTGTTTCTAACTCCTGAATCTGAAGGGAGATTTAACTCACTTAGCTGAACAAACGCACAGCAGAGCAGATTGAAGGATACGTTTCTTCTGTGTTTTAGGCAGAGTTTTACTGCTATTTCGTTATATGCGGGAATAGTGCTGGAAATGCCTGGAAATGCCTGTTTTGAGATCTCTCCACAGAAAGCGTTTCCAGACTTCCCCTTCAACACACGAGTTTAACTCTGTAAGTTGAATGCACACATTGAAGACCGTTCTGTTAAGTAGCTCCCTTTTGGTTTTAGAAGCAGACAGTTCTCCTTACAGCATATACTCCCATTCACTGAGAAATGTCCAAACGCAGCTCTTACCAGAAACGTGTTTCTAACTCCTGAATCTAAAGGGAGATTTAACTCACTTAGCTGAACAAACGCACAGCAGAGCAGATTGAAGGATACGTTTCTTCTGTGTTTTAGGCAGAGTTTTACTGCTATTTCGTTATATGCGGGAATAGTGCTGGAAATGCCTGGAAATGCCTGTTTTGAGATCTCTCCACAGAAAGCGTTTCCAGACTTCCCCTTCAACACACGAGTTTAACTCTGTAAGTTGAATGCACACATTGAAGACCGTTCTGTTAGGTAGCTCCGTTTTGGTTTTAGAAGCAGACAGTTCTCCTTACAGCATATACTCCCATTCACTGAGAAATGTCCAAACGCAGCTCTTACCAGAAACGTGTTTCTAACTCCTGAATCTAAAGGGAGATTTAACTCACTTAGCTGAACAAACGCACAGCAGAGCAGATTGAAGGATACGTTTCTTCTGTGTTTTAGGCAGAGTTTTACTGCTATTTCGTTATATGCGGGAATAGTGCTGGAAATGCCTGTTTTGAGATCTCTCCAGAGAAAGCGTTTCCAGACTTCCCCTTCAACACACGAGTTTAACTCTGTAAGTTGAATGCACACATTGAAGACCGTTCTGTTAGGTAGCTCCGTTTTGGTTTTAGAAGCAGACAGTTCTCCTTACAGCATATACTCCCATTCACTGAGAAATGTCCAAACGCAGCTCTTACCAGAAACGTGTTTCTAACTCCTGAATCTAAAGGGAGATTTAACTCACTTAGCTGAACAAACGCACAGCAGAGCAGATTGAAGGATACGTTTCTTCTGTGTTTTAGGCAGAGTTTTACTGCTATTTCGTTATATGCGGGAATAGTGCTGGAAATGCCTGGAAATGCCTGTTTTGAGATCTCTCCACAGAAAGCGTTTCCAGACTTCCCCTTCAACACACGAGTTTAACTCTGTAAGTTGAATGCACACATTGAAGACCGTTCTGTTAGGTAGCTCCGTTTTGGTTTTAGAAGCAGACAGTTCTCCTTACAGCATATACTCCCATTCACTGAGAAATGTCCAAACGCAGCTCTTACCAGAAACGTGTTTCTAACTCCTGAATCTAAAGGGAGATTTAACTCACTTAGCTGAACAAACGCACAGCAGAGCAGATTGAAGGATACGTTTCTTCTGTGTTTTAGGCAGAGTTTTACTGCTATTTCGTTATATGCGGGAATAGTGCTGGAAATGCCTGTTTTGAGATCTCTCCACAGAAAGCGTTTCCAGACTTCCCCTTCAACACACGAGTTTAACTCTGTAAGTTGAATGCACACATTGAAGACCGTTCTGTTAGGTAGCTCCGTTTTGGTTTTAGAAGCAGACAGTTCTCCTTACAGCATATACTCCCATTCACTGAGAAATGTCCAAACGCAGCTCTTACCAGAAACGTGTTTCTAACTCCTGAATCTAAAGGGAGATTTAACTCACTTAGCTGAACAAACGCACAGCAGAGCAGATTGAAGGATACGTTTCTTCTGTGTTTTAGGCAGAGTTTTACTGCTATTTCGTTATATGCGGGAATAGTGCTGGAAATGCCTGTTTTGAGATCTCTCCACAGAAAGCGTTTCCAGACTTCCCCTTCAACACACGAGTTTAACTCTGTAAGTTGAATGCACACATTGAAGACCGTTCTGTTAGGTAGCTCCGTTTTGGTTTTAGAAGCAGACAGTTCTCCTTACAGCATATACTCCCATTCACTGAGAAATGTCCAAACGCAGCTCTTACCAGAAACGTGTTTCTAACTCCTGAATCTAAAGGGAGATTTAACTCACTTAGCTGAACAAACGCACAGCAGAGCAGATTGAAGGATACGTTTCTTCTGTGTTTTAGGCAGAGTTTTACTGCTATTTCGTTATATGCGGGAATAGTGCTGGAAATGCCTGTTTTGAGATCTCTCCACAGAAAGCGTTTCCAGACTTCCCCTTCAACACACGAGTTTAACTCTGTAAGTTGAATGCACACATTGAAGACCGTTCTGTTAGGTAGCTCCGTTTTGGTTTTAGAAGCAGACAGTTCTCCTTACAGCATATACTCCCATTCACTGAGAAATGTCCAAACGCAGCTCTTACCAGAAACGTGTTTCTAACTCCTGAATCTAAAGGGAGATTTAACTCACTTAGCTGAACAAACGCACAGCAGAGCAGATTGAAGGATACGTTTCTTCTGTGTTTTAGGCAGAGTTTTACTGCTATTGCGTTATATGCGGGAATAGTGCTGGAAATGCCTGTTTTGAGATCTCTCCACAGAAAGCGTTTCCAGACTTCCCCTTCAACACACGAGTTTAACTCTGTAAGTTGAATGCACACATTGAAGACCGTTCTGTTAGGTAGCTCCGTTTTGGTTTTAGAAGCAGACAGTTCTCCTTACAGCATATACTCCCATTCACTGAGAAATGTCCAAACGCAGCTCTTACCAGAAACGTGTTTCTAACTCCTGAATCTAAAGGGAGATTTAACTCACTTAGCTGAACAAACGCACAGCAGAGCAGATTGAAGGATACGTTTCTTCTGTGTTTTAGGCAGAGTTTTACTGCTATTTCGTTATATGCGGGAATAGTGCTGGAAATGCCTGTTTTGAGATCTCTCCACAGAAAGCGTTTCCAGACTTCCCCTTCAACACACGAGTTTAACTCTGTAAGTTGAATGCACACATTGAAGACCGTTCTGTTAGGTAGCTCCGTTTTGGTTTTAGAAGCAGACAGTTCTCCTTACAGCATATACTCCCATTCACTGAGAAATGTCCAAACGCAGCTCTTACCAGAAACGTGTTTCTAACTCCTGAATCTAAAGGGAGATTTAACTCACTTAGCTGAACAAACGCACAGCAGAGCAGATTGAAGGATACGTTTCTTCTGTGTTTTAGGCAGAGTTTTACTGCTATTTCGTTATATGCGGGAATAGTGCTGGAAATGCCTGGAAATGCCTGTTTTGAGATCTCTCCACAGAAAGCGTTTCCAGACTTCCCCTTCAACACACGAGTTTAACTCTGTAAGTTGAATGCACACATTGAAGACCGTTCTGTTAGGTAGCTCCGTTTTGGTTTTAGAAGCAGACAGTTCTCCTTACAGCATATACTCCCATTCACTGAGAAATGTCCAAACGCAGCTCTTACCAGAAACGTGTTTCTAACTCCTGAATCTAAAGGGAGATTTAACTCACTTAGCTGAACAAACGCACAGCAGAGCAGATTGAAGGATACGTTTCTTCTGTGTTTTAGGCAGAGTTTTACTGCTATTTCGTTATATGCCGGAATAGTGCTGGAAATGCCTGGAAATGCCTGTTTTGAGATCTCTCCACAGAAAGCGTTTCCAGACTTCCCCTTCAACACACGAGTTTAACTCTGTAAGTTGAATGCACACATTGAAGACCGTTCTGTTAGGTAGCTCCGTTTTGGTTTTAGAAGCAGACAGTTCTCCTTACAGCATATACTCCCATTCACTGAGAAATGTCCAAACGCAGCTCTTACCAGAAACGTGTTTCTAACTCCTGAATCTAAAGGGAGATTTAACTCACTTAGCTGAACAAACGCACAGCAGAGCAGATTGAAGGATACGTTTCTTCTGTGTTTTAGGCAGAGTTTTACTGCTATTTCGTTATATGCGGGAATAGTGCTGGAAATGCCTGGAAATGCCTGTTTTGAGATCTCTCCACAGAAAGCGTTTCCAGACTTCCCCTTCAACACACGAGTTTAACTCTGTAAGTTGAATGCACACATTGAAGACCGTTCTGTTAGGTAGCTCCGTTTTGGTTTTAGAAGCAGACAGTTCTCCTTACAGCATATACTCCCATTCACTGAGAAATGTCCAAACGCAGCTCTTACCAGAAACGTGTTTCTAACTCCTGAATCTAAAGGGAGATTTAACTCACTTAGCTGAACAAACGCACAGCAGAGCAGATTGAAGGATACGTTTCTTCTGTGTTTTAGGCAGAGTTTTACTGCTATTTCGTTATATGCCGGAATAGTGCTGGAAATGCCTGGAAATGCCTGTTTTGAGATCTCTCCACAGAAAGCGTTTCCAGACTTCCCCTTCAACACACGAGTTTAACTCTGTAAGTTGAATGCACACATTGAAGACCGTTCTGTTAGGTAGCTCCGTTTTGGTTTTAGAAGCAGACAGTTCTCCTTACAGCATATACTCCCATTCACTGAGAAATGTCCAAACGCAGCTCTTACCAGAAACGTGTTTCTAACTCCTGAATCTAAAGGGAGATTTAACTCACTTAGCTGAACAAACGCACAGCAGAGCAGATTGAAGGATACGTTTCTTCTGTGTTTTAGGCAGAGTTTTACTGCTATTTCGTTATATGCGGGAATAGTGCTGGAAATGCCTGGAAATGCCTGTTTTGAGATCTCTCCACAGAAAGCGTTTCCAGACTTCCCCTTCAACACACGAGTTTAACTCTGTAAGTTGAATGCACACATTGAAGACCGTTCTGTTAGGTAGCTCCGTTTTGGTTTTAGAAGCAGACAGTTCTCCTTACAGCATATACTCCCATTCACTGAGAAATGTCCAAACGCAGCTCTTACCAGAAACGTGTTTCTAACTCCTGAATCTAAAGGGAGATTTAACTCACTTAGCTGAACAAACGCACAGCAGAGCAGATTGAAGGATACGTTTCTCCTGTGTTTTAGGCAGAGTTTTACTGCTATTTCGTTATATGCGGGAATAGTGCTGGAAATGCCTGTTTTGAGATCTCTCCACAGAAAGCGTTTCCAGACTTCCCCTTCAACACACGAGTTTAACTCTGTAAGTTGAATGCACACATTGAAGACCGTTCTGTTAGGTAGCTCCGTTTTGGTTTTAGAAGCAGACAGTTCTCCTTACAGCATATACTCCCATTCACTGAGAAATGTCCAAACGCAGCTCTTACCAGAAACGTGTTTCTAACTCCTGAATCTAAAGGGAGATTTAACTCACTTAGCTGAACAAACGCACAGCAGAGCAGATTGAAGGATACGTTTCTTCTGTGTTTTAGGCAGAGTTTTACTGCTATTTCGTTATATGCGGGAATAGTGCTGGAAATGCCTGTTTTGAGATCTCTCCACAGAAAGCGTTTCCAGACTTCCCCTTCAACACACGAGTTTAACTCTGTAAGTTGAATGCACACATTGAAGACCGTTCTGTTAGGTAGCTCCGTTTTGGTTTTAGAAGCAGACAGTTCTCCTTACAGCATATACTCCCATTCACTGAGAAATGTCCAAACGCAGCTCTTACCAGAAACGTGTTTCTAACTCCTGAATCTAAAGGGAGATTTAACTCACTTAGCTGAACAAACGCACAGCAGAGCAGATTGAAGGATACGTTTCTTCTGTGTTTTAGGCAGAGTTTTACTGCTATTTCGTTATATGCGGGAATAGTGCTGGAAATGCCTGTTTTGAGATCTCTCCACAGAAAGCGTTTCCAGACTTCCCCTTCAACACACGAGTTTAACTCTGTAAGTTGAATGCACACATTGAAGACTGTTCTGTTAGGTAGCTCCGTTTTGGTTTTAGAAGCAGACAGTTCTCCTTACAGCATATACTCCCATTCACTGAGAAATGTCCAAACGCAGCTCTTACCAGAAACGTGTTTCTAACTCCTGAATCTAAAGGGAGATTTAACTCACTTAGCTGAACAAACGCACAGCAGAGCAGATTGAAGGATACGTTTCTTCTGTGTTTTAGGCAGAGTTTTACTGCTATTTCGTTATATGCGGGAATAGTGCTGGAAATGCCTGGAAATGCCTGTTTTGAGATCTCTCCACAGAAAGCGTTTCCAGACTTCCCCTTCAACACAAGAGTTTAACTCTGTAAGTTGAATGCACACATTGAAGACCGTTCTGTTAGGTAGCTCCGTTTTGGTTTTAGAAGCAGACAGTTCTCCTTACAGCATATACTCCCATTCACTGAGAAATGTCCAAACGCAGCTCTTACCAGAAACGTGTTTCTAACTCCTGAATCTAAAGGGAGATTTAACTCACTTAGCTGAACAAACGCACAGCAGAACAGATTGAAGGATACGTTTCTTCTGTGTTTTAGGCAGAGTTTTACTGCTATTTCGTTATATGCGGGAATAGTGCTGGAAATGCCTGTTTTGAGATCTCTCCACAGAAAGCGTTTCCAGACTTCCCCTTCAACACACGAGTTTAACTCTGTAAGTTGAATGCACACATTGAAGACCGTTCTGTTAGGTAGCTCCGTTTTGGTTTTAGAAGCAGACAGTTCTCCTTACAGCATATACTCCCATTCACTGAGAAATGTCCAAACGCAGCTCTTACCAGAAACGTGTTTCTAACTCCTGAATCTAAAGGGAGATTTAACTCACTTAGCTGAACAAACGCACAGCAGAGCAGATTGAAGGATACGTTTCTTCTGTGTTTTAGGCAGAGTTTTACTGCTATTTCGTTATATGCGTGAATAGTGCTGGAAATGCCTGGAAATGCCTGTTTTGAGATCTCTCCACAGAAAGCGTTTCCAGACTTCCCCTTCAACACACGAGTTTAACTCTGTAAATTGAATGCACACATTGAAGACCATTCTGTTAGGTAGCTCCGTTTTGGTTTTAGAAGCAGACAGTTCTCCTTACAGCATATACTCCCATTCACTGAGAAATGTCCAAACGCAGCTCTTACCAGAAACGTGTTTCTAACTCCTGAATCTAAAGGGAGATTTAACTCACTTAGCTGAACAAACGCACAGCAGAGCAGATTGAAGGATACGTTTCTTCTGTGTTTTAGGCAGAGTTTTACTGCTATTTCGTTATATGCGGGAATAGTGCTGGAAATGCCTGTTTTGAGATCTCTCCACAGAAAGCGTTTCCAGACTTCCCCTTCAACACACGAGTTTAACTCTGTAAGTTGAATGCACACATTGAAGACCGTTCTGTTAGGTAGCTCCGTTTTGGTTTTAGAAGCAGACAGTTCTCCTTACAGCATATACTCCCATTCACTGAGAAATGTCCAAACGCAGCTCTTACCAGAAACGTGTTTCTAACTCCTGAATCTAAAGGGAGATTTAACTCACTTAGCTGAACAAACGCACAGCAGAGCAGATTGAAGGATACGTTTCTTCTGTGTTTTAGGCAGAGTTTTACTGCTATTTCGTTATATGCGGGAATAGTGCTGGAAATGCCTGGAAATGCCTGTTTTGAGATCTCTCCACAGAAAGCGTTTCCAGACTTCCCCTTCAACACACGAGTTTAACTCTGTAAGTTGAATGCACACATTGAAGACCGTTCTGTTAGGTAGCTCCGTTTTGGTTTTAGAAGCAGACAGTTCTCCTTACAGCATATACTCCCATTCACTGAGAAATGTCCAAACGCAGCTCTTACCAGAAACGTGTTTCTAACTCCTGAATCTAAAGGGAGATTTAACTCACTTAGCTGAACAAACGCACAGCAGAGCAGATTGAAGGATACGTTTCTTCTGTGTTTTAGGCAGAGTTTTACTGCTATTTCGTTATATGCGGGAATAGTGCTGGAAATGCCTGGAAATGCCTGTTTTGAGATCTCTCCACAGAAAGCGTTTCCAGACTTCCCCTTCAACACACGAGTTTAACTCTGTAAGTTGAATGCACACATTGAAGACCGTTCTGTTAGGTAGCTCCGTTTTGGTTTTAGAAGCAGACAGTTCTCCTTACAGCATATACTCCCATTCACTGAGAAATGTCCAAACGCAGCTCTTACCAGAAACGTGTTTCTAACTCCTGAATCTAAAGGGAGATTTAACTCACTTAGCTGAACAAACGCACAGCAGAGCAGATTGAAGGATACGTTTCTTCTGTGTTTTAGGCAGAGTTTTACTGCTATTTCGTTATATGCGGGAATAGTGCTGGAAATGCCTGTTTTGAGATCTCTCCACAGAAAGCGTTTCCAGACTTCCCCTTCAACACACGAGTTTAACTCTGTAAGTTGAATGCACACATTGAAGACCGTTCTGTTAGGTAGCTCCGTTTTGGTTTTAGAAGCAGACAGTTCTCCTTACAGCATATACTCCCATTCACTGAGAAATGTCCAAACGCAGCTCTTACCAGAAACGTGTTTCTAACTCCTGAATCTAAAGGGAGATTTAACTCACTTAGCTGAACAAACGCACAGCAGAGCAGATTGAAGGATACGTTTCTTCTGTGTTTTAGGCAGAGTTTTACTGCTATTTCGTTATATGCGGGAATAGTGCTGGAAATGCCTGGAAATGCCTGTTTTGAGATCTCTCCACAGAAAGCGTTTCCAGACTTCCCCTTCAACACAAGAGTTTAACTCTGTAAGTTGAATGCACACATTGAAGACCGTTCTGTTAGGTAGCTCCGTTTTGGTTTTAGAAGCAGACAGTTCTCCTTACAGCATATACTCCCATTCACTGAGAAATGTCCAAACGCAGCTCTTACCAGAAACGTGTTTCTAACTCCTGAATCTAAAGGGAGATTTAACTCACTTAGCTGAACAAACGCACAGCAGAGCAGATTGAAGGATACGTTTCTTCTGTGTTTTAGGCAGAGTTTTACTGCTATTTCGTTATATGCGGGAATAGTGCTGGAAATGCCTGTTTTGAGATCTCTCCACAGAAAGCGTTTCCAGACTTCCCCTTCAACACACGAGTTTAACTCTGTAAGTTGAATGCACACATTGAAGACCGTTCTGTTAGGTAGCTCCGTTTTGGTTTTAGAAGCAGACAGTTCTCCTTACAGCATATACTCCCATTCACTGAGAAATGTCCAAACGCAGCTCTTACCAGAAACGTGTTTCTAACTCCTGAATCTAAAGGGAGATTTAACTCACTTAGCTGAACAAACGCACAGCAGAGCAGATTGAAGGATACGTTTCTTCTGTGTTTTAGGCAGAGTTTTACTGCTATTTCGTTATATGCGGGAATAGTGCTGGAAATGCCTGTTTTGAGATCTCTCCACAGAAAGCGTTTCCAGACTTCCCCTTCAACACACGAGTTTAACTCTGTAAGTTGAATGCACACATTGAAGACCGTTCTGTTAGGTAGCTCCGTTTTGGTTTTAGAAGCAGACAGTTCTCCTTACAGCATATACTCCCATTCACTGAGAAATGTCCAAACGCAGCTCTTACCAGAAACGTGTTTCTAACTCCTGAATCTAAAGGGAGATTTAACTCACTTAGCTGAACAAACGCACAGCAGAGCAGATTGAAGGATACGTTTCTTCTGTGTTTTAGGCAGAGTTTTACTGCTATTTCGTTATATGCGGGAATAGTGCTGGAAATGCCTGGAAATGCCTGTTTTGAGATCTCTCCACAGAAAGCGTTTCCAGACTTCCCCTTCAACACACGAGTTTAACTCTGTAAGTTGAATGCACACATTGAAGACCGTTCTGTTAGGTAGCTCCGTTTTGGTTTTAGAAGCAGACAGTTCTCCTTACAGCATATACTCCCATTCACTGAGAAATGTCCAAACGCAGCTCTTACCAGAAACGTGTTTCTAACTCCTGAATCTAAAGGGAGATTTAACTCACTTAGCTGAACAAACGCACAGCAGAGCAGATTGAAGGATACGTTTCTTCTGTGTTTTAGGCAGAGTTTTACTGCTATTTCGTTATATGCGGGAATAGTGCTGGAAATGCCTGTTTTGAGATCTCTCCACAGAAAGCGTTTCCAGACTTCCCCTTCAACACACGAGTTTAACTCTGTAAGTTGAATGCACACATTGAAGACCGTTCTGTTAGGTAGCTCCGTTTTGGTTTTAGAAGCAGACAGTTCTCCTTACAGCATATACTCCCATTCACTGAGAAATGTCCAAACGCAGTTCTTACCAGAAACGTGTTTCTAACTCCTGAATCTAAAGGGAGATTTAACTCACTTAGCTGAACAAACGCACAGCAGAGCAGATTGAAGGATACGTTTCTTCTGTGTTTTAGGCAGAGTTTTACTGCTATTTCGTTATATGCGGGAATAGTGCTGGAAATGCCTGGAAATGCCTGTTTTGAGATCTCTCCACAGAAAGCGTTTCCAGACTTCCCCTTCAACACACGAGTTTAACTCTGTAAGTTGAATGCACACATTGAAGACCGTTCTGTTAGGTAGCTCCGTTTTGGTTTTAGAAGCAGACAGTTCTCCTTACAGCATATACTCCCTTTCACTGAGAAATGTCCAAACGCAGCTCTTACCAGAAACGTGTTTCTAACTCCTGAATCTAAAGGGAGATTTAACTCACTTAGCTGAACAAACGCACAGCAGAGCAGATTGAAGGATACGTTTCTTCTGTGTTTTAGGCAGAGTTTTACTGCTATTTCGTTATATGCCGGAATAGTGCTGGAAATGCCTGTTTTGAGATCTCTCCACAGAAAGCGTTTCCAGACTTCCCCTTCAACACACGAGTTTAACTCTGTAAGTTGAATGCACACATTGAAGACCGTTCTGTTAGGTAGCTCCGTTTTGGTTTTAGAAGCAGACAGTTCTCCTTACAGCATATACTCCCATTCACTGAGAAATGTCCAAACGCAGCTCTTACCAGAAACGTGTTTCTAACTCCTGAATCTAAAGGGAGATTTAACTCACTTAGCTGAACAAACGCACAGCAGAGCAGATTGAAGGATACGTTTCTTCTGTGTTTTAGGCAGAGTTTTACTGCTATTTCGTTATATGCGGGAATAGTGCTGGAAATGCCTGTTTTGAGATCTCTCCACAGAAAGCGTTTCCAGACTTCCCCTTCAACACACGAGTTTAACTCTGTAAGTTGAATGCACACATTGAAGACCGTTCTGTTAGGTAGCTCCGTTTTGGTTTTAGAAGCAGACAGTTCTCCTTACAGCATATACTCCCATTCACTGAGAAATGTCCAAACGCAGCTCTTACCAGAAACGTGTTTCTAACTCCTGAATCTAAAGGGAGATTTAACTCACTTAGCTGAACAAACGCACAGCAGAGCAGATTGAAGGATACGTTTCTTCTGTGTTTTAGGCAGAGTTTTACTGCTATTTCGTTATATGCGGGAATAGTGCTGGAAATGCCTGGAAATGCCTGTTTTGAGATCTCCCCACAGAAAGCGTTTCCAGACTTCCCCTTCAACACACGAGTTTAACTCTGTAAGTTGAATGCACACATTGAAGACCGTTCTGTTAGGTAGCTCCGTTTTGGTTTTAGAAGCAGACAGTTCTCCTTACAGCATATACTCCCATTCACTGAGAAATGTCCAAACGCAGCTCTTACCAGAAACGTGTTTCTAACTCCTGAATCTAAAGGGAGATTTAACTCACTTAGCTGAACAAACGCACAGCAGAGCAGATTGAAGGATACGTTTCTTCTGTGTTTTAGGCAGAGTTTTACTGCTATTTCGTTATATGCGGGAATAGTGCTGGAAATGCCTGTTTTGAGATCTCTCCACAGAAAGCGTTTCCAGACTTCCCCTTCAACACACGAGTTTAACTCTGTAAGTTGAATGCACACATTGAAGACCATTCTGTTAGGTAGCTCCGTTTTGGTTTTAGAAGCAGACAGTTCTCCTTACAGCATATACTCCCATTCACTGAGAAATGTCCAAACGCAGCTCTTACCAGAAACGTGTTTCTAACTCCTGAATCTAAAGGGAGATTTAACTCACTTAGCTGAACAAACGCACAGCAGAGCAGATTGAAGGATACGTTTCTTCTGTGTTTTAGGCAGAGTTTTACTGCTATTTCGTTATATGCGGGAATAGTGCTGGAAATGCCTGGAAATGCCTGTTTTGAGATCTCTCCACAGAAAGCGTTTCCAGACTTCCCCTTCAACACACGAGTTTAACTCTGTAAGTTGAATGCACACATTGAAGACCGTTCTGTTAGGTAGCTCCGTTTTGGTTTTAGAAGCAGACAGTTCTCCTTACAGCATATACTCCCATTCACTGAGAAATGTCCAAACGCAGCTCTTACCAGAAACGTGTTTCTAACTCCTGAATCTAAAGGGAGATTTAACTCACTTAGCTGAACAAACGCACAGCAGAGCAGATTGAAGGATACGTTTCTTCTGTGTTTTAGGCAGAGTTTTACTGCTATTTCGTTATATGCGGGAATAGTGCTGGAAATGCCTGTTTTGAGATCTCTCCACAGAAAGCGTTTCCAGACTTCCCCTTCAACACACGAGTTTAACTCTGTAAGTTGAATGCACACATTGAAGACCATTCTGTTAGGTATCTCCGTTTTGGTTTTAGAAGCAGACAGTTCTCCTTACAGCATATACTCCCATTCACTGAGAAATGTCCAAACGCAGCTCTTACCAGAAACGTGTTTCTAACTCCTGAATCTAAAGGGAGATTTAACTCACTTAGCTGAACAAACGCACAGCAGAGCAGATTGAAGGATACGTTTCTTCTGTGTTTTAGGCAGAGTTTTACTGCTATTTCGTTATATGCGGGAATAGTGCTGGAAATGCCTGGAAATGCCTGTTTTGAGATCTCTCCACAGAAAGCGTTTCCAGACTTCCCCTTCAACACACGAGTTTAACTCTGTAAGTTGAATGCACACATTGAAGACCGTTCTGTTAGGTAGCTCCGTTTTGGTTTTAGAAGCAGACAGTTCTCCTTACAGCATATACTCCCATTCACTGAGAAATGTCCAAACGCAGCTCTTACCAGAAACGTGTTTCTAACTCCTGAATCTAAAGGGAGATTTAACTCACTTAGCTGAACAAACGCACAGCAGAGCAGATTGAAGGATACGTTTCTTCTGTGTTTTAGGCAGAGTTTTACTGCTATTTCGTTATATGCGGGAATAGTGCTGGAAATGCCTGTTTTGAGATCTCTCCACAGAAAGCGTTTCCAGACTTCCCCTTCAACACACGAGTTTAACTCTGTAAGTTGAATGCACACATTGAAGACTGTTCTGTTAGGTAGCTCCGTTTTGGTTTTAGAAGCAGACAGTTCTCCTTACAGCATATACTCCCATTCACTGAGAAATGTCCAAACGCAGCTCTTACCAGAAACGTGTTTCTAACTCCTGAATCTAAAGGGAGATTTAACTCACTTAGCTGAACAAACGCACAGCAGAGCAGATTGAAGGATACGTTTCTTCTGTGTTTTAGGCAGAGTTTTACTGCTATTTCGTTATATGCGGGAATAGTGCTGGAAATGCCTGGAAATGCCTGTTTTGAGATCTCTCCACAGAAAGCGTTTCCAGACTTCCCCTTCAACACAAGAGTTTAACTCTGTAAGTTGAATGCACACATTGAAGACCGTTCTGTTAGGTAGCTCCGTTTTGGTTTTAGAAGCAGACAGTTCTCCTTACAGCATATATTCCCATTCACTGAGAAATGTCCAAACGCAGCTCTTACCAGAAACGTGTTTCTAACTCCTGAATCTAAAGGGAGATTTAACTCACTTAGCTGAACAAACGCACAGCAGAACAGATTGAAGGATACGTTTCTTCTGTGTTTTAGGCAGAGTTTTACTGCTATTTCGTTATATGCGGGAATAGTGCTGGAAATGCCTGTTTTGAGATCTCTCCACAGAAAGCGTTTCCAGACTTCCCCTTCAACACACGAGTTTAACTCTGTAAGTTGAATGCACACATTGAAGACCGTTCTGTTAGGTAGCTCCGTTTTGGTTTTAGAAGCAGACAGTTCTCCTTACAGCATATACTCCCATTCACTGAGAAATGTCCAAACGCAGCTCTTACCAGAAACGTGTTTCTAACTCCTGAATCTAAAGGGAGATTTAACTCACTTAGCTGAACAAACGCACAGCAGAGCAGATTGAAGGATACGTTTCTTCTGTGTTTTAGGCAGAGTTTTACTGCTATTTCGTTATATGCGTGAATAGTGCTGGAAATGCCTGGAAATGCCTGTTTTGAGATCTCTCCACAGAAAGCGTTTCCAGACTTCCCCTTCAACACACGAGTTTAACTCTGTAAATTGAATGCACACATTGAAGACCATTCTGTTAGGTAGCTCCGTTTTGGTTTTAGAAGCAGACAGTTCTCCTTACAGCATATACTCCCATTCACTGAGAAATGTCCAAACGCAGCTCTTACCAGAAACGTGTTTCTAACTCCTGAATCTAAAGGGAGATTTAACTCACTTAGCTGAACAAACGCACAGCAGAGCAGATTGAAGGATACGTTTCTTCTGTGTTTTAGGCAGAGTTTTACTGCTATTTCGTTATATGCGGGAATAGTGCTGGAAATGCCTGTTTTGAGATCTCTCCACAGAAAGCGTTTCCAGACTTCCCCTTCAACACACGAGTTTAACTCTGTAAGTTGAATGCACACATTGAAGACCGTTCTGTTAGGTAGCTCCGTTTTGGTTTTAGAAGCAGACAGTTCTCCTTACAGCATATACTCCCATTCACTGAGAAATGTCCAAACGCAGCTCTTACCAGAAACGTGTTTCTAACTCCTGAATCTAAAGGGAGATTTAACTCACTTAGCTGAACAAACGCACAGCAGAGCAGATTGAAGGATACGTTTCTTCTGTGTTTTAGGCAGAGTTTTACTGCTATTTCGTTATATGCGGGAATAGTGCTGGAAATGCCTGGAAATGCCTGTTTTGAGATCTCTCCACAGAAAGCGTTTCCAGACTTCCCCTTCAACACACGAGTTTAACTCTGTAAGTTGAATGCACACATTGAAGACCGTTCTGTTAGGTAGCTCCGTTTTGGTTTTAGAAGCAGACAGTTCTCCTTACAGCATATACTCCCATTCACTGAGAAATGTCCAAACGCAGCTCTTACCAGAAACGTGTTTCTAACTCCTGAATCTAAAGGGAGATTTAACTCACTTAGCTGAACAAACGCACAGCAGAGCAGATTGAAGGATACGTTTCTTCTGTGTTTTAGGCAGAGTTTTACTGCTATTTCGTTATATGCGGGAATAGTGCTGGAAATGCCTGGAAATGCCTGTTTTGAGATCTCTCCACAGAAAGCGTTTCCAGACTTCCCCTTCAACACACGAGTTTAACTCTGTAAGTTGAATGCACACATTGAAGACCGTTCTGTTAGGTAGCTCCGTTTTGGTTTTAGAAGCAGACAGTTCTCCTTACAGCATATACTCCCATTCACTGAGAAATGTCCAAACGCAGCTCTTACCAGAAACGTGTTTCTAACTCCTGAATCTAAAGGGAGATTTAACTCACTTAGCTGAACAAACGCACAGCAGAGCAGATTGAAGGATACGTTTCTTCTGTGTTTTAGGCAGAGTTTTACTGCTATTTCGTTATATGCGGGAATAGTGCTGGAAATGCCTGTTTTGAGATCTCTCCACAGAAAGCGTTTCCAGACTTCCCCTTCAACACACGAGTTTAACTCTGTAAGTTGAATGCACACATTGAAGACCGTTCTGTTAGGTAGCTCCGTTTTGGTTTTAGAAGCAGACAGTTCTCCTTACAGCATATACTCCCATTCACTGAGAAATGTCCAAACGCAGCTCTTACCAGAAACGTGTTTCTAACTCCTGAATCTAAAGGGAGATTTAACTCACTTAGCTGAACAAACGCACAGCAGAGCAGATTGAAGGATACGTTTCTTCTGTGTTTTAGGCAGAGTTTTACTGCTATTTCGTTATATGCGGGAATAGTGCTGGAAATGCCTGGAAATGCCTGTTTTGAGATCTCTCCACAGAAAGCGTTTCCAGACTTCCCCTTCAACACAAGAGTTTAACTCTGTAAGTTGAATGCACACATTGAAGACCGTTCTGTTAGGTAGCTCCGTTTTGGTTTTAGAAGCAGACAGTTCTCCTTACAGCATATACTCCCATTCACTGAGAAATGTCCAAACGCAGCTCTTACCAGAAACGTGTTTCTAACTCCTGAATCTAAAGGGAGATTTAACTCACTTAGCTGAACAAACGCACAGCAGAGCAGATTGAAGGATACGTTTCTTCTGTGTTTTAGGCAGAGTTTTACTGCTATGTCGTTATATGCGGGAATAGTGCTGGAAATGCCTGTTTTGAGATCTCTCCACAGAAAGCGTTTCCAGACTTCCCCTTCAACACACGAGTTTAACTCTGTAAGTTGAATGCACACATTGAAGACCGTTCTGTTAGGTAGCTCCGTTTTGGTTTTAGAAGCAGACAGTTCTCCTTACAGCATATACTCCCATTCACTGAGAAATGTCCAAACGCAGCTCTTACCAGAAACGTGTTTCTAACTCCTGAATCTAAAGGGAGATTTAACTCACTTAGCTGAACAAACGCACAGCAGAGCAGATTGAAGGATACGTTTCTTCTGTGTTTTAGGCAGAGTTTTACTGCTATTTCGTTATATGCGGGAATAGTGCTGGAAATGCCTGTTTTGAGATCTCTCCACAGAAAGCGTTTCCAGACTTCCCCTTCAACACACGAGTTTAACTCTGTAAGTTGAATGCACACATTGAAGACCGTTCTGTTAGGTAGCTCCGTTTTGGTTTTAGAAGCAGACAGTTCTCCTTACAGCATATACTCCCATTCACTGAGAAATGTCCAAACGCAGCTCTTACCAGAAACGTGTTTCTAACTCCTGAATCTAAAGGGAGATTTAACTCACTTAGCTGAACAAACGCACAGCAGAGCAGATTGAAGGATACGTTTCTTCTGTGTTTTAGGCAGAGTTTTACTGCTATTTCGTTATATGCGGGAATAGTGCTGGAAATGCCTGGAAATGCCTGTTTTGAGATCTCTCCACAGAAAGCGTTTCCAGACTTCCCCTTCAACACACGAGTTTAACTCTGTAAGTTGAATGCACACATTGAAGACCGTTCTGTTAGGTAGCTCCGTTTTGGTTTTAGAAGCAGACAGTTCTCCTTACAGCATATACTCCCATTCACTGAGAAATGTCCAAACGCAGCTCTTACCAGAAACGTGTTTCTAACTCCTGAATCTAAAGGGAGATTTAACTCACTTAGCTGAACAAACGCACAGCAGAGCAGATTGAAGGATACGTTTCTTCTGTGTTTTAGGCAGAGTTTTACTGCTATTTCGTTATATGCGGGAATAGTGCTGGAAATGCCTGTTTTGAGATCTCTCCACAGAAAGCGTTTCCAGACTTCCCCTTCAACACACGAGTTTAACTCTGTAAGTTGAATGCACATATTGAAGACCGTTCTGTTAGGTAGCTCCGTTTTGGTTTTAGAAGCAGACAGTTCTCCTTACAGCATATACTCCCATTCACTGAGAAATGTCCAAACGCAGCTCTTACCAGAAACGTGTTTCTAACTCCTGAATCTAAAGGGAGATTTAACTCACTTAGCTGAACAAACGCACAGCAGAGCAGATTGAAGGATACGTTTCTTCTGTGTTTTAGGCAGAGTTTTACTGCTATTTCGTTATATGCGGGAATAGTGCTGGAAATGCCTGTTTTGAGATCTCTCCACAGAAAGCGTTTCCAGACTTCCCCTTCAACACACGAGTTTAACTCTGTAAGTTGAATGCACACATTGAAGACCATTCTGTTAGGTAGCTCCGTTTTGGTTTTAGAAGCAGACAGTTCTCCTTACAGCATATACTCCCATTCACTGAGAAATGTCCAAACGCAGCTCTTACCAGAAACGTGTTTCTAACTCCTGAATCTAAAGGGAGATTTAACTCACTTAGCTGAACAAACGCACAGCAGAGCAGATTGAAGGATACGTTTCTTCTGTGTTTTAGGCAGAGTTTTACTGCTATTTCGTTATATGCGGGAATAGTGCTGGAAATGCCTGGAAATGCCTGTTTTGAGATCTCTCCACAGAAAGCGTTTCCAGACTTCCCCTTCAACACACGAGTTTAACTCTGTAAGTTGAATGCACACATTGAAGACCGTTCTGTTAGGTAGCTCCGTTTTGGTTTTAGAAGCAGACAGTTCTCCTTACAGCATATACTCCCATTCACTGAGAAATGTCCAAACGCAGCTCTTACCAGAAACGTGTTTCTAACTCCTGAATCTAAAGGGAGATTTAACTCACTTAGCTGAACAAACGCACAGCAGAGCAGATTGAAGGATACGTTTCTTCTGTGTTTTAGGCAGAGTTTTACTGCTATTTCGTTATATGCGGGAATAGTGCTGGAAATGCCTGTTTTGAGATCTCTCCACAGAAAGCGTTTCCAGACTTCCCCTTCAACACACGAGTTTAACTCTGTAAGTTGAATGCACACATTGAAGACCGTTCTGTTAGGTAGCTCCGTTTTGGTTTTAGAAGCAGACAGTTCTCCTTACAGCATATACTCCCATTCACTGAGAAATGTCCAAACGCAGTTCTTACCAGAAACGTGTTTCTAACTCCTGAATCTAAAGGGAGATTTAACTCACTTAGCTGAACAAACGCACAGCAGAGCAGATTGAAGGATACGTTTCTTCTGTGTTTTAGGCAGAGTTTTACTGCTATTTCGTTATATGCGGGAATAGTGCTGGAAATGCCTGGAAATGCCTGTTTTGAGATCTCTCCACAGAAAGCGTTTCCAGACTTCCCCTTCAACACACGAGTTTAACTCTGTAAGTTGAATGCACACATTGAAGACCGTTCTGTTAGGTAGCTCCGTTTTGGTTTTAGAAGCAGACAGTTCTCCTTACAGCATATACTCCCTTTCACTGAGAAATGTCCAAACGCAGCTCTTACCAGAAACGTGTTTCTAACTCCTGAATCTAAAGGGAGATTTAACTCACTTAGCTGAACAAACGCACAGCAGAGCAGATTGAAGGATACGTTTCTTCTGTGTTTTAGGCAGAGTTTTACTGCTATTTCGTTATATGCCGGAATAGTGCTGGAAATGCCTGTTTTGAGATCTCTCCACAGAAAGCGTTTCCAGACTTCCCCTTCAACACACGAGTTTAACTCTGTAAGTTGAATGCACACATTGAAGACCGTTCTGTTAGGTAGCTCCGTTTTGGTTTTAGAAGCAGACAGTTCTCCTTACAGCATATACTCCCATTCACTGAGAAATGTCCAAACGCAGCTCTTACCAGAAACGTGTTTCTAACTCCTGAATCTAAAGGGAGATTTAACTCACTTAGCTGAACAAACGCACAGCAGAGCAGATTGAAGGATACGTTTCTTCTGTGTTTTAGGCAGAGTTTTACTGCTATTTCGTTATATGCGGGAATAGTGCTGGAAATGCCTGTTTTGAGATCTCTCCACAGAAAGCGTTTCCAGACTTCCCCTTCAACACACGAGTTTAACTCTGTAAGTTGAATGCACACATTGAAGACCGTTCTGTTAGGTAGCTCCGTTTTGGTTTTAGAAGCAGACAGTTCTCCTTACAGCATATACTCCCATTCACTGAGAAATGTCCAAACGCAGCTCTTACCAGAAACGTGTTTCTAACTCCTGAATCTAAAGGGAGATTTAACTCACTTAGCTGAACAAACGCACAGCAGAGCAGATTGAAGGATACGTTTCTTCTGTGTTTTAGGCAGAGTTTTACTGCTATTTCGTTATATGCGGGAATAGTGCTGGAAATGCCTGGAAATGCCTGTTTTGAGATCTCCCCACAGAAAGCGTTTCCAGACTTCCCCTTCAACACACGAGTTTAACTCTGTAAGTTGAATGCACACATTGAAGACCGTTCTGTTAGGTAGCTCCGTTTTGGTTTTAGAAGCAGACAGTTCTCCTTACAGCATATACTCCCATTCACTGAGAAATGTCCAAACGCAGCTCTTACCAGAAACGTGTTTCTAACTCCTGAATCTAAAGGGAGATTTAACTCACTTAGCTGAACAAACGCACAGCAGAGCAGATTGAAGGATACGTTTCTTCTGTGTTTTAGGCAGAGTTTTACTGCTATTTCGTTATATGCGGGAATAGTGCTGGAAATGCCTGTTTTGAGATCTCTCCACAGAAAGCGTTTCCAGACTTCCCCTTCAACACACGAGTTTAACTCTGTAAGTTGAATGCACACATTGAAGACCATTCTGTTAGGTAGCTCCGTTTTGGTTTTAGAAGCAGACAGTTCTCCTTACAGCATATACTCCCATTCACTGAGAAATGTCCAAACGCAGCTCTTACCAGAAACGTGTTTCTAACTCCTGAATCTAAAGGGAGATTTAACTCACTTAGCTGAACAAACGCACAGCAGAGCAGATTGAAGGATACGTTTCTTCTGTGTTTTAGGCAGAGTTTTACTGCTATTTCGTTATATGCGGGAATAGTGCTGGAAATGCCTGGAAATGCCTGTTTTGAGATCTCTCCACAGAAAGCGTTTCCAGACTTCCCCTTCAACACACGAGTTTAACTCTGTAAGTTGAATGCACACATTGAAGACCGTTCTGTTAGGTAGCTCCGTTTTGGTTTTAGAAGCAGACAGTTCTCCTTACAGCATATACTCCCATTCACTGAGAAATGTCCAAACGCAGCTCTTACCAGAAACGTGTTTCTAACTCCTGAATCTAAAGGGAGATTTAACTCACTTAGCTGAACAAACGCACAGCAGAGCAGATTGAAGGATACGTTTCTTCTGTGTTTTAGGCAGAGTTTTACTGCTATTTCGTTATATGCGGGAATAGTGCTGGAAATGCCTGTTTTGAGATCTCTCCACAGAAAGCGTTTCCAGACTTCCCCTTCAACACACGAGTTTAACTCTGTAAGTTGAATGCACACATTGAAGACCATTCTGTTAGGTATCTCCGTTTTGGTTTTAGAAGCAGACAGTTCTCCTTACAGCATATACTCCCATTCACTGAGAAATGTCCAAACGCAGCTCTTACCAGAAACGTGTTTCTAACTCCTGAATCTAAAGGGAGATTTAACTCACTTAGCTGAACAAACGCACAGCAGAGCAGATTGAAGGATACGTTTCTTCTGTGTTTTAGGCAGAGTTTTACTGCTATTTCGTTATATGCGGGAATAGTGCTGGAAATGCCTGGAAATGCCTGTTTTGAGATCTCTCCACAGAAAGCGTTTCCAGACTTCCCCTTCAACACACGAGTTTAACTCTGTAAGTTGAATGCACACATTGAAGACCGTTCTGTTAGGTAGCTCCGTTTTGGTTTTAGAAGCAGACAGTTCTCCTTACAGCATATACTCCCATTCACTGAGAAATGTCCAAACGCAGCTCTTACCAGAAACGTGTTTCTAACTCCTGAATCTAAAGGGAGATTTAACTCACTTAGCTGAACAAACGCACAGCAGAGCAGATTGAAGGATACGTTTCTTCTGTGTTTTAGGCAGAGTTTTACTGCTATTTCGTTATATGCGGGAATAGTGCTGGAAATGCCTGTTTTGAGATCTCTCCACAGAAAGCGTTTCCAGACTTCCCCTTCAACACACGAGTTTAACTCTGTAAGTTGAATGCACACATTGAAGACCGTTCTGTTAGGTAGCTCCGTTTTGGTTTTAGAAGCAGACAGTTCTCCTTACAGCATATACTCCCATTCACTGAGAAATGTCCAAACGCAGCTCTTACCAGAAACGTGTTTCTAACTCCTGAATCTAAAGGGAGATTTAACTCACTTAGCTGAACAAACGCACAGCAGAGCAGATTGAAGGATACGTTTCTTCTGTGTTTTAGGCAGAGTTTTACTGCTATTTCGTTATATGCGGGAATAGTGCTGGAAATGCCTGTTTTGAGATCTCTCCACAGAAAGCGTTTCCAGACTTCCCCTTCAACACACGAGTTTAACTCTGTAAGTTGAATGCACACATTGAAGACCATTCTGTTAGGTAGCTCCGTTTTGGTTTTAGAAGCAGACAGTTCTCCTTACAGCATATACTCCCATTCACTGAGAAATGTCCAAACGCAGCTCTTACCAGAAACGTGTTTCTAACTCCTGAATCTAAAGGGAGATTTAACTCACTTAGCTGAACAAACGCACAGCAGAGCAGATTGAAGGATACGTTTCTTCTGTGTTTTAGGCAGAGTTTTACTGCTATTTCGTTATATGCGGGAATAGTGCTGGAAATGCCTGGAAATGCCTGTTTTGAGATCTCTCCACAGAAAGCGTTTCCAGACTTCCCCTTCAACACACGAGTTTAACTCTGTAAGTTGAATGCACACATTGAAGACCGTTCTGTTAGGTAGCTCCGTTTTGGTTTTAGAAGCAGACAGTTCTCCTTACAGCATATACTCCCATTCACTGAGAAATGTCCAAACGCAGCTCTTACCAGAAACGTGTTTCTAACTCCTGAATCTAAAGGGAGATTTAACTCACTTAGCTGAACAAACGCACAGCAGAGCAGATTGAAGGATACGTTTCTTCTGTGTTTTAGGCAGAGTTTTACTGCTATTTCGTTATATGCGGGAATAGTGCTGGAAATGCCTGTTTTGAGATCTCTCCACAGAAAGCGTTTCCAGACTTCCCCTTCAACACACGAGTTTAACTCTGTAAGTTGAATGCACACATTGAAGACCGTTCTGTTAGGTAGCTCCGTTTTGGTTTTAGAAGCAGACAGTTCTCCTTACAGCATATACTCCCATTCACTGAGAAATGTCCAAACGCAGTTCTTACCAGAAACGTGTTTCTAACTCCTGAATCTAAAGGGAGATTTAACTCACTTAGCTGAACAAACGCACAGCAGAGCAGATTGAAGGATACGTTTCTTCTGTGTTTTAGGCAGAGTTTTACTGCTATTTCGTTATATGCGGGAATAGTGCTGGAAATGCCTGGAAATGCCTGTTTTGAGATCTCTCCACAGAAAGCGTTTCCAGACTTCCCCTTCAACACACGAGTTTAACTCTGTAAGTTGAATGCACACATTGAAGACCGTTCTGTTAGGTAGCTCCGTTTTGGTTTTAGAAGCAGACAGTTCTCCTTACAGCATATACTCCCTTTCACTGAGAAATGTCCAAACGCAGCTCTTACCAGAAACGTGTTTCTAACTCCTGAATCTAAAGGGAGATTTAACTCACTTAGCTGAACAAACGCACAGCAGAGCAGATTGAAGGATACGTTTCTTCTGTGTTTTAGGCAGAGTTTTACTGCTATTTCGTTATATGCCGGAATAGTGCTGGAAATGCCTGTTTTGAGATCTCTCCACAGAAAGCGTTTCCAGACTTCCCCTTCAACACACGAGTTTAACTCTGTAAGTTGAATGCACACATTGAAGACCGTTCTGTTAGGTAGCTCCGTTTTGGTTTTAGAAGCAGACAGTTCTCCTTACAGCATATACTCCCATTCACTGAGAAATGTCCAAACGCAGCTCTTACCAGAAACGTGTTTCTAACTCCTGAATCTAAAGGGAGATTTAACTCACTTAGCTGAACAAACGCACAGCAGAGCAGATTGAAGGATACGTTTCTTCTGTGTTTTAGGCAGAGTTTTACTGCTATTTCGTTATATGCGGGAATAGTGCTGGAAATGCCTGGAAATGCCTGTTTTGAGATCTCCCCACAGAAAGCGTTTCCAGACTTCCCCTTCAACACACGAGTTTAACTCTGTAAGTTGAATGCACACATTGAAGACCGTTCTGTTAGGTAGCTCCGTTTTGGTTTTAGAAGCAGACAGTTCTCCTTACAGCATATACTCCCATTCACTGAGAAATGTCCAAACGCAGCTCTTACCAGAAACGTGTTTCTAACTCCTGAATCTAAAGGGAGATTTAACTCACTTAGCTGAACAAACGCACAGCAGAGCAGATTGAAGGATACGTTTCTTCTGTGTTTTAGGCAGAGTTTTACTGCTATTTCGTTATATGCGGGAATAGTGCTGGAAATGCCTGTTTTGAGATCTCTCCACAGAAAGCGTTTCCAGACTTCCCCTTCAACACACGAGTTTAACTCTGTAAGTTGAATGCACACATTGAAGACCGTTCTGTTAGGTAGCTCCGTTTTGGTTTTAGAAGCAGACAGTTCTCCTTACAGCATATACTCCCATTCACTGAGAAATGTCCAAACGCAGCTCTTACCAGAAACGTGTTTCTAACTCCTGAATCTAAAGGGAGATTTAACTCACTTAGCTGAACAAACGCACAGCAGAGCAGATTGAAGGATACGTTTCTTCTGTGTTTTAGGCAGAGTTTTACTGCTATTTCGTTATATGCGGGAATAGTGCTGGAAATGCCTGGAAATGCCTGTTTTGAGATCTCTCCACAGAAAGCGTTTCCAGACTTCCCCTTCAACACACGAGTTTAACTCTGTAAGTTGAATGCACACATTGAAGACCGTTCTGTTAGGTAGCTCCGTTTTGGTTTTAGAAGCAGACAGTTCTCCTTACAGCATATACTCCCATTCACTGAGAAATGTCCAAACGCAGCTCTTACCAGAAACGTGTTTCTAACTCCTGAATCTAAAGGGAGATTTAACTCACTTAGCTGAACAAACGCACAGCAGAGCAGATTGAAGGATACGTTTCTTCTGTGTTTTAGGCAGAGTTTTACTGCTATTTCGTTATATGCGGGAATAGTGCTGGAAATGCCTGTTTTGAGATCTCTCCACAGAAAGCGTTTCCAGACTTCCCCTTCAACACACGAGTTTAACTCTGTAAGTTGAATGCACACATTGAAGACCATTCTGTTAGGTATCTCCGTTTTGGTTTTAGAAGCAGACAGTTCTCCTTACAGCATATACTCCCATTCACTGAGAAATGTCCAAACGCAGCTCTTACCAGAAACGTGTTTCTAACTCCTGAATCTAAAGGGAGATTTAACTCACTTAGCTGAACAAACGCACAGCAGAGCAGATTGAAGGATACGTTTCTTCTGTGTTTTAGGCAGAGTTTTACTGCTATTTCGTTATATGCGGGAATAGTGCTGGAAATGCCTGGAAATGCCTGTTTTGAGATCTCTCCACAGAAAGCGTTTCCAGACTTCCCCTTCAACACACGAGTTTAACTCTGTAAGTTGAATGCACACATTGAAGACCGTTCTGTTAGGTAGCTCCGTTTTGGTTTTAGAAGCAGACAGTTCTCCTTACAGCATATACTCCCATTCACTGAGAAATGTCCAAACGCAGCTCTTACCAGAAACGTGTTTCTAACTCCTGAATCTAAAGGGAGATTTAACTCACTTAGCTGAACAAACGCACAGCAGAGCAGATTGAAGGATACGTTTCTTCTGTGTTTTAGGCAGAGTTTTACTGCTATTTCGTTATATGCGGGAATAGTGCTGGAAATGCCTGTTTTGAGATCTCTCCACAGAAAGCGTTTCCAGACTTCCCCTTCAACACACGAGTTTAACTCTGTAAGTTGAATGCACACATTGAAGACCGTTCTGTTAGGTAGCTCCGTTTTGGTTTTAGAAGCAGACAGTTCTCCTTACAGCATATACTCCCATTCACTGAGAAATGTCCAAACGCAGCTCTTACCAGAAACGTGTTTCTAACTCCTGAATCTAAAGGGAGATTTAACTCACTTAGCTGAACAAACGCACAGCAGAGCAGATTGAAGGATACGTTTCTTCTGTGTTTTAGGCAGGGTTTTACTGCTATTTCGTTATATGCGGGAATAGTGCTGGAAATGCCTGGAAATGCCTGTTTTGAGATCTCTCCACAGAAAGCGTTTCCAGACTTCCCCTTCAACACACGAGTTTAACTCTGTAAGTTGAATGCACACATTGAAGACCGTTCTGTTAGGTAGCTCCGTTTTGGTTTTAGAAGCAGACAGTTCTCCTTACAGCATATACTCCCTTTCACTGAGAAATGTCCAAACGCAGCTCTTACCAGAAACGTGTTTCTAACTCCTGAATCTAAAGGGAGATTTAACTCACTTAGCTGAACAAACGCACAGCAGAGCAGATTGAAGGATACGTTTCTTCTGTGTTTTAGGCAGAGTTTTACTGCTATTTCGTTATATGCCGGAATAGTGCTGGAAATGCCTGGAAATGCCTGTTTTGAGATCTCTCCACAGAAAGCGTTTCCAGACTTCCCCTTCAACACACGAGTTTAACTCTGTAAGTTGAATGCACACATTGAAGACCGTTCTGTTAGGTAGCTCCGTTTTGGTTTTAGAAGCAGACAGTTCTCCTTACAGCATATACTCCCATTCACTGAGAAATGTCCAAACGCAGCTCTTACCAGAAACGTGTTTCTAACTCCTGAATCTAAAGGGAGATTTAACTCACTTAGCTGAACAAACGCACAGCAGAGCAGATTGAAGGATACGTTTCTTCTGTGTTTTAGGCAGAGTTTTACTGCTATTTCGTTATATGCGGGAATAGTGCTGGAAATGCCTGGAAATGCCTGTTTTGAGATCTCTCCACAGAAAGCGTTTCCAGACTTCCCCTTCAACACACGAGTTTAACTCTGTAAGTTGAATGCACACATTGAAGACCGTTCTGTTAGGTAGCTCCGTTTTGGTTTTAGAAGCAGACAGTTCTCCTTACAGCATATACTCCCATTCACTGAGAAATGTCCAAACGCAGCTCTTACCAGAAACGTGTTTCTAACTCCTGAATCTAAAGGGAGATTTAACTCACTTAGCTGAACAAACGCACAGCAGAGCAGATTGAAGGATACGTTTCTTCTGTGTTTTAGGCAGAGTTTTACTGCTATTTCGTTATATGCGGGAATAGTGCTGGAAATGCCTGTTTTGAGATCTCTCCACAGAAAGCGTTTCCAGACTTCCCCTTCAACACACGAGTTTAACTCTGTAAGTTGAATGCACACATTGAAGACCATTCTGTTAGGTAGCTCCGTTTTGGTTTTAGAAGCAGACAGTTCTCCTTACAGCATATACTCCCATTCACTGAGAAATGTCCAAACGCAGCTCTTACCAGAAACGTGTTTCTAACTCCTGAATCTAAAGGGAGATTTAACTCACTTAGCTGAACAAACGCACAGCAGAGCAGATTGAAGGATACGTTTCTTCTGTGTTTTAGGCAGAGTTTTACTGCTATTTCGTTATATGCGGGAATAGTGCTGGAAATGCCTGGAAATGCCTGTTTTGAGATCTCTCCACAGAAAGCGTTTCCAGACTTCCCCTTCAACACACGAGTTTAACTCTGTAAGTTGAATGCACACATTGAAGACCGTTCTGTTAGGTAGCTCCGTTTTGGTTTTAGAAGCAGACAGTTCTCCTTACAGCATATACTCCCATTCACTGAGAAATGTCCAAACGCAGCTCTTACCAGAAACGTGTTTCTAACTCCTGAATCTAAAGGGAGATTTAACTCACTTAGCTGAACAAACGCACAGCAGAGCAGATTGAAGGATACGTTTCTTCTGTGTTTTAGGCAGAGTTTTACTGCTATTTCGTTATATGCGGGAATAGTGCTGGAAATGCCTGTTTTGAGATCTCTCCACAGAAAGCGTTTCCAGACTTCCCCTTCAACACACGAGTTTAACTCTGTAAGTTGAATGCACACATTGAAGACCGTTCTGTTAGGTAGCTCCGTTTTGGTTTTAGAAGCAGACAGTTCTCCTTACAGCATATACTCCCATTCACTGAGAAATGTCCAAACGCAGTTCTTACCAGAAACGTGTTTCTAACTCCTGAATCTAAAGGGAGATTTAACTCACTTAGCTGAACAAACGCACAGCAGAGCAGATTGAAGGATACGTTTCTTCTGTGTTTTAGGCAGAGTTTTACTGCTATTTCGTTATATGCGGGAATAGTGCTGGAAATGCCTGGAAATGCCTGTTTTGAGATCTCTCCACAGAAAGCGTTTCCAGACTTCCCCTTCAACACACGAGTTTAACTCTGTAAGTTGAATGCACACATTGAAGACCGTTCTGTTAGGTAGCTCCGTTTTGGTTTTAGAAGCAGACAGTTCTCCTTACAGCATATACTCCCTTTCACTGAGAAATGTCCAAACGCAGCTCTTACCAGAAACGTGTTTCTAACTCCTGAATCTAAAGGGAGATTTAACTCACTTAGCTGAACAAACGCACAGCAGAGCAGATTGAAGGATACGTTTCTTCTGTGTTTTAGGCAGAGTTTTACTGCTATTTCGTTATATGCCGGAATAGTGCTGGAAATGCCTGTTTTGAGATCTCTCCACAGAAAGCGTTTCCAGACTTCCCCTTCAACACACGAGTTTAACTCTGTAAGTTGAATGCACACATTGAAGACCGTTCTGTTAGGTAGCTCCGTTTTGGTTTTAGAAGCAGACAGTTCTCCTTACAGCATATACTCCCATTCACTGAGAAATGTCCAAACGCAGCTCTTACCAGAAACGTGTTTCTAACTCCTGAATCTAAAGGGAGATTTAACTCACTTAGCTGAACAAACGCACAGCAGAGCAGATTGAAGGATACGTTTCTTCTGTGTTTTAGGCAGAGTTTTACTGCTATTTCGTTATATGCGGGAATAGTGCTGGAAATGCCTGGAAATGCCTGTTTTGAGATCTCCCCACAGAAAGCGTTTCCAGACTTCCCCTTCAACACACGAGTTTAACTCTGTAAGTTGAATGCACACATTGAAGACCGTTCTGTTAGGTAGCTCCGTTTTGGTTTTAGAAGCAGACAGTTCTCCTTACAGCATATACTCCCATTCACTGAGAAATGTCCAAACGCAGCTCTTACCAGAAACGTGTTTCTAACTCCTGAATCTAAAGGGAGATTTAACTCACTTAGCTGAACAAACGCACAGCAGAGCAGATTGAAGGATACGTTTCTTCTGTGTTTTAGGCAGAGTTTTACTGCTATTTCGTTATATGCGGGAATAGTGCTGGAAATGCCTGTTTTGAGATCTCTCCACAGAAAGCGTTTCCAGACTTCCCCTTCAACACACGAGTTTAACTCTGTAAGTTGAATGCACACATTGAAGACCGTTCTGTTAGGTAGCTCCGTTTTGGTTTTAGAAGCAGACAGTTCTCCTTACAGCATATACTCCCATTCACTGAGAAATGTCCAAACGCAGCTCTTACCAGAAACGTGTTTCTAACTCCTGAATCTAAAGGGAGATTTAACTCACTTAGCTGAACAAACGCACAGCAGAGCAGATTGAAGGATACGTTTCTTCTGTGTTTTAGGCAGAGTTTTACTGCTATTTCGTTATATGCGGGAATAGTGCTGGAAATGCCTGGAAATGCCTGTTTTGAGATCTCTCCACAGAAAGCGTTTCCAGACTTCCCCTTCAACACACGAGTTTAACTCTGTAAGTTGAATGCACACATTGAAGACCGTTCTGTTAGGTAGCTCCGTTTTGGTTTTAGAAGCAGACAGTTCTCCTTACAGCATATACTCCCATTCACTGAGAAATGTCCAAACGCAGCTCTTACCAGAAACGTGTTTCTAACTCCTGAATCTAAAGGGAGATTTAACTCACTTAGCTGAACAAACGCACAGCAGAGCAGATTGAAGGATACGTTTCTTCTGTGTTTTAGGCAGAGTTTTACTGCTATTTCGTTATATGCGGGAATAGTGCTGGAAATGCCTGTTTTGAGATCTCTCCACAGAAAGCGTTTCCAGACTTCCCCTTCAACACACGAGTTTAACTCTGTAAGTTGAATGCACACATTGAAGACCATTCTGTTAGGTATCTCCGTTTTGGTTTTAGAAGCAGACAGTTCTCCTTACAGCATATACTCCCATTCACTGAGAAATGTCCAAACGCAGCTCTTACCAGAAACGTGTTTCTAACTCCTGAATCTAAAGGGAGATTTAACTCACTTAGCTGAACAAACGCACAGCAGAGCAGATTGAAGGATACGTTTCTTCTGTGTTTTAGGCAGAGTTTTACTGCTATTTCGTTATATGCGGGAATAGTGCTGGAAATGCCTGGAAATGCCTGTTTTGAGATCTCTCCACAGAAAGCGTTTCCAGACTTCCCCTTCAACACACGAGTTTAACTCTGTAAGTTGAATGCACACATTGAAGACCGTTCTGTTAGGTAGCTCCGTTTTGGTTTTAGAAGCAGACAGTTCTCCTTACAGCATATACTCCCATTCACTGAGAAATGTCCAAACGCAGCTCTTACCAGAAACGTGTTTCTAACTCCTGAATCTAAAGGGAGATTTAACTCACTTAGCTGAACAAACGCACAGCAGAGCAGATTGAAGGATACGTTTCTTCTGTGTTTTAGGCAGAGTTTTACTGCTATTTCGTTATATGCGGGAATAGTGCTGGAAATGCCTGTTTTGAGATCTCTCCACAGAAAGCGTTTCCAGACTTCCCCTTCAACACACGAGTTTAACTCTGTAAGTTGAATGCACACATTGAAGACCGTTCTGTTAGGTAGCTCCGTTTTGGTTTTAGAAGCAGACAGTTCTCCTTACAGCATATACTCCCATTCACTGAGAAATGTCCAAACGCAGCTCTTACCAGAAACGTGTTTCTAACTCCTGAATCTAAAGGGAGATTTAACTCACTTAGCTGAACAAACGCACAGCAGAGCAGATTGAAGGATACGTTTCTTCTGTGTTTTAGGCAGGGTTTTACTGCTATTTCGTTATATGCGGGAATAGTGCTGGAAATGCCTGGAAATGCCTGTTTTGAGATCTCTCCACAGAAAGCGTTTCCAGACTTCCCCTTCAACACACGAGTTTAACTCTGTAAGTTGAATGCACACATTGAAGACCGTTCTGTTAGGTAGCTCCGTTTTGGTTTTAGAAGCAGACAGTTCTCCTTACAGCATATACTCCCTTTCACTGAGAAATGTCCAAACGCAGCTCTTACCAGAAACGTGTTTCTAACTCCTGAATCTAAAGGGAGATTTAACTCACTTAGCTGAACAAACGCACAGCAGAGCAGATTGAAGGATACGTTTCTTCTGTGTTTTAGGCAGAGTTTTACTGCTATTTCGTTATATGCCGGAATAGTGCTGGAAATGCCTGGAAATGCCTGTTTTGAGATCTCTCCACAGAAAGCGTTTCCAGACTTCCCCTTCAACACACGAGTTTAACTCTGTAAGTTGAATGCACACATTGAAGACCGTTCTGTTAGGTAGCTCCGTTTTGGTTTTAGAAGCAGACAGTTCTCCTTACAGCATATACTCCCATTCACTGAGAAATGTCCAAACGCAGCTCTTACCAGAAACGTGTTTCTAACTCCTGAATCTAAAGGGAGATTTAACTCACTTAGCTGAACAAACGCACAGCAGAGCAGATTGAAGGATACGTTTCTTCTGTGTTTTAGGCAGAGTTTTACTGCTATTTCGTTATATGCGGGAATAGTGCTGGAAATGCCTGGAAATGCCTGTTTTGAGATCTCTCCACAGAAAGCGTTTCCAGACTTCCCCTTCAACACACGAGTTTAACTCTGTAAGTTGAATGCACACATTGAAGACCGTTCTGTTAGGTAGCTCCGTTTTGGTTTTAGAAGCAGACAGTTCTCCTTACAGCATATACTCCCATTCACTGAGAAATGTCCAAACGCAGCTCTTACCAGAAACGTGTTTCTAACTCCTGAATCTAAAGGGAGATTTAACTCACTTAGCTGAACAAACGCACAGCAGAGCAGATTGAAGGATACGTTTCTTCTGTGTTTTAGGCAGAGTTTTACTGCTATTTCGTTATATGCGGGAATAGTGCTGGAAATGCCTGTTTTGAGATCTCTCCACAGAAAGCGTTTCCAGACTTCCCCTTCAACACACGAGTTTAACTCTGTAAGTTGAATGCACACATTGAAGACCATTCTGTTAGGTATCTCCGTTTTGGTTTTAGAAGCAGACAGTTCTCCTTACAGCATATACTCCCATTCACTGAGAAATGTCCAAACGCAGCTCTTACCAGAAACGTGTTTCTAACTCCTGAATCTAAAGGGAGATTTAACTCACTTAGCTGAACAAACGCACAGCAGAGCAGATTGAAGGATACGTTTCTTCTGTGTTTTAGGCAGAGTTTTACTGCTATTTCGTTATATGCGGGAATAGTGCTGGAAATGCCTGGAAATGCCTGTTTTGAGATCTCTCCACAGAAAGCGTTTCCAGACTTCCCCTTCAACACACGAGTTTAACTCTGTAAGTTGAATGCACACATTGAAGACCGTTCTGTTAGGTAGCTCCGTTTTGGTTTTAGAAGCAGACAGTTCTCCTTACAGCATATACTCCCATTCACTGAGAAATGTCCAAACGCAGCTCTTACCAGAAACGTGTTTCTAACTCCTGAATCTAAAGGGAGATTTAACTCACTTAGCTGAACAAACGCACAGCAGAGCAGATTGAAGGATACGTTTCTTCTGTGTTTTAGGCAGAGTTTTACTGCTATTTCGTTATATGCGGGAATAGTGCTGGAAATGCCTGTTTTGAGATCTCTCCACAGAAAGCGTTTCCAGACTTCCCCTTCAACACACGAGTTTAACTCTGTAAGTTGAATGCACACATTGAAGACCGTTCTGTTAGGTAGCTCCGTTTTGGTTTTAGAAGCAGACAGTTCTCCTTACAGCATATACTCCCATTCACTGAGAAATGTCCAAACGCAGCTCTTACCAGAAACGTGTTTCTAACTCCTGAATCTAAAGGGAGATTTAACTCACTTAGCTGAACAAACGCACAGCAGAGCAGATTGAAGGATACGTTTCTTCTGTGTTTTAGGCAGGGTTTTACTGCTATTTCGTTATATGCGGGAATAGTGCTGGAAATGCCTGGAAATGCCTGTTTTGAGATCTCTCCACAGAAAGCGTTTCCAGACTTCCCCTTCAACACACGAGTTTAACTCTGTAAGTTGAATGCACACATTGAAGACCGTTCTGTTAGGTAGCTCCGTTTTGGTTTTAGAAGCAGACAGTTCTCCTTACAGCATATACTCCCTTTCACTGAGAAATGTCCAAACGCAGCTCTTACCAGAAACGTGTTTCTAACTCCTGAATCTAAAGGGAGATTTAACTCACTTAGCTGAACAAACGCACAGCAGAGCAGATTGAAGGATACGTTTCTTCTGTGTTTTAGGCAGAGTTTTACTGCTATTTCGTTATATGCCGGAATAGTGCTGGAAATGCCTGGAAATGCCTGTTTTGAGATCTCTCCACAGAAAGCGTTTCCAGACTTCCCCTTCAACACACGAGTTTAACTCTGTAAGTTGAATGCACACATTGAAGACCGTTCTGTTAGGTAGCTCCGTTTTGGTTTTAGAAGCAGACAGTTCTCCTTACAGCATATACTCCCATTCACTGAGAAATGTCCAAACGCAGCTCTTACCAGAAACGTGTTTCTAACTCCTGAATCTAAAGGGAGATTTAACTCACTTAGCTGAACAAACGCACAGCAGAGCAGATTGAAGGATACGTTTCTTCTGTGTTTTAGGCAGAGTTTTACTGCTATTTCGTTATATGCGGGAATAGTGCTGGAAATGCCTGGAAATGCCTGTTTTGAGATCTCTCCACAGAAAGCGTTTCCAGACTTCCCCTTCAACACACGAGTTTAACTCTGTAAGTTGAATGCACACATTGAAGACCGTTCTGTTAGGTAGCTCCGTTTTGGTTTTAGAAGCAGACAGTTCTCCTTACAGCATATACTCCCTTTCACTGAGAAATGTCCAAACGCAGCTCTTACCAGAAACGTGTTTCTAACTCCTGAATCTAAAGGGAGATTTAACTCACTTAGCTGAACAAACGCACAGCAGAGCAGATTGAAGGATACGTTTCTTCTGTGTTTTAGGCAGAGTTTTACTGCTATTTCGTTATATGCCGGAATAGTGCTGGAAATGCCTGGAAATGCCTGTTTTGAGATCTCTCCACAGAAAGCGTTTCCAGACTTCCCCTTCAACACACGAGTTTAACTCTGTAAGTTGAATGCACACATTGAAGACCGTTCTGTTAGGTAGCTCCGTTTTGGTTTTAGAAGCAGACAGTTCTCCTTACAGCATATACTCCCATTCACTGAGAAATGTCCAAACGCAGCTCTTACCAGAAACGTGTTTCTAACTCCTGAATCTAAAGGGAGATTTAACTCACTTAGCTGAACAAACGCACAGCAGAGCAGATTGAAGGATACGTTTCTTCTGTGTTTTAGGCAGAGTTTTACTGCTATTTCGTTATATGCGGGAATAGTGCTGGAAATGCCTGTTTTGAGATCTCTCCACAGAAAGCGTTTCCAGACTTCCCCTTCAACACACGAGTTTAACTCTGTAAGTTGAATGCACACATTGAAGACCGTTCTGTTAGGTAGCTCCGTTTTGGTTTTAGAAGCAGACAGTTCTCCTTACAGCATATACTCCCATTCACTGAGAAATGTCCAAACGCAGCTCTTACCAGAAACGTGTTTCTAACTCCTGAATCTAAAGGGAGATTTAACTCACTTAGCTGAACAAACGCACAGCAGAGCAGATTGAAGGATACGTTTCTTCTGTGTTTTAGGCAGAGTTTTACTGCTATTTCGTTATATGCGGGAATAGTGCTGGAAATGCCTGGAAATGCCTGTTTTGAGATCTCCCCACAGAAAGCGTTTCCAGACTTCCCCTTCAACACACGAGTTTAACTCTGTAAGTTGAATGCACACATTGAAGACCGTTCTGTTAGGTAGCTCCGTTTTGGTTTTAGAAGCAGACAGTTCTCCTTACAGCATATACTCCCATTCACTGAGAAATGTCCAAACGCAGCTCTTACCAGAAACGTGTTTCTAACTCCTGAATCTAAAGGGAGATTTAACTCACTTAGCTGAACAAACGCACAGCAGAGCAGATTGAAGGATACGTTTCTTCTGTGTTTTAGGCAGAGTTTTACTGCTATTTCGTTATATGCGGGAATAGTGCTGGAAATGCCTGTTTTGAGATCTCTCCACAGAAAGCGTTTCCAGACTTCCCCTTCAACACACGAGTTTAACTCTGTAAGTTGAATGCACACATTGAAGACCATTCTGTTAGGTAGCTCCGTTTTGGTTTTAGAAGCAGACAGTTCTCCTTACAGCATATACTCCCATTCATTGAGAAATGTCCAAACGCAGCTCTTACCAGAAACGTGTTTCTAACTCCTGAATCTAAAGGGAGATTTAACTCACTTAGCTGAACAAACGCACAGCAGAGCAGATTGAAGGATACGTTTCTTCTGTGTTTTAGGCAGAGTTTTACTGCTATTTCGTTATATGCGGGAATAGTGCTGGAAATGCCTGGAAATGCCTGTTTTGAGATCTCTCCACAGAAAGCGTTTCCAGACTTCCCCTTCAACACACGAGTTTAACTCTGTAAGTTGAATGCACACATTGAAGACCGTTCTGTTAGGTAGCTCCGTTTTGGTTTTAGAAGCAGACAGTTCTCCTTACAGCATATACTCCCATTCACTGAGAAATGTCCAAACGCAGCTCTTACCAGAAACGTGTTTCTAACTCCTGAATCTAAAGGGAGATTTAACTCACTTAGCTGAACAAACGCACAGCAGAGCAGATTGAAGGATACGTTTCTTCTGTGTTTTAGGCAGAGTTTTACTGCTATTTCGTTATATGCGGGAATAGTGCTGGAAATGCCTGTTTTGAGATCTCTCCACAGAAAGCGTTTCCAGACTTCCCCTTCAACACACGAGTTTAACTCTGTAAGTTGAATGCACACATTGAAGACCGTTCTGTTAGGTATCTCCGTTTTGGTTTTAGAAGCAGACAGTTCTCCTTACAGCATATACTCCCATTCACTGAGAAATGTCCAAACGCAGCTCTTACCAGAAACGTGTTTCTAACTCCTGAATCTAAAGGGAGATTTAACTCACTTAGCTGAACAAACGCACAGCAGAGCAGATTGAAGGATACGTTTCTTCTGTGTTTTAGGCAGAGTTTTACTGCTATTTCGTTATATGCGGGAATAGTGCTGGAAATGCCTGGAAATGCCTGTTTTGAGATCTCTCCACAGAAAGCGTTTCCAGACTTCCCCTTCAACACACGAGTTTAACTCTGTAAGTTGAATGCACACATTGAAGACCGTTCTGTTAGGTAGCTCCGTTTTGGTTTTAGAAGCAGACAGTTCTCCTTACAGCATATACTCCCATTCACTGAGAAATGTCCAAACGCAGCTCTTACCAGAAACGTGTTTCTAACTCCTGAATCTAAAGGGAGATTTAACTCACTTAGCTGAACAAACGCACAGCAGAGCAGATTGAAGGATACGTTTCTTCTGTGTTTTAGGCAGAGTTTTACTGCTATTTCGTTATATGCGGGAATAGTGCTGGAAATGCCTGTTTTGAGATCTCTCCACAGAAAGCGTTTCCAGACTTCCCCTTCAACACACGAGTTTAACTCTGTAAGTTGAATGCACACATTGAAGACCGTTCTGTTAGGTAGCTCCGTTTTGGTTTTAGAAGCAGACAGTTCTCCTTACAGCATATACTCCCATTCACTGAGAAATGTCCAAACGCAGCTCTTACCAGAAACGTGTTTCTAACTCCTGAATCTAAAGGGAGATTTAACTCACTTAGCTGAACAAACGCACAGCAGAGCAGATTGAAGGATACGTTTCTTCTGTGTTTTAGGCAGAGTTTTACTGCTATTTCGTTATATGCGGGAATAGTGCTGGAAATGCCTGGAAATGCCTGTTTTGAGATCTCTCCACAGAAAGCGTTTCCAGACTTCCCCTTCAACACACGAGTTTAACTCTGTAAGTTGAATGCACACATTGAAGACCGTTCTGTTAGGTAGCTCCGTTTTGGTTTTAGAAGCAGACAGTTCTCCTTACAGCATATACTCCCTTTCACTGAGAAATGTCCAAACGCAGCTCTTACCAGAAACGTGTTTCTAACTCCTGAATCTAAAGGGAGATTTAACTCACTTAGCTGAACAAACGCACAGCAGAGCAGATTGAAGGATACGTTTCTTCTGTGTTTTAGGCAGAGTTTTACTGCTATTTCGTTATATGCCGGAATAGTGCTGGAAATGCCTGGAAATGCCTGTTTTGAGATCTCTCCACAGAAAGCGTTTCCAGACTTCCCCTTCAACACACGAGTTTAACTCTGTAAGTTGAATGCACACATTGAAGACCGTTCTGTTAGGTAGCTCCGTTTTGGTTTTAGAAGCAGACAGTTCTCCTTACAGCATATACTCCCATTCACTGAGAAATGTCCAAACGCAGCTCTTACCAGAAACGTGTTTCTAACTCCTGAATCTAAAGGGAGATTTAACTCACTTAGCTGAACAAACGCACAGCAGAGCAGATTGAAGGATACGTTTCTTCTGTGTTTTAGGCAGAGTTTTCCTGCTATTTCGTTATATGCGGGAATAGTGCTGGAAATGCCTGGAAATGCCTGTTTTGAGATCTCTCCACAGAAAGCGTTTCCAGACTTCCCCTTCAACACACGAGTTTAACTCTGTAAGTTGAATGCACACATTGAAGACCGTTCTGTTAGGTAGCTCCGTTTTGGTTTTAGAAGCAGACAGTTCTCCTTACAGCATATACTCCCATTCACTGAGAAATGTCCAAACGCAGCTCTTACCAGAAACGTGTTTCTAACTCCTGAATCTAAAGGGAGATTTAACTCACTTAGCTGAACAAACGCACAGCAGAGCAGATTGAAGGATACGTTTCTTCTGTGTTTTAGGCAGAGTTTTACTGCTATTTCGTTATATGCGGGAATAGTGCTGGAAATGCCTGTTTTGAGATCTCTCCACAGAAAGCGTTTCCAGACTTCCCCTTCAACACACGAGTTTAACTCTGTAAGTTGAATGCACACATTGAAGACCGTTCTGTTAGGTAGCTCCGTTTTGGTTTTAGAAGCAGACAGTTCTCCTTACAGCATATACTCCCATTCACTGAGAAATGTCCAAACGCAGCTCTTACCAGAAACGTGTTTCTAACTCCTGAATCTAAAGGGAGATTTAACTCACTTAGCTGAACAAACGCACAGCAGAGCAGATTGAAGGATACGTTTCTTCTGTGTTTTAGGCAGAGTTTTACTGCTATTTCGTTATATGCGGGAATAGTGCTGGAAATGCCTGGAAATGCCTGTTTTGAGATCTCTCCACAGAAAGCATTTCCAGACTTCCCCTTCAACACACGAGTTTAACTCTGTAAGTTGAATGCACACATTGAAGACCGTTCTGTTAGGTAGCTCCGTTTTGGTTTTAGAAGCAGACAGTTCTCCTTACAGCATATACTCCCATTCACTGAGAAATGTCCAAACGCAGCTCTTACCAGAAACGTGTTTCTAACTCCTGAATCTAAAGGGAGATTTAACTCACTTAGCTGAACAAACGCACAGCAGAGCAGATTGAAGGATACGTTTCTTCTGTGTTTTAGGCAGAGTTTTACTGCTATTTCGTTATATGCGGGAATAGTGCTGGAAATGCCTGGAAATGCCTGTTTTGAGATCTCTCCACAGAAAGCGTTTCCAGACTTCCCCTTCAACACACGAGTTTAACTCTGTAAGTTGAATGCACACATTGAAGACCGTTCTGTTAGGTAGCTCCGTTTTGGTTTTAGAAGCAGACAGTTCTCCTTACAGCATATACTCCCATTCACTGAGAAATGTCAAAACGCAGCTCTTACCAGAAACGTGTTTCTAACTCCTGAATCTAAAGGGAGATTTAACTCACTTAGCTGAACAAACGCACAGCAGAGCAGATTGAAGGATACGTTTCTTCTGTGTTTTAGGCAGAGTTTTACTGCTATTTCGTTATATGCGGGAATAGTGCTGGAAATGCCTGTTTTGAGATCTCTCCACAGACAGCGTTTCCAGACTTCCCCTTCAACACACGAGTTTAACTCTGTAAGTTGAATGCACACATTGAAGACCATTCTGTTAGGTAGCTCCGTTTTGGTTTTAGAAGCAGACAGTTCTCCTTACAGCATATACTCCCATTCACTGAGAAATGTCCAAACGCAGCTCTTACCAGAAACGTGTTTCTAACTCCTGAATCTAAAGGGAGATTTAACTCACTTAGCTGAACAAACGCACAGCAGAGCAGATTGAAGGATACGTTTCTTCTGTGTTTTAGGCAGAGTTTTACTGCTATTTCGTTATATACGGGAATAGTGCTGGAAATGCCTGGAAATGCCTGTTTTGAGATCGCTCCACAGAAAGCGTTTCCAGACTTCCCCTTCAACACACGAGTTTAACTCTTTAAGTTGAATGCACACATTGAAGACCGTTCTGTTAGGTAGCTCCGTTTTGGTTTTAGAAGCAGACAGTTCTCCTTACAGCATATACTCCCATTCACTGAGAAATGTCCAAACGCAGCTCTTACCAGAAACGTGTTTCTAACTCCTGAATCTAAAGGGAGATTTAACTCACTTAGCTGAACAAACGCACAGCAGAGCAGATTGAAGGATACGTTTCTTCTGTGTTTTAGGCAGAGTTTTACTGCTATTTCGTTATATGCGGGAATAGTGCTGGAAATGCCTGGAAATGCCTGTTTTGAGATCTCTCCACAGAAAGCGTTTCCAGACTTCCCCTTCAACACACGAGTTTAACTCTGTAAGTTGAATGCACACATTGAAGACCGTTCTGTTAGGTAGCTCCGTTTTGGTTTTAGAAGCAGACAGTTCTCCTTACAGCATATACTCCCATTCACTGAGAAATGTCCAAACGCAGCTCTTACCAGAAACGTGTTTCTAACTCCTGAATCTAAAGGGAGATTTAACTCACTTAGCTGAACAAACGCACAGCAGAGCAGATTGAAGGATACGTTTCTTCTGTGTTTTAGGCAGAGTTTTACTGCTATTTCGTTATATGCCGGAATAGTGCTGGAAATGCCTGGAAATGCCTGTTTTGAGATCTCTCCACAGAAAGCGTTTCCAGACTTCCCCTTCAACACACGAGTTTAACTCTGTAAGTTGAATGCACACATTGAAGACCGTTCTGTTAGGTAGCTCCGTTTTGGTTTTAGAAGCAGACAGTTCTCCTTACAGCATATACTCCCATTCACTGAGAAATGTCCAAACGCAGCTCTTACCAGAAACGTGTTTCTAACTCCTGAATCTAAAGGGAGATTTAACTCACTTAGCTGAACAAACGCACAGCAGAGCAGATTGAAGGATACGTTTCTTCTGTGTTTTAGGCAGAGTTTTACTGCTATTTCGTTATATGCGGGAATAGTGCTGGAAATGCCTGTTTTGAGATCTCTCCACAGAAAGCGTTTCCAGACTTCCCCTTCAACACACGAGTTTAACTCTGTAAGTTGAATGCACACATTGAAGACCGTTCTGTTAGGTAGCTCCGTTTTGGTTTTAGAAGCAGACAGTTCTCCTTACAGCATATACTCCCATTCACTGAGAAATGTCCAAACGCAGCTCTTACCAGAAACGTGTTTCTAACTCCTGAATCTAAAGGGAGATTTAACTCACTTAGCTGAACAAACGCACAGCAGAGCAGATTGAAGGATACGTTTCTTCTGTGTTTTAGGCAGAGTTTTACTGCTATTTCGTTATATGCGGGAATAGTGCTGGAAATGCCTGTTTTGAGATCTCTCCACAGAAAGCGTTTCCAGACTTCCCCTTCAACACACGAGTTTAACTCTGTAAGTTGAATGCACACATTGAAGACCGTTCTGTTAGGTAGCTCCGTTTTGGTTTTAGAAGCAGACAGTTCTCCTTACAGCATATACTCCCATTCACTGAGAAATGTCCAAACGCAGCTCTTACCAGAAACGTGTTTCTAACTCCTGAATCTAAAGGGAGATTTAACTCACTTAGCTGAACAAACGCACAGCAGAGCAGATTGAAGGATACGTTTCTTCTGTGTTTTAGGCAGAGTTTTACTGCTATTTCGTTATATGCGGGAATAGTGCTGGAAATGCCTGGAAATGCCTGTTTTGAGATCTCCCCACAGAAAGCGTTTCCAGACTTCCCCTTCAACACACGAGTTTAACTCTGTAAGTTGAATGCACACATTGAAGACCGTTCTGTTAGGTAGCTCCGTTTTGGTTTTAGAAGCAGACAGTTCTCCTTACAGCATATACTCCCATTCACTGAGAAATGTCCAAACGCAGCTCTTACCAGAAACGTGTTTCTAACTCCTGAATCTAAAGGGAGATTTAACTCACTTAGCTGAACAAACGCACAGCAGAGCAGATTGAAGGATACGTTTCTTCTGTGTTTTAGGCAGAGTTTTACTGCTATTTCGTTATATGCGGGAATAGTGCTGGAAATGCCTGTTTTGAGATCTCTCCACAGAAAGCGTTTCCAGACTTCCCCTTCAACACACGAGTTTAACTCTGTAAGTTGAATGCACACATTGAAGACCATTCTGTTAGGTAGCTCCGTTTTGGTTTTAGAAGCAGACAGTTCTCCTTACAGCATATACTCCCATTCACTGAGAAATGTCCAAACGCAGCTCTTACCAGAAACGTGTTTCTAACTCCTGAATCTAAAGGGAGATTTAACTCACTTAGCTGAACAAACGCACAGCAGAGCAGATTGAAGGATACGTTTCTTCTGTGTTTTAGGCAGAGTTTTACTGCTATTTCGTTATATGCGGGAATAGTGCTGGAAATGCCTGGAAATGCCTGTTTTGAGATCTCTCCACAGAAAGCGTTTCCAGACTTCCCCTTCAACACACGAGTTTAACTCTGTAAGTTGAATGCACACATTGAAGACCGTTCTGTTAGGTAGCTCCGTTTTGGTTTTAGAAGCAGACAGTTCTCCTTACAGCATATACTCCCATTCACTGAGAAATGTCCAAACGCAGCTCTTACCAGAAACGTGTTTCTAACTCCTGAATCTAAAGGGAGATTTAACTCACTTAGCTGAACAAACGCACAGCAGAGCAGATTGAAGGATACGTTTCTTCTGTGTTTTAGGCAGAGTTTTACTGCTATTTCGTTATATGCGGGAATAGTGCTGGAAATGCCTGTTTTGAGATCTCTCCACAGAAAGCGTTTCCAGACTTCCCCTTCAACACACGAGTTTAACTCTGTAAGTTGAATGCACACATTGAAGACCATTCTGTTAGGTATCTCCGTTTTGGTTTTAGAAGCAGACAGTTCTCCTTACAGCATATACTCCCATTCACTGAGAAATGTCCAAACGCAGCTCTTACCAGAAACGTGTTTCTAACTCCTGAATCTAAAGGGAGATTTAACTCACTTAGCTGAACAAACGCACAGCAGAGCAGATTGAAGGATACGTTTCTTCTGTGTTTTAGGCAGAGTTTTACTGCTATTTCGTTATATGCGGGAATAGTGCTGGAAATGCCTGGAAATGCCTGTTTTGAGATCTCTCCACAGAAAGCGTTTCCAGACTTCCCCTTCAACACACGAGTTTAACTCTGTAAGTTGAATGCACACATTGAAGACCGTTCTGTTAGGTAGCTCCGTTTTGGTTTTAGAAGCAGACAGTTCTCCTTACAGCATATACTCCCATTCACTGAGAAATGTCCAAACGCAGCTCTTACCAGAAACGTGTTTCTAACTCCTGAATCTAAAGGGAGATTTAACTCACTTAGCTGAACAAACGCACAGCAGAGCAGATTGAAGGATACGTTTCTTCTGTGTTTTAGGCAGAGTTTTACTGCTATTTCGTTATATGCGGGAATAGTGCTGGAAATGCCTGTTTTGAGATCTCTCCACAGAAAGCGTTTCCAGACTTCCCCTTCAACACACGAGTTTAACTCTGTAAGTTGAATGCACACATTGAAGACCGTTCTGTTAGGTAGCTCCGTTTTGGTTTTAGAAGCAGACAGTTCTCCTTACAGCATATACTCCCATTCACTGAGAAATGTCCAAACGCAGCTCTTACCAGAAACGTGTTTCTAACTCCTGAATCTAAAGGGAGATTTAACTCACTTAGCTGAACAAACGCACAGCAGAGCAGATTGAAGGATACGTTTCTTCTGTGTTTTAGGCAGAGTTTTACTGCTATTTCGTTATATGCGGGAATAGTGCTGGAAATGCCTGGAAATGCCTGTTTTGAGATCTCTCCACAGAAAGCGTTTCCAGACTTCCCCTTCAACACACGAGTTTAACTCTGTAAGTTGAATGCACACATTGAAGACCGTTCTGTTAGGTAGCTCCGTTTTGGTTTTAGAAGCAGACAGTTCTCCTTACAGCATATACTCCCTTTCACTGAGAAATGTCCAAACGCAGCTCTTACCAGAAACGTGTTTCTAACTCCTGAATCTAAAGGGAGATTTAACTCACTTAGCTGAACAAACGCACAGCAGAGCAGATTGAAGGATACGTTTCTTCTGTGTTTTAGGCAGAGTTTTACTGCTATTTCGTTATATGCCGGAATAGTGCTGGAAATGCCTGGAAATGCCTGTTTTGAGATCTCTCCACAGAAAGCGTTTCCAGACTTCCCCTTCAACACACGAGTTTAACTCTGTAAGTTGAATGCACACATTGAAGACCGTTCTGTTAGGTAGCTCCGTTTTGGTTTTAGAAGCAGACAGTTCTCCTTACAGCATATACTCCCATTCACTGAGAAATGTCCAAACGCAGCTCTTACCAGAAACGTGTTTCTAACTCCTGAATCTAAAGGGAGATTTAACTCACTTAGCTGAACAAACGCACAGCAGAGCAGATTGAAGGATACGTTTCTTCTGTGTTTTAGGCAGAGTTTTACTGCTATTTCGTTATATGCGGGAATAGTGCTGGAAATGCCTGGAAATGCCTGTTTTGAGATCTCTCCACAGAAAGCGTTTCCAGACTTCCCCTTCAACACACGAGTTTAACTCTGTAAGTTGAATGCACACATTGAAGACCGTTCTGTTAGGTAGCTCCGTTTTGGTTTTAGAAGCAGACAGTTCTCCTTACAGCATATACTCCCATTCACTGAGAAATGTCCAAACGCAGCTCTTACCAGAAACGTGTTTCTAACTCCTGAATCTAAAGGGAGATTTAACTCACTTAGCTGAACAAACGCACAGCAGAGCAGATTGAAGGATACGTTTCTTCTGTGTTTTAGGCAGAGTTTTACTGCTATTTCGTTATATGCGGGAATAGTGCTGGAAATGCCTGTTTTGAGATCTCTCCACAGAAAGCGTTTCCAGACTTCCCCTTCAACACACGAGTTTAACTCTGTAAGTTGAATGCACACATTGAAGACCGTTCTGTTAGGTAGCTCCGTTTTGGTTTTAGAAGCAGACAGTTCTCCTTACAGCATATACTCCCATTCACTGAGAAATGTCCAAACGCAGCTCTTACCAGAAACGTGTTTCTAACTCCTGAATCTAAAGGGAGATTTAACTCACTTAGCTGAACAAACGCACAGCAGAGCAGATTGAAGGATACGTTTCTTCTGTGTTTTAGGCAGAGTTTTACTGCTATTTCGTTATATGCGGGAATAGTGCTGGAAATGCCTGGAAATGCCTGTTTTGAGATCTCTCCACAGAAAGCATTTCCAGACTTCCCCTTCAACACACGAGTTTAACTCTGTAAGTTGAATGCACACATTGAAGACCGTTCTGTTAGGTAGCTCCGTTTTGGTTTTAGAAGCAGACAGTTCTCCTTACAGCATATACTCCCATTCACTGAGAAATGTCCAAACGCAGCTCTTACCAGAAACGTGTTTCTAACTCCTGAATCTAAAGGGAGATTTAACTCACTTAGCTGAACAAACGCACAGCAGAGCAGATTGAAGGATACGTTTCTTCTGTGTTTTAGGCAGAGTTTTACTGCTATTTCGTTATATGCGGGAATAGTGCTGGAAATGCCTGGAAATGCCTGTTTTGAGATCTCTCCACAGAAAGCGTTTCCAGACTTCCCCTTCAACACACGAGTTTAACTCTGTAAGTTGAATGCACACATTGAAGACCGTTCTGTTAGGTAGCTCCGTTTTGGTTTTAGAAGCAGACAGTTCTCCTTACAGCATATACTCCCATTCACTGAGAAATGTCAAAACGCAGCTCTTACCAGAAACGTGTTCCTAACTCCTGAATCTAAAGGGAGATTTAACTCACTTAGCTGAACAAACGCACAGCAGAGCAGATTGAAGGATACGTTTCTTCTGTGTTTTAGGCAGAGTTTTACTGCTATTTCGTTATATGCGGGAATAGTGCTGGAAATGCCTGTTTTGAGATCTCTCCACAGACAGCGTTTCCAGACTTCCCCTTCAACACACGAGTTTAACTCTGTAAGTTGAATGCACACATTGAAGACCATTCTATTAGGTAGCTCCGTTTTGGTTTTAGAAGCAGACAGTTCTCCTTACAGCATATACTCCCATTCACTGAGAAATGTCCAAACGCAGCTCTTACCAGAAACGTGTTTCTAACTCCTGAATCTAAAGGGAGATTTAACTCACTTAGCTGAACAAACGCACAGCAGAGCAGATTGAAGGATACGTTTCTTCTGTGTTTTAGGCAGAGTTTTACTGCTATTTCGTTATATACGGGAATAGTGCTGGAAATGCCTGGAAATGCCTGTTTTGAGATCTCTCCACAGAAAGCGTTTCCAGACTTCCCCTTCAACACACGAGTTTAACTCTGTAAGTTGAATGCACACATTGAAGACCGTTCTGTTAGGTAGCTCCGTTTTGGTTTTAGAAGCAGACAGTTCTCCTTACAGCATATACTCCCATTCACTGAGAAATGTCCAAACGCAGCTCTTACCAGAAACGTGTTTCTAACTCCTGAATCTAAAGGGAGATTTAACTCACTTAGCTGAACAAACGCACAGCAGAGCAGATTGAAGGATACGTTTCTTCTGTGTTTTAGGCAGAGTTTTACTGCTATTTCGTTATATGCGGGAATAGTGCTGGAAATGCCTGGAAATGCCTGTTTTGAGATCTCTCCACAGAAAGCGTTTCCAGACTTCCCCTTCAACACACGAGTTTAACTCTGTAAGTTGAATGCACACATTGAAGACCGTTCTGTTAGGTAGCTCCGTTTTGGTTTTAGAAGCAGACAGTTCTCCTTACAGCATATACTCCCATTCACTGAGAAATGTCCAAACGCAGCTCTTACCAGAAACGTGTTTCTAACTCCTGAATCTAAAGGGAGATTTAACTCACTTAGCTGAACAAACGCACAGCAGAGCAGATTGAAGGATACGTTTCTTCTGTGTTTTAGGCAGAGTTTTACTGCTATTTCGTTATATGCGGGAATAGTGCTGGAAATGCCTGGAAATGCCTGTTTTGAGATCTCTCCACAGAAAGCGTTTCCAGACTTCCCCTTCAACACACGAGTTTAACTCTGTAAGTTGAATGCACACATTGAAGACCGTTCTGTTAGGTAGCTCCGTTTTGGTTTTAGAAGCAGACAGTTCTCCTTACAGCATATACTCCCATTCACTGAGAAATGTCCAAACGCAGCTCTTACCAGAAACGTGTTTCTAACTCCTGAATCTAAAGGGAGATTTAACTCACTTAGCTGAACAAACGCACAGCAGAGCAGATTGAAGGATACGTTTCTTCTGTGTTTTAGGCAGAGTTTTACTGCTATTTCGTTATATGCGGGAATAGTGCTGGAAATGCCTGTTTTGAGATCTCTCCACAGAAAGCGTTTCCAGACTTCCCCTTCAACACACGAGTTTAACTCTGTAAGTTGAATGCACACATTGAAGACCGTTCTGTTAGGTAGCTCCGTTTTGGTTTTAGAAGCAGACAGTTCTCCTTACAGCATATACTCCCATTCACTGAGAAATGTCCAAACGCAGCTCTTACCAGAAACGTGTTTCTAACTCCTGAATCTAAAGGGAGATTTAACTCACTTAGCTGAACAAACGCACAGCAGAGCAGATTGAAGGATACGTTTCTTCTGTGTTTTAGGCAGAGTTTTACTGCTATTTCGTTATATGCGGGAATAGTGCTGGAAATGCCTGTTTTGAGATCTCTCCACAGAAAGCGTTTCCAGACTTCCCCTTCAACACACGAGTTTAACTCTGTAAGTTGAATGCACACATTGAAGACCATTCTGTTAGGTAGCTCCGTTTTGGTTTTAGAAGCAGACAGTTCTCCTTACAGCATATACTCCCATTCACTGAGAAATGTCCAAACGCAGCTCTTACCAGAAACGTGTTTCTAACTCCTGAATCTAAAGGGAGATTTAACTCACTTAGCTGAACAAACGCACAGCAGAGCAGATTGAAGGATACGTTTCTTCTGTGTTTTAGGCAGAGTTTTACTGCTATTTCGTTATATGCGGGAATAGTGCTGGAAATGCCTGGAAATGCCTGTTTTGAGATCTCTCCACAGAAAGCGTTTCCAGACTTCCCCTTCAACACACGAGTTTAACTCTGTAAGTTGAATGCACACATTGAAGACCGTTCTGTTAGGTAGCTCCGTTTTGGTTTTAGAAGCAGACAGTTCTCCTTACAGCATATACTCCCATTCACTGAGAAATGTCCAAACGCAGCTCTTACCAGAAACGTGTTTCTAACTCCTGAATCTAAAGGGAGATTTAACTCACTTAGCTGAACAAACGCACAGCAGAGCAGATTGAAGGATACGTTTCTTCTGTGTTTTAGGCAGAGTTTTACTGCTATTTCGTTATATGCGGGAATAGTGCTGGAAATGCCTGTTTTGAGATCTCTCCACAGAAAGCGTTTCCAGACTTCCCCTTCAACACACGAGTTTAACTCTGTAAGTTGAATGCACACATTGAAGACCGTTCTGTTAGGTAGCTCCGTTTTGGTTTTAGAAGCAGACAGTTCTCCTTACAGCATATACTCCCATTCACTGAGAAATGTCCAAACGCAGCTCTTACCAGAAACGTGTTTCTAACTCCTGAATCTAAAGGGAGATTTAACTCACTTAGCTGAACAAACGCACAGCAGAGCAGATTGAAGGATACGTTTCTTCTGTGTTTTAGGCAGAGTTTTACTGCTATTTCGTTATATGCGGGAATAGTGCTGGAAATGCCTGGAAATGCCTGTTTTGAGATCTCTCCACAGAAAGCGTTTCCAGACTTCCCCTTCAACACACGAGTTTAACTCTGTAAGTTGAATGCACACATTGAAGACCGTTCTGTTAGGTAGCTCCGTTTTGGTTTTAGAAGCAGACAGTTCTCCTTACAGCATATACTCCCTTTCACTGAGAAATGTCCAAACGCAGCTCTTACCAGAAACGTGTTTCTAACTCCTGAATCTAAAGGGAGATTTAACTCACTTAGCTGAACAAACGCACAGCAGAGCAGATTGAAGGATACGTTTCTTCTGTGTTTTAGGCAGAGTTTTACTGCTATTTCGTTATATGCCGGAATAGTGCTGGAAATGCCTGGAAATGCCTGTTTTGAGATCTCTCCACAGAAAGCGTTTCCAGACTTCCCCTTCAACACACGAGTTTAACTCTGTAAGTTGAATGAACACATTGAAGACCGTTCTGTTAGGTAGCTCCGTTTTGGTTTTAGAAGCAGACAGTTCTCCTTACAGCATATACTCCCATTCACTGAGAAATGTCCAAACGCAGCTCTTACCAGAAACGTGTTTCTAACTCCTGAATCTAAAGGGAGATTTAACTCACTTAGCTGAACAAACGCACAGCAGAGCAGATTGAAGGATACGTTTCTTCTGTGTTTTAGGCAGAGTTTTACTGCTATTTCGTTATATGCGGGAATAGTGCTGGAAATGCCTGTTTTGAGATCTCTCCACAGAAAGCGTTTCCAGACTTCCCCTTCAACACACGAGTTTAACTCTGTAAGTTGAATGCACACATTGAAGACCGTTCTGTTAGGTAGCTCCGTTTTGGTTTTAGAAGCAGACAGTTCTCCTTACAGCATATACTCCCATTCACTGAGAAATGTCCAAACGCAGCTCTTACCAGAAACGTGTTTCTAACTCCTGAATCTAAAGGGAGATTTAACTCACTTAGCTGAACAAACGCACAGCAGAGCAGATTGAAGGATACGTTTCTTCTGTGTTTTAGGCAGAGTTTTACTGCTATTTCGTTATATGCGGGAATAGTGCTGGAAATGCCTGGAAATGCCTGTTTTGAGATCTCCCCACAGAAAGCGTTTCCAGACTTCCCCTTCAACACACGAGTTTAACTCTGTAAGTTGAATGCACACATTGAAGACCGTTCTGTTAGGTAGCTCCGTTTTGGTTTTAGAAGCAGACAGTTCTCCTTACAGCATATACTCCCATTCACTGAGAAATGTCCAAACGCAGCTCTTACCAGAAACGTGTTTCTAACTCCTGAATCTAAAGGGAGATTTAACTCACTTAGCTGAACAAACGCACAGCAGAGCAGATTGAAGGATACGTTTCTTCTGTGTTTTAGGCAGAGTTTTACTGCTATTTCGTTATATGCGGGAATAGTGCTGGAAATGCCTGGAAATGCCTGTTTTGAGATCTCTCCACAGAAAGCGTTTCCAGACTTCCCCTTCAACACACGAGTTTAACTCTGTAAGTTGAATGCACACATTGAAGACCGTTCTGTTAGGTAGCTCCGTTTTGGTTTTAGAAGCAGACAGTTCTCCTTACAGCATATACTCCCATTCACTGAGAAATGTCCAAACGCAGCTCTTACCAGAAACGTGTTTCTAACTCCTGAATCTAAAGGGAGATTTAACTCACTTAGCTGAACAAACGCACAGCAGAGCAGATTGAAGGATACGTTTCTTCTGTGTTTTAGGCAGAGTTTTACTGCTATTTCGTTATATGCCGGAATAGTGCTGGAAATGCCTGGAAATGCCTGTTTTGAGATCTCTCCACAGAAAGCGTTTCCAGACTTCCCCTTCAACACACGAGTTTAACTCTGTAAGTTGAATGCACACATTGAAGACCGTTCTGTTAGGTAGCTCCGTTTTGGTTTTAGAAGCAGACAGTTCTCCTTACAGCATATACTCCCATTCACTGAGAAATGTCCAAACGCAGCTCTTACCAGAAACGTGTTTCTAACTCCTGAATCTAAAGGGAGATTTAACTCACTTAGCTGAACAAACGCACAGCAGAGCAGATTGAAGGATACGTTTCTTCTGTGTTTTAGGCAGAGTTTTACTGCTATTTCGTTATATGCGGGAATAGTGCTGGAAATGCCTGTTTTGAGATCTCTCCACAGAAAGCGTTTCCAGACTTCCCCTTCAACACACGAGTTTAACTCTGTAAGTTGAATGCACACATTGAAGACCGTTCTGTTAGGTAGCTCCGTTTTGGTTTTAGAAGCAGACAGTTCTCCTTACAGCATATACTCCCATTCACTGAGAAATGTCCAAACGCAGCTCTTACCAGAAACGTGTTTCTAACTCCTGAATCTAAAGGGAGATTTAACTCACTTAGCTGAACAAACGCACAGCAGAGCAGATTGAAGGATACGTTTCTTCTGTGTTTTAGGCAGAGTTTTACTGCTATTTCGTTATATGCGGGAATAGTGCTGGAAATGCCTGGAAATGCCTGTTTTGAGATCTCTCCACAGAAAGCGTTTCCAGACTTCCCCTTCAACACACGAGTTTAACTCTGTAAGTTGAATGCACACATTGAAGACCGTTCTGTTAGGTAGCTCCGTTTTGGTTTTAGAAGCAGACAGTTCTCCTTACAGCATATACTCCCATTCACTGAGAAATGTCCAAACGCAGCTCTTACCAGAAACGTGTTTCTAACTCCTGAATCTAAAGGGAGATTTAACTCACTTAGCTGAACAAACGCACAGCAGAGCAGATTGAAGGATACGTTTCTTCTGTGTTTTAGGCAGAGTTTTACTGCTATTTCGTTATATGCGGGAATAGTGCTGGAAATGCCTGTTTTGAGATCTCTCCACAGAAAGCGTTTCCAGACTTCCCCTTCAACACACGAGTTTAACTCTGTAAGTTGAATGCACACATTGAAGACCGTTCTGTTAGGTAGCTCCGTTTTGGTTTTAGAAGCAGACAGTTCTCCTTACAGCATATACTCCCATTCACTGAGAAATGTCCAAACGCAGCTCTTACCAGAAACGTGTTTCTAACTCCTGAATCTAAAGGGAGATTTAACTCACTTAGCTGAACAAACGCACAGCAGAGCAGATTGAAGGATACGTTTCTTCTGTGTTTTAGGCAGAGTTTTACTGCTATTTCGTTATATGCGGGAATAGTGCTGGAAATGCCTGGAAATGCCTGTTTTGAGATCTCTCCACAGAAAGCATTTCCAGACTTCCCCTTCAACACACGAGTTTAACTCTGTAAGTTGAATGCACACATTGAAGACCGTTCTGTTAGGTAGCTCCGTTTTGGTTTTAGAAGCAGACAGTTCTCCTTACAGCATATACTCCCATTCACTGAGAAATGTCCAAACGCAGCTCTTACCAGAAACGTGTTTCTAACTCCTGAATCTAAAGGGAGATTTAACTCACTTAGCTGAACAAACGCACAGCAGAGCAGATTGAAGGATACGTTTCTTCTGTGTTTTAGGCAGAGTTTTACTGCTATTTCGTTATATGCGGGAATAGTGCTGGAAATGCCTGGAAATGCCTGTTTTGAGATCTCTCCACAGAAAGCGTTTCCAGACTTCCCCTTCAACACACGAGTTTAACTCTGTAAGTTGAATGCACACATTGAAGACCGTTCTGTTAGGTAGCTCCGTTTTGGTTTTAGAAGCAGACAGTTCTCCTTACAGCATATAATCCCATTCACTGAGAAATGTCAAAACGCAGCTCTTACCAGAAACGTGTTTCTAACTCCTGAATCTAAAGGGAGATTTAACTCACTTAGCTGAACAAACGCACAGCAGAGCAGATTGAAGGATACGTTTCTTCTGTGTTTTAGGCAGAGTTTTACTGCTATTTCGTTATATGCGGGAATAGTGCTGGAAATGCCTGTTTTGAGATCTCTCCACAGACAGCGTTTCCAGACTTCCCCTTCAACACACGAGTTTAACTCTGTAAGTTGAATGCACACATTGAAGACCATTCTGTTAGGTAGCTCCGTTTTGGTTTTAGAAGCAGACAGTTCTCCTTACAGCATATACTCCCATTCACTGAGAAATGTCCAAACGCAGCTCTTACCAGAAACGTGTTTCTAACTCCTGAATCTAAAGGGAGATTTAACTCACTTAGCTGAACAAACGCACAGCAGAGCAGATTGAAGGATACGTTTCTTCTGTGTTTTAGGCAGAGTTTTACTGCTATTTCGTTATATACGGGAATAGTGCTGGAAATGCCTGGAAATGCCTGTTTTGAGATCGCTCCACAGAAAGCGTTTCCAGACTTCCCCTTCAACACACGAGTTTAACTCTTTAAGTTGAATGCACACATTGAAGACCGTTCTGTTAGGTAGCTCCGTTTTGGTTTTAGAAGCAGACAGTTCTCCTTACAGCATATACTCCCATTCACTGAGAAATGTCCAAACGCAGCTCTTACCAGAAACGTGTTTCTAACTCCTGAATCTAAAGGGAGATTTAACTCACTTAGCTGAACAAACGCACAGCAGAGCAGATTGAAGGATACGTTTCTTCTGTGTTTTAGGCAGAGTTTTACTGCTATTTCGTTATATGCGGGAATAGTGCTGGAAATGCCTGGAAATGCCTGTTTTGAGATCTCTCCACAGAAAGCGTTTCCAGACTTCCCCTTCAACACACGAGTTTAACTCTGTAAGTTGAATGCACACATTGAAGACCGTTCTGTTAGGTAGCTCCGTTTTGGTTTTAGAAGCAGACAGTTCTCCTTACAGCATATACTCCCATTCACTGAGAAATGTCCAAACGCAGCTCTTACCAGAAACGTGTTTCTAACTCCTGAATCTAAAGGGAGATTTAACTCACTTAGCTGAACAAACGCACAGCAGAGCAGATTGAAGGATACGTTTCTTCTGTGTTTTAGGCAGAGTTTTACTGCTATTTCGTTATATGCCGGAATAGTGCTGGAAATGCCTGGAAATGCCTGTTTTGAGATCTCTCCACAGAAAGCGTTTCCAGACTTCCCCTTCAACACACGAGTTTAACTCTGTAAGTTGAATGCACACATTGAAGACCGTTCTGTTAGGTAGCTCCGTTTTGGTTTTAGAAGCAGACAGTTCTCCTTACAGCATATACTCCCATTCACTGAGAAATGTCCAAACGCAGCTCTTACCAGAAACGTGTTTCTAACTCCTGAATCTAAAGGGAGATTTAACTCACTTAGCTGAACAAACGCACAGCAGAGCAGATTGAAGGATACGTTTCTTCTGTGTTTTAGGCAGAGTTTTACTGCTATTTCGTTATATGCGGGAATAGTGCTGGAAATGCCTGTTTTGAGATCTCTCCACAGAAAGCGTTTCCAGACTTCCCCTTCAACACACGAGTTTAACTCTGTAAGTTGAATGCACACATTGAAGACCGTTCTGTTAGGTAGCTCCGTTTTGGTTTTAGAAGCAGACAGTTCTCCTTACAGCATATACTCCCATTCACTGAGAAATGTCCAAACGCAGCTCTTACCAGAAACGTGTTTCTAACTCCTGAATCTAAAGGGAGATTTAACTCACTTAGCTGAACAAACGCACAGCAGAGCAGATTGAAGGATACGTTTCTTCTGTGTTTTAGGCAGAGTTTTACTGCTATTTCGTTATATGCGGGAATAGTGCTGGAAATGCCTGGAAATGCCTGTTTTGAGATCTCTCCACAGAAAGCGTTTCCAGACTTCCCCTTCAACACACGAGTTTAACTCTGTAAGTTGAATGCACACATTGAAGACCGTTCTGTTAGGTAGCTCCGTTTTGGTTTTAGAAGCAGACAGTTCTCCTTACAGCATATACTCCCATTCACTGAGAAATGTCCAAACGCAGCTCGTACCAGAAACGTGTTTCTAACTCCTGAATCTAAAGGGAGATTTAACTCACTTAGCTGAACAAACGCACAGCAGAGCAGATTGAAGGATACGTTTCTTCTGTGTTTTAGGCAGAGTTTTACTGCTATTTCGTTATATGCGGGAATAGTGCTGGAAATGCCTGGAAATGCCTGTTTTGAGATCTCTCCACAGAAAGCGTTTCCAGACTTCCCCTTCAACACACGAGTTTAACTCTGTAAGTTGAATGCACACATTGAAGACCGTTCTGTTAGGTAGCTCCGTTTTGGTTTTAGAAGCAGACAGTTCTCCTTACAGCATATACTCCCATTCACTGAGAAATGTCCAAACGCAGCTCTTACCAGAAACGTGTTTCTAACTCCTGAATCTAAAGGGAGATTTAACTCACTTAGCTGAACAAACGCACAGCAGAGCAGATTGAAGGATACGTTTCTTCTGTGTTTTAGGCAGAGTTTTACTGCTATTTCGTTATATGCGGGAATAGTGCTGGAAATGCCTGGAAATGCCTGTTTTGAGATCTCTCCACAGAAAGCGTTTCCAGACTTCCCCTTCAACACACGAGTTTAACTCTGTAAGTTGAATGCACACATTGAAGACCGTTCTGTTAGGTAGCTCCGTTTTGGTTTTAGAAGCAGACAGTTCTCCTTACAGCATATACTCCCATTCACTGAGAAATGTCCAAACGCAGCTCTTACCAGAAACGTGTTTCTAACTCCTGAATCTAAAGGGAGATTTAACTCACTTAGCTGAACAAACGCACAGCAGAGCAGATTGAAGGATACGTTTCTTCTGTGTTTTAGGCAGAGTTTTACTGCTATTTCGTTATATGCGGGAATAGTGCTGGAAATGCCTGGAAATGCCTGTTTTGAGATCTCTCCACAGAAAGCGTTTCCAGACTTCCCCTTCAACACACGAGTTTAACTCTGTAAGTTGAATGCACACATTGAAGACCGTTCTGTTAGGTAGCTCCGTTTTGGTTTTAGAAGCAGACAGTTCTCCTTACAGCATATACTCCCATTCACTGAGAAATGTCCAAACGCAGCTCTTACCAGAAACGTGTTTCTAACTCCTGAATCTAAAGGGAGATTTAACTCACTTAGCTGAACAAACGCACAGCAGAGCAGATTGAAGGATACGTTTCTTCTGTGTTTTAGGCAGAGTTTTACTGCTATTTCGTTATATGCGGGAATAGTGCTGGAAATGCCTGGAAATGCCTGTTTTGAGATCTCTCCACAGAAAGCGTTTCCAGACTTCCCCTTCAACACACGAGTTTAACTCTGTAAGTTGAATGCACACATTGAAGACCGTTCTGTTAGGTAGCTCCGTTTTGGTTTTAGAAGCAGACAGTTCTCCTTACAGCATATACTCCCATTCACTGAGAAATGTCCAAACGCAGCTCTTACCAGAAACGTGTTTCTAACTCCTGAATCTAAAGGGAGATTTAACTCACTTAGCTGAACAAACGCACAGCAGAGCAGATTGAAGGATACGTTTCTTCTGTGTTTTAGGCAGAGTTTTACTGCTATTTCGTTATATGCGGGAATAGTGCTGGAAATGCCTGTTTTGAGATCTCTCCACAGAAAGCGTTTCCAGACTTCCCCTTCAACACACGAGTTTAACTCTGTAAGTTGAATGCACACATTGAAGACCGTTCTGTTAGGTAGCTCCGTTTTGGTTTTAGAAGCAGACAGTTCTCCTTACAGCATATACTCCCATTCACTGAGAAATGTCCAAACGCAGCTCTTACCAGAAACGTGTTTCTAACTCCTTAATCTAAAGGGAGATTTAACTCACTTAGCTGAACAAACGCACAGCAGAGCAGATTGAAGGATACGTTTCTTCTGTGTTTTAGGCAGAGTTTTACTGCTATTTCGTTATATGCGGGAATAGTGCTGGAAATGCCTGTTTTGAGATCTCTCCACAGAAAGCGTTTCCAGACTTCCCCTTCAACACACGAGTTTAACTCTGTAAGTTGAATGCACACATTGAAGACCGTTCTGTTAGGTAGCTCCGTTTTGCTTTCACAAGCAGACAGTTCTCCTTACAGCATAGGCTCCCATTCACTGAGAAATGTCCAAACGCAGCTCTTACCAGAAACGTGTTTCTAACTCCTGAATCTAAAGGGAGATTTAACTCACTTAGCTGAACAAACGCACAGCAGAGCAGATTGAAGGATACGTTTCTTCTGTGTTTTAGGCAGAGTTTTACTGCTATTTCGTTATATGCGGGAATAGTGCTGGAAATGCCTGGAAATGCCTGTTTTGAGATCTCTCCACAGAAAGCGTTTCCAGACTTCCCCTTCAACACACGAGTTTAACTCTGTAAGTTGAATGCACACATTGAAGACCGTTCTGTTAGGTAGCTCCGTTTTGGTTTTAGAAGCAGACAGTTCTCCTTACAGCATATACTCCCATTCACTGAGAAATGTCCAAACGCAGCTCTTACCAGAAACGTGTTTCTAACTCCTGAATCTAAAGGGAGATTTAACTCACTTAGCTGAACAAACGCACAGCAGAGCAGATTGAAGGATACGTTTCTTCTGTGTTTTAGGCAGAGTTTTACTGCTATTTCGTTATATGCGGGAATAGTGCTGGAAATGCCTGGAAATGCCTGTTTTGAGATCTCTCCACAGAAAGCGTTTCCAGACTTCCCCTTCAACACACGAGTTTAACTCTGTAAGTTGAATGCACACATTGAAGACCGTTCTGTTAGGTAGCTCCGTTTTGGTTTTAGAAGCAGACAGTTCTCCTTACAGCATATACTCCCATTCACTGAGAAATGTCCAAACGCAGCTCTTACCAGAAACGTGTTTCTAACTCCTGAATCTAAAGGGAGATTTAACTCACTTAGCTGAACAAACGCACAGCAGAGCAGATTGAAGGATACGTTTCTTCTGTGTTTTAGGCAGAGTTTTACTGCTATTTCGTTATATGCGGGAATAGTGCTGGAAATGCCTGTTTTGAGATCTCTCCACAGAAAGCGTTTCCAGACTTCCCCTTCAACACACGAGTTTAACTCTGTAAGTTGAATGCACACATTGAAGACCGTTCTGTTAGGTAGCTCCGTTTTGGTTTTAGAAGCAGACAGTTCTCCTTACAGCATATACTCCCATTCACTGAGAAATGTCCAAACGCAGCTCTTACCAGAAACGTGTTTCTAACTCCTGAATCTAAAGGGAGATTTAACTCACTTAGCTGAACAAACGCACAGCAGAGCAGATTGAAGGATACGTTTCTTCTGTGTTTTAGGCAGAGTTTTACTGCTATTTCGTTATATGCGGGAATAGTGCTGGAAATGCCTGTTTTGAGATCTCTCCACAGAAAGCGTTTCCAGACTTCCCCTTCAACACACGAGTTTAACTCTGTAAGTTGAATGCACACATTGAAGACCGTTCTGTTAGGTAGCTCCGTTTTGGTTTTAGAAGCAGACAGTTCTCCTTACAGCATATACTCCCATTCACTGAGAAATGTCCAAACGCAGCTCTTACCAGAAACGTGTTTCTAACTCCTGAATCTAAAGGGAGATTTAACTCACTTAGCTGAACAAACGCACAGCAGAGCAGATTGAAGGATACGTTTCTTCTGTGTTTTAGGCAGAGTTTTACTGCTATTTCGTTATATGCGGGAATAGTGCTGGAAATGCCTGTTTTGAGATCTCTCCACAGAAAGCGTTTCCAGACTTCCCCTTCAACACACGAGTTTAACTCTGTAAGTTGAATGCACACATTGAAGACCGTTCTGTTAGGTAGCTCCGTTTTGGTTTTAGAAGCAGACAGTTCTCCTTACAGCATATACTCCCATTCACTGAGAAATGTCCAAACGCAGCTCTTACCAGAAACGTGTTTCTAACCCCTGAATCTAAAGGGAGATTTAACTCACATAGCTGAACAAACGCACAGCAGAGCAGATTGAAGGATACGTTTCTTCTGTGTTTTAGGCAGAGTTTTACTGCTATTTCGTTATATGCGGGAATAGTGCTGGAAATGCCTGGAAATGCCTGTTTTGAGATCTCTCCACAGAAAGCGTTTCCAGACTTCCCCTTCAACACACGAGTTTAACTCTGTAAGTTGAATGCACACATTGAAGACCGTTCTGTTAGGTAGCTCCGTTTTGGTTTTAGAAGCAGACAGTTCTCCTTACAGCATATACTCCCTTTCACTGAGAAATGTCCAAACGCAGCTCTTACCAGAAACGTGTTTCTAACTCCTGAATCTAAAGGGAGATTTAACTCACTTAGCTGAACAAACGCACAGCAGAGCAGATTGAAGGATACGTTTCTTCTGTGTTTTAGGCAGAGTTTTACTGCTATTTCGTTATATGCCGGAATAGTGCTGGAAATGCCTGGAAATGCCTGTTTTGAGATCTCTCCACAGAAAGCGTTTCCAGACTTCCCCTTCAACACACGAGTTTAACTCTGTAAGTTGAATGCACACATTGAAGACCGTTCTGTTAGGTAGCTCCGTTTTGGTTTTAGAAGCAGACAGTTCTCCTTACAGCATATACTCCCATTCACTGAGAAATGTCCAAACGCAGCTCTTACCAGAAACGTGTTTCTAACTCCTGAATCTAAAGGGAGATTTAACTCACTTAGCTGAACAAACGCACAGCAGAGCAGATTGAAGGATACGTTTCTTCTGTGTTTTAGGCAGAGTTTTACTGCTATTTCGTTATATGCGGGAATAGTGCTGGAAATGCCTGGAAATGCCTGTTTTGAGATCTCTCCACAGAAAGCGTTTCCAGACTTCCCCTTCAACACACGAGTTTAACTCTGTAAGTTGAATGCACACATTGAAGACCGTTCTGTTAGGTAGCTCCGTTTTGGTTTTAGAAGCAGACAGTTCTCCTTACAGCATATACTCCCATTCACTGAGAAATGTCCAAACGCAGCTCTTACCAGAAACGTGTTTCTAACTCCTGAATCTAAAGGGAGATTTAACTCACTTAGCTGAACAAACGCACAGCAGAGCAGATTGAAGGATACGTTTCTTCTGTGTTTTAGGCAGAGTTTTACTGCTATTTCGTTATATGCGGGAATAGTGCTGGAAATGCCTGTTTTGAGATCTCTCCACAGAAAGCGTTTCCAGACTTCCCCTTCAACACACGAGTTTAACTCTGTAAGTTGAATGCACACATTGAAGACCGTTCTGTTAGGTAGCTCCGTTTTGGTTTTAGAAGCAGACAGTTCTCCTTACAGCATATACTCCCATTCACTGAGAAATGTCCAAACGCAGCTCTTACCAGAAACGTGTTTCTAACTCCTGAATCTAAAGGGAGATTTAACTCACTTAGCTGAACAAACGCACAGCAGAGCAGATTGAAGGATACGTTTCTTCTGTGTTTTAGGCAGAGTTTTACTGCTATTTCGTTATATGCGGGAATAGTTCTGGAAATGCCTGGAAATGCCTGTTTTGAGATCTCTCCACAGAAAGCATTTCCAGACTTCCCCTTCAACACACGAGTTTAACTCTGTAAGTTGAATGCACACATTGAAGACCGTTCTGTTAGGTAGCTCCGTTTTGGTTTTAGAAGCAGACAGTTCTCCTTACAGCATATACTCCCATTCACTGAGAAATGTCCAAACGCAGCTCTTACCAGAAACGTGTTTCTAACTCCTGAATCTAAAGGGAGATTTAACTCACTTAGCTGAACAAACGCACAGCAGAGCAGATTGAAGGATACGTTTCTTCTGTGTTTTAGGCAGAGTTTTACTGCTATTTCGTTATATGCGGGAATAGTGCTGGAAATGCCTGGAAATGCCTGTTTTGAGATCTCTCCACAGAAAGCGTTTCCAGACTTCCCCTTCAACACACGAGTTTAACTCTGTAAGTTGAATGCACACATTGAAGACCGTTCTGTTAGGTAGCTCCGTTTTGGTTTTAGAAGCAGACAGTTCTCCTTACAGCATATACTCCCATTCACTGAGAAATGTCCAAACGCAGCTCTTACCAGAAACGTGTTTCTAACTCCTGAATCTAAAGGGAGATTTAACTCACTTAGCTGAACAAACGCACAGCAGAGCAGATTGAAGGATACGTTTCTTCTGTGTTTTAGGCAGAGTTTTACTGCTATTTCGTTATATGCGGGAATAGTGCTGGAAATGCCTGTTTTGAGATCTCTCCACAGAAAGCGTTTCCAGACTTCCCCTTCAACACACGAGTTTAACTCTGTAAGTTGAATGCACACATTGAAGACCGTTCTGTTAGGTAGCTCCGTTTTGGTTTTAGAAGCAGACAGTTCTCCTTACAGCATATACTCCCATTCACTGAGAAATGTCCAAACGCAGCTCTTACCAGAAACGTGTTTCTAACTCCTGAATCTAAAGGGAGATTTAACTCACTTAGCTGAACAAACGCACAGCAGAGCAGATTGAAGGATACGTTTCTTCTGTGTTTTAGGCAGAGTTTTACTGCTATTTCGTTATATGCCGGAATAGTGCTGGAAATGCCTGGAAATGCCTGTTTTGAGATCTCTCCACAGAAAGCGTTTCCAGACTTCCCCTTCAACACACGAGTTTAACTCTGTAAGTTGAATGCACACATTGAAGACCGTTCTGTTAGGTAGCTCCGTTTTGGTTTTAGAAGCAGACAGTTCTCCTTACAGCATATACTCCCATTCACTGAGAAATGTCCAAACGCAGCTCTTACCAGAAACGTGTTTCTAACTCCTGAATCTAAAGGGAGATTTAACTCACTTAGCTGAACAAACGCACAGCAGAGCAGATTGAAGGATACGTTTCTTCTGTGTTTTAGGCAGAGTTTTACTGCTATTTCGTTATATGCGGGAATAGTGCTGGAAATGCCTGTTTTGAGATCTCTCCACAGAAAGCGTTTCCAGACTTCCCCTTCAACACACGAGTTTAACTCTGTAAGTTGAATGCACACATTGAAGACCGTTCTGTTAGGTAGCTCCGTTTTGGTTTTAGAAGCAGACAGTTCTCCTTACAGCATATACTCCCATTCACTGAGAAATGTCCAAACGCAGCTCTTACCAGAAACGTGTTTCTAACTCCTGAATCTAAAGGGAGATTTAACTCACTTAGCTGAACAAACGCACAGCAGAGCAGATTGAAGGATACGTTTCTTCTGTGTTTTAGGCAGAGTTTTACTGCTATTTCGTTATATGCGGGAATAGTGCTGGAAATGCCTGTTTTGAGATCTCTCCACAGAAAGCGTTTCCAGACTTCCCCTTCAACACACGAGTTTAACTCTGTAAGTTGAATGCACACATTGAAGACCGTTCTGTTAGGTAGCTCCGTTTTGGTTTTAGAAGCAGACAGTTCTCCTTACAGCATATACTCCCATTCACTGAGAAATGTCCAAACGCAGCTCTTACCAGAAACGTGTTTCTAACTCCTGAATCTAAAGGGAGATTTAACTCACTTAGCTGAACAAACGCACAGCAGAGCAGATTGAAGGATACGTTTCTTCTGTGTTTTAGGCAGAGTTTTACTGCTATTTCGTTATATGCGGGAATAGTGCTGGAAATGCCTGGAAATGCCTGTTTTGAGATCTCTCCACAGAAAGCGTTTCCAGACTTCCCCTTCAACACACGAGTTTAACTCTGTAAGTTGAATGCACACATTGAAGACCGTTCTGTTAGGTAGCTCCGTTTTGGTTTTAGAAGCAGACAGTTCTCCTTACAGCATATACTCCCATTCACTGAGAAATGTCCAAACGCAGCTCTTACCAGAAACGTGTTTCTAACTCCTGAATCTAAAGGGAGATTTAACTCACTTAGCTGAACAAACGCACAGCAGAGCAGATTGAAGGATACGTTTCTTCTGTGTTTTAGGCAGAGTTTTACTGCTATTTCGTTATATGCGGGAATAGTGCTGGAAATGCCTGGAAATGCCTGTTTTGAGATCTCTCCACAGAAAGCGTTTCCAGACTTCCCCTTCAACACACGAGTTTAACTCTGTAAGTTGAATGCACACATTGAAGACCGTTCTGTTAGGTAGCTCCGTTTTGGTTTTAGAAGCAGACAGTTCTCCTTACAGCATATACTCCCATTCACTGAGAAATGTCCAAACGCAGCTCTTACCAGAAACGTGTTTCTAACTCCTGAATCTAAAGGGAGATTTAACTCACTTAGCTGAACAAACGCACAGCAGAGCAGATTGAAGGATACGTTTCTTCTGTGTTTTAGGCAGAGTTTTACTGCTATTTCGTTATATGCGGGAATAGTGCTGGAAATGCCTGTTTTGAGATCTCTCCACAGAAAGCGTTTCCAGACTTCCCCTTCAACACACGAGTTTAACTCTGTAAGTTGAATGCACACATTGAAGACCGTTCTGTTAGGTAGCTCCGTTTTGGTTTTAGAAGCAGACAGTTCTCCTTACAGCATATACTCCCATTCACTGAGAAATGTCCAAACGCAGCTCTTACCAGAAACGTGTTTCTAACTCCTGAATCTAAAGGGAGATTTAACTCACTTAGCTGAACAAACGCACAGCAGAGCAGATTGAAGGATACGTTTCTTCTGTGTTTTAGGCAGAGTTTTACTGCTATTTCGTTATATGCGGGAATAGTGCTGGAAATGCCTGTTTTGAGATCTCTCCACAGAAAGCGTTTCCAGACTTCCCCTTCAACACACGAGTTTAACTCTGTAAGTTGAATGCACACATTGAAGACCATTCTGTTAGGTAGCTCCGTTTTGGTTTTAGAAGCAGACAGTTCTCCTTACAGCATATACTCCCATTCACTGAGAAATGTCCAAACGCAGCTCTTACCAGAAACGTGTTTCTAACTCCTGAATCTAAAGGGAGATTTAACTCACTTAGCTGAACAAACGCACAGCAGAGCAGATTGAAGGATACGTTTCTTCTGTGTTTTAGGCAGAGTTTTACTGCTATTTCGTTATATGCGGGAATAGTGCTGGAAATGCCTGGAAATGCCTGTTTTGAGATCTCTCCACAGAAAGCGTTTCCAGACTTCCCCTTCAACACACGAGTTTAACTCTGTAAGTTGAATGCACACATTGAAGACCGTTCTGTTAGGTAGCTCCGTTTTGGTTTTAGAAGCAGACAGTTCTCCTTACAGCATATACTCCCATTCACTGAGAAATGTCCAAACGCAGCTCTTACCAGAAACGTGTTTCTAACTCCTGAATCTAAAGGGAGATTTAACTCACTTAGCTGAACAAACGCACAGCAGAGCAGATTGAAGGATACGTTTCTTCTGTGTTTTAGGCAGAGTTTTACTGCTATTTCGTTATATGCGGGAATAGTGCTGGAAATGCCTGTTTTGAGATCTCTCCACAGAAAGCGTTTCCAGACTTCCCCTTCAACACACGAGTTTAACTCTGTAAGTTGAATGCACACATTGAAGACCGTTCTGTTAGGTAGCTCCGTTTTGGTTTTAGAAGCAGACAGTTCTCCTTACAGCATATACTCCCATTCACTGAGAAATGTCCAAACGCAGCTCTTACCAGAAACGTGTTTCTAACTCCTGAATCTAAAGGGAGATTTAACTCACTTAGCTGAACAAACGCACAGCAGAGCAGATTGAAGGATACGTTTCTTCTGTGTTTTAGGCAGAGTTTTACTGCTATTTCGTTATATGCGGGAATAGTGCTGGAAATGCCTGGAAATGCCTGTTTTGAGATCTCTCCACAGAAAGCGTTTCCAGACTTCCCCTTCAACACACGAGTTTAACTCTGTAAGTTGAATGCACACATTGAAGACCGTTCTGTTAGGTAGCTCCGTTTTGGTTTTAGAAGCAGACAGTTCTCCTTACAGCATATACTCCCTTTCACTGAGAAATGTCCAAACGCAGCTCTTACCAGAAACGTGTTTCTAACTCCTGAATCTAAAGGGAGATTTAACTCACTTAGCTGAACAAACGCACAGCAGAGCAGATTGAAGGATACGTTTCTTCTGTGTTTTAGGCAGAGTTTTACTGCTATTTCGTTATATGCCGGAATAGTGCTGGAAATGCCTGGAAATGCCTGTTTTGAGATCTCTCCACAGAAAGCGTTTCCAGACTTCCCCTTCAACACACGAGTTTAACTCTGTAAGTTGAATGAACACATTGAAGACCGTTCTGTTAGGTAGCTCCGTTTTGGTTTTAGAAGCAGACAGTTCTCCTTACAGCATATACTCCCATTCACTGAGAAATGTCCAAACGCAGCTCTTACCAGAAACGTGTTTCTAACTCCTGAATCTAAAGGGAGATTTAACTCACTTAGCTGAACAAACGCACAGCAGAGCAGATTGAAGGATACGTTTCTTCTGTGTTTTAGGCAGAGTTTTACTGCTATTTCGTTATATGCGGGAATAGTGCTGGAAATGCCTGTTTTGAGATCTCTCCACAGAAAGCGTTTCCAGACTTCCCCTTCAACACACGAGTTTAACTCTGTAAGTTGAATGCACACATTGAAGACCGTTCTGTTAGGTAGCTCCGTTTTGGTTTTAGAAGCAGACAGTTCTCCTTACAGCATATACTCCCATTCACTGAGAAATGTCCAAACGCAGCTCTTACCAGAAACGTGTTTCTAACTCCTGAATCTAAAGGGAGATTTAACTCACTTAGCTGAACAAACGCACAGCAGAGCAGATTGAAGGATACGTTTCTTCTGTGTTTTAGGCAGAGTTTTACTGCTATTTCGTTATATGCGGGAATAGTGCTGGAAATGCCTGGAAATGCCTGTTTTGAGATCTCCCCACAGAAAGCGTTTCCAGACTTCCCCTTCAACACACGAGTTTAACTCTGTAAGTTGAATGCACACATTGAAGACCGTTCTGTTAGGTAGCTCCGTTTTGGTTTTAGAAGCAGACAGTTCTCCTTACAGCATATACTCCCATTCACTGAGAAATGTCCAAACGCAGCTCTTACCAGAAACGTGTTTCTAACTCCTGAATCTAAAGGGAGATTTAACTCACTTAGCTGAACAAACGCACAGCAGAGCAGATTGAAGGATACGTTTCTTCTGTGTTTTAGGCAGAGTTTTACTGCTATTTCGTTATATGCGGGAATAGTGCTGGAAATGCCTGGAAATGCCTGTTTTGAGATCTCTCCACAGAAAGCGTTTCCAGACTTCCCCTTCAACACACGAGTTTAACTCTGTAAGTTGAATGCACACATTGAAGACCGTTCTGTTAGGTAGCTCCGTTTTGGTTTTAGAAGCAGACAGTTCTCCTTACAGCATATACTCCCATTCACTGAGAAATGTCCAAACGCAGCTCTTACCAGAAACGTGTTTCTAACTCCTGAATCTAAAGGGAGATTTAACTCACTTAGCTGAACAAACGCACAGCAGAGCAGATTGAAGGATACGTTTCTTCTGTGTTTTAGGCAGAGTTTTACTGCTATTTCGTTATATGCGGGAATAGTGCTGGAAATGCCTGGAAATGCCTGTTTTGAGATCTCTCCACAGAAAGCGTTTCCAGACTTCCCCTTCAACACACGAGTTTAACTCTGTAAGTTGAATGCACACATTGAAGACCGTTCTGTTAGGTAGCTCCGTTTTGGTTTTAGAAGCAGACAGTTCTCCTTACAGCATATACTCCCATTCACTGAGAAATGTCCAAACGCAGCTCTTACCAGAAACGTGTTTCTAACTCCTGAATCTAAAGGGAGATTTAACTCACTTAGCTGAACAAACGCACAGCAGAGCAGATTGAAGGATACGTTTCTTCTGTGTTTTAGGCAGAGTTTTACTGCTATTTCGTTATATGCGGGAATAGTGCTGGAAATGCCTGTTTTGAGATCTCTCCACAGAAAGCGTTTCCAGACTTCCCCTTCAACACACGAGTTTAACTCTGTAAGTTGAATGCACACATTGAAGACCGTTCTGTTAGGTAGCTCCGTTTTGGTTTTAGAAGCAGACAGTTCTCCTTACAGCATATACTCCCATTCACTGAGAAATGTCCAAACGCAGCTCTTACCAGAAACGTGTTTCTAACTCCTGAATCTAAAGGGAGATTTAACTCACTTAGCTGAACAAACGCACAGCAGAGCAGATTGAAGGATACGTTTCTTCTGTGTTTTAGGCAGAGTTTTACTGCTATTTCGTTATATGCGGGAATAGTGCTGGAAATGCCTGTTTTTGAGATCTCTCCACAGAAAGCGTTTCCAGACTTCCCCTTCAACACACGAGTTTAACTCTGTAAGTTGAATGCACACATTGAAGACCGTTCTGTTAGGTAGCTCCGTTTTGGCTTTAGAAGCAGACAGTTCTCCTTACAGCATATACTCCCATTCACTGAAGAAATGTCCAAACGCAGCTCTTACCAGAAACGTGTTTCTAACTCCTGAATCTAAAGGGAGATTTAACTCACTTAGCTGAACAAACGCACAGCAGAGCAGATTGAAGGATACGTTTCTTCTGTGTTTTAGGCAGAGTTTTACTGCTATTTCGTTATATGCGGGAATAGTGCTGGAAATGCCTGGAAATGCCTGTTTTGAGATCTCTCCACAGAAAGCGTTTCCAGACTTCCCCTTCAACACACGAGTTTAACTCTGTAAGTTGAATGCACACATTGAAGACCGTTCTGTTAGGTAGCTCCGTTTTGGTTTTAGAAGCAGACAGTTCTCCTTACAGCATATACTCCCATTCACTGAGAAATGTCCAAACGCAGCTCTTACCAGAAACGTGTTTCTAACTCCTGAATCTAAAGGGAGATTTAACTCACTTAGCTGAACAAACGCACAGCAGAGCAGATTGAAGGATACGTTTCTTCTGTGTTTTAGGCAGAGTTTTACTGCTATTTCGTTATATGCGGGAATAGTGCTGGAAATGCCTGGAAATGCCTGTTTTGAGATCTCTCCACAGAAAGCGTTTCCAGACTTCCCCTTCAACACACGAGTTTAACTCTGTAAGTTGAATGCACACATTGAAGACCGTTCTGTTAGGTAGCTCCGTTTTGGTTTTAGAAGCAGACAGTTCTCCTTACAGCATATACTCCCATTCACTGAGAAATGTCCAAACGCAGCTCTTACCAGAAACGTGTTTCTAACTCCTGAATCTAAAGGGAGATTTAACTCACTTAGCTGAACAAACGCACAGCAGAGCAGATTGAAGGATACGTTTCTTCTGTGTTTTAGGCAGAGTTTTACTGCTATTTCGTTATATGCGGGAATAGTGCTGGACTGGAAATGCCTGTTTTGAGATCTCTCCACAGAAAGCGTTTCCAGACTTCCCCTTCAACACACGAGTTTAACTCTGTAAGTTGAATGCACACATTGAAGACCGTTTCTGTTAGGTAGCTCCGTTTTGGTTTTAGAAGCAGACAGTTCTCCTTACAGCATATACTCCCATTCACTGAGAAATGTCCAAACGCAGCTCTTACCAGAAACGTGTTTCTAACTCCTGAATCTAAAGGGGAGATTTAACTCACTTAGCTGAACAAACGCACAGCAGAGCAGATTGAAGGATACGTTTCTTCTGTGTTTTAGGCAGAGTTTTACTGCTATTTCGTTATATGCGGGAATAGTGCTGGAAATGCCTGGAAATGCCTGTTTTGAGATCTCTCCACAGAAAGCGTTTCCAGACTTCCCCTTCAACACACGAGTTTAACTCTGTAAGTTGAATGCACACATTGAAGACCGTTCTGTTAGGTAGCTCCGTTTTGGTTTTAGAAGCAGACAGTTCTCCTTACAGCATATACTCCCTTTCACTGAGAAATGTCCAAACGCAGCTCTTACCAGAAACGTGTTTCTAACTCCTGAATCTAAAGGGAGATTTAACTCACTTAGCTGAACAAACGCACAGCAGAGCAGATTGAAGGATACGTTTCTTCTGTTGTTTTAGGCAGAGTTTTACTGCTATTTCGTTATATGCCGGGAATAGTGCTGGAAATGCCTGAAATGCCTGTTTTGAGATCTCTCCACAGAAAGCGTTTCCAGACTTCCCCTTCAACACACGAGTTTAACTCTGTAAGTTGAATGCACACATTGAAGACCGTTCTGTTAGGTAGCTCCGTTTTGGTTTTAGAAGCAGACAGTTCTCCTTACAGCATATACTCCCATTCACTGAGAAATGTCCAAACGCAGCTCTTACCAGAAACGTGTTTCTAACTCCTGAATCTAAAGGGAGATTTAACTCACTTAGCTGAACAAACGCACAGCAGAGCAGATTGAAGGATACGTTTCTTCTGTGTTTTAGGCAGAGTTTTACTGCTATTTCGTTATATGCGGGAATAGTGATGCTGGAAATGCCTGTTTTGAGATCTCTCCACAGAAAGCGTTTCCAGACTTCCCCTTCAACACACGAGTTTAACTCTGTAAGTTGAATGCACACATTGAAGACCGTTCTGTTAGGTAGCTCCGTTTTGGTTTTAGAAGCAGACAGTTCTCCTTACAGCATATACTCCCATTCACTGAGAAATGTCCAAACGCAGCTCTTACCAGAAACGTGTTTCTAACTCCTGAATCTAAAGGGAGATTTAACTCACTTAGCTGAACAAACGCACAGCAGAGCAGATTGAAGGATACGTTTCTCTGTGTTAGGCTGTTTAGGCAGAGTTTACTGCTATTTCGTTATATGCGGGAATAGTGCTGGAAATGCCTGGAAATGCCTGTTTTGAGATCTCTCCACAGAAAGCGTTTCCAGACTTCCCCTTCAACACACGAGTTTAACTCTGTAAGTTGAATGCACACATTGAAGACCGTTCTGTTAGGTAGCTCCGTTTTGGTTTTAGAAGCAGACAGTTCTCCTTACAGCATATACTCCCATTCACTGAGAAATGTCCAAACGCAGCTCTTACCAGAAACGTGTTTCTAACTCCTGAATCTAAAGGGAGATTTAACTCACTTAGCTGAACAAACGCACAGCAGAGCAGATTGAAGGATACGTTTCTTCTGTGTTTTAGGCAGAGTTTTACTGCTATTTCGTTATATGCGGGAATAGTGCTGGAAATGCCTGGAAATGCCTGTTTTGAGATCTCTCCACAGAAAGCGTTTCCAGACTTCCCCTTCAACACACGAGTTTAACTCTGTAAGTTGAATGCACACATTGAAGACCGTTCTGTTAGGTAGCTCCGTTTTGGTTTTAGAAGCAGACAGTTCTCCTTACAGCATATACTCCCATTCACTGAGAAATGTCCAAACGCAGCTCTTACCAGAAACGTGTTTCTAACTCCTGAATCTAAAGGGAGATTTAACTCACTTAGCTGAACAAACGCACAGCAGAGCAGATTGAAGGATACGTTTCTTCTGTGTTTTAGGCAGAGTTTTACTGCTATTTCGTTATATGCGGGAATAGTGCTGGAAATGCCTGGAAATGCCTGTTTTGAGATCTCTCCACAGAAAGCGTTTCCAGACTTCCCCTTCAACACACGAGTTTAACTCTGTAAGTTGAATGCACACATTGAAGACCGTTCTGTTAGGTAGCTCCGTTTTGGTTTTAGAAGCAGACAGTTCTCCTTACAGCATATACTCCCATTCACTGAGAAATGTCCAAACGCAGCTCTTACCAGAAACGTGTTTCTAACTCCTGAATCTAAAGGGAGATTTAACTCACTTAGCTGAACAAACGCACAGCAGAGCAGATTGAAGGATACGTTTCTTCTGTGTTTTAGGCAGAGTTTTACTGCTATTTCGTTATATGCGGGAATAGTGCTGGAAATGCCTGTTTTGAGATCTCTCCACAGAAAGCGTTTCCAGACTTCCCCTTCAACACACGAGTTTAACTCTGTAAGTTGAATGCACACATTGAAGACCGTTCTGTTAGGTAGCTCCGTTTTGGTTTTAGAAGCAGACAGTTCTCCTTACAGCATATACTCCCATTCACTGAGAAATGTCCAAACGCAGCTCTTACCAGAAACGTGTTTCTAACTCCTGAATCTAAAGGGAGATTTAACTCACTTAGCTGAACAAACGCACAGCAGAGCAGATTGAAGGATACGTTTCTTCTGTGTTTTAGGCAGAGTTTTACTGCTATTTCGTTATATGCGGGAATAGTGCTGGAAATGCCTGGATGTTTTGAGATCTCTCCACAGAAAGCGTTTCCAGACTTCCCCTTCAACACACGAGTTTAACTCTGTAAGTTGAATGCACACATTGAAGACCGTTCTGTTAGGTAGCTCCGTTTTGGTTTTAGAAGCAGACAGTTCTCCTTACAGCATATACTCCCATTCACTGAGAAATGTCCAAACGCAGCTCTTACCAGAAACGTGTTTCTAACTCCTGAATCTAAAGGGAGATTTAACTCACTTAGCTGAACAAACGCACAGCAGAGCAGATTGAAGGATACGTTTCTTCTGTGTTTTAGGCAGAGTTTTACTGCTATTTCGTTATATGCGGGAATAGTGCTGGAAATGCCTGGTAAGCCTGTTTGAGATCTCTCCACAGAAAGCGTTTCCAGACTTCCCCTTCAACACACGAGTTTAACTCTGTAAGTTGAATGCACACATTGAAGACCGTTCTGTTAGGTAGCTCCGTTTTGGTTTTAGAAGCAGACAGTTCTCCTTACAGCATATACTCCCATTCACTGAGAAATGTCCAAACGCAGCTCTTACCAGAAACGTGTTTCTAACTCCTGAATCTAAAGGGAGATTTAACTCACTTAGCTGAACAAACGCACAGCAGAGCAGATTGAAGGATACGTTTCTTCTGTGTTTTAGGCAGAGTTTTACTGCTATTTCGTTATATGCGGGAATAGTGCTGGAAATGCCTGTTTTGAGATCTCTCCACAGAAAGCGTTTCCAGACTTCCCCTTCAACACACGAGTTTAACTCTGTAAGTTGAATGCACACATTGAAGACCGTTCTGTTAGGTAGCTCCGTTTTGGTTTTAGAAGCAGACAGTTCTCCTTACAGCATATACTCCCATTCACTGAGAAATGTCCAAACGCAGCTCTTACCAGAAACGTGTTTCTAACTCCTGAATCTAAAGGGAGATTTAACTCACTTAGCTGAACAAACGCACAGCAGAGCAGATTGAAGGATACGTTTCTTCTGTGTTTTAGGCAGAGTTTTACTGCTATTTCGTTATATGCGGGAATAGTGCTGGAAATGCCTGTTGTTGAGATCTCTCCACAGAAAGCGTTTCCAGACTTCCCCTTCAACACACGAGTTTAACTCTGTAAGTTGAATGCACACATTGAAGACCGTTCTGTTAGGTAGCTCCGTTTTGGTTTTAGAAGCAGACAGTTCTCCTTACAGCATATACTCCCATTCACTGAGAAATGTCCAAACGCAGCTCTTACCAGAAACGTGTTTCTAACTCCTGAATCTAAAGGGAGATTTAACTCACTTAGCTGAACAAACGCACAGCAGAGCAGATTGAAGGATACGTTTCTTCTGTGTTTTAGGCAGAGTTTTACTGCTATTTCGTTATATGCGGGAATAGTGCTGGAAATGCCTGTTTTTGAGATCTCTCCACAGAAAGCGTTTCCAGACTTCCCCTTCAACACACGAGTTTAACTCTGTAAGTTGAATGCACACATTGAAGACCGTTCTGTTAGGTAGCTCCGTTTTGGTTTTAGAAGCAGACAGTTCTCCTTACAGCATATACTCCCATTCACTGAGAAATGTCCAAACGCAGCTCTTACCAGAAACGTGTTTCTAACTCCTGAATCTAAAGGGAGATTTAACTCACTTAGCTGAACAAACGCACAGCAGAGCAGATTGAAGGATACGTTTCTTCTGTGTTTTAGGCAGAGTTTTACTGCTATTTCGTTATATGCGGGAATAGTGCTGGAAATGCCTGGATGTGTTTTGAGATCTCTCCACAGAAAGCGTTTCCAGACTTCCCCTTCAACACACGAGTTTAACTCTGTAAGTTGAATGCACACATTGAAGACCGTTCTGTTAGGTAGCTCCGTTTTGGTTTTAGAAGCAGACAGTTCTCCTTACAGCATATACTCCCATTCACTGAGAAATGTCCAAACGCAGCTCTTACCAGAAACGTGTTTCTAACTCCTGAATCTAAAGGGAGATTTAACTCACTTAGCTGAACAAACGCACAGCAGAGCAGATTGAAGGATACGTTTCTTCTGTGTTTTAGGCAGAGTTTTACTGCTATTTCGTTATATGCGGGAATAGTGCTGGAAATGCCTGTTTTGAGATCTCTCCACAGAAAGCGTTTCCAGACTTCCCCTTCAACACACGAGTTTAACTCTGTAAGTTGAATGCACACATTGAAGACCGTTCTGTTAGGTAGCTCCGTTTTGGTTTTAGAAGCAGACAGTTCTCCTTACAGCATATACTCCCATTCACTGAGAAATGTCCAAACGCAGCTCTTACCAGAAACGTGTTTCTAACTCCTGAATCTAAAGGGAGATTTAACTCACTTAGCTGAACAAACGCACAGCAGAGCAGATTGAAGGATACGTTTCTTCTGTGTTTTAGGCAGAGTTTTACTGCTATTTCGTTATATGCGGGAATAGTGCTGGAAATGCCTGTCTGTTGAGATCTCTCCACAGAAAGCGTTTCCAGACTTCCCCTTCAACACACGAGTTTAACTCTGTAAGTTGAATGCACACATTGAAGACCGTTCTGTTAGGTAGCTCCGTTTTGGTTTTAGAAGCAGACAGTTCTCCTTACAGCATATACTCCCATTCACTGAGAAATGTCCAAACGCAGCTCTTACCAGAAACGTGTTTCTAACTCCTGAATCTAAAGGGAGATTTAACTCACTTAGCTGAACAAACGCACAGCAGAGCAGATTGAAGGATACGTTTCTTCTGTGTTTTAGGCAGAGTTTTACTGCTATTTCGTTATATGCGGGAATAGTGCTGGAAATGCCTGTCTGTTGAGATCTCTCCACAGAAAGCGTTTCCAGACTTCCCCTTCAACACACGAGTTTAACTCTGTAAGTTGAATGCACACATTGAAGACCGTTCTGTTAGGTAGCTCCGTTTTGGTTTTAGAAGCAGACAGTTCTCCTTACAGCATATACTCCCATTCACTGAGAAATGTCCAAACGCAGCTCTTACCAGAAACGTGTTTCTAACTCCTGAATCTAAAGGGAGATTTAACTCACTTAGCTGAACAAACGCACAGCAGAGCAGATTGAAGGATACGTTTCTTCTGTGTTTTAGGCAGAGTTTTACTGCTATTTCGTTATATGCGGGAATAGTGCTGGAAATGCCTGTTTTGAGATCTCTCCACAGAAAGCGTTTCCAGACTTCCCCTTCAACACACGAGTTTAACTCTGTAAGTTGAATGCACACATTGAAGACCGTTCTGTTAGGTAGCTCCGTTTTGGTTTTAGAAGCAGACAGTTCTCCTTACAGCATATACTCCCATTCACTGAGAAATGTCCAAACGCAGCTCTTACCAGAAACGTGTTTCTAACTCCTGAATCTAAAGGGAGATTTAACTCACTTAGCTGAACAAACGCACAGCAGAGCAGATTGAAGGATACGTTTCTTCTGTGTTTTAGGCAGAGTTTTACTGCTATTTCGTTATATGCGGGAATAGTGCTGGAAATGCCTGAATGCCTGTTTTGAGATCTCTCCACAGAAAGCGTTTCCAGACTTCCCCTTCAACACACGAGTTTAACTCTGTAAGTTGAATGCACACATTGAAGACCGTTCTGTTAGGTAGCTCCGTTTTGGTTTTAGAAGCAGACAGTTCTCCTTACAGCATATACTCCCATTCACTGAGAAATGTCCAAACGCAGCTCTTACCAGAAACGTGTTTCTAACTCCTGAATCTAAAGGGAGATTTAACTCACTTAGCTGAACAAACGCACAGCAGAGCAGATTGAAGGATACGTTTCTTCTGTGTTTTAGGCAGAGTTTTACTGCTATTTCGTTATATGCGGGAATAGTGCTGGAAATGCCTGTTTTGAGATCTCTCCACAGAAAGCGTTTCCAGACTTCCCCTTCAACACACGAGTTTAACTCTGTAAGTTGAATGCACACATTGAAGACCGTTCTGTTAGGTAGCTCCGTTTTGGTTTTAGAAGCAGACAGTTCTCCTTACAGCATATACTCCCATTCACTGAGAAATGTCCAAACGCAGCTCTTACCAGAAACGTGTTTCTAACTCCTGAATCTAAAGGGAGATTTAACTCACTTAGCTGAACAAACGCACAGCAGAGCAGATTGAAGGATACGTTTCTTCTGTGTTTTAGGCAGAGTTTTACTGCTATTTCGTTATATGCGGGAATAGTGCTGGAAATGCCTGTTTTGAGATCTCTCCACAGAAAGCGTTTCCAGACTTCCCCTTCAACACACGAGTTTAACTCTGTAAGTTGAATGCACACATTGAAGACCGTTCTGTTAGGTAGCTCCGTTTTGGTTTTAGAAGCAGACAGTTCTCCTTACAGCATATACTCCCATTCACTGAGAAATGTCCAAACGCAGCTCTTACCAGAAACGTGTTTCTAACTCCTGAATCTAAAGGGAGATTTAACTCACTTAGCTGAACAAACGCACAGCAGAGCAGATTGAAGGATACGTTTCTTCTGTGTTTTAGGCAGAGTTTTACTGCTATTTCGTTATATGCGGGAATAGTGCTGGAAATGCTGCCTGTTTTGAGATCTCTCCACAGAAAGCGTTTCCAGACTTCCCCTTCAACACACGAGTTTAACTCTGTAAGTTGAATGCACACATTGAAGACCGTTCTGTTAGGTAGCTCCGTTTTGGTTTTAGAAGCAGACAGTTCTCACTTACAGCATATACTCCCATTCACTGAGAAATGTCCAAACGCAGCTCTTACCAGAAACGTGTTTCTAACTCCTGAATCTAAAGGGAGATTTAACTCACTTAGCTGAACAAACGCACAGCAGAGCAGATTGAAGGATACGTTTCTTCTGTGTTTTAGGCAGAGTTTTACTGCTATTTCGTTATATGCGGGAATAGAAATGCTGGAAATGCCTGTTTTGAGATCTCTCCACAGAAAGCGTTTCCAGACTTCCCCTTCAACACACGAGTTTAACTCTGTAAGTTGAATGCACACATTGAAGACCGTTCTGTTAGGTAGCTCCGTTTTGGTTTTAGAAGCAGACAGTTCTCCTTACAGCATATACTCCCATTCACTGAGAAATGTCCAAACGCAGCTCTTACCAGAAACGTGTTTCTAACTCCTGAATCTAAAGGGAGATTTAACTCACTTAGCTGAACAAACGCACAGCAGAGCAGATTGAAGGATACGTTTCTTCTGTGTTTTAGGCAGAGTTTTACTGCTATTTCGTTATATGCGGGAATAGTGCTGGAAATGCCTGAAATGCCTGTTTGAGATCTCTCCACAGAAAGCGTTTCCAGACTTCCCCTTCAACACACGAGTTTAACTCTGTAAGTTGAATGCACACATTGAAGACCGTTCTGTTAGGTAGCTCCGTTTTGGTTTTAGAAGCAGACAGTTCTCCTTACAGCATATACTCCCATTCACTGAGAAATGTCCAAACGCAGCTCTTACCAGAAACGTGTTTCTAACTCCTGAATCTAAAGGGAGATTTAACTCACTTAGCTGAACAAACGCACAGCAGAGCAGATTGAAGGATACGTTTCTTCTGTGTTTTAGGCAGAGTTTTACTGCTATTTCGTTATATGCGGGAATAGTGCTGGAAATGCCTGGAAATGCCTGTTTTGAGATCTCTCCACAGAAAGCGTTTCCAGACTTCCCCTTCAACACACGAGTTTAACTCTGTAAGTTGAATGCACACATTGAAGACCGTTCTGTTAGGTAGCTCCGTTTTGGTTTTAGAAGCAGACAGTTCTCCTTACAGCATATACTCCCATTCACTGAGAAATGTCCAAACGCAGCTCTTACCAGAAACGTGTTTCTAACTCCTGAATCTAAAGGGAGATTTAACTCACTTAGCTGAACAAACGCACAGCAGAGCAGATTGAAGGATACGTTTCTTCTGTGTTTTAGGCAGAGTTTTACTGCTATTTCGTTATATGCGGGAATAGTGCTGGAAATGCCTGGAAATGCCTGTTTTGAGATCTCTCCACAGAAAGCGTTTCCAGACTTCCCCTTCAACACACGAGTTTAACTCTGTAAGTTGAATGCACACATTGAAGACCGTTCTGTTAGGTAGCTCCGTTTTGGTTTTAGAAGCAGACAGTTCTCCTTACAGCATATACTCCCATTCACTGAGAAATGTCCAAACGCAGCTCTTACCAGAAACGTGTTTCTAACTCCTGAATCTAAAGGGAGATTTAACTCACTTAGCTGAACAAACGCACAGCAGAGCAGATTGAAGGATACGTTTCTTCTGTGTTTTAGGCAGAGTTTTACTGCTATTTCGTTATATGCGGGAATAGTGCTGGAAATGCCTGGAAATGCCTGTTTTGAGATCTCTCCACAGAAAGCGTTTCCAGACTTCCCCTTCAACACACGAGTTTAACTCTGTAAGTTGAATGCACACATTGAAGACCGTTCTGTTAGGTAGCTCCGTTTTGGTTTTAGAAGCAGACAGTTCTCCTTACAGCATATACTCCCATTCACTGAGAAATGTCCAAACGCAGCTCTTACCAGAAACGTGTTTCTAACTCCTGAATCTAAAGGGAGATTTAACTCACTTAGCTGAACAAACGCACAGCAGAGCAGATTGAAGGATACGTTTCTTCTGTGTTTTAGGCAGAGTTTTACTGCTATTTCGTTATATGCGGGAATAGTGCTGGAAATGCCTGTTTTGAGATCTCTCCACAGAAAGCGTTTCCAGACTTCCCCTTCAACACACGAGTTTAACTCTGTAAGTTGAATGCACACATTGAAGACCGTTCTGTTAGGTAGCTCCGTTTTGGTTTTAGAAGCAGACAGTTCTCCTTACAGCATATACTCCCATTCACTGAGAAATGTCCAAACGCAGCTCTTACCAGAAACGTGTTTCTAACTCCTGAATCTAAAGGGAGATTTAACTCACTTAGCTGAACAAACGCACAGCAGAGCAGATTGAAGGATACGTTTCTTCTGTGTTTTAGGCAGAGTTTTACTGCTATTTCGTTATATGCGGGAATAGTGCTGGAAATGCCTGTTTTGAGATCTCTCCACAGAAAGCGTTTCCAGACTTCCCCTTCAACACACGAGTTTAACTCTGTAAGTTGAATGCACACATTGAAGACCGTTCTGTTAGGTAGCTCCGTTTTGGTTTTAGAAGCAGACAGTTCTCCTTACAGCATATACTCCCATTCACTGAGAAATGTCCAAACGCAGCTCTTACCAGAAACGTGTTTCTAACTCCTGAATCTAAAGGGAGATTTAACTCACTTAGCTGAACAAACGCACAGCAGAGCAGATTGAAGGATACGTTTCTTCTGTGTTTTAGGCAGAGTTTTACTGCTATTTCGTTATATGCGGGAATAGTGCTGGAAATGCCTGTTTTGAGATCTCTCCACAGAAAGCGTTTCCAGACTTCCCCTTCAACACACGAGTTTAACTCTGTAAGTTGAATGCACACATTGAAGACCGTTCTGTTAGGTAGCTCCGTTTTGGTTTTAGAAGCAGACAGTTCTCCTTACAGCATATACTCCCATTCACTGAGAAATGTCCAAACGCAGCTCTTACCAGAAACGTGTTTCTAACTCCTGAATCTAAAGGGAGATTTAACTCACTTAGCTGAACAAACAGATTGAAGGATACGTTTCTTCTGTGTTTTAGGCAGAGTTTTACTGCTATTTTGTTATATGCGGGAATAGTGCTGGAAATGCCTGGAAATGCCTGTTTTGAGATCTCTCCACAGAAAGCGTTTCCAGACTTCCCCTTCAACACACGAGTTTTACTCTGTAAGTTGAATGCACACATTGAAGACCGTTCTGTTAGGTAGCTCCGTTTTGGTTTTAGAAGCAGACAGTTCTCCTTACAGCATATACTCCCATTCACTGGAGAAATGTCCAAACGCAGCTCTTACCAGAAACGTGTTTCTAACTCCTGAATCTAAAGGGAGATTTAACTCACTTAGCTGAACAAACGCACAGCAGAGCAGATTGAAGGATACGTTTCTTCTGTGTTTTAGGCAGAGTTTTACTGCTATTTCGTTATATGCGGGAATAGTGCTGGAAATGCCTGTTTTGAGATCTCTCCACAGAAAGCGTTTCCAGACTTCCCCTTCAACACACGAGTTTTACTCTGTAAGTTGAATGCACACATTGAAGACCGTTCTGTTAGGTAGCTCCGTTTTGGTTTTAGAAGCAGACAGTTCTCCTTACAGCATATACTCCCATTCACTGAGAAATGTCCAAACGCAGCTCTTACCAGAAACGTGTTTCTAACTCCTGAATCTAAAGGGAGATTTAACTCACTTAGCTGAACAAACGCACAGCAGAGCAGATTGAAGGATACGTTTCTTCTGTGTTTTAGGCAGAGTTTTACTGCTATTTCGTTATATGCGGGAATAGTGCTGGAAATGCCTGGAAATGCCTGTTTTGAGATCTCTCCACAGAAAGCGTTTCCAGACTTCCCCTTCAACACACGAGTTTAACTCTGTAAGTTGAATGCACACATTGAAGACCGTTCTGTTAGGTAGCTCCGTTTTGGTTTTAGAAGCAGACAGTTCTCCTTACAGCATATACTCCCATTCACTGAGAAATGTCCAAACGCAGCTCTTACCAGAACGTGTTTCTAACTCCTGAATCTAAAGGGAGATTTAACTCACTTAGCTGAACAAACGCACAGCAGAGCAGATTGAAGGATACGTTTCTTCTGTGTTTTAGGCAGAGTTTTACTGCTATTTCGTTATATGCGGGAATAGTGCTGGAAATGCCTGGAAATGCCTGTTTTGAGATCTCTCCACAGAAAGCGTTTCCAGACTTCCCCTTCAACACACGAGTTTAACTCTGTAAGTTGAATGCACACATTGAAGACCGTTCTGTTAGGTAGCTCCGTTTTGGTTTTAGAAGCAGACAGTTCTCCTTACAGCATATACTCCCATTCACTGAGAAATGTCCAAACGCAGCTCTTACCAGAAACGTGTTTCTAACTCCTGAATCTAAAGGGAGATTTAACTCACTTAGCTGAAACAAACGCACAGCAGAGCAGATTGAAGGATACGTTTCTTCTGTGTTTTAGGCAGAGTTTTACTGCTATTTCGTTATATGCGGGAATAGTGCTGGAAATGCCTGGAAATGCCTGTTTTGAGATCTCTCCACAGAAAGCGTTTCCAGACTTCCCCTTCAACACACGAGTTTAACTCTGTAAGTTGAATGCACACATTGAAGACCGTTCTGTTAGGTAGCTCCGTTTTGGTTTTAGAAGCAGACAGTTCTCCTTACAGAATATACTCCCATTCACTGAGAAATGTCCAAACGCAGCTCTTACCAGAAACGTGTTTCTAACTCCTGAATCTAAAGGGAGATTTAACTCACTTAGCTGAACAAACGCACAGCAGAGCAGATTGAAGGATACGTTTCTTCTGTGTTTTAGGCAGAGTTTTACTGCTATTTCGTTATATGCGGGAATAGTGCTGGAAATGCCTGGAAATGCCTGTTTTGAGATCTCTCCACAGAAAGCGTTTCCAGACTTCCCCTTCAACACACGAGTTTAACTCTGTAAGTTGAATGCACACATTGAAGACCGTTCTGTTAGGTAGCTCCGTTTTGGTTTTAGAAGCAGACAGTTCTCCTTACAGCATATACTCCCATTCACTGAGAAATGTCCAAACGCAGCTCTTACCAGAAACGTGTTTCTAACTCCTGAATCTAAAGGGGAGATTTAACTCACTTAGCTGAACAAACGCACAGCAGAGCAGATTGAAGGATACGTTTCTTCTGTGTTTTAGGCAGAGTTTTACTGCTATTTCGTTATATGCGGGAATAGTCCTGGAAATGCCTGTTTTGAGATCTCTCCACAGAAAGCGTTTCCAGACTTCCCCTTTCAACACACGAGTTTAACTCTGTAAGTTGAATGCACACATTGAAGACCGTTCTGTTAGGTAGCTCCGTTTTGGTTTTAGAAGCAGACAGTTCTCCTTACGGCATATACTCCCATTCACTGAGAAATGTCCAAACGCAGCTCTTACCAGAAACGTGTTTCTAACTCCTGAATCTAAAGGGAGATTTAACTCACTTAGCTGAACAAACGCACAGCAGAGCAGATTGAAGGATACGTTTCTTCTGTGTTTTAGGCAGAGTTTTACTGCTATTTCGTTATATGCGGGAATAGTGCTGGAAATGCCTGGAAATGCCTGTTTTGAGATCTCTCCACAGAAAGCGTTTCCAGACTTCCCCTTCAACACACGAGTTTTACTCTGTAAGTTGAATGCACACATTGAAGACCGTTCTGTTAGGTAGCTCCGTTTTGGTTTTAGAAGCAGACAGTTCTCCTTACAGCATATACTCCCATTCACTGAGAAATGTCCAAACGCAGCTCTTACCAGAAAACGTGTTTCTAACTCCTGAATCTAAAGGGAGATTTAACTCACTTAGCTGAACAAACGCACAGCAGAGCAGATTGAAGGATACGTTTCTTCTGTGTTTTAGGCAGAGTTTTACTGCTATTTCGTTATATGCGGGAATAGTGCTGGAAATGCCTGTTTTGAGATCTCTCCACAGAAAGCGTTTCCAGACTTCCCCTTCAACACACGAGTTTAACTCTGTAAGTTGAATGCACACATTGAAGACCGTTCTGTTAGGTAGCTCCGTTTTGGTTTTAGAAGCAGACAGTTCTCCTTACAACATATACTCCCATTCACTGAGAAATGTCCAAACGCAGCTCTTACCAGAAACGTGTTTCTAACTCCTGAATCTAAAGGGAGATTTAACTCACTTAGCTGAACAAACGCACAGCAGAGCAGATTGAAGGATACGTTTCTTCTGTGTTTTAGGCAGAGTTTTACTGCTATTTCGTTATATGCGGGAATAGTGCTGGAAATGCCTGGAAATGCCTGTTTTGAGATCTCTCCACAGAAAGCGTTTCCAGACTTCCCCTTCAACACACGAGTTTAACTCTGTAAGTTGAATGCACACATTGAAGACCGTTCTGTTAGGTAGCTCCGTTTTGGTTTTAGAAGCAGACAGTTCTCCTTACAGCATATTCTCCCATTCACTGAGAAATGTCCAAACGCAGCTCTTACCAGAAACGTGTTTCTAACTCCTGAATCTAAAGGGAGATTTAACTCACTTAGCTGAACAAACGCACAGCAGAGCAGATTGAAGGATACGTTTCTTCTGTGTTTTAGGCAGAGTTTTACTGCTATTTCGTTATATGCGGGAATAGTGCTGGAAATGCCTGGAAATGCCTGTTTTGAGATCTCTCCACAGAAAGCGTTTCCAGACTTCCCCTTCAACACACGAGTTTTACTCTGTAAGTTGAATGCACACATTGAAGACCGTTCTGTTAGGTAGCTCCGTTTTGGTTTTAGAAGCAGACAGTTCTCCTTACAGCATATACTCCCATTCACTGAGAAATGTCCAAACGCAGCTCTTACCAGAAACGTGTTTCTAACTCCTGAATCTAAAGGGAGATTTAACTCACTTAGCTGAACAAACGCACAGCAGAGCAGATTGAAGGATACGTTTCTTCTGTGTTTAGGCAGAGTTTTACTGCTATTTCGTTATATGCGGGAATAGTGCTGGAAATGCCTGTTTTGAGATATCTCCACAGAAAGCGTTTCCAGACTTCCCCTTCAACACACGAGTTTAACTCTGTAAGTTGAATGCACACATTGAAGACCGTTCTGTTAGGTAGCTCCGTTTTGGTTTTAGAAGCAGACAGTTCTCCTTACAGCATATACTCCCATTCACTGAGAAATGTCCAAACGCAGCTCTTCCCAGAAACGTGTTTCTAACTCCTGAATCTAAAGGGAGATTTAACTCACTTAGCTGAACAAACGCACAGCAGAGCAGATTGAAGGATACGTTTCTTCTGTGTTTTAGGCAGAGTTTTACTGCTATTTCGTTATATGCGGGAATAGTGCTGGAAATGCCTGGAAATGCCTGTTTTGAGATCTCTCCACAGAAAGCGTTTCCAGACTTCCCCTTCAACACACGAGTTTTACTCTGTAAGTTGAATGCACACATTGAAGACCGTTCTGTTAGGTAGCTCCGTTTGGTTTTAGAAGCAGACAGTTCTCCTTACAGCATATACTCCCATTCACTGAGAAATGTCCAAACGCAGCTCTTACCAGAAACGTGTTTCTAACTCCTGAATCTAAAGGGAGATTTAACTCACTTAGCTGAACAAACGCACAGCAGAGCAGATTGAAGGATACGTTTCTTCTGTGTTTTAGGCAGAGTTTTACTGCTATTTCGTTATATGCGGGAATAGTGCTGGAAATGCCTGGAAATGCCTGTTTGAGATCTCTCCACAGAAAGCGTTTCCAGACTTCCCCTTCAACACACGAGTTTAACTCTGTAAGTTGAATGCACACATTGAAGACCGTTCTGTTAGGTAGCTCCGTTTTGGTTTTAGAAGCAGACAGTTCTCCTTACAGCATATACTCCCATTCACTGAGAAATGTCCAAACGCAGCTCTTACCAGAAACGTGTTCTAACTCCTGAATCTAAAGGGAGATTTAACTCACTTAGCTGAACAAACGCACAGCAGAGCAGATTGAAGGATACGTTTCTTCTGTGTTTTAGGCAGAGTTTTACTGCTATTTCGTTATATGCGGGAATAGTGCTGGAAATGCCTGGAAATGCCTGTTTTGAGATCTCTCCACAGAAAGCGTTTCCAGACTTCCCCTTCAACACACGAGTTTAACTCTGTAAGTTGAATGCACACATTGAAGACCGTTCTGTTAGGTAGCTCCGTTTTGGTTTTAGAAGCAGACAGTTCTCCTTACAGCATATACTCCCATTCACTGAGAAATGTCCAAACGCAGCTCTTACCAGAAACGTGTTTCTAACTCCTGAATCTAAAGGGAGATTTAACTCACTTAGCTGAACAAACGCACAGCAGAGCAGATTGAAGGATACGTTTCTTCTGTGTTTTAGGCAGAGTTTTACTGCTATTTCGTTATATGCGGGAATAGTCCTGGAAATGCCTGTTTTGAGATCTCTCCACAGAAAGCGTTTCCAGACTTCCCCTTCAACACACGAGTTTAACTCTGTAAGTTGAATGCACACATTGAAGACCGTTCTGTTAGGTAGCTCCGTTTTGGTTTTAGAAGCAGACAGTTCTCCTTACAGCATATACTCCCATTCACTGAGAAATGTCCAAACGCAGCTCTTACCAGAAACGTGTTTCTAACTCCTGAATCTAAAGGGAGATTTAACTCACTTAGCTGAACAAACGCACAGCAGAGCAGATTGAAGGATACGTTTCTTCTGTGTTTTAGGCAGAGTTTTACTGCTATTTCGTTATATGCGGGAATAGTGCTGGAAATGCCTGGAAATGCCTGTTTTGAGATCTCTCCACAGAAAGCGTTTCCAGACTTCCCCTTCAACACACGAGTTTAACTCTGTAAGTTGAATGCACACATTGAAGACCGTTCTGTTAGGTAGCTCCGTTTTGGTTTTAGAAGCAGACAGTTCTCCTTACAGCATATACTCCCATTCACTGAGAAATGTCCAAACGCAGCTCTTACCAGAAACGTGTTTCTAACTCCTGAATCTAAAGGGAGATTTAACTCACTTAGCTGAACAAACGCACAGCAGAGCAGATTGAAGGATACGTTTCTTCTGTGTTTTAGGCAGAGTTTTACTGCTATTTCGTTATATGCGGGAATAGTGCTGGAAATGCCTGTTTTGAGATCTCTCCACAGAAAGCGTTTCCAAGACTTCCCCTTCAACACACGAGTTTAACTCTGTAAGTTGAATGCACACATTGAAGACCGTTCTGTTAGGTAGCTCCGTTTTGGTTTTAGAAGCAGACAGTTCTCCTTACAAGCATATACTCCCATTCACTGAGAAATGTCCAAACGCAGCTCTTACCAGAAACGTGTTTCTAACTCCTGAATCTAAAGGGAGATTTAACTCACTTAGCTGAACAAACGCACAGCAGAGCAGATTGAAGGATACGTTTCTTCTGTGTTTTAGGCAGAGTTTTACTGCTATTTCGTTATATGCGGGAATAGTGCTGGAAATGCCTGTTTTGAGATCTCTCCACAGAAAGCGTTTCCAGACTTCCCCTTCAACACACGAGTTTAACTCTGTAAGTTGAATGCACACATTGAAGACCGTTCTGTTAGGTAGCTCCGTTTTGGTTTTAGAAGCAGACAGTTCTCCTTACAGCATATACTCCCATTCACTGAGAAATGTCCAAACGCAGCTCTTACCAGAAACGTGTTTCTAACTCCTGAATCTAAAGGGAGATTTAACTCACTTAGCTGAACAAGACGCACAGCAGAGCAGATTGAAGGATACGTTTCTTCTGTGTTTTAGGCAGAGTTTTACTGCTATTTCGTTATATGCGGGAATAGTGCTGGAAATGCCTGGAAGCTGTTTGAGATCTCTCCACAGAAAGCGTTTCCAGACTTCCCCTTCAACACACGAGTTTAACTCTGTAAGTTGAATGCACACATTGAAGACCGTTCTGTTAGGTAGCTCCGTTTTGGTTTTAGAAGCAGACAGTTCTCCTTACAGCATATTCTCCCATTCACTGAGAAATGTCCAAACGCAGCTCTTACCAGAAACGTGTTTCTAACTCCTGAATCTAAGGGAGATTTAACTCACTTAGCTGAACAAACGCACAGCAGAGCAGATTGAAGGATACGTTTCTTCTGTGTTTTAGGCAGAGTTTTACTGCTATTTCGTTATATGCGGGAATAGTGCTGGAAATGCCTGGAAATGCCTGTTTTGAGATCTCTCCACAGAAAGCGTTTCCAGACTTCCCCTTCAACACACGAGTTTTACTCTGTAAGTTGAATGCACACATTGAAGACCGTTCTGTTAGGTAGCTCCGTTTTGGTTTTAGAAGCAGACAGTTCTCCTTACAGCATATACTCCCATTCACTGAGAAATGTCCAAACGCAGCTCTTACCAGAAACGTGTTTCTAACTCCTGAATCTAAAGGGAGATTTAACTCACTTAGCTGAACAAACGCACAGCAGAGCAGATTGAAGGATACGTTTCTTCTGTGTTTTAGGCAGAGTTTTACTGCTATTTCGTTATATGCGGGAATAGGTGCTGGAAATGCCTGTTTTGAGATCTCTCCACAGAAAGCGTTTCCAGACTTCCCTTCAACACACGAGTTTAACTCTGTAAGTTGAATGCACACATTGAAGACCGTTCTGTTAGGTAGCTCCGTTTTGGTTTTAGAAGCAGACAGTTCTCCTTACAGCATATACTCCCATTCACTGAGAAATGTCCAAACGCAGCTCTTCCAGAAACGTGTTTCTAACTCCTGAATCTAAAGGGAGATTTAACTCACTTAGCTGAACAAACGCACAGCAGAGCAGATTGAAGGATACGTTTCTTCTGTGTTTTAGGCAGAGTTTTACTGCTATTTCGTTATATGCGGGAATAGTGCTGGAAATGCCTGTTTTGAGATCTCTCCACAGAAAGCGTTTCCAGACTTCCCCTTCAACACACGAGTTTAACTCTGTAAGTTGAATGCACACATTGAAGACCGTTCTGTTAGGTAGCTCCGTTTTGGTTTTAGAAGCAGACAGTTCTCCTTACAGCATATACTCCCATTCACTGAGAAAATGTCCAAACGCAGCTCTTACCAGAAACGTGTTTCTAACTCCTGAATCTAAAGGGAGATTTAACTCACTTAGCTGAACAAACGCACAGCAGAGCAGATTGAAGGATACGTTTCTTCTGTGTTTTAGGCAGAGTTTTACTGCTATTTCGTTATATGCCGGGAATAGTGCTGGAAATGCCTGTTTTGAGATCTCTCCACAGAAAGCGTTTCCAGACTTCCCCTTCAACACACGAGTTTAACTCTGTAAGTTGAATGCACACATTGAAGACCGTTCTGTTAGGTAGCTCCGTTTTGGTTTTAGAAGCAGACAGTTCTCCTTACAGCATATACTCCCATTCACTGAGAAATGTCCAAACGCAGCTCTTACCAGAAACGTGTTTCTAACTCCTGAATCTAAAGGGAGATTTAACTCACTTAGCTGAACAAACGCACAGCAGAGCAGATTGAAGGATACGTTTCTTCTGTGTTTTAGGCAGAGTTTTACTGCTATTTCGTTATATGCGGGAATAGTGCTGGAAATGCCTGGAAATGCTGTTTTGAGATCTCTCCACAGAAAGCGTTTCCAGACTTCCCCTTCAACACACGAGTTTAACTCTGTAAGTTGAATGCACACATTGAAGACCGTTCTGTTAGTAGCTCCGTTTTGGTTTTAGAAGCAGACAGTTCTCCTTACAGCATATACTCCCATTCACTGAGAAATGTCCAAACGCAGCTCTTACCAGAAACGTGTTTCTAACTCCTGAATCTAAAGGGAGATTTAACTCACTTAGCTGAACAAACGCACAGCAGAGCAGATTGAAGGATACGTTTCTTCTGTGTTTTAGGCAGAGTTTTACTGCTATTTCGTTATATGCGGGAATAGTGCTGGAAATGCCTGGAAATGCCTGTTTTGAGATCTCTCCACAGAAAGCGTTTTCCAGACTTCCCCTTCAACACACGAGTTTAACTCTGTAAGTTGAATGCACACATTGAAGACCGTTCTGTTAGGTAGCTCCGTTTTGGTTTTAGAAGCAGACAGTTCTCCTTACAGCATATACTCCCATTCACTGAGAAATGTCCAAACGCAGCTCTTACCAGAAACGTGTTTCTAACTCCTGAATCTAAAGGGAGATTTAACTCACTTAGCTGAACAAACGCACAGCAGAGCAGATTGAAGGATACGTTTCTTCTGTGTTTTAGGCAGAGTTTTACTGCTATTTCGTTATATGCGGGAATAGTGCTGGAAATGCCTGGAAATGCCTGTTTTGAGATCTCTCCACAGAAAGCGTTTCCAGACTTCCCCTTCAACACACGAGTTTAACTCTGTAAGTTGAATGCACACATTGAAGACCGTTCTGTTAGGTAGCTCCGTTTTGGTTTTAGAAGCAGACAGTTCTCCTTACAGCATATACTCCCATTCACTGAGAAATGTCCAAACGCAGCTCTTACCAGAAACGTGTTTCTAACTCCTGAATCTAAAGGGAGATTTAACTCACTTAGCTGAACAAACGCACAGCAGAGCAGATTGAAGGATACGTTTCTTCTGTGTTTTAGGCAGAGTTTTACTGCTATTTCGTTATATGCGGGAATAGTGCTGGAAATGCCTGGAAATGCCTGTTTTGATGATCTCTCCACAGAAAGCGTTTCCAGACTTCCCCTTCAACACACGAGTTTAACTCTGTAAGTTGAATGCACACATTGAAGACCGTTCTGTTAGGTAGCTCCGTTTTGGTTTTAGAAGCAGACAGTTTCTCCTTACAGCATATACTCCCATTCACTGAGAAATGTCCAAACGCAGCTCTTACCAGAAACGTGTTTCTAACTCCTGAATCTAAAGGGAGATTTAACTCACTTAGCTGAACAAACGCACAGCAGAGCAGATTGAAGGATACGTTTCTTCTGTGTTTTAGGCAGAGTTTTACTGCTATTTCGTTATATGCGGGAATAGTGATGGAAATGCCTGTTTTGAGATCTCTCCACAGAAAGCGTTTTCCAGACTTCCCCTTCAAACACACGAGTTTAACTCTGTAAGTTGAATGCACACATTGAAGACCGTTCTGTTAGGTAGCTCCGTTTTGGTTTTAGAAGCAGACAGTTCTCCTTACAGCATATACTCCCATTCACTGAGAAATGTCCAAACGCAGCTCTTACCAGAAACGTGTTTCTAACTCCTGAATCTAAAGGGAGATTTAACTCACTTAGCTGAACAAACGCACAGCAGAGCAGATTGAAGGATACGTTTCTTCTGTGTTTTAGGCAGAGTTTTACTGCTATTTCGTTATATGCGGGAATAGTGCTGGAAATGCCTGTTTTGAGATCTCTCCACAGAAAGCGTTTCCAGACTTCCCCTTCAACACACGAGTTTAACTCTGTAAGTTGAATGCACACATTGAAGACCGTTCTGTTAGGTAGCTCCGTTTTGGTTTTAGAAGCAGACAGTTCTCCTTACAGCATATACTCCCATTCACTGAGAAATGTCCAAACGCAGCTCTTACCAGAAACGTGTTTCTAACTCCTGAATCTAAAGGGAGATTTAACTCACTTAGCTGAACAAACGCACAGCAGAGCAGATTGAAGGATACGTTTCTTCTGTGTTTTAGGCAGAGTTTTACTGCTATTTCGTTATATGCGGGAATAGTGCTGGAAATGCCTGGGTGTTTTGAGATCTCTCCACAGAAAGCGTTTCCAGACTTCCCCTTCAACACACGAGTTTAACTCTGTAAGTTGAATGCACACATTGAAGACCGTTCTGTTAGGTAGCTCCGTTTTGGTTTTAGAAGCAGACAGTTCTCCTTACAGCATATACTCCCATTCACTGAGAAATGTCCAAACGCAGCTCTTACCAGAAACGTGTTTCTAACTCCTGAATCTAAAGGGAGATTTAACTCACTTAGCTGAACAAACGCACAGCAGAGCAGATTGAAGGATACGTTTCTTCTGTGTTTTAGGCAGAGTTTTACTGCTATTTCGTTATATGCGGGAATAGTGCTGGAAATGCCTGGAAATGCCTGTTTTGAGATCTCTCCACAGAAAGCGTTTCCAGACTTCCCCTTCAACACACGAGTTTAACTCTGTAAGTTGAATGCACACATTGAAGACCGTTCTGTTAGGTAGCTCCGTTTTGGTTTTAGAAGCAGACAGTTCTCCTTACAGCATATACTCCCATTCACTGAGAATGTCCAAACGCAGCTCTTACCAGAAACGTGTTTTCTAACTCCTGAATCTAAAGGGAGATTTAACTCACTTAGCTGAACAAACGCACAGCAGAGCAGATTGAAGGATACGTTTCTTCTGTTGTTTAGGCAGAGTTTTACTGCTATTTCTTTATATGCGGGAATAGTGCTGGAAATGCCTGGAAATGCCTGTTTTGAGATCTCTCCACAGAAAGCGTTTCCAGACTTCCCCTTCAACACACGAGTTTAACTCTGTAAGTTGAATGCACACATTGAAGACCGTTCTGTTAGGTAGCTCCGTTTTGGTTTTAGAAGCAGACAGTTCTCCTTACAGCATATACTCCCATTCACTGAGAAATGTCCAAACGCAGCTCTTACCAGAAACGTGTTTCTAACTCCTGAATCTAAGGAGATTTAACTCACTTAGCTGAACAAACGCACAGCAGAGCAGATTGAAGGATACGTTTCTTCTGTGTTTTAGGCAGAGTTTTACTGCTATTTCGTTATATGCGGGAATAGTGCTGAAATGCCTGGAAATGCCTGTTTTGAGATCTCTCCACAGAAAGCGTTTCCAGACTTCCCCTTCAACACACGAGTTTAACTCTGTAAGTTGAATGCACACATTGAAGACCGTTCTGTTAGGTAGCTCCGTTTTGGTTTTAGAAGCAGACAGTTCTCCTTACAGCATATACTCCCATTCACTGAGAAATGTCCAAACGCAGCTCTTACCAGAAACGTGTTTCTAACTCCTGAATCTAAAGGGAGATTTAACTCACTTAGCTGAACAAACGCACAGCAGAGCAGATTGAAGGATACGTTTCTTCTGTGTTTTAGGCAGAGTTTTACTGCTATTTCGTTATATGCGGGAATAGTGCTGGAAATGCCTGTGTTTTGAGATCTCTCCACAGAAAGCGTTTTCCAGACTTCCCCTTCAACACACGAGTTTAACTCTGTAAGTTGAATGCACACATTGAAGACCGTTCTGTTAGGTAGCTCCGTTTTGGTTTTAGAAGCAGACAGTTCTCCTTACAGCATATACTCCCATTCACTGAGAAATGTCCAAACGCAGCTCTTACCAGAAACGTGTTTCTAACTCCTGAATCTAAAGGGAGATTTAACTCACTTAGGCTGAACAAACGCACAGCAGAGCAGATTGAAGGATACGTTTCTTCTGTGTTTTAGGCAGAGTTTTACTGCTATTTCGTTATATGCGGGAATAGTGCTGGAATGCTGAAATGCCTGTTTGAGATCTCTCCACAGAAAGCGTTTCCAGACTTCCCCTTCAACACACGAGTTTAACTCTGTAAGTTGAATGCACACATTGAAGACCGTTCTGTTAGGTAGCTCCGTTTTGGTTTTAGAAGCAGACAGTTCTCCTTACAGCATATACTCCCATTCACTGAGAAATGTCCAAACGCAGCTCTTACCAGAAACGTGTTTCTAACTCCTGAATCTAAAGGGAGATTTAACTCACTTAGCTGAACAAACGCACAGCAGAGCAGATTGAAGGATACGTTTCTTCTGTGTTTTAGGCAGAGTTTTACTGCTATTTCGTTATATGCGGGATAGTGCGATGCTGGAAATGCCTGTTTTGAGATCTCTCCACAGAAAGCGTTCCAGACTTCCCCTTCAACACACGAGTTTAACTCTGTAAGTTGAATGCACACATTGAAGACCGTTCTGTTAGGTAGCTCCGTTTTGGTTTTAGAAGCAGACAGTTCTCCTTACAGCATATACTCCCATTCACTGAGAAATGTCCAAACGCAGCTCTTACCAGAAACGTGTTTCTAACTCCTGAATCTAAAGGAGATTTAACTCACTTAGCTGAACAAACGCACAGCAGAGCAGATTGAAGGATACGTTTCTACTGTGTTTTAGGCAGAGTTTTACTGCTATTTCGTTATATGCGGGAATAGTGCTGGGAAATGCCTGATCTTTGAGATCTCTCCACAGAAAGCGTTTCCAGACTTCCCCTTCAACACACGAGTTTAACTCTGTAAGTTGAATGCACACATTAGAAGAAACCGTTCTGTTAGGTAGATTCCGTTTTGGTTTTAGAAGCAGACAGTTCTCCTTACAGCATATACTCCCATTCACTGAGAAATGTCCAAACGCAGCTCTTACCAGAAACGTGTTTCTAACTCCTGAATCTAAAGGGAGATTTAACTCACTTAGCTGAACAAACGCACAGCAGAGCAGATTGAAGGATACGTTTCTTCTGTGTTTTAGGCAGAGTTTTACTGCTATTTCGTTATATGCGGGAATAGTGCTACTGGAAATGCCTGTTTTGAGATCTCTCCACAGAAAGCGTTTCCAGACTTCCCCTTCAACACACGAGTTTCACTCTGTAAGTTGAATGCACACATTGAAGACCGTTCTGTTAGGTAGCTCCGTTTTGGTTTTAGAAGCAGACAGTTCTCCTTACAGCATATACTCCATTCACTGAGAAATGTCCAAACGCAGCTCTTACCAGAAACGTGTTTCCAACTCCTGAATCTAAAGGGAGATTTAACTCACTTAGCTGAACAAACGCACAGCAGAGCAGATTGAAGGATACGTTTCTTCTGTGTTTTAGGCAGAGTTTTACTGCTATTTCGTTATATGCGGGAATAGGTGCTGGAAATGCCTGTTTTGAGATCTCTCCACAGAAAGCGTTTCCAGACTTCCCCTTCAACACACGAGTTTAACTCTGTAAGTTGAATGCACACATTGAAGACCGTTCTGTTAGGTAGCTCCGTTTTGGTTTTAGAAGCAGACAGTTCTCCTTACAGCATATACTCCCATTCACTGAGAAATGTCCAAACG